>CM057340.1:316225252-318931120 GCA_030015575.1 Agapanthus africanus | reverse complement strand
GAGATTGTTAAGTGTCTTGATAGCGGTATCATTTACCCTATCTCGGATAGCCAATGGGTTAGCCCCATTCATGTCGTGCCAAAGAAATCGGGCATCACGGTCATCACCAATGAGGCAAATGAGTTAATTCCTACTCGCACCCAAACTGGGTGGCGAGTTTGCATCGACTACCGGAAACTCAATGCCGCGACAAGGAAGGACCACTTTCCTTTACCATTCATTGACCAAATGCTAGAACAATTAGCGGGGCACGAATTCTACTGCTTTTTAGATGGCTATTCCGGGTATAATCAAGTCCCCATAGCCAAAGAGGATCAAGACAAGACTACATTTACTTGTCCCTTTGGCACGTTTGCTTATCGTCGCATGCCCTTTGGGTTGTGCAATGCACCCGCTACATTTCAGCGGTGTATGATGGGGATCTTTTCGGACATGGTGGAGAAGTTTTTAGAAATCTTTATGGATGATTTCTCCATCTTTGGTGACTCCTTCGATGAGTGTTTACGGCATCTTGACGCGGTTCTCACCCGCTGTAGGGAAAAGAACTTGACCTTGAACTGGGAGAAGTGCCACTTTATGGTACGAGAAGGCATTGTTTTAGGACATGTGATCTCGCAAAACGGCATAGAGGTTGATAGAGCTAAAATCGAAGTCATTTCTAATCTTCCTCCTCCTAAATGCGTCAAAGATATCCGAGCTTTCCTTGGCCATGCCGGTTTTTATAGACGGTTCATCAAGGACTTTAGCAAGATTGCTAGACCCTTGACTCTCTTGTTGGCCAAAGACACTACTTTTGTCTTCGACTCAACTTGCATGAAAGCGTTCGAGTCTTTGAAACACTCACTCATTTCTGCGCCCATTCTTTCATCTCCAGACTGGACGCACCCTTTTGAAATTATGTGCGACGCATCAGATTTTGCCATTGGTGCTGTTCTTGGACAGCACATTAACAAAATGCCGCATGTAATTTACTACGCTAGCCGAACATTAAATGAGGCCCAATTAAACTACACAACAACAGAAAAAGAGTTTTTAGCGGTTGTGTTTGCACTTGAAAAATTTCGGCCTTATTTAATCGGCTCTCCAGTTATAGTATACACGGATCACTCAGCTCTTCGCCACCTTTTTGCGAAGAAGGATGCTAAGTCTAGGCTCATACGTTGGATCCTCTTGCTCCAAGAATTTGACCTTATCATACGGGACAAGAAGGGATGTGAAAACGTAGTGGCCGATCACCTTTCACGACTTCCTTCGTCGCCCACGCTTGAACTGCCTATCACTGATGCTTTCCCCGATGAGCAACACTTGACTGTTTCTTGCGAACCATGGTTCGCCGATATTGTAAACTACTTAGCCACCGGCTTGATACCTAACGATTGGTCGAAACAAGACAAACTAAGATTTTTGTCCCAAGT
Source organism: Agapanthus africanus (assembly GCA_030015575.1). Taxonomy (NCBI): domain Eukaryota; kingdom Viridiplantae; phylum Streptophyta; class Magnoliopsida; order Asparagales; family Amaryllidaceae; genus Agapanthus; species Agapanthus africanus. Next base: position 318,929,705 of record CM057340.1, on the reverse strand, counting down.
AAAGCATTTTTACTGGGATGAACCTTATCTTTTTAAATATTGTTCCGACCAAATCATTCGCCGGTGTGTACCTGAAAATGAGGTTAAGAGTGTGCTGTCTTTTTGCCACGATCAAGCATGTGGCGGGCACTTTGGCCCAAAGAAGACAGCCGAGAAAGTTTTGCAGTGTGGTTTCTATTGGCCACGACTCTTCAAAGATGCATTCGAATACTGCAAAACTTGCTCCCGGTGCCAACACTTGGGCCGGATATCGCGGAGAAATGAAATGCCGCTCCAACCAATTTTGGTTGTAGACATCTTTGATGTTTGGGGTATAGACTTCATGGGACCATTTCCCAACTCTTTCGGAAATGTGTATATTCTTTTGGCTGTTGACTATGTTTCAAAGTGGGTCGAGGCTATACCAAGTCGAACGAATGACAACAAGGTTGTCGTTCGATTTCTGAAAGATCACATCTTTTCTCGATTTGGGCACCCTCGCGTAATCATAAGTGATAATGGTTCTCACTTTTGCAATAGGACTTTTGAGTCCTTAATGCGCAAATACTCTATCACCCATAAGCTGTCAACGCCATACCATCCCCAAACATGTGGGCAAGCCGAGGTCTCGAATCGGCAAATTAAGCAAATCTTGGAGAAAACGGTTTCTAAAAACCGTAAAGATTGGTCACTAAAATTGATCGATGCACTATGGGCTTTCCGTACTGCATACAAGACCGATCTTGGCATGTCTCCATACCGGCTTGTTTACGGGAAGGCATGCCACCTTCCAGTAGAAATTGAGCATAAAGCATTTTGGGCCATTAAAGAGCTGAATCTATCTCTAGGAGATGCGGGCAGCAATCGAAAGCTGCAGCTGAATGAATTGGAGGAGCTGCGGGATGAGGCATATGATAATGCCATGATTGCTAAAAACCGAGCTAAAGTTTTTCATGATAAAAACCTTTTGCGAAAGACATTCAAACCGGGTCAACAGGTTTTATTATATGATACTCGGTTACACTTTCATCCCGGCAAGCTCCGTTCTAGATGGAGAGGACCTTTTGTAGTCCGCACCGTTTATCCGCACGGTGCGGTTGATCTTGAGAATCCTGAAGACGGTACTTTATTCAAAGTAAATGGACATCGTTTGAAACCGTTCTTCTCAGCGGACCCTTCGGAGGAGCTCCTGTTCTTGCAGGAGCCGATGTACACCGACTGATTTCCTCCACCTTCACCCTCGAATTTCTTTTTTTTTCCAAAACTTTATTTTCAAATAAGTTTGGGGGTGTGTATACTATGTAAATATAATAATAAGCAGGAACTCGCCGATATTATCAACCCATTTGGTGCAGCATGACAGTGAGGACACTGTCCATTATAAGTTTGGGGGTATGTCGGTACGTTTTCCTTTTGCATTCATATGTATATTTCTGCATTGCATCTTTATATAAAAATCATAAAAATTTGAAAAATTTGAAAAATAAAAAAAATTAGAAAACAGAAAAACCCATAAAAATTGAAAAATTTCAAAAATTATAAAAATTAATGTATTCAATTCTGGTTAATTGACTTGAGTTTGATAGATAGGTTAACTGGCTAGGAAAAACTAAATCTTAGACTTAGCAAATTAAAAACCCTAAAAATAACCTTCCTTAGAGTTTAACTGTGGAAAGCATATGTCTTTGTAGGTTATTTAGAAATAGGCAAATTTTGGGTTCAGTTCTTGGGCTAAGTCGAAACGAAGGAAAAGTATTAAAACTTTTATTAGAGTATAAGTTTGAAAAATAGTTCCTAGCTTAAGTCTAGATTCTGAAAACGTATACCCTACAATTTGCACGATCACGCACCTTGAAACTTGGATTAGTAGAAGAGACCTTGAAATACTCTTGTCTAAAATCATTAGCACAACGAAAAAAAAAAAGGTGGATAAAAAAAAAATGGACACTGGTTTTTGTGATTACTTAAGGCTGTAAAAATAGAAAAATATTTAGCGAGGGTGCTTCATCACCTAGTGCCTTAGACCAACTGGTTTGGGAGCCACTGCTAAAAGCCTTGGGTGTTGCAAAACTAGGAAGTACGCTTTAAAAACGCTAACGCATCTTGTAATCGGTTGTTGGTACCTCAAGAAGTATTAACAGTCGCATGAAGGATGTGAAAGCAAAGTCTCACAAGTGCTTTGGACAATGGGCCGGAGTACGATTGCTTGATTTGAATTTCCAAGTGTAGGGGTGATATTTACACACACGTGGGGATATGTGATTAGAGTTTAGATAAGAGAAAGGAATGAAGAATAGAACTTGTATCTTTAATAGAGTTGATAGAAATTCCTAAGTGGAGATGGAACTCTAGAAGGAAAACTTAAGAAATGCCGAAAGCTAGGTAATTCTACAGGATATATGTAATCTTAAGTTAAATAATGAGGAAGTGTGAAGAATATGGGTGGATAATTTGCGGGTCGACGATAATAGAATTCCTTGTTAGAAAACCTAAATGGAGAATAAAAGTCGAGAAACCAAGTTGATAGGATTTTGTGGGTAGTATCCGCTGAAAACCCTCAGGAGACAACACTCCTCCTACTAGGGACACCTAGAGGTTTAACGGCTTGTTGCACGAGCTCAGTGCAATCGCGTTTTCCCTGCGAAAGTGAGGCTAGGTTAGATTTTTATATAATAAGTTTGCTCGAGGGCGAGCAAAAGATAAGTTTGGGGGTATTTGTTCATAACATAATATTGCATTTTTGTATGCCCCATTCTTATGCATTTAAGAATAAAAACAGGTGCTTTTGACCCATGTCTGCTACATGTTACAGGTTACAGGTTCTTGGCACAAAAACAGTGAAAAACACAAAAGACGACACAAAAGAAGGATTTTGACCAGCAAAAAGGAAGATCTTAGTAAAGCTCAGCAGAAGAACGGTTCACAATTAACAAGGCGACGCAAGATCCAAATTTGCAAGAAAGACGGTTACAAGAATCATTGCAAAGTGTTCGTTGAAAATCTGGTATCACTGTATAATCCCAAATGATTATCTGAATACATAACCAAGAAGCCCATAAGCATACCAAGCAGCCCAGAAAAATCCAGCAGCTGACATCATCATTGCGCCGCGGAAGCGCGGCCCAAAGCCCATATACGCGGCGCTTCCGCGGCGGAAAGAAGCCCTAGTGCATCTAAATTTTACCAATTTTTCTTGACGGCTATGGAAAGATTTTCTAGGGGTATATTTGTAACTTTAGACATGCGGTGCAATTGTAAACCCTAGGGTTTCTATGTCCTATAAATAGAACCCAAGACATTGTAATTTCTCATGCCTCTTCTCATGAAATAAAATTCTGTTTTTTTTCTAAGAGTGCATCAAAAGTAAGTAGGTTAATTTCTTTGCAATAATTGTAGTTTTTTATCTGTTCTTATTTTCTCGCCTTAGTTTAGTTTTTATTAAATTGCAATCGATGTTTTCTTTCTTCGATAAATTCTTGTTTTCTTTCATCCCCTCAATGAGCAAGTAATTTCCTCGCTTGTTAGGGTTAGGAATAGGGAAGGATTTGAGAGATAAAGATCTCTCATCTCTTTTCATCGCTAAACTTTTATGAACATTAGAACTCCATGCATACCTTTTGATTCCGCGCCCTACGGCACTTTTACCTTCAAGGTAACGGTGAACTCCGTAGTCTAAAGGCCCGGATCTTAAGGTTTTCCATGGAGGTTAGGGTGAAGATTAAGAAAGGAGGACAAGGATCTAGAGGAAGAATCAATCTTCCCGATCATCCTAATCACCTTTGTTAATATTTACCATAACTCTAATATGATTGATTTAATTGATGGCAATGGAAAGAGATGTAAATCTTTAATTACCAAATTTTCCCTAAACCTAATCCTAGCAAGTTTCTAATTCTACCTTCATACAACTTCGATTTTTAGATTTAATTAAACTTCCAAACATCTTTTGGAATTAACTCGTAAGAACTTAAAGAAGATTTACACATCCCTGTGGACCGACCCGTACTCACCGGCTAGCTGCAAAGCGACGCCGTTCTTGATTGCGGTAATTATTTTTGATCGACAAAACCTCTTTCAATCATTCATGCGAAAGCACGGGGGACCTCCCTCAAAGTACCGACACTGGCCTGGCTGAAAGATTGGCGAACTGGTAGTGTGTAATTAATCCCGGCAAGTCTTTCCTTTTAGGGTTTGAAGGAAGATTTGATAAAAAGCTGTGGGAGCCATCCTGATTAGATAAAATAATCACCAATCTATTCTTGCAAGAGCGCACGCTGAGTGTTTTCTTCTCTCTCTCTCCTGGTAGCGACCATATCACGCCTTAATCAAGATAATAATACGGATGTATTGACCGAACCCGCTTGTTATACTGAGCTGGGGAACGTTGGTCCCGCTCCAACTTATAAATGTTATAAGACAGAGCAGGAAATAAGGGGAATACCAGATTTCCCGTGCCGCCCAAACGAAGAGAGTGCATGCTGATGCATCATCTTCGGGTGTGTTCATTATACAGAACAGTTTCTCAGTATCCTCCGCATCCTGGGTATATAATACCGGATCAGGATCCCAGATATGTAATCTGTTACATAGGGCTACAAAAGGGTAGAAAAACTGAGAACGGGTGATAAGTTTCATGAGACAGAAAACGGGGCAAGAGTTGCAGCCAAGTCTGTTGGTCACTGTCACCCTGTATTATCAGTACATTGATTCTGAACAAATACTATTAGATACCGAACCTGATATACAAAATCATATCAGTCTCTTTATTAGTAAAGAAATGATAAAATTTTGTATTGTTGGATAATGTTTTGAACATTTCCTATATCAAAAGTTGATCGGTTCAGGCACGTTATCTAAAAGCATTAATATTCTAAATCAAACTGCAGTTCTTAGTATATGGAACACACACAAGAGGAAGAGTTCAGAATTGAACGATTCCTTCTTAAGGTATTGTAGACTAGGTCAGATCAATGTGACCCGACTAGCTAGAGTTACATAAAGATGCATATTTAAATTAGTTTGAATTCACATCTTGTGAAACTCGCCAGTCATGTCACAAAGATAATATGACCATAGCTCTGTTTATTGGAAACAGAGAAAGAGATTGATGAACTCTTGGGACTGATACATAATGATGTATTTAAGGTCTCCTGTCTACACATGCCGGGACTGGTTCTTTATACTTCATTACGTTCTCTGATAATCTCTCAAGATTCAGACATATGTTTCTGTTGAAACACAAGTCCGAACCTTTTGAGATATTCATAGAATATAAGTTAGAAGTAGAGAACCAATACGGGTATAAGTATTATGTCCTTTGATAAGATCAAGGAGGAGAATACTTGAGCACGGAATTCTTGGACTATTCTAAAGGAGAATGAGATTCTCTCTCAGCATTACTCCTCCGTATACACCATAGCACGATGGTATATCGGGGCGGAGCAATCGCACCCTATGTGATATGGTGTGCTCTATGATGAGTACTACTGAGTTACCTATTTCCTTTTTGGGAGTTATGCACTTGAGAAGCAGCATACCTATTGAATAGGGTTCAAATCAAATCAGATGCCTACCACTTCATATTTGATATGATGAGGGAAGAGCCTATATCTTAAGTTGGTTAAGATTTGGGGTTGTCCGGCCTATGTCTAAAAGCAAAATCCGGACAAACTCGAGGCAAGGTTAGTTATGTAGAACTGGAAAGGTTCCAGCTATGCAAACTACAGAAGATGATTTGATAGAACCAAAGGATTCAATAGTTACCAACGAACCTCGGCCTCTCCGCCGATCTAGTAGGGTTCCTCACCCACCTGAGAGATATTTCGGTTTCTCTATGACAGTGGGAGCGAGGATTGCATCATGAGATGATGACCCAACTAGTTTCGAGCAGGCCATCGAGAGTGACGACTCTGTAAGAATGGCTGGATGCTTAGTGATCTGAGATGGAATCCTTATACACCAACAAAGTATGGACTTTGGTTGCTATATCTGAAGGGTTAAATCCCCATCAGGGGCAAGTATATCTTGAGAAGATTACTTGGTGTAGATGGAAAAGTTGAGACTTTCAAAGCTAGACTTGTTAAAGGTTTTCGTCATTGACCAGGCATGGATAATGATGAAACCTTTTTCCAGTATCTATGCTTAAGTCCATCCAGATTCTACTTGCCACGGCTACATACCATGACTACGATATCTGGCGGTTGGGTGTCATGACAGCTTTTCTAAATGATGTTTTAAAAGAGGGAGTCTATAAGTACACAGCCAGAGGGCCTCGTAGACAGTGGGAGCAGCGGAAACGTGTGCAAGATGTTTTATAGGATAAAGCAGGCATCGCGGAGATGGAACATCTGTTTTGATGTGGTAGTCAAAGAGTTTGACATCATCAAAATGGTAGATGAACCTTGTATAACCAAAATGGTAGTAGGGAGTATGGTGGTGATCCTCGTAGAGTACGTGGATGACATATTCTTGATAAGAAAGGAGTTTCTTATGCTACGCTCGATCAATCTCCGTTTATCACAATGATTCTCCATATAGGATCAAAGTGATACCTACTAAATCCTAGGTTTTGGATCTATGAGATAGATCTAAATGGATGTTAGGATTCTCACTAGTTGTAGTGAGAAGGTATCAATCGACCCTGGGGAGAATCACTGGAATGGTTCCAGGGTGATAAAGACGACTGAATGTCAGTCACAGGCATTGTCTTTACCCTCAGTAAAGGGACGGTATGTTGGAAGAGTTCCAAGCTAGATACCGTGACATACTAGACGATAAAGGCAGGATAGATCGCTACTTAAGATGCTACCAAGGAGGATGTTTGGGTGTATATTGGTTCATGAGATGAACTACGTTCTAACCATTGTGAGACAATAGAGTTGTGGCTTATGCCAAGGAACGTCCGTCCCATCAGTGATCCAGACATATTCTAAGGCAGTGTCACCTGATCATGGAGATGGTTGATCTCCAGGGAGATCGAGGTTAGGAGAGTAGACTCAGAGGACAACACAGCGGATTCACTCACAAAGGCCTATTCCCAGAGAGAGACTTTTATGGGATGGTTGAGTATGAGATACTGCAACCACTGCTATCAGATGGCCCTAGTGCAAGTGGGAGATTGTTAGTTATATGTATGCCCTAGAGGCCATTACTATACATAGGATGTATATTGTAGTGGATGCTGGGACATATATAGGGAGGACTTTCTTGCTCGACATGATAGTATGCTATCTGGTTGATCTTTACCTTAACATGTACACTGATTGTCTCCCTGTTACATGTTGGTAAAGCCCTTAGGATCTGTACTTGACTACCTGTACTATGATGCGGATCATACTAGTGGGGACATGGTAGTCCATAAGTACATCCTTCAAAGTCCCTAGTCGTGGGGATATCGAGATGGGGCATCGATATACCAGAGTAGACTAGCGTATACCTTCCTGACCCATACAGATGGGCGATGGATGATCCCATTACCATTGGTGTTTGACATCAGAGATGATATACGGGTGCTCAGTGGAGACTGGGTACACTAGACGGACTCGCCGAGAACTCCCAGATGGTATTATACCTTACGTCAGATGGCAGTTCTCTGGTGACACTGGTACAGAGTAGTCTGTTGACCCGAGATCGTCATAGAGTCTTGTGTGGTTCCCACTGTGCTTTGATTTCCATCTTACCACGTCCAAGGGGGCGTGCAAAACGGTGGTTTTTGGGTACAGTCCCGAATCACATGGAAGCAATGAGCGATAGGAGGGGATTCGTCTCTCCCGGTATAGGGAGTTGATGTTGCGCTGTGTTCGATTGGCTATAACCGGAAATCCCTGGCCAGGGTTGCTGAGATTTACTGGTAAGTGTTACCAGTAGTATCTCGAATTGTTATAGACCTCATATCGACACGACTTATCGAGCAATTGGGGTCTGACGTTTACCACCCCTAGGCAAGATATGCGACATATCAGACGATCAGACCGGACTGTACGGTAGTGTTACTGGTTGGATTCACTGGAGTGTGAGCGGGCTTGCTCGTCGATCTTCTGATCGTTCAATACCCGGGTGGCCGTTACGTTTAGCAGACCGCTTGCGGCTTGTGGGTGTTTGATATGATCATCACCTGCTGCCGGTGTATTGACGAGTCTTTAGAGTCCTACACAGAGGTTTCCTGGCTCAAGCGAAACGAAATAGGAGCGCATATGAGATATGTGCGGGACCGAGAATAATGAGTGTATGTGATACTGTATTTCATTCTCGCGATGAATGTATCGAATGGTTGTATGCGATATAACCTAGTTATCGAATCGAGAATTGATTCGATAAAACGATACATTCGATGTTAGTCGGTCATATGCGATATGACCGGATCGTTAAATCAAATGTTGATTTAATGATTTAATGCATAATTATATATTTGATATATTACTTCGCATTAACTAGTATTGGTTCACTTTAAATGGTTTTTCTCACTTGTTTGTGCACATTGTATATGTGATATATTTTTGTGCACATGTTTGTATCATGTTTGATGATACATGATTGCTAGGGTTTGTGTAAAGAATTAAACTTTGTTTAAATAAATGGTTAGGGTTTTTATTTGATTATTCATTCATTTATTTACTTGTTTTTGGATTAAAGATAAGAGAAAAGAAAAACAAAAAGGTTTCTTTCTTTCATGAAGCTTGTTGAAGCTTCATGAAGCTTTGACCAAAGAAACCCTTTTGTCTTCATCTCATTAACCCTAACCATTCATTTAACCTTAGTCAATTCTCTACACATTACCATGGTTAATATTATGATAAGAATTGATTTTTCTATTCTATTAAAATAACTTATCATAATATTATCTTCTTCTTCATCTTCTACTTGAAGAAAAAGCTTGCCTCATCAATGGCAACTTGATGAAATGAGTGAGAAATCCAATTCTAAAGTGAACCCACTTCCTATTTCTTCATCCTCTACCTCTTGCCAAGTAGTATAGTGTGTTTTCTTCACAAGTTTCATGACTCGGTGAAGTGGGAGCTTGATCTTGTGATGCCTCGACGTAGATCATCTTCGGCACGAAGCCGACGACCTTGCCCGCCCATTTCTCCGATGAAGCCGACGCTAGAGCCCGGGATTTGATTTGGACAGCGGAGAGGACTTCATCATGGAGCCGTGGAGGTGGAGGACCGGATCTACAAAGGTTGTATTTCCGTATTCTCTTAGTAAAGTAGTTTACTAGTTGCTTATTCGCCTAGAATTCTAGTTAACGATCCATATTAGGGTTTCTCGGCACCCGTAAAATTTGAAATTGGCATGGTTGATGCCTTGTGAGACCTCTTGAGAGTGCCTAGGAACCCTACAAACACTTGACTTAATAACCCAGTTATATCTCATATAACCGACAAACATCCAATGTATCGACTTATCGAATCAACCCTTGATTCGATAACCTGGTTATATCACATATAACTGATCGATATAAACATCGCGAGAATAGAATACGGTATCACATACTCGAATTATTCTCGGTCCCGCACATATCACATATGCGCTCCTATTTCGTTTTTCCTGAGCCAGTAAAACCACTATGTAGGACTCTAAAGACTCGTCAATACGCCGGCAGTAGGTGATGATCACATCAAGCACCCACAAGCCGTCAGCGGTACTAGCTGTACGTAACGGCAACCCGGGTATTGAACGATCAGAAGATCAGCAAGCAAGCCCGCTCCAACTCCTGTAAGAGCCTGATAGTGACACTACCGTACAGTCCGGTCTCCTCGTCTGATATGTCACATATCAAGTCTAGGGGTGGTAAACGTCTGACCCCAATAACCGATAAGTCGTGCCGATATGAGGCTCATAACTGGTCGAGAAACTACTGGTAACACTTACTAGTAAATCTCTAAACCAGCCCTGTCCAGGGACTTCCCTGTTATGGACAATCGAGCATAGCGCAACATCAACCCCCCATACCGGGAGAGTCGAAACCCTTCCTATAGCTCATTGCCTCCATGTGACTCGGGACTGTACCCAAAAACTACCGTTTTGCACGCCCTCTTGGACGTGGTAAGGTGGAAATCAAAGCACAGTGGGAATCACACAAGACTCTATGACGATCTCGGGTCTACAGACTAACCTGTACCAGTGTCACTAGAGAACTGCCATCTGACGTAAGGTATAATACCATCTGGGAGTTCTCGGCGAGTCTGTCCAGTGTACCCAGTCTCCACTAAGCACCCGTATATCATCTCTGATTTCAAACGCCAATGGATATGGGATCATCCATCGCCTATCTACATAGGTCGAGAAGTTATACGCTAGTCTACTCTGGTATATCGATACACCCATGACTAGGGACCTTGAAGGATGTACTTATGGACTACCATGTCCCCACTAGTATGATCCGCATCATAGTCCAGGTAGTCAAGTACACATCCTAAGGGCTTTACCAACATGTAACAGAGAGACAATCAGTATACATGTTAAGGTAAAGAGTGACCAGATAGCATATTATCATGTCGAGCAAGAAAGTCCTCCCTATATATATCCAAGCATCCACTACAATATAGTCTCATGTATAGTAATGGCCTCTAGGGCATACATATAACTAACACCTTCACCTGGAGTGACCTCTTTAGAAAATTTTTTCGCCACTATATATTTATAAAAAGCTATCTGGTTCCGTCAACGATATCAAGTTCATTACGTTAAAGGTTTTTCGCCAAAAACCAGTTTTAGCCCTCCTTTATTTCGGATAAGTAGCGCATGTAAGTACACGTTACCTCTTCCGGTACTTACGGGCTTGCGGAAATGATGAAAAACGATTTTTCTTTTGGTGGTAACATGGACTCAAAATACGGATATTTGTTAAACAACTATCTAACAATCCTAACAAGAGTTTTACCTACTCGATTAGGGGTTATACCTTAACTTGAACTCCTTCTCTTGGTCTCCTTGTGGTGGTCGGATGGTTCTCTCCTCGTCGTCTCTTTGTGCCGAAGATGGATCCATCTGAAAGCTTCTACCTTTGGCTTCAACCTCAATCTTGAGGAAACTAGAACACTTGGTTTGCTAAACCTTGTGTACTAGGATGAGTAGAGGAGTGTGTTGGGTTTTATCTCTATGGTTCTTGCTTCTCAACTCATGAGACAAGTAGAACCATGGACTAGAGAGAGAGCAAGAGGAAGAGGGAGAGCTTGAGGATGAGAGAGAATGAGAATGATAGAATGATCAAGACTTTTCTTACCCTTGCTCTCATAATCCAAAATCATCATAACACATAATAATAATTGAGTATTTTGTGATGGTTGTTATCATATCAAATGGCCATATCATTTCTTGCATTAAATGCAATGTGTGAACAAATAAGTAAGCCAAGGTCAATGCCAAGAAATGATAGCCATTGTCATGATGATGGTCAACAAGTCCAACCTAGTCAACCGGTCAACTAAGTCAACAAGTCAACAAAGTCAACCATAAACAACCATGTCACAATAATACTTAATTAATATTATTGTTAATCATATTTCTTATTCTCATTAGGGTTTAGCAAAAGTCAACAGTCAACAACCCTAATGAGAATCCTCTGCCTCTGTCTCTCTGTCAACTGTGCATACACACCCGCATCCGCGTTCCGAAGAACACGAATACAAACGAGATAAAACCAATCCCAAAACGTACACTAGGATCTGGCTTAAACCAAAGCCCGCTAGTGTTAACTTTCCGGACACTAAACGTGCACAAGTGCACGGATGTGACCGAACCCTGTTGCAAAACCATGCGACCTCTACTCTTTTGCCTAAAGGCGAATAGCTCTCTGTGTGGGACTCTAAAGACTCGACACTAGCTGGCAGTGGGTTTAACTACAGACCGCAAGCGGCACTAGCTGTGCATAACGGCCCTTAGGTAGATGCTGATAAGAAGACTGACGAGGTGAAACCCATCTGAACTCCTACTAAGCCTGAATGTGACAATCTGCGTACAGTTCTGTCTGTTCGTCTGAGAATATCGCATGGCGGGCCTAGGAGGGCGGTAAACGTCAGTCCCCTAATAGCGGTATAAGTCATGTCGGAGTGTAGCCCAGAACACCCTGAGATAACACTGGAAACCTACCAACATATCTCGCTTGCCCTGGCCAGGGACTTTATGTAATGGCTCTCCTATACACAGCACGATATCAACCCCCAATACCGGGAGAGACGAATCCTGTCTAACGGTCACTGCCTCCAAGTGCTTCGGGACTGCACCCAACTACTACCTGTTTGCACGACTCTTTTGAGCCGTGGTAGGGTAGTAATCTAAGTACAGTGGGAACACACTCGAGGCGAAGTGACAGTGTCAAGTCAGCGGACTAAGCTGTACTCATATCACCTGGGAACTGATAACTGATGATAGGTATTGTACCAATCAACAGTTCCTGACGAGTCCTGTCCAGTGTACTCGTAACCTAACGAGCACCCGCATACTATCTCAAGTACGACGTACTGACGGCTATGGGACAGACCGTCTCCCCTGCTGGGATGAGAAGCGCATACGCTAGTCTACTCCGGAGTATCGATGCCCTGTCTCGATAGTCCTACGACTAGGGACCTACATAAGGATGTGCTTGTGGATTACCCAGCCCCCACGAGTGTGACTGCCATCACAATGCTGGTAATCAAGCAAAGATCCTAAGGGCTCCACTAATGTGTATAGGTGATATACTAAAATAAACACATGTACACATTAAAGTAGAAACAAACCAAATAGCATACTACTATTTTGAGCAAGATTGTCTATACAAGGTGAATATCCCAAGCTTCCATTAAGTAATATACAAACTAGTATGATACAATAATGGCCTCTAGAGCATATACACTAACAATCTCCCACTTGCACTAAGGCCATGTACCGGCATATCGAAGACCTATCATCTCGATCAGCCGCTCGAACTGAGTCTTGGGTAAGGCTTTTGTGAATGGATCAGCAATGTTATCTTCCGTAGCTACTCTCCGAACCTCGATCTCCTGGCGACCCACGATCTCCCTGATCAGGTGATACCGCCTCAAGATGTGTCTGGACTTCTGATGGGACCTGGGTTCCTTCGCTAAAGCTATAGCCCCGTTGTTGTCGCAATACAGAGGTATTGGATCAACAATGGACGGAACCACCTGAAGTTCTGTCAAGAACTTCCTTATCCAGACGGCTTCTTTTGCGGCATCTGCAGCAGCGATATATTCCGCTTCCATCGTCGAGTTAGCAACGGTTTCCTATTTAGAACTCTTCCAACACACCGCCCCTCCATTGAGGGCAAAGACATAACCCGACATGGACTTGGAATCATCCTTGTCACTCTGGAAGCTGGAGTCAGCAATGGCCTCGATCTGGAGGTCTTTTCCGCCATACACCAAGAACATCTCCTTAGTCCTTCTCAGGTACTTGAGAATGTTCTTTACCGCTATCCAGTGTTTCTCCCCAGGGTTTGACTGATACCAGATTACTACACTCAGTGCATAAGCTACATCTGGTCTGGTACACAACATCGCATACATTATAGAGCCTACCGCAGAAGCGTAGGGTATAATAGACATGCGATCCCTTTCCAAATCAGTCTTGGGAGACATCTCCTTGGAGAGGGTGATCCCGTGACAAGCCGGTAGATTACCGCGCTTGGAATCTTCCATACTGAATCTTCTCAGTATGGTGTCGATGTACCTGGACTGTGAAAGTCCTAATATCCTCTTGGATCTATCACGATAGATCCGGATCCCCAGAATGTAAGAGGCATCACCTAGGTCTTTCATGGAGAACCTGTGTGACAAGAACCCCTTGACAGATTGTAGCATAGGAATGTCATTTCCTATTAAAAGAATGTCATCCACGTACAATAGGAGGAATAGGACAGTTCTTGCTACAAATCTACTATAGATGCATGGTTCATCTGGATTTTTGATAAAGCCAAATTCTTTGACCGTCTCATCAAAAAAGATTTTCCAACTCCGCGATGCCTGCTTTAGTCCATAGATGGACTTAAGTAACTTGCACACCTTTCCGCTACTCCCACTCTGAATGGAACTCTCTGGCTGGTCCATATAGACGCACTCCTCTAAATTTCCAATCAGGAAAGCGGTCTTTACGTCCCTCTGCCAAACCTCATAATCGTGGAAGGCAGCAATGGTAAGAAGGATCTGAATGGATTTCAGCATAGCTACTGGAGAAAAGGTTTCGTCATAGTCCAAACCAGGTCTTTGACGAAAACCCTTTGCAACAAGTCTAGCTTTATAGGTCTCAACCTGTACATCTACACCAATCTTCCTTTTGAAGATCCACTTGCATCCTACGGGTTTTCCTCATCTGGAGAAACGTCCAACGTCCATACTTTGTTGGTGTACATGGACTCCATTTCGGTCGGCATTGCATTCAGCCATTTTACCGAGTCAACGCTCTGAATGGCCTGCTAGAAACTAGTCGGCTCATCACTATCAATGATGCAATCCTCTCTATCCCCGTCTATGAGAAAACCGTAGTATCTCTCGGGAGGATGAGACTGCCTACTACTCCTGCGGAGCGGCGCAGGAATGTCGTGATCTTTCGAACCCTCTGGTTCTACTAAGCTTTCAGTAATAACTCGTTGTTAGTGTATATGCCCTAGGGGCCATTATTGTATCATACTGGTTTGTATATTACATAATGGAAGCTTGGGATATTCACATGTATATAACAGTCTTGCTAAACATGGTAGTATGCTACTTGGTTTTTTCTATCTTAATATGTGAGTATACATATTGATAGAGCTCTTAGGATCTTGCTTGACTACCGGCGTTGTGATGGCAGTCACACTAGTGGGGGCTGGGTAGTCTACAAGCACATCCTTATTCAGGTCCCTAGTCGTAGGATTATCGAGACAGGGCATCGATACTCCGGAGTAGACTAGTGTGTACGCTTCTCATCCCAGTTCGGGAGATGGTCTGTCCCACAGCCGTCAGTACGTCGTACTGGAGATAGTATGCAGGTGCTCGTTGGGTTACGGGAACACCGGACAGGACTCACAGGGAACTGTTGGATGGTTTTATACCAGTCGTCAGTGAACAGTTCCCAGGTGACATGAGTACAGCATAGTCCGCAGACTTGACACTGCTACTTCGCCTCGAGTGTGTCCCACTATTCTTAGATTGCTACCCTACCACGGCTCAAAGGAGTCGTGCAAATAGGTAGCAGTTGGGTGCAGTCCCGAGCACTTGGAGGCAGTGGCGGTTTGACAGGATTCGTCTCTCTCGGTATTGGGGGTTGATATCGCGCTGTGTCAGAGAGCCATTACGCAAAGTCCCTGTCCAGGGCAAGCGAGATTTGCTGGTAGGTTCCAGTAGTTTCTCAGGGTGTAATGGGCTTCGCTCCGACATGACTTATACCGCTATTAGGGGACTGACGCTTGCTGCCCCCCTAGGCCCGATATGCGATAGTCTTAGACGAAAGGACCGGACTGTACGGAGATTGTCACATCAGACTCAGTAGGAGTTCGGATGGGTTTCCTTATCGGCCTTCTTATCGACATCTACCTGGGGACCGTTACGTACAGCTAGTGCCTCTTGCGGTCTGTGGTTAAACCCACTGCCAGCGTAGTAGTCGAGTCTCTAGTGTCCCACACACAGAGTTTCCCTACTCCAGGCAAAACGATATAGAGGTCGTATGGTTTTACGACAAGGGTTCGGACGCATACGTGTGTTTACGCACGTACGACTTTCGGACAGTTTTTACCAGTCGGCTTTGGTTTAAGCCAGTTACTGGTATCCGGTTATTGGATTTATACAGTCTAAAGTTTTTCCGTATTTTTGCGGAAAGGAGGGGCGTTCTCGTAATTGCGCGAGAAGCTTCTAGAAGGTGGTGACTAAGGAGGTTTAGGTGGCATATACAATGAATGTGATTAGTGAGTCATATGGATGATTCATCCATGTCATTAATGCTTCATAATTGCTTAATGACTCATGGAGATGAATCACCACAAGATATTTATCAAGCATGGTTGTAAATCATTTTCTTTTCTTTTCTTGATATAACAAAATGCTTGATATATATTATGATAACTCATTATTCTCACTTCATTATTATCTTCACCTTCTCTCTCCTCAAGCTCTCCCTCTTCAAACCCTAATCCTCCCCTCTCATGTGTTGAGTACAAGGATTAGTTAGACTAATTAAACCATAACCCTCACTCTATATCACCTAGCTTCTTTGATTAGCACTTAAAGAAAGTTAGTTGCCTCAAGTTTAGAGGCTAAGCTTGGAGTAAAGCTCTCGGGTGGATCGTCTACTACTTCGAGAAGGCCGAGGAGGAGGTGGAGTTCGTAAAGACGAAGGACATGGTTCTTTAGGTATAATCCCTTTACATGGTAGTTGTTAACTTCTATGTTTGATGTTAGTTATCGTTTAGCTTCGATTCATATGGTTAGTCGATGTTTAAGCAAAGAACAAGATCGTTTTTCATATTTCCGCCTCCCCGCAAGTCGTGGGGTGTTGTACATCGACTTACAGTGGTATCAGAGCCTCGCTAAACAATAAATAACTTACTTGCAAATTTGTATGAATTTCGAACGGAAAAAACGAAACCGGAAAAACCCGAAATCACAAGTTTCTGTCGATTTTTAAATGAAGTCCAAAAATTTTTCAGGGATGTTCAGAAAGCTTGAAAAGACAGTAGAAGAACACCCAAGAAAATTGGGCCCCTGAATCGCTTAAAGCGCCGCGGAACCGCGGCGGATCCCACCGATCCGCCGCGATTCCGTCGCCGAATTGGCGATTCAGGAACCCAATTTTCCTGTGTTGCTTCTCTGTGATATTTGGTATTTTCTGGAAGTTTTTATTTTTGCTCAGGTTTCAGATTTACAGAGAAGTATTGGAGCAAAATTAAAAGTGTTTAATCGATTGAAATTATACAGTATTTGCTTGTTGGATTATATCTGTGTTTGTATAATGTGTTCGTAAACCTCCCCTAACTGCTAGTATGTCGGTTGGCAGGGGGTTGCACATTTCTGTAATGGTTTTTACTGTTTGTGGATAGGAACTGTGTTGGACTGTTGTGATGTTTAGCCGGGGTTATGTGATGGGTTATTATTTAATTCATTTGATGTAAATGTAATTTGTTGTAATATTATTTTGTGGGGCACATCCAGGTTGCGGTTGTAGCCACCGTTGTATTATTTCATTTTACTGTTTTTGCTCCTAGGACAGACCCAAGGTGGGGTGCACAAACTGCCGGGCGGGTAGTTTGCCGTACCCGTTGGGGTCTTGGGTGGGGGAATGGCTATTCATCACAACTGTGTAATCCGTCTTTTGTTGCAGGCTTAAAACAAACACGGATTGCTTGCAAATCCAATAAAGTTCATCTGTGATCTGGAATGCCTATTATTGCGTCTGACGAATGTACAATATCTATATATGATAGCTATTTAGACGTCACTTATGTTTTACACCCGCGCTAGCCCAGCCCCCGCTCTGTCGTTAGTTAAGTAACCTAACGGGTGATGACGGGACCACGTGGCGAATGCGGATGGCATAAGAGGATGTTGTATTTTCGTTGTTTTCTGCAATGATAGGTTAATGATGGGACGCATTATTTATAATGCAAAGAAAATAAACCAAAAGTTAATCATTGGAACAATTTAAAAGAAACCACTCGGTTAATTTTAAAAACAGATATTTTTAAATGCGGAGCTTTAACCACTCCTTTTAAAAGCTATCAGGTTCCTTCGGTTATATCAAGTTCACTACGTTCACGGTTTCGCCAAAACCATTCGTAGCCCTCCGTCATTTCATTTGGGTATTCAGTAGTATTCAAACTATGCATTTTGGCCAAAGTCAAGGCATAGTGTTTGGTTGCTGCTGAGTTTTTATTTGTTGCATAAGATAGATGAGTTAGTTTGGGACAGTCGTATTATCATTTGACCAAAGTCAGGGGTATATACGGATGGGTTCAAATTGACAAGATAATGACGGGTAGAACTTGACATGTGACTTATGATATTTTGACCAAAGCCAAGGTCATAAGAGCATGGGGCAAAAAAAAATTATATCAAGAATTTCTAAAGAAACTGAAATTTGCAAAGTGATGCATACCATTTGGAGTTTGATGAATGTTGGTAGCATTCCTTCAACATTATCATACGATGATATTTAGATCCCGATCCTACTGTGAGTATATGCTACTTATCAGGAGATTCGTCACTTAACGATCAATGCTATAAACCAAGTAGGTGTCCAGAAAGGTGTCAGCGGGGTTACGCCCCCAGAGAAAAGAGGTTATTTAATTAAGGAACTTCGCGAAAGCGTTGGAAAACCTCCCTCGAAGTATCGACACTAGCCTGGCTGAACGGTTAAGCAAGAATTGTACAGTGAGAATAGTCCTGGCTAATTCTTCTTTTATGGTTTGAGGAAGGATTCGAGAAACAGTGGGAGCCATCCAGTTTAGATAAACTAAAAACCACTCTAACCTTGCAAGAGCATCATGCTAAAGAGTTTTCTTCTCTCTCTCCTAATTGCAGCGACCCTGAAAATGACTGGACTTAAGTTACTTTTAGAGAAAAATATACTGACAGAGCCAAACTATAAAGATTGGCTTCGGAATGTCAAAATGGCTTTGACCTATGACAAATTGGGGTACGTCCTCACCGCTACGGCACCTGCTGTCCCTGGTCCCAAATCCAGCAATGCGGATAAGGAAATCCGCAAAAACTGGGATTTAGATTGCGCGAAAGCCAAGTGCATCGTGCTTGCCTCAATGAACAATGAACAACAGAGGAGGAACGAGGATATGGACCTTGATGGCATATTTCTCCATACAAAGGAACTTTATGAACAGCAATCTCGTATAGCAAGATACGAGACATCTAAGAACTTGTTTCGAGCGAGGTTGGCTGTCGGGTCATCGGTAGGAGAACATGTCCTAAAGATGATCGGCTATATTGAAGAGCTCGCAGACCTTGGGACGACTTTGGATAATGAGCTCTATACAGACCTTATTCTCCAGTCCCTTCCTCACACCTACGCCCAGTTTATCCTGAACTTCAACATTCAAAGAAAAGAAGTTGAACTTCCGGAACTCCTGAACATGTTAAGGAGTGCAGAGGGCACCTTGCAGAGGACAAGGGAAACACCCGCTATGTTTGTTAGCGGTACATCTTCTTCCGGGTCCAAGGCTAGGGCCAAAGGAAGGAAGAAGAAGGCCGCCACCAAACCTAGAGGAGGTGTTAGTAAGGTGGGAGGGAAGGGAAAGAAAAGTTTGCGATACCGGTAGTTGGCCAGGATGAGTGCTTCCATTGTAACAGGAAAGGGCACTGGAAAAAGGATTGCAAGGCGTGGAACGCCAAGAACCAGGAACCGAAGCAAGCTGTGGCTTCGACTTCAGGTGTGTTTGTAATTGAGAATTGTCTGTCGATCAACTCTACTTCCTGGGTATTTGATACCGGATCAGGATCTCATATTTGCAATTCATTGCAGGCACTGAGAAACCGTAGAGTGCTGAAGGAAGGTGATATGACCCTAAAGTTTGCTAACGGAGCTAGCGTGGGAGCTGTGTCCGTCGGGGATTATCACCTAGGATTGACGAGTGGACATATTTTGGTTTTACATAACTGTTTTTTTGTACCAAGCTTAACGTGTAATATCATATCAGTTTCCTTGTTATCAAATAAAGGTTATGATTTCATGTTTGTAAGAGATGTTGTTAACATCCACCTTAATCATGGTTTGATTGGGTCCGGTACACTAAATAACGGTATATATGTTTTAAACCAACTCCAAATTTTCAATGTCCAGAACACACTTAAAAGAAAGTCTCCAGATTTAAATAAAGCTTTCTTATGGCATTTTAGACTGGGTCATATCAATGAGAGAAGGTTGATTAAGTTGCATAGAGAAGGATATTTGGACTCGTTCGAATATCAAACTTATGACACTTGTCAATCTTGTCTCAAAGGAAAGATGACAAAGACTCCATTTACTGGACAAGGAGTAAGAGCGAGCGAGCTCTTAGGACTCATACACAGCGATGTATGTGGTCCATTGTCTACACATGCAAGAGGTGGTTTTTCCTATTTCATTACTTTCACGGATGATTACTCAAGATACGGATTCATTTATCTGATGAAACATAAATCCGAGGCTTTTGAGAAATTCCAAGAGTATAAGAATGAAGTAGAAAACCAAACCGGCAAAAGTATCAAGACACTTATATCTGATCGAGGTGGTGAATACTTGAGTGCCGAGTTCCTAGGTTACCTAAAAGAGAAAGGAATTCTCTCTCACCTTACTCCTCCATACACTCCACAGCATAACGGTGTATCGGAGAGACGGAATCGAACCCTATTGGATATGGTACGATCCATGATGAGTAATGCTGAGTTACCGCGATCTTTTTGCGGTTATGCGCTAGAATCAGCAGCATATCTTCTGAACAGGGCTCCTACCAAGACTGTGCCAACCACTCCATATCAGATGTGGACTGGGAAGAAACCCCATCTTCAGCATATGAAGATTTGGGGATGTCCAGCTTTTGTTAAAAAGCAGCATGTGGACAAGCTCGAGGCACAATCGGTAAAATGTATGTTTGTGGGATATCCAAAGAACTCCAAGGGATATTATTTCTATTACGCAGAGGAACAAAAGGTTTTTGTTTCTCGTAATGCCCATTTTCTAGAACATCAGTTTTTAGAAAAGGAAATAAGTGGGAGCGAAATAGAACTGGAAGAAATTCCAGAACCACAAGCTGCTACTGAAAGTTTGGTAGAACCGGAAGTTCAAGAAGAACAGAACATTCCCGCACCCCTCCGCAGGAGTAGTAAGCCGTCTCATCCGCCTGAGAGATACTACGGTTTTCTCATAGATGGGGATAGAGAGGATTGCATCATAGGTGATGATGAACCTACTGACTTCCAGCAGGCCATCCAGAGCGGCGACTCGGTACGATGGCTAGATGCAATGCGGACCGAAATGGAGTCCATGTACACCAACAAAGTATGGACTTTGGACTTTGCTCCAGATGGGGTAAAACCCATAGGATGCAAATGGATCTTCAAGAAAAAGATTGGTGTAGATGGACAGGTGGAAACTAATAAGGCTAGACTTGTTGCAAAGGGTTTTCGTCAAAGACCTGGTTTGGACTATGACGAAACTTTTTCTCCAGTGGCTATGCTCAAATCCATTCGGGTCCTTCTTGCTATTGCTGCCTTCCATGATTATGAAATCTGGCAGATGGACGTAAAGACGGCTTTTCTAAATGGAAATTTAGAAGAATGCGTCTATATGGATAAGCCAGAGGGTTTCAATCAGAGTGGGAGCAGCGGGAAAGTATGCAAGCTGCTTTAGTCCATTTATGGACTAAAGCAGGCATCGCGGAGTTGGAACATCTGTTTTGATGAGACAGTCAAAGAATATGACTTTATCAAAAATCCAGATGAACCGTTTATATATAGTAAAGTTGTAGCCAGAAGTGTCGTGTTCCTCGTCTTGTACGTGGATGACATTCTATTGATAGGAAATGACATTCCTATGCTACAATCTGTTAAAGGATTCTTGTCACACAGGTTCTCCATGAAAGACCTGGGTGATGCCTCTTACATTCTGGGGATCCGGATCTATCGTGATAGATCCAAGAGGATGTTGGGACTTTCACAGTCCAGGTATATCGACACTGTACTGAAAAGATTCAGTATGGAAGATTCTAAGCGCGGTAATCTACCGGCTTGTCACGGAATCACCCTCTCCAAAAAGATGTCTCCCAAGACTGATTTGGAAAGGGAACGCATGTCTATTATACCCTACGCTTCTGCGGCAGGCTCTATAATGTATGCGATGTTGTGCACCAGACCAGATGTAGCTTACGCACTGAGCGTGGTAAGCCGGTATCAGTCAGACCCAGGGGAGAGGCACTGGATAGCAGTAAAGAACATTCTCAAGTACCTGAGATGGACTAAGGAGATGTTCTTGGTTTACGGCGGAAAATACCTCAGGTTGGAGTCCTTTGCTGATTCCGGCTTCCAGAGTGATAAGGACGATTCCAAGTCCATGTCGGGTTATGTCTTTACCCTCAATGGAGGGGCGGTGTGCTGGAAGAGCTCCAAGCAGGACACCGTTGCTGACTCGACGATGGAAGCGGAGTATATAGCTGCTTGCGATGCCGCAAAAGAAGCAGTCTGGATGAAGAAGTTCCTAACAGAACTTCAGGTGGTTCCTACCATAGTTGATCCAATACCTCTGTATTGCGACAACAACGGAGCTATAGCTTTAGCAAAGGAACCAAGGTCCCATCAGAAGTCCAGACACATCTTAAGGCGGTATCACCTGATCAGGGAGATCATTGATCGTCAGGAGATCGAGGTTCGGAGAGTTGCTTCTGAAGAGAACATTGCTGATCCATTCACAAAGGCCCTACCTTAGATTCGGTTGGAGAGGCTACTCGAGATCATCGGTCTTCGATATGCCAGTACATGGCCCTAGTGCAAGTGGGAGATTGTTAGTGTATATGCCCTAGGGGCCATTATTGTATCATACTGGTTTGTATATTACTTAAAGGAAGCTTGGGATATTCACATGTATATAACAGTCTTGCTAAACATGGTAGTATGATACTTGGTTTTTTCTATCTTAATATGTGAGTATACGTATTGATAGAGCTCTTAGGATCTTGCTTGACTACCGGCGTTGTGATGGCAGTCACACTAGTGGGGGCTTGGTAGTCGACAAGCACATCCTTATTCAGGTCCCTAGTCGTAGGATTATCGAGACAGGGCATCGATACTCCGGAGTAGACTAGTGTGTACGCTTCTCATCCCAGTTCGGGAGATGGTCTGTCCCACAGCCGTCAGTACGTCGTACTGGAGATAGTATGCAGGTGCTCGTTGGGTTATGGCTACACCGGACAGGACTCACAGGGAACTGTTGGAAGGTTTTATACCAGTCGTCAGTGAACAGTTCCCAGGTGACATGAGTACAGCATAGTCCACAGACTTGACACTGCTACTTCGCCTCGAGTGTGTCCCACTGTTCTTAGATTGCTACCCTACCACGGCTCAAAGGAGTCGTGCAAACAGGTAGCAGTTGGGTGCAGTCCCGAGCACTTGGAGGCAGTGGCGGTTAGACAGGATTCGTCTCTCCCGGTATTGGGGGTTGATATCACGCTGTGTCAGACAGCCATTACGCAAAGTCCCTGGCCAGGGCAAGCGAGATTTGCTGGTAGGTTCCAGTAGTTTCTCAGGGTGGAATGGGCTTCGCTCCGACACGACTTATACCGCTATTAGGGGACTGACGCTTGCCGCCCCCTAGGCCCAATATTCGATAGTCTTAGACGAACGGACCGGACTGTACGGAGATTGTCACATCAGACTCAGTAGGAGTTCGGATGGGTTTCCTCATCGGCCTTCTTATCGACATCTACCTGGGGACCGTTACGTACAGCTAGTGCCGCTTGCGGTCTGTGGTTAAACCCACTGCCAGCATAGTAATCGAGTCTCTAGAATCCCATACAGAGAGTTTCCCTACTCCAAGCAAAACGATATAGAGGTCGTATGGTTTTACGACAAGGGTTCGGACGCATACGTGTGTTTACGCACGTACGACTTTCGGACAGTTTTTACCAGTCGGCTTTGGTTTAAGCCAGTTACTGGTATCCGGTTATTGGATTTATACAGTCTAAAGTTTTTCCGTATTTTTGCGGAAAGGAGGGGCGTTCTCGTAATTGCGCGAGAAGCTTCTAGAAGGTGGTGACTAAGGAGGTTTAGGCGGCATATACAATGAATGTGATTAGTGAGTCATATGGATAATTCATCCATGTCATTAATGCTTCATAATTGCTTAATAACTCATGGAGGTGAATCACCACAAGATATTTATCAAGCATGGTTGTAAATCATTTTCTTTTCTTTTCTTGATATAACAAAATGCTTGATATATATTATGATAACTCATTATTCTCACTTCATTATTATCTTCACCTTCTCTCTCCTCAAACTCTCCCTCTTCAAACCCTAATCCTCCCCTCTCATGTGTTGAGTACAAGGATTAGTTAGACTAATTAAACCATAACCTTCACTCGATATCACCTAGCTTCTTTGATTAGCACTTAAAGACAGTTAGTTGCCTCAAGTTTAGAGGCTAAGCTTGGAGTAAAGCTCTCGGGTGGATCGTCTACTACTTCGAGAAGGCCGAGGAGGAGGTGGAGTTCGTAAAGACGAAGGACACGGTTCTTTAGGTATAATCCCTTTACATAGTAGTTGTTAACTTCTATGTTTGATTTTAGTTATCATTTAGCTTTGATTCATGCGGTTAGTCGATGTTTAAGCAAAGAACAAGATTGTTTTTCATATTTCCGCCTCCCCGCAAGTCGTGGGGTGTTGTACATCGACTTACACTCGTGGTTCTGGAATTTCTTCCAGTTCTATTGCGCTCCCACTTATTTGATTTTCCAAAAACTCAGTTTCCAAGAAATGGGCATGACGAGAAGCAAAAACCTTTTGTTCCTCTTCGTAATAGAAGAAATATCCTTTGGAGTTCTTTGGATATCCCACAAATTTGCACTTTACTGAGCGTGCCTCGAGTTTGTCCGCATGCTGCTTTTTGACAAAAGCTGGACATCCCCAAGTCTTAATGTGCTTAAGATAGGGTTTCTTCCCACATCACATCTGATATGGTTTGGTAGGCACAGTCTTAGTTGGAACTCGGTTCAAAAGGTACGCAGCTGATTCTCATGCATATCCCCAGAATGATCGCGGTAACTCAGCGTTACTCATCATGGAACGTACCATATCCAATAGGGTCCGGTTCCGTCTCTTCGATACACCGTTATGTTGCGAAGTGTATGGAGGAGTAAGCTGAGAGAGAATTCCATTATCTTTTAAGTAATCCAGGAACTCGGCACTTAAGTATTCACTACCTCGATCAGATCTTAGTGTCTTGATACTTTTGCCTGTTTGTTTTTCAACTTCATTCTTAAATTCCTGGAATTTTCCAAAGGCTTCGGATTTATGTTTCATTAAGAAGACATATTCGTACCTTGAAAAGTCATCCGTAAAAGTAATGAAGTAAGAATAACCACTTCGCGCATGTGTAGACATTGGACCGCACACGTCGCTGTGTACGAGTCCCAAGAACTCGCTCGCTCTTACTCCGTGTCCTGTGAACGGAGTCTTTGTCATCTTTCCTTTGAGACAGGATTGACAAGTTGCATATGATTGATATTCGAACGGGTCCAAGTATCCTTCTGTATGTAACTTCGTCAACCTTCTCTCATTGATGTGACCCAGTCTACAATGCCATAAGAAAGCCTGATTTGTTTCCGGAGACTTTCTTCTGTGTGTATTCTGGACATTGAAAATCTATAGTTGGTTTAATACGTATATACCATTGCTTAATGTACCTGACCCAATCAAAACTTGATTAAGGTGAATGTTCACAACATTACTTACAAATGCAAATTCATAACCTTCTTTAGATAATAAAGATACAGATATGATATTACAGGTTGCATTGGGTACAAAATAACAATCATGCAAAACCAAAACATGTCCATCTGACATTCCCAGGTGATAGTCCCCCACGGACTCAGCATCCATGCCAGCTCCGTTTGCAACTCTGAGGGTCATATCACCTGCCTTTAAAACCTTACGCCTTCTCGGTGCCTGTAAAGAATTACAGATATGAGATCCTGATCCGGTATCCAATACCCAGGATGTAGAGTTTATTTATAGACAGTTTTCAATAACATACACACATGAAGCTGAAGCCGCAACTTGCTTCAGATCCTGGGTTCTGGCCTTCCAAGCCCTGCAATCTTTTTTCCAGTGTCCACTCTTGTGACAGTAAAAGCATTCTTCTTTTCCTACAAGCTTTCCCGCTACCTTTGCTTTCTTTGTCTTTCCCTTCGTATCCACTTTACTAACACCGCCCCTTGGTTTGGCGGGGGCTTTCTTCTTCTTTCCCTTGGCTTTCGCCTTGGACCTAGAAGAGGAAGATCCTCCTACAAACAAAGTGGATGTTTCCCTACCTTTCTGTTGGGTGCCCTCTGCACTCCTCAGCATGTTGAGCAGTTCTGAAAGTTCAACTTTTTTTTCTTGTAAGTTCAAGTTCAGGATAAACTGGGCGTAAGTGGAAGGAAGGGACTGGAGAATCAAGTCCGTGTAGGGCTTGTTCTCTAACGTGGTCCCAAGGTCCGCGAGCTCCTTAATGAAGCCAATCATCTTAAGCACGTGTTCTGCTACCGATGATCCGACGGCCAATCTCGCCAAAAACAGCTTTTTCGAGACTTCGTATCTGGCGATACGGGATTTCTCTCCAAACAGTTCTTTTGTTTAGAAAAATATGGATTCAAGGTCCATATTCTCGTGCCTCCAATGATGTTCATTGTCCATAGAGGCAAGCACGAGGCACTTGGCCTTCGCGCAATCAATTTCCTAGGTCTTACGGATTTCCTTATCCGCGACGCTGGTTTTGGGACCTGGGACAGGGGGAGGTTTGGTGGTAAGGAGATACCCCAACTTGTGATAAGTGATTGCCATTCTGACATTTCTGGACCAATCTTTGTAGTTTGGCCATGTCAGTTTGTTTTTATCTTGTAGTAACTTAAGTCCAGTCATGATGTTTGGTCGCTGCAATTAGGAGAGAGAGAACAAACACTTTAGCATGATGCTCTTGCATGTTTAGAGTGGTTTTTAATTTGTCTAAACAGGATGGCTCCCACTGTCTCTCGAATCCCTCCTCAAACCAAAAAGGAAGAATTTGTCGGGATCAATCTCACCGTACAATACTTGCTTAACCATTCAACCAGGCTAGTGTCGGTACTTCGAGGGAGGTTTTCCAACGCTTTCGCGAAGTTCCTTAATTAAATAACCTCTTTTCCCTGTGGGCGTAGCCCCGCTAACACCTTTCTAGACACTTGGTTTATATCATTGATCGTTAAGTGAGAAATTTCCCGAGGAGTAGCATATACTCACAGTAGGATCAGGATCCAAATATCATCGCGTGACAAAACTGAAGGAATCCTACCAGAATCATCACACTCCAAATGGTATGCAGTGCTAGCAAGTTTCAGTTCTTTTGAAACTTCCGATGTGGATTTTTACCCCATGCTCTTATGACCTTGACTTTGGCCAACAAATCATAAATCACATGTCAAGTTCTACCCGTCATTCTCCAGGTTAATTTGAACCCACCCGTACCTACCCTTGACTTTGGCC
This sequence comes from Agapanthus africanus, assembly GCA_030015575.1. Classification (NCBI taxonomy): domain Eukaryota; kingdom Viridiplantae; phylum Streptophyta; class Magnoliopsida; order Asparagales; family Amaryllidaceae; genus Agapanthus; species Agapanthus africanus. Next base: position 318,902,553 of record CM057340.1, on the reverse strand, counting down.
AACAAGGCAGTACGACTGTCCCAAACCAACACATCTATCTATGCTGCACATGAATACCCAATAGCTACCAATCACTATGCCTTGACTTTGGCCAACAAACATAGTTTGAATACTATTGACTATCCATGTGAAACGACGGAGGGCTATGAATGGTTTTGGCGAAAACGTGAACGTAGTGAACTTGATATAATCGATGGAACGAGATATCTTTTAAAAGGAGTGGCTTAAGCTCCGTGTTTAAAAGTTGTTTTTGAAAAGAAACTGAGTAGTTTTGAAAGTGTTCCAACGACTCAACTTTGGTTTATTTTCTTTCATTAATTTAATGCGTCCCATCATTTAATCCTACCATTGCAGAAAACAACGAAAATATGACGTACGCTTATACCATCCGCATTCGCCATGGGGCCCCGTCATTACCCATTAGGTTACTTAACTAACGACAGAGCAGGGGCTGGACTAGCGCGGATGCAAAACATAAGCAACGCCTAAATAGATATATATATAGATATACACATTCGTCACATGTAATGATAGCCATTCCATATCACAGATGAAGACATTGGATATACTAGGAATACGCAATCCGTACGAGCCTGTAACGAAGAGCGGATTACACGGTCGCGATGAATAGCCAAGACCCCATCCTAGACCCCTACGGGTGCGGCAAACTACCCGCCAAGTACCCGAAGCGAAGCATCCTCCCTCAACACCGTGAGTAGGCCACTCGGCACTTCGAGATACCCGGTAGTTTGTGCACCCCACCTTGGGTCAATCCTAGGAGCAAAAACAGTAAAAGAAATTATACAATGACTTCTACAACCCCATCCCGGTTGTGCGGCCATATAAATAATATTACATCAATTACAAATTACATGAATTGAAAGAAAAAGAAAACTCTCATCTCACAACCCCCCGGCTATTCATCCGCGGCAATCCAATGAATTCATATACACATACCATCAACATTACAGATCACAGATATGTATAACCCCTACTAATCGATGTATAGTGATTAGCAGACGTTCAATACATATATCACATCACAGATATAACCCGTTAGCTCAAGTCTTTAGAAGTTCGATCAAAATACGGAATTTTAGACCCCAAAAACAAATTTTTCTTTCTGGAAAACCTGGGCAGAAAAATCTCATTCCAAAAATCCCAAAACACCCCACTGAACACACTGCAGGAAACATTGCCCACGACCGAGTCAACTCGGCCGCGGATCCGCGGCGGAAGCATTCTCCCGCCGCGTTTCCGTGGCGCTTTGACCGAGTCGATGGACTATTTTTCTTGGGTGTGTTTTAAAAAGCCTGAGCCGATTTTAAGTGCAAGATTAATTATTTTTTGAACATAAAAAAAAATCGGCAGAAACTATACATTTCGGGCGTGTTTCGTGACTTTTTCTCCGATCGAACTTCTAGTTACTTTGCTAACATGTTAGATAGTGTTTAACTAGGCTCTGATACCACTGTAAATCCACGTTACCTCTCCCGGTACTTACGGGCATGTGGATATGATAAAAAACGATTTTTCTTTTGGTGGTAACATGGACTCAAAATATGGATCTTTGTTAAACAACTATCTAACAATCCTAACAAGAGTTTTACCTACTCGGTTAGGGGTTATACCTTAACTTGAACTCCTTCACTTGGTCTCCTTGTGGTGGTCGGATGGTTCTCTCCTCGTCGTCTCTTTGTGCCGAAGATGGATCCACCTGAAAGCTTCTACCTTTGGCTTCAACCTCAATCTTGAGGAAACTAGAACACTTGTTTGCTAAACCTTGTGTACTAGGATGAGTAGAGGAGTGTGTTGGGTTTTATATCTATGGTTCTTGCTTCTCAACACATGAGACAAGTAGAACCATGGACTATAGAGAGAGCAAGAGGAAGAGGGAGAGCTTGAGGATGAGAGAGAATGAGAATGATAGAATGATCAAGACTTTTCTCACCCTTACTCTTATAATCCAAAATCATCATAACACATAATAATAATTGAGTATTATGTGATGGTTGTTATCATATCAAGTGGACATATCATTTCTTGCATTAAATGTAATGTGTGAACAAATAAGCAAGCCAAGGTCAATGCCAAGGAATGATAGCCATTGTTATGATGATGGTCAACAAGTCCAACCTAGTCAACCGGTCAACTAAGTCAACAAGTCAACAAGTCAACCATCAACAACCATGTCACAATAATACTTAATTAATATTATTGTTGATCATATTTCTTATTCTCATTAGGGTTTAGCAAAAGTCAACAGTCACCAACCCTAAAGAGAATCCTCCGCCTCTGTCTCTCTGTCAACGGTGCATACACACCCGCATCCGCGTTCCGAGGAACATGAATACAAACGAGATAAAACCAGTCCTAAAACGTACATTGGGATCTGGCTTAAACCAAAGCCCACTAGTGTTAACTTCCCGAACCCTAAACGTGCACAACACGAATGTGACCGAACCCTATCGCAAAACCATGTGACCTCTACTCTTTTGCCTAAAGGCGAATAGCTCTCTGTGTGGTGTTAGTGTATATGCCCTAGAGGCCATTACTGTATCATACTAGTTTGTATATTACTTGATGGAAGCTTGGGATATTCACAGTTTTATATACAATCTTGCTCGAAATGGTAGTATGCTACTTGGTTTGTCTCTGCTTTATGTTAGTGTATATGCCCTAGAGGCCATTACTGTATCATACTAGTTTGTATATTACTTAATGGAAGCTTGGGATATTCACCTTGTATATACAATCTTTCTCAAAATAGTAGTATGCTACTAGGTTTGTTTCTACTTCAATGTGTACATGTGTTTATTTTAGTATATCGCCTATACACATTAGTGGAGCCCTTAGGATCTTTGCTTGATTACCAGCGTTGTGATGGCAGTCACACTAGTGGGGCTGGATAATCTATAAGCACATCCTTATGCAGGTCCCTGGTCGCAGGACTATCGAGACAGGGCATCGATACCCCGGAGTAGACTAGCGCATGCGCTTCTCATCCCAGTGTGGGAAACGGTCTGTGCCACAGCCGTCGGTACGTCGTACTTGAGATAGTATGCGGGTGCTCGTTGGGTTACGAGTACACTGGACAGGACTCGTCGGGAACTGACTAGTTGGTATTATGCCTATCGTCAGTTATCAGTTCCCAGGTGACATGAGTACAGCTTAGTCCGCTGACTTGACACTGTCACTTCGCCTCGAGTGTGTTCCCACTGTACTTTGATTACTACCCTACCACGGCTCAAAGGAGTCGTGCAAACAGGTGGTAGTTGGGTGTAGTCCCGAAGCACTTGGAGGCAGTGACGGTTAGACAGGATTCGTCTCTCCCGGTATTGGGGGTTGACATCGCGTTGTGTCTAGGAGAGCCATTACACGAGTAGTCCCTGGCCAGGGCAAACGAGATATACTGGTAGGCTTCCAGTGTTATCTCAGGGTGTTTTGGGCTTCACTCCGACACGACTTGTACCGCTATTGGGGGACTGACGTTTACCGCCCTCTAGGCCCTCCAAGCGATGTATCAGACGAACAGACCGGACTGTACGGAGAATGTCACATTCAGGCTCAGTAGGAGTTCAGATGGGTTTCGCCTCGTCAGTCTTCTTGTCGGCATCTACCTGGGGACCGTTACGCACAGCTAGTGCCGCTTGCGGTCTGTGGTTAAACCCACTGCCAGCGTAGTGTCGAGTCTTTAGAGTCCCACACAGAAAGCTATTCACCTTTAGGAAAAAGAGTAGAGGTCGCATGGTTTTGCGATAGGTCGCATGGTTTTGCGACAGGTCGCATGGTTTTGCGACAGGTCGCATGGTTTTGCGATAGGGTTCGGTCACATCCGTGCACTTGTGCACGTACCGTGTCCGGACAGTTCACACTAGCGGGCTTTGTTTTAAGCCAGATCCTAGTGTATCTTTTGGGATTGGTTTTATCCAGTATGCATTCGTATTCCTCGGAACGCGGATGCGGGTGTGTTTGCACAGTTGACGGAGAGACAGAAGCAGAGGATTCTCATTAGGGTTGTTGACCGTTGACAGTTGACTATTGAATTTTTGCTCAACCCTAATGAGAATATGATATGTGATTAACAATTATATTAATTAAGTATTATGGTGACATGGTTGTTGAGGGATTGACTTTGTTGACTTGTTGACTTTATTGACCGGTTGACTAGGCTTGACTAGTTGACCATCATGATAACTATAGCTATCATTTCATGGCAAAGACTTTTGCTTGCTTGCTCTTTTGTGCAAAATGAGTGCATGAAATGATATGGCTATGGTTGCTTAAACCATCACATAATTCTTGATTGATATGAGGTGTTATGATTGTTTTGGATTATGAGAGCCAAATGAGAAAAGTCTTCTCTCATTTCTTTCATGCTCATTCTCTCTCTTGTTCTTGAGCTATCATCTCCTCCTCTTGCTCTCCCTCTCTTGACTCTATGGTTCACTTGTCTCATGAGTTGAGAACCAAGAACCATAGATAAAATCCCATACAAACTCTTCTCTACTCACTCTAGTTCACAAGGTTTAGCAAACCGAGTGAACTAGTTTCTTCAAAGTTCGAAGAAGGAGCCAAAGGTTGAAGCTTTCAGGTGGATCTATCTTCGGCGTAAGGAGACGACGGGGACAAGCCGATTCGGACGACCATCGAAGCTTGAAGACGAAGGAGTTCAAGAAAAAGAAAGGTATAACCCCCTAACCGAGTAGTTAGCAACTCGTAGTTAGGTTGTTAGTTAGATGTTTAACAAAGATCCGGGTTTATAAGTCCATGTTACCACCTCTAAGAAAATCGTTTTTTATCAAATTCCGCTTGCCCGAAAGTACCGGGAGAGGTAGCATGGACTTACAGTGGTATCAGAGCCTAGTTAAACTCTATCTAACATGTTAGCAAAGTAGCTAGAAGATCGATCAAAGAAAAAGTCCCGAAATGAACCCCGTTTTCAAACTTGCTGTCGATTTTTTATGTCCTGCAAAATGATAAATCATGCATCAAAAATCGACTCAGGGTTTTTAAAATATACTGTAGAAAAATGATCACCTGATATCTTCATTGCGCCGCGGAAACACGGCAATAGCTTGCTGTTGCCGCGTTTCCGCGGCCGTCCTGGCTCCTCTCTGGTTGTTCTTTGCTACAGTGTGCTTATGGGGTTATTTTGGGAATTTTGGTATATGTATTTTCATCCCAGATTTTCCAGAACGAAAATTTTATTTTTGGGGTCCAAAAAATCCGTATTTTTGATCGAACTTCTAAAAGACTTTAGCTGACGGGTTTTTCTGTAATGTGATATTTGTATTGAACGTCTGCTAATCGCTATATGTCGATTAGTGGGGGTTATACAAATCTGTGATCTGTAATGTTATTGGAATGTGTAAATGAATTCATTAGATTGTCGCGGGTGAATAGCCGGGGGTTGTGAGACGAGAGTTTTCTTTTCTTTCAATTCATGTAAATTTGTAAATTGATGTAATAATTATTTGTATGGCCGCACAACCGGGTCGGGGTTGTAGCCGTCATTGTATAATTTCTTTTTACTGTTTTTGCTCCTAGGATAGACCTATGGAGGGGGTGCACAAACTACCGGGTATGCCGAAGTGCCGAGTGGCCTACTCACGGAGTTGAGGGAGGTTGCTTCGCTTCGGGTACTTGGCGGGTAGTTTGCCGCACCCGTAGGGGTCTTGGGTGGGGTATTGGCTATTCACCGCGACCGTGTAATCTGCTTTTCGTTACAGGCTCGTACGAATTGCGGATTCCTTGTATATCCAATGTGTTCATCTGTGATCTGAAATGGCTATCATTGCAATATATCTATATATGATATTATTTAGGCGTTGCTTATGTTTTATAGCCGTGCTAGCCCAGCCCCCGCTCTGTCGTTAGTTAAGTAACCTAACGGGTAATGACGGGGCCCCGTGGCGAATGCGAATGGCATAAGCGTACGTCATATTTTGGTTGTTTTCTGCAATGGTAGGATTAAATGATGGGACGCATTAAAAGAACTAATGCAAGAATATCACGCATTAAAAGAACTAATGCAAGAAAATAAACCAAGTTAAAATCGTTGGAACACTTTCGGAAAACCACTCGGTTCTTGTCAAAACTAACTTTTAAATGCGGAGCTTGAGCCACTCCTTTTAAAAGCTATCTCGTTCCATCGATTATATCAAGTTCACTACGTTCACGGTTTTGCCAAAACCATTCGTAGCCCTCCATCATTTCAGTTAAATATTCGGTAGTATTCAAGCTATGTATTTTGACCTCACGCCAAGGCATAGTGATTCGTAGCTGCCGGATATTTATCTGTTGCATAAATAGAATGCGTTGGTTTGGGACAGCCGTACTACCATTTTGGCCTACGTCAAGGGTAGGTACGGGTGGATTCAAATTAACCTGGATAATGATGGGAAGAACTTGACATGTGACTTATGACATTTTGACCTCACGCCAAGGTCATAAGAGCATGGGGCAAAAATCCACATCGGGAGTTTCAAAAGAACTGAAACTTGCTAGTGTTGCATACCATTTGGAGTGTGATGATTCTGGTAGGATTCCTTCAGTTTCGTCACGCGATGATATTTGGATCCCGATCCTACTGTGAGTATGTAACGTATTGAAAATCGTTTCGGCGAAATTTCGAAAAAACGGTAAAATAAGGGGGTTTTATGTAAAAAGTCAAAATGCAAATATGTTTATTATAAAATTAAATATACATATTCTAGCTATATAATTACTAGTATTTGGTGTTTATTGAGCCACTGGTGAAATTTCAAATTTTCTGAAAAAAATATTATTTTAATATTATTTTAAGCCGGTAAGAAAATACATTAAATTAGCAATAAATACAAATTTAAATGGGCTAATTTTAATCTTTAAAATCATGTTAATTAAAATCTAGTTGTAATATAAATTTTTAGTATTTTATTTCAAGTTTTAATGGGTTTTTATTATGAAGAACAAAAAAATAATTAATTTAAGCTAAAACTTGCAATTTTGAGCTTGTGGGGGGTCTTTTTGCATAAAATTTCTTTGTAAAATCTCTCTAACTCATTCCTCTCCATCATGGCCGGCCCCACCACTGCTGGAACAGACCACTCCCCCCCTCATTTTTGTTTTCATCTCATTTTAAAAGTTCAATATGATAAGGATTAAAATATAATAATTGGAGTATGTGTTGTTGTTGTTTGTGTGGTCTTTTGACTTTGTCAAACTTTCCCCAACTCCCCACACCCTCTCTCTCCTCTCCCGACCTGCATTTGGCCAAGCCCCCCCATTTAGAACAGCCCTTCATTTCTTCATCTCACTTTCTCTTCAAAAAAATCCACAAAAATGGTTAAAAATCCACAAAATTTCAAAATCAAATTCTAATCCCTACCCATTTCTTCTTGACCTATTCTAGTGTGGATCATGGATCAAGAGAGCAAATTGGAGGCCAAGATTTTGGTGTTAGATCTCTAATTTTGAGAGGTATAATCTTAGCATTTTGCATAAGTTTTTGTTGATTACTTGAATCTATCTATTATGTGTTTAATTAGGAGTTAATTGTGGTTTTGATATTAAAGATTTAAATTTCTAGAAAAGGGTTTGGATTAAATTAGGGTTTCTATCATAGGATTATGGTTGTGATGGGTAGATTAATATGTTGTGACATGCTAAAATCTAATCTAGTTGCTATATTACAATTGTCATTTTAAAAATGGACCAATTTGCATAATATTGCAAACTAGGTTTTTAGTTTTAATTCAAAATGAGAGATTAAAAATATGGTTAGGGTTCCATCATATCTTAAAAATTATATTGAGTGGTTTAACCATTTAAAATATGCAAAACCAAGTTTAATTGTAAAATTGTGAATTTTACATTAAAAAGTGTTAAAATTGATATTTTTGCAAACTAGGATTTTGGAAATTATACAAATTTATGTGATTAAATTATGGAAATGGTTTTATTGACTTATTTAAGTTATTTAATAAGTATTATGGCCGCTAGAATTGTTTAAACATCGAGTTTTGTACTAAAACGGGTAATTTTGCTTGCTAGTTTTTCGGAAAAACGGCTTTTAGAGTGAATTTGGGGTTTTTATGAGTTTTAACCTATTTTATATTAAAATTAGTGTTCGTGAATGTGCAAATGAGTGTGATTGGATTTTTCTCGATGGTTTGACGTTTGTACATCGACATCGAGGGTTGGTTTGACTATTCTTGCATGCATAGGCGATAGGTTTGGACCTATGCGTGATAGGCGTGCCGATTTGATTTTCGTATGCCGTTTCGATTTCGAATTTAGTTTTAATGCGATACGGTGCGTTATGATATGTAGGTACCCCATGCGGACTTCGAGACGACAAGCAAGCGCATGGCGACGTCGGCACCGGCGAGCGAGGACCAGGTGAGTAGATTTATATCTACGGGGAGAACTCGGGTGGATGGCGTATAGCACCCCCGCAGTCCGTGGTGTTGTATACGGATGCGTATACACACCAACAATTTATGATATGTTGTTAGGATTTATTATTGATGATTTTAGATGGATATTGGTGTTGGATTGGCGCATGGTTACGAAACCTTAGGTAGTAGTTGCACCACACATACACACACACCCATATTGGCATACATTCTTCTTTCATATGTGCGTACATGGGATTATATATTGATGTGTATATTTACACATGGGTATGGGACTATGTGTTTATATACAGGATTTGAGGATAGTAATTGGGATTTGAGATGAGTCGATGATATTGGGCTTGAGGCTAGAAGACCCGTGATGTGTTTTGGTTCGTATTGAGATATGACATGTTGCTTTAGCGGGTCTTTTGACGTAGTGATTCTTACATGCATGCATACTTAGATGGTATCAATATTGTACTAGACGTAGATCAGTACCCCGATCATGATATTTGATAAAGAGGATATCAGATGAATAGTATGATGAATGTGATATTGACCCGTACCCAGATTTGGGATGCCGTACGACGGATTTACGTACGAGCTATATTTTGATGATTGATCCGCACTCTTGACTTGGGATGTCTGATTGTAGATATGGTATCGGATATGATATTATTGAGGCGGGATCACCGACTATACATATACAGGTAGGTATATGTATCGACTCAGATGATAGGCGGTTTCCTTACCTGTAGTTCAGCTTGTTAGTTCAGCCGTATAGTTTAGTGTAGTTGTTAGATTAGATTAGAATCCTACCTATTTCAAAAACTAACGAATCGTGGGTAATTTAATAGACAGCCCAAGGGATCCTACGGATATTTCAAAAGACTTATCTTTTCATAAAAACACCGTAACCCCTATTTTCAAAACCCCATGATTTGTGTTATTTCAAAAGGCACCATTTGTAGAACTTATATTAGATTAATGCAGATTAGTTATAGTTGCGTCTAGTATTCAGCTCCCGCTTATTATTGTGGTTCTCTTCGCATCGCATACTTATGTTATAAATTCTTATTGAAATGTTGATATCTTATTGTTAGGACACCAGCACCATTACCGATGATGCGTATGTACCACGTACACTTACTTGCCGGCTCACATACATCTTCATCGGTAATTGCCATGTCACGTACACCTTAGAAAATATTATTGCTTAACTTAGCTTGATAGCTAGTATTTTTACATAATATTAGTGTACTTACCTTATATGCCAGCTTAGATATTGTAGTTATTACTTGTCGCTTCATGCATACTGTTATTCATTCTCATGCTTATATTCATGGTTTTACATGCTATTGATGATTCGGATTTCCATGATATTTTCTGGATTTGGAGGAAAACCGCAAAACATATATAAACTGCTTTCTCTCTTTTAAAATAAAAATGCGGTTTTCCCATGATGTATGAGTCGTCCACCATGAGTTTGCTGATGGATTTCGAGACCCGATTCGAGGAGTTGGATGAACCGTTTCGGGTACATGGTGGACCCGGTATGGTACCCCGGGGCAAGATGAATGTGGTGTTGACGTTGAGCCTAGCAGGGGACAGATTACCTACCGGTGATATTACCCGACGCGTCGGATATCCGCAGGATACCGTCGTGGTCTTGAGATGGATGGTAGGGGCCGGTCTGGACTGACGGCGCCCTAGATATTGAGATTGAGACATTGATATTTCGAGACAGTGAGATTTATGTTTTCTGTCGATGCTAGACACTGTTGATACTGATTTCATTATGATACCTCAGTTTAAAAATACGAAGGAAATCTCACTAATTTATGAAAACAGTTTCTTCATTTACATGTATTCTGTTTTCATGCATTCATACCTCATTCATATGATATATTGCTACCTGAGGCACTGACACGGGCACATGAGATTTCACTCGGTTAGATATTACCCTAGTCATTGTTATAGGCTGCTTGTTATGTATATTTTGAGGATATATTATGATCGTATGACCTAGGATTGCGTCATACATGCGATTTCTGTTCGTAGATGTTTTTCTATTCACGAGTTGGCAACTCACCCCCGTTGTGCCTCAGTTTCTTGCAGGTTTGCCGTACAGGTTTCATTACGGCTTGCGGGCATAGTTTCCTTCGGGTGATTTGCTAGTAGGTGGGTTTACTGTATCGTACCCCCCATTATATAACTTGTATATTATTATTCAGTTGTATCTAGAAGTTCCATCAACCAAACATGTATTTATTTTTGAGATAGAGACCAGTGATGTTATTCTTTCGACCTTAGAGTCGCGCCTATATTTTTGCGGTTTTCTTGTGGTTTCGAGTTTCCTTTTGAGTTTTTGATCCTCGCCGTTGGCGTTGTATATTATATTGCTTGTGTGGTGGTGACCGTCGATTGACGAAGAGCTAGCTCCCGCTTGGGGATGCCTTTTATTGATTTCGTATACTATTCATGTTGTATCCCGTTTGGGAGCCAGTATTTACAAAGGAGACTCTGCCGAAATTTTTAGAAAATACTTGATGTTTTTAAAAACCGCATAATTCGGCTTATGCTATTAAAACTTCTTGTTTTAAATTGGTTTTCCTTAACTCTACTACTTTTCTTGGTTTGGATTTCTGGGTTTTCGGCTTACTTAGAATACGTACGCCTTGAGACGTTCGTAGTTTAAGTGCCGGTCATGTTCCGTACTTTCGGGTCGTGACAAAGTTGGTATCAGAGCGTCAGGTTTTAACCTTCGGAGCGTAGGATGACCCTTGGTTGATGGTATAGGTGACTAAAGTAGAGTGACGTACCGTTGGTATGTTCCGCGGTATATTTACGACACGCCACTCCACTTATGAAGCCTTAGGATGTACATTTCCTTGTTCAGTAATATATTCCTTCCTGATCTAGCCTCATCGGTACCAGTTTGGTTTTGCTGCTACGGTTACGGGCATGGAGAGCTACGGCTAGAGTTGCGGTCAGCACATGCTTGTCACGAACGAGGACTGACCAGGGCGAAATTCCGGCGACACACGATTGCAGAGATGTGTCTTTTTACTGTGTTTCCGCGCCACGAGCGTTTGGCGTATCGCCTTTATGAGGTTACTCGGAGGTGCTGATCGACACTAGAGAATTGAACTAATGATGGAGGCCAGCCAGATTTTGATGACCGTTGGTGTGTTGCTTACTCCTGATGATTGAGGCACGGTTCAGCATGCAGACGAGTGAGCCAGTTATTGCTGCGAACGACGAGATATCGCCCCAAATGTTGGAGCTATTGCAGTATAAGTTGTACTAAGAGATGATAGAAGGTCGCTAGTCATCGAGGATGAATGACTGGGACATGTGGATCGTTCGCCTACCCCGATGCGAGGTCATCAGATAGATTGATTCCAGCTAGAGACGACTTCACGTGGAGACGTTAGGAGTCGACAGAGACGATCGAATGTGAGAAACCTATTATTCTAAGTTTAAGGTAGTCGGAAAGACATGCAGGCAATTCTATGGTCCCTCTAGAAGAATGAAACCCTAACTTGACTTAATGACCGTGTGAAAGCCTTTGAACCTTAGGGTTTGCGGCAGTTCTGCGGCGCCATTAGTGAGGCTTGGGTTTGCCCTTCTACGGCTGGACCACCGATGCTGTGGTATGTACTCGATACTATTAAACTGTGCCCAAGAGGTTGAGCTCTTAGGGGATTATGAGGTTTTGACGACTCGATCGGATGGCTCGACTTAATTCGGATGCTAGGTGGTGAGATGCATTCTTGGGAGACTCCAAATACGAGGATAGCCGTTGGAGCTCAGTCCATGCAGCCACGACGAGATGAGTCCAAAGCAGACGACATTAGAGAAAAGTGGAGTAAGAGGTTCGCACCAGATCTAGATGAGATGACGTTCCACTCGCCGACATCAGAGATGCGATGCGCATGCCGAGGCATGGTACTTGGACTTACCTTCCAGAAGGAGTCGCGATGAGTATGCAGTCGTTCCAGAGCAAGATGCAGATATAGGAAAGGACAATGACTTTCGGACAGTTGGCAGAGACGAGACATGGAAGAGACCATAAGCAGGATTCCTTCCAGGACACTGCTGCAATGATACTTGCACCCAGGATCAGATGTGCCAGGTACATTCAGAGAGCCAGAGGCCGACGCCAGTGATATTCTATCTTACGAGTGGTCATGATGATTGACCGGGAGATGACAAGAGACGTACCAGAACTGGATCATCCCCGTTAGCACACCCGACAGGGCCGATGAGCCGATGGACCGAAAGATTGGTAATTCACAGTGAAGACCCTGACCCAGGAGTGGTCATGGTTACGCACACCAGCAGGACATAGTTCATGATCATCAACAAGACGTCCCACTAGTGACCGCGACAGTTGGCCGAGATTCTTAGAGGATGCGCTTGAGCGGTACTATGCTGCCATTATTGATTTCGATGTTTTGGGTGATTTATTCGCATGATTTGATTTTGATGATTGAGGATTTATGTTCTTTGCACAGTGTTGCACTTGATATCATTTTCGTGCTTGGGTTTCACATGTTTGTGATTTTACGGTTTTAGACCTTTGAGTTGATTTTGTGCGTATGCACGCACACGAATTGGTTCCTGCACTCTGTATAGTTATTATATGCTTGCAGTGTGCACTGGACTTCGATTTCGATTGTGATACTCGATATTTGTTTTGTGCACCTTGTGCACCAGATTGATTTTGCGCACGTTCGGCGCTTGATATTGGATTTCATGATTTCGTGCACGATGGATGCACCTGATTTGGATTTTCGCACATGTTGGGCGCATGTTATGAGATGCGATTTGGTGCACACCAGATGCACTAAATTGAGATTCTTCGTGCATGAGACGCACATGTTTTTGCTGTCAGGAACACACTTGGCCAGGACAGATGTTTCGTGCACACCCGATGCACTTAGATGTTGTTTCTGTGCGCAGGTATGGCACATATATGGATTTTGATTTCCGTGCGCACAAGACGCGCGTAGTATTCATACGCGTATTTTGGGATTGATTTTTCTTATAGAGCAGTACGTTTTTATGATATTGCTATATGTTTTCGTACTGAGCAGGACTAGTCAGAGGACAGTACCTGAATATATTTTACATGTATAGTTTCGAGTTATATCATATTGATTTTGCTTTGGATTTGGTATTGATGTCTTCCCTATGACTCCGATGATTGCGGGATGCTTGACGGAGTTCTGATTTGAGTTATATGCTCATTTTTCATGCGCATGCGTTGCGCTACGATTTGTTTTATGTATTTATGATTTCGGAGCCCCGGCGATTTGATGGTTTTGGCTGAAATATTTTAGTATTTGGGAGAAGTTTTAATTTAAATTCGGGGACCGAATTTCTTTAAGGGGGGAAGATTGTAACGTTTTGAAAATCGTTTCGGCGAAATTTCGAAAAAACGGTAAAATAAGGGGGTTTTATGTAAAAAGTCAAAATGCAAATATCTTTATTATAAAATTAAATATACATATTCTAGCTATATAATTACTAGTATTTGGTGTTTATTGAGCCACTGGTGAAATTTCAAATTTTCTGAAAAAAATATTATTTTAATATTATTTTAAGCCGGTAAGAAAATACATTAAATTAGCAATAAATACAAATTTAAATGGGCTAATTTTAATCTTTAAAAACATGTTAATTAAAATCTAGTTGTAATATAAATTTTTAGTATTTTATTTCAAGTTTTAATGGGTTTTTATTATGAAGAACAAAAAAATAATTAATTTAAGCTAAAACTTGCAATTTTGAGCTTGTGGGGGGTCTTTTGGCATAAAATTTCTTTGTAAAATCTCTCTCACTCATTCCTCTCCATCATGGCCGGCCCCACCACTGCTTGAACAGACCACTCCCCCCCTCATTTTTGTTTTCATCTCATTTTAAAAGTTCAATATGATAAGGATTAAAATATAATAATTGGAGTATGTGTTGTTGTTGTTTGTGTGGTCTTTTGACTTTGTCAAACTTTCCCCAACTCCCCACACCCTCTCTCTCCTCTCCCCACCTGCATTTGGCCGAGCCCCCCCCATTTAGAACAGCCCTTCATTTCTTCATCTCACTTTCTCTTCAAAAAAATCCACAAAAATGCTTTAAAATCCACAAAATTTCAAAATCAAATTCTAATCCCTACCCATTTCTTCTTGACCTATTCTAGTGTGGATCATGGATCAAGAGAGCAAATTGGAGGCCAAGATTTTGGTGTTAGATCTCTAATTTTGAGAGGTATAATCTTAGCATTTTGCATAAGTTTTTGTTGATTACTTGAATCTATCTATTATGTGTTTAATTATGAGTTAATTGTGGTTTTGATATTAAAGATTTAAATTTCTAGAAAAGGGTTTGGATTAAATTAGGGTTTCTATCATAGGATTATGGTTGTGATGGGTAGATTAATATGTTGTGACATGCTGAAATCTAATCTAGTTGCTATATTACAATTGTCATTTTAAAAATGGACCAATTTGCATAATATTGCAAACTAGGTTTTTAGTTATAATTCTAAATGAGAGATTAAAAATATGGTTAGGGTTTCATCATATCTTAAAAATTATATTGAGTGGTTTAACCATTTAAAATATGCAAAACCAAGTTTAATTGTAAAATTGTGAATTTTACATTAAAAAGTGTTAAAATTGATATTTTTGCAAACTAGGATTTTGGAAATTATGCAAATTTATGTGATTAAATTATGGAAATGGTTTTATTGACTTATTTAAGTTATTTAATAAGTATTATGGCCGCTAGAATTGTTTAAACATCGAGTTTTGTACTAAAACGGGTAATTTTGCTTGCTAGTTTTTCGGAAAAACGGCTTTTAGAGTGAATTTGGGGTTTTTGTGAGTTTTAACCTATTTTATATTAAAATTAGTCTTCATGAATGTGCAAATGAGTGTGATTGGATTTTTCTCGATGGTTTGACGTTTGTACATCGACATCGAGGGTTGGTTTGACTATTCTTGCATGTGTAGGCGATAGGTTTGGACCTATGCGTGATAGTCGTGCCGATTTGATTTTCGTATGCCGTTTCGATTTCGAATTTAGTTTTAATGCGATACGGTGCGTTATGATATGTAGGTACCCCATGCGGACTTCGAGACGACAAGCAAGCGCGTGGCGACGTCGGCACCGGCGAGCGAGGACCAGGTGAGTAGATTTATATCTACGGGAAGAACTCGGGTGGATGGCGTATAGCACCCCCGCAGTCCGTGGTGATGTATACGGATGCGTATACACACCAACAATTTATGATATGTTGTTAGGATTTATTATTGATGATTTTAGATGGATATTGGTGTTGGATTGGCGCATGGTTACGAAACCTTAGGTAGTGGTTGCACCACACATACACACACACCCATATTGGCATACATTCTTCTTTCATATGTGCGTACATGGGATTATATATTGATGTGTATATTTACACATGGGTATGGGACTATGTGTTTATATACTGGATTTGAGGATAGTAATTGGGATTTGAGATGAGTCGATGATATTGGGCTTGAGGCCAGAAGACCCGTGATGTGTTTTGGTTCGCATTGAGATATGACATGATGTTTTAGCGGGTCTTTTGACGTAGTGATTCTTACATGCATGCATACATAGATGGTATCAATATTGTACTAGACGTAGATCAGTACCCCGATCATGATATTTGATAAAGAGAATATCAGATGAATAGTATGCTGAATGTGATATTGACCCGTACCCAGATTTGGGATGCCGTACGACTGATTTACGTACGAGCTATATTTTGATGATTGATCCGCACTCTTGACTTGGGATGTCTGATTATAGATATGGTATCGGATATGATATTATTGAGGCGGGATCACCGACTATACATATACAGGTAGGTATATGTATCGACTCAGATGATAGGCGGTTTCCTTACCTGTAGTTCAGCTTGTTAATTCAGCCGTATAGTTTAGTGTAGTTGTTAGATTAGATTAGACTCCTACCTATTTCAAAAACTAACGAATCGTGGGTATTTTAAAAGACAGCCCATGGGATCCTACGGATATTTCAAAAGACTTATCTTTTCATAAAAACACCGAAGCCCCTATTTTCAAAACCCCATGATTTGTGTTATTTCAAAAGGCACCATTTGTAGAACTTATATTAGATTAATGCAGATTAGTTATAGTTG
The DNA here is from genome assembly GCA_030015575.1 of Agapanthus africanus. Classification (NCBI taxonomy): domain Eukaryota; kingdom Viridiplantae; phylum Streptophyta; class Magnoliopsida; order Asparagales; family Amaryllidaceae; genus Agapanthus; species Agapanthus africanus. The sequence continues at coordinate 318,885,972 of CM057340.1, read as the reverse complement.
CGTCTAGTATTCAGCTCCCGCTTATTATTGTGGTTCGCTTCGCATCGCATACTTATGTTATAAATTCTTATTGAAATGTTGATATCTTATTGTTAGGACACCAGCACCATTACCGATGATGCGTATGTACCACGTACACTTACTTGCCGGCTCACATACATCTTCATCGGTAATTGCCATGTCACGTACACCTTAGAAAATATTATTGCTTAACTTAGCTTGATAGCTAGTATTTTGACATAATATTAGTGTACTTACCTTATATGCCAGCTTAGATATTGTAGTTATTACTTGTCGCTTCATGCATTCTGTTATTCATTCTCATGCTTATATTCATGGTTTTACATGCTATTGATGATTCGGATTTCCATGATATTTTCTGGATTTGGAGGAAAACCGCAAAACATATATAAACTGCTTTCTCTCTTTTAAAATAAAAATGCGGTTTTCCCATGATGTATGAGTCGTCCACCATGAGTTTGCTGATGGATTTCGAGACCCGATTCGAGGAGTTGGATGAACCGTTTCGGGTACATGGTGGACCCGGTATGGTACCCTGGGGCAAGATGAATGTGGTGTTGACGTTGAGCCTGGCAGGGGACAGATTACCTACCGGTGATATTACCCGACGCGTCGGATATCCGAAGGATACCGTCGTGGTCTTGAGATGGATGGTAGGGGCCGGTCTGGACTGACGGCGCCCTAGATATTGAGATTGAGACATTGATATTTCGAGACAGTGAGATTTATGTTTTCTGTCGATGCTAGACACTGTTGATACTGATTTCATTATGATACCTCGGTTTAAAAATACGAAGGAAATCTCACTAATTTATGAAAACAGTTTCTTCATTTACATGTATTCTGTTTTCATGCATTCATACCTCATTCATATGATATATTGCTACCTGAGGCACTGACACGGGCACATGAGATTTCACTCGGTTAGATATTACCCTAGTCATTGTTATAGGCTGCTTGTTATGTATATTTTGAGGATATATTATGATCGTATGACCTAGGATTGCGTCATACATGCGATTTCTGTTCGTAGATGTTTTTCTATTCATGAGTTGGCAACTCACCCCCGTTGTGCCCCAGTTTCTTGCAGGTTTGCCGTACAGGTTTCATTACGGCTTGCGGGCATAGTTTTCGTCGGGTGATTTGCTAGTAGGTGGGTTTACTGTATCGTACCCCCAATTATATAAGTTGTATATTATTATTCAGTTGTATCTAGAAGTTCCATCAACCAAACATGTATTTATTTTTGAGATAGAGACCAGTGATGTTATTCTTTCGACCTTAGAGTCGCGCGTATATTTTTGCGGTTTTCTTGTGGTTTCGAGTTTCCTTTTGAGTTTTTGATCCTCGCCGTTGGCGTTGTATATTATATTGCTTGTGTGGTGGTGACCGTCGATTGACGAAGAGCTAGCTCCCGCTTGGGGATGCCTTTTATTGATTTCGTATACTATTCATGTTGTATCCCGTTTGGGAGCCAGTATTTACAAAGGAGACTCTGCCGAAATTTTTAGAAAATACTTGATGTTTTTAAAAACCGCATAATTCGGCTTATGCTATTAAAACTTCTTGTTTTAAATTGGTTTTCCTTCACTCTACTACTTTTCTTGGTTTGGATTTCTGGGTTTTCGGCTTACTTAGAATACGTACGCCTTGAGACGTTCGTAGTTTAAGTGCCGGTCATGTTCCGTACTTTCGGGTCGTGACAGAGTATATGCTACTCCTCGGGAAATTTCTCACTAAACGATCAATGCTATAAACCTAGTAGGTGTCTAGAAAGGTGTTAGCGGGGCTACGCCCCCAGGGAAAAGAGATTATTTAATTAAGGAACTTCACGAAAGCGTTGGAAAGCCTCCCTCGAACTACCGACACTGGCCTGGCGGAACGGCTAAGCAAGTATTGTACGGTGAGATTGATCCTGACTAATTCTTCTTTTTTGGTTTGAGGAGGGATTCGAGAAACAGTGGGAGCCATCCTGTTTAGACAAATTAAAAACCATTCTAAAACTTGCAAGAGCATCAAGCTGAGTGTTTCTTCTCTCTCCTAATTGCAGCGACCAATCGACATGACTGGACTTAAGTTACTTCTAGATAAAAACATACTGACAGGGCCAAACTACAAAGATTGGCTCAGGAATGTCAAGATGGCAATCACTTACGACAAGCTGGGGTATCTTCTTACGACCAAAGCTCCCCCTGTCCCTGGTCCCACTTCCAGCGTCGCGGATAAGGAAATCCGTAAGACTTGGGAGATTGATAGCGCAAAGGCCAAGTGCCTCGTACTTGCCTCTATGGAAAATGAACATCAGAGGAGGCACGAGAATATGGACTTGGAATCCATATTTCTTCATACAAAAGAACTGTATGGAGAGCAATCTCGTATCGTAAGATACGAAGCGTCGAAAAATTTATTTTCGGCAAGGATGGCCGTCGGATCATCAGTAGCAGAACACATACTTAAGATGATCGGCTACATTGAGGAGCTCGCGGACCTAGGGACCATATTGGAGAGTGAGCTCTATACGGACTTAGTTCTCCAGTCTCTTCCTTCCACTTACGCCCAGTTTATACTGATCTTCAACTTACAAGAAAAAGAAGTTAAACTTTCGGAGCTCCTCAACATGCTGAGGAGCACAGAGGGCACCCTACAGAAAGGTAGGGAAACATCCACTTTGTTTGTAGGAGGATCATCTTCTTCTAGGTCCAAGACGAAAGCCAAGGGAAAGAAGAGGAAAGCCCCAGCCAAACCAAGAGGCGGTGTTAGTAAGGTGGATACGAAGGGAAAAGCTAAAGCAATAAAGAAAGCGGGGAAGCTTGTGGATAAGGAAGAATGCTTCTATTGTCATAAGAAAGGACACTGGAAGAATGATTGCAGGGCCTGGAAGGCCAGAACACAGGAATTGAAGCAGGTTGCAGCTTCAGCTTCAGGTGTGTATGTTATTGAAAACTGCCTTTCAATAAACTCTACTTCCTGGTTATTGGATACCGGATCAGGATCTCATATTTGTAATTCTTTGCAGGCGTTGAGAAACCGTAGTGTTTTGAAAGCAGGTGACATGACCCTCAGAGTTGCGAACGGAGCTAGCATGGATGCTAAAGCTGTGGGGGACTATCACCTGGGAATGTCAGATGGACATGTTTTGGTTTTGCGTAATTGCTTTTTTGTACCCTACGCAACTTGTAATATCATTTCTGTATCTTTGGTTTCTAAAGAAGGTTATGAATTTGCGTTTGTAAGCAATGTTGTAAACGTTCACCTTAATCAAGTTCTGATTGGGTCAGGTACATTGAGCAATGGTATATACGTATTAAACCAACCACAGATTTTCAATGTCCAGAATACACACAAAAGAAAGTCTCCAGAAATAAATCAGACTTTCTTATGGCATTATAGACTGGGTCACATCAATGAGAAAAGGTTGACAAAGTTACATACAGAAGGATATTTGATTCCGTTCGAATATCAATCGTATGCCACTTGTCAATCCTGTCTCAAAGGAAAGATGACAAAGTCTCCGTTCGCATGACATGGAGTAAGAGCGAGCGAGCTCTTGGGACTCGTACACAGCGACGTGTGCGGTCCAATGTCTACACATGCGCGAAGCGGTTTTTCTTACTTCATTACTTTTACGGATGACTTTTCAAGGTACGGTTATGTCTTCTTAATGAAACATAAGTCCGAAGCCTTTGGAAAATTCCAGGAATATAAGAATGAAGTAGAAAAACAAACCGGCAAAAGTATCAAGATTCTAAGATCGGATCGAGGTGGTGAATACTTGAGTGCCGAGTTCCTGGACTATTTAAAAGAGAACGGAATTCTCTCTCAGCTTACTCCTCCATACACTCCACAACATAATGGTGTATCGGAGAGACGGAACCGAACCCTATTGGATATGGTACGGTCCATGATAAGTAACGCTGAGTTACCGTGATCATTCTGGGGGTATGCGCTAGAATCAGCTGCATACCTTTTGAACCGAGTTCCAACTAAGACTGTGCCTACCACACCTTATGAGTTATGGAGTGGGAAGAAACCCTATCTTCAATATCTGAAGATCTGGGGATGTCCAGCTTTTGTCAAAAAGCAGCATGCGGACAAACTCGAGGCACGCTCAGTACTATGCAAGTTTGTGGGATACCTAAAGAACACCAGGGGGTATCTTTTCTACCACGCAGAGGAACAAAAAGTCCTTGTTTCTCATAATGCCCACTTTCTAGAACACCAGTTCTTAGAAAAGGAAATTAGTGGGAGCGCAGTAGAACTGGAAGAAATTCCAGAACCACGAGCTATTACTGAAAGCTTAGTGGAACCAGAGGGTTCAAAAGAACAGGACATTCCTACGCCGCTCCGCAGGAGTAGTAGGCAGTCTCATCCGCCCAAGAGATACTACGGTTTTCTCATAGACGGGGATAAAGAGGATTGCATCATAGATTATGATGAGCCTACTAGTTTCCAGCAGGCCGTTCGGAGCGTTGACTCAGTAAAATGGCTGGATGCAATGCGGACCGAAATGGAGTCCATGTACACCAACAAAGTATGGACGTTGGACATTGCTCCAGACGGGGTAAAACCCGTAGGATGCAAGTGGATCTTCAAAAGGAAGATTGGTGTAGATGGACAGGTTGAGACCTATAAAGCTAGACTTGTTGCAAAGGGTTTCCGTCAAAGATCTGGCTTGGACTCTGACGAAACCTTTTCTCCAGTGGCTATGCTGAAATCCATTCGGATCCTTCTTGCCATTGCTGCCTTCCACGATTATGAGATCTGGCAAATGGACGTAAAGACCGCTTTTCTAAATGGAAATTTAGAGGAGTGTGTCTATATGGACCAACCAGAGGGTTTCATTCATAGTGGGAGCAGCGGAAATGTGTGCAAGTTGCTTAAGTCCATCTATGGACTAAAGCAGGCATCGCGGAGTTGGAACATCTGTTTTGATGAGTCGGTCAAGGAATTTAGCTTTATCAAAAATCCAGATGAACCATGCATCTATTGTAGATTTGTAGCGAGAACTGTAGTATTCCTCGTTTTGTACGTGGATGACATTCTCTTAATAGGAAATGACATTCCGATCTGTCAAGGGGTTCTTGTCACACAGGTTCTCCATGAAAGACCTGGGTGATGCCTCATACATCCTGGGGATCCGGATCCATCGTGATAGATCCAAGAGGATATTAGGACTTTCACAGTCCAGGTACATCGACACCATACTAAAAAGATTCAGTATGGAAGATTCCAAGCGCGGTAACCTACCGGCTTGTCACGGGATCACCCTCTCTAAAAAGATGTCTCCCAAGACTGATTTGGAGAGAGATCGCATGTCTATTATACCCTACGCTTCTGCGGTAGGCTCTATAATGTATGCGATGTTGTGTACCAGACCGGATGTAGCTTATGCACTGAGTGTGGTAAGCCGGTATCAGTCAAACCCTGGGGAGAAACACTGGATAGCAGTAAAGAACATTCTCAAGTACCTCAGAAGGACTAAGGAGATGTTCTTGGTGTATGGCGGAAAAGACATCCAGATCGAGGCCTTTGCTGACTCCAGCTTCCAGAGTGACAAGGATTATTCCAAGTCCATGTCGGGTTTTGTCTTTGCCCTCAATGGAGGGGCGGTGTGTTGGAAGAGTTCCAAACAGGAAACCGTTGCAGACTCGACGATGGAAGTGGAATACATCGCTGCATCTGATGCCGCAAAAGAAGCTGTCTGGATGAGGAAGTTCTTGAAAGAGCTTCAGGTGGTTCCGTCCATTGTTGATCCAATACCTCTGTATTGCGACAACAACGGGGCTATAGCTTTAGCGAAGGAACCCAGGTCCCATCAGAGATCCAGACACATCTTGAGGCGGTATCACCTGATCAGGGAGATCGTGGATCGCCAGGAGATCGAGGTTCGGAGAGTCGCTTCAGAAGATAACACTGCAGATCCATTCACCAAGGCCTTGCCCCAGACTCAGTTCGAGCGGCTGATCGAGATGATAGGTCTTGGATACGCCGGTTCATGGCCTTAGTGCAAGTGGGAGATTGTTAGTCTATATGCCCTAGAGGCCATTACTGTATCATACTAGTTTGTATATTACTTAATGGAAGCTTGGGATATTCACCATGTATATACAACCTTGCTCAAAATAGTAGTATGCTACTTGGTTTGTTTCTACTTCAATGTGTACATGTGTTTATTTTAGTATATCGCCTATACACATTAGTGGAGCCCTTAGGATCTTTGCTAGATTACCAGCGTTGTGATGGCAGTCACACTAGTGGGGCTGGGTAATCTATAAGCACATCCTTATGCAGGTCCCTGGTCGCAGGACTATCGAGACAGGGCATCGATACTCCGGAGTAGACTAGCGCATGCGCTTCTCATCCCAGTGTGGGAGACGGTCTGTCCCACAGCCGTCGGTACGTCGTACTAGAGATAGTATGCGGGTACTCGTTGGGTTACGAGTACACTGGAGAGGACTCGTCGGGAACTGACTAGTTGGTATTATGCCTATCGTCAGTTATCAGTTCCCAGGTGACATGAGTACAGCTTAGTGCGCTGACTTGACACTGTCACTTCGCCTCGAGTGTGTTCCCACTGTACTTTGATTACTACCCTACCACGGCTCAAAGGAGTCGTGCAAACAGGTGGTAGTTGGGTGCAGTTCCGAAGCACTTGGAGGCAGTGACGGTTAGACAGGATTCGTCTCTCCCGGTATTGGGGGTTGACATCACGCTGTGTCTTGGAGAGCCATTACACGAGTAGTCCCTGGCCAGGGCAAACGAGATATACTGGTAGGCTTCCAGTGTTATCTCAGGGTGTTTTAGGCTTCACTCCGACACGACTTGTACCGCTATTGGGGGACTGACGTTTACCGCCCCCTAGGCCCGCCATGCGATGTATCAGACGAACAGACCGGACTGTACGGAGAATGTCACATTCAGGCTCAGTAGGAGTTCAGATAGGTTTCGCCTCGTCAGTCTTCTTATCGGCATCTACCTGGGGACCGTTACGCACAGCTAGTGCCGCTTGCGGTCTGTGGTTAAACCCACTGCCTGCGTAGTATCGAGTCTTTAGAGTCCCACACAGAAAGCTATTCGCCTTTAGGCAAAAGAGTAGATGTCGCATGGTTTTGCGACAGGTCGCATGGTTTTGCGACAGGGTTCGGTCACATCCGTGCACTTGTGCACGTACAGTGTCCGGACAGTTCACACTAGCGGGCTTTATTTTAAGCCAGATCCTAGTGTACCTTTTGGGATTGGTTTTATCCAGTATGCATTCGTGTTCCTCGGAACGCTGATGCGGGTGTGTATGCACAGTTGACGGAGAAACAGAGGCAGAGGATTCTCATTAGGGTTGTTGACCGTTGACAGTTGACTATTGACTTTTTGCTCAATCCTAATGAGAATATGATATGTGATTAACAATTATATTAATTAAGTATTATGGTGACATGGTTGTTGAGGGATTGACTTTGTTGACTTGTTGACTTTTGTTGACTTGTTGACTTTGTTGACCGGTTGACTACGCTTGACTAGTTGACCATCATGATAACTATAGCTATCATTTCATGGCAAAGACTTTTGCTTGCTTGCTCTTTTGTGCAAAATGAGTGCATGAAATGATATGGCTATGGTTGTTTAAACCATCACATAATACTTGATTGATATGAGGTGTTATGATTGTTTTGGATTATGAGAGCCAAATGAGAAAAGTCTTCTCTCATTTCTTTCATGCTCATTCTCTCTCTTGTTCTTGAGCTCTCATCTCCTCCTCTTGCTCTCCCTCTCTTGACTCTATGGTTCACTTGTCTCATGAGTTGAGAACCAAGAACCATAGATAAAATCCCATACAAACTCTTCTCTACTCACTCTAGTTCACAAGGTATAGCAAACCGAGTGAACTAGTTTCTTCAAAGTTCGAAGAAGGAGCCAAAGGTTGAAGCTTTCAGGTGGATCTATCTTCGGCGCAAGGAGACGACGGGGAGAAGCCGATTCGGACGACCATCGAAGCTTGAAGACGAAGGAGTTCGAGAAAAAGAAAGGTATAACCCCCTAACCGAGTAGTTAGCAACTCGTAGTTAGGTTGTTAGTTAGATGTTTAACAAAGATCCGGGTTTTTAAGTCCATGTTACCACCTCTAAGAAAATCGTTTTTTATCAAATTCCGCTTGCCCGAAAGTACCGGGAGAGGTAGCATGGACTTACACTTTAATGTGTGCATGTGTTTCTTTTAGCATATCGCTGATATACATATTAGTAGAGCCCTTAGGATCTTTGCTTGATTACCAGCGTTGTGATGGCGCTCACACTCGTAGGAGCTGGGTAATCCATAAGAACATCCTTATACAGGTCCCTGGTCATTGGACTATCGAGACAGGGCATCGATACTCCGGAGTAGACTAGCGTATACGCTTCTCATCTCAGCGTGGGAGACGGTCTGTCCCACAGCCGTCAGTACGTCGTACTTGAGATAGTATGCGGGTGCTCGTTAGGTTACGAGTACACTGGACAGGACTCGTCGGGGACTGTTGGTTGGTATTATACCTATCGTCAGTTATCAGTTCCCAGGTGACATGAGTACAGCTTAGTCCGCTGACTTGACACTGTCACTTCGCCACGAGTGTTCCTACTGCACTTTGATTACTACCCTACCACGGCTCAAAGGAGTCGTGCAAACAGGTAGTTTTTGGGTGCAGTCCCGAAGCGCTTGGAGGCAGTGACGGTTAGACAGGATTCGTCTCTCCCGGTATTGGGGATTGACATCTCGCTGTGTCTAGGAGAGCCATTACACGAGTAGTCCCTGGCCAGGGCAAGGGAGATATACCGGTAGGTTTCCAGTGTTATCTCAGGGTGTTCTGGGTTACACTCCGACACGACTTGTACCGCTATTAGGGGACTGACGTTCACCGCCCCCTAGGCCCGCCATGCGATTTATCAGACGAACAGACCGGACTGTACGGAGACTGTCACATACAGGCTCAGTAGGAGTTCAGATGGGGTTCACCTCGTCAGTCTTCTCATCGACATCTTCCTGGGGACTGTTACGTACAGCTAGTGCCGCTTGCGGTCTGTGGTTAAACCCACTGCCAGCGTAGTGTCGAGTCTTTAGAGTCCCACACAGAGAGCTATTCGCCTTTAGGCAAAATGAGTAGAGGTCGCATGGTTTTTGCGACAGGGTTCGTTCACATCCGCGCACTTGTGCACGTTTGCTGTCTGGACAGCTTATACTAGCGGGCTTTGGTTTAAGCCGGATCCTAGTATATGATTTGGGATTGGTTTTTTCTCTTTGTATTCGTGTTCCTCGGATCACGAATACGGGTGCGTATGCACAGTTGCTTGAGACAGAGGGAGAGGACTTTGATTAGGGTTAATAACTATTGTCATTTTATTAACCCTAATGCTTATGTGTGTATTATGGTTAATTGATATTAGTTTAATATAATTGTGCATGGTTAAGGTTGTTGACCATTTGACCTTCTTGACTTGTTGACCTAGGTTGACACCTTGACCATCATCATTTCATTTGGAAGATGCTCTTTGATCCTTGCAATTTGCATTAAAAATTAAATGATAATGGTCATGTCTTGATTAACCATGACAATTATCTAGCTAATTATCAATTTATAATAATTCACACATATATGTGAGAATGGTTGTTTTATTCTCTCATTCTATCATTTACTTTCTCTCTCTTGTTCTTCCTCTCCCTCAAGCTCTCCCCTCTCATGTGTTGAGAAACACTTGAGCTTGAGAAAAACCTCTTCTTGATAATCTCTACTCTCATCTAGGGTTCTATAATTAGCACTTCTTGCACCCTAGTTACTTCTAGCTTGGAGTTGAAGCCAAAGGTTGAGGCTTTCGGGTGGATCTTTCTTCGACGTGAGAAGACGACAAAGGTGAGCTCTTTCTACTACTCTAAGGAGCAAGGAGAGAAGGACATAAAGCCCTAGGTATAACCATTCTACCCTTAGCTAGTTTCTAGTTAGCTTTAGCTTGTTTTTGTTTAGCAAAGATCCTTCTTTGTCTAGTCCATGTTGCCTAAAGTGATAAAAATCCGATTTTTATTCCGTTTTCCGCCTCCCCGCAAGCACCGGGGTGGGCAACGTGGACTTACAGTAGTATCAAAGCCTAACTAAACATAAACTAGCTAGGTAGTGAAAGTGTATGGAAGTTTGATCGGAAAAATCGAAAAACCAAAATATCAAAACCCTAACTTTCTGTTAATTTTTTTCCTGCTCAAAATAAAATTTATCATACTCCAAAAATCTTCTCAGGGTTTTGTGAAGAAAGCCACCAAACCCGGTCCAGTGAATCGACCAAAGCGCCGCGGTTCCGCGGTAATAGCAAGCTATTGCCGCGCAGTCGCGGCTGAGTTAACTCGGTTCTGGGTCGAGTTTGGTGCAGTGTTCTTCTGGCATGGTTTTGGGATTTTTAAGATGGTTTATATGTGCCCAGGTTTTCCAGAAAAGAAATTTATTTTTGGGGGCCTATAAATCCGTATTTTTGATCGAACTTCAATACACTTTGACTAAAGGGTTATATCTGTGATGTTTATATGTATTGAACATCGTTTAATCGCTATATGTCGATTAGTCGGGGTTATACATATCTGTGATCTGTGTTTGATGATTGTATGTGTATATGAATGCGTTGGATTGTCGCGGGTGAATAGCCAGGGTGGATGTGAGATGAGTGTTTCTTTTTCTTTCATTCATTATAACATGTAAATTGATGTAATATTATTTGTATGGCCGCGCAACCGGGTCGGGGTTGTAGCCGTCATTGTATAATTCTTTTTACTGTTTTTTCTCCTAGGATAGACCCATGGAGGGGGTGCACAAACTACCGGGTATCTCAAAGTGCCGAGTGGCCTACTCACGGTGGTGAGGGAGGTTGCTTCGCTTCGGGTACTTGGCGGGTAGTTTGCCGCACCCGCAGGGGTCTTGGGTGGGGTATTTGGCTATTCACCGCGACCGTGTAATCCGCTTTTCGTTGCAGGCTCGAACGGATTGCGGATTCCTAGAATATCCAATGTATTCATCTGTGATCTGTAATGTCTATCATTGCTATATATTTATATTATAACTATTTAGGCGTTGCTTATGTTTTACAGCCGTGCTAGTCCAGCCCCCGCTCTGTCGTTAGTTAAGTAACCAAACGGGTGATGACGGGTGCCGTGGCGAATGCGAATGGCATAAGCGTACGTCATATTTTGGTTGTTTTCTACAATGGTAGGTTTAAATGATGGGACGCATTAAAAGAACTAATGCAAGAAAATAAACCAAGTAAAAGTCGATTGGAACACTTTGAAAACCACTCGGTTCCTTTCAAAACTAAACTTTTAAACGCGGAGCTTGAACCACTCCTTTTAAAAGCTATCTCGTTCCATCGATTATATCAAGTTCACTACGTTCACGGTTTCGCCAAAACCATTCGTAGCCCTCCACCATTTCAGTTAAATAATCGGTAGTATTCAAGTTATGTATTTTTACCTCACGCCAAGGCATAGTGATTGGTAGCGGCCGGATATTTATCTGTTGCATAGATAGAAAGCGTTGGTTTGAGACAGTCGTACTGCTATTTTGGCCTACGTCAAGGGTAGGTACGGGTGGGTTCAAATTAACCGGGATAATGATGGGAAGAACTTGACATGTGACTTATGACATTTTGACCTCACGCCTAGGTCATAAGAGCATGGGGCAAAAATCCACATCGGGAGTTTCATAAGTACTGAAACTTGCTAGCGATGCATACCATTTGGAGTGTGATGATTCTGGTAGGATTCCTTCGGTTTTATCACGCGATGATATTTGGATCCCGATCCTACTGTGAGTATATGCTACTCCTCGGGAAAACTCTCACTTAACGATCAATGCTATAAACTTAGTACGTGTCTAGAAAGGTGTTAGCGGGGCTACGCCCACAGGGAAAAGAGGTTACATAGTTAAGGAACTTCGCGAAAGAGTTGGAAAACCTCCCTCGAAGTACCGATACTGGCCTGGCTGAACGGTTAAGCAAGTATTGTACGGTGGGATTGATCTCGACTAATCCTTTCTTTATGGTTTGAGAAGGGATTCGAGAGACAGTGGGAGCCATCCTGTTTAGGCAAACTAAAAACCACTCTAAACTTGCAAGAGCATCATGCTAAAGTGTTTCTTTTCACTCTCTTAATTGCAGCGACCATTCAACATGACCGGACTTAAGTTATTACTAGATAAAAACATATTGACAGGGCCAAACTACAAAGATTGGCTCAGGAATGTCAAGATGGCAATCACTTACGACAAGCTGGGGTATCTCTTTACCACCAAAGCTCCCCCTGTCCCAGGTCCCAAAACCAGTGTCGTAGATAGGGAAATCTATAAGACCTGGGAAATAGATTGCGCGAAGGCCAAATGCCTCGTACTTGCCTCGATGGACAACGAACATCAGAGGAGGCACGAAAATATGGACCTAGAGTCCATATTTCTTCATACAAAAGAACTGTATGGAGAGCAGTCTCGTATCGCTAGATACGAAGTGTCGAAGAAGTTGTTTTCGGCAAGGTTGGCCGTCGGATCATCGGTAGCGGAACACGTGCTTAAGATGATTGGATACATAGAGGAGCTCGCAGAACTTGGGACCACGTTGGAGAATGAGCTCTATACGGACTTGATTCTCCAGTCCCTTCCTTCCACTTACGCCCAGTTCATCCTGAACTTCAACTTACAGGAAAAAGAAGTTGAACTTTCAGAGCTCCTCAACATGTTGAGGAGTGCAGAGGGCACCCTACAGAAAGGTAGGGAGACATCCACTTTATTTGTAGGAGGATCTTCCTCTTCTAGATCCAGGGCGAAAGCCAAGGGTAAGAAGAAGAAAGCCCCCGCCAAACCAAGAGGCGGTGTCAGTAAAGTGGATACGAAGGGAAAAGGAAAAGCAACAAAGGTAGCGGGAAAGCTGGTGGGGAAGGAAGAATGCTTCTATTGTCACAAAAGTGGTCACTGGAAACAGGATTGCAAGGCTTGGAAGGCCAAAACATAGGATTTGAAGCGAGTTGCGGCTTCAGCTTCAGGTGTGTATGTTATTGAAAACTGTCTATCAATAATCTCTACATCCTGGGTATTGGATACCGGATCAGGATCTCATATATGTAATTCTTTGCAGGCGTTGACAAAGCGTAGAGTTTTTAAGGCAGGTGACTTGACCCTCAGAGTTGCAAACGGTGCTAGCATGGATGCTGAGGCCGTGGGGGACTATCACCTGGGATTGTCGGATGGACATTTTTTGGTTTTGCGTAGTTGTTATTATGTACCAAATGCAACCTGTAATATCATTTCTGTATCTTTTTTTATCTAAAGAAGGTTATGAATTTGCATTTGTAAGTAATGTAGTGAACATTCACCTTAATCAAGTTTTGATTGGGTAAGGTACACTGAACAACGGTATATACGTTTTAAACCAACCACAGATTTTCAATGTTCAGAATACACACAAAAGAATGTCTCCAGAAATCAATAAAACTTTCTTATGGCATTGTAGACTGGGTCACATCAATGAGAGAAGGTTGACTAAGTTAGATGCAGAAGGATATTTGGATCCGTTCGAATATCAATCGTATGCAACTTGTCAATCCTGTCTCAAAGGAAAGATGACAAAGACTCCGTTCACTGGACACGGAGTAAGAGCGAGCGAGCTCTTGGGACTCGTACACAGCGACGTGTGCGGTCCAATGTCTACACATGCACGAAGCGGTTATTCTTACTTCATTACTTTTACGGATGATTTTTCAAGGTTCGGACATGTCTTCTTAATGAAGCATAAATCCGAAGCTTTTGAGAAATTCCAGGAATACAAGAATGAGGTAGAAAAACAAACAGGCAAAAGTATCAAGGCACTGAGATCTGATCGAGGTGGTGAATACTTGAGTGCCGAGTTCCTGGGTTACTTAAAAGAGAATGGAATTCTCTCTCATCTTACTCCTCCATATACTCCGCAACATAACGGTGTATCGGAGAGTGTTCAGACCATAATATTGCATTTATCATTCCCCTATTCTTATCCTTTTTATAAATAAACAGGTACTCTTGACGCACGTTTGCTGCATATTACAGGATACAGGTTTCTGGAGCAAATACAGTGAAAAAGACACAAAACAACAGAAAAAGGGACTTTTGACCGACAAGCAGACCGATACTAGTCACGCCCAGTTCACATAGGTGCAAGGCAACGAATGTCAAGTTGAAACGGTTAAAAAACCCAAGACAAGTCTTCACTGAAGATCTGGAGAAGACCCAAAAGCCCAACAGAGAAAGTACATATAAAAATCCAGAGCCCAAGAACCATTGAAGAAACCCCAGAAGTCTGAAAGCCCAAGTCCATAGTTTGGCCGCGGATCCGCGGCCAAACCCAGCCTGGCGCCGCGGATCCGCGGCCATCAAGCGCCCGTGTCGGTGGAAAATCTCTGGGTTATTGCGTCGGTGCAGATGTTAGGATTTAACGTAGGCAAATCTGTAATTTTGCATGTGCGAGAGTCTGTAGCCCTAGGTTTCCTATTTTCCTATAAATTGTAATCTTAGATCTAAAAATTGTATGCCTCTTTTCAATAAATAAAATTCAGAAATTCTGGAAGTGACATTCAGATCTGTTCTTTATCGCTTGGAGGGAGCCATCACCATTAGTAAGTGTTTTTCTTTTATTCTTTTAATGTTATTTCATCCCCTAATGAGCGAGTAGTCTCCTCGCTTGTTAGGGTTAGCCTTAGGGAAAGGGTTGAGAGATGAGATCTCTCACCCCTTTCAATGTCATATTAAACTTACCCATTAAGAACTCCATGCATGCGCGCACAACCGCTCCCTGCGGCACCCTACCCCTCGAGGTAACGGTGAACCGCAGTATAAAGGGCCGGTTGCGCGCGTTTTCCATGGGGGTTAGGGTAATTAACGATAAAGGAAGGATACGAATCTAGAGGAAGAAAACATCTTCCCAAAAGAGTCGTATCCACTTTATCGATAATTACTATAACACCTAATGGATCTAAAATACGGCATTGAAAGCGGTGAGGAAACATCAATCTACAAAACTTCCTCTAAGCCTAACCCTAGCAAGAATTTAAATTAGATTAATTAAGTTTTAGATCTAGATTTTTATAAAACCAAAACGACAAATAGAATCAACTCGTTAAGACACACTAAAGGAATTTACCCGTCTCTGTGGATCGACCCGCACTCACCGGCTAGCTGCGAAGCGACGCCGTTTCTGATTGCGGTAATATATACAGTTTTTGACAACCAATCAAATGGCGCCGTTGCCGGGGACGGCGTAATCTTTCTTTTTGTGAATTTTCGGGTTGATATAAATTTTAAAAATTATAAAAATTTGAAAATATAAAAAAATAAAAAAAATAATCAAATTTGATCTGTTTGAAGGGTGTATCTTTTGGATCTTGCAGGAACAGCGAAGAATCAAGGATCTGGAATTTTACAGAGGGCAAATCAAAATTTGGTACATAAGAACAGAGAGGAATTACAAGCACAGAACAGCAGAAAATTTTCCAGAGGCTGAAACCACCAAGGCGCCGCGCTTCCGCCGCACAACTAGGCCATCTGCCGCGGATCCGCGCTCTCTCTGCCACGTCAGCGCACCAAATTTTTCTGGTTTGATTTTTCTCTCTCTCCTCTGCAATCTCCCATATATCTCTCTGTAAAAAGTTTTCTACAGGATTTCTTTGCGCTAAAAAAATCTTCTACCCCCTTCTAAATAACAGATTTTCTGCAGGTTTCTTTGCGCCGCGCTAAAAATATTGAATGCAAGTGAAATTTTATTTGTTTTGCATAATTTAACCGGACTCTAAGGGGCTATTTGACCAAACTCAGATTGGGTGGGGATTTCATCACCCTTCACAGGACCCCAGAAAACACCTAAAGCATTTTGCATCGACCACCTTTAATTAAAAAAGATTAGACTCAGACCTAAGGACAGCGAGCTCAATAGGAAAAGGACTAGGGTAGACATCGGCCGTTTATCCTAACCGACATTGCGGTGTCTAGGCTAGTGGTTATTAATTAGGCCCACTGTAGTGGTGGTTCCTTCCCACTTACCTGGCCGTATTTGTCCGTTAAGAGGCGGTTTGAGGTCTATTTCTAGCCCTAGTTAGGAGCTGTCTAGTAGACCTAGGCAACCCTAGATCTAGGTCTGATTGTGCATGTGTGGTTGATACTTTTGTGTCACGGGTCCGTTTTCAAAAACCTCTTTGCAAAACTCTCACATAAAAAATAATAAAAATCTTTTCAAAAACTTGCAACTTGCCGCTAAAGAAAACTTGCAAACCACTTCCACCACTTCTTCTCACTAACGTTATCTTACCCCCACATTCTGTTTTTCTCTTTTTTCTGACTGCACTACCCTTTAGTGTATGTCATTCTGGACTAGGGATACTAACGCCCGATTAGTCCGTGTTTCGTTGGTACCGACCAACGAACCCTTCGACGAGCCCTTCGTCGACATTCCGTCCATCTCCTTACCTCCACCTTTAAATTCTTCTTTCGAAGGTATGTCGGGATTCAACCCCAACGATACCTTACCGACGGGAATGATTCCACCTCCGCCAGGTGCGAATAACCCGAATCTTCCGCCTGTTGTAGCGCCCGCACGAGTTGCGCTCCAGGATCTCTTCTACCCCGTCCTCACTTCTCTACCTACATGTCTTTCACCCCCACCGGCAAATGGGGATAATTTTGAAATAAAACCACACTTCATCAATATGCTGCCTAAGTTTCATGGTTTGGAATCCGAAGATGCATATATTTTCATTAATAAATTCCAAAACGTTTGCGCCATGATGAAGACAACCCAATTAAGTGATGACGCAATAAGGCTAAGGGTCATTCCTTTTACCTTATGTGACCTAGCCGAGAAGTGGCTATAAAGCACCGCATCACATTCTATTAGAAATTGGGACGAGTTTGTTAGAGCTTTTCTGAAAAAGTTCTATCCTCATCACAAAACTGCTAGAATCCGAAACGAGATTATACAATTTTCACAGCTTCCTTCCGAACCATTTTGGAAGTGCTTCGAGAGATTTAAAGACCTACTTGTTCAATGCCCTCATCATGGGATAGAAAATTGGCAACTTTGCCAAACATTATACGAGGGATTGAACGCAGCAACGAAGCAGTTGCTAGAAACAATATGTCAAGGTCATTTTCTCTCCAAGTCTAGCGACGAAGCTTGGCAGTTTCTTGAGGACCTAAGTGAGCAAACAATTCAATGGGAGAGTACCAAGACCACATCATCTTCTTCTAGTGGTCAATCTAGGGCAGGCATACATCAAATAGATATGTCGATAGCTATGAAGGCCGAGATGGCCTCACTTATGAAAAAGCTAGAAGCCATTGAGACCAAAATCTCATCGTCTTCTCCTGCCCCTACTCTACCCACACGAACTGTTTGTGCTTGTTGTTCGAACCCGTCGCACCTAACCGAAGAGTGTCCTTATAATGCACCCATTCAAGGACAGGATCAAGTCAATGCTGCATTTCAGCAACGACAAAGAAATGATCCGTACTCTTCGACATACAATCAGGGGTGGAGGAGTCACCCAAATCAACAGTTCCAAGGGAATAACAATTTTCAAAGAGCTCCTCCACAACAACAACAAGCACCCTTACAAACTCAAAACCAGCAACCTTTCCAACAACAACCTTATACAAATCAAACGAACAATTTGGTTCAACCTAATGATGATAAGGTTAGCTCGCTCGAGAAAAGTCTTGAAGCATTTCTCAAGTAAACTACAGAATCCGCAGCAAGATTTGAAAGTTATGTGCAATCTTTAATGAATAACAATGCCTCACACGATCAAAGTATCAAATCTATTGAGGCACAAATTGCACAATTAACTGCTGCGTTGAGCGAGAGAGAAAAGGGAAAGCTTCCATCTCAACCATTGCCCAATCCCGGTCACGCACAAAACGCATATCACAATCACAATGTAAATGCGGTGACCACGTTGAGATCCGGAAGAGAGTTGCAAAATAATGTGGAAACTAGTGATGACATCCCCGTCGGTGGTTCTTCTTCTTCCCTTTCTTCATTTTCTTCACTTCCTTCTTCACCTTTTTCTTTAGAGCCTATTCTCCACCCTTCACACGGCTCTACTTCTTCTAGCTCTAACGGACCCATTTCTCACAACACGAACACATCTATACCGGGATCCGTCCTTAATCCACAGTCTGCTCCACAAACACTTGACTCAACTAATTTTCAAAATGCACCATTTCCAAACAGGTTGAGTCCTAATAAACGAAATACACAAGTGGAGAAGATTGTGGAGATATTTAAGCAGGTTAGCATAAATATACCTCTCTTGGATGCTATCCAACAAGTCCCTTCATACGCGAAAATCTTAAAGGGATTATGCACTTCAAAGAGAAAAGCATCTCAAGTACCCAAGAAAGTGCTAGTGGCTAGTGCAGTGAGCAATGCTATTAACCACCATCAAACTTTACCCCAAAAACGAAAGGACCCCGGCTGTCCTACGATTTCAATTACAATTGGGGATAAGAAAATTAATCAAGCACTTTTAGATCTTGGGTCTAGTGTTAACCTGATTCCTTACTCCGTGTACGAACAATTAGGGGTTGGAGAGTTGAAACCCACTCGTTGCACTTTCCAAATGGCTGATCGATCAATCACCTATCCAAGGGGTCAACTAGAGGATGTGTTGATCAAAGTCGGGGAATTCATATTCCCCGTTGATTTTATCGTTATGGATACACAACCTGTTGCTAACCCAATAAACCAAATTCCGGTGATTCTTGGTAGACCATTTTTGGCCACTTCCAATGCCGTAATAAATTGTCGCAATGGCTCCATGACCCTATCCTTCGGAAAGAGGTCTAGTGAGTTCAATATTTATAAGATGGGAAGTCTGCCCCCCGTACCTAAAAGTAGTACACGAGAAGTTTGCTCTATTCAGGAAATCACGCAGGAGGACTGCGAGCTTGAAAGATTTCTATTTGATGAAAACAGTTTTGACGCCACTAGTGCGTCCCTCCTTGAGCCTACTACCGTTGACACAACCGATGTTGATTATGAATGTTTCACTTTTTTGGATGACGACGACTCACAGCCCGAATATGAGTCGTTTGAATTTTTGGATGAGTCAGTCGAACCATCCGAATCGGTTGTTTGCAGTGATTTCGAACGTGTGTTGGAGTCCTTTGAGTTCGAGGTAGATTCCGCAATGATTCTTTCGCCTCAGAAATTCGAACTCACGCCCTTGCCATCTCACCTTAGATATGCTTACATAGGTGAGAATGAGACCTTTCCCATTATCATATCGGCCTCTCTAGCCCTCGAGCAAGAGAACGCCCTCTTAACGGTCTTACAAGATAGGCGGCAAGTTTTCGGTAGGACTATGGCGGACATCGAGGAGATCAGTTCCCTTATAATTGAATATCATACACAATTGATGGATGATGCCATGTCAATAGAGGACACACGGGAACATCTTGGGGGTATTGTGGTGAGCCAACTTCCTCCCTTAGAAGTTGAAATACCCCCATTTCTTTTAATAAGATACGAGAATGCCAACACTCCACTGATTGCTGATCATTTACATTCTCGTTTCTATGCATCACCATCACCTGTATATTTACCTCCACACCTCCCATACCACTACTTCTATCTTCCCCAATTCTTTGCGGACCACCACAACTTATTTTTCCACCACCCAATATTCTTTACTGATAAATTTTTCAACTGGTTGGTGTTGATTTTTGGCCGATGCAAGGTTTTGGCAGTATTGTCTAACTTAGTTTAATTGAAGTTTGGGGGAGGGTCTTTTTGTATATATTTTTGTTTTTCTTAACAATAAAAAAAAACTATAAATAAATAAACAGGGGAGTATCGGTATTTTGACCCTCTTGGTTTAGTATGACAGTGAGGACACTGTCAAGTTCAAGTTTGGGGGTATGCTCGGTACGTCTTCTTCCTTCGCATTCATTTGTACATATTTTTGCATTTCCATACTTATTTTAAAACCCATAAAAATTATAAATAAAAAATTCAAAAATTCCAAAATTATAAAAATAATTGTATTCAATTTTGGCTAATTGACTTGAGTTTGACTAATAGGTTAACTGGTTAGGAAAAACTAGATCTTAGACTTAGTAAATTAAAAACCCTAAAAATAACCTTCCTTAAAGTTTAACGGTAGAAAGTATATGCCTTGTAGTTTATTTAGAAATAGGCAAATTTTGGGTTCACTTCTTGGGCTAAGTCAAAATGAGGGAAGAGTATTGATGTTCTTATTAGAGTATAAGTTTGAAAGATAGTTCCTAGCTTAAGTCTAGATTCTGAAAATGTATACCTTACAATTTGCACATTCACGCACCTTGAAACTTGGAATAGTAGAAGAGACCTTGAAATGCTCTTGTCTAAAGTCCTTAGTACAATGAAAATAAAAAGAAAAAAAAAAGTGAATAAAGAAAAAAATGGACACTGGTTTTTGTGATTACTTAAGGCTGTAAAATTAGAAAAATATTTAGCGAGGGTGCTTCATCACCTAGTGCCTTAGACCAACTGGTTTGGGAGTCACTGCTAAAGCCTTGGGTGTTGCAAGGAATAGGAAGTACGCTTTAAAGTGCAAACACATCTTGTAATCGGTTGTTGGTACCTCAAGAAGTATTAACAGTCGCATGAAGGATGTGTAAGCAAATTTCATTTAAAAATTCACGAATTAATAAGTGCTTTGGACAATGGACGAGAGTATGATTGCTTGATTTGAATTTCCAAGTGTAGAGGTGATCTATACACACACGTAGGGGTATGTAATTGGAGTTTAGATGAGAGAAAGGAATGAAGAATAAAACTTGTATCTTTAATGGAGTTCCTAAGTGGAGATGAAACCCTAGAAGGAAGACTTAAGAGATGCCGAAAGCTAAGTAAGTCTACATAACATATATAATCTTAAGTTAAATGATAAGGAAGTGTGAAGAATATGGGTGGATAATTTACAAGTATAAGATAATAGAATTCCTTATTAGAAGACCTAATTGGAGAACAAAAGTCAATGGGCCGAGTTGATAGGATTTTGTGGGTGTAATCCGCTGAAAACCCTCAGGAGACAACACTCCTCCTACTAGGGACACCTAGAGGTTTAACGGCTTGTTGCACGTGCTCAGTGCAATCGCGTTTCCCTGCGAAAGTGCGGTTAGGATTTTAGTGAATAAATAATAAGTTTGCTCGAGGACGAGCAAAAGGTAAGTTTGGGGGTATTTGTTCAGACCATAATATTGCATTTATCATTCCCCTATTCTTATCCTTTTTATAAATAAACAGGTACTCTTGACGCACGTTTGCTGCATATTACAGGATACAGGTTTCTGGAGCAAATACAGTGAAAAAGACACAAAACAACAGAAAAATGGACTTTTGACCGACAAGCAGACCGATACTAGTCACGCCCAGTTCACATAGGTGCAAGGCAACGAATGTCAAGTTGAAACGGTTAAAAAACCCAAGACAAGTCTTCACTGAAGATCTGGAGAAGACCCAAAAGCCCAACAGAGAAAGTACATATAAAAATCCAGAGCCCAAGAACCATTGAAGAAACCCCAGAAGTCTGAAAGCCCAAGTCCATAGTTTGGCCGCGGATCCGCGGCCAAACCCAGCCTGGCGCCATGGATCCGCGGCCATCAAGCGCCCGTGTCGGTGGAAAATCTCTGGGTTGTTGCGTCGGTGCAGATGTTAGGATTTAACGTGGGCAAATCTGTAATTTTGCATGTGCGAGAGTGTGTAGCCCTAGGTTTCCTATTTTCCTATAAATTGTAATCTTAGATCTAAAAATTGTATGCCTCTTTTCAATAAATAAAATTCAGAAATTCTGGAAGTGACATTCAGATCTGTTCTTTATCGCTTGGAGGGAGCCATCACCATTAGTAAGTGTTTTTCTTTTATTCTTTTAATGTTATTTCATCCCCTAATGAGCGAGTAGTCTCCTCGCTTGTTAGGGTTAGCCTTAGGGAAAGGGTTGAGAGATGAGATCTCTCACCCCTTTCAATGTCATATTAAACTAACCCATTAAGAACTCCATGCATGCGCGCAGAACCGCTCCCTGCGGCACCCTACCCCTCGAGGTAACGGTGAACCGCAGTATAAAGGGCCGGTTGCGCGCGTTTTCCATGGGGGTTAGGGTAATTAACGATAAAGGAAGGATACGAATCTAGAGGAAGAAAACATCTTCCCAAATGAGTCGTATCCACTTTATCGATAATTACTATAACACCTAATGGATCTAAAATACGGCATTGAAAGCGGTGAGGAAACATCAATCTACAAAACTTCCTCTAAGCCTAACCCTAGCAAGAATTTAAATTAGATTAATTAAGTTTTAGATCTAGATTTTTATAAAACCAAAACGACAAATAGAATCAACTCGTTAAGACACCCTAAAGGAATTTACCCATCTCTGTGGATCGACCCGCACTCACCGGCTAGCTGCGAAGAGACGCCGTTTCTGATTGCGGTAATATATACAGTTTTTGACAACCAATCAGAGAGACGGAACCGAACCCTATTGGATATGGTACGGTCCATGATGAGTAACGCTGAATTGCCGCGATCGTTCTGGGGATATGCGCTAGAATCAGCTGCATACCTTTTGAACCGAGTTCCCACTAAGACTGTGCCTACCACACCATATGAGTTATGGAGTGGGAAGAAACCCTATCTTCAATACTTGAAGATTTGGAGATGTCCAGCTTATGTCAAAAAGCAGCATGCGGACAAACTAGAGGCACGCTCAGTACTGTGTAAGTTTGTGGGATACCCAAAGAACTCCAGGGGGTATCTTTTCTATTACGCAGAGGAACAAAAAGTCCTTATTTCTCGCCATGCCCACTTTCTAGAACTCCAGTTCATAGAAAAAGAAATAAGTGGGAGTGCAATAGAACTGGAAGAAATTCCAGAACCACGAGCTATTACTGAAAGCTTAGTAGAACCAGAGGGTTCGAAAGATCAGGACATTCCCACGCCACTCCGCAGGAGTAGTAGGCAGTCTCATCCGCCCGAGAGATACTACGGTTTTCTCATTGACGGGGATAGAGAGGATTGCATCATAGATTGTGATGAGCCTACTAGCTTCCAGCAAGCCATTCAAAGCGTCGACTCGGTAAAATGGCTGGATGCAATGCGGAACAAAATGGAGTCCATGTACACCAACAAAGTATGGACGTTGGACATTGCTCCAGATGGGGTAAAACCCGTAGGATGCAAGTGGATCTTCAAAAGGAAGATTGGTGTAGATGGACAGGTTGAGACCTATAAAGCTAGACTGGTAGCAAAGGGTTTTCGTCAGCGACCTGGTTTGGACTATGACGAAACCTTTTCTCCAGTAGCTATGCTGAAATCCATTCGGATCCTTCTTTCCATTGCTGCCTTCCACGATTATAAGATTTGGCAGATGGACGTAAAGACAGCTTTTCTTAATGGACATTTAGAGGAGTGTGTCTATATGGAACAGCCAGAGGGTTTCATTCAGAGTGGGAGCAGCGGAAAGGTGTGCAAGTTGCTTAAGTCTATTTATGGACTATAGCAGCCATCGCGGAGTTGGAACATCTGTTTTGATGAGACGGTCAAGGAATTTGGCTTTATCAAAAATCCAGATGAACCATGCATCTATTGTAGATTTGTAGCGAGAACTGTAGTATTCCTCGTTTTATACGTGGATGACATTCTCTTAATAGGAAAAGACATTCCTATGCTACAATCTGTCAAGGGGTTCTTGTCACATAGGTTCTCCATGAAAGACCTGGGTGATGCCTCATACATTCTGGGTATCCGGATCTACCGTGACAGATCCAAGAGGATATTAGGACTTTCACAGTCCAGGTACATCGACACCATACTGAAGAGATTCATTATGGAAGATTCCAAGCGCGGTAATCTACCGGCTTGTCACGGGATCACCCTCTCCAAAGAGATGTCTCCCAAGACTGATTTGGAGAGGGATCGCATGTCTATTATACCCTACGCTTCTGCGGTAGGCTCCATAATATATGCGATATTGTGTACCAGACCGGATGTGGCTTATGCACTGAGTGTGGTAAGCAGGTATCAGTCAAACCCTGGGGAGAAACATTGGATAGCAGTGAAGAACATTCTCAAGTACCTGAGAAGGACTAAGGAGATGTTCTTGGTGTATGGCGGAAAAGACCTCCAGATTGAGGCCTTTGCTGAATCTAGCTTCCAGAGTGACAAGGTTGATTCCAAGTCCATGTCGGGTTTTGTCTTTACCCTCAATGGAGGGGCGGTGTGTTGGAAGAGCTCCAAACAGTAAACCGTTGCTGACTCAACTATGGAAGCGGAATACATCGCAGCATCTGATGCCGTAAAAGAAGCTGTCTCGATGAGGAAGTTCTTGAAAGAACTTCAGGTGGTTCCGTCCATTGTTGACCCAATACCTCTGTATTGCGACAACAACGGGGCTATAGCTTTAGCGAAGGAACCCAGGTCCTATCAGAAATCCAGACACATCTTGAGGCGGTATCACCTGATCAAGGAGATCGTGGATCGCCAGGAGATCGAGGTTCGGAGGGTTGCTTCAGAAGATAACACTGCAGATCCATTCACCAAGGCCTTTCCCCAGACTCAGTTCGAGCGGCTGATCGAGATGATAGGTCTTCGATACGCCAGTACATGGCCTTAGTGCAAGTGGGAGATTGTTAGTGTATATGCCCTAGAGGCCATTACTGTATCATACTAGTTTGTATATTACTTGATGGAAGCTTGGGATATTCATAGTTGTATATACAATCTTGCTCAAAATGGTAGTATGCTACTTGGTTTGTCTCTGCTTTAATGTGTCCATGTGTTTCTTTTAGCATATCGCTGATATACATATTAGTAGAGCCCTTAGGATCTTTGCTTGATTACCAGCATTGTGATGGCGCTCACACTCGTGGGAGCTGGGTAATCCATAAGCACATCCTTATACAGGTCCCTGGTCATTGGACTATCGAGACAGGGCATCGATACTCCAGAGTAGACTAGCGTATGCGCTTCTCATACCAGCGTGGGAGACGGTCTGTCCCACAGCCGTCAGTACGTCGTACTTGAGATAGTATGCGGGTGCTCGTTAGGTTACGAGTACACTGGACAGGACTCGTCGGGGACTGTTGGTTGGTATTATACCTATCGTCAGTTATCAGTTCCCAGGTGACATGAGTACAGCTTAGTCCGCTGACTTGACACTGTCACTTCGCCTCGAGTGTGTTCCCACTGCACTTTGATTAGTACCCTACCACGGCTCAAACGAGTCGTGCAAACAGGTGGTAGTTGGGTGCAGTCCCAAAGCACTTGGAGGCAGTGACGGTTAGACAGGATTCGTCTCTCCCGGTATTGGGGGTTGACATTGCGCTGTGTCTAGGAGAGCCATTACACGAGTAGTCCCTGGCCAGGGCAAGCGAGTTATACTGGTATGTTTCCAGTGTTATCTCAGGGTGTTCTGGGCTACACTCCGACACGACTTGTACCGCTATTAGGGGACTGACGTTCACCGCCCCCCTAAGCCCGCCATGCGATGTATCAGACGAACAGACCGGACTGTACGGAGACTGTCATATACAGGCTCAGTAGGAGTTCAGATGGGGTTCTCCTCGTCAGTCTTCTTATCGACATCTACCTGGGGACCGTTACGTACAGCTAGTGCCGCTTGTGGTCTGTGGTTAAACCCACTGCCAGCGTAGTGTCGAGTCTTTAGAGTCCCACACAGAGAGCTATTCGCCTTTAGGCAAAATGAGTAGAGGTCGCATGGTTTTTGCGACAGGGTTCATTCACATCCGCGCACTTGTGCACGTTTGCTGTCCGGACAGCTTATACTAGCGGGCTTTAGTTTAAGCCGGATCCTAGTATATAATTTGGGATTAGTTTTTTCTCTTTGTATTCGTGTTCCTCGAATCACGAATACGGGTGCGTATGCACAGTTGCTTGAGACAGAGGGAGAGGACTTTGATTAGGGTTAATGACTATTGTCATTTTATTAACCCTAATGCTTATGTGTGTATTATGGTTAATTGATATTAGTTTAATATAATTGTGCATGGTTATGGTTGTTGACCATTTAACCTTCTTGACTTGTTGACCTAGGTTGACACCTTGACCATCATCATTTCATTTGGAAGATGCTCTTTGATCCTTGCAATTTGAATTAAAAATGAAATGATAATGGTCATGTCTTGATTAACCATGACAATTATCTAGCTAATTATCAATTTATAATAATTCACACATATATGTGAGAATGGTTGTTTTATTCTCTCATTCTATCATTTACTTTCTCTCTCTTGTTCTTCCTCTCCCTCAAGCTCTCCCCTCTCATGTGTTGAGAAACACTTGAGCTTGAGAAAAACCTCTTCTTGATAATCTCTACTCTCATCTAGGGTTCTAGAATTAGCACTTCTTGCACCCTAGTTACTTCTAGCTTGGAGTTGAAGCCAAAGGTTGAGGCTTTTGGGTGGATCTTTCTTCGACGTGAGAAGACGACAAAGGTGACCTCTTTCTACTACTCCAAGGAGCAAGGAGAGAAGGACATAAAGCCCTAGGTATAACCATTCTACGCTTAGCTAGTTTCTAGTTAGCTTTAGCTTGTTTTTGTTTAGCAAAGATCCTTCTTTGTCTAGTCCATGTTGCCTAAAGTGATAAAAATCCGATTTTTATTCCGTTTTCCGCCTCCCCGCAAGCACCGGGGTGGGCAACGTGGACTTACATGTGGGACTCTAAAGACTCGACACTACGCTGGCAGTGGGTTTAACCACAGACCGCAAGCGGCACTAGCTGTGCGTAACGGCCCTCAGGTAGATGCCGATAAGAAGACTGACGAGGTGAAACCCATCTGAACTCCTACTGAGCCTGAATGTGACAATTTGCGTACAGTCCGGTCTGTTCGTCTGAGAATATCGCATGGCGAGCTTAGGGGGGCGGTAAACGTCAGTCCACTAATAGCGGTACAAGTCGTGTCGGAGTGTAGCCCAGAACACCCTGAGATAACACTGGAAACCTACCAGCATATCTCGCTTGCCCTGGCCAGGGACTTTGTGTAATGGCTCTCCTAGACACAGCACGTTATCAACCCCCAATACCGGGAGAGACGAATCCTGTCTAACCGTCACTGCCTCCAAGTGCTTCGGGACTGCACCCAACTACTACCTGTTTGCACGACTCATTTGAGCCGTGGTAGGGTAGTAATCTAAGTACAGTGGGAACACACTCGAGGCGAAGTGACAGTGTCAAGTCAGCGGACTAAGCTGTACTCATGTCACCTGGGAACTGATAACTGACGATAGGTATAGTACCAACCAACAGTTCCCGACGAGTCCTGTCCAGTGTACTCGTAACCTAACGAGCACTCGCATACTATCTCAAGTACGACGTACTGACGGCTGTGGGACAGATCGTTTCCCCTGCTGGGATGAGAAGCGCATACACTAGCCTACTCCGGTGTATCGATGCACTGTCTCGATAGTCCTATGACTAGGGACCTGCATAAGGATGTGCTTGTGGATTACCCAGCCCCCACGAGTGAGACTGCCATCACAACGCTGGTAATCAAGCAAAGATCCTAATGGCTCCACTAATGTGTATAGGTGATATACTAAAATAAATACATGTACACATTAAGGTAGAAACAAACCATGTAGCATACTACTATTTTGAGCAAGATTGTCTATACAAGGTGAATATCCCAAGCTTCCATTAAGTAATATACAAACTAGTATGATACAGTAATGGCCTCTAGGGCATATACACTAACAGCGCATAGTATTCGTGCGGTGTTTGTTGGCCAAAGTCAAGGCATTGTGTGCGGTAGCTGTGTGTTGCTTGTCCGTTGTATGGATATGTATTGGTTTAGGACTGTCGTACCACTTTGTTGACCAAAGTCAAGAGTATGTACGGGTGGGTCTAAATCAATTAGAACAATGATGGGTAGAACTTGCCTTGCGGGTTATGATTTGTTGGCCAAAGTCAAGGTCATAAACCGCTTGGGGTAAAAATCACATCTGGAGTTTCAAAAGAAACTGAAACTTGCCACGCATGCACATACCTTCTGGAGTGTGATAACATGAGTGGTTTCCATCACGTTATTATGCGATGATAGTTGGATCCCGATTTCCACTGATGAGTTGGTTTGCTCCTCGGGTGATCTCGACTAATTCTTCTTTCAGGTTTGGAGGAGAATTTGAAGTTACAGTGGGAGTTTCCTGATTAGATAAATTAATAACCATTCTTATCTAGGTTAGAGTGCACGCATAGTGTTTCTTTTCTCTCTCTCTTTGGCAGCGACCATGGCCCGACCCTAGACTATGACTCAGTGACCAAGTTGACCGAACATTCTTAAAACACTGACTTTTGGATTGTCTGAGTTGCATACATCATTGCCACTCCTTCTTTTACCCTTTGCATTTCTCCAGAACACCCCGTATTATTACGAACGTCCACTTCCATTGGATAAATCCATCGTATGATTATATACGAACTCGAAGGAACTTGTTCCAGATTCGAGGATGGATTCTGGTTCTGGAGAGATTGAATAGGACTATTCAGTTGTCTTTTCCTTTTACCTTCTCTCAGGTTGCGAGTGCTCCTTGGATTAGGACGGTACACCTATTACGCTAATTGGATAGTCTTCATCCAAACCATAGGCATGTGCCGATAGGTAGGGAATGAAGAAAACCAATTAGACCAAGTGTGGTGTACAGAAGGTAATAAGTAAAGACAAATAAATGGATTAGAAAGAGGGCAAAGTAAATTGCGGCTGATATCCTTCATGACCAAACCAAGTATTTCATCGCCACTCCTATTTTCACCTTTGTATTTCTCCAGAACACCCCGTATCACTACGAACATCCTATTCCATTGGATAAATCCATCGTATGGTTATATACGAATTCGAAGGAACTTGTTCCAAATTCGAGCATGGATTCTGGTTCAGGAGAAATAGGAATAAGGTTTATTCAGTTATCTTTAATCTTTACCTTCTCTCAGGTTGCGAGTACTCCTAGAATTTGGAGAGTACACCTGTTACGCTTATTGGATAGTCTTCTTCCAAACCATAGGCTGGTGTCGAACGGTAGGGAAGGAAGAAAACCATTTAGCCCAAGGGGTGTACAGAAGGTAATGACTAAAGACATATAAACGGATTTCGAGAGATGGCAAAGAGATATACGGTTACAGTCATGAATCTGATAATGGAAGAGGCATTACTAGGAATACCTGGATACCCCTACAAAACATTTTAATGTTTCAGTTTCGTTGTACGTTGTTAATAGAAAACTGATTTCCCAATTAGACCAATCCAGGGTATGTATTTACTCGGTATGATTCTCACATCTGTATAGTTTTACAGATGATTTGTAGGAGTAAGTTATTGGGAATAAGGTGATCATCCTCATTATATCAGAATTCGTTGTAATTGGTGAGATTTAAGGAAATCACCTGGGCTTTTGCCAGACGGCAAATATTTGGTTTTGAATATCCATTGTTATCCACCAATTCAAACTGATATATCTGTATGTTTATTTTTATAAAGTCAGATATAACTCTTTGAAATTATGTCCATGACATTTACCTATATCAGCTGATGGTTAGGTATGGAGCATTCAACAGAGGTGTAATTCTTCATAACCATAGTACATTTTTCAACCTACGACGCACAGGGTTTGAGTTATTGAACTTAGGGGACTTATACAAAGCATTGTATATTGTCCAGTATCCATTACGACAAAGGGGTTGGTCCTCGTACCATATTCTTTTTACTTGTGACTTCTCTAGTTTTAGACAAGTGTTTCGTTGAAATACAAGGTCTAAGTTTTGAGAAGTTATAGGTATAAGAGTAAAGTAAAGAACCACGTGTTGCAAGTATCAGGATCCGTCAAGGTAATCGAAGATGTAGGTACTTGTGTATGGTATTCAGTTGATAGTAATAGTTTTGAGAAACTTGTATCTCTTTCAGGTTACTCATAATTGGATGCACTCCTAAGTTGAGTAATGATGATCGGCCTCTCTCCATTTAGTTGACATGCACTGGAGACAGCTGCATGATTTGAATCTGGTTCCAATTAAATCAATGCCTATGTTTCTATATTGGATATAGAATGGATCATATCTTAACGATGTTGAGGTATATGGAGTTGTCCGTCTTATGCTTAAAACCAGACTGTAGATAACTCAAGGCACGTTTCTGTAATGGCAGTTTGTAGGTTAACCCGGGCTATGACGAGGGTTGACTTTCTACCATCTAGAAGATCAATAGTGATAAAATGGACTTTTTTCAGAAAACAGTAGTGGGAGTATGGTAGAACTGGAAGTGATTCCAGAACCGCAAACGATTGCTAAAAATTTAATAGGACCTAAAGATTCAATCTGGATTGATATTCCATTAGCCACTCCGCAGAAATGGTGTGTAACCTCAGGCACCCAAGAGGTACTCCAGTAGCCTGAAGGACGGTGACAGGGAGGTTCTTGTTTACCCAGACTTGACACTACTGTTGTTCTACGCTATGAGACCCAGCAGGAGGATGATTATAGTGTCGTTCTAAACTAGCTTTAGAAGTGCACGTGTATATGACTCTGCCAGAGGGTTGTTGTAGTCAGTGGGAGCAGCGGAAGCATAGTGGACAAGTTTCTTGTGTCTGTTTATAGACTAAAGCAGATATAGCGGAGATAGATCATCTATTTTTGATGTGACATTCATGGGTTATGGCTTCATCAGAATAGGGGATGGATCTGTTAAGAAGGTAGTAGGGTGCGGTGTCCTGGTATTTGGATGACATACAAAGAGTAGGAAGTGATATTCCTATACTTCGATCGATTATACTATGGTTGTCACACAGTGGTTTCTCCGCATAGGATTTGGATTTATATCAGACATTCTGGTTACTAGATCTATGGTTTTAGATCTAGATATAGGAAGTGTCCCAATCTGGTTACTTAGACAGTATTCTAAAGGTATTTAGAATGGACGACTCCTGGCTTGGGGGTGTACCTGCAGGTGATGGAGTCACCCTCTCTCTTACAGACTAAAGAGGAGAGGGATGTGCATGATTGGCATATCACTTGCTTAGGCAATTGAGTCAATCATGAGATGTCAAGTACCACACCAGATGTTGTTTTTGCACTAGCTGTAATAAGTTGATATTGATCCAATCCTGGAGAAACGTTTGGAAGCAGCTTTAGAACATAAGCAGATGTTCTGGGGATATGATATTCACAGCCTCCTTCGGGTGATGGTTATCATTCCAGGCTTCCAAGGTGACCTGGATGACAGAATGACTGTCAGAGTTATAGTTTTCCCTCTCGACGAGGGGCAGTAGTTTGGACAGGTGTTCCGAGCGGATACTGAGGGAGGCATGGCGCGGGATACTGATTAAATTCAGTTGATGATACAGTCTAAGAAGTTTGAATTTGGATTTCATTTGTGAACTAGGTCCCATCAAATATCCAGACATATTCTAAGACTGGTATTGCTCAATTTGATGTTAGGTCCACGTTACCTACCCCGGTGCTTTCGGGGAGGCGGAATAGGTAAAATGAAATTTTTTCCCTAGCTAGGTATCATGGACCGTTTCATGAAGGATCGTTGCTAAACAAAAACTAACAAAATTTTACAAGTTCTAACTACTATGTAGAATGGTTATACCTTGGTCTTGAACTCCTTCTCTTCTTGATGTGGTTCTTCCTCTTTCTTGCTCCTTGTAGTCGCTTGAACGGATCCTCCTTGTCGTCTCCTCTTTGCCATAGATGGATCCACCCGAGGGTCTCGAAATTGGGCTCCTATCTCAACCTAGAGATGACTAAGGTGTTTGGTTTGCTAAACCTAATACCTTAGATTGAGTAGAGAAGAGTGATGGTGGTTTTATCTCAAAGGTTCATGATTTCCAACTCATGGAACACTTGAACCTTGAGAGAGGAAGAGGAAGAGGGCGAGCTTTTTTTTCTAGGAGAGAGAAAGAGAATGATACAATGAGTTCTCATAATCCAACCCTTCTCACAAAAGTGAGAATAATGATAATAATAATAATAATTAAGTATATGGTGATGGTTAGTTTCAATGACCATTATCATTTCATGCTATAATTGCCTTTGCAAACAACAAGCAAGCAAAAGTCATACCCATGAAATGATAGCCATGAAATGATGATGGTCAACAAGTCCAAAATGGTCAACCGGTCAACAAGTCAACAAAAGTCAAACTTTCAACTCAACCATAGCACAATAATACTTAATTAATATTATTAATCATATATCATATTCTCATTAGGGTTTAAAGAAAAGTCAACGGTCAACAAGTCAACCAAAGCCAAATGGTCAACAACCATAATTAGAATCTTCTTCCTCTGCCTCTGACAACTGTGCATACACACCCGCATCCGTCCTCCAAGGAACACGAATACACCGAGACAAAACCAATCCCAAAAACAGTTACTAGGATCCAGCTTAAACCAAAGCCCACTAGTAACTACTGTCCGGACACCAAACGTGCACAGGTGCACGGATGTGAACGAACCCCGTCGCAAAACCATGCAACCTCTACTCTGTTTTGCCCAAAGGCGAGTAACCCTTTGTGTGGGACTCTAAAGGCTCGACACTACGCTGGCAGTGGGTTTAACCACAGGCCGCAAGCGGTACTAGCTATACGTAACGGTCCCCAGGTAGATGCCGATAAGAAGACTGATGAGGTGAACCCATCGAACCCCTACTGAACCTGAATGTGACAATCTCCGTACAGTCCGGTCTGTTCGTCTGAGAATATCGCATGGCGGGCCTAGGGGGCGGTAAACGTCAGTCCCCTAATAGCGGTATATGTCGTGTCGGAGTGTTGCCCAAAACACCCTGAGAATCTACTGGAAAACCTACCAGCAATTCTCGCTTGCCCTGGCCAGGGACTTTGTGTAATGGCTCTCCTAGACACAGCGCGATATCAACCTCCAATACCGGGAGAGAAGAATCCTGTCAAACCGTCACTGCCTCCAAGTGCTTCGGGACTGCACCCAACTACTACCTGTTTGGACGACTCAGTAGAGCCATGGTAGGGTAGTAATCTAAGAACAGTGGGAACACACTCGAGGCGAAGTGACAGTGTCAAGTCAGCGGACTAAACTGTACTCATGTTATCTAGGAACTATTAACTAACGATAGGTATAATACCAACCAACAGTTCCCGACGAGTCCTGTCCAGTGTACTCATAACCTAACGAGCACCTGCATACTATCTCCAGTACGACGTACTGATGGCTGTGGGACAGACCATCTCCCCTGCTGGGAAGAGAAGCGTATGCACCAGTCTACTCTGGAGTATCGATGCCCTGTCTCGATAATCCTACGACTATGGACCAAAATAAGGATATGCTTATAGACTACCCAGCCCCCACTAGTGTGATCGCCATCACAACGCCGGTAGTCAAGCAAAGATCCTAAGGGCTCTACCAATATGTTTTTAGCGATATGTTTAAAGAAACATATACACATATTAAGATAGAAACAAACCAAGTAGCATACTGCTATATCGAGCAAGACTGTCGTAAAACCATATATATATCCCAATCCTCCAAAATGTACTATACAATAATGGCCTCTAGGGCATACATATCTAACAATCTCCCACTTGCACTAAAGGCCAGTAATTGGTGTACCGCATACCAAACGTCTGCACTAAGGCCAGCTGCCGGCGTACCGCATACCCAATAGCTCAAAAAGTCGCTCGAACTGTGTTTGAGGGAGGGCCTTCGTGAATGGATCCGCTGGGTTGTCTTTTGTGTCCACTCTCCGTACCTCGATCTCCTGGCGATCAATGATCTCCCTGATATGGTGATACCGCCTTAAGATGTGTCTGGATTTCTGATGGGACCTTGGTTCCATCACTAAAGCTATAGCCCCATTGTTATCGCAATAGAAAGGTATTGGGTCAACAATGGACGGAACCACCTGAAGTTCACTAATAAACTTCTTCATCCAGACCGCCTCTTTTGCGGCATCGCTTGCAGCAATGTATTCAGCCTCCATCGTCGAGTCTGCGACGGTATCCTGTTTGGAACTCCTCCAACATACCGCCCCTCCGTTGAGGGTAAACACAAAATTCGAGACAGACTTGCTGTCATCTTTGTCACCCTGGAAGCTTGAATCGGTAAAGGACTCAACCCTGAGGTCTCCATTACCGTAAACCAAGAACATCTCCTTAGTCCTTCTCAGGTACTTGAGAATGTTCTTCACTGCCGTCCAGTGGTCCTCACCTGGGTCTGACTGATACCGGCTCACCACGCCCAGCGCGTAAGCTACATCCGGTCTTGTACATAGCATCGCATACATTATAGATCCTACCGCCGAAGCGTAGGGTATAGTGTTCATGTGAACCCTCTCCTCGTCAGTCTTAGGAGACATCTTCTTGGAGAGGGTAATTCTGTGCAATGCGGGTATGTTACCGCGCTTGGAATCCTCCATACTATATCTCTTTAGTACGGTCTCTATGTACCTGGACTGCGAAAGTCCCAGTAGTCTCTTGGATCTATCTCTGTAGACCTTGATCCCCAGAATATACGAGGCATCACCCAAGTCCTTCATGGAGAACCGTTGTGACAAGAATAGCTTGACCGATTGTAGCATAGGAATGTCATTTCCTATCAAAAGAATGTCGTCCACGTACAAGACTATGAATACGATAGTTCGTCCTACAATCTTCCTATAGACACAAGGTTCATCTTCATTCTAGATGAAATCAAATTCCTTGATTGCCTCATCAAAACAGATGTTCCAGCTCCGCGATGCCTGCTTCAATCCATAAATGGATTTAAGTAACTTGCACACCTTCCCGCTACTCCCACTGTCCACGAAACCTTCTGGCTGATCCATGTAAACGCACTCTTCTAAACAGCCGTTTAGAAATGCCGTTTTAACGTCCATTTGCTAGATTTCATAGTCATGGAAGGCAGCAATGGCAAGTAGGATCCGAATGGATTTAAGCATAGCCACTGGAGAAAAAGTTTCGTCATAGTCCAAACCAGGTCTTTGATGAAAACCTTTTGCAACGAGTCTAGCCTTATAGGTTTCCACCTGCCCATCTACACCAAGTTTCCTTTTGTAGATCCATTTGCATCCAACGGGTTTTACCCCAGGTGGAGCAATATCCAAGGTCCACACTTTATTGGTGTACATGGACTCCATTTCAGATTGCATTGCATCCAGCCACTTATAAGAGTCCCTACTGATAATGGCCTGCCAGAAACTGGTCGGGTCATCTTCTTCCAAGATGCAATCCTCTCGATCCCTGTCTATGAGAAAACCGTAGTATCTCTCGGGCGGATGAGAAATCCTACCAGATCTGCGGAGTGGCTGAGGTTCGTTGGGTGTAACTGAATCTACCGGTTCCTCCAAATCTTTAGTTAATGTTTGTGTTTCTGGAATTTCATCTAGTTCTACCGTGCTGCCACTAATATTTTTAACAAGAAATTCTTTTTCCAAAAATGTGCCATTCCTTGAAACAATTATCTTCTGTTCCTCTGAATGGTAGTATAGATACCCACTTGAATCTTTTGGGTACCCCACAAACCTCATAAAACTGCCCGTGCCTCAAGTTTGTCTGGGTTCTGCTTTTTGACATAAGCTTGGAAACTCCAAATCTTAATACGTTTAAGATACAAACTCTTACCACTCCATATTTCAAACGGAGTCTTAGGCACGGATTTGGATGGAACTTGATTCAATAGATGTGCTGCTGTTAAAAGCGCACTCATCATGGAGCGAACCATATCCAATAGGGTACGATTCCTCCGTTCCGATACACCGTTGTACTGTGGTGTATAAGGAGGAGTAAGCTGAGAGAGAATACCATTCTCTTTTAAGTAATCTAGGAATTCCCTGCTTAAGTACTCCCCTCCTCTATCTGATAGGAGGATCTTGATACTTTTGCTAGTCTGGTTCTCTACTTCATTTCTGAATTCCTTGAATTTCTCAAAAGCTTCAGATTTATGTTTCATAAGATACACATATCCGAATCTAGAGACATCGTCAGTGAATGTGATGAAGTACGAGAACCCACCCCTTGCATGTATAGACATCGGACCATATACATCACTGTGTACGAGTCCCAAGAGCTCTGCTGTCCTTTCTCCATGTCCGGTGAACGGAGATTTGGTCATCTTTCCTTTGAGAAAAGACTGACAAGTTTCATAAGATGAAAACTCAAACGTATTCAAGAGTCCATCTTTATGCAACTTACTTAGTCTTTTCTCTCCGATATGACCAAGTCTACAATGCCACAAGTAGGATTCATTCGTATCAGAATTCTTCCTCTTGTCTGTGTTTTGTACATTGAGAACTGTATTCTGATTTAGAACATAGATACCATTACACAGTGTACCTTCTGCAACCAGTACCTTATGAAGGTAGATGTTCATGATATTTCTATCAAGAACAAACTTATATCCATCTTTATCGAGTAAAGATACTGATATGATGTTGCAAACCATGGAAGGTACATAGTAGCAACCGTTCAAAATCATAGTATTGCCATTTGGCAACACTAGGTGATATTCACCGACGGCTGCAGCATTAACTTGTGCTCCGTTCGCTACTCTGAGCGACATATCACCAGGTACAACTCTCCTACTTTTTCTCAGTCCCTGCAATAGATTACAGATATGAGATCCGGATCCGGTATCAAGTGCCAAGGAGGTAGGGCTGACCTTAAAGCAGTTCTCAATTACAAGAACATCTGAAGTAGATGCAAAACCATGCTTCTTCTTCAACTGGGTATCCTTGGAATCCATACAATCCTTTTTCCCTTGCTCATACTTATGACTATTGTCGTAAGTTAGAGCCGAACCAACGTTCCTCAGCCACGAATAAGAATTCGGATCGGTCAAGCGATACATTTTATTATCTTGACTAGGGCGTGAAATGGTTTCTACCTGGAGAGAGAGAAAAGAAACACTCAGCGTGCGCTCTTGCAAGATTAGATTGGTTTATTGATTTATCTAACCAAGATGGCTCCCACTGTTTCCTCAAATTCTTCTTCAAACCCTAAAAGAAGAACTGATTGTTAGAGAAATTCTTAGTTGTGTAAATCGAATAGAACGAATAAGTTTCTTTGTGTCGGTATTTAGAAAATGAATAAAATTCACAATCAAAGAATTATATTTGACCTCAATCAACTACGGTGTCAGTTGTAGATCGTAAGCGAGTGCGGATCGTCCACAGGGATTGTGCGGATCGTTTCTATGTTTGAATTGTTTGAATTAAAAAGTTAATCGAAAAGAAAAGAAAACATGATTCAAGATTTTATCGATTGATTCAAGTGTCACTAGTCTAATCAAGAATCAAGAAAATGATAAACAATCGAGAATCGGGTTTCGATGATATTTCCAACTAAATGTCAAGAATCTAAATGAGGCTCGTAGGAATCGATCGGATCTATAGATGTGATGTAATCTCAAGATATCGTATTCTTTTCCTTCGAAGAGTTGATACTAGATCGATGATGATCGACGAGAGTTAGGGTTTTCTCGTGAAATTAGGGTTTCATCATTTATCCCTTGTTCTTTCGTCGATATCATTCACATTCTAGCCTCTAGCAAATTCAAGAAACGATCGTAACTCCCCAATTTCGAGCGATAACATTCAAGAAAGCATCGCAACGAAACTAGGTCATCGATTCTTGAACTTGCTAGGGTTTACAAAACTCGTAGGAATCAAGAATCGTTTTAAGATATGTTACATCATCATTCTATTGATCGTCTCGACTTCTCGACGAGCGGAGTATTACTCAAACATCACAACAAGAACTACAATTATAAATTGAGATCGAATCATGATGCAAGAATTTAAAGAAAACAAGATAAAAGAATTTCACCTTTTATTTATATCAACAATTTCATTACAGTCGCTCAAGAACTACAAGAGGAAGAACTCGATTGTTGATTTGGCTTCGCTTTTCTCCGTGAGTCGTGGATCGGCTTGGACCACTTGCTCCGTTGAAGATCGGCTCCGCTCCTAAAAGATTGAAGGGATTCTTGCTTGATTTGGTACTCGGGATCTTGACTTTTGATTGGAATTAGGGTTAAGGTTTCACACAAGTCTTGTCACTAGACTTGTGGAAGAAGATGAAGAAAGAGGTAAAGAATGGAGATTTTTCTAAGTATCTAAGTATTGGATTATGGATCCAAGTATCAAGTATCAAGTATATCATAACCCTAGGTCTAGGCTTCTATTTATAGACTTCCCAAACCCTAGGTCTAGGTTTGAAATTACAATTCCCTACAAAAGTTTGTTGAGGAGCTTCTAGAATTAGTTTGTTAGGAGCTAGCTTAGGCTTTAAGCTAGGATTAATTAGGCTTAGAAACCCTAGTTTGCTGAACTGGCAGAAGCCTCTGGAGACTTCTGGAACATAACATGTTTTTTCTGAAATGTTGGAGCTGAGAGATGAATAATGCACCAAATTTGAGGAGGTGACGTCGACAAGCCGCCGCGGAACCGCGGCGCAAGCAAGCTTCGGCCGCGGTTCCGTGGCCACTTTGTTGGCTTAGGGCTTTAAACTTCTGGTGTGGTCTTGGGCTAATGTTTGGAGCTTTATCTGATGTGTTGATTTGTATTTTGCCCTTTGGATTGCTACCAGATCTTAAAACTTGGAGTTGGTGTAATTTATCAGCTCAATTTGATCCTGCAATTTCCTGCAAAAATCTTGAAACAAGTGTTGCACAATATAGGGATGATACGATGCCATGAAATGCAGTCAATTTCTTTTATAGTGCCGGTTTTAGAGTCTAACACATGCAATCTGATATTTGACGACTGATTTGCTAATATGTGAAATATGAATACCGCACACTTCTAAATGTGTGTAAATGATAGAAAAATGGCCGGTTAAAAGATACAGTATTTTCGACTGATCAAATTCCCCCAAACTTATTTTCGATCGTCTCGAGCGAACTGTTTTATTAAAAAGAGAAGGAGAAAATAAAGAAAGAGAAAAACTACTAGCACACTTTCGTAGGCAACACGATTGCACTGAGCATGTGCAACAAGCCTTTAAACCTCTAGGTGTCCCTAGTAGGAGGAGTGTTGTCTCCTGAGGGTTTTCAGCGGATTGCGCCCACAAAAGCCAATAATAAAAGAAAGATCATGAACATTACATTTAAAGAGAAGAATTGTAAAAGAAAAGCTTTGAAAATTAGGGTTTCCAACTAAGCTAGCTTTTCGGTTGTCATGAGCCCTATCTTAATGGTCATGAAAAGATGTCGGAAATCACGTCCTCCCTCAATAAAACACCGTCTTATTCTTCATTCCTATCTTTCTTCCAAACATCGATCATATAACCCTGCGTGTGTGTAAAGACATCCCTACACCCGGAGAATTCAATTCAAGCTATCATACTCTTGCCCATCAGCCTCAGTACTTTTTAATTAATGAATATTTAGACGAGATTGCTCACACACTTTCATGCGACCGTTAATACTTCTTGAGGTACTAACCGATCGATTACTCCTGTGCTTGCTTACTTGGTGTATTTTCCTCGTCTTGCACCACCTCTGGCATAGCAGTGACTCCCAGACCAGTTGACCTTAGGGCACTAGGTGAAGAAGCACCCTCGCTATATATTTTTTTTATTGCCCTTGGTGATAACAAAACCAGTGTCCATTTTTCTCACCACTTTATATTTTCTTCATTCAATTTTTTTTATTTCCTTCATACTTTTGGCTTTTAAGACAAGAGCATTTCAAGGTATCCTCTACTATCCAGGCTTTAAGACGTGTGTAAGTGCGAATAGAAGGGTATCAACGTTCAAAATGTTTGGCTTCCAGAATAGAAACTATTTTTCAGACTTATTTTTATCCTCAGATTAGTGACGTCTTTCATCTTACAAACCCTTGGGACAACGGCTCATAACTACTTATTACTAGTTCGTATAAGAGAACTTCTCATTTTCTTAGTTTTCTTAAATTTTTCTAATCTCATGGATGTAATTTTTCACTATCTAAACTTTCATTATCTTATTTATGTAAAAAAATGTTTAAATGTTAAAATATTTTTATATTTTGAAAATTTTAAATTTTTATGGATTTTGAAAATTTTTAAATTTTTAAAAGTTTTTAAAGAAATGTTTTGTGCTTATGCAAATGATATGCAATTGATGCAAAAATAAGCACAAACCTCCCCCAAACTTGTTTTCAACAGTGTCCTCACTGTTGCCAACAGCTATATCTACAAAAGCTGTAAGTCTGGGAGGAATTATTAGTGGGGGCAAAATATATAAGTGAAGAACTTCCCCCAAACTTACTCTTTTCACTCACCTTCATTCAAAAAGATGATGCAATGATATACTGGACATGAATGTGAGATGGAGGAATTTTAATCAAAATAAACTGGCTCCTGTAAGAACAAGAGCTCCTCCGTGGGGTCAGTGGAAAAATACGACTTTAGTCTATGTCCATTTATTTTGAAAAAGGTGTCGTTTTTAATATTTTCTACTTCTACTGCCCGTGCGGGTATACAGACCGCACAACAAAAGGTCCCTTCCACCGAGATCGGAGCTTACCCGCGTGAAGGTGTAGTCGTGAAACATAAAGAAGGACTTGTTGACCTTGTGAAAATGTTTTCCTCAAAATGTTTTTATCGTGAAAAACCTTAGTCCTATTCTTTATGATCACAGCGTTATCATAAGCTTCATCGCGGAGTTCGCTTAGCTCATTAAGTTGCAGCTTCCGAAAGTTGCAAGCTTGCTTTAGGTCAAAATTTATTTCCTTAATAGCCCACAATGCTTTAAGCTCAATCTCGACGGGTAAATGACATTTTTTTCCAAACACTATCCTATATGGAGACATTCCTAGGTCGGTTTTAAATGCAGTTCTGAATGCCCAAAGAGCATCCGTCAGTTTGGTCGACCAGTCTTTTCTATTTTTAGCAATAGTCTTCTCCAGGATAAGTTTGATTTTTCTGTTTGAGATTTCAGCCTGCCCGCTTG
Organism: Agapanthus africanus; assembly: GCA_030015575.1. Lineage (NCBI taxonomy): Eukaryota > Viridiplantae > Streptophyta > Magnoliopsida > Asparagales > Amaryllidaceae > Agapanthus > Agapanthus africanus. Next base: position 318,844,986 of record CM057340.1, on the reverse strand, counting down.
TTTGGGGATGGTAGGTTGTAGAAAGTCGGTGGTTGATTGAGTATTTCCGCATCAATGTCTCGAAAGACCTGTTGCAGAAATGTGTCCCATTATAGCTAATAATAGCGCGTGGGTGTACAAATCGCGAAAAGATATTCTCTTTCAAGAACCTAATGACAACTTTCCTTTCATTAGTGCGACATGGAATGGCTTCAACCCACTTTGAGACATAATCAACCGCCAGCAGTATGTACAAATTCCCAAAGGAGTTGGGAAAGTGACCCATAAAATCAATGCCCCAAACATCGAATATTTCAACAACCAGAATGGGTTGCTGAGGCATTTCATTTCTCTAGGAGATTCTACCCGTGTACTGACATTGTGTACAGGTTTTGCAATAGTCAAATGCGTCCTTGAATAAGGTCGGCCAATAAAATCCACATTGCAAAAGCTTCTCCGACGTCTTTTTAGGACCAAAGTGACCCCCGCAGGCCTGATCATGACAAAAAGAAAGAACACTCTTGAACTCTTCTTTCGGGACACACCGGCGGATGATCTGATCAGGACAATACTTAAACAAGTATGGATCATCCCAGTAAAAGTGTTTTACTTGGGATAAAAAGCGGTATTTGTCCTCTTTTGACCAATCGCCGGGTATAAGTCCCGTGACAAGATAGTTCACAATATCCCTGAACCATGGTTCATTCGATACGCTCAAGAGTTGTTCGTCGGAGATGGGGTATATAATACCATTATCTAAGCATTTGACGATCTCTTTCATTACCGCTTCCTTCATGACGGGATTCAACCGTCTCTGTGGTTCTCGGGTTGGTCTGGCATCATCCATCACATGTATATGATGTTCAACTATCAAGGGACTAATCCCTTTGATGTCCGCCATACTCCAACCAAACTCCACTTTGTTAGATCTTAATACCGATAAAAGTGCATTCACTTGCTCTAATGCTAGAGAAGCGGATATTATAACCGGTAAAGACTCCTTCTCACCTAAATAAGCATATTTCAAATGAGAAGGTAACATTTTTAGATCTAATTCGGGCAGAGAAATGATAGAAGGAGAGATCATAGAGTGATTTTTGGATTTACAAATAAGCTCAGAGCCTGTGATAGATACAGACTCGGGTGGAGAAAAGTCAGGAGTGCAGGACTCAAGTGTAGTTAAAGTGTCCTCACTAAGATCTTGTGTAAATTCAAACAGAGATGTGGTAATGTCGTCGAAATCAGTAAAGCAAAGTTCCTCAGCTCCACAACTGTCGGGAGCGATCTCGTGGACAGAGCACACATCTAGAATATGAGCAGAGGGTTCTGAAGGCTGACTTCCAACTTTGTAGATATTTAGTTCAATGGTCATATTTCCAAATGATAAGTTCATTGAACCGTTTCTACAGTTTATAACAGCGTTGGAAGTGGCAAGGAAAGGACGACCCAGAATCACCGGAATTTGGCCCCGGGGGTTTGCTACAGGCTGTGTGTCAAGCACAATGAAGTCTACAGGAAAAACAAATTCCCCGACCTTTATTAACACATCCTCTAGTTCACCCCTTGGTTTGGTGATTGAACGGTCTGCCATTTGGAGAGTGCAGTGAGCAGGTTTCAGCTCTCCAATCCTTAGTTGCTCATATACAGAATATGGAAGTAGGTTAACACTTGCGCCAAGGTCTAAAAGAGCACGATTTATGTTTTTACCCCCAATAGAAATCGATATTGTAGGATATCTTGGGTCCTTTCGTTTCTTTAGTAGCTGGGGAATAAAAGCAGTGCTAATATTATTAGACATAAAGACCTTCTTCGGCACTTGAGTCTTCCTCTTCCTAGTGCACAAGTCCTTAAGAATTTTCGCATGAGTGGGGACTTGTTGAATCGCATCTAGGAGAGAGATGTTGATGTTAACCTGTTTGAACATTTCCATAATTTTCTCCATATGAGGACTCCTTCTGTTACCCCTTAACCGATTCGGGTAAGGAGCTTTCGCAATAAGCGCTGGGTCCATCATAGGAGAAGGAAGAGGTGGTAGACGACGTCCCAAATAAGGTGTGGGGACCGTCTGTGGAAAACTATAAGGGTTGGGTTGAGGTGTCGAGCCTAGTGGGAAATGGAGAATAGGCTCTCGAGAAGGTGGTGGGTCAGAAGAACAAGGATCAGAAGTAGAAGTGTGTGTGTGAGGAAAGGTCTCAGCCGGGGTGTTATTGATAGGATTTTCAATATCATCAATTCCTTCCCCGACATGATTGTTCAGCACTCTTCCCGATCTCAACGTTGTGACGACATTTACATTGTAATGCCCAGGATTTTGTAGGGGTTGAGAGGGAAGTTTCCCTTTTTCTCTCGCACTCCTCTCGTTTTTAAGTCGTGCTATTTCAGCTTCCATCGATCTGATACTCTCAGCTTGAGACGCTGAGTTTTTCTTTATCTCACTGAAGGAAGTTCTAACCTCAGCCGAAACCTCTATGAAATTTGAAAAAAGTGATTTCATGGTTTGAGTGAATTGAGAGAGTTCGTCAGAATCGGTCAACTGCATAGGATTAGACTGTGCAGGGGTGTTGACCTGGTTTTGGAAATTTTGTGACTGGTAGGGGTGCTGAGTGAGTTGAAGTGGTTGCTGTTGTGGTGGAAGAGCCCTTTGAAAATTATTTTGGCTTGGAACCGTGTTTTGAGATTGTTGTTGGTTCCAAGCAAAATTCGGGTGATTCCTCCAACCCTGATTGTACGTGGAAGAATATGGATCGTTTCTAGGTCGTTGAAATGCGGCATTTGTATGCTCGTGACCTTGAAACGCAGAGTTTAGTGGACATTCTTCCGTTAAGTGAGACGGATCAGAACAACAGCCACATACAGTTTTTGGGAGCGACATTGGGTTTAGGGAGGCTGCAGAAAATTTGTGTTCCATAGCATCGAGCTTCTTTTGCATTGCTGCCATCTCAGATCGAACACCCATGGACACATCTATTTGGTGTACGCCACCCCTATTCAATGGTGGGGTTCCACTCTCCCACTGTAGTGATTTTTCAGCGAACTCTTCTAAAAACTTCCAAGCTTCCCCATCATCCTTGGTCATAAAAGTACCTTGACACATGTTTTCAAGGTTCTGTTTAGTGTTTGAGTTAATGCCCTCATATATGATTCGGTAAAGATCCCATCTCGGGATGCCGTGATGAGGACATTGAACCAATAGATCCTTGAAACGTTCAAAGCATTTAGAGAATGGTTCAGTAGGGAGCTAGGTAAATTGATTCAGTTCGCTCCGGATTCAAGCTGTCTTTTATGGGTAAAATTTCTTAAGGAATGCCGCGACGAATTCTTCCCAATTCGTAATAGAGTGTGCGGTAGTGTTATATAGCCACTTCTCGGCTATATCGCACAATGTAAATGGAAGAAGTCGTAGACGCATAGCATCCACTGAAAGTTGTGATGTACCCATCATTGCGCATACGTTTTCAAATTTGATAATGAAAACGTAAGCGTCCTCAGTCTCGAGTCCGTGGAATTTGGGTAAAAGGTTGATGTATTGGGGTTTAATCTCAAAGTTTCCCCATTGGCTGGTGGAATGGATAAGCAGGTCGAAAGAGGACCTCGCAGAGGATAGCACCTCTCTTGGAGAAAGATGCGGGGTGGATTCTGCGCACCAACGGACGGCGGCAGATTAGGGTTAAAGAAGTTCGATGGAGGTGGATCCATCGATGTGGGTGTGGTAGTGGGTAAAGGAGGAGTAAATGGAGAAATACCGACTTCGGAGTCGATAAAGGGTACGCGGACTAAACGGGTACTAGAATCCTGTGTCCAGCCTATCTTGTACTAAAAAGGGTTAGTACAAGTGGCTGCGTTGACTTATAATTAGGGGTAAAGAATGAATGCGGTGTTTGCTTTGAAAAAGGGACAGATTTTTCAAAAAATGATGCGACACAACAAATGCAGCAACACAATACCCTAATTCTCGGCGTCGCCTACGTCAGATCTCTAGACCGCTCCTAACTGCCAGAAGACAAGACGCGGGATAAAATCCTCCACTGCCTCTTTGTCTCTCCTGTGGCCAGGTAAGTGCCAGGTAAGTGGGAGGTTCTCCACTACGTAAGTAGTGGGCCTGATTAAGTAACCACTAGCCTTCGACACACTTGCCTAGGCACCACAAGAGAAACTCGGATAAGCAATGAATTACCTACGGCCTTCTTCTGTCCTAAATGAGCGTGACGGTCCTTAGAGTCATCTCTAGATCTTTTTTTAGTTAATTGGGGTAAATACGGATGCAAGTTTTGTGATTTTCGGGGCCTAGGAAGGGTAATGAACTCCCCACCTAATTTGGATTTGGCCGTGCCCCTTAATATCCGTATTTAGAATGCAAACAACCAAGAAACAAAATCATGCACAAATTTAATTTTTCTATTTGCTAGCTGCGATTATTTGCAAAGAAGCCTGCAGAAATTTGTTAGTTGGAGCAGATGAGATAAGAGATAAGAAAGTAAGGAGTTACCTGATAGAAATTGGTGCAGAGAACTCCTCAAGAAGCCGCGGTTCCACCGCAACTGCCTCCTTAGACCGCGCTTCCGCGGTTGAATGATGGGAACACTGCACCAAATTGTAGCAGGGAGCTTCTGTACACTCCCTTAGCTCGCCGGTATATTCCAAAAAAATTTCCAATTTCACAGCAAGCTCCAGATCTCCTTGCAATGAACCACAACAAATCGTTTAGGGTTTTGCATGAATTTTGATCACAAAAATTACAATGAAATAAATCTTTCAATTCAAATTTCAATATGAAACGAATTAGCGCGTAATCCCCGGCAACGGCGCCATTTGATTGTTAGAGAAATTCTTAGTTGTGTAAATCGAATAGAACGAATAAGTTTCTTTGTGTCAGTATTTAGAAAATGAATAAAATTCACAATCAAAGAATTATATTTGACCGCAATCAACTACGGTGTCAGTTGTAGATCGTAAGCCAGTGCGGATCGTCCACAGGGATTGTGCGATTCGTTTCTATGTTTGATTTGTTTGAATTGAAAAGTTAATCGAAAAGAAAAGAAAACATAATTCAAGATTTTATCGATTGATTCAAGTGTCACTAGTCTAATCAAGAATCAAGAAAATGATAAACAATCGAGAATCGGGTTTCGATGATATTTCCAACCAAATGTCAAGAATCTAAATAAGGCTCGTAGGAATCGATCGGATCTATAGATGTGATGTAATCTCAAGATATCGTATTCTTGTCCTTCGAAGAGTTGATACTAGATCGATGATGATCGACGAGAGTTAGGGTTTTCTCGTGAAACTAGGGTTTCATCATTTATCCCTTGTTCTTTCGTCGATATCATTCACATTCTAGCCTCTAGCAAATTCAAGAAACGATCATAACTCCCCAATTTCGAGCGATAACATTCAATAAAGCATCGCAACGAAACTAGGTCGTCGATTCTTGAACTTGCTAGGGTTTACAAAACTCGTAGGAATCAAGAATCGTTTTAAGATATGTTACATCATCATTCTATTGATCGTCTCGACTCCTCGACGAGCGGAGTATTACTGAAACATCACAACAAGAACTACAATTATAAATTGAGATCGAATCATGATGCAAGAATTTAAAGAAAACAAGATAAAAGAATTTCACCTTTTATTTGTATCAACAATTTCATTACAGTCGCTCAAGAACTACAAGAAGACGAACTCGATTGTTGATTTGGCTTCGCTTTTCTCCGTGAGTCGTGGATCGGCTTGGACCACTTGCCCCGTTGAAGATTGGCTCCGCTCCTAAAAGGTTTAAGGGCTTCTTGCTTGATTTGGTACTCGGGATCTTGACTTTTGATTAGAATTAGGGTTAGGGTTTCACACAAGTCTTGTCACTAGACTTGTGGAAGAAGATGAAGAAAGAGGTAAAGAATGGAGATTTTTCTAAGTATCTAAGTATTGGATTATGGATCCAAGTATCAAGTATCAAGTATATCATAACCCTAGGTCTAGGCTTCTATTTATAGACTTCCCAAACCCTAGGTCTAGGTTTGAAATTACAATTCCCTCCAAAAGTTTGTTGAGAAGCTTCTAGAATTAGTTTGTTAGGAGCTAGCTTAGGCTTTAAGCTAGGATTAATTAAGCTTAGAAACCCTAGTTTGCTGAACTGGCAGAAGCCTCTGGAGTCTTCTGGAACTTGACATGTTTTTTCTAAAATGTAGGAGCTGAGAGATGAATAATGCACCAAATTTGAGGAGGCGACGTCGACAAGCCGCCGCGGAACCGCGGCGCAAGCAGGCTCCGGCCGCGGTTCCGCAGCCACTTTGTTGGCTTGGGGCTTTAAACTTCTGGTGTGGTCTTGGGCTAATGTTTGGAGCTTTATCTGATGTGTTGATTTGTATTTTGCCTTTTGGATTGCTACAAGATCTCAAAACATGGAGCAGGTGTAATTTATCAGCTCAATTTGATCCTGCAATTTCTTGCACAAATCTTGAAACAAGTGTTGCACAATATAGGGATGATACGATGCCATGAAATGCAGTCAATTTCCTTTATAGTGCCGGTTTTAGAGTCTAAAACATGCAATCTGATATTTAACGACTGATTTCATAATATGTGAAATATGAATACCGCACACTTCTAAATGAGTTCAAATGATAGGGAAATTGCCGGTTAAAAGATACAGTATTTTCGACTGATCAAGAACTAGTCAGGATTAATCGCACGTCACAATACTTGCTTAACCTTTCAGCCAGGCTGGTGTTTTTACTTCGCGGGAGGTTTTCCAACGCTTTCGCGAAGTTCCTTAATTAAATAACCTCTTTTCCCTGGAGGCATAGCCCCGCTAACACCGTTATAGACACCTACTTGGTTTATAGCATTGATTGTTAAGTGAAATAATCTCCCGAGAGTAATCCAACTCATCAGTGGGATCGGGATCCAACTATCATTGTGCGATGACCTAGATGGAATCTACTCTAGTCACCACACTCCAGAAGGTATGCTAAATCTGCAAGTTTCAGTTTCTTTAGAAACTCCCGATGTGGATTTTTGCCCCTAGGACCCAAGTGACCTTGACCCAGTCAACAAATCAAAGTGTCCTACTCAAGTTCAACCCGTCATTATCTTGATTGCATTAAACCCATCCGCATAACCTTTGACACAGTCAATAAGGTTACACGACTGTCCTAACCAATCACATTGTATCCAGCAGATAAGCAATACTCAGCTACCGTTCACTGCGCCTTGACACAGTCAACAAACGCAGCACGAATACTAAGTATAACTTATATGAAATGACGGAGGGCTACGGTTGGGTTTTTGGCGAAAAACCCGTTAACGTAATGAACTTGATAACGTTGAAGGAACCTGATAACCTTTTTGAAAATATAGTGGCGAAAACTTTTGCTAAAGAGGTCACTCCCTGTGAAGGGATCTCGGCACTTTCCTCGTCGAATGAGGTGCAGGATATTCCAAACTGAATACCTTGATGCAAAGCAAGAATAATCGACTATAGTGAATTTATTACCCTGACGGAAACTTTTTTTCCAAGGGGTCACTCCCGATGAAGGGATCTCGGCCCTTGCCTCGTCGACTGAGGTGCTAGGCATTCATAACCGAATACCTCTATGCAAAACAAAAGATAGCGTCCTTGCAATAACAGCTTTTTTTGAAAATTGTTCCAACAACGTCTTATTAGGTTTGTTTTTTTTCTTTGCATTAGATTAATGCGTCCCATCAGATAATCCTACCATTGCAGAAAACAACGAAAATATGACGTACGCTTATGCCATCCGCATTCGCCACGGGGCCCCGTCACTACCCGTTAGGTTACTTAACTAACGACAGAGCGGGGGCTGGACTAGCGCGGATGCAAAACATAAGCAACGCCTAAATAAATATCTTATAGATATATACACATTTGTCAGATGCAATGATAGCCATTCCAGATCACAGATGAACACATTGGATATACTAGGAATCCGCATTCCGTACGAGCCTGTAACGAAAAGCGGATTACATGGTCGCGATGAATAGCCAAGACCCCACCCTAGACCCCTACGGGTGCGGCAAACTACCTGCCAAGTACCCGAAGCGAAGCAACCTCCCTCAACACCGTGAGTAGGACACTCGGCACTTCGAGGTACCCGGTAGTTTGTGCACCCCACCATGGGTCTATCCTAGGAGCAAAAACAGTAAAAGAAATTATACAATGATGGCTACAACCCCATCCCGGTTGTGCGGCCATATAAATAATATTACATCAAATTACATATTACATGAATTGAAAGATAAACAAAACTCTCATCTCACAACCCCCCGGCTATTCATCCGCGACAATCCAACGAATTCATATACACAATCCAATAACATTACAGATCACAGATATGTATAACCCTCACTAATCGACGTATAGCGATTAGCAGACGTTCAATACATATATCACATCACAGATATAACCAGTCAGATTAGATCTTTAGAAGTTCGATCAAAACACGGATTTTTAAACCCCAAAAATAAATTTTTCTTTCTGGAAAATCTGGGAAGAAAAAACATGTTTCAAAAATCCCAAAACACCCCATAAAACACACTGCAGGAAAACCGATCCACGGCCGAGTCAACTAGGCCACGGATCCGCGGCAAGAAGCTATTCTTGTCGCGGTTCCGCGGTGAGTTGGTCGGTTCGCCTGATCGTTTTTCTTGGGTGTATACTAAAAACCCTGAGCCGATTTTTGAGATGTGTTAAATAATTTTTAGAGCAGAATAAAAATCGACAGAAAGTTTAACCCTCGGGCGCGTTTTGTGATTTCCTTTTCCAATCGAACTTCTAGTTACTTTGCTAACATGCTAGAAAATGTTTAGCTAGGCTCTGATACCAATGTTAGGTCCACGTTACTCACCCCAATCCTTTCGGGGAGGCGGAATAGGTGAAACAAAAATTTTTCCTTAGCTAGGTAACATGGACCGTTTCATGAAGGATCGTTGCTAAACAAAAACTAACAAAATTCTACAAGTTCTAACTACTATGTATAATGGTTATACCTTGGTCTTGAACTCCTTCTCTTCTTGATGTGGTTCTTCCTCTTTCTTGCTTCTCGTAGTCGCTTGAACGGATCCTCCTTGTCATCTCCTTTTTGCCATAGATGGATCCACCCGAGGGTCTCGAAATTGGGCTCCTATCTCAACCTAGAGATGACTAAGGTGTTTGGTTTGCTAAACCTAATACCTTAGATTGAGTAGAGAAGAGTGATGGTGGTTTTATCTCAAAGGTTCATGATTTCCAACTCATTGAACACTTGAACCTTGAGAGAGGAAGAGGAAGAGGGAGAGCTTTTTTTTCTAGGAGAGAGAAAGAGAATGATACAATGAGCTCTCATAATCCAATCCTTCTCACAAAAGTGAGAATAATGATAATAATAATAATAATAATTAAGTATATGGTGATGGTTAGTTTCAATGACCATTATCATTTCATGCTATAATTGCCTTTGCAAACAACAAGCAAGCAAAAGTCATACACATGAAATGATAGCCATGAAATGATGAGGGTCAACAAGTCCAAAATGGTCAACCGGTCAACAAAGTCAACAAGTCAACAAAAGTCAAACTTTCAACTCAACCATGGCATAATAATACTTAATTAATATTATTAATCATATATCATATTCTCATTAGGGTTTAAAGAAAAGTCAACGGTCAACAAGTCAATCAAAGCCAAATGGTCAACAACCCTAATGAGAATCCTCTGCCTCTGCCTCTGTCAACTGTGCATACACACCCGCATCCGTACTCCAAGGAACACGAATACACCGAGACAAAAGCAATCCCAAAAACAGTTACTAGGATCCGACTTAAACCAAAGCCCACTAGTAACTACTGTCCGGACACCAAACGTGCACAAGTGCGCGGATGTGAACGAACCCCGTCGTAAAACCATGCAACCTCTACTCTGTTTTGCCCAAAGGCGAGTAACCCTCTGTGTGGGACTCTAAAGGCTCGACACAACGCTGGCAGTGGGTTTAACCACAGGCAGCAAGCGGTATTAGCTGTACGTAACGGTCCCCAGGTAGATGCCGATAAGAAGACTGATGAGGTGAACCCATCGAACTCCTACTGAGCCTGAATGTGACAATCTCCATACAGTCTGGTCTGTTCGTCTGAGAATATCGCATGGCGGGCCTAGGGGCCGGTAAAAGTCAGTCCCCTAATAGCGGTACAAGTCGTGTCGGAGTGTAGCCCAAAACACCCTGAGAATCTACTGGGTAACCTACCAGCAATTCTCGCTTGCCCTGGCCAGGGACTTTGTGTAATGGCTCTCCTAGACACAGCGCGATATCAACCCCCAATACCGGGAGAGACGAATTCTGTCTAACCGTCACTGCCTCCAAGTGCTTCGGGACTGCACCCAACTACTACCTGTTTGCACGCCTCAGTAGAGCCGTGGTAGGGTAGTAATCTAAGAACAGTGGGAACACACTCGAGGCGAAGTAACAGTGTCAAGTCAGCGAACTAAGCTGTACTCATGTTGCCTGGGAACTGTTAACTAACGATAGGTATAATACCAACCAATAGTTCCCGACGAGTCCTGTCCAGTGTACTCGTAACTAAACGAGCACCTGCATACTATCTCCAGTATGACGTACTGATTGCTGTGGGACAGACCATCTCCCCTGCGGGGAAGAGAAGCGTATGCACCAGTCTACTCTGGAGTATCGATGCCCTGTCTCGATAATCCTACGACTAGGAACCAAAATAAGGATGTGCTTATAGACTACCCAGCCCCCACTAGTGTGATCGCCATCACAACGCCGGTAGTCAATCAAAGATCCTAAGGGCTCTACCAATATGTTTTTAGCGATATGTTAAATGAAACATATACACATATTAAGATAGAAATAAACCAAGTAGCATACTACTTTATCGAGTAAGACTGTCGTAAAACCATATATATATCCCAAGCCTCCAAAATGTATTATACAAACCAGTAATATACAATAATGGCTTCTAGGGCATACATATCTAACAATTCGGGATATGGGTTTCTCCGCGAACTTGAGATTAAGAGAGACAGAGAAAGAAAACATCAGGTCGGATCCACTAGCTGAGGCTATTTCTCGAACGCAATAGTTTCACAAAAAATATTTGTGAATCTGATTAGTAGAGGAGTTGGGTTTCGGTATCACACGGGCTGTGATTATGCGACACCGCAATAATTAGCCTTGAGTGCACGTGGGAGATTGTTGGATATAGTGCCCTCAAAGTCAATTAATACATCGCAGGCATGTGATTGCAATGATTGAGGGAGGACCTATACTGGTAGTACAGTCTTACTCGAGAGAATAGTATGCTATCTGAGTTGTCTTTATCATCGTTTACATGCTTTAAGTGACATTGCAGTTCACTGTTACACGTTGATAGAGAATAGTATGCTACCTGGTTTATCTTTATCATCATGTACATGCATTAGGTGATATTACAGATCACTATTAGACGTTGATAGAGCCCTTAGGATTCTTGCTTGACTACCAGCAGTATGATGGTGATCATATAGGTGAGAGTTGGGTAGTCTATAAGCACATCCTTAAAGTGGTCCCTAGTCGTAGGAGTATCGAGACTGGGCATCGATTCTCCATTAGTAGACTAGTGTATACGATCGAGACCCCGACGAGGTGCGGTGAGGTGCGGTTGCTGGTCTCACAAGCCATTGGTGTCAGTTGGTTCACCTAAGATGTATACAGGTGCTCATTGGGTTATGAGTACACTGGACAGGACTCGTCGGGAACATGCTAGTTGGTATTATATATAGCGTCAGATAGCAGTTCCCTAGTGACATGTGTACAGGTTAGTTCATCGACCTGAGATCTTCATTTGTCTCGTGTGAGTTCCCATTGTGCTTTGATTACTACCCTACCATGGCTCAAAGGAGTCATGCAAACAGGTTTTAGTTGGGTACAGTCCCGAGCCACATGGAGGCAGTGAGCGGATCGACAGGGGTTGTCTCTCCCGGTATTGATGGTGAGATCGCGCTGTGTCTAGGAGAGCCATTACACGAATTCCTTGGCCAAGGCAAGAGATTTACTGGTAGGTATTCCAGTAGTATCTCAGGGCGTTCTGGGCTACATTCCGACACGACTTGTATCGCTTTTGGGGGTCTAACGTTTACCAGCCCCCTAGGCCCGACATGCGATACTCGTTGACGAACGGACTGGACTGTACGGATATTGTCACCGACAGGCTCGGTAGGGTTCCAGGATGAGTTCGCTCATCGGCTTCCCTTTTTTTCGATACATGGGTAGCCGTTACATACGGCTAGAGCCACTTACGTGCGAGTGGTTAAATCCACAGCCAATGTATTGATGAGTATTTAGAGTCCCCCACAGACAGTTTCTCAAGTTTCGGGCGAAACGTTGTAGAGGCCGTATAATATTATGGCATGGTTAGATCATATACGTGCACTTGTGTATGGATGATGATCGGATGGATCATACTAGTGGGCATTGGTTTAAGCCGGATCCTAGTATTAGATTTTTTTGATTGCTTTCGTCTCATCGCATTCGCATTCATTCGGAATGCGGATGCAGGTATGTATATACAGGTGAGGGGTATTCTTGTGATCCGTCACGAGTTTAATTTAGATGATGCCGTTCTTTTTTTTGTCATAAACATTTGGGTTAATGTTTATTTTGGTGGAAATTGTGAGTGGTTTTTCATCATGAGGAGCATTAATTGTGACACATGGATAAGTGATGACTCATGGTCTCTTTATTTGTGCATATGTGTAACATTTCATAAAATATAAAATATTATTTTTGGAATTTAGTATTAAAATAATAATTTTCCCGAAAACTGCCCGATTTGCGAAATTGGGGTTTTCGAAAAAAGGTATAAATATATACCAATAATTATGAAATAAATGGAAATTAAAATGATTTATTCATTTAATTATATAATTAAAGGATTTGGCATTTTTAAAATTTATTTTATGCTGTTTTGATAAAAACCCGATTAGTGCACTGCTAATCGCGATTAAGCCAAATCCGCGTTTCTACAGTTTTCCATGATTAGTGCACCATGACATGTTTGATTTCTTTTGTGTTATGGTTTATTGGTGGAGAGAAAAGAAAAGGAAAAGAAAAGGTCAAAAGGGGACAAAATGATTAGGTTAGGTGGGCTTTTGGAGAGAGAGAGAGAGTGTATGTGAATTGGTGAGAGAGAGGGAGGGGGCTGCTGCCCTTTTCATTTCCCCTATCTCTTTTCTTCTCTCCTTCATCTCCCTCAAGTCACAACCCTCCACTAAAATCCCTAGATCCATCTCCTAACAATCCCCAAAACCCTACACACCCTTCAGAAAAATTAATCCCCTCTTCAACCTCTACACATGGGACCAAGAAATTTCAGTTTTCGATGATCTTGGGGGATTCATGGGTGCTATATGAGGTAATCCCTTCACCAATTGGGTGGTTTTACATCTACTTTAGTGTTCATATGTGTTTAAATGTGATATTGTGAAGGTTAGTGGACATTGGGGAAACCCTAGAAAATGGTTGAGTGTTTGTTGGAATTGGTGATGTGTGGTGGCTGCTTATAAGCCTTAGTGGTGTTTTACTGACCTGGAACGGGGGATGAAACCCAAAATGCGGATTTGGGATTTGAGTTCATATCGATTTGTGATAATAGTGATGGTATTTTAGGATCTGGAGTGACCCGGGTGACCTGAAAAAATTTCTGAGATCACAGAGGGATGTGCAGGTGATACGGAGCATACCCTAGAGACCCGAGACCAAACCCTAATACCTATGCCACAAATTTAATCCCCTGGGCCGTAATTTCCAGCCGGGACACTTCATTTTTGGTTCATGCTTCGTCTGTAGCTCCTATGTCAGTAAAATGGACCCTCCATATATGCAAAATTGGCCAATCTGGCTTAGGGTAAAATCTGGGACCATTTCCTTGAGTTGATGCATCATTTTACGACTTCATTTTGACTTGATTTTGGTATTTGGTTTTGTGTTCCCGTCTTGTGCAGTTTGGACGTCCACGACCAGGGTTTTTGGTCATGTCTTGCACGCAAAGCTATAGGTTTTGACCTATAAGCGAAACGCGTACCGCTTTGGTTTTCCGCCTTGATTTTAATACGCATTGCGACTGTCGATTATTGTAGGTACCTTCGCATGGATTCCAAGGCAATGGAGCATGGCGTCATCGATTTCAGTGAGCGAAGACCGGGTGAGTGGATCTATATCCACGTGGGAAGTCGAGTGGATGGCGTATAGCACCCCCGCAATGTATTGATGGAAAACTGATTATAGAATATGGTTTGGAGACCTAGATTAGGAAACTAGGGTTACAATGAGGATAGCTACGAAACCATATTAAAAACTAGAGGATAGTTAGAAATGATGTGTTACGGCTATTATGTGATGACGGAACTCGAGGACGACATTTGTCGATATTGCCATTTAGGGTACTGTAGGACTGGATAGTCAATGTAGAGGCGTCATCCGAACCATACCCTTTTCTAAATCGAAGAATCGTACGTATTTTAAATATATATACTTCGAGGGATGTTACGGATTTTCAAATGATATCTTTTCCTTAAAACACCGTAACCCCTATTTTCAAACCTACGATTCGCTTCTTTAAAGTCTGATTGTATGGTTCGGGTGTGTATGTTAGATTAGATACCTATACTTATAGTAGAGATAGAATGTTTAGGTAAACTCGGCTTGATATGAGTTATAAATGCGATGAAAAGATCATAAGACGGATATGATGACCTGATGATATGTTAGTATACGGATGCGAGTCGATCGAGATGATTATACCATGTCGGTCCCCTGATGTGAGATTATTGCGGATGTGACCTGGGACATAGGTATATTGATACATATATAGATATTTATAGAATGTTGTGAATCATGGATGATAGGCCGTACGTGATTTCAGGCCGTACCCTCATTTGTCGTATAGGAATATAGGATCCCTATTAGCTTAATGCCGCTGTACGATGATTTTCCGTGCGTGATGAGTTTGACTTGATGATTGATCCTTAACCTTGACTAGAGGCTGCCGTACGACGGATCATACCGTACGCGATGTTGCGAGGCTGGATGCCGATGATAGATTCCCCGACTCGGTCATATTAGATACGTATACCCGTCAACATTGCATATGATTTACCTTAAACTGCATTCATATTATTTCCATTGCATTGCTTATACCTGAGCTAGTACACTTGCACCATTATCGATGATGCGTATGTTACACGTACACAGATTTGCCGGCTCACACACTTCATCATCGATAATTGCCATGTCACTACACAGTAGGATTGCTGCATCATGATATGACTCTATACATCCTTTACTTGCTATAGTTACCCGTGCACTTATATACGATGTTGCATTAGACTTTTGAGATATTGGGAACCGCAAGTCATATTTTCAAAACTGAAATTCTTTAAAGGAGCAGTTTTCCCTTAATATGATATATCATTGTTCCTTGTTGCATGATATATGGATATGCTTACATTTCCATCATATGTCGCATACAACATGCTTTATGATTTTACGCATTGAGATGTGTTGTTTTTATGAGATTTCTGGATTTGAGAACCGTGGACATTTTAAAAGAGATTATGTGTTGTTTTAAAAACCTGGTTTCTCTTGTTTTGATATTTCAGTGCGTCCACCATGTGTTTTCTCGGTTCTGAGAGCGACATGTGAAACCCGATTCGAGGAGGCAGATGACCGATTCCGGATACATGGAGGACCCGGTATGGTACCCCGGGGCAAGAACGGATCTGCTGTGTAGCTAGACGGTGAGCCTGGCAGAGGGACCACTACCTACCGGTGATTGGTTAGACCTGGCGGTTATCCGGAGGATACTGACCAGAGTTGATAGATGGATATTGGATGACCCGTACTGCCGGGGCCGAGGGCCGATTCCGCAGACGGAGCCCGTGGGCCGATACGGACTGACGGAGCCCGTTATATGAGGATTTACGTGCCGATGCTGGGCACGGTTTTCATGATGTTTTCGAGTGTCGATGCTAGGCACTCAGTATCCATGATTTTGATGTGTAGGGAGGGACACCGTTGATTTATATCCTCATACATTCATGCACACCCCTTTATGATATTTACGTGCATGCAGACATTGATTATATGGGTGGACGGGATCCCCATGGATACATGCCTTGATTATGGTTGGACAAGATCCATATACATGCATTGATTATAAGTGTTGGATGTTATCCGCATGCTTATAGGTATTGACTACCTTGTTGGCACATATACAGACCCGGTCACCCTAAATATCATAGTATTACCTTTATGATATAGTTGACCTAGGAGTCGTTGTTTATTCAATTTCTTTCTGTTAATATTTTTCTACTCACGAGTTGGCAACTCACCCCCGTTGTGCCACAGTTCTTGCAGGTTGACCGCTTGGATCAGTAGCGGCTTCGCTGGCACAAAGTTGCATTCGGGTGTTTTGCATTGGTAGGTTGGATATTTTTTTCATTCTCACTCTTGTATCTACATTTCATATTGTATCTAGTTAACTCCATCAATCAAAAGTTATAAATTGTATAAGTGATGAGACTTAGTGAGACTTGTACTTGCGAGATTTGAGCGATGGGTTTTATATTCACTTTTGAGGTTATATCTAGCTCATTTCTTTACCTTTTTGTGGTGAGCTTCGCCGTTGGGCGTCGTATATTTATTTATGTTGTATTGCGTGGTTGTGATCCGCCATTTGGCGAAGAGCTAGCTCCCGCTTGGGGATGCCATTATCCTTATTATGTATTTGTGGTTTTGGATTAAAATATATAAAGGAGGTGCTGCCAAAATTTTTTAAAAGACGAAACATGTTTTCAATTAGTACATTTCACTTGCATCATTCATGTTCCTTTTTCTTTGCATTAAGAAAACTTGTTTCATTATACCTTTATTTCAAAACCTCACCTCCTTTATTTTTCTAAAAAGGTTTAGATTTCTGGGTTTCAGCTTACTTGAATTCTGTTACGCCTTTAGACGTTGCATGATTCAAGTGCTGGCCACGAGCTAATATGTTACGACCCGAAAGTACGGAACATGACCGATACATAGGCTACGAACGTCTCAAGGAGTACGTGCTCTAAGTAAGCCGAGCCCAGAAATCCAAACCAAGAAAAGTATTAGAGTGTAGGAAAACGACTATAAGTCAACCAGCTAGCAATATAATATACAACGCCTAAAGGCGAGGATTACAACAGAGAAGGAAACTCAAACAGCACAAAATCCACAGAAATATAACGCACGACTCTAAGGTCGAAAGAATAAACATCACTGGTCTCTATCTCAAATAAATACATGCTTGGTTGATGGAACTTCTAGATACAACTGTAATATAATATACAATATATAATGATGGGTACGATAAAATAAACCCACCTACTAGCAAGTCACCCGAAAGGAACAGTGCCCGCAAAGCCGTAATGAAACTTGTACGGCAAACCTGCAAGAAACTGGGGCACAACGGGGGTGAGTTGCCAACTCGTGAGTAGAAAAAGATCTACGAACAGAAAATCGCATGTATGACGCAATCCTAGGTCATACGATCATAATATATATAATCCTCAAATATATAACCAGCAACCTATAACAATGGCTAGGGTAAATATGTAACCAAAGTATAATCCCATGTGCCCGTGTCAGTGCATCAGGTGGCAATGTATCATATGGATGATGTATGAATGCATGAAACCGAATGCATGTACAGAAGAAAACTGCTATCATAAATTTGTGAGATTTCTGTATTTTTTAAATGAGGTATCATAAATGAAATCAGCATAAACAGTGCCTAGCATCGGCACAAAACATAAATCCCAATATCTCGATCATAATCTCTGTACCTCAATATCTCAGAATCTCAATGTCCCAATCACAATATCTAGGGCGCCGTCAGTCCAGACCGATCCCTACCATCCATCTCATGACCACGACGGTATCCTCCGGATATCCGACGCGTCGGGTAATATCACCGGTCGGTCGTGCTCCCCTACACAGGCTCAACGCCATCTCCTGCGGTCTTCTTGCCCTGAGGTACCGCACAGGGCCCACCATGTACCCGAAACGATTCATCCTCCTCCTCGAATCGGGTCTCGAAATCCATCAGCAAACTCATGGTGGACGACTCATACATCATGGGAAAACCGCACTTTTTATTTAGAAAGAGAAAAAGCAGTTTATATAAGTTTTGCGATTTTTCCCCCAAATCCAGAAAATATCATAGAGATCTGAATCATCAATAGCATGTAAAATCATGAATGTGAGCATGAGAATCCATGAATACAACATATAATGAATAACAGTGTGTATGAAGTGACAAGTAATAACTACAATGTCAAGCTGGCATATATAGAAAGTACACTAATATCATGTCACTACTAGATAAAAAGCTAAATTAAGCAATAATAGTCTCTAAGTGTACGTGACATGGCAATTACCGATGAAGATGTGTGTGAGCCGGCAAATAAGTGTACGTGGTACATACGCATCATCGGTAATGGTGCTGGTGTCCTAACAGCATGATATCAATAATGGAATATGAATCGCAACAGTGTGCGATGAGGAGCAACAATAATAATATGCGGGAGCTGAATACTAAACACAGGGGTAGCTACACTGCATCTTATGTCATAAGAGTCATACAACTACCCCAACTATAGGGCCGAGCTAATAGGCTAACTGCAGGTAAGGGAAACCGGCTAACCACTGAGTCGATACATATGTATATATATATATAGTCGGTGATCCCGCCTCGATAATATCACATCCGATACCATATCTCTATAATCGGTTATTCCCAAGT
Organism: Agapanthus africanus; assembly: GCA_030015575.1. NCBI lineage: Eukaryota > Viridiplantae > Streptophyta > Magnoliopsida > Asparagales > Amaryllidaceae > Agapanthus > Agapanthus africanus. The sequence continues at coordinate 318,826,188 of CM057340.1, read as the reverse complement.
CAAGAGGGCGGATCAAACATAAAAATTTAGCCCGTACGTGAATCCGTCGTACGACATCCCCAAATCTGGGTACGGGTCAATATCACATTCGGCATATCATTTATCTGGTATTCTCTTTATCAAATATCATAATCCGGGTACTGACCTACGTCTAGTATAAAGCTAATATCATCACTATAATTATGATCTGACTACTGATCGACAGTCTCGTATAAATCGATATCATCATCACATACCATCACAAGAAGTAAACATCGCCGAATGCGGCCTATCATAATTATTTTGTCATATCATATCATATCATATCTCGTAACATAATCATATGTCGATCATTTTATAAAAATATCACTATGCACATGGCATCGTCATCCCAAAATCCGCTAAAGCTTCAAGACGTATCTCAAATATGAATTTTACCATATCACCGATATCATAATCTCGGATCAAATATCATCGACTCATCTCAATCCCATGTATCATCCTCAAATCCGTGTGTGAACACATAGTCCCATAGCCATGTGACCACAAAACTATATAGAATCCTGTATATGTACATATGAAATAAGGATGTATGCAAATATGTATGTGTGTGTGTAGTGCTCCCACTTCTCTAGGGTTTCGTAACCTTTCACCAATCCAACACACCAATTATCCATCCTAAACATCAATAATTTCCAAAAACAACATAAGATAATTATATGTGTGTGTACGCATCCGTATACATCACGACGAATTGCGGGGGTGTAGGGTTCCTAGGCACACCCATGAGGTTCTACAACTGATCAATCATGCTAAATTCAAAAATTTACCAAGTGCCTAAGAACCCTATGCTAGATCGTTAACTAGAGGTAAGGCGAAACTAAGCAAGCAAACTACTATGCTACTAAGTGAAAGAGACAACAACCTTTGTAGATCCGGTCCTCCACTTCTCTAGCTCCGTGTTGACGTCCCTCCACTGCGATCATCGGAATCCCAGACTCTATTGTCGGTTTCATTGGAGAAATGGGCGGGCTAGGTCGTAGACTTCGATGCCGAAGATGATCTACGTCGAGGCGACTCAAACTCAAGCTCCATCTTCAGTAGGTCATGAAACTTGTGAAGATAATACACTCTACTACATGGCAAGTGGTAGAGGATGAAGAAATTGGAAGTGGGCTCACTTTGGATTTGGATTCATCACTTGGAATTGTTCTAGCAAGGTTTTCTTCTCTTCATGAAGAAGAAGAAGAAGAAAGAAAAGAATGAATGAATATTATAAATAAAAAAAAAAATCAAGTGATGCTTATCATTTAGCAACCATGGGTGAGTGTAACTAATGTAGAGGAAAAAAAAGGGTTTAGGTAAATGGTTAGGTTAAGGATAAAACAAAATGGTAGACTTTTTCAAAGATGCATGAAGCATCATGAAGCTTCTTGCATAAAACAAAGATAACCACCATTTTATTTTTGCCAAAAGTAAATAAATAAAATAAATAAATAAGGCAAATGAAACCCTAACTATTAACTAAACATGGTGTATATCATACACACACCCAAGTTTGCATGTATCATCAAACATGATACAATGAAGTGCACAAAAATATATCACATATACTACTTGTGCACATCAAGTGAGAAAATCAATCTTAAGTGAACAAATACTAGTTAATGTAAAGTAATATATCAAATATATAATTATACAATAAATCATTAAATCAACACTTGATTTAATGATCCGGTCATATTGCATATAACCGACTAATATCAAGTGTATCAATATATCGAATCAACATTTGATTCGGTAACCCGGCTATATCTTATATAACCGTCCGATGATACGAATCGCGAGAATAGAATTCAGTATCACATACTGGTATTATTCTCGGTCCCGCACATATCACATATGCACTTCTATTTCGTTTCGCTTGAGCCAGGAAACCTCTGTGCAGGACTCTAAAGACTCGTCAATACGCCGGCAGTAGGTGATGATTATATCAAACACCCACAAGCCACAAGCGGTCTGCTAAACGTAACGGCCACCCGGGTATTGAGCGATCAGAAGATCAACGAGCAAGCCCGCTCACACTCCTGTGAATCCAACCAGTAACACTTACCGTACAGTCCGGTCTGTTCGTCTGATATGCCGCATATCTCGCCTAGGGGTGGTAAACGTCAAACCCCAGTAGCTTGATATGTCATGCCGATGTAAGGTCCATAACAAGCATGAAACTACTGATAACTCTTACCAGTATATCACTGCAACCCTGGCCAGGGATTTCCAGTTATGGCCAGTCAAGCATAGCTCAACATCAATCCCCAATATCGGGAGAGACGAATCCCCTCCTATCGCTCATTGCCTCCATATGAATCGGGACTGTACCCAAAAACCACCTGTTTAAACGACTCAGTAGAACCGTGGTAGGGTGCAAATCAAAGCACAGTGGGAGACACACAAGACTCTATGACGATCTCGGGTCAACAGACTAAGCTGTACCAGTGTCACTAGAGAACTGTCTTCAGACTTAAGGTATAATACCATCTGGGAGTTTTCGGCGAGTCTGTTCAGTGTACCCAGTCACCACTGAGCACCCGCATACCATCTCTGATGTCAAATACCAATGGATATGGTATCATCCATCGCCCATCACATGGATCGAGAAGATATACGCTAGTCTACTCTGGAATATTGATACCCCGTCTTGATATTCCCACGACTAGGAACATTGAAGGATGTACTCATTGACTACCGAAGCCCCACTTGTATGATCTACATCATAGTCCTGGAAGTCGTGTACACATCCTAAGGGCTTTATCAACATGTAATAGAGAGACAACAAGTATACATGTTAAGATAAAGAGTAACCAGATAGCGTACTATCATGTCGAGCAAGAAAGTCCTATCTATATATGTCCCAGTACCCACTACAATATACATCCTATGTACAGTAATGGCCTCTAGGGCATACATATAACTAACAATCTCCCACTTGCACTAGGGCCATCTTTAGCAGTGGTTGCAGTATCTAATACTCAACCATCCCATATAAGTCTCTCTCTGGGAAAAAGCCCTTGTGAGTGGATCCGCCGTGTTATCCTCTGAGTCTACTCTCCTAATCTCGATCACCCTGGAGATCAACTATCTCTATGATCAAGTGATGCTGCCCCAGAATATGTCTGGGTCACTGATGGGACCGGGGTTCCTGGGCCAAAGCCACACTTCCATTGTCATACAATGGTAGGAACCTAGTTCATCTTATGAACCAATATACACCCAAACTGCCTCTTTGGTAGTATCTTCGATAGCGATGTCACCGGCCTTTATCGTCTAGTTTGCCACGGTATCTAGCTTGGAACTCTTCCAATATACCGTCCCTCCACTGAGGGTAAAGACAATGCCTGCGACTGACATTCAGTCGTCCTTATCACCCTGGAACCTTTCCAGGGATTCTCTCCAGGATCCATTGATATCATCTTACTACAACTAGTGAGAATCCTAACATCCATTTAGTTCTAACTTATAGATCCAAAACCCAGGATTTAGGAGGTATCATTTTGATCCTATATGGAGAATCCATGTGATAAGAGGAGATTGACCAAGTGTAGCATAGGAAACTCATTCTCTATCAAGAGTATGTTATCCACGTACTCTACGAGGATCACCACCTTACTCTCTACTACCTTTTTGTATATACAAGGTTCATCTACCATTTTGATGAAGTCAAACTCTTTGACTACCATATCAAAACAGACGTTCCAACTCCGCGATGCCTGCTTTATCCTGTAAAGCAACTTGCACACGTTTTCGCTGCTCCCACTGTCTATGAAGCCCTATGGCTGTGTACTTATAGACGCTCTCTTCTAAATCGGTATTTAGAAAAGCAGTCATGACACCCAACCACCAGATATCATAGTCATGGTATGTTGCAATGTTAAGTAGGATCCGGATGGACTTAAGTATAGCTACTGGAAAAAGGTTTCATCATTATCCACGCCTGGTCGTTGATGAAAACCTTTAACAAGTCTAGCTTTGAAAGTCTCAACTTTTCCATCTATACCAAGTAATCTTCTCAAGATATACTTGCTCCTGATTGGGATTTAACCCTTCAGATATAGCAACCAAAGTCCATACTTTGTTGGTGTACATGGATTCCATCTCAGATCGCTAAGCATCCAGCCATTCTTACAGAGTCCCTACTCTCGATGGCCTGCTCGAAACTAGTTGGGTCATCATCTTATGATGCATTCCTCGATCCTACTGTCATCGAGAAACCGAAGTATCTCTATGGCTGATGAGGAAACCTACCAGATCGGCGGAGAGGCTGAGGTTCGTCAAGGACTATTGAATACTTTGGTTCTATCAAATCATCAGCTGTAGTTTGTATAGTTGGAACTCCTTCCAGTTCTACTGAACTGACCTTACCTCGATCTTGTCCGGATTTTGCTTTTGACATAGGCCGGACAATCCCAAATCTTAATTTACTTAAGAGATAGGCTCTTTCCATACCATATCTCATATGGAGTGGTAGGCAGTGATCTGATTCGAACCTAATTCAATAGGTACGCAGCTCCTCAATAGCATAACCCCCAAAAAGGAAATAGGCAACTCAGTAGTACTCATCATAAAGCGCACCATATCTAATATGGTGCGATTGCTCCGCCCCGATACACCGTTGTGCTGTGATATATTCAGAGGAGTAATACGGAGAGAGAATCTCATTCTCCTTTAGAATAATCCAGGAATTCTAAGCACAAGTATTCTCCTCCTTGATCTCATCATAGGACATAATACTTATACCCGTATTTTGGTTCTCTACTTGTAACTTATATTCTATGAATTTCTCAAAAGCTTCAGACATGTGTTTCAACAGGAACATATGACTGAGTCTTGAGAGATCATCAGAGAATGTAATGAAGTATGACGAACCGGTCCTGGTATGTGTAGACAGGGGACCTTTATACATCATTATGTACCAGTCCCAAGAGTTTATTAACTCTTTCTCTTTTACGAGTAAACAGAGCTATGGTCATCTTATCTTTGTGACATCACTGGCAAGTTTCATAAGATGTAAATTTAAACTTCTTTAAATATGCATCTAAATGTAACTTAGCTAGTCGGGTCGCATTGATATGACCTAGTCTACAATGCTACAAGAAGAATTCGTTCATTTCTGAACTCTTCCTCTCGTGTGTGTTCTGTATACTAAGAACTGTGATCTGATTTAGAATGTTTATTCTTTTAGATAACGTGCCTAAACCGATCAACTCTTGATATAGGATATGTGCAAAACATTATCCAACAATACAAAATTATATCCTTCTTTAGTAAATAAAGAGACTGATATGATGTTGTATACCATGTTCGGTATCTAATAACATTCGTTCAGAATCAGTGTATTTGTAATACAGGGTGATAGTGACCAACAGACTTGGCTGCAACACTTGCACCGTTTTCTGTCTCATAAAACTTATCACCCGTTCTCAGTTCTCTACCTTTCTGTACCCCTATGTAACAGATTACATATCTGGGGTCCTGATCCGGTATCAAATACCTAGGACGCAGAGGATACTAAGAAACAGTTCTTTGTAATGAACACACCCGAAGGAGATGCATCTCATGCACTTTCTTCGTTTGGGCGGCATGGGAATTCTGGTATTCCCCTAATTCCTGCTCGATCTTATAACAATTACAAGTTGGAGCGGGACCAACGTTCCCCAGCTCAGTAAAACAAGCGGGTTCGGTCAATACATCCATATTATTATCTTGATTAAGGCGTGATGTAGTCACTACCTGGAGAGAGAGAGAAGAAAACACTCTGCGTGCTCTCTTGAAAGATTAGATTGGTTATTTATTTTATCTAATCAGGATGGCTCCCACTGTTTTTATCAAATCTTCCTTCAAACCTTAAAAGGAAAGACTAGCCGGGATTAATTACACTCTACAAGTTCGCCAATCTTTCAGCCAGGCCAGTGTCGGTACTTTGAGGGAGGTTCCCCATGATTTCGCACGGACCTAATTAGAATAAACCTCGTTTTCCCAGGGGTGTAACCCCGTTGACACCTTTCTAGACACCTACTTGATCGGCTAATTGTAGAGTGCAAAACTCTCCCAGGAGTAACAATTACTTGCAGTAGGTATCGGGATCCAACTATCATACAGAAGGTATGCAATCTCATTGCAAATTTCAACACTTGCAACTCCCGATAAAGGTTTTTTACCCCTAGCACCTATGACCTTAACTATGGTCAACAAATCGTAAGCACTAGTCAAGTTCTACCCGTCATTTCATGATTAATTAGACCCACCCACACGACCCTTAACTAAGGTCAACAAAGTCACGCGACTGTCGTAACTAATCGCATCATATGCGGTGTAGGAAGACATCACTTAGCTACCGTACACTGTGCCTTGACTATGGTCAACAAACACAGCACGAATACTAAGTACTCTACTTCCTAAAATGACGGAGGGTTGCGGATGGTTTTTAAGAAAACCTTTAACGCTTTGAAATCGATCTCGTTGCGGAATCAAATGGTTTTTAAATGGAGTGTTTTTTAGGCTTTTCTAGTTTTGCTAAAGGGGTCACTCCCGGTGAAAGGATCGTCGGCCCTTTCCTCCTCGAATAAGGTGCAGGATATATCTCATATACCGCTGTGCAAAGCAAAAACTATAGAAGCAATCAAAATACAAACCGAGAGTTGTAGCATCTGCCAGTTATTGCTAAAGGGGTCACTCCTGGTGAAGGGATCTCGGCCCTTTCCTTATCGAATAAGGTGCAGGATGTTCTACAAGGAACACCGCGATGCAAAGCAAGAACTGTAGCTACCTGTTTTATTTTTGAAATTCGATTCCACAACATCTTTTAGGTTTATTTTCTTTCATTAATCTCATTAATGAATGTCCCATCATTTAAGTCCACCTAAACATCACAGATAAATACAACGTACGCTTATGCCATCCGCATTCGCCTCGATGTCCCGTCTGCACCGTTAGGTTAGGTAACTAACGCCAGAGCGAGGCAGGGCTAGCGCGGGTGTAAAACATAAGCAACGTCTATATAATATAGCATATATACTATATACAATATCTATCTGAACAAATCACATGATCACATCACAGAGAACGCAGCAGAAAATATCATATGAAATATTGGATATACTATGACGTCCGTGTTTTATTTTGAGCCTGTATAAAACACGGATTCCACGGTCGTGGTGAATAGCTAATCCCACACCCCTAGACCCCTACGAGAGCGGCAAGCAACCCTACCAATTCTAAGGTTAGGAGACCCGGACTCAACTCTTTGAGATGGTCTCCCACTGGACCCTAGAACCCGGTTACTTGTGCTCCCCTCCTTGGGTCTATCCTAATGCGGAAAAGTAAATAATATACAAATGGTGACATCTTCCGCAACCTGGAAGTGCCCCAATAACAGAATATTACATACAAGTTTTTACATGAATGAAAATGAAAAACACTCATCTCACATAAAACCCCCCGGCTATTCAAACACGACGATCCAATATAACATATCCAGCAACGCATAACATCACATGTCATCAACGTAAGTAAATTTGCCCATCCCAATTGTCGTTGACATATAGCAATGAAACCGGCGATATCACATATTACACTTACGGTCGCAGAAAAGAAAGTGTAAAACTACAACAGTTGGAATCCGCAACCTCTTTAGACATCGCATGCCTAACAATTACAAACCCCGCATTTTAGTCTCTTTATCGAAAACTCTTTTCAATATCAAGTCGGGCAATTCAACAAGATTCCCGACATCCTGAACGAATGCTCGTCGCAAACTTCAGTAGACGGCTGCACCCCCGATACCGTCGACGAAGTGCACTAAGGCGGAACACCGCTGTCGCGAGCACCCGAACGGATGCTTTCGGCGACGGGGTTCTCCTACAGTCACTTGGTCGGGGCTATGGGGCGTGGCTATCTATTAAATTTACCCGGCGAGTATCCGCGTACGCTACGTGATTGCGACGGACTTTTGATCATATCAAAATTCCATGGCAACCGATCAAGTGAGACTAAACTGCTATGTTTATAACATCCAAATCAGTTATCTCATAACTACTTGTGGATTCCAAATATTTTATCACATTCCAGATAAACAGAAAATGTTAAACTTTCCGACCGAACAATCAAACACCCAAGTTTTCCCGAAACAGCTCAACACATGAAATAAGTTTAAAAATATTCACTTCATGCCATAGTACCAATGGTCCAGCCGTAGAAGGGTCAAGCCAACGCCTCACATGTGGCACGCTGTACTGCCCCAAACCCTAAGGTTCAAAGGGCAGTTCAAGAGGTCACATAATCGAGTTAAGGTTTATTTTCTTCTAGAGGGTCCATCGTATCACTTGCACTACTTAGACGTTCTTAAACTACGGGAAAATCCAACATTTGGAAATTTCCCAGCAGGGGAAAAATTGGGTATTTATATCCGGTCGGACTTTTTAACATATTCTAAATTATCCGGAAAAACACAAAGACAATGTTAGACAATCCGATCGAATCTACGAACTCTCAATACAACCCAGAAAACTTAACTCTTGAGTGCATATTAAAAATTCCTAAAAAACACAGCACATATAGAAAAAGATTACTGTGCAAACCACATGGTAAAATTCACTACTATGGCCGCGAAACCGCTGCACAAGCCAGGGTGGGGCCGCGGTTCCGCGGCGCTTTAGTCGAGTTGTGGTCACGTGTTGCACAGTAACTCCTATAAAACCCTGCTGGATTTTTTGACAATTTTTAATTAGGAAAATCCACTGTTTTCAAAAATTTATAGAGAGGGGTTGCGATTAGGGTTTCGGGGTTCGATCGGGTTTCTAATTTCGTCTACTCATCGCCTAAAGCTCTAGCTAGGCTCTGATACCACTGTAAGGTTCCTAGGCACACCCATGAGGTTCTACAACTGATCAATCATGCTAAATTCAAAACTTTACCATGTGCCTAAGAACCCTGTGCTAGATCGTTAACTAGAGGTAAGGCGAAACTAAGAAAGCAAACTACTTTGCTACTAAGTGAAAGAGACAAAAACCTTTGTAGATCCGGTCATCCACTTCTCTAGCTCCGTGTTGACGTCCCTCCATTGCGATCATCGGAATCCCGGACTCTATTGTCGGTTTCATCGGAGAAATGGGCGGGCTAGGTCGTTGACTTCGATGCCGAAGATGATCTACGTCGAGGCGACTCAAACTCAAGCTCCATCTTCACTAGGTCATGAAACTTGTGAAAATAACACACTCTACTACATGGCAAGTGGTAGAGGATGAAGAAATAGGAAGTGGGTTCACGTTGGATTTGGATTTCTCACTTGGATTCATCACTTGGAATTGTTCTAGCAAGGTTTTCTTCTCTTCATGAAGAAGAAGAAGAAGAAAGAAAAGAATGAATGAATATTATCAAAAAAGAAAAAGAAAATCAAGTGTTGCTTATCATTTAGCAACCATGGGTGAGTGTAACTAATGTAGAGAAAAAAATAGGGTTTAGGTAAATGGTTAGGTTAAGGATAAAAAAAAATGGTTGACTTTTTCAAAGATGCATGAAGCATCATGAAGCTTCTTTCATAAAACAAAGATAACCACCATTTTATTTTTGCCAAAAGTAAATAAATAAAATAAATAAATAAGGCAAATGAAACCCTAACTATTAACTAAACATGGTGTATAGCATACACACACCCAAGTTTGCATGTATCATCAAACATGATACAATGAAGTGCACAAAAATATATCACATATACTACTTGTGCACATCAAGTGAGAAAATCAATCTTAAGTGAACAAATACTAGTTAATGTAAAGTAATATATCAAATATATAATTATACAATAAATCATTAAATCAACACTTGATTTAATGATCCGGTCATATTGCATATAACCGACTAATTTCAAGTGTATCAATATATCGAATCAACATTTGATTCGGTAACCCGGCTATATCTTATATAACTGTCCGATGATACGAATCGCGAAAATAGAATTCAGTATCTCATACTGGTATTATTCTCGGTCCAGCACATATCTCATATGCGCTCCTATTTCGTTTCGCTTGAGCCAGGAAACCTCTGTGTAGGACTCTAAAGACTCGTCAATACGCCGACAGTAGGTGATGATCATATCAAACACCCACAAACCGCAAGCAGTCTGCTAAACGTAATGGCCACCCGGGTATTGAGCGATCAGAAGATCAACGAGCAAGCCCACTCACACTCCTGTGAATCCAACCAGTAACACTTACCGTACAGTCCGGTCTGTTCGTCTGATATGCCGCATAACTCGTCTAGGGGTGGTAAACGTCAGACCCAGTAGCTTGATAATTCTTGCCGATGTAAGGTCCATAACAAGCGTGAAACTACTGATAACTCTTACCAGTATATCACTGCAACCCTGGACAGGGATTTCCAGTTATGGCCAGTCGAGTATAGCGCAACATCAACCCCAATACCGGGAGAGACGAATCCCCTCCTATCGCTCATTGCCTCCATGTGAATTGGGGCTGTACCCAAAAACCACCTGTTTGCACGACTCAGTAGAACCGTGGTAGGGTGGAAATCAAAGCACAGTGGGAGACACATAAGACTCTATGACGATCTCGGGTCAACAGACTAAGCTGTACCAGTGTCACCAGAGAACTGCCATCTGATGTAAGGTATAATACCATCTGGGAGTTCTCGGCGAGTCCGTTCAGTGTACCCAGTCACCACTGAGCACCCGCATTCCATCTCTGATGTCAAACACCAATGGATATGGGATCATCCATCGCCCATCACATGGATCGAGAAGATATACGCAAGTCTACTCTGGAATATCGATGCCCCGTCTCGATATTCCCACGACTAGGAACATTGAAGGATGTACTCATTGACTACCCAGGCCCCACTAGTACGATCTACATCATAGTCCCGGAAGTCGAGTACACATCCTAAGGGCTTTATCAACATGTCATAGAGAGACAACAAGTATACATGTTAAGATAAAGAGTTACCAGATAACGTACTATCATGTCGAGCAAGAAAGTCCTACCTATATATGCCCCAGTATCCACTACAATATACATCCTGTGTACAGTAATGGCCTCATGGGCATACATATAACTAACAGGGGGTGCTATACGCCATCCACCTGACTTCTTCCCGTAGATATAAATCTACTCACCTTTCTTTATGTGTGCCGATATCGACGTCGCCATTTGAATCTCCAACGCCTCGATGTCCCGTGGGTACCTACAAGAATACCACAAACGCTAGAGCACATGAAAACCATGTCGGAAACCAAATGGTACACGCTACGCCGTTAGGTAAAAACCTACAGCCTCGCATGCAAACACAGCCAATGTCCCTCTGCTGTTGGCGTTCAAACGCCACCCGACAGAAACGAATCATCAAATACCAAAATCAATGCTAAAACAAGTCGTAAATCATGCGCCGACTCAAGAAAATCAACCCATATTCTACCCTGATCGGAATCAGACAAAATTGGATGTACCAGGGGTCAAGTTTATAGGTTATAGGGCTATGCACAAAAAACGAGGCAGTTCCCTACTGCTCTGGCCGCAAATTGAGGCCAGAGGGTATTAATCTGCGGCCTGGAATGGGTTTTGGGGGCTAGGTCTTTGGGTGTTGGTTTCTATCTGCCTGCATATCTCACTGCCAAACCAATTTTATTTTAAGGTATCTCGGTTTGTAGCAGATTCCAGAAAGGTCACAAAATCGACCAAATAGCTAAATTACACCGATTCTAAACTTTCAGGTGTTTTACTGGAATCTGGGTTAGATCTAGGGTAAGCTGGTCTCAACAGCACCTAATAAGGCTACCCTAACATTCAAAACCATCTTTTGGCCAAATCTCACACAATTTACCTAAAACTAGCACTAACTCACATAATAACACGAGATTTCAGCTAACTAACCATAACTGAGCAAGAAAAGATTTGGGTTGTGAGATTATACCTTAAGGGGTCCTAGAATGAAGGAGAAGGGAAGAAGGAAGGGCTGTTGCTGCTGTGGAGCTGCTCCATTTGCTCCAGATGTTGTTGTTGCAGCTGTTGCTGAAGCTGCTCAGGCTGCTGCTGTTTCCACTGCAGCTGATGCAGCTGTTGTTTTGGGTGTTGTGGTAGTGTTTGGGTTGTTGAAGCTGTTGTGTTGTGCTGATGTAGTTGTGTTGGTGTGTTTATGGTGTTGGGTTGCTTTTGTGGCTGCTGCAGGAGTTATGGTGTTGTGGTGGCTGGTGTAGCTGCTGATGTGATGAAATTGGTGCTGATGTTGTGTATCAGTGGCTGTTTCAGCAGCTGATGTCAATTGGGTGGCTGAAGTTGTGCTGATGTGAGTGTGTAGGTATTGGGCTATGGTGTTAGGGGCTGGTGTGTGTGTGTGTGTTATGATGGAGTTGCTGCTGATGTTGGATGATGTAGCTGCTGTTCTGATGGCTGAAAATGTGCTGATGATGTTTGATACGGGGCAGATGGTGTTGCAGCTTGTAGCACCAGCTATGGTGGCTGATATGTGTGTTGGTGTGAGAGAGAGATGTGAGTGTGAGAGGGAAGCAAAGGTTTTGAAAAGAAATGGGGTGTGACATTTTCTTTAAGCCACCATTCTCTCTCTCTCCTAAAACATGCCAGCTTGCACAAGCCATCATGGCTCACTCTGTCCCTACACAAGTCAACCCCCATCCTAATCACCTTTAAACAAAGCTAAGGACCCGTAATTAAACACAATTCGCTTAACCAAAGGGTTAACCCATCATGGTTGGCTAAACATGGTTAACCCACCATGCTCATCTGAACATGGTAACCCTAGACTTAACCCAAGTTAACATGCACAAGTGTGTGCAGTCCAGATAAAATTCCAATAAAATATTCATAAAACCCGATAAAATATTTAAAAGCCGTTTTGGTAAACTTTTTACCAAAAACCCCCACATTAACCCACAATTACCACAAAACACCAACTCAGGTGTTACAATCTTCCCCCCTTAAGAAAATTCGTCCCTGAATTTAAATCTAAAACCCCCAAATTGTAAAAAATTCCAATAAAATGTCCAAGTCAACGGGGCTCCGAAATCATCTATACATAAAACGCATAGTAGCGCAATACATGCGCATGAGTAACGAGCAGATAACTCGAAAACAAAACTCCGTCAAGCATCTCGCAATCATCGGAGTCAAGGTGAAAACACGAATGCCAAATCCAAGGCAAAACCGATATGCTAGAAATCAGAACTATACATGTTAATATATGAAGGAAATGCATGCCAAAATTCTTTAAAGTCGATGTACAATGCGCATAACACTGCACAGTGGCGGACGTCTTTATAAGAAAATAGCCATATATGTATATATCTTTTGTTTAGTATGCACGATTCGCCGTTTTGAAAACAATTTAGAAGGGTTCCCTATTTTAAACGTTTCGTGTCATATCGGACACGTATGTAAATAATGAGACTATAGCTCGCTTTTGGAAATCCCTTTGAAATCTATCAGTGCATGCAAAATATATCCAATCACTGTCCTCTGACCAGTCCTGCTCAGTATGAAAACACATAGCATATCATAAAACGTACTACTCGATAGAAACCAATTCAAAAGTGCATATGAAAACCCTGTGCGTCCGGTGCGCACGGAAATCAAAATCCATACATGTGCCAAGCGGGTGCACAGAAACAACATCAAGGTGCAATGGTTGTGAACACAACATCGGTCATAGGCAACGTGCGTGCCTGACAGCAAAATCAGGTGCATTTGACATGCACGAAAAATCCCGATTTAGTGCATCTGGTGTGCACTAAATCGCATCTCATAACCTGCGCCCAACAGGCGCGAAAATCCAAATCCGGTGCATCCATCATGCACGAAATCATGAAATCCAATATCAAGCGCCGAACACGCGCAAAAATCCAGTCAGGTGCATAAAGTGCACAAAACAAATATCGAGCATTACCATCGAAATCGAAGTCCAGTGCATCCAAGTGCACAAAATACGAATCACTACACTGCGGCATATGCAAACCATACCAAGTGCAAAAACAAATCGTGTGCGTACATACGCACAAAAATCAACTCAACTGTATGAAACCTATAAAATCATGAACATGAGAAAACAAAGGAACGAAAACGATATCAAGTGCAACAACTGGGCGAAAATCGTAAATACTCAGTAAGTGCAACCATAGTGCATGAAAACAAACGTCATGAAACCCAATCATCAAAATCAGTCATGCGAATAGATCGCCCAAAACATCGAAATCAAGTACGGCGGAATGGTCCGCTCAAGCGCATCCTCCACGAATCTCTGGCCAACTGTCGTGGTCACTCATAACATATCTCGTCGACGATCCTAAACTCTGTCCTGCTGGTGTGCGTAACCTGACCACTCCTGGGTCCAAGCCTTCTCGTAATTTATTCTATAAAGGTCCTCGTCTTCCCTGTAGGTTATCAATCTCACGATCCATCGGCTCATCGGCCCTGTCAGATGTGCTAACGGGGACAATTCCGTTTTGGCACTTCTCTGGTCATCTCTCGGTCAATCCTCACGACCCCTCGTAAAGCAGCATGTCACTGGCGTTGGCCTCTGGCTCTCTGAATGCATGTGACACATCTGATCCTCGGTGCAAATATCATTGCAGCAGTATCCTGGAAGGAATCCTGCTCAAGGTGTCTTCAAAGTCTCGTCTCTGCCTAACTGTCCGGAAGTCATCGTCCTTTACTATATCTGTTTCTTGTTCCGGAACAGCTGCATACTCACTGCGACTCCTTCTGGAAGGTATATCCAAGTACAACGCCTCGGCATGCGCATCGTATCACTGATGTCGGCGGAGTGGAACGTCATCTTATCCAGATCTTGTACGAATCTCTTACTCCACTTTTCTCTAATGTCGACTGCTTCAAACTCGTCTCGTCGTGGATGCATGGACTGAGCTCCAACGGCTATCCTCATATCTGGAGTCTCCCAAGAAGTGCATCTCACCATCTAGCATCCGAATTAATTCGAACCATTCGATCAATTTGTCAAAACCCCATAATCCCCTAAGAGCTCAACATCTTGGGTACAGTATAATACTATCGAGTACATACCACATTATCCGTGGTCCAGCCGTAGAAGGGCAAACCCAAGCCTCACTAATGGCGCCGTAGAACTGCCGCAAACCCGAAGGTCCAAAGTCTTTCACACGGTCATTAAGTTGAGTTAGGGTTTCATTTTTCTAGAGGGACCATAGAATTGCCTGCATGTCTTTCCGAATACTTTAAACTTGGAATAGTAGGTTACTGACATTCGATCGTCTCTGTCGACTCTCAACGTCTCCGCGTGAAGTCATCTCTAGCTGGAATCAATCTATCTGATGACCTCGCATCGGGGTAGCGAACGATCCACATGTCCTAGTCATTCATCCTTGGTGACTAGCGACCTTCTATCATCTCTTAGTACAATCTCGTACTGCAATAGCTCCAACATCTGGGCGATATCCCATCGTTCACAGCAACAATCGGCTCACTCGTCTGCACGCTGAACCGTGCCTCAATAATCATGAATAAGCAATACTTCAACGGTCATCAAAATCTGGCTGGCCTCTATCAGTGGCTCAATCCTCAGGTGCTAATCTGCACGTCCGAGTAATCTCATACAGCGATACATCCCACGCTCGTGGCGCAAAACACAATCAAAAGACAAATCTCTACAATCGTGTGTCGCCGGGATCACGCCCTGGTCAGTCCTCGTTCATGACGAGCTCGTGCTGACCGCAACTCTAGCCGTAGCTCTCCCTGCCCGTAATCGTGGCAGCAAATCCATAACTCGTACCGATGAGGCTGGACCATAGGAAGGAATATAATACCGAACAAGGAAATTTACATCCTAAGGCTCCTTAAGTGGAGTGGCGTATCGTAAAAATGCCGCGGAACATACCCACGGTACGTCAAGCTACTTTAGTCACCTATTCCATCAACCAAGGGTCATCCTACGCTCCGAAGGTAAAACCTAACGCTCTGATACCAACTTTGTCACGACCCGAAAGTACGGAACATGACCGACACTTAGGCTACGAACGTCTCAAGGCGTACGTGCTCTAAGTAAGCCGAGCCCAGAAATCCAAACCTTGAAAGTAGTAGAGTGTAGGAAAACCACTTTAAGTCAACCAGCTAGCAATATAATATACAACGCCTAAAGGCGAGGATCACAACAGAGAAGGAAACTCAAACAGCATGAAATCCACAGAAATATAACGCGCGACTCTAAGGTCAAAAGAATAAACATCACTGGTCTCTATCTCAAATAAATACATATTTGGTTGATGGAACATCTAGATACAACTGAAATATAATATACAATGTATAATGATGGGTATAATACAATAAAACCACCTACTAGCAAGTCACCCGAAAGGAACAGTGCCCGCAAAGCCGTAATGAAACCTGTACGGCAAACCTGCAAGAAACTAGGGCACAACGGGGGCGAGTTGCCAACTCGTGAGTAGAAAAAGATCTACGAACAGAAAATCGCATGTATGGCGCAATCCTAGGTCATACGATCATAATATATATAATCCTCAAATATATAACCAGCAACCTATAACAATGGCTAGGGTAAATATCTAATCCAAGTATAATCCCATGTGCCCGTGTCAGTGCATCAGGTGGCAATGTATCATTTGGATGATGTATGAATGCATGAAACCGAATGCATGTACAGAAGAAAACTACTTTCATAAATTTGTGAGATTTTTGTATTTTTAAAATGAGGTATCATACATGAAATCAGCATAAACAGTGCCTAGCATCGGCACAAAACATAAATCCCAATATCTCGATCATAATCTATGTACCTCAATATCTCAGAATCTCAATGTCCCAATCACAATATCTAGGGCGCCGTCAGTCCAGACCGGCCCCTACCATCCATCTCATGACCACGACGGTATCCTCCGGATATCCGACGCGTCGGGTAATATCATCGGTCGGTCGTGCTCCTCTGCACAGGCTCAACTGTTAGTGTATATGCCCTAGAGGCCGTTACTGTATCATACTAGTTTGTATATTACTTAATGGAAGCTTGGGATATTCACCTTGTATAGACAATCTTGCTCAAAATAGTAGTATGCTACTTGGTTTGTTTCTACTTTATCGTGTACATGTGTTTTTTTAGTATATCACCTATACACATTAGTGGAGCCCTAAGGATCTTTGCTTGATTACCAGCGTTGTGATGGCAGTCACATTCGTGGGGGCTGGGTAATCCACAAGCACATCCTTATGTAGGTCCCTAGTCGTAGGACTATCGAAACAGGTCATTGATATTCCGGAGTAGACTAGTGTATGCGCTTCTCATCCCAGCAGGGTAGATGGTCTGTCCCACAGCCGTCAGTACGTCGTGCTTGAGATAGTATGCGGGTGCTCGTTAGGTTACGAGTACACTGGACAGGACTCGTCAGGAACTGTTGGTTGGTACTATACCTATCGTCAATTATCAGTTCCCAGGTTACATGAGTACAGCTTAGTCCGCTGACTTGACACTGTCACTTCGCCTCGAGTGTGTTCCCACTGTACTTAGATTACTACCCTACCACGGCTCAAAGGAGTTGCGCAAATAGGTAGTGGTTGGGTGCAGTCCCGAAGCACTTGGAGGCAGTGACGGTTGGACAGGATTCGTCTCTCCCGGTATTGGGGGATGATATCGCGATGTGTATAAGAGAGCCATTAGACAAAGTCTCTGGCCAGGGCAAGCGGGATATACTGGTAGGTTTCCAGTGTTATCTCAGGGTGTTCTGGGCTACACTCCGACACGACTTGTACCGCTATTAGGGGACTGACGTTTACCGCCCCCTAGGCCCGCCATGAGATATTCTCAGACGAACAGACCAGACTATACGTAGATTGTCACATTCTGGCTCAGTAGGAGTTCAGATGGGTTTCACCTCGTCCGTCTTCTTATCGGCATCTACCTGGCGGCCGTTACGCACAGCTAGTGCCGCTTGCGGTCTGTGGTTAAACCCACTGCCAGCGTAGTGTCGAGTCTTTAGAGTCCCACACAGAGAGCTATTCGCCTTTAGGCAAAAGAGTAGAGGTCGCATGGTTTTGTGACAGGGTTCGGTCACATCCGTGCACTTGTGCACGTTTAGTGTCCGGGAAGTTATCACCAGCGGGCTTTGGTTTAAGCCAGATCATAGTGTACGTTTTGGGATTGGTTCTATCTCGTTTGTATTCGTGTTCCTCAGAACGCGGATGCGGGTGTGTATGCACGGTTGACAGAGAGACAGAGGCAGAGGATTCTCATTAGGGTTGTTGACTGTTGACTTTTGCTAAACCCTAATGAGAATAAGAAATATGATTAATGATAATATTAATTACTTAACCTAACCCAATTTGATTTGACGAGTAAGTATTATTGTGCCATGGTCGGGTTGAAAGGTTTACTTTGTTGACTTGTTGCCTTAGTTGACCGGTTGACTAGGTTGGACTTGTTGACCATCATCATTACAATGGCTATCATTTCATGGCAAAGACTTTTGCTTTCTTGTTATACTTTACAAAATGAGTGCAGGAAATGATATTTCCATTTGATATGATATGAACCATCACATAATACACAATTATTATTATTTGTTATGATTATTTTGGATTATGAGAGCAAGGGTGAGAAAAGTCTTGCTCATTCTATCATTCTCATTCTCTCTCATCCTCAAGCTCTCCTTCTTCCTCTTGCTCTCTCTCTAGTTCATGGTTCTATTGTCTCATGTGTTGAGAAGGAAGAACCATAGAGATAAAAACCAAAACACTTCTCTACTCATCCTAGTATACAAGGAGCAAACCAAGTGTTCTAGTTTCCTCAAGATTGAGGTTGGAGCGAAAGGTAGAAGCTTTCAAGTCGATCCATCTTCGGCATAAGGAGACGACAAGGAGAGAACCATCCGACCACCACAAGGAGTCGAAGAGAAGGAGTTCAAGTTAAGGTATAACCCCCTAACCGAGTAGGTAAAACTCCTAGTTAGGTTGTTAGATAGTTGTTTAACAAAGATCCGTATTTTGAGTCCATGTTACCCCCAAAAGAAAAATTGTTTTTCATCATTTCCGCAACCCCAAAGAACCGGGGACGGGTAACGTGGACTTACAGTGGTATCAGAGCCTAGTTAAACACTATCTAACATGTTAGCAAAGTAACTAGAAGTTCGATCGGAGAAAAAGTCACGAAACATGCCCGGAATTCAAAGTTTCTGTCGATTTTTAAACTGCTGTAAAAATTATCTGACATATACCAAAAATTGACTCAGGGATTTTAGTGTACACTGCAGAAAAATGATCCACAGAACCGACCAACTCACCGCGGAAACGCGGCAAGAACAGCTTCTTGCCCTGGATCCGCGGCCGAGTTGACTCGGCCGTTGATCGGCTTTGCTGCAGTGTATTTACTTGGGTATTTTTGGATTTTTTGAATATGATTTTTCTGCCCAGATTTTCCAGAAAGCAAAATTTGTTTTTGGGGTTTAAAAATTCGTATTTTGATCAAACTTCTAAAGACTTAAGCTAACGGGTTATATCTGTGATGTGATATATGTATTGAACGTCTACTAATCGCTATACGTCGATTAGTGGGGGTTATACATATCTGTGATCTGTAATGTTGATGGTATGTGTATATGAATTCATTGGATTGTCGCGGATGAATAGCCGGGGGGTTGTGAGATGAGGGTTTTCTTTTTCTTTCAATTCATGTAATTTGTAATTGATGTAATATTATTTATATGGCCGCACAACCGGGATGGGGTTGTAGCCGTCATTGTATAATTTCTTTTACTGTTTTTGAACCTTGGATAGACACAAGGTGGGGTGCATAACCTACCGGGTATCTCAAAGTACCGAGTGGCCTACTCACGGTGTTGAGGGAGGTTGTTTCGCTTCGGGTACTTGGGGGGTAGTTTGCCGCACCTGTAGGAGTCTAGGGTGGGGTCTTGGCTATTCATCGCGACCGTGTAATCCGCTCTTCGTTACAGGCTCGTACGGAATGCGGATTCCTAGTATATCCAATGTGTTCATCTTTGATCTGGAATGGCTATCATTGCATGTGACGAATGTCTATATCTATATATGATATCTATTTAGGCGTTGCTTATGTTTTGCATCCGCGCTAGTCCAGTCCCCGCTCTGTCGTTAGTTAAGTAACCTAACGGGTAATGATGGGGCGCCGTGGCGAATGCTGATGGCATAAGCGTACGTCATATTTTTGTTGTTTTCTCCAATGGTAGGATTAAATGATGGGACACATTAAATTAATGAAAGAAAATAAACCAAAGTAGAGTCGTTGGAACACTTTCAAAACCACTCGGTTTCTTTTCAAAAACTACTTTTAAACGCGGAGCTTAAGCCACTCCTTTTAAAAGCTATCTCGTTCCATCGATTATATCAAGTTCACTACGTTCACGGTTTCGCCAAAACCATTCATAGACCTCCGTCGTTTCACATGGATAGTCAATAGTATTCAAGCTATGTTTGTTGGCCAAAGTCAAGGCATAGTGATTGGTAGCTATTGGGTATTCATGTGCAGCATAGATAGATGTGTTGGTTTGGGACAGTCGTACTGCCTTGTTGGCCAAAGTCAAGGGTAGGTACGGGTGGGTTCAAATTAACCTGGAGAATGACGGGTAGAACTTGACATGTGACTTATGATTTGTTGGCCAAAGTCAAGGTCATAAGAGCATGGGGAAAAAATCCACATCCGGAGTTTCAAAATAAACTGAAACTTGCTAGCGCTGCATACCATTTGGAGTGTGATGATTCTGGTAGGATTCCTTCAGTTTTGTCACGCGATGATATTTGGATCCCGATCCTACTGTGAGTATATGCTACTCCTCGGGAAATTTCTCACTTAACGATCAATGTTATAAACTAAGTAGGTGTCTAGAAAGGTGTTAGCGGGGCTACGCCCATAGGGAAAAGAGGTTATTTAATTAAGGAACTTCACGAAAGCGTTGGAAAACCTCCCTCGAAGTACCAACACTGGCCTGGCTGAACGGTTAAGCAAGTATTGTACGGTGAGATTGATCCCGACTAATTCTTCCTTTTTGGATTGAGAAGGGATTCGAGAAACAGTGGGAGCCATCCTGTTTAGACAAATTAAAAACCACTCTAAACTTGCAAGAACATCATGCTAAAGTGTTTCTTCTCTCTCTCCTAATTGTAGCGACCAAACATCATGACTGGACTTAAGTTATTATTAGATAAAAACATACTGACAGGGCCAAACTACAAAGATTGGCTCAGGAATGTCAAAATGGCAATCACTTATGACAAGTTGGGGTTTGTCCTTACCACCAAAGCTCCCCCTATCCCAGGTCCCAAAACCAGCATCGCGGATAAGGAAATCCGTAAGACCTGGGAAATCGACTGCGCGAAGGCCATGTGCCTCGTGCTTGCCTCTATGGACAATGAACATCAGAGGAGGCACGAGAATATGGACCTTGAATCCATATTTCTCCATACAAAAGAACTGTATGGAGAGCAATCCCGTATCGCCAGATAAGAAGTCTCGAAAAAGCTGTTTTCGGCGAGATTGGTCGTCGGATCATCGGTAGCGGAACACGTGCTTAAGATGATTGGCTTCAGTGAGGAGCTCGCGGACCTTGGGATCACGAGAGAACGAGCTCTACACGGACTTGATTCTCCAGTCCCTTCCTTTCACTTACGCCCAGTTTATCCTGAACTTCAACTTGCAAGAAAAAGAAGTTGAACTTTCATAACTCCTCAACATGCTGAGGAGTGCAGAGGGCACCCTACAGAAAGGTAGGGAAACATCCACTTTGTTTGTAGGAGGTTCTTCCTCTTCTAGGTCCAAGGCGAAAGCCAAGGTAAAGAAGAAGAAAGCCCCCGCCAAACCAAGGGGCGGTGTTGGTAAAGTGGATACGAAGGGAAAGACAAAGGCAACAAAGGTAGCAGGAAAGCTTGTGCGAAAGGAAGAATGCTTTTACTGTCACAAGAGTGGACACTGGAAAAAGGATTGCAGGGCTTGGAAGGCCAGACACCAGGATCTGAAGCAAGTTGCGGCTTCAGCTTCAGGTTTGTATGTTATTGAAAACTGTCTATCAATAAACTTTACATCCTGGGTATTGGATACCGGATCAGGATCTCATATCTGTAATTCTTTACAGGCACTGAGAAGGCATAGGGTTTTAAAGGCAGGTGATATGACCCTCAGAGTTGCAAACGGAGCTGGCATGGATGCTGAGTCCGTAGGCGACTATCACCTGGGAATGTCAGATGGACATGTTTTGGTTTTGCGTGATTGTTATTTTGTACCCAATGCAACCTGTAATATCATATATGTATCTTTATTATCTAAAAAAGGTTATGAATTTGCATTTGTAAGCAATGTTGTGAATATTCACCTTAATCAAGTTTTGATTGGGTCAGGTACATTAAGCAAATGTATATACGTCTTAAACCAACCACAGATTTTCAATGTCCAGAATACACACAAAAGAAAGTCTCCGGAAACAAATCAGGCTTTCTTGTGGTATTATAGACTGGGTCACATCAATGAGAGAAGGTTGACGAAGTTACATACAGAACGATATTTGGATCCGTTCAAATATCAATCATATGCAACTTGTCAATCCTGTCTCAAAGGAAAGATGACAAAGACTCCGTTCACTGGACACGGAGTAAGAGCGAGTGAGCTCTTGGAACTCGTACACAGTGACGTGTGCGGTCCAATGTCTACATATACGCGAAGCGGTTATTCTTACTTCATTACTTTTACGGATGACTTTTCATGGTACGGATATGTCTTCTTAATGAAACATCAATCCGAAGCCTTTGGAAAATTCCAGGAATATAAGAATGAAGTAAAAAAACAAACCGGCAAAAGTATCAAGACACAGAGATTTGATCGAGATGGTGAATACTTGAGTGCCGAGTTCCTGGATTACCAAAAAGAGAATGGAATTCTCTCTCATCTTACTCCTCCAACATAACGGTGTATCGGAGAGACGGAACCGGACCCTATTGGATATGGTACGTACCATGATGAGTAACGCTGAGTTACCGCGTTCATTCTGGGGATATGCACTAGAATCAGCTGCATACCTTTTGAACCGAGTTCCAACTAAGACTGTGCCTACCACACCATATCAGATGTGGTGTGGGAAGAAACCCTATCTTAAGCACATTAAGACATGGGGATGTCCAGCTTTTGTCAAAAAGCAGCATGCGGACAAACTCGATGCACGCTCAGTACAGTGCAAGTTTGTGGAATATCGAAAGAACTCCAAGGAATATTTCTTCTATTACGAAGAGGAACAAAAGGTTTTTGTTTCTCGTCATGCCCACTTCTTGGAAACTGAGTTTTTGGAAAATCAAATAAGTGGGAGCGCAATATAACTTGAAGAAATTCCAGAACCACGAGCTATTACTGAAAGCTTAGTAGAACCAGAGGGTTCGAAAGATCAGGACATTACTGCGCCGCTCCACAGGAGTGGTAGGCAGTCTCATCCGCCCAAGAGATACTATAGTTTTCTCATAGACGGGGATAGAGAGGATTGCTTCATTGATAGTGATGAGCCGACTAGCTTCCAGTAGGCCATTCAGAGCATTGACTCGGTAAAATGGCTGGATGCAATGCGTACTGAAATGGAGTCCATGTACACCAACAAAGTATGGACGTTGGACGTTGCTCCAGATGGGGTAAAACCCGTAGGATGCAAGTGGATCTTCAAAAGGAAGATTGGTGTCGATGGACAGGTTGAGACGTATAAGGCTATACTTGTTGCAAAGGGTTTTCGTCAAAGACCTGGTTTGGACTATGACGAAACCTTTTCTCCAGTGGCTATACTGAAATCCATTCGGATCCTTCTTGCCATTGCTGCCTTCCACGATTATGAGATTTGGCAGATGGACGTAAAGACCGCTTTTCTAAATGGAAATTTAAAGGAGTGTGTCTATATGGACCAGCCAGAGGGTTTCATTCAGAGTGGAAGCAGTGGAAATGTGTGCAAGTTGCTTAAGTCCATCTATGGACTAAAGCAGGCATCGCGGAGTTGGAACATCTATTTTGATGAGACGGTCAAAGAATTTGGCTTTATCAAAAATCCAGATGAACCATGCATCTATAGTATATTTGTAGCAAGAACTGTCGTATTCCTCGTTTTATACGTGGATGACATTCTCTTAATAGGAAATGACATTCCTATGCTACAATCTGTAAAAGTGTTCTTGTCACACATGTTCTCCATGAAAGACCTAGGTGATGCCTCTTACATTCTGGGGATTGACAGATCCAAGAGGATATTAAGACTTTCACAGTCTAGGTACATCGACACCTACTAAGAAGATTCAGTATGGAAGATTCCAAGCGCGGTAATATACCGGCTTGTCACGGGATCATCCTCTCCAAGGAGATGTCTCCCAAGACTGATTTGGAAAGGGATCGCATGTCTATTATACCCTACGCTTCTGCGGTAAGCTCTATAATGTATGCGATGTTGTGTACCAGACCAGATGTAGCTTATGCACTGAGTGTGGTAAGCCGGTATCAGTCAAACCCTGGGGAGAAGCACTGGATAGCGGTAAAGAACATTCTCAAGTACCTGAGAAGGACTAAGGAGATATTCTTGGTGTATGGCGGAAAAGACCTCCAGATCAAGGCCTTTTCTGACTCTAGCTTCCAGAGTAACAAGGATGATTCCAAGTCCATGTCGGGTTATGTCTTTACCCTCAATGGAGGAGCGGTGTGTTGGAATAGTTCCAAACAGGAAACCGTTGATGACTCGACGATGGATCGAAATATATCGCTGCTGCAGATGCCGCAAAAGAAGCCGTCTGGATAAGGAAGTTCTTGACAGAACTTCAGGTGGTTCCATCCATTGTTGATCCAATACCTCTGTATTGCGACAACAACGGGGCTATAGCTTTAGCGAAGAAACCCAGGTCCCATCAGAAGTCCAGACACATCTTGAGGCGGTATCACCTGATCAGGGAGATCGTGGGTCGCCAGGAGATCGAGGTTCGGAGAGTTACTACGGAAGATAACACTGTTGATCCACTCATGAAGGCCTTACCTTAGGCTCAGTTCGAGCGGCTGATCGAGATGATAGGTCTTCGATATGCCAGTACATGGCCTTAGTGCAAGTGGGAGATTGTTAGTTTATATGCCCTAGAGGCCATTACTGTATCATACTAGTTTGTATATTACTTAATGGAAGTTTAGGATATTCACCTTGTATAGACAATCTTGCTCAAAATAGTAGTATGCTACTTGGTTTGTTTCTACTTTAATGTGTACATTTGTTTCTTTTAGTATATCACCTATACACATTAGTGGAGCCCTTAGGATCTTTGTTTGATTACCAGCGTTGTGATGGCAGTCACACTCGTGGGGGCTGGGTAATCCACAAGCACATCCTTATGCAGGTCCCTAGTCCTAGGACTATCGAGACAGGGCATCGATATTCCGGAGTAGACTAGCGTATGCGCTTCTCATCCCAGCAGGGGAGACGGTCTGTCCCACAGCCGTCAGTACGTCGTACTTGAGATAGTATGCGGGTGCCCGTCAGGTTATAAGTACACTGGACAGGACTCCTCGGGAACTGTTGGTTGGTACTATACCTATCGTCAGTTATCATTTCCCAGGTGACATGAGTACAGCTTAGTCCGCTGACTTGACACTGTCACTTCGCCTCAAATGTGTTCCCACTGTACTTAGATTACTACCCTACCACGGCTCAAAGGAGTCGTGAAAACAGGTAGTAGTTGGGTGCAGTCCCGAAGCACTTAGCGGCAGTGACGGTTAGACATGATTCGTCTCTCCCGGTATTGGGGGTTGATATCGCGCTGTGTCTAGGAGAGCCATTACACAAAGTCCCTTGCCAGGTCAAGCGAGATATACTGGTAGGTTTCCAGTGTTATCTCAGGGTGTTCTGGGCTACACTCCCACACGACTTGTACCGCTATTAGGGGACTGACGTTTACCGCCCCCTAGGCCCACCATGCGATATTCTAAGACGAACAGACCGGACTGTACGCAGATTGTCACATTCAGGCTCAGTAGGAGTTCAGATGGGTTTCACCTCGTCCGTCTTCTTATCGGCATCTACCTGGGGACCGTTACGCACAGCTAGTGTCGCTTGCAGTCTGTGGTTAAACCCACTGCCAGCGTAGTTTTGAGTATTTAGAGTCCCACACAGAGAGCTATTCGCCTTTAGGCAAAAGAGTAGAGGTCGCATGGTTTTGCGACAGGGTTCGGTCACATTCGTGCACTTGTGCACGTTTAGTGTCCGGGCAGTTATCACTAGCGGGCTTTGGTTTAAGCCAGATCCTAGTTTACGTTTTAGGATTAGTTCTATCTCGTTTGTATTCGTTTTCCTCGGAACGCGGATGCGGGTGTGTATGCACGGTTGACAGAGAGACAGAGGCAGAGGATTCTCATTAGGGTTGTTGACTGTTGACTTTTGCTAAACCCTAATGAGAATAAGAAATATGATTAATGATAATACTAATTAAGTATTATTGTGCCATGGTTGGGTTGAAAGGTTGACTTTGTTGACTTGTTGACTTAGTTGACCGGTTGACTAGGTTGGACTTGTTGACCATCATCATTACAACGGCTATCGTTTCATGGCAAAGACTTTTGCTTGCTTGTTATACTTTACAAAATGAGTGCATGAAATGATATTGCCATTTGATATGATATAAACCATCACATAATACTCAATTATTATTATTTGTTATGATTATTTTGGATTATGAGAGCAAGGGTGAGAAAAGTCTTGCTCATTCTATCATTCTCATTCTCTCTCATCCTCAAGCTCTCCCTCTTCCTCTTGCTCTCTCTCTAGTTCTTAGTTCTATTGTCTCATGTGTTGAGAAGCAAGAACCATAGAGATAAAACCCAAAACACTTCTCTACTCATCCTAGTATACAAGGTCTAGCAAACCAAGTGTCCTAGTTTCCCCAAGATTGAGGTTGGAGCCAAAGGTAGAAGCTTTAAGGTGGATCCATCATCGGCACAAGGAGACGACGAGGAGAGAACCATCTGACCACCACAAGGAGTCGAAGAGAAGGAGTTCAAGTTAAGGTATAACCCCCTAACCGAGTAGGTAAAACTCCTAGTTAGGTTGTTAGATAGTTGTTTAACAAAGATCTGTATTTTGAGTCCATGTTACCCCCAAAAGAAAAATCGTTTTTCATCATTTCCGCAACCCCAATGAACCGGGGACGGGTAACGTGGACTTACGTCAACGCCATCTCCTGCGATCTTCTTGCCCCGGGGTACCGCACCGGGACCACCATGTAGCCGAAACGGTTCATCCGCCTCCTCGAATCG
The DNA here is from genome assembly GCA_030015575.1 of Agapanthus africanus. NCBI lineage: Eukaryota > Viridiplantae > Streptophyta > Magnoliopsida > Asparagales > Amaryllidaceae > Agapanthus > Agapanthus africanus. The sequence continues at coordinate 318,798,882 of CM057340.1, read as the reverse complement.
GGTCTCGAAATCCATTAGCAAACTCATGGTGGACGACTCATACATCATGGGAAAACCACACTTTTTATTTAAAAAGAGAGAAAGCAGGTTATATAAGTTTTGCGGTTTTCCCCAAATCCAGAAAATATCATAGAGATCCGAATCATCAATAGCATGTAAAATCATGAATGTAAGCATGAGAATCCATGAATGCAGCATGTAATGAATAACAGTGTGCATGAAGTGACAAGTAATAACTACAATGTCAAGCTGGCATATATGGAAAGTACACTAATATCATGTCATTACTAGCTAAAAAGATAAATAAAGCAATAACATTCTCTAAGTGCACGTGACATGGCAATTACCGTTGAAGATGTGTGTGAGCCGGCAAATAAGTGTATGTGGTATAGACGCATCATCGGTAATAGTGCTGGTGTCCTAACAGCATGATATCAATAATGGAATATGAATCACAACAGTATGCGATGCGGAGCAATAATAATAATATGCGGGAGCTGAATACTAAACACAGGGGTAGCTACACTGCATCTTATGTCATAAGAGTCTTACAACTGCCCCAACTATAGGGCCGAGCTAATAGGCTAACTGCAGGTAAGGGAAACCACCTAACCTCTGAGTCGATACATATGTATATATAAATATAGTCGGTGATCCCGCCTCGATAATATCACATCCGATACCATATCTCTATAATCGGTAATTCCCAAGTCTAGAGGGCGGATCAAACATCAAAATATAGCCCGTACGTGAATCCGTCGTACGGCAGCCGCAAATCTGGGTACGGGTCAATGTCACATTCGGCATATCATTTATCTGGTATTCACTTTATCAAATATCATAATCCGGGTACTGACCTACGTCTAGTACAAAGCTAATATCATCACTATAATTATGATCTGACTACTGATCGACAGTCTCGTATAAATCGATATCATCATCACATACCATCACAAGGAGTAAACATCGCCGAATGCGGCCTATCATAATTATCTTGTCATATAATATAATATCATATCATATCTCGTAACATAATCACATGTCGATCATTTTATAAAAATATCACTAAGCACATGGCATCGTCATCCCAAAATCCGCTAAAGCATCAAGACGTATCTCAAATATGAATTTTACCATATCACCGATATCATAATCTCGGATAAAATACCATCGACTCATCTCAATCCCATGTATCATACTCAAATCCGTGTGTCAACACATAGTCCCATACCTATGTGACCATAAAAATATATAGAATCCCGTATATGTACATATGAAATAAGGATGTATGCAAATATGTATGTGTATGTGTAGTGCTCCCACTTCTCTAGGGTTTCGTAACCTTTCACCAATCCAACACACCAATTATCCATGCTAAACATCAATAATTTCCAAAAACAACATAAGATAATTATATGTGTGTATACGCATTCGTATTGCGGGGGTGCTATACGACATCCACCCGACTTCTCCCCGTAGATATAAATCTACTCACCTTTCTTTATGCGTGCCGATGCCGACGTCGCCATTTGAATCTCCAATACCTCGATGTCCCGTGGGTATCTACAAGAATATCACAAACGCTAAAGCACATGAAAACCATGTCGGAAACCAAACGGTACACGCTACGCCGATAGGTAAAAACCTACAGCCTCGCATGCAAACACAGCCAATGTCCCTCTGTCGTTGGCGTTCAAACGCCACCCGACAGAAACGAATCATCAAATACTAAAATCCATGCTAAAACTAGTCGTAAATCATGCGCCAACTCAAGAAAATCAACCCAGATTCTACCCTGATCGGAATCAGACAAAATTGGACGTACCAGGGGTCAAGTTTATAGGGTATAGGGCAATACACAAAAAACGAGGCAGTTCCCTACTGCTCTGGCCGTAAATTGCGGCCATAGGGAATTAATCTGTGGCCTGGAATGGGTTTTGGGGGCTAGGTCTTTAGGTGTTGGTTTCTATCTACCTTCATATCTCACTGCCAAGCCAATTTTATTTTAGGGTATCTCGGTTTGTAGCAGATTCCAGAAACGTCACAAAATCGACAAAATCGCTAAATTACACCGATTCTAAAATTTCAGGCGTTTTACTGGAATCTGGGTTAGATCTAGGGTAAGCTGGTCTCAAAAACACCTAATAAGTCTACCCTAATATTCAAAACCATCTCTTGGCCAAATCTCACTCAATTTACCTAAAACTAGCACTAACTCACATAATAACACGAGATTTCAGCTAACTGAGCAAGAAAAGAGTTGGGTTGTGAGATTATACCTTAAGGGGTCCTAGAATGAAGGAGAAAGGAAGAAGGAAGGGTTGTTGCTGCTGTGGAGCTGCTCCATTTGCTCCAGATGTGGTTGCTGCAGCTGTTGCTGAAGCTGCTCAAGCTGCTGCTGTTTCCACTGCAGCTGATGCTGCTGTTGTTTCGGGTGTTGTGGTAGTGTTTGGGTTGTTGAAGCTGCTGTGTTGTGTTGTTGTGCTGATGTAGTTGTGTTGGTGTGTTTATGGTGTTGGGTTACTTTTGTGGCTGCTGCAGGAGTTATGTTGTTGTGGTGGCTGATGTAGCTGCTGATGTGATGAAATTAGGGCTCATGTTGTGTATCAGTGGCTGTTTCAGCAGCTGATGTCTATTGGGTGGCTGAAGTTGTCCTGATGTGAGTGTGTAGGTATTGGGCTATGGTGTTAGGGGCTGGTGTGTGTGTTATGATGGGGTTGCTGCTGATGTTGGCTGATGTAGCTGCTATTCAGATGGCTGAAAATGTGCTGATGATGTTTGATATGGGGCTGATGGTGTTGCAGCTTGTAGCAGCAGCTATGGTGGCTGATGTGTGTGTAGGAGTGAGAGAGAGATGTGAGTGTTAGAGGGAAGCAAATGTTTTGAAATGAAATGGGGTGTGACATTTGCTTTAAGCCACCATTCTCTCTCTCTCCTAAAACATGCTAGCTTGCACAAGCCATTATGGCTCACTCTCTCCCTACACAAGTCAACCCCCATCCTAATCACCTTTAAACAAAGTTAACGACCCTTAATTAAACACAATTAGCTTAACCAAAGGGTTAACCCATCTTGGTTTGCTAAACATGGTTAACCCACCATGCTCATCTAAACATGGTAACCCTAGACTTAACCCAAGTTAACAGGCACAAGTGTGTGCAGTCCAGATAAAATTCCAATAAAATATTCAAAAAACCAGATAAAATATTTAAAAGCCGTTTTGGTTAACTTTTTACCAAAACCCCACATTAACCCACAATTACCACAAAACACCAACTCAGGTGTTACATAATATTTCGGGTCGTGACAAAGTTGGTATCAAACCGCTAGGTTTAACCTTGGTTCGAGTCTATGTTTGACTATGCGGAGTCTAGGGCAGGTATGTATTTTAGAACCTAGGCTTGACCTTACGGAACTTAGACTTGAACGGGGTGTATTAGACCCGAACTTTCGTTTCATAGGCTGACCCTGATTGACGGAGTAGGTAGCTTGAGCAGAGTGACGTACCGTACTTATGTTCCGCGGCATATTTACGATACGATACTCCACTTAAGAAACCTTAGGATGCACATATTTTTGAGACCAGTGATTCTCTTCGTACCCATGGTTATACATCCATTCGAGATCCTCGATTCTATTTGTTTCCATGATCATACCTGTAAGTGCACGGCAGCGCCCCGGCTGTCAATACGAGGCCAAAATGCGGAAACGATACTTTTCTTTAACTTTTAAAACTGGCGGTACCGCGTACTTAAAACCCGGATCGGGCCATTAACCTAATGCTAGTAAACTAGAGAATGGGTAGAGAGATATACCGAGCGATCCGTGTCCTTCGATCTTCTCGTCCTCATCCCGATCTCCCCGCGGAATCTCCGGTCTTCACCTCTACGTCGGAAGGGCACCACATCGCCGGGTTCTTTTACGGGCTCCCAGCTCTGGACCGAGGCAACTCGGGCATGAAATTGGCGAGTCGACGTGTCCAAGGATGCTGTAGGCTAAGTGTGGAGTGGTTTGTCTCAAGGGGTTATGTGAAGTTGTCTTTTGGAAGTGGTGAAGGAGATGCAAGCCTTTTTGGATGAACTTGGGAATTTTTGCAAGCATGAAGAGAACAAAAACCTCACAAAAATTTTGGACCACACCCTAAGGAATGGCCGGCCAATCTTCATACAAAAAAAATGAGAGAGGAGAGAGAGTGGATCAATATGTAAGAAAGAATGATGAGTGATGATGAGAGAATCAAATGATCACAACAAAAGTCCACACTCATAAATAAACATCTCACATCTCATCACAAAAGTCAAGCAATGATAATACACAATCATGAAGCAACCCTGTGCCACTAAAAGTCTTGCCCATGCTCAATTGCAAATAACCCCCTCCACCAAAATTCAGCCAAAGAAAGAAACAAAGGAAAATGGCCGAAACCGGAAAGCAAACTGGCAACTTCAGAAAAACGATCCCGTAATAAATTACAGGAAAACCCCGCGACTGTATATACATACCTGCATTTGTATTGCGACCGAATACAAATGCAAGGAGAAAAAATCTACACTGTATAATACTAGGATCAGGCTTAAACCAAAGCCCGCCAGTATTATCCGTCCGATCATGATCCGTGTAATACAACACGTATATGATCAATCCCTTCCATATCTCCATACGGCCTCTGCAGCATTTCGCCTGAAACTTGAGAAACTGTATATGGGGGACTCTAAAGACTCGTCAAAACTTTGGCTGTGGATTTAACCACTAGCACGTCAGAGGTATTAGCCATACGTGACGGGCTGCCAAGTATTGACCAAAAGGGACGTCGATGAGCAAACTCATCCTGACACCCTACTGAGCCTGTCAGTGACAATATCCGTACAGTCCTGTCCGTTCGTCTATGAGCATCGAATGGCGGGTTTAGGGGGTTGGTAAAAGTCAGACCCCCAAAAGCGGTACAAGTCGTGTCGGAGTGTAGCCCAGAACACCCTGAGATACTACTGGAATACCTACCAGTAAATCTCCTGCCTTGGCCAAGGACTTCGTGTAATGGCTCTCCTAGACACAGCGCGACCTCACCCCCAATACCGGGAGAGACGAACCCATGCAGATCCGCTCACTGCCTCCATGTGGCTCGACACTGTACCCAACTAAAACCTGTTTGCACGACTCCTTTGAGCCGTGGTAGGGTAGTAATCAAAGTACAGTGGGAACTCACACGAGACAAATGACGATCTTAGGTCGATGAACTAACCTGTACACATGTCACCAGGGAACTGCTATCTGACGTCAGGTATAAGACCAACTAGCATGTTCCCGGCGAGTCCTGTCCGGTGTACTCATAACCTAATGAGCAGCTTTATACATCTTAGGTGAACCAACTGACACCAGTGGCTTGTTAGACCGGCCACCGCCCCTCGTCGGGGTCTCGACTGTATACACTAGCCTACTCTGGAGTATCGATGCCCTGTCTCGAAAACACCCACGACTAGGGACCTTTTAAGGATGTGCTTATAGACCCCAGCTCCCACGTATATGATCGCCATCATACTGCTGGCCGTCAAGCAAGAATCCTAAGGGCTCTATCGACGTGCAATAGTGACCTGTAAGGTCACCTGAAATAGTACACTATGATAAAGATAAACCAGATAGCATACTATCATCTTGAGTAAGACTGTTCTAACGGTATAGGTCATCTCTCAATCATTGCAATCACGTGCCTGTGATCCAATAATTGACTCTGAGAGAACTATCTCCAACAATCTCCCACTTTCTCTCAAGGCTAATTATTGCGATGTCGCATACTCACAGCCCGTGTGATACCGAACACCCAACTCCTCTACTAATCAGTCTCACAAAACCCGCTTGCGAAACTAATGCGTTCGAGGAATAACCTCGGTGAGTGGATCCGCTCTAATGTTTCATCTTTGGCTCTTTTTATCTCAAGTTCGCGGAGAAAGCCATCTCCCGAAATGAGCAATAACTGTTTTAGAATATGTCTGGATATCTGATGGGACCTAGTTCATAAATGAACTCCAAATCCAAACTTCTTAGACAGTATCATCAACTGAAACCAATCAGTATCCTGTGCCACACCTCCCTCACTATCCGCTTGGACCACCTATCCAAAATACTGCCCCTCGTCAGAGGGAAAACTATAACTCTGACAGTCACTCTGTCATCCAGGTCACCTTGGAAGCCTGAAATGATAACCGTTCCCTGAAAGAGGCTGCCGTTATCATATCCCTAGAACATCCACTTATGTTCTAAAATTGCTTCCGATCGTTTTTCCAGGATTGGATCAATATCAACATATTGTATCTCGTGCAAAAATATCTGGTGTGGTACTTGACATCTCATGATTGACTCAATTGTCTAAGCAAGTGATCTGCCAATCATGCACATCCCTCTCCCCTTTAGTCTGTAAGACACCTTTAGAGAGGGTTACTCCATCACCTGCAGGTACACTACCATGGCAGGAGTCGTCCATTCTAAAACACCTTTAGAATGCTGTCTAAGTACCCATTAGGACACTTCCCAAATCTAGATCTAGAAACATAAATCTAGTAACCGGAATATCTGATATAATGTCCAACTCCTATGTGGAGAATCCACTGTGTGACAACCAAAGTATAACCGATCGTAGTATAGGAATTTCACTTCCTACTCTGTGTATGTCATCCAAATATCAGGACATCACACCGTACTACCTTCTTAACAGATCCATCCCCTATTCTGATGAAGTCAAACCTATGACTGTAACATCAGAAATAGATGATTTATCTTCGCTATATCTGCTTTAGTCTATAAATAGACATAATCTACTTTTCCACTATACTTCCGCTGCTCCCACTGACTACGACAACCCTTTGGCAGAGTGATATAGACGTGCACTTCTAAAGCTAGTTCAGAACGACGCTATACTCATCCTCCTGCCGGGTCTCATAGTCTGGAACAACAGCAATGGCAAGTCTGGGTAAACAAGAATCTCCCTGTCAAAGTCTTTGAGCATACCGAAGTACCTCTCGAGTGCCTGAGGTTACCCACCATATCTGCGGAGTGGCAAATGGAATGTCAAACCATATTGAATCTTTAGGTTCTTATCAAATCTTCAGTAATCGCTTGCGGTTCTGGAATCACTTCGAGTTCTACCATACTCCCACTACTGTTCTGAAAAAATCCATTTTTATTAAAACTGTGAGTCTAGAACAATATCACTATTGATCTTTTAGATGGTAGAAAGTCAACCCTCGTCATAGCCCAAGTCAACCGACAAATCATGTAGCTATCTCCAGTGCATGTCTACTAAATGGAAGGAGGCCGATCAGCGTTACTCAACTTAGGAATGCTTCCAATTATGAGTAACCCGAAAGAGAAGCAAGTTCTCTTAATCATTACTATCAACTGAATACCATACACAAGTATCTACATCTTTGATCACCTTAAAGAATCCCGATACTTGCAATACCTGGTTCTCTACTTTAATCTTATACCTATAACTTCTCAAAACATGGATCTTGTGTTTCTACGAAACACATGTCTAACAACCAGAGAAGTCACAAGTAAACAGAATACAGTACGAGTACCAACCCCTCTGTCCTAATGGACACTGGACAACATACAATACTCTGTATAAGTCCCTTGAGTTTAATAACTCATTCCCTGTGTGTCGTAGGTTGAAAACTGTACTTATGGTTATGAAGAATTACACCGCTGTTTAATGCTCCTTACCTAACCATCAACTGATATAGGTAAATGTCATAGACATAATTTCAAAAAGTTATATCTCACACTATAAAAATAGACGTACAGATATATAAATTTGAAATTGGTGCATTACAACGGATATTTAAAACCAAATATTTGACGTCCGGCAAACTACCCAGGTGATTTCCTCAAATATCACCAATTACAACGAATTCCGATATAATGAGGATGATCACCTAATTCCAAATAAGTTACTCCCACTCATCATCTGTAAAACCACACAGATGTGAGAATTGTTAGTTATATGTATGCCCTAGAGGCCATTACTGTACATTGGATGTATATTGTAGTGGATGCTGGGACATATATAGGGAGGACTTTCTTGCTCGACATGATAGTATGCTATCTGGTTACTCTTTACCTTAACGTGTATACTGATTGTCTCTCTGTTACATGTTGGTAAGCCCTTAGGATGTGTACTTGACTACCTGGACTATGATGCGGATCATACTAGTGGGGACATGGTGTTAGTTATATGTATGCCCTAGAGGCCATTACTGTACATAGGATGTATATTGTAGTAGATGCTGGGACGTATATAGGAAGGACTTTCTTGCTCGACATGATAGTATGCTATCTGGTTACACTTTACCTTAACGTGTATACTGATTGTCTCTCTGTTACATGTTGGTAAAGCCCTTAAAATGTGTACTTGACTACCTGGACTATGATGCGGATCATACTAGTGGGGACATGGTAGTCCATAAGTACATCCTTCAAAGTCCCTAGTCGTGGGTGTATCGAGACGGGGCATCGATATACCAGAGTAGACTAGCGTGTACCTTCTCGACCCATACAGATGGGCGATGGATGATCCCATATCCATCGGTGTTTGACATCAGAGATGATATACGGGTGCTCAGTAGAGACTGGGTACACTGGACGGACTCGCCGAGAACTCCCAGATGGTATTATACCTCACGTCAGATGGCAGTTCTCTGGTGACACTGGTACAGAGTAGTCTGTTGACCCGAGATCGTCATAGAGTCTTGTGTGGTTCCCACTGTGCTTCGATTTCCATCTTACCACGTCCAAGAGGGCGTGCAAAACGGTGGTTTTTGGGTACAGTCCCGAGTCACATGGAGGCAATGAGCGATAGGAGGGGATTCGTCTCTCCCGGTATAGGGGGTTGATGTTGCGCTGTGTTCGATTGGCTATAACAGGAAATCCCTGTCCAGGGTTGCTGAGATTTACTGGTAAGTGTTACCAGTAGTTTCTCGAATTGTTATAGACCTCATATCGACACGACTTATCGATCTATTGGGGTCTGACGTATACCACCCCTAGGCGAGATATACGACATATCAGACGATCAGACCGGACTGTACGGTAGTGTTACTGGTTGGATTCACTGGAGTGTGAGCGGGCTTGCTCGTCGATCTTCAGATCGCTCAATACCCGGGTGGCCGTTACGTTTAGCAGACCGCTTGCGGCTTGTGGGTGCTTGATATGATCATCATCTGCTGCCGGCGTATTGACGAGTCTTTAGAGTCCTACAAAGAGGTTTCCTGGCTCAAGCGAAACGAAATAGGAGCGCATATGAGATATGTGCGGGACCGAGAATAATGCGTGTATGTGATACCGTATTTCATTCTCGCGATCAATGTGTCGGATGGTTGTATGCGATATAACCTAGTTATCGATTCAAGCGTTGAATCGATAAGCCGATACATTGAATACTAGTCGGTTGTGTGCGACATGACCGGATCATTGAATCAAGTGTTGATTTAATGATTTAATGCATAATTATATATTTGATATATTACTTTCCATTAACTAGTATTGGTTCACTTTAAATGGATTTTCTCACTTGGATTGTGCACATTGTATATGTGATATACATTTGTACATTTGATTGTATCATGTTTGATGATACATGATAGTTTGGTGTATGGATTAAACCATGGTTGGTCAATGGTTAGGGTTTCTTTTGCTTCATTTATTCATTTATTTATCCATTTTGTTTATTTTAGCAAAAGAAAATAATGAAGAGATAATGGTGGCTTTCTTTGTTTGTTTATGTACCTTCATGAAGGTTTGACCAAAGTAACCATTTTGTCTTCATGTCTTAACCCAACCATTCACTAACCCTTGTTAATTCTCTACACCTAACTATGGTTTGATTATGATAAGGATGATTATTCTTTTCTTTTCTAATTATTCTTATCATAACAATTTCTATCTTCTTCTTCCTTTCTTCACTTGAAGAAAGCAAGCCTCATCAATGGTGGATTGATGAAACAAGTGAGAAATCCAATTCTAAAGTCTACCCACTTCCTATTTCTTCATCCTCTACCTCTTGCCAAGTAGTAGAGTGTGTTTTCTTCACAAGTTTCTTGACTTGGTGAAGTTGGAGCTTGATTTAGCGATGCCTCGACGTAGATCATCTTCGGCATGGACATCGATGACCTAGCCCGTCCATTCTCCGATGAAGCCGACGCTAGAGCCCGGGACTTGTTATGGACAGCGAGGAGACTTCATTGCGGAGCTATGGAGGTGGAGAACCGGATCTACAAAGGTTGTATTTCCGTATTCTCATAGTTAAGTGTTAACTAGTTACCTTTTTCGCCTAGATTTCTAACCAACGATCCGTAGTCGGGTTTCTCGGCACCTAGATTTTTTGAAATTGGCATGATCGATGCCTTGTGAGACCTCACTTGTGTGCCTAGGAACCCTACAGTGGTATCAGCGCCTAGCTAGAGCCTAAGGCGAAGTCCAGACGCAATTTGAAGTCCGATCGAACCGAAATTGAGAACCCAAAATAGCTCTCTGTCCTTTTTCAAAAAACGTGGATTTTTCCATATTAAAAATTTCCAAAACATTCAGCAGGGAATTACATGAGTTACTGTGAAGCACGTGATGGTAATTCGACAACAGAGGCGCGGAACCGCGGCCCCCACCATGGGATGCGCGGCGGTTCCGCGGCCACTGTATTGAATTACAGCACGTGTCTTCCATAGTAACTCATGTCTTGTAGTGCTGAGTCTTCTGGGAATTTTTAATATTTTTCCAAGAGTTGAATTTTCTGGGTTGTTTTGGGGACTTAGTATATTCGATCGGATTATCAAATTTTGTCTGTGTGGCTTTCCAGATAATTTTTAGAATATGTTAAAAAGTTCGATCGGATATAAATACCCAATTTTTCCCCTGTCGGGAAATTTCCAAGTGTTGGATTTTTCCGTAGTTTAACGACGTTCTAAGTAGTGCAAGTAACGCGATGGACCCTCTAGAAGACAACAAACCTTAACTCGATTATGTGACCGTCTTGAACTGCCCTTTGAACCTTCGGGTTTGGGGCAGTACGGCGTGCCACATGTGAGGCGTTGGCTTGACCCTTCTACGGCTGGACCGTTGGTACTGAGGCACGAACTGAATGTTGTTAGACTTATTTCATGTGTTGATCTGTATCGGGAAAACTCGGGTGTTCGAATATTCAATCGAAAAGTTTAACATTTTCTATTTATCTGGAATGGGATACAATAATTGGAATTCACAAAAAGTTATGAGATAACTGAATGAATATTATAAACATAGCAGTTTAGTCTCACTTGATCGGTTGCCACGGAATTTTGATATGATCAAAAGTCCGTCGCAATCACGTAGCGTACGCGGATACTCGCCGGGTAAACTTAATAGACAGCCTCACGCCATTGCCCCAACCAAGTGACTGTAGGAGAACCCCGTCGCCGAAAGCATCCGTCCGGGTGCTCGCGGTGGCGGTGTTCCGCCTTGGTGCACTTCGTCGACGGTATCGGGGGTGCGGCCGCCTACTGAAGTTTGCGACGAGCATTCGATCAGGATGTCGGGAATCTTGTTGAATTGCCCGACTTGATATTGAAAAGAGTTTTCGATTTTGAGACTAAAATGCGGGGTTTATAATTGTTAGGCATGCGATGTCTAAAGAATTCATTTGGTCAGGCATGCGATGTCTGAAGAGATTGCGGATTCCAACTGTTGTAGTTTTACACTTTCTTTTCTGTGACCATAAGTGTAATATGTGATATCGCCGGTTTCGTTGCTATATGTCAACGACAATTGAGATGCACATATTTACTTACGTTGATGACATGTGATGTTATGTGTTGCTGGATATGTTATATTGGATCGTCGTGTTTGAATAGTCGGTGGTTTTTATGTGAGATGAGTGTTTTTCATTTTCATTCATGTAAAAACTTGTATGTAGTATTCTTTTATTTGGGGCGCTTCCAGGTTGCGGAAGTTGTCACCGTTTGTATATTATTTACTTTTCCGCACTAAGATAGACCCAAGGAGGAGGGCACAAGTAACCGGGTTCTGGAGTCCAGTGGGAGACCAACTCGAGGAGTCGAGTCCGGGCCTCCTAACTCTAGAATTGGTAGGGTTGCTTACCGCTCTCGTAGGGGTCTAGGGGTGTGGGTTTGGCTATTCATCACGACCGTGGAATCCGTGTTTTATACTGGCTCGTATTGAAAACACGGACGTCCTAGTATATCCAATATTTCATATGACTCTTCTGCTGCGATATCTGTGATGTGATCATGTGATGTTCTGTGATAGATACAGTATATAGTATATATGATATATTATATAGGCGTTACTTATGTTTTACACCCGCGCTAGCCCTGCCCCGCTCTGCCGTTAGTTACCTAACCTAACGGTGCACGAGAGGACATCGAGGCGAATGCGGATGGCATAAGTGTACGTCGTATTTATCTGTGATGTTTAGGTACATAATTGATGGGACTTAATTAATGTGATTAATGAAAATAAAAGAAACCTAAGATGTTGTAGAATCGAATTTCAAAATAAAACAGGTAGCTACAGTTCTTGCTTTGCACAGAGGTATATGTGATATATCCTGCACCTTATTCGATGAGGAAAGGACCGAGATCCCTTCACCGGGAGTGACTCCTTTAGCAATAACTGGCAGATGCTACACACTCGGTTTGTCTTTTGATTACTTTTAAGAGTTTTTGCTTTGCACAGCGATATATATGATATATCCCGCACCTCATTCGACGAGGAAAGGACCGACGATCCCTTCACCGGGAGTGACTCCTTTAGCAAAACTAGAAAAGCCTCAAAAGCACTCCATTTCAAAATTCATTCGATCCTACAACGATATCAAGTTCATTACGCGATAGGTTTTCAGAAAAACCTGTCGTAGCCCTCCGACATTTCAGATAAGTTGTATATAGTATTCGTGCTGCATTTGTTGGCTTTCGTCAAGGTGCAGTGTGCGGTAGCTATATGCTGCTTATCTGCCAGCATACGATGCGATTGGATTAGGGTAGTCGTGCGACTTTGTTGACTTTCGTCAAGGGTCGTGCGGGTGGGTTTAATTCAATCAAGAAATGTACGGGTTGAACTTGACTAGCGGGCTATGGTTTGTTGGCTTTCGTCAAGGTCATAGCACGTTAGGGGCAAAAGATTATCGGGAATTTCAAGTGTTGAAATTTGCAATGAGATTGCATACCTTCTATGAGATAGTTGGATCCCGATACCCGCTGCGAGTAAGAGTTACTCCTGGGAGAGTTTTATACATTACAATTAGCCGATCAAGTAGGTGTCTAGAAAGGTGTCAACGGGGTTACGCCTCTGGGAAAACGAGGTTTACATTAATTAGGTTCGTGCGAAAGCACGGGGGACCTCCCTCAAAGTACCGACACTGGCCTGGCTGAAAGATTGGCGAACTTGTAGTGTGTAATTAATCCCGGCTAGTCTTTCCTTTTAGGGTTTGAAGGAAGATTTGATAAAAAGCTGTGGGAGCCATCCTGATTAGATAAAATAATAACCAAACTATTCTTGACAGAGCGCACGCTGAGTGTTTTCTTCTCTCTCTCTCCAGGTAGCGACCATATCACGCCTTAATCAAGATAATAATACGGATAATTGACCGAACCCGCTTGTTATACTGAGCTGGGGAACGTTGGTCCCGCTCCAACTTATAATTGTTATAAGACAGAGCAGAAAATTGGGGATTACCAGAATTCCCGTGCCGCCCAAACGAAGAGAGTGCATGCTGATGCATCATCTTCGGGTGTGTTCATTATACAGAACTGTTTCTCAGTATCCTTTACGTCCTGGGTATGTGATACCAGATCAGGATCCCAGATATGTAATATGTTACATAGGGCTACAGAAAGGTAGAGAACTGAGAACGGGTGATAAGTTTCATGAGGCAGAAAACGGGGCAAGTGTTGCAGCCAAGTCTGTTGGTCACTGTCACCCTGTATTACAATACATTGATTCTGAACGAATGTTATTAGATGCCGAACCTGTTATGCAAAATCATATCTGTCTCTTTATTAGTAAAGAAACGATAAAATTTTGTATTGTTGGATAATGTTTTGAACATTTCCTATATCAAAAGTTGATCGGTTCAGGCACGTTATCTAAAAGCATTGATGTTCTAAATCAAACTACAGTTCTTTAATATACGGAACACACACAAGAGGAAGAGTTCAGAAATGAACGAATCCTTCTTGAGGTATTGTAGACTAGGTCATATCAATGCGACCCGACTAGCTGAAGTTACATAAAGATGCATATTTAAATGAGTTTGAACTTCCATCTTGTGAAACTCGCCAGTCATGTCACAGAGATAAGATGACCATAGCTCCGTTTATTGGAAACGGAGAAAGAGTTAGTGAACTCTTGGGATGATACATGTTGATGTATGTAGGTCCCCTGTCTACACATGCCAGGACTGGTTCTTTATACTTCATTACATTCTCTGATGATCTTTTGAGATTCAGACCTATGTTCCTGTTGAAACACAAGTCCGAACCTTTTGAGATATTCACAGAATATAAGTGAGAAGTAGAGAACCAGAATGTAGGTATAAGTATTATGTCCTATGATGAGATCAAGGAGGAGAATACTTGAGCACGGAAATACTGGACTATTCTAAAGGAGAATGAGATTCTCTCTCAGCATTACTCCTCCAAATACACCATAGCACGATGGTATATCGGGGCGGAGCAATCACACCCTATATGATAAGGTGTGCTCTATGATGAGTACTACTGAGTTACCTATTTCCTTTTGGGTGTAATGCACTTGAGAAGCTGCATACCTATTGAATAGGGTTCAAATTAAATCAGTTGCCTACCACTTCATATTTGATATGATAAGGAAAGAGCCCATCTCTCAAGTTAGTTGAGATTTGGGGTTGTCCAACCTATGTCTGAAAAGCAAAATCCGGACAAGCTCGAGGCAAGATCTGTTATGTACAACTGGAAAGGTTCCAGCTATACAAACAACAGCAGATGATTTGGTAGAACCAAAGGATTCAGTAGATTCCAACGAACCTCAGCCTCTCCGCCGATCTAGTAGGGTTCCTCACCCACCTGAGAGATACTTCGGTTTCTCTATGACAGTGGGAGCGAGGACTGCATCATGAGATGATGACCCAACTATTTTCGAGCAGGCCATCGAGAGTGACGACTCTGTAAGAATGGCTGGATGCTTAGTGATCTGAGATGGAATCCTTATACACCAACAAAGTATGGACTTTGGTTGCTATATCTGAAGGGTTAAATCCCCATCAGGAGCAAGTATATCTTGAGAAGATTACTTGGTGTACATCGAAAAGTTGAGACTTTCAAAGCTAGACTTGTTAAAAGTGTGCATCATTGACCAGGTGTGGATAATGATGAAACCTTTTTCAAGTAGCTATGCTTAAGTCCATCCAGATCCTACTTGTCACGGCTACATACCATGACTACAATATCTGGTGGTTGGGTGTCATGACTGCTTTTCTAAATGATGTTTTAGAAGAGTGCGTCCATAAGCACACAGCCAGAGGGCTTCGTAAACAGTGGGAGCAGCGGAAACGTGTGCAAGATGCTTTATATAGGATAAAGCAGGCATCGCGGAGTTGGAACATCTGTTTTGATGAAGTAGTCAAAGAGTTTGACATCATCAAAATGGTAGATGAACCTTGTATATACAAAAAGGTAGTAGGGAGTATGGTGGTGATCCTCGTAGAGTACGTGGATGACATACTCTTGATGGGGAAGAAGTTTCCTATGCTACGCTCGATCAATCTCCGATTATCACAATGATTCTCCATATGGGATCAAAATGATACCTCCTAAATCCTTGATTTTTGGATCTATGAGATAGATCTAAATGGATGTTAGGATTCTCACTAGTTGTAGTGAGATGGTATCAATCGATCCTGGGGAGAATCACTGGAAGGGTTCCAGGGTGATAAAGACGACTGAATGTCAGTCGCAGGCATTGTCTTTACCCTCAGTACAGGGACGGTATGTTGGAAGAGTTCCAAGCTAGATACCGTGGCATACTAGACGATAAAGGCTGGATACATCGCTACTAAAGATGCTACCAAAGAGGCTGTTTGGGTGTATATTGGTTTATGAGATGAACTATGTTCCTCCCATTGTGTGACAATGGAGTTGTGGCTTATGCCAAGGAACGCAGGTCCCATCAGTGATCCAGACATATTCTAAGGCAGTATCGCCTGATCATGGAGATGGTTGATCTCCATGGTGATCAAGGTTAGGAGAGCAGACTAAGAGGACAACACGGCGGATCCACTCACGAAGGCCTATTCCCAGAGAGAGACTTTTATGGGATGGTTGAGTATGAGATACTACAACCACTGCTACAGATGGCCCTAGTGCAAGTGGGAGATTGTTAGTTATATGTATGCCCTAGAGGCCATTACTGAACATAGGATGTATATTGTAGTGGAAGCTGGGACGTATATAGGAAGGACTTTCTTGCTCGACATGATAGTATGCTATCTGGTTACACTTTACCTTAACGTGTATACTGATTGTCTCTCTGTTACATGTTGGTAAAGCCCTTAGGATGTGTACTTGACTACCTGGACTATGATGCGGATCATACTAGTTGGGACATGGTAGTCCATAAGTACATCCTTCAAAGTCCCTAGTCGTGGGTGTATCGAGACGGGGCATCGATATACCAGAGTAGACTAGCGTGTACCTTCTCGACCCATACAGATGGACGATGGATGATCCCATATCCATCGGTGTTTGACATCAGAGATGATATACGGGTGCTCAGTAGAGACTGGGTACACTGGACGGACTCGCCGAGAACTCCCAGATGGTATTATACCTCACGTCAGATGGCAGTTCTCTGGTGACACTGGTACAGAGTAGTCTGTTGACCCGAGATCGTCATAGAGTCTTGTGTGGTTCCCACTGTGCTTTGATTTCCATCTTACCATGTCCAAGAGGGCGTGCAAAACGGTGGTTTTTGGGTACAGTCCCGAGTCACATGGAGGCAATGAGCGATAGGAGGGGATTCGTCTCTCCCGGTATAGGGGGTTGATGTTGCGCTGTGTTCGATTGGCTATAACAGGAAATCCCTGGCCAGGGTTGCTGAGATTTACTGGTAAGTGTTACCAGTAGTTTCTCGAATTGTTATAGACCTCATATCGACACGACTTATCGAGCTATTGGGGTCTGACGTATACCACCCCTAGGCGAGATATGCGACATATCAGACGATCAGACCGGACTGTACGGTAGTGTTACTGGTTGGATTCACTGGAGTGTGAGCGGGCTTGCTCGTCGATCTTCAGATCGCTCAATACCCGGGTGGCCGTTACGTTTAGCAGACCGCTTGCGGCTTGTGGGTGCTTGATATGATCATCATCTGCTGCCGGCGTATTGACGAGTCTTTAGAGTCCTACACAGAGGTTTCCTGGCTCAAGCGAAACGAAATAGGAGCGCATATGAGATATGTGCGGGACCGAGAATAATGCGTGTATGTGATACCGTATTTCATTCTCGCGATCAATGTGTCGTATGGTTGTATGCGATATAACCTAGTTATCGATTCAAGCGTTGAATCGATAAGCCGATACATTGAATACTAGTCGGTTGTGTGCGACATGACCGGATCATTGAATCAAGTGTTGATTTAATGATTTAATGCATAATTATATATTTGATATATTACTTTGCATTAACTAGTATTGGTTCACTTTAAATGGATTTTCTCACTTGGATTGTGCACATTGTATATGTGATATACATTTGTACATTTGATTGTATCATGTTTGATGATACATGATAGTTTGGTGTATGGATTAAACCATGGTTGGTCAATGGCTAGGGTTTCTTTTGCTTCATTTATTCATTTATTTATCCATTTTGTTTATTTTAGCAAAAGAAAATAATGAAGAGATAATGGTGGCTTTCTTTGTTTGTTTATGAACCTTCATGAAGGTTTGACCAAAGTAACCATTTTGTCTTCATGTCTTAACCCAACCATTCACTAACCCTTGTTAATTCTCTACACCTAACTATGGTTTGATTATGATAAGGATGATTATTCTTTTCTTTTCTAATTATTCTTATCATAACAATTTCTATCTTCTTCATCCTTTCTTCACTTGAAGAAAGCAAGCCTCATCAATGGTGGATTGATGAAACAAGTGAGAAATCCAATTCTAAAGTCTACCCACTTCCTATTTCTTCATCCTCTACCTCTTGCCAAGTAGTAGAGTGTGTTTTCTTCACAAGTTTCTTGACTTGGTGAAGTTGGAGCTTGATTTAGCGATGCCTCGACGTAGATCATCTTCGGCATGGACATCGATGACCTAGCCCGTCCATTCTCCGATGAAGCCGACGCTAGAGCCCGGGACTTGTTATGGACAGCGAGGAGACTTCATTGCGGAGCTATGGAGGTGGAGAACCGGATCTACAAAGGTTGTATTTCCGTATCTCTTAGTTAAGTGTTAACTAGTTTACTTTTCGCCTAGAAATCTAGCCAACGATCCGTACACTAGGGTTTCTCGGCACCATAATTTTTGAAATTGGCATGGTTGATGCCTTGTGAGACCTCTTGAGAGTGTCTAGGAACCCTACACATGGTAGTCCATAAGTACATCCTTCAAAGTCCCTAGTCGTGGGTGTATCGAGACGGGGCATCGATATACTAGAGCAGACTAGCGTATACCTTCTCGACCCATACAGATGGGCGATGGATGATCACATATCCATTGGTGTTTGACATCAGAGATGATATACGGGTGCTCAGTGGAGACTGGGTACACTGGACGGACTCGCCGAGAACTCCCAGATGGTATTATACCTTACGTCAGATGGCAGTTCTCTGGTGACACTGGTACAGAGTAGTCTGTTGACCCGAGATCGTCATAGAGTCTTGTGTGGTTCCCACTGTGCTTTGATTTCCATCTTACCACGTCCAAGAGGGCATGCAAAACGGTGGTTTTTGGGTACAGTCCCGAATCACATGGAGGCAATGAGCGATAGGAGGGGATTCGTCTCTCCCGGTATAGGGAGTTGATGTTGCGCTGTGTTCGATTGGCTATAACCGGAAATCCCTGGCCAGGGTTGCTGAGATTTACTGGTAAGTGTTACCAGTAGTTTCTCGAATTGTTATAGACCTCATATCGACACGACTTATCAAGCTATTGGGGTCTGACGTTTACCACCCCTAGGCGAGATATGCGACATATCTGACGATCAGACCGGACTGTACGGTAGTGTTACTGGTTGGATTCACTGGAGTGTGAGCGGGTTTGCTCGTCGATCTTCTGATCACTCAATACCCGGGTGGCCGTTACGTTTAGCAGACCGCTTGCGGCTTGTGGGTGTTTGATATGATCATCATCTGCTGCCGGCGTATTGACGAGTCTTTAGAGTCCTACACAGAGGTTTCCTGGCTCAAGCGAAACGAAATAGGAGCGCATATGAGATATGTGCGGGACCGAGAATAATGCGTGTATATGATACCGTATTCTATTCTCGCGATGAATGTATCGATTGGTTGTATGCGATATAACCTAGTTATCGAATCAAGTATTGATTCGATAAGCCGATACATTGAATACTAGTCGGTTGTGTGCGACATGACCGGATCATTGAATAAAGTGTTGATTTAATGATTTAATGCATAATTATATATTTGATATATTACTTTGCACTAACTAGTATTGGTTCACTTTAAATGGATTTTCTCACTTGGATGTACAAGTTGTATATGTGATATACTTTTTGTGCAAATGATTGTATCATGTTTGATGATACATGTTTGCTAGGGTTTGTGTAAAGAATTAAACCTTGGTTAAATAAATGGTTAGGGGTTTTATTTTGTTATTCATTCATTTATCTTTTAATTGGATTAAAAGAAATGGGATAAGAAAACAAAATGGTGGCTTTCTTTGTTTGCATCTTGATTCTTCATGATGCTTTGACCAAAGTGACCACTTTGTCTTCATCCTTAACCCTAACCATTCATCTAACCTTAGCAACTCTCTACACATAACAATGGTTGGTTTATGATAAGTATTCTTTTCTTTTCTATTTTCTAAAATAACTTATCATAACATTTTCATCTTCTTCTTCTTCTTCTTCTTCACATGAAGAAGCTTGCCTCCATCAATGGCAACTCTTGAAAAAGAGTGAGAAATCCAATTCTAAAGTGAACCCACTTCCTATTTCTTCATCCTCTACCTCTTGCCAAGTAGTAGAGTGTGTTTCCTTCACAAGTTTTCAAGGCTTGGTGAAGGTGGAGCTTGATCTAGTGATGCCTCGACGTAGATCATCTTCGGCACGTCGTCGATGACCTAGCCCGCTCTTTCTCCGATGAAGCCGACGCTAGAGCCCGGGATTTGATATGGACAGCGAGGAGACTTCATTGCGGAGCTAAGGAGGGGGAGAAACGGATCTACAAAGGTTGTATGTTCGTTTACTCTTAGTTAAAGTAGTTAACTAGTTGCTTATTCGCCTAGAATTCTAGCCAACGATCCGTATTAAGGTTTCTCGGCACCCGTAAAATTTCAAATTGGCATGGTTGATGCCTTGTGAGACCTCTTGGGAGTGCCTAGGAACCCTACAGTGTTATCAGAGCCTAGCTAGAGCCTTAGGCGAAGCGTAGACGACGTTTGAAATCCGAACGAACCCGAAACCCTAATACAATATGCTCTCTGGACTTTTTTCAAAAACTGGGTTTTTTCCAGATTAAAAATTCTTAAAAAATTCAGTAGGAAGATCTAAGAGTTATGGTGCAAAACGAGATCCTAATTCATCTAAACCGCCGCGGTTCCGCGGCATGAGCATGGCTCATGCGGCGGTTCCGCGGACGTACGGTCGACTCTCACAGTAAGATTTGCACAGTAATTCCTATTTCTCAGTGCTGAGCTTTATGGGAATGTTTAATATTTATTCTAGAGTTGAATTTTCTGGGGGTTGTTTTGGGGATTCGAATGTTCGATCGGATTATCAAATTTTGTCTATGTGGCTTTCCGGACAATTTTTGAATATGTTAAAAAGTTCGACCGGATATAAATACCCAATTTTTCCCCTGTCGGGAAATTTCCATGTGTTCGATTTTTCCGCAGTTTAACGACGTTCTAAGTAGTGCAAGTAACGCGATGGACCCTCTAGAAGACAACAAACCTTAACTCGATTATGTGACCGTCTTGAACTGCCCTTTGAACCTTCGGGTTTGGGGCAGTACGGCGTGCCACATGTGAGGCGTTGGCTTGACCCTTCTACGGCTGGACCGTTGGTACTGAGGCACGAACTGAATGTTGTTAGACTTATTTCATGTGTTGATCTGTATCGGGAAAACTTGGGTGTTTGACTGTTCGATCGAAAAGTTTAACATTTTCTATTTATCCGGAATGGGATACAATAATTGGAATTCACAAAAAGTTATGAGATAACTGAATGAATATTATAAACATAGCAGTTTAGTCTCACTTGATCGGTTGCCACGGAATTTTGATGCGATCAAAAGTCCGTCGCAATCACGTAGCGTACGCGGATACTCGCCGGGTAAACATAATAGACAGCCTCACTCCATAGCCCCGACCAAGTGACTGTAGGAGAACCCCGTCGCCGAAAGCATCCGTTCGGGTGCTCACGGCAGCGGTGTTCCGCCTTGGTGCACTTCGTCGACGGTATCGGGGGTGCAGCCGTCTACTGAAGTTTGCGACGAGCATTCGATCAAATTGTCGGGAATCTTGTTGAATTACCCGACTTGGTATTGAAAAGTGTTTTCGATTTTGAGACTAAAATGCGGGGTTTATAATTGTTAGGCATGTGATGTCTAAGTAATTCATTTGATTAGGCATGCGATGTCTAAAGAAGTTGCGGATTCCAACTGTTGTAGTTTTACACTTTCTTTTCTGTGACCGTAAGTGTAATATGTGATATCGCCGGTTTCGTTGCTATATTTCAACGACAATTGGGATGCGCATATTTACTTACGTTGATGACATGTGATGTTATGTGTTGCTGGATATATTATATTGGATCGTCGTGTTTGAATAGCCGGGGGTTTTTATGTGAGATGAGTGTTTTTCATTTTCATTCATGTAAAAACTTGTATGTAATATTCTTTTATTGGGGCACTTCCAGGTTGTGGAAGATGTCACCGTTTGTATATTATTTACTTTTCCGCACTAGGATAGACCCAAGGAGGGGAGCACAAGTAACCGGGTTCTGGAGTCCAGTGGGAGAATAACTCGAGGAGTCGAGTCCGGGTCTCCTAACTCTAGAATTGGTAGGGTTGCTTGCCGCTCTCGTAGGGGTCTAGGGGTGTGGGTTTGGCTATTCATCACGACCGTGGAATTCGTGTTTTATACTGGCTCATATTGAAAACACGGACGTCCTAGTATATCCAATATTTCATATGTTTCTAATGCTGCGATATCTGTGATGTGATCATGTGATGTTCTGTGATAGATACTGCATATAGTATATATGATATATTATATAGACGTTACTTATGTTTTACACCCGCGCTAGCCCTGCCCCGCTCTGCCGTTAGTTACCTAACCTAACGGTGCACGAGGGGACATCGAGGCGAATGCGGATGGCATAAGTGTACGTCGTATTTATCTGTGATGTTTAGGTTCATAAATGATGGGACTTCATTAATGTGATTAATGAAATAAAAGAAACCTAAGATGTTGTAGAATCGAATTTCAAAATAAAACAGGTAGCTACAGTTCTTGCTTTGCACAGCGGTATATATGATATATCCTGCACCTTATTCGATAAGGAAAGGACCGAGATCCCTTCACCGAGAGTGACTCCTTTAGCAATAACTGGCAGATGCTACACACTCGGTTTGTCTTTTGATTGCTTTTAAGTGTTTTTTCTTTGCACAGTGATATATATGATATATCCCGCACCTCATTCGATGAGGAAAGGACCGACGATCCCTTCACCGGGAATGACTCCTTTAGCAAAACTAGAAAAGCCTCCAATGCACTCCATTTTAAAATCATTTGATTCTACAACGATATCAAGTTCATTACGCAATAGGTTTTCAGAAAAACCTGTCGTAGCCCTCCGTCATTTCAGATAAGTACTAGTTAGTATTCGTGCTACGTTTGTTGACTATGTTAAGGCGTAGTGTGCGGTAGCTGATTAGTGCTTATCTGCATAAGCATATGATGCGATTGGATTAGGGTAGTCGTGCGACTTTGTTGACTATGTTAAGGGTCGTGCGGGTGGGTTTAATTCAATCGGAAAATGACGGGTTGAACTTGACTAGCACTTATGATTTGTTGACTATGTTAAGGTCATATAGCTGCTAGGGGCAAAATATTATCGGGAATTTCAAGTGTTGAAATTTGCAATGAGATTGCATACCTTCTATGAGATAGTTGGATCCCGATACCCGCTGCGAGTAAGAGTTACTCCTGGAAGAGTTTTACACGTTACAATTAGCCGATCAAGTAGGTGTCTAGAAAGGTGTCAACGGGGTTACGCCTCTGGGAAAACGAGGTTTACATTAATTAGGTTCGTGCGAAAGCACGGGGGACCTCCCTCAAAGTACCGACACTGGCCTGGCTGAAAGATTGGCGAACTTGTTGTGTGTAATTAATCCCGGCTAGTCTTTCCTTTTAGGGTTTGAAGGAAGATTTGATAAAAAAAGCAGTGGGAGCCATCCTGATTAGATAAAATAATAACCAATCTATTCTTGCCAGAGCGCACGCTGAGTGTTTTCTTCTCTCTCTCTCCAGGTAGCGACCATATCACGCCTTAATCAAGATAATAATACGGATATTTGACTGAACCCGCTTGTTATACTGAGCTGGGGAACGTTGGTCCCGCTCCAACTTATAATTGTTATAAGACAGAGCAGGAAATTGGGGAATACCAGATTTCCCGTGCCGCCCAAACGAAGAGAGTGCATGCTGATGCATCATCTTCGGGTGTGTTCGTTACAAAGAACTGTTTCTCTGTATCCTCTACATCCTGGGTATATGATACTGGATCAGGATCCCAGATATGTAATCTGTTACATAGGGCTACAGAGAGGTAGAGAACTGAGAACGGGTGATAAGTTTCATGAGGCAGAAAACGGGGCAAGTGTTGCAGCCAAGTCTGTTGGTCACTGTCACCCTGTATTACCAATACATTGATTCTGAACGAATGTTATTAGATACCGAACCTGATATACAAAATCATATCAGTCTCTTTATCAGTAAAGAAATGATAAAATTTTGTATTGTTGGATAATGTTTTGAACATTTCCTATATCAAAAGTTGATCGGTTCAGGCACGTTATCTAAAAGCATTGATGTTCTAAATCAAACTACAGTTCTTAGTATACAAAACACAGACAAGAGGAAGAGTTCAGAACTGAACGAATCCTTCTTGAGGTATTGTAGACTAGGTCATATCAATGTGACCCGACTAGCTGAAGTTACATGTAGATGCACTTTTAAATCAGTTTGAATCTACATCTTGTGAAACTTGCCAGTCATGTCACAAAGATATAATGACACTAGCTCTGTTTATTGGAAACAGAGAAAGAGTTAGTGAACTCTTGGGATGATACATGTTGATGTATGTAGGTCCCCAGTCTACACTTGCCAAGACTGGTTCTTTATACTTCATTACATTCTCCGATGATCTTTCGAGATTCAGACCTATGTTCCTGTTGAAACACAAGTCCGAACCTTTTGAGATATTCACAGAATATAAGTTAGAAGTAGAGAACCAAAATACGGGTATAAGTATTATGTCCTATGATGAGATCAGGGAGGAGAATACTTGAGCACGGAATTCCTGGACTATTTTAAAGGAGAATGAGATTCTCTCTCAGCATTACTCCTCCGTATACACCATAGCACGATGGTATATCGGGGCGGAGCAGATACAACCTATTTGATATGGTGTGTTCTATGATGAGTACTGCTGAGTTACCTTTTTCCTTTTAGGGAGTTATGCACTTGAGAAGCTGCATACCTATTGAATAGGGTTCAAATCAAATCAGTTGCCTACCACTTCATATTTGATATGATAAGGGAAGAGCCCATATCTTAAGTTGGTTAAGATTTGGGGTTGTGCGGGCTATGTATAAAAGCATAATCCGGACAAGCTCGAGGCAAGGTCAGTTATGTAGAACTGGAAAGGTTCCGGCTATACAAACTACAGCAGATGATTTGAAAGAACCAAAGGATTCAGTAGATTCCAGCGAACCTCAGCCTCTCCGCCGATCTAGTAGGGTTCCTCACCCACCTGAGAGATACTTCTGTTTCTCTATGACAGTGGGAGCGAGGATTGCATCATGAGATGATGACCCAACTAGTTTCGAGCTGGCCATCAGCAGTGAGACTCTGTAAGAATGGCTGGATGTTTATCGATCTGAGATGGAATCCTTATACACCAACAAAGTATGGACTTTGGTTGCTATATCTGAAGGGTTAAATCCCCATCAGGAGCAAGTATATCTTGAGAAGATTACTTGGTGTACATGGAAAAGTTAAGACTTTCAAAGCTAGACTTGTTAAAGGTTTGCATCATTGATCAGATATGGATCATAATGAAACCTTTTCTAAGGATCTATGCTTAAGTCCATCCAGATCCTACTTGCCACGGCTACATACCATGACTACGATATCTGGCGGTTGGGTGTCATGACTGCTTTTCTAAATATTGATTTAAAAGAGTGCGTCTGTAAGTACACAGCCAGAGGGCTTCGTAGACAGTGGGAGCAGCGGAAACGTGTACAAGATGCTTTATAAGATAAAGCAGGCATCACTGAGTTCGAACATCTGTTTGGAAGAATTAGTCAAAGATGTGGACATCATCAAAATGGTAGATGAACCTTGTATAAACAAAAAGGTAGTAGGGAGTATGGTGACGATCCTCGTAGAGTACGTGGATGACATACTCTTGATAGGGAAGGAGTTTCCTATGCTACGCTCGATCAATCTCTGCTTATCACACTGATTCTCCACATAAGATCAAAGTGATACCTACTAAATCCTGGAATTTGGATCTATGAGATAGATCTAGTTGGATATTAGGACACTCACTAGTTGTAGTGAGATGGTATCAGTTGATCCTATGGAGAATCACTGGAAGTGTTCCAGAGTGATAAAGACGACTGAATGTCAGTCACAGGCATTGCCTTTACCCTCAGTAAAGGGACGGTATGTTGGAGGAGTTCCAAGCTAGATACCGTGACATACTAGACGATAAAGGCTGGATATATCGCTACTTAAGATGCTACCAAAGAGGCAGTTTGGGTGTATATTGGTTCATGAGATGAACTTTGTTCCTCCCATTGTGTGACAATGGAGTTGTGGCTTATGCCAAGGAACGCCGGTCCCATCAGTGATCCAGACATATTCTAAGGCAGTATTACCTGATCATGGAGATGGTTGATCTCCAGGAGATCGAGGTTAGGAGAGAACACTCAGAGGACAACACGGCGGATCCACTCACAAAGGCCTGTTCCCAGAGAGAGATTTTTATGGGATGGTTGAGTATGAGATACTACAACCACTGCTATCAGATGGCCCTAGTGCAAGTGGGAGATTGTTAGTTATATGTATGCCCTAGAGGCCATTACTGTACATTGGATGTATATTGTAGTTGATGCTGGGACATATATAGGGAGGACTTTCTTGCTCGACATGATAGTATGCTATCTGGTTACTCTTTACCTTAACGTGTATACTGATTGTCTCTCTGTTACATGTTGGTAAAGCCCTTAGGATGTGTACTTGACTACCTGGACTATGATGCGGATCATACTAGTGGGGACATGGTAGTCCATAAGTACATCCTTCAAAGTCCCTAGTCGTGGGTGTATCGAGACGGGGCATCGATATATCAGAGTAGACTAGCGTATACCTTCTCGACCCATACAGATGGGCGATGGATGATCCCATATCCATTGGTGTTTGACATCAGAGATGATATACGGGTGCTCAGTGGAGACTGGGTACACTTGACGGACTCGCCGAGAACTCCCAGATGGTATTATACCTTACGTCAGATGGCAGTTCTCTGGTGACACTGGTACAGAGTAGTCTGTTGACACGAGATCGTCATAGAGTCTTGTGTGGTTCCCACTGTGCTTTGATTTCCATCTTACCACGTCCAAGAGGGCGTGCAAAACGGTGGTTTTTGGGTACAGTCCCGAATCACATGGAGGCAATGAGCGATAGGAGGGGATTCGTCTCTCCCGGTATAGGGAGTTGATGTTGCGCTGTGTTCGATTGGCTATAACCGAAAATCCATGGCCAGGGTTGCTGATATTTACTGGTAGTGTTACCAGTAGTTTCTCGAATTGTTAAAGACCTCATATCGACACGACTTATCAAGCTATTGGGGTCTGACGTTTACCACCCCTAGGCGAGATATGCGACATATCAGACGATCAGACCGGACTGTACGGTAGTGTTACTGGTTGGATTCACTGGAGTGTGAGCGGGCTTGCTCGTCGATCTTCTGATCGCACAATACCCGGGTGGCCGTTACGTTTAGCAGACCGCTTGCGGCTTGTGGGTGTTTGATATGATCATCATCTGCTGCCGGCGTATTGACGAGTCTTTAGAGTCCTACACAGAGGTTTCCTGGCTCAAGCGAAACGAAATAGGAGCGCATATGAGATATGTGCGGGACCGAGAATAATGCGTGTATGTGATACCGTATTCTATTCTCGCGATGAATGTATCGATTGGTTGTATGCGATATAACCTAGTTATCGAATCAAGTATTGATTCGATAAGCCGATACATTGAATACTAGTCGGTTGTGTGCGACATGACCGGATCATTGAATCAAGTGTTGATTTAATGATTTAATGCATAATTATATATTTGATATATTACTTTGCACTAACTAGTATTGGTTCACTTTAAATGGATTTTCTCACTTGGATGTACAAGTTGTATATGTGATATACTTTTTGTGCAAATGATTGTATCATGTTTGATGATACATGTTTGCTAGGGTTTGTGTAAAGAATAAAACCTTGGTTAAATAAATGGTTAGGGTTTTTATTTTGTTATTCATTCATTTATCTTTTAATTGGATTAAAATAAATGGGATACGAAAACAAAATGGTGGCTTTCTTTGTTTGCATCTTGATTCTTCATGAAGCTTTGACCAAAGTGACCACTTTGTCTTCATCCTTAACCCTAACCATTCATCTAACCTTAGTCAACTCTCTACACATAACCATGGTTGGTTTATGATAAGTATTCTTTTCTTTTCTATTTTCTAAAATAACTTATCATAACATTTTCATCTTCTTCTTCTTCTTCTTCTTCACATGAAGAAGCTTGCCTCCATCAATGGCAACTCTTGAAAAAGAGTGAGAAATCCAATTCTAAAGTGAACCCACTTCCTATTTCTTCATCCTCTACCTCTTGCCAAGTAGTAGAGTGTGTTTCCTTCACAAGTTTTCAAGGCTTGGTGAAGGTGGAGCTTGATCTAGTGATGCCTCGACGTAGATCATCTTCGGCACGTCGTCGATGACCTAGCCCGCTCTTTCTCCGATGAAGCCGACGCTAGAGCCCGGGATTTGATATGGACAGCGAGGAGACTTCATTGCGGAGCTAAGGAGGGGGAGAAACGTTTCTACAAAGGTTTTATGTTCGTTTACTCTTAGTTAAAGTAGTTAACTAGTTGCTTATTCGCCTAGAATTCTAGCTAACGATCCGTATTAAGGTTTCTCGGCACCCGTAAAATTTCAAATTGGCATGGTTGAAGCCATGTGAGACCTTTTGGGAGCGCCTAGGAAACCTACAAGAATCATATCTGGTAAATACATACCCTGGAGCAAGTGTCTAATTGGGAAATCAGTTTTTCTTTTAACAATACACAGTGAAACTGAAACATTGAAATGTTTCAAAGGGGTATCCGGGTATTCCTAGTAATGCCTCTTCCATTATCCAGATTCACAACTGTAACCATATATTTCTTTGACATCTCTCTAAATCCATTCATATGTCTTTAGTCATTACCTTCTGTACACCCCTTTAGGCCAAATGGTTTTCTTCCTTCCCTACCGCTCGGCAACAGCCTATGGTTTGGAAGAAGACTATCCAATAAGAATAATGGGTGTACTGTCATAATCCTAGGAGCACTCGCAAAGCGAGAGAAGGTGAAGATAAAAGACAACCGAATAAACCTTATTCCTATTTCTCCCAAATCCGAATCTATCCCCGAACTGGAACAAGTTCCTTTCGAGTTCGTATATAACCATACGATGGAGTATCCAAATAACTGTGGATCTTCGTAGTGATACGAAGTGTTCTGGAGAAATACAAAGGTGAAATGGGAGTGGTAATGAAATACTTGGTTTGGTCGTGAATAGCAGTCGCAATTTACTTTGCCCTCTTTCTAATCCCTCTACTTGACTTAACTTAATACCCTCTGTACACTACACTTAGGCTAATCGGCTTTCTTCGTTCCCTACCGTTCGGCACCAGCCTAAGGTTTGGAAGAAGATTATCCAATAGGCGTAACGGGTGTACTATCCCCTAATCCAAGGAGTACTCGCAACCTGAGAGAAGGTAAAAGGAAAAGACAACTGAATAGTCCTATTCGTTTTCTCAGAACCGGAAACCATTCTCGAATAAATTCCTTCGAGTTCGTATATAACCATACAATGGTTTTATCCAATGAAAGTTGACGTCCGTAGTAATACGGGGTGTCCTGGAGAGAAGGGTAAAAATAGGAGTGGCAATGAGGTATGCAACTCTGACAATCTAAAAGCCAGTGTTTAAGAAGGTTCGGTTAATTTGGTCACTGAGTCATAGTCAAGGATCGGGCCATGGTCGCTGCCAAAGAGAGAGAGAAAAGAAACACTCAGCATGCACTCTAACCTAGATCAGAATGGTTACCAATTTGTCTAATCAGGAAACCTCCCACTGTACCGTCAAATTCTCCTCCAAACCTTAAAGAAGAATTAGTCGAGATCACCCGAGGAGTAAACCAACTCATCAGTGGGAATCGGGATCCAACTATCATCACATGATAACGTGATGGAATCCACTCACGTTATCACACTCCAGAAGGTATGCGCATATCTAGCAAGTTTTAGTTTCTTTAGAAACTCTTGATGTGATTTTTACCCCATGCTCTTATGACCTTGACGAAGGACAACATATCACAAGTCACATGTCAAGTTCTACCCGTCATTATCCAGGTTGATTTGAACCCACCCGTACCTACCTTTGACTTTGGCCAACAAGGCAGTACGACTGTCCCAAACCAACGCATCTATCTATGCAGCAGAAAAGTAACAAATAGCTACCATACACTATGCCTTGACGAATGCCAACATACATAGCATGAATACTAAGTGCTACCTTTCTGAAATTACGGAGGGCTACGAATGGTTTTTGGCGAAAAACCTTTAACGTATTGAACTTGATATCGTCGAAGGAACCGGATAGCTTTTATAAAAATATAGTGACGAAAACCTTTACTAAAGAGGTCACTCCCGGTGAAGGGATCTTGGCTCTTTCCCCATAGAATGAGGTGCAGGATATTCCTAACTGAATACCACGATGCAAAGCAAAAGGCAATCGGCTATAGTGAAGTTATTACCCTGACGCAAACTTCTGTCCAAGGGGTCACTCCCGGTGAAGAGATCTCGGCACTTGCCTCGTCGACTGAGGTGCAGGATATTCCAACTGAATACCACTGTGCAAAACAAAAGAGAACGTCCTTGCAATAACACCTTTTTGAAAATTGTTCCAACAATATCAGAATAGGTTTGTTTAGCTTGCATTGATCCGAATCAATGAAGTCCCATCAATTGATCACACCAATAAAGAACGAAAATAATGATGTATGTATATGCCATCCGCTTTCGCCACTGGGTCCCGTCATTAACCGTTAGGTTACTTTACTAACGACAGAGCGGGGACTGGACTAGCGCGGATTCAAAACATATGCATCATCTACTAGTATATATATCAATATATAATATTCGCTCAAGGCATGATAAAATGCAACATCACAGAAATGTAATAAGCATCACAGAACAATACAGATATCTGGGATCCCCGGGTTTCATAGAGCCGCTACTGAAACCCGATGTTCCCCTGGTCGTGTGGATAGCCTGTGCAATGAAATCCTAAACCCCTACGGGCGCGACAAGTTACCCGCCAAAACCAGAAGCGAGGCATCCCCGTTCAACAGCGTGAATGGACCACCTAGCACTTCACGGAATCCGGTAACTTGAGCACCCCTCCTTGGTCAACCTATACCCCCTATGAGTGCGGCGAATAGCCCGCCAATTCTACAGTGAAGCCCCCTCCGTCTCAATGCCATGAGATGCGGGCCCGTTTCCCTCTAGAACCTGGCTATCCGTGCACTCCACCGTGGGGTAATCCTAGTACAGAAAGTAAAATATATACAACGGGTACATCGACCTTAGCCCGGTCGTGCCCCAAAAGAATAATATACAAACAGGCAGTGACGGCAGTCTACATGTCGGATGCTCGCCCCGCAATATCAAATGTACATATACAACCAAATTGTACTACCATTGCATCCAGGCTATCCACCACGACAAATCCGCAACATCACAGCACAACACAGAACATCAACGTGAATGTCACGTTCGTAAATCCGTCTAAAAGGGTTATAGCAGTTAGACAGGATTTACCGATCAAGTGACATTCACGGTCGCAGATATAATGTAAATAGTGTGAACTAACATGTTTAAAATTTTCGATCGACTAAATTTCCCGAAGTGGGCCCCAAGTACAATTGCAGCACTCAAAATAATCTGAGCCCAAACAGAATATACCAAAAACCCTATTTCCATGTCAAAAGCCCACTATAAATATTTGGTGCAGAGAAGGCACAGAACGGCGGCGGAACCGCGGCCGGAAGGGGGTTATGGCCGCGGTTCCGCGGCGCTTCCATACGATCATGCCATCAAATTTTAACAGAATGCTTAAAAAACCCTGCTCGTATTTTTACAATGTACCGAATGATTTTTAGAGCACAAGACAAATTCGACAGAAACTGATGCATGGAAAATGTGGTTTTTGGAAATTCGTTCGATCGAACTTGTAAACACATTAAAGCAAGCTAGACTAGGTTAATGACGTGGCTCTGATACCAGTGTAAGTGCACGGCAGCGCCCCAGCCGTCAATAAGAGGCCAAAATGCGGAAACAATACTTTTCTTTAACTTTTAAAACTGGCGCTACCGCGTACTTAAAACCCGGATTGGGCCATTAACCTAATGCTAGCAAACTAGAGAATGGGTATAGTGATATACCGAGTGATCCGTGTCCTTCAGTCTTCTCGTCGTCAGCCGGATCTCCCCGCGGAATCTCTGTTCTTCACCTCCTCGTCGGAAGGGCACCACATCGCCGGGTTCTTTTACGGGCACCCACCTCTGGACCGAGGCAACTCGGGCACGAAATTGGCGAGTCGACGTGTCCAAGGATGCTGTAGGCTAAGTGTAGAGTAGTTTGTCTCAAGGGGTTATGTGATGTTGCCTTTTGGAAGTGGTGAAGGAGATGCAAGCCTTTTTGGATGAACTTGGGAATTTTTGCAAGCATGAAGAGAACAAAAACCTCAAAAAAAATTTGGACCACCCCCTAATGAATGGTCGGCCAAGCTTCATACAAAAAAATGAGAGAGGAGAGAGAATGGATCAATAATGTAGGAAAGAATGATGAGTGATGATGAGAGAATCAAATGATCACAACAAAAGTCCACACTCACAAACAATCATCTCACATCTCATCACAAAAGTCAAGAAATGATGATGCACGATCATGAAACAACCATGTGCCACTAAAAGTCTTGCCCATGCACAATTGCAAATAACCCCCTCCACCAAAATTCAGCCAAAGAAAGAAACAAAGGAAAATGGCCGAAACCGGAAAGCAAACTGCCAACTTCAGAAAAACGATCCCGTAATAAATTACAGGAAAACCCCGCGACTGTATAAACATACCTGCATTTATATTGCGACCGAATACAAATGCAACGAGACAAAATCTATACTGTATAATACTAGGATCCGGCTTAAACCAAAGCCCGCTAGTATTATCCGTCCGATCATGATCCGTGCAATACCGCACGTATATGATCGAACCCTGCCATATCTCCATACGGCCTCTACAGCGTTTCTCCCGAAACTTGAGAAACTGTATGTGGGGGACTCTAAAGACTCGTCAATACTTTGGCTGTGGATTTAACCACTAGCACGTCAGAGGTATTAGCCATACGTGACGGGCTGCTAAGTATTGACCAAAAGGGACGTCGATGAGCGAACTCATCCTGACACCCTACTGAGCCTGTCAGTGACAATATCCGTACAGTCCGGTCCGTTCGTCTATGAGCATCGCATGGCGGGCCTAGGGGGTTGGTAAAAGTCAAACCCCCAAAAGCGGTACAAGTCGTATCGGAGTGTAGCCCAGAACACCCTGAGATACTACTGGAATACCTACCAGTAAATCTCCTTACTTGGCCAAGGACATCGTGTAATGGTTCTCCCAGACAGAGCGCGACCTCACCCCCAATACCGGGAGAGACGAACCCCTGCAGATCCGCTCACTGCCTCCATGTGGCTCGGGACTGTACCCAACTAAAACCTGTTTGCACGACTCCTTTGAGCCATGGTAGGGTAGTAATCAAAATACAGTGGGAACTTACACGAGACAAATGACGATCTTAGGTCGATGAACTAATCTGTACACATGTCACCAGGGAACTGCTATCTGACGTCAGGTATAAGACCAACTAGCATGTTCCCGGCGAGTCCTGTCCGGTGTACTTATAACCCAATGAGCACCTGTATACTGTAAGTCCACGTTGCGACCCCCGGTTCTTACGGGGAGGCGGAAACGGTATAAAATCAAAATTTTAACGCAAGAGGCAACATGGACTAAGCTAGGTCGGGATCTTTACCTAAACTAAAACTAGCATACTAAGCTGAAGATATTTAGCTACTCGGATGAAGATGGTTATACCTAAACTTGAACTCCTTCTCTTCAAGCTCCGATGGTGGTTCGATGGCTCCTTCTCGTTGTCTCCGTACGCCGAAGATAGATCCACTTGAAAGCTCCAACCTTTAGCTCCTTCTTCGTTCTTTGAATAAACTAGTTCACTTGGTTTGCTAAACCTAGTGAACTAGAATGAGTAGAGATGATTTGGAATGGGATTTTATCTATGGTTCTTGATTCTCAACTCATGAGACAAGAGAACCATAGATCAAGAGAGGGAGCAAGAGGTTGAGGGTGAGAGCAAGAGGAGAGCTCAAGAACAAGAGAGAGAATGAGCAAGAAAGAATGAGCAACTCTTTTTTCTTTCACCCTCTCATAATCCAAAGTGATCATAACTCATCATAGTCAAAAAAGTCTTATGTGATGGTTAGAAGCAACCATAACCTTATCATGTCATGCACTCATTTTGCTCAAATGAGAAAGCAAGAAAAGTCTTTGGCATGAAATGATAACCATGGTTATCATGATGGTCAACTAGTCAAGCCTAGTCAACCGGTCAACAAGTCAACAAAAGTCAACAAGTCAACAAAGTCAACAAGTCAACAAAAGTCAACAAGTCAACAACCATATCACCATAATACTTAATTAATATAATAGTTAATCACATATCATATTCTCATTAGGGTTGAGCATAAAGTCAAATAGTCAACGGTCAACTGTCAACAACCCTAATGAGAATCCGCAGCCTCTGCCTCCCTGTCAACTGTGCATACACACCCGCATCCGCGTTCCGAGGAACACGAATGCAAACTGGATAAATCCAATCCCATAAGGTACACTAGGATCTGGCTTAAACCAAAGCCCGCTAGTGTAAACTGTCCGGACACTGTACGTGCACAAGTGCACGGATGTGACCGAACCCTGTCGCAAAACCATGCGACTTGTCGCAATACCATGCGACCTCTACTCTTTTGCCTAAAGGCGAAAAGCTTTCTGTGTGGGACTCTAAAGACTCGACACTACGCTGGCAGTGGGTTTAACCACAGACCGCAAGCGGCACTAGCTGTGCGTAACGGTCCCCAGGTAATGCCGACAAGAAGACCGACGAGGCGAAACCCATCTGAACTCCTACTGAGCCTGAGTGTGACATTCTCCGTACAGTCCGGTCTGTTCGTCTGATACATCGCATGGCGGGCCTAGGGGGCGGTAAACGTCAGTCCCCCAATAGCGGTACAAGTCGTGCCGGAGTGAAGCCCAATACACCCTGAGATAACACTGGAAACCTACCAGTATATCTCGTTTGCCCTGGCCAGGGACTACTCGTGTAATGGCTCTCCTAGACACAGCGCGATGTCAACCCCCAATACCGGGAGAGACGAATCCTGTCTAACCGTCACTGCCTCCAAGTGCTTCGGGACTGCACCCAACCACCACCTGTTTGCACGACTCCTTTGAGCCATGGTAGGGTAGTGATCAAAGTACAGTGGGAACACACCCGAGGCGAAGTGACAGTGTCAAGTCAGCGGACTAAGCTGTACTCATGTCACCTGGGAACTGATAACTGACGATAGGTATAATACCAACTAGTCAGTTCCCGACGAGTCCTGTCCAGTGTACCCGTAACCTAACGAGCACCCGCATACTATCTCAAGTACGACGTACTGACGGCTGTGGGACAGACCGTCTCCAACACTGGGATGAGAAGCGCATGCGCTGGTCTACTCCGGAGTATCGATGCCCTGTCTCGATAGTCCTGCGACCAGGGACCAGAATAAGGATGTGCTTATAGATTACCCAGCCCCCACTAGTGTGACTGCCATCACAACGCTGGTAATCAAGCAAAGATCCTAAGGGCTCCACTAATGCGTATAAGTGATATACTGAAATAAACACAAGTACACATTGAAGTAGAAACAAACCAAGTAGCATACTACTATTTTGAGCAAGATTGTATATACAAGGTGAATATCCCAAGCATCCATTAAGTAATATACAAACTAGTATGATACAGTAATGGCCTCTAGGGCATATACACTAACAATCTCCCACTTGCACTAAGGCCATGTACTGGCGTATCGAAGACCTATCATCTCGATCAGCCGCTCGAACTGAGTCTGGGGCAAGGCCTTGGTGAATGGATCTGCAGTGTTGTCTTCTGAAGCGACTCTCCGAACCTCGATCTCCTGGCGATCCACGATCTCCCTGATCAGGTGATACCGCCTCAAGATGTGCCTGGATCTCTGATGGGACCTGGGTTCCTTCGCTAAAGCTATAGCCCCGTTGTTGTCGCAATACAGAGGTATTGGATCAACAATGGACGGAACCACCTGAAGTTCTTTCAAGAACTTCCTCATCCAGACAGCTTCTTTTGCGGCATCAGATGCAGCGATGTATTCCGCTTCCATCGTCGAGTCTGCAACGGTTTCCTGTTTGGAACTCTTCCAACACACCGCCCCTCCATTGAGGGTAAAGACAAAACCCGACATGGACTTGGAATCATCCTTGTCACTCTGGAAGCTGGAGTCAGCAAAGGCCTCGATCTGGAGGTCTTTTCCGCCATACACCAAGAACATCTCCTTAGTCCTTCTCAGGTACTTGAGAATGTTCTTTACCGCTATCCATTGTTTCTCCCAAGGGTTAGACTGATACCGGCTTACCACACTCAGTGCATAAGCTACATCCGGTCTGGTACACAACATCGCATACATTATAGAGCCTACCGCAGAAGCGTAGGGTATAATAGACATGCGATCCCTCTCTAAATCAGTCTTGGGAGACATCTCTTTAGAGAGGGTGATCCCGTGACAAGCCGGTAGGTTACCGCACTTGGAATCTTCCATACTGAACCTCTTCAGTATGGTGTCGATGTACCTGGACTGCGAAAGTCCTAATATCCTCTTGGATCTGTCACGGTAGATCCGGATACCCAGAATGTATGAGGCATCACCCAGGTCTTTCATGGAGAACCTGTGTGACAAGAACCCCTTGACAGATTGTAGCATAGGAATGTCATTTCCTATTAAGAGAATGTCATCCACGTACAAAACGAGGAATACTACAGTTCTCGCTACAAATCTACTATAGATGCATGGTTCATCTGGATTTTTGATAAAGCCAAATTCTTTGACCGTCTCATCAAAGCAGATGTTCCAACTCCGCGACGCCTGCTTTAGTCCATAGATGGACTTAAGCAACTTGCACACCTTTCCGCTGCTCCCATTCTGAATGAAACCCTCCGGCTGGTCCATATAGACACACTCCTCTAAATTTCCATTTAGAAAAGCTGTCTTTACGTCCATTTGCCAGATCTCATAATCGTGGAAGGCAGCAATGGCAAGAAGGATCCGAATGGATTTCAGCATGGCTACTGGAGAAAAGGTTTCGTCGTAGTCCAAGCCAGGTCGTTGACGAAAACCCTTTGCTACCAGCCTAGCTTTATAGGTCTCAACCTGTCCATCTACACCAATCTTCCTTTTTGAAGATCCACTTGCATCCTACGGGTTTTACCCCGTCTGGAGCAATGTCCAACGTCCATACCTTGTTGGTGTACATGGACTCCATTTCGGTCCGCATTGCATCCAGCCATTTCACTGAGTCAACGCTCTGAACGGCCTGCTGGAAGCTAGTAGGCTCATCATAATCTATGATACAATCCTCTCTATCCCCGTCTATGAGAAAACCGTAGTATCTCTCGGGCGGATGAGACTGCCTACTACTTCTGCGGAGCGGCGTAGGAATGTCCTGTTCTGTTGAACCCTCTGGTTCCACTAACCTTTCAGTAATAGTCTGTGGTTCTGGAATTTCTTCCAGTTCTACTGCGCTCCCACTAATCTCCTTTTCCAAGAACTGGTGTTCCAGAAAGTGGGCATTACGAGAAACAAGGACTTTTTGTTCCTCTGCGTAGTAGAAAAGATACCCCCTGGTGTTCTTTGGGTATCCCACAAACTTGCACAGTATTGAGCGTGCCTCGAGTTTGTCCGCATGCTGCTTTTTGACAAAAGCTGGACATCCCCAGATCTTCAGATATTGAAGATAGGGTTTCTTCCCACTCCACATTTCATATGGGGTGGTAGGCACAGTCTTAGTGGGAACTCGGTTCAAAAGGTATGCGGCTGATTCTAGCGCGTACCCCCAGAATGATCGCGGTAACTCAGCGTTACTCATCATGGACCGCACCATATCCAATAGGGTGCGGTTCCGTCTCTCCGATACACCGTTATGTTGCGGGGTGTATGGAGGAGTAAGCTGAGAGAGAATTCCGTTCTCTTTTAAATAGTCCAGGAACTCGGCACTTAAGTATTCTCCACCTCGATCCGATCTTAGAATCTTAATACTTTTGCCGGTCTGTTTCTCTACTTCATTCTTATACTCCTGGAATTTTCCAAAGGCCTCGGACTTATGTTTCATTAAGAAGACATAAACGTACCTTGAGAAGTCATCCGTAAAAGTAATGAAGTAAGAATGTCCGCTTCGGGCATGTGTAGACATTGGACCGCACACGTCACTGTGTACGAGTCCCAAGAGCTCGCTCGCTCTTACTCCATGTCCAGTAAACGGAGTCTTTGTCATCTTTCCTTTGAGACAAGATTGACAAGTGGCATACGATTGATATTCGAACGCATTCAAATATCCTTCTGTATGTAACTTAGTCAACCTTCTTTCATTGATGTGACCCAATCTACAATGCCATAAGAAAGTCTGATTTATTTCTGGAGACTTTCTTTTGTGTGTATTCTGGACGTTGAAAATTTGTGGTTGGTTTAACACGTATATACCATTACTCAATGTACCTGACCCAATCAAAACTTGAT
This sequence comes from Agapanthus africanus, assembly GCA_030015575.1. NCBI lineage: Eukaryota > Viridiplantae > Streptophyta > Magnoliopsida > Asparagales > Amaryllidaceae > Agapanthus > Agapanthus africanus. The sequence goes on along the minus strand of CM057340.1, from coordinate 318,760,123 downwards.
TAAGGTGAATGTTTACAACATTACTTACAAACGCAAATTCATAACCTTCTTTAGAAACTAAAGATACAGAAATGATATTACAAGTTGCGTTGGGTACAAAAAAGCAATTACGCAAAACCAAAACATGTCCATCTGACATTCCCAGGTGATAGTCCCCCACGGCTTTAGCATCCATGCTAGCTCCGTTTGCAACTTTGAGGGTCATGTCACCTGCCTTCAAAACCCTACGGTTTCTCAACGCCTGCAAAGAATTACAGATATGAGATCCTGATCCGGTATCCAATACCCAGGAAGTAGAGTTTATTGAAAGACAATTTTCAATAACATACACACCTGAAGCTGAAGCTGCAACCTGCTTCAATTCCTGTGTTCTGGCCTTCCAGGCCCTGCAATCATTCTTCCAGTGTCCTTTCTTATGACAATAGAAGCATTCTTCCTTATCCACAAGCTTCCCCGCTATCTTTGTTGCTTTTCCTTTTCCCTTCGTATCCACTTTACAAACACCGCCCCTTTGTTTGGCGGGGGCCTTCTTCTTCTTTCCCTTGGCTTTCGCCTTGGACCTAGAAGAAGATGATCCTCCTACAAACAAAGTGGATGTATCCCTACTTTTCTGTAGGGTGCCCTCTGCGCTCCTCAGCATGTTGAGGAGCTCTGAAAGTTCAACCTCTTTTTCTTGTAAGTTGAAGTTCAGTATAAACTGGGCGTAAGTGGAAGGAAGGGACTGGAGAACTATATCCGTGTATAGCTCACTCTCCAATGTGATCCCTAGGTCAGCGAGCTCCTCAATGAAGCCGATCATCTTTAGCACGTGCTCGGCTACTGATGATCCGACGGCCATTCTTGTCGAAAATAACTTTTTCGACGCTTCGTATCTTGCGATACGTGATTGCTCTCCATACAGTTCTTTTGTATGGAGCAATATGGACTCCATGTCCATATTCTCATGCCTCCTCTGATGTTCGTTGTCCATCGAGGCAAGCAGGAGGCACTTGGCCTTCGCGCTATCAATCTCCCAAGTCTTGCGGATTTCCTTATCCGCGACACTGGAAGTTGGACCAGGGACAGGGGGAGCTTTGGTGGTAAGAAGATACCCCAGCTTGTCATAAGTGATTGCTATCTTGACATTCCTGAGCCAATCTTTGTAGTTTGGCCCTGTCAGTTTGTTTTTATCCAGGAGTAACTTAAGTCCAGTCATGTTGATTGGTCGCTGCAATTAGGAGAGAGAAGAAGAAACACTCAGCATGATGCTCTTGCAAGTTTAGAGTGGTTTTTAGTTTGTCTAAACAGGATGGCTCCCACTGTTTCTCGAATCCCTCCTCAAACCATAAAGGAAGAATTAGTCAGGATCAATCCCACCATACAATACTTGCTTAACCGTTCAGCCAGGCCGGTGTCGGTACTTCGAGGGAGGTTTTCCAACGCTTTCGCGAAGTTCCTTAATTAAAGAACCTCTTTTCCCTGGGGGCGTAGCCCCGCTAACACCTTTCTAGGCACCTACTAGGTTTATAGCATTGATCGTTAAGTGAGAAATTTCCCGAGGAGTAGCATATACTCACAGTAGGATCGGGATCCAAATATCATCGCGTGACGAAACTGAAGGAATCCTACCAGAATCATCACACTCCAAATGGTATGCATATCTAGCAAGTTTCAGTACTTATGAAACTCCCGATGTGGATTTTTGCCCCATGCTCTTATGACCTTGGCGTGAGGTCAAAATGTCATAAGTCACATGTCAAGTTCGTCCCATCATTATCCAGGTTAATTTGAACCCACCCGTACATACCCTTGACGTAGGCCAAAATGGCAGTACGACTGTCTCAAACCAACGCATTCTATCTATGCAACAGATAAATATCCGGCAGCTACCAATCACTATGCCTTGGCGTGAGGTCAAAATACATAGCTTGAATACTACCGAATATTTAACTGAAATGATGGAGGGCTACGGATGGTTTTGGCAAAACCGTGAACGTAGTGAACTTGATTTGGTCGATGGAACGAGATAGCTTTTAAATGGAGTGGCTCAAACTCCGTATTTTAAAAGTTTGTTTTGAAAAGAACCGAGTGGTTTTTCGAAAGTGTTCCAACGACTTTAACTTGGTTTATTATCTTGCATTAGTTCTTTTAATGCGTGATATTCTTGCATTAGTTCTTTTAATGCGTCCCATCATTTAATCCTACCATTGCAGAAAACAACCAAAATATGACGTACGCTTATGCCATTCGCATTCGCCACGGGGCCCCGTCATTACCCGTTAGGTTACTTAACTAACGACAGAGCGGGGGCTGGGCTAGCGCGTTTGTAAAACATAAGCAACGCCTAAATAATATCATATATAGATATACTGCAATGATAAACATTTCAGATCACAGATAAATACATTGGATATACTAGCAATCTGTAATTTGTACGAGCCTGTAACAAAAACAGATAACACGGTCGCGGTGAATAGCCAAAACCCCACCCAAGACCCCTACGGGTGCGGCAAACTACCCGCCAAGTACCCGAAGCGTAGCAACCTCCCTCATCTCCATGAGTAGGCCACTCGACACTTCGGCATACCCGGTAGTTTGTGCACCCCTCCATGGGTCTATCCTAGGAGCAAAAACAGTAAAAAGAAATTATACAATGACGGCTACAACCCCGACCCGGTTGTGCAGCCATACAAATAATTATTATATCAATTTACAAATTTACATGAATTGCAAGAAAAGAAAACTCTCGTCTCACAACCCCCGGCTATTCACCCGCGACAATCCAACATATTTATATACACATTCCAGCACATTACAGATCATGTATAACCCCGACCAATCGACTTATAGCGATTAGCCGACGTTCAATACATGCAAACATCACAGATATAACCATCATAGTCAAAGTGCAGTGAAGTTCGGAAAAATACGGAATTATAGGACCCCAAAAGGAAATTTCTTTTCTGGAAAATCTGGGCCCATATAATATATTTCAAAAATCCCAAAACCAACACAGACACACACTGCACGAAAAACGATGCACAGAAGACGACAAAGCGCGGCGGTTCCGCGGCGGATACCTAGCTCACGCGGCGGAAGGGCGGCGGTTTGGACGAATTACTGTATCGTTTTTCTTGGGTGTGCACACAAAACCCTGAGCCAAATTTACAAGTGTAAAGTTTTTCATTTTGAGCCAAAAAAAAAATTTCAACAGAAACTCAGATTTTGTAAAAGTTTGGTTTTTGGATTTTTCCGGTTCCGAACTTCGTTACACTTCACTACCAAGCTAGTTTAAGTTTAGTTAGGCTCTGATACCACTGTAAGTCCACGTTGCGACCCCCGGTTCTTACGGGGAGGCGGAAACGGTATAAAATCAAAATTTTAACGCAAGAGGCAACATGGACTAAGCTAGGTCGGGATCTTTACCTAAACTAAAACTAGCATACTAAGCTAAAGATATTTAGCTACTCGGATGAAGATGGTTATACCTAAACTTGAACTCCTTCTCTTCAAGCTCCGATGGTGGTTCGATGGCTCCTTCTCGTTGTCTCCGTACGCCGAAGATAGATCCACTTGAAAGCTCCAACCTTTAGCTCCTTCTTCGTTCTTTGAAGAAACTAGTTCACTTGGTTTGCTAAACCTAGTGAACTAGAATGAGTAGAGATGATTTGGAATGGGATTTTATCTATGGTTCTTGATTCTCAACTCATGAGACAAGAGAACCATAGATCAAGAGAGGGAGCAAGAGGTTGAGGGTGAGAGCAAGAGGAGAGCTCAAGAACAAGAGAGAGAATGAGCAAGAAAGAATGAGCAACTCTTTTTTCTTTCACCCTCTCATAATCCAAAGTGATCATAACTCATCATAGTCAAAAAAGTCTTATGTGATGGTTAGAAGCAACCATAACCTTATCATGTCATGCACTCATTTTGCTCAAATGAGCAAGCAAGAAAAGTCTTTGGCATGAAATGATAACCATGGTTATCATGATGGTCAACTATTCAAGCCTAGTCAACCGGTCAACAAGTCAACAAAAGTCAACAAGTCAACAAAGTCAACAAGTCAACAAAAGTCAACAAGTCAACAACCATATCACCATAATACTTAATTAATATAATAGTTAATCACATATCATATTCTCATTAGGGTTGAGCATAAAGTCAAATAGTCAACGGTCAACTGTCAACAACCCTAATGAGAATCCGCAGCCTCTGCCTCCCTGTCAACTGTGCATACACACCCGCATCCGCGTTCCGAGGAACACGAATGCAAACTGGATAAATCCAATCCCATAAGGTACACTAGGATCTGGCTTAAACCAAAGCCCGCTAGTGTAAACTGTCCGGACACTGTACGTGCACAAGTGCACGGATGTGACCGAACCCTGTCGCAAAACCATGCGACCTGTCGCAATACCATGCGACCTCTACTCTTTTGCCTAAAGGCGAAAAGCTTTCTGTGTGGGACTCTAAAGACTCGACACTACGCTGGCAGTGGGTTTAACCACAGACCGCAAGCGGCACTAGCTGTGCGTAACGGTCCCCAGGTAATGCCGACAAGAAGACCGACGAGGCGAAACCCATCTGAACTCCTACTGAGCCTGAGTGTGACATTCTCCGTACAGTCCGGTCTGTTCGTCTGATACATCGCATGGCGGGCCTAGGGGGCGGTAAACGTCAGTCCCCCAATAGCGGTACAAGTCGTGCCGGAGTGAAGCCCAATACACCCTGAGATAACACTGGAAACCTACCAGTATATCTCGTTTGCCCTGGCCAGGGACTACTCGTGTAATGGCTCTCCTAGACACAGCGCGATGTCAACCCCCAATACCGGGAGAGACGAATCCTGTCTAACCGTCACTGCCTCCAAGTGCTTCGGGTCTGCACCCAACCACCACCTGTTTGCACGACTCCTTTGAGCCATGGTAGGGTAGTGATCAAAGTACAGTGGGAACACACCCGAGGCGAAGTGACAGTGTCAAGTCAGCGGACTAAGCTGTACTCATGTCACCTGGGAACTGATAACTGACGATAGGTATAATACCAACTAGTCAGTTCCCGACGAGTCCTGTCCAGTGTACCCGTAACCTAACGAGCACCCGCATACTATCTCAAGTACGACGTACTGACGGCTGTGGGACAGACCGTCTCCCACACTGGGATGAGAAGCGCATGCGCTGGTCTACTCCGGAGTATCGATGCCCTGTCTCGATAGTCCTGCGACCAGGGACCAGAATAAGGATGTGCTTATAGATTACCTAGCCCGCACTAGTGTGACTGCCATCACAACGCTGGTAATCAAGCAAAGATCCTAAGGGCTCCACTAATGCGTATAAGTGATATACTGAAATAAACACAAGTACACATTGAAGTAGAAACAAACCAAGTAGCATACTACTATTTTGAGCAAGATTGTATATACAAGGTGAATATCCCAAGCATCCATTAAGTAATATACAAACTAGTATGATACAGTAATGGCCTCTAGGGCATATACACTAACATATACATCTTAGTTGAACCAACTGACACCAGTGGCTTGTGAGACCGGCCACCACCCCTCGTCGGGGTCTCGACTGTATACACTAGCCTACTCTGGAGTATCGATGCCCTGTTTCGAAAACTCCCACGACTAGGGACCTTTTAAGGATGTGCTTATAGACCCCAGCTCCCACGTATATGATCGCCATCATACTGCTGGATGTCAAGCAAGAATCCTATCAACATGCAATAGTGACCTGTAAGGTCACCTGAAACAGTACACGATGATAAAGATAAACCAGATAGCATACTATCATCTTGAGTAAGACTGTTCTAACGGTATAGGTCCTCTCTCAATCATTGCAATCACATGCATGTGATCCAATAATTGACTCTGAGGGCACTATCTCCAACAAAACACCCATTGATGATGTTCCTTCTTATGATCATGTATCCATTCTGGATCTGTCGTTTTCTCTCATGTCGTTGATCTGCTTTCTTCGATACTCGATTGAGGTTCCTGTCACCATAGTTTGAGATGTTTCTAGTGTTGCGGTCAGGGAGAGCTCGTCTGGTACAAGGGCTGACCATTGTGTTTTCTGGTGACATGGGAACGTCTCGATGTAGTGTTGTGTTGTGGCCTCTTGTAGAGGCGAATGTTTGGTTTTACACCGGATGATCGGGCCATGGTTAGAGCTTCCAGTTGTGAGGGGACTGTTGATGAACAGCATACCTCAGAGATTTTGATGTCGCCTACCGTGCAGACAGGTAACCCCGCTATCGCTGAGATGATGGGATGTCCCTTCAAGAGCTTACGAACTAAGATCGCCGGAGCTTCCAGGAAGAAATGCGACAGATAATAGCTAGTCTATCCCGAGTTAGGAGACGAAGATGATTCGTCAGATTGATGCGCCGACGCAAGCCCAGTTGAATTGAAGATTTCCAGTGTGGAGAGAATCTTACTCAGACCTAGAGTAGACCGATTCAGAGATGACCGCCGATGTATCGCCGTTTCTGGAGGATTGAGGCATTGTTTAGCGTGCGAACGAAGGGTATCCGCATGTCACCTAAGCGAAGTTGAAAAGAACGGACGTGTATTGAGTATTCCTCCGATGGTTGGGGCGAGTTCCAGAGTGTGAAGCTACAGAGTACGCGATTTCGAGTCCGTGCGAGAGACTTCGGATTGACCGTTTCCGAGAACAGTTGCAGTGCGCAGATAGCGTGGCATGACGTCATAGTGAGAGATGATAAAGTCGAATGGAACCAGAAGTTCGTGCGAGATGCTGACGAACTGTTATTACTCCCCGTCGAGACCAGAGACCTGATATACTTACATAGGCGTTGGGATGCGGCCAGTTTTCGAGGGAATGTGTGCGGAACACGCAGATTTCCAGAAAACGAGAAAGGATTATGTAAGAAAACCAGCCTCCGTACAGTTCGGCATAGGCAAGATCGGAAGAGACCTTGAACAGGATTCCTTCCGGGACACTGCTGTAATGAGATTTGCACCCAGGATCAGAGGTGTCACGTGTATTCAGAGAGCCAGAGGCCGACGCCAGCAACATGCTGCTTTACGAGTGGTCATGATGATTGACCGAGAGATGACCAGAGATGTGCCAGAACGGAATCGTCCCCGTCAGCACATCTGACAGGGCCGATGAGCCGATGGATTGCGAGATTGGTAAATTCTCAGAGGAGATAAGGACCCAGAGACCGAGGATTCCAGACCGTGAGCAGGACGCGAACGGATGTTCTTTCCCTGTCAGTTTTGGGCGCACCGATATTTTCCGACATTGTAGGAGGTGTACCGCGATGTCAATTATTGCGATTTGCGTTTGTGATCCGAGTGTCACGCTTATATCGCTTGGATTTGAGTTTTGATGATGAGTTTCCTGATATTTATTTCGTGCACCATGGCTGCACCTACTGGGTATTTACAATTTTGCGCATAGTTATCGCACCATATATATATTTTATACACCGTTGTGTTGATTTGCGATTTGTGCCTATTGCGTTTGATGTCGTTTTTGTTCCTTCTCCGCACATGTTTATAATTTCATGGATTTCATACGGATGATTTGATTTATGCTTTCGGCATAGTTTTCATGCACTTTTAGTATTTGATTTGCTTTTGTGCACGTTGATGCACATGGTTGTGCGATTACATACCACGGTATACCTGATTTGGATTTGGATTGATATGTGTTGTATACCGTCGAGTCGATTTTGATACTCGATATTGTTTTATGCACCTTTTGCACCTGATTGGATCCTTGTGCACATCAAATGCACCCGACATTGTTGTCGTGCACACCCGTTGCACCAGACAGATGCTTTCGTGCATACCTGTTGCACCTAGATTTGCTTTGTGCTTATTGTGGCACCTGTATTTGGATTTGATTTCCATGCGCACCAGACGCATGTAATTATTGGATACGCCTTTTGAGGATGATTTGCTTTTGAGCACATTGTTTTCATGTTGGGCGCTATATTGTGTAGTAGCCAGACTGGACTTATCTGAGGACAGTACCTGAGTACTCTGCATGCATTAAAAAGATTACTAAATGGGTTTTCAAGAGGAGCTATTGTCTCGCTATTTTCTTAAGTGTCCGTGAGCGACACAAACGTTTATAAAGGAAAACCTTTTGGGATGTTTTGAAAACGATGGAACGTGTATTTAAGAAAACATTATGGACATATATTATTATTTTAAAAATGAGCGTCCGTCAGTTATGCCTTGAGTTACGCATTCCCGTGGCGATTTAGAAAATATTTTGCATGTATTTTATTCAGATTTTGAAGTTTTCAAAGATGCGCACTATACACGTATTATAGTATTTGACTAGTGTATATTGAATTTCGGTATTGGATTTCGAGATCCGTATCTCTATTGTAACTCAGAGGATAAGTGTGCAAATCCGATGATTTGCGTGACGCTTGATGGAGTTTGATTTTGAGTTTTGTACTCGTTTTTATGCGCACTTGACGCGCTTTGTTATTTCTGCGTCTTCCATGATTTCGGAGCCCCGTTGATTTGAGCTGATTATTGAAATGTTTTAGATTTTGGGGGTTTAAATTTAAATTCGGGGACCAAATTTTTTTAAGGGGGGAAGATTGTAACATTTCAGAAAATATAAAATATTATTTTTGGAATTTAATATTAAAATAATAATTTTCCCGAAAACTGCCCGATTTGCGAAATTGGGGTTTTCGAAAAAAGGTATAAATATATACCGATAATTATGAAATAAATGGAAATTAAAATGATTTATTAATTTAATTATATAATAAAAGTATTTGGCATTTTTAAAATTTATTTTATGCTGTTTTAATAAAAACCCGATTAGTGCACTGCTAATCGTGATTAAGCCAAATCCGCGTTTCTACAGTTTTCCATGGTTAGTGCACAGTGACATGTTTCATTTTGTTACATGTTTCATTTCTTTTGTGTTATGGTTTATTGGTGGGGAGAAAAGAAAAAGAAAAGAAAAGGTCAAAAGGGGACAAAATGATTAGGTTAGGTGGGCTTTTGGAGAGAGAGAGAGAGATTGTATGAATTGGTGAGAGAGAGGGAGGGGGTTGCTGCCCTTTTCATTTCCCCTATCTCTTTTGTTCTCTCCTTCATCTCCCTCAAGCCACAACCCTCCACTAAAATCCCTAGATCCATCTCCTAACAACCCCCAAAACCCTACACACCCTTCACAAAAATTAATCCCCTCTTCAACCTCTACACATGAGACCAAGAAATTTCAGTTTTCGATGATCTTGGGGGATTCATGGGTGCTGTACGAGGTAATCCCTTCACCAATTGGGTGGTTTTTCATTTACATTAGTGTTCATATGTGTTTAAATGTGATATTGTGAAGGTTAGTGGACATTGGGGAAACCCTAGAAAAGGGTTGAGTGTTTATTGGAATTGGTGATGCGTAGTGGCTGCCTACAAGCCTTAGTGGTGTTTTACTGACCTGGAACGGGGGATGGAACCCAAAATACGGATTTGGGATTTGAGTTCATGTCGATTTGTGATAATAGTGATGGTATTTTAGGATCTGGAGTGACCCGGGTGACCTGAAAAATTTTCTGAGATCACAGAGGGATGTGCAGGTGATACGGAGCATAACCTAGAGACCCGAGACCAAACCCTAACACATGGGCCGAAATTTTAATCCCCTGGGCCGCAATTTGCAGCCGGGACACTTCATTTTTGGTTCCTGCTTCGTCTGTAGCTCCTATGTCAGTAAAATGGACCCTCCATATATGAAATTTTTGCCAATTTGGCTTAGGGTAAAATCTGGGACCATTTCCATGAGTTGGTGCATCGTTTTACGACTTCGTTTTGACTTGATTTTGGTATTTGGTTTTGTGTTTCTGTCGTTTGGCGTTTGGACGTCCACGACCAGGGTTTTTGGTCGTGTCTTGCACGCAAAGCTATAGGTTTTGACCTATGAGCGAAACGTGTACCGCTTTGGTTTTCCGCCTTGATTTTAATACGCATTGCGATTGTTGATTATTGTAGGTACCTTCGCATGGATTCCGAGGCGACAGAGCGTGGCGTCATCGATTTCAGCGAGCGAAGACCAGGTGAGTGGATCTATATCCACGGGGGAAGTCGGGTGGATGGCGTATAGCACCCCCGCAATGTATTGATGGAAAACTGATTATAGAATATGGTTTGGAAAACTGGATTAGGAAACTAGGGTTACAATGAGGATAGCTACGAAACCATATTAGAAACTAGAGCTTAGTTAGAAGTGATGTGTTACGGCTATTATGTGATGACGGAATTCGAGGACGACGTTTGTCGATATTGCCGTTTAGGGTACTGTAGGACTGGATAGTCAATGTAGAGGCGTCATCCGAACCATACCCTTTTGTAAATCGAAGAATCGTATGTATTTTAAATATATATACTTCGAGGGATGTTACGGATTTTCAAATGACATCTTTTCCTTATAACACCGTAACCCTTATTTTCAAAACTACGATTCATTTCTTTTAAAGTCTGATTGTATGGTTCGGGTGTATATGTTAGATTAAATACCTATGCTTATAGTAGAGATGGAATGTTTAGGTAAACTCGGCTTGATATGAGTTATAAATGTGATGAAAAGATCATAAGACGGATATGATGACCAGATGTTATGTTGGTATACGGATGCGAGTCGATCGAGATGATTATACCATGTCGGTCCCCTGATGTGAGATTACTGCGGATGTGACCTGGGGCATAGGTATATTGATACATATATAGATATTTATAGAATGTTGTGAATCATGGATGATTGGCTGTACGTGATTTCAGGCCGTACCCTCATTTGTCGTATAGGATGATAGGATCCCTATTAGCTTAATGCCGCCGTACGATGATTTTCCGTGCGTGATGAGTTTGACTGGATGATTGATCCTTACCCTTGACTAGAGGCTGCCGTACGACGGATCATACCGTACGCGATGTTGCGAGGCTGGATGCCGATTAATAGATTCCCGGACTCGTTCATATTAGATACGTATACCCGTCAGCAGTGCATATGATTTACCTTATGCTGCATTCATATTATTTCCATTGCATTGCTAATACCTGTGCTAGTACACTTGCACCATTATCGATGATGCGTGTAGTACACAGATTTGCTGGCTCACACACTTCATCATCGATAATTGCCATGTCACTACAAAGTAGGATTGCTGCATCATGATATGACTCTATACATCATTTATTTGCTATAGTTACCCGTGCACTTATATACGATGTTGCATTTGACTTTTGAGATATTGGGAACCGCAAGGCATATTTTCAAAACTGGAATTCTTTAAAGGAGCGGTTTTCCCTTAATATGATATATCAATGTTCCTTGTTGCGTAATATACGGATATGCTTATATTTCCATCATATGCCCCATACTTCATGCTTTATGATTTTACGCATTGAGATATGCTGTGTTTATGAGATTTCTGGATTTGAGAACCGTGGACATTTTAAAAGAGATTATGTATTGTTTTAAAAACCCGGTTTCTCTTGTTATGATCTTTCAGTGCGTCCACCACGTGTTTTCTCGGTTCTTAGAGCGCCATGTGAAACCCGATTTGAGGAGGCGGTTGAGGCCGATTGCGGGTACATGGTGGACCCGGTATGGTACCCCGGGATGAGAACGGATCTGCTGTGTAGCTAGACGGTGAGCCTGGCAGAGGGACCACTACTTACCGGTGAATGGTTGGACCTGGAGGTTATGCAGAGGTTACTGACCAGAGTCGATCGATGGATATGGGATGACCCATACTGCCGGGGCTGAGGGTCGATTCCGCAGACGGAGCCCGTGGGCCGATCCGGACCGACGGAGCCCGATATATGAGGATTTACGTGCCGATGCTGGGCACGGTTTTCATGATGTTTTCGAGTGTCAATGCTAAGCACTCAGTTCCATGATTTTGATGTGTCGGGAGGGACACCGTTGATTTATATCCTCATACTTTCATGCACACCCCTTTATGATATTTATGTGCATGCAGACATTGATTATATGGGTGGACGGGATCCCCATGCATACATACCTTGATTATGGTTGGACGAGATCCATATACATGCATTGAGTATTACTGTTGGATGTTATCCGCATGCATATAGGTATTGACTACCTTGTTGGCACATATACAGACCCGGTCACCTTAGATATCATAGTATTACCTTTATGATATAGTTGACCTAGGAGTCGTTGTTTATTCGATTTCTTTCTGTCGATATTTTTCTACTCACGAGTTGGTAACTCACCCCCGTTGTGCCACAGTTCATGCAGGTTGACCGCTTGGATCAGTAGCGGCTTCGCTGGCACAAAGTTGCATTCGGGTGTTTTGCATTGGTAGGTGGGATATTTGTTTCATTTTCACTCTTGTATCTACATTTCATATTGTATCCAGTTAACTCCATCAATCAAAAGTTATAAATTGTATAAGTGATGAGGCTTAGTGAGACTTGTAGTTGCGAGATTTGAGCGATGGGTTTTATATTCTCTTTTGAGGTTATATCTTTCTCATTTCTTTATCTTTTTGCGGTGAGCTTCGCCGTTGGGCGTCGTATATTTATTTATGTTGTATTGCGTGGTTGTGATCCGCCGTTTGGCGAAAAGCTAGCTGCCGCTTGGGATGCCATTATCCTTATTATGTATTTGTGGTTTTGGATCAAAATATATAAAGGAGGTGCTGCCAAAAATTTTTAAAAGACGAAACATGTTTTCAATTAGTAGATTTCACTTGCATCATTCATGTTCCTTTTTCTTTGCATTATGAAAACTTGTTTCATTATACCTTTATTTCAAAACGTCACCTCCTTTATTTTTCTAAGAAGGTTTAGATTTCTGGGTTTCAGCTTACTTGAATTCCGTTACTCCTTTAGACGTTGCGTGATTCAAGTGCTGGTCACGAGCTAATATTTCGGGTCGTGACAAAGTTGGTATCAAAGCACTCGGTTTAACCTTGGTTCAAGTCTATGTTTGACTATGCGGAGTCTAGGGCAGGTATGTATTTCAGAACTTAGGCTTGACCTTACGGAACATAGACTTGAACGGACGGGGTATTAGACCCGAACTTTCGTTTCATAGGGTGACCCTGATTAATGGAGTAGGTAGCTTGAGTAGAGTGACGTACCGTACGTATGTTCCGCGGAATATTTACGATACGATACTCCACTTAAGAAACCTTAGGATGCACATATTTTTGAGATCAGTGATTCTCTTTGTATCCATGGTTATACATCCATTCGAGATCCTCGATTCTATTTGTTTCCATGATCATACCCCCATTGATGATGTTCCTTCTTATGATGATGTATCCATTCTGGATCTCTCGTTTCCACTCATGCCGTTGATATGCTTTCTTCGATACTCGATTGAGGTTCCTGTCACCAATATTTGAGCTGCTGCTAGTGTTGCGGTTAGGGCGAGCTCGTCAGGTACGAGGGCTGACCATTCTGTTTTCTGGTGACATGGGAATGTCTCGATGTAGTATTGTGTTGTGGCCTCTTGTAGAGGCGAATGTTTGGTTTTACACCGTATGATCGGGCCATGGTTAGAGCTGCCAGTTGTGAGGGGACTGTTGATGTACTGCATACCTCAGAGATTTTGATGTCGCCTACCGTGCAGACAGGTGACCCAGCTGTCGTTGAGATGATGGGATGTCGCTTCCAGAGCTTACGAGCTAAGATCTCCGGAGCTTCCAGGAAGAAATGCAACAGATAATAGCTAGTCTACCCCGAGTTGGGAGATGAAGGTGATTCGTCAGATTGATGCGCCGACACAGGCCCTGTTGAGTTGAAGATTTCCAGTGTGGAGAGAATCTTACTCAGACCTACAGCAGACCGATTCAGAGATGACCGCCGATGTATCGCCGTTCCTGAAGGATTGAGGCATTGTTTAGCGTGCGAACGAAGGGTATCCGCATGTCGCCTAAGCGAAGTTGAAATGAACGGACGAGTATTGAGTATTCCTCCGATGGTTGGGGCGAGTTCCCGAGGACGTGTTCGGCCAGATATCTTCTACAGAGTGATGAAGCTACAGAGTACGCGATTTCGAGTCCGTGCGAGAGACTTTGGATTGACCGTTGCTGAGAACAGTTGCAGTGCCCAGATAGCGTGGCGTGACGTCATAGTGAGAGATGATAAAGACGAATGGAACCAGAGGTTCGTGCGAGACGCCGATGAGCTGTTATTACTCCCCGTCGAGACCAGAAACCTAATATACTTACAGAGGCGTTGGGATGCGGCCAGTTTCCGAAGGAATGTGTGCGGAACACGCAGATGTCCAGAAAATGAGAAATGATTATGTAAGAGGACCAGCCTCTGTACAGTTCGGCATAGGCAAGATCGGAAGAGACCTTGAGCAGGATTCTTTCTGGGACACTGCTGCAATGAGATTTACACCCAGGATCAGAGGTGTCATGTGTATTCAGAGAGCCAGAGGCCGACGCCAGAAACGTGCTGCTTTATGAGTGGTCATGATGATTGACCGAGAGATGACCAGAGATGTGCCAGAACAGAATCGTCCCCGTTAGCACATCTGACAGGGCCGATGAGCCGATGGATTGCGAGATTGGTAAATCCACAGAGAAGATAAGGACCCAGAGACCGAGGATGCCAGACCGTAAGCAGGAGGCGAACGGATGTTCTTGCCCTGTTAGTTTTGGGCGCACCGATATTTTCCGACATTGTAGGAGGTGTACCTCGATGTCATTTATTGCGATTTGCGTTTGTGATCCGAGTGTCACGCGTATATCGCTTGGATTTGAGTTTTCATAACGAGTTTCCTGATGTTGATTTCGTGCACCATGGCTGCACCAACTTGGTATTTACATTTTTGCGCATAGTTATCGCACCATATATATTTTTATACATCGTCGTGTTGATTTTCGATTTGTGCCTATTGCGTTTGATGTCGATTTTGTTCCTTAGCCGCACATGTTTTTGATTTTATGGATTTCATACGGATGATTTGATTTATGCTTTCGGCATAGTTTTCATGCACTTTTAGTATTTGATTTGCTTTTGTGCACCTTGATGCACATGGTCGGACGATTATATACCACGGTATACATGATTTGGATTTGGATTAATATGTGTTGTATACCGTCGAGTCGATTTTGATACTCGATATTGTTTTGTGCACCTGATTGGATTCTTGTGTGCACACCCGTTGCACTAGACAGATGCTTTCGTGCACACCTGTTGCACCTAGATTTGCTTTGTTCTTATTGTGGCACCTGTATTTGGATTTGATTTCCATTTGCACCAGACGCTTGTGATTATTGGATACGCCTTTTGAGGATGATTTTGCTTTTGAGCACATTGTTTTCATGTTGGGCGCTATATTGTGTAGTAGCCAGACAAGACTGATCTGAGGACAGTACCTGAGTACTCTGCATGCATTAAAAAGATTACCAAAAGGGGTTTCAAGAGGATCTATAGTCTAGCTATTTTCTTAAGTGTCCGTGAGCGACACGAACATTTATAAAGGAAAACCTTTTGGGATGTTTTGAAAACGACGGAACGTGTATTTAAGAAAACATATATAGACATATATTATTATTTTAAAAATGAGCGTCCGTCAGTTATACCGTGAGTTAGGCATTCCCGCGGCGATTTAGAAAAGATTTTTCATGTATTTTATTCAGATTTTGGGGTTTTCAAAGATGCGCACTATACACGTATTATAGTATTTGACTAGTGTATATTGAATTTCGGTATTGGATTTCGAGATCCGTATCTCTATTGTAACTCCGAGGATATGTGTGCAAATACGATGATTTGCATGACGCTTGATGGAGTTTGATTTTGAGTTTTATATTCGTTTTTATGCGCACTTGACGCGCTGTGTTATTTCTGCGTCTTCCATGATTTCGGAGCCCCGTTGATTTGAGCTGATTATTGAAATGTTTTAGATTTTGGGGGTTTAAATTTAAATTCGGGGACCGAATTTATTTAAGGGGGAATATTGTAACATTTCAAAAAATATAAAATATTATTTTTGGAATTTAATATTAAAATAATAATTTTCCCGAAAACTGCCCGATTTGCGAAATTGGGGTTTTCGAAAAAAGGTATAAATATATACCAATAATTATGAAATAAATGGAAATTAAAATGATTTATTCATTTAATTATATAATTAAAGGATTTGGCATTTCTAAAATTTATTTTATGCTGTTTTTATAAAAATCCGATTAGTGCACCGCTAATCGCGATTAACCCAAATCCGCGTTTCTACAGTTTTCCATGACTAGTGCACCATGACATGTTTCATTTTGTTACATGTTTCATTTCTTTTGTGTTATGGTTTATTGGTGGAGAGAAAAGAAAAAGAAAAGAAATGGTCAAAAGGGGACAAAATGATTAGGTTAGGTGGGCTTTTGGAGAGAGAGAGATTGTGTGAATTGGTGAGAGAGAGGGAGGGGGCTACTGCCCTTTTCATTTCCCATATCTCTTTTCTTCTCTCCTTCATCTCCCTCAAGCCACAACCCTCCACTAAAATCCCAAGATCCATCTTCTAACCATCCCCAAAACCCTACACACCCTTCAGAAAAATTAATCCCATCTTCAACCTCTACACATGGGACCAAGGAATTTCAGTTTTCGATGATCATGGGGGATTCATGGGTGCTATACGAGGTAATCGCTTCGCCATTTGGGTGGTTTTTCATTTAATTTAGTGTTCATATGTGTTTAAAAGTGATATTGTGAAAGTTAGTGGACAATGGGGAAACCCTAGAAAAGGGTTGAGTGTTTGTTGGAATTGGTGATGTGTAATGGCTGCCTACAAGCCTTAGTGGTGTTTTACTGATCTGGAACGGGGGATGAAACCCAAAATACGGATTTGGGATTTGAGTTCATGTCGATTTGTGATAATAGAGATGGTATTTTAGGATCTGGAGTGACCCGGGTGACCTGAAATTTTTTTCTAAGATCACAGAGGGATGTGCAGGTGATACGGAGCATACCTTAGAGACCTGAGACCAAACCCTAACACCTGGGCCATAAATTTAATCCCCTGGGCCGCAATTTGCAGCCGAGAAACTTCATTTTTGGTTCCTGCTTCGTCTGTAGCTCCTATGTCAGTAAAATGGGCCCTCCATATATGCAAAATTGGCCAATTTGGCTTAGGGTAAAATCTAGGACCATTTCCATGAGTTGGTGCATCGTTTTACGACTTCGTTTTGACTTGATTTTGGTATTTGGTTTTGTGTTTCCGTCGTGTGGCATTTGGACGTCCACGACCAGGGTTTTTGGTCGTGTCTTGCACGCAAAGCTATAGGTTTTGACCTATGAGCGAAACGTGTACCGCTATGGTTTTCCGCCTTGATTTTAATACGCATTGCAACTGTTGATTATTGTAGGTACCTTCGCATAGATTCCGAGGCGACGGAGCGTGGCGTCATCGATTTCAGCAAGCAAGACCAGGTGAGTGGATCTATATCCACTGAGAAGTCGGGCGGATGGCGTATAGCACCCCCGCAATGTATTGATGGAAAACTGATTATAGAATATAGTTTGGAAACCTAGATTAGGAAACTAGGGTTACAATGAGGATAGCTACGAAACCATATTAGAAACTAGAGGATAGTTAGAAGTCATGTGTTACGGCTATTATGTGATGACGGAATTCGAGGACGACGTTTGTCGATATTGCCGTTTAGGGTACTGTAGGATTGGATAGTCAATGTAGAGGCGTCATCCAAACCATACCCTTTTCTAAACTGAAGAATCGTATGTATTTTAAATATATATGCTTCGAGGGATGTTACGGATTTTCAAATGATATCCTTTCCTTAAAACACCGTAACCCCTATTTTCGAAACTACGATTCGCTTCTTTTAAAGTCTGATTGTATGGTTCAGGTGTGTATGTTAGATTAGTTACCTATACTTATAGTAGAGATGGAATGTTTAGGTAATCTCGGCTTGATATGAGTTATAAATGCGATGAAAAGATCATAAGACGGATATGATGACCTGATGATATGTTGGTATACGGATGCGAGTCGATCGAGATAATTATACCATGTCGGTCCCCTGATGTGAGATTATTCCAGATGTGACCTAGGACATAGGTATCTAGTTGTGGGATATTTGTTACATTCTCACTCTTGTATCTACATTTCATATTGTATCTAGTTAACTCCATCAATCAAAAGTTATAAATTGTATAAGTGATGAGTCTTAGTGAGACTTGTAGTTGCGAGATTTGAGCGATGGGTTTTATATTCACTTTTTGAGGTTATATCTCGATCATTTCTTTATCTTTTTGTGGTGAGCTTCGCCGTTGGGCGTCGTATATTTATTTATGATGTATTGTGTGGTTGTGATCCGTCGTTTGGCGAAGAGCTAGCTCCCGCTTGGGGATGCCATTATCCTTATTATGTATTTGTGGTTTTGGATCAAAATATATAAAGGAGGTGCTGCCAAATTTTTTTAAAAGACGAAACATGTTTTCAATTAGTAGATTTCACTTGCATCATTCATGTTCCTTTTTCTTTGCATTAAGAAAACTTGTTTCATTATACATTTATTTCAAAACCTCACTTCCTTTATTTTTCTAAAAAGGTTTAGATTTCTGGTTTCAGCTTACTTGAATTCCTTTACGCCTTTAGACGTTGAGTGATTCAAGTGCTGGTCACTAGCTAATATTTCGGGTCGTGACAATATGTCTCATTTTGGATTGATTAAGGGTGTGCAATGAAAGATGGAGAGAGAGAGGGCAGCCATGCACATGGGTTAGCTCTTGTGATTATCATTCTTAGCCTCTCTCATTTTTCATCGCACACAAAAAAAAAGCTCTTCTTCTTCTTCCTCTAACTCATAACTTCCACCAATGGCATCATCTTCAACCTCCATCCATACACTCTCATGTATTCAGAATCAATGGATGCTTGAGACAAAGTTATCACACACATTCTCTACATCACCTTGGACAAGTCGGCTAGCAATCTTCATGTTCGAGTTGTTTCGGATGAAGCGGGAGCCCGGAAAAAGACTCATTGATGTGGTGCCCTTCCGACGAAGAGACCGGAGATCCGAGATGCTGCGAGGAGCTTAGGATGGTGGCCAAAGATCGAAGGACACAGATCGATCGGTATAGCCACTCTCACTTCTTAGTAGTTTGCTAGTTTAGCGTTAATGGTTCGATCCGGGTGAAAGACTACGATAGCGCCGGTTCAGTAAAAAGTTTTTGTTTCCGCATTTGGCCTGGGATTGATGGCTGGGGCGCTACTGTAGACTTACAGTATCGAGATATGGCATCGATATTCCAGAGTAGACTAGAGTGTACATTTCTTGACCCTGTATGGGGCGATGGATGATCCCACATCCATTGTTGTTTGACATCAAAGATTGTACACGGGTGCTCATTGGAGAATGGGTACACCGAATAGGTCTCGCCGAGAACATCTTGATGGTATTATACCTATCGTCAGAAAGCAATTCTCTGGTGACACTAGTACAGGTTAGTCTGTAGACCTGAGATCGTCATAAAGGCTTGTGTGATTCCCACCGTGCTTTGATTTCTTCCCTACCATGCTCAAGAGAGTGTGCAAACAGGTGGATTTTGGGTACAGTCCCGAGTCACATGAAGGCAATGAGCGATAGGAGGGGTTTCGTCACTTCTGGTATTGGGGGTTGATGTTGCGCTGTGCTCGATTGGCTATAACAGGAAGGCCCTGGCTAGGGCTGATGATGAGATTTACTGGTAAGTGTTATCAGTAGTTTTTCGACCCGTTATGAGCCTCACATCGGCATGACTTATCAAGTTATTATGGTCGGACGCTTACCACCCGCAGACTTGATATGCGACATATCAAACGATGAGACCGAACTGTACTGTAGTGTTACTTACTGGATTCACGGGAGTATGGACAAACTTGCTTGTTAATCTTCCGTTCGCTCAATACCTGGGTAACCATTACGTATAGCTAATACCGCTGACAGCTTGTAGGTAACTGATACGATCATTACCTACTACTGGCGTATTGACAAGTATTTAGAGTCCTACACAGAGGTTTCCTGGCTCAAGCGAAATGATGTAGGACACATATGTGATATGTGTGGGACCGAGAATAATATGTGTATGTGATACCGTATTATAATCTTGCGATATATGGTATCGGTCCGTTATATGTGATATACCCGGGTTATTGAACCAAGTGTTAATTCGATAAGTTGATATAAATGATATTAGTAAATCATGTGTTGATTTAATAATTTAATATATAATTATATATTTTATATATTAATATTTATTAACTAATATTAGCTCACTTAAGAATTTCTTTTCTACTAATACATTTAAATATATATGTGTATATATTAATGTATTTAATTTTGTGTCATGATTGATGATATATTGGGCATGGGTGTATGAGACTCATACCAAACTAAAGATAATTTGGGGATTTAATTATTAAGGGATAAATCAAAATTAGATAGAAATTGGCATGGTTTAGAATGCTTGTGGAAGCATGTAGAAATCTTGACTTAGTCCACTAATTTTGTTTTACTCTAGATATTTATTAACCTAACCATTATCTTTAGACATGGTTAAGTCTCTACAAATATCATTGGAGATATTTTCTCACCCATGTGTTCACACTTAATCATCTTCTTTATCTCATTTTTCTCTCTAGCTTTTAAGTGAGGTGAAAAAGGAAGAGAGAAAAATAAATCTAAAGTGAGCAAAATACCTACTTCATCAATCTATACCAAACTAGCCATTTAGTATAGGTTGTTTACTTCACTAATTGCATAATTAGTGAAGAGGTAGCTTGAGTTGGAGATTTCTCAAGGTAGATCATCTTCGGTCTCAAAGATATTTGAGCAAGCTCATTCCTTTCGTCTAGTGGAGCCTAAGGAGAGTCCGGGAGACCACTACTTGGAGCTAAGGTGGTACTACACGGAGTTTTAGAATTGAAGGACCGGTATACAAAGGTTGTAGTCCTATTTCACTTAGTGTAAAGTTGTTTACATGCTTTAAAAATTCTAATTCTCTAGTTAGATCCTTGGTTCGGGTTGCTTAGCTCTCTAGATTTTTGAAATTGCATACTTGATGCTTACCGAAACCAAGCGAGGGTGCTAATCGAACCCAACTTTAATATCAGACCATGCAAGAGCATTAGGAGTGGCCTAAACGACGTTAAAGTGTTCGATCGAACATCGAAACACAATCTTTTCCCACTCTCTGGAAATTATTTCAAATGTTGGAATTTTTTTAATTAAAAATATGTAGAAAATTGTGCATGGTTTTCTATGGATCCCCAAGAAAAACGATGGCCCAACTCGACCAAACGGCCGTGCAACCGCGACCATACTATAGGTTTACTCACGGTTCCACGGCGTCATTGGTGAGGCAGGGAACATACATTCTTGTGTTGATCCGTAGGTACTAGTGGCACTCTCTGGGTATTTTTAACTGAGACTGAAGTGTTGAGTTCTCTGGGAATTTTGGGTGTTTGATAAATCGATCGAAATGTTAAACATCGTCTAGATATCTGTTATTTGTGATACAATATTTGGAATCCACAATAATTAGTTTTTTGAAAACTAATTAGAATTTTGTGAATCTAGCAATTTATTCGCTTTTGATATGTTTCCACGGGGTTTTGATAAGGATCAAAACTCCGTCGCAATCTCGTACAGTACGCGAACACTCGCCGGGTAACACTAATAGATAGCCACGCCCCATCGCCCCGACTAAGTGACTGTAGGAGAACCCCGTTGCCAAAAGCATCCACTCGGGTGCTCACGGCCGTGGTGTTCCGCCTATGTGCACTTCGTCGACGACAACGGGGGTGCGGCCGTCTACTAATGTTTCCGACGAGCATTCAATAATTTTTCGGGAATCTTGTTGAATTGCCTGACTGGTTATTGAAAAGTGTTATCAATTTGAGACTAAAATGCCGGGTTTATAATGTTAGGAACGAAATTCAGAATATGTGAAATTCCGGGTTTATGATGTCTAAGTAATTTATACGGTTAGGCATGAAATCCGAAATATATGATATTTCGGGTTTATGATGTCTAAGGTGGTTGCGGATTCCAATTATTGTAGTTTTTTTTGTCTTTTCTATGACCGTAAGTGCGATATGTGGTGTATCGTCGGCTTCGTTGCTATACGTCAACGACAATTGGGATACGCATATTTACTTACGTTGATGACATGTGATGTTATGTGTTGCCGTGACATGTTATATTGGATCGTCGTGTTTGAATAGCCGGGGTTTTTTTTGTGTGAGATGAGATTTTTTCATTTTCATTCATGTAAAAATTTATATGTAATATTCTTTTATTGGGACACTTTCGGGTTGAGGATGATGTCGCCATTGATGTACATTATTTACTTTTCCGCATTAGGATAGACCCAAGGCTGTGAGCACAAGTAACCCGGTTCTAGAGTCCAGTGGGAGATCATCTCGGGGAGTCGAGACTGGGTCTCCTAACTCTAGAATTGGTAGGGTTGCTTGCCACTCTCGTAGGGGTCTAGGGATATGGGTTTGGCTATTCATCACGACCGTTGAATCCGTGTTTTTTACTGGCTTAATTTAAAACACGGACCTCCTAGTATATCTAATATTTCATATGTTGACTTCTGCTGCAATGTTCTGTGATGAGATCATATAACTGCGTGAGACGAATGCTTTATATTATATATATGAATTTAATAAATGTTGCTTATGTTTTGCATCCGTGCTAGTCCTTCCTGTAAGTCCATGCTACCTCTCCCGGTACTTTCGGGCAAGCGGAATTTGATAAAAAAAACGATTTTCTTAGAGGTGGTAATATGGACTTAAAACCCGGATCTTTGTTAAACATCTAACTAACAACCTAATTATGAGTTGCTAACTACTCGGTTAGGGGGTTATACCTTTCTTTTTCTCGAACTCCTTCGTCTTCAAGCTTCGATGGTCGTCCGAATCGGCTTCTCCTCGTCGTCTCCTAGCGCCGAAGATAGATCCACCTGAAAGCTTCAACCTTTGGCTCCTTCTTCGAACTTTGAAGAAACTAGTTCACTCGGTTTGCTAAACCTTGTGAACTAGAGTGAGTAGAGAAGAGTTTGTATGGGATTTTATCTATGGATCTTGGTTCTCAACTCATGAGACAAGTGAACCATAGAGTCAAGAGAAGGAGAGCAAGAGGAGGAGATGAGAGCTCAAGAACAAGAGAGAGAATGAGCATGAAAGAATGAGAGAAGACTTTTCTCATTTGGCTCTCATAATCCAAAACAATCATAACACCTCATATCAATCAAGTATTATGTGATGGTTTAAGCAACCATAGCCATATCATTTCATGCACTCATTTTGCACAAAAGAGCAAGCAAGCAAAAGTCTTTGCCATGAAATGATAGCTATAGTTATCATGATGGTCAACTAGTCAAGCGTAGTCAACCGGTCAACAAAGTCAACAAGTCAACAAAAGTCAACAAGTCAACAGAGTCAATCCCTCAACAACCATGTCACCATAATACTTAATTAATATAATTGTTAATCACATATCATATTCTTATTAGGGTTGAGCAAAAAGTCAATAGTCAACTGTCAACGGTCAACAAACCTAATGAGAATCCTCTGCCTCTGTCTCTCCGTCAACTGTGCATACACACCCGCATCAGTGTTCCGAGGAACACGAATACATACTGGATAAAACCAATCCCAAAAGGTACACTAGGATCTGGCTTATACCAAAGCCCGCTAGTGTGAACTGTCCAGACACTGTACGTGCACAAGTGCACGGATGTGACCGAACCCTGTCCCAAAACCATGCGACCTGTCGCAAAACCATGCGACCTCTACCCTTTTGCCTAAAGGCGAATAGCTTTCTGTGTGGGACTCTAAAGACTCGACACTACGCTGGCAGTGGGTTTAACCACAGACCGCAAGCGGCACTAGCTGTGCGTAACGGTCCCCAGGTAGATGCCGACAAGAAGACTGACGAGGCGAAACCCATCTAAACTCCTACTGAGCCTGAATGTGACATTTACAGTCCGGTCTGTTCGTCTGATACATCGCATGGCGGGCCTAGGGGGCGGTAAACGTCATTCCCCCAATAGCGGTACAAGTCGTGTCGGAGTGAAGCCCAAAACACCCTGAGATAACACTGGAAGCCTACCAGTATATCTCGTTTGCCCTGGCCACGGACTACTCGTGTAATGGCTCTCCTAGACACAGCGCGATGTCAACCCCCAATACCGGGAGAGACGAATCCTGTCTAACCGTCACTGCCTCCAAGTGCTTCGGGACTGCACCCAACTA
This sequence comes from Agapanthus africanus, assembly GCA_030015575.1. Taxonomy (NCBI): domain Eukaryota; kingdom Viridiplantae; phylum Streptophyta; class Magnoliopsida; order Asparagales; family Amaryllidaceae; genus Agapanthus; species Agapanthus africanus. Next base: position 318,735,890 of record CM057340.1, on the reverse strand, counting down.
CCACCTGTTTGCACGACTCCTTTGAGCCGTGGTAGGGTAGTAATCAAAGTACAGTGGGAACACACTCGAGGCGAAGTGACAGTGTCAAGTCAGCGGACTAAGATGTACTCATGTCACCTGGGAACTGATAACTGACGATAGGCATAATACCAACTAGTCAGTTCCCGACGAGTCCTGTCCAGTGTACTCGTAACCCAACGAGCACCCGCATACTATCTCAAGTACGACGTACCGATGGCTGTGGGACAGACCGTCTCCCACACTGGGATGAGAAGCGCATGCGCTAGTCTACTCCGGAGTATCGATGCCCTGTCTCGATAGTCCTGCGACCAGGGACCTGCATAAGGATGTGCTTATAGATTACCCAGCCCCACTAGTGTGACTGCCATCACAACGCTGGTAATCAAGCAAAGATCTGTTCATACCAGAATATTGCATTTTATACCGCCCATTCTTACGCTCGTTTGTTTATAGGCAGGTGTTTTTTATCAGTGTTTGCTACATAATTGCAGAATACAGGTTCTCGGCAATGAACAGTGAAATCCATGAAAAGTACGACAAATTCTGGATTACTGCCAACAACTGATAAAACACGGGTCTCCGCTCTCTATCCGTGTGTTGCCACATACCAGTTAAGGGACAAGATGGCAAATCGATTGTCATGTCATGCACAAGGCTCAATGGCAACACAAGATCCAAGAAATCTACGCGGAGCTCGAGGAAATCATGACAAAAAGTCCACATCAAATCACCTTTCCCTCAACAGAAATTCTGGAAAAATCGTGAAGAAAAGCCGAGAAAATACATACACCAGAATAAAGGGCACACAAAACCAGGGAAGTACAAGAAAACAGAGACCCTAATCCCACCATAGGGCCGCGGATCCGCGGCCAATAGGGGGTATTGGCCGCGGAACCGCGGCCGTACTGCCTCCTTGTCTGACTAATTTTTGTGGGTAGTTTGGTCTTTTTATTTGTGTTCTGATGGTTGCCCTAGAATTTCAGTTTCCTGCCTATAAATACTCCAGAATTGAGCTAAGCCAAAAGTTCATTCTTTGTTCTTCTTTCTTTTTAGGATTTAGTCTTTTTCTTCTTTTTCTTCATTCTTTTTCCATGAAAATTATAGTGAGAGCTTTTTGAGTGGGAGATCAATGAAGATGAGGGCTTTTTGTATCATTCTCTTTTGTTTCTTCTTCCCCTTGAGATTCTTTCTTTCTCTTGATCATTCAACCTCTTCATTGATCTTGAATGGTTAAGGGTTAGTTATTGATCTTAAGGGTCGTATTTTCTTATGGAATTAGCGCTTCATTTCACATGCGTTCTCTACCCTTCCCTTGATCTTGCAACCTCTTGATTGAGCTTGCAAGTTTAAGGGTTGGCTATTGATCACATGCTTGTCTTGAGTTCTAGTTTCTAATTCTTTTTATTGCTTATTTATTACTTGCTTTTTATTACCTTGCTTTACTTTCTTGCAATTTATATTCATGCACTTAATTACTTGTAATCTTTTCTTTTCTTTGTTCTTTTCTTTTTGTTCTCTCTTTTTGGTTCTTTTTTGTGAATGAATGTAATTATCGTTGTTAAGAATAAATACGGTATTGTAAGTTAAGATTTTCTTTTCTCATTTCCTTTTCCCGTTATTTTCCATTGAACTCCGCCCAAACCATACGCAAGCGATCCGTTAGGCACCCTACCCTAACAAGGTAACGGTTATTCCTAACCGCGACCGGTTGCGTTCGGTTTGGCCGGAGGCGAAAGAAAGAGACAAGAACGGAAGGACAAGGGTAAATAAGCCGTATTCCACGAATACCGCGCTTAAATCCCCTAATCCACGTTGTTGCCGATTGCTCTAACTTCAATTGGTCAAGACTCGGCTCAAAGGTTTTGAGTACGGATTTCTTTAGCTTACAATTTCGTATCTTTTTCTTAACAACTTTATACTTGCAAATAATACACATAGGATAGTCTCGAACAAACATACACAAATTCTTTATTGACTCGTCTAAGACAAGAACGGACATACAACCATCTCCCTGTGGATCGACCCGTGCTCAACCGGCTAGCTGTATAGCGACACCGTCTTGATTGCGGTTAACTTTAATTCTTTCAATCAAATGGCGCCGTTGCCGGGGAGACGGTAGCGTATTTTATTTCTTGTTATTCGGGTTAATATTCTTTTTGTATATATAAAAAAAAATCTTTTTGTTTTTTTTGATCATTTTTGTGGGCAAGAGTGCAGATTTTTGCAGATTTGCAAACTGCGATTGTGGGGAGCAAAGTTTACATTCAAGGCTAAGGTGATTACGAAGTACAGTGCCAAAGAACCGGGTAGTTTGACCCGCGCAAGCGAACTTTTTCAAGCTTACCGGATTTGATTCAACGGGGGTTTCCTAACCCAAAAACTTAACGGTACGTACTTTACTAACACCTTCTTCTCAAATCCGACGCATCCAATATACTATTCTTTGCAGGATTCTTTGCAAGTTCGCTAGCAAACGCTAAAAATTGACTAACCCGTATTTGTTGCTGTGCCGCGCTTAAACTAAAAAACGATTTTTTGATTCTTTATAGAATTTTTATTGAATTGCACATTGCATCAATTAATACGGACTTAAGGGCAAGCGAACCCCACAATATACGGTAAAGGATTTCATCCCTTTTCCGTGGCCCACAAATCACGAACTTGAGCATAACGTTTACCCGCATAAATTTTAAAAGAAATTAGACTTTAAGCCTTAAGGACTTCGCGCTCACTAGGAGAAGTTAACTGTGTTTAGAACCTCGCTTACGGTATATTGTTTACGGGGTGTCTAGGAAAGTGTTAACGGCGCAACCGCCAAAAGAGAAAGGGTTATTTAATTAAGGAACTTCGCGAAAGCATTGGAAAACCTCCCCTTATCTCTGCACTTACCTGGCCTCGTGATCAGTGTATCTTGAGCCCGTTTCTCGACACAGTTTTACTTCGACAATCAAGTTCTGGAGCAGGTCTAGTTGACCTAGGTGAACCCTAGAACGATTAGGTGTGTGGTATTTTTGTGTCGTGATTGTTTTTGTCCATATTCTTTTTGTGTGTATATTTCATTCTTCTGTTAATATTTAAACTATATAAAAAAAAAATATCACATTCTTTTTCCCTTCCTTTTCTCTGCCTTTCTCTCTTTCTCTCTTCATATCATGGGTACTCCACCTCGCAAAACTCTTGCCGAACTTTGGTACCCACAACCAGACATTACATCCTACGGTTCTTGTTTTGGTCGAACTTCGAACGACCCCTCCATGCCCAAAATTTCTTTGAAAGATCGGATAGACGCGTCTAGGACGAACAACTGGACCCTGCAATCCAATTCGTATCAACCATTTCAAACATTCACCCCTTCTTACGTTGATACCCCTTCTTCGAGTCATGTTGCAACTCCAAGACCTATGTCTATTGCAGAACGTATTGAACAATCCCATAGCCGATCTTTCACTCCTTTCACCACTTCAAATTCTTGGGATCAGCAATTCCATTCACCTTCCTGTCCAGATGTTGATCCTGCTCCTGTCCAGTCATTCAACTCCTACCAATCCTACCTAACTTTTGCACCTTCCCTAGACATTGCATCAGAACAGCCATTTGGGAGTTTTCAGTATCCAAACAACTTTGAATCTTTTACTGAAACCCCTTCACAACCAATGTCTAGTCTAGAACAGTCGTTGGAAGACTTTAGGGTAGCGTCAAGCCAACAGATGATGGATTTGAATGCATCCATGGCCGCCCTCATGCAACCTAGTGACCCGGTAGCTAGTTTTCAACTAGCTCCAACTTTTTCAATGCATGATGAGGCGGCAGGACAGGCTGTGAATTTGAGTGGAGAGAGTGAGATGTACCCCTTCCAAATCAAACCTACCCGTCCCAAATTGAATCCTACAACACCTGTTTTGAAAGTCTATCGAGTATCCCTCATGATTTATCAATTGAAGATAGAATGATGAATGAGTTGTGCAACTTCGTAGTGTTTGATTTGCCCAATTGTGAAGGGTACCTTCCAAGTGAAACCATACCTAATCCTTTTGACCTCTACACCTATATCTTAGAACCAGAATCGATTAATATCCATGCTTTTGATGAGGTGTCAGAGAATTTTGATTTTCACTTGATTGAGGATATTGACGCTGGGGATATTTTGGATGATGAACCCGTAGATTTGGCTGAGTTTGTCTCTTCAAATCATCATCCCGAGTCATTAAATTTTTTTCCCGAACCCCATATGCGTCTGGATTTTGAAGAGAAATGCATGGATGTGCTAAATTTGGAGGAGAATTTTGAGGATAGCTTTGAGGATGAACCAGTTTTAATTGATGAGTCGGATTTTCCAATTCTTCCTGTTCCTTTCATTGACTGTGTACACCCTCCTGAACCTTTAACCGATAACCTTCCTCAATCACCTACCTCCATCCTTTCCATCGTTCCGACCTTGCAAGAACCCGTCTCACTTTCATTTCATATGTCTGGTTTACCAAGTTCGGCGTACCCATGGGTTCTTACGAATCTTGAGGGATTTGACCCAATCTCTCGCCGGGTTAATAGATTAGCACAATCGCTGTTTACACATCGCTCACACAAATTGTGCTAATCTATTCACTCCATTTGCACCCTCAAGTTCGTACTCCACTTCTTTTTCCCTTCCGCCATTCTTCTTCTTCTGATATACCGAGACCGTATCCCGCTTCTATCTCCATACGGTCTTGCGTATTCTCCATTTCTTTTCTCTACGCCCTCTTTGTCCAACCACTGCTTTATCATGATAAGATCTTTGAATGGTTGGTGCTCACTTTTGGCCTGTGTAAGGCCTTGTATAGATTAATACTATTCTCTTTCCCCCCTAATCCTAAACTTCAACGCTTAATAGTGGAAACACTGTTTTACTTAAGTTTGGGGGGGACATCTTTTTTGTATATATTTTTTGTTTTCCTTTTTTGTTTTGTTTCTAGGGAGCGCCGACAATTTTGACCCTCTTGGTGTAGCCTGACAGTGAGGGCACTGTCAAGTTTAAGTTTGGGGGTGTGCTCGGTAAGCTTTCTTCCTTCGCATTCATTTGTATATTTTGCATTTGCATACCTTATTAAAAACCCACAAAAATTAAAAATTTTCCAAAAAAAAATATAAAAACTTTGTCGTCAAGTTAGCTAATAGGGTAACTTAGATCTTTATTCCGAAAGTTTAGTTGATATGATAGAAATAACTAAATTATAGGCTTAGGGATCGAAAACCGTAAAAATAACCCTCATTCTGTCTAACTTTGGTAAGTATATGTCCTTACAGTTTTTTTTGAGAAATAGGTAATCTTGAGTTCAGTTCTTGAGCTAAGTCAAGATGAAAGGAAAGTATTGAGGCTTTACTGAAGAATAAGTCTGAAAAATAGTTTCTTTTCTTGAGTTCAAATTTAGAAAGTATATACCCTACAAACTGCACTTACACGCACCTTGAAACTTAGGATAGTAGAGGATACCTTAAAATATTCTTGCCTGAAAGCCTAGTATGAAAGAAAAAACGGTATTTAAAGCTAAACACCAAAAGAGCATGTTGAAAAATATAGCCGGTCTTGAAAAAGAAAAAGAAAAAGAAAAAGAAAAATAGAATAAAGTCAAGACCTGGAAACTGCTATTTACGCTTTAAAGTTCACACATTCAGTAATCGGTCGTTAGTGTCTTAAGAAGTATTAATAGTCGCATGAAAAGTGTGTGAGCAAATCCGTCCATCCTTAATGAAAAGAAGTAGTATTAGGTATTAGGGCAAGGGTATTATAGCTTGAATTGAATTCTCAAGTGTAGGGGTGCAAATATACTCACACGTAGGGGTATACAATCGATGTTTGAATAAAAGATAGAAATAAAGAATAAGACTTGTGTTTTCTGTAAAGTTGATAAAAATCCCTGATTTGAGGCCGTACTTTAGAAGGAAAACTCAGGAGAACCAACATCTTTCTAAACTTTTTTGGAACGTATATGAACCAAGGTTAAATAGATAGGAGGTGTGAAAAATAAGGGTTGGATATTTCTGACTTAGGATGATAGAGTTTCTAACGTAAATACTAAACTGTAGGAGTAGAATCAATGTTAACTTATGACACTAGCTTGACGGGATTTTGTGGGTAGTATCCGCTGAAAACCCTCAAGAGACAACACTCCTCCTACTAGGGACACCTAGAGGTTGAACGGCTTGTTGCACGCGCTCAGTGCAATCGCGTTCCCTGCGAAAGTGCGGTTATCATTATATTTTTTTGAATAATTGGTTTTGCTCGGGACGAGCAAAAGTTACGTTTGGGGTTTTTTGTTCATACCAGAATATTGCATTTTATACCGCCTATTCTTACGCTCGTTTGTTTATAGGCAGGTGCTTTTTATCAGTGTTTGCTACATAATTGCAGAATACAGGTTCTCGGCTCTGAACAGTGAAATCCATGAAAAGTACGACAAATTCTGGATTACTGCCAACAACTGATAAAACACGGGTCTCCGCTCTCTATCCGTGTGTTGCCACATACCAGTTAAGGGACAAGATGGAAAATCGATTGTCATGTCATGCACAAGGCTCAATGGAAACACAAGATCCAAGAAATCTACGCGGAGCTCGAGGAAATCATGACAAAAAGTCCACATCAAATCACCTTTCCCTCAACAGAAATTCTGAAAAAATCGTGAAGAAAAGCTGAGAAAATACATACACCAGAATAAAGGGCACACAGAACCAGGGAAGTACAAGAAAACAGAGACCCTAATCCCACCATAGGGCCGAGGATCCGCGGCCAATAGGGGGTATTGGCCGCGGAACCGCGGCCGTACTGCCTCCTTGTCTGACTAATTTTTGTGGGTAGTTTGGTCTTTTTATTTGTGTTCTGATGGTTGCCCTAGAATTTCAGTTTCCTGCCTATAAATACTCCAGAATTGAGCTAAGCCAAAAGTTCATTCTTTGTTCTTCTTTCTTTTTAGGATTTAGTCTTTTTCTTCTTCTTCTTCATACTTTTTCCATGAAAATTGTAGTGAGAGCTTTTTGAGTGGGAGATCAATGAAGATGATGGCTTTTTGTATCATTCTCTTTTGTTTCTTCTTCCCCTTGAGATTCTTGCTTTCTCTTGATCATTCAACCTCTTCATTGAGCTTGAATGGTTAAGGGTTTGTTATTGATCTCAAGGGTCGTATTTTCTTATGAAATTAGCGCTTCATTTCACATGCGTTCTCTACCCTTCCCTTGATCTTGCAACCTCTTGATTGAGCCTGCAAGTTTAAGGGTTGGCTATTGATCACATGCTTGTCTTGAGTTCTAGTTTCTAATTCTTTTTATTGCTTATTTATTACTTGCTTTTTATTACCTTGCTTTACTTTCTTGCAATTTATATTCATGCACTTAATTACTTGTAATCTTTTCTTTTCTTTGTTCTTTTCTTTTTGTTCTCTTTTTTTGGTTCTTTTTTGTGAATGAATGTAATTATCGTTGTTAAGAATAAATACGGTATTGTAAGTTAAGATTTTATTTTCTCATTTCCTTTTCGCGTTATTTTCCATTGAACTCCGCCCAAACCATACGCAAGCGCTCCGTTAGGCACCCTATCCTAACAAGGTAACGGTGATTCCTAACCGCGACCGGTTGCGTTCGGTTTGGCCGGAGGCGAAAGCAAGAGACAAGAACGGAAGGACAAGGGTAAATAAGCCGTATTCCACGAATACCGCGCTTAAATCCCCTAATCCACGTTGTTGCCGATTGCTCTAGCTTCAATTGGTCAAGACTCGGCTCAAAGGTTTTGAGTACGAATTTCTTTAGCTTTCAATTTCGTATCTTTTTCTTAACAACTTTATACTTGTAAATAATACACATAGGATAGTCTCGAACAAACATACACAAATTCTTTATTGACTCGTCTAAGACAAGAACGGACATACAACCATCTCCCTGTGGATCGACCTGTGCTCAACCGGCTAGCTGCATAGCGACACCGTCTTGATTGCGGTTAACTTTAATTCTTTCAATCAAGATCCTAAGGGCTCCACTAATGTGTATAGGCGATATACTAAAATAAACACATGTACACATTGAAGTAGAAACAAACCAAGTAGCATACTACTATTTTGAGCAAGATTGTATATACAAGGTGAATAACCCAAGCTTCCATTAAGTAATATACAAACTAGTATGATATAGTAATGGCCTCTAGGGCATATACACTAACAATCTCCCACTTGCACTAAGGCCATGTACTGGCGTATCGAAGACCTATCATCTCGATCAGCCGCTCGAACTGAGTCTGGGGCAAGGCTTCGGTGAATGGATCTGCAGTGTTATCTTCTGAAGCGACTCTCCGAACCTCGATCTCCTGGCGATCCACGATCTTCCTGATCAGGTGATACCACCTCAAGATGTGTCTGGATCTCTAATGGGACCTGGGTTCCTTCGCTAAAGCTATAGCCTCGTTGTTGTCGCAATACAGAGGTATTGGATCAACAATGGACGGAACCACCTGAAGCTCTTTCAAGAACTTCCTTATCCAGACAGCTTCTTTTGCGGCATCAGATGCAGCGATGTATTCCGCTTCCATCGTCGAGTCTGCAACGGTTTCCTGTTTGGAACTCTTCCAACACACCGCCCCTCCATTGAGGGTAAAGACAAAACCCGACATGGACTTGGAATCATCCTTGTCACTCTGGAAGCTGGAATCAGCAAAGGCCTCGATCTGGAGGTCTTTTCCGCCATACACCAAGAACATCTCCTTAGTCCTTCTGAGGTACTTGAGAATGTTCTTTACTGCTATCCAGTGTTTCTCCCCAGGGTTTGACTGATACCGGCTTACCACACTCAGTGCATAAGCTAAATCCGGTCTGGTACACAACATCGCATACATTATAGAGCCTACCGCAGAAGCGTAGGGTATAATAGACATGCGATCCCTCTCCAAATCAGTCTTGGGAGACATCTCTTTAGAGAGGGTGATCCCGTGACAAGCCGGTAGGTTACCGCGCTTGGAATCTTCCATTTGGGAGACATCTCTTTAGAGAGGGTGATCCCGTGACAAGCCGGTAGGTTACCGCGCTTGGAATCTTCCATACTGAATCTTTTCAGTATGGTGTCGATGTACCTGGACTGTGAAAGTCCTAATATCCTCTTGGATCTATCACGATGGATCCGGATCCCCAGGATGTATAAGGCATCACCCAGGTCTTTCATGGAGAACCTGTGTGACAAGAACCCCTTGACAGATTGTAGCATAGGAATGTCATTTCCTATTAAGAGAATGTCATCCACGTACAAAACGAGGAATACTACAGTTCTCGCTACAAATCTACAATAGATGCATCGTTCATCTGGATTTTTGATAAAGCCAAATTCCTTGACCGTCTCATCAAAACAGATGTTCCAACTCCGCGATGCCTGCTTTAGTCCATAGATGGACTTAAGCAACTTGCACACCTTTCCGCTGCTCCCACTCTGAATGAAACCCTCTGGTTGGTCCATATAGACATACTCCTCTAAATTTCCATTTAGAAAAGCGGTCTTTACGTCTATTTGCCAGATCTCATAATCGTGGAAGGCAGCAATGGCAAGAAAGATCCGAATGGATTTCAGCATAGCCACTGGAGAAAAGGTTTCGTCATAGTCCAAGCCAATTCTTTGACGGAAACCCTTTGCAACAAGTCTAGCTTTATAGGTCTCAACCTGTCCATCTACACCAATCTTCCTTTTGAAGATCCACTTGCATCATACGGGTTTTACCCCGTCTGGAGCAATGTCCAACGTCCATACTTTGTTGGTGTACATGGACTCCATTTCGGTCCGCATTGCATCCAGCCATTTTACTGAGTCAACGCTCTGAACGGCCTGCTGGAAGCTAGTAGGTTCATCATAATCTATGATGCAATCCTCTCTATCCCCGTCTATGAGAAAACCGTAGTATCTCTCGGGCGGATGAGACTGCCTACTACTCCTGCGGAGCGGCGTAGGAATGTCCTGTTCTTTTGAACCCTTTGGTTCCACTAAGCTTTCAGTAATAGCTCGTTGTTCTGGAATTTCTTCCAGTTCTACTGCGCTCCCACTAATTTCCTTTTCTAAGAACTGATGTTCTAGAAAGTGGGCATTACGAGAAACAAGGACTTTTTGTTCCTCTGCGTGGTAGAAAAGATACCCCCTGGTGTTCTTTGGGTATCCCATAAACTTGTACAGTACTGAGCGTGCCTCGAGTTTGTCCGCATGCTGCTTTTTGACAAAAGCTGGACATCCCCAGATCTTCAGATATTGAAGATAGGGTTTCTTCCCACTCCATAACTCATAAGGTGTGGTAGGCACAGTCTTAGTGGGAACTCGGTTCAAAAGGTACGCAGCTGATTCTAGCGCATACCCCCAGAATGATCGCGGTAACTCAGCGTTACTCATCATGGACCGTACCATATCTAATAGGGTGCGGTTCTGTCTCTCCGATACACCGTTATGTTGCGGAGTGTATGGAGGAGTAAGCTGAGAGAGAATTCCATTCTCTTTTAAATAGTCCAGGAACTCGGCACTCAAGTATTCACCACCTCGATCCGATCTTAGAATCTTGATACTTTTGCCGGTTTGTTTTTCTACTTCATTCTTATATTCCTGGAATTTTCCAAAGGCTTCGGACTTATGTTTCATTAAGAAGACATAACCGTACCTTGAAAAGTCATCCGTAAAAGTAATGAAGTAAGAAAAACCGCTTCGCGCATGTGTAGACATTGGACCGCACACGTCGCTGTGTACGAGTCCCAAGAGCTCGCTCGCTCTTACTCCGTGTCCAGTGAACGGAGACTTTGTCATCTTTCCTTTGAGACAGGATTGACAAGTGGCATACAATTGATATTCGAACGAATTCAAATATCCTTCTGTATGTAACTTTGTCAACCTTCTCTCATTGATGTGACCCAGTCTACAATGCCATAAGAAAGTCTGATTTATTTCCGGAGACTTTCTTTTGTGTGTATTCTGGACATTGAAAATCTGTGGTTGGTTTAATACCTATATACCATTGCTCAATGTACCTGACCCAATCAGAACTTGATTAAGGTGAATGTTTACAACATTGCTTACAAACACAAATTCATAACCTTCTTTAGAAACCAAAGATACAGAAATGATATTACAAGTTGCGTTGGGTACAAAAAAGCAATTACGCAAAACCAAAACATGTCCATCTGACATTCCCAGGTGATAGTCCCCCACGGCTTTAGCATCCATGCTAGCTCCGTTCGCAACTCTGAGGGTCATGTCACCTGCTTTCAAAACACTACGGTTTCTCAACGCCTGCAAAGAATTACAGATATGAGATCCTGATCCGGTATCCAATACCCAGGAAGTAGAGTTTATTGAAAGACATTTTTCAATAACATACACACCTGAAGCTGAAGCTGCAACCTGCTTCAATTCCTGTGTTCTGGCCTTCCAGGCCCTGCAATCAATCTTCCAGTGTCCTTTCTTATGACAATAGAAGCATTCTTCCTTATCCACAAGCTTCCCCGCTTTCTTTGTTGCTTTAGCTTTTCCCTTCGTATCCAATTTACTAACACCGCCTCTTGGTTTGGCGGCGGCTTTCTTCTTCTTTTCCTTGGCTTTCGCCTTGGACCTAGAAGAAGATGATCCTCCTACAAACAAAGTGGATGTTTCCCTACCTTTCTGTAGGGTGCCCTCTGCGCTCCTCAGCATGTTGAGGAGCTCTGAAAGTTCAACTTCTTTTTCTTGTAAGTTGAAGTTCAGTATAAACTGGGCATAAGTGGAAGGAAGGGACTGGAGAACTAAGTCCGTATAGAGCTCACTCTCCAATGTGGTCCCTAGGTCCGCGAGCACCTCAATGTAGCCGATCATCTTAAGCACGTGTTCTGTTACTGATGATCCGACGGCCATCCTTGCCGAAAATAACTTTTTCGACGCTTCGTATATTGCGATACGAGATTGCTCTCCATACAGTTCTTTTGTAAGAAGAAATATGGATTCCAAGTCCATATTCTCGTGCCTCCTCTGATGTTCATTGTCCATAGAGGCAAGTACGAGGCACTTGGCCTTCGCGCTATCAATCTCCCAAGTCTTACGGATTTCCTTATCCGCGACGCTGGAAGTGGGACCAGGGACAGGGGGAGCTTTGGTGGTAAGAAGATACCCCAGCTTGTCGTAAGTGATTGCCATCTTGACATTCCTGAGCCAATCTTTGTAGTTTGGCCCTGTCAGTATGTTTTTATCTAGAAGTAACTTAAGTCCAGTCATGTCGATTGGTCGCTGCAATTAGGAGAGAGAGAAGAAACACTCAGCATGATGCTCTTGCAAGTTTTAGAATGGTTTTTAATTTGTCTAAACAGGATGGCTCCCACTGTTTCTCGAATCCCTCCTCAAACCAAAAAGGAAGAATTAGTCAGGATCAATCTCACCGTACAATACTTGCTTAGCCGTTCAGCCAGGCCAGTGTCGGTACTTCGAGGGAGGTTTTCCAATACTTTCGCGAAGTTCCTTAATTAAATAACCTCTTTTCCCTGGGGGCGTAGCCCCGCTAACACCTTTCTAGACACCTACTAGGTTTATAGCATTGATCGTTTAGAGAGAAATTTCCCGAGGAGTAGCATATACTCACAGTAGGATCGGGATCCAAATATCATCGAGTGACGAAACTGAAGGAATCCTACCAGAATCATCACACTCCAAATGGTATGCAACACTAGCAAGTTTCAGTTCTTTTGAAACTCCCGATGTAGATTTTTGCCCCATGCTCTTATGACCTTGGCGTGAGGTCAAAATGTCATAAGTCACATGTCAAGTTCTTCCCATCATTATCCAAGTTAATTTGAATCCACCCGTACCTACCCTTGACGTAGGCCAAAATGGTAGTACGGCTGTCCCAAACCAACGCATTCTATCTATGCAACAGATAAATATCCGGCAGCTACCAATCATTATGCCTTGGAGTGAGGTCAAAATACATAGCTTGAATACTACCGAATATTTAACTGAAATGATGGAGGGCTACGAATGGTTTTGGCAAAACCGTGAACGTAGTGAACTTGACATAATCGATGGAACGGGATAGCTTTTAAAAGGAGTGGCTCAAGCTCCGCATTTAAAAGTTAGTTTTGAAAAGAACCGAGTGGTTTTCCGAAAGTGTTCCAACGATTTTAACTTGGTTTATTTTCTTGCATTAGTTCTTTTAATGCGTGATATTCTTGCATTAGTTCTTTTAATGCGTCCCATCATTTAATCCTACCATTGTAGAAAACAACCAAAATATGACGTACGCTTATGCCATTCGCATTCGCCACGGGGCCCCGTCATTACCCGTTAGGTTACTTAACTAACGACAGAGCGGGGGTTGGGCTAGCGCGGCTGTAAAACATAAGCAACGCCTAAATATTATCATATATAGATATATTGCAATGATATCCATTTCCGATCACAGATGAACACATTGGATATACTAGGAATCCGCAATTCGTACGAGCCTGTAACGAAAAGCAGATTACACGGTCGCGGTGAATAGCCAAAACCCCACCCAAGACCCCTACGGGTGCGGCAAACTACCCGCAAAGTACCCGAAGCGAAGCAACCTCCCTCAACTCCGTGAGTAGGCCACTCGGCACTTCGGCATACCCGGTAGTTTGTGCACCCCCTCCATGGGTCTATCCTAGGAGCAAAAACAGTAAAAAGAAATTATACAATGACGGCTACAACCCCGACCAGGTTGTGCGGCCATACAAATAATTATTACATCAATTTACAAATTTACATGAATTGAAAGAAAAGAAAACTCTCGTCTCACAACCCCCGGCTATTCACCCGCGACAATCCAATGAATTCATATACACATTCCAATAACATTACAGATCACAGATTTGTATAACACCCACTAATCGACATATAGCGATTAGCAGACGTTCAATACAAATATCACATTACAGAAAAACCCGTCAGCTAAAGTCTTTTAGAAGTTCGATCAAAAATACAGATTTTTAGGACCCCAAAAATAAAATTTTCGTTCTGGAAAATCTGGGATGAAAATACATATACCAAAATTCCTAAAATAACCCCATAAGCACACTGTAGCAAAGAACAACCAGAGAGGAGCCAGGACGGCCGCGGAACCGCGGCAACAGCAAGCTATTGCGGTGTTTCCGCGGCGCAATGAAGAGATCAGGTGATCATTTTTCTACAGAATATTTTAAAAACCCTGAGTCGATTTTTGATGCATGATTTATCATTTTTACAGGACATAAAAAATCGACAGCAAGTTTGAAAACGGGGTTCATTTCGGGACTTTTTCTTTGATCGATCTTCTAGCTACTTTGCTAACATGTTAGATAGAGTTTAACTAGGCTCTGATACCTCTGTAAGTCCATGCTACCTCTCCCGGTACTTTCGGGCAAGCGGAATTTGATAAAAAAAACGATTTTCTTATAGGTGGTAACATGGAATTAAAACCCGGATCTTTGTTAAACATCTAACTAACAACCTAACTACGAGTTGCTAACTACTCGGTTAGGGGGTTATACCTTTCTTTTTCTCGAACTCCTTCGTCTTCAAGCTTCGATGGTCGTCCGAATCGGCTTCTCCCCGTCGTCTCCTTGCGCCGAAGATAGATCCACCTGAAAGCTTCAACCTTTGGCTCCTTCTTCGAACTTTGAAGAAACTAGTTCACTCGGTTTGCTAAACCTTGTGAACTAGAGTGAGTAGAGAAGAGTTTGTATGGGATTTTATCTATGGTTCTTGGTTCTCAACTCATGAGACAAGTGAACCATAGAGTCAAGAGAGGGAGAGCAAGAGGAGGAGATGAGAGCTCAAGAACAAGAGAGAGAATGAGCATGAAAGAATGAGAGAAGACTTTTCTCATTTGGCTCTCATAATCCAAAACAATCATAACACCTCATATCAATCAAGTATTATGTGATGGTTTAAGCAACCATAGAGGTGCGCCAGCGGCGAGCAGAAGCAACTAGAATGACAATCCATTCTTTCTCTGTATTAAATGAGAGGACCTTTTGATCATTTCATGCACTCATTTTGCACAAAAGAGCAAGCAAGCAAAAGTCTTTGCCATGAAATGATAGCTATAGTTATCATGATGGTCAACTAGTCAAGCCTAGTCAACCGGTCAACAAAGTCAACAAGTCAACAAAAGTCAACAAGTCAACAAAGTCAATCCCTCAACAACCATGTCACTATAATACTTAATTAATATAATTGTTAATCACATATCATATTGTCACGCCCCGCTTCCCAAAGTACGCAAAATTGGGCACGTGACATAGCCAACCATGCTACCTGTGGGTAGGACGCATCCGTCCACAGTCACATTACGGTTGTAGAGATATCAAGAACAGTAAAAATAAACTAAACTAATACATGTCCAAATCCATAATAACAAGAATCAATAAACAATAAGTGCGGAAGCTAATGATCCAATACAATGAATAAACAGTACGTCCCATAATGCGGGCTCACATCTGGAAATGAGAAGAAATAAATAAACTAACCCTAAGGACTCACTGTTCAGCCTGCTGGCTGAAGTACTCCTGCTCGGTCGTCGACAAAGGTACGGAATCTGGGCCATGCAAAACCCAGACGTCAGCGCGTCATGACATCAAGTACATAGTATAAACATGGTAATGAGCAATGCAAGTATGAACATGAATAAGCAGTAATAAGAAAATAACGAGCAGGGTAATGTGCAGTGGTGACTAAACTGTCCTATCAGGTTTTCTACTCTATAGTCTTTGAAACCAATTGATGAATCGTCGATGTAACCCAATAGTATCCCGTACATACCCGGGACCACGGCCACAATATTCTCGGCGGCAGCCGAGACATGCCGTTAGGCACAGAATAGGAAAGTGTACACTCGGTATTACCCCGTACATACCCGGGATCACGGCCACAATATTCTCGGCTGAAACCGAGACATGCTGTTAGGCACAGAATAGGAAAGTGTACACTCGGTATTACCCCGTACATACCCGGGATCACGGCCACAATATTCTCGGCTGAAACCGAGACATGCCGTTAGGCACAGAATAGGAATGTGTACACTCGAACGGTAGTGAACTGTCGAGTTACAAGTCAGGTTCACCTTTGATTTCCCCATACCCCCAAGCTATGTATGTCAGGTCAGGTATTCAGTAGTCAAGGACTAATGCCAACACAAAATCCGGTAAGAGTAGGTCTGTCTGGATAGACAGCAGGGATGGTCGGGTTTGTCGGCATTAGGCATGAGATCAGGTAACAGGTCAGGTAATGTATAAAGGTGTCATGTCATGTCAAGAGTGTACGGTACCATATCATGTCAAGTAGGAAGTGTAACAGGTCATGTCAGGAAGCACAAGATATCATGTGGGTGCTCATAATCAAACTATCATAAACATGTGTATAAATAAACAAGTATGAGTACTATTAGAACAATAAACTGGAACATGTAATATGATAGGCAAATAGATATAATTTCAAGGATATGGATGCACAGTTATTGATTAGGGTTACATTTATAGTTCCAATATTAATTAGGATGCAATTTATTAAACATGGAGTATTAATATCACATTATTATGTAGTAATGTGATCTATGGATGCAATTATATTTATCTTAAATGCGATGGATGCAAACGGGTATCCGAAGAGTTATAAAACTATAAAATGGTAGTGTGGGATGTACAACTAAGCAATATGTGATATAAATATTTATATAATAATATTAATATGGATAGCATATTCAAAGCGATTAGTAACTATAAAAGCTGTATTGATTAACCATGCACAAGAAGGTTCCGTTCAGAAATTCAGCGTCACCCTAATTTGTAAAATAGCTTAAAAATAACAAACGTTCTCCAAAAGGGACGTATCATATACCAAAACAAAGATAATTCAATAAGGTTTTCATTTTTATAAGTATAAGCATCTCAAGTTATCCCTACAAAAAGTTATGAATATTCAAAGTTGAAAGTTTGCTGCTGGAATTTCCCTGGACAGCAGTTTAGAGACGTGTTCATTTGCATTTTACATTAATTAAACAATTTATTTTGCAAGTAAATATTTCATAGAGTTATAGTATTCTGAATTAGCTTCGTAACGAACTAAAGAACGTATCCTAATGATTTTTCTATGATTTATAATGAATTTTATAAGATAAGGTGTACAGTAAATTTCAGATTTGTCATATCCGATTTTTCAACGACATTTCATATGTAAACTATAAGATTTTCAAATGTATAATATTATAAAATGAAGATTATAAAAGTATATGGCATGTAGCAAGATTAACTTGCCTCGATGGGTCGCGAATCGGGAAAACGGAACGTTAACCGTCGGCGGGGAAAACTCGCGACGGCGCACGGTTCACGGAATGAACCCAAACGACGAACAAAGGAACCACACGGGTCGGGGTATCTCGCTGGAACGTCGAGAAACGTCACCGGCACGACGGAATTCCGGTAACAAAAGAACAATTAAAAGAAATGAGAAACGAGACATGAAGCAAGAAGAGAAAAATGATAAAGAGAAGTACGAGAGAATATATAAAGGAGAGGGAGAGAGAGGAAAAAGTGGAGAGAGAGAGAGAGAGAAAGTGGGGCCCACGGGGTTAAAGGGGAGGTTGCGATTGGCTGAGAGAATAAATTAAGAAGGATATAAAGATTGTAAAAATATTATATGGTTAACTTAAAGATTTAAAAGATAGGTAATGAACAGTAAGATATCAGGTTAGTTAGAAAAATATATGCGATGGTTTTAATAATATTAAAATTTAGGATTTTGGCGCCAAATGAAACATTTCCAAATTGCGCCCGGGTTGGGTCCAAAAATTCGAAATTCAAATAATAGGATTTTAGGCGGGTTCCAAATTTTAAAATGAAATGTTTTATGATTAAAAAGCATACTCCCAAAACGGACACACGCACGTGCACGTAGCCATCCAAACTCGCCCGTTTCACTGAACGGGACGAGAATACAATGCACGGACGCTACCACGAGGCTAAGGGTGTCAAGTAGGCCAAGAAGAATATTTTCAATTTTATTTTGGGTGCTAAAATTTGTTATATGCAGAATGACTTAGCCGGTTAAAATTGTGCAATAAGAACCAAACAAGCAAGATAAATGAAATGAGCAATGCCAAACACTCAACCAGTAACAGAAATAGTATTATTGGGCTCGGGTGTTACATCATACCCAACTACAAAAAGAATTTCGTCCCCGAAATTCCAAGAATTCAGTCCTCGAAATTCCAAAAATTCAAGATAGATAACTACAGGAAAAGGTGAGGAAACTTCTGCCGGATCTCGTCTTCTCGCTCCCAAGTGGATTCTCCATGCGATCGATTACCCCAAGAGACTAGCACAAGGGGGATAACCTTGTTCTTAAGAACCTTTTCTCTTCGATCCTTGATTTCAACTGGTCGCTCCTCAAAAGTCAAGTCTTCTCGTACTGTTAGCTCCGAATGATCCAAAACGTGTGTTTCATCTCGAACATACTTACGGAGTTGAGATACGTGAAACACATTGTGCACTCCTGCCAATGACTGCGGTAACGCCAACCGGTACGCTACCTCTCCAACACGCTCCAATATTTCGAAGGGTCCAACGAATCGAGGACTAAGCTTTCCCCGACTGCCAAAGCGAATCACCCCTCTAGTCGGTGATATCTTCAGGAATACCAAATCACCCACGGCGAACTCTAGAGGTCTTCTTGACGTGTCGGCCCAACTTTTCTGTCTGTCTTGAGCTGCCTTCATATGCTTTCTGATTGTATTCACCTTATCAACTGTCTGTACCACCAAATCTGGCCCTAGTAACCTTCGTTCACCCACATCATCCCAACAAACAGGCGAACGGCATTTACGACCATACAACGCTTCAAACGGAGCCATCTGAATAGTCGCTTGGAAGCTATTGTTGTACGAAAACTCCACCAGGTGTAGATGATCTTCCCAAGAACCTTTGAAGTCCAACATGCAAGCCCTCAACATATCCTCAAGGGTCTGGATCGTTCTCTCTGATTGTCCATCAGTTTGAGGATGATAAGCTGTGCTGAGCTTCAATCGAGTCCCCAAACTTTCTTGTAAACTCCTCCAAAAGTGCGACAAGAACCGAGTGTCCCGATCGGACACGATGCTTACCGGCACTCCATGCAATCTGACAATCTCCTGCATGTATCGCTCTGCCAAAGTCTCTGTCGATTGACCAACCCGAAAAGGAATAAAGTGAGCTGCTGTGGTCAAACGATCGATAATCACCCATACGGCATTGTTGTCCTTTGGACTCCGCGGCAAGCCGTCACGAAATCCATGGTTATATGTTCCCACTTCCACTGAGGAATCGGAAGTGGTTGCAATAAACCAGCAACCCTTTGGTGTTCAGCCTTGACTTGCTGACACACCAAGCACTTAGCCACGAAGCGAGCAATTTCCCGTTTCATACCTTCCCACCAAAAGTGCTGTCGAATATCTCGGTACCTCTTTGTCCCTCCTGGATGTACAGAGTACGCTGAACTGTGTGCCTCCTTCATAAGCTCTTCACGCACATCTCCTTTTGGCACAAACACACGGCTACCATATCTCAACGAACCATCTTCATGGATCAGTAAATCGGTTCGTAGTCCGGCTCCAACCTGTTCTCGAAACTTTTGCAGTCTAGGATCCTGCGATTGTGTCGCTTTAATCTTCTCAATTAAGGACGACTGTACTTGCAACTGCATCAACTATCCTGTAGCATGGGGTAGCACAACTTCCAAGTCAAATCTCCGAAAATCCGCAACGATCTCTCTCTGTGCAGTCAATATCTGAATTGCTGGTAACCGACTCAGCGCATCTGGCACGACGTTAACTTTTCCCGGATGGTACTTAAGATCAAGGTCATAGTCGGCCATCAGCTCCAACCATCTGCGTTGCCTCATGTTCAACTCCTTCTGAGTGAACACATAATTCAAACTCTTGTGATCCGTAAAGACTTCAACTCTCTCGCCCAAAAGGTAGTGTCTCCAAAATCTTCAGGGCGAAGATCACGGCTGCAAGCTCTAAGTCATGAGTCGGATAGTTCTTCTCATGAGTCTTCAGTTGTCTCGATGCGTAAGCGACGACTTTCCCATTCTGCATCAAAACACATCCCAATCCCTTTCCAGATGCGTCGCTATGAATCACCAGTCCTCCTGAATTATCCGGTACGGTCAGGATCGGGGCGGTTATCAACTTCTGCTTCAACGTCTTGAAGGCCAATGCACATCCATCCGTCCAAACAAACGGTACCTCCTTACGCGTGAGCTTGGTTAACGGCTCAGCTACGCGAGCGAAGTTCTCCACAAATCTTCTGTAGTATCCGGCGAGTCCAAGAAAACTCCTTATCTCTGCAACATTCTTTGGAATAGGCCAGTCTCGAACTGCTGCAATCTTTTCGGGATCGACGGCGATTCCATCGCCCGACACGACATGCCCCAGAAACTTCACTTCTTCCAGCCAGAATTCACACTTACTCATCTTCGCAAATAATTTCTCTTGTCTCAGCGTTTGCGGTGCGATCCTTAAGTGCTCAGCATGCTCCTCCGGACTCCTCGAGTACACCAGAATATCGTCAATGAATACCACAATAAACTGGTCCAAGAACGGTGAAAAGATCCTGTTCATCAAATCCATGAATATTGCCGGCGCATTAGTCACTCCGAAGGGCGTCACTAGATACTCGAAATGTCCATATCGAGTTCGAAACGCCGTCTTGCAAATGCCTTCTGCTTTCACTCGGACCTGATGATATCCTGATCGCAGGTCCAGTTTCGAGAATACCCTCGCGCCACTAAGCTGCTCAAAAAGTTCTCCAATGCGAGGGATCGGGTATTTGTTCTTAATAGTCACCCGGTTCAATTCTCGATAATCAATGCACATCCTTCTCGTGCCATCCTTCTTCTTTACTAAAAGGACTGGAGCTCCCCAAGGCGAGTTGCTGCTTCGAATCCATCCCTTCTCGAGTAATTCACCCACTTGTTTCTTAACTTCTTCCAATTCCACCGGTGCCATCGGATAATAAGATTTTGATACTGGCGCTGCACCAGGAATAAGGTCAATCGCAAACTCCACATCTCGCTTCGGCGGTAAGCCCGAAATATCTGCAAATACATCCATAAAGTCGCGGACAACTGCCGGCTCTTCATTACTATCCACTACCATAGCCGCAAGAACATTGTTCGTCGGCCTAGCCCTAAACTCGACCGGCCCGACAGAACTGCTTCCTTACCGCAACTGCTGTCTGCATCGTTGGCCGCGAAAGGTCCAGCGAGATTACTGAGTCTCGTCCACTCCGCTGCATGCACGTCCACGGTTGCTCCATTCTGCCTTAGTCCGATAAATTTCTCCTCCATTTCCTCCCGTGCTGTCCGCGGGAAGAACTTTTCCAAGAAACTTTTAGAGAAATCCGCCCAACTGATTGGCTTGGACAAGCGGGTCTCCTCCACCAGCCACCACTCTCGGGCGTAATCCACCAGCTGAATGCGCACCACATCAACTCTCTTGTCGTCTGGGATCTGTGCCGCAATCAGTAAATTCTCCGTGTCTACTAGCCACTGCTCGGCTGGCAACGGCTCCTCCAGAAAAGTGAAAGTAGACGGATCCAAAAGTCTGAAATCTGCTACGGTCCTTACTCGGTCAACTGGTCTAGTTCCAACATCGTTTACAGACTGCTGAACGATCTGCAAACCTTCCTGAAACAAGTCCGCTTTCTGCTGGATCAGCTCGGTCTGTTTCTTTGATTTCCAGCATTTCTCTTATCACTCCAAGCATGGCGGCTTCGTTCACACGCCTCTGGTACGTCTTCAACTTCTTACCTGTCATAATCCTGAACTCAAAACACCCAACATTAGTATGATGATAGATTATGAATGTGGATCAAGGCTAGAACTCCAAGATACTTAAATAGAGTACCGCATTGTAGCTATGCCGCGGTATCATAGCCGCAATTACTTAACTCCACCCAAGTCGCCTAAGTCCTAGAGATAACAAGAAGTTAGGTTTTCGAATTGACAATGCAAAGTAAGTTTGCATGTCGACATGATCCGGAAGAAGGATTCAAGGAGGGTAAAACGGTCAAGGTGGCTGGATATGTTTCCTAATCACGGGTATCCTGATTCGTGTATCGGGTGCAATACCCAACTACAAAGAATCAACCCAATTAACCTATGGCTCTGATACCATAAAACCATGTCACGCCCCGCTTCCCAAAGTACGCAAAATTGGGCACGTGACATAGCCAACCATGCTACCTGTGGGTAGGATGCATCCGTCCACAGTCACATTACGGTTGTAGAGATATCAAGAACAGTAAAAATAAACTAAACTAATACATGTCCAAATCCATAATAACAAGAATCAATAAACAATAAGTGCGGAAGCTAATGATCCAATACAATGAATAAACAGTACGTCCCATAATGCGGGCTCACATCTGGAAATGAGAAGAAATAAATAAACTAACCCTAAGGACTCACTGTTCAGCCTGCTGGCTGAAGTACTCCTGCTCGGTCGTCGACAAAGGTACGGAATCTGGGCCATGCAAAACCCAGACGTCAGCGCGTCATGACATCAAGTACATAGTATAAACATGGTAATGAGCAATGCAAGTATGAACATGAATAAGCAGTAATAAGAAAATAACGAGCAGGGTAATGTGCAGTGGTGACTAAATTGTCCTATCAGGTTTTCTACTCTATAGTCTTTGAAACCAATTGATGACATAGCCAACCATGCTACCTGTGGGTAGGACGCATCCGTCCACAGTCACATTACGGTTGTAGAGATATCAAGAACAGTAAAAATAAACTAAACTAATACATGTCCAAATCCATAATAACAAGAACAGTAAAAATAAAACCATGTCACGCCCCGCTTCCCAAAGTACGCAAAATTGGGCACGTGACATAGCCAACCATGCTACCTGTGGGTAGGACGCATCCGTCCACAGTCACATTACGGTTGTAGAGATATCAAGAACAGTAAAAATAAACTAAACTAATACATGTCCAAATCCATAATAACAAGAATCAATAAACAATAAGTGCGGAAGCTAATGATCCAATACAATGAATAAACAGTACGTCCCATAATGCGGGCTCACATCTGGAAATGAGAAGAAATAAATAAACTAACCCTAAGGACTCACTGTTCAGCCTGCTGGCTGAAGTACTCCTGCTCGGTCGTCGACAAAGGTACGGAATCTGGGCCATGCAAAACCCAGACGTCAGCGCGTCATGACATCAAGTACATAGTATAAACATGGTAATGAGCAATGCAAGTATGAACATGAATAAGCAGTAATAAGAAAATAACGAGCAGGGTAATGTGCAGTGGTGACTAAACTGTCCTATCAGGTTTTCTACTCTATAGTCTTTGAAACCAATTGATGAATCGTCGATGTAACCCAATAGTATCCCGTACATACCCGGGACCACGGCCACAATATTCTCGGCGGCAGCCGAGACATGCCGTTAGGCACAGAATAGGAAAGTGTACACTCGGTATTACCCCGTACATACCCGGGATCACGGCCACAATATTCTCGGCTGAAACCGAGACATGCTGTTAGGCACAGAATAGGAAAGTGTACACTCGGTATTACCCCGTACATACCCGGGATCACGGCCACAATATTCTCGGCTGAAACCGAGACATGCCGTTAGGCACAGAATAGGAATGTGTACACTCGAACGGTAGTGAACTGTCGAGTTACAAGTCAGGTTCACCTTTGATTTCCCCATACCCCCAAGCTATGTATGTCAGGTCAGGTATTCAGTAGTCAAGGACTAATGCCAACACAAAATCCGGTAAGAGTAGGTCTGTCTGGATAGACAGCAGGGATGGTCGGGTTTGTCGGCATTAGGCATGAGATCAGGTAACAGGTCAGGTAATGTATAAAGGTGTCATGTCATGTCAAGAGTGTACGGTACCATATCATGTCAAGTAGGAAGTGTAACAGGTCATGTCAGGAAGCACAAGATATCATGTGGGTGCTCATAATCAAACTATCATAAACATGTGTATAAATAAACAAGTATGAGTACTATTAGAACAATAAACTGGAACATGTAATATGATAGGCAAATAGATATAATTTCAAGGATATGGATGCACAGTTATTGATTAGGGTTACATTTATAGTTCCAATATTAATTAGGATGCAATTTATTAAACATGGAGTATTAATATCACATTATTATGTAGTAATGTGATCTATGGATGCAATTATATTTATCTTAAATGCGATGGATGCAAACGGGTATCCGAAGAGTTATAAAACTATAAAATGGTAGTGTGGGATGTACAACTAAGCAATATGTGATATAAATATTTATATAATAATATTAATATGGATAGCATATTCAAAGCGATTAGTAACTATAAAAGCTGTATTGATTAACCATGCACAAGAAGGTTCCGTTCAGAAATTCAGCGTCACCCTAATTTGTAAAATAGCTTAAAAATAACAAACGTTCTCCAAAAGGGACGTATCATATACCAAAACAAAGATAATTCAATAAGGTTTTCATTTTTATAAGTATAAGCATCTCAAGTTATCCCTACAAAAAGTTATGAATATTCAAAGTTGAAAGTTTGCTGCTGGAATTTCCCTGGACAGCAGTTTAGAGACGTGTTCATTTGCATTTTACATTAATTAAACAATTTATTTTGCAAGTAAATATTTCATAGAGTTATAGTATTCTGAATTAGCTTCGTAACGAACTAAAGAACGTATCCTAATGATTTTTCTATGATTTATAATGAATTTTATAAGATAAGGTGTACAGTAAATTTCAGATTTGTCATATCCGATTTTTCAACGACATTTCATATGTAAACTATAAGATTTTCAAATGTATAATATTATAAAATGAAGATTATAAAAGTATATGGCATGTAGCAAGATTAACTTGCCTCGATGGGTCGCGAATCGGGAAAACGGAACGTTAACCGTCGGCGGGGAAAACTCGCGACGGCGCACGGTTCACGGAATGAACCCAAACGACGAACAAAGGAACCACACGGGTCGGGGTATCTCGCTGGAACGTCGAGAAACGTCACCGGCACGATGGAATTCCGGTAACAAAAGAACAATTAAAAGAAATGAGAAACGAGACATGAAGCAAGAAGAGAAAAATGATAAAGAGAAGTACGAGAGAATATATAAAGGAGAGGGAGAGAGAGGAAAAAGTGGAGAGAGAGAGAGAGAGAAAGTGGGGCCCACGGGGTTAAAGGGGAGGTTGCGATTGGCTGAGAGAATAAATTAAGAAGGATATAAAGATTGTAAAAATATTATATGGTTAACTTAAAGATTTAAAAGATAGGTAATGAACAGTAAGATATCAGGTTAGTTAGAAAAATATATGCGATGGTTTTAATAATATTAAAATTTAGGATTTTGGCGCCAAATGAAACATTTCCAAATTGCGCCCGGGTTGGGTCCAAAAATTCGAAATTCAAATAATAGGATTTTAGGCGGGTTCCAAATTTTAAAATGAAATGTTTTATGATTAAAAAGCATACTCCCAAAACGGACACACGCACGTGCACGTAGCCATCCAAACTCGCCCGTTTCACTGAACGGGACGAGAATACAATGCACGGACGCTACCACGAGGCTAAGGGTGTCAAGTAGGCCAAGAAGAATATTTTCAATTTTATTTTGGGTGCTAAAATTTGTTATATGCAGAATGACTTAGCCGGTTAAAATTGTGCAATAAGAACCAAACAAGCAAGATAAATGAAATGAGCAATGCCAAACACTCAACCAGTAACAGAAATAGTATTATTGGGCTCGGGTGTTACACATATTCTCATTAGGGTTGAGCAAAAAGTCAATAGTCAACTGTCAACGGTCAACAACCCTAATGAGAATCCTCTGCCTCTGTCTCTCCGTCAACTGTGCATACACACCCGCATCCGCGTTCCGAGGAACACGAATGCATACTGGATAAAACCAATCCCAAAAGGTACACTAGGATCTGGCATAAACCAAAGCCCGCTAGTGTGAACCGTCAGGACAATGTACGTGCACAAGTGCACGGATGTGACCGAACCCTGTCGCAAAACCATGCGACCTGTCGCAAAACCATGCGACCTCTACTCTTTTACCTAAAGGCGAATAGCTTTTTGTGTGGGACTCTAAAGACTCGACACTACGCTGGCAGTAGGTTTAACCACAGACCGCAAGCGGCACTAGCTGTGCGTAACGGTCCCCAGGTAGATGCCGACAAGAAGACTGACGAGGCGAAACCCATCTGAACTCCAACTGAGCCTGAATGTGACATTCTCCGTACAGTCCGGTCTGTTCGTCTGATACATCGCATGGCGGGCCTAGGGGGCGGTAAACGTTAGTCCCCCAATAGAGGTACAAGTCGTGTCGGAGTGAAGCCCAAAACACCCTGAGATAACACTGGAAGCCTACCAGTATATCTCGTTTGCCCTGGCCACGGACTACTCGTGTAATGGCTCTCCTAGACACAGCGCGATGTCAACCCCCAATACCAGGAGAGACGAATCCTGTCTAACCGTCACTGCCTCCAAGTGCTTCGGGACTGCACCCAACTACCACCTGTTTGCACGACTCCTTTGAGCCGTGGTAGGGTAGTAATCAAAGTACAGTGGGAACACACTCGAGGCGAAGTGACAGTGTCAAGTCAGCGGACTAAGCTGTACTCATGTCACATGGGAACTGATAACTGACGATAGGCATAATACCAACTAGTCAGTTCCCGACGAGTCCTGTCCAGTGTACTCGTAACCCAACGAGCACCCGCATACTTTCTCAAGTACGACGTACCGACGACTGTGGGACAGACCGTCTCCCACACTAGGATAAGAAGCGCATGCGCTAGTCTACTCCGGAGTATCGATGCCCTGTCTCGATAGTCCTGCGACCAGGGACCTGCATATGGATGTGCTTATAGATTACCCATCCCTACTAGTGTGACTGCCATCACAACGCTGGTAATCAAGCAAAGATCCTAAGGGCTCCACTAATGTGTATAGGCGATATACTAAAATAAACACATGTACACATTGAAGTAGAAACAAACCAAGTAGCATACTACTATTTTGAGCAAGATTGTATATACAAGGTGAATATCCCAAGCTTCTATTAAGTAATATACAAACTAGTATGATACAGTAATGGCCTCTAGGGCATATACACTAACACTTCCCCCGCTCTGCCGTTAGTTAACTAACCTAACGGTGCATGACGGGACCCCGTGGTGAATGCGGATGGCATAAGCGTACGTTGTATTTTTGTTTCATTATCTGTGATGCTTAGGAAGAATAAATGATGAGACTTCATTAATGAGATTAATGAAAAGGAAAGAAACCTAATGATGTTGTAGTATCAAATTTTCAAAAGGTAACTCTAGTTAATGCTTTGTATAATGGTATTCCTTGATGAATATCCAGCACCTCATTCGACGAGGAAAGAGCCTAGAACCCTTCACCGGGAGCGACCTCTTTAGCAAAAGCTAGTAGATGCTAGACCCACTAGGTTTGTTTTGAAAAACTCGATTTTAAAAGCGGAGCTTAAACCGCTCCTTTTCAAATCACTCGATTCTATAATGATATCAAGTTTATTACGCAAAAGGTTTTCTTAAAAACCTGTCATAGCCCTCCGTCATTTCAGATAAGTATTATTTAGTATTCGTGCTGCGTTTGTTGGCCTTTGTCAAGGCGTAGTGTGCGGTAGCTGATTAGTGCTTATCTGCAACCATATGATGCGATTGGATTTGAGTAGTCGTACGACTTTGTTGGCCTTTGTCAAGGGTCGTACGGGTGGGTTTAATTCAATCAAGAAATGACGGGTTGAACATGACTAGCGCCCTATAGTTTGTTGGCCTTTGTCAAAGTCATAGGACGTTAGGGGAAAAACATTATCGGGAATTTAAAGTGTTGAAATTTGCAATAAGATTGCAAACCTTCTATGAGATAGTTGGATCCCGATACCTACTGTGAGTAAGAGTTACTCCTGGAAGTGTTTTGCACTTTACAATTAGCTAATCCAGTAGGTGTGTAGAAAGGTGTCAACGGGGTTATGCTTCTGGGAAAACGAGGATTATTTTAATTAAGTCCGTGCGAAAGCACGGGGAACCTCCCTCAAAGCACCGACACTGGCTTGACTAACCGGTTAGCGAACTTGTTGGGTGTACTTAATCCCGGCTAATCTTACCTCTTAGGGTTTGAACGAAGATTTGAAAAAAACAGTGGGAGCCATCTTGATTAGATAAAATAATAACCAGTCTAATCTTGCAAGATCGCACGCAGTGTTTTCTTCTCACTCTCTCTCCTGGTAGCGACCATGACATGCCTTAATCAAGATAATAATATGGATGTATTGACCGAACCCGCTTGTTATACTGAGCTGAGGAACTTTGGTTCCGCTCTACCTTATAACTGTTATAAGTCTGAGCCGGAAATAGGGGAATATCTGGATTCCCATGCAACCCGAACGAGGAATGAGCATGTTGATGCATCTTCTTCGGGTGTGTTCGTTACCGAGGACTGTTTCTCAGTATGCTCTACGTCCTGAGTATTGGATACCGGATCAGGATCCCATATATGTAATATGTTACATGTGCTAAAGAAAGGTAGAAAACTGGGAATATGTGATCATTCTCTCAGAGTAGGGAATGCTGCAATGGTTGCAGCCAAAGAAGTTGGCGTATATCACTTAGTATTACCAAAAGGTAATACATTTATTCTTAACAACTGTTATTACGTACCCAAAATGTTATGCAATTAAATATCATTTTCTTTATTAGATAAAGAAGGATATAACTTTGTAGTAGAGAAAAATGTTATGAACATTTTTCTGAATCAAGTGTTGATTGGGTTCGGTACGTTATGTAACGGTATATACGTTCTAAATCAAAATACAGTTCTTAACATACAGAACACACAAGAGGAAAAGTTCAGAAATGAACGAATCCTTCTTGTAGCATTGTAGACTAGATCATATCAATGTGACACGACTAGGTAAGTTACATAAGGAGGGATATTTGAACTCGTTCGAATTTACATCTTATAAAACTTGCCAGTCATGACTCAAAGGAAAAATGACCAAAACTCCGTTTACTGGACACGGAAAAAGGGCTATTGAACTCTTGGGACAGATACATAGCGATGTATGCAGTCCCATGTCTACACATGCCAGGAATGGTTCCTCGTACTTCATTACAATCACCGATGATCTCTCAAGATTCGGACATGTGTTCCTGTTGAAACTCAAATCTGAAGCTTTTGAGAAATTCAAGGAATATAAGTGCGAAGTAGAGAACCAAACGGGTAAAAGTATTAAAATCCTTCAATATAATCGAGGAGGAGAATACTTAAGCTCGGAGTTCCTGGATTATCTAAAAGAGAATAGGATTCTCTCACAGCTTACTCTTCCGTATACACCACAGCACAACGGTGTATCAGAGCGGAGGAATCGCACCCTATTAGATATGGTGTGCTCTATGATGAGTATTTCTGAGTTGCTGTTTCCTTTTGGTGTTATGCGCTTGAGACAGCCGCATACCTATTGAATAGAGTTCCAACCAAATCAGTGCCTAGCACTCCATATGAGATATGGAATGGGAAGAGACCATCTCTTAAACAAGTTAAGATATGGGGTTGTCCGGCCTATGCTAAAAAGAAAAATCCGGACAAGCTCGAGGAATGGTCGGTTCTGTGCAAGTTTGTAGGATATCAAAAGCATTCGCAAGGGTATATCTTCTACCAAACTGAGGATCAAAAGGTGTTTTGTTTCTCGGATTGCCACCTTTTTAGAAAAGGAATTTCTTATGGAAGAAATTAGTGGTCATATGGTAGAACTGGAAGAAGTTCCAGCTACACAAACTACAGCTGATGATTTGGTAGAACCAGAGGATTCGATAGTCTCTAACGAACCTCAGCCACTTCACAGATCTAGTAGGGATCCCCATCCACCTAAGAGATACTACGGTTTTCTCGTAGAAGGTGGGAGCGAGGATTGCATCATGGAAGATGATGACCCTACTAGTTTCGAGCAGGCCAACACGAGTGGGGACTCTGTGAAATGGCTGGATGCAATACGATCTGAGATGGAATCCATGTACACCAACAAAGTATAGACTTTGGAAGTTGCTCATGAAGGGGTAAAACCCATCGGGAGTAAGTGGATCTTGAGAAGATTCTTGGTGTAGATGGAAAAGTTGAGACTTTCAAAACTAGACTTATAGCAAAAGGTTTTCGTCAACGACTAGGGGTGGATTATGATAAAACCTTTTCTCCAGTGACTATGCTTAAGTCCATCCGGATCCTACTTGCCATCGCTGCATGCCATGACTACGAAATATGGCAGATGGATGTGAAGACCGTTTTTCTAAATGGTGATTTAAAAGAAAGCATGTACAAGATGTAAGTCCACGTTGCCCACCCCGGTGCTTACGGGGAGGCGGAAACGGTATAAAAATTCAATTTTTAGAACTTAAGGAAACATGGACTAAAAGGAGGATCTTTGCTAAACAAAAACTAACAACCATGCTAAAAGATTTAGCTACTCGGTTAAAGGGTTATACCTAAGTCTTGAAGTCCTTCTCTTCTTGCTCCTTGGAGTGGGATGAACGGGTCGTCCTCGTCGCCTTCTCTTGCCGAAGAAAGATCCACCCGAGAGCCTTTACCTTTGGCTCCTACCTCAACCTAGAGGTTACTAAAGTGCTTGGTGTGCTAAACCTAGAACCTTAGAAAGAGAAGAGAGTAATTTTGGTGTTTTATCTCAAAAGCCAAATGGTTCTCAACTCATGAGAGGGGAGAGCTTTGAGAGAGAGGAAGAGGATGAGAGAAAGAGGATAATATCAACCATTCTCACATATATGTGAATTATGATAATTAAATAATTAATCAAAGATAATAGTGATGGTTAACTTGAAATGACCATTATCATTTCACATTAATGAATTTTGCAAGAATCAAAGAGCATCATTCATGTGAAATGATGATGGTCAATATGTCAACATATGTCAACAAGTCAACCATAGTCAAATGGTCAACAACCCTAACCATAACATAATTATAATTAATTAATATTAATAATCACATTTCACATATACATTAGGGTTAAGGAAAAAGACAACGGTCATCAACCCTAATGAAAGTCCTCTGCCTCTGCATCAGTCAACTGTGCATACACACCCGTATCCGTGTTCCGAGAAACACAAATACAATGAGATAAAACAAATCCGAAAACATATACTAGGATCTGGCTTAAACCATAGCCCGCTAGTATCAACTGTCCGGACACCAAACGTGCACAAGTGCGCGGATGTGAAGGAACCCCGTCGCAAAACCATGCGACCTCTACTCTGTTTTGCCTAGAGGCGAATAACCATCTGTATGGGACTCTAAAGACTCGACACTACGCTGGCAGTGGGTTTAACCACAGACCGCAAGCGGCACTAGCTGTACGTAATTGTCCCCAGGAAGATGTCGATAAGAAGACTGACGAGGTGAACCCATCTGAACTCCTACTGATCCTGAATGTGACAGTCTCCGTATAGTCCGGTCTGTTCGTCTGAGAATATCGCATGGCAGGCCTAGGGGTGCGGTAAACGTCGGTCCCCTAATTGCGGTAAAAGTCGTGTCGGGGTGTAGCCCAGAACACCCTGAGATAACACTGGAAACCTACCAGTATATCTCGCTTGCCCTGGTCAGGGACTTTGTGTAATGGCTCTCCTAGACACAGCGCGATATCAACCCCGAATACCGGGAGAGACGAATCTTGTCTAACCGTCTCTGCCTCCAAGTGCTTCGGGACTGCACCCAAATGCTACCTGTTTGCATGACTCCTTTGAGCCGTGGTAGGGTAGCAATCTAAGAACAATGGGAACACACTCGAGGCGAAGTGACAGTGTCAAGTCAACGGACTAAGCTGTACTCATGTCACTTGGGAACTGATAACTGACGATGGGTATAATACCAACTAATAGTTCCCGACGAGTCTTGTCCAGTGTACTCGTAACCTAACGGGCACCCGCATCATATCTCAAGTACGACGTACTGACGGCTGTGGGACAGACCGTCTCCAAAGATGGGATGAGAAGCGCATACGCTAGTCTACTCCGGAGTATCGATGCCCTGTCTCGATAGTCCTACGACCAGGGACCAGCATAAGGATGTGCTTGTGGATTACCCAGCCCCCACGAGTGTGACTGCCATCACAACGCTGGTAATCAAACAATGATCCTAAGGGCTCCACTAATGTGTAAAGGCGATATGCTATAAGAAACACATGCACACATTAAAGTAGAAAAAAACCAAGTAGCATACTACTATTTTGAGCAAGATTGTCTATACAACTGTGAATATCCCAAGCTTCCATCAAGTAATATACAAACTAGTATGATACAGTAATGGCCTCTAGGGCATATACACTAACAATCTCCCACTTGCACTAAGGCCATTTACTGGCGTATCGAAGACCTATCATCTCGATCAGCCGCTCAAACTGAGTCTGGGGTAAGGCCTTCGTGAATGGATCAGCAGTGTTATCTTCCGTAGCACCTCTCTGAGCCTCGATCTCCAGGCGACCCATGATCTCCTTGATCAGGTGATACCGCCTCAAGATGTGTCTGGACTTCTGATGGGACCTGGGTTCCTTCGCTAAAGCTATAGCCCCGTTTTTGTCGCAATACAGAGGTATTGGATCAACAATGGACGGAAGCACCTGAAGTTCTTGTAGGGTTCCTAGGCACGCTAATGAGGTCTCACAAGGCATCAACCATGCCAATTTCAAATTTTAACGGTGCCGAGAAACCCTAACAAGATCGTTGGCTAGATTTTTAGGCGACAAAACGAGCTAGTTAACATCTTAACTAAGAGTACGGAAATACAACCTTTGTAGATCCGTTCCTCCACCTCCACGGCTCCGTGATGAAGTCCTCTCCGCTGTCCAAATCAAATCCCGTGCTCTAGCGTCGGCTTCATCGGAGAAAGACGGGCTAGGTCATCGACGACGTGCCGAAGATGATCTACGTCGAGGCATCGCTAGATCAAGCTCCAACTTCACCAAGTCTAGAAAACTTGTGAAGGAAACACACTCTACTACTTGGCAAGAGGTAGAGGATGAAGAAATAGGAAGTGGGTTCACTTTAGAATTGGATTTCTTACTCTTTTTCATCAATCACCATTGATGAAGTGAAGCTTTCTTCATTGAAGAAGATGAAGAAGAAGAAGCATATCTTATTATGATAATATTCCAAATAGAAAATAAAAGGAATCCTTATCATAATCTAACCATGGTGAAGTGTAGAGAATAAATCATGGTTGAGTGGAATGGTTAGGGTTAAGCATGAGACAAAATGGTCACTTGGTCAAAGTCTTCATGAAGCTTCAAGAAAGAACAAAGAAAGCCACCATTTTTCTCTTTTGCTATTATTTTCCAAAACTAATAAATAAATAAATGAATCAATAAATAATCACAACCCTAACCATTCATATAACCATGGTTCAATCTTCACACAAACACAAGTAAACATGTATCATCAAACATGATACATTCAAGTGCACAAAACTATATCGAATATACAATGTGCACATCCGAGCGAGAAAATACATTTAAAGTGAACCAATATTAGTTAATGCAAAGTAATATATCAAATATATAATTATACATTAAATCATTAAATCAACACTTGATTTAACGATCCGGTCATATCGCATATAACCGACTAATATCCAATGTATCGATTTATCGAATCAATCCTTGATTCGATAACCAGGTTATATCGCATACAACCATTCGATACATTCATCGCAAGAATAGAATACGGTATCACATAGACGCATTATTCTCGGTCCCGCACATATCTCATATGCGCTCCTATTTCGTTTCGCTTGAGCCAGGAAACCTCTGTGTAGGACTCTAAAGACTCGTCAATACGCCGGCAGCAGGTGATGATCATATCAAGCACCCATAAGCCGAAAGCGGTCTGCTAAACGTAACGGCCACCCGGGTATTGAGCGATCAGAAGATCGACGAGCAAGCCCGCTCACACTCCAGTGAATCCAACCAGTAACACTACCGTACAGTCCGGTCTGATCGTCTGATATGTCGCATATCTCGCCTAGGGGTGGTAAACGTCAGACCCCAATAGCTCGATAAGTCGTGTCGATATGAGGTCTATAACAGTTCAAGAAACTACTGATAACACTTACCAGTAAATCTCAGCAACCCTGGCCAGGGATTTCCGGTTATAGCCAATCGAACATAGCGCAACATCAACTCCCTATACCGGGAGAGACGAATCCCCTCCTATCGCTCATTGCCTCCATGTGACTCGGGACTGTACCCAAAAACCACCGTTTTGCATGCCCTCTTGGACGTGGTAAGATGGAAATCAAAGCACAGTTGGAACCACACAAAACTCTATGACGATCTCGGGTCAACAGACTACTCTGTACCAGTCTCACCAGAGAACTGCCATCTGACGTAAGGTATAATACCATCTGGGAGTTCTCGGCGAGTCCGTCCAGTGTACCCAGTCTCTACTGAGCACCCGTATATCATCTCTGATGTCAAACACAAATGGATATGGGATCATCCATCGCCCATCTGTATGGGTCGAGAAGGTATACGCTAGTCTACTCTAGTATATCGATGCCCCGTCTCGACATACCCATGACTAGGGACTTTGAAGGATGTACTTATGGACTACCATGTCCCCACTAGTATGATCCGCATCATAGTCCAGGTAGTAAAGTACACATCCTAAGGGCTTTACCAACATGTAACAGAGAGACAATCAGTGTACACGTTAAGGTAAAGATCAACCAGATAGCATACTATCATGTCGAGCAAGAAAGTCCTCCCTATATACGTCCTAGCATCCACTACAATATACATCATATGTACAGTAATGGCCTCTAGGGCATACATATAACTAACAATCTCCCACTTGCACTAGGGCCATCTGATAGCAGTGGTTGTAGTATCTCATACTCAACCATCCCATAAAAGTCTCTCTCTGGGAAAAGGCCTTTGTGAGTGGATCCGCCGTGTTGTCCTCTGAGTCTACTCTCCTAACCTCGATCACCCTGGAGATCAACCATCTCCATGATCAAGTGATACTGCCTTAGAATATGTCTGGATCACTGATGGGACGGGCGTTCCTTGGCATAAGCCACAACTCCATTATCACACAATGGGAGGAACTACGTTCATCTCATGAACAGGTATACATCCAGACTGCCTCTTTGGTAGCATCTTAAGTAGCGATGTATCGAGCCTTTATCGTCTAGTATGCCACGGTATCTAGCTTGGAACTCTTCCAACATACCGTCCCTTTACTGAGGGTAAAGACAATGCCTGTGACTCACATTCAGTCGTCTTTATCACCCTGGAACCCTTCCAGTGATTCTCCCCAGGATCGATTGATACCATCTCACTACAACTAGTGAGAATCCTACCATCCATTTAGATCTATCTCATAGATCTAAAATCCAGGATTTAGGAGGCATCACTTTGATCCTATATGGAGAATCATTGTGATAAGCGGAGATTGATCGAGCGTTGCATAGGAAAATCCTTCCCTATCAAGAGTATGTCATCCACGTACTCTACGAGAATCGCCACCATACTCCCTACTACCCTTTTGTATATACAAGGTTCATCTACCATTTTGATGATGTCAAACTCTTTGACTATTTCATCAAAACAGATGTTCCAACTCCGCGATGCCTGCTTTATCCTATCAAGCATCTTGCACATGTTTCCGCTGCTCCCACTGTCTACGAAGCCCTCTGGCTGTGTTCTTATAGACGTTCTCTTCTAAATCATTATTTAGAAAAGTAGTCATGGCACCCAACCGCCAGATATCGTAGTCATGGTATGTAGCCGCGGCAAGTAGGATCCGGATGGACTTAAGCATAGCCACTGGAAAAGGTTTCATCATTATCCACGCCTGGTCGATGACGAAAACCTTTAACAAGTCTAGCTTTGAAAGTCTCAACTTTTCCATGTACACCAAGTAATCTTCTCAAGATATACTTGCTCCTGATGGGGATTTAACCCTTCAGATATAGGAACCAAAGTCCATACTTTGTTGGTGTACATGGATTCCATCTCAGATCGCTAAGCATCCAGCCATTCTTACAGAGTCAAACTCCTGATGGCCAGCTCAAAACTAGTTGGGTCATCATCCCATGATGCAATCCTCGCTCCCACTGTCATAGAGTAACCGAAGTATCTCTCAGGTGGGTGAGGAACACTACTAGATCGGCGGAGAGGCTGAGGTTCGTCGGTATCTACTGAATCCTTCGGTTCTATCAAATCATCTGCTGTAGTTTATATAGCTGGAACCTTTCCCGTTCTACATTACAGACCTTGCCTCGAGCTTGTCCGGATTTTGCTTTTAGACATAGGCCGGACAACCCCAAATCTTAACTAGCTTAAGACATGGGCTCTTCCCTTTCCATATCACATATGAAATGGTAGGCAACTGATTTGATTGGAACCTTGTTCAATAGGTATGCAGCTTCTCAAGCGCATAACTCCTAAAAGGAAACAGGTATCTCAGTAGTACTCATCATAGAGCACACCTTATCATATAGGGTGTGATAGCTCCGCCGCGATATACCATCGTGCTATGGTGTATACGGAGGAGTAATGCTGAGAGAGAATCTCATTCTCCTTTAGAATAGTCCAGGAATTCCGTGCTCAAGTATTCTCCTCCCTGATCACATCAAAGGACATAATACTTATACCCTTATTGGTTCCCTACTTCTAACTTATATTCTGTGAATATCTCAAAAGGTTCGGACTTGTGTTTCAACAGGAACATATGTCTGAATCTAAAGAGATCATCAGAGAATGTAATGAAGTACAAAGAACTAGTCCTGGCATATGTAGACAGGGGACCTTACATACATCAACATGTATCATCCCAAGAGTTCACTAACCCTTTCTCTGTTTCCAATAAACAGGGCTATGGTCATCTAATCTTTGTGACATGACTGGCAAGTTTCATAAGATGTAAATTCAAGCTGATTTAAATATGCATCTATATGTAACTTCAGCTAGTCTGGTCGCATTGATATGACCTAGTCTACAATACCTCAAGAAGGATTCGTTCATTTCTAAACTCTTCCTCTTGTGTGTGTTTCGTATACTAAAGAACTGTAGTTTGATTTAGAACATCAATGTTTTTAGATAGCCTGAACCGATCAACTTTTGACATAGGAAATGTTCAAAACATTATCCAACAATACAAAATTATATCCTTTCTTTACTAATAAAGAGAGAGATAAGATTTTGTATATCAGGTTCGGTATCTAATAACATTCTTTCAAAATCAATGTATTGGTAACACAGGGTGACAGTGACCAACAGACTTGGCAGCAACACTTGCCCCATTTTCTGCCTCATGAAACTTATCACCCGTTCTCAGTTCTCTACCTTTCTGTAGCCCTATGTAACAGATTACATTTCTGGGATCCTGATCTGGTATCACATACCCAGGACGTAGAGGATACAGAGAAACAGTTCTTTGTAATGAACACACCCGAAGATGATGCATCAGCATGCACTCTCTTCGTTTGGGCGGCACGGGAATTCTGGTAATCCCCAATTTCTTGCTCTGTCTTATAACAATTATAAGGTGGAGCGGGACCAACGTTCCCCAGCTCAGTATAATCAAGCGGGTTCGGTCAATATTCCATATTATTATCTTGATTAAGGCGTGATATGGTCGCTACCTGGAGAGAGAGAGAAGAAAACACTCAGCGTGCGCTCTTTGCAAGAATAGATTGGTTATTATTTTATCTAATCAGGATGGCTCCCACTGCTTTTTATCAAATCTTCCTTCAAACCCTAAAAGGAAAGACTAGCCGGGATTAATTACACACTACAAGTTCGCCAATCTTTCAGCCAGGCCAGTGTCAGTACTTTGAGGGAGGTCCCCCGTGCTTTCGCACGAACCTAATTAATGTAAACCTCGTTTTCCCAGAGGCGTAACCCCATTGACACCTTTCTAGACACCTACTTGATCGGCTAGTTGTAATGTGTAAAACTCTCCCAGGAGTAATAATTACTCGCAGTGGGTATCGGGATCCAACTATCTCATAGAAGGTATGCAATCTCATCGCAAATTTCAACACTTGAAATTCCCGATAATATTTTGCCCCTAGCGTGCTATGACCTTGACGCAGGCCAACAAACCATAGTGCGCTAGTCAAGTTCAACCCGTCATTTCCTGATTGAATTAAACCCACCCGCACGACCCTTGACGCAGGCCAACAAAGTCGCACGACTACCCTAATCCAATCTGCATCATATGCATAAGCAGATAAATACCAGTCAGCTACCGCACACTACGCCTTGACGCAGGCCAACAAACGTAGCACGAATACTAACTACTACTTATCTGAAATGACGGAGGGCTACGACAGGTTTTTCTGAAAACCTATTGCATAATGAACTTGAAATCGTTGTAGAATCAAATGATTTTTGAAATGGAGTGTTTTTGAGGCTTTTCTAGTTTTGCTAAAGGAGTCACTCCCGGTGAAGGGATCGTCGGTCCTTTCCTCATCGAATGAGGTGCGGGATATATCATATATATCACTGTGCAAAGCAAAAAAACTCTTAAAAGCAATCAAAAGACAAACCGAGTGTGTAGCATCTGCCAGTTATTGCTAAAGGAGTCACTCCCGGTGAAGGGATCTCGGTCCTTTCCTCATCGAATAAGGTGCAGGATATATCACATATACCTCTGTGCAAAGCAAGAACTGTAGCTACCTGTTTTATTTTGAAATTCGATTCTACAACATCTTAGGTTTCTTTTATTTCATTAATCACATTAATGAAGTCCCATCATTTAAGTACCTAAACATCACAGATAAATACGACGTACACTTATGCCATCCGCATTCGCCTCGATGTCCCCTCGTGCACCGTTAGGTTAGGTAACTAACGGCAGAGCAGGGCAGGGCTAGCACGAGTGTAAAACATAACATCTATATAATATATCATATATAATATATAAAGTATCCATCACAGAACATATCACATGATCACATCACAGATATCGCAGCAGAAGAAACATATGAAATATTGGATATACTAGGACGTCCGTGTTTTCAATACGAGCCAGTATAAAACACGGATTCCACGGTCGTGATGAATAGCCAAACCCACACCCCTAGACCCCTACGAGAGCGGCAAGCAACCCTACCAATTCTAGAGTTAGGAGACCCGGACTCGACTCCTCGAGTTGGTCTCCCACTGGACTCCAGAACCCGGTTACTTGTGCTCCCCTCCTTGGGTCTATCCTAGTGCGGAAAAGTAAATAATATACAAACGGTGACATCTTCCGCAACCTGGAAGTGCCCCAATAAAAGAATATTACATACAAGTTTTTACATGAATGAAAATGAAAAACACTCATCTCATATAAAAACCCCCGGCTATTCAAACACGACGATCCAATATAACATATCCAGCAACACATAACATCACATGTCATCAACGTAAGTAAATATGCGCATCCCAATTGTCGTTGACATATAGCAACGAAACCGGCGATATCACATATTACACTTACGGTCACAGAAAAGAAAGTGTAAAACTACAACAGTTGGAATCCGTAATTTGCATAGACATCGCATGCCTAATCAAATGAATACCTTAGACATCACATGCCTAACAATTATAAACCCCGCATTTTAGTCTCATTATCGAAAACACTTTTCAATACCAAGTCGGGCAATTCAACAAGATTCCCGACATCCTGATCGAATGCTCGTCGCAAACTTCAGTAGGCAGTCGCACCCCCGATGCCGTCGACGAAGTGCACCAAGGCGGAACACATCTGCCGCGAGCACCCGAACGGATGCTTTCGGCGACGGGGTTCTCCTACAGTCACTTGGTCGGGGCTATGGGTGAGGCTGTCTATTAAGTTTACTCGGCGAGCATCCGCGTACGCTACGTGATTGCGACGGACTTTTGATCACATCAAAATTCTGTGGCAACCGATCAAGTGAGACTAAACAGCTATGTTTATAACATTCATTCAGTTATCTCATAACTTCTTGTGAATTCCAATTATTGTATCACATTCCAGATAAACAGAAAATGTTAAACTTTCCGATCGAACAGTCGAACACCCAAGTTTTCCCAAAACAGATCAACACATGAAACAAGTCTAAAAACATTCAGTTCGTGCCTCAGTACCAACGGTCCAGCCGTAGAAGGGTCAAGCCAACGCCTCACATGTGGCACGCCATACTGCCCCAAACCCTAAGGTTCAAAGGGCAGTTCAAGACGGTCACATAATCGAGTTAAGGTTTGTTGTCTTCTAGAGAGTCCATCGCGTTACTTGCACTACTTAGAACGTTATTAAACTACGGAAAAATCCAACACTTGGAAATTTCCCGACAGGGGAAAAGGTGGGTATTTATATCCGGTCAAACTTTTTAACATATTCAATATATCCGGAAAGTCACACAGACAAAATTTGATAATCCGATCGAATCTTTGATTCCCAATACAACCACAGAATACTCAACTGTAAAGTATACATTGAAATTACCCAGAAAACACAGGAGTTAATCATTGACATTACTGTGCAAAGTGGGGTGAAAATATCAACTAGATGGCCGCGGAACCACCGCGTTAAGTGGGTTAACGCCGCGGTTCCGCCGCTTGTTTACGGAGTTAGGACTCCATTTTGCACAGTAATTCATAAAAAAACCCTGCTGAATTTTCTGTATATTTTTAATATTGAAAAATCCAGATTTTTAAAAATTGGACAGAGAGCATTTTGAGAGTTAGGGTTTCGGTTCGTTCGGATTTCAAACGTCGTCAGGACTTCGCCTAAGGCTCTAGCTAGGCTCTGATACCACTGTAGGGTTCCTAGGCACGCTAATGAGGTCTCACAAGGAATCAACCATGCCAATTTTAAATTTTAACGGTGCCGAGAAACCCTAACAAGATCGTTGGGTAGATTTTTAGGCGACAAAACGAGCTAGTTAACATCTTAACTAAGAGTACGGAAATACAACCTTTGTAGATCCATTCCTCCACCTCCACGGCTCCGTGATGAAGTCCTCTCCGCTGTCCAAATCAAATCCCGTGCTCTAGCGTCGGCTTCATCGGAGAAAGAGCGGGCTAGGTCATCGACGACGTGCCGAAGATGATCTACGTCGAGGCATCGCTAGATCAAGCTCCAACTTCACCAAGTCTAGAAAACTTGTGAAGGAAACACACTCTACTACTTGGCAAGAGGTAGAGGATGAAGAAATAGGAAGTGGGTTCATTTTAGAATTGGATTTCTCACTCTTTTTCATCAATCACCATTGATGAAGTGAAGCTTTCTTCATTGAACAAGATGAAGAAGAAGAAGCATATCTTATTATGATAATATTCCAAATAGAAAATAAAAGGAATCCTTATCATAATCTAACCATGGTGAAGTGTAGAGAATAAATCATGGTTGAGTGGAATGGTTAGGGTTAAGCATGAGACAAAATGGTCACTTGGTCAAAGTCTTCATGAAGCTTCAAGAAAGAATAAAGAAAGCCACCATTTTTCTCTTTTTCTATTATTTTCCAAAACTAATAAATAAATAAATGAATCAATAAATAATCATAACCCTAACCATTCATATAACCATGGTTCAATCTTCACACAAACACAAGTAAACATGTATCATCAAACATGATACTTTCAAGTGCACAAAACTATATCGAATATACAATGTGCACATCCGAGCGAGAAAATCCATTTAAAGTGAACCAATATTAGTTAATGCAAAGTAATATATCAAATATATAATTATACATTAAATCATTAAATCAACACTTGATTTAACGATCCGGTCATATCGCATATAACCGACTAATATCCAATGTATCGATTTATCGAATCAATCCTTGATTCGATAACCAGGTTATATCGCATACAACCATTCGATACATTCATCGCAAGAATAGAATACGGTATCACATACACGCATTATTCTCGGTCCCGCACATATCTCATATGCGCTCCTATTTCGTTTCGCTTGAGCCAGGAAACCTCTGTGTAGGACTCTAAAGACTCGTCAATACGCCGGCAGCAGGTGATGATCATATCAAG
This sequence comes from Agapanthus africanus, assembly GCA_030015575.1. NCBI lineage: Eukaryota > Viridiplantae > Streptophyta > Magnoliopsida > Asparagales > Amaryllidaceae > Agapanthus > Agapanthus africanus. The sequence continues at coordinate 318,693,786 of CM057340.1, read as the reverse complement.
CACCCACAAGCCGCAAGCGGTCTGCTAAACGTAACGGCCACCCGGGTATTGAGCGATCAGAAGATCGACGAGCAATCCCGCTCACACTCCAGTGAATCCAACCAGTAACACTACCGTACAGTCCGGTCTGATCGTCTGATATGTCGCATATCTCGCCTAGGGGTGGTAAACGTCAGACCCCAATAGCTCGATAAGTCGTGTCGATATGAGGTCTATAACAGTTCGAGAAACTACTGATAACACTTACCAGTAAATCTCAGCAACCCTGGCCAGGGATTTCCGGTGATAGCCAATCGAACACAGCGCAACATCAACTCCCTATACCGGGAGAGACGAATCCCCTCCTATCGCTCATTGCCTCCATGTGACTCGGGACTGTACCCAAAAACCACCATTTTGCACGCCCTTTTGGACGTGGTAAGATGGAAATCAAAGCACAGTGGGAACCACACAAGACTCTATGACGATCTCGGGTCAACAGACTACTCTGTACCAGTGTCACCAGAGAACTGCCATCTGACGTAAGGTATAATACCATCTGGGAGTTCTCGGCGAGTCCGTCCTGTGTACCCAGTCTCTACTGAGCACCTATATATCATCTCTGATGTCAAACACCAATGGATATGGGATCATCCATCGCCCATCTGTATGGGTCGAGAAGGTATACGCTAGTCTACTCTGGTATATCGATGCCCCGTCTCGATATACCCATGACTAGGGACTTTGAAGGATGTACTTATAGACTATCATGTCCCCACTAGTATGATCCGCATCATAGTCCAGGTAGTCAAGTACACATCCTAAGGGCTTTACCAACATGTAACAGAGAGACAATCAGTGTACACGTTAAGGTAAAGATCAACCAGATAGCATACTATCATGTCGAGCAAGAAAGTCCTCCCTATATACGTCCTAGCATCCACTACAATATACATCATATGTACAGTAATGGCCTCTAGGGCATACATATAACTAACAGTTCTGTCAAGAACATTCTTATCCAGACGGCTTCTTTTGCGGCATCTGCAGCAGCGATATATTCCGCTTCCATCGTCGAGTCAGCAACGGTTTCCTGTTTGGAACTCTTCCAACACACCGCCCCTCCCTTGAGGGTAAAGACATAACCCGACATGGACTTGGAATCATCCTTGTCACTCTGGAAGCTGGAGTCAGCAAAGACCTCGATCTGGAGGTCTTTTCCGCCATACACCAAGAACATCTCCTTAGTCCTTCTCAGGTACTTGAGAATGTTCTTTACCGCTATCCGGTGTTTCTCCCCAGGGTTTGACTGATACCGGCTTACCACACTTAGTGTATAAGCTACATCCGGTCAGGTACACAACATCGGATACATTATAAAGCCTACCACAGAAGCGTAGGGTATAATAGACATGCGATCCCTTTCCAAATCAGTCATGGGAGACATCTCTTTGGAGAGGGTGATCCCGTGACAAGCCGATAGATTACCGCACTTGGAATCTTCCATACTGAATCTTTTCAGCATGGTGTCGATGTACCTGGACTGTGAAAATCCTAATATCCTCTTGGATCTGTCACGATAGATCCGGATCCCCAGAATGTAAGAGGCATCACCCAGGTCTTTCATGGAGAACCTGTGTGACAAGAACCCTTTGACAGATTGTAGCATAGGAATATCATTACCTATCAAAAGAATGTCATCCACGTACAAAACGAGAAATACGACAGTTCTTGCTACAAAACTACTATAGATGCATGGTTCATCTGGATTTTTGATAAAGCCAAATTCTTTGACCGTCTCATCAAAACAGATGTTCCAACTACGCGATGCCTGCTTTAGTCCATAGATGGACTTAAGCAACTTGCACACCTTTCCGCTGCTCCCACTCTGAATGAAACCCTCTGGCTGGTCCATATAAACACACTCCTCTAAATTTCAATTTAGAAAAGCGGTCTTTATGTCCATCTGCCAAATTTCATAATCGTGGAAGGAAGCAATGGCAAGAAGGATCCGAATGGATTTCAGCATAGCCACTGGAGAAAAGGTTTCATCATAGTCCAAACCAGGTCTTTGACGAAAACCTTTTGCAACAAGTCTAGCTTTATAGGTCTCAACCTGTCCATCTACACCAATCTTCCTTTTGAAGATCCACTTGCATCCTACGGGTTTTACCCCATCTAGAGCAACGTCCAACGTTCATACTTTGTTGGTGTTCATGGACTCCATTTCGGTCCGCATTGCATCCAGCCATTTTACCGAGTCAACGCTCTGAATGGCCTGCTGGAAGCTAGTCGGCTCATCACTATCAATGATGCAATCCTCTCTATCCCCGTCTATGTGAAAAACGTAGTATCTCTCGGGCGGACGAGACTGCATACTACTTCTGCGGAGCGGCGCAGGAATGTTCTGATCTTTCGAAACCTCTGGTTCTACTAAGCTTTCAGTAATAGCTCATGGTTCTGGAATTTCTTCCAGTTCTATTGCTCTCCCACTTATCTGATTTTCCAAAAACTCAGTTTCTAATGAGTGGGCATGACGAGAAACAAAAACCTTTTGTTCCTCTTCGCAATAGAAGAAATATCCCTTGGAGTTCTTTAGATATCCCACAAATTTGCACTGTACTGAGCGTGCCTCGAGTTTGTCCGCATGCTGCGTTTTGACAAAAGATGGACATCCCCATGTCTTAATGTTCTTAAGATAGGGTTTCTTCCCACACCACATCTGATATGGTGTGGTAGGCACAGTTTTAGTTGGAACTCGGTTCAAAAGGTATGCAGCTGATTCTAGTGCATATCCCCAGAATGATCGCGGTAACTCAGCGTTACTCATCATGGAACGTACCATATCCAATAGGGTTCGGTTCCGTCTCTCCGATACACCGCTATGTTGCGGGATGTATGGAGGAGTAAGCTGAGAGAGAATTCCATTCTCTTTTAAGTAATCCAGGAACTCGGCACTCAAGTATTCACCACCTCGATCAGATCTCAGTGTCTTGATACTTTTACCTGTTTGTTTTTCTACTTCATTCTTATATTCCTGGAATTTTCCAAAGGCTTCGGATTTATGTTTCATTAAGAAGACATATCCGTACCTTGAAAAGTCATCAGTAAAAGTAATGAAGTAAGAATAACCGCTTAGCGCATGTGTAGACATTGGACCGCACACGTCGTTGTGAGTCCCAAGAGCTCGCTCGCTCTTACTTCATGTCCAGTGAACGGAGTCTTTGTCATCTTTCCTTTGAGACAGGATTGACAAGTTGCATATGATTGATATTCGAACGGATCCAAATATCCTTCTGTATGCAACTTCGTCAACCTTCTCTCATTGATGTGACCCAGTTTACAATGTCATAAGAAAGCATGATTTATTTCTGGAGACTTTCTTTTGTGTGTATTCTGGACATTGAAAATCTGTGGTTAGTTTAATACGTATATACCATTGCTTAATGTACCTGACCCAATCAGAACTTGATTAAGGTGAATGTTTACAACATTGCTTACAAATTCAATTTCATAACCTTCTTTAGATATTAAAGATACAGAAATGATATTACAAGTTGCATTGGGTACAAAATAACAATTACGTAAAACCAAAACATGTCCATCTGACATTCCTAGGTGATAGTCCCCCACGGCCTCAGCATCCATGCTAGCTCCGTTTGCAACTCTGAGGGTCATATTACCTGCCTTCAAAACCCTACGCTTTCTCAGTGCCTGCAAAGAATTACAGATATGAGATCCTGATCCGGTATCCAATACCCAGGAAGTAGAGTTTATTGATAGACAGTTTTCAATAACATACACACCTGAAGCTGAAGCCGCAACTTGCTTCAGATCCTGGTTTCTTGCTTTCCAAGCCCTGCAATCCTTTTTCCAGTGTCCACTCGTGTGACTGTAAAAGCATTCTTCCTTCCCCACAAGCTTTCCCGCTACCTTTGTTGCCTTTGCCTTTCCCTTCGTATCCGCTTTACTAACACCGCCCCTTGTTTGGTGGGGGTGTTCTTCTTCTTTCCCTTGGCTTTCGCCTTGGACCTAGAAGAGGAAGATCCTCCTACAAACAAAGTGGATATTTCCCTACCTTTCTGTAGGGTGGCCTCTGCACTCCTCAGCATGTTGAGGAGTTCTGAAAGTTCAATTTCCTTTTCTTGCAAGTTGAAGTTCAGGGTAAACTGGGCGTAAGTGGATGGAAGGGACTGGAGAATCAAGTCAGTATAGAGCTCGTTCTCTAACGTGGTCCTAAGGTCCGCGAGCTCTTCTATATAGCCAATCATCTTAAGCACGTGTTCCGCTACCGATGATCCGACGGCCAATCTCGCCGAAAACAGCTTTTTCGAGACTTCGTATCTGGCGATACGGGATTTCTCTCCTTACAGTTCTTTTGTATGGAGAAATATGGATTCAAGGTACATATTCTCGTGCCTCCTCTGATGTTCATTGTTCATAGAGGCAAGCACGAGGCACTTGGCCTTCGCGCGGTCGATTTCCCAGGTCTTACGGATTTCCTTATCCGCGATGCTGGTTTTGGGACCTGGGATAGGGGGAGCTTTGGTGTTAAGGAGATACCCCAACTTGTCATAAGTGATTGCCATTTTGACATTCCTGAGCCAATCTTTGTAGTTTGGCCCTGTCAGTATGTTTTTATCTAGTAGTAACTTAAGTCCAGTCATGATGTTTGGTCGCTGCAATTAGGAGAGAAAGAAGAAACACTTTAGCATGATGCTCTTGAAAGTTTAGAGTGGTTTTTAATTTGTCTAAACATGATGGCTCCCACTGTCTCTCGAATCCCTCCTCAAACCAAAAGGGAACAATTAGTCGGGATAAATCTCACCATATAATACTTGCTTAACCGTTCAGCCAGGCCAGTGTTGGTACTTCGAGGGAGGTTTTCCAACGCTTTTGCGAAGTTCCATAATTAAATAACCTCTTTTCCCTGTGGGCGTAGCCCCGCTAACACCTTTCTAGACACCTACTTGGTTTATAGCATTGATCGTTATGTGAGAAAGTTCCGGAGGAGTAGCATATACTCACAGTAAGATCGGAATCCAAATATCATCGTGTGACAAAACTGAAGGAATCCTACCAGAATCATCACACTCCAAATGGTATGCAGCGCTAGCAAGTTTCAGTTTCTTTAGAAACTCCCGATGTGGATTTTTTCCCTATGCTCTTATGACCTTGACTTTGGCCAACAAATCATAAGTCACATGTCAAGTTCTACCCGTCATTCTCCAGGTTGATTTGAACCCACCCGTACCTACCCTTAACTTTGGCCAACAAAGCAGTACGACTGTCCCAAACCAACACATCTATCTATGCTGCCCATGAATACCCAATAGCTACCAATCACTATGCCTTGACTTTGGCCAACAAACATAGCTTGAATACTATTGACCATCCATGTGAAACGACGGAGGGCTACGAATGGTTTTGGTGAAACCGTGAACGTACTGAACTTGATATAATCGATGGAACGAGATAGCTTTTAAAAGGAGTGGTTCAAGCCCCGCATTTAAAAGTTGGTTTTTGAAAAGAACCGAGTGGTTTTGAAAGTGTTCCAACGACTTTTACTTTATTTATTTTCTTGCAATAATTTTAATGCGTCCCATCATTTAATCCTACCATTGCAGAAAACAACGAAAATATGACGTACGCTTATGCCATCCGCATTCTCCACGGGGTCCTGTCATCAACCGTTAGGTTACTTAACTAACAACAGAGCGGGAGCTGGACTAGTGCGGATGCAAAACATAAGCAACGCCTAAATAGATATCATATATAGATATATACATTCGTCACATGCAATGATAGCCATTCCAGATCACTGATGAACACATTGGATATACTAGGAATCCGCATTCCGTACGAGCCTGTAACGAAGAGCGGATTACACAGTCGCGATGAATAGCCAAATCCCACCCTAGACCCCTACGGGTGCGGCAAACTACCCGCCAAGTACCCGAAGTGAAGCAACCTCCCTCAACACCGTGAGTAGGCCACTCGGCACTTCGAGATACCCGGTAGTTTATGCACCCCACCTTGGGTCTATCCTAGGAGCAAAAACAGTAAAAGAAATTATACAATGACGGCTACAGCCCCATCCCGGTTGTGCGGCCATATAAATAATATTACATCAATTTACATATTACATGAATTGAAAGATAAAGAAAACTCTCATCTCACAACCCCCCGGCTATTCATCCGCGACAAACCAACGAATTCATATGCACAAACCATTGACATTACAGATCACAGACATGTATAACCCCCACTAATCGACGTATAGCGATTAGCAGACGTTCAATACATATATCACATCACAGATATAACCCATTAGCCAAAGTCTAGAGAAGTTCAATCAAAATACGGATTTGTAACCACCCCAAAAACAAATTTGTTCTCTGTAAAATCTGGGCAGAAACAAACCATCCTAAAAATCCCAAAACATCAATATAAGAATACTGTATGAGAAACGACCCACGGCCGAGTCAACTCGGCCGTGGATCCACGGCAAGAGCATGCTCTTGCCGCGGTTCTGCGGTGAGTTGATCGACTCGCTGGATCATTTTTCTTGGGTTTTCTTTAAAAACCCTGAGTCGATTTTTAGTGTATGATTTATTATTTTAAAGCAGCTTTAAAAATCGGCAGAAAGTTAGGTTTTTGAAACTTGTTTTGCGATTTTTTTCCGATCGAAATTCTAGATACTTTGCTAACTTGCTAGTTTGTGTTTAGCTAGGCTCTGATACCACTGTAAGTCCACGTTGCCCACCCCGGTGCTTACGGGGAGGCGGAAACGGTATAAAAATTCGATTTTTAGAACTCAAGGCAACATGGACTAAAAGGAGGATCTTTGCTAAACAAAAACTAACAACCTTGCTAAAAGATTTAGCTACTCGGTTAAAGGGTTATACCTAAGACTTGAAGTCCTTCTCTTCTTGCTTCTTGGAGTGGGATGAACGGGTCGTCCTCATCGCCTTCTCTTGCCGAAGAAAGATCCATTCGAGGGCCTCTACCTTTGGCTCCTACCTCAACCTAGAGGTTACTAAAGTGCTTGGTGTGCTAAACCTAGAACCTTAGAAAGAGTAGAGAGTATTTTTTGTGTTTTATCTCAAAAGCCAAATGATTCTCAACACATTAGAGGGGAGAGCTTTGAGAGAGAGGAAGAGGATGAGAGAGAATGAGCATGAGAGAATGAGGATAATATCATCCATTCTCACATATATGTGAATTATGATAATTAAATAATTAATCAAAGATAATAGTGATGGTTAACTTGAAATGACCATTATCATTTCACATTAATGAATTTTGCAAGAATCAAAGAGCATCTTTCATGTGAAATGATGATGGTCAATATGTCAATATAGGTCAACAAGTCAACCATAGTCAAATAGTCAACAACCCTAACCATAACACAATTATAATTAATTAATATTAATAATCACATTACACATATACATTAGGGTTAAGGAAAAAGACAACGGTCATCAACCCTAATGAAAGTCTTCTGCCTCAGCCAACTGTGCATACACACCCGTATCCGTGTTCCGAGAAACACGAATACAATGAGATAAAACCAATCCCAAAACGTATACTAGGATCTGGCTTAAACCAAAGCCCGCTAATATCAACTGTCCGGACACCAAACGTGCAAAAGTGCGCGGATGTGAACGAACCCCGTCGCAAAACCATGCGACCTCTACTCTGTTTTGCCTAAAGGAGAATAAACCTCTGTGTGGGACTCTAAAGACTCGACACTACGCTGGCAGTGGGTTTAACCACAGACCGCAAGCGGCACTAGCTGTATGTAACGGTCCGCAGGTAGATGCCGATAAGAAAACTGATGAGGTGAACCCATCTGAACTCCTACTGAGCCTGAATGTGACAGTCTCTGTACAGTTCGGTCTGTTCGTCTGAGAATATCGCTTGGCGGGCCTAGGGGGGCGGTAAACGTCAGTCCCCTAATAGCGGTACAACTTGTGTCAGAGTGTAGCCCAGAACACCTTGAGATAATACTGGAAACCTACCAGTATATCTCGCTTGCCCTGACCTGGGACTTTGTGTAATGGCTCTCCTAGACACAGCGCGATATCAACCCCCAATACCGGGAGAGACGAATCATGTCTAACCGTTACTGCCTCCAAGTGCTTCGGGGCTGCACCCAACTGCTACCTGTTTGCACGACTCCTTTGAACCGTGGTAGGTTAGCAATCTAAGAACAGTGAGAACACACTCGAGGCGAAGTGACAGTGTCAAGTCAACGGACTAAGCTGTACTCATGTCACCTGGGAACTGATAACTGGCGATAAGTATATTACCAACCAACAGTTCCTGACGAGGCCTGTCCAGTGTACACGTAACCTAACGAGCACCCGCATACTATCTCAAGTACGACGTACTGACGGCTGTGGGACAGACCGTCTCCCAAGCTGGGATGAAAAGCGCATACGCTAGTCTACTCCGGAGTATCGTTGCCCTATCTCGATAGTCCTACGACCAGGGACCTGCATAAGGATGTGCTAGTGGATTACCCAGCCCCCACGAGTGTTACTGCCATCACAACGCTGGTAATCAAACAATGATCCTATGGGCTCCACTAATGTGTAAAGGCGATATGCTATAAGAAACACATGCACACATTAAAGTAGAAACAAACCAAGTAGCATACTACTATTTTGAGCAAGATTGTCTATACAACTGTGAATATCCCAAGCTTCCATCAAGTAATATACAAACTAGTATGATACAGTAATGGCCTCTAGGGCATATACACTAACACGTGACACAGCCATAGGGATTCGTAGATAGTAGGAGAAGCGGAAAGGTGTGCAAGCTGCATACATTAATTTACGGGTTAAAGCAGGCATCGCGGAGTTGGAGCGTCTGTTTTGATATAGCAGTTAAAGAGTTTGACTTCGTCAAAAACATAGATGAACCTTGTATATACAAGAAGGTTGAAGAGAGTAAAGTTGTCTTCCTTATATTGTACGTGGATGGCATACTCTTGATAGGGAACGATGTTCTTATGCTACACTCGGTCAAGCTCTACTAATCACAGTTTCTCCATGAATGATCTTGGTGATGCCTCCTACATCCAGGAATTAAGATCTATAGAGATAGATCTAAGAGGATGTATCATACTCACTAGGTGTAGTAGGTAGGTGTCAATCAAATCCTGGGGAGAAACACTGGACAACTGTGAAGAACATTCTTAAGTACTCGAGAAGGACTAAAGAAATGTTCTTGGTGTATGGTAATGGTGAACTCTATGTCGAGTCTTTTACCGATTCAAGCTTCCAGAGTGATAAGGACGACTGTAAGACAGTCTCGGGTTTTGTTTTTGCAGGGTTCCTATCGACGGCAGCAAGGTTTCGGGAGGCATCATCCATGCCATTTTAAAAAATTGCCGTTAAAAGGAACTCTAAACATGATCGTTAACTAGAATACAATACGGAAAACATAGTAAACCATTTACTATCTAAGTGAAAAAGGAAATACAACCTTTGTAGATCGGTCCATCACTTCATAAGCTCCTTGTAGTAGTCCATTCGCTACGATCATCGAACTCCTGGACTCTTGCATGACTTCGCGTAGAGAAATGAGCGATCTTGCTTGAAGTCTTCGAGGCCGAAGTTGATCTACGTCGAGGGAATACAAACTCAAGCTACTGCTTCACCAAAGTGAAGCAAACACCCTATACTAAAGTGCTAATCTAGTAGAGAATGGTGAAATAGGAAGTGGGCTCTCTTTAGTTTTATTTTTCTAATGATAGTTCTCTCTCTTTATCAAACCCTAGCAAGCTTTTTCAAGGAGGAAGAAGGTGAGCTCAAGAAAAATGAGAATGAAAACTAATCAAGAAAGAGAGAGAAGCATGGGTGAGTTTGTATCATATACTAACTCAAGTAGAGACATAACCATGGTTACATTATAATGGTTAGGTTAATTAATATCTTAAGTAAAACAAAACTAGTAGACTAAGTCAATGCAACCATAAGCTTCATAAAGCTTCATGCATGTGAGCTCATCATCCACTAATTTTAGAATTACTTTAAATATAAAAACCTAACACTATAATTAGTATGGTATAAGTCTTATACACCCATGTAAGTTATATCAACAACCATGAGACAAAAATGAACACAATTAATATATATCTCATATATAATTAATGTGCACTTGTGAGAATTAATAAATGCTTAAGTGAGCTAATATTAGTTAATGTAAATTAGTATATCACATACACAATGATAAATTAAATTATCAAATCAACTCTTGATTTAATAATCCGGCTATATCACATATAACCGACTAATATTAAATGTACCAACATATCGAATCAACACTTGATTCGATAACCTGGTTATATCGCATATAACCGATCGATACAAACATCGCGAGAATAGAATACAGTATCACATATGCGCTCCTATTTTGTTTTGCCTGAGCCAATAAAACCTCTATGTAGGACTCTAAAGACTCATCAATACGCCGGCAGTAGGTGATGATCATATCAAGCACCCACAAGCCGTCAGCGGTACTAGCTGGACGTAACGGCTACCCGGGTATTGAGCGATCAGAAGATCAGTAAGCAAGCCCGCTCCAACTCCTGCAAAAGCCTAACAGTGACACTACCGTACAGTCCGGTCTCCTCGTCTGATATGTCGCATATCTAGTCTAGGGGTGGTAAATGTTAGACCCCAATATCGATATGTTATGCCGATATGAGGCTCATAACGGGTCGAGAAACTACTGGTAACACTTACCAGTAAATCTCTAAACCAGCCCTGGCCAGGGACTTCCCTGTTATGGCCAATCGAGCACAGCGCAATATCAACCCCCAATACCGGGAGAGACGAAACCCCTCCTATCGCTCATTGCCTCCATATGACTCGGGACTGTACCCAAAAACTACTGTTTTGCATGCCCTCTTGGACGTCGTAAGGTGGAAATCAAAGCACCATGGGAATCACACAAGACTCTATGATGATCTTGGGTCTACAGACTAACCTGTACAAGTGTCACCAGAGAACTGCCATCTGAAGTGAGGTATAATACCATCTGGGAGTTCTCGGTAAGTCCATCCAGTGTACCCAGTCTCCACTGAGCACCCGTATATCATCTCTGATGTCAAACAACAATGGATATGGGATCATCCATCGCCCATCTATATGGGTCGAGAAGGTATACGCTCGTCTACTCTGGTATATCGATGCCCCGTCTCGATACACCTATGACTAGGGACCTTAAAGGATGTACTTATGGACTACCATGGCCCCACTAGTACGATCTGCATCATAGTCCTGGTAGTCAAGTACACATCCTAAGGGCTTTACCAACATGTAACAGAGAGACAATCAGTATACATGTTAAGGTAAAGAGTAACTAGATAGCATACTATCATGTCGAGCAAGAAAGTCCTCCCTATATATGTCTAAGCATCCACTACAATATACATCTCATGTATAGTAATGGCCTCTAGGGCATACATATAACTAACGATCTCCCACTTGCACTAGGGCCATCTGATAACGGTGGTTGTAGTATCTCATACTCATCCATCCCATAAAAGTCTCTCTCTGGGAAAAGGCCTTTGTGAGTGGATCCGCCGTATTGTCCTCTGAGTCTACTCTCCTGACCTCGATCCCCTGGAGATCAACCATCTCCATGATCAGGTGATACTTCCTTTGAATATTTCTGGATCACTGATGGGACGGGCTTTCCTAGGCATAAGCCACAACCCCATTATCACACAATGGTAGGAACGAAGTTCATCTCATGAACTAATATACACCCAGACTGCCTCTTTGGTAGCATCTTTGGTAGCGATGTATCCAGCCTTTATCGTCTAGTATGCGACGTTATCTAGCTTGGAACTCTTCCAACATACCGTCCCTCTACTGAGGGTAAAGACAATGCCTGTGATTGACATTCAGTCGTCCTTATCACCCTGGAAGCTATCCAGTGATTCTCCCTAGGATCGATTGATACCATCTCACTATACCTAAGTGAGAATCCTAACATCCACTTAGATCTATCTCATAGATCTATAAGCCTGGATTTAGGAGGTATCACTTTGATCCTATATAGAGAATCCTTGTGATAAGAGGAGATTGACCGAGTGTAGCATAGGAAACTCCTTTCCTATCAAGAGGATGTCATCCATGTACAATACGAGGATCACTACCGTACTCCCTACTACCTTTTTGTATATACAAGGTTCATCTACCATTTTGATGAAGTCAAACTCTTTGACTGCCACATCAAAACAGATGTTCCAACTCCACGGTGCCTTCTTTAACCTGTAAAGCAACTTGCACACGTTTCCACTGCTCCCACTGTCTACGAAGCGCTCTGGCTGTGTACTTACAGATGCTCTCTTCTAAATCAGTATTTAGAAAAGCAGTCATGACACCCAACCGCCAGATATCGTAGTCATGGTATGTAGCAGTGGCAAGTAGGATCCGGATGGACTTAAGCATAGGCCCCGGAAAAGGTTTCATCATTATCCAAACTTGGTTGATGACGAGAACCTTTTACAATATGTCTTAGATTTGAAAGTCTCAACCTTTCCATGTACACCAAGTAATCTTCTCATGATATACTTGCTCCTGATGGGGATTTAACCCTTCAAATAAAGCAACCAAAGTCCATACTTTGACGGTGTATATGGATTCCATCTCAGATCTCTTAGCATCCAGCCATTCTTACAGAGTCCCCACTCTTAATGACCTGATCGAAACCAATTGGGTCATCATCTCAAGATGCAATCCTCCTTCCCACGGTGTAGCGTTTTGAAAATCATTTCGGTGAAATTTCGGAAAATCGGTAAAATAAGGCGGTTTTCTGTAAAAATTCAAAATACAAATATCTTATTATAAAAATTAAATATACATATTCTAGCTATGTAATTGCTAGTATTTGGTATTTATTGAGTCACCGGTGAAATTTCAAATTTTCTGAAAATTTTTCCGAAATTAATTATTTTAATATTATTTTAAGCCGTCACTAATACATTTAATTAGGAAAAATTAAAAATTGGAATGAGTTGAAACAAATTTTATGCAACATAAAACATTAAATAAAATTTTATCATGTGGTTTTTGAAATGAAATCGTTTGCCAAAACGGTTTAGAAAATATCGAAGAAAAAATCTTTTTTCGGTGAAATTAGTGTTAATGGGAATTGGGGTATAGCATTTATCTTTTTTCTAACCCACAAACCCACATCTCACCCTCTCCCCATGTGGCCGGCCCCACCATGACAGCCCCCTCTCTCTCTCCCTCCAATCACCTCACATTTCAAATGAAAAGAAAAGAAAAGAAAAGAAAATGAAAGAAAGTCAAAAGGGGGGTGGACTTTGCCTTTTTCTCCCCACTTTCTCTACCTCACTCTCTCTCCTCCCCCACTCCCCCATCATGGCCGAATTCCCTCTACAAAACAGCCCTCTTTTCCCCCATTTTCGCATCTTTTTGCTTCCAAAAATTCATCAAATACCCATCAAAAAAATCCCAAAATCTAAATCTAGTTCTTACCCATTTTAGTGTAGCCTTAGATGCATGGATTATGGTGAAAGGAGAGCATTTTCAGAGGCTAGATTGCAAGTCTGATCCATGGTTCATGAGGTATAAATCTTGGCTTTTTGTTTAATTTGTTGCTAATACTTTAGTCTAGCTTAATTATAAGTTTAATGGTGGTTTAATTGTGTGTTTGAAAGTTCAAGAAAAGAACTTGAATGCAAGTGAGGGTTTGTGAAATTCAAGAGAAGGAATTGAATCATGTTAGGATTTTATGTTATGAGTTATGCTTATGTGATGTTTTGACATATTAATGGTTGCTAAATCAAATTAAGTTGCTAGTTTGCATTTTTGTTGATTTAAATTGTGACAATTACGCTAATTTGCTAACTAGGTTTTGTAAACTATGAATATAATTAAGAGAAAAATCAAAATATGTTTTTCATGACTTCATTAACATTTTAAAGTGTAGTTTAATGTTTTAGATCATGCAAATTCAAGCTAGTTTGTTGCATGTGCGTTTTGCTATAAAATGGTCGAAATTACTTAATTGTTGCAAACTAGGTTTTTGGGTTTAATGAAATTGATGAGAGTAAATTATGGAAATGATTTATATGACTTATTTAAGATATTTAATAAGTATATTGGCCGCTATATTCATTTAAACGTCGAGTTTTGTACTAAAACGGGTAATTTTTGCTTGCTAGATTTTCGGAAAAATGGCTTCTAAAGTGAATTTGGTGTTTTTGTGAATTTTAACCTATTCTATATTTAAATTAGTATTCATGAATGTGCAAATGAGTGTACTTGGGTTTTTTTCTCGATGGTCGGGCGTTTGCACGCCGACGTCGAGGGTTTTTGGGTTGGTTTGTGAAAGCAACCATATGTTTTGACTTATGTGGGATTCGTGTGTCGTTTTGGTCATGAGTCGGATTTTAATGCGATACGATGCGTTGTGATATGTAGGTACCCCCATGTGGACTTCGAGACGACAAGAAAGCGCGTGGCGACGTCGGCACCGGCGAGCGAAGACCAGGTGAGTAGAATTATATCTACGGGGAGAAGTCGGGTGGATGGCGTATAGCACCCCCGCAGTCCGTAGTGTAGCTCATATATATATGTTTATATAGATGTTTTATGATACGAGAATGTTCATTCATGTTATGTTTATGAGTTCATGGAGTAGCTTTGGGTTAGTTGCGAAACCCTAGAGTAGTTGTTATACCCACATACGCACACACAGACTTGCATACTTTACTTTCTTGTGCGCAGATTGGGATGTTTATATATGTATATATGCGTGGGTATGGGACTATGCGTATGTACATTCATATACGCATGCATGGATAATGAGGATAGTACTTGGGATTTAAGATGAGTCGATGAGATTTGATTGAGGCTGTGAGATCGGTGATATAGCAGGGTTCGTATTTGAGATACGACACGACGTTGTAGCGGGTCCTTGACGTAGTGTTTCACACAAGTCCATGCATACTTAGGCGGTATCAGTATTGTACTAGACGTTGATCAGTATCCCGATCATGATATTTGATAAAGAGGATACCAGGTGAATAGTATGATGAATGTGATATTGACCCGTACCCAGATTTGGGGATGCCGTACGACGGATTTACGTACGAGCTATATTTTGATGATTGATCCGCACTCTTGACTTGGGATGTCTGGTTATAGATATGGTATCGGATATGATATTATTGAGGCGGGATCACCGACTAATATATATATATATATACAGGTATGTATATGTATCGACTCGGATGTTAGGCGGTTTCCTTACCTGCAGCCCAGCTTGTTAACTTAGTCCTTTAGTTTAGTTTAGTTGTTAGATTAGATTCGATTCTTACCTATTTCAAAAACTAACGAATCGTGGGTATTTTAAAAGACAGCCCAAGGGATCCTATGGATATTTCAAAAGACGTATCTTTTCATAAAAACACCGTAGCCCCTATTTTCAAAACCCCATGATTCGTGTTATTTCAAAAGGCACCATTTGTAGGATTTATATTAGAGTAATGCAGATTAGTTATCGTTGTGTTTAATATTTAGCTCCCGCTCATTATTACTGTTCGCTCTGCATCGCATACTTATATTATAATTTCTTATTGCATTGTTGGTATCATACTGTTAGGACACCAGCACCATTACCGATGATGCGTATGTACCACGTACACTTGCTTGCCGGCTCACACACCTCTTCATCGGTAATTGCCATGTCACGTACACCTTAGAAAATATTATTGCTTGACATAGCCTGTTAGCTAATAGTTTAGACATGATATTAGTGTACTTGCCTTATATGTTAGTTTAGACATTGTAGTTATTACCTGCTACTTCATGCATACTGTTATTTATTGTTATGCCGCATTCATGGATTCTCATGTATATATTCACTTTTTACGTGCTATTGAGGTTTTGGATTCGGATTTCCATGAGATTTTCTGGATTTGGGAAAAAACCGCAAAACATATACAAACTTCTTCTTTCTCTTTTTAAATAAAAAGCGCGGTTTTCCCCATGATGTATGAGTCGTCCACCATGAGTTTGCTGATGGATTTCGAGACCCGATTCGAGGAGTTGGATGAACCGTTTCGGGTACATGGTGGACCCGGTAAGGTACCCCGGGGCAAGAAGCTTGTGGTGATGACGATGAGCCTGGCAGGGGGAGACTACCTACCGGTGATATTACCCGACGCGTCGGATATCGCCGTGGTCTTGAGATGGATGGTAGGGGCCGGTCTGGACTGATGACGCCCTAGATATTGAGATTGAGACATTGAGATTTCGAGATATTGAGGTACTGAGATTTGATGATACAGGCCAGTCCGGATAGCCGGAGCCTGAGACTTTGAGACATTGAGATTTATGTTTTGTGTCGATGATAGACACTGTTGATGCTGATTTCATCATGATACCTCATTTTAAAAATACAAAGGAAATCTCACTAAATTATGAAAACAGTTTCTTCATTTACATATATTCTGTTTTCATGCATTCATACCTCATTCATATGATATATTGCTACCTGAGGCACTGACACGGGCACATGAGATTACACTCGGGTTAGATATTACCCTAGCCATTATTATAGGCTGCATGTTATGCATATATTTGAGGATATATTATGATCATTGACCTAGGTTGCGTTATTTATGCGATTTCTGTGCGTAGATGTTTTTCTATTCACGAGTTGGCAACTCACCCCCGTTGTGCCCCAGTTTCTTGCAGGTTTGCCGTACAGGTTTCATTACGGCTTTGCGGGCATAGTTTCGTTCGGGTGATTTGCTAGTAGGTGGGTTTATTTGTATCGTACCCATCATTACATCTTGTATATTATTATTCAGTTGTATCTAGAAATTCCATCAAACAAACATGTATTTATTTTTTGAGATAGAGACCAGTGATGTTATTCTTTCGACCTTAGAGTCGCGCGTTTTATTTCTTGTAGTTTTGAGTTTCCTTTTGAGTTTTTGATCCTCGCCGTTGGCGTTGTATATTATATTGCTTGTGTGGTTGTGACCGTCGATTGACGAAGAGCTAGCTCCCGCTTGGGGATGCCTTTTATTGATTTCGTATACTATTCATGTTGTATCCCGTTTGGGAGCCAGTATTTACAAAGGAGACTTTGCCGAAATTTTCGGGAAATATTGATGTTTTTTTAAAAAAAGCAGAATTCGTCTTATGCTATTAAAACTACTTGTTTAAATTGGTTTTCCTTCACTCTACTATTTTTCTTGGTTTGCATTTCTGGGTTTTCGGCTTACTTAGATTACGTACGCCTCGAGACGTTCGTAGTTTAAGTGCCGGTCACATTCCGTACTTTCGGGACGTGACACACGGTCATAGAGAAACCAAAGTATCTCTCAGGTGGGTGAGGAACCCTACCGGATCGGCGGAGAGGCTGAGGTTCGTTGGAAGCTATTGAATCCTCCGGTTCTACCAAATCATCAGCTGTAGTTTGTATCGCTGGAACTCCTTCCAGTTCTACCTCATGACCACAAATTTCTTTCCAAAATAAATTCCTTTTCTAAAAAGGTGGCATGCCGAGAAATAAAACACCTTTTGTTCCTCGGTGCGGTAGAAAATATTCCCTTGCGAATGCTTGAGATATCAAACAAATTTCCACAGAACTGACCTTGCCTTGAGCTTGTCCGGATTTTGCTTTTAGACATAGGCCGGACAACCCCAAATCTTAACTTACTTAAGACATGGGCACTTCCCATACCATATTTCATATGGAGCGGTAGGCAATGATTTGGAACCAAATTCAATAGAAATGCAGCTTCACAAGTGCATAACCCCCAAAAAGGAAAAAGGCAACTCAGTAATACTCATCATAGAGCGCACCATATCTCATAGGGTGCAATTGCTCCGCCCTGATACACCGTTGTGCTGTGGTGTATACGGAGGAGTAATGCTAAGAGAGAATCTCATTCTCCTTTACAATAGTCCAGGAATTCCGTGCACAAGTATTCTCCTACCTGATCACATCAAAGGACATAATACTTAGACCCATTTTGGTTCTCTACTTCTGACTTATATCCATTGAGTTTCTCAAAAGCTTCATACTTGTGTTTCAATATGAACATATGTCCGAATGATGAGAGATCATCAATGAATGTAATGAAGTACAAAGAACCGGTCTTGGCATGTGTAAATAGGGAACCTACATACATCATCATGTATCAATCCCAAGAGTTCACGAACTCTTTCTCTGTTTCCAATAAACGGAGCTATGGTCATCTTATCTTTGTGACACGACTGGCAAGTTTCATAAGATGTAAATTCAAACCGATATAAATATACATCTAAATGTAACTTAGCTAGTCGGGTTGCATTGATATGACCTAGTCTACAATGCCTCAAGAAGGATTCGTTCATTTCTGAACTCTTCCTCTTGTGTGAGTTCTGTACCTTAAGAACTGTCATTTGATTTAGAACGTATAAGCTTTTAGATAACGTGCCTGAACCGATCAACTCTTGATATAGGAAATGTTCAAAAGATTATCCAACAATACAAAATTATATCGTTCTTTCCTTAATAAAGAGACTGATATGATGTTGTATATCAGGTTCAGTATCTAATAATATTCGTTCAGAATCAATGTATTTGGTAATACAGGGTGATAACCGCCAACACCTTGGCTGCAATAATTGCACCGTTTCCTACTCTTGAAATTTTATCACCCGTTCTCAGTTCTCTACCTATCTGTAGCCCATGTAACAGATTACATATATGGGATCCTGATCCGGTATCTCATACCTAGGACGTAGAGTATACTAAGAAACAGTTCTCGGTAATGAACACACCCGAAGAAGATGCATCATCATGCACTTTCTTCGTTTGGGCGGCACGTGAATCCTGGTAATCGCCTATTTCCTGCTCGGTCTTATAACAATTATAGGTTGGAGCGGGACCAACGTTTCCCAGCACAGTATAACAAGAGGGTTCGGTCAATACATCCATATTATTATCTTGATTAAGGCATGACATGGTCGCTACCTGGAGAGAGAGAGAAGAAAACACTCAGCGTATGCTCTTGCAAGATTAGATTGGTTATTATTTTATCTAATCAGTATGGCTCCCACTGTTTTTATCAAATCTTCCTTCAAACCCTAAAAGGAAAGACTAGCCGGGATTAATTACACCCTACAAGTTCACCAATCTTTCAGCCTGGCCAATGTCGGTACTTTGAGGGATGTTCCTCATGCTTTCGCACGGACCTAATTAAAATAAACCTCGTTTTCCTAGATGCATAACCTGGTTGACACCTTTCTAGACTCCTACTTGATCGGCTAATTGTCCTGTGTAAAACTCTCCCAGGAGTAACAATTACTCGCAGTGGGTATCGGGATCCAACTATCTCATAGAAGGTATGCAATCTCATTGCAAATTTCAACACTTTAAATTCCCGATAATATTTTGCCCCCAAACGATCTATGACCTTGACAAGGTCAACAAACCATACACCGGAAGTCAAGTTCAACCCGTCATTTATTAATTGAATTAAACCCACCCGCACGACCCTTGACAAGGTCAAAAAGGCCGCCCGGCTACCCTAATTCAATCTGCATCATATGCATAAGCAGATAAATATTAGTCAGCTACCGCACACTACGTCTTAACAAGGTCAACAAACGCAGCACGAATACTAAGTAGGACTTATCTGAAATGACGGAGGGTTACGACAGGTTTTTCAGAAAACCTATTGCGTAATGAACTTGATATCGTTGTAGAATCGAGTGAAATGGAGTGTTTTTTAGGCTTTCACTAGTTTTGCTAAAGAGGTCATTCCCGGTGAAAGGATCCCGGCGTTTTCCTCATCGAATAAGATGCAGGATATATCATATATATCACTATGCAAAGCAAAAACTCCAAAAGCAATCAAAAGACAAACCAAGTGTTGTAGCATCTGCCAGTTTGGCTAAAGAGGTCACACCCGGTGAAGGGATCTCGGTTCTTTCCTCATCGAATAAGGTCCAGGATATATCATATATATCACTATGCAAAGCAAAACTGTAGCTACCATTTTTGAAAATTTGATTCTACAACATATTATTGGTTTCTTTTCTTTCATTAATCATATTAATGAAGTCCCATCGTTTTAAGTTACCTAAACATCACAGATAAATACAACGTACGCTTATGCCATCCGCATTCGCCTCGATGTCCCCTCGTGCACCGTTAGGTTAGGTAACTAACGGCAGAGCGGGGCAGTGCTTGTGCGGGTGTAAAACATAAGCAACGTCTATATAATATATCATATATACTATATACAGTATCTATATCAACAAATCAAATGATCACATCACAAATATCGCAGCATAAGAAACATATGAAATATTGGATATACTAGGAAGTCCATGTTTTATTTTGGGCCTATATAAAACACGGATTCCACAGTCGCGATGAATAGCCAAACCCACATCCCTAGACCCCTACGAGAGCGGCAAGCAACCCTACCAATTCTAGAGTTAGGAGACCCGGTCTCGACTCCTCGAGGTGGTCTCCCACTGGACCCTAGAACCCGGTTACTTGTGCTCCCCTCCTTGGGTCTATCCTAAGGCGGAAAAGTAAATAATATACATAAATGGTGACATCAAGCTCAACCCAGAAGTGCCCCAATAAAAGAATATTACATACATTGAATTTTACATGAATGAAAATAAAAACTCTCATCTCACATAAAACCCCCGGCTATTCAAAATGGGACGATCCAATATATAACATATTCAGCAACACATAACATCACATGTCATCAACGTAAGTAAATATGCGTATCGCAATTTTCGTTGACATATAGCAACGAAACCGGCGATACACTACATATTACACTTACGGTCGCAGAAAAGAAAGTGAAAAACTACAACAGTTGGAATCCGCAACCACCTTAGACATCACATACCTAACCATTTGAATTCCTTAGACATCAAATGCCTAACAATTATATACCTCGCATTTTAGTCTTAATATCAAAAACACTTTTCAAAATCTGGTTGGGCAATTCCACAAGATTCTCGACATCCTGATCGAATGCTCGTCGGAAACTTTAGTAGACGTCCGCACCACCCGATGCCGTCGACGAAGTGCACTAAGATGGAACACCGCTGCCGCGTGCACCCTATAGGGTGTTTTTTTATCACCCCATTGAGATGGGAATACGCACGCGCTTGTCAGGCATAAACTACAGATTCCCCCTGCCTAGGGTAGGCCGGGGTTTATTGATTTTGGGGATCCGAATCTCCGGCAGCCGCGGACTTAGCTGCCGTTAATTACCCCTTGCCTTTGGGGCGAGAGAACCTCCGATTAACAGGTTAAACTGGTCATGCGAACTCAATGTGCGGTGTGCGTGTGTTCTGTTTTAAAAGGGGGTTTTGGATATATCGGGAGCCACGCATAATTTTTACGAGGGTCCCGCTACCCGAATAGCGGGCTGGGGGTCAAGTGGGCTAGCAGCCCCCTTACGGGGTGCGGGGCAGCGCCCCGTTAGAATTTTTTTTCTAACAGGGACAGTGTCGTGAAGCACGTGTGTGTGTGAATATGTATACATATGTATATGTATATGTATGTACATAAAAGTAGGGGGAAATCGCATCCAAGGTATGCGTGGGGGCAGCACCTTGGGCGCTGTGCGCCTAGGTGCTGTGCGCTCCGGCGCTAGAGTGCCACGTGTCGGCATGTGGGCGCTCCGCGCTTGAGCGCAAGCGCGCCACGTGTCGGCATGGGGGCGACTTGCGCTCGAGCGCTTGCGCTAGAGCGCAAGAGCGCCACGTGTCGACACCGGGGCGACTTGCGCTCGGGCGCTTGCGCTTGAGCGCAAGCGCACCACGTGTCGACACCGGGGCGACTTGCGCTTGAGCGCAAGCGCGCCACGTGTCGGCATGTGGGCGCTTTGCGCTCGAGCGCTAAGCGCTTGAGCGCAAGCACGCCACGTGTCGGCAAGTGGGCGCTTTGCGCTCGAGCGCTGAGCATTTGAGCGCAAGCGCGCCACGTGTCGACACGCGGGCGCTCTGTGCTTGAGCGCCGGCGAGAAAATGAGGCTTTTAGCCTAAGAAACAGAAGCTATGCTTCAGAAAGGAAATATTTATTATGTATATATGTATGGAGTTAAACTACTAGGATATTTTGAAGCTGATGAAGGGGGTTCATCTTCTTCCTCCTGGTGTTTGGCCGGATCTTGAAGATCAAGAAGTAGGAGATTTTAAAAATCACTCCTTTTTGAGATCTGATGGGAGATCTGAGTTCCCCTTTGCGGGTTTTGTGGTGGAAAACTACTTAGTTTTGGAAAAGAATGAGTAAAATTCTTGATTTAATTCAAAAGAAATGAGAAGTTTTAGAACCTTGGAGAAGGAGCAGGAGGCACAAAGAACCCTAGTTTTGGGGGGAATGAAAAGTGTATTACTTTATTCATCATCATGTTGCCTTATATAGGCTTACATATTTACATATAGCCCCTTGGGCTTTACAAAAATGACATTTTAGCCATCCCATGGCTCATGTGCCATTTCATTTTTGCACATAAGCCATGGGCTTACAAAAAATTGGCTTTGTGCCCATTTTGTTTACATTCATACATAAACAATTACATAAAAATTATTTATTACATGATTTTGTTGTTGGCATGGGGAGGCTGGCTGCGGGCTCGACTTGGGCATGGGCCCGCTTGACCTGGGCTTGGGCCCACCTGGCTTGGGGTTGACTTTGGTTTTGACTTGGTCAACCGGGGTGTAAATTTTTACCCCAACAAATTGCCCCCCATCAATAAATGCACACAGCATATGTGGGTCGTGTGCATGAAATTGATGGATCTTCTTTTGCGTGGAGGAGACTTGCTTTGGTTCCCACTTTTTGGGATGCACTGCCCTTTTTACGACATGGACGGTCGGCGCTTGACGCGTCTCCGAGATAGAGTGTCCATGGTAGACGTTTCCCTAGCCCGGAGTGATTTCGTTGACGTGCCCCCGGCGCGGAGTGTCGCTGGTCGACATTTCCCCGAGGCGGAGTATCGACTGGTTGACGTGTCTCCGAGACGGAGTGTCTGCTTGACGTTTCCCCGACACGGAGTGTCGCTGGTCGACGTGTCCTCGGCGCGGAGTGTCTGTTGGTTGACGTATCCCCGAGACGGAGTGTCGCTTGTTGACGTGTCCCCGGCGCGGTGTGTCGCTGATTGACTTTTCCCCGGCGCGGAGTGTCGCTAGTCGACTTTTCGCCGGCATGGAGTTTCGCTGATCGACTTTTCCCCAGCACGGAGTGTCGCTGATCGACTTTTCCCCGAGACGGAGTGTCTGCTGTTGGACGTTTCCCCAGTACGGAGTGTCTGTGCTTGGACGTTTCCCCGAAACGGAGTGTCTGTTGTTGGACGTTTCCCCGATGCGGAGTGTCGCTGGTTGACGTTTCCCCGAGACGGAGTGTCTTCTGTTGGACGTTTCCCCGGTATGGAGTGTCTGTTGTTGGACGTTTCCTCGATGCGAAGTGTCGTTGGTTGACGTTTCCCCGAGACGGAGTGTCTGTTGTAGGAAGTTTCCCCGAAACGGAGTACCTATGTTGGACGTTTCCCCTATGCGGAGTGCCTGTTGTTGGGCGTTTCCCCAGTACGGAGTGTCGCTGGTTGACGTTTCCCTGAGACGGAGTGTCTGCTGTTGGACGTTTCCCGGTACGGAGTATCTGTTGTTGGACGTTTGCCCGATGCGGAGTGTCGCTGGTTGACGTTTCCCCGAGCCGGAGTGTCTGCAGTTGGACGTTTCTCGTTGCGGAGTGTCGCTGGTTTACGTTTCCCCGAGACGGAGTGTCGGTGGTTGACTTTCCCCCGAGACGGAGTGTCTGCTGTTGGACGTTTCCCTGGTACGGAGTTTCTGTGTTGGACGTTTCCCCGATGCGGAGTGTCGTTGGTTGACGTTTCCCCAAGACGGAGTGTCTGCTGTTGAACGTTTCCCCGGTACGGAGTGTCGCTGGTCGACTTTTCCCCGGCGCGGAGTGTCGCTAGTCGACTTTTCCCCGGCACGGAGTGTCGCTGCTCGACTTTTCCCCGGCACGGAGTGTCGCTGATCGACTTTTCCCCAAGACGGAGTGTCTGCTGTTGGACGTTTCCCCGGTACGGAGTGTCTGTGGTTGGACGTTTCCCCGAAACGGAGTGTCTGTTGTTGGACGTTTCCCCGATGCGTAGTGTCGCTGTCGACTTTTCCCCGACGCGGAGTGTCGGGTTGACTTTTCCTCGGCACGGAGTGTCGCTGATCGACTTTTCCCCGGCTCGGAGTGTCGGGTTGACTTTTCCCCAGCACAGAGTGTCGCTGATTGACTTTTCCCTGGCGCGGAGTGTCGTGGGTTGACTTTTCCCTGACACGGAGTGTCGCTGATCGACTTTTCCCCGGCGCGGAGTGTCGGGTTGACTTTTCCCCGGCACGGAGTGTCGCTGATAGACTTTTCCCCGGCGTGGAGTGTCGCTTGTTGACGCAGTGGTCGATGTTGGAATTGGTTGGTTTGATTTGTTTGATTTGAGTCGACATCAGCATCGCTACACTGGAATATGGTACCAGGAGCGAACCATCATCCGTCTTTGAGAGGATTTAGGAATTGGGGTTTTTGTCGGCATCTGCATTGCTGCACTAGAATAATGCCAGGAGCAACTCATCATTTGCCCCAGGAGGATTTGGATTTGTTTTTTTTTCGTTTTGCATCTGCATTGCTGCACTGGAATAATGCCAGGAGCAACTCATCATGTGCCCCGAGAGGATTTGGATTTGGCTTGTTTGGCATCTGCATTGCTGCACTGGAATAATGCCAGGAGCAACTCATCATGTGCCCCGAGAGGATTTGCGAATTGGTGGCTTAGGAGACAGGTTTAGATCCCTGTCACCTAAGGCTTTTCCATTTTGTGAGCCGTAAGGGTCTCACAAATCATTTTCTCCCTACGGGTCATAAGGATCCCGTAGGTGTATTTTCTCCTGAGGAGTCATGGGGACTCCTAAGTGTGTTGCTCCTTTGTGAGTCGTAGGGATCTCACGCGGGAATTTTCTCCTCACAAAGTCGAGAGGACTTTGCGAGTGTATTTCATTTCTTTTTTTTTACGAGTTTGCACCCTTTCGGGTTTTCACAAACTCGCCGGCGGTCCTGCTGTTTTTACTCACGGAGCCCTTTCGGGTTTTCATCCGTGCCCATTTTGCTTGTGGACATACCGTTCTTCTTCTTCTTCTTTTTTTTGGAGAGATCGGGATTGTTTTACGCCCGTGGATTGTATACGGTTTTGCAGGATGTATGATCCAGACCGTAGGGCCATAAAAATTTCGGGACTTTGTTGGTGTCTGCATCGCTGCACTGGAATATGGTACTAGGGGCAACTCATCATTCGCCACTTGGGGATTTGGATTTGGAATTTGGCTGGCGTCTGCATCGCTGCACTGGAATATGGTACCAGGAGCGACTCATCATTCGCCACTTAGGGATTTGAGTTTTGGTTGGCGTCTGCATCGCTGCACTGGAATATGGTACCAGGAGCGACTCATTATTCGCCACTTGGGGATTGGGAAGCGATGGCTTAGGAGACAGGTTTTGATCCCTATCACCTAAGGCTTTTCAATTTTATGGGCCGTGAGGGTCCTATAAAAGCATTTTCTCCCTACGAGTCGTAAGGATCCCGTAGGTGCATTTTCTCCTTAGGAGTTGTGAGGACTCCTAAGTGTGTTTTTCCTTTGTGAGTTGTAAGGATCCCACAAAGGTTTGTTCTCCTCATGTATCGTGAGGACACATGAGTGGGTCTTATCAATGGAGCATCATTCCCAAAGCGGAGACCAGCAGCGTAACTGGTGATTATGGTGGGGCATGGGTATGATGAGAATTATTTGAGCCAGTGGATTGTATACGATGGTCAACTTGGGGGCCCACCGTAGGGCCGGAAGAATTTTGGAAAATTGGATTTTGGTTGGCGTCTGCATCGCTGCACTGGAATATGGTACCAGGAGCGACTCATCATCCGCCGTTGTATTGTTTTTTTGTTTTGTTATGTTTTATCGTGATTGCTCTATCATTTCAGCTTTTCTTATCGCGAAAGTCGCGATTGCCCTATCATTTCGGCTATTTATTCGCGGTTGCCCCATCATTTCGACATTATTTTCATTTTTATTTTACTCGCTGATTTTTATTGCGAGTTGCCCCATCATTTCGGCTTTATTTTCATCTTTATTTTACTCGCTGATTTTTATTGCGAGTTGCCCCATCATTTCTTCTTTTCTTTATTTTTCTTTTATTTACACATTTTTTGTTTATTTACACATATATATATATATATATATTTTGTACATTCCCAGTTTAACGACTTAGAGGTCGACTGTTCCCAGTTTAATGACGTGGAGGTCGATTGTTCCCAGTTTAATGACGTGGCGGTCGATTGTTCCCAGTTTTATGACGTGGCGGTCGATTGTTCCCAGTTTTATGACGTGGCGGTCGATTGTTCCCAGTTTTATGACGTGGCGGTCGATTGTTCCCAGTTTAATGACGTGGCGGTCGATTGTTCCCAGTTTAATGACGTGGCGGTCGATTGTTCCCAGTTTAATGACGTGGCGGTCGATTGTTCCCAGTTTAACGACGTGGTGGTCATCTGTTTCCAGTTTAACGACATGGTGGTCATCTGTTTCCAGTTTAACGACTTGGTGGTCATCTGTTTCCAGTTTAGAGACTTAGAGGTCTACTGTTTCCAGTTTAACGACTTAGAGGTCATCTGTTTCCAGTTTAACGACGTGGTGGTCATCTGTTTCCAGTTTGACGACGTGGAGGTCATCTGTTTCCAGTTGAACGACGTAGAGGTCGTCTTTTTCCAGTTTAATGACTTAGAGGTCATCTATTTCCAGTTTAACGACTTAGGGGTCATCTGTTTCCAGTTTAATGACGTGGTGGTCATCTGTTTCCAGTTTAACGATGTGGTGGTCATCTGTTTCCGGTTTAACGATGTGGTGGTCATCTGTTCCCAGTTTAACGACTTGGTGATCATCTGTTTCCAGTTTAACGACGTAGAGCCCGTCTGTTTCCAGTTTAACGACGTGGTGGTCATCTGTTTCCAGTTTAACGACGTGGTGGTCATCTGTTTCCAGTTTAACGACGTAGTGGTCATCTGTTTCCAGTTTAACGACTTAGAGGTCATCTGTTTCCAGTTTAACGACGTAGAGGTCGTCTGTTTCCAGTTTAACGACTTAGAGGTCGTCTGTTTCCAGTTTAACGACTTAGAGGTCATCTGTTCCCAGTTTAACGACGTGGTGGTCATCTGTTCCCAGTTTAACGACTTGGTGGTCATCTGTTTCCAGTTTAACGACGTAGAGGTCGTCTGTTTCCAGTTTAACGACGTGGTGGTCCTTTTTGCTTATCCTAGCTCCTTGAACTTTGATCTTGGCGGAGCTGTGTTGATGACCTAGCTCTGTGGCTTGCCGATACATCCGAGGATTGTACGGCTTTTCCAAGCTTATATTGGTCCTCTGCCCAATCATTGAAAATATAGCAGTCTTCGATGGTATGACCCACCACTCTATGATATGGGCAGTATATGGGATTGCCGGTCATGTTCATTTCCTGTGGCCTCTTTGGAACAGGCAATTGCAGACCGTTGTTCAAGGCGTCCATGAATATTTTGCGGACTTCATCCCTCCTGAAGGAGTATACCTTCTTCTTTCTCTCCATTGGACGAGGTGCCTTTACTGATGCTGGTCCTCGAGGCACATGTCTGGGAGGATTAGGTTCCCGAAAGTCTTCGGTCTCTATTTGCATGAAATCGGCGATCGTAGCTTGACTGTTTGCTAACACGGCTTTAGACAGTTCTATCTCTCCCATCTTGTATTGCCTTTCGACCCAATCTTTGAAGAAGAAGCAGTCCTCAATAGCATGACCTATCACCCTGTGATAGGGGCAATATTTTGGGTCGTCGTTCAAATTCTCTTCTTGCGGTCTCTTTGATTCTTGCAGTTGTAGACCGTCTCTTAAGGCGTCCCAGAATATCTTGTGGACCTTTTCCCTCTTGAAGGAATAGACCTTTTCCAGCTTCTCTTTCAGAGGCGATTCCCCCCCGGCGCATGTATCAGAGAGACTGGAGGCTGATTGCGGCCATTTTTCGCGAAGGCGCTCCGCTTTTAGGTTGAAAGTTGGCTGCCCCCGGGTATCAGTCCCTGGCTCATGAGCCAAAATTTGATTCTGCTGTAATTGCAATCGGGCGACTTGGGTTGCGAGACCTGTCACGACGTTTGCCAGCTCGTCGACTTTGGAATAGACTTCGGCCATCCTCTCATCCCTGTCCTGAAATTGCCTTTGAAGCCATTGGAATAATGCTTGTTCTGTAGTTCCGGCTATGACAACCGGGTAATCTTTATTGCCTGAGCTCAATTTCGTAGGAACCACGGGCTCCTCTGGATAATCGGTCTGAGCGGGCTCTTCATCATTTAGATCGAGCCGATACTGGGTAGCGTCAACCATATCATCCCCATGGCTGTGAAGCGTAGGCGGGTTCGTTTCTTCATGTTCGACCATATAGACAGTGCAGAACATATACCCAGCCATCTCTTTGTCTTTGGCGGCTGATTTCGCGGAGCGGTCCGGGCTTTGGAAATTCAAAAATTTTAACATGGCCGGAACCCTAGCCCTTTTGTTGGCTTTATATCTGAGCCGCTTCTGCCTCAGCTTCTCTGCCTTAAGCGCTTGGCAAGCTTCTGCTCTTCGGGGAACCGCCATAGGCTGAGTGATGGGGAGGCTTGAGAAGACACCCAATCGAGCAGTTGTCAGAGGTGCCGCTGGAGATTGCTCATGACTCGTTGTAGCTTTATTGGTGTTGATGGCCTTGCCCCCAGTTGGGACCAAGGAAAGTCGTTCAGACACCGACTTGCGTTTTGGTTGGGGCGCCCTCGAGATCACCACATTTGGTCTCTTTCCTTTCGAGACCGGTCTGTCTGTTGCTGGAGCTTGAGGAGCGGGAATGGCGTTAGCTGACACGAACAGGATAGAGCCGAATGGCAACGGCAGCTCCTCCCATTGTAGCCCGAGACTGGCTGGAAGGACCGTCCTGGAGTCCATCTTCATCGTGTAGGAGACGGGAGTCGTGCTAAGAGCTGAGATCGTCCTTGGAGACATTGTTGGAGAGTGATTGCTTGAAAACCTGCATGACAAAGCATTATTTTAGTTTAAATATAGGTATGTATATTGATTGAGTTCGCATGAACGTTTAACCCGAGATATGGGTGTTAGTGTTTATGCCCTAGAAGGCCATTACTGTATCATACTAGTTTGTATATTACTTAATGGAAGCTTGGGATATTCACATGTATATAACAGTCTTGCTAAACATGGTAGTATGCTACTTGGTTTTTCTATCTTAATATGTGAGTATACGTATTGATAGAGCTCTTAGGATCTTGCTTGACTACCAGCGTTGTGATGGCAGTCACACTAGTGGGGGCTGGGTAGTCTACAAGCACATCCTTATTCAGGTCCCTAGTCGTTGGATTATCGAGACAGGGCATCGATACTCCGGAGTAGACTAGTGTGTACGCTTCTCATCCCAGTTGGGGAGATGGTCTGTCCCACAGCCGTCAGTACGTCGTACTGGAAATAGTATGCAGGTGCTCGTTAGGTTACGGGTACACCAGACAGGACTCACAGGGGACTGTTGGTTGGTTTTATACCAGTCGTCAGTGAACAGTTCCCAGGTGACATGAGTACAGCATAGTCCGCAGACTTGACACTGCTACTTCGCCTCGAGTGTGTCCCACTGTTCTTAGATTGCTACCCTACCACGGCTCAAAAGAGTCGTGCAAACAGGTAGCAGTTGGGTGCAGTCCCGAGCACTTGGAGGCAGTGGCGGTTAGACAGGATTCGTCTCTCCCGGTATTGGGGGTTGATATCGCGCTGTGTCAGAGAGCCATTACGCAGAGTCCCTGGCCAGGGCAAGCGAGATTTGCTGGTAGGTTCCAGTAGTTTCTCAGGGTGTAATGGGCTTCGCTCCGACACGACTTATACCGCTATTAGGGGACTGACGCTTGCCGCCCCCTAGGCCCGATATGCGATAGTCTTAGACAAACGGACCGGACTGTACGGAGATTGTCACATCAGACTCAGTAGGAGTTCGGATGGGTTTCCTCATCGGCCTTCTTATCGACATCTACCTAGGGACCGTTACGTACAGCTTGTGCCGCTTGCGGTCTGTGGTTAAACCCACTGCCAGCGTAGTAGTCGAGTCTCTAGAGTCCCACACAGAGAGTTCCCCTACTCCAGGCGAAGCGATATAGAGGTCGTATGGTTTTACGACAAGGGTTCGGACGCATACGTGTGTTTACACACGTATGACTTTCGGACAGTTTTTACCAGTCGGCTTTGGTTTAAGCCAGTTACTGGTATCCGGTTATTGGATTTATACAGTCTAAAGTTTTTCCGTATTTTTGCGGAAAGGAGGGGCGTTCTCGTAATTGCGCGAGAAGCTTCTAGAAGATGGTGACTAAGGAGGTTTAGGTGGCATATACAATGAATGTGATTAGTGAGTCATATGGATGATTCATCCATGTCATTAATGCATCATAAATGCTTAATGACTCATGGATGTGAATCATCACTAGATATTATCAAGCATGGTTGTTAAATTCATTTCTTTTCTTTTCTTGATAAAAAGAAATGCTTGATATATATTATGATAACTCATTCTTCTCACTTCATTATTATCTTCACCTTCTCTCTCCTCAAGCTCTCCCTCTTCAAACCCTAATCCTCCCCTCTCATGTGTTGAGTACAAGGATTAGTTAGACTAATTAAACCATAACCCTCACTCTATATCACCTAGCTTCTATGATTAGCACTTAAAGAAGGTTAGTTGCCTCAAGTTTAGAGGCTAAGCTTGGAGGAAAGCTCTCGGGTGGATCGTCTACTACTTCGAGAAGGCCGACGAGGAGGTGGAGTTCATAAAGCTGAAGGACACGGTTCTTTAGGTATAATCCCTTTACATAGTAGTTGTTAACAACTATGTTTGATGTTAGTTATCGTTTAGCTTCGATTCATACGGTTAGTCGATGTTTAAGCAAAGAACAAGATCGTTTTTCATATTTCCGCCTCCCCGCAAGTCGTGGGGTGTTGTACATCGACTTACAGTGGTATCAGAGCCTCGCTAAACAATAAATAAGTTACTTGCAAATTTGTATGAATTTCGAACGGAAAAAACGAAACCGGAAAACCCCGAAATCACAAGTTTCTGTCGAATTTTAAATGTAGTCCTAAAATTTTTCAGGGAGGTTCAGAAAGCTTAAAAAGACAGTATAAGAACACCCAAGAAATTTGGGCCCCTGAATCGCCTAAAGAGCAGCGGAACCGCGGCGGATCGGACTGATCCGCCGCGCTTCCGCCGCCGAGTTGGCGATTCAGGAACCCAAATTTCCTGTGTTGCTTCTCTGTGATATTTGGTATTTTCTGGGAGTTTTTATTTTTGCTCAGGTTTTAGATTTACAGAGAAGTATTGGAGAAAAATTAAAATTGTTTAATCGATCGAAATTATACAGTATTTGCTTGATGGATTATATCTGTGTTTGTATAATGTGTTCGTAAACCTCCCCTAACTACTAGTATGTCGGTTGGCAGGGGGTTGCACATTTCTGTAATGGATTTTATCTGTTTGTGTATATGAACTGTGTTGCACTGTTGTGATGTATAGCCGGGGTTATGCGATGGGTTATTATTTAATTCATTTGATGTAAATGTAATTTGTTGTAATATTATTTTGCGGGCACATCCAGGTTGCGGTTGTAGCCACCGTTGTATTATTTCATTTTACTGTTTTTGCTCCTAGGACAGACCCAAGGTGGGGTGCACAAACTGCCGGGCGGGTAGTTTGCCGTACCCGTTGGGGTCTTGGGTGGGGTAATGGCTATTCATCACAACTGTGTAATCCGCCTTTTGTTGCAGGCTCAAAACAAACACGGATTGTTTGCAAATCCAATTAAGTTCATCTGTGATCTGGAATGCCTATTATTGCGTCTGACGAATGTACAATATCTATATATGATAGCAATTTAGACGTCACTTATGTTTTACACACGCACTAGCCCAGCCCCCGCTCTGTCATTAGTTAAGTAACCTAACGGGTGATGACGGGACCCCGAGGCGAATGCGGATGGCATAAGAGGACGTTGTATTTTCGTTGTTTTCTGCAATGATAGGTTAATGATGGGACGCATTATTTATAATGCAAAGAAAATAAACCAAAAAGTTTAATCGTTGGAACAATTTAGAAGAAACCACTCGGTTAATTTTAAAAACAGATATTTTTAAAATGCGGAGATATAACCACTCCTTTTAAAAGCTATCAGGTTCCTTCGGTTATATCAAGTTCACTACGTTCACGGTTTCGCCAAAACCATTCGTAGCCCTCCGTCATTTCATCTGGGTATTCAGTAGTATTCAAGCTATGTATTTTGACCTAACGCCAAGGCATAGTGTTTGGTAGCTACTGGGTATTCATTTGTTGCATAGATAGATGAGTTAGTTTGGGACAGTCGTATTATCATTTTGGCCGAACGTCAAGGATATATACGGATGGGTTCAAATTGACAAGATAATGATGGGTAGAACATGACATGTGACTTATGACATTTTGACCTAACGCCAAGGTCATAAGAGCATGGGGCAAAAATATATATCGGGAATTTCTAAAGAAACTGAAATTTGCAAAGAGATGCATACCATTTGGAGTTTGATGAATGTTGGTAGGATTTCTTCAACATTATCATACGATGATATTTGGATCCCGATCCTACTGTGAGTATATGCTACTTATCAGGAGATTCGTCACTTAACGATCAATGCTATAAACCAAGTAGCTGTCAAGAAAGGTGTCAGCGGGGTTACGCCCCCAGAGAAAAGAGGTTATTTAATTAAGGAACTTCACGAAAGCGTTGGAAAACCTCCCTCGAAGTATCGACACTGGCCTGGCTGAACGGTTAAGCAAGTATTGTACGGTGAGAATAGTCCTGGCTAATTCTTCTTTTATGGTTTGAGGAAGGATTCAAGAAACAGTGGGAGCCATCCAGTTTAGATAAACTAAAAACCACTCTAAACTTGCAAGAGCATCATGCTAAAGAGTTTTCTTCTCTCTCTCCTTATTGCAGCGACCCTGAAAATGACTGGACTTAAGTTACTTTTAGAGAAAAATATACTGACAGGGCCAAACTATAAAGATTGGCTGTGGAATGTCAAAATGGTTTTGACCTATGACAAATTGGGGTACGTCCTCACCGCTACGGCACCTGCTATCCCTGGTCCCAAATCCAGCAATGCGGATAAGGAAATCCGCAAAACCTGGGATTTAGATTGCGCGAAAGCCAAGTGCATCGTGCTTGCCTCAATGAACAATGAACATCAGAGGAGGCAAGAGGATATGAACCTAGATGGCATATTTCTCCATACAAAGGAACTTTATGGAGGGCAATCTCGTATAGCAAGATACGAGACCTCTAAGAACTTGTTTCGAGCGAGGTTGGCTGTCGGGTCATCGGTAGGAGAACATGTCCTAAAGATGATCGGCTATATTGAAGAGCTCGCAGACCATGGGACGACTTTGGATAATGAGCTCTATACAGACCTTATTCTCCAGTCCCTTCCTCACACCTACGCCCAGTTTATCCTGAACTTCAACCTTCAAAGAAAAGAAGTTGAACTTCCGGAACTCCTGAACATGTTAAGGAGTGCAGAGGGCACCTTGCAGAAAGCAAGGGAAACACCCGCTATGTTTGTTAGCGGTACATCTTCTTCCGGGTCCAAGGCTAAGGCCAAAGGAAGGAAGAAGAAGGCCGCCACCAAACCTAGAGAAGGTGTTAGTAAGGTGGGAGGGAAGGGAAAGAAAAAGTTTGCGGTACCGGTAGTTGGCCAGGATGAGTGCTTCCATTGTCACAGGAAAGGGCACTGGAAGAAGGATTGCAAGGCGTGGAACGCCAAGAACCAGGAACCGAAGCAAGCTGTGGCTTCGACTTCAGGTGTGTTTGTAATTGAGAATTTTCTGTCGATCAACTCTACTTCCTGGGTATTGGATACCGGATCAGGATCTCATATTTGCAATTCATTGCAGGCACTGAGAAACCGTAGAGTGCTGAAGGAAGGTGATATGACCCTAAAGGTTGCTAACGCAGCTAGCGTGGGAGCTGCGTCCGTCGGGGATTATCACCTAGGATTGACGAGTGGACACATTTTGGTTTTACATAACTGTTTTTTTGTACCAAGCTTAACGTGTAATATCATATCAGTTTCCTTGTTATCAAATAAAGGTTATGATTTCACGTTTGTAAGAGATGTTGTTAACATCCACCTTAATCATAGTTTGATTGGGTCCGGTACACTAAATAACGGTATATATGTTTTAAACCAACTCCAAATTTTCAACGTCCAGAACACACTAAAAAGAAAGTCTCCAGATTTAAATAAAGCTTTCTTATGGTATTGTAGACTGGGTTACATCAATGAGAGAAGGTTGACTAAGTTGCATAGAGAAGGATATTTGGACTCGTTCGAATATCAAACTTATGACACTTGTCAATCTTGTCTCGAAGGAAAGATGACAAAGACTCCATTTACTGGACATAGAGTAAGAGCGAGCGAGCTCTTAGGACTCATACACAGCGATGTATGTGGTCCGATGTCTACACATGCAAGAGGTGGTTTTTCCTATTTCATTACTTTCACGGATGATTACTCAAGATACGGATTCATTTATCTGATGAAACATAAATCCGAGGCTTTTGAGAAATTCCGAGAGTATAAGAATGAAGTAGAAAACCAAACCGGAAAAAGTATCAAGACACTTAGATCTGATTGAGGTGGTGAATACTTGAGTGCCGAGTTCCTAGGTTACCTAAAAGAGAAAGGAATTCTCTCTCATCTTACTCCTCCATACACTCCACAGCATAACGGTGTATCGGAGAGACGGAATCGAACCCTATTGGATATGGTACGATCCATGATGAGTAATGCTGAGTTACCACGATCTTTCTGGGGTTATGCGCTAGAATCAGCGGCATATCTTTTGAACATGGTTCCTACCAAGACTGTACCTACCACTCCATATCAGATGTGGAGCGGGAAGAAACCCCATCTACAGTATATAAAGATTTGGGGATGTCCAGCTTTTGTTAAAAAGCAGCATGTGGACAAGCTCGAGGCACGATCAGTAAAGTGTAAGTTTGTGGGATATCCAAAGAACTCCAGGGGATATCTATTCTATTACGCAGAGGAACAAAAGGTATTTGTTTCTCGTAATGCCCATTTTCTAGAACATCAGTTTTTAGAAAAGGAATCAAGTGGGAGCGAAATAGAACTAGAAGAAATTCCAGAACCACAAACTAATAATGAAAGTTTGGTAGAACCGGTAGTTCAAGAAGAACAGGACATTCCCGCACCCCTCCGCAGGAGTAGTAGGCCGTCTCATCCGCCTGAGAGATATGTAAGTGCACGGCGGCGCCCCGGCCGTCAATCCGACGGCCAAATGCGGAAGCGGTGATAAACTTTAAATTTTCTTGAACTGGCAAACCGCTGCGCACTAATACCCGGATCGAACCATTAATTAGTCCTAGCTATCTACAAGAAGGGGAAGAGAGATATACCGACAGATCCGAGTCCTCCGGTCTTCTCGTCGTCGTCCCGATCTCCTGCGGAATGTCCCGTCTCCTCCCCGTCGCCGGAAGTGCACCACATCGCCTACTTCTTTTACGGGCTCCCACCTCAATGCCGAGGCAACTCGGGCACGAAGCTGGCTAGTCGACGTGCCCAAGATTCGCTGTAGAATGTGTAGTGAAGAAGTCTCATTTTTGGGGTCGTGGAATTGCCATTTGTGGAGGAATTGAACTTGGGGCTTTTTGGATTGAACTTGTGGGAATTTTGCAACATGAAATGAAGCAAAATCCCACCCTCAAAATTTTGGACAGCCCACTAAAGGGGGAGGCCGGCCATGACAATTTGAGAGGGAGGAATGAGAGTGGAGGTAATGGTAAAGCATGAGAAAGATATGCAATAATCCAAGGGAGAGAAAGAGAAGGCTATCATGCAAAGAATCATCATTCCAATAATTCCAACACTCAACCAACAACCATGATAGCAAATAAAACAACACTCCAACACCACCATCATCACCTCACAAAGTCAAGCAAGAAAGGTCAAGGGATGGGCTCCATCATGAAATCATCATGATACAAATATATGCAAAGAACACCCTCCACAAATGCCTATTTGCAACAATGCAAATAAGCCCTCCTCCACCAAACTTCGGCCAATGAACGATACAAAGGAAATCGGCCGAAACGAAAAACAAACTGGCAACTCCAGAAAACTGGTCCCGTAATAAATTACAGGAAAACCCCGATACTGTGGATACACACCCGCATCTGTATTTCGATCGAAATACAAATGCAATAAGACAAAATCTACACTGTACTATACAAGGATCCGGCTTAAACCAAAGCCGGCCAGTAATATCCGTTCGATCCTGATCCGTGCAATACCGCACGTATCTGATCGAACCCTGCCATATATCCATACGGCCTATAGTACAAACTGTCCGATCCTGATCCGTGCAATACCGCACGTATCTGATCGGACCTTGCCATATCTCCATACGGCCTCTACAACCTTTGGCCCGAAAGCTGAGTAACTGAATGTGGGGGACTCTAAAGACTCGTCAAAACCTTGGTTGTGGATTTAACCACTAGCACGTCAGAGGTATAAGCCAATACGTAACGGGCTACCAGGTATTGACTAAAAGGGACGTCTGTGAGCGAACTCAGCCTGACAACCCTACTGAGCCTGTCAGTGACAATATCCGTACAGTCCGGTCCGTTCGTCTATGAGCATCGCATGGCGGGCCTAGGGGGTTGGTAAAAGTCAGACCCCCAAAAGCGGTACAAGTCGTGTCGGAGTGTAGCCCAGAACACCTGAGATACTACTGGAATACCTACCAGTAAATCTCCTGCCTTGGCCAAGGACTTCGTGTAATGGCTCTCCTAGACACAGCGCGACCTCACCCCTAATACCGGGAGAGACGAACCCCTGAAGATACGCTCACTGCCTCCATGTGGCTCGGGACTGTACCCAACTAAAACCTGTTTGCACGACTCCTTTGAGCCGTGGTAGGGTAGTAATCAAAGTACAGTGGGAACTCACACGAGACAAATGACGATCCCCAGGTCGATGAACTAACCTGCACACATGTCACCAGGGAACTGCCATCTGACGTCTGGTATATGACCAACTAGCATGTTCCCGGCGAGTCATGTCCGGTGTACTCATAACCCAATGAGCACCTGTATACATCTTAGGTGATCCAACTGACACCAGTGGCTTGTGAGACCGGCCACCGCCCCTCGTCGGGGTCTCGACTGTATACACTAGTCTACTCTGGAGTATCGATGCCCTGTCTCGAAACTCACACGACTAGGGACCATTTAAGGATATGCTTATAGACCCTAGCTCCCACTTATATGATCGCCCTCATACTGCTGGTGGTCAAGCAAGAATCCTAAGGGCTCTATCAACGTGTAATAGCAACTTGTCAGGTCACCTAAAACAGTACACGATGATAAAGGTAAACCAGATAGCATACTATCATCTCGAGTAAGACTGTCCTACCGGGATAGGTCCTCCATCAATCATTGCAATCACGTACCTGTGACCTAATAATTGACTCTGAGGGAACTATCTCCAACAATCTCCCACTTGCACTCAAGGCTAATTATTGCGATGTCGCATACTCACAGCCCGTGTGATACCGAACACCCAACTCCTCTACTAGTCAGTCTCACAAAGCTCGTTTGCGAAACTATTGCGTTCGAGGAATAGCCTCAGTGAGTGGATCCGCCTTGATGTTTCTTTCTATGTCTCTCTAAATCTCATGTTCGCGGAGAAAACCATCTCCCGGAATGAGCAATACCTGTCTTAGAATGTGTCTGGATGTCTGATGGGACATAGCTCAAAAATGAACTCCAAATCCAAACTTCTTAGACTGTATCGTCAACCGAACTTAATCAATATCCTGCGCCATGCCACCCTCAGTATTTCCTTGGACCACCTGTCCAAAATACTGCCCCTCATCAGAAGGAAAAACTATAACTCTGACAACCTCCTTGTCGTCCATGTCACCTCGGAAGCCTGGAATGATAAATGTCTCCCGAATGAGGCTGTCGTTATCATATCCCTAGAACATCCACTTATGTTCTATAACTGCTTCCGACTGTTTTTCCAGGATTGGATCAATGTCAACTTATTGCATCTAGTGCAAGAACAACATCTGGTGTGGCACTTGACATCTCATGATTGACTCAATTGCCTGAGTAAGTGATCTGCCAATCATGCGCATCCCTCTCCCTTTTAGTCTATAAGACACCTTTAGAGAGGGTGACTCCGTCGCCTGCAGGTACACTACCATGCCAGGAGTCGATCATCCTAAATACTCATAGAATGCTGTCTAAGTACCCAGATTGGGAAACCACCCAAATCTAGATCTAAAACCATAGATCTAGTAACCAGTATGTCTGATATAAAATCCATTTCCTTTGTGGAGAAACCACTGTGTGACGACCAAAGTATAACCGATTGTAGTATAGGAGTTTCTTTTCCTACTCTGTGTATGTCATCTAAATACCAGGATATCACACCCTACTACCTTCTCAACAGATCCATCCCCTATTCTGATGAAGTCAAACCTATGACTGTCACGTCAGAAATAGATGATCTATCTCCGCTACATCTGCTTTAGTCTATAAATAGACATAAGCTACCTGTCCACCAATGCTTCCGTTGCTCCCACTGACTACGACAACCCTCTGGCAGAGTCATATACACGTACACTTCTAAAGCGAGTTCAGAACGACGCTATACTCATCCTCCCGCCGGGTCTCGCAGCCTGGAACAACAGCAATGGTAATTGTGGGTAAACAAGAACTTCCCTGTCACCGTCCTTGAGGCTACCGTAGTACCTCTCGGGTGCCTGAAGTTACCCACCGTATCTGCGGAGTGGCCAATGGAATGTCAAACCGGATTGAATCTTTAGGTTCCTTATCAAATCTTCAGTAATCGTTTGTGGTTCTGGAATCACTTCCAGTTCTACCATACTCCCACTACCGTTTTCTGAAAAAATCCATTTTTAATAAAACTGTGGCGAGTCTAGAAAAATATTGCTATTGTTCATCCAGATGGTAGAAAGTCAACCCTCGTCATAGCCTGGGTCAACCCACAAACAGCCATTACAGAAACGTGCCTTGAGTTATCCAGAGTCTGGTTTTAATCATAAGCCGGAAAACTCCCCGTACCTTAACAATGTTAAGATATGAACTGTACTATATCCAATATAGAACCAGAGGCACTGATTTAATTGAACCAGATTCAAATCATGCAGCTATCTCCAGTGCATGTCAACTAAATGGGAGGAGGCCGATCAGCGTTACTCAACTTAGGAACGCTTCCAATTATGAGTAACCTGAAAGAGAAGCAATTTCTCTTTATCATTACTATCGACTGAATACCATACACAAGTATCTACATCTTCGATCTCTTTGAAGAATCCCGATACTTGCTACACCTGGTTCTCTACTCTATTCAAATACCTATAACTTCTCAACATTCAGACCCTGTGTTTCCGCGAAACACCAGTCTAAAAACTAGAGAAGTCATAAGTAAACCGAATATAGTACGAGGACCAACCCCTCTGTCCTGATGGACCCTGGACAACATACAATACTCTGTATAAGTCCCTTGAATCTGATAACTCATTCACTGTGTGTCGTAGGTTGAAAACTGTACTTATTGTTAAGAAGAATTACACCGCTGTTTAATGCTCCTTACCTAACCATCCACTGATGTAGGTAAATGTCACAGACATAATTTCAAAAAGGTATATCTCACTCTATGAAAATAGACGTACAGATATATCGATTTGAAATTGGTGCATAATAGCGGATATTCAAAACCAAATATTTGCCGACCGGCAAACAACCTAGGTGACTTCCTCAAATATCACCGATTACAACGAATCCCGATATAATGAGGATGATCACCCAATTCCCAATAACTTACTCCCACTCATCATCTGTAAAGCCATACAGATATGAGAATCGTAACTGGTAAATACATACCCTGGAGTAAGTATCTAATCGGGAAATCAGTTTTCCTTTAACAGTACACAGTGAGACTGAAACATTGAAATGTTTCGATGGGGTATCCCGGTATTCCTAGTAATTCCTCTTCTAGATTCACGACTGTAACCGTATAATCCTTTGCCACCTCTCCAAATCCCTTCTTATGTCTTTAGTCTTTACCTTCTGCACACCCCTTAGGCCAAATGGTTTTCTTCCTTCCCTACCGTTCGGCACCAGCCTATGGTTTGGAAGAAGACTATCCAATAAGCATAATGGGTGTACTGTCCCAATCCTAGGAGCACTCGCAAAGCGAGAGAAGGTGAAGATAAAAGA
Source organism: Agapanthus africanus (assembly GCA_030015575.1). Classification (NCBI taxonomy): domain Eukaryota; kingdom Viridiplantae; phylum Streptophyta; class Magnoliopsida; order Asparagales; family Amaryllidaceae; genus Agapanthus; species Agapanthus africanus. The sequence goes on along the minus strand of CM057340.1, from coordinate 318,653,329 downwards.
CAACCGAATAAACCTTATTCCTATTTCTCCTGAACCAGAATCCATCCCTGAACTGGAACAAGTTCCTTTCGAGTTCGTATATAACCATACGATGGATTATCCAAATAAACTGTGGATCTTCGTAGTGATACGGAGTGTCCTGGAGAAATACAAAGGTGATTTAGGATTGACGAACGAATACTTGGTTTGGTCGTGAATATCTGTTGCAATTTACTTTGCCCTCTTACTAATCCCTTGCTTTGTCTTAACCTAATACCTTCTGCACACCATCGTTATGCTAATTGGTTTTCTTCATTCCCTACCGGTCGGCACCTGCCTATGGTTTGGAAGAAGACTATCCAATTTGCGTAATAGGTGTACTATCTCCTAAACCAAGGAGTACTCGCAACTTGAGATAAGGTAAAAAGGAAAAGACAACTGAATAATCCTATCCGTTTTCTCCAGAACCGGAAACCATCCTCGAATAAATTCCTTCGAGTTCGTATCTAACCATACGATGGTTTTGTCCAATGGAAGTGGACGTTCGTAATGATACGGGGTGTCCTGGAGAAAAGGGTAAAAGTGGGAGTGGCAATGAGGTCTGCAACTCTGACAATCCAAAAGCCAGTGTTAAGAAGGTTCGGTCAACTTGGTCACTGAGTCATAGTCTTAGGGTCGGGTCAATGGTCGCTGCCAAAGAGAGAGAGAAAAGAAACACTCAGCGTGCACTCTAACCTAGATCAGAATGGTTACCAATTTATCTAATCTGGAAACCTCCCACTGTACCTCAAATTCTCCTCCAAACCTAAAAGAAGAATTAGTCGGGAACACCCGAGGAGTAAACTAACTCATCAGTGGGAATCGGGATCCAACTATCATCGCATGATAACGTGACGGAATCCGCTCACATCATCATACACCAGATGGTATGCGCATATCTGGCAAGTTTCAGTTCTTTTGAAACTCCCGATGTTATTTCTGCCCCATGCTCTTATGACCTTGGCGAAGGTCAACAAATCATAAGTCACATGTCAAGTTCTACCCGTCATTATCCAGGTTAATTTGAATCCACCCGTACAAGCCCTTGACGAAGGCCAACAAGGCTATACGACTGTCCCAAACCAACGCATCTATCTATGCAGCAGAAAGGTAACAAGCAGCTACCATACACTATGCCTTGACGAAGGTCAACAAACACAGCATGAATACTACGTGCTACCCGTCTGAAAAGACGGAGGGCTACGAATGGTTTCTGGCGAAAACCTTTAACGTAATGAACTTGATATCGTTGAAGGAACGGATAGCTTTTTGAAAATATAGTGACGAAAACTTTCGCTAAAGAGGTCACTCCCGGTGAAGGGATCTTGGCTCTTTCCCCGTAGAATGGGTTGCAGGATATTCCAAATGAATACCGCGATGCAAAGCAAAAGTAATCGGCTATAGTGAAGTCATTGCCCTGACGCAAACTTTTTGTCCAAGGGGTCACTCCCGGTGAAGGGATCTCGGCCCTTGCCTCGTCGACTGAGGAGCAGGATATTCTAACTGAATACCATGATGCAAAACAAAAGTGAACGTCCTTGCAATAACAGCTTTTTGAAAAGTGTTCCAACAACATCAGATTAGGTTTGTTTTTAACTTGCATTGATCCGAATCAATGCAGTCCCATCAATTGATCACACCACAAAGAACGAAAATATACTGATGTACGTTTATGCCATCCGCATTCGCCACTGGGTCCCGTCATTACCCGTTAGGTTAGCTAACTAACGACAGAGCGGGGACTGGACTAGCGCGGATGCAAAACATATACAACATCTACTAATATATATACCAATATATTATATTCGCTCAAGGCGTGATAAAATGCAACATCATAGAAAATGTACAGCATCACAGAAACAATACAGATATCTGGGATCCCCGGGTTTCACAGAGCCGCTGAAACCCGACGTTCCCCTGGTCGTGTGGATAGCCTGTGCAATGAAATCCTAGACCCCTACGGGCGCGGCAAGTCACCCGCCAAAGCCTGAAGCGAGGCAGCCCCCTTCAGCACCGTGAATGGACCACCCAGCACTTCACGGAATCCGGTAACTTGGGCACCCCTCCTGGGTCAACCTGTACCCCCTACGAGTGCGGCGAATAGCCCGCCAATCCTAGAGTGATGCCCCCTCCGTCTCAATGCCATGAGATGCGGGCTCGTAGCCCTCTAGAACCCGGCTACCGTGCACCCCTCCGCGGGGCAATCCTAGTACAGAAAGTAAAATATACATACAACGGGTACATCGACCGCAACCAGGTCGTGCCCCAAAATAATAATACAAACAGGCAGTGACGGCAGTCCACATGTCGGACGCTCGCCCCGCAATATCAAATGTACATAATACAACCACAACTGTACTAGCATTGCATCCAGGCTATTCCCCACGACCGATCCGCAACATCACAGCAAAAACAGAACATCAACGTGAAAGTCACGTTCGCAAATCCGTTTAACCGGGCTATAGCAGTTAGACCGGATTTACCGATCGAGTGACATTCACGGTCGCAGATATAATGTAAATACTGTGAAATAATGTGTTTAAAATATCCGATCAATCAAAATTTAACAAGTGGGCCCCAAAGCATTACTGTAGCATATCAAGAAATTCTGGGCCCAATATTAATATTCCAAAAACCCTAAATTCCACTCAGGAGGCAACTGCAGAAATTTGACACAGTGATCACTGAAATGCGCGGCGGAACCGCGGCGCGAAGGGGGTGTTTGCGGCGGTTCCGCACTCCCACAGTGGAGTCACTTCATCGAATTTTTACAGAGCTCTTAGATTTTCTAGTAGATCAATGTTTTACAACCTGAAAAATTTTTCGAGACCAAAAATTTTCAACAGAAACTGATGCGAAGGAAAAACGGGTTTTGGAACATTTGATCGATCGGAACTGAAAAACACATTAAGGAAAGCTAGACTAAGTTAATGGCGAGGCTCTGATACCACTGTAAGTGCACGGCGGAGCCCCGGCCGTCAATCCGACGGCCAAATGCGGAAGCGGTGATAAACTTTAAATTTTCTTGAACTGGCAAACCGCCGCGCACTAATACCCGGATCGAACCATTAATTAGTCCTAGCTATCTACAAGAAGGGGAAGAGAGATATACCGACAGATCCGAGTCCTCCGGTCTTCTCGTCGTCGTCCCGATCTCCTGCGGAATGTCCCGTCTCCTCCCCGTCGCCGGAAGTGCACCACATCGCCTACTTCTTTTACGGGCTCCCACCTCAATGCCGAGGCAACTCGGGCACGAAGCTGGCTAGTCGACGTGCCCAAGATTCGCTGTAGAATGTGTAGTGAAGAAGTCTCATTTTTGGGGTCGTGGAATTGCCATTTGTGGAGGAATTGAACTTGGGGCTTTTTGGATTGAACTTGTGGGAATTTTGCAACATGAAATGAAGCAAAATCCCACCCTCAAAATTTTGGACAGCCCACTAAAGGGGGAGGCCGGCCATGACAATTTGAGAGGGAGGAATGAGAGTGGAGGTAATGGTAAAGCATGAGAAAGATATGCAATAATCCAAGGGAGAGAAAGAGAAGGCTATCATGCAAAGAATCATCATTCCAATAATTCCAACACTCAACCAACAACCATGATAGCAAATAAAACAACACTCCAACACCACCATCATCACCTCACAAAGTCAAGCAAGAAAGGTCAAGGGATGGGCTCCATCATGAAATCATCATGATACAAATATATGCAAAGAACACCCTCCACAAGTGCCTATTTGCAACAATGCAAATAAGCCCTCCTCCACCAAACTTCGGCCAATGAACGATACAAAGGAAATCGGCCGAAACGAAAAGCAAACTGGCAACTCCAGAAAACTGGTCCCGTAATAAATTACAGGAAAACCCCGATACTGTGCATACACACCCGCATCTGTATTTCGACCGAAATACAAATGCAATGAGACAAAATCTACACTGTACTATACAAGGATCCGGCTTAAACCAAAGCCGGCCAGTAATATCCGTTCGATCCTGATCCGTGCAATACCGCACGTATCTGATCGAACCCTGCCATATATCCATACGGCCTATAGTACAAACTGTCCGACCCTGATCCGTGCAATACCGCACGTATCTGATCGGACCTTGCCATATCTCCATACGGCCTCTACAACCTTTCGCCCGAAAGCTGAGTAACTGAATGTGGGGGACTCTAAAGACTCGTCAACACCTTGGTAGTGGATTTAACCACTAGCACGTCAGAGGTATAAGCCAATACGTAACGGGCTACCAGGTATTGACTAAAAGGGACGTCTGTGAGCGAACTCAGCCTGACAACCCTACTGAACCTGTCAGTGACAATATCCGTACAGTCCGGTCCGTTCGTCTATGAGCATCGCATGGCGGGCCTAGGGGGTTGGTAAAAGTCAGACCCCCAAAAGCGGTACAAGTCGTGTCGGAGTGTAGCCCAGAACACCTGAGATACTACTGGAATACCTACCAGTAAATCTCCTGCCTTGGCCAAGGACTTCGTGTAATGGCTCTCCTAGACACAGCGCGACCTCACCCCCAATACCGGGAGAGACGAACCCCTGAAGATACGCTCACTGCCTCTATGTGGCTCGGGACTGTACCCAACTAAAACCTGTTTGCACGACTCCTTTGAGCCGTGGTAGGGTAGTAATCAAAGTACAGTGGGAACTCACACGAGACAAATGACGATCCCCAGGTCGATGAACTAACCTGCACACATGTCACCAGGGAACTGCCATCTGACGTCTGTTATATGACCAACTAGCATGTTCCCGGCGAGTCCTGTCCGGTGTACTCATAACCCAATGAGCACCTGTATACATCTTAGGTGATCCAACTGACACCAGTGGCTTGTGAGACCGGCCACCGCCCCTCGTCGGGGTCTCGACTGTATACACTAGTCTACTCTGGAGTATCGATGCCCTGTCTCGAAACTCACACGACTAGGGACCATTTAAGGATATGCTTATAGACCCCAGCTCCCACTTATATGATCGCCCTCATACTGCTGGTGGTCAAGCAAGAATCCTAGGGGCTCTATCAACGTGTAATAGCAACTTGTTAGCTCACCTAAAACAGTACACGATGATAAAGGTAAACCAGATAGCATACTATCATCTCGAGTAAGACTGTCCTACCGGGATAGGTCCTCCATCAATCATTGCAATCACGTACCTGTGACCTAATAATTGACTCTGAGGGCACTATCTCCAACAAGATACTACGGTTTTCTCATAGATGGGGATAGAGAGGATTGCATCATAGATGATGATGAACCTACTGACTTCCAGCAGACCATCCAGAGCGGCGACTCGGTATGATGGCTAGATGCAATGCGGACCGAAATGGAGTCCATGTACACCAACAAAGTATGGACTTTGGACTTTGCTCCAGATGGGGTAAAACCCATAGGATGCAAATGGATCTTCAAGAAAAAGATTGGTGTAGATGGACAGGTGGAAACCTATAAGGCTAGACTTGTTGCAAAGGGTTTTCGTCAAAGACCTGGTTTGGACTATGACGAAACTTTTTCTCCAGTGGCTATGCTCAAATCCATTCGGGTCCTTCTTGCTATTGCTGCCTTCCATGATTATGAAATCTGGTAGATGGACGTAAAGACGGCTTTTCTGAATGGAAATTTAGAAGAGTGCGTCTATATGGATCAGCCAGAGGGTTTCAATCAGAGTGGGAGCAGCGGGAAAGTATGCAAGCTGCTTAAGTCCATTTATGGACTAAAGCAGGCATCGCGGAGTTGGAACATCTGTTTTGATGAAACAGTCAAAGAATATGACTTTATCAAAAATCCAGATGAACCGTGCATATATAGTAAAGTCGTAGCCAGAAGTGTCGTATTCCTCGTCTTGTACGTGGATGACATTATATTGATAGGAAATGACATTCCTATGCTACAATCTGTCAAAGGATTCTTGTCACACAGGTTCTCCATGAAAGACCTGGGTGATGCCTCTTACATTCTGGGGATCCGGATCTATCGTGATAGATCCAAGAGGATGTTGGGACTTTCGCAGTCCAGGTATATCGACACTGTACTGAAAAGATTCAGTATGGAAGATTCTAAGCGCGGTAATCTACCGGCTTGTCACGGAATCACCCTCTCTAAAGAGATGTCTCCCAAGACTGATTTGGAAAGGGAACGCATGTCTATTATACCCTACGCTTCTGCGGTAGGCTCTATAATGTATGCGATGTTGTGCACCAGACCAGATGTAGCTTATGCACTGAGCATGGTAAGCCGGTATCAGTCAGACCTAGGGGAGAAGCACTGGATAGCAGTAAAGAACATTCTCAAGTACCTGAGGAGGACTAAGGAGATGTTCTTGGTTTACGGCGGAAAAGACCTCAGGTTGGAGGCCTTTGCTGATTCCGGCTTCCAGAGTGATAAGGACGATTCCAAGTCCATGTCGGGTTATGTCTTTACCCTCAATGGAGGGGCGGTGTGCTGGAAGAGCTCCAAGCAGGACACCGTTGCTGACTCAACGATGGAAGTGGAGTATATAGCTACTTGCGATGCCGCAAAAGAAGCAGTCTGGATGAAGAAGTTCCTAACAGAACTTCAGGTGGTTCCTACCATAGTTGATCCAATACCTCTGTATTGCGACAACAACGGAGCTATAGCTTTAGCGAAGGAACCAAGGTCCCATCAGAAGTCCAGACACATCTTAAGGCGGTATCACCTGATCAGGGAGATCATTGATCGTCAGGAGATCGAGGTTCGGAGAGTTGCTTCTGAAGAGAACATTGCTGATCCATTCACAAAGGCCCTACCTCAGATTCAGTTCGAGAGGCTACTCGAGATCATCAGTCTTCGATACGCCAGTACATGGCTCAAGTGCAAGTGGGAGATTGTTAGTGTTTATGCCCTAGAAGGCCATTACTGTATCATACTAGTTTGTATATTACTTAATGGAAGCTTGGGATATTCACATGTATATAACAGTCTTGCTAAACAGGGTAGTATGCTACGTGGTTTTTCTATCTTAATATGTGAGTATACGTATTGATAGAGCTCTTAGGATCTTTCTTGACTACCAGCGTTGTGATTGTAAGTCCATGTCACGCACCCCACTAACTCGCGGGGAGGCGGAATATATGAAAAACGATTATCAAAGCTTCGTAACACGGACTTGAGCGCATGAATCGTAATCTAAACCATTGCTAACGTTATACTAGAGGTTTAACTACTCGGTACCGGAGTTATACATCACGTTACATGTCCTTCGGGTCTTCATCGCTGTCCTCCACTCCTCGTAGGCTCCTTGGAACATCGGCAACTTCACGGCCTCCTCGAATCAAAGACGATCCACCCGAAAGCTTCTACGCCAAGCTTAATCTCAAACTTGAGATAACTAGGTTGCTTAAAGTGCTAATCTAAGCTACCTAGAGGATATAGAGTGAGGTTATGGATGTTTTAGTCTATCTAACCCTTGATCTCAACACATGAGAGGTTAGGGTTAGGGTTTCAAGAGAGAGTGAGCTTGAGGAGAGAGAAGGAGAAGATGAGAGTGAGAACAAAAATCCTTCTCACTTGAATATATGATACATAATGAATTATCAAATAATATCAATTAATTGATTATTCACCATGTTTCATTTAATCAAGGAGAGTGATTCATCATGTGAGTCATTAGATCATTAATGAAGCATTAATGATATGATGAATCATATAAATGAGTCACACAAAGTAATCATGAAAAAGCCACCTCAACCCCTCATGTCACCACTCTTCTAGAATCTTCTCGACAAATTACGAGAACGCCCCTCCAATCCGTGAAAACACGGAAAAACTTTAGACTGTATAAATCCAATAACCTGATACTAGAATCTGGCTTAAACCAAAGCCAGCTAGTAAAAACTGTCCGAAAAGTCGTACGTGCGTAAACACACGTATGCATCCGAACCTTTGTCGTAAAACCATACGACGTCTATATCGTTTCGCCTGGAGCAGGGAAACTCTCTGTGTGGGACTCTAAAGACCCGACACTACGCTGGCAGTGGGTTTAACCACAGACCGCAAGCGGCACTAGCTGTACGTAACGGTCCCCAGGTAGATGTCGATAAGAAGGCCGATGAGGAAAATAATCCGAACTCCCACTGAGCCTGATGTGACAATCTTCGTACAGTCCGGTCTGTTCGTCTAAGACTATCGCATATCAAGCCAAGGGTGCGGCAAGCGTCAGTCCCCTAATAGCTGTATAAGTCGTGTTGGAGCGAAGCCCATTACACCCTGAGAAGCTACTGGAACCTACCAGTATATCTCTTTTGCCCTGGCCAGGGACTTTGTGTAATGGCTCTCTGACACATCGCGATATCATCTCCCAATACCGGGAGAGACGAATCCTATCTAACCGCCACTGCCTCCAAGTGCTCGGGACTGCACCCAACTGCTACCTGTTTGCACGACTCCTTTGAGCCGTGGTAGGGTAGCAATCTAAGAACAGTGGGACACACTCGAGGCGAAGCAGCAGTGTCAAGTCTGCGGACTATGCTGTACTCATGTCACCTGGGAACTGACAACTGACGATGGGTATAATACCAACCAATCAGTTCCTCGGCGAGTCCTGTCCGGTGTACCCGTAACCTAACGGCACCTGTATACTATCTCCAGTACGGCGTACTGATGGCTGTGGGACAGACCATTTCACCAACTGGGATGAGAAGCGTATACACTTAGTCTACTCCGTAATATCGATGCCCTATCTCGATAATCCAACGACCAGGGACCTGTATAGGATGTTGCTTACAGACTACCCAGCCCCTACTAGTGTGATTGCCATCACGACGCTGGTAATCAAGCAAAGATCCTATGGGCTCTACTAATATGTATAAGTGATATGTTACAATAAACATATGCACATATTAAAGTAGACTCAAACCAAGTAGCATACTACCATTTTTAGCAAGACTGTATATATAACTGTGAATATCCCAAGCTTCCATCAAGTAATATACAATCTAGTATGATACAATAATGGCCCCTAGGGCATATACACTAACAATCTCCCACTTGCACTAGGGCCATGAGCTGGCATATCGTAGACCTATCATCTCGAATAGCCTCTCGAACTGTGTCTGAGGAATGGCCTTTGTGAATAGATCAGCAATGTTATTTTCCGTCTTTACTCTCTTCACCTCGATCTCCCGGCGATCTATGATCTCCCTGATCAGGTGATACCGCCTTAAGATGTGTCTGGACTTCTGATGGGACCTGGGTTCCTTCGCTAAAGCTATAGCGCCGTTGTTGTCACATTACAGAGGTATTGGATCAACACTGGTAGGAACCACCTGAAGTTCTGTGAGGAACTTCTTCATCCAGACTGCTTCTTTTGCGGCATCGCAAGCAGCTATGTACTCTGCTTCCATCGTTGAGTCTGCAACGGTCTCCTGCTTGGAACTCTTCCAACAGACCGCCCCTCCATTGAGGGTAAAGACATAACCCGACATGGACTTGGAGTCATCTTTGTCACTCTGGAAGCCGGAGTCGGCAAAGGCCTCCATCTGAAGGTCTTTTCCGCCATATACCAAGAACATCTCCTTAGTCCTCCTCAGGTACTTGAGAATGTTCTTTACTGCTATCCAGTGATTCTCCCCTGGGTTTGCTTGATACCGGCTTACTACGCTCAATGCGTATGCTACATCTGGTCTGGTACATAACATTGCATACATTATAGAGCCTACCGCAGAAGCGTAGGGTATAATCGACATGCGATCCCTTTCCAAATCAGTCTTGGGAGACATATCTTTTGAGAGGGTGATTCCGTGACAAGCCGGTAGGTTACCGTACTTAGAATCTTCCATACTGAATCTCTTCACTATGGTGTCTATGTACCTGGACTGTGAATGTCCCAATATCCTCTTTGATCTATCATGACAGATCCGGATCCCCAGAATGTAGGTGGCATCACCCAAGTCTTTCATGGAGAATTTATGTGACAAGAATCTTTTGACTGACTGTAATATAGGAATATCATTTCCTATTAGGAGAATGTCATCCACGTACAAGACGAGGAATACTACAGCTCTCCCTACAATCTTACTGTATATGCATGGTTCATCTGGATTTTTGATAAAGTCAAATTCTTTGACAGCATCATCAAAACAGATGTTCCAACTCCGCGATGCCTGCTTTAGTCCATAAATGGACTTAAGCAGCTTGCATACTTTACCGCTGCTCCCACTCTGAATGAATCCTTCTGGCTGATCCATATAGACGCTTTCTTCCAAATTACCATTTAGAAAGGCCGTCTTTACGTCCATCTGCCAGATTTCATAATCGTGGAAGGCAGCAATAGCAAGAAGGACCCGAATAGATTTAAGCATAGCCACTGGAGAAAAGGTTTCGTCGTAGTCCAAACCAGGTCTTTGACGGAAACCCTTTGCAACAAGTCTAGCCTTATAGGTTTCAACCTGTCTATCTACACCAATCTTCTTTTTGAAGATCCATTTGCATCCTACAGGTTTTACCCCATCTGGAGCAATGTCCAAAGTCTATACTTTGTTGGTGTACATGGACTCCATTTCGGTCCGCATTGCATCCAGCCATTTTACTGAGTCACCGCTCTGAATGGCTTGCTGGAAGCTAGTAGGCTCATCATAGTCAATAGTGCAATCCTCTCTATCCCCGTCAATGAGAAAACCGTAGTATCTCTCGGGCGGATGAGATTGCTTACTACTCCTACGGAGTGGCGTTGGGATGTCCCTTTCTTCTGAAACCTCTGGTTCTACCATACTTTCAGTAACAGTTTGTGGTTCTGGAATTTCTTCCAGTTCTACTGTGCTCCCACTCTTCTGATTTTCTAAAAATTCAGTTTCCAAGAAGTGGGGATGCTGAGAAACAAAAACCTTTTGTTCCTCTGCGGAATAGAAAAGATACCCCCTGGAGTTCTTTGGGTATCCCACAAACTTACACAGTACTGAGCGTGCCTCGAGCTTGTCCATATGCTGCTTTTTTACAAAAGCTGGACATCCCCAAGTCTTAAGATACTTAAGACAGGGTTTCTTCCCACTCCATATCTGATATGGGGTGGTAGGCACAGTTTTGGTTGGAGCTTTGTTTAAGAGATATGCAGCTGTTTCTAGTGCATAACCACAGAAAGATCGCGGCAACTCAGCCTTACTCATCATGGAACGAACCATATCTAATAGGGTTCGATTCCTCCTTTCCGATACACCGTTGTGTTGTGGTGTGTATGGAGGAGTAAGCTGAGAGAGAATTCCATTCTCTTTTAAGTAACCTAGGAACTCGGCACTTAAGTATTCACCACCTCGATCAGATCTTAGTGTCTTGATACTTTTGCCGGTTTGTTTTTCCACTTCATTCTTGTATTCTCGAAATTTCTCAAAGGCCTCGGATTTATACTTCATTAAGAAGATATATCCATACCTAGAGAAATCATCTGTAAAAGTAATGATGTATGAATAACCACCTCGCGCATGTATAGACATTGGACCGCACACATCACTGTGTATGAGCCCTAAGAGCTCGCTTGCTCTTACTCCGTGTCCAGTAAACGGAGTCTTTGTCATCTTTCCTATGAGACAAGATTCACAAGTAGCCTAAGATTGATATTCGAACGGATTTAAATATCCTTCTCTATGTAACTTAGTCAACCTTCTCTCATTGATGTGACCTAGTCTACAATGCCATAAGAAAGCCTGATTTGTTTCCGGAGACTTTCTTTTAAGTGTGTTCTGGACACTGAAAATCTGAGCTTGATTTAATACGTATATTCCGTTTTCTAATGTACCTGACCCAATCAAATCATTATTTAGGTGGATGTGAACCACATCTCTTATAAAAGCAAAATCATATCCTTCCTTAGAAAGTAAGGGTACAGATATGATATTACAAGTCGTACCTGGTACATAAAAACAGTTACGCAGAATCAATATCTGCCCAGTTGTCATCCCAAGATGATATTCCCCTACGGATTCAGCGTCCATGCTCATTCCGTTAGCAACTGTGAGGGTCATGTCACCTATCCCGATAACCCTACGATTTCTCAGAGCCTGTAATGAATTACAAATGTGAGTTCCTGATCCGGTATCCAATACCCAGGAAGTAGGGTTAACTGACATACAGTTCTCTATCATAAACACACCCGAAGTCGAAGCCACAACATGCTTCGTATCCTGGCTACTGGCTTCTAAAGCCCTGCAATCACTCTGCCAATGCCCAATCCCATAGCAATAGGAATGTCCCTCAATAGGGTAGTCCAGCTTGTCATAGGCAATGGACATCTGGACAGACTTTTGCCAGTCATATAAGTCAGATTCAGTCAAATTTTTATCTAGATGTAACCTATGTGTGGTTACAGGGTCGCTGCAATTTAAGAGAGAGAAGAAGATACTATTAGCATGATGCTCTTGCAAGTTTAGAGTGGTTTAATTTATCTAAACAGGATGGCTCCCACTGTTTCTCGAATCCCTCCTCAAACCATAAAAGAAGAATTAGCCAGGACAATTCTCACCGTACAATACTTGCTTAACCGTTCAGCCAGGCCAGTGTCGATACTTCGAGGGAGGTTTTCCAACGCTTTCGCGAAGTTCCTTAATTAAATAACCTCTTTTCTCTGGGGGCGTAACCCCGCTGACACCTTTCTTGGCACCTACTTGGTTTATAACATTGATCGTTAAGTGACGAATCCCCTGATAAGTAGCATGTACTCACAGTAGGATCGGGATCCAAAATATCATCGTAAGATAATGTTGAAGGAATCCTACCAACATTCATCAAACTCCAAAATGGTATGCATCTCTCTGCAAATTTCAGTTTCTTTTGAAACTCCCGATATGGATTTTTGCCCCATGCTCTTATGACCTTGACGAAGGTCAACAAATCATAAGTCACATGTCAAGTTCTACCCGTCATTGTCCAGGTTAATTTGAACCCATCCGTACATACCCTTGACGAAGGTCAACAAGGTAATACGACTGTCCCAAACCAACGCATCTATCTATGCTACATATGAACACCCAACAGCTACCAATCACTAAGCCTTGACGAAGGTCAACAAACATAGCTTGAATACTATTGAATATCCGTATGAAATGACGGAGGGCTATGAATGGTTTTGGCAAAACCGTGAACGTAATGAACTTGATATAATCGAAGGAACCTGATACTTTTTAAAAGGAGTGGTTAAAGCTCCGCAATTAAAAAATTCTGCTCTTTTAAAATAACCGAGTGGTTTCTTTTAAATTTATTCCAACGATTAAACTTTGGTTTATTTTCCTTGCATTATAATAATGCATCCCATCAATTAATCTTATCATTGCAGAAAACAACGAAAAATACCACGTCCTCTTATGCCATCCGCATTCGCCACGGGGTCCCGTCATCACCCGTTAGGTTACTTAACTAACGACAGAGCGGGGGCTGGGCTAGCGTGGGTGTAAAACATAAGTGACGTCTAATAGCTATCATATATAGATATTGTACATTCGTCAGACGCAATAATAAGCATTCCAGATCACAGATAAACTTTATTGGATATGCAAGTAATCCGCGTTTCTTTTGAGCCTGCAATGAAAGACGGATTACACAGTTGTGATGAATAGCCATTACCCCACCCCAGACCCCTACGGATACGGCAAACTACCCGCCAAGTACCAGAAGTGAAGCGGTCTGCCTCAACACTTCAAAATACCCGATAGTTTGTGCACCCCACCTTGGGTCTATCCTAGGAGCAAAAACAGTAAAAAGAAATAATACAACGGTGGCTACAACCGCAACCTGGATATGCCCCGCAAAATAATATTACAACTTATTACAATTACATCGAATGAATTAATACAATAACCCATCACAAAAAAACCCGGCTATTCACCACAACAGTCCAATACAGTTTATATACACAAACAGTTATATATTACATCACAGATATGTGCAACCCCCTGCCAACCGACATACTAGCAGTTAGGGGAGGTTTACGAACACATAAAACATTACAGATAAAGATCCAATTAGCAAATTGATTAGAACATCGATCGATTACCTATATCCGTGTCTACCCACAAAAGCAAATCATCACAGAGGCAACCTGGGCAGAAACAGTATATACAGGAAAACACAAAACCCAAAAATATGAATTACTGTGAAACTCCGAGTCAACTCGGCGTTGACTCGGCGGCGGTTCCGCGGCAATAGCTCCCTATTGCCGCGGAACCGCCGTCGTTTAGTCGAGTTGCCTCCTCGAATTTTCCCAGATTTCTTACAATTCCCTGCTGTGAATTTTAAGGTATATCAAATAATTTTTGCGACACTTTTAAAATTTACAGAAACTGCCAAGGATTAGGGTTTTGTTTTCCGTGTTTTTCCGTCGATCGAACTTCTAATCAGTTGCTAACAAGCTAGTAATGGTTTAGTTGGCTCTGATACCACTGTAAGTCCATGTCACGCACCCCACTAACTCGTGGGGAGGCGGAATATATGAAAAACGATTATCAAAGCTTCGTAACACGGACTTGAGCGCATGAATCGTAATCTAAACCATTGCTAACGTTATACTAGAGGTTTAACTACTCGGTACCGGAGTTATACCTCACGTTACATGTCCTTCGGGTCTTCATCGCTGTCCTCCACTCCTCGTAGGCTCCTTGGAACATCGGCAACTTCACGGCCTCCTCGAATCAAAGACGATCCACCCGAAAGCTTCTACGCCAAGCTTAATCTCAAACTTGAGATAACTAGGTTGCTTAAAGTGCTAATCTAAGCTACCTAGAGGATATAGAGTGAGGTTATGGATGTTTTAGTCTATCTAACCCTTGATCTCAATACATGAGAGGTTAGGGTTAGGGTTTCAAGAGAGAGTGAGCTTGAGGAGAGAGAAGGAGAAGATGAGAGTGAGAACAAAAATCCTTCTCACTTGAATATATGATACATAATGAATTATCAAATAATATCAATTAATTGATTATTCACCATGTTTCATTTAATCAAGGAGAGTGATTCATCATGTGAGTCATTAGATCATTAATGAAGCATTAATGATATGATGAATCATATAAATGAGTCACACAAAGTAATCATGAAAAAGCCACCTCAACCCCTCATGTCACCACTCTTCTAGAACCTTCACGACAAATTACGAGAACGCCCCTCCAATCCGTGAAAACACGGAAAAACTTTAGACTGTATAAATCCAATAACCTGATACTAGAATCTGGCTTAAACCAAAGCCAGCTAGTAAAAACTGTCCGAAAAGTCGTACGTGCGTAAACACACGTATGCATCCGAACCTTTGTCGTAAAACCATACGACGTCTATATCGTTTCGCCTGGAGCAGGGAAACTCTCTGTGTGGACTCTAAAGACCCGACACTACGCTGGCAGTGGGTTTAACCACAGACCGCAAGCGGCCCTAGCTGTATGTAACGGTCCCCAGGTAGATGTCGATAAGAAGGCCGATGAGGAAAATCATCCGAACTCCCACTGAGCCTGATGTGACAATCTTCGTACAGTCCGGTCTGTTCGTCTAAGACTATCGCATATCAAGCCTAGGGGGCAGCAAGCGTCAGTCCCCTAATAGCTGTATAAGTCGTGTTGGAGCGAAGCCCATTACACCCTGAGAAGCTACTGGAACCTACCAGTATATATCGTTTGCCCTGGCCAGGGACTTTGTGTAATGGCTCTCTGACACATCGCGATATCATCTCCCAATACCGGGAGAGACGAATCCTATCTAACCGCCACTGCCTCCAAGTGCTCGGGACTGCACCCAACTGCTACCTGTTTGCACGACTCCTTTGAGCCGTGGTAGGGTAGCAATCTAAGAACAGTGGGACACACTCGAGGCGAAGCAGCAGTGTCAAGTCTGCGGACTATGCTGTACTCATGTCACCTGGGAACTGACAACTGACGATGGGTATTATACCAACCAATCAGTTCCTCGGCGAGTCCTGTCCGGTGTACCCGTAACCTAACGAGCACCTATATACTATCTCCAGTACGGCGTACTGATGGCTGTGGGACAGACCATTTCCCCAACTGGGATGAGAAGCGTATACACTTAGTCTACTCCGGAATATCGATGCCCTATCTCGATAATCCAACGACCAGGGACCTGTATAGGATGTTGCTTACAGACTACCCAGCCCCCACTAGTGTGATTGCCATCACGACGCTGGTAATCAAGCAAAGATCCTATGGGCTCTACTAATATGTATAAGTGATACGTTACAATAAACATATGCACATATTAAAGTAGACTCAAACCAAGTAGCATACTACCATTTTTAGCAAGACTGTATATATAACTGTGAATATCCCAAGCTTCCATCAAGTAATATACAATCTAGTATGATACAATAATGGCCCATAGGGCATATACACTAACAGTGATGGCAGTCAAACTAGTAGGGGCTGGGTAGTCTACAAGCACATCTTTATTCAATTCCCTAGTCGTTGGATTATCGAGACTGGGCATCGATACTCCGGAGTAGACTAGTTTGTACGCTTCTCATCCCAGTTGGGGAGATGGTCTGTCCCACAGCCGTCATTACGTCGTACTGGAGATAGTATGCAGGTGCTCGTTAGGTTACGGGTACACCGGACAGGACTCACAGGGGACTGTTGGTTGGTTTTATACCAGTCGTTAGTGAACTGTTCCCAGGTGACATGAGTACAGCATAGTCCGCAGACTTGACACTGCTACTTCGCCTCGAGTGTGTCCCACTGTTCTTATATTGCTACCCTACCACGGTCAAAGGAGTCGTGCAAACAGGTAGCAGTTGGGTGCAGTCCCGAGCACTTGGAGGCAGTGGCGGTTAGACAGCATTCGCCTCTCCCGGTATTGGGGGTTGATATCGCGCTGTGTCAGAGAGCCATTATGCAAAGTCCCTGGCCAGGGCAAGCGAGATTTGCTGGTAGGTTCCAGTAGTTTCTCAGGGTGTAATGGGCTTCGCTCCGACACGACTTATACCGCTATTAGGGGACTGACGCTTGCCGCCCCCTAGGCCCGATATGCGATAGTCTTAGACGAACGGACCGGACTGTACGGAGATTGTCACATCAGACTCAGTAGGAGTTCGGATGGGTTTCCTCATCGGCCTTCTTATCGACATCTACCTGGGGACCGTTACGTACAGCTAGTGCCGCTTGCGGTCTGTGGTTAAACCCACTGCCAGCGTAGTAGTCGAGTCTCTAGAGTCCCACACAGAGAGTTTCCCTACTCCAGGCGAAACGATATAGAGGTCATATGGTTTTACGACAAGGGTTCGGACGCATACGTGTGTTTACACACGTACGACTTTCGGACAGTTTTTACCAGTCGGCTTTGGTTTAAGCCAGTTACTGGTATCCGGTTATTGGATTTATACAGTCTAAAGTTTTTCCGTATTTTTGCGGAAAGGAGGGGCGTTCTCTTAATTGCGCGAGAAGCTTCTAGAAGATGGTGACTAAGGAGGTTTAGGTGGCATATACAATGAATGTGATTAGTGAGTCATATGGATGATTCATCCATGTCATTAATGCATCATAAATGCTTAATGACTCATGGATGTGAATCATCACTAGATATTATCAAGCATGGTTGTTAAATTCATTTCTTTTCTTTTCTTGATAAAAAGAAATGCTTGATATATATTATGATAACTCATTCTTCTCACTTCATTATTATCTTCACCTTCTCTCTCCTCAAGCTCTCCCTCTTCAAATCCTAATCCTCCCCTCTCATGTGTTGAGTACAAGGATTAGTTAGACTAATTAAACTATAACCCTCACTCTATATCACCTAGCTTCTTTGATTAGCACTTAAAGAAGGTTAGTTACCTCAAGTTTAGAGGCTAAGCTTGGAGTAAAGCTCTCGGGTGGATCGTCTACTACTTCGAGAAGGCCGAGGAGGAGGTGGAGTTCGTAAAGACGAAGGACACGGTTCTTTAGGTATAATCCCTTTACATAGTAGTTGTTAACAACTATGTTTGATGTTAGTTATCGTTTAGCTTCGATTCATACGGTTAGTCGATGTTTAAGCAAAGAACAAGTTCGTTTTTCATATTTCCGCCTCCCCGCAAGTCGTGGGGTGTAGTACATCGACTTACAATGGGAGGAGAGATTGGTCCCACCGGGCGTGCCAGAATCTGTATGGTGTTTTTCGTCACCCCATTGAGATGGGAATACGCACGCGCTTGTCAGGCGTATACTACAGATTCCCCCTGCCTAGGGTAGGCCGGGGTTTATTGATTGTGGGGATCCGAATCTCCGGCGGCCGCGGACTAAGGTACCGTTAATTACCCCTTTCCTTTGGGGCGAGGGAACCTCCGATTAACGGGTTAAACTGGTCATGCGAACTCAATGTGCGGTGTGCGTGTGTTGTGTTTTAAAAGGGGGTTTTGGATATATCGGGAGCCATACAGAGTTTTTACGGGGGTCCCGCTACCCGGATAGCGGGTTAGAGGTCAAGGGGGCTAGCAGCCCCCTTACGGGGTGCGGGGCAGCACCACGTTAGAATTTTTTTCTAACATGGACAGTGTCGTGGAGCACGTGTGTGTGTGAATATGTATACATATGTATATGTATATGTATGTACATAAAAGTAGGGGGAAAAGGCATCTAAGGGATGCATGAGGGCAGCACCTTGGGCGCTGTGCGCCTAGGTGCTGTGCGCTCAGGCGCTAGAATGCCACGTGTCGGCACGTGGGCACTCCGCGCCTGAGCGGTGGGCGCTTGAGCGCAAGCGCGCCACGTGTCGACACCGGGTGTTAGTGTTTATGCCCTAGAAGGCCATTACTGTATCATACTAGTTTGTATATTACTTAATGGAAGCTTGGGGTATTCACATGTATATAACAGTCTTGCTAAACATGGTAGTATGCAACTTGGTTTTTTCTATCTTAATATATGAGTATACGTATTGATAGAGCTCTTAGGATCTTGCTTGACTACCAGCGTTGTGATGGCAGTCACACTAGTGGGGGCTGGGTAGTCTACAAGCACATCCTTATTCAGGTCCCTGGTCGTTGGATTATCGAGACAGAGCATCGATACTCCGGAGTAGACTAGTGTGTACGCTTCTCATCCCAGTTGGGGAGATGGTCTGTCCCACGGCCGTCAGTACGTCGTACTGGAGATAGTATGCAGGTGCTCGTTAGGTTACGGGTACACCGGACAGGACTCACAGGGAACTGTTGGATGGTTTTATACCAGTCGTCAGTGAACAGTTCCCAGGTGACATTAGTACAGCATAGTCCGCATACTTGACACTGCTACTTCGCCTCGAGTGTGTCCCACTGTTCTTAGATTGCTACCCTACCACAGCTCAAAGGAGTCGTGCAAACAGGTAGCCGTTGGGTGCAGTCCCGAGCACTTGGAGGCAGTGGCGGTTAGACAGGATTCGTCTCTCCCGGTATTGGGGTTGATATCGCGCTGTGTCAGAGAGCCATTACGCAAAGTCCCTGGCTAGGGCAAGCGAGATTTGCTGGTAGGTTCCAGTAGTTTCTCAGGGTGTAATGGGCTTCGCTCCGACACGACTTATACCTGTTAGTTATTTGTATGCCCTAGAGGCCATTACTGTACATATGATGTATATTGTAGTGGATGCTAGGACGTATATAGGGAGGACTTTCTTGCTCGACATGATAGTATGCTATTTGGTTGATCTTTACCTTAACGTGTTTACTGATTGTCTCTCTGTTACATGTTGGTAAAGCCCTTAGGATCTGTACTTGACTACCTGGACTATGATGCGGATCATACTAGTGGGGACATGGTAGTCCATAAGTACATCCTTCAAAGTCCCTAGTCGTGGGTGTATCGAGACGGGGCATCGATATACCAGAGTAGACTAGCGTGTACCTTCTCGACCCATACAGATGGGCGATGGATGATCCCATATCCAATGGTGTTTGACATCAGAGATGATATACGGGTGCTCAGTAGAGACTGGGTACACTGGACGGACTCGACGAGAACTCCCAGATGGTATTATACCTCACGTCAGATGGCAGTTCTCTGGTGACACTGGTACAGAGTAGTCTGTTGACCCGAGATCGTCATAGAGTCTTGTGTGGTTCCCACTGTGCTTTGATTTCCATCTTACCACGTCCAAGAGGGCGTGCAAAACGGTGGTTTTTGGGTACAGTCCCGAGTCACATGGAGGCAACGAGCGATAGGAGGGGATTCGTCTCTCCCGGTATAGGGAGTTGATGTTGCGCTGTGTTCGATTGGCTATAACAGGAAATCCCTGGCCAGGGTTGCTGAGATTTACTGGTAAGTGTTACCAGTAGTTTCTCGAACAGTTATATACCTCATATCGACACGACTTATCGAACTATTGGGGTCTGACGTTTACCACCCCTAGGCGAGATATGCGACAGATCAGACGATCAGACCGGACTGTACGGTAGTGTTACTGGTTGGATTCACTGGAGTGTGAGCGGGCTTGCTCGTCGATCTTCAGATCGCTCAATACCCGGGTGGCCGTTACGTTTAGCAGACCGCTTGCGGCTTGTGGATGTTTGATATGATCATCATCTGCTGCCGGCGTATTGACGAGTCTTTAGAGTCCTACAGTCTCGTCGCGGAACCGCCGCGCCACGTGGGCTTAGGCCGCGGTTCCGCGCCGTCATGATGGAGTTACAGCTCCGTTTTGCACAGTATTTCATAATAAACCCTGCTTGATTTTCTGGATATTTTTAATCTTTAAAAATCCACATTTTTAAAAATTGGACAGAGAGCATATTTTGGGTTTCGGGTTCGTTCGGACTTCAAATTCCGTCTGGACTTCGCCTAAGGCTCTAGCTAGGCTCTGATACCACTGTAGGGTTCCTAGGCACCCTAATGAGGTCTCACAAGGCATCGAACATGCCATTTTCAACCTTAGTTTAAGTGTATGTTAAGAATAAACCATGGTTATTTATATGATTAGGGTTTTATTTCCTTTTCTTATTTATTTATCTATTTATTCATTTTGAAAATAATTAGAAAAGGCATAAAGAGAAAATGGTGGCTAATTTTGTTTCATATTGAAGCTTCTTGAAGACTTTGACCAAGTGACCATTTTGTTCTTATCCTTAACCCTAACCATTCCATTAACCATGGTCTTTTCTCTACACTTAACTAAGGTTGAAAATGGCATGTTCGATGCCTTGTGAGACCTCATTAGGGTGCCTAGGAACCCTACAATACCGCTATTAGGGGACTGACGCTTGCCGCCCCCTAGGCCCGATATGCGATAGTCTTAGACGAACGAACCGAACTGTACGGAGATTGTCACATCAGACTCAGTAGGAGTTCGGATGGGTTTCCTCATCGGCCTTCTTATCGACATCTACCTGGGGACCGTTACGTACAGCTAGTGCCGCTTGCGGTCTGTGGTTAAACCCACTGCCAGCGTAGTAGTCGAGTCTCTAGAGTCCCACACAGAGAGTTTCCCTACTCCAGGCGAAACGATATAGAGGTATGGTTTTACGACAAGGGTTCGGACGCATACGTGTGTTTACGCACGTACGACTTTCGGACAGTTTTTACCAGTCGGCTTTGGTTTAAGCCAGTTACTGGTATCCGGTTATTGGATTTATACAGTCTAAAGTTTTTCCGTATTTTTGCGGAAAGGAGGGGCGTTCTCGTAATTGCGCGAGAAGCTTCTAGAAGATGGTGACTAAGGAGGTTTAGGTGGCATATACATTGAATGAGATTAGTGAGTCATATGGATGATTCATCCATGTCATTAATGCTTCATAATTGCTTAATGACTCATTGAGATGAATCACCACAAGATATTTATCAAGCACGGTTGTAAATCATTTTCTTTTCTTTTTTTGATATAATAAAATGCTTGATATATATTATGATAACTCATTTTCTCTTCTCATTATTATCTTCACCTTCTCTCTCCTCAAGCTCTCCCTCTTCAAACCCTAATCCTCCCCTCTCATGTGTTGAGTACAAGGATTAGTTAGACTAATTAAACCATAACCCTCACTCTATATCACCAAGCTTCTTTGATTAGCACTTAAAGAAGGTTAGTTGCCTCAAGTTTAGAGGCTAAGCTTGGAGTAAAGCTCTCGGGTGGATCGTCTACTACTTCGAGAAGGCCGTAGAGGAGGAGGAGTTCGCAAAGACGAAGGACATGGTTCTTTAGGTATAATCCGTTTACATAGTAGTTGTTAACTTCTATGTTTGATGTTAGTTATCGTTTAGCTTCGATTCTTGCGGTTAGTCGATGTTTAAGCAAAGAACAAGATCGTTTTTCATATTTCTGCCTCCCCGCAAGTCGTGGGGTGTTGTACATCGACTTACAGTGGTATCAGAACCTTGCTAAACAATAAATAACTTACTTGCAAATTTGTATGAATTTCGAACGGAAAAAACGAAACCGGAAAACCCCGAAATCACAAGTTTCTGTCGAATTTTAAATGAAGTCCAAAAATTTTTCAGGGAGGTTCAGAAAGCTTAAAAAGACAGTAAAAGAACACCCAAGAAATTTGGGCCCCTGAATCGTCTAAAGAGCCACGGAACCGCGGCGGATCGCACCGATCCGCCGCGCTTCCGCCGCCGAGTTGGCGATTCAGGAACCCAAATTTCCTGTGTTGCTTCTCTGTGATATTTGGTATTTTCTGGAAGTTTTTATTTTTGCTCAGGTTTCAGATTTACAGAGAAGTATTGGAGCAAAATTAAAAGTGTTTAATCGATCGAAATTATACAGTATTTGCTTGTTGGATTATATCTGTGTTTGTATAATGTGTTCGTAAACCTCCCCTAACTGCTAGTATGTAGGTTGGCAGGGGGTTGCACATTTCTGTAATGGATTTTATCTTTTTGTGAATATGAACTGTGTTGGACTGTTGTGATGTATAGCCAGGGTTATGTGATGGGTTATTATTTAATTCATTTGATGTAAATGTAATTTGTTGTAATATTATTTTGCGGGGCACATCCAGGTTGCGGTTGTAGCCACCGTTGTATTATTTCATTTTACTGTTTTTTGCTCCTACGACAGACCCAAGGTGGGGTGCACAAACTGCCGGGCGGGTAGTTTGCCGTACCCGTTAGGGTCTTGGGTGGGGTAATGGCTATTCATCACAACTGTGTAATCCGTCTTTTGTTACAGGCTCAAAACAAACACGGATTGCTTGCAAATCCAATAAAGTTCATCTGTGATCTGGAATGCCTATTATTGCGTCTGAAGAATGTACAATATCTATATATGATAGCTATTTAGACGTCACTTATGTTTTACACCCGCACTAGCCCAGCCCCCGCTCTGTCGTTAGTTAAGTAACCTAACGGGTGATGACGGGACCCCGTGGCGAATGCGGATGGCATAAGAGGACGTTGTATTTTCGTTGTTTTCTGCAATGATAGGTTAATGATGGGACGCATTATTTATAATGCAAAGAAAATAAACCAAAATGTTTAATCGTTAGAACAATTTAAAAGAAACCACTTGGTTAATTTTAAAAACAGATATTTTTAAATTCGGAGCTTTAACCACTCCTTTTAAAAGCTATCAGGTTCCTTCGGTTATATCAAGTTCACTACGTTCACGGTTTCGCCAAAACCATTCGTAGCCCTCCGTCATTTCATTTGAGTATTCAGTAGTATTCAAGCTATGCATTTTGGCCAAAGTCAAGGCATAGTGTTTGGTAGCTGCTGGGTTTTCATTTGTTGCATAAGGTAGATGAGTTGGTTTGGGACAGTCGTATTATCATTTGACCAAAGTCAGGGGTATATACGGAAGGGTTCAAATTGACAAGATAATGACGGGTAGAACTTGACATGTGACTTATGACATTTTGACCAAAGCCAAGGTCATAAGAGCATGGGGCAAAAACAAATATCGGGAATTTCTAAAGAAACTGAAATTTGCAAAGAGATGCATACCATTTGGAGTTTGATGAATGTTGGTAGCATTCCTTCAACATTATCATACGATGATATTTGGATCCCGATCCTACTGTGAGTATATGCTACTTATCAGGAGATTCGTCACTTAACGATCAATGCTATAAACCAAGTAGGTGTCAAGAAAGGGGTCAGCGGGGTTACGCCCCCAGAGAAAAGAGGTTATTTAATTAAGGAACTTCGCGAAAGCGTTGGAAAACCTCCCTCGAAGTATCGATACTGGCCTGGCTGAACGGTTAAGCAAGTATTGTACAGTGAGAATAGTCCTGGCTAATTCTTCTTTTATGGTTTGAGGAAGGATTCGAGAAACAGTGGGAGCCATCCAGTTTAGATAAACTAAAAACCACTCTAAACTTGCAAGAGCATCATGCTAAAGAGTTTTCTTCTCTCTCTCCTAATTGCAGCGACCCTGAAAATGACTGGACTCAAGTTACTTTTAGAGAAAAATATACTGACAGGGCCAAACTATAAAGATTGGCTGCGGAATGTCAAAATGGCTTTGACCTATGACAAATTGGGGTACGTCCTCACCGCTACGGCACCTGCTGTCCCTGGTCCCAAATCCAGCAATGCGGATAAGGAAATCCGTAAAACCTGGGATTTAGATTGCGCGAAAGCCAAGTGCATCGTGCTTGCCTCAATGAACAATGAACATCAGAGGAGGCACGAGGATATGAACCTAGATGGAATATTTCTCCATACAAAGGAACTTTATGGAGAGCAATCTCGTATAGCAAGATACGAGACCTCTAAGAACTTGTTTCGAGCGAGGTTGGCTGTCGGGTTATCGGTAGGAGAACATGTCCTAAAGATGATCGGCTATATTGAAGAGCTCGCAGTCCTTGGGACGACTTTGGATAATGAGCTCTATACAGACCTTATTCTCCAGTCCCTTCCTCACACCTACGCCCAGTTTATCCTGAACTTCAACCTTCAAAGAAAAGAAGTTGAACTTCCGGAACTCCTGAACATGTTAGGAGTGCAGAGGGCACCTTGCAGAAAGCAAGGAAAACACCCGCTATGTTTGTTAGCGGTGCATCTTCTTCCGGGTCCAAGGCTAAGGCCAAAGGAAGGAAGAAGAAGGCCGCCACCAAACCTAGAGGAAGTGTTAGTAAGGTGGGAGGGAAGGGAAAGAAAAAGTTTGCGGTACCGGTAGTTGGCCAGGATGAGTGCTTCCATTGTCACAGGAAAGGGCACTGGAAGAAGGATTGCAAGGCGTGGAACGCCAAGAACCAGGAACCGAAGCAAGCTGTGGCTTCGACTTCAGGTGTGTTTGTAATTGAGAATTGTCTGTCGATCAACTCTACTTCCTGGGTATTGGATACCGGATCAGGATCTCATATTTGCAATTCATTGCAGGCACTGAGAAACCGTAGAGTGCTGAAGGAAGGTGATATGACCCTAAAGGTTGCTAACGGAGCTAGCGTGGGAGCTGCGTCCGTCGGGGATTATCACCTAGGATTGACGAGTGGACACATTTTGGTTTTACATAACTGTTTTTTTGTACCAAGCTTAACGTGTAATATCATATCAGTTTCCTTGTTATCAAATAAAGGTTATGATTTCACGTTTGTAAGAGATGTTGTTAACATCCACCTTAATCATGGTTTGATTGGGTCCGGTATACTAAATAACGGTATATATGTTTTAAACTAACTCCAAATTTTCAACGTCCTGAACACACTAAAAAGAAAGTCTCCAGATTTAAATAAAGGTTTCTTATGGCATTGTAGACTGGGTCACATCAATGAGAGAAGGTTGACTAAGTTGCATAGAGAAGGATATTTGGACTCGTTCGAATATCAAACTTATGACACTTGTCAATCTTGTCTCAAAGAAAAGATGACAAAGACTCCATTTACTGGACAAGGAGTAAGAGCGAGCGAGCTCTTAGGACTCATACACAGTGATGTATGCGGTCCAATGTTTACACATGCAAGAGGTGGTTTTTCCTATTTCATTACTTTCACGGATGATTACTCAAGGTACGGATTCATTTATCTGATGAAACATAAATCCGAGGCTTTTGAGAAATTCCAAGAGTATAAAAATGAAGTAGAAAACCAATCCGGCAAAAGTATCAAGACACTTAGATCTGATCGAGGTGGTGAATACTTGAGTGCCGAGTTCCTAGGTTATCTAAAAGAGAAAGGAATTCTCTCTCAGCTTACTCCTCCATACACTCCACAGCATAACGGTGTATCGGAGAGACGGAATCGAACCCTATTGGATATGCTACGATCCATGATGAGTAATGCTGAGTTACCATGATCTTTCTGGGGTTATGCGCTAGAATCAGCGGCATATCTTTTGAACAGAGTTCCTACCAAGACTGTGCCTACCACTCCATATCAGATGTGGACTGGGAAGAAACCCCATCTTCAGCATATGAAGATTTGGGGATGTCCGGCTTTTGTTAAAAAGCAGCATGTGGACAAGCTCGAGGCACGATCAGTAAAATGTATGTTTGTGGGATATCCAAAGAACTCCAAGGGATATTATTTCTATTACGCAGAGGAACAAAAGGTTTTTGTTTCTCGTAATGCCCATTTTCTGGAACATCAGTTTTTAGAAAAGGAAATAAGTGGGAGCGAAATAGAACTGGAAGAAATTCCAGAACCACAAACTGCTACTGAAAGTTTGGTAGAACCGGAAGTTCAAGAAGAACAGGACATTCCCGCACCCCTCCGCAGGAGTAGTAGGCCGTCTCATCCGCCTGAGAGATACTACGGTTTTCTCATAGATGGGGATAGAGAGGATTGCATCATAGATAATGATGAACCTACTAACTTTCAGCAGGCCATCCAGAGCGGCGACTCGGTACGATGGCTAGATGCAATGCGGACCGAAATGGAGTCCATGTACACCAACAAAGTATGGGCTTTGGACTTTGCTCCAGATGGGGTAAAACCCATAGGATGCAAATGGATCTTAAAGAAAAAGATTGGTGTAGATGGACAGGTGGAAACCTATAAGGCTAGACTTGTTGCAAAGGGTTTTCGTCAAAGACCTGGTTTGGACTATGACGAAACTTTTTCTCCAGTGGCTATGCTCAAATCCATTCGGGTCCTTCTTGCTATTGCTGCCTTCCATGATTATGAAATCTGGCAGATGGACGTAAAGACGGCTTTTCTAAATGGAAATTTAGAAGTGTGCGTCTATATGGACCAGCCAGAGGGTTTCAATCAGAGTGGGAGCAGCGGGAAAGTATGCAAGCTGCTTAAGTCCATTTATGGACTAAAGCAGGCATCGCGGAGTTGGAACATCTGTTTTGATGAGACAGTCAAAGAATATGTAGTAAAGTTGTAGCCAGAAGTGTCGTATTCCTCGTCTTGTACGTGGATGGCATTCTATTGATAGGAAATGACATTCCTATGCTACAATCTGTCAAAGGATTCTTGTCACACAGGTTCTCCATGAAAGACCTGGGTGATGCCTCATACATTCTGGGGATCCGGATCTATCGTGATAGATCCAAGAGGATGTTGGGACTTTCGCAGTCCAGGTATATCGACACTGTACTGAAAAGATTCAGTATGGAAGATTCTAAGCGCAGTAATCTACCGGCTTGTCATGGAATCACCCTCACCTAAGAGATGTCTCCCAAGACTGATTTGGAAAGGGAACGCATGTCTATTATACCATACGCTTCTGCGGTAGGCTCTATAATGTATGCGATGTTGTGCACCAGACCAGATGTAGCTTATGCACTGAGCGTGGTAAGCTGGTATCAGTCAGACCCAGGGGAGAAGCACTGGATAGCAGTAAAGAACATTCTCAAGTACCTGAGGAGGACTAAGGAGATGTTCTTGGTTTACGGCGGAAAAGACCTCAGGTTGGAGGCCTTTGCTGATTCCGGCTTCCAGAGTGATAAGGACGAATCCAAGTCCATGTCGGGTTATTTCTTTACCCTCAATGGAGGGGCGGTGTGCTGGAAGAGCTCCAAGCAGGACACCGTTGCTGACTCAACGATGGAAGCGGAGTATATAGCTGCTTGCGATGCCGCAAAAGAAGCAGTCTGGATGAAGAAGTTCCTAACAGAACTTCAGGTGGTTCCTACCATAGTTGATCCAATACCTCTGTATTGCGACAACAACGGAGCTATAGCTTTAGCGAAGGAACCAAGGTCCCATCAGAAGTCCAGACACATCTTAAGGCGGTATCACCTGATCAGGGAGATCATTGATCGTCAGGAGATCGAGATTCGGAGAGTTGCTTCTGAAGAGAACATTGCTGATCCATTCACAAAGGCCCTACCTTAGATTCAGTTCGAGAGGCTACTCGAGATCATCGGTCTTCGATACGCCAGTACATGGCCCTAGTGCAAGTGGGAGATTGTTAGTGTTTATGCCCTAGAAGGCCATTACTGTATCATACTAGTTTGTATATTACTTAATGGAAGCTTGGGATATTCACATGTATATAATAGTCTTGCTAAACATGGTAGTATGCTACTTGGTTTTTTCTATCTTAATATGTGAGTATACGTATTGATAGAGCTCTTAGGATCTTGCTTGACTACCAGCGTTGTGATGGCAGTCACACTAGTGGGGGCTGGGTAGTCTACAAGCACATCCTTATTCAGGTCCCTGGTCGTTGGATTATCGAGACAGAGCATCGATACACCGGAGTAGACTAGTGTGTACGCTTCTCATCCCAGTTGGGGAGATGGTCTGTCCCACAGCCGTCAGTACGTCGTACTGGAGATAGTATGCAGGTGCTCATTAGGTTACGGGTACACCGGACAGGACTCACAGGGAACTGTTGGATGGTTTTATACCAGTCGTCAGTGAACAGTTCCCAGGTGACATGAGTACAGCATAGTCCGCAGACTTGACACTGCCACTTCGCCTCGAGTGTGTCCCACTGTTCTTAGATTGCTACTCTACCACGGCTCAAAGGAGTCGTGCAAACAGGTAGCAGTTGGGTGCAGTCCCGAGCACTTGGAGGCAGTGGCGGTTAGACAGGATTCGTCTCTCCCGGTATTGGGGTTGATATCGCGCTGTGTCAGAGAGCCATTACGCAAAGTCCCTGGCCAGGGCAAGCGAGATTTGCTGGTAGGTTCCAGTAGTTTCTCAGGGTGTAATGGGCTTCGCTCCGACACGACTTATACCGCTATTAGGGGACTGACGCTTGCCGCCCCCCTAGGCCCGATATGCGATAGTCTTAGACGAACGGACCGGACTGTACGGAGATTGTCACATCAGACTCAGTAGGAGTTCGGATGGGTTTCCTCATCGGCCTTATCGACATCTACCTGGGGACCGTTACGTACAGCTAGTGCCGCTTGCGGTCTGTGGTTAAACCCACTGCCAGCGTAGTAGTCGAGTCTCTAGAGTCCCACACAGAGAGTTTCCCTACTCCAGGCGAAACGATATAGAGGTCGTATGGTTTTACGACAAGAGTTCGGACGCATACGTGTGTTTACGCACGTACGACTTTCGGACAGTTTTTACCAGTCGGCTTTGGTTTAAGCCAGTTACTGGTATCCGGTTATTGGATTTATACAGTCTAAAGTTTTTCCGTATTTTTGCGGAAAGGAGGGGCGTTCTCGTATTTGCGCGAGAAGCTTCTAGAAGATGGTGACTAAGGAGGTTTAGGTGGCATATACATTGAATGAGATTAGTGAGTCATATGGATGATTCATCCATGTCATTAATGCTTCATAATTGCTTAATGACTCATTGAGATGAATCACCACAAGATATTTATCAAGCATGGTTGTAAATCATTTTCTTTTCTTTTCTTGATATAATAAAATGCTTGATAACTCATTTTCTCTTCTCATTATTATCTTCACCTTCTCTCTCCTCAAGCTCTCCCTCTTCAAACCCTAATCCTCCCCTCTCATGTGTTGAGTACAAGGATTAGTTAGACTAATTAAACCATAACCCTCACTCTATATCACCTAGCTTCTTTGATTAGCACTTAAAGAAGGTTAGTTGCCTCAAGTTTAGAGGCTAAGCTTGGAGTAAAGCTCTCGGGTGGATCGTCTACTACTTCGAGAAGGCCGTAGAGGAGGAGGAGTTCGTAAAGACGAAGGACACGGTTCTTTAGGTATAATCCCTTTACATAGTAGTTGTTAACTTCTATGTTTGATGTTAGTTATCGTTTAGCTTCGATTCTTGCGGTTAGTCGATGTTTAAGCAAAGAACAAGATCGTTTTTCATATTTCCGCCTCCCCGCAAGTCGTGGGGTGTTGTACATCGACTTACACCGGGGCGACTTACGCTCGGGCGCTTGCGCTTGAGCGCAAGCGCGCCACGTGTTGGCACGTGGGCGCTTTGCGCTCGAGCGCTGAGCGCTTGATCGCAAGCGCGCCACGTGTCGGCACGCGGGCGCTCTGCGCTTGAGCGCCGGCAAGAAAATGAGGCTTTTAGCCTAAGAAACAGAAGCTATGCTTCAGAAAGGAAATATTTATTATGTATATATGTATGGAGTTAAACTCCTAGGATGTTTTGAAGCTGATGAAGGGGGTTCTTCTTCCTCCTGTTGTTTGGCCGAATCTTGATGATCAAGAAGTAGGAGATTTTAAAAATCACTCCTTTTTGAGATCTGATGGGAGATCTGAGTTCCCCTTTGCGGGTTTTGTGGTGGAAAATTACTTAGTTTTGGAAAAGAATGCGTAAAACTCTTGATTTAATTCAAAAGAAATGAGAAGTTTTAGAACCTTGGAGAAGGAGCAGGAGGCACAAAGAACCCTAGTTTTGGGGGGAATGAAAAGTGTATTACTTTATTCATCATCATGTTGCCTTATATAGGCTTCCATATTTACATATAGCCCCTTGGGCTTTACAAAAATGGCATTTTATTTTTGCACATAAGCCATGGGTCATGTGCCATTTCATTTTTGCACATAAGCCATAGGCTTACAAAATATTGGCTTTGTGCCCATTTTGTTTACATTCATGCATAAACAATTACATAAAAATTATTTATTACATGATTTTGTTGTTGGCATGGAAAGGCTGGCTGCGGGCTCGACTTGGGCATTGGCCCGCTTGACCTGGGCTTGGGCCCACCTGGCTTGGGGTTAACTTTGGTTTTGACTTGGTCAACCGGGGTGTAAATTTTTACCCCAATACACCCGAACAGATGCTTTTGGCGACGGGGTTCTTCTACAGTCACTTGGTCGGGGCTATGGGGCGAGGCTATCTATTAAGTTCACCGGGCGAGTATCCGCGTACGCTACGTGATTGCGACGGACTTTTGATCACATCAAAATCCCGTGGCAACCGATCATCTGAGACTAAACTGCTAGATTTATAACATTCAAATTAGTTATCTCATAACTACTTGTGGATTCCAAATATTGTATCCTATCACATAATATCGGGACGAGGTTAAACTTTTCGATTGATTTATTAAAGTCCCACAATTTCCCGACCGCTCAACACTTGAGCACAGTTTTAATATTACCCAGAAGATGCCTCAGTACCTAAGAACCAGCCGTAGAAGGGTCAAACCAACGCCTCACATGTGAAACGCTAAACTACCACAAACCCTAGGATTCAAGTGGCGGTTTTGACAGCCACATAATCGAGTTAAGGTTTACATTCTTCTAGAGGGTCCAAAGAATTACTTGCATGTTTTTCTGAATACGTTAAACTTGGAAAAATGGGTTTTTGACATTCGATCGAACTTTCTAACTTCGTCTAGACAATATGTGAAAACCCGAAACAATGTTAAAACTACGAATACAAAACACTTCGATTCGCTTACAATTTAAGATTACATCACATGCAAAATTAACAAGAATAAACAACACCTGAAACACCAAAACACAACAACTGGAACAAACCCCCAAAAATTAACCCCAAAGCCCGTGAGGAATCCGGCGACACCGTAAAATGAAGCTAGGTCGCCGGCCAAAATCTGAGATCCTGGGTTGATTTTTGTCGGGTGTTCATATGGTATCACATACTACATTCTGCACTTGTTTAAATAATTTTTGACAACAATTTAAAATCGACAAAAACTAGGGTTTTCTGGTTCAAGTTTCAGAGTTGTTTCGGTTTCGTAATCCTAACAAATTCCGTATAATTTTCTAGCTAGGCTCCGATACCACTGTAGGGTTCCTATCTACGGCAGCAAGGTTTCGGGAGGCATCGTCCATGCCATTTTAAAAAATTGCCTTTAAAAGGAACTCTAAACATGATCGTTAACTAGAATACAATACGGAAAACATAGTAAACCATTTACTATCTAAGTGAAACAGGAAATACAAACTTTGTAGATCGGTCCTTCACTTCATAAGCTCCTTGTAGTTGTCCCTTCGCTGCGATCATCGAACTCCCGGACTCTTGCATGGCTTCGTGTAGAGAAATGAGCGATCTTGCTTGAAGTCTTCGAGGCCGAAGATGATCTACGTCGAGGGAATACAAACTCAAGCTACTACTTCACCAAAATGAATCAAACACCCTATACTAATATGCTAATCTAGTAGAGGATGGTGAAATAGGAAGTGCGCTCTCTTTAGTTTTATTTTTCTCACGATATTTCTCTCTCTTTATCAAACCCTAGCAATCTTTTTCAAGGAAGAAGAAAATGAGCTCAAGAAAAATGAGAATGAAAACTAATCAAAAGAGAGAGAGAACCATGGGTGAGTTTGTATCATATATTAACTCATGTAGAGACATAACCATGGCTACATTATAACGGTTAGGTTAATTAATATCTTAAGTAAAACAAAACTAATGGACTACGTCAATGCAACCATAAGCTTCATGAAGCTTCATGCATGTGAGCTCATCATCCACTAATTTTAGAATTACTTTAAATATAAAAACGTAACACTATAATTAGTATGATATAAGTCTTATACACCCATGTAAGTTATATCAACAACCGTGAGACAAAAATGAACATAATTGGTATATATCTCATATATAATAAGTGTGCACTTGTGAGAATAAATAAATTCTTAAGTGAGCTAATATTAGTTAATGTAAATTAGTATATCATATATGCAATGATACATTAAATTATCAAATCAACTCCTGATTTAATAATCCGGCTATATCACATACAACCGACTAATAATAAATGTACCAACATATCGAATCAACACTTGATTCGATAACCTGGTTATATCGCATATAACCGATCGATACGAACATCGCGAGAATAGAATACGGTATCACATACTCGCATTATTCTTGGTCCCGCACATATCACATATGTGCTCCTATTTCGTTTTGCCTGAGCCAGTAAAACCTCTATGTAGGACTCTAAAGACTCGTCAATACGCCGGCAGTAGGTGATGATCACATCAAGCACCCACAAGCCGTCAGCGGTACTAGCTGGACGTAACGGCTACCCGGGTATTGAGCGATCAGTAGATCAGCAAGCAAGCCTGCTCCAACTCCTGCAAAAGCCTGACAGTGACAATACCGTACAGTCCGGTCTCCTCGTCTGATATGTCGCATATCTAGTCTAGGGGAGGTAAACGTCACACTACAATAACCGATAAGTCATGCCGATATGAGGCTCATAACGAGTTGAGAAACTACTGGTAACACTTACCAGTAAATCTCTAAACCAGCCCTGGCCAGGGACTTCCCTGTTATGGCCAATCGAGCACAGCGCAACATCAACCCCCAATACCGGGAGAGACGAAACCCTTCCTATCGCTCATTGCCTCCATGTGACTCGGGACTGTTGATTGATAGAGTTTTTGCGTGCTTTGTTAATTACCGCAATCTAGACGGTTTCGCTTGGTAGCTAGCCGGTTGAGTACGGGTCGTCCGCAGGGAGATGTGAGTCTTTTTCTATGTTCTTTAACGAGTTAAGTCCGAATGTCCAGGTTTGTTTGAGATTAACTATGTGCTAAACTGTATATAAAGAGAGCTTGTTAGGGTTAGGATTAGGTTAGTTTGAGATAGGAGTCGCTCACTTCTTTCGTTGCCACTCTTAATATCGGTGTTACGGTAATCGGCAACAACGGGGATTAGCACGACTAGGAAGGAACTTGTGAGTATAAGCTAGGATTTCCAACGCTTAGTTTCTTCCTTTTGGTCCTTGTCCGTCCGTTCTTGGCTCTTAGCCTTAACCTCCGGTTAATTCAACCACAACCGGTCTCGCTAAGGAATCACCGCTATCATGTAGGATAGGGTGCCGTAGGGAGCGGGTTGTGGTTCAATTAACGGGAGTCCGAATTAAGATGTTGGGCTAGAAAAGAGTGAGAGAGATTTCCTTCTCTCAAACTTTCCTTATCCTACCGTAACAAGTGATAAACTACTCACCCAATGCAAAAAAAACGAAAATACAACAAAAGGAGGAAGATAGAAAAAAGAGGTTAGAAGATTACAACTAGCTATTTGAGACCTTACTTTGGCAAGGATCAAGCATAAGCATCATTGTTGTTAAGGATAAAGAAAAAATAGAAGAATAAAGAAACAAACAACAAATAACAACAACTAGATTAGCAAATGAAAATTACAAGCAAATATAATTAATCAAAGTAACAGGACAAGCATGATCAAGAAAAGAACTCTTTTTTCATCACTTCACTGATTAAAGCTCACTACAATGTTTAATGGAGAAAAGATGAAAAGAAGAAGAAGAATTACAAAATCTATCCTAAAATCTAACACAAGAATAAGCACCCTTCACTTGGCACTGTTCCGGGCAAATTATAGGCAGGAAACTGAATACTAGGGCAACATTCCGGCCCCACATGAAGTTACCAAAATGCCCCCAAAATAACTTTTGTTGCCGAGTTAACTCGGCCGCGGATCTGCGGCCGAGTCGCCATGTGGGATGTGGATCCGCGACCATTTAGGGGAGTTAGCTCATCAATTTTGGTGGGTTTTCCTGTGTTGCTGTTCTCTTCAGTGTGGTATACTTGGTTTCTCAGAATCGCATCACATTTCATCCAGATTTTAAGCAGAGCAAAATGTGATTTGATGTGGATCTTTTGCCATGATTTTCTTGAGCTCCGCGTAGAAATCTTGGATCTTGTGTTGACATTATGCTTTGTGCATGAAAATGACCATTGATTTTCCATTTTGTCCTTTAAACTGGTGTGCGGCAATATACGGATAGAGAGAGGAGACCCGTATTTTATCTGTGGTTGGCAGTAATCCGGAATTTGTCGTGCTTTTCCATGAATTTCTCTGCTTAGAGCTGAGAAGCTGTAACCCGCAATTATCTAGCAAACACGGATTAAAAGCACCTATCTATAAACAAACGAGCATAAGAATGGGCGGTATTGTTAGGTTTACCAAGCACCCTATGAGACGTTTGGAAGCATCACATATCACAACGATTAAGTTTTTAGAGTGCTAAGTGAACACACAAAGAATCAATCCTAGAAAATTAGGGTTTCATAACTTTAAACCACACCACAAGTAATAAAGGCTAGGGTTTTGAGAGTACAACCTTTGTAGCTCCCTATGCTAGACTCCTTGGCCACTTGAGAGTTGGAAAAAGGTTAGCTTGAGGTCTTCTAGCGTCCACGACGATCCACCCGAAGCTCCTTTGTCCAAGCTTGCAACTTCGCTTTATCAAGAGAAAGAAATGAAGCTAACACTCTAAACAAGTGGGCAAGACTTGTGTAGAATGGTGTTGTGGTTCTTTTTCTCACATCAAAATCCTATCTTGTTGAGTATTTTGCTCACTTGAGAGATCTAGAGAGCAAAAGAGCAAGGTTGAAGAAGATGATGGCTTTTTAAGAAGAAGAGAAAAAGATAATCTCATGAAAGAAAATAGAAAATATATGTATATATATTTTTCACTTCTCATCTCAAACCATGGTTAGATGATAAAGATATTATTTAATTTGAGTTAAAACATAAAAGGAAAGTTAATCCACGGTTAAAAGTAGGTGAGTATGGTTAGGTCAAAGAAGAGTGTAGAAACAAACAACGTATTATCCTTTCCTTTTTCATTTTGTTTTAAAACAAATAGAAATAATTATCCATATAAATAACCAAGGTGTGAGTCTTATATTGCCACCATTTTCTATGTATATACAACCATGATAGAATGATGTATGTATGCATGTGTGCATGCACATCCATATGTGCATGAACAAGAATGAATGCATACATGCATGCATACTTCCAAAAAGGACAAGAAAGGATTTCTAGTGAGAAGCTAAGGGTTAAATGATAAATCAACACTTGATTTATCAACCCGGTCATATCACATACGACCCGACCAAAAGCAAGCCGCCCGATTAATATACGGTTTCTCATACGCGCATTTTAACCGGGTCCATGCGCATATCGCATACACGCACCACAACGTTTCGCCTGGACTAGGTAACTCCTTTGTGGGACTCTAAGACTCGTCAATACGCCGGCAGTGGGTGATGATCATATCAATCACCCCCAAGCCGCAAGTGGTCAGCTAAACGTAACGGCCACCCGGGTATTGAGCGATCTGAAGAAGACAAGAAAACCTGCTACAACTCCCGTCGAGCCAACAGGCAACACTACCCGTGCAGTCAGGTCTCCTCGTCTGATATGTCGCATATCAAGTCTAGGGGTGGTAAACATCAGACCCCAATAACTGATAAGTCGTGCCGATGTGAGGCTCATAACGGGTCAAGAAACTACTGGCAACACTTACCAGTAAATCTCTAATCAGCCCTAGCAAGGGACTTCCCTGTTACGGCCAATCGAGCACAGCGCAACATCAACCCCCAATACCGGGAGAGACGAAACCCCTCCTATCGCTCATTGCCTCCATGTGACTCGGGACTGTACCCAAAAACCACCGTTTTGCACGCCCTCATGGACGTGATAAGGTGGAAATCAAAGCACAGTGGGAATCACATAAGACTCTATGACGATCTCGGGTCTACAGACTAACCTGCACAAGTGTCACCTGAGAACTGCCATCTGACGTAGGGTATAATACCATCTGGGAGTTCTCGGCGAGTCTGAACAGTGTACCCAGTCTCCACTGAGCACCCGTATACCCTCTCTGATGTCAAACACCAATGGATATAGGATGATCCATCGCCCATCTCATGGGTCAAGAAGCGTATACGCTAGTCTACACTGGTATATCGATGCCCCGTCTCGATACACCCACGACTAGGGACCTTGAAGGATGTACTTATGGATTACTATGTCCCCACTAGTATGATCCGCATCATAGTCCGGGTAGTCAAGTACACATTCTAAGGGCTTTACCAACATGTAACTATAAGACATTATAAAGAGATAAGTATACATGTTAAGATAAAGAGCAACCAGATAGCATACTATCATATCGAGCAAGAAAGTCATCTCTATATATGTCCAAGCATCCAATATAATATACATCATCTGTACAATACTAGCCTCTAGGGCATACATACAACTAACAATCTCCCACTTGCACTAGGGCCAGCTGTTGTAGTATCGCATACCGAGCATCCCGAAGAGTCTCTCAAACTGTATCTGGGGAATGGCCTTCGTGAGTGGATCCGCTGTGTTATTCTTCGTGTCAACCCTCCTGACCTCAATCTCCCGGCGATCAACTATCTCCCGGATCAGGTGATACCGCCTCAGAATATGCCTGAATCGCTGATGCGACCTGGGTTCCTTGGCCAAAGCCACCGCTCCATTGTTATCGCAATACAAAGGTATTGGATGCTCAATGGATAGAACCACTACAAGTTCAGTAATGAGCTTCTTGATCCAGACAGCCTCTTTGGCAGCATCGTTGGCAGCGATGTATTCAGCCTCCATCGTCGAGTCTGCCGCAGTTTCCTGCTTGGAACTCTTCCTTCTAACC
This sequence comes from Agapanthus africanus, assembly GCA_030015575.1. NCBI lineage: Eukaryota > Viridiplantae > Streptophyta > Magnoliopsida > Asparagales > Amaryllidaceae > Agapanthus > Agapanthus africanus. The sequence continues at coordinate 318,615,730 of CM057340.1, read as the reverse complement.
GCCCCTCCGTAAAGGGTAAAGACAAATCCTGACTGCAACTTAGAGTCGTCCTTATCACTCCGGAAGCTCGAATCGGTAAAGGACTCTACTTGGAGTTCTCCGTTACCATACACCAAGAGAATCTCTTTAGTCCTTCGTAAGTACTTGAGAATGCTCTTCACAGCTGTGCAGTGACTCTCTCCAGGATCAGCTTGATACCTACTCACTACACTTAGTGAGTATGCTGCATCGGGTTTGGTACATAGCATCGCGTACATGATAGAGCCAACAGCCGATGCATTGGGTATCCCTTGCATGCGAGCTCTCTCCAAATCAGTCTTGGGAGACATCTCTTTGGAGAGAGTGACACCAGAGATCATGGGTAAGTTCCCACGCTTGGACTCTTCCATACTAAACCTTTTTAGTATGGTGTCAATGTACCTGGACTGGGACAATCCTAATATCCTTTTAGATCTATCTCTATAGATCCTGATTCCCAATATGCTGGAGGCATCACCTAGATCTTTCATTAAGAATCTTTTTGATAAGAAGTGCTTGACCGATTGCAGCATAGGAATGTCATTTCCTATCAAGAGTATGTCGTCCACGTACAATACGAGGAAGAAAACCTTACTCTCTACCACCTTCTTGTAGATACAAGGTTCATCTATGTTTTTGACGAAATCAAATTCTTTGATAACGACGTCAAAGCAGATGTTCCAACTCCGCGATACTTGCTTTAATCCATAAATGGATTTAAGCAGCTTGCACACCTTCCTGCTGCTCCCACTATCTACGAAGCCCTCTGGCTGAGTCATGTACACGCACTCTTCTAAATCACCGTTTAGAAAGGCGGTCTTAACATCCATTTGCCAGATTTCGTAGTCATGATATGCAGCGATGGCAAGCATGATACAGATGGATTTAAGCATAGCCACTGGAGAAAAGGTCTCGTCATAGTCCACACCTGGTCTTTGACGAAAACCCTTTGCAACAAGTCTAGCTTTGAAAGTCTCCACTTTCCCATCTACACCAAGTTTTTTCTTGAAGATCCACTTGCTCCCAATGGGTTTTACCCCTTCAGGAGCAACTTCCAAATTCCATACTTTGTTGTTGTACATGGATTCCATCTCGGACCGCATAGCATCCAGCCATTTCACTGAGTCCCTACTCGTGATGGCCTGCTCGAAACTAGTTGGGTCATCATCAACCAAGATGCAATCCTCGCTCCCACCATCAATGAGAAAACCGTAGTATCTCTTAGGTGGATGAGAAACCCTGCTAGATCGGCGGAGCGGCTGGGGTTCGTCAGGTACTACTGAATCCTCTGGTTCTACCAAGTCTTCTGTTATAGTTTGTGTCGCTGGAACCTCTTCCAGTTCTACCTCAATGCCACTGATCTGTTTCATAAGAAAACATTTTTCTAAGAAAGTGGCATGTCGAGAAACAAACACTTTTTGTTCCTCGGGGTGGTAGAAGATATACCCTTTTGAATTTTTGGGATATCCTACAAACTTACATAAGACAGATCTTGCCTCGAGTTTGTCCGAATTTTGTCTTTTTACATAGGCCGGACAACCCCATATCTTAACATACTTAAGAGATGGTCTCTTCCCTTTCCATATCTCATATGGAGTAGTAGGCACTGATTTGGTAGGAACCATATTCAATAGGTGCATGGCTGTCTCAAGCGCATACCCCCAGAAGGAAATAGGTAAATCAGCAGTGCTCATCATGGAGCGCACCATATCTAATAGCGTGCGATTCCTCCGTTCCGATACACCATTGTGCTGTGGTGTATAAGGAGGAGTGAGCTGAGAGAGAATCCCATTCTCTTTTAAATATTCAAGAAAATCATTGCTCAAGTATTCTCCTCCTCGATCAGATCGAAGGATCTTAATACTTTTGCCCATTTGGTTCTCTACTTCGTGCTTATATTCTCTGAATTTCTCAAAAGCTTCAGACTTGTGTTTTATCAGGAACACATGTCCGTATCTAGAGAGATCGTCAGTGAATGTAATGAAGTAGGAAGAACCGTTCCTGGCATGTGTAGACATGGGACCGCATACATCACTATGTATCAGCCCTAAGAGTTCCGTAACTCTTTCTCTGTGTCCCGTAAATGGAGTTTTGGTCATCTTGCCTTTGAGACATGACTGACAAGTGTCATAAGATGAAAATTCAAACGGATTTAAATATCCATCCTTATGCAACTTAGCTAGTCGTGTCGCATTGATGTGACCCAGTCTACAATGCCACAAGAAGGATTCGTTCAGTTCTGAACTCTTCCTCTTGTGTGTGTTTTGTAAATTGAGGACTGTATTTTGATTGAGAATGAATATGCCATTATGTAACGAGCCTGATGCAATCAACTTTTGATCTAGGAAGATGTTCATAACATTATCATGTACTACAAAATTATATCCTTCTTTACTCAGTAAAGAAACTGATATAATGTTACACATCATGTTCGGAATATAATAGCACTCATTCAGAACCAGTGTATTATGACTTGGTAATACAAGGTAATATTCGCCAACTGCTTTGGCTGCAATACTTGCACCATTCCCTACTTGAACGGAATGATCACCCTTTCCCAGTTCTCTAACTTTTCGTAGCCCATGTAATTGCTTACATATGTAGGATCCTGATCCGGTATCTAATACCCAGAACGTAGGGTGAACTGAAAAACAGTTCTCAATGACTAACACACCCGAAGAAGGTGCATCAACATGCATGTTCTCCGTTTGGGCGGCGTGAGAATCCAGATATTCTCATGTTTCCTGTTCAGTCTTATAACACTTATAAGATAGAACGGGTCCAACGTTCCCCTGCACAGTATAACATGCGTGTTCGGTCAATACATCCATATTATTTTCTTGATTAAGGCATGAAATGGTCGCTACCTGGAGAGATAGAGAAGAAAACACTTTACCGTATGCTCTTGCAAGATCAGATTGGTTATTATTTTATCTAATCAGGATGGCTCCCACTGTTTTTTATCAAATCTTCCTTCAAACCCTAAAAGGAAAGACTAGCCGGGATTAATTACACCTTACAATTTCGCCAATCTTTCAGCCAGGCCAGTGTCGGTACTTTGAGGGAGGTTCCCCGTGCTTTCGCACGGACCTAATTAGAGTAAACCTCGTTTTCCCAAAGGCGTAACCCCGTTGACACCTTTCTAGATACCTACTTGATCGGCTAATTGTCCTGTGTAAAACTCTCCCAGGAGTAACAATTACTCGCAGTGGGTATCGGGATCCAACTATCTCATAGAAGGTATGCAATCTCATTGCAAATTTCAACTCTTGAAATTCCCGATAATGCTTTTGCCGCTAACGTACTATGACCTTGACGAATTCCAAACAACGCATAGTGCGCTAGTCAAGCTCAACCCGTACATTTCATGATTGAATTAAACCCACCCGCACGACCCTTGACGAATGCCAAACAACGCCGTACGAATACCCTAATCCAATCGCATCATATGCTACAGATAAATAGTAAATAGCTACCGTACACTACGCCTTGACGAATGCCAAACTACCGTAGCACGAATACTAAGTAATATCTATCTAAAATGTCGGAGGGCTACGCAGGTTTTTCAGAAAACCATGAGCGTAATGAACTTTATATCGTTGTACAATCGAGTGAATTTTGAAATGGAGTGATTTTGAGGCTTTTATTAGTTTTGCTAAAGAGGTCACTCCCGGTGAAGGGATCTCGGCTCTTTCCTCATCGAATAAGGTGCGGGATATATCATATATATCACTATGCAAAGCAAAAGTTCAAATGCAATCAAAACTCAAACCGAGTGTTGTAGTATCTGCCAGTTTTGCTAAAGAGGTCACTCCCGGTGAAGGGATCTCGGCTCTTTACCCATCGAATAAGGTGCAGGGTATATCATATATACCGCTATGCAAAGCAAAACTGTAGCTACCCTTTTTTGGAAAAATTTGATTCTACAACATCTTTTAGGTTTCTTTTCTTTCATTAATCACATTAATGAAGTCCCATCATTTAAGTCACCTAAACATCACAGATAAATACGACGTACACTTATGTCATCCGCATTCGCCTCGATGTCCACTCGTGCACCGTTAGGTTAGGTAACTAACGACAGAGCAGGGCAGGGCTAGTGCGGGTGTAAAACATAAGTAACGTCTATATAATATATCATATATACTATATATTGTATCCATCACAACATATCAAATGATCACATCATAGATATCGCAGCAGAAACATAGATATAATGTGGGATATACTAGGACGTCCGTATTTAGTATTTTGCCAACAATAGAAAATACGGATTCCACAGTCGTGATGAATAGCCAAGCCCACACCCCTAGACCCCTACAAGAGTGGCAAGCGACCCTACCAATCCTCGAGTTTAGGAGACCCGGTCTTGACTCCTCGAGATGGCCTCCTACTGAACCCCAGAACCCGGTCACTTGTGCTCCCCTCCTTGGGTCTATCCTAATGCGGAAAAGTAAATAATATACAACACTGGTGACATCAACCTCAACCCAGAAGTGCCCCAAATAAAAGAATATTACATTACATTTGAATTTTACAAGAATGAAAAATAAAACTCTCATCTCACATAAAACCCCCCGGCTATTCAATCGCGACAATCATGCACATCATATCTCAGCAACACATAATATCATATATCATCAACGTAAGTAAGTATGCGTACCCCGATTGTCGTTGATGTATAGCAACGAAACCGGCGATATCGAACATACTACACTTACGGTCACAGAAAAGAAAGTGTAAAACTACAATATTTGGAATCCACATTCTCTTTAGACATCGTAAATGCGAAATATCACATACTTCGTATTTCATGCCTAACTATATGAATTCCACATATTGTATCAGATTCCAGATAAATAGACAGTATTAAAGTTTTCGATCGAATGATCAACTACCCAAAATTCCCTAAAGCTCAACACAGCGGAGTTCAAAAACCCGGAGTGTGACACAGTAGTAGCGGTCCAGCCGTAGAAGGGTCAAGCCAACGTCTCACATGTGCCATGCCGTACTGCCCCAAACCCTAAGGTTCAAAAGGTAGTTCAAGATGGTCACATAATCGAGTTAAGGTTTGTTGTCTTCTAGAGGGTCCACCACAAAACTTGCACGTATTTCCGAAAGATTTAAACCCCGTGAAAAAGTGAGTTAATGATACTCGTTCGAACTTTTTAATACTTTCTAAGTTACCCGGAAAAAAGCACGAAATTAAAATTCCGATCGAATCATAGAATTTAAAACAATCTGCAGAACATACAACACTAAATTCAGATTAAAAATACCCCAAAAAATATACAAGCAGACAAAAAAGTTACTATACAAAAACGATACAATAATTCATCCGTACGGCCGCGGAACCGCGGCCCAAGCAGGCTCTTGCAGCGTTTCCGCGGTGGAATGTACTGTTCATGGCATCGTTTTTTACAGTTGTCCTTAGATTTACCTGATGAATTTTTTGCATACTTTTAATTCTGGAAAATAACAATTTTAAAAAAATGTCCAGAGAGTGTCCCGAAAATCCGTATTTCGGTTCGATCGGAGTTTTTACTTGGCTAAAGTGTCGCCTAATGTTCTAGGTCGGCTCTGATACCAATGTTAGGTTTACCTAGCACCCTATGAGAGGTTTGGAAGCATCACATGTCACAAAGATTAAGTTTTTAGAGTGCTAAGTGAACACACAAAGAACCAATCCTAAAAAATTAGGGTTTCATAACTTTAAACCACACCACAAGTAACAAAGGCTAGGGTTTTGAGAGTACAGCCTTTGTAGCTCCCTATGCTAGACTCCTTGGCCACTTGAGAGTTGGAAAACGGTTAGCTTGAGGTCTTCTAGCATCCACGACGATCCACCCGAAGCTCCTTTGTCCAAGCTTGCAACTTCGCTTTATCAAGAGAAAGAAATGGAGCTAACACTCTAAACAAGTGGGCAAGTCTTATGTATAATGGTGTTGTGGTTCTTTTTCTCACTTCAAAATCCTATCTTGTTGAGTATTTTGCTCATTTGAGAGATCTAGAGAGCAAAAGAGCAAGGTTGAAGAAGATGATGGCTTTTTAAGAAGAAGAGAAAAAAATAATCTCATGAAAGAAAATAGAAAATATATGTATATATATTTTTCACTTCTCATCTCAAACCATGGTTAAATGATAAAGATATTATTTAATTTGAGTTAAAACATAAAAGGAAAGTTAATCCATGGTTAAAAGTAGGTGAGCATGGTTAGGTCAAAGAAGAGTGTAGAAACAAACCATGTATTATCCTTTCCGTTTTCATTTTGTTTTAAAACAAATAGAAATAATTATCCATATAAATAACCAAGGTGTGAGTCTTATATTCCCACCATTTTCTATGTATATACAACCATGATAGAATGATGTATGTATGCATGTGTGCATGCACATCCATATGTGCATGAACAAGAATGAATGCATACATGCATGCATACATCCGAAAAGGACAAGAAAGGATTTCTAGTGAGAAACTAATGGTTAAATGATAAATAAACACTTGATTTATCAACCTGGTCATATCACATACGACCCGACCAAAAGCAAGCCGCCCGATTAATATACGGTATCTCATACGCGCATTTTAACCGGGTCCATGCGCAAATCGCATACGCGCACCACAACGTTTCGCCTGGACTAGGTAACTCCTTTGTGGGACTCTAAGTATCGTCAATACGCCGGCAGTGGGTGATGATCATATCAAGCACCCCCAAGCCACAAGCGGTTAGCTAAACGTAATGGCCACCCGTTTATTGAACGATCAGAAGAAGACAAGCAAACCTTCTACAACTCCCATCGAGCCAACCGGCAACACTACCCGTGTAGTCCGGTCTCCTCGTCTGATATGTCGCATATCAAGTCTAGGGGTGGTAAACGTCAGACCCCAATAACCGATAAGTCATGCCGATGTGAAGCTCATAACGGGTCGAGAAACTACTGGTAACACTTACCAGTAAATCTCTAATCAGCTCTGGCTAGGGACTTCCCTGTTACGGCCAATCGAGCACAGCGCAACATCAACCCCCAATACCGGGAGAGACGAAACCCCTCCTATCGCTCATTGCCTCCATGTGACTCGGGACTGTACCCAAAAACCACCGTTTTGCACTCCCTCATTGACGTGGTAAGGTGGAAATCAAAGCACGGTGGGAATCACATAAGACTCTATGACGATCTCGTGTCTACAGACTAACCTGCACAAGTGTCACCTGAAAACTGCCATCTGACGTGAGGTATAATACCATCTGGGAGTTCTCGGCGAGTCCGTCCAGTGTACCCAGTCTCCACTGAGCACCCGTATACCCTCTCTGATGTCAAACACCAATGGATATGGGATCATCCATCGCCCATCTCATGGGTCGAGAAGCGTATACGCTAGTCTACACTGGTATATCGATGCCCCGTCTTGATACACCCACGACTAGGGACATTGAAAGATGTACTTATGGACTACTATGTCCCCACTAGTATGATCCGCATCATAGTCCAGGTAGTCAAGTACACATCTTAAGGGCTTTACCAACATGTAACTATAAGACAGTATAAAGAGACAAGTATACATGTTAAGATAAAGAGCAACAAGATAGCATATTATCATATCGAGCAAGAAAGTCATCTCTATATATGTCCAAGCATCCAATATAATATACATCATCTGTACAATACTGGCCTCTAGGGCATACATACAACTAACAGGTATAAAATGCAGTTTTCTGTGATGAACAAATACTCCCAAACTTATCATTTGCTCGTCCCGAGAAAAGCCAATTTATTCACAAAAATTCCTAACCTCACTTTCGCAGGGAACGCGATTGCACTGAGCATGTGCAACAAGCCGTTAAACCTCTCGGTGTCCCTAGTAGGAGGAGTATTGTCTCCTGAGTGTTTTCAGCGGATACTACCCACAAAATCCCGTCAAGCTAGTTTTGCGAAATAACTATGATTCAAACCCTAAGGTTTTGTTTTAAAAATAACAATTCTATTATCCTAATTCTTGACTATCGAACCTTTATTTTTCACACCTTTCTTCTCATTTAACTTAAGATTTTATATGTCTTTACGTGCAGTGCAAGTAGTGTCGTTAAGTTTCACAAGGATCGATTAAAGTCATCATGTCACAAAATAAAGCCCAGATAAAAATTTAAAAAGGATCACATAAGTTTTATAAAGAGTTAAGTATTTTTCAAGTTTCGTTTTCCAGTAAGGTTTCAATTTTAAAATTTCTATCTTCCTTAACAGGAAACTAGGTCTTATTTTTCACTCCACCTTTTTCTTGTTTTCATTTCATACACACCTTTGTGAACGTGCAATAGTCTTTATCATAGAATACAACCTTCATATCTCCGCTAGAAATATTTTTTATAAAAATCTGTCTTTTGTCAAGATTATTCTCACACAAAGAACAGTTAGGAATTTTAACTCGGAGAGAACACTTGCTTGACTTTGTTTTAATCTGGACTTTCTAGGTTTCTTGTCTAGCTTTGGGCCAATGCTCCCAAACCAGTTGGTTTTAGGGCATTAGGTGTAGAGACACCCTAGCGGACTTAATTACTCAAGTGTTGGCTATAGTGCCCTCAAGGCAATTATCATAGTCGCGGACTTGTGATTATGATGATTGAGTGAGGACCTATATCGATAAAACAGTCTTACTCAAGATGATAGTATGCTTCTGGTTTGTCTTTATCATCATGTACATGTTGATAGATCCCATAGGATTCTTTCTTGACTGCCAGCATTATGATGGCGATCATATATATGGGAGCTGGTGTCTATAAGCACATCCTTAAATGTCCGTAGTCGTAGGAGTATCGAGACCGGGCATCGATACTCCAGTGTAGACTAGTGTATACTGATCGAGACCCCGACGAGGGGCGGTGGCCAGGTCTTACAAGCCATTGGTGTTAGTTTGTTCACCTAAGATAGTATGCAGGTGCTCATTGGGTTATGCGTACACTGGACGGACTCGCCGGGAACCTGCTAGTTGGTATTATACCAATTGTCAGATAGCAGTTCCCAGGTGACATGTGTACAGGTTAGTCTGTCGACCTGAGATCGTCATTTGTCTCGTGTGATTTCCCACTGTGCTTTGATTACTATCCTACCACGGCTCAAAGGAGTCGTGCAAATAGGTTTTAGTTGGGTACAGTCCCGAGCCACATGGAGGCAGTGATCGGATTGTCGGGGATTCGTCTCTCCCGGTTTTGGGGGTTGATGTCGCGTTGTGTAAGGATGGCCATCACCATAAATCCGTGGCCACAGTGGACGAGAATTACCGATCCAGGATCGATAGTTTCTCAGGTGGTGATGGGTTTCATACCGACACTAAATATCGCGTTGTTGGGGGGTCTGACTTTATCAACCCCCCCTAGACTCGATATGCGATACTCTTAGACGAACAGACCGGACTGTACGGATATTGTCACTGACAGGCTCAGTAGGGGTTCAGGATGAGTTTGCTCGTCGGCCTCCCTTTCGCTCAATACCTGGGTAGCCGTTATGTACAGCTAGTGCCGCTGACGTGCTTGTGGTTAAACCCACTGCCAGCGTATTGACGAGTCTTTAGAGTCCCACATAGAGGGTTTTTACGGTTCAGGCGATATGGTGTACATGAGGTATGTTAGTACATACAGGTGTCCGATTAAATCTGTGCATTTGCTGCGCAGACTTTAATCGGACGGTTGATAATACTAGCGGCTTAGGATTAAGCCAGTTTGTTAAATCAGGTTTTTGATTTAATAATTTATATATGTATTTGTATATACGTATTATAGTATTATTGTTCACTATTCGTTTTCTCTCTCGGCTATTCGTATTTTGGTACGAATGCACGTATATGTATTTCGATACATGTTCCGAAAAGTATTTCGTATTTTATACGAAATAGCTTCTAGAAGAAGTTGCCACCTCATTTATTTGATTTACCTTTTTGGAAAATCATTTGTTTTATAAATGCCGTGGAATATATGAGGTAGCATGAGGCATGGAGTGGCATGGGTCAAAGCATGTTGAAAAGTATGGTTCAAATTGTTTAATGAAATTAAACAAATGAGATTTTTTTATGGGGGGAGAAGGGGGCCGGCCATATGATTGGGAGGGATGGTTTTTCATTTGGATTGATGAGATTATCACAAAGCAAGCCCACTCTCTCACTCTCATTCATCACAAGCACACTTAACCATTTTTGTTCATGCCACTAGTTTAGCTCACCTCTTCTTCATCTTCTATTGTTGCTCACTTGAGCTTATAGATGAGAGAAAAATAATAGTGACACAATCCTACACCTCAACTCTCCACCGCTAGAAATCTTGGAGAGTCGGTTGGTCCGCTTGGCGAACCTGGAGCTTGTGCCGTTTCCCTCGGGTGGATCATTAGAGACGAAGGAAGACCGGCTACCAAACCACATCAACGAGCCGCTAGGAGCATGGAATGAAGACCGAAGCACTCATATCATCTCGGTATAACCTTTCTAACTCTTAGTTAACTCGCTAGTATAGGGTTTAAGGTCGATCCGGAAATCGGGTAACGGTAGCGCTGTTTCAGAAATTTTTGTTCCGCATTTTGGCCGCGTTTTGACGGCCGGGGTGCTGCCTGGACCTTACATTGTATCAGAGCCACCCTTTAAACCCCTTACTAGCTTGTTTAAACGTGCTTAAAAGATCGATCAACGAAAATTACCGAAATCACGATTCCAATTAACAGTTTGCTGTCGATTTTTAAATGTGGTCAAAAAATTATTTCACACATCTTAAAAATCCGTGCAGGCAATTTTAAGGATAGTGGAAAAAATTGAGCTTGTGATATCACTAAAGTGCCGCGGATCCGCCGCGCTAACCCCCTATTGGCGGAGGTTCCGCGGCCATTTAGTGACAACGGGCCTTCAAATTTTCACTGTAGCCCCCTGATGTGAAATTGTAGTTTTTGTGATATTCTGTTTTGGCCCAGCTTTTAGTGAAGTATGGTTTTACTATTGGGGCCAATTTGGAACTTATTCGATCGATAATTTAAGTGTGCGTTTGACAGCACTTACATTTCTATCTACGTCCGTGAATGTCATTTGATCGGTAAACTCGTTTAATTGCTATATGTCTTTTAGACGGGTTTGCGAACGTGACATTCACGTTGATGTTCTATGTTGTGCAGTGATTTTGGTTGGATCGTCATGGTGGATAGTTGTGGTGCAATGTTTAGTACATTTAAATTTCATTTGTACATTTGATATTGCAGGGCGAGCGTCCGACATGTAGATTGTCGTCACTGCCAGTTTGTATATTATTCTTTTGGAGCACGACCGGGCTGAGGTCGATGTCACCTTTGTATATTATTTTATTTTCTGTACTAGGATTACCCCGAAGTGGAGTGCACGAATAGCCGGGTTGTAGAGGGCAACTGATCCGCATCTCAAGGCAATCAGACGGAGGGGGCCTTACTCTAGAATTGGCGGGCTATTCGCCGCACTCGTAGGGGGTATAGGTGACCCAGGAAGGGTGCTCAAGTTACCGGATTCCGTGAAGTGCTGGGTGGTCTATTCACGTTGCTGAAGGGGGCTGCCTCACTTCTGGTTTTGGCTGGTAACTTTCCGCGCTCGTAGGGGTCTACGTTTCATTGCACAGGCTATCCACACGACAGGGAACGCCGGGCCTCACTTGCGACTCAAGTGAAACCCGGGGCTCCAGATTATCCACCATTCTGTATTGCTCCTGTGATGTTTCTGTGATGTTGCTTTATATCATGCCTGGGACGAATGTTATATATATATATATATTTATATATATTAGTAGATGTTTTATATGTTTTGCACCCGCGCTAGCCCAGTCCCCGCTCTGTCGTTAGTTAAGTAACCTAACGGGTGATGACGGGACCCAGTGGCGAATGCGGATGGCATATATGTACATTTTATTTTCGTTCTTTTCTGGTGTGATTAGTTGATAGGACTGCGTTGATTCTTATCAATGCAAAGATAAAACAGACCTATATATGATGTTGTTGGAACCAAGTTTTAAAAAAAACTAACATTACAGACGTTCTCTTTTGCTTTGCATCATGGTATTCATTTGGAATATCCAGCACCTCATTCGACGAGGCAAGGGCCGAGATTCCTTCATCGGGAGTGACCCCTTAGGAAAAAGTTTGCGTCAACGTAATAACTTTACTATAGTCGATTATTTTTGCTTTGCATCGTGGTATTCAGTTTGGGATATCCTGCACCCCATTCGATGGGGAAAGAGCCGAGATCACTTCTCCGGGAGTGACCTCTTTAGCAAAAGTTTTGTCCACTATATATTTATAAAAACCACTTGGATTCCTTCAACGAGATCAAGTTCATTACGTTAAAGGTTTTTCGCCAAAAACCAGTCGTAGCCCTCCGTCATTTCTTATAAGTACTATTTGGTATTTGTGCTATGTTTGTTGGCAAGCGTCAAGGCATAGTATGCGGTAGCTGAATAATACTTATTTGTAGCATGGATATGTGATTGATCGGGACAGTCATACAACTTTGTTGGAAAGCGTCAAGGGCTTGTGCGGGTGGGTTCGAGTTATCTAGGACAATGACGGGTTGAACTTGACTAGTGACCTATAATTTGTTGGCAAGCGTCAAGGTTATAAGTCGTTAGGGGTAAAAATCTTATCGGGAGTTTCAAACATACAGGAAACTTGGCAGGCTTGCGCATACCTTCTGGAGTGTGGTGACTTGTGTAAGTCCATGCTACCTCTCCCGGTACTTTCGGGCGTGCGGAATTTGGTGAAAAACAATTTTCTTAGAGGTGGTAACATGGACTCAAAACCGGATCTTTGTTAAACATCTAACTAACAACCTAACTACGAGTTGCTAACTACTCGGTTAGGGGGTTATACCTTTTTTTTTCTCGAACTCCTTCGTCTTCAAGCTTCGATAGTCGTCCGAATCGGCTTCTCCCCGTCGTCTCCTTGCGCCGAAGATAGATCCACCTGAAAGCTTCAACCTTTGGCTCCTTCTTCGAACTTTGAAGAAACTGGTTCACTCGGTTTGCTAAACCTTGTGAACTAGAGTGAGTAGAGAAGAGTTTGTATGGGATTTTATCTATGGTTCTTGGTTCTCAACTCATGAGACAAGTGAACCATAGAATCAAGAGAGGGAGAGCAAGAGGAGGAAGATGAGAGCTCAAGAACAAGAGAGAGAATGAGCATGAAAGAATGAGAGAAGACTTTTCTCATTTGGCTCTCATAATCCAAAACAATCATAACACCTCATATCAATCAAGTATTATGTGATGGTTTAAGCAACCATGGCCATATCATTTCATGCACTCATTTTGCACAAAAGAGCAAGCAAGCAAAAGTCTTTGCCATGAAATGATAGCTATAGTTATCATGATGGTCAACTAGTCAAGCCTAGTCAACCGGTTAACAAAGTCAACAAGTCAACAAGTCAACAAAGTCAATCCCTCAACAACCATGTCACCATAATACTTAATTAATATAATTGTTAATCAAATATCATATTCTCATTAGGGTTGAGCAAAAAGTCAATAGTCAACTGTCAACGGTCAACAACCCTAATGAGAATCCTCTGCCTCTGTCTCTCCGTCAACTGAGCATACACACCCGCATCCGCGTTCCGAGGAACACGAATGCATACTGGATAAAACCAATCCCAAAAGGTACACTAGGATCTGGCTTAAACCAAAGCCCGCTAGTGTGAACTGTCCGGACACTGTACGTGCACAAGTGCACGGATGTGACCGAAGCCTGTCGCAAAAACATGCGACCTGTCGCAAAACCATGCGACCTCTACTCTTTTGCCTAAAGGCGAAGAGCTTTCTGTGTGGGACTCTAAAGACTCGACACTACGCTGGCAGTGGGTTTAACCACAGACCACAAGCGGCACTAGCTGTGCGTAACGGTCCCCAGGTAGATGCCGACAAGAAGACTGACGAGGCGAAACCCATCTGAACTCCTACTGAGCCTGAATGTGACATTCTCCGTACAGTCCGGTCTGTTCGTCTGATACATCGCATGGCGGGTCTAGGGGGCGGTAAACGTCAGTCCCCCAATAGCGGTACAAGTCGTGTCGGAGTGAAGCCCAAAACACCCTGAGATAACACTGGAAGCCTACCAGTATATCTCGTTTGCCTTGTCCAGGGACTACTCATGTAATGGCTCTCCTAGACACAGCGCGATGTCAACCCCCAATACCGGGAGAGACGAATCCTGTCTAACCGTCAATGCCTCCAAGTGCTTCGGGACTGCACCCAACTACCAACTGTTTGCATGACTCCTTTGAGCCATGGTAGGGTAGTAATCAAAGTACAGTGGGAACACACTCGAGGCGAAGTGACAGTGTCAAGTCAGCGGACTAAGCTGTACTCATGTCACCTGGGAACTGATAACTGACGATAGGCATAATACCAACTACTCAGTTCCCGACGAGTCCTGTCCAGTGTACTCGTAACCTAACGAGCACCCGCATACTATCTCAAGTACGACGTACCGACGGCTGTGGGACAGACCGTCTCCCACACTTGGATGAGAAGCGCATGCGCTAGTCTACTCCGGAGTATCGATGCCCTGTCTCGATAGTACTGCGACCAGGGACCTGTATAAGGATGTGCTTATAGATTACCCAGCCCCACTAGTGTGACTGCCATCACAATGCTGGTAATCAAGCAAAGATCCTAAGGGCTCCACTAATGTGTATAGGCGATATACTAAAATAAACACATGTACACATTGAAGTAGAAACAAACCAAGTAGCATACTACTATTTTGAGCAAGATTGTATATATACAAGGTGAATATCCCAAGCTTCCATTAAGTAATATACAAACTAGTATGATACAGTAATGGTCTCTAGGGCATATACACTAACAATCTCCCACTTGCACTAAGGCCATGTACTGGCGTATCGAAGACCAATCATCTCGATCAGCCGCTCGAACTGAGTCTAGGGCAAGGCCTTGGTGAATGGATCTGCAGTGTTATCTTCTGAAGCGACTCTCCGAACCTCGATCTCCTGGCGATCCACGATCTCCCTGATCAGGTGATACCGCCTCAAGATGTGTCTGGATCTCTGATGGGACCTGGGTTCCTTTTCTAAAGCTATAGCCCCGTTGTTGTCGCAATACAAAGGTATTGGATCAACAATGGACGGAACCACCTGAAGCTCTTTCAAGAACTTCCTCATCCAGACAGCTTCTTTTGCGGCATCAGATGCAGCGATGTATTCCGCTTCCATCGTCGAGTCTACAACGGTTTCCTGTTTGGAAATTTTCCAACACACCGCCCCTCCATTGAGGGTAAAGACAAAACCCGACATGGACTTGGAATCATCCTTGTCACTCTGGAAGCTGGAGTCAGCAAAGGCCTCGATCTGGAGGTTTTTTCCGCCATACACCAAGAACATCTACTTAGTCCTTCTCAGGTACTTGAGAATGTTCTTTACTGCTATCCAGTGTTTCTACCCAGGGTTTGACTGATACCGTTTTACCACACTCAGTGTATAAGCTACATCCGGTCTGGTACACAACATCGCATACATTATAGAGCCTACCGCATAAGCGTAGGGTATAATAGACATGCGATCCCTCTCCAAATCAGTCTTGGGAGACATCTCTTTAGAGAGGGTGATCCCGTGACAAGCCGGTAGGTTACCGCGCTTGGAATCTTCCATACTGAATCTCTTCAGTATGGTGTCGATGTACCTGGACTGTGAAAGTCCTAATATCCTCTTGGATCTATCACGATGGATCCGGATCCCCAGGATGTAAGAGGCATCACCCAGGTCTTTCATGGAGAACCTGTGTGACAAGAACCCCTTGACAGATTGTAGCATAGGAATGTCATTTCCTATTAAGAGAATGTCATCCACGTACAAAACGAGGAATACTACAGTTCTCGCTACAAATCTACTATAGATGCATGGTTCATCTGGATTTTTGATAAAGCCAAATTCCTTGACCGTCTCATCAAAACAGATGTTCCAACTCCGCGATGCCTGCTTTAGTCCATAGATGGACTTAAGCAACTTGCACACCTTTCCGCTGCTCCCACTCTGAATGAAACCCTCTGGTTGGTCCATATAGACACACTCCTCTAAATTTCCATTTAGAAAAGCGGTCTTTACGTCCATCTGCCAGATCTCATAAACGTGGAAGGCAGCAATGGCAAGAAGGATCCGAATGGATTTCAGCATAGCCACTGGAGAAAAGGTTTCGTCATAGTCCAAACCAGGTCTTTGACGAAAACCCTTCGCAACAAGTCTAGCTTTATAAGTCTCAACCTGTCCATCTACACCAATCTTCCTTTTGAAGATCCACTTGCATCCTATGGGTTTTACCCCGTCTGGAGCAATGTCCAACGTCCATACCTTGTTGGTGTATATAGACTCCATTTCGGTCCGCATTGCATCCAGCCATTTTACTGAGTCAACGCTCTGAACGGCCTGCTGGAAGCTAGTAGGCTCATCATAATCTATGATGCAATCCTCTCTATCCCCGTCTATGAGAAAACCGTAGTATCTCTCGGGCGGATGAGACAGCCTACTACTCCTGCGGAGCGGCGTAGGAATGTCCTGTTCTTTTGAACCCTCTGGTTCCACTAAACTTTTAGTAATAGTCTGTGGTTCTGGAATTTCTTCCAGTTCTACAGCGCTCCCACTAATTTCCTTTTCTAAGAACTGGTGTTCTAGAAAGTGGGCATTACGAGAAACAAGGACTTTTTGTTCCTCTGCGTGGTAGAAAAGATACCCCCTGGTGTTCTTTGGGTATCCCACAAACTTGCACAGTACTGAGCGTGCCTTGAGTTTGTCTGCATGCTGCTTTTTGACAAAAGCTGGACATCCCCAGATCTTCAGATATTGAAGATAGGGTTTCTTCCCACTCCATAACTCATAAGGTGTGGTAGGCACAGTCTTAGTGGGAACTCGGTTCAAAAGGTATGCAGCTGATTCTTGCGCATACCCCCAGAATGATCGCGGTAACTCAGCGTTACTCATCATGGACCGTACCACATCCAATAAGGTTCGGTTTCGTCTCTCCGATACACCATTATGTTGTGGAGTGTATGGAGGAGTAAGCTGAGAGAGAATTCCGTTCTCTTTTAAATAGTCCAGGAACTCGGCACTCAAGTATTCACCACCTCGATCCGATCTTAGAATCTTGATACTTTTGCCGGTCTGTTTTTCTACTTCATTCTTATATTCCTGGAATTTTCCAAAGGCTTCAGACTTATGTTTCATTAAGAAGACATAACCGTACCTTGAAAAGTCATCCGTAAAAGTAATGAAGTAAGAATAACCGCTTCGCGCATGTGTAGACATTGGACCGCACACGTCGCTGTGTACGAGTCCCAAGAGCTCGCTCGCTCTTACTCCGTGTCCAGTGAACGGAGACTTTGTAATTTTTCTTTTGAGACAGGATTGACAAGTGGCATACGATTGATATTCGAACGGATTCAAATATCCTTCTGTATGTAACTTTGTCAACCTTCTCTCATTGATGTGACCCAGTCTACAATGCCATAAGAAAGTCTGATTTATTTCCGGAGACATTCTTTTGTGTTTATTCTGGACATTGAAAATCTGTGGTTGGTTTAATACGTATATACCATTGCTCAATGTACCTGACCCAATCAGAACTTGATTAAGGTGAATGTTTACAACATTGCTTACAAACGCAAATTCATAACCTTCTTTAGAAACTAAAGATACAGAAATGATATTACAAGTTGCGTTGGGTACAAAAAAGCAATTACGCAAAACCAAAACATGTCCATCTGACATTCCCAGGTGATAGTCCCCCACGGCTTTAGCATCCATGCTAGCTCCGTTCGCAACTCTGAGGGTCATGTCACCTGCTTTCAAAACACTACGGTTTCTCAATGCCTGCAAAGAATTACAGATATGAGATCCTGATCCGGTATCCAATACCCAGGAAGTAGAGTTTATTGAAAGACGGTTTTCAATAACATACACACCTGAAGCTGAAGCTGCAACCTGCTTCAATTCCTGTGTTCTGGCCTTCCAGGCCCTGCAATCATTCTTCCAGTGTCCTTTCTTATGACAATACAAGCATTCTTCCTTATCCACAAGCTTTCCCGCTTTCTTTGTTGCTTTAGCTTTTCCCTTCGTATCCACTTTACTAACACCGCCTCTTGGTTTGGCGGGGGCTTTCTTCTTCTTTCCCTTGGCTTTCGCCTTGGACCTAGAAGAAGATGATCCTCCTACAAACAAAGTGGATGTTTCCCTACCTTTCTGTAGGGTGCCCTCTGCTCTCCTCAGCATGTTGAGGAGCTCTGAAAGTTCAACTTCTTTTTCTTGTAAGTTGAAGTTCAGTATAAACTGGGCGTAAGTGGAAGGAAGGGACTGGAGAACTAAGTCCGTATAGAGCTCACTCTCCAATGTGGTCCCTAGGTCCGTGAGCTCCTCAATGTAGCCGATCATATTAAGCACGTGTTCTGCTACTGATGATCCGACGGCCATCCTTGCCGAAAATAACTTTTTCGACGCTTCGTATCTTGCGATACGAGATTGCTCTCCATACAGTTCTTTTGAATGAAGAAATATAGATTCCAAGTCCATATTCTCGTGCCTCCTCTGATGTTCGTTGTCCATAGAGGCAAGTACGAGGCACTTGGCCTTCGCGCTATCAATCTCCCAAGTCTTACGGATTTCCTTATCCGCGACGCTGGAAGTGGGACCAGGGACAGGGGGAGCTTTGGTGGTAAGAAGATACCCCAGCTTGTCGTAAGTGATTGCCATCTTGACATTCCTGAGCCAATCTTTGTAGTTTGGCCCTGTCAGTATGTTTTTATCTAGAAGTAACTTAAGTCCAGTCATGTCGATTGGTCGCTGCAATTAGGAGAGAGAAGAAACACTCAGCTTGATGCTCTTGCAAGTTTAGAATGGTTTTTAGTTTGTCTAAACAGGATAGCTCCCACTGTTTCTCGAATCCCTCCTCAAACCAAAAAGGAAGAATTAGTCAGGATCAATCTCACCGTACAATACTTGCTTAACCGTTCAGCCAGGCCAGTGTCGGTACTTCGAGGGAGGTTTTCCAACGCTTTCGTGAAGTTCCTTAATTAAATAACCTCTTTTCCCTGGGGGCGTAGCCCCGCTAACACCTTTCTAGACACCTACTAGGTTTATAGCATTGATCGTTTAGTGAGAAATTTACCGAGGAGTAGCATATACTCACAGTAGGATCGGGATCCAAATATCATCGCGTGACGAAACTGAAGGAATCCTACCAGAATTATCACACTCCAAATGGTATGCAACACTAGCAAGTTTCAGTTCTTTTGAAACTCCCGATGTGGATTTTTGCCCCATGCTCTTATGACCTTGGCGTGAGGTCAAAATGTCATAAGTCACATGTCAAGTTCTTCCCATCATTATCCAGGTTAATTTGAATCCACCCGTACATACCCTTGACGTAGGCCAAAATGGTAGTACGGCTGTCCCAAACCAACGCATTCTATCTATGCAACAGATAAATATCCGGCAGCTACCAATCACTATGCCTTGGCGTGAGGTCAAAATACATAGCTTGAATACTACCGAATATTTAACTGAAATGATGGAGGGCTACGAATGGCTTTGGCAAAACCGTGAACGTAGTGAACTTGATATAATCGATGGAACGAGATAGCTTTTAAAAGGAGTGGCTCAAGCTCCGCATTTAAAAGTTAGTTTTGAAAAGAACCGAGTGGGTTTCCGAAAGTGTTCCAACGATTTTAACTTTGTTTATTTTCTTGCATTAGTTCTTTTAATGCGTGATATTCTTGCATTAGTTCTTTTAATGCGTCCCATCATTTAATCCTACCATTGCAGAAAACAACCAAAATATGACGTACGCTTATGCCATTCGCATTCGCCACGGGGCCCCGTCATTACCCGTTAGGTTACTTAACTAACGACAGAGCGGGGGCTAAGCTAGCGCGGCTGTAAAACATAAGCAACGCCTAAATAATATCATATATAGATATACTGCAATGATAGCCATTTCAGATCACAGATGAACACATTGGATATACTAGGAATCCGCAATTCGTACGAGCCTGTAACGAAAAGCAGATTACACGGTCGCGGTGAATAGCCAATACCCCACCCAAGACCCCTACGGGTGCGGCAAACTACCCGCCAAGTACCCGAAGCGAAGCAACCTCCCTCAACTCCGTGAGTAGGCCACTCGGCACTTCGGCATACCCGGTAGTTTGTGCACCCCCTCCGTGGGTCTATCCTAGGAGCAAAAACAGTAAAAAGAAATTATACAATGACGGCTACAACCCCGACCCGGTTGTGTGGCCATACAAATAATTATTACATCAATTTACAAATTTACATGAATTGAAAGAAAAGAAAACTCTCGTCTCACAACCCCCGGCTATTCACCCGCGACAATCCAATGAATTCATATACACATTCCAATAACATTACAGATTACAGATTTGTATAACCCCCACTAATCGACATATAGCGATTAGCAGACGTTCAATACAAATATCACATTACAGAAAAACCCGTCAGCTAAAGTCTTTTAGAAGTTCGATCAAAAATACGGATTTTCACGACCCCAAAAATAAAATTTTCGTTCTGGAAAATCTGGGATGAAAATACATATACCAAAATTCCCAAAATACCCCACTGAATATACTGTAGCAAAGAAAATCCAGAGAGGAGCCAATACGGCCGCGGAACCGCGGCAATAGCAAGCTATTGCCGCGTTTCCGCGGCTCTTTGATGAGATCAGAGGACCGTCTTTCTACAGTATACTCTAAAAACCCTGAGTCGATTTTTGATGCATGATTTATCATTTTTACAGAACATAAAAAATCGACAGCAAGTTTGAAAACAGGGTTCATTTCGGGACTTTTTCTTTGATCGATCTTCTAGCTAATTTGCTAACATGTTAGATAGAGTTTAACTAGGCTCTGATACCACTGTAAGTCCATGCTACCTCTCCCGGTACTTTCGGGCATGCGGAATTTGGTGAAAAACAATTTTCTTAGAGGTGGTAACATGGACTCAAAACCGGATCTTTGTTAAACATCTAACTAACAACCTAACTACGATTTGCTAACTACTCGGTTAGGGGGTTATACCTTTCTTTTTCTCGAACTCCTTCGTCTTCAAGCTTCGATGGTCGTCTGAATCGGCTTCTCCCCGTCGTCTCCTTGCGCCGAAGATAGATCCACCTGAAAGCTTCAACCTTTGGCTCCTTCTTCGAACTTTGAAGAAACTGGTTCACTCGGTTTGCTAAACCTTGTGAACTAGAGTGAGTAAAGAAGAGTTTGTATGGGATTTTATCTATGGTTCTTGGTTCTCAACTCATGAGACAAGTGAACCATAGAATCAAGAGAGGGAGAGCAAGAGGAGGAAGATGAGAGCTCAAGAACAAGAGAGAGAATGAGCATGAAAGAATGAGAGAACACTTTTCTCATTTGGCTCTCATAATCCAAAAGAATCATAACACCTCATATCAATCAAGTATTATGTGATGGTTTAAGCAACCATGGCCATATCATTTCGTGCACTCATTTTGCACAAAAGAGCAAGCAAGCAAAAGTCTTTGCCATGAAATGATAGCTATAGTTATCATGATGGTCAACTAGTCAAGCCTAGTCAACCGGTCAACAAAGTCAACAAGTCAACAAAAGTCAACAAGTCAACAAAGTCAATCCCTCAACAACCATGTCACCATAATAATTAATTAATATAATTGTTAATCACATATCATATTCTCATTAGGGTTGAGCAAAAAGTCAATAGTCAACTGTCAACGGTCAACAACCCTAATGAGAATCCTCTGCCTCTGTCTCTCCGTCAACTGTGCATACACACCCGCATCCGCGTTCCGAGGAACACGAATGCATACTGGATAAAACCAATCCGAAAAGGTACACTAGGATCTGGCTTAAACCAAAGCCCGCTAGTGTGAACTGTCCGGACACTGTACGTGCACAAGTGCACGGATGTGACCGAACCCTGTCACAAAAACATGCGACCTGTCGCAAAACCATGCGACCTCTACTCTTTTGCCTAAAGGCGAATAGCTTTTTGTGTGGGACTCTAAAGACTCGACACTACGCTGGCAGTGGGTTTAACCACAGACCGCAAGCGGCACTAGCTGTGCGTAACGGTCCCCAGGTAGATGCCGACAAGAAGGCTGACGAGGCGAAACCCATCTGAACTCCTACTGAGCCTGAATGTGACATTCTCCGTACAGTCCGGTCTGTTCGTCTGATACATCGCATGGCGGGCCTAGGGGGCGGTAAACGTCAGTCCCCCAATAGCGGACAAGTCGTGTCGGAGTGAAGCCCAAAACACCCTGAGATAACACTGGAAGCCTACCAGTATATCTCGTTTGCCCTGGCCAGGGACTACTCGTGTAATGGCTTTCCTAGACACAGCGCGATGTCAACCCCCAATACCGGGTGAGACGAATCCTGTCTAACCGTCACTGCCTCCAAGTGCTTCGGGACTGCACCCAACTACCACCTGTTTGCACGACTCCTTTGAGCCGTGGTAGGGTAGTAATCAAAGTACAGTGGGAACACACTCGAGGCGAAGTGACAGTGTCAAGTCAGCGGACTAAGCTGTACTCATGTCACCTGGGAATTGATAACTGACGATAGGCATAATACCAACTACTCAGTTCCCGACGAGTCCTGTCCAGTGTACTCGTAACCCAACGAGCACCCGCATACTATCTCAAGTACGACGTACCGACGGCTGTGGGACAGACCATCTCCCACCCTGGGATGAGAAGCGCATGCGCTAGTTTACTCTGGAGTATCGATGCCCTGTCTCGATAGTCCTGTGACCAGGGACCGGCATAAGGATGTGCTTATAGATTACCCAGCCCCACTAGTGTGATTGCGATCACAACGCTGGTAATCAAGCAAAGATCCTAAGGGCTCCACTAATGTGTATAGGCGATATACTAAAATAAACACATGTACACATTGAAGTAGAAACAAACCAAGTAGCATACTACTATTTTGAGCAAGATTGTATATATACAAGGTGAATATCCCAAGCTTCCATTAAGTAATATACAAACTAGTATGATACACTAATGGCCTCTAGGGCATATACACTAACAATTTGAGTGGCTTCCATCAAGTTATCATGCGATGATAGTTGGATCCCGATTCCCACAGATGAGTAGGAATACTCCTCGGGTGATTCCGATTAATTCTCCCTTTAGGTTTGGAGGAGAATTCGAGGAAACAGTGGGAGCCATCCAGATTAGATAATATAATTGACCATTCTGATCTAAGTTAGAGTGCACGCTGAGTGTTTCTTCTCTCTCTCTCTCTCTCTCTCTCTCTCTCTCTGGCTGCGACTGTGACACGACCTTTGACTAAAACTCATGAAACCAAATTGACCGAACCATCTTAAAACACTTAGGCTTTTGGAATGTCACGGTGTCGCATATATCATTATCACTTCTATATCACCTTTGCATTTTTCCAGAACACCCCGTATTATTATGAACATCTATATCCATTGGATAAATCCATCGTATGGTTATATACGAACTCGAAGGAACTTTTTCGAGGATGGAATCCGGTTCTGGAGAGATTGAATAAGATTATTCGGTTGTCTTTTCTATTTACCTTCTCTCAGGTTGTGAGGGCTCTTAGGATTTGGAGAGTGTATACCTATTGAGCTTATTGGATAGTCTTCTTCCAAACCATAGGCAGGTGCCGAACGGTAGGGAAGGAAGAAAACCAACAAGCTTAACTATGGTGTACAGAAGGTAATAAGTAAAGACATATAAAGGGATTATAATACTGGCAAAGGAAATGCGATCACCATCATTCACGATGAAACCAGGTATACCCCTGCCACTCCTACATCCACTTTGCACTTCTCTAGGACACTCCGTATCACTATGGATATCCACTTCCATTGGATAAATCCATCGTATAGTTACATACGAACTCGAAGGAACTTTTTCGAGGATGGATTCTGGTTCAGGAGAAAAAGAATAGGATTATTCAGATGTCTTTTCTCTTTACCTTCTCTTAGGTTGCGAGGGCTCTTAGGATTAGGAGAGTAAACCTATTACGCTTATTGGATTGTATTCTTCCAAACCTTAGGCTGGTGCCGAAGGGTAGGGAAGGAAGAAAACCAACTAGCCTAAAGAAGGTGTACATGAGGTAATAAGTAAAGACATAATAAAGGGATTGGAGTAAGGGCAGGTAAGTATATGGTTACTGTCGTGAATCAGGATAATGGAAGAGGCGTTACTAGGAATACCAGTTATCCCCTTTTGGAACATTTCCATGTATCAGTTTTAGTGTGCGATGTTAATTGATAACTGTCTTCCCAATTGGAATCTAACTCCAGGGTATGTATTTACCAGATCATTTTCTCACATCTGCATGTTATTACAGATGGTGAGTGGGAGTAAGATATTGGGAATTGGGTGATTAGATCCTCATCATATCGGAATTCGTTGTAATTGGTGATATTTGAGGAATTCATCTGGTTTTTGCCGGACAGCAAATATTTGGTTTTGAATATCTATTGTTATCCACCAATTTCAAACTGATATATCTGTATATTTATTTTATAAAGTGAGATATAACTTTTGGATATTGTGTCTATGACATTTACCTATATCAGATGGTGATTAGGTAAGGTGCATTCAACAGCGGTGTAACTCTTCTTAACCAAAGTACAGTTTTTCAACCTACAACGCACAGGGTTTGAGTTATTGAACTCAGGGGACTTATACAAACTATTGTATGTTGTCCAGTGTCCATTAGGACAGTGTGGTTGGTACTCGTACTATATTCGGTTAACTTATGACTTCTCCAGTTCTGGACAAGTATTTCGTTGAAATGCAAAGTCCAGATATTGAGAAGTTATTGGTATAAGAATAAAGTAGAGAACCATTTGTTAGAAGTATCAGGATTCTTCAATGAAGTCAAAGATGTAGATACTTTTGTTTGGTATTCAGTTAATAGTAATGGTTTTGAGAACTTGCTTCTTTTTCGGGTTACTCATATATGGATGCACTCCTAGATGAGTAATGCTGGTTGTCCTCTTCCCATTTGGATGATATGCACTGGAGACAGATGCATGTTTTTGAATCTGGTTTAAATTAAATTAGTGCTTTTGTTTCTATATTAGATATATATAGAATCAATTTATATCTTAACGTTGTTAAGATATAGGGAGTTGTCCGGCTGATGCTTAAAACCAGAATCCGGATAAACTCAAGGCACGTTTCAGTAATGGTTGTTTGTGGGTTATCCCGGGCTTTTACGATGGTTAACTTTCTACCATCAGGAAGATCAATATTTATATTGTTCTTGACTCGTCACAGTTTTAGTAAAATGGACTTTTTCAAAAAAAAACATAAGTGGGAGTATGGTAGAACTTGGAGTTATTCCAGAACCAAAAACGATTACTGAAAATTTAATAGAACCTAAGGATTCAATTGGATTTGATGTTCCATTAGACACTCCGCAGATTTGGTGAGTAACCTCAGGCACCCGAGAGGTACTTCGGTCTTCTAAGAGACGGTGACAGGGAGGTTCTTGTTTACCCAGACTTGCCATTGCTGCTGTTCTAGACTATAAGACCCGGTAGGAGGATGAGTATAGCGTCATTCTAATCTAGCTTTAGAAGTGCACGTGTATGTGACTCTGCCAGAGGGTTATTATAGTCAGTGGGAGCAGCGGAAGCATAGTAGGCTAGTAGCTTATGTCTATTTACAGACTAAAGCAGGTATAGCGAAAATAGATCATCTATTTTTGAGGTGACAGTCGTAGGTTTTGACTTCATCAGAATAGGAGATGGATCTGGTAAAAAGGTAGTAGGGTGTGACGTCCGAGGATTCGGAATGACATGCACTTAATAGGAAGAGATATTCCTATACTACGATCGGTTGTACTTTGGTTGTCACAAAGTTGTTTCTCCACATAGGATAAGGATATAATATCAGGTTTTATGGTCACTAGATCT
This sequence comes from Agapanthus africanus, assembly GCA_030015575.1. Classification (NCBI taxonomy): domain Eukaryota; kingdom Viridiplantae; phylum Streptophyta; class Magnoliopsida; order Asparagales; family Amaryllidaceae; genus Agapanthus; species Agapanthus africanus. The sequence goes on along the minus strand of CM057340.1, from coordinate 318,589,752 downwards.
ATGGTTTTAGATCTAGATTTGGGAAGTATCCTAATCTGGTATTTTGACATTAAATGGACGACTCCTGGCATGGTTGTCTACCTGTAGGTAATGAAGCCACCCTCTCTAAAGGTGTCTTACAGACTGAAGAGGAGAGGGATCTGCATTATTAGCATATCACTTGCTTAGGCAATTGAGTTAATCATGAAATGTCAAGTACCACACCAGATATTGCTTTTGCACTAGATGCAATAAGCAGATATATTAATCCAATCCAGGAGAAACATTAGGAAGCAATTTATGAACATGAATGGATATTCTATGGATATGGTAACAGTAGCCTCCTTCAGAAGACGGTTATCATATCAGGCTTCCAAGGTGACATGGATGACAGAGTGACTGTCAGAGTTATAGTTTTCCCTCTTTTGAGGGACGGTATGTTGGACGGGTAGTCCAAGCGAATTCTTAGGAAAGGTATGGCGCAGGATACTGATTAAATTCAGTGGACGATACATTCTAAGTAGTTTGCTGGATTTGGAGTTCATTTGAGAACTGGGTCCCATCAGATATCTAGACAAATTCTAAGACAGGTATTGCTCATTTCGGGAGATAGCTTTCACTGCGAAGTTGAGATTAAGAGAGATGCAGAAAGAAACATTGTAGCGGATCCACTCACTGAAGCTATTTCTCAAACGCAATCATGTTTCGCAAACGGGCTTTGCGAAGTTGATTAGTAGAGAAGTTGGGTGTTCGGTATCACATGGGTTGTGAGTATGCGACATCGCAATAATTGGCCTTAAGTGCAAGTGGGAGATTGTTCGCTATAGTGCACTCAAGGCAATTATCATAGTCGCGGACATGTGATTATGATGATTGAGTGAGGACCTATACCGATAAAACAGTCTTACTCAAGATGATAGTATGCTATCTGGTTTGTCTTTATCATCATGTACATGTTGATAGAGCCCATAGGATTCTTGCTTGACTGCCAGCATTATGATGGCGATCATATATGTGGGAGCTGAGGTCTATAAGCACATACTTAAATGTCCCTAGTCGTAGGAGTATCGAGACCGGGCATCGATACTCCAGTGTAAACTAGTGTATACTGATCGAGACCCCGACGAGGGGCGGTGGCCAGGTCTCACAAGCCATTGGTGTTAGTTTGTTCACCTATGATAGTATGCAGGTACTCATTGGGTTATGACTAAACTGGACGGACTCGCCGGGAACTTGCTAGTTGGTATTATACCTATTGTCAGATAGCAGTTCCCAGGTGACATGTGTACAGGTTAGTCTGTCGACCTGAGATCGTCATTTGTCTCGTGTGAGTTCCCACTGTGCTTTGATTACTACCCTACCACGGCTCAAAGGAGTCGTGCAAACAGGTTTTAGTTGGGTACAGTCCTGAGCCACATGGATGTTGGAGATAGTGCCCTCAGAGTCAATTATTGGATCACAGGCACGTGATTACAATGATTGAGGGAGGACCTATCCCGGTAGGACAGTTTTACTCGAGATGATAGTATGCTATCTGGTTTATCTTTATCATCGTGTACTGCTTAGGTGACCTGACAGGTCGCTATTACACGTTGATAGAGCCCCTAGGATTCTTGCTTGACCACAAGCAGTATGAGGGCGATCATATAAGTGGGAGCTGGGGTCTATAAGCACATCCTTAAAGGGTCCCTAGTCGTGTGAGTTTCGAGACAGGGCATCGATACTCCAGAGTAGACTAGTGTATACAGTCGAGACCCCGACGAGGGGCGGTAGCCGGTCTCACAAGCCACTGGTGTCAGTTGGATCACCTAAGATGTATACAGGTGCTCATTGGGTTATGAGTACACCGGACAGGACTCGCCGGGAACATGCTAGTTGGTCTTATACCAGACGTCAGATAGCATTTCCCAGGTGACATGTGTACAGGTTAGTTCATCGACCTGAGGATCGTCATTTGTCTCGTGTGAGTTCCCACTGTACTTTGATTACTACCCTACCACGCTCAAAGGAGACGTGCAAACAGGTTTTAGTTGGGTACAGTCCCGTGCCACATGGAGGCAGTTAGCGTATCTTCAGGGTTTCGTCTCTCCCGGTATTGGGGGTGAGGTCGCGCTGTGTCTAGGAGAGCCACTACACAAAGCCCTCGGCCGAGGCAGGAGATTTACTGGTAGGTATTCCAGTAGTATCTCAGGGTGTTCTGGGCTACACTCCGACACGACTTGTACCGCTTTTGGGGGTCTGACTTTTACCAACCCCCCAGGCCCGCCATGCGATGCTCATAGACGAACGGACCGGACTGTACGGATATTGTCACTGACAGGCTCAGTAGGGTGTCAGGATGAGTTCGCTCATCGACTTCCCTTTTGGTCAATGCCTGGTAGCCCGTCACGTATTGGCTTATAACTCTGACGTGCTAGTGGTTAAATCCACAACCATGGTGTTGACGAGTCTTTAGAGTCCCCCACATTCAGTTACTCAGCTTTCGGGCAAAAAGCTGTAGAGGCCGTATGGAGATATGGCAAGGTCCGATCAGATACGTGCGGTATTGCACGGATCAGGATCGGACAGTTTGTACTAGAGGCCGTATGGAGATATGGAAGGATTCGATCAGATACGTGCGGTATTGCACGGATCAGGATCGAACGGATATTACTAGCCGGCTTTGGTTTAAGCCGGATCCTAGTATAGTACAGTGTAGATTTTTTCTCTTGGCATTTGTATTTCGGTCGGAATACAAATGTGGGTGTGTATACACAGTATTGGGGTTTTCCTGTAATTTATTATGGGACCAGTTTTCTGGAGTTGCCAGTTTGCTTTCCGTTTCGGCCATATTTCTTTGTATCCTTCATTGGCCGAAGATTGGTGGAGGAGGGCTTATTTGCATTGTGCAAATAAGCTTTTGTGGTGGGTGTTCTTTGCATTTTGTTGGATCATGATGGCTCACCATCACTTGACTTTCCTTCTTCATGATGGCTTTACTTTTATATGATATGGTTGTTGATGATGGCATGAATTTTGGAAGTGATGATTGTTGTTTGAGTGTTGGACTTTCCTAGCTATCATTCCTTTGCATGATAGCCTTCTCTCTCTATCCTTTTGGATTATTGGATGGCTCTCACATTCTTTTGATACATTCTCCACTCTCTCACTCTCTTGCAATTGCAAGGGCCGGCCACTTAAGGAGAGGGCTGCCCAATTTTGTATGTGTGGGTTTTTGCTTCATTTCATGCTCTAAAATCCCCAAGTCCCTCCACATAGCTCTTGTATCATCCCTCCACCAAAATGGCAAACTCCATAACCCCAAATGAGACATGGTTCTTCACTACACATTCTACAGCAAATCTTGGGCACGTCGACTAGCCAGCTTCATGCCCGAGTTGTCTCGGCATTGAGGTGGGAGCCCGTAAAAGATGTAGGCGATATGGTGCACTTCCGGCGACAAGGTGGAGACAGGACATTCCGCGGGAGATCGGGACGACGACGAGAAGACCGGAGGACTCGGATCAGTCGGTATATCTCTATTCCCCATCTTGTAGTTAGCTAGGACTAGTTAATGGTTCGATCCGGGTTTTAGTGCGCGGTGGTGCCGGTTTGCTAGTTTGCAAAATTAAAGTTAACCATCGCTTCCGCATATGGCCTCAGAATGGAGGCCGGGGCGCCACCGTGCACTTACAAGTGGTATCAGAGCCTCGCCATTAACTTAGTCTAGCTTTATTTAATGTGTTTACATTTCCGATCGACCAAAATTCCAAAATCCGCGTTTTCTTCACATCAGTTTTCTGTTGAATTTTTTCTTGCTCGAAAATTTTTTCAGGTTGCAGAAAATGGATGAACTGGAAATTCTAAGAACACTGTAGAAATTCGATACAGTGACTCCACAGTGGGAGCGCGGAACCACGGCCAAAAACCCCTTTGGGCCGCGGTTCCGCCGCACTCTGTTGAGATCACTGCATCAAATTTCTGCAGTTGCTCTCTGGGTTGATTTTAGTGTTTTTGGAATATTATTTTTGGGCCCAGAATTTCTTGATGTGCTACAGTAGTACTTGGGGGCCCACTTGTTAAAATTTGATCGATCGGATATTTTAAACACATTATTTCACAGTATTTACATTATATCTGCGACCGTGAATGTCACTTGATCGGTAAATCCTGTCTAACTGCTATAGCCCGGTTAGACGGATTTGCGAACGTGACTTCCACGTTGATGTTCTGTGATTGTTCTGTGATGTTGCGGATTGGTCGTGGGGGATAGCCTGGATGCAATGCTAGTACAGTTTTTGTTGTATTATGTACATTTGATTTTGCGGGGCGAGCGTCCGACATGTGGACTGCCGTCGCTGCCTGTTTGTATTATTATTTTGGGGCACGACCAGGTTGCGGTCGATGTACCCGTTGTATGTATATTTTACTTTCTGTACTAGGATTGCCCCGCGGAGGGGTGCACGGATAGCCGGATTCTTGAGGGCAACAAGCCCGCATCTCATGGCATTGAGACGGAAGGGGCTTCACTCTAGAATTGGCGGGCTATTCGCCACACTCGTAGGGGGTACAAGGGAGGGGTGCCCAAGTTACCGGATTCCGTGAAGTGCTGGGTGGTCCATTCACGGAGCTGAAGGGGGCTGCCTCGCTTCAGGTTTTGGCGGGTAACTTGTCGCGCCCGTAGGGGTCTAGGTTTTCATTGCACAGGCTATCCACACGACCAGGGGAACGTCGGGTTTCAGCGGCTCTGTGAAACCCGGGGATCCCAAATATCTGTATTGTTCTGTGATGCTGTACATTTCTGTGATGTTGCATTTTATCACGCCTTGAGCGAATATAATATATTGGTATATATATTAGTAGATGTTGTATATGTTTTGCATCCGCGCTAGTCCAGTCCCCGCTCTGTCGTTAGTTAGCCAACCTAAAGGGTAATGACGGGACCCAGTGGCGAATGCGGATGGCATATTGTAACGTTTTAAAAATAATTAAATAAATAATTAAATGAATAAAATTGTTTAAGTGAATTTTATGAATTTCGGTAAAGTAAAATGTATTTTTCGTAAAATTAAACCGTAATTGTTTTTCATTATAATTTCAAAAATACATATTTTAATTATGTAATTACTAGTAAATGGTGTTTATTTAGCCACTTATAAATTTTTATTTTAATTAAATATTTTTCCTAAGTTAATTATTTTAAATATTAACATAAGCTTTATTTTTTAAACTAAATTAGTGTAAATTACAAATTTGAATGGTTTTAAATTGTAAAAATGAGCCACGGTATATTAGAATCAAGTGTGTAATATGCAAAATCTTTTCCAAAATCTCTCCATGGTTCTAGAAATTTCTAGGAAAAGGGTTAAATTGAAAAAGTTAGAAAATAAAGGGTTTAAGTGAAAAAATGCATTATTTATGAACTTTCTACACAATACCAAACATTTTTTCTCTCTCTCCACCCTCCTCCCTCTCCATGGCCGGCCTCCCCTCCATGGGTAGCCCCAAAATTTTTCCCCCATCATTTTTGCAATAAAAATCATCAAAATTCATCAAAAATTCCAAAAATAAATCTCAAAAATCAACATTCAACCTCTACCATTTTCCTTTGACCTATTTAGCATGGATTTTGGAGATGGAAAGCATGAATTTTGGAGGCTCATTTTCATGTTTGGGTTTCATATTTTGAAGGTATAAATTTCCTTCTTTTGTTTTATTTCTATTAGATGTTTCTTTTAAAGCATAATTAGATTTAATATATTAATTCTAGTTGCAAATTTTAAAATTAAAGTTAGGGTTTGTAAATTCAAGTTATGGTTTTTATTAATTAAATAAGGTTATAATAGCTAGTTTAACATCTTTTAGAGTGGAAAAATATTGCATGGTTGTTGTATAATAAATTGTTTATTCAAATTGTTTTAATTAAGCTATTTAGCTAACTAGATTTTTCAAAAATGTGTTTGTGGGTAAAATAAAATTCTTATTAAGCTTGTTATCATTAGATGGTAGTTTTAATGAGAATATTAGCATATTAAAGGAAAGAAAAACTTAGTTTGATCACTAGTTTTCTTTGATAATTGGAAAATAGTAATAAAATGCTTGTATTTTGTAAACTAGATTTTGGAAATTCCTATATAAATGAAATTAAAAATATAATCATGGTTTCATCATATCATTATCATCATGAATTGTAGTTTAGTACATTAATTCATGCAAAATCATGTTTTGTGGTGGAATTTAGGTATTTTGCTTGAAAAATGTTGAAAATTGTTAAAGGTTGCAAACTAGAAATTTCAAATTAATACAAATTTATGTAATAAAAATATAGTAATGGTTTGTATAGTCTAGTTATGCTATTTAATGAGTTTTATGACCATTAGTTTCATTTAAATGTCAAGTTTTGTTGAAAAACGGTAAATTGGTATTTTCGGGTTTTACGAAATTGGACGGTTTGATGGATTTTAGGGTTTCGATGGATTTAATCATGTTTTATAATATAAGTAAGGTGTTTTAAAACTACGAGTTATTTGTTGATGTTTATCTTGATCGATCGGAGTTTGTACGCCGATATCGAGCGATATTTGGTTCTTTTGCGCGGACGGGACATAGGTTTTAACCTATGCTTGTTCCTTGCGTCGTTTTGGCTTTTGTATGTGATTCAGTTTACGATACTATTTATATGTTTACGTTTAGGTACCCCTCACGTGGACTGCGGGCGATGAAGAGGATGATGGCGACACCGTCTTCGGCAGACAAGGACCAGATGAGTAGATGCATATCTACGGGGGGAAGTCGGGTGGATGGCGTTTAGCACCCCCGCAACGTAGAATAGGAATAGTACTTATTGACATTAGGAAACCAGATGTGACCCTAGATTCTTAATGAGTAGGACCCTAGTAATGACCCTAGGCTGGACCAGAATGATTTAGGAAGACCATACCAGAGGATGAATACCCTGGAAGAGGTTCGTAGGTTTCAGGTAGAAACACGCACACGCACACACTAAAACTCGACATGGTGTATGCGGGTATGTGTATATATATATAGGACTAGGTATAGGTATATATATAGATATATACAACACGTATGTGGGATACATTGATACACGGGAAAGAAACAGGATAACTGGGCTTGATGCCGTGATTCTTGACTATACAGTCATATTAAAGCGTTAGCGGATCATTAGAGAATGAGATAATGAACAGGTATACCTAAATTATAATGGGTAGTGATGATATTGAGGTACATGGGACTCTAAAATAGAACCCGAACTATAACTTGTGACTGATCACGATATGATATATGTATGACTTGATTACGACATCATATAGGTGTGACCTGATGTCGATATCATATAGGTGTGACTTGATGACGATATGATATTAGTATGACTCGATCACAACATGATACATATGACATGCTATTTCTGAGGATAAATTAATGAGGTATATTTTTGATGGCAATGTTATATAATTGATGTATGCGATTACATCATAGCACCTCGATCATGACATGTGTTGATGATGATATTATACGAATAATGAGACACGTAGGTGATATTTGACACGTACCCCGATATTGGGATGCCGTACGATGGATTTTACCGTACGAGGCATAGATGTGATGATTGATCCGCACTCTTGATTTGAGGAAGTCGTACTATGTACGTGACGCTATTGAGGCAGGATCGCCAACTATTAGAGATATGGACTCAGGCTTTAGGTATACTTTTATCGACCAGTTCTTAGGTTTAGTTTTCCTTAGGGGGGGTTTGATGGACACTACGTTAGGTTCGAGTCGTATAGTGGTAGTGGTAATTGTATATCAAATGAGTGGATAACACACATCCGTCTTTACTTTCACATTGTAATCATAATGTTGCATGTTCTTACATATGTTGCTATAATCAGTATAAACATTACCTATTAGGACACCAGCACCATTACCGATGATGCGCATATTCCACGCACACTTATTTGCCGGCTCACACACATCATCATCGGTAATTGCTATGTCACGTACACTTTAGATCATATTGTCTTTTATGCATAGAATCAGTTAACAACTAGACCGATATAATATTGTGATTATTCTCTGATGTTAGTATAGACATGATATTTATTACTTAGACTTTCATGTATTCATATTTTCATGATATCATGCAGTTTTATGGGCATATGCCGACACTTATCATATAGTTACTCATGATTTTGAGATTTGGATTTCTATGAGATTTCTGGATTTTGGGGAAAACCGCAAGAATATGTAAAAAACTTTTCTCTCTCCTCCTCCTCTCTTTTTAAAAACATAAGATGCGGTTTTCTCGTGATGTATGTGTCGTCCACCATGAGATTTCATGTTTTCTGTTGGATTTCGAGACCCGATTCGAGGAGTGGATGAACCGTCTCGGGTACATGGTGGGCCCGGTATGGTACCCCGAGGCAAGAAGATCGAGTTGTAGACGATGAGCCTGGCAGGGGAAGGCTACCTACCGGTGATGTCTGGCGCGGCGGATATCCGGAGGATACCGACCGTTGTCGTGAGATTTGATGATATGGGCCGATCCGGACTGACGGAGCCCGAGATATTGAGACTTGAGATTACATGTGTTGTGTCGACGCTTGACACGGATTTCCATGGATTTCATTGTTGAGATTTCAGATTCTTATACACATTTTACTATGATAACAGCTAAAGATTTCTTATACATATATATCTGGATTTCAGGATTTGTTACTTTACATTCATGGTGCATGCATTTCATTTCATATGACATAGTATTATATGAGGCACTGACACAAGCACGGAGTATCTGCACTTACACGTAGTTTTACCCTGCTATTACTAGATGATTGGGATATTATAGTGTATTATTATGACCTAGGATAGCGTCGTGCATTCGATTTCTTTTCGTAGATGTCTTCTACTCACGAGTTGGCAACTCACCCCCGTTGTGCCAAATTTTATTTCAGGTTCGATGTACAGGTTTCCGTGGCAGCTTGTTGGCACATCTTTTCTTCAGGGTGATTTGCACGGTAGGTTGGTTCACTTGTATCCGAACCACCATTGTACTTTTATTCATTCATTTGTATCTAGTAAGCTCCATCAACCATACTTGTATTACTTGATAAGTTTATTGGACCAGTCTTTTATTTCGACCTTAGAGTCGCGCATGTATTATTCTGATCTGGTGGTTTTGTTTTCTTTTGAGTTTTGAGCCTCGCCCTTTGGCGTTGTATATTATTGTGTTTGTTGTGGTTGTTTCCGCCTGTTGGCGTTAAGCTAGCACCCGTTTGGGGATGCTTTTTATTGTTTATTTATATTATACTTGTTGTACCCGTTTGGGGGCCAGTTTTTACAGAGGAGACTCTGCCGAAATTTTTGAGAAAATTTGCTGATGCTTTTAAACTTTTTTTTTTTTCTTCTTCTTCTTTTATGGTTTAGATTTCTGGGCTTCGGCTTACTTAGGTTACGTGGCGCCTCTAGACGCTTCGTAATCTAAGTGCCGGTCACGTTCCGTACTTTCGGGTCGTGACAAAGTTGGTATCAGAACGCTAGGTTTAACCTTGTATAAGTATAGGTGACCCTTGGTTGATGGAGTAGGCGATTTAGGTAGAGTAACGTACCGTGGGTATGGTCCGCGGCATACTTACGATACGCTACTCTGCTTAAGGAGCCTTAGGATGTACAATTGTTTGCACCGTATTCCATTCGTTCTTTTGATCTATCTTCGTCAATATTAGAGGGCGGTTTCTGTTAACCACGGGCACACTGGCAGAAGGAGCTGCGGCTCGAATGCGATAACCATTAGAGTATTGGTTATTCTTGAGGATTGAAGCATTGCTTAGCGTGCGGATAAAGGGTATTCACATGCCTTCCGGATGAAGTTAAAGGGTTCGAACGATTATCAGAAAACCATTTTCCCAAGTTTAAGATATTCGGAAGAACATGCAGGTATTTCGATGGACCCTCTAGAAGAATGAAACCCTAACTCGACATAATGACCACGAGAACGCCCTTGAACCTTAGGGTTTACGGCAGTTCCGCGGTGCCATTACTGAGGCTTGGGTTTACCCTTCTACGGCTGGATCATCGATGCTGGGGTATGTACCGGATATTTTAAACTGTACTTGAGTGTTGAGCTCTCGGGGAATTATGGGATTTGATGGATCGATCGAAAGGTTTAATGTAGTCTGGATATCAAGTGAAGGGATCGACTACGTGGGAGACTCTAGATATGAGTATTGCCGTCGGTAGCGCAGTCAGCACACTTATGAAGAGATAAGTTTGAAGCAATCGACATCAGAGGAAAGAGGCGCACATTGACGATAGTGATTACGATGTGACTTGGTGATTTGAATTTCATATTTCTGTTATTGGATTTTGGTATTTTGAGGATTTTGTTCTACGATTGGTATTTCTTTTGTGTACCTTCCTTGCATTCTATCCGTGTTTCACATATCAGCTGTATTGATGTTGCTTAGTATACACCCGGTACACTTGATTTGGTTTTATATATTTTGAGATTTTTTTTATTTTTTTTGATTTCGTGCATATGGGTTACACATGATTTTGATATATGCTTCGACCTAGTTTTTATCCATTTTCGTATTGTGATTTCGATTCTGATATTCGATGTATGTTTTCGTGCACCATGTGCACCTGATTAGGATTCTTGCGCATACTTGGCGCACTTGATGCGATTTTGTGCACACCAGATGCACTAAATCGGGGTTTTGTGCAGATTAGATGCACCTGATAGTGAGTCGTGCACGCTCGTTGCACTTGACAGATGTTTTGGTGCACACCTGTTGCACTTATTTTGTTTTTGTGTGTATTCATGGTATCTGTATTTGGTTTCGATTTCAGTGCGCACCGGACGCACATGATATTTTATTGATGTGATTGGGATTGATTTCAGTTTGAGCAGTATGTTTCATAATCATTATTATTTGATTTAGTAACCAGGCGGGACGTGTATGTTAAATAAAAGATATATATATATATATATATATATATATATATAATTTTTTTTTTAAATAAACGTCCGCTACTTATGCCGTGACACGTGCATTGCACGGCGATTTTCAAGAGGGGTTTTCGTATGCTTCTTTATTATGATATTTTGGTGATTTCACTATGATGCACACTATATATAAGTTGTAGATTGATGTATATTATGTTGGTTTTCATATTGGGTTTTGATATTTTATTCTCGCCATAACTCCGATGATTGCGTTATGCTTGACGGAGTTGATTTTTGTTATGTATTGATGATTTCGGAGCCCCGACGATTTGAGTGTTTTGCTAAATGTTTTAGTATTTGGAGGGGGAGTTTTAATTTAAATTTGGGGACCGAATTTCTTAAAGGGGGGAAGATTGTAACGTTTTAAAAATAATTAAATAAATAATTAAATGAATAAAATTGTTTAAGTGAATTTTATGAATTTCGGTAAAGTAAAATGTATTTTTCGTAAAATTAAACCGTAATTGTTTTTCATTATAATTTGAAAAATACATATTTTAATTATGTAATTACTAGTAAATGGTGTTTATTTAGCCACTTATAAATTTTTATTTTAATTAAATATTTTTCCTAAATTAATTATTTTAAATATTAACATAAGCTTTATTTTTTAAACTAAATTAGTGTAAATTACAAATTTGAATGGTTTTAATTTGTAAAAATGAGCCACGGTATATTAGAATCAAGTGTGTAATATGAAAAATCTTTTCCAAAATCTCTCCATGGTTCTAGAAATTTCTAGGAAAAGGGTTAAATTGAAAAAGTTAGAAAATAAAGGGTTTAATTGAAAAAAATGCATTATTTATGAACTTTCTACACAATACCACACATTTTTTCTCTCTCTCCACCCTCCTCCCTCTCCATCGCCGGCCTCCCCTCCATGGGTAGCCCCAAAATTTCCCCCCCATCATTTTTGCAATAAAAATCATCAAAATTCATCAAAAATTCCAAAAAAAAATCTCAAAAATCAACATTCAACCTCTACCATTTTCCTTTGACCTATTTAGCATGGATTTTGGAGATGGAAAGCATGCATTTTGGAGGCTCATTTTCATGTTTGGGTTTCATATTTTGAAGGTATAAATTTCCTTCTTTTGTTTTATTTCTATTAGATGTTTCTTTTAAAGCTTAATTAGATTTAATATATTAATTCTAGCTGCAAATTTTAAAATTAAAGTTAGGGTTTTTAAATTCAAGTTGTGGTTTTTATTAATTAAATAAGGTTATAATAGCTAGTTTAATATCTTTTAGAGTGGAAAAATATTGCATGGTTGTTGTATAATAAATTGTTTATTCAAATTGTTTTAATTAAGCTATTTAGCTAACTAGATTTTTCAAAAATGTGTTTGTGGGTAAAATAAAATTCTTATTAAGCTTGTTATCATTAGATGGTAGTTTTAATGAGAATATTAGCATATTAAAGGAAAGAAAAACTTAGTTTGATCACTAGTTTCCTTTGATAATTGGAAAATAGTAATAAAATGCTAGTATTTTGTAAACTAGATTTTGGAAATTCCTATATAAATGAAATTAAAAATATAATCATGGTTTCATCATATCATTATCATCATGAATTGTAGTTTAGTACATTAATTCATGCAAAATCATGTTTTGTGGTGGAATTTAGGTATTTTGCTTGAAAATTGTTAAAGGTTGCAAACTAGAAATTTCAAATTAATACAAATTTATGTAATAAAAATATAGTAATGGTTTGTATAGTCTAGTAATACTATTTAATGAGTTTTATGACCATTGGTTTCATTTAAATGTCATGTTTTGATGAAAAACGGTAAATTGGTATTTTCGGGTTTTACGAAATTGGACAGTTTGATGGATTTTAGGGTTTCGATGGATTTAATCATGTTTTATAATATAAGTAAGGTGTTTTAAAACTACGAGTTATTTGTTGATGTTTATCTCGATCCATCGGAGTTTGTACGCCGATATCGAGCGATATTTGGTTCTTTTGCGTGGACGGGACATAGGTTTTAACCTATGCTTGTTCCTTGCGTCGTTTTGGGTTTTGTATGTGATTCAGTTTACGATACTATTTATATGTTTGCGTTTAGGTACCCCTCACGTGGACTGCGGGCGATGAAGAGGATGATGGCGACACCGTCTTCGGCAGACATGGACCAGGTGAGTAGTTGCATATCTACGGGGGGAAGTCGGGTGGATGGCGTTTAGCACCCCCGCAACGTAGAATAGGAATAGTACTTATTGACATTAGGAAACCAGATGTGACCCTAGATTCTTAATGAGTAGGACCCTAGTAATGACCCTAGGCTGGACCAGACTGATTTAGGAAGACCATACCAGAGGATGAATACCCTGGAAGAGGTTCGTAGGTTTCAGGTAGAAACACACACACGCACACACTAAAACTCGACATGGTGTATACGGGTATGTGTATATATATATAGGACTAGGTATAGGTATATATATAAATATATACAACACGTATGTGGGATACATTGATACACGGGAATGAAACAGGATAACTGGGCTTGATGCCGTGATTCTTGACTATACAGTCGTATTAAAGTGTTAGCGGATCATTAGAGAATGAGATAATGAACAGGTATACCTAAATTATAATGGGTAGTGATGATATTGAGGTACATGGGACTCTAAAATAGAACCCGAACTGTAACTTGTGACTGATCACGATATGATATATGTATGACTTGATTACGACATCATATAGGTGTGACCTGATGTCGATATCATATAGGTGTGACTTGATGACGATATGATATTAGTATGACTCAATCACAACATGATACATATGACATGCTATTTCTGAGGATAAATTAATGAGGTATATTTATGATGGCAATGTTATATAATTGATGTATGCGATTACAGCATAGCACCTCGATCATGACATGTGTTGATGATGATATTATACGAATAATGAGACACGTAGGTGATATTTGACCCGTACCCCGATATTGGGATGCCGTACGATGGATTTTACCGTACGAGGCATAGATGTGATGATTGATCCGCACTCTTGATTTGAGGAAGTCGTACTATGTACGTGACGCTATTGAGGCAGGATCGCCGACTATTAGAGATATGGACTCAGGCTTTAGGTATACTTCTATCGACCAGTTCTTAGGTTTAGTTTTCCTTAGGGGGGTTAGATGGACACTACGTTAGGTTCGAGTCGTATAGTGGTAGTGGTAATTGTATATCAAATGAGTGGATAACACACATCCGTCTTTACTTTCACATTGTAATCATAATGTTGCATGTTCTTACATATGTTGCTATAATCAGTATAAACTTTACCTATTAGGACACCAGCACCATTACCGAAGATGCGCATATTCCACGCACACTTATTTGCCGGCTCACACACATCATCATCGGTAATTGCTATGTCACGTACACTTTAGATCATATTGTCTTTTATGCATAGAATCAGTTAACAACTAGACCGATATAATATTGTGATTATTCTCTGATGTTAGTATAGACATGATATTTATTACTTAAACATTCATGCATTCATATTTTCATGTTATCATGCAGTATTGTGGGCATATGCCGACACTTATCATATAGTTACTCATGATTTTGAGATTTGGATTTCTATGAGATTTCTGGATTTTGGGGAAAACCGCAAGAATATGTAAAAAACTTTTCTCTCTCCTACTCCTCTCTTTTTAAAAACATAAGATGCGGTTTTCTCGTGATGTATGTGTCGTCCACCATGAGATTTCATGTTTTCTGTTGGATTTCGAGACCCGATTCGAGGAGTGGATGAACCGTCTCGGGTACATGGTGGGCCCGGTATGGTACCCCGGGGCAAGAAGATCGAGTTGTAGACGATGAGCCTGGCAGGGGAAGGCTACCTACCGGTGATGTCTGGCGCGGCGGATATCTGGAGGATACCGACCGTTGTCGTGAGATTTGATGATATGGGCCGATCCGGACTGACAGAGCCCGAGATATTGAGACTTGAGATTACATGTGTTGTGTCGACGCTTGACACGGATTTCCATGGATTTCATTGTTGAGATTTCAGATTCTTATACACATTTTACTATGATAACAGCTAAAGATTTCTTATACATATATATCTGGATTTCAGGATTTGTTACTTTACATTCATGGTGCATGCATTTCATTTCATATGACATAGTATTATATGAGGCACTGACACAAGCACGGAGTATCTGCACTTACACGTAGTTTTACCCTGCTATTACTAGATGATTGGGATATTATAGTGTATTATTATGACCTAGGATAGCGTCGTGCATTCGATTTCTTTTCGTAGATTTCTTCTACTCACGAGTTGGCAACTCACCCCCGTTGTGCCAAATTTTATTTCAGGTTCGATGTACAGGTTTCCGTGGCAGCTTGTTGGCACATCTTTTCTTCAGGGTGATTTGCACGGTAGGTTGGTTCACTTGTATCCGAACCACCATTGTACTTTTATTCATTCATTTGTATATAGTAAGCTCCATCAACCATACTTGTATTACTTGATAAGTTTATTGGACCAGTCTTTTATTTCGACCTTAGAGTCGCGCATGTATTATTCTGATCTGGTGGTTTTGTTTTCTTTTGAGTTTTGAGCCTCGCCCTTTGGCATTGTATATTATTGTGTTTGTTGTGGTTGTTTCCGCCTGTTGGCGTTGAGCTAGCACCCGTTTGGGGATGCTTTTTATTGTTTATTTATATTATACTTGTTGTACCCGTTTGGGGGCCAGTTTTTACAGAGGAGACTCTGCCGAAATTTTTGAGAAAATTTGCTGATGCTTTTAAACTTGTTTTCTTTTTTTTTCTTCTTCTTCTTTTATGGTTTAGATTTCTGGGCTTCGGCTTACTTAGGTTACGTGGCGCCTCTAGACGCTTCGTAATCTAAGTGCCGGTCACGTTCCGTATTTTCGGGTCGTGACACATATACATACGTCAGTATATTTTCGTTCTTTGTGGTGTGATCAATTGATGGGACTGCGTTGATTCGGATCAATGCAAGTTAAAACAAACCTAATCTGATGTTGTTGGAACACTTTTTCAAAAAGCTGTTATTGCAAAGACGTTCTCTTTTGTTTTGTATCGTGGTATTCAGTTTGAATATCCTGCTCCTCAGTCGACGAGGCAAGGGCCGAGATCCCTTCACCGGGAGTGACCCCTTGAACAAAAGGTTTGCGTCAGGGCAATAACTTCACTATAGCCGATTACTTTTGCTTTGCATCGTGGTATTCAGTTTGAATATCCTGCACCTCATTCTACGGGGAAAGAGCCGAGATCCCTTCACCGGGAGTGACCTCTTTAGCAAAGGTTTTCGTCACTATATTTCTAAAAAGCTATCCGTTCCTTCAACGATATCAAGTTCATTACGTTAAAGGTTTTCGCCAGAAACCATTCGTAGCCCTCCGTCGTTTCATATGGATAGTCAATAGTATTCAAGCTGTGTTTGTTGGCCAAAGTCAAGGCACAGTGTTTGGTAGCTGTTGGTTATTCATATGCAGCATAGATAGATGCGTTGGTTTGGAACAGTCGTACTGCCTTGTTGGCCAAAGTCAAGGGTAGGTACGGGTGGATTCAAATCAACCTGGAGAATGACGGGTAGAACTTGACATGTGACTTATGATTTGTTGGCCAAAGTCAAGGTCATAAGAGCATGGGGTAAAAATCACATCGGGAGTTTCAAAAGAACTGAAACTTGCCAGATATGCGCATACCTTCTGGAGTGTGATAACGTGAGCGGATTCCGTCACGTTATCATACGGTGATAGTTGGATCCAGATTCCCACTGATGAGTTAGTTTACTCCTCGGGTGACCCCGACTAATTCTTCTTTCACGTTTGGAGGAGAATTTGACGGTACAGTGGGAGGTTTCCAGATTAGATAAATTGGTAACCATTCTTATCTAGGTTAGAGTGCACGCTGAGTGTTTCTTTTCTCTCTCTCTTTGGCAGCGACCATTGACCCGACCCTAAGACTATGACTCAGTGACCAAAATTAACCGAACCTTCTTAAACACTGGTTTTTGGATTGTCAGAGTTGCAAACCTCATTGCCACTCCTACTTTTACCCTTTTCTCCAGGACACCCCGTATTACTACGAACGTCCACTTCCATTGGACAAAACCATCGTATGGTTATATACGAACTCGAAGGAATTTATTCAAGGATGGTTTCAGGTTCTGGAGAAAACGGATAGGACTATTCAGTTGTCTTTTCCTTTTACCTTCTCTCAGGTTGCGAGTACTCCTTGGTTTAGGAGATAGTACACCTATTACGCAAATTGGATAGTCTTCTTCCAAACCATAGGCAGGTGCCGACCGGTAGGGAATGAAGAAAACCAATTAGCCTAACGATGGTGTACAGAAGGTAATGACTAAAGACATATAAAGGGATTAGTAAGAGGGCAAAGTAAATTGCGACTGATATTCACGACAAAACCAGGTATTTCATTACCACTCCCCCTTCACCTTTGTATTTCTCCAGGACACTCCGTATCACTACGAAGATCCACAGTTTATTGGATACTCCATCGTATGGTTATATACGAACTCGAAAGGAACTTGTTCCAGTTCGGGGATGGATTCTGGTTCAGGAGAAATAGGAATAAGGTTTATTCGGTTGTCTTTTATCTTCACCTTCTTTCGCATTCCGAGTGCTCCTAGGATTAGGACAGTACACCCATTATGCTTATTGGATAGTCTTCTTCCAAACCATAGGCTGGTGCCGAACGGTAGGGAAGGAAGAAAACCATTTGGCCTAAGGGGTGTGCAGAAGGTAATGACTAAAGACATATAAAGGGATTTGGAGAGGTGGCAAAGAATTATACAGTTACAGCCGTGAATCTGGAAGAGGCATTACTAGGAATACCGGGATACCCTATCGAAACATTTCAATGTTTCAGTTTCACTGTGTACTGTTAATAGAAAAATGATTTCCCGATTAGATACTTACTCCAGGGTATGTATTTACCAAGTTTGATTCTCACATCTGTATGGTTTTACCGATGATGAGTGGGAGTGAGTTATTGGGAATTGGGTGATCATCCTCATTATATCGGGATTCGTTGTAATCGGTGATATTTAAGGAAGTCACCTGGGTTGTTTGCCGGACGACAAATATTTGGTTTTGAATATCCGCTGTTGTGTGCCAATTTCAAATTGATATATCTGTACGTCTATTTTCATAGAGTGAGATATATCTTTTGAAATTATGTCTATGACATTTACCTATATCAGTGGATGGTTAGGTAAGGAGCATTAAACAGCGGTGTAATTCTTCTTAACCATAAGTACAGTTTTCAACCTACGTGTAACCCTTCGAAACTCGTTTAGGCAGTTTTTCGGTAATCGGTTAATTTTTCGGCTTTTTCCGTAAAAAGTCAAAATAGGTATTTTTCATTGTAGACCTAATTATACAAAATTTAGATAAGATATTACTATAATTTTGTCACTAAAATGTCACTTATAATTTTCTAGTTAAATAAAAAAATTTCGTAATTAATTTTTTTTATAATTATTTTGAGCCTTTTTAAATACATTAAATTAGTGATAAATACAAATTTAATTAGGTAAATTTCATAATTAGGAGTCTTTATAAGCTAAAATATGGTGTTAATAAAATTGTATCATGACTTGCAACATTTTAGTTTTATGGTGTGAAAATTATGAAAAAAATGATGTAAAAAGGGGTTTTTTTGTAAAAAGTTGATGTGAAATGCATTAAATGAGATGTGAGGGATCTTTTTGACCTAGAAACTTCTCCAAAAACCCCACACCCTCCTCCTCTTCACCTCTGGCCGAAAATAGCAGCAGCTCCCCCTCTTTTCACCTCAATTCTTGCTTCAAAAATCATGAAAAATCATGAAAAATCCATAAAAATTCACCATTTTCTTCTCCAATTCAATGCTAAACCCTAATCCACTCTCTTCTCAACCAAATTTAGTTCAAAACTAGAAGAAAGGAGGATTCTTTGGTGGCTTGATCATGCTAGGGTTCCATTTGTGGGGTGAAATTCTAAACTAGTTTGTTAACTTGTAGTTTATGTGTGCTAAAATTCAATTTTGAAGTATTAATTTAGTTGTAAATTCTTGTTCATGAAAATCAAGAATGGGATTTGGTGTTGAACTAGGGTTTGAAGCATGGTTGTTAGAGTAAAGTTAGGGCTTTGGTTACCTATTTGATTAGAGTGGTTAATTGCGGAGGGTTACGCTTGCTAAGTCGTTAAATTGCGACGTTTGCATCGAATCGGTTTGAAATTTGCTTACTAGATTTTTACAAAAATTAGAATGCGATCAAATTGTGTTATGTTAGCGATATAATTAGCTTCGTATAGGACTATTAGAGTGCGCGAACGCGGGGTTTCGTCTAGTCGGGTTTTAGTTTTGTCGATTTCCCCGAAATGACGATTCTAGTTAACGATTAGCGATTTTCGTGCGTTTTCCCGCGCACCGAGTGTATGTTATGTTTAATTCGAGAGCGTCGATAATTGTATATTGTGACTTGCATCGTTTTAGGTTTTGTAATCTTATGCTTGGTGTTGTGCAAATATAGGATCAGTCGGGAAAACATCGGACACGGCACGTAAAGGCAAGGCGGTGGTCGGATCGGGTTAGCGGGGATTTCAGGTGAGTAGATGTATTCATCTATGGAGGAATCGTCTGAATGGCGCGAGGCGCCCCCCTAGTTAGGATTACCCTACTTTTTGCAAGATTTATATTGTTAGCTAGCTTATCCATTCATGTACACTACATGCTCTTATAGCGAACAGTATATTAGATTGCATGGACATTCATCTATACTTATGCAATATCACTTCGTAGGACACGAACACCATTACCATTGGGATCTGTTGCACGTGCACTATTCATGTGACACACACGCTTTTGGTAATTGCCATGCCACGTGCACTATAGAACCTGTTTAACTTAATAACGCCATTTGCATTCATACATGATATATGGAATTGCATAGCATGCATATACCTCGCATTACCATCTTATCTACATAGATTTCTAGCCAAAACTCACATCATATACATTGATATCATAGACATTTATCATATATAACTTGTGAACATTATGATTTTCTTGAGAATTTCAGTATTGCTGTGATTTCTGGATTTTTGGGGAAAACCGCAAGAATTTAACAAAAGCTTATATTTATCATTTTTAAAACAAAGTTGCGGTTTTCTCGTGATGTATGTGTCGTTCACCATGAGTTTTCATGTTTTCTGTTGGATTTCGAGACCCGATTCAAGGAGCGGATGAACCGTCTCGGGTATATGGTGGGCCCGGTATGGTACCCCGGGGCAAGAAGATCGAGTTGTAGACGATGAGCCTGGCAGGGGAAGACTACCTACCGGTGATGTCTGGCGCGGCGGATATCCGGAGGATACCGACCGTTGTCGTGAGATTTGATGATTAGGGCCGATCCGGACTGACGGAGCCCGATATTTGAGACATTGATACAGTGAGATATTGAGACAGATATGATTTCATATTTGGTGTCGATGCATGACACGGGTTTTCAGATGATTTCTTGCTGGTACCTAGCTATTTTACAGATATTCATTTTCTAAAGTTAAGAATGCAGTATCCCTAGCATTTAAAACACTTAAAGATTTAGTAATGATATTGCATACATGTGCATGCATACTAGAGCTATTATATCACATATGGACATACATGTTGTGGTGCATTGCGTGCATTCTTACGATTGCCTTACTAGATGTTATATTCTACTCACGAGCTGGCAACTCACCCCCGTTGTGCCACAGTGTCTTGCAGGTCGGACCCGTCATTCTTGTAGCGGCGGGCTATCTTATCATCAGCTCCTTTTGCTCAGACTCGCGACATCGCCCGTAGGTGGGTTGCGAGCACACTTTATTTCTTTTTGCTTTACCATTGTATCTAGTATTTTCCATCTACCACTTTATATTGTATATGTGACCTAGTGGTGAGAATGAGAGATTTGTATATTTGTGGTTTCTTTTGGGTCGAGCTCACTTGAGCCGTCGTTGTGTTTTCTGATATTTTGCGTTTCTTTTATGCTCTTTTCTTGATATTGCTATTATATTGCATGTGGTTGTGATCCGCTATGGGCGAAGAGCTAGCTTCCGCTTGGGGATGCCATTTTTATGATTACAGGTATATTATCTTGTTGTACCCATTTTGGGGGGATAGAAAATACAGGGGAGACTCTGCCGAAATTTTCGGAAATTTTTGATGTTTTAAAAAGGGATTCTATGCAACTTAAATGATTTTTAAAAACCATTTTAATTAAAGGTTTTCCTTCACTCTCTTTTGATTTTGGTTTAGATTCGTCTGGGCTTTGGCTGACTTAGCTTACGGTACGCCTTTAGACGTCTCGTAATCTAAGTGCCAGTCGCGTTCCGTACTTTCGGGTCGTGACAAAGTTGGTATCAGAGCGTAGGTTTTACCTTTCTGAGTGTAGGGCGACCTTGGTAGATGGAGTAGGTGACTTAAGCAGAGTGGCGTAGCGTGGGTATGATCCGCGGCATACTTACGATACGGTACTCCGCCTAAGTGACCTTAGGACATAATTGCTTGTATTTCCTTTCTTGATTTCTTGCATTCCTTGATTCAATTGCATTGTCATTATCAGTCCTGTTTCTTATTCCAGCTTCGATGCCGCCAAAGACTACGAGAGCTCAGCGGGCTGCCGTTAGGGATGAGATTCGGGCGGGCCCGTCTGAGGCGAGGATCGAGCGGGATGATACACCTACCCCTCAGGGTCATACTGATCCGCCTTATCCAGATCGTATTGCCAGACTAGAGGCCGGCATGCAAGAGTTGCGACAGATGATGGGATCTTTAGTTGAGTCCAGCCGGGCACAGAGATCTGAGGACGTTCTTTCCACCGCACAGACCACGATCGTACCTGCTGCACAGATGGTCACTCCTGCTGAACTATGGAGACTATCCCTGTTTCACTACAGGAGTTCATGAGATTGAGACCTCCAGCTTTTACCGGTACAGATGCGACAGAGGACCCACAGGCATTTCTTGATAGGATGGCTCGGATTTGCCGTTCGTTGAGGTGTTCTGATGATAGATTGGTGGAGTTTGCGAGTTTTCGTCTGGAGGGTCTTGCCCAGACATGGTACGATTCAGTAGAGAGAGGCCGAGCTGCAGGTCTGCCTTTTATGACCTGGGATGAGTTTACATCTGCATATCTTGCCCGTTTTCTTCTGGAGAGTGTCCGAGATGCTCGAGCCCGTAGTTTTGAGTCTTTGCGCAAGACTCCTGGGATGACAGTGTCGGAGTATGATATACAGTTTACCCAGTTGTCTCGATATGCTCCGTACCTAGTCGACACAGAGGAGAAGAGAATAAAGAGGTTTGTACGGGGGCTTGATACACAGCTATTCCTTGCCATCGGCACCCAGCACTTTGATACATACGCTGCCGCGATGGATGCAGCCATACTTTTGGAGGAGCGTATTTCTGAGACTCCGGTCGTTTCTGGGCCAAAGAGGATCCGTACTGATACGCCAGCTCAGCGGCAGATGGGTAGACACCGCGATAGATTATTTCCGGGAGATGGTGGAGGCAGAGGATTGAGACGAGGTCAGTTATTTGGTTCATATCCACAGACCCAGCAGTCGTCTCCAGGATGTTTTCGGTGTGGGAGTCAGTACCACCGTGTCAGAGACTGTACCATGGGACGTCCGGGCGCGGCGACAGTCCCGCATGTGACTTTATCACCCTCACCACCTTCTCAGAGAGCTTTACTTCCTACTCCTGACGATACTCCACGTCAGTCAGATGCTTCTAGAGGCCGTGGGCGTGGCGGTCCAGTTCCGAGAGGACGAGGTGACAGACGCAGAGGCAGAGGCCGAGGTAGAGGCAGAGGACAGCCAGCTATTAGTGGTGGACATGCCCGAGTGTTCGCATTGACTCCTCAGGATGCACAGGCATCCAATGCCGTCGTGACAGGTACTCTGCCAGTATGTTCTTTTGATGCACGGGTATTATTTGATCCAGGCTCCACACATTCCTATGTATCCACGTACTTTGCACCGAGGTTGGGCCGAGAGTCTTCTCTGTTAGATCAGCCGCTTGTCGTTATTACCCCGGTAGGCGAGTCTTTTGTTGCCCGTTTTGTGTACCGATCGTGTTCCGTTCGTATCGGGGAGAGAGATTCTTCAGTAGATTTGATTCTCCTCGATATGCTAGACTTTGACGTTCTTCTTGGTATGGACTGGCTAGCCACCTGTTATGCATCCGTGGACTGCCGTGAAAAAGCAGTCAGATTCAGTTTTCCTGGTGAGCCGGTTCTTATTATTCAGGGAGATCGTAGTGCTACCCTTCCCAGCTTGATTTCTTCTCTTCGCGCTGGTCAACTCTTAAGGAAAGGGTGTCAGGGATTCTTAGCCTATATTTGTGATACTAGCTACACAGAGGTTCCGTTGGACCAGGTCCCTGTTGTGAGAGAGTTTCCTGATGTATTCCCTGACGAGCTGCCTGGTCTGCCACCAGAGCGCGAGATTGAGTTCTGTATTGACTTGATCCCTGGCACGGGGCCTATCTCTATACCGCCTTATCGGATGGCCCCGGCGGAGCTGAGAGAGCTAAAGGATCAGTTACAGGACTTGCTGGACAAAGGGCTTATCCGACCGAGTGTGTCACCTTGGGGTGCTCCCATCTTGTTTGTTAAGAAGAAGGACGGAAGTATGCGTTTATGCATTGATTATCGTCAGCTGAACCGGGTTACTGTGCGGAACAGGTATCCCCTACCCCGCATTGATGACTTATTTGATCAGCTCCAGGGTGCAGGGTTTTTCTTGAAGGTTGATTTACTGTCAGGTTATCACCAGTTGCGGGTTCGGAAGGAGGATATTCCGAAGACCGCTTTCCGTACTCGTTATGGTCATTATGAGTTCTTAGTGATGTCGTTCGGGCCCACCAATGCCCCGGCAGCATTTATGGATTTGATGAACCGTGTATTCAGGCCGTATCTCGATCGGTTCATTATTGTGTTCATTGACGACATCTTGGTTTATTCTCGGAGCCGGGAGGAGCATGAGCAGCACTTACGTATCACATTGCAGACTTTGAGGGAGAATCAGCTGTTCGCCAAATTCTCCAAGTGCGCATTCTGGTTAGACAGTGTCGACTTCTTAGGTCATGTGGTGACGAGAGATGGTATTTGTGTGGACCCGAGGAAGATCGAGGCAGTTCAGCGTTGGCCTAGACCAGTATCAGTTACAGAGGTTCGCAGTTTTCTGGGTCTGGCCGGCTATTATCGACGTTTCGTCCAGGATTTCTCCCGCATTGCTGCACCATTGACCGGGTTGACCCGGAAGGGGGTTCCTTTTGATTGGACCCAGGCATGTGAGGATAGTTTCCAGCAGTTGAAGACTCGTCTGACTACTGCACCAGTGTTAGCATTGCCTTCAGGATCAGGCGGGTTCGTGGTATATTGTGATGCTTCTAGAGTGGGGCTGGGATGTGTATTGATGCAGCACGACAGAGTTATTGCGTATGCTTCTCGGCAGCTGAGGAAACACGAACAGAACTACCCCACCCATGATTTAGAGATGGCTGCAGTGGTATTTGCACTTAAGATCTGGAGACATTACCTATACGGTGAGTCATGCCAGATATTCACTGACCACAAGAGTTTGAAGTATATCTTCCAGCAGCGAGACCTGAACCTGAGACAGCACCGTTGGATGGAGTTGGTGAAAGATTATGACTGCGAGATTTTATACCATCCGGGCAAGGTGAATGTGGTGGCAGATGCATTGAGTAGAAGGCCCGGAGGTAGCTTATCTTGTTTGAGTGCAGTGCAGATGCAGTCGTCGGCGGATTGGCAGGTGTTATGTGACAGCAGAGTGCAGTTCGAGTTTACCCCTACAGGGGGACAGCTGGCCCATTTCAGATCACGCCCACAGTTACTTGACCGTATCCGCGAGGCACAGTCCGGCGATGCCCGTATTTTAGAGATTATTGAGCAGATTCGGCAGGGCAGAGTTTCTGAGTTCGTGATTGATGATCAGGGGATACTTTGATTTGGGACTCGACTGTGTGTGCCAGATTCAGAGGGACTGAGGCGTGATATTCTCGAGGAGGCATATAGATCAGTATACAGTGTTCAACCAGGTTCCACCAAGATGTACCGTGATTTGAGAGAGGTTTACTGGTGGGACGGGATGAAGAAGGATATTACAGACTTTGTGTCGAGATGCCTGACTTGTCAGCAAGTCAAGGCCGAGCACCAGAGGCCAGCAGGCGAGTTACAACCTTTGCCCATCCCTGAGTGGAAGTGGGAGCAGGTCTCCATAGACTTCATTATGGGTCTACCCAGGACCAGTCGAGGGTACGACTCTATATGGGTGATTGTGGATCGACTGACGAAAGCGGCTCACTTTCTGCCAGTGAAGACCACTTTTGGATTTTCTCAGTACGCCCAGGTTTATATTGATGAGATCGTGCGACTGCATGGTGTTCCGACTTGCATCGTGTCCGACCGGGGCACCCAGTTTACCAGCCGATTGTGGCAGAAACTTCAGGAAGCATTGAGCACCCGATTGAGTTTTAGCACAGCCTTTCATCCGCAGACTGACAGTCAGTCAGAGCGTACTATTCAGACTCTTGAGGACATGCTCAGAGCTTGCGTTTTAGATTTCGGTGGTAGCTGGGATCGTCATTTGCCTTTGATCGAGTTTTCCTACAATAATAGCTTCCAGGAGACGATTCAGATGGCACCTTTTGAGGCTTTATATGGGAGGAGATGTCGATCGCCTGTATGTTGGACAGAGCTCAGGGAGAGCTGTATTTTAGGGCCGCAGATTGTACAGGAGACGACCGAGAAGATACAGCTCATTCGGGACAGGATGAGAGCGGCACAGAGCAGGCAGAAATCATATGCTGACAGGCGCCGTCGCCGACTCGAGTTCGCTGTTGGCGATCATGTTTTCCTGAAGGTCTCTCCGATGAAAGGTGTGATGAGATTTGGGCGGAAAGGGAAGCTGAGTCCTAGATATATTGGTCCTTTCGAGATCCTAGAGCGTGTTGGTCCAATCGCTTATCGGTTAGCTCTTCCGCCTAGCTTCCCCGATGTTCACCCCGTATTCCATGTCTCGATGCTCCGCAGGTACCTTCATGATCCTTCCCAGATGATTCAGCACCAAACGATCCAGTTAGAGCGTGATCTTTCTTTCACCGAGCAGCCGGTTGTCATTTTGGATCGGCAGGTGAAGAAATTGAGGTCGAAGGTTATACCGTCCGTCAAGGTCCTTTGGCGTGGCCC
Source organism: Agapanthus africanus (assembly GCA_030015575.1). Taxonomy (NCBI): domain Eukaryota; kingdom Viridiplantae; phylum Streptophyta; class Magnoliopsida; order Asparagales; family Amaryllidaceae; genus Agapanthus; species Agapanthus africanus. The sequence goes on along the minus strand of CM057340.1, from coordinate 318,563,503 downwards.
GAACAGCGAGGAGGTCACCTGGGAGACCGAGGTCGAGATGAGGAAGAGATATCCCCATCTTTTTGAAGGTACGCGTAGTTAAATTCTAAATTCGGGGACCGAATTTCTTTAAGGGGGGAAGATTGTAACCCTTCGAAAATCGTTTAGGCAGTTTTTCGGTAATCGGTTAATTTTTCGGCTTTTTCCGTAAAAAGTCAAAATAGGTATTTTTCATTGTAGACCTAATTATACAAAATTTAGATAAGATATTACTATAATTTTGTCACTAAAATGTCACTTATAATTTTCTAGTTAAATAAAAAAAATTCGTAATTAATTATTTTTTTAAATTATTTTGAGCCTTTTTAAATACATTAAATTAGTGATAAATACAAATTTAATTAGGTAAATATCATAATTAGGAGTCTTTATAAGCTAAAATATGGTGTTAATAAAATTGTATCATGACTTGCAACATTTTAGTTTTATGGTGTGAAAATTATGAAAAAAATGATGTAAAAAGGGGTTTTTTTGTAAAAAGTTGATGTGAAATGCATTAAATGAGATGTGAGGGATCTTTTTGACCTAGAAACTTCTCCAAAAACCCCACACCGTCCTCGTCTTCACCTCTGGCCGAAAATAGCAGCAGCTCCCCCTCTTTTCACCTCAATTCTTGCTTCAAAAATCAAGAAAAATCCATAAAAATTCACCATTTTCTTCTCCAATTCAATGCTAAACCCTAATCCACTCTCTCCTCAACCAAATTTAGTTCAAAACTAGAAGAAAAGAGGCTTCTTTGGTTGCTTGATCATGCTAGGGTTACATTTGTGAGGTGAAATTCTAAACTAGTTTGTTAACTTGTAGTTTATGTGTGCCAAAATTCAATTTTGAAGTATTAATTTAGTTGTAAATTCTTGTTCATGAAAATCAAGAATGGGATTTGGTGTTGAACTAGGGTTTGAAGCATGGTTGTTAGAGTTAAGTTAGGGCTTTGGTTACCTATTTGATTAGAGTGGTTAATTGCGGAGGGTTACGCTCGCTAAGTCGTTAAATTGCGACGTTTGCATCGAATCGGTTTGAAATTTGCTTACTAGATTTTTACAAAAATTAGAATGCGATCAAATTGTGTTATGTTAGCGATATAATTAGCTTCGTATAGGACTATTAGAGTGCGCGAACTTGGGGTTTCGTCTAGTCGGGTTTTAGTTTGGTCGATTTCCCCGAAATGACGATTCTAGTTAACGATTAGCGATTTTCAAGCGTTTTCCCGCGCACCGAGTGTATGTTATGTTTAATTCGAGAGCGTCGATAATTGTATATTGTGACTTGCATCGTTTTAGGTTTTGTAATCTTATACTTGGTGTTGTGCAAATATAGGATCGGTCGGGGAAACATCGGACACGGCACGTAAAGGCAAGGCGGTGGTCGGATCGGGTTAGCGGGGATTTCAGGTGAGTAGATGTATTCATCTATGGGGGAATCGTCTGAATGGCGCGAGGCGCCCCCCTAGTTAGGATTACCCTACTTTTTGCAAGATTTATATTGTTAGCTAGCTTATCCATTCATGTAGACTGCATACCCTTATAGCGAACAGTATATTAGATTGCATGGACATTCATCTATACTTATGCGATATCACTTCGTAGGACACGAACACCATTACCATTGGCATCTGTTGCACGCGCACTATTCATGTGATACACACGCCTTTGGTAATTGCCATGCCACGTGCACCATAGAACCTTTTTAACTTAATAACGCCATTTGCATTCATACATGATATATGGAATTGCATAGCATGCATATACCTCGCATTACCATCTTATCTACATAGATTTCTAGCCAAAACTCACATCATATACATTGATATCATAGACATTTATCATATATAACTTGTGAACATTATGATTTTCTTGAGGATTTCAGTATTGCTGCGATTTCTGGATTTTTGGGGAAAACCGCAAGAATTTAACAAAAGCTTATATTTATCATTTTTAAAACAAAGTTGCGGTTTTCTCGTGATGTATGTGTCGTTCACCATGAGTTTTCATGTTTTCTGTTGGATTTCGAGACCCGATTCGAGGAGCGGATGAACCGTCTCGGGTATATGGTGGGCCCGGTATGGTACCCCGGGGCAAGAAGATCGAGTTGTAGACGATGAGCCTGGCAGGGGAAGACTACCTACCGGTGATGTCTGGCGCGGCGGATATCCGGAGGATACCGACCGTTGTCGTGAGATTTGATGATTAGGGCCGATCCGGACTGACGGAGCCCGATATTTGAGACATTGATACAGTGAGATATTGAGACAGATATGATTTCATATTTGGTGTCGATGCATGACACGGGTTTTCAGATGATTTCTTGCTGGTACCTAGCTATTTTACAGATATTCATTTTCTAAAGTTAAGAATGCAGTATCCCTAGCATTTAAAACACTTAAAGATTTAGTAATGATATTGCATACATGTGCATGCATACTAGAGCTATTATATCACATATGGACATACATGTTGTGGTGCATTGCGTGCATTCTTACGATTGCCTTACTAGATGTTATATTCTACTCACGAGCTGGCAACTCACCCCCGTTGTGCCACAGTGTCTTGCAGGTCGGACCCGTCATTCTTGTAGCGGCGGGCTATCTTATCATCAGCTCCTTTTGCTCAGACTCGCGACATCGCCCGTAGGTGGGTTGCGAGCACACTTTATTTCTTTTTGCTTTACCATTGTATCTAGTATTTTCCATCTACCACTTTATATTGTATATGTGACCTAGTGGTGAGAATGAGAGATTTGTATATTTGTGGTTTCTTTTGGGTCGAGCTCACTTGAGCCGTCGTTGTGTTTTCTGATATTTTGCGTTTCTTTTATGCTCTTTTCTTGATATTGCTATTATATTGCATGTGGTTGTGATCCGCCATGGGCGAAGAGCTAGCTTCCGCTTGGGGATGCCATTTTTATGATTACAGGTTTATTATCTTGTTGTACCCATTTTGGGGGGATAGAAAATACAGGGGAGACTCTGCCGAAATTTTCGGAAATTTTTGATGTTTTAAAAAGGGATTCTATGCAACTTAAATGATTTTTAAAAACCATTTTAATTAAAGGTTTTCCTTCACTCTCTTTTGATTTTGGTTTAGATTCGTCTGGGCTTTGGCTGACTTAGCTTACGGTACGCCTTTAGACGTCTCGTAATCTAAGTGCCAGTCGCGTTCCGTACTTTCGGGTCGTGACAAAGTTGGTATCAGAGCGTAGGTTTTACCTTTCTGAGTGTAGGGCGACCTTGGTAGATGGAGTAGGTGACTTAAGTAGAGTGGCGTAGCGTGGGTATGATCCGCGGCATACTTACGATACGGTACTCCGCCTAAGTGACCTTAGGACATAATTGCTTGTATTTCCTTTCTTGATTTCTTGCATTCCTTGATTCAATTGCATTGTCATTATCAGTCCTGTTTCTTATTCCAGCTTCGATGCCGCCAAAGACTACGAGAGCTCATCGGGCTGCCGTTAGGGATGTGATTCGGGCGGGCCCGTCTGAGGCGAGGATCGAGCGGGATGATACACCTACCCCTCAGGGTCATACTGATCCACCTTATCCAGATCGTATTGCCAAACTAGAGGCCGGCATGCAAGAGTTGCGACAGATGATGGGATCTTTAGTTGAGTCCAGCCGGGCACAGAGATCCGAGGACGTTCTTTCCACCGCACAGACCACGATCGTACCTGCTGCACAGATGGTCACTCCTGCTGAACTACGGAGACTATCCCTGTTTCACTACAGGAGTTCATGAGATTGAGACCTCCAGCTTTTACCGGTACAGATGCGACAGAGGACCCACAGGCATTTCTTGATAGGATGGCTCGGATTTGCCGTTCGTTGAGGTGTTCTGATGATAGATTGGTGGAGTTTGCGAGTTTTCGTCTGGAGGGTCTTGCCCAGACATGGTACGATTCAGTAGAGAGAGGCCGAGTTGCAGGTCTGCCTTTTATGACCTGGGATGAGTTTACATCTGCATATCTTGCCCGTTTTCTTCTGGAGAGTGTCCGAGATGCTCGAGCCCGTAGTTTTGAGTCTTTGCGCAAGACTCTTGGGATGACAGTGTCGGAGTATGATATACAGTTTACCCAGTTGTCTCGATATGCTCCGTACCTAGTCGACACAGAGGAGAAGAGAATAAAGAGGTTTGTACGAGGGCTTGATACACAGCTATTCCTTGCCATCGGCACCCAGCACTTTGATACATACGCTGCCGCGATGGATGCAGCCATACTTTTGGAGGAGCGTATTTCTGAGACTCCGGTCGTTTCTGGGCCGAAGAGGATCCGTACTGATACGCCAGCTCAGCGGCAGATGGGTAGACACCGCGATAGATTATTTCCGGGAGATGGTGGAGGCAGAGGATTGAGACGAGGTCAGTTATTTGGTTCATATCCACAGACCCAGCAGTCGTCTCCAGGATGTTTTCGGTGTGGGAGTCAGTACCACCGTGTCAGAGACTGTACCATAGGACGTCCGGGCGCGGCGACAGTCCCGCATGTGACTTTACCACCCTCACCACCTTCTCAGAGAGCTTTACTTCCTACTCCTGACGATACTCCACGTCAGTCAGATGCTTCTAGAGGCCGTGGGCGTGGCGGTCCAGTTCCGAGAGGACGAGGTGACAGAGGCAGAGGCAGAGGCCGAGGTAGAGGCAGAGGACAGCCAGCTATTAGTGGTGGACATGCCCGAGTGTTCGCATTGACTCCTCAGGATGCACAGGCATCCAATGCCGTCGTGACAGGTACTCTGCCAGTATGTTCTTTTGATGCACGGGTATTATTTGATCCAGGCTCCACACATTCCTATGTATCCACGTACTTTGCACCGAGGTTGGGCCGAGAGTCTTCTCTGTTAGATCAGCCGCTTGTCGTTATTACCCCGGTAGGCGAGTCTTTTGTTGCCCGTTTTGTGTACCGATCGTGTTCCGTTCGTATCGGGGAGAGAGATTCTTCAGTAGATTTGATTCTCCTCGATATGCTAGACTTTGACGTTCTTCTTGGTATGGACTGGCTAGCCACCTGTTATGCATCCGTGGACTGCCGTGAAAAAGCAGTCAGATTCAGTTTTCCTGGTGAGCCGGTTCTTATTATTCAGGGAGATCGTAGTGCTACCCTTCCCAGCTTGATTTCTTCTCTTCGCGCTGGTCAACTCTTAAGGAAAGGGCGTCAGGGATTCTTAGCCTATATTTGTGATACTAGCTACACAGAGGTTCCGTTGGACCAGGTCCCTGTTGTGAGAGAGTTTCCTGATGTATTCCCTGACGAGCTGCCTGGTCTGCCACCAGAGCGCGAGATTGAGTTCTGTATTGACTTGATCCCTGGCACGGGGCCTATCTCTATACCGCCTTATCGGATGGCCCCGGCGGAGCTGAGAGAGCTAAAGGATCAGTTACAGGACTTGCTGGACAAAGGGCTTATCCGACCGAGTGTGTCACCTTGGGGTGCTCCCATCTTGTTTGTTAAGAAGAAGGACGGAAGTATGCGTTTATGCATTGATTATCGTCAGCTGAACCGGGTTACTGTGCGGAACAGGTATCCCCTACCCCACATTGATGACTTATTTGATCAGCTCCAGGGTGCAGGGTTTTTCTTGAAGGTTGATTTACTGTCAGGTTATCACCAGTTGCGGGTTCGGAAGGAGGATATTCCGAAGACCGCTTTCCGTACTCGTTATGGTCATTATGAGTTCTTAGTGATGTCGTTCGGGCCCACCAATGCCCCGGCAGCATTTATGGATTTGATGAACCGTGTATTCAGGCCGTATCTCGATCGGTTCATTATTGTGTTCATTGACGACATCTTGGTTTATTCTCGGAGCCGGGAGGAGCATGAGCAGCACTTACGTATCACATTGCAGACTTTGAGGGAGCATCAGCTGTTCGCCAAATTCTCCAAGTGCGCATTCTGGTTAGACAGTGTCGACTTCTTAGGTCATGTGGTGACGAGAGATGGTATTTGTGTGGACCCGAGGAAGATCGAGGCAGTTCAGCGTTGGCCTAGACCAGTATCAGTTACAGAGGTTCGCAGTTTTCTAGGTCTGGCCGGCTATTATCGAAGTTTCGTCCAGGATTTCTCCCGCATTGCTGCACCATTGACCGGGTTGACCCGGAAGGGGGTTCCTTTTGATTGGACCAAGGCATGTGAGGATAGTTTCCAGCAGTTGAAGACTCGTCTGACTACTGCACCAGTGTTAGCATTGCCTTCAGGATCAGGCGGGTTCGTGGTATATTGTGATGCTTCTAGAGTGGGGCTGGGATGTGTATTGATGCAGCACGATAGAGTTATTGCGTATGCTTCTCGGCAGCTGAGGAAACACGAACAGAACTACCCCACCCATGATTTAGAGATGGCTGCAGTGGTATTTGCACTTAAGATCTGGAGACATTACCTATACGGTGAGTCGTGCCAGATATTCACTGACCACAAGAGTTTGAAGTATATCTTCCCGCAGCGAGACCTGAACCTGAGACAGCGCCGTTGGATGGAGTTGGTGAAAGATTATGACTGCGAGATTTTATACCATCCGGGCAAGGTGAATGTGGTGGCAGATGCATTGAGTAGAAGGCCCGGAGGTAGCTTATCTTGTTTGAGTGCAGTGCAGATGCAGTCGTCGGCGGATTGGCAGGTGTTATGTGACAGCAGAGTGCAGTTCGAGTTTACCCCTACAGGGGGACAGCTGGCCCATTTCAGATCACGCCCACAGTTACTTGACCGTATCCGCGAGGCACAGTCCGGCGATGCCCGTATTTTAGAGATTATTGAGCAGATTCGGCAGGGCAGAGTTTCTGAGTTCGTGATTGATGATCAGGGGATACTTCGATTTGGGACTCGACTGTGTGTGCCAGATTCAGAGGGACTGAGGCGTGATATTCTCGAGGAGGCATATAGATCAGTATACAGTGTTCAACCAGGTTCCACCAAGATGTACCGTGATTTGAGAGAGGTTTACTGGTGGGACGGGATGAAGAAGGATATTACAGACTTTGTGTCGAGATGCCTGACTTGTCAGCAAGTCAAGGCCGAGCACCAGAGGCCAGCAGGCGAGTTACAACCTTTGCCCATCCCTGAGTGGAAGTGGGAGCAGGTCTCCATGGACTTCATTATGGGTCTACCCAGGACCAGTCGAGGGTACGACTCTATATGGGTGATTGTGGATCGACTGACGAAAGCGGCTCACTTTCTGCCAGTGAAGACCACTTTTGGATTTTCTCAGTACGCCCAGGTTTATATTGATGAGATCGTGCGACTGCATGGTGTTCCGACTTGCATCGTGTCCGACCGGGGCACCCAGTTTACCAGCCGATTGTGGCAGAAACTTCAGGAAGCATTGAGCACCCGATTGAGTTTTAGCACAGCCTTTCATCCGCAGACTGACAGTCAGTCAGAGCGTACTATTCAGACTCTTGAGGACATGCTCAGAGCTTGCGTTTTAGATTTCGGTGGTAGCTGGGATCGTCATTTGCCTTTGATCGAGTTTTCCTACAATAATAGCTTCCAGGAGACGATTCAGATGGCACCTTTTGAGGCTTTATATGGGAGGAGATGTCGATCGCCTGTATGTTGGACAGAGCTCAGGGAGAGCTGTATTTTAGGGCCGCAGATTGTACAGGAGACGACCGAGAAGATACAGCTCATTCGGGACAGGATGAGAGCGGCACAGAGCAGGCAGAAATCATATGCTGACAGGCGCCGTCGCCGACTCGAGTTCGCTGTTGGCGATCATGTTTTCCTGAAGGTCTCTCCGATGAAAGGTGTGATGAGATTTGGGCGGAAAGGGAAGCTGAGTCCTAGATATATTGGTCCTTTCGAGATCCTAGAGCGTGTTGGTCCAATTGCTTATCGGTTAGCTCTTCCGCCTAGCTTCCCCGATGTTCACCCCGTATTCCATGTCTCGATGCTCCGCAAGTACCTTCATGATCCTTCCCAGATGATTCAGCACCAAACGATCCAGTTAGAGCGTGATCTTTCTTTCACCGAGCAGCCGGTTGTCATTTTGGATCGGCAGGTGAAGAAATTGAGGTCGAAGGTTATACCGTCCGTCAAGGTCCTTTGGCGTGGCCCGAACAGCGAGGAGGTCACCTGGGAGACCGAGGTCGAGATGAGGAAGAGATATCCCCATCTTTTTGAAGGTACGCGTAGTTAAATTCTAAATTCGGGGACCGAATTTCTTTAAGGGGGGAAGATTGTAACCCTTCGAAAATCGTTTAGGCAGTTTTTCGGTAATCGGTTAATTTTTCGGCTTTTTCCGTAAAAAGTCAAAATAGGTATTTTTCATTGTAGACCTAATTATACAAAATTTAGATAAGATATTACTATAATTTTGTCACTAAAATGTCACTTATAATTTTCTAGTTAAATAAAAAAATTTCGTAATTAATTATTTTTTTAAATTATTTTGAGCCTTTTTAAATACATTAAATTAGTGATAAATACAAATTTAATTAGGTAAATATCATAATTAGGAGTCTTTATAAGCTAAAATATGGTGTTAATAAAATTGTATCATGACTTGCAACATTTTAGTTTTATGGTGTGAAAATTATGAAAAAAATGATGTAAAAAGGGGTTTTTTTGTAAAAAGTTGATGTGAAATGCATTAAATGAGATGTGAGGGATCTTTTTGACCTAGAAACTTCTCCAAAAACCCCACACCCTCCTCCTCTTCACCTCTGGCCGAAAATAGCAGCAGCTCCCCCTCTTTTCACCTCAATTCTTGCTTCAAAAATCATGAAAAATCATGAAAAATCCATAAAAATTCACCATTTTCTTCTCCAATTCAATGCTAAACCCTAATCCACTCTCTCCTCAACCAAATTTAGTTCAAAACTAGAAGAAAAGAGGCTTCTTTGGTTGCTTGATCATGCTAGGGTTCCATTTGTGAGGTGAAATTCTAAACTAGTTTGTTAACTTGTAGTTTATGTGTGCCAAAATTCAATTTTGAAGTATTAATTTAGTTGTAAATTCGTGTTCATGAAAATCAAGAATGGGATTTGGTGTTGAACTAGGGTTTGAAGCATGGTTGTTAGAGTTAAGTTAGGGCTTTGGTTACCTATTTGATTAGAGTGGTTAATTGCGGAGGGTTACGCTCGCTAAGTCGTTAAATTGCGACGTTTGCATCGAATCGGTTTGAAATTTGCTTACTAGATTTTTACAAAAATTAGAATGCGATCAAATTGTGTTATGTTAGCGATATAATTAGCTTCGTATAGGACTATTAGAGTGCGCGAACTTGGGGTTTCGTCTAGTCGGGTTTTAGTTTGGTCGATTTCCCCGAAATGACGATTCTAGTTAACGATTAGCGATTTTCATGCGTTTTCCCGCGCACCGAGTGTATGTTATGTTTAATTCGAGAGCGTCGATAATTGTATATTGTGACTTGCATAGTTTTAGGTTTTGTAATCTTATACTTGGTGTTGTGCAAATATAGGATCGGTCGGGGAAACATCGGACACGGCACGTAAAGGCAAGGCGGTGGTCGGATCGGGTTAGCAGGGATTTCAGGTGAGTAGATGTATTCATCTATGGGGGAATCGTCTGAATGGCGCGAGGCGCCCCCTAGTTAGGATTACCCTACTTTTTGCAAGATTTATATTGTTAGCTAGCTTATCCATTCATGTAGACTGCATACCCTTATAGCGAACAGTATATTAGATTGCATGGACATTCATCTATACTTATGCGATATCACTTCGTAGGACACGAACACCATTACCATTGGCATCTGTTGCACGCGCACTATTCATGTGATACACACGCCTTTGGTAATTGCCATGCCACGTGCACCATAGAACCTGTTTAACTTAATAACGCCATTTGCATTCATACATGATATATGGAATTGCATAGCATGCATATACCTCGCATTACCATCATATCTACATAGATTTCTAGCCAAAACTCACATCATATACATTGATATCATAGACATTTATCATATATAACATGTGAACATTATGATTTTCTTCAGGATTTCAGTATTGTTGCGATTTCTGGATTTTTGGGGAAAACCGCAAGAATTTAACAAAAGCTTATATTTATCATTTTTAAAACAAAGTTGCGGTTTTCGCGTGATGTATGTGTCGTCCACCATGAGTTTTCATGTTTTCTGTTGGATTTCGAGACCCGATTCGAGGAGTGGATGAACCGTCTCGGGTACATGGTGGGCCCGGTATGGTACCCCGGGGCAAGAAGATCGAGTTGTAGACGATGAGCCTGGCAGGGGAAGACTACCCACCGGTGATGTCAGGTGCGGCGGATATCCGGAGGATACCGACCGTTGTCGTGAGATTTGATGATTAGGGCCGATCCGGACTGACGGAGCCCGATATTTGAGACATTGATACAGTGAGATATTGAGACAGATATGATTTCATATTTGGTGTCGATGCTTGACAAGGGTTTTCAGATGATTTCTTGCTGGTACCTAGCTATTTAACAGATATTCATTTTCTAAAGTTAAGAATGCAGTATCCCTAGCATTTAAAACACTAAAAGATTTAGTAATGACATTGCATACATGTGCATGCATACTAGAGCTATTATATCATATATGGACATACATGTTGTGGTGCATTGCATGCATTCTTACGATTGCCTTACTAGATGTTATATTCTATTCATGAGCTGGCAACTCACCCCCGTTGTGCCACAGTGTCTTGCAGGTCGGACCCGTCATTCTTGTAGCGGCGGGCTATCTTATCATCAGCTCATTTTGCTCAGACTCGCGACATCGCCCGTAGGTGGGTTGCGAGCACACTTTATTTCTTTTTGCTTTACCATTGTATCTAGTATTCTCTATCTACCACTTTATATTGTATATGTGACCTAGTGGTGAGACTGAGAGATTTGTATATTTGTGGTTTCTTTTGGGTCGAGCTCACTTGAGCCGGCGTTGTGTTTTCTGATATTTTGCGTTTCTTTTGTGCTCTTTTCTTGATATTGCTATTATATTGCTTGTGGTTGTGATCCGCCTTGGGCGAAGAGCTAGCTCCCGCTTGGGGATGCCATTTTTATGATTACAGGTTTATTATCTTGTTGTACCCATTTTGGGGGGATAGAAAATACAGGGGAGACTCTGCCGAAATTTTCGGAAATTTTTGATGTTTTAAAAAGGGATTCTATGCAACTTAAATGATTTTTAAAAACCATTTTCATTAAAGGTTTTCCTTCACTCTCTTTTGATTTTGGTTTAGATTCTTCTGGGCATTGGCTGACTTAGGTTACGGTACGCCTTTAGACGTCTCGTAATCTAAGTGCCAGTCGCGTTCCGTACTTTCGGGTCGTGACACTACGACACACAGTGAATGAGTTATCAGACTCAAAGGACTTATACAGGGTATTGTATGTTGTCCAGGGTCCATCAGGACAGAGGGGTTGGTCCTCGTACTATATTCGGTTTACTTATAACTTCTCTAGTTTTTAGACAGGTGTTTCGTGGAAACACAGGGTCTGAATTTTGAGAAGTTTTAGGTATTTGAATAGAGTAGAGAACCAGGTGTAGAAAGTATCGGGATTCTTCAAAGTGATCGTAGATGTAGACACTTGTATATGGTATTCAGTTGATAGTAATGGTTAAGAGAACTTGCTTCTCTTTCAGGTTACTCATAATTAGAAGTATTCCTAAGTTGAGTAACGCTTATCGGCCTCTTTCCATTTCGTTGACATGCGCTCGAAACAGCTGCATGATTTGAATCTGGTTCAATTAAATCAGTGCCTCTGGTCCTATATTGGACATAGAACAGTTCGTATCTTAACGATGTTAAGGTACGGGGAGTTGTCCGGCTTATGATTAGAACCAGACACAGGACAACTCAAGGCATGTTTCTGTAATGGCTGTTTGTGGGTTGACCCAGGCTTTGACGAGGGTTGATTTTCTACCATCTGGAAGATCAATAGTGATATTGTTCTGAACTCGCCACAGTTTTAAATAAAATGGATTTTTCAGAAAACAGTAGTGGGAGTATGGTAGAACTGGAAGTGATTCCAGAACCACAAACGATTACTGAAGATTTGATAGGAACCAAAAGATTCAATCTGGTTTGACATTCCATTGGCCACTCCGCAGATAAGGTGGGTAACTTCAGGCACCCGAGAGGTACTCCGGTAGCCTCAAGGACGGTGACAAGGAAGTTCTTGTTTACCCACAATTGCCATTGCTGTTGTTCCAGACCGTGAGACCCGGCAAGAGGATGAATATAGCGTCGTTCTAAACTTGCTTTGGAAGTGTACGTGTATATGACTCTGCCAGAGGGTAGTCGTGATCAGTGGGAGCAGCGGAAGCATTGGTGGACAGGTAGCTTATGTCTATTTATAGACTAAAGCAGATGTAGCGGAGATAGATCATCAATTTCTGATGTGACAGTCATAGGTTTGACTTCATCAGAATAGGGGATGGATCTGTTAAGAAGGTAGTAGGGTGTGATGTTATGGTATTTGGATGACATACACAGAGTAGGAAGTGATATTCGTATACTACGATCGGTTATACCTTGGTCGTCACACAGTGGTTTCTCCACATGGGACTTGGACATTATATCAGACATACTGGTTACTAGATCTATGGTTGTAGATCTAGATTTGGGTGGTTTCCCAATTAAGGGTACTTAGACAGCATTCTAAGAGTATTTAGAATGGATGACTCCTGGCACGGTAGTGTACCTGCAAGTGATGGAGTCACCCTCCCTAAAGGTGTCTTATAGACTAAAGTAGAGAGGGATGTGCATGATTGGTAGATCATTTGCTTAGGCAATTGAGTCAATCATGAGATGTCAAGTACCACACCAGATGCTGCTCTTGCACTAGATGCAATAAGTTGACATTAATCCAATCCTGGAGAAACAGTTGGAAGAAGTTTTAGAACATAAGTGGATGTTCTAGGGATATGATAACGGAAGCCTCTTTCGAGAGACAGTTATCATTCCAGGCTTCCAAGGTGACATGGACGACAAGGAGGTTGTCAGAGTTATAGTTTTCCTTCTGACGAGGGGCAGTATTTTGGACAGGTGGTCCAAGGCAATACTGATGGAGGCATGGCGCAGGATACTGATTAAGTTCAGTTGACGATACAGTCTAAGAAGTTTGGTTTTGGAGTTCATTTATGAGCTAGGTCCCATCAGACATCCAGACATATTCTAAGACAGGTATTGATCATTTTGGGAGATGGTTTTCTCCGCGAACTTGAGATATAGAGAGACATAGAAAGAAACATCAAAGCGGATCTACTCACTGAGGCTATTCCTCGAACGCAATAGTTTCGCAAACGAGCTTTGTGAGACTGACAAGTAGAGGAGTTGGGTGTTCGGTATCACACAGGCTGTGAGTATGCGACATCGCAATAATTAGCCTTAAGTGCAAGTGGGAGATTGTTGGAGATAGTGCCCTCAGAGTCAATTATTGGATCACAGGCACGTGATTGCAATGATTGAGGGAGGACCTGTCCCGGTAGGACAGTCTTAGTCGAGATGATAGTATGCTATCTGGTTTATCTTTATCATCGTGTACTTCTTAGGTGACCTGACAGGTCGCTATTACACGTTGATAGAGCCCTTAGGATTCTTGCTTGACCACCAGCAGTATGAGGGCGATCATATAAGTGGGAGCTGGGGTCTATAAGCACATCCTTAAAGGGTCCCTAGTCGTGCGAGTTTCGAGACAGGGCATCGATACTCCAGAGTAGACTAGTGTATACAGTCGAGACCCCGAATAGGGGCGGTGGCCGGTCTCACAAGCCAATGGTGTCAGTTGGATCACCTAAGATGTATACAGGTGCTCATTGGGTTATGAGTACACCGGACAGGACTCGCCGGGAACATGCTAGTTGGTCTTATACCAGACGTCAGATAGCAGTTCCCAGGTGACATGTGTACAGGTTAGTTCATCGACCTGAGGATCGTCATTTGTCTCGTGTGAGTTCCCACTGTACTTTGATTACTACCCTACCACGCTCAAAGGAGACGTGCAAACTGGTTTTAGTTGGGTACAGTCCCGAGCCACATGGAGGCAGTGAGCGTATCTTCAGGGGTTCGTCTCTCCCGGTATTGGGGGCGAGGTCGCGCTGTGTCTAGGAGAGCCACTACACAAAGCCCTCGGCCGAGGCAGGAAATTTACTGGTAGGTATTCCAGTAGTATCTCAGGGTGTTCTGGGCTACACTCCGACACGACTTGTACCGCTTTTAGGGGTCTGACTTTTACCAACCCCCTAGGCCCGCCATGCGATGCTCATAGACGAACGGATCGGACTGTACGGATATTGTCACTGACAGACTCAGTAGGGTGTCAGGATGAGTTCGCTCATCGACGTCCCTTTTGGTCAATGCCTGGTAGCCCGTCACGTATTGGCTTATACCTCTGACGTGCTAGTGGTTAAATCCACAACCATGGTGTTGACGAGTCTTTAGAGTCCCCCACATTCAGTTACTCAGCTTTCGGGCAAAAAGCTGTAGAGGCCGTATGGAGATATGGCAAGGTCCGATCAGATACGTGCGGTATTGCACGGATCAGGATCGGACAGTTTGTACTAGAGGCCATATGGAGATATGGTAGGATTCGATCAGATACGTGCAGTATTGCACGGATCAGGATCGAACGGATATTACTAGCCGGCTTTGGTTTAAGCCGGATCCTAGTATAGTACAGTGTAGATTTTGTCTCTTGGCATTTGTATTTCGGTCGGAATACAAATGCGGGTGTGTATACACAGTATTGGGGTTTTCCTGTAATTTATTATGGGACCAGTTTTCTGGAGTTGCCAGTTTGCTTTCCGTTTCGGCCATATTTCTTTGTATCCTTCATTGGCCGAAGATTGGTGGAGGAGGGCTTATTTGCATTGTGCAAATAAGCTTTTGTGGAGAGTGTTCTTTGCATTTTGTTGGATCATGATGGCTCACCATCAGTTGACTTTCCTTCTTCATGATGGCTTGACTTTTATATGATATGGTTGTTGATGATGGCATGACTTTTGGAAGTGATGATTGTTGTTTGAGTGTTGGACTTTCCTAGCTATCATTCCTTTGCATGATAGCCTTCTCTCTCTATCCTTTTGGATTATTGGATGGCTCTCTCATTCTTTTGATCCACTCTCCACTCTTTCACTCTCTTGCAATTGCAAGGGCCGGCCACTTAAGGGGAGGGCTGCCCAATTTTGTATGTGTGGGTTTTTGCTTCATGTCATGCTCTAAAATCCCCAAGTCCCTCCACATAGCTCTTGTATCATCCCTCCACCAAAAAGGAAAACTCCATAACCCCAAATGAGACATGGTTCTTCACTTCACATTCTACAGCAAATCTTGGGCACGTCGACTAGCCAGCTTCGTGCCCGAGTTGCCTCGGCATTGAGGTGGGAGCCCGTAAAAGATGTAGGCGATGTGGTGCACTTCCGGGGACGAGGTGGAGACAGGACATTCCGCGGGAGATCGGGACGACGACGAGAAGACCGGAGGACTCGGATCAGTCGGTATATCTCTATTCCCCATCTTGTAGTTAGCTAGGACTAGTTAATGGTTCGATCCGGGTTTTAGTGCGCGGTGGTGCCGGTTTGCTAGTTTGCAAAATTAAAGTTAACCATCGCTTCCGCATTTGGCCTCAGGATGGAGGCCGGGGCGCCGCCGTGCACTTACAATGGAGGAAGTGATCGGATCGCGGGGATTCGACTCTCCCGGTTTTGGGGGTTGATGTCGCGTCGTGTACGGATGGCCATCACCATAAATCCGTGGCCATGGTGGACGAGAATTACCGATCCAGGATCGATAGTTTCTCAGGTTGTGATGGATTTCATACAGACACTAAATATCGCGTTGTTGGGGGTCCGACTTTATCCACCCCCCTAGACTCGATATGCAATACTCTTAGACGAACAGACCGGACTGTACGGATATTATCACTGATAGGCTCAGTAGGGGTTCAGGATGAGTTTGCTCGTCGGCCTCCCTTTCGCTCAATACCTGGGTAGCCGTTACGTACAGCTAGTGCCGCTGACGTGCTTGTGGTTAAACCCACTACCAGCGTATTGACAAGTTTTTAGAGTCCCACTTAGAGGGTTTTTACGGTTCAGGCGATATGGTGTACATGAGTTATGTTGGTACATACAGGTGTCCGATTAAATATGTGCATTTGCTGCGCAGACTTTAATCGGACGGTTGATAATACTAGCGGCTTAGAATTAAGCCAGTTTATTAAATCAGGTTTTTGATTTAATAATTTATATTTGTATTTGTATATACGTATTCTAGTATTATTGTTCACTATTCGTTTTCTCTCTCGGCTATTCGTATTTTGGTACGAATACATGTATATGTATTTCGATACATGTACCAGAAGTATTCCGTATTTTATACGGAATAGCTTGTAGAAGAAGTTGCCACCTCATTTATATGATTTACCTTTTTGGAAAATCATTTGTTTTATAAATGAGGTGGAATATGTAAGGTGGCATGAGGCATGGAGTGGCATGGGTCAAAGCATGTTGAAAAGTATGGTTCAAATTGTTTAATGAAATTAAACAAATGACATTTTTTGATGGTGGGGAGAGAGGGGGCCGGCCATATGATTGGGAGGGATGGTTTTTCATTTGGATTGAAGAGATTTTCACAAAGCAAGCCCACTCTCTCACTCTCATTCATCACAAGCACACTTAACCATTTTTGTTCATGCCACTAGTTTAGTTCACCTCTTCTTCATCTTCTATTGTTGCTCACTTGAGCTTATGGATGAGAGAAAAATAATAGTGACACAATCCTACACCTCAACTCTCCACCACTAGCAATCTTTGAGAGTCGGTTGGTCCGCTTGGCGAACCTGGAGCTTGTGCCGTTTCCCTCGGGTGGATCATCGGAGACGAAGGAAGACCGGCAACCAAACTACTTCAACGAGCCGCTAGTTGCTTGGAATGAAGACCGAAGGATTCGGATCATCTCGGTATAACCTTTCTAACTTTTAGTTAGCTCGCTAGTATAGGGTTTAAGGTCGATCCGGAAATCGGGTAACGGTAGCGCCGGTTTCAGAAATTTTTGTTCCGCATTTTGGCCGCGTTTTGACGGCTGGGGCACTGCCGGGACCCTACATCAAGTTACCTAGGCCCAAAAACAAAAGACAATTTTAGCGTGAAAATCATGAAGATTTAATGCGAACGGAGATATAACCGGTAGTTCAATCATTTTTTTGGATAAAAGACGTGTTTAGTGGGTTAGGTGTGTAATCATTCCAATCAAGTTCCAGATGGGTTATTTTTCAGAATTAGTTCCAATTAAGGCATCAATAACATCCCTTCATATCCGCTTCACTTCATAAACTATTCTTGATATTACTTATTTCACAACAAACCTATTTGAACCTCAGAAAATAATTTATCCATTTAAAAATTTTCAGACATAATAGACTTGTTATCTAATTTTCAAAACTCACAACACATGTAGTGTGATGTATAGACGTATATCATCTATAGTTAACTTCAAAGGAGAGTTATCTTTCAGGTTTTCAAAATCTAAAAAATAAGATTTAGTTATTCTTATCTTATCAAACAAAACCGTCGAAATGTTGAATCTGAGTTCTCCCACTAGCTTACTTGACGAAAAAGTATTTATGTTTTTAGAAAATTTTCTGATTTTTATGGATTTTAGTATGCAGATGCAAAATATACATATGAATGCGAAGGTTAGAAATGCGTACCGAGTACCCCCAAACTTAAACTGGACAGTGTCCTCACAGTCATTGCATGAAAAAACTTTATTGAAGGGTCAAAATTGTCGGTTAGATATACACACATTTTTTTTATTTTTAATTTTTTTAAAAATAAAATAGTTAAAGATGGATATGCACCGGACAAGAATATCCACATATATATACAAAATGGTATATACATACCCCCAAACTTATTTGAAACAGTGTCCACTGTTTTGGATAACCGAAGTTTGGTGGTAGGCAGAGGAAGATTATGCAGGGTAAACCGGCTCATATAAAACAAGAAGCTCCTCTGTTGGTTCGGCGCTAAGGTACGGTTTCAGTCTGTGTCCGTTTATTTTGAAAAATGAACCGTCCTTTGGATTCTCCAAATCCACAGCGCCTTGCAGATACACATTCCGCACAAAAAATGGCCCTTTCCAGCAAGACCTGAGCTTACCTGGATGGAAATTTATCCGTGTGTCGTAAAGCAGTACCTGTTGACCAGGTGCGAATGTTTTGCGTAAAAGGTGTTTATCGTGAAACGCCTTCATTCGGTTCTTAACAACAACCGCGTTTTCGTAAGCCTCATCCTGAAGCTCGCTCAATTCGTTCAACTGCAGCTTCCGATGGCTGCCCGCATCTTCGAGAGACAGATTCAGCTCCTTTATCGCCCAAAATGCGCGATACTCTATTTCCACAGGAAGGTGGCTAGCCTATCCGTAAACAAGCCGATAAGAAGACATGCCAAGATCGGTCTTATAAGCGGTTCGAATTGCCCAAAGATCATCAGTGAGTTTTAAAGACCAATCCTTAGGGTTCTTGGAAACCGTCTTCTCCAATATCTGCTTGATTTGCCGATTTGAAACTTCGGCTTGCCCATATGTTTGGGGGTGGTAGGGCATAGATAGCTTATGATTAATGGAATATTTTCGCATTAAGGCCTCGAAAGTCTTATTACAGAAATGAGTTCCATTGTCTCTAATGATCGCTCGGGGGTGCCCAAACCGGGAGAAAATGTTCTCCTTAAGAAATCTTACGACAACCTTGTTGTCGTTAGTTCGGCTGGGCACAGCCTCGACCAACTTAGAGACATAATCAACAGCGAGAAGAATGTACAAGTTCCCAAAAGAGCTGGGAAACGGCCCCATAAAATCAAATCCCCGAACATCGAAAATATCCACAACCAAGATTGGTTGGAGCAGCATCTCGTTTCTCCTGGATATCCGGCCCAAGTGTTGGCACCGGGAGCAAGTCTTGCAGTAGTCATGTGCGTCTTTGAAGAGTTGTGGCCAGTAGAAACCACACTGTAAGATCTTCTCGGCTGTCTTTCTGGGGCCAAAATGCACGCCACATGCTTGATCGTGGCAGAACGACAACACAATCTTGAATTCATTGTCAGGGACACACCGACGAATAATCTGGTCGGGACAGAACTTGAACAGATAGGGTTCGTCCCAGTAAATGTGTTTTACTTGGGATAAGAATCGAAGTCTGTCCTGACTTGACCATTCAGTCGGTAGTAATCCTGTGGCTAAATAGTTCACAATATCTGTGAACCGCAAGATACTGTCAAGAGCTGTTCATCCAGAAAAACGTCGTTGATCGGAATTTGAAGCGACGACGAAGAAGGAAGTCGTGAGAGATGGTCGGTGACTACGTTTTCACATACTATTTTTTCTTTGATGACAAGGTCAAACTCTTGAAGCAAGAGGATCCAATGTATCAGCCGAGATTTTGCATCCTTCTTCGCAAAAAAATGGCGTAGAGCAGAATGGTCCATGTAGACGATGACTGGAGAGCCGATGAGGTAGGGCCGGAACTTTTCTAAAGCAAATACAACAGCCAAGAATTCCTTCTCGGTTGTTGTATAGTTCAGTTGGGCGTCGTTCAGGGTTCGGCTAGCATAATAGATTACGTGCGGCATCTTGTTGATGTGTTGTCTAAGGACAGCACCGATGGCAATGTCGGATGCATCGCACATAATCTCAAATGGGTACGTCCAGTCAGGAGAAGAAAGAACGGGAGCAGAAGTGAGTGAGATTTTTAATGACTTGAACGCAGTCACACAGCTCGAGTTGAAGTCAAATGTCGTGTCTTTGGCCAGCAAAAGAGTCAAGGGCCTAACAATCTTGCTAAAGTCCTTGATGAACCGTCTATAGAAACCGGCCTGGCCAAGGAAGGCTCGGATGTCTCTGACGCATCTGGGAGGAGGGAGATTGGAAATGACTTCAATCTTTACTTTATCTACCTCAATGCCATTTTCCGAGATGATATGTCCTAAGACAATACCTTCGCGCACCATGAAGTGGCACTTCTCCCAATTTAAAATGAGGTTCTTGTCCTTACACCGGGTAAGGACAGCGTCGAGATGCCGCAAACACTCATCAAAGGAATCGCCGAAAATGGAGAAATCATCGATGAAGATCTCCAAGAATTTTTCCACCATGTCTGAGAAGATTCCCATCATACACCGCTGGAAGGTAGCGGGCGCATTGCATAACCCAAAGGGCATACGACGATATGCAAACGTGCCGAAAGGACAAGTGAATGTGGTCTTGTCCTGGTCTTTTTTGGCGATGGGAATCTGATTATAGCCGTAGTAGCCATCCAGAAACCAGTAGTGCTCGTGTCCAGCCAATCGTTCAAGCATTTGGTCAATGAAAGGTAGCGGAAAGTGGTCTTTCCGCTTTGCGGCGTTGAGTTTTCTATAATCGATGCATACTCGCCACCCAGTCTCGGTGCGAGTAGGGATTAACTCATTCGCCTCGTTGGTTATGACCGTTATGCCTGATTTCTTGAGGATAACATGAATGGGGCTAACCTACTGGCTATCAGAGATAGGGTAAATGATACAACTATCTAGACACTTTACAATCTCTTTTTTTACAGCCTCCTTCATGACTGGATTGAGTCGCCTTTGTGGATCCCTGGCTAGTATGGCATCATCCATAAGATGAATGTGATGTTCAACTATCAGGGGACTAATCCCCTTGATGTCCGCCATTGACCAGCCAAAGGCTTGCCTATTGCTGTGCAAGACCCTAAGAAGGGCTTTCTCTTGCTCTGGAGCTAGAGAAGCCGAGATGATAACAGGAAGGGTCTCGTTCTCACCCACGTAAGCGTACTTAAGGTGAGACGGCAATGGATTGAGTTCGAGCGTTGGAGGTGAAACGATTGAAGGCAAGATTGGTGAAAAGGTCTCGAATTCAAAAGATTCCAGCAGTGGTTCAAAACGAGTGTAAGCGACCGAGTTGGATGGTTCAGCTAACTCATCCGGAAATTCAAAGGATTCAAACTCGGGTGGTGACTGGCTAAGATCGGTCGAGAAAGTGAAACACTCGTAGTCGTTGTCGGGCGCAGAAGCAGTAGAAGGTTTGAAGAGGAACGCAATAGTGGCATCAAGATTGGTGTGATCGAACAAAAACTCCTCGAATTCACAGTCCTCCGGGGTGATTTCCTGGATTCAACAAACGTCTAGTATATGAGCATTAGGTTCGGAGGGCTGATTCCCCAACCTAAAAATGTTGAGTTCAATTGTCATGTTTCGAAAAGATAGGTTCATCGAACCATTTCGACAATTGATCACAGCATTTGTGGTTGCAAAGAATGGGTGACCGAGTATCACCGGAATTTGATTCCGGGGGTTAGCTACAGGCTGTGTGTCTAAAACAATGAAGTCAACGGGGAATATGAAGTCCCCAACCTTGATTAACACATCCTCTAGCTCACCCCTATGATGGGTGATCGATCGGTCGGCCATTTGGAGAGTACAATGTGTGGGTTTCAGCTCCCCTACACCTAGTTGCTCATATACTGAGTACGGAAGCAGGTTAACACTAGCACCAAGATCCAAAAGTGTGCGGTTGATGTTCTTATCCCCAATGGTAATAGAAATCGTAGGACAGCCAGGGTCCTTCCGTTTTGAGGTAATGATTGGGTAAGAGCATCACCCACAGCACTAGCTATGAAAACTTTCTTTGGTACCTGAGATTTCCTCTTTTTCGTACACAAGTCCTTTAAGATTTTTGCGTAGGAAGGGACTTGTTGGACCGCATCTAAAAGGGGAATGTTGATGTTAACCTGCTTAAACAACTCCAGAATCTTCTCCATTTGTGGATTTTGTTTATTGGACCTCAACCTGTTTGGAAATGGAACGTTTTTGAAATTAGTTGAGTCCAATGTTTGTGGAGGAGATTGTGGAGTTGGAACGGATCCCAGAGCCGGTGTTTTCGTGGAGTGAGATGTGGGTCCGTTCAGAGCAGAAGAAGAAGAGGAGCATTTTGAAGAATGAAGAATAGGCTTAGAAGATGAGGAAGGAGAAGAAGAAGACGAAACGGCAGTGGTGTCATTATCCTCAATTGTTGTTCCGATATTGTTGTTCAGCATTCTTCCTGATCTCAATGTAGTCACGGTACTCACATTATGGTTCTGTTGATCAAGAGCAATATGTACATTATGTAGGTGACCAGGATTTAGGAGTGGTTGGGATGGAAGCTTCCCCTTTTCTCGCTCGCTTAACGCCGCATTCAGCTGTGCAATCTGGGCTCCGATGGTCTTGATGCTTTGCCCGTGTGCAGCAGTGTGTTGCACCAAAGACTGAATCGAAGACTGGATGTTTGCGGTGGATTGTGTCGATTGTTTAACGAACGCCTCCAGACTTCGTTCTAGCGAGGAAACCTTATCATTGTTGGACGGAAAAAAGTTGTTTTGAGGAAAGGAATTGTTGGGCGCAAAATTGTTCGTCGCATTTTGAAAAGGTTGGGATTGGTAGGGTTGCTGATACTGTTGTTGTGCTTGTTGTTGAGGAGGCCACCTTTGAAAATTGATCTGCCCTTAGAACTGATTTTGATTCTTGTTCCATGCGAAGTTACGGTGGTTTCTCCATCCAGGGTTGCACGTGGAAGAGTATGGATCATTTGTTGGTCTTTGCTGAAATGCAGCATTAACCTGATCTTGTCCTTGAGATGGTGGATTGTAAGGACACTCTTCGGTTAGGTGAGATGGATCGGAACAACAAGAATAAATGGTACGAAGGGGAAGAACAGGGGCAGGAGCAGGAGATGAAAATTTGCTTTCTATTGCTTCAAGTTTTTTCGTTATTGCAGCCATTTCGGCTTTCATTGCAATAGAGACATCGAGTTGGTGAATGCCTACCCTAGACTGACCAGTAGAAGTAGAGCAAGAAGAAGAATTACTTGGTCTGGTGCTCTCCCATTGAAGCGTTTGTTCCGCAAGGTCGTCGAAGAACTGCCATGCTTCCTCGTCAGATTTGGATAGGAAGTGGCCTTGACAAATGGTTTCTAACAACTGCTTGGTTGCTGGATTCAGGCCCTCGTATAAAGTTTGGCAAAGTTTCCATCTCTCAATACCGTGATGAGTGAACTGAACAAGAAGGTCTTTATATCGGTCAAAGCACTTCCAAAAAGGTTTAGTAGGAAGCTGGGAAAATTGGTTGATTTCGTTACGGATCCTCGCAGTTTTGTGATTTGGATAGAATTTCTTGAGAAACTCTTTCACAAACTCGTCTCAACTGGTTATGGAGTGGGAAGCAGTGCTATACAGCCACTTTTCAGCAAGATCGCACAAAGTGAACGAAATAACCCGTAGCCGTATTGCATCGTCTGACAGCTGGGTCGTTTTCATCATCGCACAAACATTCTGGAACTTGTTGATGAAGATATAGGAATCTACAGATTCAAGCCCATGAAATTTCGGAAGCATGTTAATGAAGTGGGGCTTAATTTCGAAACTATCCCCATTGGCCGGTGCAAGAGAAAGACAGGTGGGGAGTGCAGCGCGAGTAGGATAGAATCGATCTTGAAGCGCAATTCGCTGTGGCGCTTCAACAAGAGGAGGTCGCGGGTTATTTGCACCTAATGGAGGTGGAATTATTCCCGGAGGAGGTAAGGTGATGTTATGAGGAAATCCCGACATCTCGTTAGAAGAGTGTGGGGAAGGTGAAGGTGAAGGTGAAGATGTATGAACAGAATCGCGGTCAACGTCGGAGTTGGCCGGCAAAGGTAAGGGTGAAAGAGGTGTGGAAGGAGTATCGACGTCTGAGTCGATCGCATAGTCGGTAGCGACTAACGTAACACGGACTAGGCGGGAACTAATGTCCCGAGTCCAAGCGGACATACACTAAATGAGTTTAGTGTAGTCAAAGTGGAGAAGGTCGGGGTAAGAAAACGTCAATGGAGAAATACGATGAGAGGTGGGTAAAAAAATGGGATTCTAGTGACAAAGGGAAAGTTTTTATAAAAGCTTTTGTGTTGTGTTTTTTCTGTTTTTTTAGAAAGAGTTTTGCAGAAATATGTACGGACTTACGGCTTAACTTCAAACAATCATAGACAAAATATGCACAATCATACCTAGATCTAGGGTCACCTAGGTCAGCTAGACTGCTCCTAGCTGTTCCAAAGGGCTAGAAATAGAACCTCAAACCGTCTCTTCACCGCCAATTCGGCCAGGTAAGTGCCAGGTGAGTGGGAGGCTCTCCACTACAAGTAGTGGACCTAATTAAGTAACCACTCTCCTTAGACACACTTGCCTAGACACCGCAAAGTCAGGTTTGGATCAACGGCCGATGCCTACAACTAGTCCGCTATCCTATTGAGCGCGACGTCGTTAGGGCCGAGTCTAGTATTTTTTAATTAAATAATGGTCAATGCATATGACTTATGTGATTTCTGGGGTCCTGGGAAGGGTGATGAAATCCCCACCCAATCTGGATTGGTCTCAAGCCCCTTAAATTCCGATTAAAAATATGCAAAGCA
Organism: Agapanthus africanus; assembly: GCA_030015575.1. NCBI lineage: Eukaryota > Viridiplantae > Streptophyta > Magnoliopsida > Asparagales > Amaryllidaceae > Agapanthus > Agapanthus africanus. The sequence continues at coordinate 318,539,054 of CM057340.1, read as the reverse complement.
GTAACAATCAATTGCAATCAATTTTTTATTTTTTAGCACGGCGCAAAGAATCCTGCACAAGATCAATTTTATTGGAAAGGGGAAGAGAGTTTGCGCAAAGAATGCTGCAGAAAAAATAGTTCAGTGGAGTTCAGAGGAGTGGGGAAGAGGGTTGGAACACTCACAGGGATTTTTGGTTGCTGATGTTAGCAAATAGCCGCGGTTCCGCGGCCAAACAAGCCCTTATGCCACGGTTCCGCGGCTAAAATGAGGAATTGGACCTTACAATTTCTGGCATGTGCTGGGTTGGGTGTCCTCTTCTTGTTTGGAGCTCCTGAATCTTGATTTGCTCACTGGGTATGCTACAGAATTTATAGTAGACCGTTGGTTCCATCTTGATCACCCGCGGTGTAGACACGAGTTATGGGTATAATTTCCCATGTCTTTGGCACTGAACTCGACCTTCTTTTTATTCTGCACACTTGCACAAAAACTAATCAAAAACAACAAGATGATTTTTACAATATATTTTATTTGGTTTTGTTTTTCGGTTATATTTATATTCACAAATTAACCGGAAATTACACAAAGAAATAAACTACCTTCTCCCCGGCAACGGCGCCATTTGATTGATAGAGTTTTTGCGTGCTTAGTTAATTACCGCAATCAAGACGGTTTCGCTTGGTAGCTAGCCGGTCGAGTACAAGTCGTCCGTAGGGAGATGCGAGTCTTTTTCTATGTGCTTTAACGAGTTAAGTCCAAATGTCCACGTTTGTTTGAGATTAACAATGTGCTAAAATGTATATAAAGATAGCTTTTTAGGGTTAGGATTATGTTAGTTTGAGATAGGAGTCGCTCACTTCTTTCGTTGCCACTCTTAATATCGGTGTTATGTTAATCGGCAACAACGGGGATTAGCACGACTAGGAAGGAACTTGCGAGTATAAGTTAGGCTTTCTAACGCTTAGTTTCTTCCTTTTGGTCCTTGTCCGTCCGTTCTTGGCTCTTAGCCTTAACCTCCGGTTAATTCAACCACAACCGGTCTCGCTAAGGAATCACCGCTATCATGTAGCATAGGGTGCCGTAGAGAGCGGGTTGTGGTTCAATTGACGGGAGTCCAAATTAAGATGTTGGGCAAGAAAAGTGTGAGAGAGATTTCCTTCTCTCAAACTTTCCTCATCCTACCCTAACAAGTGAGAAACTACTCACCCATTACAAAAAAAAGGAAAATACAACAAAAGGAGGAAGATAGAAAGAAAGAGGTTAGAAGATTACAACTAGCTATTTGAGACCTTACTTTGGCAAGGATCAAGCATAAGCATCTGTAGGGTTCCTAGGCACACTATAGAGGTCTCACAAGGCATCGATCATGCCAATTTAAAATTTTATGGGTGCCGAGAAACCCTAATACGGATCGTCGGCTAGATTTCTAGGCGATACATTAAACTAGTTAACACTCTAACTAAAGGAGAGAGACTACAACTTTTGTAGATCCGTTTCTCCACTTCCTAAGCTCCACGTAGGCGTCCTCTCGCTGTCCTAGTTGGATCTCGGACTCTCGCATCGGCTTCATCGAAGAAATGAGCGGAATAGGTCGTCGGCTTCGTGCCGAAGATGATCTACGTCGAGGTTGCACAAGTTCAAGCTCCAACTTCACCAAGTTGAGAAACTTGTGAAGAAAACACCCAAAACAACTTGGCAAGAGGTAGAGAGTGAAGAAATAGGAGGTGGGTTCACTTTAGAATTGGATTTCTCACTTTGGAACTCAAGATGCCATTGATGGCATCAAGCTTTTTCTCTTGAAGATGAAGAAGAATATGAAGCTAGAGTTATGATAAGTGTTTGGTTAAAATGAATAATAATTCAATACTTATCATAAGCTAACTATAGTTAAGTGTAGAGAATAGACCATGGTTACTTGGATGAGTTAGGGTTAAGCATGAAGACAAGAATGGTTACAAAAGTCAAAGCTTCATGAAGCTTCAACTTAAAACAAAGAAAGCCACCATTCTCATCATAATCCTTTTTCAAATAAATAAATAAATGAATATGCAAAACCCTAATCAACACTTAACCATGGTTTTAATTCTTTTCACTTAACAAAATGATCAAGTATCATCAAACATGATACAAATATGTGCACAAAAGTATATCACATATACTTCTTGCACATCAAGTGAGAAAATCCATATAAAGTGAACCAATACTAGTTAATGCAAAGTAATATATCAAATATATAATTATACATTAAATCATTAAATCAACATTTAATTCAATGATCCTGTCATGTCACACATAACCGACTAGAATCCAATGTATCGATTTATCGAATCAATGATTCGATAACTAGGTCATATCGAATATAACCAATCGAAACATATATCGCGAGAATGAAATGCGGTATCACATACACGCATTGTTCTCGGTCCTGCACATATCTCATATGCGCTCCTATTTCGTTTCGCTTGAGCCAGGAAACCTCTGTGTAGGACTCTAAAGACTCGTCAATACGCCGGTAGCAGATGATGATCATATCAAGCATCTACAAGCCGCAAGCGGTCTGCTAAACGTAACGGCCATCCGGGTATTGAGCGATCAGAAGATCGACGAGCTAGCCCGCTCACACTCCTGTGAATCCAACCAGTAACACTTACCGTACAGTCCGGTCTGTTCGTCTGATATGTCGCATATCAAGTCTAGGGGTGGTAAACGTCAGACCCCAATAACCGATAAGTCGTGCAGATGTGAGGCTCATAACGGGTCGAGAAACTACTGGTAACACTTACCAGCAAATCTCTGATCAGCCCTGGCCAGGGACATCCCTGTTACGGCCAATCGAGCACATCGCAACATCAACCCCCAATACCGGGAGAGACGAAACCCCTCCTATCGCTCATTGCCTCCATGTGACTCGGGACTGTACCCAAAGACCACCGTTTTGCACGCCCTCATGGACGTGGTAAGGTGGAGATCAAAGCATAGTGGGAATCACACAAGACTCTATGACGATCTCAGGTCTACAGACTAACCTGTAAAAGTGTCACCTGAGAACTGCCATCTGACGTGAGGTATAATACCATCTGGGAGTTCTCGGCGAGTCCGTCCAGTGTACCCAGTCTCCACTGAGCACCCGTATACCATCTCTGATGTCAAACACCAATGGATATGGGATCATCCATTGCCCATCTCAATCGAGAAGCGTATACGCTAGTCTACTCTGGTATATCGATGCCCCGTCTCGATACACCCACGACTAGGGACCTTGAAGGATGTACTTGTGGACTACCATGTCCCCACTAGTATGATCTGCATCATAGTCCAGGTAGTCAAGTACACATCCTAAGGGCTTTACCAACATGTAACTATAAGACAGTTTAAAGAGACAAGTGTACATGTTAAGATAAAAAGCAACCAGATAGCATACTATCATATCGAGCAAGAAAGTCATCTCTATATATGTCCAAGCATCCAATATAATATACATCATCTGTACAATACTGGCCTCTAGGGCATACATACAACTAACAATCTCCCACTTGCACTAGGGCCAGCTGCTGTAGTATCGCATACCGAGCATCCCGAAGAGTCTCTCAAACTGTATCTGGGGAATGGCCTTCGTGAGTGGATCCGCCGTGTTGTTCTTCGTGTCAACCCTCCTGACCTCGATCTCCCGGCGATCAACTATCTCCCGGATCAGGTGATACCGCCTCAGAATATTCCTGGATCGCTGATGGGACCTGGGTTCCTTGGCCAAAGCCACCGCTCCATTGTTATCGCAATACAAAGGTATTGGATGCTCAATGGATGGAACCACTCCAAGTTCAGTAATGAACTTCTTGATCCAGACAGCCTCTTTGGCAGCATCGTTGGCAGCGATGTATTCAGCCTCCATCGTCGAGTCTGCCACGGTTTCCTGCTTTGAACTCTTCCAGCTAACCGCCCCTCCGTAAAGGGTAAAGACAAATCCTGACTGCGACTTAGAGTCGTTCTTATCACTCTGGAAGCTCGAATCGGTAAAGGACTCCACTTGGAGTTCTCCGTTACCATACACCAAGAGCATCTCTTTAGTCCTTCGTAAGTACTTGAGAATGCTCTTCACAGCTGTCCAGTGACTCTCTCCAGGATCAGCTTGATACCTGCTCACTACACTTAGTGAGTATGCAACATCGTGTCTGGTACATAGCATCGCATACATGATAGAGCCTACAGCTGAAGCATAGGGTATCCCTTGCATGCGAGCTCTCTCCAAATCAGTCTTGGGAGACATCTCTTTGGAGAGAGTGACTCCAGAGATCGTGGGTAAGTTCCCACGCTTGGATTCTTCCATACTAAACCTCTTTAGTATGGTGTTAATGTACCTGGATTGGGACAATCCCAGTATCCGTTTGGATCTATCTCTATGGATCCTGATCCCCAATATGCAGGAGGCATCACCAAGATCTTTCATTGAGAATCTTTGTGATAAGAAGAGCTTGACCGAGTGCAGCATAGGAATATCATTTCCTATCAAGAGTATGTCGTCCACGTACAATACGAGGAAGACAACCTTACTCTCTGCCACCTTCTTGTAAATACAAGGTTCATCTGGGTTTTTGACGAAATCAAACTCTTTGATAACGACGTCAAAGCAGATGTTCCAACTCCGCGATGCTTGCTTTAATCCGTAAATGGATTTAAGCAGCTTGCACACCTTCCCGCTGCTCCCACTGTCTACGAAGCCCTCTGGCTGAGTCATGTACATGCACTCTTCTAAATCACCATTTAGAAAGGCGGTCTTAACATCCATTTGCCAGATTTCATAATCATGATATGCAGCGATGGCCAGCATGATCCGGATGGATTTAAGCATAGCCACTGGAGAAAAAGTTTCGTCATAGTCCACACCTGGTCTTTGACGAAAACCCTTTGCAACAAGTCTAGCTTTGAAAGTCTCCACTTTCCCATCTACACCAAGTTTCTTCTTGAAGATCCACTTGCTCCCAATGGGTTTTACCCCTTCAGGAGCAACGTCCAAAGTCTATACTTTGTTGGTGTACATGGATTCCATCTCGGACCGCATAGCATCCAGCCATTTCACTGAGTCCCTACTCGTGATGGCCTGCTCGAAGCTAGTTGGGTCATCATCATCCATGATGCAATCCTCGCTCCCACCATCCATGAGAAAACCGTAGTATCTCTCAGGTGGGCGAGGAACACTACTAGATCGGCGGAGAGGCTGAGGTTCATCGGGAGCTACTGAATCCTCTGGTTCAACCAAATCTTCTGTTGTAGTCTGTATTGCTGGAACCTCTTCCAGTTCTACCTCCTTGCCACTAATCTCCTTTTCAAGAAATTCTTTTTCTAAAAAGGTGGCATGTCGAGAAACAAACACCTTTTGTTCCTCGGTCTGGTAGAAGATATACCCGCGCGAATGTTTGGGATATCCAATAAACTTACACAGAATGGACCTTGCCGCGAGTTTGTCCGGATTTTGCGATTTTACATAGGCCGGACAACCCCATATCTTAACATAATTAAGACGTGGTCTCTTTCCTTTCCATATCTCATATGGAGTGGTCGGCACGGTTTTGGTGGGAACCATATTCAATAGGTCTGCAGCCGTCTCCAACGCATATCCCCAGAAGGAAATAGGTAACTCAGCTTTGCTCATCATAGAGCGCACCATAACTAATAGGGTGCGGTTCCTCCGTTCTGATACACCGTTGTGCTGTGGTGTATATGGAGGAGTCAGCTGAGAGAGAATCCCATTCTCTTTTAGGAAGTCCAGGAATTCATTGCTCAAGTATTCACCTCCTCGATCAGATCGTAGGATTTTAATACTTTTTCCGGTTTGGTTCTCTACTTCTTGTTTATATTCTCTAAATTTCTCAAAAGCTTCTGATTTGTGTTTCATCAGGAACACATATCCGAACCTAGAGAGATCGTCAGTGAATGTAATGAATTATGAAGAACCATCCCTGGCATGTGTAGACATAGGACCGCATACATCACTATGTATCAGTCCTAAGAGTTCGGTAACTCTTTCTCCGTGTCCCGTAAACGGAGTTTTGGTCATCTTGCCTTTGAGACATGACTGGCAAGTGTCATAAGATGAAAATTCAAACGGATTTAAATATCCATCTTTATGCAACTTAGCTAGTCGTGTCGCATTGATGTGACCCAGTCTACAATGCCATAAGAAGGATTCGTTCAGTTCTGAACTCTTCCTCTTGTGTGTGTTTGTTATGCTCAGAACTGTTGATTGATTTAGAACATAAATGCCATTGCACAACGTGCCTGATCCAACCAACTTTTGGTTACGGAAAATGTTCATAACATTGTCCTGTAATACAAAATTATATCCCTCTTTACTCATCAAAGAAACCGATATAATGTTGCATATCAGGTTCGGCATGTAATAGCATTCGTTCAGAACCAATGTATTACCAGTTGGTAATATAAGGTGATATTCCCCGACAGTCTTAGCTGCAACAATTGCACCATTTCCAACTCTAATGTCTTTATCACCTTCTCCAAGTTCTCTACCTTTCCTAAGCCCATGTAACTGATTACATATATGGGATCCTGACCCGGTATCTAATACCCAGGACGTAGAGCAAATGGAGAAACAGTTCTCTGTAACGAACACACCCGAAGAAAATGCATCAACATGTACTTTCTTCAATCGGGTGGCATGGGAATCCTGGTATTCCCCTATTTCCTGTTCATTCCTATAACTCTTATAAGAAAGAACGGAACCAACGTTCCCCAGCACAGTATAACATGCGGGTTCGGTCAATACATCCATATTATTATCTTCATTAGGGCATGAAATGGTCGCTACCTGGAGAGAGAGAGAAGAAAACACTTTAGCGTATGCTCGTGCAAGATCAGATTGGTTATTATCTTATCTAATCAGGATTGCTCCCACTGCTTTTTATCAAATCTTCCTTCAAACCCTAAAAGGAAAGACTAGCCGGGATTAATTACACACTACAAGTTCGCCAATCTTTCAGCCAGGCCAGTGTCGGTACTTTGAGGGAGGTCCCCCGTGCTTTCGCACGAACCTAATTAATGTAAACCTCGTTTTCCCAGAGGCGTAACCTCGTTAACACCTTTCTAGACACCTACTTGTGTAAGTCGATGTAGTACACCCCAGTACTTGTGGGGAGGCGGAATTTTCAAAAACGATCAAGTTTAAAGAACGAACATCGACTAACCGCTTGAATCGAAGCTAAACTATAAATAACCGTACACAAAGTATTTCTTAACTATTGTGTTTAGGGATTATACCAAATGAAACTAGTCCTTCGTCTTTACGATCTCCTTGTTCTCCTCGGCCTTCTCTAGGTAGTAGACGATCCACCCGAGAGCAAAACTCCAAGCTACACCTCTAACTTGAGGCAACTAATCTACTTTGATTGCTAATCAAAGAAGAAAGGATGATATAGAGTGAAGGTAATGGATGTTTAAGTCTAACTAATCCTTTGATCTCAACACATGAGGATTAAGGATTAGTCTCTTGAAGATGAGAGCTTGAGGAGAGAGAATGTGAGATGAGATAATGAGATGAGAGAGAGTGTATCATAATATATTATGAAGCATTCTTATTTTAGAATAATGAATAAAAGAAATGAATAAGCATGCTTCATAAATGCAAAATGGTGATTCATTAAGCATGTGTCATTTATCATTTATGGTGCAATAATGATAAAGATGAATCACTCTCATGACTCACAATCTTATCCAAAGTAACCTCCTTAGTCACATCTTCTAGAAGCTTCTCGCACAATTACGAGAACGCCCCTCCGATCCGCAAAAATACGGAAAAACTTTAGACTGTAAAAATCCAATAACCGGATACCAGTAACTGGCTTAAACCAAAGCCGACTGGTAAAAACTGTCCGAAAGTCGTACGTGCGAAAACGCACGTATGCGTCCGAACCCTTTGTCGCAAAACCATGCGACCTCTATATCGTTTCGCCTGGAGTAGGAAACTCTCTGTGTGGGACTCTAGAGACTCGACTACTACGCTGCCAGTGGGTTTAACCACAGACCGCAAGCGGCACTAGCTGTACGTAACGGTCCCCAGGTAGTTGTCGATAAGAAGGCCGATGAGGAAACCCATCCGAACTCCTACTGAGTCTGATGTGACAATCTCCATACAGTCCGGTCCGTTCGTCCAAGACTATCGCATATCGGGCCTAGGGGGGCGGCAAGCGTCAGTCCCCTAATAGCGGTATAAGTCGTGTCGGAGTGAAGCCCATTACACCCTGAGAAACTACTGGAACCTACCAGCAAATCTCGCTTGCCCTGGCCAGGGACTTTGCGTAATGGCTCTCTGACACAGCACGATATCTACTCCCAATACCGGGAGGGACGAATCCTGTCTAACCGCCACTGCCTCCAAGTGCTCGGGACTGCACCCAACTGCTACCTGTTTGCACGACTCCTTTGAGCCTTGGTAGGGTAGAAATCTAAGAACAGTGGGACACACTCGAGGCGAAGTAGCAGTGTCAAGTCTGCGGACTACGCTGTACTCATGTCACCTGGGAACTGTTCACTGACGACTGGTATCAAACCAACCAACAGTTCCCTGTGAGTCCTGTCCGGTGTACCCGTAACCTTAACGAGCACCTGTATACTATCTCCAGTACGACGTACTGACGGCTGTGGGACAGACCATCTCCCCAACTGGGATGAGAAGCGTACACACCAGTCTACTCCGGAGTATCGATGCTCTGTCTCGATAATCCACGACCAGGGACCTGAATAAGGATGTGCTTGTAGACTACCCAGCCCCCACTAGTGTGACTGCCATCACAACGCTGGTAGACAAGCAAGATCCTAAGAGCTCTATCAATACGTACACTCACATTTTAAGATAGAAAAACCAAGTAGCATACTACTATGTTTAGCAAGACTGTTATATACATGTGAATATCCCAAGCTTCCATTAAGTAATATACAAGCTAGTATGATACAGTAATGGCCTTCTAGGGCATAAACACTAACAATCTCCCACTTGCACTAGGGCCATGTACTGGCATATCGTAGACCAATGATCTCGAGTAGCCTCTCGAACTGAATCTGAGGAAGGGCCTTCGTGAATTGATCAGCAATGTTCTCTTCTGAAGCAACTCTCCGAACCTCGATCTCCTGACGATCAATGATCTCCCTGATCAGGTGATACCGCCTCAAGATGTGTCTGGACTTCTGATGGGACCTTGGTTCCTTCGCTAAAGCTATAGCTCCGTTGTTGTCGCAATACAGAGGTATTGGATCAACTATGGTAGGAACCACCTGAAGTTCTGTTAGGAACTTCTTCATCCAGACTGCTTCTTTTGCGGCATCGCAAGCAGCTATATACTCCGCTTCCATCGTCGAGTCAGCAACGGTGTCCTGCTTGGAGCTCTTCCAGCACACCGCCCCTCCATTGAGGGTAAAGACATAACCCGACATGGACTTGGAATCGTCCTTATCACTCTGGAAGCCGGAATCAGCAAAGGCCTCCAACCTGAGGTCTTTTCCGCCGTAAACCAAGAACATCTCCTTAGTCCTCCTCAGGTACTTGAGAATGTTCTTTACTGCTATCCAGTGTTTCTCCCCTGGGTCAGACTGATACCGGCTTACCACGCTTAGTGCGTAAGCTACATCTGGTCTGGTACACAACATCGCATACATTATAGAGCCTACCGCAGAAGCGTAGGGTATAATAGACATGTGTTCCCTTTCCAAATCAGTCTTGGGAGACATCTCTTTGGAGAGGGTGATTCCGTGACAAGCCGGTAGATTACCGCGCTTAGAATCTTCCATACTGAATCTTTTCAGTACAGTGTCGATATACCTGGACTGCGAAAGTCCCAACATCCTCTTGGATCTATCACGATAGATCTGGATCCCCAGAATGTACGAGGCATCACCCAGGTCTTTCATGGAGAACCTGTGTGACAAGAATCCTTTGACAGATTGTAGCATAGGAACGTCATTTCCTATCAATAGAATGTCATCCACGTACAAGACGAGGAATACGACACTTCTGGCCACAACTTTACTATATATACACGGTTCATCTGGATTTTTGATAAAGTCATTCTCTTTGACTGTCTCATCAAAACAGATGTTCCAACTCCGCGATGCCTGCTTTAGTCCATAAATAGACTTAAGCAGCTTGCATACTTTCCCGCTGCTCCCACTCTGATTGAAACCCTCTGGCTGATCCATATAGACGCTCTCTTCTAAATTTCCATTCAGAAAAGCCGTCTTTACGTCCATCTGCCAGATTTCATAATCATGGAAGGCAGCAATAGCAAGAAGGACCCGAATGGATTTGAGCATAGCCACTGGAGAAAAAGTTTCGTCATAGTCCAAACCAGGTCTTTGACGAAAACCCTTTGCAACAAGTCTAGCCTTATAGGTTTCCACCTGTCCATCTACACCAATCTTTTTCTTGAAGATCCATTTGCATCCTATGGGTTTTACCCCATCTGGAGCAAAGTCCAAAGTCCATACTTTGTTGGTGTACATGGACTCCATTTCGGTCCGCATTGCATCTAGCCATCGTACCGAGTCGCCGCTCTGGATGGCCTGCCGGAAGTCAGTAGGTTCATCATCATCTATGATGCAATCCTCTCTATCCCCATCAATGAGAAAACCGTAGTATCTCTCAGGCGGATGAGACGGCCTACTACTCCTGCGGAGGGGTGCGGGAATGTTCTGTTCTTCTTGAACCTCTGGTTCTACCAAACTTTCAGTAACAGCTTGTGGTTCTGGAATTTCTTCCAGTTCTACTTCGCTCCCACTCTTCTTATTTTCTAAAAATTCAGTTTCTAAGAAGTGGGCATGACGAGAAACAAAAACCTTTTGTTCCTCTGCGTAATAGAAATAATATCCCTTGGAGTTCTTTGGATATCCCACAAGCTTACACAGTACTGAGCGTGCCTCGAGCTTGTCCACATGCTGCTTTTTTACAAAAGCTGGACACCCCCATGTCCTAAAATGTTTTAAACAGGGTTTCTTCCCACTCCACATCTGATATGGTGTGGTAGGCACAGTCTTGGTTGGAACCTGGTTCAAAAGATATGCCGCTGATTCTAGCGCATAACCCCAGAAAGGTCGCGGTAACTCAGTATTACTCATCATGGATCGTACCATATCCAATAGGGTTCGATTCCGTCTCTCCGATACACCGTTATGCTGTGGAGTGTATGGAGGAGTAAGCTGAGAGAGAATTCCTTTCTCTTTTAGGTAACCTAGGAACTCGGCACTTAAGTATTCTCCACCTCGATCAGATCTTAGTGTCTTAATACTTTTGCCTGTTTGGTTTTCCGCTTCACTCTTATATTCCTTGAATTTCTCAAAGGCCTCGGATTTATGCTTCATTAAGAAAACATGTCCATACCTAGAGAAATCATCTGTAAAAGTAATGAAGTAGGAAAAACCACCTCTTGCATGTGTAGACATTTGACCGCATACATCGCTGTGTATGAGTCCTAAGAGCTCGCTCGCTCTTACTCCTTGTCCAGTAAATGGAGTCTTTGTCATCTTTCCTTTGAGACAAGATTGACAAGTGTCATAAGATTGATATTCGAACGTGTCCAAATATCCTTCTCTATGCAACTTAGTCAACCTTCTCTCATTGATGTGACCCAGTCTACAATACCATAAGAAAGCTTTATTTAAATCTGGAGACTTTCTTTTTAGTGTGTTCTGGACATTGAAAATTTGGAGTTGGTTTAACACATATATGCCGTTATTTAGAGTACCGGACCCAATCAAACCATGATTAAGGTGGATGTTGACAACATCTCTTACAAACGTGAAATCATAACCTTTATTTGATAACAAGGAAACTGATATGATATTACACGTTAAGCTTGGTACAAAATAACAGTTATGTAAAACCAAAATGTGTCCACTCGTCAATCCTAGGTGAAAATCCCCGACGGACGCAGCTCCCACGCTAGCTCCGTTAGCAACCCGGAGGATCATATCACCTTCCTTCAGCACTCTACGGTTTCTCAGTGCCTGCAATGAATTGCAAATATGAGATCCTGATCCGGTATCTAATACCCAGGAAGTAGAGTTGATCGACAGACAATTCTCAATTACAAACACACCTGAAGTCGAAGCCACAGCTTGCTTCGGTTCCTGGTTCTTGGCGTTCCACGCCTTGCAATCCTTCTTCCAGTGCCCTTTCCTGTGACAATGGAAGCACTCATCCAGGCCAACTACCGGTGCTGCAAACTTTTTCTTTCCCTTCTTTCCCACCTTACTAACACCTCCTCTAGGTTTGGGTGCGGCCTTCTTCTTCCTTCCTTTGGCCCTAGCCTTGGACCCGGAAGAAGATGTTCCGCCAACAAACATAGCGGGTGTTTCCCTTGCCTTCTGCAAGGTGCCCTCTGCACTCCTTAACATGTTCAGGAGTTCCGCAAGTTCAACTTCTTTTCCTTGAAGATTGAAGTTGAGGATAAACTGGGCGTAGGTGGGAGGAAGGGACTGGAGAATAAGGTCTGTATAGAGCTCATTATCCAAAGTCGTCCCAAGGTCTGCGAGCTCCTCAATATAGCCGATCATCTGTAGGACATGTTCACCTACCGATGACCCGACAGCCAACCTCGCTCGAAACAATTTCTTCGAGGTCTCGTATCTTGCTATACGAGATTGCTCTCCATAAAGTTCCTTTGTATGGAGAAATATGCCATCTAGAGACATATCCTCGTGCCTCCTCTGATGTTCATTGTTCATAGAGGCAAGCATGATGCACTTGGCTCTCGCGCAATCTAAATCCCAGGTTTTGCGGATTTCCTTATCCGCATTGCTGGATTTGGGACCAAGGACAGCAGGTGCCGTAGCGGTGAGGACGTACCCCAGTTTGTCATAGGTCAAGGCCATTTTGACATTCCGCAGCCAATCTTTATAGTTTGGCCCCGTCAGTATATTCTTTTCTAAAAGTAACTTAAGTCCAGTCATTTTCAGGGTCGCTGCAATTAGGAGAGAGAGAAGAAAACACTTTAGCATGATGCTCTTGCAAGTTTAGAGTGGTTTTTAGTTTATCTAAACTGGATGGCTCCCACTGTTTCTCGAATCCTTCCTCAAACCATAAAAGAAGAATTAGCCAGGACTATTCTCACCGTACAATTCTTGCTTAACCGTTCAGCCAGGCCAGTGTCGATACTTCGAGGGAGGTTTTCCAACGCTTTCGCGAAGTTCCTTAATTAAATAACCTCTTTTCTCTGGGGGCGTAACCCCGCTGACACCTTTCTGGACACCTACTAGGTTTATAGCATTGATCGTTAAGTGACGAATATCCTGATAAGTAGCATATACTCACAGTAGGATCGGGATCCAAATATCATCGTATGATAATGTTGAAGGAATCCTACCAACATTCATCAAACTCCAAATGGTATGCATCTCTTTGCAAATTTCAGTTTCTTTAGAAATTCCCGATATATGTTTTTGCCCCATGTTCTTATGATCTTGACTAAGGGCCAACAAATCATAAGTCACATGTCAAGTTCTGCCCATCATTATCCTGTTGATTTGAACCCATCCGTATATACTCTTGACTAAGGGCCAACAAAGCAATACGAGTGTCCCAAACCAACTCATCTATCTATGTAACAAATGAATACCCCAGCAGCTACCAATCACTATGTCTTGACTAAGGGCCAAACAAACATAGCTTGAATACTACTGACCATTCATAAGAAATGACGGAGGGCTACGACTGGTTTTGGCGAAACCGTGAACGTAGTGAACTTGATATAACCGAAGGAACCTGATAGCTTTTAAAAGGAGTGGTTAAATCTCCGCATTTAAAAATATCTGTTTTAAAAATAACCGAGTGGTTTCTTTTAAATTGTTCCAACGATTTAAACTTGGTTTATTTTCTTTGCATTACAGATAATGCGTCCCATCATTAACCTATCATTGCAGAAAACAACGAAAATACAACGTCCTCTTATGCCATCCGCATTCGCCACTGGGTCCCGTCATCACCCGTTAGGTTACTTAACTAACGACAGAGCGGGGGCTGGGCTAGCGCGGGTGTAAAACATAAATGACTTCTAAATAGCTATCATAAATATAGATATTTTACATTCGTCTGACGCAACGATATTCATTCCAGAACACAGATAAACAATATTGGATTTGCAAGCAATCTGTATTTCTTTCGAGCCTGCAAGAAAAGACAGATTACACAGTTGTGATGAATAGCCGATACCCCACCCTCGACCCCTACGGGTACTGCAAACTACCCGCCCGGCAGTTTGTGTACCCCACCTTGGGTCAGTCCTAGGAGCAAAAAACAGTAAAATGAAATAATACAACGGTGGCTACGACCGCAACCTGGAAGTGCCCCGCAAAAATAATATTACAACAAATTACATTTACAACAAATGAATTAAACAATAACCCATTGCAAACCCCGGTTATACACCACAACAGTCCAATACAGTTTATATGCACAAACAGATATAACCATTACAGAAATATGCAACCCCCTGCCAACCGACATACTAGCAGTTAGGGGAGGTTTACGAACACATTAAACAATCACAGATATAATCCAACATGCAAATACTGTACAATTTCGATCGATTAAACAACATCAATATTGCTCCAAAATCTGCTCTGTTAAACAGTAACCTGAGCAAATATTAAATATTCCAGAGAACCCCAAATTCTACAGAGGACCCACACACCAAATACGAGTCCATGACTCGGCAACTCGGCCGCGGAACCGCGGCGGATCGGTGGGATCCGCCACCCTTCCGCGGCGCTTTGGCCGAGTCATGGGCTCGAATTTTTTGTGTGTTCTTCTGGACTGTTTACAAGCTCTCTGAACTTACCTGAAAAATTTTAGGACATCATTTTAAGTTCGACAGAAACTGAACAGATTTAGGGTTTTCCGGCTTCGTTTTTCCGTTCGAAATTCGTACAAATTTGCAATCAAGTTATTTAGTGTTTAGCGAGGCTCTGATACCACTTTAAGTCGATGTAGTACACCCCAGTACTTGTGGGGAGGCGGAATTTTCAAAAACGATCAAGTTTAAAGAACGAACATCGACTAACCGCTTGAATCGAAGCTAAACTATAAATAACCGTACACAAAGTATTTCTTAACTATTGTGTTTAGGGATTATACCAAATGAAACTAGTCCTTCGTCTTTACGATCTCCTTGTTCTCCTCGGCCTTCTCTAGGTAGTAGACGATCCACCCGAGAGCAAAACTCCAAGCTACACCTCTAACTTGAGGCAACTAATCTACTTTGATTGCTAATCAAAGAAGAAAGGATGATATAAAGTGAAGGTAATGGATGTTTAAGTCTAACTAATCCTTTGATCTCAACACATGAGGATTAAGGATTAGTCTCTTGAAGATGAGAGCTTGAGGAGAGAGAATGTGAGATGAGATAATGAGATGAGAGAGAGTGTATCATAATATATTATGAAGCATTCTTATTTTAGAATAATGAATAAAAGAAATGAATAAGCATGCTTCATAAATGCAAAATGGTGATTCATTAAGCATGTGTCATTTATCATTTATGGTGCAATAATGATAAAGATGAATCACTCTCATGACTCACAATCTTATCCAAAGTAACCTCCTTAGTCACATCTTCTAGAAGCTTCTCGTACAATTACGAGAACGCCCCTCCGATCCGCAAAAATACGGAAAAACTTTAGACTGTAAAAATCCAATAACCGGATACCAGTAACTGGCTTAAACCAAAGCCGACTGGTAAAAACTGTCCGAAAGTCGTACGTGCGAAAACGCACGTATGCGTCCGAACCCTTTGTCCCAAAACCATGCGACCTCTATATCGTTTCGCCTGGAGTAGGAAACTCTCTGTGTGGGACTCCAGAGACTCGACTACTACGCTGGCAGTGGGTTTAACCACAGACCGCAAGCGGCACTAGCTGTACGTAACGGTCCCCAGGTAGTTGTCGATAAGAAGGCCGATGAGGAAACCCATCCGAACTCCTACTGAGTCTGATGTGACAATCTCCATACAGTCCGGTCTGTTCGTCCAAGACTATCGCATATCGGGCCTAGGGGGGCGGCAAGCGTCAGTCCCCTAATAGCGGTATAAGTCGTGTCGGAGTGAAGCCCATTACACCCTGAGAAACTACTGGAACCTACCAGCAAATCTCGCTTGCCCTGGCCAGGGACTTTGCGTAATGGCTCTCTGACACAGCACGATATCTACTCCCAATACCGGGAGGGACGAATCCTGTCTAACCGCCACTGCCTCTAAGTGCTCGGGACTGCACCCAACTGCTACCTGTTTGCACGACTCCTTTGAGCCGTGGTAGTGTAGCAATCTAAGAACAGTGGGACACACTCGAGGCGAAGTAGCAGTGTCAAGTCTGCGGACTACGCTGTACTCATGTCACCTGGGAACTGTTCACTGACGACTGGTATCAAACCAACCAACAGTTCCCTGTGAGTCCTGTCCGGTGTACCCGTAACCTTAACGAGCACCTGTATACTATCTCCAGTACGACGTACTGACGGCTGTGGGACAGACCATCTCCCCAACTGGGATGAGAAGCGTACACACCAGTCTACTCCGGAGTATCGATGCTCTGTCTCGATAATCCACGACCAGGGACCTGAATAAGGATGTGCTTGTAGACTACCCAGCCCCCACTAGTGTGACTGCCATCACAGCGCTGGTAGACAAGCAAGATCCTAAGAGCTCTATCAATACGTACACTCACATATTAAGATAGAAAAACCAAGTAGCATACTACTATGTTTAGCAAGACTGTTATATACATGTGAATATCCCAAGCTTCCATTAAGTAATATACAAGCTAGTATGATACAGTAATGGCCTTCTAGGGCATAAACACTAACAACTTGATCGGCTAATTGTAATATGTAAAACTCTCCCAGGAGTAACTCTTACTCGCAGCGGGTATCGGGATCCAACTATCTCATAGAAGGTATGCAATCTCATTGCAAATTTCAACACTTGAAATTCCCGATAATATTTTGCCCCTAGCGTCCTATGACCTTGACGCAGGCCAACAAACTATAGTGCGCTAGTCAAGTTCAACCCGTCATTTCCTGATTGAATTAAACCCACCCGCACGACCCTTGACGCAGGCCAACAAAGTCGTACGACTACCCTAATCCAATCTGCATCATATGCATAAGCAGACAAATACTAGTTAGCTACCGCACACCACGCCTTGACGCAGGCCAACAAACGTAGCACGAATACTAACTACTACTTATCTGAAATGACGGAGGGCTACGACAGGTTTTTCTGAAAACCTATTGCGTAATGAACTTGATATCGTTGTATAATCAAATGAAGTTTTAAAATGGAGTGATTTTGAGGCTTTTCTAGTTTTGCTAAAGGGGTCACTCACGGTGAAGGGATCGTCGGCCCTTTCCTCGTCGAATGAGGTGCGGGATATAACATATATATCATTGAGCAAAGCAGAAACTATAGAAGCAATCAAAAGCAGACCGAGTGTGTAGCATCTGCCAGTTATTGCTAAAGGAGTCACTCCCGGTGAAGGGATCTCGGTCCTTTCCTCATCGAATAAGGTGCAGGGTATATCATATATACCGCTATGCAAAGCAAGAACTGTAGCTACCTGTTTTGTTTAAAATCTGATTCTACAACATCTTAGGTTTCTTTTCTTTCATTAATCACATTAATGAAGTCCCATCATTTAAGTACCTAAACATCACAGATAAATACGACGTACACTTATGCTATCCGCATTCGCCTCGATGTTCCCTCGTGCACCGTTAGGTTAGGTAACTAACGGTAGAGCGGGGCAGGGCTAGCGCGGGTGTAAAACATAAGTAACGTCTATATAATATATCATATATACTATATACTGTATCCATCACAGAACATCACATGATCACATCACAGATATCGCAGCAGAAGAAACATATGAAATATTGGATATACTAGGACGTCCGTGTTTTCAATACGAGCCAGTATAAAACACGGATTCCATGGTCGTGATGAATAGCCAATCCCACACCCCTAGACCCCTACGAGAGCGGAAAGCAACCCTACCAATTCTAGGGTTAGGAGACCCGGACTCGACTCCTCGAGTTGGTCTCCCACTGGACCCCAGAACACGGTTACTTGTGCTCCCCTCCTTGGGTCTATCCTAATGCGGAAGAGTAAATAATATACAAAAGGTGACAACTTCCGCTACCTGGAAGTGCCCCAAATAAAAGAATATTACATACAAGTTTTTACATGAATGAAAATGAAAAACACTCATCTCACATAAAAACCCCCGGCTATTCAAACACGACGATCCAATATAACATATCCAGCAACACATAACATCACATGTCATCAACGTAAGTAAACATGCATATCCCAATTTTCGTTGACATATAGAAACGAAACCGGCGATATCACATATTAGACTTACGGTCACAGAAAATAAAGTGTAAAACTAAAACAGTTGGAATCCGCAACCTCTTTAGACATCACATGCCTAATCAAATGAAATACTTAGACATCACATGCCTAACAGTTACAAACCCCGCATTTTAGTCTCATTATCGAAAACTCTTTTCAATATCATATGGGAGTAAACTGCTAGATTTATAACATTCATTCAGTTATCTCATAACTGTTTGTGAATTCCAATTATTGTATCCAATTCCGGATAAATAGAATATATTAAACTTTCCGATCGAACATTCGAACACCCAAGTTTTCCCGATACCGATCAACACATGAAATAAGTTCAAAGACATTCATTTCATGCCTCAGTACCAACGGTCCAGCCGTAGAAGGGTCAAGCCAACACCTCACATGTGGCACGCCGTACTGCCCCAAACCCGAAGGTTCAAAGGGCAGTTCAAGACGGTCACATAATCGAGTTAAGGTTTGTTGTCTACTAGAGGGACCATCGCGTTACTTGCACTATTCAGAACGTCTTTAAACCATAGAAAGATCCAACACTTGGAAATATTCCGGCAGGGGAAAAGTTGGGTATTTTCATCCGGTCGAACTTTTTAACATATTCTTAAAATATCCGGAAAAACACATAGACGAAATTTGATAATCCGATCGAACTATCGAAGCTCCAAAACAACCCCAGAAAATGCAACTCTTGGAAAAAATTTAAAAATTCCCAGGAAAACCAGCACTGGAAAATAAGAATTACTGTGCAGAATTCATTGTTTAATGAGGCCGTACGGCCGCGGAACCGCCGCATGAGCTATGCTCATGCCGCGGAACCGCGGCGACTTGGTGGATTTGGGCTGTCGAATTTCACAGTAACTCTTAGAATCACCTGCTGATTTTTCTACATATTTTTAATTTGGAAAAATCCCATATTTTAGAAAATGTACAGAGAGCATTTTGTGAGTTAGGGTTTCGGTTCGTTCGGACTTCAAACTCCGTCTAGACTTCGCCTAAGGCTCTAGCTAGGCTCTGATACCACTGTAGGGTTCCTAGGCACACTATAAAGGTCTCACAAGGCATCGATCATGCCAATTTAAAATTTTATGGGTGCCGAGAAACCCTAATACGGATCGTCGGCTAGATTTCTAGGCGATACATTAAACTAGTTAACACTTTAACTAAAGGAGAGAGACTACAACCTTTGTAGATCCGTTTCTCTACTTCCTAAGCTCCACGTAGGCGTCCTCTCGCTGTCCTAGTTGGATCTCGGACTCTCGCATCGGCTTCATCGAAGAAATGAGCGGAATAGGTCGTCGGCTTCGTGCCGAAGATGATCTACGTCGAGGTTGCACAAGTTCAAGCTCCAACTTCACCAAGTTGAGAAACTTGTGAAGAAAACACCCAAAACAACTTGGCAAGAGGTAGAGGGTGAAGAAATAGGAGGTGGGTTCACTTTAGAATTAGATTTCTCACTTTGGAACTCAAGATGCCATTGATGGCATCAAGCTTTTTCTCTTGAAGATGAAGAAGAAGATGAAGCTAGAATTATGATAAGTGTTTGGTTAAAATGAATAATAATTCAATACTTATCATAAGCTAACTATAGTTAAGTGTAGAGAATAGACCATGGTTACTTGGATGAGTTAGGGTTAAGCATGAAGACAAGAATGGTTACAAAAGTCAAAGCTTCATGAAGCTTCAACTTAAAACAAAGAAAGCCACCATTCTCATCATAATCCTTTTCCAAATAAATAAATAAATAAATAAATGAATATTCAAAACCCTAATCAACACTTAACCATGGTTTTAATTCTTTTCACTTAACAAAATGATCAAGTATCATCAAACATGATACAAATATGTGCACAAAAGTATATCACATATACTTCTTGCACATCAAGTGAGAAAATCCATATAAAGTGAACCAATACTAGTTAATGCAAAGTAATATATCAAATATATAATTATACATTAAATCATTAAATCAACATTTGATTCAATGATCCGGTCATGTCGCACATAACCGACTAGAATCCAATGTATCGATTTATCGAATCAATGATTCGATAACTAGGTCATATCGAATATAACCAATCGAAACATATATCGCGAGAATGAAATGCGGTATCACATACACGCATTGTTCTCGGTCCTGCACATATCTCATATGCGCTCCTATTTCGTTTCGCTTGAGCCAGGAAACCTCTGTGTAGGACTCTAAAGACTCGTCAATACGCCGGTAGCAGATGATGATCATATCAAGCATCCACAAGCCGCAAGCGGTCTGCTAAACGTAACGGCCATCCGGGTATTAAGCTATCAGAAGATCGACGAGCTAGCCAGCTCACACTCCTGTGAATCCAACCAGTAACACTTACCGTACAGTCCGGTCTGTTCGTCTGATATGTCGCATATCAAGTCTAGGGGTGGTAAACGTCAGACCCCAATAACCGATAAGTCGTGCTGATGTGAGGCTCATAACGGGTCGAGAAACTACTGGTAACACTTACCAGCAAATCTCTGATCAGCCCTGGCCAGGGACTTCCCTGTTACGGCCAAATCGAGCACAGCGCAACATCAACCCCCAATACCGAGAGAGACGAAACCCCACCTATCGCTCATTGCCTCCATGTGACTCGGGACTGTACCCAAAGACCACCGTTTTGCATGCCCTCATGGACGTGGTAAGGTGGAGATCAAAGCACAGTGGGAATCACACAAGACTCTATGACGATCTCGGGTCTACAGACTAACCTGTACAAGTGTCACCTGAGAACTGCCATCTGACGTGAGGTATAATACCATCTGGGAGTTCTCGGCGAGTCCGTCCAGTGTACCCAGTCTCCACTGAGCACCCGTATACCATCTCTGATGTCAAACACCAATGGATATGGGATCATCCATTGCCCATCTCATGGGTCGAGAAGCGTATACGCTAGTCTACTCTGGTATATCGATGCCCCGTCTCGATACACCCACGACTAGGGACCTTGAAGGATGTACTTGTGGACTACCATGTCCCCACTAGTATGATCTGCATCATAGTCCAGGTAGTCAAGTACACATCCTAAAGGCTTTACCAACATGTAACTATAAGACAGTTTAAAGAGACAAGTGTACATGTTAAGATAAAGAGCAACCAGATAGCATACTATCATATCGAGCAAGAAAGTCATCTCTATATATGTCCAAGCATCCAATATAATATACATCATCTGTACAATACTGGCCTCTAGGGCATACATACAACTAACAGCATCATTGTTGTTAAGGATAAAGAAAAAATAGAAGAAGAAACAAACAAACAACAAATAACAACAACTAGATTCGCAAATGAAAATTACAAGCAAATATAATTAATCAAAGTAACAAGACAAGCATGATCAAGAAAAGAACTCTTTTATTCAGCACTTCACTCATAAAAGCTCAATACAAGGTTTAATGGAGAAAAGATGAAAAGAGGAAGAAGAATTACAAAATCTATCCTAAAATCTAACACAAGAATAAGCACCCTTCACTTGGTATTGTTCTGGGCTATTTATAGGTAGGAAACTGAAACCCTAGGGCAACATTCTGGCCCCACATGAAGTTACCAAAATGCCCCTAAAATAACTTTTTTTGCCGAGTTAACTCGGCCGCGGATCCGCCACCGAGTCGCCATGTTAGCCGTGGTTCCGCGGCCATTTAGGGGAGTTAGATCATCAATTTTGGTGGGTTTTCCTATGTTGCTGTTCTCTTCAGTGTGGTATACTTGGTTTCTCAGAATCGCATCACATTTCTTCCAGATTTTCAGCAGATCAAAAGGTGATTTGATGTGGATCTTTTGCCATGATTTTCTTGAGCTCCACGTATAAATCATGGATCTTGTGTTGACATTGTGCTTTGTGCATGAAAATGACCATTGATTTGCCATTTTGTCTTTTAAAGTGGTGTGCGGCAACATACGGATAGAGAGCGGAGACCCGTACTTTATCTGTGGTTGGCAGTAATCCGGAATTTGTCGCGCTTTTCCATGAATTTCACTGCTTAGAGCTGAGAACCTGTTACCTGCAATTATCTAGCAAACACGGATTAAAAGCACCTATCTATAAACAAACGAGCATAAGAATGGGCGGTATAAAATGCAGTTTTCTGGGATGAACAACTGTACCCAAAAACCATAGTTTTGCATGCCCTCTTGGATGTGGTAAGGTAGAAATCAAAGCACAGTGGGAATCACACAAGACACTATACAGACTAACCTGTACAAGTGTCACCAGAGAACTGTCATCTGACGTGAGGTATAACACCATATGGGAGTTCTCGGTGAGTCCGTCCAGTGTATCCAGTCTCCACTGAGCACCCGTATATCATCTCTGATGTCAAACACCAATGGATATGGGATCATCCATCGCCTATCTATATGGGCCGAGAAGGTATACGCTAGTCTACTCTGGTATATAGATGCTCCGTCTCGATACACCTACGACTAGGGACCTTAAAGGATGTACTTATGGACTACCATGGCCCCACTAGTACGATCTGCATCATAGTCCTGGTAGTCAAGTACACATCCTAAGGGCTTTACCAACATGTAACAGAGAGATAATCAGTGTACAAGTTAAGATAAAGAGTAACCAGATAGCATATTATCATGTCGAGCAAGAAAGTCCTCCCTATATATGTCCAAGCATCCACTACAATATACATCTCATGTATAGTAATGGCCTCTAGGGTATACATATAACTAACAGTTTTTACCCTCAGTGGAGGGACGGTATGTTGGAAGAGTTCCAAGCTAGATACCGTAGCAGACTCGACGATAAAAGCTGAATACATCGCTACCAACGATGCTGCCAAAGAGTCTTTCTCGATGAACAAGTTCATGAGATGAACTTGGTGAGGTTCCTATCATTAAGCATCCAATACTTGTGTATTGTTATAACAATGGAGCTGTGGCTTTGGCCTAGGAACCCAGGTCCCATCAGTGATCCAGACATATTCTTAGGCGGTATCACCTGATCAGGGAGATAGTTGATCTCCGGGAGATCGAGGTCAGGAGAGTTGACATGAAGAATAAGACGGCGGATCCACTCATGAAGGCCATTTGAGAGACTTTTCGGGATGCTAAGTATGAGATACTACAACAATTGGCCTTAATGCAAGTGGGAGATTGTTAGTTATATGTATACCCTATGGGCCATTATTGTACATGATTGTATATTATACTGGATGCTTGGACATATATAGAGAGGACTTTCTTGCTCGACATGATACTAAGCTATATGGCTGCTCTTTATCTTAACATGTACACTTGTATCATTATACCGTCTCTCCGTTACATGTTGATAAAGCCCTTAGGATATGTACTTGACTACCAGGACTATGATGCAGATCATACTAGTGGGGCTTGGGTAGTCCATAAGTACATCCTTTAATTGTTCCTAGTCGAGGGAGTATCGAGACAGGGCATCGATATTCCAGAGTAGACTAGTGTGTATGTTTCATGACCCTGTATAGGGCAATGGATGATCCCACATCCATTAGTGTTTGACATCAAAGATTGTACAGAGGTACTCATTGGATAATGGGTACACCGAACAGGACTCGCCGAGAACTCCTAGATAGTATTATACCTATCGTCAGATAGTGGTTCTCTGGTAGCACTGGTACAAGTTAGTCTGTAGACCCAAGATCGTCATAGAGTCTTTTGTGATTCCCACCGTACTTTGATTTCCTCCTTACCACGATCAAGAGAGCGTGCAAACTGGTGGATTTTGGGTACAGTCCCGAGTCACATGGAGGCAATGAGAGATTGGAGGGGTTTCATCTCTCCCGGTATTGGGGGTAGATGTTGTGCTGTGCTTGATTGGCTATAACAGGAAGTCCCTGGCCAGGGCTGATGATGAGATTTACTGGTAAGTGTTATCAGTAGTTTCTAGACCCGTTATGTGCCTCACATCGGCATGACTTATCAAGTTATTAGGGTCTGACGTTTACCACCCCCAGACTCGATATGCGACATATCAGATGAAGAGACCGGACTGTACGTAGTGTTACTTATTGGATTCATGTGAGTATGGACAAGCTTGCTTTTTGATCTTCTGATCGCTCAATACCTGGGTAGCCGTTACGTCCATCTAGTACCACTGACGACTTATAGGTAACTGATATGATCATTAACTACTGCTGGCGTATTGACGAGTCTTTAGAGTCCTACACAGAGGTTTCCTGGCTCAAGCGAAACGAACTAGGGCACATATGTGATATGTGCGGGACCAAGATTAATACGTGTATATGATATCGTATTCTAATCTCGCGATATATGATTTCAGTCGGTTATATGTGATATAGCCGGGTTATTGAATCAAGTGTTGATTCGATAAGTTGATATAAATGATATTAGTCGGTTATATGTGATATAGCCGGATTATAAAATCAAGTGTTGATTTAATAATTTAATATATAATTATATATTTGATATATTAATAAATATTAATTAATATTAGCTCACTTATGAATTTCTTTTCTACTAATACATCTAAATATATATGTGATATATATTAATGTATTTAATTTTGTGTCATGATTGATGATACATTGGACATGGGTGTATGAGACTCTTACCAAACTAAAGATAATTTGGGGTTTTAATTATTAAGTGATAAATCAAAATTATGGGGAAATTGTCATGGTTTAGGATGCTTGTGGAAGCATGTAGAAACCTTGACTTAGTCCACAAATTTTGTTTTACTCTAGATATTTATTAACCCAACCATTATCTTTAGCCATGGTTAAGTCTGTAAAAATATCATTGGAGATATTTTCTCACCCAAGAGTTCACACTTGATCATCTTCTTCATCTCATTTTTCTCTCTAGCTTTAAAGTGAGGTGAAAAAGAAAGAGAGAAAAATAAATCTGAAGTGAGCAAAATACCTAATTCATCAATCTATACCAAACTAGCCATTTAGTATAGGTTGTTTACTTCACTAATTGCATAATTAGTGAAGAGGTAGCTTGAGTTGGAGATTCCTCAAGGTATATCATCTTCGGCCTCGAAGATCTTTGAGCAAGTTCGGTCCTTTTGCCTAGTGGAGCCTAAGGAGGGTCCGGGACACCACTACTTAGAGCTAAAGAACTACTATACGGAGCTTTAGAAGTGAAGGACCGGTCTACAAAGGTTGTATTCCTATTTAACTTAGTGTAAAGTTGTTTACATGCTTTAAAAACCTTAATTCTCTAGTGAGATCCTTAGTTCGGGTTGCTTAGCACTCTAGATTTTTGAAATTGCAAACTTGATGCTTACCGAATCCTAGCGAGGGTGCTAAGCGAACCCAGCATTATATTGATATATATTATAGTGGATGCTTAGACACACACACATATATATATATATGACTTTCTTGCTCGACATGATAGAATGCTATCTGGTAGCTCTTTATCTTAACATGTAAGCTTGTATTATTATACCGTCTCTCTGATATATGTTGATAAAGCCCTTAGGATGTTTGCTTGACTACCAGGACTATGATGCAGATCATACTACTGGGACTTGTGTAGTCTATAATCACATCCTTTAATAATTCCTAGTCGAGGGAGTATCGAGACAGGGCATCGATATTCCAGAGTAAACTAGTTTGTACGTTTCTTGACCCCGTATGGGGCGATGGTTGATCCCATATCCATTGGTGTTTGACATCAAAGATTGTACACAAGTGCTCATTGTAGAATGGGTACATCGAACAGGACCCGCCGAGAACTCCTAGATGGTACTATACTTATCGTCAAATAGCAGTTCTCCAGTGACACTGGTATAGGTTAGTCTGTATACCCGAGATCGTCATAGAGTCTTGTGTGGTTCCCACTGTGCTTTGATTTCCTTCCTACCACGGCTCAAAGGAGTTGTGCAAACAGGTGGATTTTGGGAACAGTCGCGAGTCACATCGAGGCATTGAGCGATAGGAGGGTTTTTCTCTCTCCCGGTATAAGGAGTTGATGTTGCGCTATGCTCGATTGGCTATAACAGGAAGTCCCTGTCCAGGGTTGTGGATGAGATTTACTGGTAAGAGTTATCAGTAGTTTCTCATACCGTTATAGGCCACAAATCGGTATGACTTATCAATTGGGCTTTGACGATTCCAACCCAGACTCGATATGTGACATATCAGACAAAGAGACCGGACCGTACGGTAATATTACTTGTAGGCTTCATAGGAGTTTCGACAAGCTTGCTTATTGATCTTTTATCCGCTCAATACCTGGGTAGCCGTTACGTCCAGCTAGTACCGCTGACGGCTTATGGGTAACTGATATGATCATTACCTTTTGCTGGCGTATTGACGAGTCTTTAGAGTCCTACACAGAAGATTCCTAGTTCAGGAGAAACGAAGTAGGGTACATATGCTGATATGTGCGGAGGGCCTGATTAAATACGAGTATGTGATACCGTATTCTAATCTGGCGGTTATTTTTTATCGGTTAGGTTATATATGATATAACCGGATTATTGAATGAAGTGTTGATTTGATAATGTGATATACAGATAAATGATATTAGTCGGTTATATGTGATATAACCAGATTA
Organism: Agapanthus africanus; assembly: GCA_030015575.1. Lineage (NCBI taxonomy): Eukaryota > Viridiplantae > Streptophyta > Magnoliopsida > Asparagales > Amaryllidaceae > Agapanthus > Agapanthus africanus. Next base: position 318,512,114 of record CM057340.1, on the reverse strand, counting down.
TTAAATCAAGGGTTGATTTAATAATTTGATATATATATTATATTTGATAAAATTATATATTAACTAATATCATTAGCTCACTAATTATTCTTCATAATATATATATTAATATATTTGATATATATATATATATATATTATATATATGAAGCATGGAATGGATTTTCTATTTTTCGAAAATAAAAAATGAGGTGGGAAAATGGGGAGATATTTAGATTATGGTGTGAAGCATAGACTTTATCATTTGTTTATTTGTCTTGACTCACTATTCAAGCATGGTTGCAATTTAGTATTGCAAATAATTCCATACTTGAATAAGTGAGGTCAAGTGTAGAGCCATTCTTCACTTGGTTTTTTTTTTTTGCCTTACACATTTACTTGAGCTCATTTTGGTAAAAAGCTCTCTAGCTCTCTCCATTTTCCTTCTTCTTCCTCATTCATGCTTCAAGCTCTAAACCATCACATGTGTTGTGAACCCTACAACTTGAGATCCTAAGTGAGAAAACAAAACCCCTACTTCACCATCCTACACTTGATTAGCACTCAAGTGTAGTGTTTTTCCTTCACTGAAGAGTTTAGTGAAGATGTAGCTTGGATTAGCGGAGCTTTGGGTGGATCATCTTTGGCACGAAGGTCATCGAAGGAAGCTTATTCATTTTTCAAGTGGAGCCTAGTGGAGTCGTAGGGACTACAACCCTGAGTTTTAGAAGAGAAGGACACAGTCTGCAAAGGTTGTAGCCTTCTTTTATTTAGCTAGTTTAGTTTGATATCATCATAGTAACCCTAATTATCTAGTTTGATCCTAGGTTAGTCTAGTTTAGCACCCCAAATTTTTTAAGTTGCATGCTTGATGCCGGTTTTGACCCCATGAGGGTGCTAGGGTAGACTTTCATGGTATCAGAGCAAAGCTAGAACATTAGGGTAAGTCTTCTTGACGTTAAAGTGTTCGATCGACTTTTCGAGACCGGAATTTAGCATGTTTCAATCGATTTTTCAAAAGTTAAAATTTTGGTGACTAAAAATATGCAGAAAATCGTGCAGAGTTTTATGTGGAGCCACAAGAAATTTGAATCCTAACTCCTACAAAGCACGACGGAACCGCGGTCCAAACCCTAGTTTGGCCGCGGTTCCGCGGCAAGTTTGGGGAGTTTTGGGTTAATTTTTCTTATGTTGCTCCATTCATAAATTTAGCACTTTCTGAATGTTTTTAGTGATGCTCAACTTGTTGAGGTCTTTGGATTTTGTGGGTATTCGATAAATCGATCGAAATGTTTAACGTCATATGGATTTTGATGATATTTGATACAATTTTTAGAATCCAAAATAATTAGTTTTTTGAAAACTAGTTAGTATTTTGTAAATCTAGCATTGTAGTCTTTTTTGATCGATTGCCACGAAGTTTCGATTCGGATCGAAACTCCGTCGTAATCGCGTATCGTACGCGAATACTCGCCGAATAATTTTACTAGGTAGCCACGCCCCATAGCCCTGATCAAGTGACTGTAGGAGAACCCCGTTGCTAAAAGCATCCACTCAGGTGCTCGCGGCCACGGTATTCCACCTAAGTGCACTTCGTCGACGGCATCGGGGGTGCGGCCATCTACTAAAGTTTCTGATGAACATTCGATCTGGTAGTCGGGAATCTTGTTGAATTGCCCGACTAAGTTATTGAAAAGTGTTTTCGATTTGAGACTAAAATGCAAGGTTTATAGGTTAGGCATGATATTTGGAATATGAGATATTCCGGGTTTATGATGTCTAAGGAAATACGGATTCTAATTATTATATTTTTTCATTTCTTTTCTGCGACCGTAAGTGTAATATGTGGTGTATCCCCGATCTCGTTGCTATATGTCAACGGAATTTGGGATACGCATATTTACTTACGTTGATGACATGTGATGTTATGTATTGCTGATATATTATATTGGATTGTTGTGATTGAATAGCCGGGTTTTTTTGCGTGAGATAAGAATTTTTCATTTTCATTCATGTAAAAATGTATGTAATATTCTTTTATTGGGACGCTTCCGGGTTGAGGATGATGTCACCATTGATGTATATTATTTACTTTTCTGCATTAGGATAGACCCAAGGCGTGGAGCATAAGTAACCGGGTTCTAGAGTCCAGTGGGAAAGCATCTCGAGGAGTCGAGAACGGGTCTCCTAACTCTAGAATTGGCAGGGTTGCTTGCCGCTCTCGTAGGGGTCTAGGGATTTTGGTTTGGCTATTCATCACGACCGTGGAATCCGTGTTTTTCATTACTGTCTGAATTTAAAACATGGACCTTCTAGTATATCCAATATTTCATATGATGACTTCTGCTGCTGTGTTCTGTGATTTGATCATATAACCGCGTGAGACGAATGCTATATATATAATAAACGTTGCTTATGTTTTGCACCCGCGCTAGTCCAGCCCCCGCTTTACCGTTAGTTAAGTAACCTAACGGTGCATGACGGGGCCCCGTGGCGAATGCGGATGGCATAAGCGTACGTTCTATTTTCATTTCTTTTCTTTGATGTTTAGAGAAACATAAATGATGGGACTTCATTAATGAGAATAATGAAAAGAAAAGAAACCTAAAGATGTTGTAGAATCGAAAATCTAAATAGGTATCTCTAGTTCTTGCTTTGCATAGTGGTATTCCTTGATGAATATCCAGCACCTCATTCGATGAGGAAAGAGCCGAGATCCCTTCACCGGGAGTGACCTCTTTAGCAAAATTAGCAAATGCTACAACCCACACGGTTTGTTTTAATAACTTCTCTAGTTCTTGCTTTGGATAGTGGTAATCCTTGGTGAATATCCAGCACCTCATTCGATGAGGAAAGAGCCGAGATCCCTTCACCGGGAGTGACCTCTTTAGGAAAGCTAGCAAAAACTACAAAAACACTCCTTTTCAAAAAACTAGATTCTCCAACGATATCAAGTTCTTTCACGTTAAAGGTTTTCTTCAAAAACCAGCCGTAGCCCTCCATCATTTCAGATAAGTAGTATTTAGTATTCATGCTACGTTTGTTGGCCTCCATCAAGACGTAGTGTGAGGTAGCTGATTCGTGCTTATCTGCAGCATGTGATGCGATAGGATTAGTGTAGTCGTGCGACTTTGTTGGCCTCCGTCAAGGGTCGTTCGGGTGGGTTTTATTCAATCAAGAAATGAACGGGTTGAACTTGACTAGCGGCCTATTGTTTGTTGGCCTCCGTCAAGGTCATAGGAAGCTAGGGTTAAAAACAATATTGGGAATTTCAAGTGTTGAAATTTGCAACGAGATTGCATACCCTCTATATGATAGTTGGATCCCGATACATACTGCGAGTAAAAGTTACTCCTGGGAGAATTTTCCACTTTACAATTAGTTGATCAAGTGGGTGTCTAAGAAAGGTTTTAAGGAGGTTATGCCCCTGCAGAAACGAGCTTATTTAATTCATTCCATGCGAAAGCATGGGGAGACTCCCTCGGAGTACCAATACCTGCCTGGCTAAATGATTGGCGAACTTGTAGGGTGTAATTAATCCCAGCTAATCTTACCTTTTTGGGTTTGAAGGAAGATTTGATAAAAACAGTAGGCGCCATCTTGATTATATAATATAATAACCAATTTAATCATGCAAGAGCGCACGCTAAAGTGTTTCCTTCTCTCTCTCTCAAGGTAGCGAACAATGACACGCCTTAATCAAGTTAATAATATGGATGTATTGACCGAACCCACATATTATACTGAGCTGGGGAATGTTGGTTCCGCTCTATCTTATGATTGTCATAAGTCCGAGCAAGGAGTAGTAGAATATCAGGATTCCTACACCACCTGAGCGAAGAAAGAGCATGAAGATGCATCTTCTTCGGGTGTGTTCGTTACCGAGAACTGTTTCCCAGTATGCTCTACGTCCTGGGTATTAGATACAGGATCAGGATCCCACGTATGTAATTTTTTACATTGGCTAAAGAGATGTAGAGAACTGAGAAAGGGTGATAGGTTTCTAATAGTAGGGGATGGTGCAATTGTTGCAGCCAAAGCAGTTGGCGAATATCACATTGTATTATCAAGTGGTAATACAATGATTCTGAACGACTGTTATTACGTACCGAAGATGATGTGCAATATTATACTGGTCTCTTTATTACATAAAGAAGGATATAATATTGTACTGGAGGATAATGTTATGAACATTTTTCTAAATCAAGTGTTGATTGGGTTTGGTACGTTGTGTAACGGTATATACGTTCTGAATTAAACTATAGTTCTAAATATACAGAATACACACAAGAGGAAAAGTTCAGAAATGAATGAAGCCTTCTTGTAGAATTGTAGACTAGGTCATATCAATGCGACACGACTAGCTAAGTGTAACGTTTCTGAAATCGTTATATGAATTTTTTCGTTTTAGGGTAAAATAGTCGGTATTTTCCGTTTTAACCCGATTGTGATCAAACTTCTGTATAGACTTGTTTGCAACTAGTTTTACTAGAATGAAGCTAGTTTGTGGGTTTTAGTGGTCATTTTAAAGTTTTGGTTCACATTGATTTTTTCCCTAATTAAATTATTATTTTAAGTTGTTAATTCTGCACTTAATTAGTGGTAATTACAATTTTGGTTTGGATTATTACTTCTAATGTGAATCTATGCTAATCTAATCACTAGATTAATCTTAATCCATCCATGCCAAAATATCTTGATATTTGTAATTTAAATTGAAATTTTAAAAGAAAAGAAAAGGTGGCATAAGATATTTTAGTGCATTAATGAGCATTTATTACATTCTTGCTAGAATTTTCTACACAATTTTCACAAAACCCCCTCATTCTTGTCTTGGCATAACCTTAGCCTTTGATGGCCTCTCTCCTTTCTCACCCCATTTTCACTTCTTCTTGCTCAAATAAAACATCAAAAATCATGAAATATTCATACAAATCCATACTCCTTAATCTTTAGCCTAAACTAGCTTAGTTCTTCATTAAAGTTAGCTTTTTGGGAGGCTATTTTGGAAATCAATTTGCAAGTTTGATAGCATGTTTGTGAGGTATAAATCCTAACCCTAATTCTTTATTGTTGCTTAAATCCTTAAAGCTTGCTTATTTAGATTTTTAATATAGCTTCAAGTTCATGTTTAGTTCATTCATGAAAAGGATTATGAATTTCAAGTTAGTGTTTTGATGTGTTTAAGTGGTTAATCATGAAGTATAGACTTGGGAAAACTTAATCAAATTGTGAGAATTTTATTTGTTATTTTTGCTAATTGTCTTTTAAGCTTAATCGCAAACTAAGTTTTAACAATGCATTTTTGGGTGAGATTAAAATTATGAAAATGGTTTGGATCACTAAGTTAAGCTACTTTGTGTTGTTGGAAATTGCTAGAATTGTTAAATTTCTAGACTTGTGCTAAATTGCGGTAAAAGTTGCTTACTAGTTTTCTGGTAAAAATTAAACGTGTGTGTTCCCGCCAAAAATTTCTGCGTAGAAGAGCCCAAGGTATCAAATCGCAGTGATACACTTAAGGAAATGCGAACCAGTATCTTTCGGCCTGTATTTTGATAAATTCCCGAAGGAGAAACAGCTAAATTCTGATGATATTGGAAGCATCTCGAAAAACCCTTCGATTTGATATATTATAGGCTTCATAATTCATCCGGGATCAAAAGTTATGAGCAAATATGCTATGCACTATTCCCTGATTAAAAAATCAGGAATTACCTCAATGAGGTATCACGTGCTCACACGTGATCAATGGTCACATGTTGACACGTCATAGTTAAAACATGAATAAAAATAGACGGTTGAAGAAGGAGCCAATTGGGGGTCACGTGCTCACACGTGACCAATGGTCACGTGTTGACACGTGATAGTTAAAACAGAAATAATAACAAACGGCTGAAGGAAATACCTCAATGAGGTGTCACGTGCTCACACGTGACCAATGGTCACGTGTTGACATGTGATGGTTAAAACTGAAACGTAAGTAAACGCAGAGAAAAGGACTCAATTGGGGGTCACGTGCTCACACGTGACCAAGGGTCACGTGTCAGCACGTGACTGGCTTCGAAAGCCTTACATATTAATAGAATTAAAATTCTAAAGTTTTCTAAATCTTTCCAAATGGAAAAAGATTTTGGGGACCGTTGTATTAAAGATCCAACGATGATTAAATATCACCAATTTATGGAAAAATCCTAGACAAGGAAAGATTTCCCCTAAATCTCACTAGAAATAACAAACAGAATATCTTTCGATTTAAAATCCAACGGTGAATAAAATTCACTGAATGTCTAAAGGCTCATATTAAATATGAAAACAAATAAAATCTTTCAATGAAATATTTGCAAAACAAATTGATTCTTTTCTTTCTCGTATAAATAGGAGCCAAGAAAAGAAGAGAAGGGATCTACTTTTTTGAGAGAAGAAACAGAGGGAGGAGAATATAATTCTCAAGAGAAAAAAGAAAAGAGAGGAGAATTTAATTCTCTGCAAAAGAAAAACCCTAGGTAAGAAAAGAGAGCTTTCAAAAGAGAATTTAATTCTCAAAAGAGTTTAACTCTTATATAAAGAAAAGAACTTAGTTCTTTCTCTGGTTGAGGATCTGCAAAGTGCACATCTCCCCATGAATTGAGAATTTAATTCTCATTGGGTTGAGATCCTGCCATGCAGATCTAAAACACAGAGGATGAATTGAGTTTTGAGAATTTAATTCTCACAGAATTACAGGAATTTAATTCCTTTGAGATAAAATTAGGGTTTAACCCCATATTATAGGAATTTAATTCCTCCAAAATCATGATTAGGGTTTAACCCTACAGAGAATTTAATTCTTAAAGAAATAAAGAGACTTGTAAGATCTCCATGCACGTAAAGAACTTGATCACGTGGTAACACGTGACCCCCCATTCTCAATGAGCAGAGAAGAAAAAACAGAACTTGATCACGTGGTAACACGTGACCCTTCCCCTCAATGATCAAAAGAAAACGAACAAGAATTAAGGTCACGTGTCCCCACGTGACCCCTGAAAAGATCCCCAGAAATGAGAAGGAAAAATCACTGAGGCAACGCCTCACATGCTCCACGTAACTCCCGAAATACAGAGATAAAAAGTAAAAGAAATAAAGGCCTTGGGCGCTCTCACGTGTTCCCACGTGACCTCTAGGCAATCTAACAATCAGTGCATGAATCCTCCTCACGTGTCAGCACGTGATGCTCCAAAGTAAAATATAAAAGTGTTTAACACTTAATTGCAGAATGAAGAAAAGGGATCTGCTCCCACTTTTGGGCGCTCTCACGTGTCCACACGTGACCCCTCTTTCTTTATTGTTTAACACTAATTTGGGGATTATATTTCCAGTGTTTAACACTGATTGTTTCTAGTGTTTAACACTAAATTGAAGATTATATTTCCAGTGTTTAACACTGATTGTCTTTTAGTGTTTAACACTGATTTGAGAGTTCTATCTCCGGTGTTTAACACTGTTGTTCTCTAGTGTTTAACACTACTTTCAGCCAAATTGGCTAATTTTCCAGAGGCAAAAGTCCCTCCTCCAAATGAATCTCAAAATTGAGGAAATCAAGGATAAAATGTTGTCAGATCCCCCAAACCTCTGTTTAGCACTGCTGAATGATGAGGGGCTGAACCCAAACAAATTTCTAATGGTCCAAAGGGCCAATATTTCAAACATAATTGGACTTAGCCAAAACTGGCCATAAGTCCTCAAATCATCTTCAACTGAGCACATCTGCTCTTTCAACCAACTCATTGGTTCAAGGGTACATCTCTGAACTCCTCTGATATTTGTCGTTGTAATCCTTCAACGTCGTCAGAGAGGTGACGGGTCCCGACGGCCATAGGATTAATGGACCACCATGTCCCTAAACTGGCAATGGACCACTATGTCCTTAAACAGGTATTGGACCACTATGTCCTTAAACTAGTATTGGACCACCATGTCCTTAAACTGGTAATGGACCACTATGTCCCTAAACTGGAACAATAGAGCCCAAACGCTCTTTTGTCGGATCTAAACGATCCCGTTAAGTTGATCTTAGTCTCAAATTGGACTAACGTATCCTTAACAAACGTTTAAGTTGATCTTAGCCTCAAATATGACTAATGTGTCCTTAAATCAAACCTTCAAACAGTCTTTAGTCTCAAATTGGACTATAGATCTCTCAGCAAACTTTGGTTCAAGGGTACATCTCTGAACTCCTCTGATATTTGTCCTTGTAATCCTTTAACGTCGTCAGAGAGGTGACGGGACCCGACAACCACACATTAATACGGAATGTAGGGTCCTTAAACTCATGGACTTATGTGTCCTTAAACCAACATCCGTCCCCAAAATGGGAATGTTGGACCACTACGTCCCTAAACTGGAACAATAGAGCCCAAATGCTTTTTTGTCGGATCTAAACGATCCCGATAAGTTGATCTTAGTCTCAAATTGGACTAACGTATCCCTAACAAACGTTTAAGTTGATCTTAGTCTCAAATAAGACTAACGTATTCTTAAACCAAAACCCCAAACCAAAATCTAAGAAAATACGGATTTGGACTAATCCACGTCCAACGGGCGACGACATAAATTAGTCTCCGTATACAATCCACGGGCAACCACAAACAAAACAAACACCAACGACACGAAGTGAAATTCTGGAGAAGGAGAAAGTTGTTACCGCGATGCGGTAGCGTAATTAACTGCAGGGGCTTGTGCCTGCAGGGAAGAGCGTCCCTACAATCAAAAACCCCTCAAGTGAGGGGGAATCTGACGAAGTCTTCTACATCGGCCGCATCCGTCTAAACTTCTGATACACAGTGCCATAAATCAACTTGGCATCTTCGAAGAGGTGGACGGATAAAACCAAATAGCATCTGTCCCGAATCTCAAGCAAGACGTCCATGTCTTGCGCGTCTTTTGTCGGGGAACAGATTCTGGCACGCACGGTGGGAACTTTTCCTCTTTCCACTCCACACTTCGTGCGTTGTATTCGCGAACAAATCGCGGTTTGTTAATGGTTGCCCTCGGGTTTCAAGTTACTAAGATTTGGTCTCTTGCTTGGCGCAGAAATCAAACAGCAATGGCGTTCAACTGCTCGAACTGCTCCAAATGTAAATGCAGCCGACGCTCCGCCTCACCTTGAGGTGTAGCCTTAGGACCGCAGGCTGCTTCCCTGTTCACTATGCCTGTGGAGCAAGTGACTCAGGATACCACCGGTCTGTTCTTTGGGACCATACTCCCACCAGTGAACATTAACGTCCCAGTGCCCGTACCGGAATCTTTAAAGAAGTCAGTTTTCGATCGACTTGCTACTCCCACGGCCCCTCTCAACGGGTCGTCCAATTCTTCAGTCTTCACCAGGCTGAGGTCGAGCACCAAAGGGCCTATCAAGAAGCCCATAACACCTTAAGTGGCCATCCCAAAAAAGATATCTGCTCCTGAAGTCGCCAAGGCGGCTTCTCCTGCCAAAGGGTCGGTCTTCACAAGACTGACTATCCCTGCTCCCGTTCCAGACGAAATCACCAAGGTTGCTCCCCTACTCGGAAGTCTGCTTTCGATCGGTTGGCCATCCCCATTCAACGGACGTCGGTCTTTAAAAGGCTGATGCCAGCGAATTCTGACCAACACAGGGGGCATGAGGAGGTCACCCCTACGACTAAACCAACTCCAATCACACGACATGCTCGCCGTCATCACTGGCGCCGGGTAAGGAAGGCTGGGGGCAACTCCCCCTCTGGGCTAACTCCGCCAGCTCCGATGGTGGAAATCAATGCTGCTGTTCCGACTGAGAATAGCTTTGAACCGCTAAGAAAGGTACGCAGGAACTTGCCTACTTCCGTACTGAAAAGATCTCCGTCATCGGTGGAGACTGTCACAGAAATAAAACCGGAACAGTCCCTTCAGCAGCTGTCCTCTAAAATCTACAAGGTCTAGCGCCAGGTCCAAGATTCGGTGATTGATCGAAATTTTTCCCGCCAGCAGAAGAAGCTGAAGGTCCGACGGGAAGAAAACCGTCCTGTTAAGACACAAAAGATGACGACTACTTGGGTGCCCACGGCAGGGGCCCCCTCAACGTCAACTGCTCAAAAGGGGAGGAAGCCAAAGAAAGCCCTTGTAACTGCGGCGAATCGTAAAGACGCTAAGCTCAAACACCCTAAGTCTGGGGGCAGGGTGGTGCATACCGTCTACATGGCATCCAGGAAAGAGGATAGTCGCGCTTCTACGGGCCACCGACCACTCACCCGATCCATCACGAGAGCTCAAGAACAGCAACAGCAGAAGCTTCAAGAGATGCTGAATACAATGGCCGCACTTACCGAGCCAAAAGAAAGCCCGGAGGCATCATCAGAACAGCGTCATGAACAAGAAACTGACGCTGACTTCCTACGTAGAGTCCTCGAAAAGAAGGACAGAGAAGCGGCAGAACAAGCTGCCAACATAAAACAAATGGCTCTTCTGTTCCAAGACATGGTCGGGATGATTTTACAGCCGGATCCTCCAGCTGAAGACCCTTCGATCATTATTGAAGATGACCGAGCAGAGACGTCGAACCCTCCTCCGGCTATTTCAGCAGCCAAAGAGGAGACCACCTCAAAAGCTGCGCTGGATGATTATATTGCTCAGCAAATACGAGCTCACCGAGCGAACGAAACGGCCGGCCAAGTTGTTAAAACGGGGCGACCCTATCCGGGCTGGTATGACCAAATCAGTTACCTGCCGGGATATACGATCCCGAAGTTCCATGTCTACAAGGGGACAGGCAATCCCCATCAACATGTTGCTCAGTTCAGGGATCTTTGTGGCAACACCGACGGCGATGATAAGCTCTTGCTTCGCCAATTCGTCGGCAGCTTGTCGGAGACGGCATTTGAATGGTACTCAGAGCTTCCGAACGACTCCGTCAAAACTTTCGCTGAAATGGAGTTTTTGTTTACCCAGCGTTTCGCAAGCGCCAGCGTGCGTACTCTAATAACAGCTTTGATCAATGCAAGAGTAAGCCGGGCGAAACTTGGGTTCAATATGCAATCTAATGGCGGAACTTGTGGTCAAAATGCAAACAACGCATTGAAGAAGCGCCAGCGGTAGGCATGTTCGTGGGCACTCTAGACCCTCATACAACTATTTCACAGTTCATGATGTTCTTCAAGCCGACCACCTTCCAGGCCTTGATTGACAAGCTGGCCCAAATGGACCAGATGGGCCATAGGCCTTCCTCTTTAAAGACGGAGCTTTGGAGTGAAAAGGGCAAAGGGAAAGCAACCTTCATCGCCAACGCTCAACAACAACCGAGCAACTTAAAGCCGGTTGTTCGCCAAAACAACGTGCTTCCACGCCCATCCCTCGAGGAGAGACTAGGACGTCCTTACTCGTTTCCTCAGAATAAAACGAGGAGATTGTTCGAGCTGGCAGTGCGCAACAGACTCATCAACCTGGAGAGTCCGAAACATCCGTTGCAGCCAGGCGATGTCAACGATCCAAATTACTGCCCTTACCACCAAGCGGTAAGCCATCCAATCGAAGATTGCTTCGTCTTTAAGTGATGGATCGAGGATCAGTACCAATAAGGCAAGTTCGTATTATCCGAAAACTGGAAAGTGAACCCGCCACAATCTCATGCCCCTAAAAAAGAGGACGTGCCGGGGGCATCATGCTCATTCATAAGCGAAGCCCCATGGGAGGTCGCTCTTTCAACAAAAACTAAAAGAATGCTGAAGTATCTCCAAACGTGCCCGGCAATCAGATGGAAAAATCCACTGGAACCCGAGATCATCGAGGGAATGTTGAAATCGCGCCCAACTACAAAAACGGGTGGTGATGGTCAGAGCGCTCACACCCAGCCGTAAAAGTCTTCGAAGAAGAAGAAGACCGAAAAGCCCGTGCATCCTGGTGACAAGCGCACGGACCTGCAAAAACAGATTGACGTGTTGGAAGAATATAATCAGAAGGAGTGGCCCCAGTCACACTCCGAGAATTCCTCAGCCACGTCCTTGAGGACGGAGATGATGACAAAGACTCGTCGGATGAAGCTGAAGAGTATGTGGCAAGCTGCCATGTGATCTCTCACTTGTCAATAAATGACGAAGAAGCTCCTTACACAGAGAAGCTGTGGGCAAATCCTAAGCCAGAACTTCTAGGACCATCAGACGAAATGATTGATGCATTCCTGAACGAAGCCCGTCTTAAAAGCAAAGCTGATCGAGAGCGCGAGATGGCCATATTCGAGAAAGCCAAACGCCGGCGACTAGATGAAAGGGTCGAAACACTCCTACCGGATCAAAGTAGATCCGACGCAAATGAAAGCAGGATCAAGACAAGGAAACGATTCGTGAAAGCCATATCGATGGGGATGAAACTTCCCTCTTTCAGAGAAAATTCTCCTGGTGGTATACATCTTGATTAAGCGGACGTACATCCTAACTTCTGCTTATATCATCAGGAGATCGCACATCCTACTGAAGACTGCAACTCCTTTAAGTGTCGGTGGAAATGGTATGTTGCTCACAGGCAACACTTCAATAGTGTAGGGTTCCTAGGCACACTAATGAAGTCTGACAAGTGATCAAACATGCACATATCAAATTTTACGGGTGCCTACAAACCCTAATACGGATCGTTAACTAGAAATCAAGGCGATGCAAGCAAGTAAACGGAATTATAGCTAAAGGGAAGGGGCTACAACCTTTGTAGATCCGGTCCTCCACCTCCATGGCTCCGTGATGAAGTCCTCTCCGCTGTCCAAATCGAACCATGGCTCTAGCGTCGGCTTCATCGGGGAAAAGCGGGCTACGTCATCGACGACGATGCCGAAGATGATCTACGTCGAGGCATCGCTAGATCAATCTCCAACTTCACCAAGTCAAGAAAACTTGTGAAGGAAACACCCTATACTACTTGGCAAGAGGTAGAGGATGAAGAAATAGGAAGTGGGTAGACTTTAGATTTGGATTTCACACACTTTTTCATCAATCACCATTGATGTAGCAAGCTTTCTTCTCATGAAAGAAGAAGATGAAGAAGAAGAAGAAGGAATGATAAGTCTTGTAAATTAGATAAATAAATCAATACTTATCATATATTAACCCTTGGTTAATTGTAGAGAATGGACCATGGTTAACTTGTATGGTTAGGGTTAAGGATGAGACAAGAATGGTGACTTAGTCAATACTTCATGAAACTTCAACTAAAAAACAAACTAAGCCACCATTCCTTTTTTCTCTTTATCATTTTCTTTTTCCAAAATAAACAAAAAAGAATAAATAAAAGAATAAGAAAATAAAATGAAACCCTAACAATTCATATAACCATGGTCAATTCTTTACACAAACCCAAGCTAGCATGTATCATCAAACATGATACAATCTTGTGCATAAAAGTATATCACATATACAACTTGCACAATCCAAGTGAGAAAATCCATTTAAAGTGAACCAATACTAGTTGATGCAAAGTAATATATCAAATATATAATTATACATTAAATCATTGAATCAACACTTGATTCAATGATCCGGTCATGTTACATATAACCGGCTAGTATTCAATGTATCGGCTTATCGAATCAATCCTTGATTCGATAACTAGGTCATATCGCATACAACCATTCGACACATTCATCGCGAGAATGAAATACAGTATCACATACACGCATTATTCTCGGTCCCGCACATATCTCATATGCGCTCCTATTTCGTTTCGCTTGAACCAGGAAACCTCTGTGTAGGACTCTAAAGACTCGTCAATACGCCGGCAGCAGATGATGATCATATCAAACACCCACAAGCCGCAAGCGTTCAGCCAAACGTAACGGCCACCCGGGTATTGAGCGATCAGAAGATCGATGAGCAAGCACGCTCACACTCCTGTGAATCCAACCAGTAACACTTACCGTATAGTCCGGTCTGTTCGTCTGATATGTCGCATATCTCGCCTAGGGGTGGTAAACGTCAGACCCCAATAGCTCGATAAGTCATGCCGACGTGAGGTCCATAACTTTCGTGAAACTACTGATAACTCTTACCAGTATATCACAGCAACCCTGGCTAGGGATTTCCTGTTATGGCCAGTCGTGCATAGCGCAACATCAACCCCCAATACCGGGAGAGACGAATCCCCTCCTATCGCTCATTACCTCCATATGAATCGGGACTGTACCCAAAAACCACCTGTTTGCACGACTCAGTAGAGCCATGGTAGGGTGGAAATCAAAGCACAGTGGGAGACACACTGTTGGAGATAGTGCCCTCAGAGTCAATTATTAGGTCACAGGTACGTGATTGTAATGATTGAGGGAGGACCTATCCCAGTAGGACAGTCTTGCTCGAGATGATAGTATGCTATCTGGTTTACCTTTATCATCGTGTACTGCTTTAGGTGACATGACACGTCGCTATTACACGTTGATAGAGCCCCTAGGATTCTTGCTTGACCACCAGCAGTATGAGGGCGATCATATAAGTGGGAGCTGGGGGTCTATAAGCTTATCCTTAAAAGGTCCCTAGTCGTGGGAGTTTCGAGACCGGGCATCGATACTCCATTAGTAGACTAGTGTATACAGTCGAGACCCCGACGAGGGGCGGTGGCCGGTCTCACAAGCCACTGGTGTCAGTTGGATCACCTAAGATGTATACAGGTGCTCATTGGGTTATGAGTACACCGGACAGGACTCGCCGGGAACATGCTAGTTGGTCATATACCAGACGTCAGATGGCAGTTCCCTGGTGACATGTGTGCAGGTTAGTTCATCGACCTGGGGATCGTCATTTGTCTCGTGTGAGTTCCCACTGTACTTTGATTACTACCCTACCACGGCTCAAAGGAGTCGTGCAAACAGGTTTTAGTTGGGTACAGTCCCGAGCCACATGGAGGCAGTGAGCGTATCTTCACGGGTTCGTCTCTCCCGGTATTGGGGGTGAGGTCGTGCTGTGTCTAGGAGAGCCATTACACAAAGTCCTTGGCCAAGGCAAGGAGATTTACTGGTAGGTATTCCAGTAGTATCTCAGGGTGTTCTGGGCTACACTCCGACACGACTTGTACCGCTTTTGGGGGTCTGACTTTTACCAACCCCCTAGGCCCGCCATGCGATACTCATAGACGAACGGACCGGACTGCACGGATATTGTCACTGACAGGCTCAGTTGGGTGTCGGGGTGAGCTTCCTCATCGACGTCCCATTTGGTCAGTACCTGGTAGCCCGTCACGTATTGGCTTATACCTCTGACGTGCTAGTGGTTAAATCCACAACCAAGGTGTTGACGAGTCTTTAGAGTCCCCCACATTCAGTTACTCAGCTTTCGGGCGAAAGGTTGTAGAGGCCGTATGGAGATATGGCAAGGTCGGATCAGATACGTGCGGTATTGCACGGATCAGGATCGGACAGTTTGTACTATAGGCCGTATGGTTATATGGCAGGGTTCGATCAGATACGTGCGGTATTGCACGGATCAGGATCGGACGGATATTACTAGCCGGTTTTGGTATAAGTCGGATCCTAGTATAGTACAGTGTAGATTTTGTCTCAATGCATTTGTATTTCGGTCGGAATACAAATGCGGGTGTGTATGCACAGTATCGGGGTTTTCCTGTAATTTATTACGGGACCAGTTTTCTGGAGTTGCCAGTTTGCTTTCCGTTTCGGCCAATTTCCATTGTTCCGTTCATTGGCCGAAGATTGGTGGAGGAGGGCTTATTTACATTGTTGCAAATAAGTATTTGTGGAGGGGGTATTTGCTTATTGTTGTATCATGACATCTTTTCATTGACCTTGACTTCTTCTTGTCATGATGGCATGACTTTTGGCTCATCATGGTTGTTGATGATGAGGTTGGTGGTTGGTGTTGGAGTGTTGGACTTTCCTTGCTATCATTTCTTTTGCATGATAGCTTTCCTCTCTCTCTTTGGTATTAGTAGAGAATGGCTCCCTCTTTTGTCTCTCTCTTGACTCTCCATTCTCACCCTCCTCTCATGGCCGGCCACTTGTGAGGTGGTGGGGTTTTTCTTTTGGTTGTGAGAAAAATGTCATTCTCATTCTTTTGCATGATACATTTTTCCTCACCTCTCTCAAAGTTCTTTTTCCTCCACAAAAAGGCAACTCCACAATCCCAAAAAGAGACATAAGCTCACTACATATTCTACAACGAACCTTGGGCACGTCGAGTAGCCGGCTTCGTGCCTGAGTTGCCTCGGCATTGAGGTGGGAGCCCGTAAACGAAGAAGGCGATGTGGTGCACTTCCAGCGACGAGGAGGAGACGGGACTTTTCCGCAGGAGATCGGGACCATGACGAGAAGACCGGAGGACTTGGATCGTCGGTATATCTCTAACCCATCTTGTTAAGTAGCTTAGACTAGTTAATGGTTCGATCCGGGTTATAGTGCGCGGTGGTGCCGGTTTGCCAAGTCCGCAAAATTTTAAGTTTACCACCGTTTCCGCGTTTGGCCGTCGGATTGACGGCCGGGGCGCCGCCGTGCACTTACAGTGGTATCAGAGCCTCGCCATTAACTTAGTCTAACTTTGTGTAATGTGTTTGCATTTCCGATCGATCAAAAAGTTCCAAAACTGCATTTAAGTTCGCATCAGTTTCTGTTGAAAATTTTTGGTCTCGAAAATTTTTTCAGGTTATAAAATATTGATGTACTGGAAAATATAAGAGTTCTGTAAAAATTTGACGAAGTAACTCCACAGTTGGAGCGCGGAACCGCCGCGAAAACCCCATTTGTGCGGCCCTTCCGCCGCGCACTATTCACATCACTTCACCATTTTTTTACAGAGGCCTTCTGGGCTTGAAATATGGGCTTTGGAATATTAAAGTTGGGCCAATTGTTTCTGTGAGTGCTACAGTTTTCTTTGGGGCCCACTTGTTAATTGTTTGATCAATCGAAAATTTTTTAAACACATTTTTCACAGTATTTACATTATATCTGCGACCGTGAATGTCACTCGATCGGTAAATCCAGTCTAACTGCTATAGCCCGGTTAGACGGATTTGCGAACGTGACTTTCACGTTGATGTTCTATGTATTTGCTGTGATGTTGCGGATCGGTCGTGGGGGATAGCCTGGATGCAATGCTAGTACTGTGCTGTTGTATTATGTACATTTGATATTGCGGGGCGAGCGTCCGACATGTGGACTGCCGTCACTGCCTGATTGTATTATTATTTTGGGGCACGACCTGGTTGCGGTCGATGTACCCGGTGTATGTATATTTTACTTTCTGTACTAGGATTGCCCCGCGGAGGGGTGCACGGATAGCCGGGTTCTGGAGGGCAACAAGCCCGCATCTCATGGCATTGAGACGGAGGGGGCTTCACTCTAGGATTGGCGGGCTATTCGCCGCACTCGTAGGGGGTACAGGTTGACCCAGGAGGGGTGCCCAAGTTGCCGGATTCCGTGAAGTACTGGGTGGTCCATTCACGGCGCTGAAGGGGGCTGCCTCGCTTCAGGTTTTGGCGAGTGACTTGCCGCGCCCGTAGGGGTCTAGGATTTCATTGCACAGGCTATCCACACGACCAGGGGAACGTCGGGTTTCAGCGGCTCTGTGAAACCCGGGGATCCCAGATATCTGTATTGTTTCTGTGATGCTGTACATTTCTGTGATGTTGCATTTTATTCACGCCTTGAGCGAATATAATATATTGGTATATATATTAGTAGATGTTGTATATGTTTTGCATCCGCGCTAGTCCAGTCCCCGCTCTGTCGTTAGTTAGCTAACCTAACGGGTAATGACGGGACCCAGTGGCGAATGCGGATGGCATATACGTACATCAGTATATTTTCGTTCTTTTTGGTGTGATCAATTGATGGGACTGCATTGATTCGGATCAATGCAAAGTTAAAAACAAACCTAATCTGATGTTGTTGGAACACTTTTTCAAAAAGCTGTTATTGCAAGGACGTTTACTTTTGTTTTGCATCGTGGTATTCATTAGAATATCCTGCTCCTCAGTCGACGAGGCAAGGGCCGAGATCCCTTCACCGGGAGTGACCCCTTGGACAAAAAGTTTGCGTCAGGGCATTAACTTCACTATAGCCGATTACTTTTGCTTTGCACCGTGGTATTCATTTGGAATATCCTGCACCCCATTCTACGGGGAAAGAGCCGAGATCCCTTCACCGGGAGTGACCTCTTTAGCAACGGTTTTCGTCACTATATTTTCAAAAAGCTATCAGTTCCTTCAACGATATCAAGTTCTTTACGTTAAAGGTTTTCGCCAGAAACCATTCGTAGCCCTCCGTCGTTTCAGACGGGTAGCACGTAGTATTCATGCTATGTTTGTTGACCTTCGTCAAGGCATAGTGTATGGTAGCTGCTTGTTACCTTTCTGCTGCATAGATAGATGCGTTGGTTTGGGACAGTCGTATAGCCTTGTTGACCTTCGTCAAGGGCTTGTACGGGTGGATTCAAATTAACCTGGATAATGACGGGTAGAACTTGACATGTGACTTATGATTTGTTGACCTTCGCCAAGGTCATAAGAGCATGGGGCAGAAATCACATCGGGAGTTTCAAAAGAACTGAAACTTGCCAGATATGCGCATACCTTCTGGAGTGTGGTACCATGAGCGGATTCCGTCACGTTATCATGCGATGAGAGTTGGATCCCGATTCCCACTGATGAGTTGGTATACTCCTCGGGTGACCCCGACTAATTCTTCTTTCAGGTTTGGAGGAGAATTTGAGGTACAGTGGGAGGATTCCAGATTAGATAAATTGGTAACCATTCTGATCTAGGTTAGAGTGCACGCTGAGTGTTTTCTTTTCTCTCTCTCTTTGGCAGCGACCATTGACCCGACCCTAAGACTTTGACTCAGTGACCAAGTTGACCGAACCTTCTTAAACACCGGCTTTTGAATTGTCAAAGTTGCAAACCTCATTGCCACTCCTACTTTTACCCTTTTCTCCAGGACACCCCGTTTTACTACGAACGTCCACTTCCATTGGACAAAACCATCGTATGGTTAGATACGAACTCGAAAGAATTTATTCGAGGATGGTTTCCGGTTCTGGAGAAAACGGATAGGATTATTCAGTTGTCTTTTCCTTTTACCTTCTCTCAAGTTGTGAGTACTCCTTGGTTTAGGAGATAGTACACCTATTACGCAAATTGGATAGTCTTCTTCCAAACCATAGGCAGGTGCCGACCGGTAGGGAATGAAGAAAACCAATTAGCATAACGATAGTGTGCAGAATGTATTAGGTTAAGACAAAGCAAGGGATTAGTAAGAGGGCAAAGTAAATTGCAACAGATATTCACGACCAAACCAGGTATTTCTTCGCCAATCCTAAAATCACCTTTGTATTTCTCCAGGACACTCCGTATCACTACGAAGATCCACAGTTTATTTGGATACTCCATCGTATGGTTATATACGAACTCGAAAGGAACTTGTTCCAGTTCGGGGATGGATTCTGGTTCAGGAGAAATAGGAATTAAGTTCATTCGGTTGTCTTTTATCCTCACCTTCTCTCGCATTGCGAGTATTCCTAGGATTAGGACAGTACACCCATTATGCTTATTGGATAGTCTTCTTCCAAACCATAGGCTGGTGCCGAACGGTAGGGAAGGAAGAAAACCATTTGGCCTAAAGGGGTGTGCAGAAGATAATGACTAAAGACATATGAAGGGATTTGAAGAGGTGGCAAAGAATTATACGGTTACAGTTGTGAATCTGGATAATGGAAAGGGCATTACTAGGAATACCAGGATACCCCATCGAAACATTTCAATGTTTCAGTTCAACTGTGTACTGTTAATGGAAAACTGATTTCCCGATTAGATACTTGCTCCAGGGTATGTATTTACCAGGTTTGATTCTCACATCTGTATGGTTTTACAGATGATGAGTGTGAGTAGGTTATTGGGAATTAGGTGATCATCCTCATTATATCGGGATTCATGGTAATCGGTGATATTTGAGGAGATCACCTGGGCTGTTTGCCGGTCGGCAAATATTTGGTTTTGAATATCCGCTGTTGTGCACCAATTTCAAATTGATATATCTGTACGTCTATTTTCATAGAGTGAGATATACCTTTTGATATTATGTCGATGACATTTACCTATATCAGTGGATGGTTAGGTAAGGAGCATTAAACAGCGGTGTAATTCTTCTTAACCATAAGTACAGTTTTCAATCTACGACACACAGTGAAAGAGTTGTTAGACTCAGCGGACTTATACAGAGTATTGTATGTTGTCCAGTGTCCATTAGGACAGAGGGGTTGGTCCTCATACTATATTCTGTTTACTTTTAACTTCTCTAGTTCTTAGACATGTGTTTCGTAGAAACACAGGGTCTAAGTTTTGAGGAGTTATAGGTATTTGAATAGAGTAGAGAACCAGGTATAGCAAGTATCGAGATTCTTCAAAGAGATCGAAGATGTAGATACTTGTGTATGGTATTCAGTTGATAGTAATGATTAAGAGATCTTGCTTCTCTTTCAGGTTACTCATAATTGGAAGCACTCCTAAGTTGAGTAACGCTGATCGGCCTCCTTCCATTTAGTTGACATGCGCTGGGGACAGCTGCATGATTTGAATCTGGTTCAATTAAATCAGTGCCTCTGTTTTATATTGGATATAGAACAGTTCATATCTTAACGATGTTAAGGTACGGGGAGTTGTCCGGTTTATGATTAAAACCAGACACTGGATAACTCAAGGCACGTTTCTGTAATGGCTGTTTGTGGGTTGACCCAGGCTATGACGCGGGTTGATTTTCTACCATCTGGAAGATCAATAGCAATATTGTTCTTGACTCGCCACAGTTTTAAATTAAAAATGAATTTTTTCAGAAAACAGTAGTGGGAGTATGGTAGAACTGGAAGTGATTCCAGAACCACAAACGATTACTGAAGATTTGATAAGGAACCTAAAGATTCAATCTGGATTGACATTCCATTGGCCACTCCGCAGATAAGGTGGGTAACTTCAGGCACCCGAGAGGCACTACGGTAGCCTCAAGGACGGTGACAGGGAAGTTCTTGTTTACCCACAATTGCCATTGTTGTTGTTCCAGGTTACGAGACCCGGCGGGAGGATGAGTATAGCGTCGTTCTAAACCAGTTTTAGAAGTGTACGTCTATATGACTCTGCCAGAGGGTTGTCGTAGTCAGTGGGAGCAGCGGAAGCATTGGTGGACAGGTTGCTTATGTCTATTTATAGACTAGAGCAGATGTAGCGGAGAAAGATCATCTATTTCTGACGTGACAGTCATGGGTTTGACTTCATCAGAATAGGGGATTGATCTGTTGAGAAGGTAGTAGGGTGTGATATCCTAGTATTTGGATGATATACACAGAGTAGGAAAGGAAACTCCTACACTACGATCGGTTATACTTTGGTCGTCACACAGTTGTTTCTCCACAAAGGAAATGGATTTTATATCAGACATACTGGTTACTAGATCTATGGTTTTAGATCTAGATTTGGGTGGTTTCCCAATCAGGGTACTTGACAGCGTTCTAAGAGTATTTAGGATGGACGACTCCTGGCACGGTAGTGTACCTGCAGGTAATGGAGTCACCCTCTCCAAAGGTGTCTTACAGACTAAAGGGGAGAGGGACGGGCATGATTGGCAGATCACTTGCTCAGGCAATTGAGTCAATCGTGAGATGTCAAGTACCACACCAGATGTTGTTCTTGCACTAGATGCAATAACTTGACATTAATCCAATCCTGGAGAAACAGTCGGAAGCAGTTTTAGAACATAAGTGGATGTTCTAGGGAGATGATAACGACAGCCTCATTCAGGAGACAGTTATCATTCCAGGCTTCCAAGGTGACATGGACGACAAGAAGGTTGTCAGAGTTATAGTTTTCCTTCTGATGAGGGGCAGTATTTTGGACAGGTGGTCCAAGGCAATACTGAGGGAGGCATGGCGCGCAGGATACTGATTAAGTTCAGTTGACGATATAGTCTAAGAAGTTTGGATTTGGAGTTCATTTATGAGCTATGTCCCATCAGACATCCAGACACATTCTAAGACAGGTATTGCTCATTTCGGGAGATAGGTTTCTCCGCAAACTTGAGATATAGAGAGACATAGAAAGAAACAACTAAGCGGATCCACTCACTGAGGCTATTCCTCGAACGCAATAGTTCCGCAAACGAGCTTTGTGAGACTGACTAGTAGAGGAGTTGGGTGTTCGGTATCACACGGGCTGTGAGTATGCGACATCGCAATAATTAGCCTTGAGTGCAAGTGGGAGATTGTTGGAGATAGTGCCCTCAGAGTCAATTATTAGGTCACAGGTACGTGATTGTAATGATTGAGGGAGGACCTATCCCAGTAGGACAGTCTTGCTCGAGATGATAGTATGCTATCTGGTTTACCTTTATCATCGTGTACTGCTTTAGGTGACATGACACGTCGCTATTACACGTTGATAGAGCCCCTAGGATTCTTGCTTGACCACCAGCAGTATGAGGGCGATCATATAAGTGGGAGCTGGGGGTCTATAAGCTTATCCTTAAAAGGTCCCTAGTCGTGGGAGTTTCGAGACCGGGCATCGATACTCCATTAGTAGACTAGTGTATACAGTCGAGACCCCGACGAGGGGCGGTGGCCGGTCTCACAAGCCACTGGTGTCAGTTGGATCACCTAAGATGTATACAGGTGCTCATTGGGTTATGAGTACACCGGACAGGACTCGCCGGGAACATGCTAGTTGGTCATATACCAGACGTCAGATGGCAGTTCCCTGGTGACATGTGTGCAGGTTAGTTCATCGACCTGGGGATCGTCATTTGTCTCGTGTGAGTTCCCACTGTACTTTGATTACTACCCTACCACGGCTCAAAGGAGTCGTGCAAACAGGTTTTAGTTGGGTACAGTCCCGAGCCACATGGAGGCAGTGAGCGTATCTTCAGGGGTTCGTCTCTCCCGGTATTGGGGGTGAGGTCGTGCTGTGTCTAGGAGAGCCATTACACAAAGTCCTTGGCCAAGGCAAGGAGATTTACTGGTAGGTATTCCAGTAGTATCTCAGGGTGTTCTGGGCTACACTCCGACACGACTTGTACCGATTTTGGGGGTCTGACATTTACCAACCCCCTAGGCCCGCCATGCGATACTCATAGACGAACGGACCGGACTGCACGGATATTGTCACTGACAGGCTTAGTTGGGTGTCGGGGTGAGCTTCCTCATCGACGTCCCATTTGGTCAGTACCTGGTAGCCCGTCACGTATTGGCTTATACCTCTGACGTGCTAGTGGTTAAATCCACAACCAAGGTGTTGACGAGTCTTTAGAGTCCCCCACATTCAGTTACTCAGCTTTCGGGCGAAAGGTTGTAGAGGCCGTATGGAGATATGGCAAGGTCGGATCAGATACGTGCGGTATTGCACGGATCAGGATCGGACAGTTTGTACTATAGGCCGTATGGTTATATGGCAGGGTTCGATCAGATACGTGCGGTATTGCACGGATCAGGATCGGACGGATATTACTAGCCGGTTTTGGTATAAGCCGGATCCTAGTATAGTACAGTGTAGATTTTGTCTCAATGCATTTGTATTTCGGTCGGAATACAAATGCGGGTGTGTATGCACAGTATCGGGGTTTTCCTGTAATTTATTACGGGACCAGTTTTCTGGAGTTGCCAGTTTGCTTTCCGTTTCGGCCAATTTCCATTGTTCCGTTCATTGGCCGAAGATTGGTGGAGGAGGGCTTATTTGCATTGTTGCAAATAAGTATTTGTGGAGGGGGTATTTGCTTATTGTTGTATCATGACATCTTTTCATTGACCTTGACTTCTTCTTGTCATGATGGCATGACTTTTGGCTCATCATGGTTGTTGATGATGAGGTTGGTGGTTGGTGTTGGAGTGTTGGACTTTCCTTGCTATCATTTCTTTTGCATGATAGCTTTCCTCTCTCTCTTTGGTATTAGTAGAGAATGGCTCCCTCTTTTGTCTCTCTCTTGACTCTCCATTCTCACCCTCCTCTCATGGCCGGCCACTTGTGAGGTGGTGGGGTTTTTCTTTTGGTTGTGAGAAAAATGTCATTCTCATTCTTTTGCATGATACATTTTTCCTCACCTCTCTCAAAGTTCTTTTTCCTCCACAAAAAGGCAACTCCACAATCCCAAAAAGAGACACAAGCTCACTACATATTCTACAACGAACCTTGGGCACGTCGAGTAGCCGGCTTCGTGCCCGAGTTGCCTCGGCATTGAGGTGGGAGCCCGTAAACGAAGAAGGCGATGTGGTGCACTTCCGGCGACGAGGAGGAGACGGGACTTTTCCGCAGGAGATCGGGACTATGACGAGAAGACCGGAGGACTTGGATCGTCGGTATATCTCTAACCCATCTTGTTAAGTAGCTTAGACTAGTTAATGGTTCGATCCGGGTTATAGTGCGCGGTGGTGCCGGTTTGCCAAGTCCGCAAAATTTTAAGTTTACCACCGTTTCCGCGTTTGGCCGTCGGATTGACGGCCGGGGCGCCGCCGTGCACTTACACACACAAGACTCTATGACGATCTCGGGTCAACAGACTAAGCTGTACCAGTGTCACCAGAGAACTGCCATCTGACGTGAGGTATAATACCATCTGGGAGTTCTCGGCGAGTCCGTTCAGTGTACCCAGTCTCCACTGAGCACCCGCATACCATCTCCGATGTCAAACACCAATGGATATGGGATCATCCATCGCCTATCTCATGGGTCGAGAAGATATACGCTAGTTTACTCTGGAATATCGATGCCCCGTCTCGATATTCCCTCGACTAGGAACATTGAAGGATGTACTCATGGACTGTCCAGGCCCCATTAGTATGATCTGCATCACAGTCCTGGAAGTCGAGTACACAACCTAAGGGCTTTATCAACATGTAACAGAGAGACAGAAAGTATACACATTAAGATAAAGAGCAACCATATAGCGTACTATCATGTTGAGCAAGAAGTCCTACCTATATATGTCCCAGCATCCACTACAATATACATCCAATGTACAGTAATGGCCTCTAGGGCATACATATAACTAACAATCTCCCACTTGCACTAGGGCCATCTGTAGCAGTGGTTGCAGTATCTAATACTCAACCATCCCTTAAAAGTCTCTCTTTGGGAAATGGCCTTTGTGAGTGGATCCGCCATGTTGTCCTCTGAGTCTACTCTCCTAACCTCGATCACCCTGGAGATCAACTATCTCCATGATCAGTTGATGCTGCCTCAGAATATGTCTGGGTCACTGATGGGACCAGGGTTCCAGGGCCAAAGCCACAGTTCCATTGTCACACAATGGTAGGAACCTAGTTCATCCTATGAACCAATATACACCCAAACTGCCTCTTTGGCTGTATCTTTAATAGCGATGTTACCAGCCTTTATCGTCTAGTTTGCCACGGTATCTAGCTTGGGACTCTTCCAACATACCGTCCCTTTACTGAGGGTAAAGACATTGCCTGTGACTGACATTCAGTCGTCTTTATCATTCTGGAACCCTTCCAGTGATTCTCCCTAGGATCGATTGATACCATCTCACTACAACTAGTGAGTATCCTAACATCCAATTAGATCTATCTCATAGATCCAAAGCTTAGGATTTAGTAGGTATCACTTTGATCCTATATGGAAAATCATTGTGATAAGCGGAGATTGATCGAGCGTAGCATAGGAAAACCCCTCCCTAACAAGAGTATGTCATCTACGTATTCTACGAGGATCGTCACCATACTCCCTACTATCTTTTTGTTTATACAAGGTTCATCTACCATTTTGATGATGTCAACTTCTTTGACTAATCCATCAAAACAGATGTTCCAACTCCGCGATGCCTGCTTTATCCTATAAAGCATCTTGCACACGTTTCCGCTGCTCCCATTGTCTACGAGGCCCTCTGGCTATATTCTTATAGACGTTCTCTTCTAAATCAATATTTAGAAAAGTAGTCATGGCACCCAACCACCAGATATCGTAGTCATGGTATGTAGCCGTGGCAAGTAGGATCTGGATGGACTTAAACATAGTCCCTGGAAAAGGTTTCATCATTATCCGTGCCTGGTTGATGACGAAAAACTTTAACAAGTCTAGCTTTGAAAGTCTCAACTTTTCCATGTACACCAAGTAATCTTCTCAAGATATACTTGCTCCTGATGGGGATTTAACCCTTCAGATATAGCAACCAAAGTCCATACTTTGTTGGTGTATAAGGATTCCATCTCAGATCACTAAGCATCCAGCCATTCTTACAGAGTCCCTACTCTCGATGGCCTGCTC
The DNA here is from genome assembly GCA_030015575.1 of Agapanthus africanus. Classification (NCBI taxonomy): domain Eukaryota; kingdom Viridiplantae; phylum Streptophyta; class Magnoliopsida; order Asparagales; family Amaryllidaceae; genus Agapanthus; species Agapanthus africanus. Next base: position 318,485,910 of record CM057340.1, on the reverse strand, counting down.
GAAACTGGTTGGGTCATCATCTCATGATGCAATCCTCGCTCCCATTGTCATCGAGAAACCGAGGTATCTCTCAGGCAGGCGAGGAACCCTACCAGATCGGCGGAGAGGCTGAGGTTCGTCGGGGACTATAAAATCCTTTGGTTCTGTCAAATCTTCAGCTGTAGTTTCGAATAGCTGGAACCTTTCCAGTTCTACAGAACTGACCTTGCCTCGATCTTGTCCGGATTTTGCTTTTGACATAGGCCGGACAATCCCAAATCTTAACTAGCTTAAGACATGGGCTCTTCCCTTTCCATATCACATATGAAGCGGTAGGCAACTGATTTGATTGGAACCCTATTCAATAGGTATGTAGCTTCTCAACCGCATAACTCCCAAAAGGAAATAGGTAACCCAGTAATACTCATCATAGAGCACACGATATCTAATATTGTGTGATTGCTCCGCCCCGATACACCGTTGTGCTGTGGTGTATTCAGAGGAGCAATACTGAGAGAGAATCTCATTTTCCTTTAGAATGGACCAGGATTTCCGTGCTCAAGTATTCTCCTCCTTGATCACATTATAGGACATAATACTTATACCCGGTTGTTGGTTCTCTGCTTCTAACTTATATTCTGTGAATATCTCAAAAGGTTCGGACTTGTGTTTCAACAGGAACATATATCAGAATCTTGAGAGATCATCAGAGAACGTAATGAAGTATAAAGAACCAGTCCTGGCATTTGTAGACAGGAGACCTTACATACATCATCATGTATCCGTCCCAAGAGTTTACTAACTCTTCCTCTGTTTCCAATAAACAGGGCTATGGTCATCTAATCTTTGTGACATGACTGGCAAGTTTCACAAGATGTAAATTCAAACTGATTTAAATATGCATCTAAATGTAACTTCAGCCAGTCGGGTCGCATTGATGTGACCTAGTCTACAATACCTCAAGAAGGATTCGTTCATTTCTGAACTCTTCCTCTTATGTGTGTTCCGTATACTAGGAACTGTAGTTTGATTTAGAACATCAATGCTTTTAGATAACATGCCTGAACTGATCAACTTTTGATATAGGAAATGTTCAAAACATTATCCAACAATACAAAATTATACCATTTCTTTACTAATAAAGAGACTGATGTGATTTTGTATATCAGGTTCGGTATCTAATAGCATTTGTTCAGAATCAATGTATTGGTAATACAGGGTGACAGTGACCAACAGACTTGGTTGCAACACTTGCCCCGTTTTCTGTCTCATGAAACTTATCACCCGTTCTCAGTTTTTCTACCCTTTTGTAGCCCTATGTAACAGATTACATATCTGGGATCCTGATCCGGTATCATATACCCAGGATGCAGAGGATACTGAGAAACAGTTCTTTGTAATGAACACACCCGAAGATGATGCATCAGCATGCACTCTCTTTGTTTAGGCGGCACGGGAATTCTGGTATTCCCCTAATTCCTGCTCTGTCTTATAACAATTATAAGTTGGAGCGGGACCAACGTTCCCCAGCTCAGTATTGTTAGTTGTATGTATGCCCTAGAGGCCAGTATTGTACAGATGATGTATATTATATTGGATGCTTGGACATATATAGAGATGACTTTCTTGCTCGATATGATAGTATGCTATCTGGTTACTCTTTATCTTAACGTGTACACTAGTCTCTTTATACTGTCTTATAGTTACATGTTGGTAAAGCCCTTAGGATGTGTACTTGACTACCTGGACTATGATGCAGATCATACTAGTGGAGACATGGTAGTCCATAAGTACATCCTTCAAGGTCCCTAGTCGTGGGTGTATCGAGACGGGGCATCGATATACCAGAGTAGACTAGCGTATACGCTTCTCGACCCATGTGATGGGCGATGGATGATCCCATATCCATTGGTGTTTGACATCAGAGATGGTATACGGGTGCTCAGTGGAGACTGGGTACACTGGACGGACTCGCCGAGAACTCCCAGATGGTATTATACCTCACGTCAGATGGCAGTTCTCAGGTGACACTTGTGCAGGGTAGTCTGTAGACCCGAGATCGTCATAGAGTCTTGTGTGATTCCCTCTGTGCTTTGATCTCCACCTTACCACGTCCATGAGGGCGTGCAAATTGGTGGTCTTTGGGTACAGTCCCGAGTCACATGGAGGCAATGAGCGATAGGAGGGGTTTCGTCTCTCCCGGTATTGGGGGTTGATGTTGCGCAGTGCTCGATTGGCCGTAGCAGGGAAGTCCCTGGCCAGGGCTGATCAGAGATTTGCTGGTAAGTGTTACCAGTAGTTTCTCGACCCGTTATGAGCCTCACATCGGCATGACTTATCGGGTTATTGGGGTCTGACGTTTACCACCCCTAGACTTGATATGCGACATATCAGACGAAGAGACCGGACTGTACGGTAAGTGTTACTGGTCGGATTCGCAGGAGTGTGAGCGGGCTAGCTCGTCGATCTTCTGATCGCTCAATACCCGGGTGGCCGTTACGTTTAGCAGACCGCTTGCGGCTTTTGGATGCTTGATATGATCATCATCTGCTACCGGCGTATTGACGAGTCTTTAGAGTCCTACACAGAGGTTTCCTGGCTCAAGCGAAACGAAATAGGAGCGCATATGAGATATGTGCGGGACCGAGAATAATACCAGTATGTGATACTGTATTCGATTCTCGCGATATGTAACATTGATCGGTTATATGCATTATAGCCGGGTTATCGGATCAAGTGTTGATTCGATAAGTTGTTACTATTGATATTAGTCGGTTATATGCGATATGACCGGGTCGTTAAATCAAGTGTTGATTTAACGATTTAATGTATAATTATATATTTGATATATTACTTTACATTAACTAATATGGGTTCACTTTAAATGGATTTTCTCACTTGATGTACATGATGTATATGTGATATACTTTTGTACACTTATTTGTATCATATCAGATGATGCATGTTTATTTGGTTAAGTGTAAAGAATAAACCCATGGTTAAGAGGATAATTAGGGTTTTGATTTTATCACACATTTATTTATCCATTCCTTTTTATTTAAATTGTTTTATAAAAACAAAATGGTTTTCTTTTGTCATGAAGCTTAATGAAGCTTCATGAAGGTTTGACTCAAAGACCATTTTGTCTTTATACTAAACCCTAACTATTCCCACTTACCATGGTTTGCTCTCTACACTTAACCCATGTTAGAATTATGATAAGATTTGCTTTTTCTTTTATTTTAAAAGGAGACTTATCATAATACTAGCTCATCTTCTTCTTCATCTTCAAGTTAGAAACCTTGAGGCCATTAATGGCAACTTGAGCTTGAGAGTGAGAAATCCAATTCTAAAGAGAACCCACCTCCTATTTCTTCACCCTCTACCTCTAGCCAAGTTGTAAAGTGTGTTTTCTTCACAAGTTTCATCACTTTGTGAAGTCGGAGCTTGAACTTGCGATGCCTCGACGTAGATCGTCTTTGACACGAAGCCGGCGACCTAGCTCACCCGTTTCTCCGACGAAGCCGACACTTGAGCCCGGGGTTCGACATGGACAGTGAGGAGACTCCGTTGCGGAGCCGTGGAGGTGGATATCCGGATCTACAAAGGTTGTAATTTCCATATCCAAGTAGTTAAGTGTTAACTAGTTTTCTTTTCGCCTAGAATTCTAGCAACGATCCGTAGTCTAGGGTTTCTCGGCACCATTTTTTTTGAAATTGGCATGTTCGATGCCTTATGAGACCTCTTTAGGGTGCCTAGGAACCTTTCACTGGTACCAGAGCCTAGCTAGAGCCTTAGGCGAAGTCTAGACGGCGTTTGCAATCCGAACGAACCGAAAACCTAACTAACAAAGTGCTCTCTGTCCTTTTTTTAAAATTCTGGATTTTTGTCAATTAAAAATATGCAGAAAATCATGCAGGGTCTTATATGAAATACTGTGAAATTCGAGGGCCTAAATCAAATTTTCCAGCGCTGAACCGCGGCACGTGCTATGCATGGTGCGGCGGTTCCGCGGCCTTACTGTTCAATTGTTTAATATTTTCTGCACAGTAACTCATATAATATAATGCTGTATTTTCTGGGATATTTTTTATTGTGATTCTACAGTAGAGTATTCTGGGGTTATATAGGGATTCGGTATTTCGATCGGATTATCAAATTTCGTCTTTTGTGTATTTCCGGATAATTTCCAGAATATGTTAAAAGGTTCGACCGGATATAAATACCCAATTTTTCCCCTGTCGGGAAATTTCCAAGTGTTGGATTTTTCCGAAGTTTAACGACGTTCTAAGTAGTGCAAGTAACGCGATGGACCCTCTAGAAGACAACAAACCTTAACTCGATTATGTGACCGTCTTGAACTGCCCTTTGAACCTTCGGGTTTGGGCCAGTACGGCATGCCACATGTGAGGCGTTGGCTTGACCCTTCTACGGCTGGACCGTCGGTACTGAGGCACGAACTGAATGTTGTTAGACTTATTTCATGTGTTGAGCTGTATCGGGAAAACTTGGGTATTCGACTGTTCGATCGGAAAGTTTAACATTTTCTGTTTATCTGGAATGTGATACAATAATTGGAATACACAAACAGTTATGTGATAACTGAATGAATGTTATAAATCTAGCGGTTTAGTTTCATTTTATATTGAAAAGTGTTTTCGATAATGAGACTAAAATGCGGGGTTTATATCTGTTAGGCATGTGATGTCTAAGTATTTCATTTGATTAGGCATGTGATGTCTAAAGAAGTTGCGGATTCCAATTGTTGTAGTTTTACACTTTCTTTTCTGTGACCGTAAGTGTAGTATGTTCATATCGCCGGTTTCGTTGCTATAAGTCAACGACAATTGGGGTATGCATACTTACTTACGTTGATGGCATGTGATGTTATGTGTTGCTGGATATGTTATATTGGATCGTCGTGTTCGAATAGCCGGGGGTTTTTATGTGAGATGAGTGTTTTTCATTTTCATTCATGTAAAAACTTGTATGTAATATTCTTTTTTTTGGGGCACTTCCAGGTAGCGGAAGTTTTCACCCTTTGTATATTATTTACTTTTCCGCATTAGGATAGACCTAAGGAGGGGAGCACAAGTAACCGGGTTCTGGGGTCCAGTGGGAGACCAACTCGAGGAGTTGAGTCCGGGTCTCCTAACCCTAGAATTGGCAGGGTTGCTTGTCGCTCTCGTAGGGGTCTAGGGGTGTGGGATTGGCTATTCATCACGACCGTGGAATCCGTGTTTTATACTGGCTCGTATTGAAAACACGGACGTCCTAGAATATCCAATATTTCATATGTTTATTCTGCTGCGATATCTGTGTTGTGATTCTGTGATGGATACAGTATATAGTATATATGATATATTATATAGACGTTACTTATGTTTTACACCCGCGCTAGCCCTGCCCTGCTTGTCGTTAGTTACCTAACCTAACGGTGCACGAGGGGACATCGAGGCGAATGCGGATGGCATAAGTGTACGTCATATCTATCTGTGATGTTTAGGTATTTAAATGATGGGACTTCATTAATGTGATTAATGAAAGATAAGAAACCTAAGATGTTGTAGAATCAGATTTTAAAATAAAACAGGTAGCTACAGTTCTTGCTTTGCACAGCGGTATATATGATATACCCCGCACCTTATTCGATGAGGAAAGGACCGAGATCCCTTCACCGGGAGTGACTCCTTTAGCAATAACTGGCAGATGCTGCACACTCGGATTGCTTTTGACTGCTTTTGGGTTTTTGCTTTGCACAGCGATATATATGATATATCCCGCACCTCATTCGACGAGGAAAGGACCGAGATCCCTTCGCCGGGAGTGACTCCTTTAGCAAAACTAGAAAAGCCTCAAAATCACTCCATTTCAAAACTTCATTTGATTCTACAACGATATCAAGTACATTACGCAATAGGTTTTCAGAAAAACCTAGCGTAGCCCTCCGTCATTTCAGATAAGTCCTGTTTAGTATTCGTGCTGCGTTTGTTGACCTTGTCAAGGCGCAGTGTGCGGTAGCTAACCAGTATTTATCTGCTTATGCATATGATGCAGATTGGGTTAGGGTAGTCGTACGGCCTTGTTGACCTTGTCAAGGGTCGTACGGGTGGGTTTGATTCAATCAAGAAATGACGGGTTGAACTTGACTTGCGGTCTATGGTTTGTTGACCTTGTCAAGGTCATAGATCGTTCGGGGCAAAATATTATCGGGAATTTCAAGTGTTGAAATTTGCAATGAGATTGCATACCTTCTATGAGATAGTTGGATCCCGATACCCACTGCGAGTAAGAGTTACTCCTGGGAGAGTTTTACACATTGCAAAAAGCTGATCAAGTAGGTGTCTAGAAAGGTGTCAACGGGGTTACGCCTCTGGGAAAACGAGGTTTTCATTAATTAGGTTCGTGCGAAAGCACGGGGGACCTCCCTCAAAGTACCGACACTGGCCTGGCTGAAAGATTGGCGAACCTGTAGTGTGTAATTAATCCCGGCTACTCTTTCCTTTTAGGGTTTGGAGGAAGATTTGATAAAAAGCAGTGGGAGCCATCCTGATTAGATAAGATAATAACCAATCTGATCTTGCACGAGCATACGCTAAAGTGTTTTCTTCTCTCTCTCTCCAGGTAGCGACCATTTCATGCCCTAATGAAGATAATAATATGGATGTATTGACCGAACCCGCATGTTATACTGTGCTGGGGAACGTTGGTTCCGTTCTTTCTTATAAGAGTTATAGGAATGAACAGGATATAGGGGAATGCCAGGATTCCCATGCCACCCGAATGAAGAAAGAACATGTTGATGCATTTTCTTCGGGTGTGTTCGTTACTGAGAACTGTTTCTCCATTTGCTCTACGTCCTGGGTATTGGATACCGGGTCGGGATCCCATATATGTAATCAGTTACATGGGCTAAGGAAAGGTAAAGAACTTGGAGAAGGTGATAAAGACATTAGAGTTGGAAATGGTGCAATTGTTGCAGCTAAGACTGTCGGGGAATATCACCTTGTATTACCAACTGGTAATACATTGGTTCTGAACGAATGCTATTACATGCCGAACCTGATATGCAACATTATATCGGTTTCTTTATTAAGTAAAGAGGGATATAATTTTGTATTACAGGATAATGTTATGAACATTTTCCGTAACCAAAAGTTGGTTGGATCAGGCACGTTGTGCAATGGCATTTATGTTCTAAATAAATCAACAGTTCTGAGCATAACAAACACACACAAGAGGAAGAGTTCTGAACTCAATGAATCCTTCTTGTGGCATTGTAGACTGGGTCACATCAATGTGACACGACTAGCTAAGTTGCATAAGGATGGATATTTGAAACCTTTCGAATTTTCATCTTATGACACTTGCCAGTCATGTCTCAAAGGCAAGATGACCAAAACTCCGTTTACGAGACACGGAGAAAGAGTTACTGAACTCTTGGGACTTATACATAGTGATGTATGCAGTCCCATGTCTACACATGCCAGGGATGGTTCTTCATACTTCATTACATTCACTGACGATCTCTCTAGGTTCGGGTATGTGTTCCTGATGAAACACAAATCAGAAGCTTTTGAGAAATTTAGGGAATATAAACAAGAAGTTGAGAACCAAACCGGAAAAAGTATTAAAATCCTTCGATCTGATCGAGGAGGGGAATACTTGAGCAATGAATTCCTGGACTTCCTAAAAGAGAATGGGATTCTCTCTCAGCTAACTCCTCCATATACACCACAGCACAACGGTGTATCTGAACGAAGGAATCGCACCCTATTAGATATGGTGCGCTCTATGATGAGCACAGCTGAGTTACTTATTTCCTTCTGGGGTTATGCGCTGGAAACAGCAACATACCTATTGAATCAAGTTCCATCTAAATCTGTACCTACCACACCATATGAGATATGGAGTGGGAAGAGACCATATTTTAAACGAGTTAAGATATGGGGTTGTCCGGCCTATGTCAAAAGACAAAATCCGGACAAGCTCGAGGCACGGTCAGTTCTCTGCAAGTTTGTAGGATATCCAAAGATTTCTTATGGGTATTTTTTCTACCACAGTGAGGAACAAAAAGTGTTTGTTGCTCAACATGCCACCTTTTTAGAAAAGGAATTTCTTGCAAAAGAGATTAGTGGCTCTGAGGTAGAACTGGAAGAAGTTCCAGAAACACAAACTATAACTGAAGATTTAGTGGAACCGGAGGATTCGGTAGTACCCGACGAACCCCAGCCTCTCCGCCGATCTGGTAGGGTTTCTCGTCCACCTGAGAGATACTACGGTTTTCTCATTGATGGTGGGAGCGAGGATTGCATCATGTAGGATGATGACCCAACTAGCTTCGAGCAGGCCATCACGAGTGGGGACTCAGTGAAATGGCTGGATGCTATGCGGTCCGAGATGGAATCCATGTACACCAACAAAGTATGGACTTTGGACGTTGCTCCTGAAGGGGTAAACCCTATTGGGAGCAAGTGGATCTTCAAGAAGAAACTTGGTGTAGATGGGAAAGTGGAGAATTTCAAAGCTAGACTTGTAGCAAAAGGTTTTCGTCAAAGACCAGGTGTGGACTATGACGAGACCTTTTCTCCAGTAGCTATGCTGAAATCCATCCGGATCATGCTTGCCATCGCTGCATATCATGATTACGAAATCTGGCAAATGGATGTTAAGACCGCCTTTCTAAACGGTGATTTGGAAGAGTGCGTGTACATGACTCAGCCAGAGGGCTTCGTAGACAGTGGGAGCAACGGGAAGGTGTGCAAGCTGCTTAAATCCATTTATGGATTAAAGAAAGCATCGCGGAGTTGGAACATCTGCTTTGACGTCGTTATCAAAGAGTTTGATTTCGTCAAAAACCCAGATGAACCTTGTATCTACAAGAAGGTGGCAGAGAGTAAGGTCGTCTTCCTCGTATTGTACGTGGACGACATACTCTTGATAGGAAATGATATTCCTATGCTGCAATCGGTCAAGCTCTTCTTATCACAATGATTCTCAATGAAAGATCTTGGTGATGCCTCCTGCATATTGGGAATTAGGATCTATAGAGATAGATCCAAAAGGATTTTGGGATTGTCCCAATCCAGGTACATTGACATCATACTAAAGAGGTTTAGTATGGAAGAGTCCAAGCGTGGGAACTTACCCACGATCTCTGGAGTCGCTCTCTCCAAAGAGATGTCTCCCAAGACTGATTTGGAGAGAGCTCGCATGCAAGGGATACCCTATGCTTCGGCAGTAGGCTCTATCATGTATGCGATGCTATGTACCAGACCCGATGTAGCATACTCACTAAGTATAGTGAGCAGGTATCAAGCTGATCCTGGAGAGAGTCACTGGACAGCTGTGAAGAGCATTCTCAAGTACTTGCGAAGGACTAGAGATATGTTCTTGGTGTATGGTAACGGAGAACTCCAAGTGGAGTCCTTTACCGATTCGAGCTTCCAGAGTGATAAGGACGACTCTAAGTCGCAGTCGGGCTTTGTCTTTACCCTTTACGGAGGGGCGGTTAGCTGGAAGAGTTCCAAGCAGGAAACCGTGGCAGACTCGACAATGGAGGCTGAATACATCGCTGCCAACGATGCTGCCAAAGAGGCTGTCTGGATCAAGAAGTTCATTACTGAACTTGGAGTGGTTCCATCCATTGAGCGTCCAATACCTTTGTATTGCGATAACAATGGAGCGGTGGCTTTGGCCAAGGAACCCAGGTCCCATCAGCGATCCAGGCATATTCTAAGGCGGTATCACCTGATCCGGGAGATAGTTGATCGCCGGGAGATCGAGGTCAGGAGGGTTGACACGAAGAATAACACGGCGGATCCACTCACGAAGGCCATTCCCCAGATACAGTTTGAGAGACTCTTCGGGATGCTCGGTATGCGATACTACAGCAGCTGGCCCTAGTGCAAGTGGGAGATTGTTAGTTGTATGTATGCCCTAGAGGCCAGTATTGTACAGATGATGTATATTATATTGGATGCTTAGACATATATAGAGATGACTTTCTTGCTCGATATGATAGTATGCTATCTGGTTACTCTTTATCTTAACATGTACACTAGTCTCTTTATACTGTCTTATAGTTACATGTTGGTAAAGCCCTTAGGATGTGTACTTGACTACCTGGACTATGATGCAGATCATACTAGTTGAGACATGGTAGTCCATAAGTACATCCTTCAAGGTCCCTAGTCGTGGGTGTATCGAGACGGGGCATCGATATACCAGAGTAGACTAGCGTATACGCTTCTCGACCCATGTGATGGGCGATGGATGATCCCATATCCATTGGTGTTTGACATCAGAGATGGTATACGGGGGCTCAGTGGAGACTGGGTACACTGGACGGACTCGCCGAGAACTCCCAGATGGTATTATACCTCACGTCAGATGGCAGTTCTCAGGTGACACTTGTGCAGGGTAGTCTGTAGACCCGAGATCGTCATAGAGTCTTGTGCGATTCCAACTGTGCTTTGATCTCCACCTTACCACGTCCATGAGGGCGTGCAAAACGGTGGTCTTTGGGTACAGTCCCGAGTCACATGGAGGCAATGAGCGGTAGGAGGGGTTTCGTCTCTCCCGGTATTGGGGGTTGATGTTGCGCAGTGCTCGATTGGCCGTAGCAGGGAAGTCCCTGGCCAGGGCTGATCAGAGATTTGCTGGTAAGTGTTACCAGTAGTTTCTCGACCCGTTATGAGCCTCACATCGGCACGACTTATCGGGTTATTGGGGTCTGACGTTTACCACCCCTAGACTTGATATGCGACATATCAGACGAAGAGACCGGACTGTACGGTAAGTGTTACTGGTCGGATTCGCAGGAGTGTGAGCGGGCTAGCTCGTCGATCTTCTGATCGCTCAATACCCGGGTGGCCGTTACGTTTAGCAGACCGCTTGCGGCTTGTGGATGCTTGATATGATCATCATCTGCTACCGGCGTATTGACGAGTCTTTAGAGTCCTACACAGAGGTTTCCTGGCTCAAGCGAAATGAAATAGGAGCGCATATGAGATATGTGCGGGACCGAGAATAATACCAGTATGTGATACTGTATTCGATTCTCGCGATATATAACATTGATCGGTTATATGCATTATAGCCGGGTTATCGGATCAAGTGTTGATTCGATAAGTTGTTACTATTGATATTAGTCGGTTATATGCGATATGACCGGGTCGTTAAATCAAGTGTTGATTTAATGATTTAATGTATAATTATATATTTGATATATTACTTTACATTAACTAATATGGGTTCACTTTAAATGGATTTTCTCACTTGATGTACATGATGTATATGTGATATACTTTTGTACACTTATTTGTATCATATCAGATGATGCATGTTTGTTTGGTTAAGTGTAAAGAATAAACCCATGGTTAAGAGGATAATTAGGGTTTTGATTTTATCACACATTTATTTATCCATTCCTTTTTATTTAAATTGTTTTATAAAAACAAAATGGTTTTCTTTTGTCATGAAGCTTAATGAAGCTTCATGAAGGTTTGACTCAAGGACCATTTTGTCTTTATACTAAACCCTAACTATTCCCACTTACCATGGTTTGCTCTCTACACTTAACCCATGTTAGAATTATGATAAGATTTGCTTTTTCTTTTATTTTAAAAGGAGACTTATCATAATACTAGCTCATCTTCTTCTTCATCTTCAAGTTAGAAACCTTGAGGCCATTAATGGCAACTTGAGCTTGAGAGTGAGAAATCCAATTGTAAAGAGAACCCACCTCCTATTTCTTCACCCTCTATCTCTAGCCAAGTTGTAGAGTGTGTTTTCTTCACAAGTTTCATCACTTTGTGAAGTCGGAGCTTGAACTTGCGATGCCTCGACGTAGATCGTCTTTGACACGAAGCCGGCGACCTAGCTCACCCGTTTCTCCGACGAAGCCGACACTTGAGCCCGGGGTTCGACATGGACAGCGAGGAGACTCCGTTGCGGAGCCGTGGAGGTGGATATCCGGATCTACAAAGGTTGTAATTTCCATATCCAAGTAGTTAAGTGTTAACTAGTTTTCTTTTCGCCTAGAATTCTAGCAACGATCCGTAGTCTAGGGTTTCTCGGCACCATTTTTTTGAAATTGGCATGTTCGATGCCTTATGAGACCTCTTTAGGGTGCCTAGGAACCTTTCAAGTATAACAAGCGGGTTCGGTCAATACATCCATATTATTATCTTGATTAAGGCGTGATATAGTCGCTACCTGGAGAGAGAGAGAAGAAAACACTCAGCGTGCGCTCTTGCAAGATCAGATTGGTTATATATTTTATCTAATCAGGATGGCTCCCACTGTTTTTATCAAATCTTCTTTCAAACCTTAAAAGGAAAGACTAGCCGGGATTAATTACACTCTACAAGTTCGCCAATCTTTCAGCCAGGCCAGTGTCGGTACTTTGAGGGAGGTTTCCCGTGCTTTCGCACGGACCTAATTACAGTAAACCTCGTTTTCCCAGAGGCGTAACCCCGTTGACACCTTTCTAGACACCTACTTGATCGGCTAATTTGCAAAGTGCAAAACTCTCCCAGGAGTAACAATTACTCGCAGTGGGTATCGGGATCCAACTATCATATAGAAGGTATGCAATCTCATTGCAAATTTCAACACTTGAAACTCCCGATAAAGGTTTTTACCCCTAGCACCTATGACCTTAACTATGGTCAACAAATCATAAGTACTAGTCAAGTTCTACCCGTCATTTCGTGATTAATTAGACCCACCCACATGACCCTTAACTAAGGTCAACAAAGTCACGCGACTGTCCTAACTAATCGCATCATATGCGGTGTAGGAAGACATCACTTAGCTACCGTACACTGTGCCTTGACTATGGTCAACAAACACAGCACGAATACTAAGTACTCTACTTCCTAAAATGACGTAGGGTTGCAAATGGTTTTTGTGAAAACCTTTAACGCTTTGAACTTGATCTCGTTGCGGAATCAAATGGTTTTTAAATGGAATGTTTTCGAGGCTTTTCTAGTTTTGCTAAAGGGGTCACTCCCGGTGAAGGGATCGTCGGCCCTTTCCTCGTCGAATGAGGTGCGGGATATATCATATATATCACTGTGCAAAGCGGAAACTATAGAAGCGATCAAAGACAAACCGAGGGTTGTAGCATCTGCCAGTTATTGCTAAAGGAGTCACTCCCGGTGAAGGGATCTCGGTCCTTTCCTCATCGAATAAGGTGCAGGATGTTCTATAATGAACACCGCGATGCAAAGCAAGAACTGTAGCTACCTGTTTTTATTTTGAAATTCGATTCCACAACATCAATTAGGTTTATTTTCTTTCATTAAACTCATTAATGAATATCCCATCATTTAAGTCCACCTAATCATCACAGATAAATATAACGTACGCTTATGCCATCCGCATTCTCCTCGATGTCCCGTCTGCACCGTTAGGTTAGGTAACTAACACCAGAGCGGGGCATGGCTAGCGCGGGTGTAAAACATAAGCAACGTTTATATAATATATCATCTATACTATATATAATATCTGTCACAGAACATCACATGATCACATCACAGATAAATCACAGCAGAAGAAACATATGAAATATTGGATATACTAGGACGTCCGTGTTTTCAATACGAGCCAGTATAAAACACAGATTCCACGGTCGTGATGAATAGCCTATCCCACACCCCTAGACCCCTACGAGAGCGGTAAGGAACCCTACCAATTCTAGGGTTAGGAGACCCGGACTCGACTCCTCGAGTTGGTCTTCCACTGGACCCCAGAACCCGGTTACTTGTGCTCCCCTCCTTGGGTCTATCCTAGTACAGAAAAGTAAATAATATACATCAACGGTGACAACTTCCGCAACCTGGAAGTGCCCCAATAAAAGAATATTACATACAAGTTTTTACATGAATGAAAATGAAAAACACTCACCTCACATTAAAAACCCCCCGGCTATTCAAACACGACGATCCAATATAACATATCCAGCAACACATAACATCACATGTCATCAACGTAAGTAAATATGTGCATCCCAATTGTCGTTGACATATAGCAACGAAACCGGTGATATCACATATTACACTTACGGTCACAGAAAAGAAAGTGTAAAACTACAACAGTTGGAATCCGCAACCTCTTTAGACATCACATGTCTAATCAAATGAATTACTTAGACATCGCATGCCAAACAATTATAAACCCCGCATTTTAGTCTCATTATCGAAAACACTTTTCAATATTAAGTCGGGAAATTCAACAAGATTCCCGACATTTTGATCAAATGCTCGTCGCAAACTTCAGTAGGCGGCCGCACCCCCGACGTCGTCGACGAAGTGCACCAAGGCGGAACACCGCTGTCGCGAGCACCCGAACGGATGCTTTCGGCGACGGGGTTCTCCTACAGTCACTTGGTCGGGGCTATGGAGTGAGGCTGTCTATTATGTTTACCCGGCGAGTATCCGCGTACGCTACGTGATTGCGATGGACTTTTGATCACATCAAAACTCCGTGGCAACCGATCAAGTGAGACTAAACTGCTATGTTTATAACATTCATTCAGTTATCTCATAACTTCTTGTGAATTCCAATTGTTGTATCACATTCCGGATAAGATAGAAAATTTTAAACTTTCCGATCGAACAATCAAACACCAATGTTTTCCCGATACAGCTCAACACATGAAATAAGTCTAACAGCATTCAGTTCGTGCCTCAGTACCAACAGTCCAGCCGTAGAAGGGTCAAGCCAACGCCTCACATGTGGCACGCCGTACTGCCCCAAACCCGAAGGTTCAAAGGGCAGTTCAAGACGGTCACATAATCGAGTTAAGGTTTGTTGTCTTCTAGAGGGTCCATCGCGTTACTTGCACTACTTAGAACGTCGTTAAACTACGGAAAAATCCAACAATTGGAAATTTCCCGGCAGGGGAAAAAGTGGGTATTTATATCCGTTCGAACTTTTTAACTTATTCTAAGATTATCCGGAAAAGCACACAGACAGAATTAGACAATCCGATCGATATACAGAGTCCCCAATACGACCCAGCAAATGCAACTCTGGAAAAAATTATTAAAATCCCCAGGAAAGCCAGCACAGACAACTAAGAATTACTGTGCAAAATTGGATGCACAAAACGACAAAATGGCCGCGGAACCGCCGCATGAGCATGCTCATGCCGCGGATCCACGGCGCCTTTATGGAATCAGGCCCTCGAATTTTACAGTAAGCCTTAGATCTTCCTGCTAATTTTTCTGAATATTTTTAATCTACAAAAATCCACATTTTACATAATTGTCCAGAGAGCATTTTCAAGTCGGGGTTTTGGGTCGATCGGACTTCTAATTCCGTCGGGACTTCGCCTAAGGCTCTAGCTAGGCTCTGATACCACTGTAGGGTTCCTAGGCACACTAATGAAGTCTCACAAGTGATCAAACATGCACAAATCAAATTTTACGGGTGCCTACAAACCCTAATACGGATCGTTAACTAGAAATCAAGGCGATGCAAGCAAGTAAACGGAATTATAGCTAAAGGGAAGGGGCCACAACCTTTGTAGATCCGGTCCTCCACCTCCATGGCTCCGTGATGAAGTCCTTTCCGCTGTCCAAATCGAACCATGGCTCTAGCGTCGGCTTCATCGGAGA
Organism: Agapanthus africanus; assembly: GCA_030015575.1. Lineage (NCBI taxonomy): Eukaryota > Viridiplantae > Streptophyta > Magnoliopsida > Asparagales > Amaryllidaceae > Agapanthus > Agapanthus africanus. The sequence continues at coordinate 318,470,302 of CM057340.1, read as the reverse complement.
AAAAGCGGGCTAGGTCATCGACGACGATGCCGAAGATGATCTACGTCGAGGCATCGCTAGATCAAGCTCCAACTTCACCAAGTCAAGAAAACTTGTGAAGGAAACACCCTATACTACTTGGCAAGAGATAGAGGATGAAGAAATAGGAAGTGGGTAGACTTTAGATTTGTATTTCACACACTTTTTCATCAATCACCATTGATGTAGCAAGCTTTCTTCTCATGAAAGAAGAAGATGAAGAAGAAGAAGAAGGTATGATAAGTCTTGTAAATTAGATAAATAAATCAATACTTATCATATATTAACCCTTGGTTAATTGTAGAGAATGGACCATGGTTAACTTGTATGGTTAGGGTTAAGGATGAGACAAGAATGGTGACTTAGTCAATGCTTCATGAAACTTCAACTAAAAAACAAACTAAGACACCATTCCTTTTTTCTCTTTATCATTTTCTTTTTCCAAAATAAACAAAAAAGAATAAATAAAAGAATAAGTAAATAAAATGAAACCCTAACCATTCATATAACCATGGTCAATTCTTTAAACAAACCGAAGCTTGCATGTATCATCAAACATGATACAATCTTGTGCATAAAAGTATATCACATATACAACTTGCACAATCCAAGTGAGAAAATCCATTTAAAGTGAACCAATACTAGTTGATGCAAAGTAATATATCAAATATATAATTATACATTAAATCATTGAATCAACACTTGATTCAATGATCCGGTCATGTTACATATAACCGGCTAGTATCCAATGTATCGGCTTATCGAATCAATCCTTGATTCGATAACTAGGTCATATCGCATACAACCATTCGACACATTCATCGCGAGAATGAAATACAGTATCACATACACGCATTATTCTCGGTCCCGCACATATCTCATATGCGCTCCTATTTCGTTTCGCTTGAACCAGGAAACCTCTGTGTAGGACTCTAAAGACTCGTCAATACGCCGGCAGCAGATGATGATCATATCAAACACACACAAGCCACAAGCGGTCTGCCAAACGTAACGGCCACCCGGGTATTGAGCGATCAGAAGATCGACGAGCAAGCCCGCTCACACTCCTGTGAATCCAACCAGTAACACTTACCGTATAGTCCGGTCTGTTCGTCTGATATGTCGCATATCTCGCCTAGGGGTGGTAAACGTCAGACCCCAATAGCTCGATAAGTCATGCCGACGTGAGGTCCATAACTTTCGTGAAACTACTGATAACTCTTACCAGTATATCATAGCAACCCTGGCCAGGGATTTCCTGTTATGGCCAGTCGTGCATAGCGCAACATCAACCCCCAATACCGGGAGAGACGAATCCCCTCCTATCGCTCATTGCCTCCATGTGAATCGGGACTGTACCCAAAAACCACCTGTTTGCACGACTCAGTAGAGCCGTGGTAGGGTGGAAATCAAAGCACAGTGGGAGACACACAAGACTCTATGACGATCTCGGGTCAACAGACTAAGCTGTACCAGTGTCACCAGAGAACTGCCATCAGACGTGAGGTATAATACCATCTGGGAGTTCTCGGCGAGTCCGTTCAGTGTACCCAGTCTCCACTGAGCACCCGCATACCATCTCCGATGTCAAACACCAATGGATATGGGATCATCCATCGCCCATCTCATGGGTCGAGAAGATATACGCTAGTCTACTCTGGAATATCGATGCCCCATCTCGATATTCCCTCGACTAGGAACATTGAAGGATGTACTCATGGACTGTCCAGGCCCCACTAGTATGATCTGTATCACAGTCCTAGAATTCGAGTACACATCCTAAGGGCTTTATCAACATGTAACAGAGAGACAGAAAGTATACACATTAAGATAAAGAGCAACCAGATAGCGTACTATCTTGTTGAGCAAGAAAGTCCTACCTATATATGTCCCAGCATCCACTACAATATACATCCAATGTACAGTAATGGCCTCTAGGGCATACATATAACTAACAAACAGGACAAAGCGTGTAGCTCGTAGACAGCGGAAAAATGCGACAGATGAGTGTGAAAGAATTGCCGGCAATTGTCATCGGGTTGATCCCGGGGGATCGCGAGTTCTCACCTTCGGGAACGACTCCGACGAAAAAGTAGCCCTCGGTCCTCTCTTCAAGGAATCCATCTCTGAAACGAAAGAATTGAGGAGCTGCGAGAACATTCAGCCGTGCAATTGCACGCTACCCGGAAAGAATCTTGGACCGGCGAACAAGGGATCGAACAAAAGGGATAAAGGGAATGGAAAAGCGACCTTCGTCGCCAACGCTCAACAACAGCCGAGTAACCCGAAACCGTTTTGTCGTCAAAAAAACAAGCCGCGATACCTCAATGAGAAGTTGAAACGTCCTTACTCGTTTCCCAAAGATAAAACAAAGAGAATGTTCGAGCTAGCAGTGCGCAGCGCGCTCATCACTCTGCCAGATCCAAAACGTCCGTTGCAGCCAGGTGACGTTAACAATCCTAACTATTGTCCCTACCACAGATTAATGGGTCACCAACTCGAAAATTGCCATGTCTTCAAAAACTGGGTTGAAGACCAATACGAACAAGGCAAGTTCGCGCTGCCCGAAAAATGGAAGGTGAACCCACCACAACCACATGCTCCGAAAAAGATGGACATGCCGGGGGCATAGTGCTCTTTCATAGAGAAAGCCCCATAGACCGAAAAGTCGGTAAACTATAGATTCGCCTCAAATACGGCGACGGTGGACCACTATGTCCTAAAACTGGCGTCGGACCGAAACGTCCCTAAACTAACGACGGACCGCAATTTCCTAAAACTTGCAAATGACTGAAACGTCGTTAAACTACTATCAACCCGCGGCATCCTCAGGCTGGCGTGGTAAGAAAAACAAAAACCGTATGTCCATAAGAAAAATGGGCACAGATGAAAACCCGAAAGGGCTCCGTGTGTAAAAACAGCAGGGCTACTGGCGAGTGTTTGTGAAAACCCGAAAGGGCGCAACCTCGTTAAAAAGACACTTACAGGGTCCTCTCGACCCTGTAAGGAGAAACCACCCGCGTGAGATCCTTACGACTCACAAGGGAGCAACACACTTAGGGATCCCCACGATTCCTAAGGTGAAATTACACTTGCGATATCCTCACGACTCGTAAGGAGAATTCTCTTATGGGACCCTCACGGCTCATAAGATTTTAAAGTCTTAAGTTACAAAAACTTTAACCTGTTCTTAAGCAACCCCCACAACCTTCGATATTGCCCTACAAGCGGCTCAATGCTGACCCTTGTATACAATCCACAGGCACGAATAAACATTTCCCTAACCAAGTCCCACCCGTGACTAGGGATATGTCCATATAGTGAACAACCCTTATGAGTTCTCTCGACTTATACGGAGAAAATTCTTTTGTAAGATCCTTACGACTTACAGGGGAACACGCACTTAGGAATCCTCACCATTCCCATGGAGAAAACACACATACGAGATCCTTACGACTTGTAGGGAGAAATACCATTGTGAGACCCTTACGGCTCATGAAGTCAAAAGCCTTAGTTGACAGAATCCTAACCCTGTTTACTAAGCCACCTTTGTTCGAAAATGACAGAGGAAAATTATGATTCGCTCCTGGCAATATCCCAGTTGTAGCGATGCTGATGCCTAAATCGGCATCAAATTCCAAGCACTTTCACAGTAAATGATGATTCGCTACTGGCAATATCCCAGTTGTAGCGATGCTGATGCCTAAACCGGTATCAAATTCCGAGTCCTTTTGCAGCAAATGATGATTCGCTCCGGACAATATTCCAGTCGCAACGATGCTAATGCCAAGATTGGTATCAAATCCCAAATCCCCTACTCGCGAGAAAAAATAAGCGAGCCAAAAAAAATGCATAAGAAATAGCCGAAATGATGGGGCAACTTGCAACAAAATCAGCAAGTAAAAATGTATCCATACAAAAACAACCGAAATGATTAGGCAGCTCGCAATAAAAAGCAGCGAGTAAAAAGAAAAATAACCGAAATGATTGGGCACCGCGAAAAATAGCCGAAATGATTGGGCAATCGCGATTTTCGCGATATAAAAAGCTGAAATGATAGAGCATCGAAAAAAAATAATGAAAGAACAAAACTTTTTTCCCTACAGGTGAGATCACATCGATCCCTATATACAACCTAGGGCCACAAACAAAAAGGGAACCATACCTTCCCAACAGGCTCCATCAGAAAGCGAAGCCAAATCTCGACGGTTCATAGACAACCTCGACATTGTGTCAATATTGCAGACACAATGTCAACAAATGAAGCAAAGGAAGATCCCTAGCTTCAGGGTCTCGACGTCAACATCGACAACTTAGAGATCACCAATGGCGTTTCTCCTCACTCCAACCAGATGCAGACGTGACGTCAACAATCGACCTCAGAGTCGCAACAAAACGGAACCATGGCAAAGTCCCTAGTTCCAAATCTCAATGGCCACATCTGCACCCTGGAGACCAACAACGGTGGGCCTCCTCATTCCAGTATGACACAGATGTTACACCATCAAATGGAGCCATGGCAAAGTCCCAGCTCCACCTCAGCATTCGTCTCGATACAGCAGACGAGATGTCAACAATGGCGTTCCTTCTCAGTCCAGCAGGACGCAGATGCAACGTCAACAAAAGACCTCACGGTCGAAACAAAGCGGAGTGACGGCAAAATCCCAGCTCCACCTCAGCATTCGTCTCGTTACAGCGGACGAGATGTCAACAACGGCGTTCCTTCGCGGTCCATCAGGATGCAGATGCAACGTAAACAAAAGACCTCATGGTCGAAACAAAGCGGAGTGACGGCAAAATCCCAGCTTCACCTCAGTATTCGTCTCGATATAGCAGACGAGATGTCAATAACGGCATTCCTTCGCGGTCCATCAGGATGCAGATGCAACGTCAACAAAAGACCTCATGGTCGAAACAAAGCGGAGCGACGGTAAAATCCCAGCTCCATCTCAGCATTCGTCTCGATACAGTAGACGAGATGTCAACGACAGCGTTCCTTCGCAGTCCACCAGGATACGGATACAACGCCGACAAAAGACCTTACGGTCAAAACAAAGCAGAGCGGCGGCAAAATCCCAACTCCACCTCAGCATTCGTCTCGTTACAGCAGACGAGATGTCAGTGACGGCGTTTCTCCGCAGTCCAGCAGGATGCAGATGCAACGTCAGCGAAAGACCCCAAGGTCGAAACAAAGCGGAGTGATGGCAAAATCCCAGCTCCACTTTGACATTCGTTTCGATACAGCAGACGCGATGTCACTGCAGCGTCTTTCCTCCAGCAGGGTTCGGACGCGCCAAAGCAAATGAAGCGAAGGCCAAATTCCAAACTTCAGGGTCTTGACGGCAACTTATATAAAGCCTGAAAGACAATCGGAGATCATCTCGCACCAGCGCGGAGTGGTCACCACCTCGACGTTCGTCTCGACACAGCAGACGCAACGCCAAAGAAAAAGAAGCAAATGCCAAATTCCTAGCTTCAGGGTCTTGACGGCAACTCAAATAAAGCATGAAAGACAATCGGAGATCATCTCACACCAGCGCGGAGTGGTCACCACCTCGACGATCGTCTCGATAACGCAGATGAAATGTCGCCCCAGCGTTCTTCCCCCAGCAGGATTAGGACGCGCCAAAGCAAATGAAGCAAAAGGCCAAATTCCTAGCTTCAGGGTCTTGACGGCAAGTCATATAAAGCCTGAAAGACAATCAGAGATCATCTCCCACCAGCGCGGAGTGGTCACCATCTCGACGATCATCTCGATACAGCAGATGAAATGTCACCCCAGCGTTCTTCCCCCATCAGGATTCGGACGCGCCAAAGCAAATGAAGCAAAAGGTCAAATTCCTAGTTTCAGGGTCTTGACGACAACTCATATAAAGCCTGAAAGACAATCGGAGATCATCTCGCACAAGCGCAGAGTGGTCACCACCTCGACGATCGTCTCGATACAGTAGATGAAATGTCACCCCAGCGTTCTTCCCCCAGCAGGATTCGGACGTGCCAAAACGAAATGAAGCAAATGCCAAATTCCTAGCTTCAGGGTCTTGACGGCAAGTTATATAAAGCCTGAAAGACAATCGGAGATTATCTCGCACAAGTGCGGAGTGGTCACCACCTCGACGTTCGCCTCGACACAGCAGACGCAACATCACCAGAAGGAGTCACGGCAAAATCCCTGGTTCCAAACCTCGACGGTTCACCAGCAACCTAGAGACAACCGCGACATTCGTCTCGATACCGCAGAAGCGATGCCAGCAAACAAAGGAAAGGCCAAATTCCTAGCTTCAGGGTCTTAACGGCAAGTCATATAAAGACTGAAAGACAATTGGAGATCATCCCGCACCAGTGCGGAGTTGTCACCACCTCGACGTTCGTCTCGACACAGTAGACGCGACATCACCAAAAGAAGCCACGGCAAAATCCCTAGTTCCAGATCTCGACGGTTCACCAGCAACCTAGAGACAACCACGACATTCGTCTCGATACAGCAGACGCAATGCCCGCAAACGAAGCGAAGGCCCAATTCCTAGCTTCAGGGTCTTAACGGCAAGTCATATAAAACCTGAAAGACAATCGGAGATCATCTCGAACCAGTGCGGAGTGGTCACCACCTCGACGTTCGTCTTGATACAGCAGACACAACATTACCAAAAGGAGCCACGGTAAAATCCCTAGTTCCAAACCTCGACGGTTCACCAGCAACCTAAAGACAACCACGACATTCGTCTCGATATAGAGGACGCGATGCCAGCAAACGAAGCAAAGGCCAAATTCCTAGCTTCAGGGTGATAAAGGCAAGTCATATAAATCCTGAAAGACGATCGGAGATCATCTCGAACCAGTGCGGAGTGGTCACCACCTCGACGTTCGTCTCGATACAGCAGACGCAACATCACCAAAATGAGCTACGGCAAAATCCTTAGTTCCAAACCTCGACGGTTCACCAGCAACCTAGAGACAACCACGACATTCGTCTCGATACAGAGGACGCAATGCCAGCAAACTAAGCAAAGGCCAAATTCCTAGCTTCAGGGTCTTAATGGCAAGTCATATAAAGCCTGAAAGACTATCGGAGATCATCCCACACCAGCGCGGAGTGGTTATGACTCATCGGGGCTCTCTAAAATGAGCCTAACCTCAAGTAAAAAGCGGCATGGCAAAATTCCTAACGCTTGCTCTTACGATGGTCAAACTGCCTAGGAGGATTGCTTGAAGACGTCTTGTCCAGCCCCCGAAGGGATCAAAGACACGACATGTCGCAAGGCTACTCGAACAGCAAGATTTCCTATCGAGGGATACATCAGCCAACGCGACGGTACGACGGGAAAAAACCTAGTACCACAGACCCTGATGGACCTTTGTCGTAAAGAGCAGAGGTTAACTGTGACGTTAGGATATTCTTTGCGAGAAATGCTCGATTCGTCTTGACTCGTGAGGAAATTAGTGTCTTTGCGAGAAATGCTAGATTCGTCTCGACTCGTGAGGAAAAACCTTAGGCAGCGGAGATTAAAAAACCTGTTTCCTAAGCACTAGGGCCCTGCAAGGCGATCCAAAATGGTCTCTTGCATACTATCCACGGGTCACACTCTCCAAAGTCGAATCTCGATAAGGAGGGAAACAACCGCTTACGGGTCCTCTCGACTGGTAAAAGGGAAAATTCTCTTATAAGATCCTTACGACATATGAGAGAAAACACACTTAGGAGTCCTCACAACCCCTAAGGAGAAAATACACCTACGAGATCCTCTCGATCCGTAGGGCGAAAAGTCTTCGTGTGACCCTCACGGCTCATAAAGTTAAAAAGTCTTAGGCTACAAGGACCCTAAACTTGTCTCATAAACCCTCAATTCCATGGCTACTCATAATGTAACACCTTAGGATGTGTTTAGTGGCTAATTATATTTAAATAAAGGGTTTTCAATAAAAAGTTTACCAAATTGGGTTTCAAATATTTTTCCAAATTTAATAAATATTTTCCTAGAATTTTCCTATGCTTGCACACACTTGTGCATGTAAACTAAGGTTTAAAATGAGGTTATACCATGATTAGCAACGATGGTGGGTTTAATAATGGGGATTAAGTCTTTTGGGTTTTAATTAAGTCTATTTAGTTATTTGTTGGTTATTTTAATTTGAATTTTTGTTTTGGGGTGTTGACTTGAGAGAATGAGAGAGAGAGAATGCATCATGGCAAAGCCCATGCTTGCATTTAATGATGAGAGAGAAAGAATGGGTTGACATTGGGAGTTATCATTTTCCCCTCTTTCTTGTGCTCATTTCTCTCAACCTCTCACTCTCACACTCACACACCCATATTCACACAGCAGCAGCAGCACATCACAGCAGCAGCAACAAGCACAGCAGCAGCAACAACTTCAGGCAGCTCTAACAACTGCAGCAGCTCCTTCTATCTACTCCTTCTTCCTCCTGCCTCCCAAGGTCGAGTGTGGGGTATACTTCTTGAACTTACCCCCTAGTTAGCCCAGTTAATGTAGTTTAGCTTCGATTAGTGATTTATGGTGCGTTTTAGTGCGATATGTGGTGTGTAGTGTGAACTTTGGTTATGTGAGGTTAGTATTGGTTAAACTGAGTTGATTGAGTGTTGTTAGGGCCATGTTAACTTAGCTTAGCCTCCAATTGCACTAAAATACCACCAGATTTCTGTTTGATGCAAATTCATCGTTTTTAAGCAAATTCTAGCTTTCAGCAAACTGCTATCGACCCAGTGAGTTCAGAATAAATTTGAGATAACTGCAGTATAGTTGATAGGTGCTGATCCCATGTGTAGAACATGACCGCCAGACTCCACTTTTTGGCCGCCGAAATGTTAGGTCTGGCCGCAATTTGCGGCCAGATGGGGGGGACATGGGTTTGGGTTTGGCTCTATAGGTGTCTGCTGCTATCCTTAGACTCATGGCATGTGCAATTTTATTTAATTGTTGCTGTAGAAAAATCTGGAGCTAAATACCTGTTTCTCATATTTTTAAACCATCGTGACATGCGTGATACGTGTGTGGGTTTGGGGTTTCTGCGTATCGCGACGCGTCGGGGTAGTTTCAGGCGCGTAATCACACGTTTTAGCGTATCGCGCACACGTGCGCTTGGTTTGCGACGCGGGTTTCTAGTTTGACCTTAATATCGCGTTTTTGTGGATTTGAGCTTATGTGTGATATATTGTGTAATTCTAGGTTCGCAGACGAATGAGACGGACGCTGTGAAGAAGGGGAAGCAATTCGTCGGCTACACTTAGCGCGAGACTTCGGTGAGTAGATTTAACATCTATGGGGATATCGCCCGCATGGCGTTATGCGTCAGTGCTGATAGGACCTTATAGCTATATGTTGCATTTACCTACATTGACTGTTACGGATACTGTTGTTGCATACTGCATTCCCTGCTATATGAATGTAAACATAGAATTGATAGAACACCGCACTATTACTAACAGTTCATGTTGCACGAGCACTAACTGCATGTTACACGCACACCGTTAGTAATTGCCATGACACACTCACTGTAGAATTGCCATGGTTATTATGCTGTAGTTCATTTCACCTATGATTCGATATGATTTTCATAGAAATTGGGAGCAGCATGCTGTCTTTGAAAACTGAAACTATTTTAAGAATAGAGGTTTCTCCCTTGTACCTATATTATGGCTTGATGTACATAGCACATCGCATTTGATTTACTCATTGGTGTTGGATTTTCATGTGATTTCTGGTTTTGAGTACCGTGGGATTATTTAAGAAAAGATGCACTATTTGAAAACCCGGTTCCTCGTGATATGATATTTTGGTGCGTCCACCACGCGTTTAATTGGTGCTGAGACGCGTGCTTGAAACCCGATTCGAGGAGTGGATGATCCGTTTGCGGGTTCGTGGTGGACCCGGTATGGTTCCCCTCGGCAAGATGATCGATGGACATTGCCGATTGAGCCTGGAGGTGGGCGAGTACCTATCGGTGATTGGTTGGACCTGGCGGTTATCCAGAGTATACTGACCGGAGTCGAGAGATGGATGTGGGATGATCCGTACTGCCGGGGCCGAGGACCGATACCGCAGACGGAGCCCGTGGGCTGATCCGGACCTACAGAGACCGAAATATGAGGATTTGTGTTTCGATGCTGGACACGAGTATTTTATGATATTTTGAGTTCCGATGTTGGGCACTCGTGATTCTCAGATATTTACAGTATTTGAGGGCCGAGGAGAGTACCGGCGCCTGAGTTGTTTGGGATTTGGGTATAGTGTTGGCACCGATTATTTTTCCACGTTGATATTTCCGTGTAGATGTTGTTTATCCCATGCTCAGCATTGACTATCATGCATCTCATCCTGTAGTTATTTTACCTGACAGAGCACTTGCATGATTATTGCACCTACTGCTTGTCGCATATAGATTTTACCTGCTGGCATATGTTAGAGTAGCGCAGTACGTGCATGCTCGCGATTATCTTTATATATTATCTCTATTCACGAGTTGGCAACTCACCCCCGTTGTGCCATAGTATTCGCAGGTTGCCCCTCAGAGTAGTCGCGGCAGGCTGCCTTTTGCATCTTTTGGCTACAGATACCACTACAGTTGGTGTGAGACCTGTTTTGCTTTTAGGTGGGTTGTGGTATCTGATTACTTTTATTGTACCCCCTTTTGTATCTAGTATTCTCCATCTACCATATATGTACTGGACTTAGAGACAGTGTGAGGACGATGATGTATAATTTTGTATTCTGGTGTCGAGCTCGTGGGAGCCGACTGTTTATATATGCAGTTTATTATTCTGTGATGTTTACTTTTTGCTCATTCTTCGCTACGGCGACGTATATTACTCTTGTGGTGATGGTTTCCGCCTTTGGGCGTGATTTCTCCCGTTTGGGGATTCTTTATTTCATTATATCTCATTTTCACTTATATCATGTTTTATACCCGATTTCGGGGTTACTTTTACAAAGGAAATGCTGCCAAAATTATTTAAATGATAACGTAACTTTAAAAGAACTTATTGAACTTTTCAAGGTTTTCTAAATGTCTTAATTAGAAGTTTTCAACACTCGCTACTTTTAAATGGTTTTGATTTCTGGGTTCGGCTTACTTAGTCACGTTACGCCTATAGACGTTGCGTGGTTAAGTGCCGGTCACGAGTCGAAACATTCGGGTCGTGACAAAGTTGGTATCAGAGCATAGGTTTTACCTTTTGGAGTGTAGGATGACCTTAGTATGATGGAGTAGGTAGCTGAAGCAGAGTGGCGTAGCGTGTGTATGTTCCGCGGCATACTCACGACACGGTACTCCGCCAAGGCGACCTTAGGACTTATTGATTTAAATTCGTTCTTGACTATATATATTCTTGCGATTCGATTTCCATATTCTTATCGAATCCTAAATTCTTTTCAGCCATTATTCCGCTAAAGACTACGAGGGCGCAGAGAGCGGCCGCGAGGGCCGAGATTCGAGTTGATCATCTGAGACGAGGACTGATCCGGGCAGTACACCGGTTGTACCCGATCAGGCTGTTCCTCCCGTAACAGATCTGATCGCCACACTAGGGGCTGGTATGCAGGAGATGCGCCAGACGGTGGGATCCAGCATGCAGGAGATGCGCCAGATGATAGGAACGCTAGTTGAGACGCTTCGAGCGCAGTGACCAGAGGTATCTCCACCCGTCATAGAGACCGCGATGGTACCTACCGCACAGACAGTTGCCCCTGCAGCCACGGAGGTGGTTACAGTATGAGTTTATGAGGCTGAAGCCTCTGGTCTTCTCAGGCACCGATACAGCTAAGGACCCACAGTCTTTCATTGATAGGATGGCTCGGATATGCCGTTCCCTCAGATGCACAGATGCGAGATGGGTTGAGTTCGCGAGCTTTCGCCTGGAAGGTCTTGCGCAGAATTGGTGTGAATCTGTCGAGAAGGGTAGGGCAGCAGGTCTTCCTCCTATGACCTGGAAAGAGTTCGTGGCACTATTCCTTGCCCGCTTTGTCCCACTGAGTGTCAAGGATGCTAGAGCACGCAGCTTCGAGTCTTTACGCCAGACTCCGGAGATGTCAGTGGCAGAGTATGACGTGCTGTTTATAGAGCTATCAGTTTATGCCCCGTATTTAGTGGCTACCGAGGAGTTGCGAGTCAAGAGATTTGTTCGAGGCTTGCTTACACCACTGTTCCTTGCGATCAGCGCGCAGCATTACGAGACATATGCAGCAGCGGTAGTCGGAGCCCTATTAGTCGAGGAGCGCTTTGCTGAGACTTCGGTAGTTCCAGAGCCGAAGAGAGTTCGTACTGGTATATCAGCATGGAGACAGACATTCAGACTCCGTGGCAGGTATCGTTAAGGTACAAGGAGTGGCAGAGATTCGGGACGAGGCCAGATGTTTAGTTCGTATCCACGGGAGAGTCAGCAGTCGTCGCGAGGTTGCTATAGATGCGGTAGTCTACTTCGCCTCGTCAGAGATTGTCCTGAGATACACCGGAGGGAGACAGCAGCACCGCATGTTACCTTACCTCGTTCACCACCCCAGAGGGCGTTGCCTGTTGTACCAATTGTCGCTCCGTGTCAGACTCATACACAGAGAGGTCGTGAGCGTGGAGGAGTTGCTCAGAGAGGACGGGATGACCGAGGCAGAGGGCAGTTAGTCACCAGTGGAGGACAGGCGTGGGTTTTTGCTTTGACGCATCAGGAGGCGCAGGCGTCCAATGCGGTGGTCTCAGGTATCCTTCCAGTATGTTCTGTTGATGCACACGTGTTGTTCGATCCCGGATCCACGCACTCGTACGTATCCACACACTTTGTGCCGAGTTTGGGTAAAGAGTCCGGTTTGCTTCATCAGCCGCTTGTTGTGACCACTCCCGTAGGAGAGTCGTTTGTTGGTAGGCACGTGTTCCGATCCTGTACTGTCTGTATTAGCGAGAGAGAGTTTCCTGTCGACGTGATCCTTCTTGAGATGTTGGACTTCGACGTTCTTTTAGGAATGGATTGGTTAGCCACGTGCTATGCTTCTGTGGACTGCCGTGAGAAGACAGTTAGATTCTGTTTTCCCGGCGAGTCGGTTTTTGTTGTGTTGGGGGACCGTGGTGCCGCCCCTCACAGTGTGATTTCTTCTTTTCGTGCTGGACAGCTTTTGAGGAAGGGATGTCAGGGATTTCTCGCTTATGTTTGCGATGCTAGCGCTACAGTGGTTCCGTTGGGTCAGGTTCCGGTTGTTAGCGAGTTTCCTGATGTTTTTCCTGACGAGCTTCCTGGGCTACCGCCCGAGCGTGACATTTCTTTCTGTATTGATTTGGTTCCTGGCGCGGGGCCTATTTCCATACCACCTTATCGGATGGCCCCGGCGGAACTTCGAGAATTGAAGGGTCAGTTGCAAGATTTGCTGGATAAGGGACTCATTTGACCCAGTGTTTCTCCTTGGGGTGCTCCAGTCCTGTTCGTCAAGAAGATGGATGGCAGTTTACGTTTGTGTATCGACTACCGCCAGCTGAACAGGGTGACAGTGCGGAACAGATATCCTTTGCCGCGCATCGACGACTTGTTCGACCAGCTTCAGGGGGCAGGATATTTTTCGAGGATCGATTTACGATCGGGCTATCATCAGCTGCGGGTTTGACAGGAGGACATTCCTAGGACAGCTTTCCGCACGCGCTACGGCCATTATGAGTTTTTGGTGATGTCGTTCGGACTCACCAATGCCCCAGCAGCATTCATTGACTAGATGAACAGTATTTTCCGGTCATATCTGGATATGTTCATCATAGTATTCATTGACGATATCTTGGTGTATTCCCGGAGTAGTGAGGAGCACGAGCAACACCAGCGGATACACACTGCAGACTTTGAGGGAGCACCAGCTTTATGCAAAATTCTCCAAGTGTGCTTTCTGGCTGGACAACGTAGACTTCTTGGGGCATGTGATTTCACGAGACGGTATATGTGTAGACCCGAGGAAGATCGAGGCCGTTCAGCGTTGGCCCAGACCCATATCAGTTACGGAGATTCGCAGCTTTTTGGGGTTGGCCGGTTATTACAGGCGATTTGTGCAGGACTTCTCCAGTATTTCTACACCTCTGACCGGGTTGACCCGGAAGGGAGTTCCTTTCGATTGGACGGAGGAGTGCGAGCACAATTTTCAGCAGCTGCGGACTCGGCTGACTACGGCACCGGTGTTATCATTACCTTCAGGATCAGGCGGATTTGTGGTCTATTGTGATGCTTCTCGAGTGGGGATAGGGTGCGTATTGATGCAGCATGACAGGGTGATCGCGTATGCTTCGCGACAATTGAAGAAACATGAACAGAACTACACCACTCACGATTTAGAGATGGCTGCAGTGGTCTTTGCACTTAAGGTCTGGCAATATTACCTATATGGCGAGTCGTGCCAGATATTCACCGATCACAAGAGTTTAAAGTATATATTTCAGCAGCGAGACCTGAACCTTAGACAGCGCCGATGGATGGAGTTAGTGAAGGATTACGACTGCGAGATCTTGTATCACCCGGGCAAGGCGAATGTAGTGGCGGATGCTTTGAGCAGGAGGCCCGGGGGTAGTCTATCTTGTTTGAGCGCAGTACAGGGGCAGTCGTCGGCAGATTGGCAGATTTTATGCGACAGCCGGGTACAATTCGAGTTCACACCGATCGGAGGACAGATTGCGCATGTTCGTGCACGCCCACAGTTGCTTGACCGTATACATGAGGCACGGCACAGTGATGACCGATGTTCAGAGATCAGAACGCGGATTGGACAGGGCAGATTTTCCGAGTTCGTGATCGATGATCAGGGGATGCTGAGATTTGGGACTAGACTGTGCATACCAGATGTTGAGGGGCTGCGACGTGAGATTCTTGAGGAGGCACATCGATCGGTGTACAGCGTCCATCCCGGTTCCACCAAGATGTATCATGATATGAGAGATGTTTACTGGTGAGACGGAATGAAAAGGGACATCGCGGATTTCGTGTCGAGATGCCTGACATGTCAGCAAGTCAAGGCCGAGCACCAGAGGCCGGAGGGAAAGCTACAGTCGTTACCCATTCCGCAGTGGAAATGGGAGCAGATTGCGATGGATTTCGTTGTCGGTCTATCCAGGACTAGGCGAGGGTATGGCTCCATTTGGGTGATCGTGGATCGTTTGACGAAAACGGCTCACTTCCTGCCAGTGAAGACGACTTTCGGATTTTCTCAGTACGCCCAGATTTACATCGACGAGATAGTACGACTGCATGGTCCCGACGTGTATCGTGTCTGACAGAGGCACCCAGTTTACCAGCCGACTATGGCAGAGACTTCAGGAGGCTTTGGGCACACGCTTGAGTTTCAGCACAGCATTTCATCCGCAGACCGACGGCCAGTCAGAGCGGACGATTCAGACTCTCGAGGATATGCTCTGAGCGTGCGTTTTAGACTTTGGTGGTAGCTGGGATCGTCATTTACCCTTGGTGGAGTTCTCCTACAATAATAGTTTCCTGGATACTATTCAGATGGCACGTTTCGAGGCTCTGTATGGGAGGAGATGCAGATCTCCCGTCTGCTGGACAGAGCTCAGTCAGAGCAGTATTTTGGGGCCCCAGATCGTACAGGAGACGACCGAGAAGATACAGCTGATTCGAGACAGGATGAGGACAGCTCAGAGCAGGCAGAGATCGTATGCTGACAGGCGCCGCCGCAGATTAGAGTTCGCAGTTGGAGATCACGTTTTTCTGAGGGTCTCTCTGATGAAGGGAGTGATGAGGTTTGGACGGAAGGGGAAGCTTAGCCCCAGATTCATAGGTCCCTTCGAGATCCTCGAGCGTGTGGGCGCAGTAGCTTATCGTTTGTCTCTTCCACCCGACTTCCCAGATGTTCACCCCGTGTTCCACGTGTCGATGCTTCGCAGATACCTACATGACCCTTCGTACATGATTCTGCATCAGACTGTTCAGCTCGAGCGCGACCTTTCGTTCACCGAGCAGCCAGTCGTGATATTGGACCGGCAGGTGAAGAAACATAGATCGAAAGTCTTGCCATCAGTGAAGGTGCTTTGGCGAAGCCCGAATGGAGAAGAGATCACTTGGGAGGCCGAGGGCGAGATGCGGAACAAGTTCCCTCATCTCTTTGAAGGAATCCGTAGCTTTATATTTTCAAATTCGGGGACGAATTTCTTTTAAGGGAGGAGATTGTAACACCTTAGGATGTGTTTAGTGGCTAATTATATTTAAATAAAGGGTTTTCAATAAAAAGTTTACCGAATTGGGTTTCAAATATTTTTCCAAATTTAATAAATATTTTCCTAGAATTTTCCTAGGCTTGCACACACTTGTGCATGTAAACTAGGGTTTAAAATGAGGTTATACCATGATTAGCAACCATGGTTGGATTAATAATGGGGATTAAGTCTTTTGGGTTTTAATTAAGTCTATTTAGTTATTTGTTGGTTTTTTTAATTTGAATTTTTGTTTTGAGGTGTTGACTTGAGAGAATGAGAGAGAGAGAGAATGCATCATGGCAAAGTCCATGCTTGCATTTAATGATGAGAGAGAAAGGAGGGGTTGACATTGGGAGTTATCATTTTCCCCTCTTTCTTGTGCTCATTTCTCTCAACCTCACACTCGCACACTCACATACCCACATTCATACACAGAAGCAGCACATCACAGCAACAGCACAGCAGCAGCAGCAGCACAGCACAGCAGCAGCACAGCAGCAGTGAACAGTAGCAATAGCAACAACTTCAGGCAGCTCTAACAACTGCAGCAGCTCCTTCTATCTACTCCTTCTTCTTCCTCCTGCCTCCCAAGGTCGAGGGTGGGGTATACTTCTTGAACTTACCCCCTAGTTTGCTTAGTTAATGTAGTTTAGCTTCGATTAGTGATTTATGGTGCGTTTTAGTGCGATATGTGGTGTGTAGTGTGAACTTTGGTTATGTGAGGTTAGTATTGGTTAAACTGAGTTGATGGAGTGTTGTTAGGGCCATGTTAACCTAGCTTATCCCCCAATTGCACTAAAATACCACAAGATTTCTGTTTGATGCAAATTCATCGTTTTTAAGCAAATTCTAGCTTTCTGCAAACTGCTATCGACCTAGTGAGTTCAGAATAAATTTGAGATAACTGCAGTATAGTTGTTAGGTGCTAATCCCATATGTAGAACACGACCCCCAGACTCCACTTTTTGGCCGCCGAAATATTAGTTCTGGATGCAATTGGAGGCCAGATGGGGAGGACATGGGTTTGGGTTTGGCTTTATAGGTGTCTGCTAATATCCTTAGACTCATGGCATGTGCAATTTTATTTAATTGTTGGTGTAGAAAATCTGGAGCTAAATACCTATTTCTCGTATTTTTAAACCTTCACGACACGCGTGATACGTGTGTGGGTTTGGGGTTTCTGCGTATCGCGACGCGTCGGTGTAGTTTCAGGCGCGTAATCACACGTTTTAGCGTATCGCGCACACGCACGCTTGGTTTGCGACGCGGGTTTCTAGTTTGACCTTAATATCGTGTTTTTGTGGATTTGAGCTTATGTGTGATATATTGTGTAATTCTAGGTTCGCAGGCGAGTGAGACGAATGCTGCGAAGAAGGAGAAGCAAGTCGTCGGCTACACTTAGCGCGAGACTTCGGTGAGTAGAATTAACATCTACGGGGATATCACCCGCATGGCGTTATGTGTCAGGGCTGATAGGACCTTAAAACTTTATGTTGCATTTACCTACATTGACTGTCATGGATACTGTTGTTGCATACTGCATTTCCTGCTATATGTATGTAAACTTAGAAATGATAGAACACCGCACTGTTACTAACGGTTCATCTTGCACGAGCACTAATCTGCATGTTACACACACACCGTTAGTAATTGCCATGACACACTCACTGTAGAATTGCCATGGTTATTATGTTGTAGTTCATTTCACCTATGATTCGATATGATTTTCATAGAAATTGGGAGCCGCATGCTGTCTATGAAAACTGAAACTATTTTAAGAAAAGCGGTTTCTCCCTTGTACCTATATTATGGCTTGATGTACATAGCACATCGCATTTGATTTACTCATTGGTGTTGGATTTTCATGTGATTTCTCGTTATGAGGACCGTGGGATTATTTAAAAAAAGTTGCACTATTTGAAAACCTGGTTCCTCGTGATATGATATTTTGGTGCGTCCACCACGCGTTTTCTCGGTGCTGAGACGTGTGCTTGAAACCCGATTCGAGGAGTGGATGATCCGTTTGCCGGTTCGTGGTTGACCCGGTATGGTTCCCCTCGGCAAGATGATCGATGGATTTTGCCGATTGAGCCTGGAAGTGGGCGAGTACCTACCGGTGATTGGTTGGACCTGGCGGTTATCCGGAGGATACTGACCAGAGTCGAGAGATGGATGCAGGATGATCCCTACTGCCGGGGCCGACGGCTGATACCGCAGACGGAGCCCGTGGGCTGATCCGGACCTACGGAGCCCGATATATGAGGATTTGCGTGTCGATGATCGACACGAGTATTTTATGATATTTTGAGTGCCGATGTTAGGCACTCGTGATTCTCAGAGATTTACAGGATTTGAGGGCCGAGGAGAGTACCGGCGCCTGAGTTGTTTGGGATTTGGGTGCAGTGTTGGCACCGATTATTTTTCCATGTTGATATTTCCGTGTAGATGTTGTTTATCCCATGCTCAGCATTGACTATCATGCATCTCATCCTGTAGTTATTTTACCTGACAGAGCACTTGCATGATTATTGCACCTACTGCTTGTCGCATATAGATTTTACCTGCTGGCATATGTTAGAGTAGCGCAGTACGTGCATGCTCGCGATTACCTTTATATGTTATCTCTATTCACGAGTTGGCAACTCACCCCCGTTGTGCCACAGTATTTGCAGGTTGCCCCTCAGAGTAGTAGCGGCAGGCTGCCTTTTACATCTTTTGGCTACAAATACCACTACAGTTGGTGTGAGAGCTGTTTTGCTTTTAGGTGGGTTGTGGTATCTGATTACTTTTATTGTACCCCTTTTGTATCTAGTATTCTCCATCTACCATATATGTACTGGACTTAGAGACAGTGTGAGGACGATGAAGTAAATTTTTATATTCTGGTGTTGAGCTCGTGGGATCCGACTGTTTATATATGCAGTTTATTATTCTGTGATGTTTACTTATTGCTCATTCTTCGCTACGGTGTCGTATATTACTCTTGTGGTGATGGTTTCCGCCGTTGGGCATGATTGCTCCCGTTTGGGGATGCTTTATTTCATTATATCTCATTTTCACCTATATCCTGTTTTATACCCGATTTCGGGGTTACTTTTACAAAGGAAATGCTGCCAAAATTATTTAAATGATAACGTAACTTTAAAAGAACTTATTGAACTATTTACGGTTTTCTCAATGTCTTAATTAAATGTTTTCAACACTCGCTACTTTTAAATTGTTTTGATTTCTGGGTTCGGCTTACTTAGTCGTGTTACGCCTGTAGACGTTGCGTGTTTAAGTGCCGGTCACGAGTCGAAACATTCGGGTCATGACACATAACTTTGCACTACTTCACCCACGTACATACTTACATGGGCAAAGTAGTGGAGGGCATTTGTTCCCGCCAAAAAATTCTGCGCAGAAGAGCCCAAGGTATCAAATGGCAGCGATACGCTTAAGGAAATGCGAACTAGTATCATCCGGCCTGTATTTTGATAAACTCCCGAAGGAGAAACTGATAAATTATGATGATATTGGAAGAATCTTGAAAAACACTTCGATTTGATATATTATGGGCTTCATAATTCATCCGGGATCAAAAGTTATGAGTAAATATGTTATGCACTGTTCCTTGATTAAAAAATCAGGAATTACCTCAATGAGGTATCATGTGCTCACACGTGATCAATGGTCACGTGTTGACACGTGATAGTTAAAACATGAATAAAAACAGACGGCTGAAGAAGGACCCAATTGGGGGTCACGTGCTCACACGTGACCAATGGTCACGTGTTGACACGTGATAGTTAAAAAAGAAATAATAACAAACGGCTGAAGGAAATACCTCAATGAGGTGTCACGTGCTCACACGTGAACAATGGTCACGTATTGACACGTGATGGTTAAAACTGAAGCGTAAGTAAACGCAGAGAAAAAGACTCAATTGGGGGTCACGTTCACACACGTGACCAAGCGTGACTGGCTTTAAAGCCTTACAGATTAATAGAATTAAAATTCTTAAGTTTTCAAAATCTTTCCAAATGGAAAAAGATTATGGGTACCGTTGGATTAAAGATCCAAGGGTGATTAAATATCACCAATTTATGGAAAAATCCTAGACAAGGAAAGATTTCCCCTAAATCTCACCAGAAATAACAAACAGAATATCTTTGGATTTAAAATCCAACGGTGAATAAAATTCACTGAATGATCTAAAGGCTCATATTAAATATGAAAACAAAGCAAATCTTTCAATGAAAGATTTGCAAAACAAATTGATTCTTTTCTTTCTCCTATAAATAAGAGCCAAGAAAAGAAGAGAAGGGATCTACTTTTTTGAGAGAAGAAACAGAGGGAGGAGAATTTAATTCTCAAGAGAAAAAAGAAAAGAGAGGAGAATTTAATTCTCTGCAAAAGAAAAACCCTAGGTAAGAAAAGAGAGCCTTTAAAAGAGAATTTAATTCTCATATAAATAAAAGAACTTAGTTCTTTCTCCGGTTGAGGATCTGGAAAGTGCACATCTCCCCATGAATTGAGAATTTAATTCTCATTGGGTTGAGATCTTGCCATGCAGATCTAAAACACAGAGGAGGAATTGAGTTTTGAGAATTTAATTCTCACAGAATTACAGGAATTTAATTCCTTTGAGATAAAATTAGGATTTAACCCCATATCATAGGAATTTAATTCCTCCAAAATCATGATTAGGGTTTAACCCTACAGAGAATTTAATTCTTAAAGAAATAAAGAGACTTGAAAGATCTTCATGCACGTAAAGAACTTGATCACGTGGTAACACATGACCCCCCATTCTCAATGAGCAGAGAAGAAAAACAGAACTTGATCACGTGGTAACACGTGACCCTTCCCCTCAACGATCAAAATAGAACGAACAAGAATTAAGGTCACGTGTCCCCCACGTGACCCCTGAAAAGATCCCCAGAAATGAGAAGGAAAAATCACTGAGGCAACGCCTCACGTACTCCACGTGACTCCCGAAATACAGAGAGAAAAAGTAAAAGAAATAAAGGCCTTGGGCGCTCTCACATGTTCCCACGTGACCTCTTTGCAGACGCTCTAACAATCAGTGCATGAATCCTCCTCACGTGTCAGCACGTGATGCTCCAAAGTAAAATATGAAAGTGTTTAACACTTAATTGCAGAACGAAGAAAAGGAATCTGGTCCCACTTTTGGGCGCTCTCACGTGTCCACACGTGACCCCTCTTTCTTTAGTGTTTAACACTAATTTGGGGATTATATTTCCTGTGTTTAACACTGATTGTTTCTAGTGTTTAACACTAAATTGAAGATTATATTTCCAGTGTTTAACACTGATTGTCTTTTAGTGTTTAACACAAATTTGAGAGTTCTATCTCCAGTGTTTAACACTGTTGTTCTCTAGTGTTTAACACTACTTTCAGCCAAATTGGCTAATTTTCCAGAGGCAAAAGTCCCTCCTCCAAATGAATCTCAAAATTGAGGAAATCAAGGACAAAATGTTATCAGAGCCCCCAAACCTCTGTTTAGCACTGCTGAATGATGAGGGGCTGAACCCAGACAAATGTCTAATAGTCCAAAGGGCCAATATTTCAAACATAATTGGACTTAGCCCAAACTGGCCATAAGTCCTCAAATCATCTTGAACTGACCACATCTGATCTTTCAACCAACTCATTGGTTCAAGGGTACATCTCTGAACTCCTCTGATATTTGTCTTTGTAATCCTTCAATGTCGTCAGAGAGGTGACGGGTCCCGACGGCCATACGGTCAATGGACCACCATGTCCCTAAACTGGCAATGGACCACTATGTCCTTAAAATGGTATTGGACCACTATGTCCATAAACTGGTAATGGACCACTATGTCCCTAAACTGGAACAATAGAGCCCAAACGCTCTTTTGTCGGATCTAAACGATCCCGTTAAGTTGATCTTAGTCTCGAATTGGACTAACGTATCCTTAACAAACGTTTAAGTTGATCTTAGCCTCAAATATGGCTAACGTGTCCTTAAATCAAACCTTCAAACAGACTTTAGTCCCAAATTGGACTATAGATCTCTCAGCCAACTTTGGTTCAAGGGTACATCTCTGAACTCCTCTGATATTTGTCGTTGTAATCCTTCAACGTCGTCAGAGAGGTGACGGGTCCCGACAACCACACGTTAAAACGGACTGTGGGGTCTTTAAACTCATGGACTTATGCGTCCTTAAACCAACATCCGTCCCAAAAATGGGAATGTTGGACCACTACGTCCCTAAACTGGAACAATAGAGCCCAAATGCTCTTTTGTCGGATCTAAACGATCCCGTTAAGTTGATCTTAGTCTCAAATTGGACTAACGAATCCTTAACAAACGTTTAAGTTGATCTTAGTCTCAAATAAGACTAACGTATCCTTAAACCAAAACCCCAAACCCAAATCTAAGAAAATACGGATTTGGACTAATCCACGTCCTACGGGCGACGACATAAATTAGTCTCTGTATACAATCCACGGGCAACCACAAACAAAACAAACACCTGCGACACGAAGTGAAATTCTGGAGAAGGAGAAAGTTGTTGCCGCGATGCGGTAGCGTAATTAACTGCAGGGGCTTGCGCCTGCAGGGAAGAGCGTCCCCACAATCAAAAACCCCTCATGCGAGGAGGAATCTGACGAAGTCTGCTACATCAGCCGCATCCGTCTAAACCTCCGATACACAGTGCCATAAATTAACTTGTCATCTTCGGAGAGGTAGACGGATAAAACCAAATAGCATCTGCCCCGAATCTCAGGCAAGACGTCCATGTCTTGTGCGTCTTTCGGCGGGGAATATTGGGTTTTAATTGTCGTAGAGATGACGTATATATTATTATCTAGGATACTTATTGTGTTGTGAATGAGTATTGGTACGATTGGGTTTTTCGCGTGGCAGCTTTCATGTATAGCGACCCTAGATTAGGGTTTTGGCTATGTTTTTCCGGTATTTGGATTTCTTGGTTTTGCGACAGGATATTGTATTTGGTCGTTGGACGTTTGTACGTCAACAACGAGGGTTGTTTGGTTGTTTTGCATGCGTAGGCTATAGGTTGTAACCTATGAGCACATCGCGTGCCGTTTTTGGATTTCGTAATTTGATGTTAATAGCTTTGCGATTTCATATTGATTGTAGGTACTTTCGCGTGAATTTCAAGACGACGAAGCGCATCGACTATGGCTAAGCGAGGAGTTTAGCAGGTGAATAGATTTATATCTACGGGGGAAGTCGGGTGGATGGCGTATAGCACCCCCGCAAACATTGATATGGAATATCGTTTGATGATTTTATCCTGATAAATGATATGCGATAGACATGATTGTATGATTTACAAACGATAATATGATAGAAATTGATGCTAATGGACATATTGACATTTGAGAATATGAAATGATAAGTGAATCACGATGGCTACGAATTGGAAGAGAACAAGTATGGCGTTTTTATATTGTGATGCGAGATATTAATATGATGAACGAGTATACGATGTGATATGATGACTTAGTGTGATATGTCGTTATATGGATTTGAGTCGATATGAGATTGTTGATACCTTTTTAGGTCCCCTGATACGAGTTTGGCATGGATGTGACCAGAGAGATAGGTATATATATATATATATGGATAATGTTTTGCATATTGAGTGATATGCCGTACGAGACATAGATCCGTACTCCGATCTTGTATAGGTTGATAGAATCCCTATTTTTTTAATGCTGCCGTATGATAGATTACCGTACGCGATGAGTTTTACGTGTTGATTTATCCATACCCTTGTTAGAGGAGGCCGTATGATGGATTGTACCGTACGTGATGTTGTGAGGCTGGATGCCGATTGATGGATTCACCGGCTCGGATATATTGTAAACACGTATTCCTTATAGCTTTACCTGATGATGTACTTTATGCCAGGATCATGTTATTCTCATTGCATTAAATATACCTGTGCTAGTACACCTACACCATTATCGATGATGCGCATGTTACACTTACATAGATTTGCCGGTTCACACACCTTCATCATCGATAATTGCCATGTCACTACACAGTAGAATTGCTACATCATGCCATGATATATTTGCTATGTTCATATTACTGTTCCACGTTGCATGAGATATACGGACATGCTTGCATCCTGTTAAATGTTGCATACATATTGACATGTACTTCATGCATACATACTGACATGTACACCCACATATCTTACTATAGCTGCATATACCCCTAAGTGGTATTGTATTGACATATGATTTTGAGATGTTGATTATTGTGCTATTGCGCTTATGAAATGCATCATACATACTTGCTTACATGTTGTTACTTATTCCTTGCTACAGTTACATATACACCTCATATGATGCTGGACTTGATTTCGGAGGATTTGGGAACCACATGATATATTTTAAAACTGATTCATTTAAAAGAGCGGTTTTCCCTTAATATGCACATATTACGGTTTTATGTTGCATATATCTGTTTTCATGGATTTACGCATTGAGATATGGATTTCATGTGATTTACGGATTTGAGAACCGTGTGGGTGTTTCACGAAACTATTTATTGTTTGAAAACCCGGTTTCTCTTTATATGATATTTCAGTGCGTCCACCATGAGATTTCTCGGTTTTGAGATTTATGATATATACCGATGTGAGGAGTTGGAGTGGGCCGTGTGTGGGTACATGGTGGGGCCTGGTACGGTTCCCCTCGGCAAGAAGTTCACAGATGATGGCGATGAGCCTGGAAGGTGGGCAAGTACCTACCGATGATAGTATTTGGACTCGACGGTTATCGTGGGGATACCGACCAGAGTGATGTACAGACATGACATCAGGGTCAGTTGTGGGGATGGCGCCTGAGGCATGAGGATTTACGTATCGAAGGTAGACACGTGTTTCATGATGTTTCGAGTGTCGAGGTTAGACACTCAGGTTTCCATGATTTTGTTATGTCGCGAGGGACACACGTTGTTTTATATCCTCATATTTACCTGCATATGCTTTTATGATATTTACATGCAGGAGTTGTTGTGTCAGTGGGTGATACGTGGACGAGATCCACTGCATACATGCATTGATTATATTATTGAACGAGATCCACTGCATACATGCATTGTTTATATTGTTGGACGAGATCCACTGCATACATGCATTGTTTATATTGTTGGATGATATCCACTTGCTGATAGGCAGTTATTTATGTGTTGGCACATATGCAGATACGGTCACCCTAGATATCATAGTATTACCTTTATGATATGGTTGACCTAGGAATCGTTGTTTATTTCAATTTCTACCTGGTGATGTTTTTCTATTCACGAGTTGGCAACTCACCCCCGTTGTGCCACAGTTCTTGCAGGTTGACCGCATGGATCAGTTGCGGCATCGCTGGCACACAGCTATTTTCGGGTGACTTGCTTGTGGTAGGTGGTACATGTTGGATCGTGCCCCTCTTGTATTAATTATTCATATTGTATCTAGTCACTCCATCAATTCAGAAACTAGCTATTGTATGTGTTGCAGACTTGTAGTTGCGAGACTTAAGCGATGGGTTTTATGTTCGCTTTTGGTGTTGATGTCTTACTTTACTTTTCCTTGTGTAGATCTTCGCCGTTGGGCGTCATATACTTGTTTTTATACTTGTGGTGGTTGTTTCCGCCGTTGGGCGTGATTTGCTCCTGTTTGGGGATGCTTTATTATTTTCTGTGTTGTACCCGTTTTCGGGGTTAGGTTTTACAAGCAAGGTGCTGCCCAAATTTTCAAAAGACAAAACATGATTTACTATACTGTTTTTTCAAATCTTAACCTCTTTATTTCTTAAAAAGGTTTAGATTTCTGGGTTTCAGCTTACTTGAATTATGTTACTCCTGTAGACGTCGCGTGATTTAAGTGCTGGTCGCGTGCTAATATTTTGGGTCGTGAGAAATTTGGTATCAGAGTGCTAGGTTTAACCTTGGTTCGAGTCTAGGTGTAGCGTCTTGAAAAGTCGTTTTGGTGTTTTCCTGAAAATCGGTGAAAATTCGGTATTTTTCCGAAAACCGTCTTTCTTGTTATTTTGAAGTTTAGGACTAATTATACCTAAAATGGATAGGTAATTGCTTGTTTTTAGTAGCTAATGAGTTGCTTATGAAATTCTGGTCGTTTAAAAATTTTCCCTAATTTTTCAATTTTTTAATATTATTTTAAGCCGGTAAGAAAATACATTAAATTAGCGATAAATACAAATTTTTCGGGGCTAATTTTAATATTTAAAATTATGATAATTAAAATCTAGTGGTAACATAAATTTTTAGTATTTTATTTTGATTTTTAACTAATTTTTAGTATAGAAAGCGAAATTATTGAATTTTAAGCTAAAACTTGCAATTTTTGTATCTTGAGGGTTCCTTTTGCATAGAATTTTTTTTGTGCAATCACTCTCAACCTCACCCCTCTTTGTTTGGCCGGCCCCACCCCAAATTCAGCAGCATGAATTTTTCCCCTCTCATTTTTGTCTCCATCTCTTGTATGGAAACCTTTTTGTTTGTTTAAAATATATTAATTTGTATTTTGTACTTAGGAATGGTTGCTTTGACTTGGGCAATTCCACAACCATTCACCATTCTCCCCACTCCTTCTCTCCATGCTCGAATCCTGCAGCAGCCCATCTTTTTTTTTCTTTCCCCAAAATTCTCCTTCTCATTTGCCTCTAAATTCCATCAAAATCCAAGAAAAATCCACAAATCCTTCACAAATTCAACCCAAATCCTTATTCTACCTCTTCTCACACCCCTATTAGTTTAAATTAAGGAGAAAAATGGCATCTTTGGAGGCAAATTATTCTTGCTAGATCTCTAATTGAGGTATAATTTTTGACCCATTTAAATACTTATGGTTTGATTCCTTGAATGAAATTGTTTTAGTGTTAAAATTCATTGCTAATTTCTAATCTTGTTTTTTTAAAGTGAATGGTTTGAATTGAATTAGGGTTTAGAAACCATTATTTAGTTGATTAAATCTAATTTGTTATCTAGTTGTTTTGCTAACCTAATCTAGGAGGTTAACTTGCTAATTGGGCTATAAATTAGTGTTTATTTAAGGTTTTTCATATAGTTTGGATTAAGATTTGCTAGGTTATAAATTCAAGTAATGGTTGTTTATGGAAAATAGGTTTTGAATCATTGCTAATGTGTTGTAATTATAGTGTTTGTAGATTGCTTGTAGTGTAGTTGGTTGTTCAAGCTTGATAGTAGTCTTTGTGGCAAATCGGCAATGTTGCACCGATTTTTGGAATGTAACTGCTTACTAGTTTTGTTATAAAATTATGTGATGGATTATTTTCGACATCTTGATGATTGTGTTGGCTTATCCTATGATGTTTAGGATGCGTGAGTGCGGATTTTTGAGTAGTCGGGTTTTAGTTTTGCCGGGCGACCAAATCGGCGTTTTTTGGCAGTTTTTGCGATTTTCGCGTATGTTCCGCGCACCCTGCACACGTTGTACCTAGCTAGTGAACATTAGTAGTTCCGTTTGGGTTTTGCGTCGTTCTTGATATGTAACCTTATGTTTGGTATTGATGTAAATTCCAGGTTCGGTTGCGGAGACGTCAGACGCGGCGCGAAAGGGGAAAGCGGTGATTGGACACAGCTAGCCAGGTATTCCGGTGAGTAGATGTAACATCTACGGGGGACTATCGTTGGATGGCGCAAGCCGCCCGATAGTTTTAGTAACTTACAAGATTCTTAGTGATGTTAGTAATTAGGGGTGAAATACTTATTTGATTATTTGCTGCATCCATGCATTATATTGACATACCTATACGAAACCATTTTATAGGACGCCTGCACCATTGCCAGGGTTTTTATATGCAGCACGAGCACTATTCTTGCTTACACACACACCCTGGTAATTGCCATGCCACCACACTAGATAACCTTTAAATTGAAACCTTTTACTAATTGATACTTAAACTTGTGCTATTGCCTTTAATTCCTTAAAATGAAACCGTAGGATTGCTATTCATGTGCATGTACTTCATCATATTAATTGTTCATGCCTAATCTATTAATCACACATCGCAACTTGATTATTGATACCATATGCATTCATTATCATTGACATATGCACTTATGAGGATTTCTTGAGATTTTATGATATTTCTGGATTTCGAGGGAAAGCCGCAAAATTTCTAAACTTACTATATTTTTTAAAATATGTAAATTGCGGTTTTCTAGTAATGTAAGTGTCGTCCACCATGAGTTTGCTGTGGTTTTGGAAATCCGTGTCGAGGAGTGGAGGAACCGTCACGGGTACATGGTGGGCCCGGTAAGGTATCCCGGGGCAAGAGGAATGTGGTGTTGACGTTGAGCCTGGCAGGGGACGGATTACCTACCGGTGACTGTTTGGGACGGCGGATATCCAGAGGATACCGACCGTGGCCGCTAGATGATGAGATATTGATATTTGAGATGGGTCAGCCGGACGGCTGAGGCCAGAGACACTATGACATGGATTTATGAGATTTGAGACAGCTTTTAGGTGTCGTTGCTGGGCACCGGTTCTCGTCGATTCCTTGAGTATTATGCTGGCATTCTAAAAGAGTTTCAAAAACAAAAGGAGATAAAATGTTTCTTATAGATACCTATTGAGACCTCAGATATTCATGTTGCATACATATTCGTACACTGATGTTGTATACACACTTGCTAGTGCATCCATTCATACCTGTATTTTAGATGCTAGGATGCTTGTGTGCATGCATACGATAGCCTTTGTAGATGTTATTTATTACTCACGAGTTGGCAACTCAACCCCGTTGTGCCACAGCCTTTTTGCAGGTCCGCTCCGTCAGTACAGTAGCGGCGGGCGCACTTGTTTTTTTGCCTCTTTTGCCTGGACTCGAGGTTTTGCTCATAGGTGGGTCATGTTATTATTTTTGTACCACCCTGTATATTCTTTGTATCTAGTGTACTCCATCTACTGTTTCTACCAGTATTATTGTATTGACCTAGAGATGAGACTGTGAGGTGTGTTGACTTTTATGCTGTATTTTGGGGTCGAGCTCACTTGAGTCGACATGCTGTTTTTTCTTATGCTTCATTATGATTATTTTGCTTGTTGTTGCTTTATATTGCGTGGGATTTGTGACCGCCTTGTGGCGAAGAGCTAGCTCCCGCTTGGGGATGCCCTATTTTGTTGGATTCATATATATTTTGTTGTACCCATTTTGGGGGCCAGTATTTACAAAGGAGACTCTGCCGAAATTTTCGGAAAAATTGGTATTGTTTTTAAAAAGGGTTTTACATGACTTATTTGATAAACTCGCTTTCAATTGATTGGGTTTTCTTCACTCTTTTTCTTAATTGGTTTTGTTTTCTGGGCTTTGGCTTACTTATTTTACGGACGTCTTTAGACGTTTCGTAAACTTAAGTGCCAGTCACGTTCCGTACCCTGCGGGCCGTGACAAAGTTGGTATCAGAGCGATAGGTTTTACCTTTTCCAGTGTAGGATGACCCTTGGTAGATGGAGTAAGTGACTTAAGTAGGGTAACGTAGCGTGTGTATGTCCGCGGCATACTTACGATACGGTACTCCGCCTAAGTGACTTTAGGATATACTTGCTTGAAAATTCCTTCTTCAATTCCGTGTATCCTATGATCCAATTGCACTGTCCTTACTATCCGTTTTCCTGTAACAGCCACTATGCCGCCGAAGGCTACGAGGGCACAGAGGGCTGCCGCCAGAGACGAGATTCGAGCTGGCTCGTCCGAGACTAGGACTGAGCAGGGTGGTATGCCTACGCTGCAGGGACAGACCGATCCACCTTCCCCAGGCCGTATGGATAGGCTCGAGACTGGTATGGAGGAGTTGCGACAGATGATGGGAGGCATGCAGGAGCTACGTCAGATGGTAGGATCCCTAGTTGCAGCCAGTCGTACACCGAGGCCGGATGACGTACCTACTACATCACAGACGACCATGATACCTGCTCCTACTACTACCACCATGACCATCCCGGTTTCACTACAGGATTTCATGAGGCTGAGACCTCCAGTATTCACCTGCACCGAGGCAGCGGAGGACCCACAGACGTTCCTTGACAGTTTAGCCAGGATCTGCCGTTCGCTGAGATGTTCGGATGATCGATGGGTAGAGCTTGCGAGTTTCCGACTAGAGGGTCTCGCGCAGATATGGTGGGAGTCAGTCTTGAGAGGTCGAGCTGCAGGTCTACCGCCTATGACGTGGGCCGAGTTTACAGCGGTCTTTCTAGCCCGTTTCCTTCCAGAGAGCGTTCGTGACGCCAGAGCTCGCAGCTTCGAGGCCTTAGTCAAGACACCTTGGATGACGGTGTCTGAGTATGACATCCAGTTTACACAGTTATCCCGATATGCTCAATATTTGGTGGATACCGAGGAGAAGATGGTGAAGAGGTTCGTACAGGGACTTGATGCCCAGCTATATCTTGCTATTGGCGCCCAGCACTACGACACTTATTCAGCTGCTATGGATACGGCATTGCGGATGGAGGCACGCATATCACGGACTTCGGCCGTTTCTGGGCCGAAGAGGATTCGCACCGATGTACCGTCTCAGAGGCAGCGTGCCAGATTCTTTCCGAGAGATAGGCCTGGCAGAGGATTTGGGCGGGGACAGTTATATGGTTCTTATCCCCAGGGGCAGCAGCCGTCGCCAGGGTGTTTTGGGTGCTGGAGTCCGCACCATCTTGTCAGAGACTGTCCGGTGAGACGACAGGGAGCAGCGACAGTTCCGCATGTGACCCTACCACCATCACCACCCCCTCCTTAGAGAGCCCTACTTCCTACCCCAGGCGATGCTCCACGCCAGTTAGGTGCACCCAGAGGCCGTGGACGCGGAGGTCCTGTTCAGAGAGGACGAGGAGGCAGAGGCCGAGGTCGAGGTCAGCCCGCTATCGGTGGAGGACAGGCCCGAGTTTTTGCTTTGACACCGCAGGATGCGCAGGCATCCAATGCCGTTGTGACAGGTACCTTGCCAGTTTGTTCTTTCGACGCCCGGGTATTATTCGACCCAGGTTCCACACATTCGTACGTCTCTACACACTTTGGGCCGTGAGTCATCGTCGTTAGATCATCCGCTTGTTGTTGTTACTCCGGTAGGCGAGTCGTTTGTCGCTCGTTTTGTATTTCGTTTGTGTTCCGTTCATATCGGGGAGAGGGATTCATCAGTTGATTTGATTCTCCTCGATATGTTGGACTTTGATATGCTTCTGGGCATGGATTGGCTAGCCACTTGTTATGCTTCGGTGGACTACCGTGAGAAGGAAGTCAGATTTAGCTTTCCGGGAGAGCCAGTCCTTGTTATTCGGGGAGACCGCAGTGTCACCCTTCCCAGCTTAATTTCGTCTCTTCGCGCTGGTCAGCTCTTGCGGAAGGGATGTCAGGGATTCTTAGCGTGTATTTGTGATACTCGAGCTGCAGAGGTTCCGTTGGACCGGGTCCCGGTAGTTTGTGAGTTCCCTGATGTTTTTCCTGATGAGCTACCTGGGCTACCGCCTGAGCGCGATGTTAAGTTCTGCATTGATTTGATTCCCGACTCGGGGCCTATTTCTGTACCGCCTTATCGGATGGCCCCGGCAGAGCTTCGAGAGCTGAAGGATCAGTTGCAGGATTTGTTAGATAAGGGGCTTATTCGACCTAGTGTTTCTCCGTGGGGTGCTCCGGTCCTGTTTGTCAAGAAGAAGGATGGAAGTTTGCGCTTATGTATCGACTACCGCCAGCTGAACAAAGTTACCGTTCGGAACAGATATCCGTTTCCGCGCATTGATGATTTGTTCGACCAGCTTCAGGGTGCGGGGTATTTTTCGAGGATCGACTTGCGATCAGGATACCATCAGCTGCGAGTTCGACAGGAGGATATACCGAGGACAGCTTTCCGCACGCGCTACGGCCACTACGAGTTTTTGGTGATGTCGTTCGGACTCACCAACGCCCCAGCAGCATTCATGGATTTGATGAACCGTACATTCAGGCCGTATCTTGACTTGTTCATCATCGTGTTTATCGACGATATCTTGGTGTACTCCCGGAGCAGAGAGGAGCACGAGCAGCACTTGCGGATTACGTTACAGACTCTGAGGGAGCACCAGCTGTTCGCAAAGTTCTCCAAGTGTGCATTCTGGCTTGACAGCGTCGGATTCTTGGGTCACGTGGTTACGAGAGACGGCATCTATGTGGACCAGAAGAAGATTGAGGCTGTTCAGCAGTGGCCCCGACCTACATCGGTTACTGAGATCCGTAGTTTTCTAGGCCTGGCAGGCTACTACAGGCGTTTTGTTCAGGACTTCTCCCGTATAGCTGCACCTTTGACCGGTTTGACCCGGAAGGGAGTTCCTTTCGTTTGGACAGAGGGGTGCGAGCGCAGTTTTCAGCAGCTACGGACTTGTTTGACTACGGCGCCGGTATTATCTTTGCCTTCGGGATCAGGCGGATTTGTTGTCTACTGTGATGCTTCGCGAGTGGGATTAGGATGCGTATTGATGCAGCATGGCCGGGTGATCGCTTATGCTTCTCGGCAGTTGAAGAAGCATGAACAGAACTACCCCACTCATGATTTGGAGATGGCTGCAGTGGTCTTTGCACTGAAGATTTGGCGACATTACCTATACGGCGAGTCGTGTCAGATATTCACCGATCACAAGAGCTTAAAGTACATATTTCAGCTGCGAGACCTGAACCTCAGACAGCGTCATTGGATGGAGTTGGTGAAAGACTACGACTGCGAGATCTTATATCACCCAGGCAAGGCGAATGTGGTGGCAGATGCGTTGAGTAGGAGGCCCGGGGGTAGTCTATCCTTTTTGCGCGCAGTGCAGAGGCAGTCGTCAGCAGATTGGCAGATGTTATGCGACAGCCGAGTTGAGTTCGAGTTCACTCAGACAGGGGGACAGCTCGCGCAGGTTCGTGCACGCCCACAGTTGCTTGACCATATATATGAGGCACAGCGCAGTGACGACCGTTGCTCAGAGATCGTGGCACAAATGGGACAGGGCAGATTTTCTGAGTTCGTGATTGACGATCAGGGGATTTTACGATATAGATCTAGACTGTGCGTACCAGATGCGGATGGATTGCGGCGCGACATTCTTGAGGAGTCACACCGATCAGTGTATAGTGTCCACCCCGGTTCCACCAAGATGTACCATGATATGAGAGAGACCTACTGGTGGGACGGGATGAAGAGGGACATTGCGGAGTTCGTTTCGAGATGCCTGACTTGTCAGCAAGTCAAGGCCGAGCACCAGAGGCCCGCAGGAGAGCTACAGCCGTTACCCATTCCAGAGTGGAAATGGGAACAGATTTCGATGGACTTCGTTGTGGGTCTACCCAGGACCATTCGAGGGTACGACTCCATCTGGGTGATCGTGGATAGATTGACGAAAGCGGGTCACTTCCTACCAGTGAAGACCACTTTCAGTTTCGCTCAGTATGCTCAGCTCTACATCGACGAGATCGTGCGGTTGCATGGCGTACCGACTTGTATCGTGTCAGATCGAGGCACTCAGTTCACCAGCCGGCTTTGGCAGAGACTTCAGGAGGCTTTGGGCACCCGTTTGAGCTTCAGCACAGCATTTCATCCGCAGACAGACGGACAGTCAGAGCGGACCATTCAGACTCTCGAGGACATGCTCAGAGCGTGCGTTTTAGACTTTGGTGGTAGCTGGGATCGTCATTTACCGCTAGTGGAGTTCTCCTACAACAACAGCTTCCAGGATACTATTCAGATGGCACCTTTCGAGGCATTGTATGGGAGGAGATGCAGATCGCCCGTTTGTTGGACAGAGCTCAGCGAGAGCAGTATTTTGGGGCCGCAGCTTGTTGAGGAGACGACAGCGAAGATACAGTTGATCCGAGACCGGATGAGAGCGGCTCAGAGCAGGCAGAAATCGTATGCAGACAGGCGCCGTCGCAGATTAGAGTTCGCAGTTGGCGACCATGTTTTTCTGAAATTCTCTCCGATGAAGGGCGTGATGCGTTTTGGACAAAAGGGGAAGCTTAGCCCTAGATTCGTAGGTCCCTTCGAGATCCTCGAGCGTGTCGGCGCTGTTGCATATCATTTGGCTCTTCCTCCCAGCTTTCCCGATGTTCACCCCGTCTTCCATGTTTCGATGCTCCGCAAATACCTTCACGACCCTTCGCATGCGATTCAGCACCCGACAGTCCAGCTAAAGCGCGACCTTTCTTTTGCAGAGCAGCCGGTGGCCATCCTGGATCGGCAGGTGAAGAAGTTGAGGTCGAAGATTATACCAACCGTCAAGGTCCTTTGGCGTAGCCCGAGCAGCGAGGAGGTTACCTGGGAGACCGAGGGCGAGATGAGGAAGAAATATCCCCATCTCTTCGAAGGTACGAGTAGCTATTTTTTTAAATTCGGGGACCGAATTTCTTTAAGGGGGGAAGATTGTAGCGTCTTGAAAAGTCGTTTTGGTGTTTTCCTGAAAATCGGTGAAAATTCGGTATTTTTCCGAAAACCGACATTCTTGTTATTTTGCAGTTTAGGACTAATTATACCTAAAATGGATAGGTAATTGCTTGTTTTTAGTAGCTAATGAGTTGCTTATGAAATTCTGGTCGTTTAAAAATTTTCCCTAATTTTTCAATTTTTTAATATTATTTTAAGCCGGTAAGAAAATACATTAAATTAGCGATAAATACAAATTTTTCCGGGCTAATTTTAATCTTTAAAATTATGATAATTAAAATCTAGTGGTAACATAAATTTTTAGTATTTTATTTTGATTTTTAACTAATTTTTAGTATAGAAAGCGAAATTATTGAATTTTAAGCTAAAACTTGCAATTTTTGTATCTTGAGGGTTCTTTTTGCATAGAAATTTTTTTGTGCAATCACTCTCAACCTCACCCCTCTTTGTTTGGCCGGCCCCACCCCAAATTCAGCAGCATGAATTTTTCCCCTCTCATTTTTGTCTCCATCTCTTGTATGGAAACCTTTTTGTTTGTTTAAAATATATTAATTTGTATTTTGTACTTAGGAATGGTTGCTTTGACTTGGGCAATTCCACAACCATTCACCATTCTCCCCACTCCTTCTCTCCATGCTCGAATCCTGCAGCAGCCCATCTTTTTTTTTCTTTCCCCAAAATTCTCCTTCTCATTTGCCTCTAAATTCCATCAAAATCCAAGAAAAATCCACAAATCCTTCACAAATTCAACCCAAATCCTTATTCTACCTCTTCTCACACCCCTATTAGTTTAAATTAAGGAGAAAAATGGCATCTTTGGAGGCAAATTATTCTTGCTAGATCTCTAATTGAGGTATAATTTTTGACCCATTTAAATACTTATGGTTTGATTCCTTGAATGAAATTGTTTTAGTGTTAAAATTCATTGCTAATTTCTAATCTTGTTTTTTTAAAGTGAATGGTTTGAATTGAATTAGGGTTTAGAAACCATTATTTAGTTGATTAAATCTAATTTGTTATCTAGTTGTTTTGCTAACCTAATCTAGGAGGTTAACTTGCTAATTGGGCTATAAATTAGTGTTAATTTAAGGTTTTTCATATAGTTTGGATTAAGATTTGCTAGGTTATAAATTCAAGTAATGGTTGTTTATGGAAAATAGGTTTTGAATCATTGCTAATGTGTTGTAATTATAGTGTTTGTAGATTGCTTGTAGTGTGGTTGGTTGTTCAAGCTTGATAGTAGTCTTTGTGGCAAATCGGCGATGTTGCACCGATTTTTGGAATGTAACTGCTTACTAGTTTTGTTATAAAATTATGTGATGGATTATTTTTGACATCTTGATGATTGTGTTGGCTTATCCTATGACGTTTAGGATGCGTGAGTGCGGATTTTTGAGTAGTCGGGTTTTAGTTTTGCCGGGCGACCAAATCGGCGTTTTTTGGCAGTTTTTGCGATTTTCGCGTATATTCCGCGCACCCTGCACACGTTGTACCTAGCTAGTGAACATTAGTAGTTCCGTTTGGGTTTTGCGTCGTTCTTGATATGTAACCTTATGTTTGGTATTGATGTAAATTCCAGGTTCGGTTGCGGAGACGTCAGACGCGGCGCGAAAGGGGAAAGCGGTGATTGGACACAGCTAGCCAGGGATTCCGGTGAGTAGATGTAACATCTACGGGGGACTATCGTTGGATGGCGCAAGCCGCCCGATAGTTTTAGTAACTTACAAGATTCTTAGTGATGTTAGTAATTAGGGGTGAAAAACTTATTTGATTATTTGCTGCATCCATGCATTATATTGACATACCTATACGAAACAATTTTATAGGACACCTGCACCATTGCCAGGGTTTTTATATGCAGCACGAGCACTATTCATGCTTACACACACACCCTAGTAATTGCCATGCCACCACACTAGATAACCTTTAAATTGAAACCTTTTACTAATTGATACTTAAACTTGTGCTATTGCCTTTAATTCCTTAAAATGAAACCGTAGGATTGCTATTCATGTGAATGTACTTCATCATATTAATTGTTCATGCCTAATCTATTAATCACACATCGCAACTTGATTATTGATACCATATGCATTCATTATCATTGACATATGCACTTATGAGGATTTCTTGAGATTTTATGATATTTCTGGATTTCGGGGGAAAGCCGCAAAATTTCTAAACTTACTATATTTTTTAAAATATGTAAATTGCGGTTTTCTAGTGATGTAAGTGTCGTCCACCATGAGTTTGCTGTGGTTTTGGAAATCCGTGTCGAGGAGTGGAGGAACCGTCACGGGTACATGGTGGGCCCGGTAAGGTACCCCAGGGCAAGAGGAATGTGGTGTTGACGTTGAGCCTGGCAGGGGACGGATTACCTACCGGTGACTGTTTGGGACGGCGGATATCCAGAGGATACCGACCGTGGCCGCTAGATGATGAGATATTGATATTTGAGATGGGTCAGCCGGACGGCTGAGGCCAGAGACACTATGACATGGATTTATGAGATTTGAGACAACTTTTAGGTGTCGTTGCTGGACACCGGTTCTTGTCGATTCCTTGAGTATTATGCTGGCATTCTAAAAGAGTTTCAAAAACAAAAAGAGATAAAATGTTTCTTATAGATACCTATTGAGACCTCAGATATTCATGTTGCATACATATTCGTACACTGATGTTGTATACACACCTGCTAGTGCATCCATTCATACCTGTATTTTAGATGCTAGGATGCTTGTGTGCATGCATACGATAGCCTTTGTAGATGTTATTTATTACTCACGAGTTGGCAACTCACCCCCGTTGTGCCACAGCCTTTTTGCAGGTCCGTTCCGTCAGTACAGTAGCGGCGGGCGCACTTGTTCTTTTGCCTCTTTTTCCTGGACTCGAGGTTTTGCTCATAGGTGGGTCATGTTATTATTTTTGTACCACCCTGTATATTCTTTGTATCTAGTGTACTCCATCTACTGTTTCTACCAGTATTATTGTATTGACCTAGAGATGAGACTGTGAGGTTTGTGGACTTTTATGCTGTATTTTGGGGTCGAGCTCACTTGAGTCGACATGCTGTTTTTTCTTATGCTTCATTATGATTATTTTGCTTGTTGTTGCTTTATATTGCGTGGGATTTGTGACCGCCTTGTGGCGAAGAGCTAGCTCTCGCTTGGGGATGCCCTATTTTGTTGGATTCATATATATTTTGTTGTACCCATTTTGGCGGCCAGTATTTACAAAGGAGACTCTGCCGAAATTTTCGGAAAAATTGGTATTATTTTTAAAAAGGGTTTTACATGACTTATTTGATAAACTCGCTTTCAATTGATTGGGTTTTCTTCACTCTTTTGCTTAATTGGTTTTGTTTTCTGGGCTTTGGCTTACTTATTTTACGGACGTCTTTAGACGTTTCGTAAACTTAAGTGCCAGTCACGTTCCGTACCCTGCGGGCCGTGACACTAGGTTTGACTATGTGTGGTATAGGGCGTTTATATTTTTGGAACCTAGGCATGACCTTACGGAACATAGACTTGAACAGGGGGTATTAAACCCAAACTTTTGTTACATAGGCTGACCCTGATTTATGGAGTATGTAGCTTTAGTAGAGTGACATACCGTACGTATGTTCCGCGGCATATTTACAATACGATACTCCACTTAAGTGAACTTAGGATGTTCATATCTTGAGAATTGTGATTCTCTTCGTTTCCTTGATTATACATCAATTTGAGATCCTTGATTCTATTCGTTTACATGATCATACACTCACTGATTCCGTCCCTCCAAATGATCATATATTCATTATGGATCTGTTGATTCATTTCTTCACTTTGATCTTTTTTGTTGATACTTGATTGAGGTTCTTGTCACCATGGTTTGAGCACAGTTTGAGCTGCTGTTAGTGATGCGGTCAGGGCGAGATCGTCGTGGACGAGGACTGACCATCGTGTTTTCTGGTAACATGGGAACGTATCGATATAGTGTAGTGTTGTGACCTCTCGTTTGAGACAAGTGTACAGTTTTGTACCGTATGATCGGGCCATTGTTAGAGGCTGCCTACTGTGAGAGGACAGTTGATGTACATCATACCTCAGAGATTGTGATGTCATCTACCATGCAGACAGATGACCCAGCTGTTGCTAAGATTGATGTGATGCCGTTTCCAGAGCCTATGAGCTGAGATTGCTGGAGTTTCCAGGAAGAGAGGCGACAAGTGATAGCTACTCTATCTTGAGTTGAGACTGAGGTGATTCATCAGATTTGATGCGCCGACGCAGGACCAGTTGAGTTGAAGATTTCCAGTATAGAGAGTCTTACTCAGATTTTGAGTAGATCGATCCAGAGATGACATTGTTCGTCGGATGATCCGATAGGAGATCAGTGTTGGATATGTATGCCCTAGAGGCCATTATTGTATAGTACTAGTTTGTATAATACAATTTAGAGGCTTGGGATATATATACGGGTTTACGACAGTCTTTCTCGATATATTAGTATGCTACTTGGTTTGTTTCTATCTTAATATGTGTATATGTTTCTTTTAACATATCGTTAATACATATTGATGGAGCCCTTAGGATCTTTGCTTGACTACCGGCGTTGTGATGGCGATCACACTAGTGGAGGCTGGGTAGTCTACAAGCACATCCTTATTTTGGTTCCTAGTCGTAGGATTATCGAAACAGGGCATCGATACTCCAGAGTAGACTGGTGCACACGCTTCTCGTCCAAGCAGGGGAGATGGTCTGTCCCA
Source organism: Agapanthus africanus (assembly GCA_030015575.1). Classification (NCBI taxonomy): domain Eukaryota; kingdom Viridiplantae; phylum Streptophyta; class Magnoliopsida; order Asparagales; family Amaryllidaceae; genus Agapanthus; species Agapanthus africanus. The sequence goes on along the minus strand of CM057340.1, from coordinate 318,430,928 downwards.
CAGCCATCGGTACGTCGTACTGGAGATAGTATGCAGGTGATCATTAGGTTACGAGTACACTGGACAGGACTCGTCGGGAACTGTTGGTTGGTATTATACCTATCGTCAGTTAACAGTTCCCAGGTGACATGAGTACAACTTAGTCCGTTGACTTGACACTGTCACTTCTCCTCAAGTGTGTTCCCACTGTTCTTAGATTACTACCCTACCACGGCTCTATTGAGTCATGCAAATAGGTAGTAGTTGGGTGCAGTCCCGAAGCACTTGGAGGCAGTGACGGTTAGACAGGATTCGTCTCTCTCGGTATTGGGAGTTGAAATCTCGCTGTGTCTAGCAGAGCCATTACACATAGTCGTCCCTGGCCAGGGCAAGCGAGATTTACTGGTAGTGTTTCCAGTAGTTTCTCAGGGTGTTCTGGGCTACACTCCGACACGACTTGTACCGCTATTAGGGTTCTGACGTTTGCCACCCCCTAGGCCCGACATGAGATACTCTTAGACGAACAGACTGGACTGTACGGAGATTGTCACATTCAGGCTCAGTAGGAGTTAGGATGGGTTCACCACGTCGGTCTTCTTATCGACATCTACCTGGGGACCATTACGTACAGCTAGTACCGCTTGCGGCCTATGGTTAAACCCACTGCCAGCATAGTGTCGAGCCTTTAGAGTCCCACACAGAGGGTTATTCTCCTTTGGACAAAACAGAGTAGAGGTCGCATGGTTTTGCGACGGGGTTCATTCACATCGGCGCACTTGTGCAGGTTTGGTGTCCGGGCAGTTATTACTAGCGGGCTTTGGTTTAAGCCAGATCCTAGTATTTGTTTTGGGATTGGTTTTGTCTTATTGTATTCATGTTTCTCGGAACACGGATGCGGGTGTGTATTCCCAGTTGACAGAGGCAGATGATTCTCATTAGGGTTATTGACCGTTGACTTTTTCCAAACCCTAATGAGAATGAGAGATATGATTAATGATATTATTTAAGGATTATTGTGCTATGGTTAGGTTGACCATTTGACTATGGTTGATAGTTTGACTCTGGTTGACCATTTGACTATGGTTGACAGTTTGACTTTGGTTGACCTTTTGACCCATGTTGACCTTTTGACCATCATCAATTCATTTGCAAGATGCTTCTTGATTCTTGCAAATTGCATTTATTATGAAATGATAATGGTCATTCCAAACTAACCATCACATTTTCCTTAGTTATTATTATTATTTCTATTATTCTCATATGAGAGAGAGGTTGAGGATTATCCTCTCATTCTATCATACTCTTTCTCTCTCTTGAAAAAGCTCTCCCTCTTCCTCTCTCAAAGTTTAAGTGTTTCATGAGTTGGAAATCATAAGATTATGAGACTAAACCATCAAAGCATCACTCTACTCTTTCTAGTGTTCTTTGTTTAGCAAACCAAGCACTTTAGTTACCTCTTGGTTGAGGTAGGAGCTCAAGTTCGAGGTCCTCGGGTGGATCAAAGAGAAGACGACAGGGAGGAGCCGTTCAAACCACTACATAGAGCAAGCAAGAAGGAGAACCACAACAAGAAGAGAAGGAGTTCAAGATCTAGATATAACCATTCTACATAGTAGCTAGAACTTGTAGTTTTTGTGTTAGTTTTGTTCAGCAAAGATCCATCATGGATCGTCCATGTCACCTTGTGAGAAAAATTTGATTTTTACCTATTCCGCCTCCCCGAAAGAACCGGGGTAGGTAATGTGGACCTAACAGTGGTATCAGAGCCTAGCTAAACAACAACTAACTGTTAGCAAAGTGTTTAGAACTTCGATCCGAAAAAAATCGCAAAAACCGTCTAAAAACTTGTGTTTTCTGTCGATTTATAAAACAGGCCTAAAAATGTTTTAACTGACATGAAAAATACAAGCATGGTTTTTTGAGAAAACTGCAGAAATTTGGATGCCTGAGTCGCTTAGATTGACCGCGGATCCGCGGCCGATCTAAGCGATCCATCGCGGTTCCGCGGCCGAGTCGACTCGGCTGCGCACCAAATTTTTCTAGGGGTTCTCAGTTATGGTTTTGTGATTTTTAAGATGTTTTGTTTCTGCCCAGGTTTTCTAGAGAACAATGTTATGTTTGGGGTAGTTACAAATTGGTATTTTGATCGAAGTTCTATAAACTTTAGCTATTTGGTTATATCTGTGATGTGATATATGCACTGAATGTCGACTAATCGCTATACGTCGATTAATGGGGGTTGTGCATATCTGTGATCTGTAATGTTGTTGGATTGTGTATATGAACTTGTTGGATCATCGCGGATGAATAGCCGGGGTTTGTGAGATGAGAGTTTCTTTATCTTTCATTTGATGTAATATGTAAATTGATGTAATATTATTTTTTTGGCCCCACATCCGGGATGAGGTTGTAGCCGCCGTTGTATATTATTTCTTTTACTGTTTTTGCTCCTAGGATAGACCCAAGGTGGAGTGCATAAAGTTGTAACGTTTTGAAAATCGTTTCGGTGAAATTTCGAAAAATCGGTAAAATAAGGCGGTTTTCTGTAAAAAGTCAAAATACAAATATCTTATTATAAAAATTAAATATACATATTCTAGCTATGTAATTGCTAGTATTTGGTGTTTATTGAGCCACTGGTGAAATTTCAAATTTTCTGAAAAAAATTATTTTAATATTATTTTTAAGCCGTCACTAATACATTTAATTAGGGAAAATTACAAATTGGAATGAGTTGAAATAAATTTTGTGCATCATAACACATTAAACAAAATTTTAACATGTTGTTTTTGAAATGAAATGGTTTGCCAAAACTGTTTAGAAATTATTGAAGAAAAAAGGCTTTTTTGGTGAAATTAGCGAAAACTTGCAATTTAGTAAGTTGAGGGGGGTCTTTTTGCATAGAATTTTTTTGTTCACTCTCTCACAACCTCACCCCTCACTTTTGGCCGGCCCCACCTCTGCTGGACAGCTATTTTCCCCTTTCTTTTGGCTTTAATTCATGTGAGGAAATTGTTTTATAAAGAGGTATGGATATTGGGTTGACTTTGACAATTCCATATGCACCCACACCCACTCTCTCTCTCTCCCTTTCCCCATTTCTGCTGTCGAAATTCAGCAGCCCTCCCATTTGTTTCTCCTCTCATTCTCCTCAAAAAAAATCCTCACAAATTCATCAAAAATCAAAGTATAACCTCACAAAATCATAATCCAATCTCTACCCATTTCTTTTTGGCCTATTCTAGTATGGATTGTGGTGAAAAGAGAGCAAATTGGAGGCCAAGATTTTCATGCTAGATCTCTAATTAAGTGAGGTATAATCAAAGAATTTTACTTAAGTTATTGTTTAATTACTTGAATCTAGCTATTATGTGTTTAATTAGAGTTCTATATTTGACGTTTGAAATTTAAAGAAAAGGGAATTGAGAGTAAGTTAGGGTTTTTATCATGTGTAGAGGTTTGCAAGGTGTAGTTTAACATTTTTAGGAATGCTAAAGCTAAGCTACTTGCTATATTGCTAGATTGCTACATTTCAATTGTCCAAATTGCTTAAATTGCAAACTAGATTTTTGTAAACCATGAATTTGATTAAGAGAAAAATGTAATTAGGTTTTTCATGACTTCATTAACATTATAAAATGTAGTTTAATGTTTTAGATCATGCAAATCCAAGCTAGATTGTTGTATGTGCATTTTTGCTATAAAATTGTTAAAATTGGTTAATTTGTAAACTAGAATTTTGGTGCTAATGAAATTTAATGAGATTAAATTATGAAAATGGTTTTTATGACTTATTTAAGATGTTTAATAAGTATTATGGCCATTAGAATTGTTTAAACATCGAGTTTTGTACTAAAACGGGTAATTTTTGCTTGCTGGATTTTCGGAAAAATGGCTTTTAAGGTGAATTTGGGGTTTTTGTGAATTTTAACCTATTTTATATTATAATTAGTGTTCGTGAATGCGCAAATGAGAGTGTTTGGGTTTTTCTCGATGGTTTGATGTTTGTACATCGACATCGAGAGTTGGTTTGGCTATTCTTGCATGTGTAGGCGATAGGTTTTGACCTATGCGTGATGCGCGTGCCGATTTGATTTTCATATGCCGTTTCGATTTCGAATTTGGTTTTAATGCGATACGGTGCGTTATGATATGTAGGTACCCCATGTGGACTTCGAGACGACAAGTAAGTGCGTGGCGACGTCGGTACCGGCGAGCGAGGACCAGATGAGTAGATTTATATCTACGGGGAGAAGTCGGGTGGATGGCGTATAGAACCCCCGCAGTTCGTGGTGATGTATACGAATACGTATACACACATATATATATTGTTTATATATTGTTTGAGTATATTGATAATAATATGGATATTTGGGGTTCTTGGATATTTAGTGTCGCGAAACCCTAGAGTAGTGGTCGCACCCCGCATGCACACACCAACCCTTGCATACATTCTTCTTCCATTTGTGTTTACGGGAATATATATATAGTTATGTGTTCACATGGGTATGGGACTATGTGTTCACGTACGGATTTGAGGATGATACTTGGGATTGAGATGAGTCGATGAGATTTGTGTTGAGGTTGTGATATCGGTGATATGGCAGGATTCGTACTTGAGGTACGTCCCGGTGTTATAGCGGATCTTAGGGCGGCGATACGGGTGAATAGTGTTATAAATAAAATAGTCGACATGTGATCGTGATATGAGGCATGATATGCTAGGATATTGATATTAGGCCGTATCGTGCGATGTATACCCCTTGATGATGATATGTGCTGACGATATCGGTTTGTAAGAGATTGTCGATCAGTAGTCAGATCATAAGTATATTGAGGATATTAGTATTGTACTAGACATAGGTCAGTACCCTAGACAATGATCTTGGATAAAAAGGATACCATAGGAATAGTGTGAGGAATATGATATTGACCCGTACCAAGATTTGGGGATGCCGTACGACGGATTTACGTACGAGCTATATCTTGATGATTGATCCGCACTCTTGACTTGGGATGTCTGATTATAGATATGGTATCGAATATGATATTATTGAGGCGGGATCACCGACAAATATATATACAGGTATGTATATGTATCGACTCAGATGTTAGGAGGTTTCCTTACCTGTAGTCTAGCTTGTAGCTTAGCCCTTTAGTTTAGTTAGTTGTTAGATTAGATTCGGTTCCTACCTATTTCAAAGCTTACGAATCGTGCGTATTTTAAAAGACAAGTCAAGGGATTCTACGGATATTTCAAAAAACGTATCTTTTCTTAAAAACACCGTAGCCCCTATTTTCAAAACCCTACGATTCGTGTTATTTCAAAAGGCACCATTGTAGGACTTATATTAGGTTAATGCAGATTAGTTATCGTTGCGTCTAGTATTCAGCTCCCGCTCATTATTGTTGTTCGCTCCGCATCACATGCTTATATTATGCTTCATATTCTACTGTTGATATCTTGTGGTTAGGACACCAGCACCATTACCGATGACGCGTATGTACCACGTACAATTGCTTGCCGGCTCACACACATCTTCATCGGTAATTGCCATGTCACGTACACTTAGAGAACATTATTGCTTCATTTAGCTTGTTAGCTAGTAGTTTTGACATGATATTAGTGTACTTGCCTTATATGTTAGTTTAGACATTGTAGTTATTACCTGCTACTTCATGCATACTGTTATTCATTGTTATGCCGCATTCATGGATTCTCATGCATATATTCACTTTTTACGTGCTATTGAGGTTTTGGATTCGAATTTCCATGAGATTTTCTGGATTTTGGAAAAACCGCAAAACATATACAAACTTCTTCTTTCTCTTTTTAAATGAAAAGCGCGGTTTTTCCCATGATGTATGAGTCGTCCACCATGAGTTTGCTGATGGATTTCGAGACCCGATTCGAGGAGTTGGATGAACCGTTTTGGGTACATGGTGGACTCGGTAAGGTACCCCGGGGCAAGAAGCTCGTGGTGATGACGATGAGCCTGGCAGGGGGAGACTACCTACCGGTGATTTTACCCGACGCGTCGGATATCCGGAGGATACCGTCGTGGTCTTGAGATGGATGGTAGGGGCCGGTCTGGACTGACGGCGCCCTAGATATTGAGATTGAGACATTGAGATTTCGAGATATTGAGGTACTGAGATTTGATGATACAGGCCAGTCCGGATAGCCGGAGCCTGAGGTTTTGAGACATTGAGATTTATGTTTTGTGTCGATGCTAGACACTATTGATGCTGATTTCATTTATGATACCTCATTTTAAAAATACAAAGAAAATCTCACTAAATTATGAAAACAGTTTCTTTATTTACATGTATTCTGTTTTCATGCATTCATACCTCATTCATATGATATATTGCTACCTGAGGCACTGACACGGGCATATGAGATTACACTCGGGTTAGATATCACCCTAGCCATTGTTATAGGCTGCATGTTATACATATATTTGAGGATATATTATGATCATTGACCTAGATTGCGTTATTTATGCGATTTCTATTCGTAGATATTTTTCTACTCACGAGTTGGCAACTCACCCCCGTTGTGCCACAGTTCCTTGCAGGTTTTGCCGTACATGTTTCACTACGGCTTTGCTGGCACTGCTTCTTTCGGGTGACTTGCTAGTAAGTGGGTTTATTGGTATCATACCCATCATATTACTTGTATAATATTATTCAGTTGTATCTAGTAAATTCCATCAACCAAATATGTATTTATTTTGAGATAGAGACCAGTGATGTTATTCTTTCGACTTTTGAGTCGCGCGTTATATTTCTGTGGATTTCTTGTGGTTTTGAGTTTCCTTTTGAGTTTTTGATCCTCGCCATTGGCGTTGTATATTATATTGCTTGTGTGGTTGTGACCGTCGATTGACGAAGAGCTAGCTCCCGCTTGGGGATGCCTTTTATTGATTTCGTATACTATTCATGTTGTATCCCGTTTGGGGGCAGTATTTACAAAGGAGACTCTGCCGAAATTTTCAGGAAATATTTGATGTTTTTAAAAAGGCATAAATCGGCTTATGCTATTAAAACTACTTGATTTAAATTGGTTTTCCTTCACTCTGCTACTTTTCTTGGTTTGGATTTCTGGGTTTTTCGGCTTACTTAGATTACGTACGCCTCGGGACGTTTCGTAGTCTAAGTGCCGGTCATGTTCCGTACTTTCGGGTCGTGACAAAGTTGGTATCAGAGCGTTAGGTTTTACCTTCGGAGCGTAGGATGACCCTTGGTTGATGGAATAGGTGACTAAAATAGAGTGACGTACCGTAGGTATGTTCCGCGGCATATTTGCGATACGCTACTCCACTTAAGGAGCTTTAGGATGTACATTTCTTTGCTCAGTTTTATATTCATTCCGATCTAGCCTCATCAGTACCAGTTATGGTTTTGCTGCCACGATTACGGGCAGGGAGGGCTACGGCTAGAGTTGCGGTCAGTATGAGCTCGTTAAGAACGATGACTGACCAGGGCATGATTCCGGCGACACACGATTGCAGAAATGTGTCTTTTCATTGTGTCTTCGCGCCACGAGCGTTGGGTGGATTGCTGTATAAGATTACTCGGACGTGCCGATTTGCACTAGAGGATTGTGCCACTGATAGTGGCCAGCCAGATTTTGATGACCATTGAAGTATTTCTTAGTCCTGATGATTGAGGCACCGTTCAGCGTGCAGACGAGCGAGCCAGTATTGCTGCGGACGACGAGATATCGCCCCAGATGTTGGAGCTATTGCAGTATGAGTAGTACGAAGAGATGACAGGAGGTCGCTAGTCACCCGATGATGAATGACTAGGACAGGTGGTTGGTTCGCCTACCCCGATGCGAGGCCATCAGATCGATTGATTCCAGCTAGAGACGACTTCACGCGGAGACGTTGAGAGTCGACATAGACGATCGAATGTCAGAAACCTATTATTCTAAGTTTAAAGTATTCGGTAAGACATGCAGGAAAATCTATGGACCCTCTAGAAAAATGAAACCCTAACTCGACTTAATGACCGTGTGAAAGCCTTTGAACCTTCAGGTTTGCGGCAGTTCTACGGCGCCATTAGTGAGGCTTGGGTTTGCCTTTCTACGGCTGGACCACCGATGCTGTGTTATGTACTCGATACTATTAAACTGTGCCCAAGATGTTGAGCTCTTGGGGGATTATGAGGTTTTGACAAATCGATCGGATGATTCGACTTCATTCGGATGCTAGGTGGTGAGATGCATTCTTGGGAGACTCCAGATACATGGATAGCCGTTGGAGCTCAGTCCATGCAGCCACGACGAGACGAGAGCAAAGCAGTCGACGTTAGAGAAAGTGGAAGTAAGAGGTTCGTACGAGATCTTGATGAGACGACGTTCCACTCCGCCGACATCAGAGATGTGATACGCATGCCGAGGCATTGTACTTGGATATACCTTCCAGAAGGAGTCGCAATGAGTATGCAGCCGTTCCGGAATAAGAAACCAATATAGTAAAGGACGATGACTTCTGGACAGTTCGGCAGAGACGAGATTTGGGAGAGATCTCGACAGGACCTTTCTGGGATGAATTACGAGAAGACTTGGACCCAGGAGTGGTCGTGTTATGCACACCGGCAGGCCAAAGTTCAGGATCGTCGACGAGACATGCTATGAGTGACCACGACAGTTGGCCAGAGATTCTTGGAGGATGTGCTTGAGCGGGACTATTCCGCCATACTTGATTTTTTGGTATTTTGAGCGATCTATTCGCATGATTTGATTTTGATGATTGAGTTTCATGATATTGTTTTCATGCACCATGATTGCACCTACTGAGTATTTACGATTTTTGCACAGTTGTTGCACTTGAGATAGTTTGCGTGCCTTGGTTTCTCATGTTTGTGATTATATGGATTTCATACAGTTGAGTTGATTTGTGCGTATATACGCACACGATTTGGTTTTTGCACTCGGTATAGTTCATATATGCTTGCAGTGCAGTGTTACGTATGTTGTGCATTTAGATGCACTGGACTTCGATTTCGATGGTGATGTGCGATATTTGTTTTGTGCACCTTGTGCACGTGATTGGATTTTGCGCGTATTCGGCACTTGATATTGGATTTCATGATTTCGTGCACGATGGATGCACCTGATTTGGATTTTCGCGCATGTTGGGCGCATGTTTTGAGGTGCGATTTTGGTGCACACCTGATGCACTAAATCGAGATTCTTCGTGCATGTCAGATGCACCTGATTTTGCTGTCAGGCACACACGTTGCCTACGACAGATGCTTTGTGCACACCCAATGCACTTAGATCTTGTTTCTGTGCACTTGTATGGCACGTATATGGATTTTGATTTCCGTGCGCACCAGACGCACGTAGTATTCATACGCGTATTTGGGATTGATTTTTCCTATAGAGCAGTACGTTTTTATGATATTTGCTATGTGTTTTCGTACTGGGCAGGACTAGTCAGAGGACAGTACCTGAATATATTTGGCATTCATTTCCTTCAGATATTTACATATATAGATTTGATATTTACATGTATAGTTTCGAGTTATATCATATTGGTTTTGTATTGGATTTGACATTTGTGTCTTTACCGTGACTCCGATGATTGCGGGATGCTTGACGGAGTTTTGATTTTGAGTTATCTACTCATTATTCATGCGCATGTATTGCGCTATGATGCGTTTTATGTACTTATGATTTCGGAGCCCGATGACTTGATGGTTTTGCTTAGATGTTTTTATATTTGGGGCGAGTTTGAATTTAAATTCGGTGACCGAATTTCTTTAAGGGGGGAAGATTGTAACGTTTTGAAAATCGTTTCGGTGAAATTTCGAAAAATCGGTAAAATAAGGGGGTTTTCTGTAAAAAGTCAAAATACAAATATCTTATTATAAAAATTAAATATACATATTCTAGCTATGTAATTGCTAGTATTTGGTGTTTATTGAGCCACTGGTGAAATTTCAATTTTTCTGAAAAAAATTATTTTAATATTATTTTTAAGCCGTCACTAATACATTTAATTAGGGAAAATTACAAATTGGAATGAGTTGAAATAAATTTTGTGCATCATAACACATTAAACAAAATTTTAACATCTTATTTTTGAAATGAAATGGTTTGCCAAAACGGTTTAGAAATTATTGAAAAAAAAAGGCTTTTTTGGTGAAATTAGCGAAAACTTGCAATTTAGTAAGTTGAGGGGGGTCTTTTTGCATAGAATTTTTTTGTTCACTCTCTCACAACCTCACCCCTCACTTTTTTCCGGCCCCACCTCTGCTGGACAGCTATTTTCCCACCTCTTTTGGCTTTAATTCATGTGAGGAAATTGTTTTATAAAGAGGTATGGATATTGGGTTGACTTTGACAATTCCACATGCACCCACACCCACTCTCTCTCTCTCCCATTCCCCATTTCTGCTGTTGAAATTCAGCAGCCCTCCCATTTGTTTCTCCTCTCATTCTCTTCAAAAAAAATCCTCACAAATTCATCAAAAATCAAAATATAACCTCACAAAATCATAATCCAATCTCTACCCATTTCTTTTTGGCCTATTCTAGTATGGATTGTGGTGAAAAGAGAGCAAATTGGAGGCCAAGATTTTCATGCTAGATCTCTAATTAAGTGAGGTATAATCTAAGCATTTTACTTAAGTTATTGTTTAATTACTTGAATCTAGCTATTATGTGTTTAATTAGAGTTCTAAATTTGAAGTTTGAAATTTAAAGAAAAGGGAATTGAGAGTAAGTTAGGGTTTTTATCATGTGTAGAGGTTTGCAAGGTGTAGTTTAACATTTTTAGCAATGCTAAAGCTAAGCTACTTGCTATATTGCTAGATTGCTACATTTCAATTGTCCAAATTGCTTAAATTGCAAACTAGATTTTTGTAAACCATGAATTTGATTAAGAGAAAAATGTAATTAGGTTTTTCATGACTTCATTAACATTATAAAATGTAGTTTAATGTTTTAGATCATGCAAATCCAAGCTAGATTGTTGTATGTGCATTTTTGCTATAAAATTGTTAAAATTGGTTAATTTGTAAACTAGAATTTTGGGGCTAATGAAATTTAATGAGATTAAATTATGGAAATGGTTTTTATGACTTAATTAAGATGTTTAATAAGTATTATGGCCATTAGAATTGTTTAAACATCGAGTTTTGTACTAAAACGGGTAATTTTTGCTTGCTAGATTTTCGGAAAAATGGCTTTTAAGGTGAATTTGGGGTTGTTGTGAATTTTAACCTATTTTATATTATAATTAGTGTTCGTGAATGCGCAAATGAGAGTGTTTGGGTTTTTCTCGATGGTTTGACGTTTGTACATCGACATCGAGGGTTGGTTTGGCTATTCTTGCATGTGTAGGCGATAGGTTTTGACCTATGCGTGATGCGTGTGCCGATTTGATTTTCGTATGCCGTTTCGATTTCGAATTTGGTTTTAATGCGATACGGAGCGTTATGATATGTAGGTACCCCATGTGGACTTCGAGACGACAAGCAAGCGCGTGGCGACGTCGGTACCGGCGTGCGAGGACCAGGTGAGTAGATTTATATCTACGGGGAGAAGTCGGGTGGATGGCGTATAGCACACCCGCAGTTCGTGGTGATGTATACGAATACGTATACACACATATATATATTGTTTATATATTGTTTGAGTATATTGATAATAATATGGATATTTGGGGTTCTTGGATATTTAGTGTCGCGAAACCTTAGAGTAGTGGTCGCACCCCGCATGCACACACCAACCCTTGCATACATTCTTCTTCCATTTGTGTTTACGGGAATATATATATAGTTATGTGTTCACATGGGTATGGGACTATGTGTTCACGTATGGATTTGAGGATGATACTTGGGATTGAGATGAGTCGATGAGATTTGTGTTGAGGTTGTGATATCGGTGATATGGCAGGATTCGTACTTGAGGTACGTCCCGGTGTTGTAGCGGATCTTGGGGCGGCGATACGGGTGAATAGTGTTATAAATAAAATGGTCGACATGTGATCGTGATATGAGGCATGATATGCTAGGATATTGATATTAGGCCGTATCGGGCGATGTATACCCCTTGATGATGATATGTGCTGACGATATCGGTTTGTACGAGATTGTCGATCAGTAGTCAGATCATAAGTATATTGAGGATATTAGTATTGTACTAGACATAGGTCAGTACCCTAGACTATGATCTTGGATAAAAGGGATACCAGAGGAATAGTGTGAGGAATATGATATTGACCCATACCATGATTTGGGGATGCCGTACGACGGATTTACGTACGAGCTATATCTTGATGATTGATCCGCACTCTTGACTTGGGATGTCTGATTATAGATATGGTATCGGATATGATATTATTGAGGCGGGATCACCGACTAATATATATACAGGTATGTATATGTATCGACTCAGATGTTAGGATGTTTCCTTACCTGTAGTCTAGCTTGTAGCATAGCCTTTTAGTTTAGTTAGTTGTTAGATTAGATTCGGTTCCTACCTATTTCAAAGCTTACGAATCGTGCGTATTTTAAAAGACAAGTCAAGGGATTCTACGGATATTTCAAAAAACGTATCTTTTCTTAAAAACACCGTAGCCCCTATTTTCAAAACCCTACGATTCGTGTTATTTCAAAAGGCACCATTGTAGGACTTATATTAGGTTAATGCAGATTAGTTATCGTTGCGTATAGTATTCAGCTCCCGCTCATTATTGTTGTTCGCTCCGCATCACATGCTTATATTATGCTTCATATTCTACTGTTGATATCTTGTGGTTAGGACACCAGCACCATTACCGATGATGCGTATGTACCACGTACACTTGCTTGCCGGCTCACACACATCTTCATCGGTAATTTCCATGTCACGAACACTTAGAGAATATTATTGCTTCATTTAGCTTGTTAGCTAGTAGTTTTGACATGATATTAGTGTACTTGCCTTATATGTTAGTTTAGACATTGTAGTTATTACCTGCTACTTCATGCATACTGTTATTCATTGTTATGCCGCATTCATGGATTCTCATGCATATATTAACTTTTTACGTGCTATTGAGGTTTTGGATTCCGATTTCCATGAGATTTTCTGGATTTGGGAAAAACCACAAAACATATACAAACTTCTTCTTTCTCTTTTTAAATGAAAAGCGCGTTTTTTCCCATGATGTATGAGTCGTCCACCATGAGTTTGCTGATGGATTTCGAGACCCGATTCGAGGAGTTGGATGAACCGTTTTGGGTACATGGTGGTCCTGGTAAGGTACCCCGAGGCAAGAAGCTCGTGGTGATGACGATGAGCCTGGCAGGGGGAGACTACCTACCGGTGATTTTACCCGACGCGTCGGATATCCGGAGGATACCGTCGTGGTCTTGAGATGGATGGTAGGGGCCGGTCTGGACTGACGGCGCCCTAGATATTGAGATTGAGACATTGAGATTTCGAGATATTAAGGTACTGAGATTTGATGATACAGGCCAGTCCGGATAGCCGGAGCCTGAGGTTTTGAGATATTGAGATTTATGTTTTGTGTCGATGCTAGACACTGTTGATGCTGATTTCATTTATGATACCTCATTTTAAAAATACAAAGGAAATCTCACTAAATTATGAAAACAGTTTCTTTATTTACATGTATTCCGTTTTCATGCAATCATACCTCATTCATATGATATATTGCTACCTGAGGCACTGACACGGGCATATGAGATTACACTCGGGTTAGATATCACCCTAGCCTTTGTTATAGGCAGCATGTTATACATATATTTGAGGATATATTATGATCATTGACCTAGATTGCGTTATTTATGCGGTTTCTATTTGTAGATATTTTTCTACTCACGAGTTGGCAACTCACCCTCGTTGTGCCACAGTTCCTTGCAGGTTTTGCCGTACATGTTTCATTACGGCTTTGCTGGCACTGCTTCTTTCGGGTGACTTGCTAGTAGGTGGGTTTATTGGTATCGTACCCATCATATTACTTGTATAATATTATTCAGTTGTATCTAGTAAAATCCATCAACCAAATATGTATTTATTTTGAGATAGAGACCTGTGATGTTATTCTTTCGACCTTAGAGTCGCGCGTTACATTTCTGTGGATTTCTTATGGTTTTGAGTTTCCTTTTGAGTTTTTGATCCTCGCCATTGGCGTTGTATATTATATTGCTTGTGTGGTTGTGACCGTCGATTGACGAAGAGCTAGCTCCCGCTTGGGGATGCCTTTTATTGATTTCGTATACTATTCATATTGTATCCCATTTGGGGGCAGTATTTACAAAGGAGACTCTGCCGAAATTTTCAGGAAATATTTGATGTTTTTAAGAAGGCATAATTCGGCTTATGCTATTAAAACTACTTGATTTAAATTAGTTTTCCTTCACTCTGCTACTTTTCTTGGTTTGGATTTCTGGGTTTTTCGGCTTACTTAGATTACGTACGCCTCGAGACGTTTCGTAGTCTAAGTGCCGATCATGTTCCGTACTTTCGGGTCGTGACAAAACTACCGGGTACTTTGAAGTGCCGAGTGGCCTACTCACATTGTTGAGGGAGGCTGCTTCACTTCGCGTATTTGGCGGGTAGTTTGCTGCACCCGTAAGGGTCTTGGGTGGGGTGTGGCTATTCATCGCGACCGTGTAGTCCTTCTTTCGTTGTAGGCTCGAACGAAACGCGGATTCCTTGCATATCCAATGTGTTCATCTGTGATCTGGAATGGCTATCATTGCATCTGACGAATGTATATATCTATATATATGATATCTAGTAGGCGTTGCTTATGTTTTGCATCCGCGCTAGTCCAGCCCCCGCTTTGTAGTTAGTTAAGTAACCTAACGGGTGATGACGGGGCCCCATGGCAAATGCGGATGGCATAAGCGTACGCCATATTTTCGTTGTTTTCTGCATTGTTAGGATTAACTGATGGGACGCATTATATTAATGCAAAGAAAAACAAACCTAAAAGACGTTTTTCGAACAATTTTCAAAAAGCTGTTATTGCAAGGACGTTCTCTTTTGTTTTGCACAGAGGTATTCGGTTATGAATGCCCAGCACCTCATTCGACGAGGCAAGGGCCGAGATCCCTTCATCGGGAGTGACCCCTTGGACAAAAGTTTTGCGTCAGGGTAATAACTTCAATATAGTCAATTATTCTTGCTTTGCATCGAGGTATTCAGTTTGGAATATCCTGCATCTCATTCGACGAGGAAAGAACCGAGATCCCTTCACAGGGAGTGACCTCTTTAGCAAAAGTTTTCGCTACTATATTTTCAAAAAGGCAATCATGTTCCTTCAACTATATCAAGTTCATTACGTTAACGGGTTTTTCGCCAAAACCCAGCCGTAGCCCTCCGTCATTTCGGATTGGTATTGCTTAGTATTCGTGCTATGTATTTCGTGCTCAGCCGAGGCGTAGAGAATGCTAGCTATGTAAAATTTTTCTGTAGCATATAATGTGATTGGTTGGGACAGTCGTGCGGTCATTTTGTCTCAGTCAAGTACTCGTACGGGTGGGTCTAATGCAATCAAGATAATGACGGGTTGAACTTGACTAGGATCCTTTGATATGTTGGCTCAGTCAAGATCACTTGGGTCCTAGGGGTAAAAACCACATCGGGAGTTTCTAAAGAAACTGAAACATGCAGATTTAGCATACCTTCTAGAGTGTAGAGACTAGAGTGGATTCCATCTAGGTCATTACACGATGATAGTTGGATCCCGATCCTACTGATGAGTTGGATTACTCTCGGGTGATTATTTCACTTAACAATCAATGTTATAAACCAAGTAGGTGTCTAGAATGGTCTTAGCGGGGCTACGCCTATAAGGAAAAGATGTTATTTAATTAAGGAACTTCGCGAAAGCGTTGGAAAACCGCCCTCGAAGTACCAACACTAGGCCTGCTGAAAGGTTAAGCAAGTATTGTGACGTGCAATTAATCCTGACTAGTTCATCTTTTAAAGGTTTGAAGAAGGATTTGAGGAAACAGTGCGAGCCATCCTGATTAGATAAATTAATAAACCAATCTAATCTTGCAAGAGCGCACGCTGAGTGTTTCTTTTCTCTCTCTCCAGGTAGCAACCATTTCACGCCCCAATCAAGATAATAAAATGTATCGCTTGACCGATCTGAATTCTTATTCGGGGCAGGGGAACGTCGGTTTGGCTCTAACTTGTAACAACAGTCATAAGTATGAGCAAGAGAAAGAGGGTTATATGGATTCCAAGGATACCTAGTTGAAGAAGAAGCATAGTTTTGCATCTACTTCAGGTGTTCTTGTAATTAAGAACTGCTTTACGGTCAGCCCTACCTCCTGGGTACTTGATACCGGATCAGGATCTCATATCTGTAATTTATTGCAGGGACAGAGAAAAAGTAGGAAAGTTGCACCTGGTGATATGTCGCTCAGAGTAGCGAACGGAGCATAAGTTAATGTTGCAGCCGTCGGTGAATATCACCTAGTGTTGCCAAATGGCAACACTATGATTTTGAACGATTGCTACTATGTACCTTCCATGGTTTGCAACATCATATCAGTTTCTTTACTCAATAAAGATGGATATAACTTTGTTCTTGATAGAAATATCATGAACATCTACCTTCATAAGGTACTGGTTGCAGAAGGTACACTGTGTAATGGTATCTACGTTCTAAATCAGAATACAGTTCTCAATATACAAAACACACGCAAGAGGAAGAGTTCAGATACGAACGAATCCTACTTATGGCATTGTAGACTTGGTCATATCGGAGAGAAAAGACTAAGCAAGTTTCATAAAGATGTACTCTTGTATACGTTCGAGTTTTCATCTTATGAAACTTGTCAGTCTTGTCTCAAAGGAAAGATGACCAAATTTCCGTTCACCGGACATGGAGAAAGAGCAACAGAGCTCTTGGGACTCATACACAGGGATGTATGCGGTCCGATGTCTATACATGCAAGGGGTGGTTCTCGTACTTCATCACATTCACTGACGATCTCTCTAGATTCAGATATGTGTTTCTTATGAAACACAAATCTGAAGCTTCTGAGAAATTCAAGGAATTCAGAAATGAAGTAGAGAACCAGACTGGCAAAAGTATCAAGATCATCCGATCAGATAGGGGAGGGGAGTACTTAAGAACAGAATTCCTAGATTACTTAAAAGAGAATGGAATTTTGTCTCAGCTTACTCCTCCTTATACACCACAGCACAACGGTGTATCGGAGCGGAGGAATCGTACCCTATTGGATATGGTTCGCTCCATGATGAGTAGTGCCGAGTTGCCTCTTTCATTTTGGGGACATGCGCTTTTAACAGCAGCATATCTATTGAATGATGTTCCATCTAAATCAGTTCCTAAGACACCATTCGAGATATGGAATGCTAAAAGGCTGTATCTTAAGCGCATTAAGATATGGGGTTGTCCGACCTACGTAAAAGTACAAAATCCGGACAAACTTCAGGCACGTTCAGTTCTATGTAAATTTGTGGGATATCCTAAGAACTCTATAGGATATCTGTTCTACCACCCCGAGAAACAGAAGGTGTTTGTATCTCGCCACACCACTTTTTTAGAGTGGCAATTTCTTGCAAAAGAAACTAGTGGGAGTTCGGTAGAACTGGAAGAAATTCAGCGACCAAAAAATGAAACTGAAGATTTGATAGAACCTCAGGGTTCAATAACCCCAGACGAACCTCAGCCACTCCGCAGATCTGGTAGGATTTCTCATCCGCCCGAGAGATACTATGGTTTTCTCATAGACGGGGATCGAGAGGATTGCATCTTGGAAGAAGATGACCTTACCAGTTTCAGGCAGGCCATTATCAGTAGGGACTCTGATAAGTGGCTGGATGCTATGCAATCCGAAATGGAGTCCATGTACACCAATAAAGTGTGGAACTTGGATATTGTTCCAGCTGGGGTAAAACCCGTTAGATGCAAATAGATCTACGAAAGGAAACTAGGTGTAGATGGGCAGGTGGAAACCTATAAGGCTAGACTCGTTGCAAAAGGTTTTCGTCAAAGACCTGGTGTGGACTATGACGAAACTTTTTCTCCATTGGCTATGCTCAAATCCATTCGGATCCTACTTGCCATTGCTGCCTTCCATGACTATGAAATCTGGCAGATGGACGTAAAAACGGCTTTCCTAAACGGCTGTTTGGAAGAGTGTGTTTACCAGAAGGTTTCGTAGCAAGTGGGAGCAGCGGGAAGTTGTGTAAGTTGCTTAAATCCATTAATGGATTAAAACAGGCATCGCGGAGCTGGAACATCTGTTTTGATGAGGCAATCAAGGAACTTGATTTCATCAAGAATGAAGATGAACCTTGTATCTATAAGAAGATTGTAGGACGAACTGTCGTGTTCCTAGTCTTGTACGTGGACGACATTCTTTTGATAGGAATCTATAAGAAGATTGTAGGACGAACTGTCGTGTTCCTAGTCTTGTAAGTGGACGACATTCTTTTGATAGGAAATGACATTCCTATGCTACAATCGGTCAAGCTATTCTTGTCACAACGGTTATCCATGAAGGACTTGGGTGATGCCTCGTACATTCTGGGGATCAAGATCTACAGAGATAGATCCAAGAGGCTACTGGGACTTTCGCAGTCCAGGTACATAGAGACCGTACTAAAGAGATTTAGTATGGAAGATTCCAAGCGTGGTAATATACCAGCATTGCACGGAATCACCCTCTCCAAGAAGATGTCTCCAAAGACTGATGAGGAGAGGGTTCGCATGAGCACTATACCTTACGCTTCGGCGGTAGGATCTATAATGTATGCGATGCTATGTACAAGACCAGATGTAGCTTACGCACTGAGCGTGGTGAGCCGGTATCAGTCAGACCCAGGTGAGAACCACTGGACGGCAGTGAAGAACATTCTCAAGTACCTGAGAAGGACTAAGGAGATGTTCATAGTTTACGGTAATGGAGACCTCAGGGTCGAGTCCTTTACCGATTCAAGCTTCCAGAGTGACAAAGATGACAGCAAGTCTGTCTCGGGTTTTGTGTTTACCCTCAACGGAGGGGCGGTGTGTTGGAGGAGTTCCAAACAGCATACCGTCGCAGACTCGACGATGGAGGCTGAATACATTGCTGCAAGCGATGCCGCAAAAGAGGCAGTCTGGATGAAGAAGTTCATTAGTGAACTTTAGGTCGTTTCGTCCATTGTTGACCCAATACCTTTGTATTCCGATAACAATGGGGCTATAGCTTTAGCGAAGGAACCAAGGTCCCATCAGAAGTCCAGACACATCTTAAGGCGGTATCACCTGATTAGGGAGATCATTGATCGCCGGGAGATCGAAGTACGGGGAGTGGACACAAAAGACAACAGGACAGATCCATTCACAAAGGCCCTCCCTCAAATACAGTTCGAGCGACTTTTTGAGCTATTCGGTATGCGGTACGCAAGCAACTGGCCTTAGTGCAGACGTTGGGTATGCGGTACTCCAATTACTGGCCTTTAGTGCAAGTGGGAGATTGTTGGATATGTATGCCCTAGAGGCCATTATTGTATAGTACTCGTTTGTATAATACATTTTGGAGGCTTGGGATATATATACGGTTTTACGACAGTCTTGCTCGATATAGTAGTATGCTACTTGGTTTGTTTCTATCTTAATATGTGTAAATGTTTCTTTTAACATATCGTTAATACATATTGATGGAGACCTTAGGATCATTGCTTGACTACTGGCGTTGTGATGGCGATCACACTAGTGGGGGCTGGGTAGCCTACAAGCGCATCCTTATTTTGGTCCGTAGTCGTAGGATTATCGATACAGGGCATCAATACTCCAGTGTAGACTGGTGCATACGCTTCTCGTCCCATCAGGGGGATGGTCTGTCCTACATCCATCAGTACGTCGTACTGGATATAGTATGCAGGTGCTCGTTAGGTTACGAGTACACTGGACATGAGTCGTCGGGAACTGTTGGTTGGTGTTATACCTATCGTTAGTTAACAGTTCCCAGGTGACATGAATACAGCTTAGTCCGTTGACTTGACACTGTCACTTCGCCTCAAGTGTGTTCCACTATTCTTAGATAACTACCCTACCACGGCTCTACTGAGTCGTGCAAACAGGTAGTAGTTGGGTGCAGTCCCGAAGCACTTGGAGGCAGTGACGGTTAGACAGGATTCGTCTCTCCCGGTATTGGGAGTTGATATCGTGCTGTGTCTGTTAGAGAGCCATTACACATAGTCGTCCTGGCCAGGGCAAGCGAGATTTACTGGTAGTGTTTCCAGCAGTTTCTCATGGTGTTCTAGGATACACTCCGACACGACTTGTACCGCTATTAGGGGTTTGACGTTTGCCACCCCCTAGGCCCGACATGCGATACTCTTAGAAGAACAGACCGGACTGTACGGAGATTATCACATTCAGGCTCAGTAGGAGTTCGGATGGGTTCACCTCGTCGGTCTTTTTATCGGCATCTACCTGGGGACCGTTACGTACAGCTAGTACCGCATGCGGCCTGTGGTTAAAACCACTGCCAGCGTAGTGTCGAGCCTTTAGAGTCCCACATAGAGGGCTATTCTTCTTTGGGCAAAACAGAGTAGAGGTCGCATGGTTTTGCGACGGGGTTCGTTCACATCCGCGCACTTGTGCACGTTTGGTGTCCGGGCAGTTATTACTAGCGGGTTTTAGTTTAAGCCAGATCCTAGTATTTGTTTTGGGATTGGTTTTTTCTCATTGTATTCGTGTTCCTCGGAACACGGACGCGGGTGTGTATGCACAGTTGACAGAGGCAGAGGATTCTCATTAGGGTTATTGACCGTTGACTTTATCCCAACCCTTATGAGAACGCGAGATATAATTAATGATATTATTTAAGGATTATTGTGCTATGGTTAGGTTGACCATTTGACTATGGTTGACAATTTGACTCTGGTTGACCATTTGACTATGGTTGACAGTTTGACTTTGGTTGACCTTTTGACCCATGTTGACCTTTTGACCATCATCACTTCATTTGCTAGATGCTTCTTGATTCTTGCAAATTGAATTTATTATGAAATGATAATGGTCATTCCAAACTAACCATCACATTTTCCTTAGTTATTATTATTAATTCTATTATTCTCATATGAGAGAGAGGTTGAGGATTATCCTCTCATTCTATCATACTCTTTCTTTCTCTTGAAAAAGCTCTCCCTCTTCCTCTCTCAAAGCTTAAGTGTTCCATGTGTTGAAAATCATAAGCTTTTGAGACTAAACCATCAAAGCATCACTCTACTCTTTCTAGTGTTCTTTGTTTTGCAAACCAAGCACTCTAGTTACCTCTTGGTTGAGGTAGGAGCTCAAGTTTGAGGCCCTCGGGTGGATCTATCTTCGGCAAAGAGAAGACGACAAGGAGGAGCCGTTCAAACCACTCAAGGAGAAAGCAAGAAGGAGAACCACAACAAGAAGATAAGGAGTTCAAGATCTAGGTATAACCATTCTACATAGTAGCTCGAACTTGTAGTTTTCGTGTTAGTTTTGTTTAGCAAAGATTCATCATGGATGGTCCATGTCACCTTGTGAGAAAAATTTGATTTTTACCTATTCCGCCTCCTCGAAAGAACCGGGGTGGGTAACGTGGACCTAACAATCAGTAAGATGACCAGTTTCAGATAGAGGACCTCACCCAGATGTGTTGTGAGTTGATCGAGAAACGGATGAGTTTTGAGTATTCCTCCGATGGTTGGGACGAGTTCCCGAGGACGTGTTCAACCAAAGATCTTCTACAGAGTGATGCAGATTTTGAGTTTGCGATTTCGAGTCCGTGCGAGAGATTCCGGATTGATTGTCGCTGAGAACATTTGCAGTATGAAGATAGCATAACATGATGTCAAGTGGACGATAATAAGGAAGAGTGGAACAAGAGGTTCGTGCGTGATGCTAACGAGCTGTTGTTACTCCCCGTCGTGATTAGAGATATGATATGTATGCAGAGGCATTGGGATACAGACAGTTCTGTAACGTTTTAGAAATCGTTTTGCGAATTTTCCGTTTTTAGGGTAAAATAGTCGGTGTTTTCCGTTTTAACCCGATTGTGATCAAACTTCTGTATAGACTTGATGGCATCTAGTTTAGCTAGAATGAAGCTAGTGCGTGGGCTTTGGGGTCAATTGGAAGTTTTGGTTCACATAGAATTTTTTCCTAATTAAAATATTATTTTAATGCTTTATTTGTGCACTTTATTAGTGGTAATTATGTTTTGGTTTAGGTTAATTACTACTAATGTGAATCTATGCTAAGTTAATCACTAGTTTAAGCTTAATTCTTTCTCACCTAAATATCTAGATATTTGTGGAATTTAATTGAAATCTTAATTGGAAAAGAAAAGAATAGAAAAGGTGGAATAATTGCATTAATGATCTTATATTACATTTGTTTTGCTAGAAAATTCCACACTTCACAAAAAAAACCCATTTCTTCCCTTGGCCGGCCATTCTCCCCTTGCTGCCCTTCATTTCATTTCACCCATTTCAACTCTTTTTAGCTCACAAAATTCATCAAAAATCCTTAATTTGTCCAACAAACTCAAAAACAAATCATTACCCATTAATCGTTAGCCCTAAACTTGCTTAGATCTTCAAGAAAGTCTTGATTTTGGAGCCAAAATTTTAGACTTCTAGTTGTTTTATTTTGGATCTTTGTGAGGTATAAAACCCTAACCCTAATCTCTATTTGTTGTTCTAATACTTTAATTAGCTTATTAGTTGTTAATTTAAAGCTTTTAGTTGCATGTTTAGATATTTCTAGAAAGGGTTTTGGTAATCAAGTTAGGTTTTAATTAGTATAAAGGGGTTAATTGTTAAGTTATGCTTGAAGAAAACTTAACCTAGTTTTCTAGTTTGTTAAATGTTATTTTCCTAATTGTCTAATTAGCCTAATTAGCAAACTATACTTTTTCTAATCCTAATTAGGTGAGATTAAAATTATAGTAATGGTTTGAATGGTTTAATCATGCTATATTTTGATGTTTGTAAATTCTAGTTTTAGTAAAAACTTGTAGTTTTGTGCTAAAATGATATATGTTGCTTACTAGATTTCGGTAAGTTTTGGCGTGGGATTCTTTTGACGTTGCGACGTTATTTATATTAGATTCCACGTTTATTATTGTGTTGTGAATGCGCGATTGGTACGATCAGGGTCTAGGGTTGGTAGTTGTGTCGCTTTGCGTTCCTAGCTAGGGTCGTGCCGATGTCGTTCGTGTCTTTGTTTAGCTTTTGCTCTTGAGTTGGTTTCGTAGTGTCGCTACGCACGTTAGCCACTTAACGAACACTTGAGAGTGTTTGGAGTTGGTGCGTCGGTCAAACGTAGTTGGTACGTGTTATTGGTCGATTGCTAATATATACTTGTTATATTGTTATTTGCTTTCAGGTTCGCAGGCGGGGACTTCGGGCGCTGCGAAGAAGGAAAAGCGAGTGGTTGGCATTACTTAGCCAGAATTGTTGTGAGTAGATTTAACATCTACAGGGGAATCGCCCGCATGGCGTTATGCGTCTGGGCTAGATTAAATGATATGATTTTAGTTAGATGTATATGGACATTGATTGTGCATGTGTACCTTTGTTGCACATCTCATTTCCTATCGTGTATGGACTTAGTATTAATGAGACACAACACCATTATTGACGGTTCATGTTTCACGAGCACTAATTGTATGCTACACACACCGTCAATAATTGCCATGACACGCACAACACCAATACTTTGTGATATTGTATTGGTTAGGGACATTGAGACATTGACTCATATTCCATTTTGCATATGACATATAGCATACCTGTATATTTACATGCTTACACATATGCCTTGACATGCATACATGCTAGTTACCTATATACCTATATGGTATTGTACCATTAGTGATAGGTATATTCACACATGAGACATAGCTACATGTACCTCTTGAATATACCTGGAGGGTATTACATCGTTATTGATAGGTTGATACACATATCTTGTTATACCGATATGTTTACACATATATCCGGTTATAGCTACATGTTCACCTATATTTTATGTTATATGGACTTGGAGAACTTAGGAACCACATGATATATATATTAACTTGTGCAGTTAAATAGCGGTTTTCCTTTATATGCTCATATTCCTGTTTCATGTTGCATATATGTAACATTTCAGAAAAATAAAATATTATTTTTGGGAATTTTTATAATTTAATAATAAAATATTGAATATTTTAATAGGGCTGTATTATTAAATACCGATAAATTGGGAAAAATTTGGAAAATTTTGGAAATTACTATAAAAAAAGGGTGTTTTATGAGATTCATGCAAATTATGAGAATTTATGATTTATTTGACACTATTTTAGTGCTAATCGCGATTAAAAATCACTAATCGGATTTTCAGCGTGTTTTGTGCATATATCATTTTCACACTTGTGTTACATTTTCCTACATGGCTTTATCATCATTTTTCATTCTTTGCTTTGGGTTCACTATTGAGGAGAGAGGGAAAATAGAATAGAAAAGAAAAGAACTGGAATATGATTAAGGAATAGAGGTATGGGCATGAGAGAGAGTGAGAGGGGTTACCCTTGACCTTGGACTTTCCTCCTTCATTCCTTCACCCTCATCATCTCTCCCCTCAACTTGCTTGTTGCTGCTGCTGCTACCCTCATCTCCCTCTTCTTCAAACCCTCACAAACACCTCATTTCCCTCATCAAAATCCCAACTCCTCTTCATAAAGTATGTGCATAAGCTCTCAAGCAACACATTAGACCAAGAAAGCTTGCATTTTGGACACTTGGGGAAACTCAAGAATTTTCTTGAGTTGCCAAATGAGGTATTTTCTGAGTCATTAGTCTAGTATTTCTATTGCTTTTGCCTCTCTGTTAAATTAGAACCGATTTGGTGTCGATTAGTGAGACTTGGGAAATTTTAGTAAAGGTTTATAGAATTCTTGAGTTGTGATGTGTAATTAAGCCTACTAGAGGCCACACAGACCCCCTAGTGCCGGAATTCAGACCCAAACCAGAGACTAGAACCCCGGAATACGGATTTAGAAACACGATATCTGAAGATGTGTGGATTCTGTGAATGTATTATGAAATGTGCTAACACCCGGAGCCTCTGAAAATTTTATTGCAAACAGAGGGAGACATGCAGGCACCAAGGAACCATCACCCAAAACCCTATCCCCTACCCCCTCTTTCAGGCGTCAAATTAATTCCTTCTGGCTACAAATTGCTGCCAGAGAAGGTTGGAAATGCTTCGTTTTTGTTTCAGGGCCTTATCTCCAGTAAATTTGACCCTTGGCATGTCCAAAATTGGCTGATTTGACCTAGGGTAGAATCTGGGACCATTTACAATAGTTGTTGTTTTGATTCGAGATTTCGCTTCTCGTATTTTGAATTCTGGATTTGCGTATTTGTGTTTTACCTCGATCACTTGACGTTTGTACGACGATATTGAGGGTTGTTGATGGTGTTGGAAGCGTAGTCCATAGGTTCTAACCTATAGGCTTTAGCGTGTCATTTTGGGTTTTCCGATGTGATTTTCATGTGCTTTTGCGACTGTGTTATTTTTGCTGGTACCTTCACGAGGGTTTCATACAATGAAGAAGATGAAGGCGACATCGACACCGACACACAAGAAGCAAAGTGAGTAGATTATATCTACGGGAGAAGTCGGGTGGATGGCGTATAGCACCCCCGCAGTTCGTTGTGATGTATACGAATACATATACACACATATATTTTATATGTTGATTTGAGTTTATCGATGATAAAGTTGAATTCTAGGTATTCTTAGATTGATTTAAGTGTTAGTTGCGAGACCTTAGAGTAGAGGTTGCACCCACACACACGCACACACATACTTGCATACATTCTTTCTTTTACCTGTGCGTATATTGGGATGTGTATATTTACACATGGATATGGGACTATGTGTTCATATACTGGATTTGAGGATAGTACTGGGGATATGAGATGAGTCGATGAGATTGGATTTAAGGCAGTGAGCTCAGTGATATGACAGGGTTCGTATTTGAGATACGACATGATGTTTTAGCGGGTCCTTTGACGTAGTGTTTCATACACACGCATAGATGGTATCAGTATTGTATTAGACGTAGGTCAGTATCCCGGATCATGACATTTGATAAAGATGATACCAGATGAATAGTGTTATTGATGTGACTTTGACCCGTACCCAGATTTGGGATGTCGTAAGACGGATTTACGTACGAGCTATATATTGATGATAGATCCGCACTCTTGACTTGAGGATGTCATTTTATAGATTTTGGATCGTATATAATACTATTTAGGCGGGATCACCGACTATTATATATATATATATATATGTATATATATATATATATATATATATATATGTATGTCTCGACTCAGATGTTAGGCGGTGTCCTTACCTTTCGTTTAGTCTGTTAGCTCAGCCCTATAGTTAGCGTAGTTGTTAGACTAGATTTGATTCCTACCTATTTCAAAACTAACGAATCGTGGGTATTTTAAAAGACAGGCTTAGGGATTCTACGGAAATTTCAAAGGACGCATCTTTTCTTAAAAACACTGTAGCCCTCATTTTCAAAACACCACGATTCGTGTTATTTCAAAAGGCACAACTGTATGACTTATAATTATGTTAAATGCAGATTAGTTATCATTGTGTTTATTATTCAGCTCCCGCACATTATTGTTGTTCGCTCCGCATCGCATACTTATATTGTGATTTCATATACCATTATTGATATCATGCTGTTCGGACACCAGCACCATTACCGATGATGCGTATGTTCCACGTACACTTACTTGCCGGCTCACACACATCATTATCGGCAAT
This sequence comes from Agapanthus africanus, assembly GCA_030015575.1. Taxonomy (NCBI): domain Eukaryota; kingdom Viridiplantae; phylum Streptophyta; class Magnoliopsida; order Asparagales; family Amaryllidaceae; genus Agapanthus; species Agapanthus africanus. The sequence continues at coordinate 318,404,124 of CM057340.1, read as the reverse complement.
TGCCATGTCACATACACTTTAGAGAATACTATTTCATTGACTTAACTTGATAACGGATAGTCGCAATTTGTTATAGCTCCCATATGCTAGTTTAAATATTACATTCATTGCATTATATTAGGTGCATTCATATATTCATTGGTTATACAGTATTATCGAGATTTATGTCGGTATTTACTGTTTATTGGTATCATGGTTTTGATGATTTCGGATTTACATGAGATTTCTGGATTTGGGTGAAAACCGCAAGAATATATGTAAACTTCTTTCTCTTTTTAAAATGAAAAGCGCGGTTTTCCCATGATGTATGAGTCGTCCAACAAGAGTTTTCATGATTGCTGATGGATTTCGAGACCCGATTCGAGGAGTTGGATGAACCGTCTCGGGTACATGGTGGGCCCGGTAAGGTACCCCGGGGCAAGAAGTTCGAGTTGTATTCGATGAGCCTTGCAGGGGAGCACTACCTACCGGTGATATTATTGGACTTGTCGGCTATTCGGAGGATACCGGCCATAGTCATGAGATGGTTATAGGCGTTCCGTTCAGCGGAGCCTTAGATATTGATATTTGAGATTTGAGACACTGAGGCATTGAGATTTGATGATACAGGTTAGTCCGGGCAGCCGGAACATGAGATATTGAGATATTGGGATTTATGTTTTGTGTCGATGCTTGACACGGATTTCTCTGTTGATTTCATTGAGGATACTCGTTTTATATACATATAGAAATCCCATTAAAATAAAGAAAATAGTTGTCTCACTCATTTCATTACATAACATTCATAGCTCATACATATGATACATTGCTACCAGAGGCACTGTCACGAGCACTTGGATTACACATATGTTTAGATGTTTACCCTTGCCACCTTTTTATGCTTCAGACTTTATCATTTGAGGATTATATATCGATCGTATGACCTAGGATTGCGTCACACTTACGATTTCTGCTCTGTGGTGTTTTCTACTCACGAGTTGGCAACTCACCCCCATTGTACCACAGTTCTTGCAGCTTTTGCCGTACAGCTTTCGTTACGGCTTTGCTGACACACTACTTCCTTTTCGGGTGATTTGCTTTGGTAGGTGGGTACACTTGTATCGTGACCACTATTGCACCCTTATTTTATTCTGTTGTATCCAGTGACTCCATCAACCAAACATGTATTTATTTCAGAGATAGAGACCAGTGATGTTTATTCTTTTGACCTTAGAGTCGCGCGTTGTATTTCAATGGATTTCTTGCTGTTTTGAGTTTCCTTTTCAGCTTTGATCCACGCCCTTCGGCGTTGTATATTATTATTGTTTGCGTGGTTGTGACCGTCGATTGACGAAGAGCTAGCTCCCGCTTGGGTATGCCTTTATTCATTACATATGCTTTATCGGGTTTTGTACCCGTTTGGGGTCAGTTTTTACAAAGGAAATTCTGCCGAAATTTTTAGAAAAGACTTGTGATTTTAAAATTGCATATTTCGGTGGATGTTGAAAAACTACTTGATTTAAATTGGTTTTTCCTTCACTCTACTACCTTACCTGATTTGGATTTCTGGGTTTTTGGCTTACTTAGATTACGTATGCCTCGAGACGTTTTGTAATTTAAGTGCCGGTCATGTTTCGTACTTTTCGGGTCATGACAAAGTTGGTATCAAAGCGTTAGGTTTTATCTCCTGAGTGTAGGATGACCCTGGTTGATGAAGTAGGTAGCTTGAGTAGAGTAACATACCGTATGTATGTTCCGCGACATATTTACGATACGCTACTCCACTTTTGAAGCCTTAGGATGTACATTTCTTTGCTCAGTATTATATTCATTCATGATCTAGCCTCATCGGTACCAGTTTATGGTTTTGCTGCAATGATTACAGGCAGGGAGAGCAACGGCTAGAGTTGCGGTCAGCACGGGCTCGTCACGAATAAGGACTGACCAGGGCATGATTCCGGCGACACACGATTGCATAGATGTGTCTCTTTATTGTGTTTTCGCGCTACAAGCATTTGATGGATCGCGGTATGAGATTTCTCGGACGTACAGATTTGCGCCAGAGGGTTGAGCCACTGATAGAAGCCAGCCAGGACGTGATGACCATTGATGTATCGCTTATTCATGATGATTGAGGCACTGTTCAGCGTGCAGACGAATCAGCTAGTAGTTGCTACGAACGACGAGATATTGCCCCAGATGTTAGAGCTATTGCAGTACGAGTTGTACTTAGATATTTGATAGATGGTCGCTAGTCACACGAGGATCAAAGACTAGGACATGTGGTTCGTTCTCTTACCCCGATGGCGAGGTCATCAGATAGATTGATTCCAGCTAGAGACGACTTCACGCGGATACGTTGAGAGTCGATAGAGGCGATCGAATGTCAGAAACCCATATTCCAAGTTTAAAGTATTTGGAAAGACATGCAGGAAATTCTATGGACCCTCTTGAAGAATGAAACCCTAACTCGACATAATGACCGTGTGAAAGCCTTTGAACCTTAGGGTTTGCACAGTTCCGCGACGCTATTAGTGAGGCTTGGGTTTGCCCTTCTACGGCTGGTCCACCGATGCTGTGGTATGTACTCGATACTATTAAACTGTACCCAAGATGTTGAGCTCTTAGGGGATTATGAGGTTTTGACGAATCGATCGAATGATTCGACTTCATTCGGATGCTATGTGGTGAGATGCAGTTCTTGGGAGACTCCAGATACGAGTATAGCCGTTGGAGCACAGTCCATGCAGCTATGAAGAGACGAGTCCGAAGCGGTCGACATTTGAGAAAAATGGAGTAAGTGGTTCGCACGAGATCTTGATGAGACGACGTTCCCTCCGCCTCCATCAGAGATGTGATACGCATGCAGAGGCGTTTTATATGGATATATCGTCCAGGAGGAGTCGTGATGAGTATTCAGCCATTCCGGAACAAGAAACAGATATAGTAAAAGACGAAGACTTCCGGACAGTTAGGTAGAGACGAGATTTGAGAGACCTCGACAGGACATTTCTGGAATACTATACGAGAAGACTTGGACCAGGAGCGGTCATATTGCGTACACTCAGCAGGCCTGAGTTCAGCATCGTCGACAAGACATGCTATGAGTGACCACGCCAGTTGGCCGGAGATCTTTATAGCATATGCCATAGCGAACTACTTCCATTATCGTTTCCATATTGGACCATTGAGCCGGGGAGCTATTTACTTAGCAATTCCCAGTGAGAGACGAGAGCCTAAGGGCACCAGACGACGTGCCATGATCGGGAGGCAAGTAGATATCTGCTCCGCTAAGCATTGGATGCACCAACACCTTCTCGACTTCGAAGGAGGAACTATCGACGACAGTATTTATGATTTGTGATTTGGTGATTTGATTATCACGTATAAGTCACCTTGGATTTCGGTATTTTGGGCGATCTATTCGCATGATTTGATTTTTGCACTCGGTATAGTTCATATATGCTTGCAGTGCTGTGATATGTATTTTGTGCACTCCAGTTGCACAGGAATTCGATTTGATGTTGTTGGAGGTATTGATTTTGACTTCATGACTAGGGCATGCATATGATTTAGCTTATGTTTTCGGCATGGTTTTCATGCATATTTAGTATTTGATTTGATTTCGTGCACGCTGATGCACATGGTTGTGAGATTTGATACCGCGGTATACCTGATTTGGATTTGAGATGTGTTGTATACCGTCGATTTTGATTGTGATGCTCGATATTTGTTTTGTGCATCTTGTGCGCCTGATTGGATTCTTGCGCATATTTGACGCGCTTGATATTGGATTTCGTGATTTCGTGCATATTGGATGCACATGATTTAGATTTTATTCGTGCATGATGAATGCACCTGATTTGGATTTTCGCGCATGTTGGGCGCATGATTTGAGATTCGATTTCGGTGCAAACCAGATGCACTAAATCGGATTCTTCGTGCATGTCAGATGCACCCGATTTTGTGGTCAGGCACACCTGTTGCTCTTGACAGATGTTTCGTGCACACCCGATGCACATAGATGTTGTTTTCGTGCCTATATATGGCAAATTCATGGATTTTGATTTCCGTGCACACCAGACGCACGTAGCATTCATATGCACATTTTGGGATTGATTTCTTATGGAGCAGTACGTTTTTATGATATTTAATATTGCTTTCGTACTAAGCAGGACTAGTCCGAGGACTGTACGTGAGTATATTTTGCATGCATTGATAGCTATTGAAGGGAATTCCAAAAAGAGAGCTATTGTCTCAGTATTTACCTACGTGTCTGAGATGACACGAAACGTTTAAAACAAGGGAACCCTTCTAAATTGTTTTCAAAACGGCAGTATGTGCATGTAAACAAAGGATATATATATATATAGAATTATTTTCTTACTAAAGACGTCCGCCGCTGTGCAGCGTTATGTGCATCGCACATCGACTTAAAACGGTTTGGCATGCATTTCCTTCAGGTGTTTATATGTATAGTGTTGATGTACATCATATTGTTTTTCGTATCGGATTTAGACGTTGATGTCTTCCCCATTACTCCGATGATTGCGAGATGCTTGACGGAGTTTTGATTTTGAGTTATCTGCTCATTGTTCATGCGCATGCATTGCGTTATAATGCGTTTTATGTATTGATGATTTCGGGACCCCGACGACTTGGAGTTTTTACTGAAATGTTTTAGTATTTGAGTGGTTTAAATTTAAATTCGAGAACCGAATTTCTTTAAGAGGGGAAGATTGTAACATTTCAGAAAAATAAAATATTATTTTTGGGAATTTTTATAATTTAATAATAAAATATTGAATATTTTAATAGGGCAGTATTATTAAATACCAATAAATTAGGAAAAATTTGGAAATTACAAAAAAAGAGGGTGTTTTATGAGATTCATGCAAATTATGAGAATTTATGATTTATTTGACACTAATTTAGTGCTAATCGCGATTAAAAATCGCTAATCGGACTTTAAGCGTGTTTTGTGCACATATCATTTTCACACTTGTCTTACATTTTCCTACATGGCTTTATCATCATTTTTCATTCTTAGCTTTGGGTTCACAATTGAGGAGAGAGGAAAATAGAATTGAAAAGAAAAGAAATGGAATATGATTAAAGAATAGAGGTATGAGCATGAGAGAGAGTGAGAGGGGTTACCCATGACCTTGTACTTTCCTCCTTCAATCCTTCACCCTCATCATCTCTCCCCTCAACTACCATGCTGCTGCTGCTGCTCCCCTCATCTCCCTCTTCATCAAACCCTCACAAACACCTCATTTCCCTCATCAAAATCCCAACTCCTCTTCTTAAAGTATGTGAACAAGCTCTCAAGCAATACATTAGACCAAGAAAGCTTGAATTTTGGACACTTGGGGCAACTCAAGAATTTTCTTGAGTTGCCAAATAAGGTATTTTCTGGGCCATTAGTCTAGTATTTCTATTGCTTTTGCCTCCATGTTAAATTAGAACCGATTTGGTGTCGATTAGTGAAACTTGGGAAATTTTAGTAAGGGTTTATAGAATTCTTGAGTTGTGATGTGTAATTAAGCCTAGTAGAGGCCACACAAACCCCTAGTGCCGGAATTCATACCCAAACCAGAGACTAGAACCCCGGAATATGGATTTAGAAACCCGATATCGAAAGATGTGTGGATTCTGTGAATGTATTATGAAATCTGCTAACACCCGGAGCCTCTGAAAATTTTATTGCAAACACATGGAGACATGCAGGCACTAAGGAACCATCACCCAAACCCTATCCCCTACCCCTCTTTCAGGCCGCAAATTAATTCCTTTTGTCCACAAATTGCCGCCAGAGCAGGTTGGAAATGCTTCGTTTTTGTTTCAGGGACTTATCTCCAGTAAATTTGACCCTTGGCATGTGCAAATTGGATGATTTGACCTAGGGTAGAATCTGGGACCATTTACAATAGTTGCTGTTTTGATTCGAGCTTTCGTTTCTCGTATTTTGAATTCTGGATTTGCGTATTTGTGTTTTACCTCGATCACCCGACGTTTGTACGACGATATCGAGGGTTGTTGATGATGTTGGAAGCGTAGTCCATAGGTTCTAACCTATAGGCCTTAGCGTGTCGTTTTGGGTTTTCCGATGTGATTTTCATCTGCTTTTGCGATTGTGTTATTTTTGTAGGTACCTTAACAAGGGTTTCATACAATGAAGAAGATGAAGGCGACATCGACACCGACACACAAGAAGCAAAGTGAGTAGATTATATCTACGGGAGAAGTCGGGTGGATGGCGTATAGCACCCCCGCAGTTCGTTGTGATGTATACGAATACGTATACACACATATATATTTTATATGTTTATTTGAGTTTATCGTTGATAAAGTTAGATTCTAGGTATTCTTAGATTGATTTAAGTGTTAGTTGCGAGACCCTAGAGTAGAGGTTGCACCCACACACACGCACACACATACTTGCATACATTCTTTCTTTTACCTGTGCGTATAAGAGGATGTGTATATTTACACATGGGTATGGGACTATGTGTTCATATACTGGATTTGAGGATAGTACTGGGGATATGAGATGAGTCGATGAGATTGGATTTGAGGGCGTGAGCTCGGTGATATGACAGGGTTCGTATTTGAGATACGACATGATGTTTTAGCGGGTCCTTTGACGTAGTGTTTCATACACGCGCATGCATATGCTTAGATGGTATCAGTATTGTACTAGACGTAGGTCAGTATCCCGGATCTTGACATTTGATAAAGATGATACTAGATGAATAGTGTTATTGATGTGACTTTGACCCGTACCCAGATTTGGGATGCCGTACGACGGATTTACGTACGAGCTATATATTGATGATAGATCCGCACTCTTGACTTGAGGATGTCATATTATATATTTTGGATCGTATATGATACTATTTAGGCTGGATCACCGACTATTATATATATATATATATGTATCGACTCAGATGTTAGGCGGTTTCCTTACCTTTGTTTAGCCTGTTAGCTCAGCCTTATAGTTAGCGTAGTTGTTAGACTAGATTTGATTCCTACCTATTTCAAAACTAACGAATCTTGGTTATTTTAAAAGACAGGCCATGGGATTCTACGGATATTTCAAAGGATGCATCTTTTCTTAAAAACACCATAGCCCTCATTTTCAAAACACCACGATTCGTGTTATTTCAAAAGGCACTACTGTATGACTTATAATTATGTTAAATGCAGATTAGTTATCATTGTGTTTATCATTCAGCTCCCGCACATTATTACTGTTCGCTTCGCATCGCATACTTATATTGTGATTTCATATACCATTATTGACATCATGCTGTTAGGACACTAGCACCATTTGTAACACCCGAGCCCAATACTACTATTTTCTGTTATTGGTTGAGCATTAGATATTACTCATTTCATTTATCTTGCTTATTTGGGTCTTACTGTAAAATTTTATCTGGCTAAGTCATTCTGCATATAACAAATTTTAGCATCTAAAATAAAATTGAAAATATTCATCTTGGCCTACTTGACACCCTTAGCCTCGTGGTAGCGTCCGTGCATTGTGTTCTCGTCCCGTTCAGTGAAACGGGCGAGTTTGGATGGCTACGTGCACGTGCGTGTGTCCGTTTTGGGAGTATGCTTTTTAATCATAAAACATTTCATTTTAAAATTTGGAACCCGCCTAAAATCCTATTATTTGAATTTCGAATTTTTGGACCCAACCCGGGCGCAATTTGGAAATGTTTCATTTGGCGCCAAAATCCTAAATTTTAATATTATTAAAACATTCGCATATATTTTTCTAACTAATCTGATATCTTACTGTTCATTACCTATCTTTTAAATCTTTAAGTTAACCATATGATATTTTTTACAATCTGTTATATCCTTCTCAATTTATTCTCTCAGCCAATCGCAACCTCCCCTTTAACCCCGTGGGCCCCACTTTCTCTCTCTCTCTCTCCACTTTTTCCTCTCTCTCCCTCTCCCTTATATATTCTCTCGTACTTCTCTTTATCATTTTTCTCTTCTTGCTTCATGTCTCGTTTCTCATTTCTTTTAACTGTTCTTTTGTTACCGGAATTCCGTCGTGCCGGTGACGTTTCTCGACGTTCCAGCGAGATACCCCGACCCGTGTGGTTCCTTTGTTCGTCGTTTGGGTTCATTCCGTGAACCGTGCGCCGTCGCGAGTTTTCCCCGCCGACGGTTAACGTTCCGTTTTCCCGATTCGCGACCCATCGAGGCAAGTTAATCTTGCTACATGCTATATACTTTTATAATCTTCATTTTATAATATTATACATTTGAAAATCTTATAGTTTACATATGAAATGTCGTTGAAAAATCGGATATGACAAATCTGAAATTTACTGTACACCTTATCTTATAAAATTCATTATAAATCATAGAAAAATCATTAGGATACGTTCTTTAGTTTGTTACGAAGCTAATTCAGAATACTATAACTCTATGAAATATTTACTTACAAAATAAATTGTTTAACTAACGTAAAATGCAAATGAACACGTCTCTAAACTGCTGTCCAGGGAAATTCCAGCAGCAAACTTTCAACTTTGAATATTCATAACTTTTTGTAGGGATAACCTGAGATGCTTATACTTATAAAACTGAAAACCTTATTGAATTATCTTTGTTTTGGTATAAGATACGTCTCTTTTGGAGAATATTTGTTATTTTTAAGCTATTTTACAAATTAGGGTGACGCTAAATTTCTGAACGGAACCTTCTTGTGCATGGTTAATCAATACATCTTTTATAGTTACTAATCGCTTTGAATATGCTATCCATATTAATATTATTATATCACATATTGTTTAGTTGTACATCCCACATTACCATTTTATAGTTTTATAACTTTTCGGATACCCGTTTGCATCCATCGCATTTAAGATACATATAATTGCATCCATAGATCACATCACTACATAATAATATGATATTAACACTCCATGTTTAATGAATTGTATCCTAATTAATATTGGAACTATAAATGTAACCCTAATCGATAACTGTGCATCCATATCCTTGAAATTATATCTATTGGCATATCATATTACATGTTCTAGTTATTGTTCTGATAGTACTCATGCTTGTTTATTTATACACATGTTTATGTTAGTTTGATTATGAGCACCCACATGACATCTTGTGCTTCCTGACATTACCTGTTACACTTCCTACTTGACATGACATGGTACCGTACACTCTTGACATGACATGACACCTTTATACATTACCTGGTTGACCTGATGTACCATGGCTTTACCTGTTACCTGATCTCATGCCTAATGCCGACAAACCTGACCATTCCTGCTGTCGATCCAGACAGACCTACTTTTACTCGATTTTGTGTTGGCATTAGTCCTTGACTACTGAATACCTGACCTGACATACATAGTTTGGGGGTATGGGGAAATCAAAGGTGAAACCGACTTGTAACTCAACAGTTCGATACATTGTTCTGATCAGTCTTACGGGCTTGGCCAGCTCCGGAGTGTTGATGCTGACATCACTCGTCCATCCTAGTACCTTTTACTGCTTAGCGGCACGTCTCGGATTCAGCCCCGAGGGTTATGACCGTGGTCCCGGGCACGCACGGGATACTATTGAGTTACATCGACGATTCATCAATTGGTTTCAAAGACTATAGAGTAGAAAACCTGATAGGACAGTTTGGACACCATTGCACATTACCCTGCTTGTTATCTCTTATTACTGCTTTATTCATGTTCATGCTTGCATTGTTTATTACCATGTTTATATTATATTGTTGGTTGACATGACGCGCTGACGTCTGGGTTTTGCATGGCCCAGATTCTTTACCACTGTCTACGACCGAGCAGGAGTACTTCAGCCAGCAGGCTGAACTGTGAGTTCCTTAGGGTTTAGTTTATTTATTTCATTTCATTTCCAGATGTGAGCCCGCATTATGGGATATACTGTTTATTCATTGTATTGGATCATTAGCTTCCGCACTTATTGTTTATTGATTCTTGTTATTATGGATTTGGACATGTATTAGTTTAGTTTATTTTACTGTTCTTGATATCTCTACAACCGTAATGTGACTGTGGACGGATGCGTCCTACCCACAGGTAGCATGGTTGGCTATGTCACGTGCCCAATTTTGCGTACTCTGGGAAGCGGGGCGTGACTTGGTTCTTTTGGTATCAGAGCCATAGGTTAATTGGGTTGATTCTTTGTAGTTGGGTATTGCACCCGATACACGAATCATAATACCCGTGATTAGGAAACATGTCCTGCCACCTTGACCGCTTTACCATCCTTGAATCATTCTTCCGGATCATGTCGACATGCAAACTTACTTTGCAGTGTCAACTCGAAAACCTAATTTCTTGTTATCTCTAGGACTTAGGCGACTTGGGTGGAGTTAAGTAATTGCGGCTATGATACCGCGGCATAGCTACAATGCAGTACTCTATTTAAGTATCTTGGAGTTCTAGCTTTGGTTTATATATTGAATCTATCATCATGCTAATGTTGTTTGTGTTGATTTCAGGACCATGGCAGATAAGAATTTCAAGACGTATCAGAGGCGTGTGGACGAAGCCGCCATGTTAGGAGTGATACGTGGGATGTTGGAAAATCAGAAGAGGCAAACCGAGCTGATCCAGCAGCAAGCAGATTCATTTCAGGAGGGTTTGCAGGCTATTCAGCAGTCTGTAAACACCGCAGTAGCGAAGCCAGTCGACCGAGTAGGAACCGTGGCAGATTTCAGACGATTGGGTCCTACTACTTTCACTGGCTTGGAGGAGCCGTTGCCAGCCGAGCAGTGGCTAGTAGACACGGAGAATTTACTGATTGCGGCACAGATCCCAGAAGACAAGAGAGTAGATGTGGTGCGCATTCAGCTGGTGGATTACGCCCGAGAGTGGTGGCTTGTGGAGGAGACCCGCTTGTCCAAGCCAATCAGTTGGGCGGATTTCTCTAAAAGTTTCTTGGAAAAGTTCTTCCCGCGGACTGCCCGGGAGGAAATGGAGGAAAGATTTATTGGGCTGAAACAAAATGGAGCAGCTGTGGATGTACATGCAGCGGAATGGACGAGACTCAGCCGTTTCGCTGGACCCTTAGTCGCCAAGGAGGCAGACAGGGCACGAAGGTTCTTGCGCAGTTTGGATGTGGACATCCAGAGGCAGATTGTCTCCCTGGGTTTGACCACTTTCTCACAGGTTCTTACGGCAGCCAGAGAGCAACAGAGTTTATCAGGATCGAAAGGGAACCTTCACCAGACAGCAGTTGCGGCCAGAAAGCCTACATTTGTACCTAACCGAGATCATGGGCGCAGAGGTATTCCAGTGGACCGTCGAGGTGTAGCGCCAATGAAGAAGCCTGTGATCGTTGATCGAAGGAAGAGCGTGACTTGTGATTACTGCCGATTACCTGGGCACGTGCAGAAGGAGTGTCGAAGGAGACTGGGACTTTGTCTGGTTTGTGGAGCAGCCGATCACGCAGTTGGTGCTTGTCCGTCGAAGCTTCGCACGAGAGATGATATACGGAAGACTCCGCAGAGACCGTTCCAAGGGCAGAAGCAGCTGACCCAAGGACCCAACCAGGGTCGAGCTTTCACTTTGACAGCTGAGGAAGCCAAGGCATCAGGAGAAGTGGTTTCAGGTACTGTACTCGTTCGTGGTTTTCCCGCATTGGCATTATTTGATTCCGGAGCATCCCACTGTTTTATGTCATCCAAATTTTTAACTACACACTCGATCACCTGCACGATCCTGTCTAGTTTTTGGGACATACACACTGGGAATGGGAAAATCATAGCTAGTAAGGAATGTAGAGATTGTACAGTCGTTGTTTGCGGACGAGAGCTTTTTGCAGATTTCTTGGTGATTGATACGGGCAGTTATGAAGTAGTCTTGGGAATGGATTTTCTTGGCACTTTCCATGCACACATTGATTGTAGGGAAAGGAAAGTAATTTTCCAGATTCCCGGACACCCTGAGTTTACTTTCATTGGAGGAAGCAGTTCTGTCGGGCCAGTCGAGTTTAGGGCTAGGCCGACGAACAGTGTTCTTGCGGCTATGGTAGTGGATAATAATGAAGAGCCGGCAATTGTTCGCGACTTTATAGATGTGTTTGAAGATATTTCGGGCTTACCGCCGAAGCGAGATGTGGAGTTTGCGATTGACCTTATTCCTGGTGCAGCGCCAGTATCAAAATCTTATTATCCGATGGCACCGGTGGAATTGGAAGAAGTTAAGAAACAAGTGGGTGAATTACTCGAGAAAGGATGGATTCGAAGCAGCAACTCACCTTGGGGAGCTCCAGTTCTTTTAGTAAAGAAGAAGGATGGCACGAGAAGGATGTGCATTGATTATCGAGAATTGAACCGGGTGACTATTAAGAACAAGTACCCGATCCCTCGCATTGGAGAACTCTTTGAGCAGCTTAGTGGCGCGAGGGTATTCTCAAAACTGGACTTGCGATCAGGATATCATCAGATCCGAGTGAAGGCAGAAGACATTTGCAAGACGGCGTTTCGAACTCGGTATGGACATTTCGAGTATCTAGTGATGCCCTTCGGAGTGACGAATGCGCCAGCAATATTTATGGATTTGATGAACAGGATCTTTTCACCGTTCTTGGACCAGTTTATTGTGGTATTCATTGACGATATTCTGGTATATTCGAGGAGTCAGGAGGAGCATGCTGAGCACTTAAGGATCGCACTGCAAACGCTGAGACAAGAGAAGTTATTTGCGAAGATGAGTAAGTGCGAATTCTGGCTGGAAGAAGTGAAGTTTCTGGGACATGTCGTGTCGGGCGATGGAATCGCCGTTTATCCCGAGAAGATTACAGCAGTTCGAGATTGGCCTATTCCGAAGAATGTTGCGGAGATAAGGAGTTTTCTTGGACTCGCCGGATACTACAGAAGGTTTGTGGAGAACTTCACTCGCGTAGCTGAGCCGTTAACCAAGCTCACGCGTAAGGAGGTACCGTTTGTTTGGACGGATGGATGTGCATTGGCCTTCGAGACGTTGAAGCAGAAGTTGATAACCACCCCGATCCTGACCGTACCGGATAATTCAGGAGGACTGGTGATTCACAGCGACGCATCTGGAAAGGGATTGGGATGTGTTTTAATGCAGAATGGGAAAGTCGTTGCTTACGCATCGAGACAACTGAAGACTCATGAGAAGAACTATCCGACTCATGACGTAGAGCTTACAGCCGTGATCTTCGCCCTGATGATTTGGAGGCACTACCTTTTGGGCGAGAGAGTTGAAGTCTTTACGGATCACAAGAGTTTGAAATATGTGTTCACTCAGAAGGAGTTGAACATGAGGCAACGCAGATGGTTGGAGCTGATGGCCGACTATGACCTTGATCTTAAGTACCATCCGGGAAAGGTTAACGTCGTGCCAGATGCGCTAAGTCGGTTACCAGCAATTCAGTTTTTGACTGCACAGAGAGAGATCATTGAGGATTTTCGGAGATTTGACTTAGAGGTTGTGCTACCACATGCTACAGGACAGTTGATGCAGTTGCAAGTACAATCGTCCTTAGTTGAGAAGATTAAAGCGACACAATCGCAGGATCCTAGACTACAAAAGTTTCGAGGGCAGGTGGAAGCCGGACTACGAACCGATTTACTGATCCATGAAGATGGTTCGTTGAGATATGGTAGCCGTGTGTGTGTGCCAAAAGGAGATGTGCGTGAAGAGCTTATGAAGGAGGCACACAGTTCAGCTTACTCTGTACATCCAGGAGGGACAAAAATGTACCGAGATATTCGACAGCACTTATGGTGGGAAGGTATGAAACGGGAAATTGCTCGCTTCGTGGCTAGGTGCTTGGTGTGTCAGCAAGTCAAGGCCGAACACCAAAGGGTTGCTGGTTTGTTGCAACCACTTCCGATTCCTCAGTGGAAGTGGGAACATATAACCATGGATTTCGTGACAGATTTACCGCGGAGTCCAAAGGGCAACAATGCAGTATGGGTGATTGTCGATCGGTTGACCAAGGCAGCTCACTTTATTCCATTTCGGGTTGGTCAATCGACGGAGACTTTGGCAGAGCGATACATGCAGGAGATTGTCAGATTGCATGGAGTGCCGGTGAGCATCGTGTCCGATCGGGACACTCGGTTCTTGTCGCACTTTTGGAGGAGTTTACAAGAAAGTTTGGGGACTCGATTGAAGTTTAGCACAGCTTATCATCCTCAGACTGATGGACAATCGGAGAGAACGATCCAGACCCTTGAAGATATGTTGAGGGCCTGCATGTTGGACTTCAAAGGTTCTTGGGAAGATCATCTACACCTGGTGGAGTTTTCGTACAACAATAGCTTCCAAGCAACTATTCAGATGGCTCCGTTTGAAGCACTGTATGGGCGTAAGTGCCGTTCACCTGTTTGTTGGGATGATGTTGGTGAACGAAGGTTACTAGGACCAGATTTGGTGGTACAGACAGTCGAGAAGGTGAATACAATCAGGAAGCACATGAAGGCAGCTCAAGACAGACAGAAAAGTTGGGCCGACACGTCAAGAAGACCTCTAGAGTTCGCCGTGGGTGATTTGGTATTCCTGAAGATATCACCGACTAGAGGGGTGATTCGCTTTGGAAGTCGGGGAAAGCTTAGTCCCCGATTCGTTGGACCCTTCGAGATATTGGAGCGTGTTGGAGAGGTAGCGTACCGGTTGGCGTTACCGCAGTCATTGGCAGGAGTGCACGATGTGTTTCATGTGTCTCAACTACGGAGGTATGTTCGTGATGATGCTCATGTATTGGATCATTCGGAGTTGACCGTACGGGAGGACCTAACTTTTGAGGAGCGACCAGTTGAAATCAAGGATCGAAGAGAAAAGGTTCTTAAGAACAAGGTTATCCCTCTTGTGCTAGTTTCTTGGGGTAATCGATCGCATGGAGAATCCACTTGGGAGCGAGAAGACGAGATCCGACAGAAATTCCCTCACCTTTTCCAGTAGTTAGCTATCTTGTATTCTTGGAATTTCGAGGACGAAATTCTTTTGTAGTTGGGTATAATGTAACACCCGAGCCCAATACTACTATTTTCTGTTATTGGTTGAGCATTAGATATTACTCATTTCATTTATCTTTCTTATTTGGGTCTTACTGTAAAATTTTATCTGGCTAAGTCATTCTGCATATAACAAATTTTAGCATCTAAAATAAAATTGAAAATATTCATCTTGGCCTACTTGACACCCTTAGCCTCGTGGTAGCGTCCGTGCATTGTGTTCTCGTCCCGTTCAGTGAAACGGGCGAGTTTGGATGGCTACGTGCACGTGCGTGTGTCCGTTTTGGGAGTATGCTTTTTAATCACAAAACATTTCATTTTAAAATTTGGAACCCGCCTAAAATCCTATTATTTGAATTTCGAATTTTTGGACCCAACCCGGGCGCAATTTGGAAATGTTTCATTTGGCGCCAAAATCCTAAATTTTAATATTATTAAAACCTTCGCATATATTTTTCTAACTAATCTGATATCTTACTGTTCATTACCTATCTTTTAAATCTTTAAGTTAACCATATGATATTTTTTACAATCTGTTATATCCTTCTTAATTTATTCTCTCAGCCAATCGCAACCTCCCCTTTAACCCCGTGGGCCCCACTTTCTCTCTCTCTCTCTCCACTTTTTCCTCTCTCTCCCTCTCCCTTATATATTCTCTCGTACTTCTCTTTATCATTTTTCTCTTCTTGCTTCATGTCTCGTTTCTCATTTCTTTTAACTGTTCTTTTGTTACCGGAATTCCATCGTGCCGGTGACGTTTCTCGACGTTCCAGCGAGATACCCCGACCCGTGTGGTTCCTTTGTTCGTCGTTTGGGTTCATTCCGTGAACCGTGCGCCGTCGCGAGTTTTCCCCGCCGACGGTTAACGTTCCGTTTTCCCGATTCGCGACCCATCGAGGCAAGTTAATCTTGCTACATGCTATATACTTTTATAATCTTCATTTTATAATATTATACATTTGAAAATCTTATAGTTTACATATGAAATGTCGTTGAAAAATCGGATATGAAAAATCTGAAATTTACTGTACACCTTATCTTATAAAATTCATTATAAATCATAGAAAAATCATTAGGATACGTTCTTTAGTTCGTTACGAAGCTAATTCAGAATAATATAACTCTATGAAATATTTACTTGCAAAATAAATTGTTTAATTAATGTAAAATGCAAATGAACACGTCTCTAAACTGCTGTCCAGGGAAATTCCAGCAACAAACTTTCAACTTTGAATATTCATAACTTTTCGTAGGGATAACCTGAGATGCTTATACTTATAAAACTGAAAACCTTATTAAATTATCTTTGTTTTGGTATAAGATACGTCTCTTTTGGAGAACATTTGTTATTTTTAAACTATTTTACAAATTAGGGTGACGCTAAATTTCTGAACGGAACCTTCTTGTGCATGGTTAATCAATACATCTTTTATAGTTACTAATCGCTTTGAATATGCTATCCATATTAATATTATTATATCACATATTGTTTAGTTGTACATCCCACATTACCATTTTATAGTTTTATAACTTTTCGGATACCCGTTTGCATCCATCGCATTTAAGATACATATAATTGCATCCATAGATCACATCACTACATAATAATATGATATTAACACTCCATGTTTAATGAATTGTATCCTAATTAATATTGGAACTATAAATGTAACCCTAATCGATAACTGTGCATCCATATCCTTGAAATTATATCTATTGGCATATCATATTACATGTTCTAGTTATTGTTCTGATAGTACTCATGCTTGTTTATTTATACACAAGTTTATGTTAGTTTGATTATGAGCACCCACATGACATCTTGTGCTTCCTGACATGACCTGTTACACTTCCTACTTGACATGACATGGTACCGTACACTCTTGACGTGACATGACACCTTTATACATTACCTGGTTGACCTGATGTACCATGGCTTTACCTGTTACCTGATCTCATGCCTAATGCCGACAAACCTGACCATTCCTGCTGTCGATCCAGACAGACCTACTTTTACTCGATTTTGTGTTGGCATTAGTCCTTGACTACTGAATACCTGACCTGACATACATAGTTTGGGGGTATGGGGAAATCAAAGGTGAAACCGACTTGTAACTCAACAGTTCGATACATTGTTCTGATCAGTCTTACGGGCTTGGCCAGCTCCGGAGTGTTGATGCTGACATCACTCGTCCATCCTACTACCTTTTACTGCTTAGCGGCACGTCTCGGATTCAGCCCCGAGGGTTATGACCGTGGTCCCGGGCACGCACGGGATACTATTGAGTTACATCGACGATTCATCAATTGGTTTCAAAGACTATAGAGTAGAAAACCTGATAGGACAGTTTGGACACCATTGCACATTACCCTGCTTGTTATCTCTTATTACTGCTTTATTCATGTTCATGCTTGCATTGTTTATTACCATGTTTATATTATATTGTTGGTTGACATGACGCGCTGACGTCTGGGTTTTGCATGGCCCAGATTCTTTACCACTGTCTACGACCGAGCAGGAGTACTTCAGCCAGCAGGCTGAACTGTGAGTTCCTTAGGGTTTAGTTTATTTATTTCATTTCATTTCCAGATGTGAGCCCGCATTATGGGACATACTGTTTATTCATTGTATTGGATCATTAGCTTCCGCACTTATTGTTTATTGATTCTTGTTATTATGGATTTGGACATGTATTAGTTTAGTTTATTTTACTGTTCTTGATATCTCTACAACCGTAATGTGACTGTGGACGGATGCGTCCTACCCACAGGTAGCATGGTTGGCTATGTCACGTGCCCAATTTTGCGTACTCTGGGAAGCGGGGCGTGACACCATTACCGATGATGCGTATGTTCCACGTACACTTACTTGTCGGCTCACACACATTATCATCGGTAATTGCCATGTCACATACACTTTAGAGAATACTATTTCATTGACATAACTTGATAACTGATAGTCGTAATTTGTTATAGCTCCCATATGCTAGTTTAAATATTACATTCATTGCATAATATTAGTGCATTCATATATTCATTGGTTATGCAGTATTATCGAGATTTATGCCGGTATTTACTGTTTATTGGTATTATGATTTTGATGATTTCGGATTTACATGAGATTTCTGGATTTGGGAGAAAACCGCAAGAATATATGTAAACTTCTTTACCTTTTTAAAATGAAAAGCGCGGTTTTCCCATGATATATGAGTCGTCCACCATGAGTTTTCGTGATTGGTGATGGATTTCGAGACCCGATTCGAGGAGTTGGATGAACCGTCTCGGGTACATGGTGGCCCGATAAGGTACCCCGGGGCAAGAAGTTCGAGTTGTATTCGATGAGCCTGGCAGGGGAGCACTACCTACCGGTGATATTATTAGACTCGTCGGCTATCTGGAGGATACCGGCCGGAGTCATGAGATGGTTATAGGCGACCCGTTTTGCGGAGCCTGAGATATTGATATTTGAGATTTGGGACACTGAGGCATTGAGATTTGATGATACAGGTTAGTCCGGGCAGCCGGAACCTGAGATATTGAGATATTGGGATTTATGTTTTGTGTTGATGCTTGACACGGATTTCTCTGTTGATTTCATTGAGGATACTCGTTTTATATACATATAGAAATCCAATTAAAATAAAGAAAACAGTTGTCTCACTCATTTCATTACATTACATTCATACCTCATACATATGATAAATTGCTACCTGAGGCACTGACACGAGAACTTGGATTACACTTATGTTTAGATGTTTACCCTTGCCACCTTTTTAAGCTTCAGAATTTATCATTTGAGGATTATATATTGATCGTATGACCTAGGATTGCGTCACACATATGATTTCTGCTCTGAGATGTTTTCTACTCACGAGTTGGCAACTCACCCCCGTTGTGCCACAGTTCTTGCAGGTTTTGCCGTACAGGTTTCGTTACGGCTTTGCTGGCACACTGCTTCATTTCCGGGTGATTTGCTTTGGTAGGTGGGTTCACTTGTATCGTGACAACTATTGTACCCTTATTTTATTCTGTTGTATCTAGTGACTCCATCAACCAAACATGTATTTATTTCAGAGATAGAGACCAATGATGTTTATTCTTTCGACCTTAGAGTCGCGCATTGTATTTCTATGGATTTCTTGCTGTTTTGAGTTTCCTTTTCAGCTTTGATCCTCGCCCTTCGGCGTTATATATTATTATTGCTTGCGTAGTTGTGACCGTCGATTGACGAAGAGCTAGCTCCCGCTTGGGTATGCCTTTATTCATTATATATGCTTTATCGGGTTTTGTACCCATTTGGGGTCAGTTTTTACAAAGGAAACTCTGCCGAAATTTTTAGAAAAGACTTGTGATTTTAAAAATGCATATTTCGGTGGATGTTGCAAAACTACTTGATTTAAATTGGTTTTTCCTTCACTCTACTACTTTACTTGGTTTGGATTTCTGGGTTTTCAGCTTACTTAGATTACGTACGCCTCGAGACGTTTCGTAATTTAAGTGCCGGTCATGTTCCGTACTTTTCGGGTCGTGACAAAGTTGGTATCAAAGCGTTAGGTTTTATCTCCTGAGTGTAGGATGACCCTGGTTGATGGAGTAGGTAGCTTGAGTAGAGTGACATACCGTACATATGTTCCGCGGCATATTTACGATACGCTACTCCACTTAAGAAACCTTAGGATGTACATTTCTTTGCTTAGTATTATATTCATTCATGATCTAGCCTCATCGGTACCATTTTATGGTTTTGCTGCAACGATTACGGGCAGGGAGAGCTACGGATAGAGTTGCGGTCAGCACGGGCTCGTCACGAACGAGGACTGACCAGGGCGTGATTCCGACGACACACGATTGCATAGATGTGTCTCTTTATTGTGTTTTCGCACCACGAGCGTTTGATGGATCGCGGTATGAGATTTCTCGGACGTACAGATTTGCGCCAGAGGGTTGAGCCACTGATAGAGGCCAGCCTGGACGTGATGACCATTGATGTATCGCTTATTCATGATGATTGAGGCACTGTTCAGCGTGCAGACGAATGAGCTAGTAGTTGCTGCGAACGACGAGATATTGCCCCAGATGTTGGAGCTATTGCAGTACGAGTTGTACTTACAGATTTGATAGATGGTCGCTAGTCACATGAGGATGAAAGACTAGGACATGTGGTTCGTTCTATTACCCCGATGGCGAGGTCATCAGATAGATTGATTCCAGCTTGAGATGACTTCACGCGGATGCGTTGAGAGTCGATAGAGGCGATCGAATGTCAGAAACCCATATTCCAAGTTTAAATTATTCGGAAAGACATGCAGGCAATTCTATGGACCCTCTAGAAGAATGAAACCCTAACTCGACATAATTACCGTGTGAAATCCTTTGAACCTTAGGGTTTGCGGCAGTTCCGCGGTGCCATTAGTGAGGCTTGGGTTTGCCCTTCTACAGCAGGTCCACCGATGCTTTGGTATGTACTCGATACTATTAAACTGTACCTAAGATGTTGAGATCTTGGAGTATTATGAGGTATCGACGAATCGATCGAATGGTTCAACTTCATTCGGATGCTATGTGGTGAGATGCAGTTCTTGGGAGATTCCAGATACGAGTATAGCCATTGGAGCACAGTCCATGCAGCTACGAAGAGTCGACTCCGAAGCGGTCGACATTTGAGAAAAATGGAGTAAGAGGTTCGCACGAGATCTTGATGAGACGACGTTCCACTCCGCTGCCATCAGAGATATGATACGCATGCAGTATGTACCAGCCCCGAGACAGAGGAGGGCTCGTGCAGGTGTACCAGCCCCGAGACAGAGGATCAGTCGCCGTGACAGGTTTCGTGCACGTCGCATGAGTAGCATAGGCTTGGGACGAGATACGTGTTAGGTAAATCAGTCGTTGTTGTGTTAACTTCTGTCAGTGATTCTTTTGTTGCGTGACACGTATTTCAGTCTTGTGCCAATCGGATAGGAGATAGAAATTCGTCCGTCATTTTGATTCTTCTTGAGATGTTGGATTTGACGTTCTCCTGGGTATGGACTGGTTAGCTACGTGCTAGGCGTCTATGGTCTGCCGTGAGAAAGAAGTCAGGTTTCGTTTTCCTGGCGAGTCAGTTCTTGTTGTGCGGGAGGACAGTGGTGCCGCCCCTCACAGCTTGAATGCAGCCTTTTTCGCTGTCGGCTTTTGAGGAGAGGATGTCGAGGATTCTTGGCTTTCATTCGGGATGCTGGAGCCACAGTTGGTTTGTTGGACCGGCATTCCATGGTGCGGGAGTTTCCGACTTTGTTCCCGATGAGCCTTCGGAGCTTAGGGAGCTTAAGGATCAGCTGCAGAGTTGTTTGTAGGAGGACTTGTACGTCCAAGTGTTTCACTTTGGGGAGCTCCTATTCTGTTCGTCAAGAGAATGACGGCAGTTTGAGGTTGTGTGTTGATTGATCGTCAATTGAACCGAGTTACAGTGCGGATGGGTATCCTTTACCTCACATTGACGATTAGTTCTACTTGCTTCAGAGTGCGAGACATTTTCTAAGTTTGTTTGGGATCAGGTCATCATTGGCTGCGGGTTCGGAGTGATAGCATTCCGAAGACTGCTTTGTGTGCGCTACGGGCAACATGAGTTTTTGGTGGTGTCGTTGAACTCACCAATGCCCTAGCAGCATTCCTGATGTGATGAACCAGATTTTCTTCAGGCCGTTCCTTGACCAGTTGATTGTTGTGTTATTGATGACATTCTGGTCTTTTCCGAGAGTCGTCCGGAACATGTGCAACACTTGAGGATTTGCTTTGCAGACATTAGGAGAGCCCCAGCGGTTTGCTAAATTCTCGGAGTGTTCCTTCAGGTTTGATTGTGTTGACTTCCTAAGGTTATGTGGTTACGGGAGACGGTTCTCGTACGGGCCCGAGGGAAATCGAGGCCGTACAACTTTGGCCCAGACTTATAGCAGGGACGGAGGTCCGCGGCTTTTGGACTTAGCCGGTTTTTACCGCCATTTCGTGCAGGATTTCTTGTGTAGCGCTGCACCGTTGACTGGGTTGTCCAGGAAGGGAGTTCCTTTTCTTTGGACTGAGGCATGCGTGCGAAGTTTCGGCAGTTGAAGACTCGGTTGACAACTGCACCAGTTCTTTCTTTGCTTTCTGGTTCGGGCGACTTTGTGGTTTAACTGTGATGTTTCGCGAGTGGGGCTCGATTGTGTACTAATGTAGAACGATAGAGTTATCGCTCATGCTTCCCGACAGTTAGAGGAAGTACGAGCAGGATATCCCACTCATGATCTGGAGATGGCCGTGGTAGTCGTGCATTGAAGATTTGGGACACTACTCGTGTGGAGAGTCGTGTCAGATTTTCATGGACCACCAGAGCTTAATGTACATCTTCCTGCAGCGGGTTTTGATTGTTGAGACAGCGCCGTTGGATGGAGCTTATAAAGGATTGTGATTGTAGGATCCTTTATTACCCATGGCAAGGCGATTGTGGTAGCTGATGCTTGAGTCGTAGGCCCGGGGTTAGCTTGTCGCAGTTGTGCACAGTTCTGAGACAGTCTTCTGCAGATTTACAGTTCTTGTCTGATCGTGGAGTACAGCTAGATTTGCCTCTTCTAAAGGGGGGAATAGCTTGCTCATGTCCGTGCCGGACCACTTTTCCTTAATCGCTTTCGCGAGGAACAGCTCGCCGATGCTCGTTTGTCGGAGATTCTTGAGCATGTTCGGCCGGGTAAGATTCAGTGTCCTTGATTTATGACTAGGGTGTGCTACGTTTAGGGACGCATTGTGTGTACCTAATACCGATGGGTAGAGACGCGAAATCCTAGAGCAGGCATACCAATCATCTTTCTGTGTTCGTCCAAGTTCCACCAAGATGTGACGCGACTTGTGAGATAGTTACGGGTGGGCAGGGATGAAAAGAGAAGTTTTGGATTTTCGTTTCGAGGTGTTTATCTAGTTGCGAGCTAAGGTTGTGCATTTGAGACCGGCTGGAGAGTTGCAACCTTTAACCGTTCCATAGTGGGAATGGGAGCAAATCTCCATGAATTTCATTGTGGTATCTACCCAGATCTAGACAGGGTGTGACTCCATTTGGGTGTTTGTTGTCCGGTTATGCTCATTTTACTCAGTTGTTCTTCGTTAAGTTTGTGCGTTTGCACGGAGTTCCTTCATGTGTTGTATCAAATAGAGGCATCCAGTTCTCTTTCCGTCTTGGCAGGAACTTCAGGAAGCCTTGGGTACTGGTTGAGCTTTAGCTCTTCTTCCCATCCATAGGGCGATGGTCAGTTAGAGCGGACTATACAGACTCTGGAGGATATGCTTTTGCGTACGTACTAA
Organism: Agapanthus africanus; assembly: GCA_030015575.1. Classification (NCBI taxonomy): domain Eukaryota; kingdom Viridiplantae; phylum Streptophyta; class Magnoliopsida; order Asparagales; family Amaryllidaceae; genus Agapanthus; species Agapanthus africanus. Next base: position 318,380,822 of record CM057340.1, on the reverse strand, counting down.
GTGTTTGTTGGTTGTTAGGATCATCACTTGCCATTGATAGGGTTCTCCTTCGATAACTATTATCAGGAGATATTCCAATTGGCAACCTTTAGGTTTTATTTGTTAAGTCGTGTCGATCGCCAGTCTGTTTAGCTGACTCTGCGATAGTAGGATTTTGGACCCCAGCTAGCCATGAGACTACGGAGAAGATCCAGTTGATTCAGGTCAGGATGAGAGCAGCCCAGTGCAGACAGAAGTCATATGCCGACCGTGGTGGTCGCAGACTTGAGTTCGCAGCGGGAGATCATGTATTCCTACGGATTTTTCTGATGAAATGGCGTGTTGAGTATTGGGAAGCTTAGTCCCTGATTGTTAGTCCTTTGAGATCCTCGAGTGAGTTAGTTCCGTTGCCTATAATTTAGCAGTTCCGCCCAGATTATTGTGTATTCACCCCGTATTCCTTGTGTCGATACTTCGCAAATACCATCATGACCTTTCTCACTTGATTCAGCATCAGACCATTTAGCTTGGACAAAATCTTTCGTTCACCAGCAGCCGATAGTTTTAGTGGATCAGCAGGTGGAGGGACTTCGGTCAAGGGTCTTGCTATCTGTGAGGGTTCTTTGGCGTAGCCGTCTAGTGAGGTGATCACTTGAGTGGCTGCGAGCGAGATGCAGAAGACTTTCCCTCATCACTTTGAAGGTACGCGTTGATAAATTTTAAATTTGGGGACCGAATTTCTTTAGTGGGGAAGATTGTAACGTTTTAGAAATAGTTTAGCGAATTTTCCGTTTTTAGGGTAAAATAGTCGGTGTTTTCCATTTTAACCCGATTGTGATCAAACTTCTGTATAGACTTGACGGCACCTAGTTTAGCTAGAATGAAAGTAGTGCGCGAGCTTTGGGGGTCAATTGGAAGTTTTGATTCACATAGAATTTTTCCCTAATTAAAATATTATTTTAATGCTTTATTTGTGCACTTTATTAGTGGTAATTACTTTTTGGTTTGGGTTAATTACTACTAATGTGAATCAATACTAAATTAATCACTAGTTTAAGCTTAATTCTTTCTCACCTAAATATCTAGATATTTATGGAATTTAAATGAAATTTTAATTAGAAAATAAAAGAATAGAAAAGGTGGCATAATTGCATTAATGAGCTTTTATTACATTTGTTTTGCCTGAAAATTCCACACACTTCACAAAACACCCCCATTTATTCCTTTGGCCGGCCATTCTCCCCTTACTGCCCTTCATTTCATTTCACCCCATTTCAACTCTTTTTAGCTCACAAAATTCATCAAAAATCCTTAATTTATCCAACAAACTCAAAAACAAATCAATACCCATTAATCGTTAGCCCTAAACTTGCTTAGATCTTCAAGAAAGTCTTGATTTTGGAGGCAAAATTTTGGACTTCTAGTTGCTTGATTTTGGATCTTTGTGAGGTGTAAAACCCTAACCCTAATCTCTATTTGTTGTTCTAATACTTTAATTAGCCTATTATTTGTTAATTTAAAGCTTTTAGTTGCATGTTTAGATATTTCTAGAAAGGGTTTTGGTAATCAAGTTAGGTTTTAATTAGTAAAAAGGGGTTAATTATTAAGTTATGCTTGAAGAAAACTTAACCTAGTTTGCTAGTTTGTTAAATGTTATTTTCCTAATTGTCTAATTAGCCTAATTAGCAAACTAAACCTTTTCTAATCCTAATTAGGTGATATTAAAATTATAGTAAAGGTTTGAATGGTTTAATCATGCTATATTGTGATATTTGTAAATTCTAGTTTTGGTAAAAATTTGTAGTTTTGTGCTAATATGATATATGTTGCTTACTAGATTTCAGTAAGTTTTGGCGTGGGTTTCTTTTGACGCTGCGACGTTATTTATATTAGATTCCACGTTTATTATTGTGTTGTGAATGCGCGATCGATACGATTAGGGTCTAGGCTTGGTAATTGTGTCTCTTTGCGTTCCTAGCTAGGGTCGTGCCGATGTCGTTCGTGTCTTTGTGTAGCTTTTGCTCTTGATTGGTTTCGTAGTGTCGCTATGCGCGTTAGCCACTTAACGAACACTTGAGAGTATGTTTGGAGTTGGTGTGCCGGTCAAACGTAGTTGGTACGTGTTATTGGTCGATTGCTAATATATACTTGTTATATTGTTATTTGCTTTCAGGTTCGCAGACGGGACTTCGGGCGCTGCGAAGAAGGAAATGCGAGTGGTTGGCTTTACTTAGCCAGGATTGTTGTGAGTAGATTTAACATCTACAGGGGAATCGCCCGTATTGCGTTATGCGTCTGGGCTAGATTAAATGATATGATTGTAGGGTTACTAGGCACACTAAGGAGGTTCTACAAGGCATCAACCATGCCGGATTAAAATTTTAGCCGTGCCGAATAACTCTAAATAAGATCGTTGCTAGAAAATTAGGGTTTCACATGCTAGTAAATCACATTTACACTAAGTGAATACGAAATACAACCTTTGTAGATCGGTCCTTCACTTCTAAAGCTCCTTGTTGTAGTCCCTTCGCTGGAATCAGGTGCTCCCGGACTCTCGGTCAGCTCCATGAGAAAATTGCAACGGTATTGCTTGAAGTCTTCGAGGCCGAAGATGATCTACATCGAGGGATTACGAACTCAAGCTTCTACTTCACTAACCAAAGAATTAGTGAAGAAAACACCCTAAACTAAAGTGCTAGTCTAGTAGAGGATGGTGAAATAGGAAATGGGTACACTTTAGAATTTGATTTCTCACTTTGGTTCTCTCTCTTTTTCAAACCCTAGAAAGAATTTCAAGGAGGAAGAAGATGAGCTCAAAATGAGAATGAAACTTGATCAAGAGAGAGAAAATGAGCTAACCATGGTGAGTGAGTATCATATACTAACTCATGTAGAGACATTACCATGGCTAATTATAGTGGTTAGGTTAGTTAATATCTTAAGTAAAACAAAACTAGTGGACTAAGTCAATGCAACATAAGCTTCATGAAGCTTCATGCATATTAACTCATTATCCACTAATTTTAGCATTACTTTAAATATAAAAACCTAATACTATAATAAGTATGGTATAAGTCTTATACACCCATGTAATGTGTATCAACAACCATGATACAATATCTACAGTAGTAAATATATATCACATATATATATTAACTTGTGCACAAGTGAGAAAATCAAATGCTTAAGTGAACCAATGTTAGTTAATGTAAATTAGTTTATCACATATACAATTATAAACTAAATTATTAAATCAACACTTTACTTAATAATCCGGTTATATCACATATAACCGACTAACATCCAATGTATCGACTTATCGAATCAACACTTGATTCGATAACTTGGTTATATCGCATATAACCGATCGACACAAACATCGCGAGAATAGAATACGGTATCACATACTCGTATTATTCTCGGTCCCGCACATATCACATATGCGCTCCTATTTCGTTTTGCCTGACCAGTATAACCTCTATGTACGACTCTAAAGACTAGTCAATACGCCGGCAGTAGGTGATAATCATATCCAGCACCCACAAGCCATCGGCGGTACTAGCTGGACGTAACGGCTACCCGGGTATTGAGCGATCAGAAGATCAGCAAGCAAGCCCGCTCTAACTCCTGCAAAAAGCCTGCCAGCGACACTACCGTACAGTCCGATCTCCTCGTCTGATATGTCGCATATCAAGTCTAGGGGTGGTAAACGTCAGACCCCAATAATCGATAAGTCATGCCGATATGTGGCTCATAACGGGTCGAGAAACTACTGGTAACACTTACCAGTAAATCTTTAAACCATCCCTGGCCAGGGACTTCCCTGTTATGGCTAATCGAGCATAGCGCAACATCAACCCATAATACCGGGAGAGACGAAACCCCTCCTATCGCTCATTGCCTCCATGTGACTCGGGACTGTACCCAAAAACCACCATTTTGCATGCCCTCTTGGACGTGGTAAGGTGGAAATCACACAAGACTCTATGACGATCTCGGGTCAAGAGACTAACCTGTACCAGTGTCACCAGAGAACTGCCATCTGACGTAAGGTATAATACCATCTGGGAGTTTTCGGCGAGTCCGTCCAGTGCACCCAGTCTCCACTGAGCACCCGTATATCATCTCTAATGTCAAACACCAATGGATATGGGATCATCCATCGCCCATCTGTATGGGTCGAGAAGGCATACGCTAGTCTACACTGCTATATCGATGCCCCGTCTCGATACACCCACGACTAGGGACCTTGAAGGATGTACTTATGGACTACCATGACCCCACTAGTATGATCCGCATCATAGTCCAGGTAGTCAAGTACACATCCTAAGGGCTTTACCAACATGTAACAGAGAGATAATCAGTATACACGTTAAGGTAAAGAGTAACCAGATAGAATACTATCTTGTCGAGCAAGAAAGTCCTCCCTATATATGTCCAAGCATCCAATACAATATACATCTCATGTATAGTAATAGCCTCTAGGGTATACATATAACTAACAATATCCCACTTGCACTAGGGCCATCTGATAACAGTGGTTGTAGTATCTCATACTCAACCATCCCTATATAAAAAGTCTCTCTCAGGGAAAAGGCCTTTGTGAGTGGATCCGCCGTGTTGTCCTCTGAGTCTACTCTCCTAACCTCGATCCCCTGAAGATCAAACATCTCCATGATCAGGTGATACTGCCTTAGAATATGTCTGGATCACTGATGGGACGGGCGTTCCTTGGCACAAGCCACAACTCCATTGTCACACAATGGTAGGAACGAAGTTCATCTCATGAACTAATATACACCCAGACTTCCTTTTTGGTAGCATCTTAAGTAGCGATGTATCCAGCCTTTATTGTCTAGTATGCGACGGTATCTATCTTGGAACTCTTCCAACATACCGTCCCTTTACTGAGGGTAAAGACAATGCCCGTGACTGACATTCAGTCGTCCTTATCACCCTGGAACCCTTCCAGTGATTCTCCCCAGGAACAATTGATACGATCTCATTACAACTAGTGAGAATCCTAAGATTCAATTACATCTATCTCATAGATCAAAACTCAGGATTTAGGAGGTATCATTTTGATCCTATATGGAGAATCAGTGTGATAAGCGGAGATTGATCGAGCGTAGCATAGGAAACTCCATCCCCATCAAGAGCATGTCATCTACGTACTCTATGAGGATCACCACCATAATCCCTACTACCTTTTTGTATATATAAGGTTCATCTACCATTTTGATGATGTCAAACTCTTTGGCTAATACATCAAAACAGACGTTTCAACTCCGCGATGCCTGCTTTATCACATAAAACATCTTGCACACGTTTCCGCTGCTCCCACTGTCTATGAAGCCCTCTGACTGTGTACTTATAGACTCTCTCTTCTAAAACATCATTTAGAAAAGCAGTCATTGTAGGGTTCCTAGGCATTCCCAAGAGGTCTCACAAGGCATCGAACATGCCAAATTAAAATTTTACGGTGCCTACAAACCCTAAACTACGGATCGATAACTAGATGTCTAGGCGAAAAAGAACTAGTTAACACTTAACTATTGGGAATACGGAAATACAACCTTTGTAGATCCGGTCCTCCACCTCCACGGCTCCGCAACGAGGTCGTCTCCGCTGTCCAAATCAAATCCGGGCTCTAGGATCGTCTTCGTCGGAGAATGTGCAAGCTAGGTCGTCGATGTCCATGCCGAAGATGATCTACGTCGAGGCATCACTAGATCAAGCTCACAACTTCACCAAGTCATGAAACTTGTGAAGTAAACACACTCTACTACTTGGCAAGAGGTAGAGGATGAAGAAATAGGAGTTGGGTTGACTTTAGAATTGGATTTCTCACTTGTTTGCTCAATTCACCATTGATGGAGGTGAAGCTTTTCTTCTTGAAGTCAGGGAAGAAGAAGAAGAAGCTTATGATAAGTTAATTAGAAAAAGAAAAGAAAATAATCAAAACTTATCATAACTAAACCATGGTAAAGTGTAGAGATTGAACTAGGGTTAAAACAAATGGTTAGGTTAAGCATGAGATAAGAATGGTGGACAAAGTCAAAGGTTCATGAATCTTCAACTACAATCCAAAACAAGCCACCATTCTTCTCATTTCATTTTCCAAAAAGAAAATAAATAAATAAATAAATAAATAGATATGAAAAACAAAACCCTAACCATTTGAATAACCATGGTTTAATCTTTACACAAACTCAAGTTAGCATGCATCATCAAACATGATACATACAAGTGCACAAAAACATATCGCATATGCAATGCGCACGAACCAAGTGAGAAAATCCGTCTAAAGTGAACCGATACTAGTTAATGCAAAGTAATATATCAAATATATAATTATACATTAAATCATTAAATCAACACTTGATTCAATGATCCGGTCATGCGCACATAACCGACTGGTATCATTAGTAACATCTTATCGAATCAACACTTGATCCGATAACCCGGCTATATCGCATATAACCGATCAATGTCACATCACGAGAATCGAATACAGTATCACATACTTGTATTATTCTCGGTCCCGCACATATCTCATATGCGCTCCTATTTCGTTTCGCTTGAGCCAGGAAACCTTTGTGTAGGACTCTAAAGACTCGTCAATACGCCGGCAGCAGATGATGATCATATCAAACACCCACAAGCCGCAAGCGGTCTGCTAAACGTAACGGCCACCCGGGTATTGAGCGATCTGAAGATCGACGAGCAAGCCCGCTCACACTCCAGTGAATCCGACCTGTAACACTACCGTACAGTCCGGTCTGATCGTCTGATATGTCGCATATCTCGCCTAGGGGTGGTAAACGTCAGACCCCAATAGCTCGATAAGTCGTGTCGATATGAGGTCTATAACTGTTCGAGAAACTACTGGTAACACTTACCAGTAAATCTCAGCAACCCTGGCCAGGGATTTCCTGTTATAGCCAATCGAACACAGCGCAACATCAACTCCCTATACCGGGAGAGACGAATCCCCTCCTATCGCTCATTGCCTCCATGTGACTCGGGACTGTACCCAAAAACCACCGTTTTGCACGTCCTCTTGGACGTGGTAAGATGGAAATCAAAGCACAGTGGGAACCACACAAGACTCTATGACGATCTCGGGTCAACAGACTACTCAGTACCAGTGTCACCAGAGAACTGCCATCTGACGTGAGGTATAATACCATCTGGGAGTTCTCGGCGAGTCCGTCCAGTGTACCCAGTCTCTACTGAGCACCCGTATATCATCTCTGATGTCAAACACCAATGGATATGGGATCATCCATCGCCCATCTGTATGGGTCGAGAAGGTATACGCTAGTCTACTCTGGTATATCGATGCCCCGTCTCGATACACCCATGACTAGGGACTTTGAAGGATGTACTTATGGACTACCATGTCCCCACTAGTATGATCCGCATCATAGTCCAGGTAGTCAAGTACAGATCCTAAGGGCTTTACCAACATGTAACAGAGAGACAATCAGCATACACGTTAAGGTAAAGTTCAACCAGATAGCATACTATCATGTCGAGCAAGAAAGTCCTCCCTATATATGTCCCAGCATCCACTACAATATACATCCTATGTACAGTAATGGCCTCTAGGGCATACATATAACTAACAATCTCCCACTTGCACTAGGGCCATCTGTAGCAGTGGTTTGAAGTATCTCATACTCAACCATCCCATAAAAGTCTCTCTCTGGGAACAGGCCTTTGTGAGTGGATCCGCTGTGTTGTCCTCTGAGTCTACTCTCCAAACCTCGATCACCCTGGAGATCAACCATCTCCATGATCAAGTGATACTGCCTTAGAATATGTCTGGATCACTGATGGGACCGGTGTTCCTTGGCATAAGCCACAACTCCATTGTCTCACAATGGTAGGAACATAGTTCATCTCATGAACCAATATATACCCAAACAGCCTCTTTGGTAGCATCTTAAGTAGCGATGTATCGTGCCTTTATCGTCTAGTATGTCACGGTATTTAGCTTGGAACTCTTCCAACATACCGTCCCTTTACTGAGGGTAAAGACAATGCCTGCGACTGACACTCAGTCGTCTTTATCACCCTGGAACCCTTCCAGTGATTCTCCCCAGGATCGTTTGATACCATCTCACTACAACTAGTGAGAATCCTAACATCCAATTAAATCTATCTCATAGATCCAAAATCCAGGATTTAGGAGGTATCACTTTGATCCTATTGGAGAATCCTTGTGATAAGCGGAGATCGACCGAGCGTAGCATAGGAAACTCCTTCCCTATCAAGAGTATGTCATCCACGTACTCTATGAGGATCACCACCATACTCCCTACTACCTTTTTGTTTATACAAGGTTGATCTACCATTTTGATGATGTCAAACTCTTTGACTGCTTCATCAAAACAGACGTTCCAACTCCGCGATGCCTGCTTTATCCTATAAAGCATCTTGCACGCGTTTCCGCTGCTCCCACTGTCCACGAGGTCCTCTGGCTGTGTACTTATAGACGCTCTCTTCTAAACATCATTTAGAAAAGCTGTCATGACACCCAACCACCAGATATCGTAGTCATGGTATGTAGCCGTGGCAAGTAGGATCTGGATGGACTTAAGCATAGCTACTTAGAAAAGGTTTCATCATCATCCACGCCTGGTCGATGACGAAAAGCTTTAACAAGTCTAGCTTTGAAAGTCTCAACTTTTCCATCTACACCAAGTAATCTTCTCAAGATATACTTGCTCCTGATGGGGATTTAACCCTTCAGATATTGCAACTAAAGTCCATACTTTGTTGGTGTATAAGGATTCCATCTCAGATCACTAAACATCCAGCCATTCTTACGGAGTCTTACTCCTGATGGCCAGCTCGAAACTAGTTGGGTCATCATCTCATGATGCAATCCTCGCTCCCACTGTCATAGAGAAACCGAAGTATCTCTCAGGTGGGTGTGGAACCCTACTAGATCGGCGGAGAGGCTGAGGTTCGTTGGTAACTATCGAATCCTTTGGTTCTTTCAAATCATCAGCTGCAGTTTGTATAGCTGGAACATTTCCAGTTCTACATTACAGACCTTGCCTCGAGCTTGTCCGGATTTTGCTTTCAGACATAGGCCGGACAACTCCAAATCTTAACTAACTTAAGACATGGGTTCTTCCCATTCCATATCACATATGAAGCGGTAGGCAACTGATTTGATTTGAACCCTATTCAATAGGTATGCAACTTCTCAAGTGCATAACTCCCTAAAAGGAAATAGGCAACTCAGTAGTACTCATCATAGAGCACACCATATCATATAGGGTGTGATTGCTCCGCCCCGATATACCATCGTGCTATGGTGTATACGGAGGAGTAATGCTGAGAGAGAATCTCATTCTCCTTTAGAATAATACAGGAATTCCGTGCTCAAGTATTCTTCTCCTTGATCTCATCAAAGGACATAATACTTATACCCGTATTTTGGTTCTCTACTTCTCGCTTATATTCTGTGAATATCTCAAAAGGTTCGGACTTGTGTTTCAACAGGAACATATGTCTGAATCTTGAGAGATTATCAGAGAATGTAATGAAGTACAAAGAACTGGTCTTGGCATGTGTAGACAGGGGACCCACATACATCAACATGTATCATCCCAAGAGTTTACTAACTCTTTCTCTGTTTCCAATAAACGGAGCTATGGTCATCTTATCTTTGTGACATGACTGGCGAGTTTCATAAGATGTAAATTCAAACTGATTTAAATATGCATCTATACGTAACTCTAGCTAGTCGGGTTACATTGATCTGACCTAGTCTACAATGCCTCAAGAAGGATTTGTTCATTTCTGAACTCTTCCTCTTGTGTGTGTTCCATATACTAAGAACTGTAGTTTGATTTAGAACATCAATGCTTTTAGATAACGTGCCTGAACCGATCAACTTTTGATATAGGAAATGTTCAAAACATTATCCAACTATAAAAAATTTTATCATTTCTTTACTAATAAAGAGATAGATATGATTTTGTATATCAGGTTCGGTATCTAATAACATTTGTTCAGAATCAATGTATTCGGTAATACAGGGTGATAGTGACCAACAGACTTTGCTGCAACACTTGCCCCGTTTTCTGCCTCATGAAACTTATCACCCGTTCTCAGTTCTCTACCTTTCTGTAGCCCTATGTAACAGATTACATATCTGGGATCCTGATCTGGTATCATATACCCAGGACGCGGAGGATACTGAGAAACAGTTCTGTATAATGAACACACCCGAAGATGATGCATCAGCATGCACTCTCTTCGTTTGGGCGGCACGGGAATTCTGGTATTCCCCAATTTCCTGCTCTGTCTTATAACAATTATAAGTTGGAGCGGGACCAACGTTCCCTAACTCAGTATAACAAGCGGGTTCGGTCAATAATCCGTATTATTATCTTGATTAAGGCGTGATATGGTCGCTACCTGGAGAGAGAGAGAAGAAAACACTCAGCGTGCGCTCTTTCAAGAATAGATTGGTTATTATTTTATCTAATCAGGATGGCTCCCACTGCTTTTTATCAAATCTTCCTTCAAACCCTAAAAGGAAAGACTAGCCGGGATTAATTACACACTACAAGTTCGCCAATCTTTCAGCCAGGCCATTGTCGGTACTTTGAGGGAGGTCCCCCGTGCTTTCGCACGAACCTAATTACTGTAAACCTCGTTTTCCCAGAGGCGTAACCCCGTTGACACCTTTCTAGACACCTACTTGATCGGCTAATTATAATGTATAAAATTCTCCCAGGAGTAACAATTACTCGCAGCGGGTATCGGGATCCAACTATCTCATAGAAGGTATGCAATCTCATTGCAAATCTCAACACTTGAAATTCCCGATAATATTTTGCCCCTAGCAGCTTATGACCTTGGCTAAGGTCAACAAATCATAAGTGCTAGCCAAGTTCAACCCGTCATTTCCCGATTGAATTAAACCCACCCGCACGACCCTTGGCTAAGGTCAACAAAGTCGCACGACTACCCTAACTCAATCGCATCATATGCTTATACAGATAAGCACTAATCAGCTACCGCACACTACGCCTTGGCTAAGGTCAACAAACGTAGCACGAATACTAACCAGTACTTATCTGAAATGACGGAGGGCTACGACAGGTTTTTCTGAAAACCTATTGCGTAATGAACTTGATATCGTTGTAGGATCGAATGAATTTTGAAATGGAGTGTTTTTGAGGCTTTTCTAGTTTTGCTAAAGGAGTCACTCCCGGTGAAGGGATCGTCGGTCCTTTCCTCGTCGAATGAGGTGCGGGATATATCATATATATCACTGTGCAAAGCAAAAACTCTTAAAAGCAATCAAAAGACAAACCGAGTGTGTAGCATCTGCCAGTTATTGCTAAAGGAGTCACTCCCGGTGAAGGGATCTCGGTCCTTTCCTCGTCGGATGAGGTGCAGGATATATCACATATACCGCTGTGCAAAGCAAGAACTGTAGCTACCTGTTTTATTTTGAAATTCGATTCTACAACATCTTAGGTTTCTTTTATTTCATTAATCACATTAATGAAGTCCCATCATTTAAGTACCTAATCATCACAGATAGATATGACGTACACTTATGCCATCCGCATTCACCTCGATGTCCCCTCGTGCACCGTTAGGTTAGGTAACTAACGACAGAGCAGGGCAGGGCTAGCGCGGGTGTAAAACATAAGTAACATCTATATAATATATCATATATACTATATGCTATATCCATCACAGAACATCACATGATCACATCACAGATATCGCAGCAGAAGAAACATATGAAATATTGGATATACTAGGACGTCCGTGTTTTCAATACGAGCCAGTATAAAACACGGATTCCACGGTCGTGATGAATAGCCAAACCCACACCCCTAGACCCCTACGAGAGCGGCAAGCAACCCTACCAATTCTGGAGTTAGGAGACCCGGACCCGACTCCTCGAGTTGGTCTCCCACTGGACTCCAGAACCCGGTTACTTGTGCCCTCCTCCTTGGGTCTATCCTAGTGCGGAAAAGTAAATAATATACAAGAGGTGACAACTCCCGCAACCTGGAAGCGCCCCAAATAAAAGAATATTACATACAAGTTTTTACATGAATGAAAATGAAAAACACTCATCTCACATAAAAACCCCCGGCTATTCAAACACGACGATCCAATATAACATATCCAGCAACACATAACATCACATGTCATCAACGTAAGTAAATATGTCCATCCCAATTGTCGTTGACATATAGCAACGAAACCGGCGATATCACATATTACACTTACGGTCACAGAAAAGAAAGTGTAAAACTACAACAGTTGGAATCCGCAATCTTTATAGACATCGCATGCCTAATCAAATGAACTCCTTAGACATCGCATGCCTAACAATTATAAACCCCGCATTTTAGTCTCAAAATCGAAAACACTTTTCAATATCAAGTCGGGCAATTCAACAAGATTCCCGACATCCTGATCGAATGCTCGTCGCAAACTTCAGTAGACGGCCGCACCCCCGATACCGTCGACGAAGTGCACCAAGGCGGAACACCGCTACCGCGAGCACCCGAACGGATGCTTTCGGCGACGGGGTTCTCCTACAGTCACTTGGTCGGGGCTATGGAGTGAGGCTGTCTATTAAGTTTACCCGGCGAGTATCCGCGTACGCTACGTGATTGCGACGGACTTTTGATCACATCAAAATTCCGTGGCAACCGATCAAGTGAGACTAAACTGCTACGTTTATAACATTCATTTAGTTATCATATAACTTATTGTGAATTCCAATTATTGTATCCCATTCCAGATAAATAGAAAATGTTAAACTTTCCGATCGAACATTCTAACATCCAAGTTTTCCCGATACAGATCAACACATGAAACTAGTCTAACAACATTCAGTTCGTACCTCAGTACCAACGGTCCAGCCGTAGAAGGGTCAAGCCAACGCCTCACATGTGGCACGCCGTACTGCCCCAAACCCGAAGGTTCAAAGGGCAGTTCAAGACGGTCACATAATCGAGTTAAGGTTTGTGTCTTCTAGAGGGACCATCGCGTTACTTGCACTACTTAGAACGTCGTTAAACTACGGAAAAATCCAACACTTGGAAATTTCCCGACAGGGGAAAAATTGGGTATTTATATCCGGTCGAACTTTTTAACATATTCTATAATTTATCCGGAAAGCCACACAGACAAAATTTGATATCCCGATCGAAACACCGAATCCCCAAAACAACTGCAGAATTTCAACTCTGTAAAAAATATTAAAAATTCCCAGAAAATCCAGTACATAAAACTAAGAATTACTGTATAAAAATTTTTAAAATTGGAGGTCGTACGGCCGCTCATCCGCGGCCTGAGACAACAGGAAGGCCGCGGATCCGCGCCTTGAATAACGAAATAACCCCTCAAATTTAAACAGTAATTCTTATATTATTTCACTGAGTTCTCTGAATATTTTTAATATGGAAAAAACCACGTTTTCTGAAATCGTCCAGAGAGCATATTTTGGGGTCGTGTTTTGGTTCGATCGGACTTCAAATGTCGTCTGGACTTCGCCTAAGGCTCTAGCTAGGCTCTGATACCACTGTAGGGTTCCTAGGCACTCCCAAGAGGTCTCACAAGGCATCGAACATGCCAAATTAAAATTTTACGGTGCCTACAAACCCTAAACTACGGATCGATAACTAGATGTCTAGGCGAAAAAGAACTAGTTAACACTTAAGTATTGGGAATACGGAAATACAACCTTTGTAGATCCGGTCCTCCACCTCCACGGCTCCGCAACGAGGTCGTCTCCGCTGTCCAAATCAAATCCGGGCTCTAGGATCGGCTTCGTCGGAGAATGTGCAAGCTAGGTCGTCGATGTCCATGCCGAAGATGATCTACGTCGAGGCATCACTAGATCAAGCTCACAACTTCACCAAGTCATGAAACTTGTGAAGTAAACACACTCTACTACTTGGCAAGAGGTAGAGGATGAAGAAATAGGAGTTGGGTTGACTTTAGAATTGGATTTCTCACTTGTTTGCTCAATTCACCATTGATGGAGGTGAAGCTTTTCTTCTTGAAGTCAAGGAAGAAGAAGAAGAAGCTTATGATAAGTTAATTAGAAAAAGAAAAGAAAATAATCAAAACTTATCATAACTAAACCATGGTAAAGTGTAGAGATTGAACTAGGGTTAAAACAAATGGTTAGGTTAAGCATGAGATAAGAATGGTGGACAAAGTCAAAGGTTCATGAATCTTCAACTACAATCCAAAACAAGCCACCATTCTTCTCATTTCATTTTCCAAAAAGAAAATAAATAAATAAATAAATAAATAGATATGAAAAACAAAACCCTAACCATTTGAATAACCATGGTTTAATCTTTACACAAACTCAAGTTAGCATGCATCATCAAACATGATACATACAAGTGCACAAAAACATATCGCATATGCAATGCGCACGAACCAAGTGAGAAAATCCGTCTAAAGTGAACCGATACTATTTAATGCAAAGTAATATATCAAATATATAATTATACATTAAATCATTAAATCAACACTTGATTCAATGATCCGGTCATGCGCACATAACCGACTGGTATCATTAGTAACATCTTATCGAATCAACACTTGATCCGATAACCCGGCTATATCGCATATAACCGATCAATGTCACATCGCGAGAATCGAATACAGTATCACATACTCGTATTATTCTCGGTCCCGCACATATCTCATATGCGCTCCTATTTCGTTTCGCTTGAGCCAGGAAACCTTTGTGTAGGACTCTAAAGACTCGTCAATACGCCGGCAGCAGATGATGATCATATCAAACACCCACAAGCCGCAAGCGGTCTGCTAAACGTAACGGCCACCCGGGTATTGAGCGATCTGAAGATCAACGAGCAAGCCCGCTCACACTCCAGTGAATCCGACCAGTAACACTACCGTACAGTCCGGTCTGATCGTCTGATATGTCGCATATCTCGCCTAGGGATGGTAAACGTCAGACCCTAATAGCTCGATAAGTCGTGTCGATATGAGGTCTATAACTGTTCGAGAAACTACTGGTAACACTTACCAGTAAATCTCAGCAACCCTGGCCAGGGATTTCCTGTTATAGCCAATCGAACACAGCGCAACATCAACTCCCTATACCGGGAGAGACGAATCCCCTCCTATCGCTCATTGCCTCCATGTGACTCGGGACTGTATCCAAAAACCACCGTTTACCACTCCCTCTTGGACGTGGTAAGATGGAAATCAAAGCACAGTAGGAACCACACAAGACTCTATGACGATCTCGGGTCAACAGACTACTCAGTACCAGTGTCACCAGAGAACTGCCATCTGACGTGAGGTATAATACCATCTGGGAGTTCTCGGCGAGTCCGTCCAGTGTACCCAGTCTCTACTGAGCACCCGTATATCATCTCTGATGTCAAACACCAATGGATATGGGATCATCCATCGCCCATCTGTATGGGTCGAGAAGGTATACGCTAGTCTACTCTGGTATATCGATGCCCCGTCTCGATACACCCACGACTAGGGACTTTGAAGGATGTACTTATGGACTACCATGTCCCCACTAGTATGATCCGCATCATAGTCCAGGTAGTCAAGTACAGATCCTAAGGGCTTTACCAACATGTAACAGAGAGACAATCAGCATACACGTTAAGGTAAAGTTCAACCAGATAGCATACTATCATGTCGAGCAAGAAAGTCCTCCCTATATATGTCCCAGCATCCACTACAATATACATCCTATGTACAGTAATGGCCTCTAGGGCATACATATAACTAACAGTCATGACACCCAACCGCCAGATATCGTAGTCATGGTATGTAGCCGTGGCAAGTAGGATCTGGATGGACTTAAGCATAGCTACTTAGAAAAGGTTTCATCATAATCCATACCTGGTCAATGATGCAAACCTTTAACAAGTCTAGCTTTGAAAGTCTCAACTTTTCCATGTACACCTAGTAATCTTCTCAAGATATACTTTCTCCTGATGGGGATTTAACCCTTCAGATAAAGCAACCAAAGTCCATACTTTGTTGGTGTATAAGGATTCCATCTCAGATCGATAAGCATCCAGCCATTCTTACAGAGTCCCACTCCTGATAGCCTGCTCGAAACTAGTTGGGTCATCATCTCATGATGCAATCCTCGCTCCAACTGTCATAGAGAAACCGAAGTATCTTTCAGTTGGGTGAGGAACCCTACTAGATCGGCGGAGTGGCTGAGGTTCGTTGGTTGCTATTGAATCCTTTGGTTCTACCAAATCATCAGCTGCAGTTTGTATAGCTGGAACTCCTTCCAGTTCTACCTTATGACCACTAATTTCTTCACAACAAATTCCCTTTCACAAAGGTGGCATGCTGAGAAACAAAATATCTTTTGTTCTTCGGTTTGGTAGAAGATATTCCCTTGCGAATGCTTGGGATATCCAACAAACTTCTACAAAACTGACTTTGCCTCGAGCTTGTCCGGATTATGCTTTTAGACATAGGCCGGACAACCCCAAATCTTAACAAACTTAAGATATAGGCTCTTCTATTTCCATATCTCATATGAAGTGGTAGGCAACTGATTTGATCGGAAACCTATTCAATAGGTATGCAACTTCTCCAGTGCATAACTACCAAAAGGAAATAGGTAACTCAGTAGTACTCATCATAGAGCACACCTTATCACATAGGGTGTGATTGCTCCGCCCCGATACACCGACGTGCTGTGGTGTATTCGGAGGAGTAATGCTGAGAGAGAATCTCATTCTCCTTTAGAATAATCCAGGAATTCCGTGCTCAAGTATTCTCCTCCTTGATCACATCAAAGGACATAATACTTATACCCGTTTTGGTTCTGCTTCTAACTTATATTCTGTGAATATCTCAAAAGCTTCGGACTTGTGTTTCAACAGGAACATATGTCTGAATCTTGAGAGATCATCAGAGAATGTAATGAAGTACAAAGAACCGGTCTTGGCATGTGTAGACAGGGGACCTTCATACATCAACATGTATCATCCCAAGAGTTCACTAACTCTTTCTCTGTTTCCAATAAAAAGAGCTATGGTCATCTTATCTCTGTGACATGACCGGCAAGTTTCACAAGATGTAAATTCAAACTAATTTAAATATGCATCTCTATGTAACTTTAGCTAGTCAGGTCGCATTGATATGACCTAGTCTACAATACCTCAAGAAGGATTCGTTCATTTCTGAACTCTTCCTCTTGTGCGTGTTCTGTATACTAAAAACTGTGGTTTGATTTAGAACGTGAATGTTTTTAGATAACGTGCCTGAACCGATCAACTCTTGATATAGGAAATGTTCAAAACATTATCCAACAATACAAAATTATATCCTTTCTTTACTAATAAAGAGACTGATATGATGTTGTATATCAGGTTCGGTATCTAATAACATTCGTTCAGAATCAATGTATTCTGGTAATACAGGGTGATAGTGACCAACAGACTTGGCTGCAACACTTGCACCGTTTCTATCTGATGAAACTTATCACCCGTTCTCAGTTCTCTACCTCTCTGTAGCCCATGTAACAAATTACATATGTGGGATCCTGATCCTGTATCTCATACCCAGGACGTAAAGGATACTGAGAAACAGTTCTCTGTAATGAACACACCCGAAGAAGATGCATCAACATGAACTTTCTTCATTTGGGCAGCACGGGAATTCTGGTAATCCCCTATTTCCTGCTCTGTCTTATAATATTTATAAGTTGGAGCGGGACCAACGTTCCCCATCTCAGTATAACAAGCGGGTTCGGTTAATACATCTGTATTATTATCTTGATTAAGGCATGCCATTGTCGCTACCTGGAGAGAGAGAGAAGAAAACACTCTGCGTGCGCTCTTGCAAGATCGGATTGGTTATTATTTTATCTAATCAGGATGGCTCCCACTGTTTTTATCAAATCTTCCTTCAAACCCTAAAAGGAAAGACTAGCCGCGATTAATTACACCCTACAACTTCGCCAATCTTTCAGCCAGGCCAGTGTCGGTACTTTGAGGGAGGTTCCCCATGCTTTCGCACGGACCTAATTAAAGTAAACCTCGTTTTTCCAGAGGCGTAACCCCGTTGACACCTTTCTAGACACCTACTTGATCGGCTAATTGTAATGTGTAAAGCTCTCCCAGGAGTAACAATTACTCGCAGTGGGTATCAGGATCCAACTATCATATAGAAGGTATGCAATCTCATTGCAAATTTCCACACTTGAAATTCCCGATAATTTCACCCCTAACTTGCTATGACCTTGACGAAAGCCAACAAACCATAGCCCGCTAGTCAAGTTCAACCCGTACATTTCTTGACTGAATTAAACCCACCCACACGACCCTTGACGAAAGCTAACAAAGTCGTAAGACTACCCTAATCCAATCGCATCATATGCAGCAGATAAGCAGCATATAGCTACCGCACACTACACCTTGACGAAAGCCAACAAATGTAGCATGAATACTATATACAACTTATCTGAAATGACGGAGGGCTACGACAGGTTTTTCTGAAAACCTATTGCGTCATGAACTTGATATCGTTGTAGAATCAAATGATTTTAAAATGGAGTGTTTTTGAGGCTTTTTACTAGTTTCGCTAAAGAGGTCACTCCCGGTGAAGGGATCTCGGCTCTTTCCTCGTCGAATGAGGTGCAGGATATATCATATATATCACTGTGCAAAGCAAGAACTAGAAAAGCAATAAAAAGACAAAACCGAGGGGTGTAGCATCTGCCAGTCATTGCTAAAGGGGTCACTCCCGGTGAAGGGATCTCGGCCCTTTCCTTATCGAATAAGGTGCAGGATGTTCTACAAGGAACACCGCGATGCAAAGCAAGAACTGTAGCTACCTGTTTTTGAAAATTTGATTCCACAACATCTTTTAGGTTTATTTTCTTTCATTAATCACATTAATGAAGTCCCATCATTTAAGCACCTAAACATCACAGATAAATACGACGTACACTTATGTCATCCGCATTCGCCTCGATGTCCCCTCGTGCACCATTAGGTTAGGTAACTAGCGGCAGAGTGGGGCAGGGCTAGCACGGGTGTAAAACATAAGTAACGTCTATATAATATATCATATATACTATATACAGTATCTATCACAACATATCAAATGATCACATCACAGATATCGCAGCAGAAGAAACATATGAAACATTGGATATACTAGGACGTCCGTGTTTTATTTTGAGCCTCTATAAAACACGGATTCCACGGTCGCGATGAATAGCCAAACCCACACCCCTAGATCCCTACGAAAGCGGAAAGCAACCCTACCAATTCTAGAGTTAGGTGACCCGGACTCGACTCCTCGAGTTGGTCTCCCACTGTACTCCAGAACCCGGTTACTTGTGCTCTCCTCCTTGGGTCTATCCTAGTGCGGAAAAGTAAATAATATACAAATGGTGACATCAACCTCATCCCGGAAGTGCCCTAATAAAAGAATATTACATACATGAATGAAAATAAAAACTCTAATCTCACATAAAAACCCCGGCTATTCAGAACGCGACGATCCAATATAACATATCCAGCAACACATAACATCACATGTCATCAACGTAAGTAAATATGCGCATCCCAATTGTCGTTGACATATAGCAACAAAACCGGCGATATCACATATTTCACTTACGGTCGCAGAAAAGAAAGTGTAAAACTACAACAGTTGGAATCCACAACCTCCTTGGACATCACATGCCTAACAATTATAAACCCCGCATTTTAGTCCCTATATCGAAAACACTTTTCAATATCTAGTCGGGCAATTCAACAAGATTCCCGATACGTGATCGAATGCTCGTCGCAAACTTTAGTAGACGGACGCACCCCCGGATGCCGTCGACGAATTGCACTAAGGTGGAACACCGCTGCCGCGAGCATCCGAACGGATGCTTTTGGTTATGGGGTTCTTCTACAGCCACTTGGTCGGGGCTATGGGGCGTGGCTATTTATTAATTTTACCCAGCGAGTATCCGTGTACTCTACGTGACTGCGACGGACTTTTGATCGCATCAAAATTCCGTGGCAACCGATCATTTGAGACTAAAGTGCTATGTTTATAACATCTAAATTAGTTATCTCATAACTACTTATGGATTCCAAATATTGTATCACATTCCAGATAAATAGGCAATGTTAAACTTTCCGATCGAATGATCAAACACCCAAGTTTTCCAAATAGTTCTCAACACTTGAGGGGAGTTTAAAAACATCCATCACATGCCATGGTACCAATGGTCCAGCCGTAGAAGGGTCAAGCCAACGCCTCACATGTGGCACGCCGTACTGCCCCAAACCCTAAGGTTCAAAAGGCAGTTCAAGACGGTCACATGATCGAGTTATGGTTTGTTGTCTTCTAGAGGGTCCATCGCGTAACTTGCACGATCTAGACGTTCTTAAACAAACGGAAAAATCCAACACTTGGAAATTTTCTGCGTCGGGAAAAAGTGAGTTGTTGATAATCGTTTGAACTTTTTAATACTTTCTAAATATCCGGAAAACAAAACGAAATTAAATATTCCGATCGAATCAACGAATACAAAATAATTCCCAGAACACTCAACTAATGAGTCAGGTTAAAAATTCCCAGAAAACTATACATGCAGCTTTGGTCATTACTGCATAAAGAACCTTCCCTAATACCGTATTTCTGCCGCGGAACCGCCGCAAAAAGTAGCTTATTTCCACGGTTCCGCGGCCACGTGGAGGGATAAGGGGCCCGTTTTTCATTGTAATTCTTAGAAAACCCTGCTGAATTTTTTAGGCATTTTTAATACTGAAAATTCCCAGTATTGAAAATTTTTCCGGAGAGGGGGTTAAATTGACGTTTTCGGGTTCGATCGGAGTTTTAACTTCGTAAACACATCGCCTAATGCTCTAGCTAGGCTCTGATACCACTGTAGGGTTACTAGGCACACTAAGGAGGTTCTACATGGCATCAACCATGCCGGATTAAAATTTTAGCCGTGCCGAATAACTCTAAACAAGATCGTTGCTAGAAAATTAAGGTTTCATATGCTAGTAAATCACATTTACACTAAGTGAATACGAAATACAACCTTTGTAGATAGGTCCTTCACTTCTAAAGCTCCTTGTTGTAGTCCCTTCGCTGCGATCATGTGCTCCCGGACTCTCGGACGGCTCCATGAGAAAATTGCAACGATATTGCTTGAAGTCTTCGAGGCCGAAGATGACCTACATCGAGGGAATACGAACTCAAGCTTATACTTCACTAACCAAAGAATTAGTGAAGCAAACACCTTAAACTAAAGTGCTAGTCTAGTAGAGGATGGTGAAATAGGAAATGGGTACACTTTAGAATTTGATTTCTCACTTTGGTTCTCTCTCTTTTTCAAACCCTAGAAAGAATTTCAAGGAGGAAGAAGATGAGCTCAAAATGAGAATGAAACTTGATCAAGAGAGAGAAAATGAGCTAACCATGGTGAGTGAGTATCATATACTAACTCATGTAGAGACATTACCATAGCTAATTATAGTGGTTAGGTTAGTTAATATCTTAAGTAAAACAAAACTAGTGGACTAAGTCAATGCAACATAAGCTTCATGAAGCTTCATTCATATTAACTCATTATCCACTAATTTTAGAATTACTTTAAATATAAAACTTAATACTATAATAAGTATGGTATAAGTCTTATACACCCATGTAATGTGTATCAACAACCATGATACAATATGTACACTAATAAATGTTAGTGTATATGCCCTAGAGGCCATTACTGTATCATACTAGTTTGTATATTACTTAATGAAAGCTTGGGATATTCACCTTGTACAGACAATCTTGCTCAAAATAGTAGTATGCTACTTGGTTTGTTTCTACTTTAATGTGTACGTGTGTTTATTTTAGTATATCACCTATACACATTAGTAGAGCCCTTAGGATCTTTGCTTGATTACCAGCGTTGTGATGGCAGTCACACTCGTGGGGGCTGGGTAATTCACAAGCACATCCTTATGCAGGTCCCTAGTCGTAGGACTATCGAGACAGGGCATCGATACTCCGGAGTAGACTTGTGTATGCGCTTCTCATCCCAGTGTGGGAGACGGTCTGTCCCACAGCCGTCGGTACGTCGTACTTGAGATAGTATGCGGATGCTCGTTAGGTTACGAGTACACTGGACAGGACTCGTCGGGAACTGTTGGTTGGTACTATACCTTGTAAGTGCACGGCGGCGCCCCGGCCTCCATCCCGAGGCCAATTGCGGAAGCGATGGTTAACTTTAAATTTTCTTGAACCGGCACCACCGCGCACTAAAACCCGTATCGGGCCATTAACTAGTCCTAGCTAACTAAAAGATGGGAAGAGAGATATACCGAGTGATCCGTGTCCTCCGGTCTTCTCGCCGTCGTCCTGATCTCCCGCGGAATATCCGGTCTCCACCTCCTCGGCGGAAGGGAACAACGTCGCCTGCTTCTTTTACGGGCTCCCACCTCTATACCGAGGCAACTCACGCACGAAGTTGGCGAGTCGACGTGCCCAAGGTTTGCTGTAGAATATAGTGAAGATCTATATGTTTCATTTGGGGTTTACGGAGGTTGCCTTTTGGTGGAGGAATGATATGTAGTTTGGAGATGGAACTTGTGGGAATTTTGCAAAGCCAAATGAATAAAAACTCCACACATGAACAATGGGCAGCCCCTTCCTCTATGTGGGCGGCCATCACCAAAATGGTGAGAGAGAAGAGGAAAAAGAGAGTGTGGTGAGTGTGTGAATGAGTGAGCCAACCAATAATCCAAGGGAGAGAGAGAAAAGGCTATCAGGCTCAAGCATGATAACAAGCTAAAACCAACACTCCACCACAACCATCATGATACCACAAAAGTCAAGTCATCATGGAGTCAAAAAAAGTCAATGGATGGTGCACCATCATGAAAACCATCATGATGTAAAAATGCAAAGAACCCCCTCCACTAATGCTTATTTGCACAAATGCAAATAAGCCCTCCTCCACCAATGTTCGGCCAATGAAATATACAAAGAAATATGGCCGAAACGAAAAGCAAACTGGCAACTCCAGAAAAATGGTCCCGTAATAAATTACAGGAAAACCCCGATACTGTGCATACACACCCGCATTTGTATTCCGACCGAAACACAAATGTAATGAAACAAAATCTACACTGTACTATACTATGATCCGGCTTAAACCAAAGCCGGCTAGTAATATACGTTCGATCCTGATCCGTGCAATACCACACGTATCTGATCGAACCCTGCCACGTCTCCATACGGTCTCTACAGCGTTTCGCCCGAGAGCTTGAGTAACTGAATGTGGGGGACTCTAAAGACTCGTCAACACCTTGGTTGTAGATTTAACCACTCGCACGTCAGAGGTATAAGCCAATACGTAACGGGCTACCAGGTATTGACCAAAAGGGACGTCGATGAGCGAACTCATCCTGACACCCTACCGAGCCTGTCAGTGACAATATCCGTACAGTCCGGTCCGTTCGTCTATGAGCATCGCATGGCGGGCCTAGGGGGTTGGTAAAAGTCAGACCCCCAAAAGCGGTACAAGTCGTGTCGGAGTGTAGCCCAGAACACCCTGAGATACTACTGGAATACCTACCAGTAAATCTCCTGCCTCGGCCGAGGGCTTCGTGTAATGGCTCTCCTAGACACAGCGCGACCTCACCCCCAATACCGGGAGAGACGAACCCCTGAAGATCCGCTCACTGCCTCCATGTGGCTCGGGAATGTACCCAACTAAAACCTGTTTTCACGTCTCCTTTGAGCGTGGTAGGGTAGTAATCAAAGTACAGTGGGAACTCACACGAGACAAATGACGATCCCCAGGTCGATGAACTAACCTGTACACATGTCACCAGGGAACTGCTATCTGACGTCAGGTATAAGACCAACTAGCATGTTCCCGGCGAGTCCTGTCCGGTGTACTCATAACCCAATGAGCACCTGTATACATCTTAGGTGAACCAACTGACACCAGTGGCTTATGAGACCGGCCACCGCCACTCGTCGGGGTCTCGACTGTATACACTAGTCTACTCTGGAGTATCGATGCCCTGTCTCGAAACTCCCACGACTAGGGACCTTTTAAGAATGTGCTTATAGACCCCAGCTCCCACTTATATGATTGCCCTCATACTGCTGGTGGTCAAGCAAGAATCCTAGGGGCTCTATCAACGTGTAATAGCGACATGTCAAGTCACCTAAAGCAGTACACGATGATAAAGATAAACCAGATAGCATACTATCATCTCGAGTAAGACTGTCCTACTGGGACAGGTCCTCCCTCAATCATTGCAATCACGTGCATGTGATCCAATAATTTACTCTGAGGGCACTATCTCCAACAATCTCCCACTTGCACTCAAGGCTAATTATTGCGATGTTGCATACTCACAGCCCGTGTGATACCGAACACCCAACTCCTCCACTAGTCAGTCTCACAAAGCTCGTTTGCGAAACTATTACGTTCGAGGAATAGCCTTAGTGAGTGGATCCGCTTTGATGTTTCTTTCTATGTCTCTCTAAATCTCAAGTTCGCGGAGAAACCTATCTCCCGAAATGAGCAATACCTGTCTTAGAATGTGTCTGGATGTCTGATGGGACCTAGCTCATAAATGAACTCCAAATCCAAACTTCTTAGACTGTATCGTCAACTGAACTTAATCAGTATGCTGCGCCATGCCACCCTCAGTATTTCCTTGGACCACCTATCCAAAATACTGCCCCTCGTCAGAAGGAAAACTATAACTCTGACAACCTCCTTGTCGTCCAGGTCACCTTGGAAGCCTGGAATGATAACTGTCTCCCGAATGAGGCTGTCGTTATCATATCCCTAGAACATCCACTTATGTTCTAAAACTGCTCCTGACTGTTTCTCTAGGATAGGATCAATGTCAACTTATTGCATGTAGTGCAAGAACAACATCTGGTGTGGTACTTGACATTTCTTGATTGACTCAATTTCCTAAGCAAGTGATCCGCCAATCATGCACATCCCTCTCTCCTTTAGTCTGTAAGACACCTTTAGAGAGGGTGACTCCATTACCTGCAGGTACACTACCGTGCCAGGAGTCGTCCATTCTAAATACTCTTAGAATGCTGTCTAAGTACCCTGATTGGGAAACCACCCAAATCTAGATCTAAAACCATAGATCTAGTAACCAGTATGTCTGATATAATGTCCAAATCCCATGTGGAGAAACCACTGTGTGACGACCAAAGTATAACCGATCGTAGTAAAGGAGTATCTTTTCCTATTCTGTGTATGTCATCCAAATACCATGACATCATACCCTACTACCTTCTTAACAGATCCATCCGCTATTCTGATGAAGTCAGACCTATGACTGTCACATCAGAAATTGATGATCTTTCTCCGCTATATCTGCTTTAGTCTATAAATAGATATAAGCTACCTGTCCACCAATTCTTCCGCTGCTCCCACTGACTACGACAACCCTCTGGCAGAGTCATATAAACGTACACTTCTAAAGCAAATTTAGAACGGCGCTATACTCATCCTCCTGCCGGGTTTCACAGTCTGGAACAACAGCAATGGCAAGTGTGGGTAAACAAGAACTTCCCTGTCACCGTCCTTGAGGCTACTGGAGTACCTCTCGGGTGCCTGAAGTTACTCACCGTATCTGCGGAGTGGCTAATGGAATGTCAAACCAGATTGAAACTTTAGGTTCCTATGAAATCTTCAGTAATCGTTTGTGGTTATGGAATCACTTCCAGTTCTACCATACTCCCACTACTGTTTTCTGAAAAAATCCATTTTTAATAAAACTGTGGTGAGTCTAGAACAATATCGCTATTGTTCTTCCAGATGGTAGAAAGTCAACCCTCGTCATAGCCTGGGTCAACCCACAAACAGCCATTACAGAAACGTGCCTTGAGTTATCCAGAGTCTGGTTTTAATCATAAGCCAGACAACTCCCCGTACCTTAACATCGTTAAGATATGAACTGTTCTATATCCAATATAGAATCAGAGGCACTGATTTAATTGAATCAGATTCAAATCATGCAGCTATCTCCAGTGCATGTCAACTAAATGGAAGGAGGCCGATCAGTGTTACTCAACTTAGGAATGCTTCCAATTATGAATAACCTGAAAGAGAAGCAAGATCTCTTAATCATTACTATCATCTGAATACCATACACAAGTATCTACATCTTCGATCACTATGAAGAATCCCGATACTTGCAATACCTGGTTCTCTACTTTATTCAAATACCTATAACTTCTCAAAATTCGGACCCTGTGTTTCCACGAAACACGTGTCTAAAAACTAGAGAAGTGATAAGTAAACCGAATATAGTACGAGGACCAACCCCTCTGTCCTGATGGCCTGGACAACATACAATACTCTGTATAAGTCCCTTGAGTCTGATAACTCATTCCCTGTGTGTCGTAGGTTGAAAACTGTACTTATGGTTAAGAAGAATTACACCGCTGTTTAATGCTCCTTACCTAACCATCCACTGATATAGGTAAATGTCACTGACATAATTTCAAAAAGATATATCTCACTCTATAAAAATAGAAGTACAGATGTATCGATTTGAAATTGGTGCATAACAGCGGATATTCAAAACCAAATACTTGCCGACTGGCAAACAACCTAGGTGACTTCCTCAAATATCACCGATTACAACGAATCCCGACATAATGAGGATGATCACCCAATTCCCAATAACTTACTCCCACTCATCATCTGTAAAACCATACAGATATGAGAATCATACCTGGTAAATACATACCCTGGAGTAAGGACTAATTGGGAAATCAGTTTTCCTTTAACAGTACACAGTGAAACTGAAACATTGAAATATTTCGATGGGGTATCCCGGTATTCTTAGTAATGCCTCTTCCAGATTCACAACTGTAACCGTATAATTCATTACCATCTTTCCAAATCCCTTTCTATGTCTTTAGTCATTACCTTCAGTACACCACTTTAGGCCAAATGGTTTTCTTCCTTCCCTACCGTTCGACATCAGCCTATGGTTTGGAAGAAGACTATCCAATGAACATAATGGGTGTACTGTCCTAATCCTAGGAGCACTCGCAATGCGAGAGAAGGTGAGGATAAAAGACAACCGAATAAACCTTATTCCTATTTCTCCTGAACCAGAATCCATCCCCGAACCGGAACAAGTTCCTTTCGAGTTCGTATATAACCATACGATGGAGTATCCAATAAACTGTGGATCTTCGTAGTGATACGGAGTGTTATGGAGAAATACAAAGGTGATTTAGGATTGGCGAAGAAATACTTGGTTTGGTCGTGAATAGCAGTCGCAGTTTACTTTGCCCTCTTACTAATCCCTTTATTTGTCTTTACATAATACCTTATGTACACCATCGTTAGGCTAATTGATTTTCTTCATTCTCTACCGGTCGGCACCAGCCTAAGGTTTGGAAGAAGACTATCCAATTTGCGTAATAGGTGTACTATCTCCTAAACCAAGGAGTGCTCGCAACCCGAGAGAAGGTAAAAGGAAAAGACAACTGAATAGTCCTATCCGTTTTCTTCAGAACCGGAAACCATCCTCGAATAAATTCTTTCGAGTTCGTATCTAACCATACGATGGTTCTGTCCAATGGAAGTGGACGTTCGTAGCAATACGAAGTGTCCTGGAGAAAAGGGTAAAAGTAGGAGTGGCAATGAGGTTTGCAACTCTGACAATCCAAAAGCCAGTGTTTAAGAAGGTTCGGTTAATTTTGGTCACTGAGTCATAGTCTTAGGGTCGGGTCAATGGTCGCTGCCAAAGAGAGAGAGAAAAGAAACACTCAGCGTGCACTCTAACCTAGATCAGAATGATTTCCAATTTATCTAATCTGGAAACCTTCAACTGTACCGTCAAATTCTCCTCCAAACCTGAAAGAATAATTAGTCGGGATTACCCGAGGAGTAAACCAACTCATCAGTGGGAATCGGGATCCAACAATCATCCATGACAATGTGACGGAATCCGCTTACGTTATCACACTCCAGAAGATATGCGCATATCTGGCAAGTTTCAGTTTCTTTAGAAACTCCCGATGTGATTTTTACCCCATGCTCTTATGACCTTGGCATGAGGTCAAAATATCATAAGTCACATGTCAAGTTCTGCCCATCATTATCCAGGTTAATTTGAACCCACCCGTACATACCCTTGACGCAGGCTAAAATAGTAGTACGACTGTCCTAAACCAACGCATCTATCTATGCAACAGATAAATACCCGGCAGCTACCAAACACTATGCCTTGGCGTGAGGTCAAAATACATAACTTGAATACTACCGAATATTTAAATGAAATGATGGAGGGCTACGAATGGTTTCTGGCGAAAACCTTTAACGTAATGAACTTGATATCGTTGAAGGAACTGATAGCTTTTTAGAAAATATAGTGGCGAAAACCTTTGCTAAAGAGGTCACTCCCGGTGAAGGGATCTCGGCTCTTTCCCCGTAGAATGAGGTGCAGGATATTCCAACTGAATACCACGGTGCAAAGCAAAAGTAATCGGCTATTGTGAAGTCATTGCCCTGACGCAAACTTTTTTTTTCTCAAGGGGTCACTCCCGGTGAAGGGATCTCGGCCCTTGCCTCGTCGACTGAGGAGCAGGATATTCCAACCGAATACCATGATGCAAAACAAAAGTGAACGTCCTTGCAACAACAGCTTTTTGAAAAGTGTTCCAACAACATCAGATTAGGTTTGTTTTTAACTTGCATTGATCCGAATCAACGCAGTCCCATCAATTGATCACACCACAAAGAACGAAAATATACTGATGTACGTATATGCCATCCGCATTCGCCACTGGGTCCCGTCATTATCCGTTAGGTTAGCTAACTAACGACAGAGCGGGGACTGGACTAGCGCGGATGCAAAACATATACAACATCTAGTAATATATATACCAATATATTATAATTTGCTCAAGGCGTGATAAAAATGCAACATCACAGAAATGTACAGCATCACAGAACAATACAGATATCTGGGATCCCCGGGTTTCACAGAGCCACTACTGAAACCCGACGTTCCCCTGGTCGTGTGGATAGCCTATGCAATGAAATCCTAGACCCCTATGGGCGCGGCAAGTTACCCACCAAAACCTGAAGCGAGGCAGCCCCCTTAAGTAACGTGAATGGACCACTCAGCACTTCACGGAATCCGGTAACTTGGGCACCCCTTCTGGGTCAACCTGTACCCCCTACGAGTGCGGCGAATAGCCCGCCAATTCTAGAGTGAAGCCCCCTCCGTCTCAATGCCATGAGATGCGGGCTTGTTGCCCTCTAGAACCCGGCTATCCGTGCATCCCTCCGCGGGGTAATCCTAGTACAGAAAGTAAAATATACATACAACGGGTACATCGACCGCAACCTGGCCGTGCCCCAAAATAATAATACAATCAGGCAGTGACGACAGTTCACATGTCGGACGCTCGCCCCGCAATATCAAATGTACATAATACAACAAAAACTATACTAGCATTGCATCCAGGCTATCCCCCACGACCGATCCGCAACATCACAGCAATACACAGAACATCAACGTGAAAGTCCCGTTCGCAAATCCGTCTAACCGGGCTATAGCAGTTAGACAGGATTTACCGATCAAGTCACATTCACGGTCGCAGATATAATGTAAATACTGTGAACTAATGTGTTTAAAGTATCCGATCGATTAAATTTTACCAAGTGGGCCCCCAAGTACTACTGTAGCACATCAAGAAATTCTGGGCCCAAAATTAATATTCCAAAACCCCTATTTTCAGCCCAAAAACCCACTGGAAAAAATTGGCACAATGATAACACAGAATCGCCGCGGAACCGCGGCCAGAAGGGGGTTTTGGCCGCGTTTCCGCGGTCTTCTTGTTGAATCATGTTGTCGAAATTTTACAGTAGGCTTAAAAGTCCATGCACATGCTTCTGCAACACACTGAAAAATTTTTGGAGCTCAAAAAATTTTAACAGAGAACTGATGCATGAGAAAACGCGGATTTTGGAATTTTTGCTCGATCGGAAATGCAAAACACATTAGACAAAGCTAGACTATGTTAATGGCGAGGCTCTGATACCACTGTAAGTGCACGGCGGCGCCCCGGCCTCCATCCCGAGGCCAAATGCGGAAGCGATGGTTAACTTTAAATTTTCTTGAACCGGCACCACCGCGCACTAAAACCCGGATTGGGCCATTAACCAGTCCTAGCTAACTACAAGATGGGAAGAGAGATATACCGAGTGATCCGTGTCCTCCGGTCTTCTCGCCGTCGTCCCGATCTCCCGCGGAATGTCCGGTCTCCGCCTCCTCGCCGGAAGGGCACCATGTCGCCTGCTTCTTTTACGGGCTCCCACCTTTATTCCGAGGCAACTCGCGCACGAAGTTGGCGAGTCGACGTGCCCAAGATTTGCTGTAGAATAGAGTGAAGATCTATATGTCTCAATTGTGGTTTACGGAGGTTGCCTTTTGGTGGAGGAATGATTTGTAGTTTGGAGATGGAACTTGTTGGAATTTTTCAAAGCCAAATGAATAAAAACTCCACACATGAACAATGGGAAGCCCCTTCCTCTATGTGGCCGGCCATCACCAAAATGGTGAGAGAGAAGAGGAAAAAGAGAGTGTGGTGAGTGTGTGAATGAGTAAGCCAACCAATAATCCAAAGGAGAGAGAGAAAAGGCTATCATGCTCAAGCATGATAACAAGCTAAAACCAACACTCCACCACAACTATCATGATACCACAAAAGTCAAGTCATCATGGAGTCAAAACAAGTCAATGGATGGTGCACCATCATGAAAACCATCATGATGTAACAAAATGCAAAGAACCCCCTCCACTAATACTTATTTGCACAAATGCAAATAAGCCCTCCTCCACCAATCTTCGGCCAATGAAAGATACAAAGAAATATGGCCGAAACGGAAAGCAAACTGGCAACTCAAGAAAACTGGTCCCGTAATAAATTACAGGAAAACCCCGATACTGTGCATACACACCCGCATTTGTATTCCGACCGAAATACAAATGTAATAAGACAAAATCTACACTGTACTATACTAGGATCCGGCTTAAACCAAAGCCGGCTAGTAATATCCGTTCGATCCTGATCCGTGCAATACCGCACGTATCTGATCGAACCCTGCCATGTCTCCATATGGCCTCTACAGCGTTTCGCCCGAAAGCTTGAGTAACTGAATGTGGGGGACTCTAAAGACTCGTCAACACCTTGGTTGTGGATTTAACCACTAGCACGTCAGAGGTATAAGCCAATACGTGATGGGCTACCAGGTATTGACCAAAAGGGACGTCGATGAGCGAACTCATCCTGACACCCTACCGAGCCTATCAGTGACAATATCCGTACAGTCCGGTCCGTTCGTCTATGAGCATCGCATGGCGGGCCTAGGGGGTTTCAGACCCCCAAAAGCGGTACAAGTCGTGTCGGAGTGTAGCCCAAAACACCCTGAGATACTACTGGAATACCTACTAGTAAATCTCCTGCCTCGGCCGAGGGCTTCGTGTAATGGCTCTCCTAGACACAGCGCGACCTCACCCCCAATACCGGGAGAGACGAACCCCTGAATATCCGCTCACTGCCTCCATGTGGCTCGGGACTGTACCCAACTAAAACCTGTTTGCACGTCTCCTTTGAGCGTGGTAGGGTAGTAATCAAAGTACAGTGGGAGCTCACACGAGACAAATGACGATCCCCAGGTCGATGAACTAACCTGTACACATGTCACCAGGGAACTGCTATCTGACGTCAGGTATAAGACAAATTAGCTGTTGGAGATAGTGCCCTCAGAGTCAATTATTGGATCACAGGCACGTGATTGCAATGATTAAGGGAGGACCTATCCCGGTAGGACAGTCTTACTCGAGATCATAGTATGCTATCTGGTTTATCTTTATCATCGTGTACTGCTTTAGGTGACCTGATATGTCGCTATTACACGTTGATAGAGCCCCTAGGATTCTTGCTTGACGACCAGCAGTATGATGGCAATCATATACGTGGGAGCTGGTAGTCTATAAGCACATCCTTAAAAGGTCCCTAGTCGTAGGAGTTTCGAGACAGGGTATCGATACTCCATTAGTAGACTAGTGTATACAGTCGAGACCCCGACGAGGGGCGGTGGCCGGTCTCACAAGCCACTGGTGTCCGTTGGTTCACCTAAGATGTATACAGGTGCTCATTAGGTTATGAGTACACCGGACAGGACTCGCAGGGAACCTGCTAATTGGTCTTATACCAGACGTCAGATAGCAGTTCCCAGGTGACATGTGTACAGGTTAGTTCATCGACCTGAGATCGTCATTTGTCTCGTGTGAGTTCCCACTATGCTTTGATTACTACCCTACCACGGCTCAAAGGAGTCGTGCAAACAGGTTTTAGTTGGGTACAGTCCCGAGCCACATGGAGGCAGTGAGCGGATCTTCAGGGGTTCGTCTCTCCCGGTATTGGGAGTGAGGTCGCGCTGTGTCTAGGAGAGCCATTACGCAAAGCCCTCGGCCGAGGCAGGAGATTTACTGGTTGGTATTCCAGTAGTATCTCAGGGCGTTCTGGGCTACACTCCGACACGACTTGTACCGCTTTTGGGGGTCTGACTTTCACCAACCCCCTAGGCCCGCCATGCGATACTCATAGACGAACGGACCGGACTGTACGGATATTGTCACTGACAGGCTCTGTTGGGTGTCGGGGTGAGCTTCCTCATCGACGTCCATTTTGGTCAATAGCTGGTGGCCCGTCACGTATTGGCTTATACCTCTGACGTGCTAGTGGTTAAATCCACAACCATAGTATTGACGAGTCTTTAGAGTCCACCACACTTTCAGTTACTCAGCTTTCGGGCGAAACGCTGTAGAGGCCGTATGGAGATATGGCAGGGTCCGATCAGATACGTGCGGTATTGCACGGATCAGGATCGGACAGTTTTGTACTAGTGGCCGTATAGATATATGGCAGGGTTCGATCAGATACGTGCGGTATTGCACGGATCAGGATCGAACGGATTTTACTAGCCGGCTTTGGCTTAAGCCGGTCCTAGTCTAGTACAGTGTAGATTTTGTCTCATTGCATTTGTATCCGGTCGGAATACAGATGCGGGTGTGTATGCACAGTATCGGGGTTTTTCCTGTAATTTATTACGGGACCAGTTTTCTGGAGTTGCCAGTTTGCATTCCGTTCCGGCCGGTTTTCCTTTGTTCTTTCCCGGCCGGACTTTTCTGATGGAGGGGGTAATTTGCAGTTTTGCAAATTACACTTTGTGGGGGGGTTTCTTGCATAAAGTTAGATTATGATAGATTTCATTTCTTTCATCCATCACTTGATTTATATGAGAAGTGAAAGGTTATGGAGTGCATAGTGTTTTAAGCATGGTTGATGTTTTCTTTGACCTTGGATGTGGTCACCTCTTGAATGCTCCTACACTCACCTCCCTTTGCCTTATGTTTTCATTCCTCCACCATTCTCTTTCTCACTTAAAGAAAGTCTTTCATGGTTATGAAAAAAAAAAAGAGAGTAGAAGAAAAAGAAAGAGAGAAAGAAAAAGAATGAGAGAGTTCATTTCATCTTCTTCTTGCTAGAAAATTGAAAGCACCAATTTTCTTTTACCTCTTCCTCCATCCATCAATGGCAACTACATAAACTCCAAGAGACAAAGTTTCTACACTACTTCCTACAGCAAATCTTGAGCATGTCGAGTTGCCGGCTTCATGCTCGAGTTGCCTCGGTATTGAGGCGGGAGCCCGTAAAAGACGAAGGCGATGTGGTGCCCTTTCCGGCGAGGAGGCGACGATATGGAGACTACACTTTCCACGGGAGATCGGGACGATGACGAGAAGACCGGAGGACTCGGATCACTCGGTATACTTCTCACCCCATCTCTAGTTATCTAGCGTAGGTTAATGGTAAACGATCCGGGTTTTCTTTGTCCGCGGTAGCGCCGGTTTCCGAGCAAGGAAAAATTTTGATTCCGCTATTTGGCCTCGAGTAAGACGGCCGGGGCGCTGCCGTGGCGCAACATGGTATCAGAGCCACGCCATTAACCTTACCTAGCTTCGTTTGATGTGTTTGCGTTTCCGATCGACCGAAATTTCCAAAAACCGTATTTTAGTGTACATCAGTTTTCTGTCGATTTTTTCCGGGCTCGAAAAATTTTTCAGGTGATTGCAGAATGATGTACAGGGAATTATAAGACATCTGGGAAATTTTGGTCACGAGTTACTGTATATCCGCCGCGGAAGCGCGGCGCAACCCTCCTTCGCGCCGCTCTTCCGCGGCGGTTTAGTTTGGTCTCTGAACCAGAATTTTCCAGTGAGGTTTTTACATTAAAATAGGGTATTTGGAATATTAAAATTGGGCCCAAGTTTTCTGTGAGTGCTACAGTTTTGGTTGGGGGCCCACTTGTTAATTTTTGGTCAATCGGAAAATTTTAAACACATTTTTTTCACAGTATTTACATTATATCTGCGACCGTGAATGTCACTCGATCGGTAAATCCGGTCTAACTGCTATAGCCCGGTTAGACGGATTTGCGAACGTGACTTTCACGTTGATGTTCTATGTTTATGCTGTGATGTTGCGGATCGGTCGTGGGGATAGCCTGGATGCAATGCTAGTACAGTTTTGTTGTATTATGTACATTTGATATTGCGGGGCGAGCGTCCGACATGTGGACTGCCGTCACTGCCAGTTTGTATTATTCTTTTGGGGCACGACCTGGTTGCGGTCGATGTACCCGGTGTATGTATATTTTACTTTCTGTACTAGGATTGCCCCGCGGTGGGGTGCGCGGATAGCCGGGTTCTGGAGGGCAGCAAGCCCGCATCTCATGGCATTGGGACGGAGGGGGCTTCAGTCCAGGATTGGCGGGCTATTCGCCGCACTCGTAGGGGGTACAGGTTGACCCAGGAGGGGTGCCCAAGTTACCGGATTCCGTGAAGTGCTGGGTGGTCCATTCACGGTACTGAAGGGGGCAGCCTCGCTTCAGGTTTTGGCGGGTGACTTGCCACGCCCGTAGGGGTCTAGGATTTCATTGCACAGGCTATCCACACGACCAGGGGAACGTCGGGTTTCAGCAGCGGCTCTGTGAAACCCGGGGCTTCCAGATATCTGTATTGTTCTGTGATGCTGTACATTTCTGTGATGTTGCATTTTATTCACGCCTTGAGCGAAATACTATATATTGGTATATATATTAGTAGATGTTGTATATGTTTTTCATCCGCGCTAGTCCAGTCCCCGCTCTGCCGTTAGTAAGCTAACCTAACGGGTGATGACGGGACCCAGTGGCGAATGCGGATGGCATATACGTACGTCAGTATATTTTCGTTCTTTGTGGTGTGATCAATTGATGGGACTGCATTGATTCGGATCAATGCAAGTTTAAACAAACCTAATCTGATGTTGTTGGAACATTTTTCAAAAAGCTGTTATTGCAAGGACGTTCGCTTTTGTTTTGCATCGTGGTATTCATTTGGAATATCCTGCTCCTCAGTCGACGAGGCAAGGGCCGAGATCCCTTCACCGGGAGTGACCCCTTGGACAGAAGTTTGCGTCAAGGCATTAACTTCACTATAGCCGATTACTTTTGCTTTGCATCGTGGTATTCAGTTGGAATATCCTGCACCTCATTCTACGGGGAAAGAGCCGAGATCCCTTCACCGGGAGTGACCTCTTTAGTAAAGGTTTTCGTCACTATATTTTCTAAAAAGGCTATGCAGTTCCTTCAACGATATCAAGTTCATTACGTTAAAGGTTTTTCGCCAAAAACCATTCGTAGCCCTCCGTCATTTCTTATGGGTATTATTTAGTATTCGTGCTGCGTTTGTTGACTCCGTCAAGGCATAGTGTACGGTAGCTAAGTGGTGCTTGTTTGTTGCATAAGTGGGATTGGTTAGGACAGTCGTGCGGCCTTGTTGACTCCGTCAAGGGCACGTACGGGTGGGTTTAATGCAATCCAGATAATGACGGGTTGAACTTGACTAGGACTCTTTGATTTGTTGACTCCGTCAAGGTCACTTGAGTCCTAGGGGTAAAAATCACATCGGGAGTTTCAAAAGAACTGAAACCTGCCAGGTATGCGCATACCTTCTGGAGTGTGGTGACGTGAGTGGATTCCGTCACGTTATCATGCGATGATAGTTGGATCCCGATTCCCACTGATGAGTTGGTTTACTCCTCGGGTGATCCCGACTAATTCTTCTTTCAGGTTTGGAGGAGAATTTGAGGTACAGTGGGAGGTTTCCAGATTAGATAAAGTGGTAACCATTCTGATCTAGGATAGAGTGCACGCTGAGTGTTTCTTTTCTCTCTCTCTGGCAGCGACCATTGACCCGACCCTGGACTATGACTCAGTGACCAAGTTGACCGAACCTTCTTAACACTGGCTTTTGGATTGTCAGAGTTGCAGACCTCATTGCCACTCCTACTTTTACCCTTTTCTCCAGGACACCCCGTATTACTACGAACGTCCACTTCCATTGGACAAAACCATCGTATGGTTATATACGAACTCGAAGGACTTCGAGGATGGTTTCTGGTTCTGGAGAAAACGGATAGGATTATTCAGTTGTCTTTTCTTTTCACCTTCTCTCAGGATGTGAGTACTCCTTGGTTTAGGAGTACTACACCTATTACGCAAATTGGATAGTCTTCTTCCAAACCATAGGCTGGTGCCGACCGGTAGGGAATGAAGAAAACCAGTTAGCCTAAAACGGTGTACAGAAGGTATTAAGTTCAGACAAAGCAAGGGATTAGTAAGAGGGCAAAGTAAATTGCGACTGATATTCACGACCAAACCAAGTATTTCTTCGCCAATCCTAAATCACCTTTGTATTTCTCCAGGACACTCCGTATCACTACGAAGATCCCATTTTATTGGATACTCCATCGTATGGTTATATACGAACTCGAAAGGAACTAGTTCCAGTTCGGGGATGGATTCTGGTTCAGGAGAAATAGGAATAAAGTACATTCAGGTGTCTTTTATCTTCACCTTCTCTCGCATTGCGAGTGTTCCTAGGATTAGGACAGTACACCCTTTATGCTTTTTGGATAGTCTTCTTCCAAACCACAGGCTGGTGCCGAACGGTAGGGAAGGAAGAAAACCATTTGGCTTAAAGGGGTGTACAGAAGGTAATGACTAAAGACAAATAAAGGGATTTGGAGAGGTGGCAAAGAATTATACGGTTATAGTTGTGAATCTGGATAATGGTAGAGGCATTACTAGGAATACCAGGATACCCCATCGAAACATTACAATGTTTCAGTTTCAACTGTGTACTGTTAAAAGAAAACTGATTTCCCGATTAGACACTTACTCCAGGGTATGTATTTGCCAGGAATAATTCTCACATCTGTATGGTTTTACAGATGATGAGTGGGAGTAAGTTATTGGG
This sequence comes from Agapanthus africanus, assembly GCA_030015575.1. Classification (NCBI taxonomy): domain Eukaryota; kingdom Viridiplantae; phylum Streptophyta; class Magnoliopsida; order Asparagales; family Amaryllidaceae; genus Agapanthus; species Agapanthus africanus. The sequence continues at coordinate 318,343,398 of CM057340.1, read as the reverse complement.
AATTGGGTGATCATCCTCATTATATCGGGATTCGTTGTAATCGGTAATATTTGAGGAAGTCACCTGGGTTGTTTGCCGGTCGGCAAATATTTGGTTTTGAATATCCGCTGTTGTGCACCAATTTCAAATCGATATATCTGTACGTCTATTTTCATAGAGTGAGATATACCTTTTGATATTATGTCGATGACATTTACCTATATCAGTGGATGGTTAGGTAAGGAGCATTAAACAGCGGTGTAATTCTTCTTAACCATAAGTACAGTTTTCAACCTGCGACGCACAGTGAAAGAGTTGTTAGACTCAGCGGACTTATACAGAGTATTGTATGTTGTCCAGTGTCCATTAGGACAGAGGGGTTGGTCCTCATACTATATTCTGTTTACTTTTAACTTCTCAAGTTCTTAAACATGTGTTTCGTAGAAACACAGGGTCTAAGTTTTGAGGAGTTATAGGTATTTGAATAGAGTAGAGAACCAGGTGTAGCAAGTATCGGGATTCTTCAAAGTGATCGAAGATGTAGATACTTGTGTATGGTGTTCAGTTGATAGTAATGATGAAGACAGATTGCTTCTCTTTCAGGTTACTCATAATTGGAAGCATTCCTAAGTTGAGTAACGCTGATCGACCTCCTTCCATTTAGTTGACATGCACTGGAGATAGATGCATGATTTGAATCTGGTTAAATTAAATCAGTGCCTCTGGTTCTATATTGGATATAGAACAGTTCATATCTTAACGATGTTAAGGTACGGGGAGTTGTCCGGCTTATGCTTAAAACCAGACTCCGGATAACTCAAGGCACATTTCTGTAATGGCTGTTTGTGGGTTGACCCAGGCTATGACGAGGGTTGACTTTCTACCATCTGGCAGATCAATAGAAATATTGTTCTAGACTCGCCACAGTTTTATTAAAAATGGATTTTTTCAAAAAACAGCAGTGGGAGTATGGTAGAACTGGAAGTGATTCCAGAACCGCAAACGATTACTGAAGATTTAATAAGGAACCTAAAGATTCAATCTGATTTGACATTCCATTGGCCACTCCGCAGATAAGGTGGGTAACTTCAGGCACCCGAGAGGTACTCCGGTAGCCTCAAGGACGGTGACAGGGAAGTTCTTGTTTACCCACACTTGCCATTGTTGTTGTTCCAGGCTGCGAGACCCGGCAGGAGGATGAGTATAGCGTCGTTCTAAACTAGCTTTAGAAGTGCACGTCTATATGACTCTGGCAGAGGGTTGTCGTAGTCAGTGGGAGCAGCGGAAGCATTGGTGGACTTCATGCTTATGTCTATTTATAGACTAAAGCAGATATAGCGGAGATAGATCATCTGTTTCTGATGTGACAGTCATGGGTTTGACGTCATCAGAATAGGGGATGGATCTGTTGAGAAGGTAGTAGGAAGTGATATTCCTATACTACGATCGGTTATACTTTGGTCGTCACACAGTGTTTTCTCCACAAGGGACTTGGACATTATATCAGACATACTGGTTACTAGATCTATGGTTTTAGATCTAGATTTGGGTGGTTTCCCAATCAGGGTACCTTGACAGCATTCTATGAGTGTTTAGAATGGACGACTCCTGGCTGGTAGTGTACCTGCAGGTAATGGAGTCACCCTCTCTAAAGGTGTCTTACAGACTAAAGGGGAGAGGGATACGCATGATTGACAGATCACTTGCTTAGGCAATTGAGTCAATCATGAGATGTCAAGTACCACACCAGATGTTGTTCTTGCACTAGATGCAATAAGTTGATATTAATCCAATCCTGGAAAAACAGTAGGAAGCAGTTTTAGAACATAAGTGAATGTTCTAGGGATATGATAACGGCTGTCTCCTTTAGGAGACGGTTATCACTCCAGGCTTCCAAGGTGACATGGACGACAAGGAGGTTGTCAAAGTTATAGTTCTCCCTCTGACGAGGGGCAGTATTTTGGACAGGTGGTCCAAGGCAATACTGAGGGAGGCATGGCGCAGGATACTGATTAAGTTCAGTTAACGATACAGTCTAAGAAGTTTGGATTTGGAGTTCATTTATGAACTAGGTCCCATCAGACATCCAGACGTTCCAAGACAGGTATTGCTCATTTCGGGAGATGGCTTTCTCCGCGAACTTGAGATATAGAGAGACATAGAAAGGAACATCCTGCGGATCCACTCACTGAGGCTATTCCTCGAACGCAATAGTTTCGCAAACAGGCTTTGTGCGACTGACTAGTAGAGGAGTTGGGTGTTCGGTATCATACGGGCTGTGAGTATGCGACATCGCAATAATTAGCCTTGAGTGCAAGTGGGAGATTGTTGGAGATAGTGCCCTCAGAGTCAATTATTGGATCACAGGCACGTGATTGCAATGATTAAGGGAGGACCTATCCCGGTAGGACAGTCTTACTCGAGATGATAGTATGCTATCTGGTTTATCTTTATCATCGTGTACTGCTTTAGGTGACCTGATATGTCGCTATTACACGTTGATAGAGCCCCTAGGATTCTTGCTTGACGACCAGCAGTATGATGGCGATCATATACGTGGGAGCTGGTAGTCTATAAGCACATCCTTAAAAGGTCCCTAGTCGTAGGAGTTTCGAGACAGGGTATCGATACTCCATTAGTAGACTAGTGTATACAGTCGAGACCCCGACGAGGGGCGGTGGCCGGTCTCACAAGCCACTGGTGTCCGTTGGTTCACCTAAGATGTATACAGGTGCTCATTAGGTTATGAGTACACCGGACAGGACTCGCAGGGAACCTGCTAGTTGGTCTTATACCAGACGTCAGATAGCAGTTCCCAGGTGACATGTGTACAGGTTAGTTCATCGACCTGAGATCGTCATTTGTCTCGTGTGAGTTCCCACTTTGCTTTGATTACTACCCTACCACGGCTCAAAGGAGTCGTGCAAACAGGTTTTAGTTGGGTACAGTCCCGAGCCACATGGAGGCAGTGAGCGGATCTTCAGGGGTTCGTCTCTCCCGGTATTGGGAGTGAGGTCGCGCTGTGTCTAGGAGAGCCATTACGCAAAGCCCTCGGCCGAGGCAGGAGATTTACTGGTAGGTATTCCAGTAGTATCTCAGGGCGTTCTGGGCTACACTCCGACACGACTTGTACCGCTTTTGGGGGTCTGACTTTCACCAACCCCCTAGGCCCGCCATGCGATACTCATAGACGAACGGACCGGACTGTACGGATATTGTCACTGACAGGCTCTGTTGGGTGTCGGGGTGAGCTTCCTCATCGACGTCCATTTTGGTCAATAGCTGGTGGCCCGTCACGTATTGGCTTATACCTCTGACGTGCTAGTGGTTAAATCCACAACCATAGTATTGACGAGTCTTTAGAGTCCACCACACTTTCAGTTACTCAGCTTTCGGGCGAAACGCTGTAGAGGCCGTATGGAGATATGGCAGGGTCCGATCAGATACGTGCGGTATTGCACGGATCAGGATCGGACAGTTTTGTACTAGTGGCCGTATAGATATATGGCAGGGTTCGATCAGATACGTGCGGTATTGCACGGATCAGGATCGAACGGATTTTACTAGCCGGCTTTGGCTTAAGCCGGTCCTAGTCTAATACAGTGTAGATTTTGTCTCATTGCATTTGTATCCGGTCGGAATACAGATGCGGGTGTGTATGCACAGTATCGGGGTTTTTCCTGTAATTTATTACGGGACCAGTTTTCTGGAGTTGCCAGTTTGCATTCCGTTCCGGCCGGTTTTCCTTTGTTCTTTCCCGGCCGGACTTTTCTGATGGAGGGGGTAATTTGCAGTTTTGCAAATTACACTTTGTGGGGGGGTTTCTTGCATAAAGTTAGATTATGATAGATTTCATTTCTTTCATCCATCACTTGATTTATATGAGAAGTGAAAGGTTATGGAGTGCATAGTGTTTTAAGCATGGTTGATGTTTTCTTTGACCTTGGATGTGGTCACCTCTTGAATGCTCCTACACTCACCTCCCTTTGCCTTATGTTTTCATTCCTCCACCATTCTCTTTCTCACTTAAAGAAAGTCTTTCATGGTTATGAAAAAAAAAAGAGAGTAGAAGAAAAAGAAAGAGAGAAAGAAAAAGAATGAGAGAGTTCATTTCATCTTCTTCTTGCTAGAAAATTGAAAGCACCAATTTTCTTTTACCTCTTCCTCCATCCATCAATGGCAACTACATAAACTCCAAGAGACAAAGTTTCTACACTACTTCCTACAGCAAATCTTGAGCATGTCGAGTTGCCGGCTTCATGCTCGAGTTGCCTCGGTATTGAGGCGGGAGCCCGTAAAAGACGAAGGCGATGTGGTGCCCTTTCCGGCGAGGAGGCGACGATATGGAGACTACACTTTCCACGGGAGATCGGGACGATGACGAGAAGACCGGAGGACTCGGATCACTCGGTATACTTCTCACCCCATCTCTAGTTAGCTAGCGTAGGTTAATGGTAAACGATCCGGGTTTTCTTTGTCCGCGGTAGCGCCGGTTTCCGAGCAAGGAAAAATTTTGATTCCGCTATTTGGCCTCGAGTAAGACGGCCGGGGCGCTGCCGTGGCGCAACATTAGCATGTTCCCGGCGAGTCCTGTCCGGTGTACTCATAACCCAATGAGCACCTGTATACATCTTAGGTGAACCAACTGACACCCGTGGCTTGTGAGACCGGCCACCGCCCCTCGTCGGGGTCTCGACTGTATACACTAGTCTACTCTGGAGTATCGATGCCCTGTCTCGAAACTCCCACGACTAGGGACCTTTTAAGGATGTACTTATAGACCCCAGCTCCCACTTATATGATCGCCCTCATACTGCTAGTGGTCAAGCAAGAATCCTAGGGGCTCTATCAACGTGTAATAGCGACATGTCAGGTCACCTAAAGCAGTACACGATGATAAAGATAAACCAGATAGCATACTATCATCTCGAGTAAGACTGTCCTACTGGGACAGGTCCTCCCTCAATCATTGCAATCACGTGCCTGTGATCCAATAATTGACTCTGAGGGCACTATCTCCAACATAACTATCGTCAGTTATCAGTTCCCAGGTGACATGAGTACAGCTTAGTCCGCTGACTTGACACTGTCACTTCTCCTCGAGTGTGTTCCCACTGTACTTAGATTACTACCCTACCACGGCTTAAAGGAGTCATGCAAACAGGTAGTAGTTCGGTGCAGTCTCGAAGCACTTGGAGGCAGTGACGGTTAGACAGGATTCGTCTCTCCCGGTATTGGGGGTTGATATCGCGCTGTGTCTAGGAGAGTCATTACACAAAGTCCCTGGCCAGGGCAAGCGAGATATACTGGTAGGTTTCCAGTGTTATCTCGGGGTGTTCTGGGCTACACTCCAACACGACTTGTACCGCTATTAGGGGACTGATGTTTACCGCCCCCTAAGCCGGCCATGCGATGTTCTCATACGAACAGACCGGACTGTACACAGATTGTCACATTCAGGCTCAGTAGGAGTTCAGATGGGTTTCACCTCGTCCATCTTCTTTCCGGCATCTACCTGGGGACCGTTACGCACAGCTGGTGCCGCTTGCGGTCTGTGGTTAAACTCAATGCCAGCGTAGTGTCGAGTCTTTAGACTCCAACACAGAGAGCTATTCACCATTAGGCAAAAGAGTAGAGGTCGCATGGTTTTGCGACAGGGTTCGGCCACATCCGTGCACTTGTGCACGTTTAGTGTCCGGGCAGTTAACACTAGTGGGCTTTGGTTTAAGCCAGATCCTAGTGTACGTTTTGAGATTGGTTTTATCTCTTTTGTATTCGTGTTCCTCGGAACGCGGATGCGGGTGTGTATGCACGGTTGACAGAGAGACAGAGGCAGAGGATTCTCATTAGGGTTGTTGACTGTTGACTTTTTGCTAAACCCTAATGTGAATAAGAAATATGATTAACAATAATATTACTTAAGTATTATTGTGACAAGGTTGTTGATGGTTGACTTTGTTGACTTAGTTGACCGGTTGACTAGGTTGGACTTGTTGACCTTCATCATTACAATGGCTATCATTTCATGGCAAAGACTTTTGCTTGCTTGTTTCTTTTTGCAAAATGAGTGCATGAAATGATATGGCCATTTTGACTTGAACCATCACATAATACTCAATTACTATTATTTGTTATGATGATTTTGGATTATGAGAGCTTGGATGGCAAATGTCTTGCTCATTCTTTCATTTCCTTTCTCTCTCATGCTTGAGCTCTCCCTCTTCCTCTTGCTCTCTCTAGTCTATGGTTCACTTGTCTCATGTGTTGAGAAGCAAGAACCATAGAGATAAAACCCAACACACTCCTCTACTCATCCTAGTTCACAAGGTTTAGCAAACCAAGTGTTCTAGTTTCTTCTAGTTTGAAGTGAAGCCAAAGGTAGAAGCTTTCAGGTGGACACATCTTCGGCACAAAGAGACGACGAGGAGAGAACCAACCGACCATCACAAGGAGACCAAGAGAAGGAGTTCAAGTTAAGGTATAACCACTAACCGAGTAAGTAAAACTCTTGTTAGGATTGTTAGATAGTTGTTTAACAAAGATCCGTATTTTGAGTCCATGTTATCACCAAAAAAAAATCGTTTTTCATCATTTCCGCAAGCCCGTAAGTACCGGGAGAGGTAACGTGGACTTACAGTGGTATCAGAGCCTAGTTAAACACTATCTAACATGTTAGCAAAGTAACTAGAAGTTCGATCGGAGAAAAAGTCGCGAAACATGCCCGAAAAATCAAGTTTCTACCGATTTTGTTTTCTGTACAAAAAATAATAAATCTTACACTAAAAATCGGCTCAGGCTTTTTAGAACACACTGTAGAAAAATGTTCCATCGAATCGGTCAAAGTGCCGCGGATCCGCAGCCGAGTTGACTCGGCCGTGGGCGATTTTTCCTGCAGTTTGTTCAGTGGGGTGTTTTAGGATTTTTACAATATGTTTTTTCTGCCCAAGTTTTCCAGAAAGCAAAATTTGATTTTGGGTCCTAAAAATCCGTATTTTGATCGAACTTCTAAAGACTTAAGCTAATGGGTTATATCTGTGATGTGATATATGTATTGAACGTCTGCTAATCGCTATACGTCGATTAGTGGGGGTTATACATATCTGTGATCTGTAATGTTGATGGTATGTGTATATGAATTCATTGGATTGTCGCGGATGAATAGCCGGGGGGTTGTGAGATGAGAGTTTTCTTTTTCTTTCAATTCATGTAATTTGTAATTGATGTAATATTATTTATATGGCCGCACAACCGGGATGGGGTTGTAGCCGTCATTGTATAATTTCTTTTACTGTTTTTGCTCCTAAGATAGACCCAAGGTGGGGTGCATAAACTACCGGGTATCTCGAAGTGCTGAGTGGCCTACTCACGGTGCTGAGGGAGGTTGCTTCACTTCGGGTACTTGGCGGGTAGTTTGCCGCACCCGTAGGTGTCTAGGGTGGGGTCTTGGCTATTCATCACGACCGTGTAATCCGCTCTTCGTTACAGGCTCGTACGGATTGCGGATTCCTAGTATATCCAATGTGTTCATCTGTGATCTGGAATGGCTATCATTGCATGTGACGAATGTGTATATCTATATATGATATCTATTTAGGCGTTGCTTATGTTTTGCATCCACGCTAGTCCAGCCCCCGCTCTGTCGTTAGTTAAGTAACCTAACGGGTAATAACGGGGCCCCGTGACGAATGCGGATGGCATAAGCGTACGTCATATTTTCATTGTTTTCTGCAATGGTAGGATTAAATGATGGGACGCATTAAATTAATGCAAGAAATTAAACCAAAGTTGAGTCGTTGGAACACATTCAAAAACCACTGGGTTTCTTTTCAAAAATAACTTTTAAACGCGGAGCTTAAGCCACTCCTTTTAAAAGCTATCTCGTTCCATCGATTATATCAAGTTCACTACGTTCACGGTTTCACCAAAAACATTCGTAGCCCTCCGTCGTTTCACATGGATAGTCAATAGTATTCAAGCTATGTTTGTTGGCCAAAGTCAAGGCATAGTGATTGGTAGCTATTGGGTATTCATGTGCAGCATAGATAGATATGTTGGTTTGGGACAGTCGTACTGCCTTGTTGGCCAAAGTCAAGGGTAGGTACAGGTGTGTTCAAATTAACCTGGAGAATGACGGGTAGAACTTGACATGTGACTTATGATTTGTTGGCCAAAGTCAAGGTCATAAGAGCATGAGGCAAAAATCTATATCAGGAGTTTCAAAAGAACTCAAACTTGCTAGCGCTGCATACCATTTGGAGTGTGATGATTCTGGTAGGATTCCTTCAGTTTTGTCACGCAATGATATTTGGATCCCGATCCTACTGTGAGTATATGCTACTCCTCGGGAAATTTCTCACTTAACGATCAATGTTATAAACCAAGTAGGTGTCTAGAAAGGTGTTAGCGGGGCTACGCCCACAGGGAAAGGAGGTTATTTAATTAAGGAACTTCGCGAAAGCGTTGGAAAACCTCCCTCAAAGTACCGACACCAGCCTGGCAGAACGGTTAAGCAAGTATTGTACGGTGAGATTGATCCTGACTAATTCTTCCTTTTTGGTTTGAGGAGGGATTCGAGAGACAGTGGGAGCCATTATGTTTAGACAAATTAAAAACCACTCTAAACTTGCAAGAGCATCATGCTAAAGTGTTTCTTCTCTCTCTCCGAATTGCAGCGACCAAACATCATGACTGGACTTAAGTTACTACTAGATAAAAACATACTGACAGGGCCAAACTACAAAGATTGGCTCAGGAATGTCAAAATGGCAATCACTTATAACAAGTTGGGGTATATCTTCACCACCAAAGCTCCCCCTGTCCCAGGTCCCAAAACCAGCGTCGCGGATAGGGAAATCCGTAAGATCTGGGAAATCGATTGCGCGAAGGCCAAGTGCCTCGTGCTTGACTCTATGGACAATGAACATCAGAGGAGACACGAGAATATGGACCTTGAATCCATATTTCTCTATACAAAAGAACTGTATGGAGAGCAATCCCGTATCGCTAGATACGAAGTCTCGAAAAAGCTGTTTTCGGCGAGATAGGCCGTCGGATCATCGGTAGCGGAACATGTGCTTAAGATGATTGGCTTCATTGAGGAGCTCGCGGACCTTGGGACCACGTTAGAGAATGAGCTCTACACGGACTTGATTCTCTATTCCCTTCCTTCCACTTACGCCCAGTTTATCCTGAACTTCAACTTGCAAGAAAAAGAAGTTGAACTTTCAGAACTCCTCAACATGCTGACGAGTGCAGAGGGCACCCTATAGAAAGGTAGGGAAACATCCACTTTGTTTGTAGGAGGATCTTCCTCTTCTAAGTCCAAGGCGAGAGCCAAGGGAAAGAAGAAGAAAGTCCCCGCCAAACCAAGGGGCGGTGTTAGTAAAGTGGATACGAAGGGAAAGACAAAGGCAACAAAGGTAGCGGGAAAGTTTGTGGGAAAGGAAGAATGCTTTTACTGTCACAAGAGTGGACACTGGAAAAAGGATTGCAGGGCTTGGAAGGCCAGAACCCAGGATCTGAAGCAAGTTGCGGCTTCGGCTTCAGGTGTGTATGTTATTGAAAACTGTCTATCAATAAACTCTACATCCTGGGTATTGGATATTGGATCAGGATCTCATATCTTTAATTCTTTACAGGCACTGAGAAGGCGTAGGGTTTTGAAGGCAGGTGATATGACCCTCAGAGTTGCAAACGGGGCTAGCATGGATGTTGAGTCCGTAGGGGACTATCACCTGGGGTTGTCAGATGGACACGTTTTGGTTTTGCGTGATTGTTATTTTGTACCCAATGCAACCTGTAATATCATATCTGTATCTTTATTATCTAAAGAAGGTTATGAATTTGCATTTGTAAGTAATGTTGTAAACATTCACCTTAATCAAGTTTTGATTGGGTCAGGTACATTATGCAATGGTATATACGTACTAAACCAACCACAGATTTTCAATGTCCAGAATACACACAAAAGAATGTGTCCGGAAACAAATCAGGCTTTCTTATGGCATTGTAGACTGGGTCACATCAATGAGAGAAGGTTGACGAAGTTACATACAGAAGGATATTTGGATCCGTTCGAATATCAATCATATGCAACTTGTCAATCCTGTTTCAAAGGAAAGATGACAAAGTCTCCGTTCACTGGACACGGAGTTAGAGCGAGCGAGCTCTTGGGACTCGTACACAGCGACGTTTGCGGTCCAATGTCTATGCATGCACGAAGCGGTTATTCTTACTTCATTACTTTTACGGATGACTTTTCAAGGTACGGATATGTTTTCTTAATGAAACATAAATCCGAAGCCTTTGGAAAATTCCAGGAATATAAGAATGAAGTAGAAAAAAAAACCGGCACAAGTATCAAGACACTAAGATCTGATCGAGATGGTGAATACTTGAGTGCTGAGTTCCTGGATTACTTAAAAGAGAATGGAAATCTCTCTCAGCTTACTCCTCCATACACTCCGCAACATTGTGGTGTATCGGAGAGATGGAACCGGACCCTATTGGATATGGTACGTTCCATGATGAGTAACGCTGAGTTACCGCGATCATTCTAGGGATATGCACTAGACTCAGTTGCATACATTTTGAACCGAGTTCCAACTAAGATTGTGCCTACCACACCATATCAGATGTGGCATGGGAAGAAACCCTATCTTAAGCACATTAAGACATGGGGATGTCCAGCTTTTGTCAAAAAGCAGCATGCTGACAAACTCGAGGCACGCTCAGTAAAGTGCAAGTTTGTGGGATATCCAAAGAACTCCAAGGGATATTTCTTCTATTGCGAAGAGGAACAAAAGGTTTTGTTTCTCGTCATGCCCACTTCTTGGAAACTGAGTTTTTGGAAAATCAGATAAGTGGGAGCGCAATAGAACTGGAAGAAATTCCAGAACCACGGGCTATTACTGAAAGCTTAGTAGAACCAGAGGGTTCGAAAGATCAGGACATTCCTGCACCGCTCCGCAGGAGTAGTAGGCAGTCTCATCCGCCCGAGAGATACTACGGTTTTCTCATAGACGGGGATAGAGAGGATTGCATCATTGATAGTGATGAGCCGACTAGCTTCCAGCAGGCCATTCAGAGCATTGACTCGGTAAAATGGCTGGATGCAATGCGGACCGAAATGGAGTCTATGTACACCAACAAAGTATGGACGTTGGATGTTGCTCCAGATGGAGTAAAACCCGTAGGATGCAAGTGGATCTTCAAAAGGAAGATTGGTGTAGATGGACATGTTGAGACCTATAAAGCTAGACTGGTTGCAAAGGGTTTTCGTCAAAGACCTGGTTTGGACTATGACGAAACCTTTTCTCCAGTGGCTATGCTGAAATCCATTCGGATCCTTCTTGCCATTGTTGCCTTCCACGATTATGAGATTTGGCAGATGGACGTAAAGACCGCTTTTCTGAATGGAAATTTAGAGGAGTGTGTCTATATGTTCCAGCCAGAGGGTTTCATTCAGAGTGGGAGCAGCGGAAAGGTGTGCAAGTTACATAAGTCCATCTATGGACTAAAGCAGGCATCGGGGAGTTGGAACATCTGTTTTGATGAGACGGTCGAAGAATTTGGCTTTATCAAAAATCCAGATGAACCATGCATCTATAGTAGATTTGTAGCAAGAACTGTCGTATTCCTCGTTTTATACGTGGATGACATTCTTTTGATAGGAAATCACATTCCTATGCTACAATCTGTCAAGGGGTTCTTTTTGCACAGGTTCTCCATGAAAGACCTGGGTGATGCCTCTTACATTCTGGGGATCCGGATCTATCGTGACAGATCCAAGAGGATATTAGGACTTTCACAGTCCAGGTACATAGACACCATACTGAAAAGATTCAGTATGGAAGATTCCAAGCGCGGTAATCTACCGGCTTGTCACGGGATCACCCTCTCCAAAGAGATGTCTCCCAAGACTGATTTGGAAAGGGATCACATATCTATTATAACTTACGCATCTGCGGTAGTCTCTATAATGTATGCGATGTTGTGTACCAGACCAGATGTAGCTTATGCACTGAGTTTGGTAAGCCGGTATCTGTCAAACCCTGGGGAGAAGCCTTGGATAGAGGTAAAGAACATTCTCAAGTACCTGAGAAAGACTATGGAGATGTTCTTGGTGTATGGCGGAAAAGACCTCCAGATCGAGGCCTTTGCTGACTCCAGCTTCCAGAGTGACAAGGATGATTCCAAGTCCATGTCGGGTTATGTCTTTACCCTCAATGGAGGGGCGGTGTGTTGGAAGAGTTCCAAACAGGAAACCGTTGCTGACTGGACGATGGAAGCGGAATATATCGCTACTGCAGATGCCACAAAAGAAGCCGTCTGGATAAGTAAGTTCTTGACAGAACTTCAGGTGATTCCGTCCATTGTTGATCCAATACCTCTGTATTGCGACAACAACGGGGCTATAGCTTTAGCGAAGGAACCCAGGTCCCATCAGAAGTCTAGACACATCTTGAGGCGGTATCACCTGATCAGGGAGATCGTGGGTCGCCAGGAGATCGAGGTTCGGAGAGTTGCTACGGAAGATAACACTGCTGATCCACTCACGAAGGCCTTACCCCAGACTCAGTTCGAGCGGCTGATCGAAATGATAGGTCTTCGATACGCCAGTACATGGCCTTAGTGCATGTGGGAGATTGTTAGTGTATATGCCCTAGAGGCCATTACTGTATCATACTAGTTTGTATATTACTTAATAGAAGCTTGGGATATTCACCTTGTATAGACAATCTTGCTCAAAATAGTAGTATGCTACTTGGTTTGTTTCTACTTTAATGTGTACGTGTGTTTATTTTAATATATCACCTATACACATTAGTAGAGCCCTTAGGATCTTTGCTTGATTACCAGCGTTGTGATGGCAGTCACACTCATGGAGGCTGGGTAATCCACAAGCACATCCTTATGCAGGTCCCTAGTCGTAGGACTATCGAGACAGGGCATCGATACTCCGGAGTAGACGAGCATATGCGCTTCTCATCCCAGTGTGGAAGACGGTCTGTCCCACAGCCGTCAGTACGTCGTACTTGAGATAGTATGCGGGTGCTCGTTAGGTTACGAGTACACTGGACAGGACTTGTCGGGAACTGTTGGTTGGTACTATACCTATCGTCAGTTATCAGTTCCCAGGTGACATGAGTATAGCTTAGTCCGCTGACTTGACACTGTCACTTCGCCTCGAGTGTGTTCCCACTGTACTTAGATTACTACCTTACCACGGCTCAAAGGAGTCGTGCAAACAGGTAGTAGTTGGGTGCAGTACCGAAGCACTTAGAGGCAGTGATGGTTAGACAGGATTCGTCTCTCCCGGTATTGGGGGTTGATATCGCGCTGTGTCTAGGAGAGCCATTACACAAAGTCCCTGGCCAGGGCAAGCGAGATATACTGGTAGGTTTCCAGTGTTATCTCAGGGTGTTCTGGGCTACACTCTGACATGACTTGTACTGCTATTAGGGGATTGACGTTTACCGCCCCCCTAGGCCCGCCATGCGATGTTCTCAGACGAACAGACCGGACTTTACGTAGATTGTCACATTCAGGCTCAGTAGAAGTTCAGATGGGTTTCACCTCGTCCGTCTTCTTTTCGGCATCTACCTGGGGACCGTTACGCACAGCTAGTGCCGCTTGCGGTCTGTGGTTAAACCCACTGTCAGCGTAGTGTCGAGTCTTTAGAGTCCCACACAGAGAGCTATTCGCCTTTAGGCAAAAGAGTAGAGGTCGCATGGTTTTGCGACAGGGTTCGGTCACATCCGTGCACTTGTCCACCTTTAGTGTCCGGGCAGTTAACACTAGCGGGCTTTGGTTTAAGCCAGATCCTAGTGTACGTTTTGGGATTGGTTTTATCTCGTTTGTATTCGTGTTCCTCGGAACGCGGATGCGGGTGTGTATGCACAGTTGACAGAGAGACAGAGGCAGAGGATTCTCATTAGGGTTGTTGACTGTTGACTTTTTCCTAAACCCTAATAAGAATAAGAAATATTATTAACAATAATATTAATTAAGTATTATTGTGACATGGTTGTTGATGGTAGACTTTGTTGACTTAGTTGACCGGTTGACTAGATTGGACTTGTTGACCTTCATCATTACAATGGCTATCATTTCATGGCAAAGACTTTTGCTTGCTTATTTTTTTTGCAAAATGAGTGCATGAAATGATATGGCCATTTTGACTTGAACCATCACATAATACTCAATTACTATTATTTGTTATGATGATTTTGGATTATGAGAGCTTGGATGGCAAAAGTCTTGCTCATTCTTTCATTTCCTTTCTCTCTCATGTTTGAGCTCTCCCTCTTCCTCTTGCTCTCTCTCTAGTCTATGGTTCACTTGTATGATGTGTTGAGAAGAAAGAACCATAGAGATAAAACCCAACACACTCCTCTACTCATCCTAGTTCACAAGGTTTAGCAAACCAAGTGTTCTAGTTTCTTCTAGTTTGAAGTGAAGCCAAAGGTAGAAGCTTTAAGGTGGATCCATCTTCGGCATAAAGAGACGACGAGGAGAGAACCATCCGACCACCACAAGGAGACCAAGAGAAGGAGTTCAAGTTAAGGTATAACCCCTAACCGAGTAGGTAAAACTCTTGTTAGGATTGTTAGATAGTTGTTTAACAAAGATCCGTATTTTGAGTCCATGTTACCACCAAAAGAAAAAAAATTCGTTTTTCATCATTTCCGCAAGCCCGTAAGTACCGGGAGAGGTAACGTGGACTTACAATAAATATATATCACATATATATATTAACTTGTGCACAAGTGAGAAAATCAAATCCTTCAGTGAACCAATGTTAGTTAATGTAAATTAGTATATCACATATACAATTATACACTAAATTATTAAATCAACACTTGACTTAATAATACGGTTATATCACATATAACCGACTAACATCCAATGTATCGACTTATCGAATCAACACTTGATTCGATAACTCGGTTATATCGCATATAACCGATCGACACAAACATCGCGAGAATAGAATACGGTATAACATACTCGTATTATTCTCGGTCCCGCACATATAACATATGCGCTCCTATTTCGTTTTGCCTGAGCCAGTATAACCTCTATATAGGACTCTAAAGACTCGTCAATAAGCCGACAGTAGGTGATGATCATATCAAGCACCCACAAGCCGTCAGCGGTACTAGCTGGACGTAACGGCTACCCGGGTATTGAGCGATCAGAAGATCAGCAAGCAAGCCCACTCCAACTCCTGCAAAATGCCTGACAGTGACACTACCGTACATTCCGGTCTCCTCGTCTGATATATCGCATATCAAGTCTAGGGGTGGTAAACGTCAGACCCCAATAACCGATAAGTCATGCCGATATGAGGCTCAAAACGGGTCGAGAAACTACTGGTAACACTTACCAGTAAATCTCTAAACCAGCCCTGGCCAGGGACTTCCCTGTTATGGCCAATCGAGCATAGTGCAACATCAACCCCCAATACCGGGAGAGACGAAACCCCTCCTATCGCTCATTGCCTCCATGTGACTCGGGACTGTACCCAAAAACCACCGTTTTGCACGCCCTCTTAGACGTGGTAAGGTGGAAATCAAAGCACAGTGGGAATCACACAAGACTCTATGACGATCTCGGGTCTACAGACTAATCTGTACCAGTGTCACCAGAGAACTGCCATCTGACGTAAGGTATAATACCATCTGGGATTTCTCGGCGAGTCCATCCAGTGTACCCAGTCTCCACTGAGCACCCGTATATCATCTCTGATGTCAAACACCAATGGATATGGGATCATCCATCGCCCATCTGTATGGGTCGAGAAGGTATACGCTAGTCTACACTGGTATATCGATGCCCCGTCTCGATACACCCACGGCTATGGACCTTGAAGGATAAACTTATGGACTACCATGTCCCCACTAGTATGATCCGCATCATAGTCCAGGTGGTCAAGTACACATCCTAAGGGCTTTACCAACATGTAACAGAGAGACAATCAGTATACACGTTAAGGTAAAGAGTAACCAGATAGCATACTATCATGTTGAGCAAGAAAGTCCTCCCTATATATGTCCAAGCATCCACTACAATATACATCACATGTATAATAATGGCCTTTAGGGCATACATATAACTAACAATGATTTTAGTTAGATGTATATGGACATTGATTGTGCATGTGTACCTTTGTTCCACATCTCATTTCCTATCGTGTATGGACTTAGTATTAATGAGACACAACACCATTATTGACGGTTCAGGTTTCACGAGCACTAATTGTATGCTACACACACACCGTCAATAATTTCCATGACACGCACAACACCTATACTTTGTGATATTTTATTGGTTATGGACATTGAGACATTGACTCATATTCCATTTTGCATATGACATATAGCATACCTGTATACCTACATGCTTACACATATGTCTTGACATGCATACATGATAGTTACCTATATACCTATATGGTATTGTACCATCAGTGATAGGTATATTCACATATGAGACATAGCTGCATGTACCTCTTGCATACATACTTATGCATATACCTAGAGGGTATTACATCGTTATTGATAGGTTGAGACACATATCTTGCTAAATCGATTTGTTTACACATATATCCGGCTATAGCTACATGTTCACCTTTATTTGATGTTATATGGACTTTGAGAACTTAGGAACCGCAAGATATATATATTAACTTGTGCAGTTAAATTGCGGTTTTCCTTTATATGCTCATATTACTGTTTCATGTTGCATATATTACATTCATGGATTTCATATGATGTTCTCTGATATTTTTACTCTTAAGTATATATAACAGTGGAGTGGGACGCTGTTATATATGCAAACATATATATATTAGTGGAGTGGGATGCTAATATATATGTATTGATTCATGCAGTTATATTTATTTATTACTTGATGTTTTTTGGATTTGAGGACCGTGGTTGTTTCATGAAATTATGCATTATTTGAAAAACTCGGTTTCTCTTGATATGATATTTCAGCTTCCACCATGAGATTTCTCAGTTCTGAGCTTATATATTACCCCATGCGAGGAGTTGTCGAGGCCGTATGTGGGTACATGGTGGAACCCGGTTGGTTCTCCGGGGCAAGAAAGGTATTTCGACGCGACATGCCGATGAGCCTGGCTGGGGGCGTTTGCGAACCAGTGATAGTATTTGGACTCGACGTATATCTGGGGGATATCGATCGAGGTTATGTACGCAAATGCCTGCAGATTTCGGTGGTGCTTACCCAGGTTCATAGGATGTACGTACATGACACAGGAGGGCCAGTCCCAGGTGATGGCGCATCAGATTTGAGTATTTTGTGTCGATGCTAGACACTTGTTTTCATGATGTTTTTGGGTGTAGATGTAGGACACTCAGGTTTCATGAGACATACTCGATATTGGATACTGGTTATATGAGATTTACTTGATATTAGACACTCAGGATATATGATACTTACAGGATATGAGGGCCAATTTAGGTGCTGATTTATGGAAATTTGGGATTTACATTGTCTTGATGGACTTTGGTCGTGCCAAGAGGTCAGGATTCCGTGAGGATGACATGTTTTATCCCATACTCCGCATTTATTGTATATGCATTGCTTCATGTATTAGTAGTACCTGATAGAGTATCTTTCATGACTGTTAAATTTACATACTGTTATTTGATATGCGTTTCTTCATGTATTAGTAGTACCTGATAGAGTACCTTACATGACTGTTGCATACATATTGCCATTTATTGTTCATGTAGTAGTAGTACCTGATAGAGTACCTTACAAGACTGTTGCATACATACTGCCATTTATTGCTATCATCTTGCAAGCATTAGATTCGCGCTGTACGTGCATACTTGCGATTACATGCATATGTTATTTACTATTCACGAGTAGGCAACTCACCCCCATTGAGCCACAATGTTTTGCAGGTAGTCCCTCACGGCAGTCGCGACAGGCTTTTCATCTTTCGTATCGTCTCGCAGCGGATACCGCTTCGGCTGACTGTGCGCAGTTTTGCTATAGGTGGGTTTTGCGGTTATCCGATAATGCTCTTTGTATATCATTGTACCTTGTACTCTCCATAAACCACTTTCATGTATTGACTTAGAGACTTTATGTGAGGACGATATTGTATATTTTGGTGACTTGGATATCTTCGGTTTTACTTAGATCGTCATTTATTTCTTCGCTACGGCGTCGTATATTTGTTTTGGTGGTTGTTTTCCGCCGTTGGGTGTGGATTTGCTCCCGTTGGGCATGCTTTACTTATATTTATGTTGTACCCATTTTTGGGGTTAGTTTTTACAAAGGAGGTGCTGCCAAAATTTTTAAGAAAGTAAAGTTGGACTTTAAAGAATTTGTACTTGAGATTTTCAAAAGTTTAACAATGTTCATATCACTTACTACTTTTGATGGTTTAGATTGCTGGGTTTTCGGCATACTTAAATTGCGTTACGCCTGTAGACGTTGCGTAGTTTAAGGGCCGTCACGTGCCAAATTTCGGGTCGTGATAAGTTCCTGAGAAAATGCTGTGCTGAGAACGCCGATGTCCAGAAAGCGAGAAAAGATTTGTAAGTGTACCGGCCTCCGTACAGTTCGGTATAAGAGAGATCGGAAGATACCTTGAGCAAGTTCCTTCCAGGACACTGCTGCGATGAGATTGCACCGAGGATCAGTTGTGTCAGGTGTATTCAAAGGGCCAGAGGCCGACGCCAGTGACGTGCTGCTTTATGAGTGATCATACTAATTGGCCGAGAGTTGACCTGAGGAGTGCCAGAGCATAATCGTTCCCATTAGCACACCTGACCGGGCAGATGAGCCGATAGAGTGCGAGATTTGTAATCCACAGGGAAATGAGGACCTAGAGACAGAAGACGCCAGACTGTGAGCAGGAGGCAAGCGAATGTTCTTGCTCTGCGAGTTTGGGCGCACCAAATTTCTTTCGACATTGTAGGAGGTGTACCTCAATGACATTTATTGCGATTTGCATTGTGATCCGAGTATCACGCTTTGATCGCTTGGATTTGAGTTTTGATGACTGAGTTTCAGGATATGGTTTTCGTGCACCATGGCTGCACCTACTGGGTATTTACATTTTTGTGCACAGTTATTACACTTGATATATTTTATACACCGTAGTGTTGATGTCGATTTTGTGCCTTAGCTGCACATGTTTTTGATTTCCTGGATTTCCTGCATAGGATTTGATATTTCGTGCAGTAGATGCACATGATTTGATATTTCATGCAGTGGATGCACATGATTTGATATTTCATGCACTAGATGCACAGAATTTGATATTTCATGCAGTGGATGCACAGGATTTGATATTTCGTGCACTCGATGCACAGGATTTGATATTTTGTGCAGTAGATGCACAGGATTTGATATTTTATGCACTAGATGCTCAGGATTTGATATTTCGTGCAGTGGATGCACAGGATTTGATATTTCGTACACTTGATGCTTTTTACGAACCAGACGCACTTGGGTTGGTGTTTTTTTTTGTGCATATTATGCGCTTAGTATTGGATTTTGTGCGCATCGGATGCACTTGAGTGAGATTTTTACTCGTGCATGATGGATGCCCTTGATATAGATTTTATCCGTGCATATTAGATGCGATTTTATTCGTTCATGTGGGGAATGCACTTGATTTTGAATTTTATTCGTGCATGTGGGATGCACTTGATTCTGATTTTTAATTGTGCATGGGGGATGCACTTGATTTCGATTTCGTACGTGCATGACGGATGCACTTTATTTGGACTTTCGCGCACGTTGGGCGCGTGATATGATTTTTGTGCACACTTGATGCACCCGATTTAGGGTTTTCGTTCGTGCATGTTAGTTGCACTGGATTGAGATTTTCGTGCACTATAGATGCACTAGTTGTTGTTACCGTGCATGCCCGTTGCACTTAGTCTTACTTTTGTGCATATTATGGCACCTGTACTTGGATTTGATTTCTGTGCGCACCAGACGCACGTGATGGTTGGACACGCCCTTTTTGGCTGATATTTAATTTGAGCACTTTGTTTTCATGATGAGGCCCTATACTTTGTAATACCCTAACAGGACTGATCCGAGGGCAGTATGTCACGCCCCGCTTCCCAGAGTACGCTAAGATAGGCACGTGACATAGCCAACCATGCTACCTGTGGATAGGAAAAATCCTTCCACAGTCACATTACAGCTGTAGAGATATCAAGAACATGAAAGTAAACTAAACTATCTAGTACATGTCCATGAGCCAGAGTAAATGAGTCAAGAAATGATAATATGCGGAAGCAAAAGATACAATAAATGAAACACCTGGAAGTAAAACTGCATACAAACAGGATCTTCACCGCTCGGTCTAACAGCGGCAATACTCATGATCAGTCTGCAACAAAGGTAGAGGATCTGGGCCATGCAAATCCTTGACGTCAGCGCGTCATAACATCAAGCAATAATATATAAACAGGGTAGCAAGACATGCAAGTATGATTATAAAAGGTAAAGCAGGTGTAACAACAATATAAATCAGGGCAGTGAAAGGTAGTGTGCAGTGAGTAATCTAAACTAATCTATTGGGTTAACTACTCTCAAGTCTTTGAAATCAAGTTGATGAATCATCGATGTAACTCAATAGTATCCCGTGCGTGCCCGGGATCACGGTGATGATTCTCGGGCTGAAACCGAGACATGCCGCTAGGCACTAAAAGGAAAAGGGTAACGATGAATGATGTCTATGGCATCATCCAAAGGCTGGCCTAGCCTCTAAAAAGGTAATGGATAACGATGGATGATGTCAGCAGCATCATCCCAAGGCTGGCTCAGCCTCTAAAACTGATCAGTAAAGGTAGCACACTGTCGAGTTACAAGTCTGGTTTCATCATTGATTTCCCCATACCCCTAAGTAATATGTGTTCAAGTCAGGTATTAAGTAATCTAGAGCTAATGCCAACACAGGATCAGGCAGGTACAGGTTTGTCTGGATAGACAACAGGAACGGTCCGTAAGGACAGCAGGTCAGGTTTGTCGGCATTAGACACAAGATCAGGTAACAGGTAAAGCCATGGTACATCAGGTCAAGCCAGGTAGTATAGGTACCATATCATATCAAGAGGTGCACGGTACCTTGTCGTGTCAGGTAGTAGGTGTAACAAGTTATGTCAAGGTGCACAAGATGTCCTGTGGGTGCTCAAATATCCAACTAACATAAACATGGGTATACAAAACAAGCATGGATACTAATAGAACAATAAACTGGAACATTGCAATGTGAAATGCAATCGGGTACAGATTAAAGTATGTAGATGCACGGTTATTAGTTTGGGTTTATGGGATAGTTTCAACATTACATTAATACAGTATAACAAATATGGATGTTAAAATCATGTTAATATGTACTAAATAATCTAGAGATGCAATTGAATATAAATTAGGCTAGCTGTATGTAAACGGTCGTCCGATAAGGTATAAACTATAAAAGGGGTACTATGGGCTATGCAAATAAGTGTTATTTGATTTAAATATGGATGTTGGTACTATGTATAGTAACACTAAATGCAACATGGCATGTTCCGAGCTATAAATCTAAAATGATATAATGGACATCGAAATGTTAACATGGAACAAGCGGAATTAAATTCAATCAACTGATACAATATGCAGTTGAATAAGTATATAATAATACAATAGCATGTAGCATGTTTTACTTGCCTCGGTCTCGACGAACGCGAATATGAATACGAAAAACACGGAGCACTTCCAAGCTTACTTGGCTATGTGATCTCAGCTCCAACAAATTGCTGGATACGGATAGAACACGACGATGGATACCCGGAGATGCAAAACGAACCGAGACGGAAATTTGAAGACTCACCTAGAGGATCTAATTGGCTCGGGTCTGACTTTGGGAGTTAGGCTCTCCTAGCTTGGCTCGGCGCTGCTGATGCAACGATGGAGACTAGAAATGGGATCTCGGTTTAAGTCGAAAGGGAATCTCGACATTTGAGGAGCATCAGAGGGAAATTCGGTGTGAAAACGACAGGGGAGCTCTGAAGTAAAGGAAACATGAGCCCAGGCTCAGCATACATCTCATTCTTGATCTAAACTTATTCTCTCTCTAAAAAGATTCAATCTTTATTTCTCTAGGTTTAAAATCATAGCTTTTGTTACTGTGATTTTAATAGCAGCAAAAGAAAAAGGAAGGTGATGATTGGTGATGGATTAAGAGGGAAAGCTTGGGCTTATGGTCTCGGGGATGCATGAAGGCGGAGGAGTTCTCGGATTGGATTCGAGCAAGGGATGAAGAAGGGCCAAGAAGTCGCCGGGAAAAAGGATCACAGCCTTGCTGGAAATGAAATGACGACGAACGTCGAGTAGAGCTCTAGTTCGGTTCACGTTCGGGAGATGCGGGGGTTCTCGGCGATGGGGTGTTGCTCAGGTTATGGAGAGGGAAAAGATTAAGATGGCGATGGGTTCAGCGAGATGGGTGGCATCGACGAGGGTCTCCGGGGATGATGAATATGGCCGGACTTCGAGGCCAAGGTGTGGCAGCAGCAAAGTGTGGCTGGAGTTGGGGTCGAAAAGTCATGGGTGTTGGCCGAGGGTGAATGCTGGTGTTCGGCGCGATGGTGAGGCGCCGGCGAAGGAGATGGGTGCGGGCAAGATGGGATCGGAAGAGATGATGATGTAGCCGACCGCGGTGCTAGGGGTTGACGACGAGGCGGTTGATGGGTAGAGAAAAGATGAGGGAGATTGGGGTTGAGGTTAGTGTTAGTTATATGTATGCCCTAGAGGCCATTACTGTACATAGGATGTATATTGTAGTGGATGCTGGGACATATATAGGGAGGACTTTCTTGCTCGACATGATAGTATGCTATCTGGTTGATCTTTACCTTAACGTGTTCACTGATTGTCTCTCTGTTACATGTTGGTAAAGCCCTTAGGATGTGTACTTGACTACCTGGACTATGATGCGGATCATACTAGTGGGGACATGGTAGTCCATAAGTACATCCTTCAAAGTCCCTAGTCATGGGTGTATCGAGACGGGGCATCGATATACCAGAGTAGACTAGCGTATACCTTCTCGACCCATACAGATGGGCGATGGATGATCCCATATCCATTGGTGTTTGACATCAGAGATGATATACGGGTGCTCAGTGGAGACTGGGTACACTGGACGGACTCGCCGAGAACTCTCAGATGGTATTATACCTTACGTCAGATGGCAGTTCTCTGGTGACACTGGTACAGAGTAGTCTGTTGACCCGAGATCGTCATAGAGTCTTTTGTGGTTCCCACTGTGCTTTGATTTCCATCTTACCACGTCCAAGAGGGCGTGCAAAACAGTGGTTTTTGGGTACAGTCCCGAGTCACATGGAGGCAATGAGCGATAGGAGGGGATTCGTCTCTCCCGGTATAGGGGGTTGATGTTGCGCTGTGTTCGATTGGCTATAACAGGAAATCCCTGGCCAGGGTTGCTGAGATTTACTGGTAAGTGTTACCAGTAGTTTCTCGAATTGTTATAGACCTCATATCGACACGACTTATCGAGCTATTGGGGTCTGACGTTTACCACCCCTAGGCGAGATATGCAACATATCAGACGATCAGACCGGACTGTACGGTAGTGTTACTGGTTGGATTCACTGGAGTGTGAGCGGGCTTGCTCGTCGATCTTCTGATCGCTCAATACCCGGGTGGCCGTTACGTTTAGCAGACCGCTTGCGGCTTGTGGGTGTTTGATATGATCATCACCTGCTGCCGGCGTATTGACGAGTCTTTAGAGTCCTACACAGAGGTTTCCTGGCTCAAGCGAAACGAAATAGGAGCGCATATGAGATATGTGCGGGACCGAGAATAATGCGTGTATGTGATACCGTATTTCATTCTCGCGATGAATGTGTCGAATGGTTATATGCGATATAACCTAGTTATCGAATCGAGGGTTGATTCGATAAGCCGATACATTGGATACTATTCGGTTATATGTTATATGACCGGATCGTTAAATCAAGTGTTGATTTAATGATTTAATGCATAATTATATATTTGATATATTACTTTGCGTTAACTAGTATTTGTTCACTTTAAATGGATTTTCTCACTCGGTTGTGCACATTGTATATGTGATATATTTTTGTACACAAGTTTGTATCATGTTTGATGATACATGCTCACTAGGGTTTGTGTGAAGATTAAACCATGGTTGTAGATTGGTTAGGGTTTTCATTTTCTTATTCCTTTATTTATTTATTTATTCTTTTTGGAAAAATGAAAAGCATAAAGGAAAATGGTGGCTTTGTTTGTTTTCTAGTTGAAGCTTCATGAAGCTTTGACCAAAGTGACCATTTTGTCTCATGCTTAACCCTAACCACTCCATTAACCCTAGTTTAATCTCTACACTTGACCATGGTTCATTTAATGATAAGTATTGATTTACTTTTGATTTTAAATTAACTAATCATAACAATATTCTTCTTCTTCTTCATTTCTTCATGTGAAGAAAGCTTGCCTCCATCAATGGCAAGTGATGATAAAGAGTGAGAAATCCAATTCTAAAGTGAACCCACTTCCTATTTCTTCATCCTCTACCTCTTGCCAAGTAGTATAGGGTGTTTTCTTCACAAGTTTCATGACTTGGTGAAGTGGGAGCTTGATCTAGCGATGCCTCGACGTAGATCATCTTCGGCATGGACATCGACGACCTAGCCCGCCTATTCTCCGACGAAGCCGACGCTAGAGCCCGGGAATTCATTTGGACAGCGAGGGGACTTCGTTGCGGAGCTATGGAGGTGGAGCACCGGATCTACAAAGGTTGTATTTCCGTTTAAACTTTAGTTAAGTTGTTAACTAGTTTCATTTTCGCTTAAACATCTAGCCGACGATCCGTAGTTTAGGGTTTCTCGGCACCGTAGATTTTGAAATTGGCATGGTTGATTCCTTGTGAGACCTCTTGGGAGTGCCTAGGAACCCTACAGTGGTATCAGAGCCTAGCTAGAGCCTTAGGCGAAGTCTAGACGACGTTTGAATCCCGATCGAACCCGAAACCCCATTTTTCCCATGCTCTCTGTACTTTTTTCAAAACTGTGCATTTTTCCACATTAAAAATATGCAGAAAATTAAGCAGGGTATTATATGAATTACTGTGAAATACGGGGGCCTAATTCAATTAAACCACCGCGGAACCGCGGCACGAGCTTGGCATGTGCGGCGGTTCCGCAGCCGTATAGTCTCCCCTTGCGTTGACTTTTGCACAGTAATTCCTATTTTCTGGTGCTGAGTTTTTTGGGAATTTTTAATTATCACTCAAGAGTTGAGTTTTCTGGGATGTTTTGGGGGTTCGATGATTCGATCGGAAATTTCAAACTTTGTCTATGTGGTCTTCCGGATAATTTTAGAATATGTTAAAAAGTTCGACCGGATATATATACCCACTTTTTCCCCTGCCGGAAAATTTCCAAGTGTTGGATTTTTTCGTGGTTTAACGACGTTCTAAGTAGTGCAAGTAACGCGATGGTCCCTCTAGAAGACAACAAACCTTAACTCGATTATGTGACCGTCTTGAACTGCCCTTTGAACCTTCGGGTTTGGGGCAGTACGGCGTGCCACATGTGAGGCGTTGGCTTGACCCTTCTACGGCTGGACCGTTGGTACTGAGGCACGAACTGAATGTTTTTTTAGACTTGTTTCATGTGTTGATCTGTTTCAGTAAAACTTGGGTGTTCGATTGTTCGATCGGAAAGTTTGACATTTTCTATTTATCTGGAATGGGATACAATAATTGGAATTCACAAGAAGTTATGAGATAACTAAATGAATATTATAAACATAGCAGTTTAGTCTCACTTGATCGGTTGCCACGGAATTTTGATGTGATCAAAAGTCCGTCGCAATCACGTAGTGTACGCGGATACTCGCCGGGTAAACTTAATAGACAGCCTCACTCCATAGCCCCGACCAAGTGACTGTAGGAGAACCCCGTCGCCGAAAGCATCCGTTCGGGTGCTCGCGGTAGCGGTGTTCCGCCTTGGTGCACTTCGTCGACAGCATCGGGGGTGCGGCCGCCTACTAAAGTTTGCGACGAGCATTCGATCAGGATGTCGGGAATCTTGTTGAATTGCCCGACTTGATATTGAAAAGTGTTTTCGATAATGAGACTAAAATGCGGGGTTTATAATTGTTAGGCATGCGATGTCTAAGGAATTCATTTGGTCAGGCATGCGATGTCTGAGGTGGTTGCGGATTCCAACTGTTGTAGTTTTACACTTTCTTTTCTGTGATTGTAAGTGTAATATGTGATATCGCCGGTTTCGTTGCTATATGTCAACGACAATTGGGATGCGCATATTTACTTACGTTGATGACATGTGATGTTATGTGTTGCTGGATATGTTATATTGGATCGTCGTGTTTGAATAGCCGGGGGTTTTTATGTGAGATGAGTGTTTTTCATTTTCATTCATGTAAAAACTTGTATGTAATATTCTTTTATTGGGGCACTTCCAGGTTGCGGAAGATGTCACCGTTTGTATATTATTTACTTTTCTACACTAGGATAGACCCAAGGAGGGGAGCACAAGTAACCGGGTTCTGGAGTCCAGTGGGAGACCAACTCGAGGAGTCGAGTCCGGGTCTCCTAACTCTAGAATTGGTAGGGTTGCTTGCCGCTCTCGTAGGGGTCTAGAGGTGTGGGTTTGGCTATTCATCACGACCGTGGAATCCGTGTTTTATATTGGCTCGTATTGAAAACACGGACGTCCTAGTATATCCAATATTTCATATGATACTTCTGCTGCGATATCTGTGATGTGATCATGTGATGTTCTGTGATAGATACAATATATAGTATATATAATATATTATATAGATGTTACTTATGTTTTACACCCGCGCTAGCCCTGCCCCGCTCTGTCGTTAGTTACCTAACCTAACGGTGCACGAGGGGACATCGAGGCGAATGCCGATGGCATAAGTGTACGTCGTATTTATCTGTGATGTTTAGGTACTTAAATGATGGGACTTCATTAATGTGATTAATGAAAGAAAAGAAACCTAAGATGTTGTAGAATCGAATTTCAAAATAAAACAGGTAGCTACAGTTCTTGCTTTGCACAACGGTATATGCGATATATCCAGCACCTTATTCGATAAGGAAAGGACCGAGATCCCTTCACCGGGAGTGACTCCTTTAGCAATAACTGGCCGATGCTACACACTCGGTTTGTCTTTTGATTGCTTTTAAGTGTTTTTTCTTTGCACAGTGATATATATGATATATCCCGCACCTCATTCGACGAGGAAAGGACCGACGATCCCTTCACCGGGAGTGACTCCTTTAGCAAAACTAGAAAAGCTTCAAAAACACTCCATTTTTAAAAATCATTTGATTCTACAACGATATCAAGTTCATTACGCAATAGGTTTTCAGAAAAACCTGTCGTAGCCCTCCGTCATTTCAGATAAGTACTAGTTAGTATTCGTGCTGCGGTTGTTTGGCCTCCGTCAAGGCGTAGTGTACGGTAGCTAACTAGTGCTTATCTGCCTGCATATGATGCGATTGGATTAGGGTATTCGTACGGCGTTGTTTGGCCTCCGTTAAGGGTCGTGCGGGTGGGTTTAATTCAATCAGGAAATGACGGGTTGAACTTGACTAGCGGACTATGGGTTGTTTGGCCTCCGTCAAGGTCATAGGACGCTAGGGGCAAAATATTATCGGGAATTTCAAGTGTTGAAATTTGCAATAAGATTGCATACCTTCGATGAGATAGTTGGATCCCGATAACCGCTGCGAGTAAGAGTTACTCCTGGGAGAGTTTTACACATTACAATTAGCCGATCAAGTAGGTGTCTAGAAAGGTGTTAACGGGGTTACGCCTCTGGGAAAACGAGGTTTACATTAATTAGGTTCGTGCGAAAGCACGGGGGACCTCCCTCAAAGTACCGACACTGGCCTGGCTGAAAGATTGGCGAACTTGTAGTGTGTAATTAATCCCGGCTAGTCTTTCCTTTTAGGGTTTGAAGGAAGATTTGATAAAAAGCAGTGGGAACCATCCTAATTAGATAAAATAATAACCAATCTATTCTTGCAAAAGCTCACGCTGAGTGTTTTCTTCTCTCTATCTCCTGGTAGCGACCATGTCACGCCTTAATCAAGATAATAAAACGGATTATTGACCAAACACGCTTGTTATACTGAGCTGGGGAACGTTGGTCCCGCTCCAACTTATAATTGTTATAAGACAGAGCAAGGAAATTGGGGAATACCAGAATTCCCGTGCCGCCCAAACGAAGAAAGTGCATATGATGCATCTCCTTCGGGTGTGTTCATTACAGAGAACTGTTTCTCAGTATCCTTTACGTCCTGGGTATATGATACCAGATCAGGATCCCAGATATGTAATTAGTTACATAGGGCGACAGAAAGGTAGAGAACTGAGAACGAGTGATAAGTTTCATGAGGCAGAAAACGGGGCAAAAGTTGCAGCCAAGTCTGTTGGTCACTGTCACCCTGTATTACCAATACATTGATTCTGAACAAATGTTATTAGATACCGAACCTGATATACAAAATCATATCAGTCTCTTTATTAGTAAAGAAATGATAAAATTTTGTATTGTGGGATAATGTTTTGAACATTTCCTATATCAAAAGTTGATCGGTTCAGGCACGTTATATAAAAGCATTGAAGTTCTAAATCAAACTACAGTTCTTAGTATACAGAACACACACAAGAGGAAGAGTTCAGAAATGAACGAATCCTTCTTGAGGTATTGTAGACTAGGTCAGATCAATGCGACCCGACTGGCTAGAGTTACATAAAGATGCATATTTAAATTAGTTTGAACTTACATCTTGTGAAACTCGCCAGTCATGTCACAAAGATAAGATGACCATAGCTCCGTTTACTGGAAACAGAGAAAGAGTTAATGAACTCTTGGGATGATACATGTTGATGTATGTAGGTCCCCTGTCTACACATGCCAGGACCGGTTCTTTGTACTTCATTACGTTCTCTGATGATCTCTCAAGATTCAGACATATGTTCCTGTTGAAACACAAGTCCGAACCTTTTGAGATATTCACAGAATATAAGCTAGAAGTAGAGAACCAGAATACGGGTATAAGTATTATGTCCAATGATGAGATCAAGGAGGAGAATACTTGAGCACGGAAATTCCTGGCCTATTCTAAAGGAGAATGGGATTCTCTCTCAGCATTACTCCTCCGTATACACCATAGCACGATGGTATATCAGGGCGGAGCAATAGCACCCTATGTGATAAGGTGTGCTCTATGATGAGTACTACTGAGTTACCTATTTCCTTTTTGGGAGTTATGCACTTGAGAAGCTGCATACCTATTGAATAGGGTTCAAATCAAATCAGTTCCCTACCACTTCATATTTGATATGATAAGGGAAGAGCCCATATCTTAAGTTGGTTAAGATTTGGGGTTGTCCGAGCTATGTCTAAAAGCAAAATCCGGACAAGCTCGAGGCAAGATCTGTTATGTAGAACTGGAAATGTTCCAGCTATACAAACAACAGCAGATGATTTGATAGAACCAAAGGATTCAGTAGAGACCAACGAACCTCAGCCTCTCCGCCGATCTAGTAGGGTTCCTCACCCACCTGAGAGATACTTCTGTTTCTCTATGACAGTGGGAGCGAGGATTGCATCATGAGATGATGACCCAACTGGCTTCGAGCTGGCCATCGAGAGTAAGACTCTGTAAGAATGGCTGGATGTTTATCGATCTGAGATGGAATCCTTATACACCAACAAAGTATGGACTTTGGTTGCTATATCTGAAGGGTTAAATCCCCATCAGGAGCAAGTATATCTTGAGAAGATTACTTGGTGTAGATGGAAAAGTTGAGACTTTCAAAGCTAGACTTGTTAAAGGTTTTCGTCATAAACCAGGCGTGGATAATGATGAAACCTTTTCAAGTATCTATGCTTGAGTCCATCCAGATTCTACTTACCACGGCTACATACCATGACTACGATATCTGGTGGTTGGGTGCCATGACTGCTTTTCTAAATGATGTTTTAGAAAAGAACGTCTATAAGTACACAGCCAGAGGGCTTCGTAGACAGTGGGAGCAGCGGAAACGTGTACAAGATGCTTTATAGGATAAAGCAGGTATCGCGGAGTTGGAACATCTGTTTTGATGTGTTAGTCAAAGAGTTTGATATCATCAAAATGGTAGATGAACCTTGTATAAACAAAAAGGTAGTAGGGAGTATGGTGACGATCCTCGTAGAGTACGTGGATGACATACTCTTGATAGGGAAGGAGTTTCCTATGCTACGCTCAGTCAATCTCCGCTTATCACAATGATTCTCCATATAGGATCAAAGTGATACCTCCTAAATCCTGGATTTTGGATCTATGAGATAGATCTAATTGGATGTTAGGATTCTCACTAGTTGTAGTGAGATGGTATCAATCGATCCTGGGGAGAATCACCGGAAGGGTTCCAGGGTGATAAGGACGACGGAAAGTCAGTCACAGGCATTGTCTTTACCCTCAGTAAAGGGACGGTATGTTGGAAGAGTTCCAAGCTAGATACCGTGACATACTATGAGATAAAGGCAGGATACATCGCTACTTAAGATGCTACCAAAGAGGCTGTTTGGGTGTATACAGGTTCATGAGATGAACTACGTTCCTACCATTGTGAGACAATGGAGTTGTGGCTTATGCCAAGGAACGCCGGTCCCATCAGTGATCCAGACATATTCTAAGGCAGTGTCACCTGATCATGGAGATGGTTGATCTCCAGGGTGATCGAGGTTTGGAGAGTAGACTCAGAGGACAACACAGCGGATCCACTCACAAAGGCCTGTTCCCAGAGAGAGATTTTTATGGGATGGTTGAGTATGAGATACTACAACCACTGCTACAGATGGCCCTAGTGCAAGTAGGAGATTGTTAGTTATATGTATGCCCTAGAGGCCATTACTGTACATAGGATGTATATTGTAGTGGATGCTGGGACATATATAGGGAGGACTTTCTTGCTCGACATGATAGTATGCTATCTGGTTGATCTTTACCTTAACGTGTTCACTGATTGTCTCTCTGCTACATGTTGGTAAAGCCCTCAGGATGTGTACTTGACTACCTGGACTATGATGCGGATCATACTAGTGGGGACATGGTAGTCCATAAGTACATCCTTCAAAGTCCCTAGTCGTGGGTGTATCGAGACGGGGCATCGATATACCAGAGTAGACTAGCGTATACCTTCTCAACCCATACAGATGGGCGACGGATGATCCCATATCCATTGGTGTTTGACATCAGAGATGATATACGGGTGCTCAGTGGAGACTGGGTACACTGGACGGACTCGCCGAGAACTCCCAGATGGTATTATACCTTACGTCAGATGGCAGTTCTCTGGTGACACTGGTACAGAGTAGTCTGTTGACCCGAGATCGTCATAGAGTCTTGTGTGGTTCCCACTGTGCTTTGATTTCCATCTTACCACGTCCAAGAGGGCATGCAAAACGGTGGTTTTTGGGTACAGTCCCGAGTCACATGGAGGCAATGAGCGATAGGAGGGGATTCGTCTCTCCCGGTATAGGGGGTTGATGTTGCGCTGTGTTCGATTGGCTATAACAGGAAATCCCTGGCCAGGGTTGCTGAGATTTACTGGTAAGTGTTACCAGTAGTTTCTCGAATTGTTATAGACCTCATATCGACACGACTTATCGAGCTATTGGGGTCTGACGTTTACCACCCCTAGGCGAGATATGCGACATATCAAACGATCAGACCGGACTGTACGGTAGTGTTACTGGTTGGATTCACTGGAGTGTGAGCGGGCTTGCTCGTCGATCTTCTGATCGCTCAATACCCGGGTGGCCGTTACGTTTAGCAGACCGCTTGCGGCTTGTGGGTGTTTGATATGATCATCACCTACTGCCGGCGTATTGACGAGTCTTTAGAGTCCTACACAGAGGTTTCCTGGCTCAAGCGAAACGAAATAGGAGCGCATATGAGATATGTGCGGGACCGAGAATAATGCGTGTATGTGATACCGTATTTCATTCTCGCGATGAATGTGTCGAATGGTTATATGCGATATAACCTAGTTATCGAATCGAGGGTTGATTCGATAAGCCGATACATTGGATACTAGTCGGTTATATGTTATATGACCGGATCGTTAAATCAAGTGTTGATTTAATGATTTAATGCATAATTATATATTTGATATATTACTTTGCGTTAACTAGTATTGGTTCACTTTAAATGGATTTTCTCACTCGGTTGTGCACATTGTATATGTGATATATTTTTGTACACAAGTTTGTATCATGTTTGATGATACATGCTCACTAGGGTTTGTGTGAAGATTAAACCATGGTTGTAGATTGGTTAGGATTTTCATTTTATTATTCCTTTATTTATTTATTTATTCTTTTTGGAAAATTGAAAAGCATAAAGGAAAATGGTGGCTTTGTTTGTTTTCTAGTTGAAGCTTCATGAAGCTTTGACCAAAGTGACCATTTTGTCTCATGCTTAACCCTAACCACTCCATTAACCCTAGTTTAATCTCTACACTTGACCATGGTTCATTTTATGATAAGTATTGATTTACTTTTGATTTTAAATTAACTAATCATAACAATATTCTTCTTCTTCTTCATTTCTTCATGTGAAGAAAGCTTGCCTCCATCAATGGCAAGTGATGATAAAGAGTGAGAAATCCAATTCTAAAGTGAACCCACTTCCTATTTCTTCATCCTCTACCTCTTTCCAAGTAGTATAGGATGTTTTCTTCACAAGTTTCATGACTTGGTGAAGTGGGAGCTTGATCTAGCGATGCCTCGACGTAGATCATCTTCGGCATGGACATCGACGACCTAGCCCGCCTATTCTCCGACGAAGCCGACGCTAGAGCCCGGGAATTCATTTGGACAGCGAGGGGACTTCGTTGCGGAGCTATGGAGGTGGAGCACCGGATCTACAAAGGTTGTATTTCCGTTTAAACTTTAGTTAAGTTGTTAACTAGTTTCCTTTTCGCTTAAACATCTAGCCGACGATCCGTAGTTTAGGGTTTCTCGGCACCGTAGATTTTGAAATTGGCATGGTTGATGCCTTCTGAGACCTCTTGGGAGTGCCTAGGAACCCTACAGTTAGAGGAAGTAGAAGACGTCGTGGGGTTTGGGTGATGAGGAAGATGAGGTACCGTCGTTGTCGCCGGTGAGGGTCCCGGTCTTGGTGTTAGGTGAAGGCGAGGAGAAAGAGAAGTTGCAGGTGCTGTGGTGGTCGAGTGGAAGGGGTGAGTTGAAGGAAGAGGTTGAGGCTAAGATGTCGAGGTGATGGGGATGAAGGCGAGGAGGTCGGCGGCATGAGGCGAGCGCAGGCGTGCATGGGTTTTTCGTGGAGAGAAAGAAAGAAGAAGGAAAAAGAGAGAGAGTGTGAAAGAAAGGGGGTAGAGAGAGAGGCATAGGTTTAGAATAGGATTAGGTTTTTTAGAAAATTAATATATATTATATCTAATATATATAGAGAGAGAGTGAAGAGTGAGAGGTAGGGTCAGTAGAAATCTAGAGATAGTGGAGAGAGAGAGATCTGCTAAATAATAAGAATATATTAAAAAAATATAAAATATATTTTGTTAGTTAAAGTTTGATTCACAGTTCGAAATAATTAAAATATAATATTAAAATATTAGTCCGTTTTGAAATTTGGCAAAATATGAACTTATTCCAAAACATGCCCGGACCGGGTCTAAAAAGCCGGTTTTAAAATATGAAAAATATATGTGTCTTTGAAAACTCAAAACGAAGTCTCAGGTAACAAAAAAGCATACCCCAAAGAACGAATGCACGTACGTGCGCATAGCCATCCAAACACGTCCGTTCCATTGAACGGGACGAGAACAAGATGCGCGGATGCTACCACGGGGTTAGGGGTATCATGCAGGCTATGAAATGAAATATTAATTTATTTTACAAGGCCTAAAATGTTATATGATAAAAGATGCGATACTAGATAAAATACCAGTATGTACTAAACATGATATGCACATGTCCATGCAAGGAGTCAAGGTAATCCAAAAATAAGAATCAAACAGGTTCAAGCAAGCGGGTCGGTCGAATGCAATGTAAAGTGTAAAATACCATTCACACCCAAACACGCTAAATCAAGAAAATACCATGGTTAAGTAAATACGGAAACTGGAATTGGTATAAATGAACACGGGTGTTATACGGTACCTGTGTACTTTGCATGCTTAAAAAGTTACCAAGATGTTTTTCAAAAAGGAGCTATAGTCTCGTTATTTATTACGTGTCTGTGAGTGACACGAGCATTTACAAAAGAAAACCTTTTGGGATATTTTAAAAAGGGCGGAACGTATATTTTGAGCAAAACATATATGAAAGTATATTATTACTTTACAAATGAGCGTCCGTCATTTATGCCGTGAGTTACACATCACACGGAGATTCAGAAAAAGATTCCGCATATGTTATTTCAGTTTTTGGGGATTTTTCAAAAAGGATGTGTACTATATACATATATTAGCATTTGCTTAGTGTATATTGGATTTCAGTAGTGGATTTTTTGATCTTTATCTCCATTGTAACTCCGATGATATGCGTGCAAGTCTGATTATTTGCGTGACGCTTGACGAAGTTCGGTTTTGAGTTCATGCACGGCTTCAGGCGCATGCGACGCGCTATGTTATTTCTGTTGCTTCCGTGATTTCGGATCCCTGTTGATTGAGTTGGATTTCGAAATTTTTTAGTGCTGGGGGTTTAAATTTAAATTCGGGGACCGAATTTCTTTAAGGGGTGTCACGACCCAAAATTTTGGACCGTAACCACACTTAAACTACGTAACGTATACAGGCGTACGCAACTTAAGTAAGACGAAGCCCAGATCTCTAAACCACCCAAAACTGGATAAACGGAGAAAAACATAGTTTAAAACCTTCGGAAATTCTCAAGTAAAATAATCTTTAAGTTTAGTTTTCGTTCTTAAAAATTTCGGCAGCACCTCCTTTGTAAAAACTAGCCCCGAAAATGGGTAGAACATAGATAATATATAAAGCATCCCAAATGGGAGTAAATCACGCCCAACGGCGGAGACAACCACCACAAACATATATACGACGCCGAAGCGAAGAAATATAAAAGAAAATTGCATAAAGAAGTAAAACTTTTCAACAAAACCGGCTTCCACGAGCACGGCACCCAAAGTCACCAAAATAATAATACAATAACGAATCCTCACAACTCGTCTCCAAGTCAAATAAAAGAAGTGGTAGATGGAGAATACTAGATCCAACAAAAAGATATACAATGTGCAAAAAGATAACCGCAAACCCACCTAAAAGCAAAGGCCTCACAGCCAACCGTAGCGGTGTCCGCGAAAGTAGAGATGATAAGACGCCCTGCCACGACTACTCAGAGGGTAAGACCTGCAAAACACTGTGGCACAACGGGGGTGAGTTGTCAACTCGTGAATAGTAAATAACATCATACTGTAATCGCAGGTATGCACGAACAACGATAAATCTAGCACATGTAATCTGATAGCATAAGTATGGCAGTATGGATATGCAATAATCATGTAAAGGTACATCGGCAGGGTACTACAAATACATGAAGTAATGCATATCAAAATAATCCTGAGTGTGTGGGATGATATAATAAAACCTCATGCAAAATCATCAGCATGGGAAAACACCAGTGTCCCTCACTGACACATCAAATCCCGAATCCTCAGGCACCGCATCCTCAGATCAGCCCTCATATCCTGTAAGTCTCATGGAACCTGAGTGTCAAATATCGACACCCGAAACATCATGAAAACATATACCTGTGTGTGTGTGTGTGTATAAGTATGAGGATATGAACCCCGTATGTCCACCGACGATACGTAGAAATCATGGAAAACCTGAGTGTCTAACACCGACACTCGAAACATCATAAAACCCGTGTCTAGCATCGACACGTAAATCCTCATAACTCAGGCACTGTCACCATGACTGGCCCTGACGATATGTCATACAACACTCCGGTCGGTATCCCCAGGATAACCGCTGAGTCCAAATACAATCACCGGTAGGTACTTCCCCACCTTCCAGGCTCATCGTCTGTACCACGAACATCTTGCCGAGGGGAACCGTACCGGGCCCCACCATGTACCCGCACACGGCCCACTGACTCCTCGCATCGGGTATATATCACAAATCTCAGAACCGAGAAATCGCATGGTGGACGCATCAAAATATCACATCAGGAGAAACCGGGTTTTCAAACAATACATGGTTTCTTGAAAATACCCCCACGGTTCTCAAATCCATAAATCACATGAAATCCATATCTCAATACGTAAAATCCATATAAAACTGATATACGCAACATAAAACATCAAAATGAGCATATAAAGGGAGAACCGCTTTTTAAAATGAATCCAGCTATAAAATATATCAAGCGGTTCCCAAAATTCTCCGAAAACAAGTGCAGCATCATATAAAATGTACATGTAATTGTAGCTAGGTTTAACTATCTACATGTAAGCAAATATGTATGATGTATTTCATAAGCAAAATAGTCAACGTCTCAATATCACATGTCAAAACAATACCACTTAAGGTATATACAACTATAGCAAAAATATGTGGGTGTACATGTCAGTATGTATGCATGATGTACAAGTTGCTATAGCAAGATATACGTGAAATGGAATAAGGGTCACAATCTCAACTATCCCTGCCCAATGCAATATCATGTATGTATGTGTCCACAGTAATTCATATGCATAATAGAATAAGAGTTACTATCTCAACTATCCCTATCCACTTCCATATCACGTATGTAGGTGGTTTGTGCGTGTCATGGCAATTACTGACGGTGTAGGTGTAGCATACAAATTAGTGCTCGTGCAACATGAACCGTCGGTAATGTGTTATATCTAAAGGTACAAGTCAAGGTACAACAGATAATACTATGCAATGACGTTCATATGAAATCAACTAATATGCAATAACATACAGCTATCATATCATATCAGCCCCGACGCATAACGCCATACGGGCGATTTCCCCGTAGATGTTAAATCTACTCACCGATGGTCTCGAGCAATGAAAATCCGAAGACCTGCTTCCCGTTGTTCGCAGCGCCCGAAGTCCCCGCTTGCGAACCTAAAATTTCACAAACACATCGCATAAGCTAAATATTCTACATCGACGAAAAGACATCGAAACGCAAGGATAGCGCCCTGAAAATTGCACTGCGCACTTAGTGCATCTATCGCGCACGACATCAGCCAAAAACACTAACTAGGGTCGCTAAACTACAAAACACCAAGTCTAGACCCCGATCGTCCCGATCGCGCAACACAACACAAACAATTACGATAAATACAATAGATATAACCTCGCAACGACCAATCGAACCCACGTCGGAAAAACCCCAAAACCTAGTAAGCAACTTATCGCGATATTTCGCACTAGTTTTAAGCTAACGCATAACTAGCGATTACAAACACCTTATAATAGCTTAACTAAGCTATCTAAACCATTTCTATATTTTGAACACTTGCAAAAAAAGTTTTAGCAAAAACCCAGTAAGCAGTATTTCATAATTAAACAAAGTATTCATTAACAATAATTATCATTTTCTACTAGGTTAAGCTTTTCCTAATCACAAATTAACACTTTAATTAACATTAAACATTTAATCAAGCTTTAACCCTAACTTAAATTTCTAAAAAAAAATTATGAATAATGAATTAAATCAAGAATTTAAAGCTATGATAACCATTCAATTAACTAACTTAAAGATCTAAACATAACAATTTATGATTTGGGTTTTTAAAATTATACCTCAACAAGAACACCAAATAACAACTTGATCCATCATTTTTTTCCTCCAAAAAAGATGTTTTTCTTGAAGATCCAAGCTAGTAATGAAGAGAATTGATGGTTTTATTTTTATGTAAGATTTTGTGGATTTATTTTGGGAATTTTAAAGAATTTTAATGAGCAAAATGAGAAGAAAAGAGCTTTGAAAAATGAGAGGGCAGAAATTAGGGGAGGATCGGCCAAGGGGTTGATTGGCGTGGTGTTTGTGTAAATAAAAGATGAATGTTCTAGCAAAATACAATTAATGCTTCAATAAATGCTAATTGCGACCTTTCTTTCATTTTCTTTCATTTTTAATTCAAATCCTTTTGCAATAAAAAAATATCTAGATATTTAGAATAGAAGCTTCCAAAAATTTCTAGTGATAAAATTCAATTTATTTTCATGAGAAGAAATTTCCCGATTTACGTGCACAATTTACCACTTAAAATAATATTTTATTTGGGAAAAATTCAATCTGAACCAAAACCTCCCATATACCCCCAAAGTTCGCGCACTAGATTTATTTTAGCTAAAAAAGGTGCCGGCAAGTTTATACGGACGTTTGATCGAAATCGGGTTAAAAATGAAAATACCGACTATTTTGCCCTAAAACGGAAAAATTCGTATAACGATTTCTATAACGTTACAATCTACCCCCTTATAGAAATTCGGTCCCCGAATTAAAATTTAACTACGCGTACCTTCGAAGAGATGAGCGAATTTCTTCTGCATCTCGCTCTGGGCCTCCGAAGTGATCTCCTCACTAGTCGGGCTACGCCAAAGAACCTTCACAGATGGGAAGACCTTTGACCGAAGTTTCTTCACCTGCCGATCCAATATAATTACCGGCTGCTCGGTGAACGAAAGATCGCGCTCAAGCTGAGCGCTCTCGTGCTGAATCATGTGAGAAGGATCATGAAGGTATCTACGAAGTATCGACACATGGAAAACGGGGTGCACATCCGGAAAACTAGGTGGGAGCGCCAAACGATAAGCAACAGAACCCACTCGCTCAAGGATCTCGAAGGGACCAACAAATCTGGGACTGAGCTTCCCTTTCCTCCCAAATTGCATAACGCCCTTCATCGGAGAAATCCTCAGGAATACATGATCCCCAACTGCGAACTCAAGTCTACGATGACGACGGTCGGCATAAGACATCTGCCTGCACTGGTTGCTCTCATCCTGTCCCGAATCAGCTGGATCTTCTCCGTAGTCTCCTGAACTAGCTGGGGTCCCAAAACTCTACTCTCGCTGACTTTGGTCCAACAGACTGGCGATCGACACTTCCTACCATACAAAGCCTCAAAAGGTACCATCTGAATAGTCTCCAGAAAGCTGTTGTTGTAGGAGAACTCAATCAACGGCAAGTGACGATCCCAACCGCCACCAAAATCAAGCACTCATGCATGGGTCATATTGTCCAGAGTCTTTATAGTCCGCTCCGACTGACCATCGTTCTGTGGATGAAAAGCGGTACTAAAACTCAACCGGGTACCCAAAGCTTCCTGAAGCTTCTGCCAAAGACGGCTAGTAAACTGGGTGCCTATGTCGGATACGATGCATGTGGGAACACCGTGCAAACGCACAATATCATTTAAATACAACTAAGCATACTGAGCATAACCGAAAGCGGTCTTCACTGGAAGGAAGTGAGCCGCTTTCGTCAACCGGTCAACAATAACCCAAATTGAGTGATACCCTCGACTGGTCCTGGGTAGGCCCACAATAAAGTCCATGGAAATCTGCTCCCATTTCCACTCCGGAACGGGTAAAGGCTGCAACTCTCCAGCCGGTCTCTGATGCTCAGCCTTGACTTGCTGACAAGTCAGGCACCTCGAAACGAAGTCTGATATATCACGCTTCATCCCTTCCCACCAGTAAAAGTCCCTCAAGTCACAGTACATCTTGGTGGAACCTAGATGAACGCTAAAGCGCGACTGATGTGCCTGCTCTAAGATCGCGCGTCTCAACCCATCAGCATCTGGTACACACAAGCGTGTCCCGCGTCGTAGCACACCCTGGTCATCAATCATGAACTCCGAAACTGTACCCTGCCGAACAAGCTCAAGAATCTCAGTCAAACGGGCATCACTGGGTTGCGCCTCACGGATACGATCAAGTAGTAGTGGACGGGCGCTGACATGAGCAAACTATCCCCCAGCGGAAGTGAAATCGAACTACACTCTACCATCAGACTAGATATGCCAATCTGCAGAAGACTGACGCTGAATTGCGCTCAACTGGGATAAGCTACCCCCAACCCTACGACTCAAAGCATCAGCTACCACATTCGCCTTGCCCGGGTGATAAAGTATCTCACAATCATGTTAGTTGTATGTATGCCCTAGAGGCCAGTATTGTACAGATGATGTATATTATATTGGATGCTTGGACATATATAGAGAGGACTTTCTTGCTCGTCATGATAGTATGCTATCTGGTTACTCTTTGCTTTAACATGTTGTAGCGCCTTGAAAAGTCGTTTTGGTGTTTTCCTGAAAATCGGTGAAAATTCGGTATTTTTCCGTAAACCGTCTTTTTTGTTATTTTGCAGTTTAGGAATAATTATACCTAATTTGCATAGGTAATTGCTAGTTTTTAGTAGCTAATGAGTTACTTATTAATTTTTGGTCATTTAAAAAATTTTCCCTATTTTTCAATTTTTTTATATTATTTTAAGCCGGTAAGAAAATACATTAAATTAGCGATAAATACAAATTTCTTTGGGCTAATTTTAATCTTTAAAATCATATTAATTAAAATTTAGTTGTAATATAATTTTTTAATATTTTATTTCATGTTTTAACTAATTTTTATTATGGAAAACGAAATTTATTGAATTTAAGCTAAAACTTGCAATTTTGGACTTGTAGGGGGTCTTTTTGCATAAATTTTTTTTTGTAAAACCCCATTCACTCTTCCCTCACCCCTAGGCCGGCCCACTTTCAGCAGCACAATGAAAATTTCCTTGCCTCCTTTGACTTTTTATTATGTGTGGAAATGAGGTATTTTGAAAAGGGTTTTTGATTTTTTAATGTGGGTATGGGTCTTTGGTTGATTGGTATGGGTTGACCATAACTTTTCCATCACCACCCACACCAATCTCCCTCCATTCTCTACTGGAAATCTGCAGCTCTCCCTCTTCATTTTTTTTTCTTTCCATTTCCTACAAAATTCCATCATATTGCTCCAAAATTCCAATTTAAACCTCACAAATTAACCCCCATCCTTCATCCCATTCTCCTTAGCCTTTCTTGCTTGGATCATGGTGCTATGAAGCCATATTTGGAGGCATCTTGTTCTTGCTAGATCTCTAGTGTGAGGTATAATTTCTAATCTAAGGTTAATTTGTAGTTAAAGTGTGCTGATTAGAATTTGCATGTTGTGTTAGTGTTAAAATTATAGCTAAATCCTAATCCAGTTTTTTCTAGTTCATGGTTTGAAATTAAACTAGGGTTATAGAAATCTTTACTAGGTTAATTAAATCTATTTTGTTATCTAGTTGTTTTGCTAACCAAATCTAAGAGGTTAACTTGCTAATTGGGCTATAAACTAGTGTTAATTTAGGGGTTTTCATGTATAGTTTGGATTAAGATTGGTAGTTATGAAATTCTAGAAAGGGTTTGTTTATGGAAAATGTGTTTTGAAGCATGGTAAATGGGTTAAATTGAATGTTGTGGCTAGCTAGTTGTGTGGATTGTAGGATGATGCGATGATGTGAGCACTTTATCGCAAATACGCGATGTTTGCACGAATTTGGAATTTTTAGTGCTTACTAGGTTTTTATAAAAATATTGTGATGAATTATTTGCAATATCTTGATGATATTTTTGGCATATCCTATGAGATTTAGGATGTGTGAGTGCGGTTTTTTTGAGTGAGCGGGTTTTAGCTTTGCCGGGCGACCAAATCGACGATTTAGTTAGTTTTTGCGATTTTCGCGTGTGTTCCGCGCACCTTGTGCACGTTGTACCTAGCTTGTGAACGTT
Organism: Agapanthus africanus; assembly: GCA_030015575.1. Taxonomy (NCBI): domain Eukaryota; kingdom Viridiplantae; phylum Streptophyta; class Magnoliopsida; order Asparagales; family Amaryllidaceae; genus Agapanthus; species Agapanthus africanus. Next base: position 318,301,532 of record CM057340.1, on the reverse strand, counting down.
AGTATTTTCGTTTAGGATTTGCGTCGTTCTTGATATGTAACCTTATGTTTGTATTGATGTAAATTCCAGGTTCGGTCGCGGAGACGTCAGACGCGGCACGAAAGGGGAAAGCGGTGATTGGACGTGGCTGGCTAGGGATTCCGGTGAGTAGATTTAACATCTACGGGGGACTATCGTTTGGATGGCGCAAGTCTCCCGATAGTTTAAGTAGTTAAGATTTTAGTGATATTAGTAACTACATCCATACCTTATTTGACCTACATATGCGAACCCATTCTATAGGACACCTGCACCATTGCCAGGGTTTTTATATGCAGCACGAGCACTATTCATGTTTACACACACGCCCTGCTAATTGCCATGCCGCCACACTAGATAACCTACAATTTGAAACCTTTTACTATAATTGATGCTTAAACCTGTGCTATTGCCTTTAATTCCTTAAAATGAAATCGTAGGATTGCTATTCATGTGCATGTACCTCATCATATTATTTGTTCATGCCTAGTCTATTAATCATACATCGCAATTTCATTATTGATACCATATGCATTCATTATCATTGACATATGCACTTATGAGGATTTCTTGAGATTTTATGATATTTCTGGATTTCGGGGGAAAGCCGCAAAAATTTCTAAACTTATTATTTTTTTTAAAACATGTAAATTGCGGTTTTCTAGAGATGTAAGTGTCGTCCACCATGAGTTTGCTGTGGTTTTCGAGACCCGTTTCGAGGAGTTGGATGAACCGTCTCGGGTACATGGTGGGCCCGGTAAGGTACCCCAGGGCAAGAAGCTCGTGTTGCTGACAATGAGCCTGGCAGGGGACGGATTACCTACCGGTGACTGTTTGGCACGGCGGATATCCAGAGGATACCGACCGTGGCTGCGAGATGTTGAGATAGTGATATTGAGATGGGTCAGCCGGATGGCTGAGGCCATAGATACTATGACATGGATATATAAGATTTATGATAGTTTTGAGGTGTCGTTGCTGGACACAGGTTCTTGTTGATTCTATTGGTATTGTGCTGGTATTTCAAAAGAGATTCCTAAAGGAAAAACATGATTCTTATACCTACACATTCAGATCATGAGTTGATTCACATTGCATTCATACCTGCTAGTATATTCATAATGCATACATACCTGCTATTATGTCCTGCCATACCTGTATTATAGATGCTAGGATGCTTGTGTGCATACTTGCGATAGCCTCTATAGATGTTATTTATTACTCACGAGTTGGCAACTCACCCCCGTTGTGCCATAGTCTTTTGCAGGTCCGCTCCGTCAGCACAGTAGCGGCGGGCGCACCGCTTCTTTTTCCTCTCTTGCCAGGACTCGAGGTTTTTACTCGTAGGTGGGTTGTATTATTATTTTTGTACCATCTTGTATATTCTTTGTATCTAGAGTACTCCATCTACTGTATCTACCAGTATTGTTGTATATTGACCTAGAGATGAGACTGTGAGATTTGTGGACTTTTTTTATGCTGTATTTTGGGGTCGAGCTCACTTGAGTCGAAATGCGGTTTTTCTTATGCTTCTTTATGTTTATTTTGCATGTTGTTGTTTTATATTGCGTGGGATTTGTGACCGTCTTGTGGCGAAGAGCTAGCTCCCGCTTGGGGATGCCTTATTTGTTATAGTGATATATATTCTTGTTGTACCCATTTTAGGGGCCAGTATTTACAAAGGAGACTCTGCCGAAATTTTCGGAAAAATTGATATTGTTTTTAAAAATGGTTGATATGACTTATTTGATAAACTCGCTTTCAATTGATTGGTTTTTCTTCACTCTTTTGCTTATTTGGTTTTGGTTTCTCGGCTTTGGCTTACTTTGTACGGACGTCTTGAGACGTTTCATAAACTTAAGTGCCAGTCACGTTCCGTACCCTGCGGGTCGTGACAAACTTGGTATCAGAGCGATAGGTTTTACCTTTTTGAGTGTAGGATGACCCTTGGTAGATGGAGTAAGTGACTTAAGTAGGGTAACGTAGCGTGTGTATGTCCGCGGCATACTTGCGATATGGTACTCCGCCTAAGTGACTTTAGGATATACTTGCTTGAAATTCCTTCTTCAATTCCATGTATCATATGATTCTATTGCACTGTTCTTATTATCCTTTTTCCTGTACCAGCCACTATGACGCCGAAGGCTACGAGAGCACAGAGGGCTGCCGCCCGAGACGAGATTCGAGCTGGCTAGTCCGAGACTAGGACTGAGCAGGGTGGTATGCCTATGCCACAGGGACAGACCGATCCACCATCCCCAGGCCGTATGGATAGGCTTGAGACTGGTATGGAGGAGTTGCGACAGATGATGGGGAGTATGTAGGAGCTACGTCAGATGGTAGGATCCCTAGTTGCAGCCAGTCGTACACCGAGGCCGGATGACGCACCTACTACATCCCAATCTACTATGATACCTGCTCCTACAACTACCGCCGTGACCATCCTGGTTTCACAACAGGATTTCATGAGGCTGAGACCTCCAGTATTCACCGTCACCGAGGCAGCGGAGGACCCACAGACGTTCCTTGACAGTTTAGCCAGGATCTACCGTTCGCTGAGATGTTCGGATGATCGATGGGTGGAGCTTACGAGTTTCCGTCTAGAGGGTCACACGCAGATATGGTGGCAGTCAGTCTAGAGAGGTCGAGCTGCAGGTCTACCGCCTATGACTTGCGCCAAGTTTACAGCGGTCTTTCTAGCTCGTTTTCTCCCAGTGAGCGTTCGTGACGCCAGAGCTCGTAGCTTCGAGGCCTTGGTCAAGACACCTGGGATGACGGTGTCTGAGTATGACGTTTAGTTTACACAGTTGTCCCGATATGCCCCGTACCTGGTAGATACCGAAGCGAAGAGGGTGAAGAGGTTCATACAGGGACTTGATGCCCAGTTATATCTTGCCATTGGCGCCCGGCACTACGACACTTATTCAGCCGCTATGGATATGGCATTACGGATGGAGGCACGCATATCAGAGACTTCGGCCGTTTCTGGGCCGAAGAGGATTCGCACCGAGGTGCCGTCTCAGAGGCAGCATGCCAGATTCTTTCCGAGGGATGGGCCCGGCAGAGGATTTGGATGGGGTCAGTTATATGGTTCATATCCCCAGGGACAGCAGCTGTCGCCAGGGTGTTTTGGGTGCGGGAGTCCGCACCATCTTGTCAGAGACTGTCCGGCGAGACGACATGGAGCGGCGACAGTTCTGCATGTGACCCTACCACCATCACCACCCCCTCCTCAGAGAGCCCTACATCCTACCACAGGCGATGCTCCACGCCAGTTAGGTGCACCCAGAGGCCGTGGACGCGGCTGCCCTGTTCAGAGAGGACGAGGAGGCAGAAGCCGAGGTCGAGGTCAGCCCGCTATCGGTGGAGGACAGGCCCGAGTATTTGCTTTGACACCGTAGGATGCGCAGGCATCCAATGCCGTTGTGACAGGTACCTTGCCAGTTTGCTCTTTCGACGCACGGGTATTATTCGACCCAGGTTCCACACATTCGTACGTATCTACACACTTTGCACCGATGTTGGGCCGTGAGTCGTCGTCTTCAGATCATCCGCTTGTTGTTATTACTCCGGTAGGCGAGTCGTTTGTCGCTCGTTTTGTATTTCGATTGTGTTCCGTTCGTATCGGGGAGAGGGATTCATCGGTTGATTTGATTCTCCTCGATATGTTGGACTTTGATATGCTTCTGGGCATGGATTGGCTAGCCACTTGTTATGCTTCGGTGGACTGCCGTGAGAAGGCAGTCAGATTTAGCTTTCCGGGAGAGCCAGTCCTTGTTATTCAGGGAGATCGCAGCGTCACCCTTCCCAGCTTGATTTAGTCTCTTCGCGCTGGTCAGCTCTTGCGGAAGGGATGTCAGGGATTCTTAGCGTATATTTGTGATACTCGAGTTGCAGAGGTTCCGTTGGACCGGGTCCCGGTTGTTTGTGAGTTCCCTGATGTTTTCCCTGATGAGCTACCTGGGCTACCACCTGAGCGCGACGTTGAGTTTTGCATCGATTTGATTCCCGGCTCGGGGCCTATTTCTATACCGCCTTATCGGATGGCCCCGGCAGAGCTTCGAGAGCTGAAGGTTCAGTTGCAGGATTTGTTAGATAAGGGGCTTATTCGACCTAGTGTTTCTCCGTGGGGTGCTCCAATCCTGTTTGTCAAGAAGAAGGATGAATGTTTGCGCTTATGTATCGACTACCGCCAGCTGAACAAGGTTACCGTGCGGAACAGATATCCGTTGCCACGCATTGATGATTTGTTCGACCAGCTTCAGGGTGCGGGGTATTTTTCGAGGATCGACTTGCGATCAGGATACCATCAGCTGCGAGTTCGACATGAGGATATACCGAGGACAGCTTTCCGCACGCGCTACGGCCACTATGAGTTTTTGGTGATGTCGTTCGGACTCACCGACGCCCCAGCAGCATTCATGGATTTGATGAACCGTACTTTCAGGCCGTATCTTGACTTGTTCATCATCATGTTTATCGACGATATCTTGGTGTACTCCCGGAGCAGAGAGGAGCATGAGCAGCACTTGCGGATTACGTTACAGACTCTGAGGGAGCACCAGATGTTCGCAAAGTTCTCCAAGTGTGCATTCTGGCTGGACAGCGTCGGATTCTTGGGTCACGTGATTACGAGAGACGGCATATGTGTGGACCCGAAGAAGATTGAGGCTGTTCAGCAGTGGCCCCGACCTACATCGGTTACTGAGATCCGCAGTTTTCTAAGCCTGACGGGCTACTACAGGCGTTTTGTTCAGGACTTCTCCCGTATAGCTGCACCTTTGACCAGTTTGACCCGGAAAGGAGTTCCTTTCGTTTGGACAGAGGAGTGCGAGCGCAGTTTTCAGCAGCTACGGACTTGTTTGACTACGGCGCCGGTATTATCTTTGCCTTCGGGATCAGGCGGATTTGTGGTCTACTGTGATGCTTCGCGAGTGGGGTTAGGATGCGTATTGATGCAGCACGGCCGGGTGATCACATATGCTTCTCGGCAGTTGAAGAAACATGAACAGAACTACCCCACTCATGATTTGGAGATGGCTGCAGTGGTCTTTGCACTTAAGATTTGGCGACATTACCTATATGGCGAGTCGTGCCAAATATTCACAGACCACAAGAGGTTAAAATACATATTTCAGGAGCGAGACCTGAACCTCAGACAGCGTCATTGGATGGAGTTGGTGAAAGACTACGACTGCGATATCTTATATCACCTAGGCAAGGCGAATGTAGTGGCAGCTGCTTTGAGTAGGAGGCCCGGAGGTAGTCTATCCTTTTTGCGCGCAGTGCAGAGGCAGTCATCAGCAGATTGGCAGATTTTATGCGACAGCCGAGTTGAGTTCGAGTTCACTCAGACAGGGGGACAACTCGCGCATGTTCGTGCACGCCCACAGTTGCTTGACCGTATATATGAGGCACAGCGCAGAGACGACCGTTGCTCAGAGATCATGGCATAGATGGGACATGGCAGATTTTCCGAGTTCGTGATTGATGATCAGGGGATTTTACGATATGGATCTAGACTGTGCGTACCAGGTGCTGATGGATTGCGGCACAACATTCTTGAGGAGGCACACCGATCAGTGTATAGTGTCCACCCCGGTTCCACCAAGATGTACCATGATATGAGAGAGACCTACTGGTGGGACGGGATGAAGAGGGACATTGCGGAGTTTGTATCGAGATGCCTGACTTGTCAGCAAGTCAAGGACGAGCACCAGAGGCCCGCAGGAGAGCTACAGCCGTTACCCATTCCAGAGTGGAAATGGGAGCAGATTTCGATGGATTTCGTTGTGGGTCTACCCAGGACCAGTCGAGGGTACGACTCCATCTGGGTGATCATAGATCGATTGACGAAAGCGGCTCACTTCCTGCCAGTGAAGACCACTTTCAGCTTCGCTCAGTATGCCCAGCTTTACATCGACGAGATCGTGCGGTTGCATGGCGTATCGACTTGTATCGTGTCAGATCGAGGCACCCAGTGTTGGATATAGTGCCCTCAGAGTCAATTATTGGATCACAGGCACGTGATTGCAATGATTGAGGGAGGACCTATGCCTGTAGGACAGTCTTACTCGAGATGATAGTATGCTATCTGGTTTATCTTTGTCATCGTGTACTGCTTTAGGTGACCTTACGAGTCGCTATTGCACGTTGATAGAGCCCCTAGGATTCTTGCTTGACTACCAGCAGTATGAGGGCGATCATATAAGTGAGAGCTGGAGTCTATAAGCACATCCTTAAAAGGACCCTAGTCGTGGGAGTTTCGAGACAGGGCATCGATTCTCCAGAGTAGACTAGTGTATACAGTCGAGACCCCGACGAGGGGTGGTGGCCGGTCTCATAAGCCACTGGTGTCAGTTGGTTCACCGAAGATGTATACAGGTGCTCATTGGGTTATGAGTACACCGGACCGGACTCGCCGGGAACCTGCTAGTTGGGATTATACCAGCCGTCAGATAGCAGTTCCTAGGTGACATGTGTACAGGTTAGTTCATCGACCTGAGATCGTCATTTGTCTCGTGTGAGTTCCCACTGTGCTTTGATTACTACCCTACCACGGCTCAAAGGAGTCGTGCAAACAGGTTTTAGTTGGGTACAGTCCCGAGCCACATGGAGGCAGTGAGCGGATCTGCAGGGGTTCGTCTCTCTCGGTATTGGGGGTGAGGTCGCGCTGTGTCTAGGAGAGCCAGAACATGAAAAGTCTTTGGCCAAGGCAGGAGATTTGCTGGTAGGTATTCCAGTAGTATCTCAGGGTGTTCTGGGCTGCATTCCGACACGACTTGTACCGCTATTGGGGGTCTGAATTTTACCAACCCCCTAGGCCCGCCATGCGATGCTCATAGACGAACGGACCGGACTGTACGGATATTGTCACTGACAGGCTCAGTAGGGTGTCAGGATGAGTTCTCTCATCGACGTCCCTTTTTGTCAATACCTGTTAGCCCGTCACGTATTGGCTTATACCTCTGACGTGCTAGTGGTTAAATCCACAGCCATAGTATTGACGAGTCTTTAGAGTCCACCACATACAGTTACTCAAGTTTCGGGCGAAACGCTGTAGAGACCGTATGGAGATATGGCAGGGTTCGATCAGATACGTGCGGTATTGCACGGATCGTGATCGGACGGTTTTTACTAGCCGGCTTTAGCTTAAGCCGGATCCTAGTATTTGATAGTGTAGATTTTGTCTCTTTGCATTTATATTCCGTGGGAATACAAATGCGGGCATGTATTTGCAGTAGCGGGGTTTTCCTGTAATTTATTACGGGATCAGTTTTCTGAAGTTGCCAGTTTGCAGTCCGTTCCGGCCGGTTTTCTTTTATTCCTTCACGGCCGAACTTTTCGTTGGAGGGGGTTATTTGCAAGTTTGCAATTAACTTACTTGTGAGGGGCTTTCTTGCATTTGTGGCTTTATGATGAGACTAGCATCATGATGAGATTCTATTCTAGTCTTTTTCATTGCTTTTCTTGTGATGGTTGTTTGATTTGATGAGAGAAGAAATAGTGTGACCATTATCATCTTAGCTTATTCTTTTTCTCCTCTAGTTAAGATTTCATATTTTTTCCACCCACTAGAAGAGGGGCCGGCGACATCCTAGGGGAGAGTGGGAGAAATTCATTTGGTGGGGAAAATCTTCATCTCATTTTGGTTTGCTTCAAAAATCCCTCACTACTCTCAAAAGTTCTTCTTGCTCCTCCACATCCATACAAGGCAACTTCAAACCCTCAAAGAGACAATGGCTACTACACTATTCTACAACATCCCTTGGACGCGTCGGCTTGCCAACTTCGCGCCCGAGTTGCCTCGGTCCAGAGGCGGGAGCCCGTATACGAGCCCGGCTACGTGGTGCCTTTCCGACGAGGAGTTGACGGATGGAGATTCCGCGGGAGATTGGAGTGGAGACGAAGACCGAAGGACACGGATCGCTTGGTATACTTCTCCACTCTTATTTTAGTTTTCTTGTTGCTACGTTAATGGCCCGATCCGGGTGATAAGTGTGCGGTGGTGCCGGTTCAATAGTTTTTTGAAAGTTTTTGTTTCCGCGTTTCCGGCGTCGGATCGACGGCCGGGGCGCCCCCGCGGACTTACATTGGTATCAGAGCCACGCCATTAACCATGCCTAGCTTGCTCTAGTATGTTTAGTACTCGATCGAACAAAATTCCCTAAAAACCGTATTTTGTATGCACATGTGTTTTCTGTCGAAATTTTTTCTGCTCCAAAAATTTTTCAGGTTGTCTCAGAATACTGTGCATGGATATAGAAGCAATCTGTGAAAATTTTGTGGCGCGATCTCTCCAAACTGCCGCGGAACCGCGGCCAAACCCATGCTTGGGCCGCGGTTCCGCCGCGCTTTTGATTGATCACTTGATCAAAATTTTGCCGATAGCTTATGAGTCAAAAATAGGGGTTTTGGGATATTCTTTTTGGGCCCAGATTTTCTATAAGTGCTACAGTACTGCTTGGGGCCCACTTGATAAAATTTGTTCGGTCGGATATTTTAAACATGCTAGTTCACAGTATTTACATTATATCTGCGACCGTGAATGTCACTTGATCGGTAAATCCAGTCTATCTGCTATAGCCCTTTTAGACGGATTTGCGAACGTGACATTCACGTTGATGTTCTGTGTTGTGCTGTGTTGTTACGGATCGGTCGTGGGGGACATCCTGGATGCAATGTTAGTACAGTTCTGTTTTATATGTACATTTGATATTACGGGGCGAGCGTCCGACATATGGACTGCCGTCACTGCCTGTTTGTATTATTCTTTTGGGGCATGACCAGGTTGCGGTCGATGTACCCGTTGTATGTATATTTTACTTTCTATACTAGGATTACCCCGCGGAGGGGTGCACGGATAGCCGGGTTCTAGAGGGCAACAAGCCCGCATCTCATGGCGTTGAGACAGAAGGGGCTTTACTCTAGAATTCGCAGGGCTATTCGCCGCACTCGTAGGGGGTATAGGATTGACCCAGGAGGGGTGCCCAAGTTACCGGATTCCGTGAAGTGCTGGGTGGTCCATTCACGTTGCTGAAGGGGGCTGCCTCGCTTCAGGTTTTGGCGGGTAACTTGCCGCGCTCGTAGGGGTCTAGGTTTTTATTGCACAGGCTATCCACACGACCAGGGGAACGCCGGGTTTCAGCGGCTCTGTGAAATCCGGGGATCCCAGATATCTATATTATTCTGATGCTGTACTTTTCTGTGCTGCTGCATTTTTATCACGCCTTGAGCGAAAATTATATATTGTATATATACTAGTAGATGTTGTATATGTTTTGCATCCGCGCTCGTCCAGTCCCCGCTCTGTCGTTAGTTAGCTAACCTAACGGGTGATGACGGGACCCAGTGGCGAATGCGGATTGCATATACGTACATCAGTATATTTTTGTTCTTTGTGGTGTGATCAATTGATGGGACTGCGTTGATTCGGATCAATGCAAGATAAACAAACCTAATTGATGTTGTTGGAACACTTTTTCAAAAAGCTGTTATTGCAAGGGCGTTCTCTTTTGTTTTGCATCGTGGTATTCAGTTGGAATATCCTGCTCCTCAGTCGACGAGGCAAGGGCCGAGATCCCTTCACCGGGAGTGACCCCTTGGACAAAAGTTTGCGTCAGGGCAATAACTTTACTATAGCCGATTACTTTTGCTTTGCATCGTGGTATTCAGTTGGAATATCCTGCACCTCATTCTACGGGGAAAGAGCCGAGATCCTTTCACCGGGAGTGACCTCTTTAGCAAAGGTTTTCGTCACTATAATTTTTAAAAAGCTATCAGTTCCTTCAACGAAATCAAGTTCATTACGTTAAAGGTTTTCGCCAGAAACCATTCGTAGCCCTCCGTCATTTCATATGGATGGTCAATAGTATTCAAGCTGTGTATGTTGGCCAAAGTCAAGGCACAGTGTTTGGTAGCTATTGGGTATTCATATGCAGCATAGATAGATGCGTTGGTTTGGGACAGTCGTACTGCCATTTTGGCCAAAGTCAAGGGTAGGTACGGGTGGGTTCAAATTAACCTGGATAATGACGGGTAGAACTTGACATGTGACTTATGATATGTTGGCTAAAGTCAAGGTCATAAGAGCATGGGGTAAAAATCCACATCGGGAGTTTCAAAAGAACTGAAACTTGCCAGATTTGCGCATACCTTCTGGAGTGAGATAGCGTGAGCGGATTCCGTCACGTTATCATGCGATGATAGTTGGATCCCGATTCCCACTGATGAGTAGGTTTACTCCTCAGGTGATCCCGGCTAATTCTTCTTTCAGGCTTGGGGAAGAATTTGACGTTACAGTGGGAGGTTTCCAGATTAGATAAAGTGATAACCATTCTGATCTAGGTTAGAGTGCACGCTGAGTGTTTCTTTTCTCTCTCTCTTTGGCAGCGACCATTGACCCCACCCTAGACTATGACTTAGTGACCAAGTTGACCGAACCTTCTTAACATTGGCTTTTGGATTGTCAGAGTTGCAAACCTCATTGCCACTCCTACTTTTACACTTTTCTCCAGGACACCCCGTATTACTACGAACATCCACTTCCATTGGACAAAACCATCGTATGGTTATATACGAACTCGAAGGGATTTATTCGAGGATGGTTTCCGGTTCTGTAGAAAACGGATAGGATTATTCAGTTGTCTTTTCATTTTACCTTCTCTCAAGTTGTGAGTACTCCTTGGTTTAGGAGATTGTACACCTATTACGCAAATTGGATAGTCTTCTTCCAAACCATAGGCAGGTGCCGACCGGTAGGGAATGAAGAAAACCAATTAGCCTAAATGGTGTACAGAAGGTATTAAGTTAAGACAAAGTAAGGGATTAGTGAGAGGGCAATGAAAATTGCGACTGCTATTCACGACCAAACCAAGAATTCTTCGCCAATCCTAAATCACCTTTGTATTTCTCCAGGACACTCCGTATCACTACGAAGATCCCAGTTTATTGGATAATCCATCGTATGGTTATATACGAACTCGAAAGGAACTTGTTCCAGTTCGGGGATGGATCCTGGTTCAGGAGAAATAGGAATAAAGTTCATTCAGGTTGTCTTTTATCTTCACCTTCTCTCGCATTGCGAGTGCTCCTAGGATTAGGACAGTACACCCATTATGCTTATTGGATAGTCTTCTTCCAAACCATAGGCTGGTGCCGAACGGTAGGGAAGGAAGAAAACCATTTGGCCTAAAAGGGTGTGCAGAAGGTAATGACTAAAGACATATAAAGGGATTTAGAGAGGTGGCAAAGAATTACACGGTTACAGTTGTGAATCGGATAATGGAAGAGGCATTACTAGGAATACCAGGATACCCCATCGAAACATTTCAATGTTTCAGTTTCATTGTGTACTGTTAAAAGAAAACTGATTTCCTAATTAGACACTTACTCCAGGGTATGTATTTACCAGGTATGATTCTCACATCTGTATGGTTTTACAGATGATGAGTGGGAGTAAGTTATTGGGAATTTGGTGATCATCCTCATTATATCGGGATTCGTTGTAATTGGTGATATTTGAGGAAGTCACCTGGGTTGTTTGCCGGTCGGCGAATATTTGGTTTTGAATATCCGTTGTTATGCACCAATTTCAAATTGATATATCTGTACGTCTATTTTTATAGAGTGAGATATACTTTTCTGAAATTATGTCTATGACATTTACCTATATCAGTGGATGGTTAGGTAAGGAGCATTGAACAGCGGTGTAATTCTTCTTAACCATAAGTACAGTTTTCAACCAACGACACACAGTGAATGAGTCATTTGACTCAAGGGACTTATACAGAGTATTGTATGTTGTCCAGTGTCCATTAGGACAGAGGGGTATGTCCTCATACTATATTCTGTTTACTTTTAACTTCTCTAGTTCTTAGACATGTGTTTCGTAGAAACACAGGGTCTAAGTTTTAAGGAGTTATTGGTATAAGAATAAAGTAGAGAACCAGGTATTGCAAGTATCGGAATTCTTCAAGGTGATCGAAGATGTAGATACTTGTGTATGGTATTCAGTTGATAGTAATGTTTAAGGGATCTTGCTTCTCTTTCAGGTTACTCATAATTGGAAGTATTCCTAAGTTGAGTAACGCTGATCGGCCTCTCTCCATTTACTTGACGTGCGCTGGAGACAGCAGCATGATTTGAATCTGGTTCAATTAAATCAGTGCCTCTGTTTCTATATTGGATATAGAACAGTTCATATCTTGACATTGTTAAGATACGGGGAGTTGTCCGGCTTATGCTTAAAACCAGACTCCAGATAACTCAAGGGACGTTTCTGTAATGGCTGTTTGTGGGTTGACCCAGGCTATGACGAGGGTTGATTTTCTACCATCTGGAAGATCAATAGTGATATTGTTCTTGACTCGCCACAGTTTTAATAAAAATGGATTCTTTTCAGAAAACAGTAGTGGGAGTATGGTAGAACTGGAAGTGATTCCAGAACCGCAAACGATTACTACAGATTTGATAAGAACCTAAAGATTCAATCTGGTTTGACATTCCATTGGCCACTCTGCAGATATGGTGGGTAACCTCAGGCATCCGAGAGGTACTTCGGTATGCTCAAGGACGGCGGCAGGGAGGTTCTTGTTTACCCAGACTTGCCATTGCTGTTGTTCCAGACTGTGAGACCCAGCAGGAGGATGAGTATAGCGTCGTTCTAAACTAGCTTTAGAAGTGTACGTCTATATGACTCTGCCAGAGGGTTGTCGTAGTCAGTGGGAGCAGCGGAAGCATTGGTGGACATCAGGCTTATGTTTATTTATAGACTAGAGCAAATATAGCGGAGATAGACCATCTATTTCTGATGTGACAGTCATAGGTTTGACTTCATCAGAATAGGGGATGGATCTGTTAAGAAGGTAGTAAGGTGTGATGTCCGGGTATTTGATGACATACACAGAGTAGGAAGTAATATTCCTATACTACAATCGGCTATACTTTGGTCGTCACACAGTGGTTTCTCCACATAGGAATTGGATCTTGTATCGTACATTCTGGTTACTAAATCTATGGTTTTAGATCTAGATTTGGGTGGTTTCCCAATCTGGGTGCTTAGACAGCATTCTATGAGTATTTAGAATGGACGACTCCTGGCACGGTAGTGTACCTGCAGGTAATGGAGTCACCCTCTCTAAAGGTGTCTTATAGACTAAAGGGGAGAGGGATACGCAAGATTGGCAGATCACTTGCTTAGGCAATTGAGTTAATCATGAGATATCAAGTACCACACCAGATGTTGTTCTTGCAGTAGGTGCAATAAGTTGATATTCATCCAATCCTGGAGAAACAATCGGAAGCAGTTTTAGAACATAAGTTAATGTTCTAGGGATATGATAACGGCAGCCTCCTTCGTGAGACGGTTATCATTCCAGGCGTCCAAGGTGACCTGGATGGCAGAGAGGCTGTCAGAGTTATAGTTTTCCCTCTGACGAGGGGCAGTAGTTTGGACAGCTGGTCCAAGCAGATACTGAGGGAAGGCATGGCGCAGGACACTGATTAATTTCAGTTGTCGATACAGTATAAGAAGTTTGGATTTGGAGTTCATTTATGAGCTGGGTCCCATCAGACATCCAGACACATTCTAAGACAGGTATTGCTCATTTCGGGAGATGGCTTTCTCCGCGAACTTGAGATAAAGAGAGACATAGAAAGAAACAGCAGAGCGGATCCACTAACTGAGACTATTCCTCGAACGCAATAGTTTCGCAAACGAGCTTTGTGAGACTGACTAGTAGAGGAGTTGGGTGTTCGGTATTACACGGGCTGTGAGTATGCGACATCACAATAATTAGCCTTGAGTGCAAGTGGGAGATTGTTGGATATAGTGCCCTCAGAGTCAATTATTGGATCACAGGCACGTGATTGCAATGATTGAGGGAGGACCTATGCCTGTAGGACAGTCTTACTCGAGATGATAGTATGCTATCTGGTTTTTCTTTGTCATCGTGTACTGCTTTAGGTGACCTTACGAGTCGCTATTGCACGTTGATAGAGCCCCTAGGATTCTTGCTTGACTACCAGCAGTATGAGGGCGATCATATACGTGAGAGCTGGAATCTATAAGCACATCCTTAAAAGGTCCCTAGTCGTGGGAGTTTCGAGACAGGGCATCGATTCTCCAAAGTAGACTAGTGTATACAGTCGAGACCCTGACGAGGGGCGGTAGCCGGTCTCACAAGCCACTGGTGTCAGTTGGTTCACCTAAGATGTATACAGGTGCTCATTGGGTTATGAGTACACCGGACAGGACTCGCCGGGAACCTGCTAGTTGGGATTATACCAGACGTCAGATAGCAGTTCCCAGGTGACATGTGTACAGGTTAGTTCATCGACCTGAGATCGTCATTTGTCTCGTGTGAGTTCCCACTGTGCTTTGATTACTACCCTACCACGGCTCAAAGGAGTCGTGCAAACAGGTTTTAGTTGGGTACAGTCCCGAGCCACATGGAGGCAGTGAGCGGATCTGCAGGGGTTCGTCTCTCCCGGTATTAGGGGTGAGGTCGCGCTGTGTCTAGGAGAGCCAGAACATGAAAAGTCCTTGGCCAAGGCAGGAGATTTGCTGGTGGGTATTCCAGTAGTATCTCAGGGTGTTCTGGGCTGCACTCCGATACGACTTGTACCGCTATTGGGTGTCTGACTTTTACCAACCCCCTAGGCCCTCCATGCGATGCTCATAGACGAACGGACCGGACTGTACGGATATTATCACTGACAGGCTCAGTAAGGTGGCAGGATGAGTTCGCTCATCGACGTCCCTTTTGGTCAATACCTGGTAGCCCGTCACGTATTGGCTTATACCTCTGACGTGCTAGTGGTTAAATCCACAGCCATAGTATTGACGAGTCTTTAGAGTCCATCACATACAGTTACTCAAGTTTCGGGCGAAACGCTGTAGAGGCCGTATGGAGATATGGCAGGGTTCGATCAGATACATGCGGTATTGCACGGATCGTGATCGGACGGTTTTTACTAGCCGGCTTTGGCTTAAGCCGGATCCTAGTATTTGATAGTGTAGATTTTGTCTCTTTGCATTTATGTTCAGTGGGAATACAAATGCGGGCATGTATTTGCAGTAGCGGGGTTTTCCTGTAATTTATTACGGGATCAGTTTTCTGAAGTTGCCAGTTTGCATTCCGTTCCGGCCGGTTTTCTTTTATTCCTTCACGGCCGAACTTTTCGTTGGAGGGGGTTATTTGCAAGTTTGCAATTAACTTACTTGTGAGGGGCTTTCTTGCATTTGTGGCTTTATGATGAGACTAGCATCATGATGAGATTCTATTCTAGTCTTTTTCATTGCTTTTCTTGTGATGGTTGTTTGATTTGATGAGAAAAGAAATAGTGTCACGACCCGCAGGGTACGGAACGTGACTGGCACTTAAGTTTACGAAACGTCTAAAGACGTCCGTAAAATAAGTAAGCCAAAGCCCAGAAAACAAAACCAATTAAGCAAAAGAGTGAAGAAAACCCAATCAATTGTAAGCAAGTTTATCAAATAAGTCATGTAAAACCCTTTTTAAAAACCATACTAATTTTCCCGAAAATTTCGGCAGAGGCTCCTTTGTAAATACTGGTCCCCCAAAATGGGTACAACAAAAATATATATGAATCCAACAAAATATGGCATCCCCAAGCGGGAGCTAGCTCTTCGCCACAAGGCGGTCACAAATCCCACGCAATGTAAATGACAGCAAGCATAATAATCATAATAAAGCATAAGAAAACATCATGTCGACTCAAGTGAGTTCGACCCCAAAATACAGCATAAAGGTCCACAAACCTCACAGTCTCATCTCTAGGTCAATATACAATAAATCTGGTAGAAACAGTAGATGGAGTACACTAGATACAAAAAATATACAAGGTGGTACAAAAATAATAACATAACCCACCTATGAGCATAATCTCGAGCTCAGGCAAAAGAGGCAAAAGAACAAGTGCGCCCGCCGCTACTGAACTGACGGAGCGGACCTGCAAAAGACTGTGGCACAACGGGGGTGAGTTGCCAACTCGTGAGTAATAAATAACATCTACAAAGGCTATCGTATGCATGCACACAAGCATCCTAGCATCTATAATACAGGTATGACTGGATGCACTAGCAGGTGTGTATACAACATCAGTGTGCTAATATGTATGCAACATGAAAATCTGAGGTCTCAATAGGTATATATAAGAAATATTTTATCTCTTTTTGTTTTTTTTTGAAACTCTTTTAGAATGCCAGCATAATGTCAATGAGTCGACGAAAATCGGTGTCCAGCAACGACACCCAAAAGCTGTCTCAAAGCTCATAAATCCATGTCATAGTGTCACTGGCCTCAGCCATGCGGCTGACCCATCTCAATATCAATATCTCATCCTCTCGCGGCCCCGGTCGGTATCCTCTGGATATCCGCCGTGCCCAATGAAGTCACCGGTAGGTAATCCGACCCCTGCCAGGCTCATCGTCAACACCACGAGCTTCTTGCCCCGGGGTACCCTACGGGGCCCACTATGTACCCGAAACGGTTCATCCAACTCCTCGAAACGGGTCTCCAAAAACCACAGCAAACTCATGGTGGACGACACTTACATCACTAGAAAACCGCAATTTACATATTTTAAAAATATAATAAGTTTAGAAATTTTGCGGCTCTCCCCCGAAATCCAGCAATATCATAAAACCTCAAGAAATCCTCATAAATGCATATATCAATGATAATGAATGCATATGGTATCAATAATCAAGTTGCGATGTGTGATTAATGTAGTAAGCATGAACAATTAATATGATAAAGTACATGCACATGAATAGCAATACTACGGTTTCATTTTAAGGAATTAAAGGCAATAGCACAAGTTTAAGTATCAATTAGTAACAGGTTTAAATTTAAAGGTTATCTAGTGTGGTGGCATGGCAATTACCAGAGTGTGTGTGTAAGCATGAATAGTGCTCGTGCTGCATATAAAAACCCTGGCAATGGTGCAGGTGTCCTATAAAATGGTTTCGTATAGGTATATCAATATAATGCATGGATGCAGCAAATAGTCAATTAAGCATTTCACCCCTAATTACTAACATTACTAAGGATCTTGTAAGTTACTAAAACTATCGGGCGGCTTGCGCCATCCAACGATAGTCCCCCGTAGATGTTACATCTACTCACCGGAATCCCTGGCTAGCTGTGTCCAATCACCGCCTTTCCCTTTCGCGCCGCGTCTGGCGTCTCCGCGACCGAACCTGGAATTTACATCAATACCAAACATAAGGTTACATATCAAGAACGACGCAAAACCCCAACGAAACTACTAAAGTTCGCTAGCTAGGTACAACGTGCACAAAGTGCGCGGAACACACGCGAAAATCGCAAAAACTGCCAAAAAAACGCCGATTTGGTCGCCCGGCAAAACTAAAACCCGACTACCCAAAAAACCGCACTCACGCATCCTAAAAGTCGTAGGACAAGCCATTACAATCATCAAGATATCAAAAATAATTCATCACATAGCTTTATAAGAAAACTAGTAAGCATTTGCATTCCAAAATCGGTGCAAAAATCGCCGATTTGCGACAAAACGACTACAATAGCATAATCACCCAACCACACTACAAGCAATCTACAAACACTAATTACAATATAATAACAATGATTCCAATCCTATTTTTCCTAAACAACCATTTCTTGAATTTATAACTTAGCAAATTCCAATCAATTTCCACACTTGAAAACTTAAATTAACACAACAAAAGCTCACATAAGAAGATTAATCTCTTAGATTAGGTTAGCAAAATACTAGATAACAAATTGGGTTTAATCAACTAAATATTGTTTTCTAACCCTAATCAACTCATTATCATGTTTCACAAACCATTTCCATACATAACCCTCCCTTGAAAATCCTAAAACAACAATTTACAACTAAAATCAAACTTCTAAAATTACCTAAATTAGCAAAATTGAAGACTACATAACAAGGTAACCATATAGATTAGTTCATTAACAACTAGATTAACTATAAAACAACTTAATTAATTATCATGGCTTCAAAACCCTAGTTTAACAAACTACTCTCTTTTTTTTTTTAAACTAGATTAGAAATTAGTTAACTTTTAACACTAAACCATACAATTAAAGGAATTTTAGCAAAAGAAAGTAACTTGATGAGAATTATACCTCAATTTGGGATCTAGCAAGAATAAATTTGCTCCAAGTGATGGCCTCAAGCACCAAGATTCAAGCAAGAATGGCTAAGGATAATGATTGCATAAGGATTTTGTTTGGATTTTTGAATAAAGTGTGGATTTTGATGTGTTTTCTTGAAGAAATTGAAGAGAAATGAAAAGAAAAGAGATGAAGAAGAGGAGGTTCAGGTTTCGGCCAGAGGAGGGCATGGGGGAGGGTGTGGGCAAGTGGGGAAAGTCAATGGTCAAGTCTCCAAAGTCAAATGCACCATACCTTATCCATTACATTTAAAATAAATCCATAAACTATCAAATTCAACTCAAGAAAGAAACCCAAGAAATGAGGCCAGAAATTTCTGGACTTGCACAAGGTTGGGCTGTCCTAGGGCTGAGGGAAAAGAGAGAGGGGTTTTACAAAAGAAATTTTATGCAAAAAGGCCCCCTACAACTCAAAAATTGCAAGTTTTAGCTCAAAATTCAATAAATTCGTTTCATATCATAAAAATTTCTTAAAAATCAAAATAAATTACTAAAAATTTATGTTATCACTAGATTTTAATTATCATAATTTTAGAGATTAAAATTAGCCCGGAAAAATTTGTATTTATCGCTTATTTAATGTATTTTCTTACCGGCTTAAAATAATATAAAAAAATGAAAAATTATGGAAAATTTTAAACGACCAGAATTTCATAATTAACTCATTAGCTACTAAAAATAAGCAATTACCTATCCATTTTAGGTATAATTAGCCTTAAACTGCAAAATAACAAGAAAGACGGTTTTCAGAAAAATACCGAATTTTCACCGAATTTCAGGAAAACACCAAAACGACTTTTCAAGACGCTACAATCTTCCCCCCTTAAAAAATTCGGTCCCCGAATTTAAAAAATATAGCTACACGTACCTTCAAAGAGATGGGGATATTTCTTCCTCATCTCGCCCTCGGTCTCCCAGGTAACCTCCTCGCTGCTCGGGCTACGCCAAAGGACCTTGACGGTTGGTATAATCTTCGACCTCAACTTCTTCACCTGCCGATCCAGGATGGCCACCGGCTGCTCTGCAAAAGAAAGGTCGCGCTCTAGCTGGACTGTCGGGTGCTGAATCGCATGCGAAGGGTCGTGAAGGTACTTGCGGAGCATCGAAACATGGAAGACGGGGTGAACATCGGGAAAGCTGGGAGGAAGAGCCAAACGATATGCAACAGCGCCAACCCGCTCGAGGATCTCGAAGGGACCTACGAATCTAGGGCTAAGCTTCCCTTTTCGCCCAAAACGCATCACGCCCTTCATCGGAGAGACTTTCAGAAAAACATGGTTGCCAACTGCGAACTCTAATCTGCAACGGCGCCTGTCTGCATAGGATTTCTGCCTGCTCTGAGCCGCTCTCATCCGGTCTCGGATCAACTGTATCTTCGCTGTCGTCTCCTCAACAAGCTGCGGCCCCAAAATGCTGCTCTCGCTGAGCTCTGTCCAACACACGGGCGATCTGCATCTCCTCCCATACAATGCCTCGAAAGGTGCCATCTGAATAGTATCCTGGAAGCTGTTGTTGTAGGAGAACTCCACTAGAGGTAAATGACGATCCCAGCTACCACCAAAGTCTAAAATGCACGCTCTGAGCATGTCCTCGAGAGTCTGAATGGTCCGCTCTGACTGTCCGTCTGTCTGCGGATGAAACGCTGTGCTAAAGCTCAAACGAGTGCCCAAAGCCTCCTGAAGTCTCTGCCAAAGTCGGCTGGTGAACTGAGTGCCTCGATCTGACACGATACAAGTCGGTACGCCATGTAGTCGCACGATCTCGTCAATATAGAGCTGAGCATACTGAGCGAAGCTGAAAGTCGTCTTCACTGGCAGGAAGTGAGCCGCTTTTGTCAATCTATCCATGATCACCCAGATGGAGTCGTACCCTCGACTGGTCCTGGGTAGACCCACAACGAAATCCATCGAAATCTGCTCCCATTTCCACTCTGGAATGGGTAACGGCTGTAACTCTCCTGCGGGCCTCTGGTGCTCGGTCTTGACTTGCTGACAAGTCAGGCATCTCGAAACGAACTCCGCAATGTCCCTCTTTATCCCGTCCCACCAGTAGGTCTCTCTCATATCATGGTACATCTTGGTGGAACCGGGGTGGACACTATACACTGATCGGTGTGCCTCCTCAAGAATATCGCGCCGCAATCCATCAGCATCTGGTACGCACAGTCTAGATCCATATCGTAAAATACCCTGATCGTCAACCACGAACTCGGAAAATCTGCCCTGTCCCATCTGTGCCATGATCTCTGAGCAACGGTCGTCACTGCGCTGTGCCTCATATATACGGTCAAGCAACTGTGGGCGTGCACGAACATGCGCGAGCTGTCCCCCTGTCTGAGTGAACTCGAACTCAACTCGGCTGTCGCATAACATCTGCCAATCTGCGGACGACTGCCTCTGTACTGCGCGCAAAAAGGATAGACTACCCCCGGGCCTCCTACTCAACGCATCTGCCACCACATTTGCCTTGCCGGGGTGATATAAGATCTCGCAGTCGTAGTCTTTCACCAACTCCATCCAACGACGCTGTCTGAGGTTCAGGTCTCGCTGCTGAAATATGTACTTTAAGCTCTTGTGATCGGTGAATATCTGACATGACTCGCCGAAAAGGTAATGTCGCCAAATCTTCAGTGCAAAGACCACTGCAGCCATCTCCAAATCATGAGTGGGGTAGTTCTGTTCATGCTTCTTCAACTGCCGAGAAGCGTAAGCGATCACCCGGCCATGCTGCATCAATACGCATCCTAATCCTACTCGCCAAGCATCACAGTAGACAACAAATCCACCTGATCCCGAAGGCAAAGATAATACCGGCGCCGTAGTCAAACAAGTCCGTAGCTGCTGAAAACTGCGCTCGCACTCCTCTGTCCAGACGAAAGGAACTCCCTTCCGGGTCAAACCGGTCAACGGTGCAGCTATACGGGAGAAGCCCTGAACAAAACGCCTGTAGTAGCCCGCCAAGCCTAGAAAACTACGGATCTCAGTAACCGATGTAGGTCGGGGCCACTGCTGAACAGCCTCAATCTTCTTCGGGTCCACACAAATGCCGTCTCTCGTAACCACGTGACCCAAGAATCCGACGCTGTCCACCCAGAATGCACACTTGGAGAATTTCGCGAACAGCTGGTGCTCCCTCAGAGTCTGTAACGTAATCCGCAAGTGCTGCTCGTGCTCCTCTCTGCTCCGGGAGTACACCAAGATATCGTCGATAAACACGATGATGAACAAGTCAAGATACGGCCTGAATGTACGGTTCATCAAATCCATAAAATCTGCTGGGGCGTTGGTGAGTCCGAACGACATCACCAAAAACTCATAATGGCCGTAGCGCGTGCGGAAAGCTGTCCTCGGTATATCCTCCTGTCGAACTCGCAGCTGATGGTATCCTGATCGCAAGTCGATCCTTGAAAAATACCCCGCACCCTGAAGCTGGTCGAACAAATCATCAATGCGCGGCAACGGATATCTGTTCCGAACGGTAACTTTGTTCAGCTGGCGGTAGTCGATACATAAGCGCAAACTTCCATCCTTCTTCTTGACGAACAGGACCGGAGCACCCCACGGAGAAACACTCGGTCGAATAAGCCCCTTATCCAACAAATCCTGCAACTGATCCTTCAGCTCTCGAAGCTCTGCCGGGGCCATCCGATAAGGCGGTATAGAAATAGGCCCCGAACCGGGAATCAAATCAATGCAGAACTCAACATCGCGCTTAGGCGGTAGCCCAGGTAGCTCATCAGGGAAAACATCAGGGAACTCACAAACTACCGGGACCCGGTCTAACGGAACCTCTGCAGCTCGAGTATCACAAATAGACGCTAAGAATCCCTGACATCCCTTCCGCAAGAGCTGACCAGCGTGAAGAGACGAAATTAAGATGGGAAGGGTGACACTGCGGTCTCCCTGAATAACAAGGACTGGCTCTCCCGGAAAGCTAAATCTGACTGCCTTCTCACGGCAGTCCACCGAAGCATAACAAGTGGCTAGCCAATCCATGCCCAGAAGAACATCAAAGTCCAACATATCGAGGAGTATCAAATCAACTGATGAATCCCTCTCCCCGATACGAACGGAACACAAATGAAATACAAACCGAGCGACAAACGACTCGCCTACCGGAGTAACAACAACAAGCGGCTGATCTAACGACGACGACTCACGGCCCAACATCGATGCAAAGTGTGTAGATACGTACGAATGTGTGGAACCTGGGTCGAATAATACCCGTGCGTCGAAAGAACAAACTGGCAAAGTACCTGTCACAACGGCATTGGATGCCTGCGCATCCTGTGGTGTCAAAGCAAAAACTCGGGCCTGTCCTCCACCGATAGTGGGCTGACCTCGACCTCGGCCTCTGCCTCCTCGTCCTCTCTGAACAGGACCGCCGCGTCCACGGCCTCTCGGTGCACCTAACTGGCGTGGAGCATCGCCTGAGGTAGGAAGTAGGGCTCTCTGAGGAGGGGGTGGTGATGGTGGTAGGGTCACATGCGGAACTGTCGCTGCTCCCTGTCGTCTCACCGGACAGTCTCTGACAAGATGGTGCAAACTCCCGCACCCAAAACATCCTGGCGACGGCTGCTGCCCCTGGGGATAAGAACCATATAACTGTCCCCGCCCAAATCCTCTGCCAGGCCTATCTCTCGGAAAGAATCTGGCGCGCTGCCTCTGAGACGGTACATCGGTGCGCATCCTCTTCGGCCCAGAAATGGCCGAAGTCTGTGATATGCGTGCCTCCATCCGCAATGCCGTATCCCTAGCAGCTGAATAAGTGTCGTAGTGCTGGGCGCCAATGGCAAGATATAGCTGGGCATCAAGTCCCTGTACGAACCTCTTCACCATCTTCTCCTCGGTATCCACCAAATACTGAGCATATCGGGATAACTGTGTAAACTGGATGACATACTCAGACACCGTCATCCCAGGTGTCTTGACTAAGGCTTCGAAGCTGCGAGCTCTGGCGTCACGAACGCTCTCTGGAAGGAAACGGGCTAGAAAGACCGCTGTAAACTCGGCCCAAGTCATAGGCGGCAGACTTGCAGCTCGACCTCTCAAGACTGACTCCCACCATGTCTGCGCGAGACCCTCTAGTCGGAAACTCACAAGCTCTACCCATCGATCATCCGAACATCTCAGCGAACGGCAGATCCTGGCTAAACTGTCAAGGAACGTCTGTGGGTCCTCCGCTGCCTCGGTGCCGGTAAATACTGGAGGTCTCAGCCTCATGAAATCCTGTAGTGAAACCGGAATGGCCACGGTGGTAGTAGTAGGAGCAGGTACCATGGTCGTCTGTGATGTAGTAGGTACGTCATCCGGCCTCGGTGTACGACTGGCTGCAACTAGGGATCCTACCATCTGACGTAGCTCCTGCATGCCTCCCATCATCTGTCGCAACTCCTCCATACCGGTCTCGAGCCTATCCGTACGGCCCGGGGAAAGTGGATCGGTCTGTCCCTGCGGCGTAGGCATACCACCCTGCTCAGTCCTAGTCTCGGACGAGCCAGCTCGAATCTCGTCTATGGCGGCAGCCCTCTGTGCCCTCGTAGCCTTCGGCGGCATAGTGGCTGTTACAGGAAAACGGATAGTAAGGACAGTGCAATAGGATCATAGGATACACGGAATTGAAGAAGGAATTTTTCAAGCAAGTATATCCTAAAGTCACTTAGGCGGAGTACCGTATCGTAAGTATGCCGCGGACATACGCACGCTACGTTACCCTGCTTAAGTCACTTACTCCATCTACCAAGGGTCATCCTACACTCACAAAGGTAAAACCTATCGCTCTGATACCAACTTTGTCACGACCCGCAGGGTACGGAACGTGACTGGCACTTAAGTTTACGAAACGTCTAAAGACGTCCGTAAAATAAGTAAGCCAAAGCCCAGAAAACAAAACCAATTAAGCAAAAGAGTGAAGAAAACCCAATCAATTGAAAGCAAGTTTATCAAATAAGTCATGTAAAACCCTTTTTAAAAACCATACTAATTTTCCCGAAAATTTCGGCA
Source organism: Agapanthus africanus (assembly GCA_030015575.1). NCBI lineage: Eukaryota > Viridiplantae > Streptophyta > Magnoliopsida > Asparagales > Amaryllidaceae > Agapanthus > Agapanthus africanus. The sequence goes on along the minus strand of CM057340.1, from coordinate 318,277,304 downwards.
GAGTCTCCTTTGTAAATACTGGCCCCCAAAATGGGTACAACAAAAATATACATGAATCCAACAAAATAGGGCATCCCCAAGCGGGAGCTAGCTCTTCGCCACAAGGCGGTCACAAATCCCACGCAATGTAAATGACAGCAAGCATAATAATCATAATAAAGCATAAGAAAACATCATGTCGACTCAAGTGAGTTCGACCCCAAAATACAGCATAAAGGTCCACAAACCTCACAGTCTCATCTCTAGGTCAATATACAATAAATCTGGTAGAAACAGTAGATGGAGTACACTAGATACAAAAAATATACAAGGTGGTACAAAAATAATAACATAACCCACCTATGAGCAAATCTCGAGCTCAGGCAAAAGAGGCAAAAGAACAAGTGCGCCCGCCGCTACTGAACTGACGGAGCGGACCTGCAAAAGACTGTGGCACAACGGGGGTGAGTTGCCAACTCGTGAGTAATTAATAACATCTACAAAGGCTATCGTATGCATGCACACAAGCATCCTAGCATCTATAATACAGGTATGACTGGATGCACTAGCAGGTGTGTATACAACATCAGTGTGCTAATATGTATGCAACATGAAAATCTGAGGTCTCAATAGGTATATATAAGAAATATTTTATCTCTTTTTGTTTTTTTTTGAAACTCTTTTAGAATGCCAGCATAATGTCAATGAGTCGACGAAAATCGGTGTCCAGCAACGACACCCAAAAGCTGTCTCAAAGCTCATAAATCCATGTCATAGTGTCACTGGCCTCAGCCATGCGGCTGACCCATCTCAATATCAATATCTCATCCTCTCGCGGCCCCGGTCGGTATCCTCTGGATATCCTCCGTGCCCAATGAAGTCACCGGTAGGTAATCCGTCCCCTGCCAGGCTCATCGTCAACACCACGAGCTTCTTGCCCCGGGGTACCCTACCGGGCCTACCATGTACCCGAAACGGTTCATCCAACTCCTCGAAACGGGTCTCCAAAAACCACAGCAAACTCATGGTGGACGACACTTACATCACTAGAAAACCGCAATTTACATATTTTAAAAATATAATAAGTTTAGAAATTTTGCGGCTTTCCCCCGAAATCCAGCAATATCATAAAACCTCAAGAAATCCTCATAAATGCATATATCAATGATAATGAATGCATATGGTATCAATAATCAAGTTGCGATGTGTGATTAATGTAGTAAGCATGAACAATTAATATGATAAAGTACATGGACATGAATAGCAATACTACGGTTTCATTTTAAGGAATTAAAGGCAATAGCAAAAGTTTAAGTATCAATTAGTAACAGGTTTAAATTTAAAGGTTATCTAGTGTGGTGGCATGGCAATTACCAGGGTGTGTGTGTAAGCATGAATAGTGCTCGTGCTGCATATAAAAACTCTGGCAATGGTGCAGGTGTCCTATAAAATGGTTTCGTATAGGTATATCAATATAATGCATGGATGCAGCAAATAGTCAATTAAGCATTTCACCCCTAATTACTAACATTACTAAGGATCTTGTAAGTTACTAAAACTATCGGGTGGCTTGCGCCATCCAACGATAGTCCCCCGTAGATGTTACATCTACTCACCGGAATCCCTGGCTAGCTGTGTCCAATCACCGCCTTTCCCTTTCGCGCCGCGTCTGACGTCTCCGCCACCGAACCTGGAATTTACATCAATACCAAACATAAGGTTACATATCAAGAACGACGCAAAACCCCAACGAAACTACTAAAGTTCGCTAGCTAGGTACAACGTGCACAAAGTGCGCGGAACACACGCGAAAATCGCAAAAACTGCCAAAAAAACGCCGATTTGGTCGCCCGGCAAAACTAAAACCCGACTACCCAAAAATCCGCACTCACGCATCCTAAAAGTCGTAGGACAAGCCATTACAATCATCAAGATATCAAAAATAATTCATCACATAGCTTTATAAGAAAACTAGTAAGCATTTGCATTCCAAAATCGGTGCAAAAATCGCCGATTTGTGACAAAACGACTACAATAGCATAATCACCCAACCACACTACAAGCAATCTACAAACACTAATTACAATACAATAACAATGATTCCAATCCTATTTTCCCTAAACAACCATTTCTTGAATTTATAACCTAGCAAATTCCAATCAATTTCCACACTTGAAAACTTAAATTAACACAACAAAAGCTCACATAAGAAGATTAATCTCTTAGATTAGGTTAGCAAAATACTAGATAACAAATTGGGTTTAATCAACTAAATAATGTTTTCTAACCCTAATCAACTCATTATCATGTTTCACAAACCATTTCCATACATAACCCTCTCTTGAAAATCCTAAAACAACAATTTACAACTAAAATCAAACTTCTAAAATTACCTAAATTAGCAAAATTGAAGACTACATAACAAGGTAACCATATAGATTAGTTCATTAACAACTAGATTAACTATAAAACAACTTAATTAATTATCATGGCTTCAAAACCATAGTTTAACAAACTACTCTCTTTTTTTTATAAACTAGATTAGAAATTAGTTAACTTTTAACACTAAACCATACAATTAAAGGAATTTTAGCAAAAGAAAGTAACTTGATGAGAATTATACCTCAATTTGGGATCTAGCAAGAATAAATTTGCTCCAAGTGATGGCCTCAAGCACCAAGATTCAAGCAAGAATGGCTAAGGATAATGATAGCATAAGGATTTTGTTTGGATTTTTGAATAAAGTGTGGATTTTGATGTGTTTTCTTGAAGAAATTGAAGAGAAATGAAAAGAAAAGAGATGAAGAAGAGGAGGTTCAGGTTTCGGCCAGAGGAGGGCATGGGGGAGGGTGTGGGCAAGTGGGGAAAGTCAATGGTCAAGTCTCCAAAGTCAAATGCACCATACCTTATCCATTACATTTAAAATAAATCCATAAACTATCAAATTCAACTCAAGAAAGCAACCCTAGAAATGAGGCCAGAAATTTCTGGACTTGCACAAGGTGGGGCTGTCCTAGGGCTGAGGGAAAAGAGAGAGGGGTTTTACAAAAGAAATTTTATGCAAAAAGGCCCCCTACAACTCAAAAATTGCAAGTTTTAGCTCAAAATTCAATAAATTCGTTTCATATCATAAAAATTTGGTAAAAATCAAAATAAATTACTAAAAATTTATGTTATCACTAGATTTTAATTATCAAAATTTTAGAGATTAAAATTAGCCCGGAAAAATTTGTATTTATCGCTTATTTAATGTATTTTCTTACCGGCTTAAAATAATATAAAAAAATTGAAAAATTAGCGAAAATTTTAAACGACCAGAATTTCATAATTAACTCATTAGCTACTAAAAACTAGCAATTACCTATCCATTTTAGGTATAATTAGCCTTAAACTGCAAAATAACAAGAAAGACGGTTTTCGGAAAAATACCGAATTTTCACCGAATTTCAGGAAAACACCAAAACGACTTTTCAAGACGCTACAAATAGTGTGACCATTATCATCTTAGCTTATTCTTCTTCTCCTCTTGTTAAGATTTCATATTTTTTCCACCCACTAGAAGAGGGGCCGGTGACATCCTAGGGGAGAGTGGGAGAAATTCATTTGGTGGGGAAAATCTTCATCTCATTTTGGTTTGCTTCAAAAATCCCTCACTACTCTCAAAAGTTCTTCTTGCTCCTCCACATCCATACAAGGCAACTTCAAACCCTCAAAGAGACAATGGCTACTACACTATTCTACAGCATCCCTTGGACGCGTCGGCTTGCCAACTTCGCGCCCGAGTTGCCTCGGTCCAGAGGCGGGAGCCCATATACGAGCCCGGCTACGTGGTACCTTTCCGACGAGGAGTTGACGGACAGAGATTCCGCGGGAGATTGGAGTGGAGATGAAGACCGAAGGACAAGGATCGCTTGGTATACTTCTCCACTCTGATTTTAGTTTGCTAGTTGATAGGTTAATGGCCCGATCCGGGTGATAAGTGCGCGGTGGTGCCGGTTCAATAGTTTTTTGAAAGTTTTTGTTTCCGCGTTTCCGGCGTCGGATCGACGGCCGGGGCGCCCCCGCGGACTTACACCCAGTTCACCAGCCGACTTTGGCAGAGACTTCAGGAGGCTTTGGGCACTCGTTTGAGCTTCAGCACAGCGTTTCTTCCGCAGACCGACGGACAGTCAGAGCGGACAATTCAAACACTCGAGGACATGCTCAGACCGTGCGTTTTAGACTTCGGTAGTAACTGGGATCGTCATTTACCGTTAGTGGAGTTCTCCTACAACAACAGCTTCCAGGATACTATTCAGATGGCACCTTTCGAGGCATTGTATGGGAAGAGATGCAGATCGCCCGTCTGTTGGACCGAGCTCAGCAAGAGCAGTATTTTGGGGCCGCAGCTTGTTGAGGAGACGACAGCGAAGATACAGTTGATTCTAGACCAGATGAGAGCCGCTCAGAGCAGGCAGAAATCATATGCAGACAGGCGCCGTCGCAGACTAGAGTTCGCAGTTGGCGATTATGTTTTTCTGAGGGTCTCTCCGATGAAGGGCGTGATGCGATTTGGGCGAAAAGGGAAGCTTTGTCCCAGATTTGTGGGTCCCTTCGAGATTCTCGAGCGTGTCGGCGCAGTTGCGTATCGTTTGGCTCTTCTACCCAGCTTTCCCGATGTTCACCCCGTCTTCCATGTTTTGATACTCCGCAAGTACCTTCACGACCCTTCACATGCGATTCAGCACCCGACAGTCCAGCTAGAGCGCGACCTTTCTTTTGCAGAGCAGCCGGTGGCCATCCTGGATCGGCAGGTGAAGAAGTTGAGATCGAAAGTTATACCGACCGTCAAGGTCCTTTGGCGTGGAAGTTAGTGCAATGTTTCAAGCCTTTTATCGCATGGTTCTTACCCCCTTTGACTCTTCATTCTCAGACCCGCCAACCAGTCCGCTGGAGCATTACCTTCCCTATACGTATGAGAAATAATACACACCCGGAAAGTGTCCGCCCCTTTTAGTATGTCACTGACGCACGGATGAACTGAAGTCCTTCTTTGTTGTAGCCAAGATACCACCGTAGCCGAGTCCCCTTCCCGAGCAGCGAGGAGGTCACCTGGGAGACCGAGGGCGAGATGAGGAAGAAATATCCCATCTCTTTGAAGGTACGCGTAGTTATATTTTTAAATTCGGGGACCGAATTTCTTTAAGGGGGGAAGATTGTAGCGCCTTGAAAAGTCGTTTTGGTGTTTTCCTGAAAATCGGTGAAAATTCGGTATTTTTCCGTAAACAGTCTTTTTTGTTATTTTGCAGTTTAGGAATAATTAAACCTAATTTGGATAGGTAATTGCTAGTTTTTAGTAGCTAATGAGTTACTTATTAATTTTTGGTCATTTAAAATTTTCTCCCTATTTTTCAAAATTTTTATATTATTTTAAGTCGGTAAGAAAATACATTAAATTAACGATAAATAAAAATTTCTTTGGGCTGATTTTAATCTTTAAAATTATGTTAATTAAAATCTAGTTGTAATATAATTTTTTTGTATTTTATTTCAAATTTTAACTAATTTTTATTATGGAAAACGAAATTTATTGAATTTAAGCTAAAACTTGCAATTTTGGACTTGTAGGGGGTCTTTTTGCATAAAATTTTTTTTGTAAAACCCCATTCACTCTTCCCTCACCCCTAGGCCATCCCACTTTCAGCAGCACAAGGAAAATTTCCTTGCCTCCTTTGACTTTTTATTATGTGTGGAAATGAGGTATTTTGATTTTTTAATGTGGGTATGGGTCTTTGGTTGATTGGTATGGGTTGACCATGACTTTTCCATCACCATCTACACCAATCTCCCTCCATTCTCTGCTGGAAATCTGCAGCTCTCCCTCTTCATTTTTTTTCTTTCCATTTCCTTCAAAATTCCATCATATTGCTCCAAAATTCCAATTTAAACCTCACAAATTAACCCCCATCCTTCATCCCATTCTCCTTGGCCTTTCTTGCTTGGATCATGGTGCTATGAAGCCATCTTTGGAGGCATCTTGTTCTTGCTAGATCTCTAGTGTGAGGTATAATTTCTAATCTAAGGTAAATTTGTAGCTAAAGTGTGCTAATTAGAACTTGCATGTTGTGTTAGTGCTAAAATTATAGCTAAATCCTAATCTAGTTTTTTTTAGTTCATGGTTTGAAATTAAACTAGGGTTTTAGAAATCTTTAGTGGGTTAATTAAATCTATTTTGTTATCTAGTTGTTTTGCTAACCTAATCTAAGAGGTTAACTTGCTAATTGGGCTATAAACTAGTGTTAATTTAGGGTTTTTCATGTATAGTTTGGATTAAGATTGTTAGTTATGAAATTCTAGAAATGGTTTGTTTATGGAAAATGTGTTTTGAAGCATGGTAAATGGGTTAAATTGAGTGTTGTGGCTAGCTAGTTGTGTGGATTGTAGGATGATGCGATGATGTGAGCACTTTATCGCAAATACGCGATGTTTGCACGAATTTGGAATTTTTAGTGCTTACTAGGTTTTTATAAAAATATTGTGATGAATTATTTGCGATATCTTGATGATATTTTTGGCATATCCTATGACATTTATGACGTGTGAGTGCGGTTTTTTTGAGTGAGCGGGTTTTAGCTTTGCCGGGCGACCAAATCGACGATTTAGTTAGTTTTTGCGATTTTCGCGTGTGTTCCACGCACCTTGTGCACGTTGTACCTAGCTTGTGAATGTTAGTATTTTCGTTTGGGATTTGCGTCATTCTTGATATGTAACCTTATGTTTGTATTGATGTAAATTCCAGGTTCGGTCGCGGAGACGTCAGACGCGGCACGAAAGGTGAAAGCTGTGATTGGACGTGGCTAGTTAGGGATTCCGGTGAGTAGATTTAACATCTACGGGGGACTATCGTTTGGATGGCGCAAGTCTCCCGATAGTTTAAGTAGTTAAGATTTTAGTGATATTAGTAACTACATCCATACCTTATTTGACCTACATATACGAACCCATTCTATAGGACACCTGCACCATTGCCAGGGTTTTTATATGCAGCACGAGCACTATTCATGCTTACACACACGCCCTGGTAATTGCCATGCCGCCACACTAGATAACCTACAATTTGAAACCTTTTACTATAATTGATGCTTAAACCTGTGCTATTGCCTTTAATTCCTTAAAATGAAATCGTAGGATTGCTATTCATGTGCATGTACCTCATCATATTATTTGTTCATGCCTAGTTTATTAATCATACATCGCAACTTGATTATTGATACCATATTCATTCATTATCATTGACATATGCACTTATGAGGATTTCTTGAGATTTTATGATATTTCTGGATTTCGGGGGAAAGTCGCAAAAATTTCTAAACTTATTATTTTTTTTAAAACATGTAAATTGCGGTTTTCTAGTGATGTAAGTGTCATCCACCATGAGTTTGCTGTGGTTTTCGAGACCCGTTTCGAGGAGTTGGATGAACCGTCTCGGGTACATGGTGGGCCCGGTAAGGTACCCCGTGGCAAGAAGCTCGTGTTGCTGACGATGAGCCTGGCAGGGGACGGATTACCTACCGGTGACTGTTTGGTACGGTGGATATCCAAAGGAAACCGACCGTGGCCGCGAGATGTTGAGATAGTGATATTGAGATGGGTCAGCCGGATGGCTGAGGCCATAGATACTATGACATGGATATATGAGATTTGTGATAGTTTTGAGGTGTCGTTGCTGGACACAAGTTCTTGTTGATTCTATTGGTATTGTGCTGGTATTTCAAAAGAGATTCCTAAAGGAAAAACATGATTCTTATACCTACACATTCAGATCATGAGTTGATTCACATTGCATTCATACCTGCTAGTATATTCATATTGCATACATACCTGCTATTATGTCCTGCCATACCTGTATTATAGATGCTAGGATGCTTGTGTGCATACTTGCGATAGCCTCTATAGATGTTATTTATTACTCACGACTTGGCAACTCACCCCCGTTGTGCCACAGTCTTTTGCAGGTCCGCTCCGTCAGCACAGTAGCGGTGGGCGCACCGCTTCTTTTGCTTCTCTTGCCAGGACTCGTAGGTGGGTTGTATTATTATTTTTGTACCATCTTGTATATTCTTTGTATCTAGAGTACTCCATCTACTGTATCTACGAGTAATGTTGTATATTGACCTAGAGATGAGACTGTGAGATTTGTGGACTTTTTTTTATGCTGTATTTTGGGGTCGAGCTCACTTGAGTCGACATGCGGTTTTTCTTATGCTTCTTTATGTTTATTTTGCATGTTGTTGTTTTATATTGCGTAGGATTTGTGACCGCCTTGTGGCGAAGAGCTAGCTCCTGCTTGGGGATGCCTTATTTGTTGTAGTGATATATATTCTTGTTGTACCCATTTTGGGGGCCAGTATTTACAAAGGAGACTCTGCCGAAATTTTCAGAAAAATTGATATTGTTTTTAAAAAGGGTTGATATGACTTATTTGATAAACTCGCTTTCAATTGATTGGTTTTTCTTCACTCTTTTGCTTATTTGGTTTTGGTTTCTGGGCTTTGGCTTACTTTTTACGGACGTCTTGAGACGTTTCATAAACTTAAGTGCCAGTCACGTTCCGTACCCTGCGGGCCGTGACACATGTATACTTGTCTCTTTATACTATCTTATAGTTACATGTTGGTAAAGCCATTAGGATGTGTACTTGACTACCTGGACTATGATGCGGATCATACTAGTGGGGACATGGAAGTCCATAAGTACATCCTTCAAGGTCCCTAGTCGAGGGTGTATCGAGACGGGGCATCGATATACCAGTGTAGACTAGCGTATATGCTTCTCGACCCATGAGATGGGCGATGGATGATCCCATATCCATTGGTGTTTGACATCAGAGATGGTATATGGGTGCTCAGTGGAGATTGGGTACACTGGACGGACTCGCCGAAAACTCCCAGATGGTATTATACCTCACGTCAGATGGCAGTTCTCTGGTGACACTTGTGCAGGTTAGTCTGTAGACCCGAGATCGTCATAGAGTCTTGTGTGATTCCCACTGTGCTTTGATTTCCACCTTACCACGTCCATGAGGGCGTGCAAAATGGTGGTTTTTGGGTACAGTCCCAAGTCACATGGAGGCAATGAGCGATAGGAGGGGTTTCGTCTCTCCCGGTATTGGGGGTTGATGTTGCGCTGTGCTCGATTGGCCGTAACTGGGAAGTCCCTGGCCGGGGCTGATTAGAGATTTACTGGTAAGTGTTACCATTAGTTTCTCGACCCGTTATGAGCCTCATATCGGCATGACTTATCGGTTATTGGGGTCTGACGTTAACCACCCCTAGACTTGATATGCGACATATCAGACGAGGAGACCGGACTGTACGGGAAGTGTTACCGGCAGGCTTTCACAGGAGGTGGAGCGGGCTTGCTTGCTGATCTTCTGATCGCTGAATACCCGGGTAGCCGTTACGTCCAGCTAGTACCGCTGACGGCTTGTGGGTGCGTAATGTGATCATCACCTACTGCCGGCGTATTAACGAGTCTTTAGAGTCCTACACAGAGGTTTTACTGGCTCAGGCGAAACGAAATAGGAGCACGTATGTGATATGTGCGAGACCGAGAATAAATGCGTGTATGTGATACCGTATTCTATTCTCGCGACTTTTTGTATCGGTCGGTCATATATGATATGACCGGGTTATCGAATCAAGCGTTGATTCGATAAGTCGATACGATGGATGTTAGCCGGTTATATGAGATATGACCGGATTATTAAGTCAAGTGTTGATTTAATGATTAAATGTATAACTGTATATTATATATACTAATTTACATTTGCTAACACTTATTCACTTTAGGGTTTTTCTCACACTTGCACACTTGAATATATATATATATATATATATATTAAAAGTGTTTTGTTTTGTTTTGTATCATGGTTGATGATACACTAAATATGGGTGTACAAGACACACACCATTCTATTTTTAAATGGTGGTTTACATTTATTTAAGGTAATTACAAATTAGTGGAATTTCTTTCATAAGCAAGAAGCTTGTAGAAGCTTGTGGTTGCTTTGAAAAAGTCCACTTGTTTTGTTTTACCTTAGATCTTTGTTTAACCTAACCATTTACACTTAGCTATGGTAAAGTCTCTACAAGGGTTAGTATATGATACTCTCTCACCATGGTTAGTAAACTCGCTTAATCATTATCCTCATTTCTTTTCTTTTGTTCATCATCTTCTTCTTCATTGAGCAAGAGAAAAGCTTTATAGGGTTTGATCTAAAGTGAGAAAGATAGTGAGAAACAAAATTCTAAAGTGAACCCACGTCCTATTTCTGCATCGTCTACTAGACTAGCCCTTTAGTATAGGGTGTTTGCTTCACTAATTCTCAAGTTAGTGAAATGGAAGCTTGAGTCGGAATTCCCTCGACGTAGATCATCTTCGGCCTCGGAGACTTCAAGCAAGGTCGCATCCTTCGCATCGTGAAGCCATGCAAGAGCCCAAGAGAACATTGATCGCAGCGAAGGGTCTTCAACAAGGAGCAATTGAAATAGAGGACCGATCTACAAAGGTTGTATATCGCGTTCCCTTTAGTGTAAAGTTGTTTACTTGCTCATTTGTTCGCCTAAACTCTAGTTAACGATCTTTCTTAGTGTTATTCGGCACATAAAAATTTAATTTTGGCATGGTCGATGCCTTGTAGAGCCTCGTTAGTGTGCCTAGTAACCCTATAATGATATCAGAGCCTAGCTAGAGCTTTAGGCGAAGTGTAGACGATATTAGAAGTCCGATCGAACCCCGAAACCCTAAATGGAACCCTTCTCTGTATATTTTTTGAATTTGTGGATTTTTCTGAATTAAAAATACTCAAAAAATTCAGCAGGGTTTTATAAGAATTACTGTGCAAAACGTGGTCCTAAATCCATCAATGAGCCGCGGAACCGCGGCCGTACCCTACGTGGCGCGGCGGTTCCGCGGCCATACTGTTGCTTCGTTGACCAAGCTTTGCACAGTAATGTTTCTATTTGACTCCAGTGTTTTATGGGTAATTTTAATCTTTACTCAAGAGTTGAGTTTTCTGGGTTGTATTGGGGACTCGGTGTTTCGATCGGGAAGTTTAATTTCGTCTATATGTTTTTTCGGGTATTTTAGAACATGTTAAAAAGTTTGACCGGAAATAAATACCCACTTTTTCCCCTGTCGGGAAATTTCCAAGTGTTGGATCTTTCCGTAGTTTAAGAACGTTCGAAATAGTCCAAGTAATGTGATGGACCCTCTAGAAGACAACAAACCTTAACTTGATTATGTGACGGTCTTGAACTGCCCTTTGAACCTTAGGGTTTGGGGCAGTACGGCGTGCCACATGTAAGGCGTTGGCTTGACCTTTCTACGGCTGGACCGTTGGTACTGAGGCATGAAGTGAATGTTTTAAAACTTATTTCATGTGTTGAGCTGTTTCGGGAAAACTTGGGTGTTTGATTGTTCGATCGAAAAGTTTAACATTTTCTATTTATCTGGAATGTAATACAATATTTGGAATCCACAGGTAGTTATGAGATAACTAATTTAGATGTTATAAACATAGCAGTTTAGTCTCACTTGATCGGTTGCCACGGAATTTTGATGTGATCAAAAGTCCGTCGCAATCACGTAGCGTACGCGAATACTCGGCGGATAAACTTAATAGACAGCCATGCCCCATAGCCCCGACCAAGTGACTGTAGGAGAACCCCGTCGCCGACAGCATCCGTTCGGGTGCTCGCGGCAGCGGTGTTCCGTCTTGGTGCACTTCGTCGACGGTATCAGGGGTGCGGCCGTCTACTAAAGTTTGCGATTAGCTTTCGATCAAAAAGTCGGGAATCTTGCTGAATTGCCCGACTTGATATTGAAAAGAGTTTTCGATAATGAGACTAAAATGCGGGGTTTATAATTGGTTAGGCATGCGATGTCTAAAGAATTTGCGGATTCCAATTGTTGTAGTTTTACACTTTCTTTTCTACGACCGTAAGTGTAATATGTGATATCGCCGGTTTCGTTGCTATATGTCAACGACAAATGGGATGCACATATTTACTTACGTTGATGACATGTGAAGTTATGTGTTGCTGGATATGTTATATTGGATCGTCGCGTTTTGAATAGCTGTGGGTTTTTATGTGAGATGAGAGTTTTTTTTCATTCATGTAAATTTAAATGTATGTAATATTCTTTTATTGGGGCACTTCCGGGATGTGGTCGATGTCCCCATATGTATATTATTTACTTTTTCGCACTAGGATAGACCCAAGGAGGAGAGCACAAGTAACCGGGTTCTGGAGTCCAGTGGGAGACCAACTCGAGGAGTCGAGTCCGGGTCTCCTAACTCTAGAATTGGTAGGGTTGCTTGCCGCTCTCGTAGGGGTCTAGGGGTGTGGGTTTGGCTATTCATCGCGACCATGGAATCCGTGTTTTATAGAGGCTCAAAATAAAACACGGACGTCCTAGTATATCCAATGTTTCATATGTTTCTTCTGCTGCGAAATCTGTGATGTGATCATGTGATGTTCTGTGATAAATACTATATATAGTATATATGATATATTATATAGGCGTTACTTATGTTTTACACCCGCGCTAGCCCTGCCCTGCTCTGCCGTTAGTTACCTAACCTAACGGTGCACGAGAGGACATCGAGGTGAATGCGGATGGCATAAGTGTACGTCGTATTTATCTGTGATGCTTAGGTGACTTAAATGACGGGACTTCATTAATGTGATTAATGAAAGAAAAGAAACCTAAAAGATGTTGTAGAATCAAATTTTCAAATAAAAGGGTAGCTACAGTTTTGCTTTGCATAGCGGTATATATGATATACCCTGCACCTTATTCGATGAGGAAAGAGCCGAGATCCCTTCACCGGGAGTGACCTCTTTAGCAAAACTGGCAGATGCTACAACACTCGGTTTGCTTTTGACTGCTTTTGGAGTTTTGCTTTGCATAGTGATGTATATGATATATCCTGCACCTTATTACATAAGGAAAGAGCTGAGATCCCTTCACCGGGAGTGAACTCTTTAGCAAAACTAATAAAAGCCTCAAAATCACTCCATTTCAAAATTCACTCGATTCTACAACGTTATCAAGTTCATTACGCAATAGGTTTTCAGAAAAACCTATCGTAGCCCTCCGTCATTTCAGATAAGTCCTACTTAGTATTCGTGCTACGTTTGTTGACCTCCGTCAAAGCGTAGTGTGCGGTAGCTAAATAGTATTTATCTGCTTATGCATATGATGCCGATTGGATTAGGGTAGTCGTACGACCTTATTGACCTCCGTCAAGGGTCGTGCGGGTGGGTTTGATTCAATCAAGAAATGACGGGTTGAACTTGACTTGCTCCCCATGGTTTGTTGACCTCCGTCAAGGTCATGGGATGCTTGGGGCAAAATATTATCGGGAATTTCAAGTGTTGAGATTTGCAATGAGATTGCATGCCTTCTATGAGATAGTTGGATCCCGATACCCACTGCGAGTAATTGTTACTCCCGGGAGAGTTTTACACAGGACAATTAGCCGATCAAGTAGGTGTCTAGAAAGGTGTCAACGCGGTTACGCCACTGGGAAAACGAGGTTTACTTTAATTAGGTCCGTGCGAAAGCACGGGGAACCTCCCTCAAAGTACCGACACTGGCCTGGCTGAATGATTGGCGAAGTTGTAGGGTGTAATTAATCCCGGCTAGTCTTTCCTTTTAGGGTTTGAAGGAAGATTTGATAAAAAACAGTGGGAGCCATCCTGATTAGATAAGATAATAACCAATCTGATCTTGCAAGAGCATACGCGAAAATGTTTTTCTTCTCTCTCTCTCCAGGTAGCGACCATATCATGCCTTAATAAAGATAATAATATGGATGTATTGACCGAACCCGCATGTTATACAGTGCTGGGGAACGTCGGTACCGTTCTTTCTTATAAGAGTTATAAGACTGAACAGGATATAGGGGAATACCAGGATTCTCATGCCACCCGAATGAAGAAAGTACATGTTGATGCATTTTCTTCGGGTGTGTTCGTTACAGAGAACTGTTTCTCCATTTGCTCTACGTCCTGGGTATTAGATACCGGGTCAGGATCCCATATATGTAATCAGTTACATGGGCTTAGGAAAGGTAGAGAACTTGGAGAAGGTAATAAAGACATAAGGGTTGGAAATGGAGCAATTGTTGCAGCTAAAACCGTCGGGGAATATCACCTTGTATTGCCATCTGGTAATACATTGGTACTGAACGAATGTTATTACATGCCGAACCTGATATGCAACATTATATCGGTTTCTTTACTGAGTAAAGAGGGATATAATTTTGTATTACAGGATAATGTTATGAACATTTTCCTTAACCAAAAGTTGGTTGGATCAGGCACGTTGTGCAATGGCATTTATGTTCTAAATCAATCAACAGTTCTGAGCATAACAAACACACACAAGAGGAAGAGTTCGGAAATGAACGAATCCTTCTTGTGGCATTGTAGACTGGGTCACATCAATGCGACACGACTAGCTAAGTTGCATAAGGATGGATATTTAAATCTGTTTGAATTTTCATCTTATGACACTTTCCAGTCATGTCTCAAAGGCAAGTTGACCAAAACTCCGTTTACGAGACACGGAGAGAGAGTTACTGAACTCTTGGGACTGATACATAGTGATGTATGCGGTCCCATGTCTATACATGTCAGGAATGGTTCTTCGTACTTCATTACATTCACTGACGATCTCTCTAGATTCGGATATGTGTTCCTGATGAAACACAAATCAGAAGCTTTTGAGAAATTTAGAGAATATAAACAAGAAGTCGAGAACCAAACCGGGAAAAGTATTAAAATCCTTCGATCTGATCGAGGAGGTGAATACTTGAGCAATCAATTCCTGGACTTCCTAAAAGAGAATGGGATTCTCTCTCAGCTAACTCCTCCATATACACCATAGCACAATGGTGTATCGGAACGGAGAAATCGCACCCTATTAGATATGGTGCGCTCTATGATGAGTATAGCTGAGTTACCTATTTCCTTCTGGGGATATGCACTGGAGACAATAGCATACCTACTGAATAGGGTTCCTACCAAATCTGTGCCTACCACCCCATATGAGATATGGGAGGGGAAGAGACCATATCTTAATTTTATAAAGATATGGGGTTGCCCGGCCTATGTAGAAAGACAAAAACCGGACAAACTCGAGGCAAGGTCTGTTTTGTGTAAGTTTGTTGGATATCCCAAGCATTCGCGAGGGTATATCTTCGACCACAGTGAGGAACAAAGGGTATTTGTTGCTCAACACACCACCTTTCTAGAAAAGGAATTTCTTGCAAAAGAGATTAGTGGCTCTGAGGTAGAACTGGAAGAGGTTCCAGCCGTACAAACCGCAATAGAAGATTTGGTAGAACCAGAGGATTCGGTAGTTCCCGATGAACCCCAGCCACTCCGCCGATCTAGTAGGGTTCCTCACCCACCTGAGAGATACTACGGTTTCCTCATGGATGGTGGGAGTGAGGATTGCATCATGGTTGATGATGACCCAACTAGCTTCGAGCAGGCCATCACGAGTGGAGACTTAGTGAAATGGCTGGATGCAATGCGGTCCGAGATGGAATCCATGTACACCAACAAAGTATGGACTTTAGATGTTGCTCCTGAAGGGGTAAAACCCATTGGGAGCAAGTGGATCTTCAAGAAAAAACTTGGTGTAGATGGGAAAGTGGAGATTTTCAAAGCTAGACTTGTTGCAAAAGGTTTTCGTCAAAGACCAGGTGTGGACTATGACGAAACCTTTTCTCCAGTGGCTATGCATAAATCCATCCGGATCATGCTTGCCATCGCTGCATATCATGACTATGAAATCTGGCAAATAGATGTTAAGACCGCCTTTCTAAACGGTGATATAGAAGAGTGCGTGTACATGACTCAGCCAGAGGGCTTCGTAGATAGTGGGAGCAGCGGGAAGGTGTGCAAGCTGCTTAAATCCATTTATGGATTGAAGCAAGCATCGCGGAGTTGGAACATCAGCTTTGACGTCGTTATCAAAGAGTTTGATTTCATCAAAAACGTAGATGAACCTTGTATCTACAAAAAGGTGGCAGAGAGTAAGGTTGTCTTCCTCGTATTGTACGTGGATGACATACTCTTGATAGGAAATGACATTCCTATGCTGCAATCGGTGAAGCTCTTCTTATCACAAAGATTCTCAATGAAAGATCTTGGTGATGCCTCCTCCATATTGGGAATTATGATCTATAGAGATAGATCTAAACGGATATTGGGATTGTCCCAATCCAGCTACATTGACACCATACTAAAGTGGTTTAGTATGGAAGAGTCCAAACGTGGGTTTTTACCCACGATCTCAGGGCTCACTCTCTCCAAAGAGATGTCTCCCAAGACTGATTTGGAGAGAGCTCGTATACAAGGGATACCCTATGCTTCGGCAGTAGGCTCTATCATGTACGCGATGCTATGTACCAGACCCGATGTAGCATACTCACTAAGTGTAGTGAGTAGGTATCAAGCTGATCCTGGAGAGAGTCACTGGACAGCTGTGAAGAGCATTCTCAAGTACTTACGAAGGACTAAAGAGATGCTCTTGGTGTATGGTAACGGAGAACTCCAAGTGGAGTCCTTTACCGATTCGAGCTTCCAGAATGATAAGGACGACTCTAAGGCGCAGTCGGGATTTGTCTTTACCCTTTATGGAGGGGCGGTTAGCTGGAAGAGTTCCAAGCAGGAAACCGTGGCAGACTCGACGATGGAGGCTAAATACATCGCTGCCAACGATGCTGCCAAATAGGCTGTCTGGATCAAGAAGTTCATTACTGAACTTGGAGTGGTTCCATCCATTGAGCATCCAATACCTTTGTATTGCGATAACAATGGAGCGGTGGCTTTGGCCAAGGAACCCAGGTCCCATCAGCGATCCAGGCATATTCGGAGGTGGTATCACCTGATCCGGGAGATAGTTGATCGCCGGGAGATTGAGGTCAGAAGGGTTGACACGAAGAATAACACAGCGGATCCACTCACGAAGGCCATTCCCCAGATACAGTTTGAGAGACTCTTCGGGATACTCGGTATGCGATACTACAGCAGCTGGCCCTAGTGCAAGTGGGAGATTGTTAGTTGTATGTATGCCCTAGAGGCCAGTATTGTATAGATGATGTAAATTATATTGGATTCTTGGACATATATAGAGAGGACTTTCTTGCTCGTCATGATAGTATGCTATCTGGTTGCTCTTTGCTTTAACATGTATACTTGTCTCTTTATACTGTCTTATAGTTACATGTTGGTAAAGCCCTTAGGATGTGTACTTGACTACCTGGACTATGATGCGGATCATACTAGTGGGGATATGGTAGTCCATAAGTACATCCTTCAAGGTCCCTAGTCGAGGGTGTGTCGAGATGGGGCATCGATATACCAGTGTAGACTAGCGTATATGCTTCTCGACCCATGAGATGGGCGATGGATGATCCCATATCCATTGGTGTTTGACATAAGAGATGGTATACGGGTGCTCAGTGGAGACTGGGTACACTGGACGGATTCGCCGAGAACTCCCAGATGGTATTATACCTCACGTCATATGGCAGTTCTCTGGTGACACTTGTGCAGGTTAGTCTGTAGACCCGAGATCGTCATAGAGTCTTGTGTGATTCCCACTGTGCTTTGATTTCCACCTTACCACATCCATGAGGGCGTTCAAAACGGTGGTTTTTGGGTACTGTCCCGAGTCACATGGAGGCAATGAGCGATAGGAGGGGTTTCGTCTCTCCCGGTATTGGGGGTTGATGTTGCGCTGTGCTCGATTGGCCGTAACAGGGAAGTTCCTGGCCAGGGCTGATTAGAGATTTACTGGTAAGTGTTACCAGTAGTTTCTCGACCCGTTATGAGCATCATATCGGCACGACTTATCGGTTATTGGGGTCTGACGTTAACCACCCCTAGACTTGATATGCGACATATCAGACGAGGAGACCGGACTGTACGGGAAGTGTTACCGGCAGGCTTTCACAGGAGTTGGAGCGGGCTTGCTTGATGATTTTCTGATCGCTCAATACCCGGGTAGCCGTTACGTTCAGCTAGTACCGCTGACGGCTTGTGGGTACGTGATGTGATCATCACCTACTGCCGGCGTATTGACGAGTCTTTAGAGTCCTACACAGAGGTTTTACTGGCTCAGGCGAAACGAAATAGGAGCACGTATGTGATATGTGCTTCACCGAGAATAAATGCGTGTATGTGATACCGTATTCTATTCTCGCGACTTTTTGTATCGGTCGGTCATATATGATATGACCGGGTTATCGAATCAAGCGTTGATTCGATAAGTCAATACGATGGATGTTAGCCGGTTATATATGACCGGATTATTAAGTCAAGTATTGATTTAATAATTAAATGTATAATTGTATATTAGATATACTAATTTACATTTGCAAACACTTATTCACTTTTGGGTTTTTCTTACACTTGCACACTTGAATATATATATATGATATGTATATTAAAAGTGTTTTGTTTTGTATCATGGTTGATGATACACTAAACATGGGTGTACATGACACAAACTATTCTATTTTTAAATGGTGGTTTACATTTATTTAAGGTAATTACAAATTAGTGGAATTTCTTTCATAAGCAAGAAGCTTGTAGAAGCTTGTGGTTGCTTTGAAAAAGTCCACTTATTTTGTTTTACCTTAGATCTTTGTTTAACCTAACCATTTACACTTAGCTATGGTAAAGTCTCTACAAGGGTTAGTATATGATACTCTCTCACCATGGTTAGTAAACTCACTTAATCATTATCCTCATTTCTTTTCTTTTGTTCATCATCTTCTTCTTCATTGAGCAAGAGAAAAGATTTCTAGGGTTTGATCTAAAGTGAGAAACAAAATTCTAATGAGAACCCACTTCCTAGTTCTCCATTCTCTTCTAGACTAGCCCTTTAGTATAGGGTGTTTGCTTCACTAATTCTCAAGTTTGTGAAGTGGAAGCTTGAGTCGGAATTCCCTCGACGTAGATCATCTTCGGCCTCGGAGACTTCAAGCAAGGTCGCATCCTTCGCGTCGTGAAGCCATGCAAGAGCCCAAGAGAACCTTGATCGCAGCGAAGGGTCTTTAACAAGGAGCAATTGAAGTGGAGGACCGATCTACAAAGGTTGTATATCGCGTTCCCTTTAGTGTAAAGTTGTTTACTTGCTCATTTGTTCGCCTAAACTCTAGTTAACGATCTTGCTTAGTGTTATTCGGCACAAAAAATTAAATTTTGGCATGGTTGATGCCTTGTAGAGCCTCGTTAGTGTGCCTAGTAACCCTACAAATCATAATCCTTCACAAGCTCCATCCAACGGCGCTGTCGCAGATTCAGATCCCGCTGCTGAAAGATGTACTTCAAGCTCTTGTGATCCATGAAGATCTGACAGGAATCCCCGTACAAGTAGTGTCTTCAAATCTTCAACGCAAAGACCACCGCGGCCATATCAAGATCGTGAGTGGGGTAATTTTGCTCGTGCTTCTTCAACTTCCTAGAAGGATAAGCAATCACTCTATCATGATGCATCAGTACATAACCGAGCCCTACTCGTGAAGCATCACAGTAAACAACATAGCCGCCCGATCCAGAAGGCAAAGATAGAACTGGTGCTGTCGTCAATCGAGTCTTCAACTGCTGAAAACTCTGCTCGCACGCATCAGTCCAAAGAAAAGGAACTTCGTTCCGGGTCAGTCCAGTCAGCGGTGCAGCGATACTCAAGAAATCCAGCACAAAACGGCGATAATAACCAGCTAAGCCTAAAAAGCTGCGGACCTCAGTCACTGATACAGGTCTGGGACAAAGCTGCACAGCCTCGATCTTCCTCGGGTCCACCAGAATAGCATCACCAGTCACCACATGACCCAGGAAGTCAACTCTATCAAGCCAAAATGCGCACTTTGAGAATTTAGCATACAACTGGTGCTCTCTCAATATCTGCAAAGCAATCCTAAAGTGCTGCTCATGCTCCTCACGACTCCTAGAGTAGACCAGTATATCATCAATAAACACAATAATAAACTGGTCGAGGAACGGCTTGAAAATACGGTTCATCAGATCCATGAACGCTGCTGGCGCATTGGTGAGTCTGAACGACATCACCAGAAACTCATAATGCCCATAGCGCGTACGAAAAGCAGTCTTCGGAATGTCATCATTCCGAACCCGCAACTGATGATAACCCGAACGCAAATAAATCTTAGAAAAATGTTTCGCACCCTGGATCTGATCAAATAAATCATCAATGCGAGGTAAAGGATACCTATTCCGCACCGTAACTCGGTTCAATTGACGATAATCCACACACAGCCTCAAACTGCCGTCCTTTTTCTTGACGAACAAAATATGAGCTCCCCACAGCAAAACACTCAGACGCACAAGTCCCCTATCAAGCAATTCTTGCAATTGATCTTTAAGCTCTCTAAGCTCTGGCGGAACCATCCGATAAGGCAGTATAGAAATAGGCTCCGTGCCAGGAATCAGATAGATGCAGAACTCAATATCGCGCTCTGGCGGCATCCCAGGTAACTCATCTGGAAAAACATCAGGAAACTCTCGCACGGTAGGAACCTGGTCCAACGACCCCACAGTGGCTCCAGCATCATGGATGAAAGCCAAGAATCCCCGACAACCTCTCCTCAAAAGCCGACTAGCGCAAAGGACAGAAATCAAACTGTGAGGGGTGGCGCCACGGTCCCCCTGAACAACAGACACTGACTCGCCGGGAAAACAAAACCTAACTGTCTTCTCGCGGCAGTCCACGAACGCGTAGTAGATAACTAACCAGTCCATGCCCAGCAAAACATCGAAGTCCAACATTTCAAGAATGATCAAGTCGACGGACAGATCTCTGTCTCCTATACGGACAGCACACGACCGGAACATGTGTCGTGCAACAAACGACTCTCCAACAGTAGTAGTCACGACAAGCGGCTGATCTAGCAAATAAGACCCTCGGCCTAACCTCGGCCCGAAGTTCATAGAAACATGCGAATGTGTAGATCCCGGATCAAAAAGAACATGCGCATCGTAAGAACATACAGAAAGGGTACCTGAAACCACAGCATTGGACGCCTGAGCGTCCTGGTTAGTCGAGGAAAAAACCTGAGCATGTCCTCTACCGGCTACTAGCTGTCCTCTGCCTCCGCCACCTCATCCTCTCGGCATAAAACCACCGCGACCACGACCTCTCTGAGCAGGAGTCTGACGTGGCGCAACCACAGGAATAAGAGGCAACGCTCTCTGAGGCGGAGAAGGTGGTAATGTAACCTGGGGTACAGCTGGCCCTCTCTGACGTATCACGGTACAATCCCGAACAAGGTGCTGTAAACCGCCACATCCAAAACACCTACGTGTCGACGGCTGACCCTCCTGGGAAAATGTGCTGAACAACTGGCTACGTCACACGTCTCTGCTACTCTCAGTGTCTGATCGAACTCTGTCTTGGAATCTAAACCTCTGACTCTGGGCTGCTATACCTGTACGAGCCCACTTCGGTTCTGGAACAACAGATGACTCAGAAAGACGCTCCTCCACCAATAGGGCTGCATCCACAGCTGCCGCATATGTGTCGCAATGCTGAATGCCGATGGCTAGGAACAACTGGGTAAGCAGGTCTTGAACAAACCTCTTCACCCTCATCTCCTCAGTCGCCACCATGTACGGAGCATACACAGACAGCTCGGTAAACAGTACATCATACTCAGACACCGTCATCCCCGGAGTCTGACGTAACGACTCAAATTTACGCGCTCGCACATCCCTGACGCTCGGTGGAAGAAAAAGGGCGAGAAACACAGTCACAAACTCAGCCCAGGTCATAGGAGCAAGACCTGCGGCTTTGCCTCTTTCCAAGGACTCTCACCAATTATGGTCCAGACCATCCAGACGGAAGCTCGAGAACTCCACCCATCTCTCGTCGGAGCATTGAAGCGAACGACAAATCATGGCCATCCGGTCGATAAACGACTGCGGATCCTCAGTAGCATCTGTGCCAGTGAACACCGGAGGCCTCAGCAACATAAACTCTGTCAGTGACACGGTAATAACCTCCGGAGCTGTAACTGTGACTGCCGGAGCAGTTGGTACCATCGTGGTCCCTGCAACGGGCGGAACAACTGCTTGCCCCTGTGCTCGAATGGCCTCTACTAAAGTCCCCATCCTCTGGAGCAGGTCCTGCATACCAGCCCCAAACATAGCAATGTGCTCCGGTACAACAGGCGTACTGCCCTGGTCAGTCCTCGCCTCAGACGAGTCAACTCTGACCTCGGACCTCACGGCCGCTCTCTGAGCCCTCGTAGTCTTCGGTGGCATATAGGCTAGAAATTGAAACAAGATTCGATAAGGATACAGAAATCGAATCACAAGTATGTATAATTTCACAGAAAGAATTTGAATCAACGAGTCTTAAGGTAACTTAAGAGTCGTACCGTATCGTAAGTATGCCGCGGAACATACACACGCTACGTTACTCTGCTTAAGCTACCTACTCCATCATACCAAGGTCATCCTACACTCTGAAAGGTAAAACCTAGCGCTTTGATATCAACTTTGTCACGACCCAAAATTTTGGACCGTAACCGGCACTTAAACTACGTAATGTCTACAGGCGTACGCAACTTAAGTAAGCCGAAACCCAGAAATCTAAACCACCCAAAACTGGATAAGCGGAGAAAAACATAGTATAAAACATTCGGAAATTCTCAAGTAAAATAATCTTTAAGTTTAGTTTTCGTTCTTAAAAATTTCGGCAGCACATCCTTTGTAAAAACTAGCCCCGAAAACGGGTACAACATAGATAATATATAAAGCTTACCAAACGGGAGAAAATCACGCCCAACGGCGGAGACAACCACCACAAACATATATACGACGCCGAAGCGAAGAAATATAAAAGAAAACTGCATAAAGAAGTAAAACATTTCAACAAAACCGGCTTCCACGAGCACGGCACCCAAAGTCACAAAAATAATAATACAACACCGAATCCTCACAACTCGTCTCTAAGTCAAATAAAAGAAGTGGTAGATGGAGAATACTTTATCCAGCAAAAAGATATACAATGTACAAACAGATAACCGCGAACCCACCTAAAAGTATAGGCCTTACAGCCAACCGTAGCGGTATCCGCGAAAGTAGAGATGATAAGATGCCCTGTCGCAACTACTCAGAGTGTAAGACCTGCAAAACACTGTGGCACAACGGGGATGAGTTTCCCACTCGTGAATAGTAAATAACATCGTACCGTAATCGCAGGTATGCATGAACAACGATAAATCTAGCACATGTAATCTGATAGCATAAGTATGGCAGTATGGATATGATGTTAGTTATTTATATGCCTTAGAGGCCATTGTTGTACATGTGATGTATATTATAATGGATGCTTGGATATATATAGAGAGGACTTTCTTGCTCGATATGATAGTATGATATCTGGTTTCACTTTATCTTAACGTGTTAACAAATAATGTTTTGTGATCACATGTTGATGAAGCCCTTGGGATATGTACTTGACTAATAGGACTATGATGAGATCATACTAGTGGGGCAAGGGTAGTCAACGAGTACATCCAATAACTGTTCCTAGTTGATGGTGTATCGAGACAGGGCATCGATACTCCAGAGTAGACTAGCATACACGCATCTTGACCCATATGATGGGCGATGGATGATCCCATATCCATTGGTGTCGGACATCAAAGATGGTGTACGGGTGCTCAGTCGAGACTGGGTACACTGAGCGGACTCGCCGAGAACTCTTGGATGGTATTATACCTATCGTCAGATCGTAGTTTTCCGATGACACTGGTACATGTTAGTCTGTAGACCCGAGATCGTCATAGAGTCTTGTGTGATTCCCACTGTGCTTTGATTTCCACATTACCACGTCCAAGAGGGCATGCAAAACGGTGGCTTTTGGGTACAGTCCCGAATCACATTGAGGCAATGAGCGATAGTAGGGGTTTCGTCTCTCCCGGTATAGGGAGTTGATATTGTGCTGTGTTCGATTGGCTATAACTGGATGTCCCTGGCCAGGGCTGATATGGAGATTTACCGGTAAGAGTTATCTATAGTTTCTCGACCTGTTATGAGCTTTACATCGACACGACTTATCGGTTACTGGGGTCTGACGTTTACGACCCCTAGACTAGATATGCAACATATCAGACGAAGAGATCGGACTGTACGGTAGTGTTACTGATTGGATTTACAGGAGATTGTACAGGCTTGCTTGTTGATCTTCTGATTGCACAATACACGGGTGGCTGTTACGTTTAGCTGACCGCTTGCAGCTTGTGGGTATTTGATATGATCATCACTTGCTGTCGGCGTATTGACGATTCTTTAGAGTCCTACACAGAAGTTTCCAGGCTCAGGCAAAACGGAGTAGGAGCACATACGTGGTATGTGCGGGACCGAGAATAATACGATTTGAGATACCGTATTATATTCTCGCGATATGAGATATCGGCCGTGTATATGTGATCTAGCCGGGTCATCGGATCAAGTGTTGATTCGATTAATTGGTACATATTATATTAGTCGGTTATATGCAATATAGCAAGATTGTCGGATCAAGAGTTGATTCGATAATTTAATGTATAATTATATATGTGATATATTACATTACGTTAACTAATTTAAGCTCGCTTTATTGATTCATTTTCCCACTGGATAATACATTGATGTATATGCGATATATATTAATTGTATTATTTTCTTTTGTTACAAAATATATTGTATATGTGATATATAATATTGTAACAAGTTAGGGTTACAAATGCAACATGTTTTGTGGAGTTTAAACAAGTTAGGGTTTGGATTTGGGTTAGCTTTTTCATGAAGCTTCATGAAGCTTTCTTTTGTCTTTAGCTTAGATATTTTTGTGTTGATATTTATTAACCCAACCCAAACCTTAGCCTCTAGTTTATTCTCTACAAGGGTTAACTTTATCATTCTTAACCCATGATTGGATTTGTAACCACAACAATAATTCATTATTCATCACAAAAGCTTTTTTCTTCTTCTTCCTCCTTGAAAAAAGCTTTCTAGCATTTTCTTAAGTGATAATTTAAAGTGAGAAAATGAAAACAAAAGAGAGCAAAATTCCTACTTCATCATCCTCATCTATCTAGCCAACTAGATTAGGGTGTTCACTTCATTAATACTTGATTAGAGAAGTGAGAGCTTGAGTTTGAGATTCTTCAAGGTTGATCATCTTCGAAAAGGAAGAGTTCTAGCATGCATGGATCATATGATTTGTGGAGCCTCTCTAGAGTCCGGGAGTTCATGGATCGCGCTGATGGGACTACTACTCGGAGCTTAAGAAGTGAAGGAACGGACTACAAAGGTTGTAATCCCTCTATCTTAGATGTAAAGTTGTTAACCCTAATTCTCTACTTAAGATCTTGGTTAGGGTTTGTTTAGCACCCCAAAAAATTATAAAGTAGCATGATTGATGCTTGCCAAAACCTTCAGAAGGTGCTATGCTAACCCTACAGTGGTATCAGAGCCAAGCTAGAGCATTAGGAGTTGTCTAGACGAAGTTAGAAGTCCGATCGAACCCCGAAACCCTGAAACCACGAAATGACCCCTTTTCTGGAAATTTTTCCAAAATTTGACATTTTTCATATTAAAAATACTCAGAAAATCATGCAGGGAATTTTATGGACCGGCCTAAAGAAAGAGCCCCTAACTCGCTATAGTCACCGCGTAACCGCGGCCAAAACCTAGTTTTGGCGACTGTTCCACGGCGCCACTGTGGAGGCTTGGGACGGGCACTTCAGCGACGGTCCATAGGTGCTGGGGCATGCTACTGGGAATTTTTATTTTCTGCTCAAGTGTTGAGCTCACTGGGGTATTTTGAGAATTCGTTGTGTCTGTCAAATTATCTAACTTCGCCTAGTTATCTGTGGTGTTTATGTGTTGCTATGATATGTTATATTGGATCATTGTGTATTGAATAGCCGGGGTTTTATGTGAGATGAGAGTTTTCTTTTTCATTCATGTAAAATTTATTTGTATGTAATATTCTTTTATTGGGGCACTTCCGGGTTGAGGTTGATGTCACTATTGTATATTATTTACTTTTCCGCATTAAGATAGACCTACGGCGGAGAGCACAAGTAACCGGGTTCTAGGATCCAGTGGGAAGCCATCTCGAGGAGTCGAGACCGGGTCTCCAAATGTAACGCCTTGAAAAGTCGTTTTGGTGTTTTCCCGAAAATCGGTGAAAATTTGGTATTTTTCCGTAAATCGTCATTATAGTTATTTTGCAGTTTCGGCCTAATTATACCTAATTTGGATAGGTAATTGCTAGTTTTTAGTAGCTAATGAGTTAGTTACAAATTTCTGGTCATTTAAAAAAATTCCTATTTCCCTATTTTTAATGTTATTTTAACCTGTTAAAAATACATTAAATTAGCGATAAATACAAAATTGATTGGGCTAATTTTAATCTTTCGAATAATGTTAACTAAAATCTAGTTAGTATTATAATTTTTTAGTATTTTATTTCAAGTTCTTATTAGTTATAATCGATGGAAACTAAAATTTTAATTAATTGAACTAAAACTTGCAACTTTGAGCTTATGGGGGGTCTTATTGCATAGAATTTTTTTTGTAAAATCTCTCACACTCTCTCCTCTCCACATGGCCGGCCCTATCCACAACAGCCCATGTGTTTTTTTTCCCTCTTGTTTGACTTCAACCTTGAAAGAAATGAAGTGTTTTAAAAGGGTTTTAAAAATGTTAATTTTGAAGTATGTTGTACATTGATATGAGAGGGTTGACTTGGACCTTTTTCCCCAACACCCACACCATCCCTCACCTCTCCCTCTGGCCGAGAATTCTGCAGAAATCCCCTGCATTTCCCCTTCTCATTCTCTTTCAAATTTCATCAAAAAATTGCTCCAAAATCAAAATTAAATCTCACAATTTAATTCGCATTCTTCATCCATTCTCTTTAGCCTTTCTTGCATGGATCTTGGATGCTAGAAGGCCATCTTTGGAGGCAATTTTTCTTGCTAGATCTTTAGATTTGAGGTATAATTTCTACCTAATTAAATTCTTTTGGTTAAGTTCCTTTAATTAAGTTGTTTTAGTGTTAAAAGTATAGCTAATTTCTAATCTAGTCTTTTAAGGTGAATGGTTTGATTTAAACTAGGGTTTTTTTAGAACACCATTAAGTGGTTAATTAAATCTATTTTGTTATCTAGTTGGTTTGTTAGCCTAATCTAAGTGATTACTTTGCTTAATTGGGCTTCGATTTGTGTTAATCTAGTTTTTTTAGTGTTAATTTGGTTGTTATGCTTGTTTTATGAAAATCAAGAAAAGGGTTGTGTTTGGATAATGGGTTTTGTAGCATGGTAATTGGGTTAAATTAATTGTATTGGATTTCTAATGGTTAACTTGGGTGCTTGCGCGATGTTGTGTGCACTTTATCGCAAATCCGCGATGTTTGCACGAATTTGGAATTTTTAGTGCTTACTAGGTTTTTATAGAAATTATGAGATGAATTATTATGATATCTTAATTATATTTTTAGCATATCCTATGACATTTAGGATGTGTGAGTGTAGAATTTTGTGTGATCGGGATTTAGTTTTGTCGGGCGCCCCAAAACGACGATTCTAGTTAGTTTTTGTGAATTTTGTGTGTGTTCCGCGCACCTTGTGCATGTTGTACCTAGCTTGTGAACGTTGATATTTTCTTTTTGTGACTTGGCGTTATTTCAGGATATGTCATCTTATGTTTTGTGTTGTACAAATTCCAGGATCGGTCGCGGAGACTTCGGACGCGGCACGAATAGGGAAAGCGGTGATTGGACATAGCTAGCTGGGGATTTCCAGTGAGTAGATGTAACATCTACGGGGGACTATCGTTTGGATGGCGCAAGTCGCCCGATAGTTTTAGTAATTTTAAAAGATTCTTAGTCATGTTAGTAATTAGGGGTATAATACTTGCATGTTATATGCTACATTCATGATCTATGTTTTACCTACATATGCGAACTCGTTCCATAGGACACCTGCACCATTACCAGGGTTTTTATATGCAGCACGAGCACTATTCATGTGTACACACACGCCCTGGTAATTACCATGCCATAACACTAGGTAACTTATAATCTAGAACATTGTCACCAAATTGATGCGTAAACCTGTGCTATTGCATTAATCCTTAAAATAAAATTATAGAATTGCTATTCATGTGCATGTATGTTATTAAATCATTTATTCATGCCTAGTCTATTAATCATACATTGCAATTTGATTAGTGATACCATATGCATTCATTATCATTGACATATGCACTTATGAGGATTTCTTGAGATTTATGATATTTCTGGATTTCGGGGGAAAGCCGCAAAATTTCTAAAACTTATTACCCTTTTTAAAATATGAAAAATTGCGGTTTTCTAGTGATGTAAGTGTCGTCCACCATGAGTTTTCTGTGGTTTTCGAGACCCGTTTCGAGGAGTTGGTTGAACCGTCTCGGGTACATGGTGGGCCCGGTAAGATACCCCGGGGCAAGAAGTTCGAGTAGTAGACGATGAGCCTGGCAGGGGATGGACTACCTACCGGTGATTTTTTTTGGGCACGGCGGAAATCCAGAGGATACCGACCATGGCCGCGAGATGATGAGATGTTGACATTTGAGATGGGCCAGCCGTACGGCTGAGGCCAGAGATACTATGATATAGATACATGAGATTGAGACAGTTTTGAGGTGTCGATGCTGAACACAGATTCTTGTTGATTCTATTGGTATTGTGCTGATATTTTAAAAGAAAGGAGATTCCTAAATGAAAAATATGACTTCTTGTACCTATATATTCAGATCACGAGTTGATCCATATTGCATTCATACCTGCTAGTACATTCATGTTGCATACATACCTGCTAGTATATCCTGCCATACATGTATTGTAGATGCTAGGATGCTTGTGTGCATGCTTGCGATAGCCTCTATAGATGTTATTTATTACTCACGAGTTGGCAACTCACCCCCGTTGTGCCACATCCTTTTTGCAAGTCCGCTCCGTCAGCACAGTAGCGGCGGGCGCACTAGCTTCTTTTGCCTCTTTTGCCTGGACTCGAGGCTTTTGCTCGTAGGTGGGTTGTGTTATCATTTTGTACCACCTTGTATATTTATGGTATCTAGAGTACTTCATCTACTGTATCAACTGTACCTGTTATTTATATTGTTGTATATTGACCTAGAGACGAGACTGTGAGATTTGTGGACTTTTTATGCTATATTTTGTGGTCGAGCACACTTGAGTCGACATGATATTTTACTTGTGCTCCTTATGTTTATTTATGCACATTGCTGATTTACATTACGTGGATTTGTGACTGCCTTGTGGCGAAGAGCTAGCTCCCGCTTGGGGATGCCTTATTTTTTGTATTCATATATATTCTTGTTGTACCCATTTTGAGGGCCTGTATTTACAAAGGAGACTCTGCCGAAATTTTCGGAAAAATGGACATTGCTTTTAGAAAGGCTTGATATGAATTATTTGATAAAATCGTTTTCAATTGATTGGTTTTTCCTTCACTCTACTGCTTATTTGGTTTTGATTTCTGGGCTTTAGCTTATTTTACGGACGCCTTGAGACGTTTCGTAACTTAAGTGCCAGTCATGTTCCGTACCCTGCGGGTCGTGACAAAGTTGGTATCAGAGCGATAGGTTTTACCTTTCTGAGTGTAGGATGACCTTGGTAGATGGAGTAAGTAACTTAAGCAGGGTAACGTAGCATGCGTATGTCCACGGCATACTTGCGATACGGTACTCCGCCTAAGTGACTTTAGGATATACTTGCTTGAAAATTCCTTCTTCAATTCCGTGTATCCTATGATTCTATTGCACTATTCTTATTATCCTGTTTCCTGTACCAGCCACTATGCCGCCGAAGGCTACGAGAGCACAGAGGGCTGCCGCCCGAGATGAGATCAGAGCAGGCTCGTCCGAGACGAGGACCGAGCAGGGTGGTATACCTACGCCTCAGGGACAGACTGATCCATATTCCCCAGGCCGCATAGATAGGCTAGAGTCTGGTATAGAGGAGCTACGACAGATGATGGGAGGTATGCAGGAGTTACGACAAATGGTGGGATCCTTAATAGCGGCCAGTCATGCACCAAGATCGGAGGAAGTACCTACCACATCACAGACTACCATGGTGCCTGCTGCCCAGACAATTGCTCCTACTACTACTACCGTGGCAATCCCAGTATCGCTACAGGATTTCATAAGGCTGAGACTTCCAGTCTTCACAATCACCGATGCAGCAGAGGATCCGCAGACATTCCTTGATAGTTTAGCCAGGATTTGCCGTTTGCTCAGATGTTCTGACGATTGATGGGTGGAGCTCGCGAGTTTCCGTCTAGAGGGCCTCGCGCAGACATGGTAGGAGTCAGTCGTGAGAGGTCGAGCTGCAGGTCTACCTTTTATGACTTAGGTCGAGTTTACAGAAGTCTTTCTAGCTCGTTTCCTCCCAGAGAGCGTTCGTGATGCTAGGGCTCACAGTTTTGAAGCTTTGATCAAGACCCCAGGGATGACGGTGTCTGAGTACGATGTCCAGTTCACGCAGTTGTCCAGATATGTTCCATATTTGGTGGATACTGAAGAAAAAAGAGTGAAAAGGTTCGTGCAGGGACATGACACCCAGCTATTTCTTGCTATTGGCGCCCAGCACTTCAACACTTATTCAGCTGCTATGGACACGGCATTACGGATGGGGCACGCTTTTCAGCGACTTCGTCTGTTTCTTAGCCGAAGAGGATTCGTACCAACATGCCAGCACC
This sequence comes from Agapanthus africanus, assembly GCA_030015575.1. Taxonomy (NCBI): domain Eukaryota; kingdom Viridiplantae; phylum Streptophyta; class Magnoliopsida; order Asparagales; family Amaryllidaceae; genus Agapanthus; species Agapanthus africanus. The sequence goes on along the minus strand of CM057340.1, from coordinate 318,246,472 downwards.
GAGGTATCGTGCCAGATTCCTCCCGAGAGATGGTGTCGGTAGAGGAGTTGGGCGGGGTTAGTTATATGGTTCATATCCGCAGGGACAGAGGGCGGCGCCAGGATGTTATGGGTGCGGGAGTCCGCACCATCTTATCAAAGACTGTCCGGCGAGACGGCAGGGAGCGGCGACAGTTCAACATGTGACCTTACCACTATCACCACCTCCTCCTCAGAGAGCTCTACTTCCTACCACAGGCGATGCTTCACTTCAGTTTGATGCACGCAGAGGCTGTGGACGTGGCGGTCCGATCCAGAGAGGATGAGGAGGCCGTGGCCGAGGACAACCAGCTATTTGTGGGGGTCAGGCCCGAATATTTGCTTTGACGCCGCGGGATGCACAGGCAACCAATGCCGTTGTGACAGGTACCTTATCAGTATGTTCTGTTGACACACACATATTGTTTGATCCCGGATCCACGCACTCGTATGTTTCCACACACTTCGTGACGAGTTTGGGTAGAGACTCCGGTTTGCTTGATCAGCCGCTTGTTATGACCACTCCTGTGGGAGAGTCATTTGTTGCTAGGCACGTGTTCCGATCCTGTGTTGTCCATATTGGCGAGAGAGAGTTGCCTGTCGACTTGATATTTCTTGAGATGATGGACTTCGACGTTCTTTTGGGCATGGATTGGTTAGCCACGTGCTATGCGTCTGTGGTCTGCCGTGAGAAGACAGTTATATTTTGTTTTTCCGGCGAGACGGCTTTTGTTGTGTAGGGGGACCATGGTGCCGCCCCTCACATATTGATTTCTTCTCTTCGCGCTGGACAGCTGTTGAGGAAGGGATGTCGGGGACTTCTAGCCTATGTTTGTGATACTAGAGCTACAGATGTTCTATTGGACTAGGTTCCGATTGTATGTGAGTTCCCTAATGTTTTCCCTGACGAGCTTCCTGGGTTACCGCCTGAGCGTGATATTGCCTTCTGTACTTATTTGATTCCCGGCTCGAGGCCTATTTCCATACCGCCTTATCGGATGGCCCCGGCGGAGCTTAGAGAGCCGAAGGATCAGTTGCAGGATTTGTTAGATAAGGGGCTTATTCGACCTAGCGTTTCTCCATAGGGTGCTCCGGTCCTGTTTGTCAAGAAGAAGGACGACAGTTTGCGTTTGTGTATCGACTACCGCCAGCTGAACAAAGTTACCATACGGAACCAGTATCCCTTACCACGTATCGACGATTTGTTCGACCAGCTTCAGGGGGTAGGATATTTCTCGAGGATCAATTTGCGATCAGGATACCATCAGCTACGAGTTCGACAGGAGGATATACTGAGGACAACTTTCCGCACGCGCTACGGCCACTATGAGTTTTTGGTGATGTCGTTCGGAGTCACCAACGCCCCGACAACATTCATGGATTTGATGAACCGTATATTCAGGCCGTATCTCGACTTGTTCATCATAGTGTTCATTGATGATATTTTGGTGTATTCCCGGAGCCGAGAGGAGCACGAGCAACACTTGCGGATTACGTTGCAGACTTTGAGGGAGCACCAGCTTTTCGTAAAATTTTTCAAGTGTGCATTCTGGCTGGACAGCGTTGCTTTCATGGGTCACGTGATTATGAGAGATAGCGTATGTGTGGACCCGAAGAAGATCGAGGCCGTTCAGCAGTGGCCCAGACCGACATCACTTATGGAGATCCGCAGTTTCCTAGGCCTGGCTGGCTACTACAGGCGATTCATTCAGGATTTCTCCCGTATTGCTGCACCTTTGACCGGATTGACTCGGAAAGGAGTTCCTTTCGATTGGAAGGAGGAGTACGAGCACAGTTTCCAGTAGCTACGGACTTGTTTGACTACCGCCGGTGTTATCTTTGCCTTCAGGATCAGGCGGATTCGTGGTTTATTGTGACGCTTCACGAGTGGGGCTAGGGTGCGTATTGATGCAGCATGACAGGGAGATCACGTATGCTTCACGGCATTTGAAGAAACATGAACAGAACTACCCCACTCATGATTTGGAGATGGCTGCAGTGTTCTTTGCACTTAAGATCTGGCGACATTACCTATACGGCGAGTCATGTCAGATATTCACTGATCACAAAAGCCTAAAGTATATATTTCAACAGTGAGACATGAATCTCAGACAGCGCCGTTGGATGGAACTAGTAAAGGACTACGATTGCGAGATTTTGTATCACCCGGGCAAGGCTAATGTAGTGGCGGATGCCTTGAGCAGGAGACCCGGGGGTGTAGGGTTCCTAGGCACTCTAATAAGGGATCACAAGGCATCAACCATGCCAATTTCAAATTTAAACGGTACCGAGAAACCCTAATATGGATCGTTGGCTAGATTTCTAGGCGAAAATGAAACTAGTTAACAACTTAACTAAAGTTTAAACGGAAATACAACCTTTGTAGATCCGGTGCTCCACCTCCATAGCTCCGCAACGAAGTCCCCTCGCTGTCCAAATGAATTCCTGGGCTCTAGCGTCGGCTTCGTCGGAGAAATGGCGAGCTAGGTCGTCGATGTCCATGCCGAAGATGATCTACGTCGATGCATCGCTAGATCAAGCTCCAACTTCACCAAGTGATGAAAATTGTGAAGAAAACACACTCTACTACTTGGCAAGAGGTAGAGGATGGAGAAATAGGAAGTGGGTTCACTTTAGAATTGGATTTCTCACTCATTTCATCAATCCACCATTGATGAAGTGAAGTTTTCTTCATTGAAGAAGATGAAGAAGAAGAAGAAAGTGTTATGATAAGTTAATCAAATATTAAAAAGAAAATCAATACTTATCATATTTGTAACCATGGTAAAGTGTAGAGAGCTAACTATAGTTCAATGAATGGTTAGGGTTAATGAGATGAAGACAAAAGGTTTCTTTGGTCAAAGCTTCATGAAGCTTCAACAAGCTTCATGAAGAAAAGCAACCTTTTGTTTTCTTTATCTCTTATCTTTTTAATACAAATTAAAAGATAAAAGAATTAATAAATATATCAAAACCCTAACCATTTACTTAACTAAGGTTTAACTCTTTACACAAACCCTAGCTATCATATATCATCAAACATGATACAATCAAGTGCACAAAATTATATCGTATATACAATGTGCACATCCGAGTGAGAAAATCCATCTTAAGTGAACCAATACTAGTTAATGCAAAGTAATATATCAAATATATAATTATACATTAAATCATTAAATCAACACTTGATTTAACGATCCGGTCATATCGCATATAACCGAATAGTATCCAATGTATCGATTTATCGAATCAATGCTTGAATCGATAACTAGGTTATATCCCATACAACCTTTCCAATACATTCATCGCGAGAATGGAATGCGGTATCACATACACGCATTATTCTCGGTCCCGCACATATCTCATATGCGCTCCTATTTCGTTTCGCTTGAGCCAGGAAACCTCTGTGTAGGACTCTAAAGACTCGTCAATACGCTGGCAGCAGATGATGATCATATCAAGCACCCACAAGCCGCAAGCGGTCTGCTAAACGTAACGGCCACCCGGGTATTGAACGATCAGAAGATCGACGAGCAAGCCCGCTCACACTCCAGTGAATCCAACCAGTAACACTACCGTACAGTCCGGTCTGATCGTCTGATATGTTGCATATCTTGCCTAGGGGTGGTAAACGTCAGACCCCAATAGCTCGGTAAGTCGTGTCGATATGAGGTCTATAACAATTCAAGAAACTACTGGTAACACTTACCAGTAAATCTCAGCAACCCTGGCCAGGGATTTCCTGTTATAGCCAATCGAACACAGCGCAACATCAACCCCCTATACCGGGAGAGACGAATCCCCTCCTATCGCTCATTGCCTCTATGTGACTCGGGACTGTACCTAAAAACCACCGTTTTGCATGCCCTCTTGGACGTGGTAAGATGGAAATCAAAGCACAGTGGGAACCACACAAGACTCTATGACGATCTCGGGTCAACAGACTACTCTGTACCAGTGTCACCAGAGAACTGCCATCTGACGTAAGGTATAATACCATCTGGGAGTTCTCGGCGAGTCCGTCCAGTGTACCCAGTCTCTACTGAGCACCCGTATATCATCTCTGATGTCAAACACCGATGGATATGGGATCATCCATCGCCCATCTGTATGGGTCGAGAAGGTATACGCTAGTGTACTCTGGTATATCGATGCCCCATCTCGATACACCCACGACTAGGGACTTTCAAGGATGTACTTATGGACTACCATGTCCCCACTAGTATGATCCGCATCATAGTCCAGGTAGTCAAGTACACATCCTATGGGCTTTACCACCATGTAATAGAGAGACAATCTGTGTACACGTTAAGGTAAAGAGCAACCAGATAGCATACTATCATGTCGAGCAAGAAAGTCCTCCCTATATATGTCCCAGCATCCACTACAATATACATCCAATGTACAGTAATGGCCTCTAGGGCATACATATAACTAACAATCTCCCACTTGCACTAGGGCCATCTGTAGCAGTGGTTGTAGTATCTCATACTCAACCATCCCATAAAAGTCTCTCTCTGGGAACAGGCCTTTGTGAGTGGATCCGCTGTGTTGTCCTCTGAGTCTACTCTCCTTATCTCGATCCCTTAGAGATCAACCATCTCCATGATCAGGTGATACTGCCTTAGAATATGTCTGGATCACTGATGGGACCGGTGTTCCTTGGCATAAGCCAAAACTCCATTGTCACACAATGGGAGGAACTTAGTTCATCTCATGAACTAGTATATAGACAGCCTCTTTGGTAGCATCTTAAGTAGCGATGTATCCAGCCTTTATCGTCTAGTATGTCACGGTATCTAGCTTGGAACTCTTTCAACATACCGTCCCTTTACTTAGGGTAAAGACAATGCCTGTGACTGACACTCAGTCGTCATTATCACCCTGGAACACTTCCAGTGATTCTCCTCAGGATCGATTGATACCATCTCGCTACAACTAGTGAGAATCCTAACAACCAATTAGATCTATCTCATAGATCCAAAACCCAGGATTTAGGAGGTATCACTTTGATCCTATATGGAGAATCTTTGTGATAATCGGAGATTGATCGAGCTTAGCATAGGAAACTACTTCCCTATCAAGAGTATGTCATCCACCTACTCTACGAGGATCGTCACCATACTCCCTACTACCTTTTTGTTTATACAAGGTTCATCTACCATTTTGATGATGTCAAACTCTTTGACTACTTCATCAAAACAGACGTTCCAACTCCGCGATGCCTGCTTTATCCTATAAAGCATCTTGCACACGTTTCCGCTGCTCCCACTGTCTACGAGGCTCTCTGGCTGTGTACTTATAGACTCCCTCTTCTAAAACATCATTTAGAAAAGCTGTCATGACACCCAACCACCAGATATCGTAGTCATGGTATGTAGCCGTGGCAAGTTGGATCTGGATGGACTTAAGCATAGATCCTTAGAAAAAGTTTCATCATGATCCACACCTGGTCAATGATGCAAACCTTTAACAATTCTAGCTTTGAAAGTCTCAACTTTTCCATGTACACCAAGTAATCTTCTCAAGATATACTTGCTCCTGATGGGGATTTAACCCTTCAGATATAGCAACCAAAGTCCATACTTTGTTGGTGTATAAGGATTCCATCTCAGATCACTAAGCATCCAGCCATTCTTATAGAGTCTTACTCCTGATGGCCAGCTGGAAACTAGTTGGGTCATCATCTCATGATGCAATCCTCGCTCCCACTGTCATAGAGAAACCGAAGTATCTCTCAGGTGGGTGAGGAACCCTACTAGATCGGCGGAGAGGCTGAGGTTCATTGGTAATTATTGAATCCTTTGGTTCTGTCAAATCTTCAGCTGCAGTTTTGTATAGCTGGAACATTTCCAGTTCTACATTACTGACCTTGCCTCGAGCTTGTCCGGATTTTGCTTTTCAGACATAGGCCGGACAACCCCAAATCTTAACTAACTTAAGAAATGGGATCTTCCCTTTCCATATCACATATGAAATGGTAGGCAACTGATTTGATTGGAACCCTATTCAATAGGTATGCAGCTTCTCAAGTGCATAACTCCCAAAAAAGGAAATAGGTAACTCAGTAGTACTCATTATGGAGCACACCTTATCATATAGGGTGAGATTGCTCCGCCCCGATATACCATCGTGCTATGGTGTATTCGGAGGAGTAATGCTGAGAGAGAATCTCATTCACCTTTAGAATAGTCCAGGAATTCTATGCACAAGTATTCTCCTCCCTGATCACATCAAAGGACATAATACTTATACCCGTATTGGTTCTCTACTTCTAACTTATATTCTGTGAATATCTCAAAAGGTTCGGACTTGTGTTTCAACAGGAACATAGGTCTGAATCTTGAAAGATCATCAGAGAATGTAATGAAGTACAAAGAACCGGTCTTGGCATGTGTAGACAGGGGACCTTTATACATCAACATGTATCATCCCAAGAGTTCACTAACTCTTTCTCTGTTTCCAGTAAACAGAGCTATGGTCATCTTATCTCTGTGACATGACTCGCAAGTTTCATAAGATGTAAATTCAAACTGATTTAAATATGCATCTAAATGTAACTTAGCTAGTCGGGTCGCATTGATATGACCTAGTCTACAATACCTCAAGAAGAATTCGTTCATTTCTGAACTCTTCCTCTTGTGTGTGATCCGTATACTAAGAACTTTAGTTTGATTTAGAGCATCAATGCTTTTATATAACGTGCCTGAACCGATCAACTTTTGATATAGGAAATGTTCAAAACATTATCCAACAATACAAAATTTTATCATTTCTTTAATAATAAAGAGAGTGATATGATTTTGTATATCAGGTTCGGTATCTAATAACATTCGTTCCGAATCAATGTATTTGTAAGACAGGGTGACAGTGACCAACAGACTTGGCTGCAACACTTGCCCCGTTTTCTGCCTCATGAAACTTATCACCCGTTCTCAGTTTTCTACCTTTCTGTAGACCTATGTAACAGATTACATATCTGGGATCCTGATCTGGTATCACATACCCAGGACGTAGAGGATACTGAGAAACAGTTCTGTATAATGAACACACCCGAAGATGATGCATCAGTATGCATTCTCTTCGTTTGGGCGGCGCGGGAAATCTGGTATTCCCTTTATTTCCTGCTCTGTCTTATAACAATTATAAGTTGGAGCGGGACCAACGTTCCCCAGCTCAGTATAACAAGCGGGTTCAGTCAATATTCCATATTATTATCTTGATTAAGGCGTGATATGGTCGCTACCTGGAGAGAGAGAGAAGAAAACACTTAGCGTGCGCTCTGTCAAGAATAGATTGGTTATTATTTTATCTAATCAGGATGGCTCCCACTGATTTTTATCAAATCTTCCTTCAAACCCTAAAAGGAAAGACTAGCCGGGATTAATTACACATTATAAGTTCGCCAATCTTTCAGCCAGGCCAGTGTCGGTACTTTGAGGGAGGTCCCCCGTGCTTTCGCGCGAACCTAATTAATGTAAACCTCGTTTTCCCAGAGGCGTAACCCCGTTGACACCTTTCTAGACACCTACTTGATCGGCTAATTGTAATGTATAAAACTCTCCCAGGAGTAACTCTTACTTGCAGCAGGTATCGGGATCCAACTATCTCATAGAAGGTATACAATCTCATTGCAAATTTCAACACTTGAAATTCCCGATAATATTTTGCCCCTAACCTCCTATGACCTTGACAAAGGCCAACAAACCATAGGATGCTAGTCAAGTTCAACCAGTCATTTCTTGATCGAAATAAACCCACCCGCACGGCCCTTGACAAAGGCCAACAAGGTCGCACGACTACCCTAATCCAATCTACATCATATGCATAAGCAGATAAGCACCAGTTAGCTACCGCACACTGCGCCTTGACAAAGGCCAACAAACGCAGCACGAATACTAACTACTACCTATCTGAAATGACGGAGGGCTACGACAGGATTTTCTGAAAACCCATTGCGTAATGTGTAGGGTTCCTAGGCACCCTAATGAGGTCTCACAAGGCATCAAACATGCCATTATAAAATTTTACGGGTGCCGAGAGACCCGACTACGGATCGTTTGCTAGAAAACTAGGCGAAAAGCAATCTAGTTAACAACTTAACTAATGGGATATCGGAAATACAACCTTTGTAGATCCGGTGCTCCACCTCCATAGCTCCGCAACGAAGTCGTCTCCGCTGTCCAAAAGGAATCCGGGCTCTAGAGTCGGCTTCGTCGGAGAAAAAGCGAGCTAGGTCGTCGATGTCCGTGCCGAAGATGATCTACGTCGAGGCATCGCTAAATCAAGCTCCACCTTCACCAAGCCATGAAAACTTGTGAAGGAAACACACTCTACTACTTGGCAAGAGGTAGAGGATGAAGAAATAGGAAGTGGATAGACTTTAGATTTGGATTTCTCACTCATGTCATCAATCCACCATTGATGTAGTCTAGGTTTTTCTTCTTGAGTTGAAGGAAGAAGAAGAAGAAATGATATGATAAGTTATTAAAAAAGAAAAGAATAATCCATTCTTATCATAACATAACCCAAGTTAAGTGTAGAGAATTGACCAAGGTTAAAGAATGGTTAGGGTTAAGGAGATGAGACAAAAATGGTGACTTAATGAAAGCTTCATGAAGCTTCATGATGAAAACAAAACTAGCCACCATTTTTTCACTTCTTTTCCTTTTCTCATTTATCTTTTAAATGCAAAAGAAAAGATAAATGAATGAATAAAAGAAAACCCCAATCATTTACTTAACCTAGGTTTAATTCATTACACTTAACAAAAAAGATATGTATCATCAAACATGATACAATCAAGTGCACAAAAATCATATCGCATATGCAATGCGCACACCCGAGTGAGAAAATCCATTCAAAGTGAACCGATAGTTGTTAATGCAAAGTAATATATCAAATATATAATTATGCATTAAATCACTAAATCAACACTTGATTCAATGATCCGGTCATGTCGCACATAACCGACTGGTATCTTCAATAACAACTTATCGAATCAACACTTGATCCGATAACCCGGCTATATCGCATATAACCGATCAATGTCACATCGCGAGAATGAAATACGGTATCACATACACGCATCATTCTCGGTCCCGCACATATCTCATATGCGCTCCTATTTCGTTTCGCTTGAGCCAGGAAACCTCTGTGTAGGACTCTAAAGACTCGTCAATACGCCGGCAGCGGATGATGATCATATCAAACATCCACAAGACGCAAGCGGTCTGCTAAACGTAACGGCCACCCGGGTATTGAGCGATCTGAAGATCGACGAGCAAGCCCGCTCACACTCCAGTGAATCCAACCAGTAACACTACCGTACAGTCCGGTTTGATCGTCTGATATGTCGCATATGTCGCCTAGGGGTGGTAAACGTCAGACCCCAATAGCTCAATAAGTCATGTCGATATGAGGTCTATAACCGTTCGAGAAACTACTGGTAACACTTACCAGTAAATCTCAGCAACCCTGGCCAGGGATTTCCTGTTATAGCCAATCGAACACAGCGCAACATCAACCCCCTATACCGGGAGAGACGAATCCCCTCCTATTGCTCATTGCCTCCATGTGACTCGGGACTGTACCCAAAAACCACCGTTTTGCATGCCCTCTTGGACGTGGTAAGATGGAAATCAAAGCACAGTGGGAACCACACAAGACTCTATGACGATCTCGGGTCAACAGACTACTCTGTACCAGTGTCACCAAATAACTGCCATCTGACGTGAGGTATAATACCATCTGGGAGTTCTCGGCGAGTCCGTCCAGTGTACCCAGTCTCTACTGAGCACCCGTATATCATCTCTGATGTCAAACACCAATGGATATGGGATCATCCATCGCCCATCTGTATGGGTCGAGAAGGTACACGCTAGTCTACTCTGGTATATCGATGCCCCGTCTCGATACACCCTCGACTAGGGACTTTGAAGAATGTACTTATGGACTACCCTGTTCCCACTAGTATGATCCGCATCATAGTCCAGGTAGTCAAGTACACATCCTAAGGGCTTTACCAACATGTAACAGAGAGACAAACAGTATACACGTTAAGGTAAAGTTCAACCAGATAGCATACTATCATGTCGAGCAAGAAAGTCCTCCCTATATATGTCCCAGCATCCACTACAATATACATCCTATGTACAGTAATGGCCTCTAGGGCATACATATAACTAACAATCTCCCACTTGCACTAGGGCCATCTGTAGCAGTGGTTGTAGTATCTCATACTCAACCATCCCATAAAAGTCTCTCTCTGGGAACAGGCCTTTGTGAGTGGATCCGCTGTGTTGTCCTCTGAGTCTACTCTCCTAACCTCGATCTCCCTGGAGATCAACCATCTCCATGATCAAGTGATACTGCCTTAGAATATGTCTGGATCACTGATGGGACGGACGTTCCTTGGCATAAGCCACAACTCCATTGTCACACAATGGGAGGAACTAAGTACATCTGATGAACCAATATACACCCAGACTGCCTCTTTGGTAGCATCTTAAGTAGCGATGTATCCTGCCTTTATCGTCTAGTATGTTACGGTATCTAGCTTGGAACTCTTCCAACATACCGTCCCTTTACTGAGGGTAAAGACAATGCCTGTGATTGACATTCAGTCGTCTTTATCACCCTGGAACCCTTCCAGTGATTCTCCCCAGGATCAACTGATACCATCTCACTACAGCTAGTGAGTATCCTAACATCTATTTAGATCTATCTCATAGATCCAAAACTCAGGATTTAGCAGGTATCATCATGATCCTATATGGAGAATCATTGTGATAAGCGGAGATTGATCGAGCGTAGCATAAGAAACCCCTTTCTTATCAAGAGTATGTCATCCACGTACTTTACGAGGATCACCACCATACTCCCTACTACCTTTTTGTTTATACAAGGTTCATCTACCATTTTGATGATGTCAAACTCTTTGACTACTTCATCAAAACAGATGTTCTAACTCCGCGATGCCTGCTTTATCAAATAAAGCATCTTGCACACGTTTCTGCTGCTCCCACTGTCTACGAAGCCCTCTGGCTGTGTACTTATAGACGCTCTCTTCCAAAATATCATTTAGAAAAGCAGTCAAGACACCCAACCACCAGATATCGTAGTCATGGTATGTAGCCGTGACAAGTAGGATCTGGATGGACTTAAGCATAGCTACTTGAAAAAGGTTTCATCATTATCCACACCTGGTCAATGATGCACACTTTTAACGAGTCTAGCTTTGAAAGTCTCAACTTTTCCATCTACACCAAGTAATCTTCTCAAGATATACTTGCTCCTGATGGGGATTTAACCCTTCAGATATAGCAACTAAAGTCCATACTTTGTTGGTGTATAAGGATTCCATCTCAGATCGCTAAGCATCCAGCCATGCTTACAGAGTCTTACTCCTGATGGCCAGCTGGAAACTAGTTGGGTCATCATCTCATGATGCAATCCTCGCTCCCACTGTCATAGAGAAACCGAAGTATCTCTCAGGTGGGTGAGGAACCCTACTAGATCGGCGGAGAGGCTGAGGTTCGTTGGTATCTACTGAATCCTTTGGTTCTATCAAATCATCAGCTGCAGTTTGTATAGCTGGAACCTTTCCAGTTCTACATAACAGATCTTGCCTCGAGCTTGTCCGGATAATGCTTTTAGACATAGCCCGGACAACCCAAATCTTAACCAACTTAAGATATGGGCTCTTCCCTTTCCATATTACATATGAAATGGTAGGCAACTGATTTGATTTGAACCCTATTCAATAGGTATGCAGCTTCTCAAGTGCATAACTCCCATAAGGAAATAGGTAACTCAGTAGTACTCATCATAGAGCACACCTTATCATATAGGGTGTGATTGCTCCGCCCCGATATACCATCGTGCTATGGTGTATACGGAGGAGTAATGCTGAGAGAGAATCTCATTCTCTTTTAGAATAGTCCAGTATTTCCGTGCTCAAGTATTCTCCTCCTTGATCTCATCATAGGACATAATACTTATACCCTTATTTTGGTTCTCTACTTCTAACTTATATTCTGTGAATATCTCAAAAGGTTCGGACTTGTGTTTCAACAGGAACATATGTCTAATCTCGAGAGATCATCAGAGAATGTAACGAAGTACAAAGAACCAGTTTTGGCATGTGTAGACAGGGGACATACATACATCAACATGTATCATCCCAAGAGTTCATTAACTCTTTCTCTGTTTCCAATAAACAGAGCTGTGGTCATCTTATCTTTGTGACATGACTAGCGAGTTTCACAAGATGTAAATTCAAACTGATTTAAATATGCATCTAAATGTAACTCTAGCTAGTCGGGTCACATTGATCTGGCCTAGTCTACAATACCTTAAGAAGGATCCGTTCATTTCTGAACTCTTCCTCTTATGTGTGTTCCATATACTAAGAACTGTAGTTTGATTTAGAACATCAATGCTTTTAGATAACGTGCCTGAACCGATCAACTTTTGATATAGGAAATGTTCAAAACATTATCCAACAATACAAAATTATATCCTTTCTTTAATAATAAAGAGATAGATATGATTTTGTATATCAGGTTCGGTATCTAATAACATTCGTTCAGAATCAATGTATTGGTAATACAGGGTGACAGTGACCAACAGACTTGGCTGCAACACTTGCCCCGTTTTCTGTCTCATGAAACTTATCACCCGTTCTCAGTTCTCTACCTTTCTGTAGCCCTATGTAACAGATTACATATCTGGGATCCTGATCTGTTATCACATACCCAGGACGTAAAGGACACTGAGAAACCGTTCTATATAATGAACACACCCGAAGATGATGCATCAGCAAGCACTCTCTTCGTTTGGGCGGCACGGGAATTCTGGTAATCCCCAATTTCCTGCTCGGTCTTATAACAATTATAAGTTGGAGCGGGACCAACGTTCCCCAGCTCAGTATAACAAGCGGGTTCGGTCAATATTCCGTATTATTATCTTGATTAAGGCGTGATATGGTCGCTACCTGGAGAGAGAGAGAAGAAAACACTCAGCGTGCGCTCTTGCAAGAATAGATTGGTTATTATTTTATCTAATCAGGATGGCTCCCACTGCTTTTTATCAAATCTTCCTTCAAACCCTAAAAGGAAAGACTAGCCGGGATTAATTACACACTACAAGTTCGCCAATCTTTCAGCCAGGCCAGTATCGGTACTTTGAGGGAGGTCCCCCGTGCTTTCGCACGAACCTAATTACTGTAAACCTCGTTTTCCCAGAGGCGTAACCTCGTTGACACCTTTCTAGACACCTACTTGATCGGCTAATTGTAATGTATAAAACTCTCCCAGGAGTAACACTTACTCGCAGCGGGTATCGGGATCCAACTATCTCATAGAAGGTATGCAATCTCATTGCAAATTTCAACACTTGAAATTCCCGATAATATTTTGCCCCTAGCAGCTTATGACCTTGGCTAAGGTCAACAAATCATAAGTGCTAGCCAAGTTCAACCCGTCATTTCCCGATTGAATTAAACCCACCCGCACGACCCTTGGCTAAGGTCAACAAAGTCGCACGACTACCCTAACTCAATCGCATCATATGCTTATACAGATAAGCACTAATCAGCTACCGCACACTACGCCTTGGCTAAGGTCAACAAACGTAGCACGAATACTAACCAGTACTTATCTGAAATGACGGAGGGCTACGACGGATTTTTCTGAAAACCCTTTGCGTAATGAACTTGATATCGTTGTAGAATCAAATGATTTTGAAATGGAGTGCTTTTGAGGCTTTTCAAGTTTTGCTAAAGGAGTCACTCCCGGTGAAGGGATCGTCGGTCCTTTACTCGTCGAATGAGGTGCGGGATATATCATATATATCACTGTGCAAAGCAAAAACACTTAAAAGCAATCAAAAGACAAACCGAGTGTGTAGCATCTGCCAGTTATTGCTAAAGGAGTCACTCCCGGTGAAGGGATCTCGGTCCTTTCCTTATCGAATAAGGTGCAGGATATATCATATATACCTCTGTGCAAAGCAAGAACTGTAGCTACCTGTTTTATTTTAAAATTCGATTCTACAACATCTTAGGTTTCTTTTATTTCATTAATCACATTAATGAAGTCCCATCATTTAAGTACCTAAACATCACAGATAAATACGACGTACACTTATGCCATCCGCATTCGCCTCGATGTCCCCTCGTGCACCGTTAGGTTAGGTGACTAACGGCAGAGCAGGGCAGGGCTAGCGCGGGTGTAAAACATAAGTAACACCTATATAATATATCATATATACTATATACTGTATCTATCACAGAACATCACATGATCACATCACAGATATCGCAGCAGAAGAAACATATGAAATATTGGATATACTAGGACGTCCGTGTTTTCAATACGAGCCAGTATAAAACACGGATTCCACGGTCGTGATGAATAGCCAAACCCACACCCCTAGACCCCTACGAGAGCGGCAAGCAACCCTACCAATTCTAGAGTTAGGAGACCCGGACTCGACTCCTCGAGTTGGTCTCCCACTGGACTCCAGAACCCGGTTACTTGTGCCCTCCTCCTTGGGTCTATCCTAGTGCGGAAAAGTAAATAATATACAACGGGTGACTACTTCCGCAACCTGGAAGCGCCCCAATAAAGGAATATTACATACAAGTTTTTACATGAATGAAAATGAAAAACACTCATCTCACATAAAAAACCCCGGCTATTCTAACACGACGATCCAATACAACATATCCAGCAACACATAACATCACATGTCATCCACGTAAGTAAACGCGCGCATCCCAATTGTCGTTGACATATAGCAACGAAACCGGCGATATCACATATTACCCTTACGGTCACAGAAAAGAAAGTGTAAAACTACAACAGTTGGAATCCGCAACCACCTCAGACATCGCATGCCTGACCAAATGAATTACTTAGACATCGCATGCCTAACAATTATAAACTCCGCATTTTAGTCTCAAAATCGAAAACACTTTTCAATATCAAGTCGGGCAATTCAACAGGATTCCCGACATCCTGATCCAATGCTCGTCGCAAACTTCAGTAGACGGCCGCACCCCCTGATACCGTCGACGAAGTGCACCAAGGCGGAACACCGCTACCGCGAGCACCCGAACGGATGCTTTCGGCGACGGGGTTCTCCTACAGTCACTTGGTCGGGGCTAAGGGATGTAGCTGTCTAATAAGTTTACCCGGCGAATATCCGCGTACGCTACGTGATTGCGACGGAGTTTTGATCACATCAAAATTCCGTAGCAACCGATCAAGTGAGACTAAAGTGCTACGTTTATAACATTCATTCAGTTATCTCATAACTTGTTGTGAATTCCAATTATTGTATCACATTCCAGATAAACAGAAAATGTTAAACTTTCCGATCGAACAATCGAACACCCAAGTTTTCCCGATACATGAAATAAGTCTAACCACAATCAGTTCGTGCCTCAGTACCAACGGTCCAGCCGTAGAAGGGTCAAGTCAACGCCTCACATGTGGCACGCCGTACTGCCCCAAACCCGAAGGTTCAAAGGGCAGTTCAAGACGGTCACATAATCGAGTTAAGGTTTGTTGTCTTCTAGAGGGTCCATCGCGTTACTTGCACTACTTAGAACGTCGTTAAACTACGGAAAAATCCAACACTTGGAAATTTCCCGACAGGGGAAAAATTGGGTATTTATATCCGGTCGAACTTTTTAACATATTCTAAAATTTATCCGGAAAGCCAAATAGACAAAATTTGATACCCCGATCGAAACACCGAATCCCCAAAACAACTCCAGAAAATTCAACTCTTGAATAAATATTAAAAATTTCCAGAAAATCCAGCATAATATAATAGGAGTTACTGTGCAAACAGTGTACGATGACGTCATCATTCCGCCGCGGAACCGCCGCAGAAGCCAGGCTTCTGCCGCGGTTCCGCCGCGGTTTGTACTGTTCATCAGTAAATTTTTGCATGGTAATTCTTATTTTTCCCTGCTGAATTTTTTAGCAATTTTTAATTTGGAAAAATCCACGTTTTCAGAAAACGGACAGAGAGCATGGAAATTTTGCGGTTTCGGTTCTTTCGGACTTCAAATCGCGTCTAGACTTCGCCTAAGGCTCTAGCTAGGCTCTGATACCACTGTAGGTCAGGCAGCCACCCCATCCAATGTGGTCGCCGTGGAACCAACGGGTCCCTCAGCCGCTACTTTTTATGCATGCCCCCTCGCGAGGACTACAACCCGCCGGAACACCTTCCGGTCTCGGGACACCCTGGGGGTAAGAGCCTATGCTTCGCCACACTGTCACACAGTGAGAACCCCCCATATGTCGACATCCAATGCCTAGTAGCTCTGATACCACTGTAGGGTTCCTAGGCACCCTAATGAGGTCTCACAAGGCATCAAACATGCCATTATAAAATTTTACGGGTGCCGAGAGACCCGACTACGGATCGTTTGCTAGAAAACTAGGCGAAAAGCATTCTAGTTAACAACTTAACTAATGGGATATCGGAAATACAACCTTTGTAGATCCGGTGCTCCACCTCCATAGCTCCGCAACGAAGTCGTCTCCGCTGTCCAAAAGGAATCCGGGCTCTAGAGTCGGCTTCGTCGGAGAAAAAGCGAGCTAGGTCGTCGATGTCCATGCCGAAGATGATCTACGTCGAGGCATCGCTAAATCAAGCTCCACCTTCACCAAGCCATGAAAACTTGTGAAGGAAACACACTCTACTACTTGGCAAGAGGTAGAGGATGAAGAAATAGGAAGTGGATAGACTTTAGATTTGGATTTCTCACTCATATCATCAATCCACCATTGATGTAGTCTAGGTTTTTCTTCTTGAGTTGAAGGAAGAAGAAGAAGAAATGATATGATAAGTTATTAAAAAAGAAAAGAATAATCCATTCTTATCATAACATAACCCAAGTTAAGTGTAGAGAATTGACCAAGGTTAAAGAATGGTTAGGGTTAAGGAGATGAGACAAAAATGGTGACTTGATGAAAGCTTCATGAAGCTTCATGATGAAAACAAAACTAGCCACCATTTTTTCACTTCTTTTCCTTTTCTCATTTATCTTTTAAATGCAAAAGAAAAGATAAATGAATGAATAAAAGAAAACCCCAATCATTTACTTAACTTAGGTTTAATTCATTACACTTAACAAAAAAGATATGTATCATCAAACATGATACAATCAAGTGCACAAAAATCATATCGCATATGCAATGCGCACACCCGAGTGAGAAAATCCATTCAAAGTGAACCGATACTAGTTAATGCAAAGTAATATATCAAATATATAATTATGCATTAAATCACTAAATCAACACTTGATTCAATGATCCGGTCATGTCGCACATAACCGACTGGTATCTTCAGTAACAACTTATCGAATCAACATTTGATCCGATAACCCGGCTATATCGCATATAACCGATCAATGTCACATCGCGAGAATGAAATACGGTATCACATACACGCATCATTCTCGGTCCCGCACATATCTCATATGCCCTCCTATTTCGTTTCGCTTGAGCCAGGAAACCTCTGTGTAGGACTCTAAAGACTCGTCAATACGCCGGCAGCGGATGATGATCATATCAAACATCCACAAGCCGCAAGCGGTCTGCTAAACGTAACGGCCACCCGGGTATTGAGCGATCTGAAGATCGACGAGCAAGCCCACTCACACTCCAGTGAATCCAACCAGTAACACTACCGTACAGTCCGGTCTGATCGTCTGATATGTCGCATATCTCGCCTAGGGGTGGTAAACGTCAGACCCCAATAGCTCAATAAGTCGTGTCGATATGAGGTCTATAACCGTTCGAGAAACTACTGGTAACACTTACCAGTAAATCTCAGCAACCCTGGCCAGGGATTTCCTGTTATAGCCAATCGAACACAGCGCAACATCAACCCCCTATACCGGGAGAGACGAATCCCCTCCTATTGCTCATTGCCTCCATGTGACTCGGGACTGTACCCAAAAACCACCATTTTGCATGCCCTCTTAGACGTGGTAAGATGGAAATCAAAGCACAGTGGGAACCACACAAGACTCTATGACGATCTCGGGTCAACAGACTACTCTGTACCAGTGTCACCAAATAACTGCCATCTGACGTGAGGTATAATACCATCTGGGAGTTCTCGGCGAGTCCGTCCAGTGTACCCAGTCTCTACTGAGCACCCGTATATCATCTCTGATGTCAAACACCAATGGATATGGGATCATCCAACGCCCATCTGTATGGGTCGAGAAGGTACACGCTAGTCTACTCTGGTATATCGATGCCCCGTCTCGATACACCCTCGACTAGGGACTTTGAAGGATGTACTTATGGACTACCCTGTTCCCACTAGTATGATCCGCATCATAGTCCAGGTAGTCAAGTACACATCCTAAGGGCTTTACCAACATGTAACAGAGAGACAAAAAGTATACACGTTAAGGTAAAGTTCAACCAGATAGCATACTATCATGTCGAGCAAGAAAGTCCTCCCTATATATGTCCCAGCATCCACTACAATATACATCCTATGTACAGTAATGGACTCTAGGGCATACATATAACTAACATAATGAACTTGATATCGTTGTAGGATCGAATGAATTTTGAAATGGAGTGTCTTTGATGCTTTTCTAGTTTTGCTAAAGGAGTCACTCCCGGTGAAGGGATCGTCGGTCCTTTCCTCATCGAATGAGGTGCGGGATATATCATATATATCACTGTGCAAAGCAAAAACACTTAAAAGCAATCAAAAGACAAACCGAGGGTTGTAGCATCTGCCAGTTATTGCTAAAGGAGTCACTCCCGGTGAAGGGATCTCGGTCCTTTCCTCATCGAATAAGGTGCAGGATATATCACATATACCTCTGTGCAAAGCAAGAACTGTAGCTACCTGTTTTATTTTGAAATTCGATTCTACAACATCATTAGGTTTCTTTTATTTCATTAATCTCATTAATGAAGTCCCATCATTTAAATTACCTAAACATCACAGATAAATACGACGTACACTTATGCCATCCGCATTCGCCTCGATGTCCCCTCGTGCACCGTTAGGTTAGGTAACTAACGGCAGAGCGGGGCAGGGCTAGCGCGGGTGTAAAACATAAGTAACGCCTATATAATATATCATATATACTATATACTGTATCTATCACAGAACATCACATGATCTCATCACAGATATCGCAGCAGAAGAAACATATGAAATATTGGATATACTAGGACGTCCGTGTTTTCAATACGAGCCAGTATAAAACACGGATTCCACGGTCGTGATGAATAGCCAAACCCACACCCCTAGACCCCTACGAGAGCGGCAAGCAACCCTACCAATTCTAGAGTTAGGAGACCCGAACCCGACTCCTCGAGTTGGTCTCCCACTGGACTCCAGAACCCGGTTACTTGTGCCCTCCTCCTTAGGTCTATCCTAGTGCGGAAAAGTAAATAATATACAAAGGGTGACAACTTCCGCAACCTGGAAGTGCCCCAAATAAAAGAATATTACATACAGATTTTTACATGAATGAAAATGAAAAACACTCATCTCACATAAAAACCCCCGGCTATTCAAACACGACGATCCAATATAACATATCCAGCAACACATAACATCACATGTCATCAACGTAAGTAAATATATCCATCCCAATTGTCGTTGACATATAGCAACGAAACCGGCGATATCACATATTACACTTACGGTCACAGAAAAGAAAGTGTAAAACTACAACAGTTGGAATCCGCAAACTCTTTAGACATCGCATGCCTAGCTAAATGAATTCCTTAGACATCGCATGCCTAACAATTATAAACCCCGCATTTTAGTCTCATCATTGAAAACACTTTTCAATATCAAGTCGGGCAATTCAACAAGATTCCCGATATCCTGATCGAATGCTCGTCGCAAACTTTAGTAGGCGGCCGCACCCCTGATACCGTCGACGAAGTGCACCAAGGCGGAACACCGGTACCGCGAGCACCCGAACGGATGCTTTCGGCGACGGGGTTCTCCTACAGTCACTTGGTCGGGGCTATGGAGTGAGGCTGTCTATTAAGTTTACCCGGCGAGTATCCGCGTACGCTACGTGATTGCGACGGACTTTTGATCACATCAAAATTCCGTGGCAACCGATCAATTGAGACTAAACTGCTATGTTTATAACATTCATTCAGTTATCTCATAACTTATTGTGAATTCCAATTATTGTATCACATTCCAGATAAATAGAAAATGTTAAACTTTCCGATCGAACAATCGAACACCCAAATTTTCCCGATACAGCTCAACACATGAAATAAGTCTAACAACATTCAGTTCGTGCCTCAGTACCAACGGTCCAGCCGTAGAAGGGTCAAGCCAACGCCTCACATGTGGCACGCCGTACTGCCCCAAACCCGAAGGTTCAAAGGGTAGTTCAAGACGGTCACATAATCGAGTTAAGGTTTGTTGTCTTCTAGAGGGACCATCGAGTTACTTGCACTACTTAGAACGTCTTTAAACTACGGAAAAATCCAACACTTGGAAATTTCCCGACAGGGGAAAAATTGGGTATTTATATCCGGTCGATCTTTTTAACATATTCAAAAAATTATCCGGAAAGCCATACAGACAAAATTTGATAATCTGATCGAATCCATGAAATCCCAAAACAACCCCAGAAAACTCAACTGTATAGTATATATTAAAATTACCCAGAAAACACAGGAATTAATTATAAACATTACTTTGTAAAGAGGAGTCAAAGAGTCAACATTATGGCCGCGGAAGCGCCGCGCCACGTGGGCTTAGGCCGCGCTTCCGCGGCGTTATGACGGAGTTAGGTCTCCGTTTTTCACAGTAACACAAAAAAAACCCTGCTTAATTTTCTCCATATTTTTAATATTGAAAAATCCAGATTTTTAAAAATTGGACAGAGAGCATTTTGGAAATGGGTTTCCGGGTTCGTTCGGATCTCAAACGTCGTCTAGACTTCGCCTAAGGCTCTAGCTTGGCTCTGATACCACTGTAGGGTTCCTAGGCACTCTAATGGGGGCTCACAAGGCATCAACCATGCCAATTTCAAATTTAAATGGTGCCGAGAAACCCTAATACGGATCGTTGGCTAGATTTCTAGGCGAAAATTAAACTAGTTAACAACTTAACTAAAGTTTAAACGGAAATACAACCTTTGTAGATCCGGTGCTCCACCTCCATAGCTCCGCAACGAAGTCCCCTCGCTGTCCAAATGAATTCCTGGGCACTAGCGTCGGCTTCGTCGGAGAAATAGCGAGCTAGGTCGTCGATGTCCATGCCGAAGATGATCTACGTCGAGGCATTGCTAGATCAAGCTCCAACTTCACCAAGTGATGAAACTTGTGAAGAAAACACACTCTACTACTTGGCAAGAGGTAGAGGATGGAGAAATAGGAAGTGGGTTCACTTTAGAATTGGATTTCTCACTCATTTCATCAATCCACTATTGATGAAGTGAAGCTTTCTTCATTGAAGAAGATGAAGAAGAAGAAGAAAGTGTTATGATAAGTTAATAAAATATTAAAAAGAAAATCAATACTTATCATATTTGTAACCATGGTAAAGTGTAGAGAGCTAACTATAGTTCAATGAATGGTTAGGGTTAATGAGATGAAGACAAAAGGTTTCTTTGGTCAAAGCTTCATGAAGCTTCAACAAGCTTCATGAAGAAAAGCAACCTTTTGTTTTCTTTATCTCTTATCTTTTTAATACAAATTAAAAGATAAAAGAATTAATAAATATATCAAAACCCTAACCATTTACTTAACTAAGGTTTAACTCTTTACACAAACCCTAGCTATCATATATCATTAAACATGATACAATCAAGTGCACAAAATTATATCGTATATACAATGTGCACATCCGAGTGAGAAAATCCATCTTAAGTGAACCAATACTAGTTAATGCAAAGTAATATATCAAATATATAATTGTACATTAAATCATTAAATCAACACTTGATTTAACGATCCGGTCATATCGCATATAACCGACAAGTATCCAATTTATCGATTTATCGAATCAACGCTTGAATCGATAACTAGGTTATATCGCATACAACCTTTCCGATACATTCATCGCGAGAATGGAATGCGGTATCACATACATGCATTATTCTCGGTCCCGCACATATCTCATATGCGCTCCTATTTCGTTTCGCTTGAGCCAGGAAACCTCTGTGTAGGACTCTAAAGACTCGTCAATACGCCGGCAGCAGATGATGATCATATCAAGCACCCACAAGCCGCAAGCGGTCTGCTAAACGTAACGGCCACCCGGGTATTGAACGATCAGAAGATCGACGAGCAAGCCCGCTCACACTCCAGTGAATCCAACCAGTAACACTACCGTACAGTCTGGTCTGATCGTCTGATATGTTGCATATCTTGCCTAGGGGTGGTAAACGTCAGACCCCAATAGCTCGATAAGTCGTGTCGATATGAGGTCTATAACAATTCGAGAAACTACTGGTAACACTTACCAGTAAATCTCAGCAACCCTGGCCAGGGATTTCCTGTTATAGCCAATCGAACACAGCGCAACATCAACCCCCTATACCGGGAGAGACGAATCCCCTCCTATCGCACATTGCCTCCATGTGACTCGGTACTGTACCCAAAAACCACCATTTTGCACGCCCACTTGGACGTGGTAAGATGGAAATCAAAGCACGGTGGGAACCACACAAGACTCTATGACGATCTCGGGTCAACAGACTACTCTGTACCACTGTCACCAGAGAACTGCCATCTGACGTAAGGAATAATACCATCTGGGAGTTCTCGGCGAGTCCGTCCAGTGTACCCAGTCTCTACTGAGCACCCGTATATCATCTCTAATGTCAAACACCGATGGATATGGGATCATCCATCGCCCATCTGTATGGGTCGAGAAGGTATACGCTAGTCTACTCTGGTATATCGATACCCCATCTCGATACACCCACGACTAGGGACTTTCAAGGATGTACTTATGGACTACCATGTCCCCACTAGTATGATCCGCATCATAGTCCAGGTAGTCAAGTACACATCCTAAGGGCTTTACCACCATGTAATAGAGAGACAATCTGTGTACACGTTAAGGTAAAGAGCAACCAGATAGCATACTATCATGTCGAGCAAGAAAGTCCTCCCTATATATGTCCCAGCATCCACTACAATATACATCCAATGTACAGTAATGGCCTCTAGGGCATACATATAACTAACAGTGGGTAGTCTATCTTGTTTGCGCGTAGTCCAGAGGCAGTCGTCGGCATATCGGTAGATTTTATGCGACAGCCGGGTTGAGTTTGAGTTCACTCCGATAGGGGGACAACTTGCGCAAGTTCGTGCACGTCCGTAGTTACTTGACCGTATTCGAGAGGAACAGCGAGGCAATGACCGTCTTTCAGAGATCATGGAGCAGATTAGGCAGGGCAGAGATTCCGAGTTCGTGATCGATGATCAGGGAGTACTGCGATTTGGGACTCGATTGTACGTACCAAATTCTGAGGGACTACGACATGAGATTCTTGAGGAGGCGCATAGATCGACACACAACGTTCATCCGGGTTCCACCAAGATGCACCGCGATTTGAGAGATGTCTTTTGGTGGGACGGAATGTAGAGGGACATCACAGATTTCATGTCGAGATGCCTGACTTGTCAGCAAGTCAAGGAAGAGCACCAGAGGCCGGCGGGAGAGTTGCAGCCTTTGCCCATTCCGGAGTGGAAATGGGAGCAGATTTCTATGGATTTCATTGTGGGTCTACCCAGGACCAGTCGAGGGTATGACTCCATTTAGGTGATCGTGGATCGTTGACGAAAGCGGCTCACTTCCTTCCAGTGAAGACGACTTTCAGTTTTGCTCAGTATGCCCAGATATACATCGACGAGATTGTACGACTGCATGGAGTCCCGACGTGTATCGTGTCCGACAGAGGCACCCAGTTTACCAGCCGACTATGGCAGCGACTTCAGGAGGCATTGGGCACCCGTTTGAGTTTCAGCACAACATTTCATCCGTAGACCGACGGCCAGTCAGAGCGGACTATTCAGACTCTTGAGGACATGCTCCGAGCGTACGTTTTAGACTTCGGAGGTAGCTGGGATCATCATTTACCCTTAGTGGAGTTCTCCTACAACAACAGCTTCCAGGATACTATTCAGATGGCACCTTTAGAGCCATTGTATGGGAGGAGATGCAGATCGCCCGTCTGTTTGACAGAGCTCAGTGAGAGCAGTATATTGGGGCCGCAGCTTATTGAGGAGACAACCGCGAAGATACAGTTGATTTGAGACCGGATGAGAGCGGCTCAGAGCAGGCAGAAATCGTATGCGGACAGATGCCGTCACAGACTAGAGTTCGCAGTTGGCGATCATGTTTTTCTGAGGGTCTCTCCGAAGAAGGGCGTGATGCGATTTGGACAAAAAGGAAAGCTTAGTCCCAGATTTTTGGGTCCCTTCGAGATCCTCGAGCGTGTTGGCACAGTTGCGTATCGTTTGGCTCTTCCACACAGCTTTCCCGATGTTCACCCCACCTTCCCTGTTTCGATGCTCTACAAGTACCTTCACGACCCTTCGTATGCGATTCAGCACCCGACAGTCCAGCTAGAGCGCGACCTTTCTTTTGCAGAGCAGCCGGTGGTCATCCTGGATCGGCAGGTGAAGAAATTGAGATCGAAAGTTATACCGACCGTCAAGATCCTTTGGCATGGCCCGAGCAGCGAGGAGGTCACCTGGGAGAATGAGGACGAGATGAGGAAGAAATATCCCCATCTCTTTGAAGGTACGCGTAGCTATATTTTTAAATTCGGGGACCGAATTTCTTTAATGGGGGAAGATTGTAACGCCTTGAAAAGTCGTTTTGGTGTTTTCCCGAAAATCGGTGAAAATTTGGTATTTTTCCGTAAATCGTCATTATAGTTATTTTGCAGTTTAGGCCTAATTATACCTAATTTGGATAGGTAATTGCTAATTTTTAGTAGCTAATGAGCTACTTACAAATTTCTGGTCATTTAAACTTTTTCCCCTATTTTACTATTTTTAATGTTATTTTAAGCTGTTAAATAGATATAATCTACTCACCTTTCTTGCTTGCCGATGTCGATGTCGCCACCATCTTCTTCATCATCTCGAATCACTGTGGGGGTACCTACATGTCACATGTATCGCATCGCATTAAAACCAAATCGAAACCAAAACGACACACGAAAACCAAAACGATACGCTTAAAAGCCTATAAGTTAAAACCTATGGTTAGCACTCGCAATTCAACCAGATATCACTCGAGATAGACGTACAAACGTCATATAATCGAGATAAAGCACAAATACTAAATTCACCAAATCGAAATACGAAAATCCATAACTCAATTCAAAGCAGCAACTAGGGAAAGTGGTCCCAGATTTTGACTCAGGCCAAAACAAAGCAAGCAAACAACTCTGGGGTGATATATGGGGTACATATGACCTACTGAAGCAACCTGGGCACCATGTTCATCAGGGGGGGTCGGCCACATCAGGGGAAAATCCGGCCAAGCCGGTTCTGGCATGGAGTTAGGGTCTCGTATTGGTAGGGCGTCTCCCTATGGGTCACACTAGCTCTCTGGTATTGTTTACTTTTCTAATATTGGTCTCGGATCACACCAGATTTCCCTGCACGCCTTAAACACTCACAAACCGACATGAAAAGTTCTGAAATTCCGTATTTTGGGTTTCAGTTGGGTTGGTTTGGGTTTCTATCAATTGGGTAGGGTTCAAGGTCATCTCTAAGGCCCTATTACACCATCTCTACTCAAATCAAACCATAATTCCCAACTTGAGTTTTCAAAGATCACTAAACTTCGCCAAAACGATATCAAACTTGAAATGAGGCTTAATCAACCTAAACACTACACTATTTGTGAAACGATATACCTCGCTAAGTACCCATGAATCCTCCACAGCGCCAAAATGATGACTTTCTTGGTCCATTGGGTAGCTAGAGGGCTTGTGCACCTTTTTTGTGAAATGGGTGTTGGGTTTTGAGTTGATTTTCATGGAGTTTTGTGGCTTGAAGATGGAGGAAGAAGAGGAGTGCAGCAGCAGCAGCTGCAACAAGAGGAGGGGAGAGGAAATGAGTGGAAGAAAATTGTGGGGAATGGCTCAAGACAAAGGGTTGACCCCTTACCCACTCTTTCTCTCTCTTCACCATACCTAATATAATACTCTTTTCATTTTTCTTTTCTATTTTCTTTTAAAACCACAACCATGCTTAAAACATGAAGGAAAGCCATGGAAAAATATGTAACAAGTGTAAAAATGATACGGTGCAATGTTTTGCACAAAATACGCTTAAAACGCGATTAGCGATTTTTAATCGCGATTAGCACTAAATTAGTGTAAAATTAATCGTAAAAACTTAAAATTTGCATAATTCACATAAAACACCCTCTTTCAAGTAATTTCTATAATTTTCCAATTTTTTTCCCAATTTATCGGTATTTAATTATACCGAAATTTTAAAATATTCATTTAAAATTAATATTAAATTATAAAAATTCGCCAAAAATAATAATTTATTTTTTTTTAAATGTTACAATCTTCCCTCCTTAAAGAAATTCGGTCCCCGAATTTAAATTTAAAACCCCAAACTCTTAAAACACTTCAATAAAAGTCCAAGTCGTCGGGGCTCCGAAATCGTCAAAACATAAGACGCATCATAGCGCAATGCATGCGCATGAGTAATGAGCAGATAACTCAAAATCAAAACTCCGTAAGCCTCCCATAATCATCAGAGTCATGGTAGAGACACAAATGCCAAATCCAAGACAAAACCAATATGATATATATCAAAACCATATATGTAGACATCAAATCTATACATGTAAATATCTAAAGGAAATGCATGCCAATCCTTTTTAAGTCGCTGTGCGATGCTCATAACACAGCACAGTGGCGGGCGTCTATTCTAAGAAAATAACCATATCTGTATATATCTTTTGTTTAATATGTATGTTCCGCCGTTTTTTTGTTAAAAACAATTTAGAAGGGATTCCTTGTTTTAAACGTTTCGTGTCATATCAGACACGCAGGTAAATACTGAGACTATAGCTCGCCTTCTGGATATCCCTTCGATAACTATCAATGCATGCAAAATATGTCCAGGCACTGTCCTCAGACTAGTCCTGCTCAGTACGAAAACAAATCGCAAATATCATAAGACCGTACTGGTCCATAAGGAATAAATCCCAAAATATATATATGAATACCTTGTGCGTTTGGTGCACAAGGAAATCAAAATCCATATATGCACAGAAACAACATCTAGGAGCAACGGGTGTGCACGAAACATCTGTCATAGGCAACGTGTGTGCCTGACAGCAATATCAGGTACATCTGATATGCACGAAGAATCTCGATTTAGTGCATCTGGTGTGCACCAAAATCGTATCTCAAAACATGCGCTCAACACGCGCGAAAATCCAATTCAGGTGCATCCATCATGCACGAATAAAATCTAAATCATGCGCATTCAACATGCACGAAATCACGAAATCCAATATTAAGCGTCGAATATGCACAAAGTCCAAATCAAATGCACGGAGTGCGTGCAAGAAATCAATATCAATATCAGAATCAAAATCGACGGTATACAATACGGCTCATTCAAAATCAGGTATACCGCGGTATATAAGTTCACAACAATGTGCATCAGCGTGCACAAATCAAATCAAAACACAAAAAGTGCATGTAAACGATGCCGAAGGCATAAGTCAAATCGCATGCATAACATAGGCATGAAATCAAAATCCATATGTCGAATGACATCAAACCGAAGTCAGGTACAACCGTGGTGCATGAAATATAGATCCGGTGCAACAAAGGCGCGAAATATAAATCCGGTGCGATAAACGCACGGAATATAAAAATGGTGGGACAAACGCACGAAATATAAAACTGGTATGACAAACGCACGAAATATAAAACCGGTGCATCCTATGCACAAAACCCAAACAATAACTCAAATGCGTAAATAGCAACACCGAGTGTTCCAAGGTGTAAAAATCATAAACGTGTGCAGCTGCGTGCACAAAACACATATCAATGCACTACAAGCACATATAAGCTATACCGAGTGCAAAAATAAAATCGTGTGCGCATCATATGCACAAAATCAACTCAACTATATGAAATCCATGAAGTTATAAACATGTGCAGCCAAGGCACGAAAACGATATCAGGTGCAATAACTGTACACAAATCATAAATCAATACAACAGTGTATAAAGCACATCTCAAGTGTAATAACTATGCACAAGATATAAATATCCAGTAGGTGCAACCATGGTGCACGAAAACAAATATCATGGAACTCAGCCATCAAGACTAAATCATGCGAATAAATCGCCCAAAATACCGAAATCCAAGGTGACGGATACGTGATAATCGAATCACAAAATCACAAATCATAAATACCGCCGTCGATATTTCCTCCTTCGTGGTCGAGAATATGTCGGTGCATCCGATGCTAGCAGAGCAAGGTATCTACTTGCCTCTTGTTGGATATAGTGCCCTCTAAGTCAATTATTGGATCGCAGGTACGTGAATGCAATGATTGAGGGAGGACCTATACCGATGGAACAGTCTTACTCGAGATGATAGTATGCTATCTGGTTTGTCTTTATCATCATGTAGATGTTGATAGAGCCCATAGGATTCTTGCTTGAAGACAAGCAGTATGCTGGCGATCATATATGTGGGAGCTGGGGTCTATAAGCATATCCTTAAAGTGTCCCTAATCATGTGAGTTTCGAGACAGGGAATCGATACTCCGAAGTAGACTAGTGTATACATTCGAGACCCCGACGAGAGGCGGTGGCCGGTCTCACAAGCCATTGGTGTTAGTTTGTTCACCTAAGATGTATACAGATGCTCATTGGGTTATGAGTACACCGGACAGGACTCGCCAGGAACATGCTAGTTGGTATTATACATATCGTCAGATAGCAGTTTCCTGGTGACATGTGTACAGGTTAGTTCATCGACCTGAGGTCGTCATTTGTCTCGTGTGAGTTCCTACTGTACTTTGATTTATACCCTACCACGGGTCAAAGGAGTCGTGCAAACAGGTATATTTTGGGTACAGTCCCGAGCCACATGGTGGCAGTGAGCAGATCGTCGGGGATTCGTCTCTCCCGGTATTGGGGGTGAGATCGAGCTGTGTTTAGGAGAGCCATTACACGTAATCCCTGGCCAGGGTAATCGAGATATACTGGTAGGTATAACAGTAGTATCTCAGGGTGTTCTGGGCTGCTCTCTGACAAGACTTATCCAGCTATTGGGGGTCTGACGTTTACCGACCCCCTAGGCCTAATATGCGATACTCATAGACGAATGGACCGGACTCTACGGATATTATCACTGTCAGGCTCAGTAGGGTTTATAGATGAGTTCGCTCGTCAGCTTCCCTTCCAATCAATACATAGGCAAACCGTTACGTACAGCTTGTACCTCTGTCGTGCTAGTGGTTATACCCAGTGCCAGTGTATTGATGAGTCATTAGAGTCCCCCACAGACACTTTCCCAAGTTCGGGCGAAACGTTGTAGATGCCGTATGGTTTAATGGCAGGGTTCGGAAAATGCACGTGCGTTTTCGCACGTGTCATTTTTCTGGCAGATAATACTTGTAGGCTTTTGGTTTAAGCCGGATCCCAGTATTATACTGTGTAGATATAAGATCTTTGTCTCGGTTGCATTTGTATTCGATCGAAATGCAAATGCGGGTATGTTTATACTGTTACGGGGTTATCCTGAAATTCGATTCAGGATCACTTTTGGAAGTTGCCAGTTTCCTGTTTTCTATCACCCGTATTTAACATTCGGTTAAATGCGGATTTATCTTTTCATCACTTGGGTGAGTCATGGTTCTAGAAGATTCTTGAAATGGTGACTAGGATTAGTGACTGATCATGGCATTGACTATTTGGTGACTAGATTTTCATGACTCATTAAGCATTAATTGATTCATTTATTGTGTTCATACTTGGTGTCATTAGTGAGTCATTCTTTCTTTAATGAAGTGATAAGTATGATAGCTTATGGTCACCCTCCTTTGTTCCTACACTGACCCCCTTCCTCTTTATATATGGCCGGCCACCTTATGGTGAGGCATATGATTGCTTGAGAGAAAAAGATGAGAGTTTAAGTGTATGGAAATTTGATAGATACTCGTTTCACATTTCCACCCGATCCAAAAGGCAACTTCATTAACCGTTCGTCCATAGCTTTGGACGTAACGAGACAAAGTGTTCTACTCATTCTCTACATCAATCTTGGTCGTCTCTTTTGGCAAACTTGACGATCGAGTTGCCTCGGTTCAGAGGCGGGAGCCCGTTTAAAGATCCGTCGACGTGGTGCCACCTGGACGACGAGACTGGAGTTTCAGAAGATCGAAGCTGCCGCAACAAAGCGTGGAATGATGGTTGAAGACCGAAGGACTCGGATCGTTCGGTATAACAATTCTACCCTCTTTACAATTTATTAGTTTAGCTTTAATGGCAGATCCGGGTTATAGTACGCGATAGCGCCAGTTGTAAAAGTTTTTGTTCCGCATTTGGCATCTGTTAGACGGCCGGGGCGCTACTGTGGACTTACAGTGGTATCAGAGCCTCACCATTAAGCTATACTAATTTATGCTAACACGTTTAAAATATCGATCGAACGGATTTTCGCAAAACTACAATTTTCTGTTCATAGTTTCTGTTGATTTTTAATCTGGTCTAAAAATTATTTTACATATCACAGAAAACTAAGCAGGCAATTATAAGCAAACTGGTGAAATTTGGTCACGTGATCCCATAAAACGGTCATGGATCCGCGGTCCAAACCAGGGTTTGGCCGCTGATCCGCCGCGCTTTTGTGGGAACACTGCGCCAAATTTTTCCAGTGAGTTTTCCATGGGAAATGGTGGTTTTTGGTATACGTCTTTTGAGCCAAAATTTTGTTACTGTACACCAAATGTACGTGGGTCACACTTCGGGAAATTTTGTCGATCGAAATTTAAACGTTTTAGTTTACAGTATTTACTTTATATCTCCGACCGGGAATGTCATTTGATCGGTAAATCGCGTCTGATTGTTATAGTTCTTTTAGACGGGTTTGCGAACGTGACATTCGCGTTGATGTTCTGTGTTGTGCTGTGATGTTGCGGATTTGTCGTAGTGGATAGCAGGGTGCAATGATAGTGCATTTTGGATTTATTTGTACTTTTGATATTGCGGGGCGAGCGTCCAACATGTGGACTGCCGTCACTGCCTGTTGTATAATATTCTTTTGGGGCACGACCGGGTTGAGGTCGATGTACCCGCTGTACATATTTTTATTTCTGTACTAGGTTTATCCCCCGAAGGAGTGCACGGATAGCCGGGTTCTGGAGGGCAACGGGTCCGTATATCATGGCTTTAAGAGGCAAAAGGGCCTCACTCTAGAATTGGCAGACTATTCGCCACACTCGTAGGGGGTACAGGTTGACCCAATGAGGGGTGCTCAATTTCCCGGATTACGTGAAGTGTCGGGTGTTCCATTCACTATGTTGTGGGGACTACCTCGCTCCAGGTTTTGGCGGGTAACTTGCCGCACCCGTAGGGGTCTAGGTTTCATTGCACAGGCTATCCACACGACCAGGGGAACGTCGGGTTTCAGCAGCGGCTCTGTGAAACCCGGGGATCCCAGATTATATGTATTGTTCTGTGATGTTTATTACTTTTCTGTAATATTGCATATTATCACGCCTGGAGCGATTATTGTATATTGGTATATATACTATTAGATGTTGTATATGTTTTACACCCGCGCTAGTCCAGCCCCCGCTCTGTCGTTAGTTAAGTAACCTAACGGGTGATGACGGGACCCAGTGACGAATGCGGATGGCATATACGTACATTTTATTTTCGTTCTTTTCTGGTGTGATTAAATGATGGGAATGCGTTGATTCTTATCAATGCAAAATAAAACAAACCTATATTTGATGTTGTTGGAACAAATTACAAAGTTGTTTCCTTTCGTTTTGCACAGTGATATTCAGTTAGAATATCCAGCACCTCATTCGACGAGGCAAGGGCCGAGATCCCTTCACCGGGAGTGACCCCTTGGGCAGAAGTTTACGTCAGGGTAATAACTTAAATATAGTAGATCACAAGTTGCTTTGCATAGCAATATTCAGTTAGAATATCCTGCACCTCATTCCACGAGGAAAGAGCCAAGATCCCTTCACCGGGAGTGACTTCTTTCGCAAAACGTTTTCACTACTATATTTTTATGCTATCAGGTTCTTTCGACGAGATCAAGTTCATTACGTTAAAGGTTTTTCGCCAAAAACCAGCCGTAATCCTCCGTCATTTCTTATGGATGGTCAGTAGTATTCAAGTTATGTTTGTTGGCCTACGTCAAGGCATAGTGTTTGATAGCTGCTGGGGTATTCATTTGTTACATAGATAGATGCATTAGTTTAGGATAGACGTACAACCTTGTTGGCCTACGTCAAGGGCATGTACGACGACCTAAATTAATCAGGACAACGACGGGTAGAACATTGACATGTGACTTATGATTTGTTGGCCTACGTCATGGTCATAAGAGCATGGGATAAAAATTATATCGGGAGTTTCAAACATACAGGAAACTTGCCAAACTTGGGCATACCTTCTGGAGTATAATAACGTGAGTGGATACCGTCACGTTATCATGCGATGAGAGTTGGATCCCGATTCCCACTGATGAGTTAATTTACATTCGGGTGATCCCGACTAATTCTTCTTTCAGGTTTGGAGGAGAATTTGAGATTACAGTGAGAGGTTTCCTAAAATTAGATAAAGTGATAACCATTCTGATCTAGTTTTGAGTGCACACAGAGTGTTTCTTTTCTCTCTCTCTTTTGGCAGCGACCTTTGACCGACCCTAGACTATAACTCAGTGACCAAAGTTGACCGAACCTTCTTAATTTACTGGCATTTGGATTGTCTATAGTTGCATAAGTGTAACGTTTAAAAAAAAAATGTTTAGGTAATTTCCCGATAATCGGTAAATAACTGGTATTTTTCGTAAAACGCAATTATAATTATTTTTCAATATAGGCCTAGTTATACTTATTTTAGATATGTAATTGCTAGTATTGATATTTAATTAGTCTCTTATTCATTGCTATTTTACTCAAATATTTTCCTTAATTAATTAATTTTAATTGTTATTTTAATCGTACACTTATACTCCAAATTAGCGATAATTACAAATTAGATTGGGTTAATACAAGTTTTGTACACCATGACACATTAAACTAAATTGTAATATGTTTTTGAAAAGAAAAGAAATTGTCAAAATGGTTCTTGAAATTTAAGAAAAAACTTAATAGAAAAGAAAATTTAAAAGAAAATAAATAGCAAAGAAGTATAGTGGTTAATAATTGAGGTAATTAGGGGGTTATTTGACTTCGAAACTTCTACATAAAACCCACACACATCCTCTTTCTCCGGAGGCCGAGCTCCCTGTAGGAAAAATTCTCACTTTCCCCACTTCATTCTCTCTCTCTTTCTCGCTTTTCGTCGTGTGATCTGAGAACGAGTTAGGGTTTCGAGACCTCATCGATCGTTCTCTTTGATCTCGTTGTGATGGATGCTCCACCTGCGAGGGCTCGCGCGGACTACGATTACCTAATCAAGCATCTCTTGATCGATGACAACGGTGAGGGTTTCGTTGATTTTCTTTGGTTTTCGATTTGTGCTGGGAGTTTTTGATTATTGATCCCGATCTTATTTTATGCGTGTTATTTTGATTAAAATGATGATTTGGATCTTGTATGAATTAAGGATCTGAGAATTTTTTTAGTGTGAGATTCGAATTTTGGGTGCAGTTTTTTTTATCTGCTAGTGAA
Organism: Agapanthus africanus; assembly: GCA_030015575.1. Classification (NCBI taxonomy): domain Eukaryota; kingdom Viridiplantae; phylum Streptophyta; class Magnoliopsida; order Asparagales; family Amaryllidaceae; genus Agapanthus; species Agapanthus africanus. The sequence goes on along the minus strand of CM057340.1, from coordinate 318,212,538 downwards.
TTAAGCTTGTAAGCAAATCACAATGACCCCAGAATCAGTTTTAGAGTCAGATTAAGTTGATTGTATATGAAATAATAAGTTGGATCTCTTCCCACTCATAATTGCATATAGAAATCCAACAGGATTTGAACACTAAATTGCAGGAAATCCCATCAATTTTTTTTAACAATTAACAGGAGGAAGTAGCTCTCGCTCTAACGAAGTACAATATGGCTGCATACTATTTCTTGTGAACAATCAGTAAATCCATTTGCCTCACCATTTCTATAACCTCAACAATCATAGAATTTCAAGCTTTCGAGCATATCATTATCTCATATGAAATACTTCCAGTGTCAAATTGGTTGCTTCTAATTTAAAATTAAGCAACTGTGTCTGATTTAAGAGTTGCATGTCCAATTTCATATCTAAAACTTCCATGAAGATGAAGAAAATACCACCTAAGTGCTGAATAAACTCTTAACATATCTACAGGTTGAACTCGCAAGCCCAACCTTTCATGTAAAGAAATACATAAAGGATGAGGATTTGTTATGCCATCTATTTGTAGCACATTAAAATAAAGCAAGCAACAGTCTCTCTCACTCTGCACACATTAAGAGATGCATCCATAAAGGATAATTCTTTTTCCTTGTAGCGATAGTGGTGTTAATTGAACAAAATCCGTTAATTCCCAATAATTTGTAAGGTTTGTTTGTCGTTTATGACGGGGGAGTTGTCATCGCTAGCGAATTAGGAGTCATTGGGGGAGTTTGTTTTAGATATGCCTATAGTATTGGTTGTGTGAGCATAAGTAGAATGCAACAGAAGAATATTTGGTTTAAACTGAGCTTACGACCATGATCAGTTGGACAATCTTAGGATTCCTCGGAACCACCGATGTTTTTAGTAGATTTTGATAAACATTTGTTCGGATATGATGCATTTCCAGTAAACTTAGAATTTTAGAATGATGCACTGGATTCCAATATAAGCTTTCTACATTTGACTAAATTATTGCATTCTGGAAAGTTCCCTTGAGGCCAAATGATTGAGAATTCATTAGCTACGTGTGCTCGCGCGTGCATGCGTAGGTTGCATCTGCTTACTCTTTGCTTATGTGATTTTTGATTACTATATTATAGGTAGCCTTACCTTCTCTCAGTTGAAGATATCCAGTTTCCAGTCATTGGACGTGGATTCAGTTTGTTATCTAGCTTATAATAATTTGTAATTTAATTGGCACTAGGAGCGTGAGGAAGTTTATTGAGAGCCTGGTACCATGATTCTAGTTAAGGGCAGGTCAAGATGGGTAATGTCAAGTCTCACTTGGGCATGAACGAAGGAAAGTTGGGGCAAAAGGAAGGATTGTTTGGAATATTTACACATCATTGAAAATTTACGCGTAGTTGACTTGTATCGTTTGTATCCGTGACTATCATATATTTATCCTCTTAATTGCTTGTGTGCAATTCTAGGATCGGGTGCAGAGGTGTCGGATGTGGAGCGGAAGAGACAAGGATGAGATCGGATCAGATTGCCGTAGCGTCCAAGTGAGTAGATGTAAACATCTATGGGGAAATCGTCTGGATGGCGCGAGGCGCCCCATAGGTTTACTTTATTACTTGCAACTATATGCCTAGTTAGTTAGTTAACCATCTCATTCATTGCATACCCTTATAGCTATTCGTCTGCTAGCATTGCATGGTTATCCATATACATATGTGTGATAGCACCTCTTAGGACACGTACACCATTACCATTGGCTCATGTTGCACGTGCACTATTCATGTGAACACACACGCCTTGGTGACTGACATGTCCGAGCACTTTAGAACCTGCTTAGTTGGTATCACCGCTTGCATCATACATGATACATTGAATTGCATAACATGTATATACCTCGCATTAGCATCGTGCTTATATAGATTTCTAGCCACAAATCACATTGCATACCGTTAATACCATAAGCATTTATCATATACAACATGTTGGGTATTACGATTTTTCTTGAGGATTTCAGTATTGATGAGATTTCTGGATTTTGGGGAAAACCGCAGGAATTTAACAAAAGCTTATTATTATCATTTTAAAATAAAGTTGCGGTTTTCTCGTGATGTATGTGTCGTCCACCATGAGTTTTCATGTTTTCTGTTGGATTTCGAGACCCGATTCGAGGAGTGGATGAACCGTCTCGGGTACATGGTGGGCCCGGTATGGTACCCCGGGGCAAGAAGATCGAGTTGTAGACGATGAGCCTGACAGGGGAAGACTACCTACCGGTGATGTCTGGCGCGGCGGATATCCGGAGGATACCGACCGTTGTCGTGAGATTTGATGATATGGGCCGATCCGGACTGACGGAGCCCGATGTATTGAGACATTGATACAGTGAGACATTGAGACAGAGATATTTCCATATTTGGTGTCGATGCTTGACACGGTTTTCAGATGATTTCATGATGGTACTTTAGCTATTGCACATATATTCTTTTTCTAAGTTAGAATGCAGAGCTTATAGTATTTTAAAACACTTAAAGATTTCATATTGATGTTGCATACATGTGCATACATACTAGTGGCCTTACATTACATCTAGACATGTTGTGATGCATTTGCATGCATTCTTACGATAGCCTTATTAGATGTTATTTTCTACTCACGAGCTGGCAGCTCACCCCCGTTATGCCACAGTGTCTTGCAGGTCGGACCCGTCAGCCTTGTAGCGGCGGGCTTATCTTATTGTTGGTTTTTTTTTTGCTCAGACTCGCGACATTGCTCGTAGGTGGGTTGCGAGGACATTTTTATCTCTTTTTGTACTACCATTGTATCTAGTATTCTCCATCTACCACTTCTTATTTGTATATGCGACCTAGTGATGAGACTGAGAGATTTGTGTATATGTGGTTCTTTTGGGGTCGAGCTCACTTGAGCCGACGTGTTTTTCTTATTTTCGCATTCTTTATGCTTATTTATTTGATATTCCATATATATTGCGTATGGTTGTGATCCGCCTTGGGCGAAGAGCTAGCTCCCGCTTGGGGATGCCATTTGTTATTACAGGTTTATATATATTGTTGTACCCATTTTGGGGGCTAGTATTTACAAAGGAGATTCTGCCGAAATTTTTGGAAATTTTTGATGTTTTTAAAAAGGGTTTAATGCGAATTAATTGATTTTAAAGTCGTTTTCAGGAAAGGTTTCCTTCCCTCTTATTGTTTATGGTTTAGATTTTCTGGGCTTTGGCTGACCTAGGTTACGTTACGCCTTTAGACGTCTCGTAATCTATGTGCCAGTCACGTTCCGTACCTTCGGGTCGTGACAATAAGTCATTGCCGCTCCTTCTTTTACCCTTTGTATTTCTCAGAACAACCCATATTACTACGGATATCCACTTCCATTGGATAGATCGATCGTATGGTTATATACGAACTCGAAGGGACTTCTTCGAGGATGGATCCAGGTTCAGGAGAAATAGAATTGGTTTATTCAGTTGTCTTTTATTATCACCTTCTCTCAGGTTGCGAGGGCTCCTTGGTTTAGGAGAATACACCTATTATGCTTATTGGATAGTCTTATTCCAAACCATAGGCAGGTGCCGAAAGGTAGGGAATGAAGAAAACCAATTAGCCTAAGTAGGGTGTGAAGAAGGTAATATGTAAAGACAAATAAAGGAATTAGAAATAGGGCAAAGTAAATTGCGACTACTAAAATTCATGACCAAACCACGTATTTCATCACCACTCCTACTTCACCTTTAATTTCTCCAGAACAACCCGTATCACTACGAACATCCAATTCCATTGTATAAATCCATCGTATGGTTATAAACGAACTCGAAGGATATTTTTTCGAGGATGGATTCTGCTTCAGGAGAAAAAGGAATAAGGTTTATTCAGTTGTCTTTTATCATCACCTTCTCTCAAGTTGCGAGTACTCCTAGGATTAGGAGGGTACACCTATTATGCTTACTGGATATTCTTCTTCCAAACCATAGGCTGGTGCCGAACGGTAGGGAAGGAAGAAAACCACTTAGCCTAATGATGGTGTACCAAAGGTAACGACTAAAGACAAATAAAGGGAATTGGAAAGATGGCAGGGAAATATACGGTTAAAAGTCATGAATTGGATTATGGAAGAGGCATTACTAAGAATACCAGGACACCCCTTCGAAACATTTTCATGTTTCAGTTACACTGTGCATTGTTAATTGAAATCTGATTTCCCGATCAGATACTTACTCTGTAAGTGCACGGCGGCGTCCCGGCCGTCGATCCGACGCCGGAATACGGAAGCGATGCTTTTCTTTAACTTTTTAAACCGGCACCACCGCACACTATAAACCCGGATCGTGCCATTAATCTAGTCCTAGCAATCTAGAGAAAGGGGTAAAGAGATATACCGAGCGATCTGTGTCCTTCGGTCTTCTCGTCGTCGTCCCGATCTCCCCGCGGAATCTCCGGTCTCCACCATGTCGCCGGAAGGGCACCACATCGCCGGATTCTTTTACGGGCTCCCACCTCTGGACCGAGGCAACTCGGGCACGAAGTTGGCGAGTCGACGTGCCCAAGATTTACTGTAGAATATAGTGTAGAAAGCTATGTCTCATTTTGGGGTATTGGAAGATGCCTTTGGTGGAGGAAATGAACTTAGACTTTTGGAGATGAAACTTGGGATTTTTGTGAAGCCAAAAGACCAAAAATGCCACTTGCAAAATTTGGACAGCCCCATCAAAGAATTGGTCGGCCATGGCATGGTGAAGAGAAGAGTATATGAGAGAGGGAGTGAGTGAATGTATCAAAAAGAGAGTGAACCTCATAATGCAAGAGAGAGAGAAGAAAGTTATCATGATGAATCATGATCACTAACTTAAAACCACACTCAACAACAACCATCATGACACCACAAGTCAAGCCATGATGACTAAAGAAAGTCAAGTGATCATGACACAACAAAATGCAAAGACAACCCTCCACAAAGCTAATTTGCACAAATGCAAATAAGCCCTCCTCCACCAATCTTCAGCCAATGAAAGATACAAAGAAATATGGCCGAAACGGAAAGAAAACTGGCAACTCCAGAAAACTGGTCCCGTAATAAATTACAGGAAAATCCCGCTGCTGTATATACATACCCGCATTTGTATTCCGACCGAAATACAAATGCAATGAGACAAAATCTACACTGTACTATACTTGGATCCGGCTTAAACCAAAGCCGGCTAGTAATATCCGTCCGATCCAGATCCATGCAATACCGCACGTATCTGATCAAACCCTGCCATATATCCATACGGCCTCTAGTACTAACCGTCCGATCCTGATCCGTGCAATAGCGCACGTATCTGATCGAACCCTGCCATATCTCCATACGGCCTTTACAGCGTTTCGCCCGAAACTTGAGTAACTGTTTGTGGGGTACTCTAAAGACTCGTCAATACTATGGCTGTGGATTTAACCACTAGCACGTCAGAGGTGTTAGCCATACGTGACGGGCTACCAGCTATTGACCAAAAGGGACGTCGATGAGCGAACTCATCCTGACACCCTACTGAGCCTGTCAGTGACATTATCTGTTGGATATAGTGCCCTCAGAGTCAATTATTGGATCACAGGCACGTGATTGCAATGATTGAGGGAGGACCTATGCCTGTAGGACAGTCTTACTCGAGATGATAGTATGCTATCTGGTTTATCTTTGTCATCGTGTACTGCTTTAGGTGACCTTACGAGTCGCTATTGCACATTGATAGAGCCCCTAGGATTCTTGCTTGACTGCCAGCAGTATGAGGGCGATCATATAAGTGAGAGCTGGAGTCTATAAGCACATCCTTAAAAGGTCCCTAGTCGTGGGAGTTTCGAGACAGGGCATCGATTCTCCAGAGTAGACTAGTGTATACAGTCGAGACCCTGACGAGGGGCGGTGGCCGGTCTCACAAGCCACTGGTGTCAGTTGGTTCACCTAATATGTATACAGGTGCTCATTGGGTTATGAGTACACCGGACAGGACTCGCCGGGAACCTGCTAGTTGGGATTATACCAGACGTCAGATAGCAGTTCCCAGGTGACATGTGTACAGGTTAGTTCATCGACCTGAGATCGTCATTTGTCTCGTGTGAGTTCCCACTGTGCTTTGATTACTACCCTACCACGGCTCAAAGGAGTCGTGCAAACAGGTTTTAGTTGGGTACAGTCCCGAGCCACTTGGAGGCAGTGAGCGGATCTGCAGGGGTTCGTCTCTCCCGGTATTGGGGGTGAGGTGGCGCTGTGTCTAGGAGAGCCAGAACATGAAAAGTCCTTGGCCAAGGCAGGAGATTTGCTGGTAGGTATTCCAGTAGTATCTCAGGGTGTTCTGGGCTACACTCCGACACGACTTGTACCGCTATTGGGGGTCTGACTTTTACCAACCCCCTGAGCCCGCCATGCGATGCTCATAGACGAACGGACCGGACTGTACGGATATTGTCACTGACAGGCTCAGTAGGGTGTCAGGATGAGTTCGCTCATCGACGTCCCTTTTGGTCAATACCTGGTAGCCCGTCACGTATTGGCTTATATCTCTAACGTGCTAGTGGTTAAATCCACAGCCATAGTATTGACGAGTCTTTAGAGTCCACCACATACAGTTACTCAAGTTTCGGGCGAAACGCTGTAGAGGCCGTATGGAGATATGGCAGGGTTCGATTAGATACGTGCGGTATTGCACGGATAGTGATCGGACGCTTTCTACTAGCCGGCTTTGGCTTAAGCCGGATCCTAGTATTTGATAGTGTAGATTTTGTCTCTTTGCATTTATGTTCAGTGGGAATACAAATGCGGGCATGTATTTGCAGTAGCGGGGTTTTCCTGTAATTTATTACGGGACCAGTTTTCTGAAATTACCAGTTTGCATTCCGTTCCGGCCGGTTTTCTTTTATTCCTTCACAGCCGAACTTTTCGTTGGAGGGGGTTATTTGCAAGTTTGCAATTAACTTACTTGTGAGGGGCTTTCTTGCATTTGTGGCTTTATGATGAAACTAGCATCATGATGAGATTCTATTCTAGTCTTTTTCATTGCTTTTCTTGTGATGGTTGTTTGATTTGATGAGAAAAAAATAGTGTGACCATTATCATCTTAGCTTATTCTTTTTCTCCTCTTGTTAAGATTTCATATTTTTTCCACCCACTAGAAGAGGGGCCGGCGACATCCTAGGGGAGAGTGGGAGAAATTCATTTGGTGGGGAAAATCTTCATCTCATTTTGGTTTGCTTCAAAAATCCCTCACTACTCTCAAAAGTTCTTCTTGCTCCTCCACATCCATACAAGGCAACTTCAAACCCTCAAAGAGACAATGGCTACTACACTATTCTACAGCATCCCTTAGACGCGTCAGCTTGCCAACTTCGCGCCCGAGTTGCCTCGGTCCAGAGGCGGGAGCCCGTATACGAGCCCGGCTACATGGTGCCTTTCCGACGAGGAGTTGACGGACGGAGATTCCGCGGGAGATTGGAGTGGAGACGAAGACCGAAGGACACGGATCGCTTGATATACTTCTCCACTCTTATTTTAGTTTGCTAGTCGCTAGGTTAATGGCCCGATCCGGGTGATAAGTGCGCGGTGGTGCCGATTCAATAGTTTTTTGAAAGTTTTTGTTTCCGCGTTTCCGGCGTCGGATCGACGGCCGGGACGCCCCCGTGGACTTACATTGGTATCAGAGCCACGCCATTAACCATGCCTAGCTTGCTCTAGTATGTTTAGTACTCGATCGAACAAAATTCCCTAAAAACCGTATTTTGTATGCACATGTGTTTTCTGTCGAAATTTTTTCTGCCCCAAAAAAATTTTTCAGGTTGTCTCACAATACTGTGCATGGATATAGAAGCAATCTGTGAAAATTTGGTGGCGCGATCTCTCCAAACTGCCGCGGAACCGCGGCCAAACCCATGCTTGGGCCGCGGTTCCGCCGCGCTTTTGATTGATCACTTGATCAAAATTTTGCAGATAGCTTATGAGTCAAAAATAGGGGTTTTGGGATATTCTTTTTGGGCCCAGATTTTCTATAAGTGCTACAGTACTTCTTGGGGCGCACTTGATAAAATTTGTTCGATCGGATATTTTAAACATGCTAGTTCATAGTATTTACATTATATCTGCGACCGTGAATGTCACTTGATCGGTAAATCCAGTCTATCTGCTATAGCCCTTTTAGATGGATTTGCGAACGTGACATTCATGTTGATGTTCTGTGTTGTGCTGTGTTGTTGCGGATCGGTCGTGGGGGACAGCCTGGATGCAATGTTAGTACAGTTCTGTTTTATATGTACATTTGATATTACGGGGCGAGCGTCCGACATGTGGACTGCCGTGACTGCCTGTTTGTATTATTCTTTTGGGGCATGACCAGGTTACGGTCGATGTACCCGTTGTATGTATATTTTACTTTCTGTACTAAGATTACCCCGCGGAGGGGTGCACAGATAGCCGGGTTCTAGATGGCAACAAGCCCGCATCTCATGGCGTTGAGACGGAAGGGGCTTTACTCTAGAATTGGCAGGGCTATTCGCCGCACTCGTAGGGGTCTAGGTTTTCATTGCACAGGCTATCCACACGACCAGGGGAACGCCGGGTTTCAGCGGCTCTGTGAAACCCGGGGATCCCAGATATCTATATTGTTCTGTGATGCTGTACTTTTCTGTGCTGCTGCATTTTTATCACGCCTTGAGCGAAAATTATATATTGTATATATACTAGTAGATGTTGTATATGTTTTGCATCCGTGCTAGTCCAGTCCCCGCTCTGTCGTTAGTTAGCTAACCTAACGGGTGATGACGGGACCCAGTGGCGAATGCGGATGGCATATACGTACATCAGTATATTTTCGTTCTTTGTGGTGTGATCAATTGATGGGACTGCGTTGATTCGGATCAATGCAAGATAAACAAACCTAATTGATGTTGTTGGAACACTTTTTCAAAAAGATGTTATTGCAAGGGCGTTCTCTTTTGTTTTGCATCGTGGTATTCAGTTGGAATATCCTGCTCCTCAGTCGATGAGGTAAAGGCCGAGATCCCTTCACCGGGAGTGACCCCTTAGACAAAAGTTTGCGTCAGGGAAATAACTTCACTATAGCCGATTACTTTTGCTTTGCATCATGGTATTCAGTTGGAATATCCTGCACCTCATTCTACGGGGAAAGAGCCGAGATCCCTTCACCGGGAGTGACCTCTTTAACAAAGGTTTTCATCACTAGAATTTTTAAAAAGCTATCAGTTCCTTCAACGATATCAAGTTCATTACGTTAAAGGTTTTTGCCAGAAACCATTCGTAGCCCTCCGTCGTTTCATATGGATGGTCAATAGTATTCAAGCTGTGTATGTTGGCCAAAGTCAAGGCACAGTGTTTGGTAGCTATTGGGTATTCATATACAGCATAGATAGATGCGTTGGTTTGGGACAGTCGTACTGCCATTTTGGCCAAAGTCAAGGGTAGGTACGGGTGGGTTCAAATTAACCTGGATAATGACGGGTAGAACTTGACATGTGACTTATGATATGTTAGCCAAAGTCAAGGTCATAAGAGCATGGGGTAAAAATCCACATCGGGAGTTTCAAAAGAACTGAAACTTGCCAGATTTGCGCATACCTTCTGGAGTGAGATAGCGTGAGCGGATTCCGTCACGTTATCATGCGATGATAGTTGGATCCCGATTCCCACTGATGAGTTGGTTTACTCCTCGGGTGATCCCGGCTAATTCTTCTTTCAGGCTTGGGGAAGAATTTGACGTTACAGTGGGAGGTTTCCAGATTAGATAAAGTGATAACCATTCTGATCTAGGTTAGAGTGCACGCTGAGTGTTTATTTTCTCTCTCTCTTTGGCAGCGACCATTGACCCGACCGTAGACTATGACTCAGTGACCAAGTTGACCGAACCTTCTTAACACTGGCTTTTGGATTGTCAGAGTTGCAAACCTCATTGCCACTCCTACTTTTACCCTTTTCTCCAGGACACCCCGTATTACTACGAACATCCACTTCCATTGGACAAAACCATCGTATGGTTATATACGAACTCGAAGGGATTTATTCGAGGATGGTTTCCGGTTCTGGAGAAAACGGATAGGATTATTCAGTTGTCTTTTCATTTTACCTTCTCTCAAGTTGTGAGTACTCCTTGGTTTAGGAGATAGTACACCTATTACGCAAATTGGATAGTCTTCTTCCAAACCATAGGCAGGTGCCGACCGGTAGGGAATGAAGAAAACCAATTAGCCTAAACGGTGTACATAAGGTATTAAGTTATGACAAAGTAAGGGATTAGTGAGAGGGCAATGAAAATTGCGACTGCTATTCACGACCAAACCAAGAATTCTTCGCCAATCCTAAATCACCTTTGTATTTCTCCAGGACACTCTGTATCATTACGAAGATCCCAGTTTATTGGATAATCCATCGTATGGTTATATACGAACTCGAAAGGAACTTGTTCCAGTTCGGGGATGGATCCTGGTTCAGGAGAAATAGGAATAAAGTTCATTCAGGTTGTCTTTTATCTTCACCTTCTCTCGCATTGCGAGTGCTCCTAGGATTAGGACAGTACACCCATTATTCTTATTGGATAGTCTTCTTCCAAACCATAGGCTGGTGCCGAACGGTAGGGAAGGAAGAAAACCATTTGGCCTAAAAGGGTGTGCAGATGGTAATGACTAAAGACATATAAAGGGATTTAGAGAGGTGGCAAAGAATTACACGGTTACAGTTATGAATCTGGATAATGGAAGAGGCATTACTAGGAATACCAGGATACCCCATCGAAACATTTCAATGTTTCAGTTTCACTGTGTACTGTTAAAAGAAAACTGATTTCCCAATTAGACACTTGCTCCAGGGTATGTATTTACCAGGTATGATTCTCACATCTGTATGGTTTTACAGATGATGAGTGGGAGTAAGTTATTGGGAATTAGGTGATCATCCTCATTATATCGGGATTCGTTGTAATTGGTGATATTTGAGGAAGTCACCTGGGTTGTTTGCCGGTCGGCGAATATTTGGTTTTGAATATCCGTTGTTATGCACCAATTTCAAATTGATATATCTGTACGTCTATTTTTATAGAGTGAGATATACTTTTCTGAAATTATGTTTATGACATTTACCTATATCAGTGGATGGTTAGGTAAGGAGCATTGAACAGCGGTGTAATTCTTCTTAACCATAAGTACAGTTTTCAACCTACGACACACAGTGAATGAGTCATTTGACTCAAGGGACTTATACAGAGTATTGTATGTTGTCCAGTGTCCATTAGGACAGAGGGGTAGGTCCTCATACTATATTCTGTTTACTTTTAACTTCCCTAGTTCTTAGACATGTGTTTCGTAGAAACACAGGGTCTAAGTTTTGAGGAGTTATAGGTATAAGAATAAAATAGAGAACCAGGTATTGCAAGTATCGGAATTCTTCAAGGTGATCGAAGATGTAGATACTTGTGTATGGTATTCAGTTGATAGTAATGTTTAAGAGATCTTGCTTCTCTTTCAGGTTACTCATAATTGGAAGTATTCCTAAGTTGAGTAACGCTGATCGGCCTATCTCCATTTACTTGACGTGCACTGGAGACAGCTGCATGATTTGAATCTGGTTCAATTAAATCAGTGCCTCTGTTTCTATAATGGATATAGAACGGTTCATATCTTGACATTGTTAAGATACGGGGAGTTGTCCGGCTTATGCTTAAAACCAGACTCCAGATAACTCAATGCACGTTTCTGTAATGGCTGTTTGTGGGTTGACCCAGGCTATGACGAGGGTTCATTTTCTACCATCTGGAAGATCAATAGTGATATTGTTCTTGACTCGCCACAGTTTTAATAAAAATGCATTCTTTTCAGAAAACAGTAGTGGAGTATGGTAGAACTGGAAGTGATTCCAGAACCGCAAACGATTACTGAAGATTTGATAAGAACCTAAAGATTCAATCTGGTTTGACATTCCATTGGCCACTCCGCAGATATGGTGGGTAACCTCAGGCACCCGAGAGGTACTTCGGTATGCTCAAGGACGGTGGCAGGGAGGTTCTTGTTTACCCAGACTTGCCATTGCTGTTGTTCCAGACTGTGAGACCCGGCAGGAGGATGAGTATAGCGTCGTTCTGAACTAGCTTTAGAAGTGTACGTCTATATGACTCTGCCAGAGGGTTGTCATAGTCAGTGGGAGCAGCGGAAGCATTGGTGGACATCAGGCTTATATCTATTTATAGACTAGAGCAAATATAGCGGAGATAGACCATCTATTTCTGATGTGACAGTCATAGGTTTGACTTCATCAGAATAGGGGATGGATCTGTTAAGAAGGTAGTAGGGTGAGATGTCCGGGTATTTGATGACATACACAGAGTAGGAAGTAATATTCCTATACTACAATCGGTTATACTTTGGTCGTCACACAGTGGTTTCTCCATATAGGAATTGGATCTTGTATCGTACATTCTGGTTACTAGATCTATGGTTTTAGATCTAGATTTGGGTGGTTTCCCAATCTGGGTACTTAGACAGCATTCTATGAGTATTTAGAATGGACGACTCCTAGCACGGTAGTGTACCTGCAGGTAGTGGAGTCACCCTCTCTAAAAGTGTCTTACAGACTAAAGGGGAGAGGGATATGCATGATTGGCAGATCACTTGCTTAGGCAATTGAGTTAATCATGAGATATCAAGTACCACACCAGCTGTTGTTCTTGCAGTAGGTGCAATAAGTTGATATTCATCCAATCCTGGAGAAACAATCGGAAGCAGTTTTAGAACATAAGTTAATGTTCTAGGGATATGATAACGGCAGCCTCCTTCGGGAGACGGTTATCATTCCCGGCTTCCAAGGTGACCTGGATGGCAGAGTGGCTGTCAGAGTTATAGTTTTCCCTCTGACGAGGGGCAGTAGTTTGGACAGCTGGTCCAAGCAGATACTGAGGGAAGGCATGGTGCAGGACACTGATTAAGTTCAGTTGTCGATACAGTCTAAGAAGTTTGGATTTGGAGTTCATTTATGAGCTGGGTCCCATCAGACATCCAGACACATTCTAAGACAGGTATTGCTCATTTCGAGAGATGGCTTTCTCCGCGAACTTGAGATAAAGAGAGACATAGAAAGAAACACCAGAGCGGATCCACTCACTGAGACTATTCCTCGAACGCAATAGTTTCACAAACGAGCTTTGTGAGACTGACTAGTAGAGGAGTTGGGTGTTCGGTATCACACGGGCTGTGAGTATGCGGCATCGCAATAATTAGCCTTGAGTGCAAGTGGGAGATTGTTGGATATAGTGCCCTCAGAGTCAATTATTGGAATACAGGCACATGATTGCAATGATTGAGGGAGGACCTATGCCTGTAGGACAGTCTTACTCGAGATGATAGTATGCTATCTGGTTTATCTTTGTCATCGTGTACTGCTTTAGGTGACCTTACGAGTCGCTATTGCACGTTGATAGAGCCCCTAGGATTCTTGCTTAACGGCCAGCAGTATGAGGGCGATCATATAAGTGAGAGCTGGAGTCTATAAGCACATCCTTAAAAGGTCCCTAGTCGTGGGAGTTTCGAGACAGGGCATCGATTCTCCAGAGTAGACTAGTGTATACAGTCGAGACCCCGACGAGGGGTGGTGGCCGGTCTCACAAGCCACTGGTGTAAGTTGGTTCACCTAAGATGTATACAGGTGCTCATTGGGTTATGAGTACACCGGACAGGACTCGCCGGGAACCTGCTAGTTGGGATTATACCAGACGTCAGATAGCAGTTCCCAGGTGACATGTGTACAGGTTAGTTCATCGACCTGAGATCGTCATTTGTCTCGTGTGAGTTCCCACTGTGCTTTGATTACTACCCTACCACGGCTCAAAGGAGTCATGCAAACAGGTTTTAGTTGGGTACAGTCCCGAGCCACATGGAGGCAGTGAGTGGATCTGCAGGGGTTCGTCTCTCCCGGTATTGGGGGTGAGGTCGCGCTGTGTCTAGGAGAGCCAGAACATGAAAAGTCCTTGGCCAAGGCAGGAGATTTGCTGGTAGGTATTCCAGTAGTATCTCAGGGTGTTCTGGGCTGTACTCCGACACGACATGTACCGCTATTGGGGGTTTGACTTTTACCAACCCCCTAGGCCCGCCATGCGACGCTCATAGGCGAACGGACCGGACTGTACGGATATTGTCACTGACAGGCTCAGTAGGGTGTCAGGATGAGTTCGCTCATCGACGTCCCTTTTGGTCAATACCTGGTAGCCCGTCACGTATTGGCTTATACCTCTGACGTGCTAGTGGTTAAATCCACAGCCATAGTATTGACGAGTCTTTAGAGTCCACCACATACAGTTACTCAAGTTTCGGGCGAAACGCTGTAGAGGCCGTATGGTGATATGGCAGGGTTCGATCAGATACGTGCGGTATTGCACGGATCGTGATCGGACGGTTTTTACTAGCCGGCTTTGGCTTAAGCCGGATCCTAGTATTTGATAGTGTAGATTTTGTCTCTTTGCATTTATGTTCAGTGGGAATACAAATGCTGGCAGGTATTTGCAGTAGCGGGGTTTTCCTGTAATTTATTACGGGATCAGTTTTCTAAAGTTGCCAGTTTGCATTCCGTTCCGGCCGGTTTTCTATTATTCCTTCACGGCCAAACTTTTCGTTGGAGGGGGTTATTTGCAAGTTTGCAATTAACTTACTTGTGAGGGGCTTTCTTGCATTTGTGGCTTTATGATGAGACTAGCATCATGATGAGATTCTATTCTAGTCTTTTTCATTGCTTTTCTTGTGATGGTTGTTTGATTTGATGAGAAAAGAAATAGTGTGACCATTATCATCTTAGCTTATTCTTTTTCTCCTCTTGTTAAGATTTCATATTTTTTCCACCCACTATAAGAGGGGCCGGCGACATCCTAAGGGAGAGTTGGAGAAATTCATTTGGTGGGGAAAATCATCATCTCATTTTGGTTTGCTTCAAAAATCCCTCACTACTCTCAAAAGTTCTTCTTGCTCCTCCACATCCATACATGGCAACTTCAAACCCTCAAAGAGACAATGGCTTCTACACTATTCTACAGCATCCCTTGGACGCGTCGGCTTGCCAACTTCGCGTCCGAGTTGCCTCGGTCCAGAGGCAGGAGCCCGTATACGAGCCCGGCTACGTGGTGCCTTTCCGACGAGGAGTTGACGGACGGAGATTCCGCGGGAGATTGGAGTGGAGACGAAGACCGAAGGACACGGATCGCTTGGTATACATCTCCACTCTTATTTTAGTTTTCTAGTCGCTAGGTTAATGGCCCGATCCGGGTGATAAGTGCGCGGTGGTGCCGGTTCAATAGTTTTTTGAAAGTTTTTGTTTCCGCGTTTCCGGCATCGGATCGACGGCCAGGGCTCCCCCGCGGACTTACAATATCCGTACAGTCCTGTCCGTTCGTCTATGAGCATCGCATGGCGGGCCTAAGGGGTTGGTAAAAGTCAGACCCCCAAAAGCTGTACAAGTCGTGTCGGAGTGTTGCCCAGAACACCCTGAGATACTACTGGAATACCTACCAGTAAATCTCCTGCCTTGGCCAAGAACTTCATGTAATGGCTCTCCTAGACACAGCGCGACCTCACCCACAATACCGGGAGAGACGAACCCGTGAAGATCCGCTCACTGCCTCCATGTGGCTCGGGACTGTATCCAACTAAAACCTGTTTGCACGTCTCCTTTGAGCGTGATAGGGTAGTAATCAAAGTACAGTGGGAACTCACACGAGACAAATGACGATCCTCAGGTCGATGAACTAACCTGTACACATGTCACCAGGGAACTGCTATCTGACGTCAGGTATAAGACCAACTAGCATGTTCCCGGCGAGTCCTGTCCGGTGTACTCATAACCCAATGAGCACCTGTATACATCTTAGGTGAACCAACTGACACCAGTGGCTTGTGAGACCGGCCACCGCCCCCCGTCGGGGTCTCGACTGTATACACTAGTCTACTCTGGAGTATCGATGCCCTGTCTCGAAACTCCCACGACTAGGGACCTTTTAAGGATGTGCTTATAGACTACCAGCTCCGACATATATGATCGCCCTCATACTGCTGGCAGTCAAGCATGAATCCTAGGGGCTCTATCAACGTGCAATAGTGACCTGTAAGGTCACCTAAAGCAGTACACGATGATAAAGGTAAACCAGATAGCATACTATCAACTTGAGTAAGACTGTCCTACCGAGTAGGTCCTCCCTCAATCATTGCAATCACGTGCCTGTGATCCAATAATTGACTCTGAGGGCACTATCTCCAACAATCTCCTACTTGCACTCAAGGCTAATTATTGCGATGTCGCATACTCACAGCCCGTATGATACCGAACACCCAACTCCTCTACTAGTCAGTCTCACAAAACCTGTTTGCGAAACTATTGCGTTCGGATTAGCCTCAGTGAGTGGATCCGCCTTGATGTTTCTTTCTATGTCTCTCTTAATCTCAAGTTCACGGAGAAACCCATCTCCCGAAATGAGCAATACCTGTCTTAGAATGTGTCTGGATGTCTGATAGGACCTAGCTTATAAATGAACTCCAAATCTTAACTTCTTAGACTGTATCATCAACTGAACTTAATCAGTATCCTGCGCCATGCCTCCCTCAGTATTGCATTGGACCACCTGTCCAAAATACTGCCCCTCGTCAGAAGAAAAACTATAACTCTGACAACCTCCTTGTCGTCCAGGTCACCTAGGAAGCCTGGAATGATAACTGTCTCCCGAATGGGGCTGTCGTTATCATATCCCTAGAACATCCACTTATGTTCTAAAACTGCTTCCGACTGTTTCTCCAAGATTGGATTAATGCCAACTTATTGCATCTAGTGCAAGAACAACATCTGGTGTGGTACTTGACATCTTATGATTGACTCAATTGCCTGAGCAAGTGATCTGCCAATCATGCACATCCCTCTCCCCTTTAGTCTGTAAGACACCTTTAGAGAGAGTGACTCCATTACCGTGCCAGGAGTCGTCCATTCTAAAGTATCTGTAGAATGCAGTCTAAGTACCCTGATTGCGAAACCACCCAAATCTAGATCTAAAACCGTAGATCAAGTAACCAGTATGTCTGATATAATGTCAAAGTCCCATGTGGAGAAACCACTGTGTGATGACCAAAGTATAACCGATCGTAGTATAGGAATATCACTTCCTACTCTGTGTATGTCATCCAAATACCAGGACATCACACCCTAATACCTTCTTAACAGATCCATCCCCTATTCTGACGAAGTCAAACCTATGACTGTCATCTCAGAAATAGATGATCTATCTCCGCTATATATGCTTTAGTCTATAAATAGACACATGCCACTTATCCACCAATGCTTCCGCTGCTCCCACTGACCACGACAACCCTTTGGCAATGTCATATAGATGTACACTTCTAAAGCCAGTTTAGAACGACGCTATATTCATCCTCCCGCCGGGTCTCGCAGTCTGGAACAACAGCAATGGCAAGTGTGGGTAAACAAGAACCTCCCTGTCACCGTCCTTGAGGCTACCGGAGTACCTCTCGGGTGCCTGAGGTTACCCACCTTATCTACGGAGTGGCCAATGGAATGTCAAGCCAGATTGAATCTTTAGGTTCCTATGAAATCTTCAGTAATCGTTTGTGGTTCTGGAATCACTTCCAGCTCTACCATACTCCCACTACTGTTTTCTGAAAAAAATCCATTTTTATTAAAACTGTGGCGAGTCTAGAACAATATCCCTATTGATCTTCCAGATGGTAGAATGCCAACCCTCATCATAGCCTGGGTCAACCCACAAACAGCCATTATAGAAAACGTGCCTAGAGTTATCCAGAGTCTGGTTTTAAGCATAAGCCGGACAACTCCCCGTACCTTAACATCGTTAAGATATGAACTGGTTCTATATCCAATATAGAACCAGAGGCACTGATTTAATTGAACCAGATTCAAATCATGCAGCTGTCTCCAGTGCATGTCATCTAAATGGAAAGAGGCCGATCAGCATTACTCAACTTAGGAGTGCTTCCAATTATGAGTAACCTGAAAGAGAAGCAAGTTCTCTAAAACATTACTATCAACTGAACACCATACACAAGTATCTACATCTTCGATCACTTTGAAGAATCCCAATACTTTCAATACCTGGTTCTCTACTTTATTCATATACATATAACTTCTCAAAATTCGGACCCTGTGTTTCAACGAAACACCTGTCTAAAAACTAGAGAAGTCATAAGTAAACCGAATATAGTACGAGGACCATCCCCTCTGTCCTAATGGACACTGAACAACATACAATACTCTGTATAAGTCCCTTGAGTCTGATAACTCATTCCCTGTGTGTCGTAGGTTGAAAACTGTACTTATGGTTAAGAAGAATTACACCGCTGTTTAATGCTCCTTACCTAACCATCCACTGATATAGGTAAATGTCATAGACATAATTTAAAAAAGGTATATCTCACTCTATAAAAATAGAGGTACAGATATATCAATTTGAAATTAGTGCATAACATCGGATATTCAAAACCAAATATTTGCCGTCCGGCAACCAACCCAGGTGACTTCCTCAAATATCATCGATTACAACGGATCCCAACATAATGAGGATGATCGCCCAATTCCCAATAACTTACTCCTACTCAATATCTGTAAAACCATACAGATGTGAGAATCATACCTGGTAAATACATACCCTGGAGTAAGTATCTAATCGGGAAATCAGTTTTCCTTTAACAGTACACAGTGAAACTGAAACATTGAAATGTTTCGATGGGATATCCCGGTATTCCTAGTAATGCCTCTTCCATTATCCAGATTCACAACTGTAACCGTGTAATTCTTTGCCATCTTTCCAAATCCCTTTCTATGTCTTTAGTCATTACCTTCTGTACACCCCTTTAGACCAAATGATTTTCTTCCTTCCCTACCGTTCGGCACCAGCCTATGGTTTGGAAGAAGACTATCCAATAAGCATAATGGGTGTACTGTCCTAATCCTAAGAGCACTCGCAATGTGAGAGAAGGTGAAGATAAAAGACAACCGAATAAACTTTATTCATATTTCTCCTGAACCAGAATCCATCCCCGAACTGGAACAAGTTCCTTTCGAGTTCGTATATAACTATACGATGGAGTATCCAATAAACTGTGGATCTTCGTAGTGATACGGAGTGTTCTGGAGAAATACAAAGGTGATTTAGGATTGGCGAAGAAATACTTGGTTTGGTCATGAATAGCAGTCGCAATTTATTTTGCCCTCTTACTAATCCCTTGTTATGTCTTTACTTAATACCTTATGTACACCATCGTTAGGCTAATTGGTTTTCTTCATTCCCTACCGGTCGGCACCAGCCTAAGGTTTAGAAGAAGACTATCCAATTTGCGTAATAGGTGTACTATCTCCTAAACTAAGGAGTACTCTCAACCTGAAAAAAGGTAAAAGGAAAAGACAACTGAATAGTACTATCCGTTTTCTCCAGAACCGGAAACCATCCTCGAATAAATTCCTTCGAGTTCGTATATAACCATACGATGGTTTTGTCCAATGGAAGTGGACGTTCTTAGTAACACGGGGTGTCGTGGAGAAAAGGGTAAAAGTAGGAGTGGCAACGAGGTTTGCAACTCTGACAATCCAAAAGCCGGTGTTTAAGAAGGTTCGGTTAATTTTGGTCACTGAGTCATAGTCTTAGGGTCGGGTCATGGTCGCTGCCAAAGAGAGAGAGAAAAGAAACACTCAGCGTGCACTCTAACTTAGATCAGAATGATTACCAATTTATCTATTCAGGAAACCTCCCACTGTAACCTCAAATTCTCCTCCAAACCTGAAAGAAGAATTAGTCGGGGTCACCCGAGGAGTAAACCAACTCATCAGTGGGAATCGGGATCCAACTATAATCGCATGATAACGTGACAGAATCCGCTCACGTCATCACACTCCAGAAGGTATGCGCATATCTGGCAAGTTTCAGTTTCCTTAGAAACTCCCGATGTGATTTCTGCCCCATGCTCTTATGACCTTGACTTTAGCCAACATATCATAAGTCACATGTCAAGTTGTACCCGTCATTCTCCAGGTTAATTTGAGCCCACCCGTACATACCCTTGACTTTGGCCAAAATAGTAGTACGACTGCCCCAAACCAACGCATCTATCTATGCTGTATATGAATACCCAATAGCTACCAATCACTGTTCCTTGACTTTGGCCAACATACACAGCTTGAATACTATTGACCACCCATATGAAACGACGGAAGGCTACGAATGGTTTCTGGCGAAAACCTTTAACGTAATGAACTTGATATCGTTGAAGGAACCAGATAGCTTTTTGAAAATATAGTGACGAAAACCTTTGCTAAAGAGGTCACTCCCGGTGAAGGGACCTCGGCTCTTTCCCCGTAGAATGAGGTGCAGGATATTCCAATTGAATACCACTGTGCAAAGAAAAATTAATCGGCTATAGTGAAGTTAATGCCCTGACGCAAACTTCTGTCCAAGGGGTCACTCCCGGTGAAGGGATCTCGGCCCTTGCCTCGTCGACTGAGGAGCAGGATATTCTAACTGAATACCACGATGCTAAACAAAAGAGAACGTCCTTGCAATAACAGCTTTTTGAAAAGTGTTCCAACAACATCAGAATAGGTTTGTTTTTAACTTGCATTGATCCGAATCCACGCAGTCCCATCAATTGATCACACCAATAAAGAACGAAAATAATGATGTACGTATATGCCATCCGCATTCGCCACTGGGTCCCGTCATTACCCGTTAGGTTACTTAACTAACGACAGAGCGGGGAGTGGACTAGCGCGGATGCAAAACATATACAACATCTACTAGTATATATACCAATATATAATATTTCGCTCAAAGCGTGAAAAATGCAACATCACAGAAATGTACAGCATCACAGAACAATATAGATATCTGGGATCCTCGGGTTTCATAGAGCCGCTACTGAAACCCGACGTTCCCCTGGTCGTGTGGATAGCCTGTGCAATGAAATCCTAGACCCCTACAGGCGCGGCAAGTTACCCGGCAAAAACCTGAAGGGAGGCAGCCCCCTTCAGCAACGTGAATGGTCCACCCGGCACTTCACGGAATCCGGTAACTTGGGCACCCCTCCTGGGTCAACCTGTACCCCCTACGAGTGCGGCGAATAGCCCGCAATTCTAGAGTGAAGCCCCCTCCATCTCAATGCCATGAGATGCGGGCCCGTTGCCCTCTAGAACCCGGCTATCCGTGCACCCCACCTTTGGGTAATCCTAGTACAGAAAGTAAAAATATACATACAACGGGTACATCGACCTCGACCTGGTCGTGCCCCAAAAGAATAATATACAATCGGGCAGTGACGGTAGTCCACATGTCGGACGCTCGCCCCGCAATATCAAATGTACATAATACAACAAAAACTATACTAGCATTGCATCCAGGCTATCCCCCACGACCAATCCGCAACATCACAGCACAACACAGAACATCAACGTGAATGTCACGTTCGCAAATCCGTATAACCGGGCTATAGCAGTTAAACAGGATTTACAGATCGATTGACATTCACGGTGGCAGATATAATGTAAATACTGTGAACTAATGTGTCTAAATTATTCGATCGATCAAATTTTACCAAGTGGGCCCCAAGCAGTACTGTAGCACTCAAAGAAATCTGGGCCCAAAAAATAACATTCCAAAAACCCTATTTTACACTCAGGAGCTCTCTGTAAAATTTTGGGGCCATGAACAGTCAAGATTGTGGCGGAACCGCGGCCCAAGCATGGGTTTGGCCGCGGTTCCGCGGTGGAAAAGTGGGATCATGCAACCAAAATTTCACAGAATGCTTATAATGCCCTTAATGTACTTCTGCAACACACTGAAAATTTTTTGTAGCCAAACACAATTCGACAGAAAACTGATGTGCATGATATCGGGTTTTCGGAAAATCCGTTCGATCGAAATGTAAACACATTAGGCAAAGCTAGACTAGGTTAATGGCGAGGCTCTGATACCACTGTAAGTGCACGGCGGCGCCCCGGCCGTCGATTTTACGCCGGAATGCGGAAGCGATGCTTTTCTTTAACTTTTTAAACTGGCACCACCGCGCACTATAAACCCGGATCGTGCCATTAATCTAGTCCTAGCAATCTAGAGAAAGGGGTAAAGAGATATACCGAGCGATCCGTGTCCTTCGGTCTTCTCGTCGTCGTCCTGATCTCCCCGCGGAATCTCCGGTCTCCACAATGTCGCCGGAAGGGCACCACATCCCCGGCTTCTTTTACGGGCTCCCACCTCTGGACCGAGGCAACTCGGGCACGAAGTTGGCGAGTCGACGTGCCCAAGATTTGCTGTAGAATATAGTGTAGAAAGCTATGTCTCATTTTGGGGTATTGGAAGTTGCCTTTGGTGGAGGAAATGAACTTAGACTTTTGGAGATGAAACTTGGGATTTTTGTGAAGCCAAAAGACCAAAAATCCCACTTGCAAAATTTGGACAGTCCGATCAAAGAATTGGCCGGCCATGGCATGGTGAAGAGAAGAGTATATGAGAGAGGGAGTGAGTGTATGTATCAAAAATAGAGTGAACCTCATAATGCAAGAGAGAGAGAAGAAAGTTATCATGATGAATCATGATCACTAACTTAAAACCACACTCAACAACAACCATCATGACACCACAAGTCAAGCCATGATGACTAAAGAAAGTCAAGTGATCATGACACAAGAAAATGCAAAGACAACCCTCCACAAAGCTAATTTGCACAAATGCAAATATGCCCTCCTCCACCAACTTTCAGCCAATGAAAGATACAAAGAAATATGGCCGAAACGGAAAGCAAACTGGCAATACCAGAAAACTGGTCCCGTAATAAATTACAGGAAAACCCCGCTGCTGTATATACAT
The DNA here is from genome assembly GCA_030015575.1 of Agapanthus africanus. Lineage (NCBI taxonomy): Eukaryota > Viridiplantae > Streptophyta > Magnoliopsida > Asparagales > Amaryllidaceae > Agapanthus > Agapanthus africanus. The sequence continues at coordinate 318,189,659 of CM057340.1, read as the reverse complement.
ACCCGCATTTGTATTCCGACCGAAATACAAATGCAATGAGACAAAATCTACACTGTACTATACTAGGATCTGGCTTAAACCAAAGCCGGCTAGTAATATCCGTCCGATCCAGATCCATGCAATACCGCACGTATCTGATCGAACCCTGCCATATATCCATACGGCCTCTAGTACTAACCGTCCGATCCTGATCCGTACAATACCGCACGTATCTGATCGAACCCTGCCATATCTCCATACTGCCTCTACAGCGTTTCGCCCGAAACTTGAGTAACAGTTTGTGGGGGACTCTAAAGACTCGTCAATACTATGGCTGTGGATTTAACCACTAGCACATCAGAGGTGTTAGCCATACGTGACGGGCTACCAGCTATTGACCAAAAGGGATGTCGATGAGCGAACTCATCCTGACACCCTACTGAGCCTGTCAGTGACAATATCCGTACAGTTCGGTCCGTTCGTCTATGAGAATCGCATGGCGGGCCTAGGGGGTTGGTAAAAGTCAGACCCCCAAAAGCGATACAAGTCGTGTCGGAGTGTAGCCCAGAACACCCTGAGATACTACTGGAATACCTACCAGTAAATCTCCTGCCTTGGCCAAGAACTTCATGTAATGGCTCTCCTAGACACAGCGCGACCTCACCCCCAATACCGGGAGAGACGAACCCCTGAAGATCCGCTCACTGCCTCCTTGTGGCTCGGGACTGTACCAAACTGAAACCTGTTTGCACGTCTCCTTTGAGCGTGGTAGGGTAGTAATCAAAGTACAGTGGGAACTCACACGAGACAAATGACGATCCTCAGGTCGATGAACTAACCTGTACACATGTCACCAGTGAACTGCTATCTGACGTCAGGTATAAGACCAACTAGCATGTTCCCGGCGAGTCCTGTCCGGTGTACTCATAACCCAATGAGCACCTGTATACATCTTAGGTGAACCAACTGACACCAGTGGCTTGTGAGACCGGCCACCGCCCCTCGTCGGGGTCTCGACTGTATACACTAGTTTACTTTGGAGTATCGATGCCCTGTTGTTAGTTATGTATATGCCCTAGAGGCCATTGTTGTACATATGATGTATATTATAATGGATGCTTGGATATATATAGAGATGACTTTCTTGCTCGTCATGATAGTATGCTATTTGGTTTCACTTTATCTTAACATATTGACTTGTATTGGTTTACTGTTTTACTCTCACATGTTGATAAAGCCCTTAGGATCTGTACTCGACTACTGGGACTATGATGAGATCATACTAGTGGGGCCTTGGTAGTCGATGAGTATATCCTATAACTGTTTCTAGTCGAGGGTATATCGAGACAGGGCATCGATACACCAGAGTAGACTAGCGTATACGCATCTTGACCCATATGATAGGCGATGGATGATCCCATATCCATCGGTGTTGGACATCAAGGATGGTATACGGGTGCTCAGTAGAGACTGGGTACACTGGACGGACTCGCCGAGAACTCCCAGATGGTGCTATACCACACGTCAGATGGCAGTTCTCCGGTGACACTGGTACAGGGTAGTCTGTAGACCCGAGATCGTCATAGAGTCTTGTGTGATTCCCACTGTGCTTTGATTTCCACCTTACCACGTCCAAGAGGGCGTGCAAAACGGTGGCTTTTGGGTACAGTCCCGAATCACATGGAGGCAATGAGCGATAGGAGGGGATTCGTCTCTCCCGGTATAGGGAGTTGATGTTGTGCTATGTTCTATTGGCTATAACTGGAAGTCCCTGGCCAGGGCTGATATAGAGATTTACTGGTAAGTGTTACTAGTAGTTTCTCGACCCGTTATGAGCCACACATCGACACGACTTATCGGTTACTGGGGTCTGACGTATACCACCCCTAGACTCGATATGAGACATATCAGACGAACAGACTGGACTGTACGGGAGTGTTACTGGTTGGATTCACAGGAGAATGCACTAGCTTGTTGATCTTATGATCGCTCAATACCTGGGTGGCTGTTACGTTTAGCTGACCGCTTGCAGCTTGTGGGTGTTTGATATGATCATCACCTGCTACCGGCGTATTGACGATTCTTTAGAGTCCTACACAGAGGTTTCTTGGCTCAGGCGAAACGGAGTAGTGGCGCATATGTGATATGCGCAGGAACGAGAATAATGCGATATGGGATACCGTATTATATTCTCGCGATATATGGATATGAACCGGGTCATCGGATCAAGTGTTGATTCGATGAATCGGTACATGATATATTAGTCGGTTATATTCGATATAGCCGGATCGTCGGATCAAGTGTTGATTCGATGATTTAATGTATAATAATATATATGATATATTATTACATTATCTAATATTGGCTCGCTTTATTATTTCATTTTCTCAGTGGATAATACATTGATATATATGCGATATATGTTAATTGTATTATTTTCTTTTGTTGCAAATATATAATATATATGTGATATATATTATTGTGACATGATATGATTAATTGTTAAACATGTTTAAGGATGATTAATTGAGGTTAAGGTTTGATTAGGGTTGGATGCTTCAAGTTCCTTCTAGAAGCTTTCTTCTTTTGTCATTCTTAAGATATTTAGAATGACACATTCTTTTAACCTAACCAAACCCTAACCCTAGTTGTTTCTCTACACAATCTTATCCACTCATCCTTGACCATGGTTAATATTCAATCATATGGTTTATATTCTATTCATCACAAAAGAAAAAATATATGATTATCTTTTCATTATCATCTTCTTCCTTCTTCAAGAAAGCTTGCTAGTTTTTCTTTAAGTGATGAAATAAAATGAGAAAATGATTTAAAAAGAAAGCAAAATTACTACTCTCTCATCCTCATCTCATCTAGCCCATGGGATTAGTGTGTTCTTCTCTTTTGAGTGAGAAAGCTTGAGTCGTAGCAACTTCAAGGTAGATCATCGGAGATTTGGAATACTTCGAGCTAGCATGGATCGTTCGAGTCGTGGAGCCTCTCATGAGTCCGGAAGATCGTGGATCGCGGCAAAGGGACTTCTACTCGGAGCTTGTGAAGTGAAGGAGCGGACTACAAACGTTGTAATTCCTCACACTTAGATAAAAGTTATCATCTTGCATGTTAAACCCTAATAATCTAGCAAAGATCCCGGCTTTGGGTTGTTCGGCACGTCTAAAATTTTATCCGGGCATGTTTGATGCCTTTTGAACCTTCACAAGAGTGCCTAGGAACCCTACAGTGGTATCAGAGCCTAGCTAGAGTATTAGGCGATGTGTTTACGAAGTTAAAACTCCGATCGAACCCGAAACGACGAAACTTGACCCCTCTCTGGAAATTTTTTAAATTTTGGGATTTTTCTGAATTAAAAATATGTAAAAAAATCAGCAGGGAATTCTAAGAATTACCATGAAACACGTGCCCACAATTCCACCAACTTAGCGCGGAACCGCGGCAGGAACATGGTTGTCGCGGCGGTTCCGCGGCCTAATTGTGGGATTGTGACACGTGGCTTCATGGTATAGACCGTAGGTACTTGCCGACTATTCTGGGTATTTTTAATCTGTTTCAGGTGTTTAAAATTCTGGGGTTTGTTTTGTAATAGTAGACTCGATCGGAAATTTTAAATTCGTATTTCTTTCCGGATATTTAGAAACTGTTAAACTATTTGAACGGATATCATTAACTTACTGTTTCCCGGTACGGCAAACTTTCAAGTGTTGAAATTTATTCGGGTTTAAATCTTTCGGAAAAATTGTACAAGTTAAGCGGTGGACCCTCTAGAAGAAAACAAACCTTAACTCGATTATGTGACCGTCTTGAACTGCCTTTTGAACCTTCGGGTTTGGGGCAGTACGGCGTGCCACATGTGAGGCGTTGGCTTGACCCTTCTACGGCTGGATCACTGGTACTTTGACATATTCTGGGATTATTTGAACTCCGCTCAAGAGTTGAGCACTTTGGGAAATTTTGGGTGTTTGATTATCTGTTCGAAAAGTTTAATACTGTCGATTTATCTGGAATGTGATACAATATGTGGAATTCATAGAGTTAGGCATGAAATGCGGAGTATGTGATATTTCGGATTTACGATGTCTAAAGTGATTGTGGGTTCCAAATATTGTAGTTTTACACTTTCTTTTCTGTGACCGTAAGTGTAATATGTGAGATCGCCGGTTTCGTTGCTATATGATTCAACGACAATTGGGATGCGCATATTTACTTACGTTGATGATATGAGATATTATGTGTTGCTGTGATATGTTATATTGGATCGTCGCGTTCTGAATAGCCGGGGGTTTTATGTGAGATGAGGGTTTTTATTTTCATTCATGTAAAATTCATTTGTAATGTAATATTCTTTTATTTGGGGCACTTCCTGGTTGCGGTTGATGTCACCAGTGTATATTATTTACTTTTCCGCATTAGGTAGACCCAAGGAGGGGAGCACAAGTAACCGGGTTCTAGGGTCCAGTGGGAGGCCATCTCGAGGAGTCGAGACCGGGTCTCCTAACCCTAGAATTGGCAGTGTTACTTGCCGCTCTCGTAGGGGTCTTGGGATGTGGGTTTGGCTATTCGTCGCGACCGTGGAATCCGTGTTTTATACAGGCTCGTATTGAAAACACGGACGTCCTAGTATATCCAATATTTCATATATGTTCTTCTGCTGCAATGTTCTGTGATGAGATCATATTACTGCCTGAGACGAATGCTTATACTATATATATATGCTGATATATAAATATTACTGCTTTCATTTCTTCTGTGATGCTTAGGAAGCATAAGCTGATGGGATTTTTATTAATGAGATTAATAAAAGAAAAGAAACCTAAAGATGTTGTAGAATCAAAATTTTATAAAAAAGGGTAGCTACAGTTTTGCTTTGCACAGTGATATATACGATATATCCTGCACCTTATTCGATGAGGAAAGGACCGGGATCCCTTCACCGGGAGTGACTCCTTTAGCAAAACTGGCAGATGCTACAAAACGCGGTTTGTCTTTTGATTGCTTTTAGTGTTTTGCTTTGCACAGCGGTATATATGATATATCCTGCACCTTATTCGATGAGGAAAGGGCCGACGATCCCTTCACCGGGAGTGACCCCTTTAGCGAAACTAAGAAAAGCCTCAAAAACACTCCTTTTGAAAAACTTCACTCGATTCTACGACGATATCAAGTTCATTACGCTCAGGGTTTTCAGAAAAACCTGCGTAGCCCTCCGTCATTTCAGATAAGTAATCTTTAGTATTCGTGCTACGGTAGTTTGGCATGCGTCAAGGCGTAGTGTACGGTAGCTGATTATTACTTATCTGTAGCATGAGATGCGATTGGATTAGGGTATTCGTACGGCGTTGTTTGGCATGCGTCAAGGGTCGTACGGGTGGGTTTAATTCAATCACGAAATGTACGGGTTGAACTTGACTAGTGGACTATAGGTTGTTTGGCATGCGTCAAGGTCATAGCACACTAGGGGTAAAAGTTTTATCGGGAATTTCAAGCGTTGAAATTTGCAATGAGATTGCATACCTTCTATGAGATAGTTGGATCCCGATACCCACTGCGAGTAAGAGTTACTCCTGGGAGAGTTTTACACAGGACAATTAGTCATTCAAGTAGGTGTCTAGAAAAGTGTTAACGAGGTTACGCCTCTGGGAAAACGAGGTTTACTTTAATTAGGTCCGTGCGGGAGCACGGGGAACCTCCCTCAAAGTACCGACACTGATCTGGCTGAAAGATTGACGAAATTGTAGGGTGTAATTAATCCCGGCTAATCTTACCTTTTAAGGGTTTTAAGGTAGATTTGATAAAAAACAGTGGGAGACATCCTGATTAGATAAGATAATAACCAATCTAATCTTGCAAGAGCATACGCTAAAGTGTTTTCTTCTCTCTCTCTCCAGGTAGCGACCATGTCATGCCATAATCAAGATAATAATATGGATGTATTGACTGAACCCAATTATTGTACTGAGCCAGGGAATGTTGGACCCGTTCTTTCTTATAAGAGTTATAAGACTGAACAGGAAATAGAAGAATATCTGGATTCTCACGCCGCCCAAAAGAACATGCATGTTGATGCATCTTCTTCGGGTGTGTTAGTTATTGAGAACTGTTTCTCAGTTCACCCTACGTCCTCGGTATTAGATACAGGATCAGGATCCCACATATGTAAACAGTTACATGGGCTACGTAAAGGTAGAGAACTGGGAAAAGGTGATCATTCCGTTCAAGTAGGGAACGGTGCAAGTATTGTAGCCAAAGCAGTTGGCGAATATCACCTAGTATTACCAAGTCGTAATACACTGATTCTAAATGAGTGCTATTATATACCGAACATGATGTGCAACATTATATCAGTTTCTTTATTGAGTAAAGAGGGATATAATTTTGTAGTACAGGATAATGTTATGAACATATTCCTAGATCAAAAGTTGATTGCATCAGGCTCGTTACATAATGGCATATTCATTCTAAATCAGAATACAGTCCTGAATATACAAAACACACACAAGAGGAAAAGTTCGGATATGAACGAATCCTACTTGTGGCATTGTAGACTTGGTCATATCAATGCGACACGACTGGCTAAGTTACATAAAGATGGTTATTTGAATCCGTTCGAATTATCATCTTATGATACTTGCCATTCATGTCTCAAAGGAAAAATGACCAAAGCTCCGTTTAGTGGACACGGAGAAAGAGTTACCGAACTTTTAGGACTGGTACATAGTGATGTATGCGGTCCCATGTCTACGCATGCGAGGAACGGTTCTTCCTACTTCATTACATTCACTGACGATCTCTCTAGATACGGACATGTGTTCCTGTTGAAACACAAGTCTGAAGCTTTTGAGAAATTCAGAGAATATAAGCACGAAGTAGAGAACCAAACGGGCAAAAGTATTAAGATCCTTCGATCTGATCGAGGAGGAGAATACTTGAGCAATGAGTTCCTAGATTATCTAAAAGAGAATGGGATTCTCTCTCAGCTTACTCCTCCTTATACACCACAACACAACGGTGTATCGGAACGGAGAAATCGCACCCTATTAGATATGGTGCGCTCGATGATGAGTACAGCTGAGTTACCTATTTCTTTTTGGGGGTATGCGCTTGAGACAGCCATAGACCTATTGAATAGAGTTCCTACCAAATCTGTGCCTACCACTCCATATGAGATATGGAAAGGGAAGAGACCACATCTTAATTACATTAAGATATGGGGTTGTCCGGCCTATGTCAAAAGACAAAATCCGGACAAACTCGAGGCAAGATCTGTCTTATGTAAGTTTGTAGGATATCCCAAGAACTCACAAGGGTATATCTTCTACCACCCCGAGGAACAAAAGGTGTTTGTTTCTCGACATGCCACTTTCTTAGAAAAAGGTTTTCTTATGAAACAGAACAGTAGCATTGAGGTAGAACTGGAAGAGGTTCCAGCAGAACAAACTACAATAGATGATTTAGTGGAACCAGAGGATTCAGTAGTACCCGACGAACCCCAGCCTCTCTGCCGATCTAGTAGGGTTTCTCGTCCACCTGAGAGATACTACGGTTTTCTCATTGATGGTGGAAGCGAGGATTGCATCATGGATGATGATGACCCGACTAGTTTCGAACAGGCCATCATGAGTAGTGACTCTGTGAAATGGCTGGATGCAATGCGATCTGAGATGGAATCCATGTACACCAATAAAGTATGGATTTTAGAAAATGCTCCTGAAGGGGTAAAACCCATAGGGAGCAAGTGGATTTTTAAAAAGAAATTTGGTGTAGATGGAAAAGTTGAGACTTTCAAAGCTAGACTTGTAGCAAAGGGTTTTCGTCAACGACCAGGTGTGGATTATGACGAAACCTTTTCTCCAGTGGCTATGCTTAAGTCCATCCGGATCTTACTTGCCATTGCTGCATACCATGACTATGAAATCTGGCAAATGGATGTTAAGACCGCCTTTCTAAACGGTGATTTAGAAGAGAGCGTGTACATGACTCTGCCAGAGGGCTTCGTAGATAGTGGGAGAAGCGGAAAGGTGTGCAAGCTGCTTAAATCCATTTATGGGTTAAAGCAAGCATCGCGGAGTTAGAACATCTGTTTTGATGTTGTAGTCAAAGAGTTTGACTTCATCAAAAATATAGATGAACCTTGTATCTATAAGAAGGTAGCAGAGGGTAAGGTTGTCTTCCTCGTATTGTACGTGGATGACATACTCTTGATAGGAAATGATATTCCTATGCTGCAATCAGTCAAGCTCTTCTTATCACAGAGATTCTCGATGAAAGATCTAGGTGATGCCTCCTGCATATTGGGAATCATGATCTATAGAGATAGATCTAAACGGATACTGGGATTGTCCCAATCCAGGTACATTGACACCATACTAAAGAGGTTTAGTATGGAAGAATCCAAGCGTGGGAACCAACCCACGATCTCTGGACTCACTCTTTCCAAAGAGATGTCTCCCAAGACTGATTTGGAGAGAGCTCGCATGCAAGGGATACCCTATGCTTCAGCAGTAGGCTCTATCATGTATGCGATGCTATGTACCAGACCCGATGTAGCATACTCACTAAGTGTAGTGAGTCGGTATCAAGCAGATCCTGGAGAGAGTCACTGGACAGCTGTGAAGAACATTCTCAAGTACTTACGAAGGACTAAAGAGATGTTCTTGGTGTATGGTAACGGAGAACTCCAGGTGGAGTCCTTTACCGATTCCAGCTTCCAAAGTGATAAGGACGACTCTAAGTCGCATTCGGGTTTTGTCTTTACCCTCAATGGAGGGGCGGTATGTTGGAAAAGTTCCAAACAGGATACCGTTGCAGACTCGACGATGGAGGCTGAATACATCGCTGCCAACGATGCTGTCAAGGAGGCTGTCTGGATAAAGAAGTTCATTAGTGAACTTGGAGTGGTTCCATCCATTGAGCATCCAATACCTCTGTATTGTGATAACAATGGAACTGTGGCATTGGCCAAGGAACCCAGATCCCATCAAAAGTCCAGACATATTCTGAGGCGGTATCACCTGATCAGGGAGATAGTTGATCGCCGGGAGATCGAGGTCAGGAGAGTAGATACGAAGGACAACACTGCGGATCCATTCACGAAGGCTATTCCCCAGATACAGTTTGAGAGATTATTCGGGATGCTAGGTATGAGATACTACAGCAGCTGGCCTTAGTGCAAGTGGGAGTTTGTTAGTTATGTATATGCCCTAGAGGCCATTGTTGTACATATGATGTATATTATAATGGATGCTTGGATATATATAGAGATGACTTTCTTGCTCGTCATGATAGTATGCTATTTGGTTTCACTTTATCTTAACATGTTGACTTGTATTGGTTTACTGTTTTACTCTCACATGTTGTGTCACGTCCCGAAAGTACGGAACATGACCGGCACTTAAACTACGAAACGCCTCGAGGCGTACGTAATCTAAGTAAACCGAAAACCCAGAAATCCAAACCAAGAAAAGTAGTAGAGTGAAGGAAAACCAATTTAAAACAAGTAGTTTTAATAGCATAAGCCGAATTATGCGGTTTTTAAGAATATCAAAATTTACTGAAAATTTCGGCAGAGTCTCCTTTGTAAATACTGGCCCCCAAACGGGATACAACATGAATAGTATACGAAATCAAGAATAAGGCATCCCCAAGCGGGAGCTAGCTCTTCGTCAATCGACGGCCACAACCACACAAGCAATATAATATACAACGCCAACGGCGAGGATCAAAACTCAAAAGGAAACTCAAAACCACCAGAAATATAACGAGCGACTCTAAGGTCGAAAGAAAACAACACCGGTCTCTATCTCAACAAATACATGTTTGGTTGATGGAATTTACTAGATACAACTGAATAATATTATACAAGGTAATATGATGGGTACGATACAAGAAAAACCCACCTACTAGCAAGCCACCCGGAAATGGAAATAGTGCCAGCAAAGCCGGAATGAAACCTGTACGGCGAAAACTGCAAGAACTGTGGCACAACGGGGGTGAGTTGCCAACTCGTGAGTAGAAAAACATCTACGCACAGAAATCGCATAAATAACGCAATCCTAGGTCAATGATCATAATATATCCTCAAATATATGAATAACACGTAGCCTATAACAAGGCTAGGGTAAATATCTAACCCGAGTGTAATCTCATGTGCCCGTGTCAGTGCCTCAGGTAGCAATATATCATATGAATGAGGTATGAATGCATGTACTGACGAAAACTTCTTTCATAAATCAGTGAGATTTCTGTAATTTAAAAGTGAGGTACCATAATGAAATCAGCATAAAACAGTGCCCAGCATCGACACAAAACAAGTGTCCAAATATCTCGATATCTCTGTATCACAATCGCTGTACCTCAATATCTCAAATCACAATATCTAGGGCGCCGTCAATCCAGACCGGCCCCTACCATCCATCTCAAGACCACGACGGTATCCTCCGGATATCCGACGCGTCGGGTAAATCACCGGTAAGTAGTGCTCCCCTGCCAGGCTCACATCGTCATCATCACGCGCTTCTTGCCCCGGGGTACATTACCGGGTCCACCATGTACCCGAAACGGTTCATCCATCTCCTCGAATCGGGTCTCGAAATCCATCAGCAAACTCATGGTGGACGACTCATACATCATAGGAAAAACCGCACTTTTATTTAAAAAGAGAGAAATCAGTTTATATATGTTTTGCGGTTTTCCTCCAAATCCAGAAAATATCATGGAAATCCGAATCATCAATAGCATGTAGAACCATGAATATAAGCATGAGAATGAATAACAGTATGCATGAAGCGACAAGTAATAACTACAATATCTAAGCTGGCATATAAGGTATGTACACCAATATTATGTCAAACTACTGGCTATCAAGCTAAGTTAAGCAACAATATTTTCTAAGGTGTACGTGACATGGCAATTACCGATGAAGATGTGTGTGAACCGGCAAGTAAGTGTATGTGGTACATACGCATCATCGGTAATGGTGCTGGTGTCCTAACAGCATAATGTCAACAATGCAATATGAAATAACAATGTAAATATGCGATGCGGAGCGAGCAACCAAAATGAGCGGGAGCTAAAAAAACTAGACGCAACTATAACTAATCTGCATTAATCTAATATAAGTCTTACAAATGGTGCCATTTGAAATAACACGAACCGCGGGGTTTTGAAAATAGGGCTACGGTGGTTTTTAAGAAAGGATACGTCTTTTGAAATATCCGTAGATCCCTTGACCTGTCTTTTTAAATACCCACGATCCGCTAGTTTTGAAATAGGTAGGAGTCTAATCTAATCTAACAACTACACTAAACTATACGGCTGAACTAACAAGCTGAACTACAGGTAAGGAAACCGCCTATTATCTGAGTCGATACATATACATACATGTATATATACAGTCGGTGATCCCGCCTCAATAATATCATATCCATAACCAGACTTCCCAAGTCAAGAGTGCGGATCAATCATCAAAATATAGCTCGCACGTAAATCCGTCGTACGGCATCCCCAAATCTAGGTACGGTCAATATCACATTCATTATACTATTCATCTGATATCCTCTTTATCAAATATCATGATCGGGGTACTGATCTACGTCTAGTACAATATTGATACCATCTATGTATGCATGCATGTATAAGAATCACTACGTCAAAGACCCGCTAAAACATCATGTCGTATCTCAATACGAACCAAAACACATCACGGATCTTCTGGCCTCAAGCCCAATATCATCGACTCATCTCAAATCCCAATTACTATCCTCAAATCCAGTATATAGACACATAGTCCCATACCCATGTGTAAATATACACATCAATATATAATCCCATGTACGCACATATGAAAGAAGAATGTATGCAAATATGGGTGTGTGTATGTGTGGTGCAACCACTACTCTAGGGTTTCGCAACACTAAACCAATCCAATCACACCAAGGATCCATCTCTATCATCAATAATCTCAAACAATATAAACAATATATATATGTGTGTGCATACGTATTCGTATACATCACCACGAATTGTAGGGGTGCTATACGCCATCCACCCGACTTCTCCCCGTAGATATAAATCTACTCACCTGGTCCTCGCTTGCCGGTGGCGACGCCGCCACGCGCTTGCTTTTCGTCTCGAAGTCCACATGGGGTACCTACATATCATAACGCACCGTATCGCATTAAAATCCGACTCATGACCAAAACGACACACGAAACCCACATAGGTTAAAAGCTATGTTTTGCTTCCACAAATCAACCTAAAAACCCTCGACGTCGGCGTACAAACGCCCAAACCATCGAGAAAAACCCAAACACACTCATTTGTACAATCACAAGCACTAATTATAATATAAAATAGCTTAAAATTCACAAAAACCCCAAATTCACTTAAAAAGCCATTTTTCCGAAAATCTAGCAAGCAAATATTACCCGTTCTAGTACAAAACCCGACGTTTAAACAAATCTAATGGCCATAATACTTATTAAACATCTTAAATAAGTCTTAAAAACAATTTTCACAATTTAATCTCATTAAATTCCATTAACCCCAAAATTCTAGTTTACAAAATACCCAAATTTTAACTATTTTATAGCAAAATGCACAAACAACAATTTAGGTTGGATTTGCAAGATCTAAGTTGCTAAAAAACAAATTAAGATATTAATAATGTGATAAAAACCCTAACCATAATTTAATCTCACATATATATGCATTTCATAAAAAACCTAGTTTGCATAAAAAGCTTAAATTTGGACATTTTCAAGTAACAACTTGTAATTAGCAACTAGATTAGTTTTAACAAGTTTTCAAAATGCAATACCCACATCACACAACCATGCACCATTGATCACAACCCTAACTCCAAAACAAAACCCTCACTTGAATTTCTTATCTTGAAATTGGAACCATGATATTTACTAAATAAGTTTTGATTAAAGCAACCAAACAACAACTTAACAAAAGGTTGAGATTATACCTTCAAACCATGAGATCAATCATGGAAATAAGCCTCCAAAATCTCAACTTTTCCCCAAGATCCATAGTAGATAGGCTAAGGTAAAATGGGTAGGGCTTGGATTTTGAGTTTGCTTTGAATTTGTATGGATTTTGAAGCATTTTGATGGATTTTTGGGGCAAAATTGTATGGGATTTTTGGGGGAGGGCTGCTGTTCTTGGAGGGGCTGTTGTTGATGGGTAAAGAGGTGAGAGTGTGAGGGGAGAGAATGGCTAGTAAAGAAAAGTCCAAGTCAACACAAACACCTACCTCATTTTCTCTTTCTTCCTTTCTTTTGTTTTCTTAAAATAGATGAGAATGAGAAGTGATTGGAGAGAGAGTGGGGGGGGGGGAATATGGTCGGCCATGTGGCTGGAAATGTGAGGGAGTGTGTGAGAAAAGAGAGTTAAACTTACCCCATACTCACATTAACACCTAAAGTCTTTAATTATATCATATTGTTTTATTTAAGCCTTTTTTTCCATCATATTTTCAAAACCGTTTAACAACTTAATTTCATTTCAAAATCAACATGTTAAAATTTTAATTAATGTGTTATGATGCACAAAATTTGTTTCAACTCATTCCAATTTGTAATTTTCCCTAATTAAATGTATTAGCGACGGCTTAAAATAATAATAAAATAATATTTTTTTCAGAAAATTTGAAATTTCACCAGCGGCTCAATAAACACCAAATAATAGCAATTACATAGCTAGAATATGTATATTTAATTTTTATAATAAGATATTTGTATTTTAACTTTTTACATAAAACCCTCTTATTTTACCGATTTTTTTCGAAATTTCACCGAAACGATTTTCAAAACGTTACAATCTTCCCCCCTTAAAGAAATTCGGTCCCCGAATTTAAATTCAAACTCCCCCAAATACTAAAACATCTAAGAAAACCATCAAGTCGTCGGGGCTCCGAAATTGTAAATACATAAAACAAATCGTAGCGCAGCGCATGCGCTTGAAAAATGTGTATATAACTCAAATCAAAACTCCGTCAAGCATCCCGCAATCATCGGAGTCATGGAGAAGACATCAATGCCAAATCCAAATCAAAACCAATATGACATAACTCGAAACTATACATGTAAATATCGAATCTATATCTGTAAGTATCTGAAGGAAATGCATGCCAATCTCTTTAAGTCGCTGTGCAACGCGTATAACACTGCACAGTGGCGGGCGTCTATCATAAGAAAATAACTATATACATATATACCTTTGTTTGAAATGTACGTTCTGCCGTTTTGGAAACAATTTAGAAGGGTTTCCTTGTTTTAAACATTTCGTGTCATATCAGACACGTAGGTAAATACTGAGGCTATAGCTCACTTTTTGGAAATCCCTTCAATAACTATCAATGCATGCAAAAAAATATTCAGGTGCTGTCCTCTGACTAGTCCTGCTCAGTACGAAAACACATAGCATTATCATAAAAACGTACTGCTCTATACGAAATTAATCCCAAAATATGCACATGAATGCTACGTGCGTCTGGTGCGCACGGAAATCAAAATCCATGAATGTGCCATACATGCGCACAGAAACAACATCTAAGTGCATCGGGGGTGCACGAAACATCTGTCGTAGGCAACATGTGTGCCTGACAGCAAAATCAGGTGCATCTGTCATGCACGAAAAATTCTCAATTTAGTGCCTCTGGTGTGCACCAAAATCACCCTTCAAAACATGCGCCCAACATGCGCGAAAATCCAAATCAGGTGCATCCATCGTGCATGAAATCATGAAATCAAATATCAAGCGCCGAACGTGCGCAAAATCAATCAGGTGCATAAGGTGCACAAAACAAATATCGAGTATCACAATCGAAATCGAAGTCCAGTGCATCTAAGTGCACAAAAGGCGCATCACTGCACTGCAAGCATATAATAACTATACAGAGTGCAGGAACCAATTCGCGTGCATGCATACGCACAAAACCAACTCAACTGTTTAAAACCGTAAAATCACAAACATGTGAAACTAAAGAACGAAAACGATATCAAGTGCAACACTGTGCAAAGATCGTAAATCCTCAATCATCAAAATCAAATCATACGAATAAATCACCCAAAACATCGAAATCAATAATTGCGGAACAGTACCGCTCAAGCGCATCCTCTAAGAATCTCGGCCAACTGTCACGGTCACTAGTGGGACGTCTCGTCGATGATCATGAACTCTGTCCTGCTGATGTGCGTAACCATGACCACTCCTGGGTCAAGGTCTTCACTGTGAATTACCAATCTTTCGGTCCATCGGCTCATCGGCCCTGTCGGGTGTGCTAACGGAGATGATCCAGTTCTGGCACGTCTCTTGTCATCTCCCGGTCAATCATCACGACCACTCGTAAGACAGCATATCACTGGCGTCGGCTTCTGGCTCTCTGAAGGTACATGACACATCTGATTCTGGGTGCAAGTATCATTGCAGCAGTGTCCTGGAAGGAATCCTGCTCACGGTCTATTCCATGCCTCGTCTCTGCCAACTGTCCGGAAGTCGTTGTCCTATCCTATATCTGCATCTTGCTCTAGAACGACTGCATACTCATCGCGACTCCTTCTGGAAGGTAAGTCCAAGTACCATGCCTCGGCATGCGCATCGCATCTCTGATGTCGGCGGAGTGGAACGTCATCTCATCTAGATCTGGTACGAACCTCTTGCTCTACTTTTCTCTAATGTCGTCTGCTTTGGACTCGTCTCGTCGCGGCTGCATGGACTGAGCTCCAACGACTATCCTCGTATCTGGAGTCTCCCAAGAATGCATCTCACCACCAAGCATCCGAATTAAGTCGAGCCATCCGATCGAGTCGTCAAAACCTCATAATCCCCTAAGAGCTCAACCTCTTGGGCACAGTTTAATAGTATCGAGTGCATACCACAGCATCGGTGGTCCAGCCGTAGAAGGGCAAACCCAAGCCTCACTAATGGCGCCGTAGAACTGCCGCAAACCCGAAGGTTCAAAGGCTTTCACACGGTCATTAAGTCGAGTTAGGGTTTCATTCTTCTAGAGGAACCATAGAATTGCCTGCATGTCTTTCCGACTACTTTAAACTTGGAATAATAGGTTTCTGACATTCGATCGTCTCTGTCGACTCCCAACGTCTCCGCGTGAAGTCATCTCTAGCTGGAATCAATCTATCTGATGACCTCGCATCGGGGTAGGCGAACGATCCACATGTCCTAGTCATTCATCCTCGATGACTAGCGACCTTCTATCATCTCTTAGTACAACTTGTTCTGCACTAACTCCAGCATCTGGGGCAATATCTCGTCGTTCGCAGCAATAGCTGGCTCGCTCATCTGCACGCTGAACAGTGCCTCGACCATCATAAATAAGCAACACACCAGCGGTCATCAAAATCTGGCTGGCCTCTATCATTGGCTCAATCCTCTAGTGCTAATCTGCACGTCCGAGCAATCTCGTAAAAGCGATCTGTCAAACGCTCATGGCGCGAAAACACAATCAGACGACGCCTCTCAATGCAATCGTATATCCCTGGAATCACGCCCTGGCCAGTCCTCGTTCGTGACGAGCTCGTGCTGACCGCAACTCTAGCCGTAGCTCTCCCTACCCGTAATCGTGGAAGCAAAACCATAACTGGTACTGATGAGGCTAGATCGGAATGAATATAATACTGAGCAAAGAAATGTACATCCTAAGGCTTCTTAAGTAGAGTAGCGTATCGTAAATATGCCGCGGAACATACCAACGGTACGTCACTCTACTTTAGTCACCTATTCCATCAACCAAGGGTCATCCTACGCTCCGAAGGTTAAAACCTAACGCTCTGATACCAACTTTGTCACGTCCCGAAAGTACGGAACATGACCGGCACTTAAACTACGAAACGCCTCGAGGCGTACGTAATCTAAGTAAACCGAAAACCCAGAAATCCAAACCAAGAAAAGTAGTAGAGTGAAGGAAAACCAATTTAAAACAAGTAGTTTTAATAGCATAAGCCGAATTATGCGGTTTTTAAGAATATCAAAATTTACTGAAAATTTCGGCAGAGTCTCCTTTGTAAATACTGGCCCCCAAACGGGATACAACATGAATAGTATACGAAATCAAGAATAAGGCATCCCCAAGTGGGAGCTAGCTCTTCGTCAATCGACGGCCACAACCACACAAGCAATATAATATACAACGCCAACGGCGAGGATCAAAACTCAAAAGGAAACTCAAAACCACCAGAAATATAACGAGCGACTCTAAGGTCGAAAGAAAACAACACCGGTCTCTATCTCAACAAATACATGTTTGGTTGATGGAATTTACTAGATACAACTGAATAATATTATACAAGGTAATATGATGGGTACGATACAAGAAAAACCCACCTACTAGCAAGCCACCCGGAAATGGAAATAGTGCCAGCAAAGCCGTAATGAAACTTGTACGGCGAAAACTGCAAGAACTGTGGCACAACGGGGGTGAGTTGCCAACTCGTGAGTAGAAAAACATCTACGCACAGAAATCGCATAAATAACGCAATCCTATGTCAATGATCATAATATATCCTCAAATATATGAATAACACGTAGCCTATAACAAGGCTAGGGTAAATATCTAACCCGAGTGTAATCTCATGTGCCCGTGTCAGTGCCTCAGGTAGCAATATATCATATGAATGAGGTATGAATGCATGGAACAGAATGCATGTACTGACGGAAACTGCTTTCATAAATCAGTGAGATTTCTGTAATTTAAAAGTGAGGTACCATAATGAAATCAGCATAAAACAGTGCCCAGCATCGACACAAAACAAGTGTCCAAATATCTCGATATCTCTGTATCACAATCGCTGTACCTCAATATCTCAAATCACAATATCTAGGGCGCCGTCAATCCAGACCGGCCCCTACCATCCATCTCAAGACCACGACGGAATCCTCCGGATATCCGACACGTCGGGTAAAATCACCGGTAAGTAGTGCTCCCCTGCCAGGCTCACATCGTCATCATCACGTGCTTCTTGCCCCGGGGTACATTACCGGGTCCACCATGTACCCGAAACGGTTCATCCATCTCCTCGAATCGGGTCTCGAAATCCATCAGCAAACTCATGGTGGACGACTCATACATCATAGGAAAAACCGCACTTTTATTTAAAAAGAGAGAAATCAGTTTATATATGTTTTGCGGTTTTCCTCCAAATCCAGAAAATATCATGGAAATCCGAATCATCAATAGCATGTAGAACCATGAATATAAGCATGAGAATGAATAACAGTATGCATGAAGCGACAAGTAATAACTACAATATCTAAGCTGGCATATAAGGTATGTACACTAATATTATGTCAAACTACTGGCTATCAAGCTAAGTTAAGCAACAATATTTTCTAAGGTGTACGTGACATGGCAATTACCGATGAAGATGTGTGTGAGCCGGCAAGTAAGTGTATGTGGTACATACGCATCATCGGTAATGGTGCTGGTGTCCTAACAGCATAATGTCAACAATGCAATATGAAATAACAATGTAAATATGCGATGCGGAGCGAGCAACAAAAATGAGCGGAGCTAAAAAAACTAGACGCAACTATAACTAATCTGCATTAATCTAATATAAGTCTTACAAATGGTGCCATTTGAAATAACACGAACCGCGGGGTTTTGAAAATAGGGCTACGGTGGTTTTTAAGAAAGGATACGTCTTTTGAAATATCCGTAGATCCCTTGACCTGTCTTTTAAAATACCCACGATCCGCTAGTTTTGAAATAGGTAGGAGTCTAATCTAATCTAACAACTACACTAAACTATACGGCTGAACTAACAAGCTGAACTACAAGTAAGGAAACCGCCTATCATCTGAGTCGATACATATACATATATGTATATATACAGTCGGTGATCCCGCCTCAATAATATCATATCCATAACCAGACTTCCCAAGTCAAGAGTGCGGATCAATCATCAAAATATAGCTCGTACGTAAATCCGTCGTACGGCATCCCCAAATCTGGGTACGGTCAATATCACATTCATTATACTATTCATCTGATATCCTCTTTATCAAATATCATGATCAGGGTACTGATCTACGTCTAGTACAATATTGATACCATCTATGTATGCATGCATGTATAAGAATCACTATGTCAAAGACCCGCTAAAACATCATGTCGTATCTCAATACGAACCAAAACACATCACGGATCTTCTGGCCTCAAGCCCAATATCATCGACCCATCTCAAATCCCAATTACTATCCTCAAATCCAGTATATAGACACATAGTCCCATACCCATGTGTAAATATACACATCAATATATAATCCCATGTACGCACATATGAAAGAAGAATGTATGCAAATATGGGTGTGTGTATGTGTGGTGCAACCACTACTCTAGGGTTTCGCAACACTAAACCAATCCAATCACACCAGGGATCCATCTCTATCATCAATAATCTTAAACAATATAAACAATATATATATATGTGTGCATACGTATTCGTATACATCACCACGAATTGCGGGGGTGCTATACGCCATCCACCCGACTTCTCCCCGTAGATATAAATCTACTCACCTGGTCCTCGCTTGCCGGTGCCGACGCCGCCACGCGCTTGCTTGTCGTCTCGAAGTCCACATGGGGTACCTACATATCATAACGCACCGTATCGCATTAAAATCCGACTCATGACCAAAACGACACACGAAACCCACATAGGTTAAAAGCTATGTTTTGCTTCCACAAATCAACCTAAAAACCCTCGACGTCGGCGTACAAACGCCCAAACCATCGAGAAAAACCCAAACACACTCATTTGTATAATCACAAGCACTAATTATAAACTAAAATAGCTTAAAATTCACAAAAACCCCAAATTCACTTAAAAAGCCATTTTTCCGAAAATCTAGCAAGCAAATATTACCCGTTCTAGTACAAAACCCGACGTTTAAACAAATCTAATGGCCATAATACTTATTAAACATCTTAAATAAGTCATAAAAACAATTTTCACAATTTAGTCTCATTAAATTCCATTAACCCCAAAATTCTAGTTTACAAAATACCCAAATTTTAACTATTTTATAGCAAAATGCACAAACAACAATTTAGGTTGGATTTGAAAGATCTAAGTTGCTAAAAAACAAATTAAGATATTAATAATGTGATAAAAACCCTAACCATAATTTAATCTCACATATATATGCATTTCATAAAAAACCTAGTTTGCATAAAAAGCTTAAATTTGGACATTTTCAAGTAACAACTTGTAATTAGCAACTAGATTAGTTTTAACAAGTTTTCAAAATGCAATACCCACATCACACAACCATACACCATTGATCACAACCCTAACTCCAAAACAAAACCCTCACTTGAATTTCTTATCTTGAAATTGGAACCATGATATTTACTAAATAAGTTTTGATTAAAGCAACCAAACAACAATTTAACAAAAGGTTGAGATTATACCTTCAAACCATGAGATCAATCATGGAAATAAGCCTCCAAAATCTCAACTTTTCCCCAAGATCCATAGTAGATAGGCTAAGGTAAAATGGGTAGGGCTTGGATTTTGAGTTTGCTTTGAATTTGTATGGATTTTGAAGCATTTTGATGGATTTTTGGGGCAAAATTGTATGGGATTTTTGGGGGAGGGCTGCTGTTCTTGGAGGGGCTGTTGTTGATGGGTAAAGAGGTGAGAGTGTGAGGGGAGAGAATGGCAAGTAAAGAAAAGTCCAAGTCAACACAAACACCTACCTCATTTTCTCTTTCTTCCTTTCTTTTGTTTTCTTAAAATAGATGAGAATGAGAAGTGATTGGAGAGAGAGTGGGGGGGGGGGGAATATGGTCGGCCATGTGGCTGGAAATGTGAGGGAGTGTGTGAGAAAAGAGAGTTAAACTTACCCCATACTCACATTAACACCTAAAGTCTTTAATTATATCATATTGTTTTATTTAAGCCTTTTTTTCCATCATATTTTCAAAACCGTTTAACAACTTAATTTCATTTCAAAATCAACATGTTAAAATTTTAATTAATGTGTTATGATGCACAAAATTTGTTTCAACTCATTCCAATTTGTAATTTTCCCTAATTAAATGTATTAGTGACGGCTTAAAATAATAATAAAATAATATTTTTTTCAGAAAATTTGAAATTTCACCAGCAGATCAATAAACACCAAATAATAGCAATTACATAGCTAGAATATGTATATTTAATTTTTATAATAAGATATTTGTATTTTGACTTTTTACAGAAAACCCCCTTATTTTACCGATTTTTTTCGAAATTTCACCGAAACGATTTTCAAAACGTTACATGTTGATAAAGCCCTTAGGATCTGTACTCGACTACTGGGACTATGATGAGATCATACTAGTGGGGCCTTGGTAGTCGATGAGTACATCCTATAACTGTTCCTAGTCGAGGGTATATCGAGACAGGGCATCGATACACCAGAGTAGACTAGCGTATACGCATCTTGACCCATATGATGGGCGATGGATGATCCCATATCCATCGGTGTTGGACATCAAGGATGGTATACGGGTGCTCGGTAGAGACTGGGTACACTGGACGGACTCGCCGAGAACTCCCAGATGGTGCTATACCACACGTCAGATGGCAGTTCTCCGGTGACACTGGTACAGGGTAGTCTGTAGACCCAAGATCGTCATAGAGTCTTGTGTGATTCCCACTGTGCTTTGATTTCCACCTTACCACGTCCAAGAGGGCGTGCAAAACGGTGGCTTTTGGGTACAGTCCCGAATCACATGGAGGCAATGAGCGATAGGAGGGGATTCGTCTCTCCCGGTATAGGGAGTTGATGTTGTGTTGTGGTCGACTGGCTATAACTGGAAGTCCCTGGCCAGGGCTGATATAGAGATTTACTGGTAAGTGTTACTAGTAGTTTCTCGACCCGTTATGAGCCACACATCGACACGACTTATCGGTTACTTGGGTCTGACGTATACCACCCCAAGACTTGATATGAGACATATCAGACGAACAGACCGGACTGTACGGGAGTGTTACTGGTTGGATTCACAGGAGAACGCACAGGCTAGCTTGTTGATCTTCTGATCGCTCAATACCGGGGTGGCTGTTACGTTTAGCTGACCGCTTGCAGCTTGTGGGTGTTTGAT
Source organism: Agapanthus africanus (assembly GCA_030015575.1). NCBI lineage: Eukaryota > Viridiplantae > Streptophyta > Magnoliopsida > Asparagales > Amaryllidaceae > Agapanthus > Agapanthus africanus. Next base: position 318,167,545 of record CM057340.1, on the reverse strand, counting down.
ATGATCATCACCTGCTACCGGCGTATTGACGATTCTTTAGAGTCCTACACAGAGGTTTCTTAGCTCAGGCGAAACGGAGTAGTGGCGAATATGTGATATGCGCAGGAACGAGAATAATGCGATATGGGATACCGTATTATATTCTCGCGATATATGGATATGAACCGGGTCATCGGATCAAGTGTTGATTCGATGAATCGGTACATGATATATTAGTCGGTTATATTCGATATAGCCGGATCGTCGGATCAAGTGTTGATTCGATGATTTAATGTATAATAATATATATGATATATTATTACATTATCTAATATTGGCTCGCTTTATTATTTCATTTTCTCAGTGGATGATACATTGATATATATGCGATATATGTTAATTGTATTATTTTCTTTTGTTGCAAATATATAATATATATGTGATATATATTATTGTGACATGATATGATTAATTGTTAAACATGTTTAAGGATGATTAATTGAGGTTAAGGTTTGATTAGGGTTGGATGCTTCAAGTTCCTTCTAGAAGCTTTCTTCTTTTGTCATTCTTAAGATATTTAGAATGACACATTCTTTTAACCTAACCAAACCCTAACCCTAATTGTTTCTCTACACAATCTTATCCACTCATCCTTGACCATGGTTAATATTCAATCATATGGTTTATATTCTATTCATCACAAAAGAAAAAATATATGATTATCTTTTCATTATCATCTTCTTCCTTCTTCAAGAAAGCTTGCTAGTTTTTCTTTAAGTGATGAAATAAAATGAGAAAATGATTTAAAAAGAAAGCAAAATTACTACTCTCTCATCCTCATCTCATCTAGCCCATGGGATTAGTGTGTTCTTCTCTTTTGAGTGAGAAAGCTTGAGTCGTAGCAACTTCAAGGTAGATCATCGGAGATTTGGAATACTTCGAGCTAGCATGGATCGTTCGAGTCGTGGAGCCTCTCATGAGTCCGGGAGATCGTGGATCGCAGCAAAGGGACTTCTACTCGGAGCTTGTGAAGTGAAGGAGCGGACTACAAAGGTTGTAATCCCTCACACTTAGATAAAAGTTATCATCTTGCATGTTAAACCCTAATAATCTAGCAAAGATCCCGGCTTTGGGTTGTTCGGCACGTCTAAAATTTTATCCGGGCATGTTTGATGCCTTTTGAACCTTCACAAGAGTGCCTAGGAACCCTACACCTGTCTCGAAACTCCCACGACTAGGGTCCTTTTAAGGATGTGCTTATAGACTACCAGCTCCGACATATATGATCGCCCTCATACTGCTGGCAGTCAAGCATGAATCCTAGGGGCTCTATCAACGTGCAATAGTGACCTGTAAGGTCACCTAAAGCAGTACACGATGATAAAGGTAAACCAGATAGCATACTATCATCTTGAGTAAGTCTGTCTTACCGGAATAGGTCCTCCCTCAATCATTGCAATCACGTGCCTGTGATCCAATAATTGACTCTGAGGGCACTATCTCCAACATACTCCAGGGTATGTATTTACCAGGTATGATTCTCATATCTGTATGGTTTTACAAATGTTGAGTGGGAGAAAGTTATTGGGAATTAGGTGATCATCCTCATTATATCAGAATTCATAGTAATTGGTGATATTTGAGGAAATCGCCTAGGGACAGTTTTCAACCTACGACGCACAGGTTTTGAGTTATTCAACTCAGCGGACTTATACAGAGTATTGTATGTTGTCCATTGTCCATCAGGACAAAGGGGTTGGTCCTCGTACTATATTTTATTTACTTGTGACTACTCTAGTTTATAGACAAGTGTTTCCTAGAAATACAATGTCTAAGTATTGAGAAGTTGTGGGTATAGGAATAAAGTAGAGAACCATGTATCGCAAGTATCGGGATTCTTCAAAGAAATCGAAGATGTAGATGCTTGTGATTAGTATTCAGTTGATAGTAATGGTTTTGAGAAACTTGTTTCTCTTTCAGGTTGCTCATAATTGGATGGATTCCTAAGTTGAGTAATGCTGATTAGCCTCTCTCCATTAAGTTGATATGCATTGGAGACAGCTGCAGGATTTGAATCTGGTTCCAATTAAATAAGTGCCTATGTTTCTATATTGGATATAGATTGCTTCATATCTTAACGATGTTAAGGTAAGGGGAGTTGTCCAGCTTATGCTTAAAAACAGACACTGGAAAACTCAAGGCACGTTTCTGTAATGACAGTTTATGGGTTGACCCTAGCTTTGACGAGGGTTGATTTTCTACCATTTGGAAGATCAATAGTGATATTGTTCTTGACTCGCCACAGTTTTATTAAAATAGATTTTTTCAGAAAACAGTAGTTGCAGTATGGTAGAACCGGAAGTGATTCCAGAACCGTAAACTATTACGGAAAATTTAATAGGACCTATATATTCAATCAGGTTTCACATTCCATTAGCCACTCCGCAGATATGGTAGGTAACCTTAGACACTCGAGAGGTACTCCGGTAGCCTCAAGGACGGTGACAGGGAGGTTCTTGTTTACCCAGACTTGACACTACTATTGTTCCAGACTAGGAGACCCGGCAGGAGGATATGTATAGCGTCGTTCTAAACTAGTTTTAGAAGTACACGTATATATTATTCTGCCAGAGGGTTGTTGTAGTCAGTGGGAGCAGCGGCAGCATAGTGGGTAAGTAGCTAGTGTCTATTTATAGACTTGAGCAGAAATAACGGAGATAGATCATCTATTTTTGATGTGACAGTCATGGGTTTGACTTCGTCAGAATAGGGGATGGATCTGATGAGAAGGTAGTAGGGTGTGATGTCCTGGTATTTAGATGACATACACAGAGTAGGAAGTAAAATTCCTATACTACGATCAGTTGTACTGTGGTCATCACACAGTTGTTTCTCCACAAAGGATATGGATATAATATCTGACATTCTGGTTACTAGATCTATGGTTTTATATCTAGATTTGGGTAGTTTCCCAATGTGGGTACTCTGACAGTATTCTAATAGTATTTTAGAATAGATGACTCCTGGCATGGTGGTGTACCTGCAGGTGATGGAGTCACCCTCTCTAAAGGTGTCTTACAGACTAAAGGGGAGAGGGACGTACATGATTGACAGATCACTTGCTTAGGCAATTGAGTCAATCGTGAGATGTCAAGTACCAGACCAGATGTCGTTTTTACACTAGATGCGATAAGTTTATATTAATCCAATCCTGAAGAAACATACGGAAGCAGTAATAGAACATAAGTACATGTTCTACGGATTTGATGACGGCAGCCTCCTTCGGGAGACGGTTATTATTCCAGGCTTCACAGGTGACTTGGATGACAGAGTGATTGTCAGAGTTATAGTTTTCCCTCAGACGAGGGACAGTATTTTGGACAGGTGGTCAAAGAGGATACTGTGGGAGGCATAGTGCTGGACACTGATTAGTTTCAGTAATCAATACAGTCTAAGAAGTTTGGATTTGGAGTTCATTTATGAACTAGGTCCCTTCAGATATCCAGACATATTCTATGACAGGTATTACTCAATTCGGGAGATGGTTTTCTTCGCGAGGTTGAGATATAGAGAGATACAGAAAGAAACACCGAAGCGGATCCACTCACTGAGGCTACTTCTCGAACACAATAGTTTTGCAAACGAGCATTGTGAAACTGATTAGTAGAGGAGTTGGATGCTCGGTATCACACGAGCTGTGAGTACGCGACATCGTAATAATTAACCTTAAGTGCAAGTGGGAGATTGTTGGATATAGTGCCCTCTAAGTCAATTATTGGATCGCAGGTTTGTGATTGCAATGATTGAGGGAGGACCTATACCGATAGAACAGTCTTACTCGAGATGATAGTATGCTATCTGGTTTGTCTTTATCATCATGTAGATGTTGATAGAGCCCATAAGATTCTTGCTTGACTACTAGCAGTATGATGGCGATCATATATGTGGGAGCTGGGGGTCTATAAGCACATCCTTAAAGTGTCCATAGTCGTGGGAGTTTCGAGACAGGGCATCGATACTCCGGAGTAGACTAGTGTATACATTCGAGACCCCGACGAGGGGCGGTGGCCGGTCTCATAAGCCATTGGTGTTAGTTGGTTCCCCTAAGATCTATACAGATGCTCATTGGGTTATGAGTACACCGGACAGGACTCGCCGGGAACATGCTAGTTGGTATTATACATATCGTCAGATAGCAGTTTCCTGGTGACATGTGTACAGGTTAGTTCATCGACCTGAGGTCGTCATTTGTCTCGTGTGAGTTCCCACTGTACTTTGATTTATACCCTACCACGGGTCAAAGGAGTCGTGCAAACAGGTATATTTTGGGTACAGTCCCGAGCCACATGGAGGCAGTGAGCAGATCGTCGGGGATTCGTCTCTCCCGGTATTGGGGGTGAGATCGCGCTGTGTTTAGGAGAGCCATTACACGAAATCCCTGGCCAGGGTAATCGAGATATACTGGTAGGTATACCACTAGTATCTCAGGGTGTTCTGGGCTGCTCTCTGACAAAACTTATCCAGCTATTGGGGGTCTGACGTTTACCGACCACCTAGGCCTAATATGTGATACTCATAGACGAATGGACCGGACTATACAGATATTGTCACTGTCAGGCTCAGTAGGGTTTATAGATGAGTTCGCTCGTCAGCTTCCCTTCCAATCAATACATAGGCAAACCGTTACGTACAGCTTGTACCTCTGACGTGCTAGTGGTTATACCCAGTGCCAGTGTATTGATGAGTCATTAGAGTCCCCCATAGACACTTTCCCAAGTTCGGGCGAAACGTTGTAGATGCCGTATGGTTTTATGGCAGGGTTCGGAAAATGCACGTGCGTTTTCGTACGTATCATTTTTCGGGCAGATGATACTTGTAGGCTTTGGTTTAAGCCGGACCCCAGTATTATACTGTGTAGATATAAGATCTTTGTCTCCGTTGCATTTGTATTCGGTCGTAATACAAATGCGGGTATGTTTATACTGTTACGGTGTTATCCTGAAATTCGTTTCAGGATCACTTTTGGAAGTTGCCAGTTTCCTGTTTTCTATCACCTGTATTTAACATTCGATTAAATGCGGATTTATCTTTTTGTCGCTTGGGTGAGTCATGGTTCTAGAAGATTCTAGAAATGATGACTAGGATTAGTGACTCATCATGGCATTGATTATTTGGTGACTAGGTTTTCATGACTCATTAAGCATTAATTGATTCATTTATTGTGTTCATACTTGGTGTCATTAGTGAGTCATTCTTTCTTTAATGAAGTGATCAGTATGATAGCTTATGGTCACCCTCCCTTGTTCCTACACTCACCCGCTTCCTCTTTATATATGGTCGGCCACCTTATGGTGAGGCATATGGTTGCTTGAGAGAAAAAGATGAGAGTTTATGTATATGGTAATTTGATAGATACTCATTTCACATTTCCACTCGATCCAAAAGGCAACATCATTAACCGTTCGTACATAGCTTTGGACGTAACGAGACAAAGTGTTCTACTCATTCTCTACATCAATCTTGGTCGTCTCTTTTGGCAAACTTGACGATTGAGTTGCCTCGGTTCAGAGGCGGGAGCCCGTTTAAAGATCCGTCGACGTGGTGCCACCTGGACGACGAGACTGGAGTTTCAGAAGATCGAAGCGGCCGCAACAAAGCGTGGGATGATGGTTGAAGACCGAAGGACTCGGATCGTTCGGTATAACAATTCTACCCTCTTTACAATTTGTTAGTTTAGCTTTAATGGCAGATCCGGGTTATAGTACGCGATAGCGCCAGTTGTATAAGTTTTTGTTCCGCATTTGGCGTCTGTTAGACGGCCGGGGCGCTACCGTGGACTTACACCTCTTGCTTACGGTCTGGCGTCCTCTGTCTCTGGGCCCTTTTCTTATCTGCGGATTAACAATCTCGCAATCCATCGGCTCATCGGCCCTGTCAGGTGTGCTAACGGGGGCGATTCCGTTCTGGAACTTCTCTGGTCATCTCTCGGTCAGCCCTTACGGCCACTCGTAAAGCAGCACGTCACTGGTGTCGACCTCTGGTCCTCTGAATACACATTACAAATCTGATCCCGAGTGCAAATCTTATCGCAGCTGTGTCCTGGAAGGAATCCTGCTCAACGTCTCTTCTGATCTCGCCTGTGCCGAACTGTACGAAGGCTGGTACTCTTGCATAATCTCTTCTCTCTCTATGGACATCTGTTTCCTCAGCACGGCATTTCCTCGAAAATTGGTCGCATCTCAACGCCTCTGTAGACATATCCGACCTTTAATCTTAATGGGGAGTAACAACGGCTCGTCAGCGTCTCATACGAACCTCTTGTCCCACTTGTCTGTATCATCGTCCATTTCGACGTCATGTCTCTATCTGCGCACTATAAATGTTCTCGGCTACGGTCAATCCGAAATCTCTCACACGGACTCTAAATCACGAACTCGGTATCTTCATCACTCTGTGGTAGATATCTAGCCGAACACGTCCTTAGTAACTCGTCCCAATCTGCGGAGATATACTCCATACCCGTCCGTTCTTGACCAATTCACAACGCACCTAGGTGAGGTCCTCTATCCGAACCTGGTCAACTATCTCGTCGACGATGCCAAACTTTGGCCTGCTGGGTGTGCGCAATATGACCACTCCTCGGTCCAAGTCTTCTCGTATAGTATTCCAGAAAGGTCCTGTCGAGGTCTTTCTCAAATCTCGCATCTGCCGAATTGCCCGGAAGTTACCACCCTTACTATATCTGTGTCTTGTTCCGGAACGGTTGTATGCTCATCGCGATTCCTTCTGGAAGATATATCCTTATACAACGCCTCTGCATGTGTATCGCATCTCTGATTTCAGCGGAGTGGAACGTCATCCCGTCGAATTCTCGTGCGGCCTCTTTACTCCACTCTGCTCCAATGTCGACTTATTCGGACTCGTCTTCTTATAGCTGCATGGACAGTGCTCTAATGGCTATATTCGTATCTGGAGTCTCCAAGCAATGTATCCCATCACATGATATCCGAATGATGTCGAACCATCCGATCGATTTGTCAGAACCTCAAAATCCCCCAAGAGATCAACGTCTTGGGTACAGTTATAATAGTATTCCGGTACATACCACAACACCTATGGACCAACCGTAGAAGGGCAAACTCAAGCCTCACAAATGGCACCACTAAACTGCCACAAACCCTAAGGTTCGGAGGCGTTCCATGGTCATTACGTCGAGTTAGGGTTTCATTCTTCTAAAGGGTCCATAACATTACTTGCATTGTCTTCCGAATACTTTAAACTTGGAAATGGGTTCCTGACATTCAATCGTCTCTATCGACTCTCAACGAATCTGCGTGAAGTCGTCTCTAGCGGGAATCAATCTATCTGATGACTTCGCATCGGGGTAAGCGAACGAACCACTTGTCCTAGTCGTTACTCCTCGGTGACTAGCAACCATCCATCATATCTCTAAGTATATACTCATGCTGCAGTAGCTCCAACATCTGGGCGATATCTCGTCATTCACAGCAGCAACTAGCTCATTCGTCTGTACGCTGAACAGCGCCTCAATCGTCATGAATAAGCGATATATTAATGATCATCACATTCTGGCTGGCCTCAAGCAGTAGCCTGATCCTCTGGTGCTGATCTGCATGTCCGAGAAATCTCGTAAAAGCGATCTGTCACGCTCATGGCGCGAAAACACAATAAAACGAAGACTCTATGCAATCGTACGTCTCTGGAATCACGCCTTGGTCAGTCCTTGTTCGTGACGAGCTTAAGCTGACGCAATTCTAGCCATAGCCCTCTCTGCCCGTGTAATCGTGGCAGCAAAATCATAACCATTATCGATGAGGATAGATCATAAGAATGAATATAATACTGTTCAAGGAAATGTATATCCTAAGTTTTCTTAAGCGGAGTAGCGTATCGTAAGTATGTCGCGAAACATACGTACGACACGTTACTCTACTCAAGCTACCTACACCATCAACCAAGGGTCATCCTACGCGACGAAAGTTCGGGTATAATACCCCCTCAACTAAGTCTAAGTTCTGTAAGGTCAAGCCTAAGTTCTGTATATATATAAATGCTCTAGGCTCAACATAGTCAAACTTAGACTCGAACCAAGGTTAACCTAGCGCTCTGATACCAACTTTGTCACGACCCGAAATAGCACGTGACTGGCCTTGAATCATATGAAGTCTATAGGACCCTATCTAATTCAAGTAAGCCAAAAGCCCAGAAATCTAAAACCATTTTTAAGGAGTAAATAAGGAAAACTAATTTTTAAGAAGTAAGGAAAACATGTTTTAAAAGTAAGGTTTTTACATAACTAAGCCGAATATGTATTTTTAAAATCTAAAGTCTTTTCTAAAAATTTCGGCAGAGTTTCCTTTGTAAATACTGGCCCCAAACGGGTTACAATATGAATAATATATATACAATGAAAAATGGCATCCCCAAGCGGGAGCTAGCTCTTCGTCAATCGACAGTCATAACCACGCAAGTAGTATAATATACAACGCCGAAGGGCGAGGATCAAAACTCAAAGGAAAACTCAAAATCAGCATGAAAACCATAATACTACAACGCGCGACTCTAAGGTCGAAATAATACAAAACTGGTTTTCTAAGTCTGAAACAATATACAAATTTGGTTGATGGAATTATACAATGGTGGTTCTGATGCAAAAGAACCTACCTACCAAAGCAAATCACCCGTAAAGGAAGCAGTGTTCCAGAAAGCCGCAATGGAACCTGTACGCAAAACCTACAAGAAACTGTAGCACAACGGGATGAGTTGCCAACTCGTGAATAGAAAACATCACAGAGAAGAAATCGTATGTATTACACAATCCTAGGTCAATACGATCAATATATATAAACCTCAGATGAATAAGTCTGAAGCATGATAAGGTGGCAATGTAACATCTATACTTGAGTGTAGTACCAAGTGCTCGTGCTAGTTCCTCAGGTAATAACATATCAACAATATGAGGTATGATCAATGTCGACTATATCATGAAGTCTATAAGTATGTGGATATCATCTAACTATGTAATCAATGTCATCATGTATGTGGATTTCGTCCAACTATGTGATCAATGTCATCAATATCAGCTATATGTATGTAGATTGTTGGATATATGTATGCCTTAGAGGCCATTATATGATAGTGGATGTATTTATACATGTGTGTGTGTGTGTGTGTGTGTGTGTATTCAGTGTACATTCTTGCTCGACATGATAGTATGCTATCTGGTTCTTCTTTATCTCACATGTTGATTTGATCATGCTTTTATTCATTCATACATGTTGATAAAGCCCTGAGGATATAGGCTTGACTACTGTGATTATGATGGAGATGATACTAGTGGGATATCTGTAGTTTATAAGCATATCGTGGAATGTCCCTAATCGTAGGTGTATCGAGACGGGGCATCGATGTACCAGAGTAGACTAGCGTATATGATACTAGACCCATATGATGGGCGATGGATGTTCCCACATTCATCGATGTTTGACATCAAGATCCTATACGGGTGCTCAGTGGTGACTGGGTACACTGGATGGACTCGCCGAGAACTCCTATATGGAATTATATCTATCGTCGGATAGCAGTTCTCAGGTGACACTGATGCAGGTTAGTCTGTAGACCCAAGATCGTCATAGAGTCTTATGTGTTCTCCCACTGTACTTTGATTACCACCCTACCACGGGTCTACTGAGCCGTGCAAACAGGTGGCCGTTGGGTACAGTCCCGAGACACACGAAGGCGATGAGCGATAGGAGGGGTTTCGTCTCTCCCGGTATTGGGAGTTGATGCTGTGCTGTGCCCGATTGGCTATATCAGTAAGTCCCTGGCCAGGGTTGTTGAGATTTACTGATAAGTGTTATCCGTAGTTTCTCGATCTGTTATAGACCATTCATCGGCACGACTTATTGAGTTATTGGGGTCGACGTTACCATCCCTAGACTTGATATGCAGTATATCTGACGAAGAGACCGGACTGTACGGTAGTGTTGCCGGTTGGCTCGATGGGAGTTGTAGCAGGTTCGCTTGTTTTCTTCTGATCGCTCAATACCCGGGTGCCCGTTACGTTTAGCTGACCGCTTGCGACTTGGGGGTGCTTGATATGATCATCACCCACTATCGACGTATTGACGAGACTTAGAGTCCCACAATGGAGTTACCTAGTCCTGGCGAAATGTTATGGTGCGCATATGCGATATGCGCGCGGACCCGGTTAAAATGCGCGTTTAAGATACCGTATATTAATCGGGCGGCTTGCTTTTGGTCGGGTCGTATGTGATATGACCGGGTTGCTAAATCAAGTGTTGATTTATCATTTGACCATTAGTTTCTCACTAAAAATCCTTTCTTGTCTTTTTGGGTGTATGCATGCATGTATGCATTCATTCTTGTTCATGCACATATGAATGTGCATGAACACATACATGCATACATCATTCTATCATAGTTGTATATATAGTGGATGATGGCAATATAAGACTCACACCTTATGTAAAATTATATATGGATATATATTTGTATTTGTGTTAAAACAAAAGAAAAGAAAAAGATTAATTCATGGTTATCTTCCACACTCTTCTTGGAACCAACCTTGGTTCACCCACTTTTTAACCATGAGTTAATTTTCCTTTTGTCTTTTAACACAAATGAAATAATATCTATATTTTGTAACCATGGTTTGAGATGAAGAGTAGAAAATATATATACTTATCTTTTCTATTATTCATATTAAGCTTATCATTATTTTGAGCTCAGAAAGCCATCATCTTCTTCCTCCTTTCTCTCTTGCTCTCTAGTTCTTTCAAGTAAGAAAAAGAGTAACTAAGTTAGGATTTTGAAGTGAGAAAACCAACCACAACACCATTCTACACTAGTCTTGCCAATTAGTGAAGAGTGTTAGCTTCCATTTCGTCTCTTGATCTTGTGAAGTTTCTAGCTTGGACAAAGACGACTCCGGGTAGATCATCGTGGACCTAGAAGGATCTCAAGCGGACCTTTTCCATCCCTTAAGTAGCCAAGGAGTCTAGCGTAGGGAGCTACAAAGGTTGTACTCTCAAAACCCTAGTTTTTCCTACTTGTATTGTTGTCAATGTTTTGAAACCCCAAAATTCTAGTGATGATTCTTTGTATGTTCACTTAGCACCTAAAAAAATTTAATTTTGAGACATGTGATGCTTCCAAACCCTTCATGAGGTGCTAGGGAAACCTAACATTGGTATCAGAGCCGACCTAGAACTTTAGGCGACACAACGAAGTTAAAACTCCGATCGAATCAAAAATACGGTTTTATGAACCCTCTCTGGACAATTTTTGAAACTGTGTAATTTTCAGAATTAAAAATACGAAAAAAATTCAGCAGGGAATTTTAAGAAACACTGTAAAAAACGAAGCCCTAATTCGTACAATGCGCCGCGGAACCGCGGCCAGAGCTTGCTTGGGCCGCTGATTCGCGGCCGTACAGGTGAGTTATGGCATCATTTTTATACAGTAATCTTCCTACTTGCTTGTATATATTTTTGGGTATTCTTAATCTGATTCAAGTGTTGAATGTTCTGGGGATGGTTTAGGATTCGGTGATTCGATCGGAATTTTAATCTCGTGCCTTTTTCAGATAATTTAGAAAGTATTAAAAAGTTCGAACGGATATCATTAACTCATTTTTCCCGACACGTAAAATTTTCAGGTGTTGAATCTTTTCTCGAGTTTAAATATTTCGGAAATACGTGCAAGTTTTGTGGTGGACCGTCTAGAAGACAACAAACCTTAACTCGATTATGTGACCGTCTTGAACTGCCTTTTGAACCTTAGGATTTGAAGCAGTACGGCGTGCCACATGTGAGGCATTGGCTTGACCCTTCTACGGCTGGACCGCTACTACTGTGACACATTCCGGGTTTTTTGAACTCCGCTCAAGTGTTGAGCTTTAAGAAATTTTGGGTATTTGATTATTCGATCGAAATGTTTAATAATGTCTATTTATCTGGAATGTGATACAATATGTGGAATTCATATAGTTAGGCATGAAATGCGAAGTATGTGATATTTCGGATTTACGATGTCTAAAGAGAATGTGTATTCCAAATATTGTAGTTTTACACTTTCTTTTCTGTGATCGTAAGTGTAGTATGTCGCTTATCGCCGGTTTCGTTGCTATACATCAACGACAGTTGGGGTACGCATACTTACTTACGTTAATGATATATAATATTATGTGTTGCTGAGATATGATGTGCAGGATTGTAGCGATTGAATAGCCGGGGTGTTTTATGTCAGATGAGAGTTTTATTTTCATTCATGTAAAATTCAAATGTAATGTAATATTCTTTTATTTAGGGCACTTCCGGGTTGAGGTTGATGTCACCAGTGATGTATATTATTTACTTTTCCGCATTAGGATAGACCCAAGGAAGGGAGCACAAGTGACCGGGTTCTGGGGTTCCGTGGGGGGCCATCTTGTTAGTGTATATGCCCTAGAGGCCATTACTGTATCATAGTAGCTTGTATATTACTTGATGGAAGCTTGGGATATTCACAGTTGTATATACAATCTTGCTCGAAATGGTAGTATGCTACTTGGTTTGTCTCTGCTTTAATATGTGCATGTGTTTCTTTTAGCATATCGCTTATATATATATTAGTAGAGCCCTTAGGATCTTTGCTTGATTACCAGCATTGTGATGGCGCTCACACTCGTGGGAGCTGGGTGATCTATAAGCACATCCTTATACAGGTCCCTAGTCGTTGGACTATCGAGACAGGGCATCGATACTCCGGAGTAGACTAGCATATGCGCTTCTCATCCCAGTGTGGGAGACGGTCTGTCCCACAGCCGTCAGTACGTCGTACTTGAGATAGTATGCGGGTGCTCGTTGGGTTACGAGTACACTGGACAGGACTCGTCGGGAACTGTTGGTTGGTATTATACCTATCGTCAGATATCAGTTCCCAGGTGACATGAGTACAGCTTAGTCCGCTGACTTGACACTGTCACTTCTCCTCGAGTGTGTTCCCACTACACTTTGATTACTATCCTACCACGGCTCAAAGGAGTCGTGCAAATAGGTAGTTTTTAGGTCCAGTCCCGAAGCACTTGGAGGCAGTGACGATTAGACAGGATTCGTCTCTCCCGGTATTGGGGGTTGACATCGCGCTGTGTCCAGGAGAGCCATTACATGAGTAGTCCCTGGCAAGGGCAAGCGAGATATACTGGTATGTTTCCAGTGTTATCTCAGGGTGTTCTGGGCTACACTCCGACATGACTTGTACCGCTATTAGGGGACTGACGTTCACCGCCCCCCTAGGCCCGCCATGTGATGTATCAGATGAACAGACCGGACTGTACGGAGACTGTCACATACAGGCTCAGTAGGAGTTCAGATGGGGTTCACCTCGTCAGTCTTCTTATCGACATCTACCTGGGGACCGTTACGTACAGCTAGTGCCGCTTGCGGTCTGTGGTTAAACCCACTGCCAGCATAGTGTCGAGTCTTTAGAGTCCCATACAGAGAGCTATTCGCCTTTAGGCAAAATGAGTAGAGGTCGCATGGTTTTGCGACAGGGTTCGTTCACACCCGCGCACTTGTGCACGTTTGTTGTCCGGACAGCTTATACCGGCGGGCTTTGGTTTAAGCCAGATCCTAGTATATGATTTGGGATTGGTTTTTTCTTATTGTATTCGTGTTCCTCGGATCACGAATACAGGTGTGTATGCACAGTTGCTTGAGACAGAGGGAGAGGACTTTGATTAGGGTTAATGACTATTGTCATATTATTAACCCTAATACTTATGTGTGAATTATGGTTAATTGATATTAGTTTAATACAATTGTGCATGGTTATGGTTGTTGACCATTTGACCTCCTTGACTTGTTGACCTAGGTTGACACTTTGACCATCATCATTTCATTTGGAAGATGCTCTTTGATCCTTGTAAATTGCATTAAAAATGAAATGATAATCATCATGTCCTGATTAACCATGACAATTATCTAGCCAATTATCTAATTACAATAATTCACACATATATGAGAGAATGCTTCATATTTTCTCTCATTCTATTATTTACTTTCTCTCTCTTGTTCTTCCTCTCCCTCAAGCTCTCCCCTCTCATGTGTTGAGAAACACTTGAGCTTGAGAAAAACCTCTTCTTGATAATCTCTACTCTCATCTAGGGTTCTAGAATTAGCACTTCTTGCACCCTAGTTACTTCTAGCTTGGAGTTGAAGCCAAAGGTCGAGGCTTTCGGGTGGATCCTTCTTCGACATGAGAAGACGACAAAGGTGATCCCTTTCTACTACTCCAAGGAGCAAGGAGAGAAGGACATAAAGCCCTAGGTATAACCTTTCTAACACTTAGCTAGTTTCTAGTTAGCTTTAGCTTGTTTTTGTTTAGCAAAGATCCTTCTTTGTCTAGTCCATGTTGCCTAAGTTGATAAAAATTTGATTTTTATTCCGTTTTCCGCCTCCCCGGAAGTACCGGGGTGGGCAACGTGGACTTACACATCTCGAGGAGTCGAGACCGGGTCTCCTAAACTCCAGGATTGGTAGGGTCACTTGCCGCTCTCGTAGGGGTCAAGGGGTGTGGGCTTGGCTATTCATCGCGACTGTGGAAGCCGTATTTTCAATTTTTGGCTAAATACTAAATACAGAAGTCCTAGTATATCCCACATTATATCTATGTTTCTGCTGCCTATGTTCTGTGATATCTGAGACAAATGATATATCATATATGAGATATATAGTAGACGTTTCTTATGTTTTACACCCGCGCTAGTCCCGTCCCGGTATGCCGTTAGTTAAGTAACCTAACGGTGCATAACGGAACATTGCGGCGAATGCGGATGGCATAAGCGTACGTTGCATTTTTCGTTTCTTTTTTGTGATTGGCTTAAGGACTTAAATGATGGGACTACATTAATATGATTAATTTAAAGAAAATAAACCTAAAAAGATGTTATAGAATCAGATTTGAAAACCACTCGGCTCTTTATGAAAAAGCTATATTTCAAAATTGCGGAGCTCAAGCCACTCCTTTTGAAAACTATTTGATTCTACAACGATATCAAGTTCAAAGCGTTAAAGATTTTCTTAAAAATCATTCGCAACCCTCCGTCATTTTAGGAAGTAGAGTACTTAGTATTCGTGCTACATTTGTTGACCTTAGCCAAGGCGTAGTGTACGGTAGCTAAGTGATGTCTTCCTACAATGCATATGATGCAGATTAATTTGGACGGGCATATGACTTTGTTGACCTTAGCCAAGAGTCATGTAAACAGGTCTGATTAATCAAGAAATGACGGGTTGAACTTGACTAGTGCTTGTGATTTGTTGACCATAGCCAAGGTCATGAGTGCTAGGGGTAAAAATCATATCGGGAATTTCAAGTGTTGAGATTTGCAATGAGATTGCATACCTTCCATATGATGGTTGGATCCCGATCCCACCGTGGGAAATAGTTTCTCCCAAGAGAGTTTTGCAGTTTACAGTTAGCTAACTTATTAGGTGTCTAGAAAGGTGTTAACGGGGCTACGCCTCTGGGAAAAAAAGGTTTACCTTAATTAGGTCCGTGCGAAAGCACGCGGAACCTCCCTCAAGTACTGACACCGGCCTGGCTGAACGGTTAGCGAAGTTGTAGACTGTAATTAATCCTGGCTAGTTTTCTTTTTAAGGTTTGAAAGAAAAACTTGATTAAAGCAGTGGGAGACATCGTTTAGACAAGATAATAACCAATCTGATCTTTGCAAGAGCTTTCGCTGAGTGTATTCTTTTCTCTCTCTTAATGGCAAATACCAATGACTGGACTCAAGCTTCTACTAGATAAATATAAATTGAATGGGACCAATTATAAAGACTAGCTGAGGAATCTGAAAATAGCCTTGACTTATGACAAAGTATCATATATCCTCACGACTTCAACCCCGCCCGTCCCAGGTCCAAAATCCTTAGTTGCGGACAAAGAAGTCCACAAGACATAGGACGCTGACTGTGCCACGGCCAAATGCCTCGCGCTTGCATCGATGGACAACACACATCAAAAGAAGCACGAGAATATGAACATTCAAGCCATATTCCTCCATACAAAGGAGTTGTATGGAGAGCAATCCCGGGTATTACGATACGAAGCATCAAAGAAATTGTATCAGATGCGAATGGCCCCTAGCACACCGGTAGGAGACCATGTTCTGAAGATGATAGCTCTTATTGAAGAGCTTGAGGACCTTGGATGGACGATGGACAATGAACAATATACGGATATTATTCTGCAGTCCCTCCCCTCCACTTTTGCTCAATTCATAGTTAACTTCAACATACACAACATGGAGAGGGAACTACCCGAACTCCTTAATATGTTAAGGAGTGCAGAGAGCATACTGAAATCAGTGAAAACGCCCGTTTTGAGTGTTGGGCAATCTTCTTCTTCTCGCCCAAAGGCTAAGGCCAAGGGAAAGAAAAAGAAGAAGCCCACCAATCCTAAGGGTGGAGTTAAAAAGGTTAAGGAGAAGGACAAGTCCAAAGCTGGAGCATCGGGGAAAGAGGAATGTTTTCATTGCCACAAAACACGACATTGGAAGCGCAACTGTACGGAGTACTAGAATCTCAAGAAGAAGCATAGGGATGCTTCCGCTTCAGGTGTGTTTGTGACAGAAAACTGTTTTTCAATAAACTTTGCTTCCTGGGTATTAGATACCGGTTCAGGTTCTCACATTTGCAATTCTATGCAGGGGTTGAGAAATAGCAAGGTTTTGAAGACAGGTGACCATACTCTCCGCGTTGGAAATAGTTCCAATGTACATACAGTCGCAGTGGGAGAATATCACTTGGGGTTGCCATCTGGGTGTATATTGGTTTTGAACCCATGTTATTTTGTACCAAGTATGCTTTGTAATATAATATCTGTTTCTTTGTTAGACAATGAAGGATATAATTTTGTATTGCAGAACAATGTTATGAACATTCACCCGAATCAAATGTTGGTTGGGTATGGTACGCTTAATAACGGGATATACGTCCTAAATCAACACACAGTTTTCAGCATACAACACACTAATAAAAGAAAACTTTCAGAAATAAATGACACTTTTCTTTGGCACTGTAGACTTGGTCATATTAACGAAACAAGACTAAACAAGTTACACAAATATGGATATTTAAACTCTTTTGAATATAAATCTTTTGCGACTTGCCAGTCTTGTATCAAGGGTAAAATGACCAAAACTCCGTTTACCGGACACGGAGAAAGAGCTACAGAGCTCCTAGGCCTTATACATAGTGATGTATGTGGGCCAATGTCTATACAGGCTAGAGGCAGTTTTTCTTAATTCATTACTTTCACTGACGATTTCTCAAGATTTGGTCATGTATTTTTATTAAAGCACAAATCCGAAGCTTTCAAGAAATTCACTGAATATAAATAAGAAGTAGAAAAACAAACCGGCTTGAGTATCAAGATGCTTCGATCAGATCAAGGTGGGGAGTACCTCAGTACAGAATTTGCAAACGTCCTAAAAGAGAATGGGATTCTCTCTCAACTCACTCCTCCTTACACACTACAGCACA
The DNA here is from genome assembly GCA_030015575.1 of Agapanthus africanus. NCBI lineage: Eukaryota > Viridiplantae > Streptophyta > Magnoliopsida > Asparagales > Amaryllidaceae > Agapanthus > Agapanthus africanus. Next base: position 318,149,993 of record CM057340.1, on the reverse strand, counting down.
ACGGTGTGTCTGAACGACGGAATAGGACCCTATTAGATATGGTCCGATCCATGATGAGTGATGCTGAGTTACCTATCTCATTTTGGGGGCATGCATTGGAGGCTGCAGCGTTTCTGCTGAACAGGGTTCCAACCAAAACCGTGTCTACCACGCCATATGAGATATGGCATGGGAAGAGACCATCTCTTAAGAGAATTAAGATTTGGGGTTGCCCGGCCTATGTTAAAAAGCAGAATCCGGACAAACTCGAGACACGGTCGGTCATGTGTATCTTTGTGGGATATCCAAGGAACTCTTATGGATATCTATTCTACCACAAGGAGGAACAAAAGGTGTTTATTTCTCAGCATGCCACATTCTTGGAAAAAGAGTTTTTCACAGATAAATATGATGGCAATGTGTTGGATCTAGAAGAGATTGGAGAGACACAAACTACAAATGACGACTTGGTTGAACCGGCTGTTGCAATAGAAACTGAGGAACCTCGGCCACTCCGGAGGTCTGGTAGGACTTCTCGCCCACCGGAGAGGTACTACGGTTTCCTCATTGATTGTGGCAGAGAAGAATACATCATAGAGGATGATGATCCTACCAGTTTTCAGCAAGCTATCACGAGTGGAGACTCTGTGAAGTGGCTGGATGCCATGAGATCCGAAATGGAGTCTATGTACACCAACAAAGTATGGACTTTGGACGTTGTACCTCCTGGGGTAAAACCTGTGGGGTGCAAATGGATCTTTAAAAGAAAGATTGGTGTAGATGGGCCGGTAGAGACCTATAAGGAAAGACTTGTGGCGAAGGGTTTTCGTCAAAGACCAGGTTTGGACTATGACGAGACTTTTTCGCCCGTAGCCATGCTTAAATCCATTCGGATCCTACTTGCCATTGCTGCTCACTACGACTATGAAATCCGGAAGATGGACGTTAAAACGGCATTTCTAAATGGTGATTTAGAAGAATGCGTTTATATGGATCAGCCATAGGGCTTCATTGACAGTGGGAGCAGCGGGAAAGCATGTAGATTACTTAAATCCATATATGGGTTAAAGCAGGCATCACGGAGTTGGAACATTTGTTTCGATGATGTTAACAAAGAGTTTGATTTCATCATAAATCCATATGAACCTTGTGTTTATAAGAAGGCTGTAGGGAGAGCTGTCACATTCCTCGTATTGTACGTGGATGACATTCTTCTGATAGGAAATGATATTCATATGCTACAGTCGGTTAAATCTTTCTTATCACTGAGGTTCTCCATGAAGGACCTAGGTGATGCCACATACATTCTGGGCATAAGGATCTATAGGGATAGATCCAAGAGGTTATTGGGACTGTCCCAAACCAGGTACATCAACACCATCCTAAAAAGGTTTAGTATGGAAGACTCCAAGCGGGGTGCCTTACCCGCTTGCCATTGGGTCACTCTCTCTAAGGATTCTTGCCCAAAGACCGATGAAGAGAGAGCTCGCATGAGCATTATACCCTATGCTTCGGCAGTAGGATCTATAATGTATGCGATGTTATGTACACGCCCAGATGTAGCTTATGCACTTAGTGTTTTAAGTATGTATCAATCCAACCCAGGGGAGAATCACTGGATAGCTGTGAAGAACATTCTTAAGTACTTGCGAAGGACTAAAGAATTGTTCTTGGTGTATGGTGGAGATCTCCAAATGGAGGCCTTTACCGATTCGATCTTCCAGAGCGATAAGGACGACAGCAAATCTATCTCGGGGTTTGTATTTACGCTCAATGGAGGGGCGGTAAGTTGGAAGAGTTCTAAACAGGATACCGTTGCAGACTCTACGATGGAGGCTGAGTACATTGCTGCGAATGATGCCGCCAAGGAAGCCGTCTGGATGAGGATGTTCGTCTCGGAGCTGGAGTAGTTCTAACCATTATTGATCCAATACCATTGTATTGTGATAATATTAGGGCTATGGCGTTAGCCAAGGAGCCCAGGTCCCATCAGCGATCCAGACACATCGTGAGGCGCTTTCATTAGATCCGGGAGATTGTAGATCGCCGCGAGATCGAGATTAAGAGAGTAGACACAAAGAATAACGCCGCGGATGTAAGTGCACGGCGTCGCCCCGGCCATCAATCCGACGCCGGAATACGGAAGCGGTGATTTACTTTAACTTTTCAAACCGGCACCACCGCGCACTATAAACCCGGATCGTGCCATTAATCTAGTCCTAGCTATCAAGAGAAGGGGTAGAGAGATATACCGAGCGATCCATGTCCTTTGGTTTTCTCGTCGTCGTCCCGATCTCCACGCGGAATCTCCGGTCTCCACCAAGTCGCCGGAAGGGCACCACGTCGCCTGCTTCTTTTACGGGCTCCCACCTCTGGACCGAGGCAATTCGGCCACGAAGTTGGCGAGTCGACGTGCCCAAGATATGCTGTAGAATGTAGTGTGGAACTTGTGTCTCATTTGGGGTTGTGGAAGTTGCCGTTGGTGGAGGAAAGGAACTAAGACTTTTTGGAGATGAAACTTTGGATTTTTGTGAAGCCAAAAGGCCAAAAAATCCCCTCACCAAATACTGGGACAGCCCCACCTTGGCTTGGCCGGCCATGCACCATGGTGAAGAGAGGAGTGTGAGTGGATGAGGTAGTGAGTGAGTATCCAAAAGAATGAGTGAGCCAACCAATCAAGCAAGAGAGAGAAAGGGTGATGATAACAAACAATGATCACAAACTAAAACCCTCACTCAACCAACCTCATCATCTCATCACAAAGTCAAGCTATCATGAAAGAAGAAGTCAAATGGTCAAGGGATGGTGCAACCATCATGACACTACAATGTGCAAAGACAACCCTCCAAAATGCTTATTTGCACAAATGCAAATAAGTCCTCCTCCACCAATCTTCGGCCAATGAAAGATGCAAACAAAAATGGCCGAAACGGAAAGCAAACTGGCAACTCTAGAAAACTGATCCGTAATAAATTACAGGAAAACCCTGATACTGTGTATACACACACGCATTTGTACTCTAACCGAAATACAAATGCAATGAGACAAAATCTATACTGTACTATACTAGGATCCGCTTAAACCAAAGCCGGCTAGTATTATCTGTCCGATCCTGATCCGTACAATACCGCACGTCTTTGATCGAACCCTGCATATACCCATACGGCCTCTAATACTAACCGTCCGATCCTGATCCATGCAATACCGCACGTATCTGATCGAACCCTGCCATATCTCCATACGGCCTCTACAGCGTTTCGCCCGAAACTTGAGTAACTGAATGTGGGGGACTCTAAAGACTCGTCAATACTATGGCTGTGGATTTAACCACTAGCACATCAGAGGTATTAGCCATACGTGACGGGCTACCAGCTACTGACCAAAAGGGGCGTCGATGAGCGAACTCATCCTGACACCCTACTGAGCCTGTCAGTGACAATATCCGTACAGTCCGGTCCGTTCGTCTATGAGCATCGCATGGTGGGCCTAGGGGGTTGGTAAAAGTCAGACCCCCAAAAGAGGTACAAGTCGTGTCGGAGTGAAGCCCAGAACACCCTGAGATACTACTGGAATACCTACCAGTAAATCTCCTGCCTTGGCCAAGGACTTCGTGTAATGGCTCTCCTAGACACAGCGCGACCTCACCCCCAATACCGGGAGAGACGAACCCCTGCAGATCCGCTCACTGCCTCCATGCGGCTCGGGACTGTACCCAACTAAAACCTGTTTGCACGTCTCCTTTGAGCGTGGTAGGGTAGTAATCAAAGTACAGTAGGAACTCACACGAGACAAATGACGATCCTCAGGTCGATGAACTAACCTGTACACATGTCACCAGGGAACTGCTATCTGACGTCAGGTATAAGACCAACTAGCATGTTCCTGGCGAGTCCTGTCCGGTGTACTCATAACCCAATGAGCACCTGTATACACTTTAGGTGAACCAACTGACACCAGTGGCTTGTGAGACCGGCCACCGCCCCTCGTCGGGGTCTCGACTGTATACACTAGTCTACTCTGGAGTATCGATGCCCTGTCTCGAAACTCCCACGACTAGGGACCTTTTAAGGATGTGCTTATAAACTACCAGCTCCCATGTATATGATCGCCCTCATACTGCTGGCAGTCAAGAAAGAATCCTAAGGGCTCTATCAACGTGCAATGGTGACCTGTCAGGTCACCTAAAGCAGTACACGATGATAAAGGTAAACCAGATAGCATACTATCATCTTGAGTAAGACGGTCCTCCTGGGATAGGTCCTCCCTCAATCATTGCAATCACGTGCCTGTGATCCAATAATTAACTCTGAGGGCACTATCTCCAACAATCTCCCACTTGCACTCAAGGCGAATTATTGCGATGTCGCATACTCACAGCCCGTGTGATACCGAACACCCAACTCCTCTACTAGTCAGTCTCACAAATCCCGTTTGCGAACCTATTGCATTCGAGAAATAGCCTCAGTGAGTGGATCCGCTTTGATGTTTCTTTCTATGTCTCTCTATATCTCAAGTTCGCGGAGAAAGCCATCTCCCGAAATGAGCAATACCTGTCTTAGAATGTGTCTGGATGTCTGATGGGACCTAGCTCATAAATGAACTCCAAATCCAAACTTCTTAGACTGTATCGTCAACTGAACTTAATCAGTATCCTGCGCCATGCCTCCCTCGGTATTGCCTTGGACCACCTGTCCAAAATACTGCCCCTCGTCAGAAGAAACTATAACTCTGACAACCTCCTTGTCGTCTAGGTCACCTTGGAAGCCTGGAATGATAACTGTCTCCCGAATGAGGCTGTCGTTATCATATCCCTAGAACATTCACTTATGTTCTAAAACTGCTTCCGACTGTTTCTCTAGGATAGGATCAATGTCAACTTATTGCATCTAGTGCAAGAACAACATCTGGTGTGGTACTTGACATCTCATGATTGACTCAATTGCCTGAGCAAGAGATCTGCCAATCATGCACATCCCTCTCCCCTTTAGTCTGTAAGACACCTTTAGAAAGGGTGACTCCATTACCTGCAGGTACACTACCGTGCCAAGAGTCGTCCATTCTAAATACTCTTAGAATGCTGTCTAAGTACCCAGATTGGGAAACCATCCAAATCTAGATCTAAAACCATAGATCTAGTAACCAGTATGTCTGATATAATGTCCAAGTCCCATGTGGAGAAACCACTGTGTGACGACCAAATTATAACCGATCGTAGTATAGGTATATCACTTCCTACTCTGTGTATGTCATCCAAATACCAGGACATCACACCCTACTACCTTCTTAACAGATCCATCCCCTATTCTGATGAAGTCAAACCTATGACTGTCACATCAGAAATAGATGATTCTATCTCCGCTACATCTGCTTTAGTCTATAAATAGACATAAGCCACTTGTCCACAAATGCTTCCGCTGCTCCCACTGACCACGACAACCCTCTGGCAGAGTCATATAGACGTACACTTCTAAAGCCAGTTTAGAACGACGCTATACTCATCGTCCTGCCGGGTCTCACAGTCTGGAACAACAGCTTTGGCAAGTGTGGGTAAACAAGAACTTCCCTGTCACCGTCCTTGAGGCTACCGGAGTACCTCTCGGGTGCCTGAGATTGAATCTTTAGGTTCCTATCAAATTTTCATTAATCGTTTGTGGTTATGGAATCACTTCCAGTTCTACCATACTCCCACTACTAATTTATGAAAAAATCCATTTTTATTAAAAACTGTGGCGAGTCAAGAACAATATCACTATTGATCTTCCAGATGGTAGAAAATCAACCCCTCGTCATAGCCTGGGTCAACCCACAAACAGCCATTACAGAAACGTGCTTTGAGTTATCCAGAGTCTGGTTTTAATCATAGGCTGGACAACTCCCCGTACCTTAACATCGTTAAGATATGAACTGTTCTATATCCAATATAGAACCAGAGGCACTGATTTAATTGAACCAGATTCAAATCATGCAGCTGTCTCCAGTGCATGTCAACTAAATGGAAAGAGGCCGATCAGCATTACTCAACTTAGGAATGCTTCCAATTATGAGTAACCTGAAAGAGAAGCAAGTTCTCTTAATCATTACTATCAACTGAATACCATACACAAGTATCTACATCTTCGATCACTTTGAAGAATCCCGATACTTGCAATACCTGGTTCTCTACTTTATTCAAATACCTATAACTTCTCAAAATTCGGACCCTGTGTTTCCACGAAACACCTGTCTAAAAACTAGAGAAGTCATAAGTAAACCGAATATAGTACGAGGATCAACCCCTCTGTCCTGATGGACCCTGGACAACAAACAAAACTCTGTATAAGTCCCTTGAGTCTGATAACTCATTCACTGTGTGTCGTAGGTTGAAAACTGTACTTATGGTTAAGAAGAATTACACCGCTGTTTAATGCTCCTTACCTAACCATCCACTGATATAGGTAAATGTCACAGACATAATTTCAGAAAGGTATATCTCACTCTATGAAAATAAACGTACAGATATATCAATTTGAAATTGGTGCATAACAGCGGATATTCAAAACCAAAAATTTGTCGTCTGGCATACAACCCAGGCGATTTCCTCAAGTATCACCGATTACAACGAATCCCGATATAATGAGGATGATCACCCAATTCCCAATAACTTACTCCCACTCATCATCTGTAAAACCATACAGATGTGAGAATCATACCTGGTAAATACATACCCTGGAGTAAGTATCTAATCGGGAAATCAGTTTTCTTTTAACATTACACAGTGAAATTGAAACATTGAAATGTTTCGATGGGGTATCCGGGTATTCCCAGTAATGCCTCTTCCATTATCTAGATTCACAACTGTAACCGTGTAATTCTTTGTCATCTCTCCAAATCCCTTTATATGTCTTTAGTCATTACCTTCTGTACACCCCTTTAGGCCAAATGGTTTTCTTCCTTCCCTACCGTTCGGCACCAGCCTATGGTTTGGAAGAAGACTATCCAATAAGCATAATGGTTGTACTGTCCTAATCCTAGGAGCACTCGCAATGCGAGAGAAGGTGAAGATAAAAGACAACCGAATAAACCTTATTCCTATTTCTCCCGAACCAGAATTCATCCCCGAACTGGAACAAGTTCCTTTCGAGTTCGTATATAACCATACGATGGAGTATCCAGTAAACTGTGGATCTTCGTAGTGATACGGAGTGTTCTGGAGAAATACAAAGGTGATTTAGGATTGGCGAAGAGATACTTGGTTTGGTCGTGAATAGCAGTCGCAATTTACTTTGCCCTCTTACTAATCCCTTTATATGTCTTTACCTAATACCTTCTCTACACCATTGTTATGCTAATTGGTTTTCTTCATTCCCCACCGTTCGGCACCAGCCTAAGGTTTGGAAGAAAACTATCCAATTTGCGTAATAGTTGTACTATCTCCTAAACCAAGGAGTACCGCAACCCGAGAGAAGGTAAAATGAAAAGACAACTGAATAGTCCTATCCGTTTTCTCCAGAACCGGAAACCATCCTCGAATAAATTCCTTCGAGTTCGTATATAACCATACGATGGTTTTGTCCAATGGAAGTGGGCGTTCGTAGTAATACGGGGTGTCTTGGAGAAAAGGGTAAAAGTAGGAGCGGCAATGAGGTTTGCAACTCTGACAATCCAAAAGCCAGTGTTAAAGAAGGTTCGGTCAACTTGGTCACTGAGTCATAGTCTTAGGGTCGGGTCAATGGTCGCTGCCAAAGAGAGAGAGAGAGAGAAAAGAAACACTCAGCGTGCACTCTAACCTAGATCAGAATGGTTACCAATTTATCTAATCTGGAAACCTCCCACTGTACTGTCAAATTCTCCTCCAAACTTGAAAGAAGAATTAGTCGGGATCACCCGAGGAGTAAACCAACTCACCAGTGGGAATCGGGATTCAACTATCATCGCATGATAACTTGATGGAATCCGCTCACGTCATCACACTCCAGAAGGTATGCGCATAGCTGGCAGTTTCAGTTTCTTTAGAAACTCCCAATGTGATTTCTGCCCCATGCTCTTATGACCTTGGCGTGAGGTCAAAATATCATAAGTCACATGTCAAGTTCTGCCCATCATTATCCAGGTTAATTTAGACCCACCTGTACATACCCTTAACGTAGGCCAAAATAGTAGTACGACTGTCCCAAACCGACGCATCTATCTATGCTACAGATAAATATCCGGCAGCTACCAATCACTATACCTTGGCGTGAGGTCATAATACATAGCTTGAATACTACCAAATATTTAACCGAAATGATGGAGGGCTACGAATGGTTTCTGGCGAAAACCTTTAACGTAATGAACTTGATATCGTTGAAGGAACCGGATAGCTTTTTGAAAATATAGTGACGAAAACCTTTGCTAAAGAGTTCACTCCCGGTGAAGGGATCTCGGCTCTTTCCCCGTAGAATGAGGTGCAGGATATTCTAACTGAATACCACGATGCAAAGCAAAAGTAATCGACTATAGTGAAGTTATTACCCTGACGCAAACTTTTGTCCAAGGGCTCACTCCCGGTGAAGGGATCCCGGCCCTTGCCTCGTCGACTAAGGAGCAGGATATTCCAACTGAATACCACTGTGCAAAACAAAACTGAACATCCTTGCAATAACAGCTTTTTGAAAAGTGTTCCAACAACATCAGAAAAGGTTTGTTTAACTTGCATTGAGCCAAATCAATGCAGTCCCATCAATTGATCACACCACAAAGAACGAAATATAATGATGTACGTATATGCCATCCGCATTCGCCACTGGGTCCCGTCATTACCCGTTAGGTTAGCTAACTAACGACAGAGCGGGGACTGGACTAGCGCGGATGCAAAACATATACAACATATACTAGTATATATATCAATATATAATATTTTCGCTCAAGGCGTGATAAAAAAAAATGCAACATCACAGAAATGTACAGCATCACAGAACAATACAGATATCTGGGATCCCCGGGTTTCACAGAGCCGCTACTGAAACCCGACGTTCCGCTGGTCGTGTGGATAGCCTGTGCAATGAAATCCTAGACCCCTACGGGCGCAGCAAGTTACCCGCCAAAACCTGAAGCGAGGCAGCTCCCTTCAGCAACGTGAATGGACCACCACGCACTTCACGGAATCCGGTAACTTGGGCACCCCTCCTGGGTCAACCTGTACCCCCTACGAGTGCGGCGAACAGCCCACCAATTCTAGAGTGAAGCCCCCTCCGTCTCAATGCCATGAGATGCGGGCTTGTTGCCCTCTAGAACCCGGCTATCCATGCACCCCACCTTGGGGTAATCCTAGTACAGAAAGTAAAATATACATACAACGGGTACATCGACCTCGACCTGGTTGTGCCCCAAAAGAATAATATACGGACAGGCAGTGACGGCAGTCCACATGTCGGACGCTCGCCCCGCAATTTCAAATGTACATAATACAACAAAACTGTACTAGCATTGCATCCAGGCTATCCCCCATGACCAATCCGAAACATCACAGCACAACACAGAACATCAACGTGAATGTCACGTTCGCAAATCCGTCTAACCGGGCTATAGCAGTTAGACAGGATTTACCGATCAAGTGATATTCAAGGTCGCAGATATAATGTAATTACCATGAACTAACATGTTTAAAAAATTCGATCGATCAAATTTTACCAAGTGGGCCCCAAGCACTACTGTAGCACTCAAAGAAATCTGGGCCAAAAAAATAACATTCCAAAAACCATATTTTCCATTCAGGAGCTCTCTGTAAAATTTTGGTGCCATGAACAGTCAAAACAGCGGCGGAACCGCGGCCCAAGCATGGGTTTGGCCGCGGTTCCGCGGTGGGGTAATGAGATCGCGCGACCAAATTTTTACAGAAAGCTTATAATCCCCTGCACATCATTCTGAAACAACCTGAAAAATTTTTGGAGCCAAAAACAATTCGACAGAAAACTGACGTGCATGATATCGGGTTTTCGAAAAATCCATTCGATCGAAATGTAAACACATTTGGCAAAGCTAGACTAGGTTAATGGCGAGGCTCTGATACCACTGTAAGTGCATGGCGGCGCCCCGGCCGTCAATCCGACGCCGGAATGCGGAAGCGGTGATTTACTTTAACTTTTCAAACCGGCACCACCGCGCACTATAAACCCGGATCGTGCCATTAATCTAGTCCTAGCTATCAAGAGAAGGGGTAGAGAGATATACCGAGCGATCCTTGTCCTTCGGTCTTCTTGTCGTCGTCCCGATCTCCCCGCGGAATCTCCTATCTCCACCAAGTCGCCGGAAGGGCACCACGTCGCCAGCTTCTTTTACGGGCTCCCACCTTTGGACCGAGGCAACTCGGGCACGAAGTTGGCGAGTCGACGTGCCTAAGATATGCTGTAGAATGTAGTGTGGAACTTGTGTCTCATTTGGGGTTGTGGAAGTTGCCAACTTTGACTTTTTGGAGATGAAACTTTGGGATTTTTGTGAAGCCAAAAGACCAAAAATCCCCTCACCAAATATTGGGACAGCCCCTCCTTGGCTTGGCCGGCCATGCACCATGGTGAAGAGAGGAGAGTGAGTAGATGAGGGAGTGAGTGAGTATCCAAAAGAATGAGTGAGCCAACCAATCAAGCAAGAGAGAGAAAGGGTGATGATAACAAACAATGATCACAAACTAAAACCCTCACTCAACCAACCTTATCATCTCATCACAAAGTCAAGCTATCATGAAAGAAGAAGTCAAATGGTCAAGGGATGGTGCAACCATCATGACACTACAATGTGCAAAGACAACCCTCCAAAATGCTTATTTGCACAAATGCAAATAAGTCCTCCTCCACCAATCTTCGGCCAATGAAAGATGCAAAGAAAAATGGCCGAAACGGAAAGCAAACTGGCAACTCCAGAAAACTAATCCCGTAATAAATTACAGGAAAACCCCGATACTGTGTATACACACCCGCATTTGTACTCTAACCGAAATACAAATGCAATGAGACAAAATCTACACTGTACTATACTAGGATCCGGCTTAAACCAAAGCGGGCTAGTATTATCCGTCCGATCCTGATCCGTGCAATACCGCACGTATCTGATCGAACCCTGCCATATACCCATACGGCCTCTAGTACTAACCGTCCGATCCTGATCCATGCAATACCGCACGTATCTGATCGAACCCTGCCATATCTCCATACGGTCTCTACAGCGTTTCGCCCGAAACTCGAGTAACTGAATGTGGGGGACTCTAAAGACTCGTCAAGACTATGGCTGTGGATTTAACCACTAGCACGTCAGAGGTATTAGCCATATGTGACGGGCCACCAGCTATTGACCAAAAGGGACGTCGATGAGCGAACTCATCATGACACCCTACTGAGCCTGTCAGTGACAATATCCGTACAGTCTGGTCCGTTCGTCTATGAGCATCGCATGGCGGGCCTAGGGGTTGGTAAAAGTCAGACCCCAAAAGCGGTACAAGTCGTGTCGGAGTGAAGCCCAAAACACCCTGAGATACTACTGGAATACCTACCAGTAAATCTCCTGCCTTGGCCAAGGACTTCGTGTAATGGCTCTCCTAGACACAGAGCGACCTCACCCCCAATACCGGGAGAGACGAACCCCTGCAGATCCGCTCACTGCCTCCATGTGGCTCGGGACTGTACCCAACTAAAACCTGTTTGCACGTCTCCTTTGAGCGTGGTAGGGTAGTAATCAAAGTACAGTGGGAACTCACACGAGACAAATGACGATCCTCAGGTCGATGAACTAACTTGTACACATGTCACCAGGGAACTGCTATCTGACGTCAGGTATAAGACCGACTAGCATGTTCCCGGCGAGTCCTGTCCGGTGTACTCATAACCCAATAAGCACCTGTATACATCTTAGGTGAACCAACTGACACCAGTGGCTTATGAGACCGGCCACCGCCCCTCGTCGGGGTCTCGACGGTATACACTAGTCTACTCTGGAGTATCGATGCCCTGTCTCGAAACTCCCATGACGAGGGACCTTTTAAGGATGTGCTTATAGACTACCAGCTCCCACGTATATGATCGTCCTCATACTGCTGGCAGTCAAGCAAGAATCCTAGGGGCTCTATCAACGTGCAATAGTGACCTGTCAGGTCACCTAAAGCAGTACACGATGATAAAGGTAAACCAGATAGCATACTATCATCTTGAGTAAGACTGTCCTCCTGGGATAGGTCCTCCCTCAATCATTGCAATCACGTGCCTGTGATCCAATAATTGACTCTGAGGGCACTATCTCCAACAGCGGATCCACTCACCAAGGCCCTCCCTCACCGCAGCATGAGCGAATTTTTGAGATGTTGGGTATGAGATACGCCAATAACTGGCCTTAGTGCAAGTGGGAGATTGTTGAATATATGTATTCCCTAGAGGCCATTATATGATAGTGGATGTATTTATGCATGTATATATATATATATTCGGTATACATTCTTGCTCGACATGACAGTATGCTATCTGGTTCTTCTTTATCTGACATGTTGATTTGATCATGCTTTTATTCATTCATACATGTTGATAAAGCCATGATGATATAGGCTTGACTACTGTGATTATGATGAAGATCATACTAATGGGACATCTGTAGTTTATAAGCATATCCTGGAATGTCCCTAGTCGTAGGTGTATCGAGACGGGGCATCGATGTACCAGAGTAAACTAGCGTATATGATACTAGACCCATATGATGGGCGATGGATGTTCCCACATTCATCGATGTTTGACATCGAGATCGTATACGGGTGCTCAGTGGTGACTGGGTACACTGGACGGACTCGCCGAGGACTCCTATATGGAATTATATCTATCGTCGGATAGCAGTTCTCAGGTGACACTGGTGCAGGTTAGTCTGTAGACCCGAGATCGTCATAGAGTCTTGTGTGTTCTCCCACTGTACTTTGATTACCACCCTACCATGGCTCTACTGAGTCATGCAAACAGGTGGCCGTTGGGTACAGTCCCGAGACACACCAAGGCGATGAGCGATAGGAGGCGTTTCGTCTCTCCCGGTATTGGGAGTTGATGCTGTGCTGTGCCCGATTGGCTATATCAGTAAGTCCCTGACCAGGGCTGTTGAGATTTACTGATAAGTATTATCAGTAGTTTCTCGATCTGTTATAGACCATTCATCTGCACGACTTATTGAGTTATTGGGGTCGACGTTACCATCCCTAGACTTGATATGCAGTATATCTGACGAAGAGACCGTACGGTAGTGTTGCCGGTTGGCTCGATGGGAGTTGTAGCTGGTTCGCTTGTTTTCTTCTGATCGCTCAATACCCGGGTGGCCATTACGTTTAGCTGACCGCTTGCGGCTTGGGGGTGCTTGATATGATCATCGCCCACTAACGGCGTATTGACGAGTCTTAGAGTCCCACAATGGAGTTACCTAGTCCAGGCGAAATGTTGTGGTGCGCATATGCGATATGCGCGTGGACCAGGTTAAAATGCGCGTATAAGATACCGTATATTAATCGGGCTGCTTGATTTTGGTCGGGTCGTATGTGATATGACCGGGTTGCTAAATCAAGTGTTGATTTATCATTTGACCATTAGTTTCTCACTAGAAATCCTTTCTTGTCTTTTTGGGTGTATACATGCATGTATGCATTCATTCTTGTTCATGCACATATGGATGTGCATGCACACATACATGCATATATCATTCTATCATTGTTGTATATATAGTGGATGATGGCAATATAAGACTCACACCTTATGTAAAATTATAAATGGATATATATTTGTATTTGTGTTAAAACAAAAGAAAAGAAAAGGATTAATTCATGGTTATCTTCCACACTCTTCTTTGAACCAACCTTGGTTCACCCACTTTTTAACCATGAGTTAATTTTTCTTTTGTCTTTTAACTCAAATGAAATAATATCTATATTTTGTAACCATGGTTTAAGATGAAGAGTAGAAAAAATATATACTTATCTTTTCTATTATTCATATTAAGCTTATCATTATCTTGAGCTTAGAAAGCCATCATCTTCTTCCTCCTTTCTCTCTTGCTCTCTAGTTCTTTCAAGTAAGCAAAAGAGTAACCAAGTTAGGATTTTGAAGTGAGAAAACCAACCACAACACCATTCTATACTAGTCTTGCTAATTAGTGAAGAGTGTTAGCTTCCATTTCTTCTCTTGATCTTGTGAAGTTTCTAGCTTGGACAAAGACGACTCCGGGTGGATCATCGTGGACCTAGAAGGATCTCAAGCGGACCTTTTCCATCCCTCAAGTAGCCAAGGAGTCTAGCATAGCGAGCTACAAAGGTTGTACTCTCAAAACCCTAGTTTTTCCTACTTGTATTGTTGTCAGTGTTTTGAAACCCTAAAATTCTAGTGATGATTCTTTGTATGTTCACTTAGCACCTAAAAAAATTTAATTTTGAGACATGTGATGCTTCCAAACCCTTCATGAGGTGCTAGGTAAACCTAAAATGGATTTCTTCCACGTGTCACCCAATGACAATAAGCATCATGCATGTAAATATCGTAAGCATATGCATGGAAGTATAAAGATGTAAATCAACATTTGTCGGTTGCGACATATAAAAATCATGGGACCGGAGTGTCCAGCATCGACACTCGAAAACATCATGAAAGCTGTGCCTAGCATTGGCACGTAAATCCTCATATATCGGGCTCCGTCAGTCCGGATCGGCCCGTATCATCTCTCGCCTCCGGTCGGTATCCCCCAGATATCCACCGAGCTCAAATAACATCACCGGTAGGTAGTACTCCCCTGCCAGGCTCACCGTCTAACATATACAAGTCTTCTTGCCCCGGGGTTACTCACCGGGTCCACCATGTACCCGCAGACGGTGCCTACCACTCCTCGAATCGGGTTTTGACATGCCACTCTGAGAACCGAGAAAACACATAGTGGACGCATTGAAATATCATATCAAGGGTAACCGGAATTTTAAAACAATACATACTCTCTTTTAAAATACCCACGGTTCCCAAATCCAGAAATATCATGGAAACAACATATCTCAATGCGTATAATCAGAAAGCATGATGTATGCGACATATAAAAGAAATGTAAGCATATCAGTATATCATGCAACATGGAAGAGTAACATGCACATATTGAGGGAAACCACTCTTTTAAAATGAATACGGCTTTAAAATACAGCTTGCGGTTCCCAAATCTCAAAAATCAAGACAGAATCGTCTATGTATGAGCAAGTATGTATGTGTACAGAATATGAGTGTACAATATGTAAGTACGCAACTATGAATGTACAATAGGTATGTGCACAAGTATGAGTGTACAATATGTAAGTACACGAGTATGAATGTACAATAGGTATGTGCACAAGTATGAGTGTACAATATGTAAGTACACGAGTATGAATATACAATAGGTATGTGCACAAGTATGAGTGTACAATATGTAAGTACACGAGTATGAATGTACAATAGGTATGTGCAAAAGTATGAGTGCACAACATGTAAATACACGAGTACGAATGTACAATAGGTATGTGCACAAGTATGAGTGCACAATATGTAAGTACACGAGTATGAATGTACAATAAGTATGTGCACAAGTATGAGTGTAAAATATGTAAGTACACGAGTATTGGTTGGGTGTCTCCCTATGGGTCCCACTAGGTCTCTGGTATTGTTTACTTTTCTAGTATTGGTCTCGGATCACTCCAGATTTCCCTGCACTCCTTAAAAACTCACAAACCGACATGAAAAGTTCTGAAATTGCGTATTTTGGGTTTCAGTTGGGTTGGTCTAGGTTTCTATCAATTGGGAGGGGTTCAAGGTCATCTCTAAGGCCCTATTACACCATCTCTACTCAAATCAAACCCTAATTCCCAACTTGAGTTTTCAAAGCTCACTAAACTTCGCCAAAACGATATCAAACTTGAAATGAGGCTTAAACAACCTAAACACTACACTATTTGTGAAAGGATATACCTCTCTTAGCACCCATGAATCCTCCACAGCGCCAAAATGAAGACTTTCTTGGTCCATTGGGTAGCTTGAGGGCTTGTACACCAATTTTGTGAAATGGGTGTTGGGTTTTGAGTTGATTTTCATGGAGTTTTGTGGCTTGAAGATGGAGGAGGAAGAGGAGTGCTGCAGCAGCAGCAGCAACAAGAGTAGGGGAGAAGAAATGAGTGGAAGAAAATGATGGGGAATGGCTCAAGACAAAGGGTTGAGCCCTTACCCACTCTTTCTCTGTCTTCACCATACCTAATATAATACACTTTTCTTTTTCTTTTCTATTTTCTTTTAAAACCACAATCATGCTTAAAACATGAAGGGAAGCCATGGAAAAATATGTAACAAGTGTAAAAATGATACGGTGCAATGTTTTGCACAAAATACGCTTAAAGCACGATTGGCGATTCTTAATCGCGATTAGCACTAAATTAGTGTCAAATTAATCGTAAAAACTTAAAATTTGCATAATTCACATAAAACACCCTCTCTCTAGTAATTTCTATAATTTTCCAAATTTTTCCCAATTTAGCTGTATTTAATTATACCGAAATATTAAAATATTCATTTAAAATTAATATTAAATTATAAAAATTCCCCAAAAATAATATTTTATTTTTTTTGAAATGTTACAAAATACAACGTATGCTTATGCCATCTGCATTCGCCTCGATGTCCCCTCATGCACCGTTAGGTTAGGTAACTGACGGCAGGGCGGGGCAGTGCTAGCGCGGGTGTAAAACATAAGCAACGTCTATATAATATATCGCATATACTATATCCCGTATCCATCTTAACATATCAAATGATCACATCACAGATATCGCAGCAGAAGAACAACATATGAAATATTGGATATACTAGGATTTCCGTGTTTTATTTTAAGCCTGTATAAAACACGGATTCCACGGTCGTGATGAATAGCCAATTCCACACCCCTAGACCCCTATGAGAGCGGCGAGCAACCCTACCAATTCTAGAGTTAGGAGACCCGGTCTCGACTCCTCGAGATGGTCTCCCACTGGACCCAGAACCCGGTTACTTGTGTTCCCCGCCTTGGGTCTATCCTAATGCGGAAAAGTAAATAATATACAACGGTGACATCATCCTCAACACGGAAGTTCCCCAATAAATGAATATTACATAAAATGAATTTTACATGAATGAAAATGAAAACTCTCATCTAACATAAAACCCCAGGCTATTCAAAAACTCGACAATCCAATATAACATATCATAGCAACACATAACATCACATGTCATCAACGTAAGTAAAATTGCGTATCCCAATTGTCGTTGACATATAACAACGAAACCGGCGATACACCACATATTACACTTATGGTCGCAGAAAAGAAAGCGAAAAAATACAACAGTTGGAATCCGCAACCTCCTTAGACATCGCATGCCTAACAATTATAAACTCCGCATTTTAGTCTCGATCTCGAAAACACTTTTCAATATCTAGTCGGGCAATTCAATAAAATTCCCGACATCCTGATCGAATGCTCTTCAGAAACTTTAGTAGACGGCCGCACCCCCGATGCCGTCAACGAAGTGCACTAAGGCGGAACACCGCTGCCGCGAGCACCCGAACGGATGCTTTGGCGACGGGGTTCTCCTACAGTCACTTGGTCGGGCAATGAAGCGTGGCTATCTATTAAGTTTATGCGGTGAGTATCCACGCATGCTACGTGATTGCGACGGACTTTTGATCGCATCAAAATCCCGTGGTAACCGATCAAATGAGACTAAATTGCTTGATTTATAATGTTCAAACTAGTTATCTCATAACTACTTGTGGATTCCAAATATTGTATCCCATTACATAATATCCGGATGACGTTAAACTTTTAGATCGATTCATCAAAGTCCCACAATTTCCCGACAGCTCAACACTTGAGCACAGTTTTAATAATACCCAGAAGATGCCACAGTATCTATGAACCAGCCGTAGAAGGGTCAAACCAACGCCTCACATGTGACAACGCTAAACTACCACAAACCCTAGGGTTCAATGGCGGTTTTGACGGCCACATAATCGAGTTAAGGTTTCGTTCTTCTAGAGGGTCCACAGAATCACTTGCATATTTTTCCAAATACGTTAAACTTGGAAAAATGGGTTTTTGACATTCGATCGAAATTTTTAACATTGTCTAGACAATATGTGAAACACCCGAAATAATGTTAAAACTACGAATACGAAACACTCCGACTTGCTTATAGTGTAAGATTACATCACATGCAAAATTAGCAAAAATAAACAACACCTGAAGCACTAAAACCCAGTATCTGGAACACAACAAAAAATTTAACCCTATTTCCCCCTACATGGCCGGCGAGCTCGGAATCCCTAGGCAAGGGCTCGGCCAAAATCCGACGACTGGGGTTAAATTTTTTGTGTGTTCATGTTGAATCCTATACAACATTCTGCACTTGTTTAAAAAAATTTTCAACAACTTTTAAAATCGACAGAAACTATGATTTTCCGTTTCAAGTTTCGGAGTCGTTTCGGTTTTGTAATCCTAACAAAATCCGTATTTATTTCTTTCATGGCTCTGATACGACTGCTGGATTACCCAAGACGGCAGCAAGGTTTCGGGAGGCATCGTCCATGCCAAATTAAAAAAATTGCCGTTTTAGCTAGCCCTAACTTGAATCGTTAACTAGAAATATACGGAAAGAAAAACAAACACTTTGGAATAAATAAAGAGAGCAAAGAATACAAACTTTGTAGACCGGTCCTTCACTTCAATAGCTCCGTGTAGAAGTCCCCTTCGCTGCGATCATAAACTCCGGACCCTAGAGAGGCTCCACGAAGAAACGAACATGCTTGCTTCGATGACTTCGAGGCCGAAGATGATCTATGTCGAGGAGACACTAATCCAAGCTATTTCTTCACTAGGTCAAGAACTTTGTGAAGAGAACACCCTATACTAAATAGCAAGTAGTAGAGGATGATGATGAAGGAAGTGGGCTCACTTTAGAATTGATTTTCTCAAACTTTTTCTCATAACTCCATTAGAGCTAGAAAGCTTTTGAGGAGAAGAAGAAAAAGAAGATAGAATAGTTCATCATATGAATTAATCCTCATCCAAAAGAATAATGTAACCATGGTTGAGTCAAGTACTCATGCTTAACTCATGTAGAGAATTAGCCAAGCTATAAGGCTAAGGGTTGGTTTAAGTAATATCTTAAGTAATGACAAAAGTGTGGACTTTGTCAATGTTTCTACTAGCTTCATGAAAGCTTGACAACATTGACCAACTTTTCTCTCTTTTGTTATTCTTTAAGAAATAAGTAAACCCTAATTTAACCTTAATATGGTTTAAGTATCAAACACCCATCTTGTATGTATTATCAAGCATGACACAAACATGTACACTTGCATATATCACATATATACAATGTGCACAATCTAGTGAGAAAAGAAATCTTAAGTGAGCTAATACTAGTTAATGTAATGTACTATATCTAATATATAATTATACATTAAATTATTAAATCAACTCTTGATTTAACAATCCGGCTATAACCGACTAATATCTTGTGTAACAACTTATCGAATCAGCACTTGATCCGATAACCCGGCTATATCGCATATAACCGACCAATGTCACAAATCCCGAGAATAGAATACGGTATCACATATGGTATTAATCTCGGTCCCACACATATCACATTTGTGCTCCAACTCCGTTTCGCTTGAGCCAGGAAACCCCTGTGTAGGACTCGAAAGACTCGTCAATACGCCGACAGTAGGTGATGATCATATCAAACACCCACAAGCCGCAAGCGCTCTGCTAAACGTAACGGCCACCCGGGTATTGAGCGATCAGAAGATGGACAAGAAAGCCTGCTCATACTCCTATGAATCCAATCAGTAACACTACCGTAGAGTCTGGTCTCTTCGTCTGATATGTTGCATATCTCGTCTAGGGGTGGTAAACGTCAGACCCAGTAACTCGATAACTCATGTCGATATGAGGCTCATAATCGGTCGAGAAACTACTGATAACACTTACCAGTATATCTCTGAAGCATCCGTGGCCAAGGACTTCCTGTTATAGCTAATCGAGCACAGCGCATCATCAACTCCTTATACCGGGAGAGACGAAACCCCTACTATTGCTCATTGCCTCAATATGACTCGGGACTGTACCATAAAGCCACCGTTTTGCACGTTCTCTTGAACGTGGTAAGGTGCAAATGAAAGCACAGTGGGAATCTCACAAGACTCTATGACAATCTCGGGTCTACAGACTAACCTATACCAGCGTCACCAGAGAACTGTCGTCTGACATGTGGTATAATACCATCTGGGAGTTCTCGGCAAGTTCGTCCAGTGTACCAGTCTCCACTGAGCACCCGTATACTTTCTCTGATGTCAAACACCAATGGATATGGGATCATCTATCGCCCATCTACATGGGTCGAGAAGCTATACGCTAGTCTACTCTGGTATATCGATGCCCTGTCTCGATACACCCTCGAATAGGAACATTTGAAGGATGTACTTGGCGACTACACCGTCCCTACTAGTATGATCTGCATCATAGTCCTGGTAGTCAAATACTCATCCTAAGGGCTTTATCAACATGTAACATTGAGACAATCAGTGTACATGTTAAGATAAAGAGCAACCAGATAGCATACTATCATGTCGAGCAAGAAAGTCCTCACTATATATATCCAAGCATCCACTACAATATACATCGTATGTACAGTAATGGCCTGTAGGGCATAAATATAACTAACACGTATATGGGGATATGTATATATATATACACATAGGTATAGGACCATGTATATATATATATATATACGTATACATATACATGGATGATGAGGATAGTATATGATACTTGGAGATGAGTCGATGAGATTGGACGCGATGCCATGAGATCGGTGATATGTTTTGGTCCGTATTATGAGATACGACATGATATTATAGCGGGTCCTTAGTGTAGGGTTCCTTTGAACGACCGTAAGGTTTCGGAAGGCATCGTCCATGCCATTTTCAAAATTTTGTTGTTTTGAAGAACCCTAAACTAGAATCGATAACTAGAGAACCATACGAAAACCAAAGTAAACTACTTTACTTCTAAGTGAACTAGAAATACAACCTCTATAGATCGGTCCTTCTCTTCAAAAGCTCCTTGTAGTAGTCCCTTCGTTGCGATGAAATGATCTTGCGGACTCTTGAATGGTTCCATGAAAAGAAAGCAACGGTCTTGCTTGAAGTCTTCGAGGCCGAAGATGATCTACGTCGATTAGATACTAACTCAAGCTACCCTCTTCACTAATGAGAGATTAGTGAAGCAAACACCCTATACTAAAGTGCTAATCTAGTAGAGGATGATGAAGTAGGAAGTAGGCTCACTTTAGTTTTATTTTTCTCACAATATTTTCTCTCTTTTAGAAAACCCTAGCATGCTCTTTTTGCTCAAGGAAGAAAAAGATGAGCAAAAGAAATGAGTGTGAACTAATGAGGTGAGAGAATCAACCATGGGTGAGTTTGTATCATATAGTAACTCATGTAGAGACATAACCATGGCTACATTATAATGGTTAGGTTAATTAATATCTTAAGTAAAACAAAACTAGTGGACTAAGTCAATGCATCCACAAGCTTCATGACGCTTCATGCATGTGAACTCACTATCCACTAATTTTGGAATTACTTTAAATACTAAAACCTAACATTATAATTATTATGGTGTAAGTCTCATACACCCATGCAGTGTGTATCAACAACCATGATAAAAAATGAACACAATTAATATATATCACATATATAATAAGTGTGCACATGTGAGAATAAATAAATGCTTAAGTGAGCTAATATTAGTTAATCTAATCTAGTATATCACATATACAATTATACATAAAATTATCAAATCAACTCTTGATTTAATAATCCGGCTATATCACATATCACCGACTAATATAATCTGTATCAACTTATCGAATCAACACTTGATTCGATAACCCGACTATATCACATATAACCGATTGATACGAAAATCGTGAGAATGAAATGCGGTATCGCATACTCGCATTATTCTCGATCCCGCACATATCATATATGTGCTCCTACTTCGTTTTGCATGAGCCTGTAAAACCTCTATGTAGGACTCTAAATACTCGTCAATACGCCGGCAGTAGGTGATGATCACATCAAGCACCCACAAGCCGTCAGCGGTATAGCTGGACGTAACGGCTACCCGGGTATTGAATGATTAGAAGATCAACAAGCAAGCCTGCTCCAACTCCTGTAAAAGCCTTTCAGTAACACTACCGTACAGTCCGGTCTCCTCATCTGGTATGTCGCATATCAAGTCTAGGGGTAGTAAACGTCAGACCCCAATAACCGATAAGTCATGCCGATATGAGGCTCATAACGGGTCGAGAAACTACTAATAACACTTACCAGTAAATCTCAGAACCAGCCCTGGCCAGGGACTTCCTGTTATAGCCAATCGAGCACAGCGCAACATCAACCCCTAATACCGGGAGAGACGAATCCCCTCCTATCGCTCATTGCCTCTATGTGACTCGGGACTGTACCCAAAAACCACCGTTTTGCACGTCCTCTTGAACGTGGTAAGGTGGAAATCAAAGCACGGTAGGAATCACACAAGACTCTATGACGATCTCGAGTCTACGGACTAACCTGTACCAGTGTCACCAAAGAACTGCCATCTGTCGTGAAGTATAATACCATCTTGGAGTTTTTGGCGAGTCCGTCCTGTATGCCCAGTCTCCGCTGAGCACCGGTATATCATCTCTGATGTCAAACACCAATGGATATGGGATCATCCATCGCCCATCTACATGGGTCGAGAAGCTACACGCTAGTCTACTCTCGTATATCGATGCCCCATCTCGATACACCTACGACTAGAGACTTTAAAGGATGTACTCACAGACTACCATTGTCCCACTAGTATGATCTGCATCATAATCTAGGTAGTCAAGTACACATCCTAAGGGATTTACCAACATGTAACAGAGAAACAATCAGTGTACATGTTAAGATAAACAGTAACCAGATAGCATACTATCATGTCGAGCAAGAAATTCGGCCCTATATATGTCCAATCATCCACTACAATATACATCTCATGTACAGTAATGGCCGCTAGTGCATACATATAACAAACAATCTCCAACTTGCACTAGGGCCATCATATAACAGTGGTTGTAGTATCTCATACTCAACCATCACATAAAAGTCTCTCTCTGGGAAAAAGCCTTTGTGAGTGGATCCGCCGTGTTGTCCTCTGAGTTTACTCTCCTAACCTCGATCTCCTTGGAGATCAACCATCTCCATAATCAGGTGATACTACCTTAGAATATGTCTGGATCACTGATTGGACGGGGGTTCCTAGGCATTAGGCACAACTCCATTGTTACACAAAGGTAGGAACGAAGTTCATCTCATGAACTAATATATACCCAGGCTTCCTTTTTTGTAGCATCTTTGGTAGCGATGTATCCAGCCTTTAACGTCTAGTTTGCCACGGTATATAGCTTGGAACTCTTCCAACATACCGTCCTTGTACTGAGGGTAAAGAAAATGCCTGTGCCTGACATTCAGCAGACCTTACCACCCTGGAAGCTATTCAATAATTCTCCCCAGGATCTATTTATACCATCTCACTACACCTAGTGAGAATCCTAACATCCATTTAGATTTATCTCATAGATCCAAAACCCAGGATTTAGGAGGCATCACCTTGATCCTATATGGACAATCAATGTGATAAGAGGAGATTGACCGAGTGTAGCATAGGAAACACCTTTCCTATCAAGGGTATGTTGTCCATGTACAATACGAGGAACACCACCATACTCTCTACTACCTTTTTGTATATACAAGGTTCATCTTCCATTTTGATGAAGTCAAACTCTTTGACAACCACATCAAAACAGATGTTCCAATTCCGCGATTCCTGCTTTATCACATAAAGAAACTTGCACACGTTTCCACTGCTCCCATTGTTTACGAAGCCCTCTGGCTGTGAACTTATAGACACTCTCTTCTAAATCACTATCTAGAAAAGCAGTCATGACACCCAACCGCCAGATATCGTAGTTATGGTATCTAGCAATGGCAAGTGGGATCCGGATGGACTTAAGCTTAGCCACTAGAGAAAAGGTTTCATCATTATCCACACCTGGTTGATGACGAGAACCTTTTGCTACAAGTCTTAGCTTTGAAAGTCTCAACTTTTCCATGTACACCAAGTAATCTTCTCAAGATATACTTGCTCCTGATAGGGATTTAACCCTTCAGATATAGCAACCAAAGTGCATACTTTGTTGGTGTATATAGATTCCATCTCAGATCGATTAGCGTCCAGCCATTGTTACAGAGTCCCCACTCTTGATGGCCTGCTAGAAACTAGTTGGGTCATCATCTTATGATGCAATCCTCGCTCCCACTGTCAATGAGAAAAACGAGGTATCTCTTAGGCGGATGAGGAACCATACCAGATTGGCGGAGAGGATAAGGTTCGTTGGGAACTATTGAATCCTCCAGTTCTACCAAATCATCAGCTGCAGTTTGTATAGCTGGAACTCCTTCCAGTTCTACCTCATGACCACAAATTTCTTTCGAAAATAAATTCCTTTTCTAGAAAGGTGGCATGCCGAGAAATAAAACAACTTTTGTTACTTGGTGCGGTAGAAGATATTCCCTTGCAAATGTTTGGGATATCCAACAAACTTCCACAAAACTGACCTTGTCTCGAGCTTGTCCGGATTTTTCTTTTAGACATAGGCCGGACAACCCCAAATCATAACTTTCATAAGACATGGGCTCTTCCCATACCATATCACATATGAGTGGTAGGAACTGATTTGGTTGGAACACAATTCAATAGGTATGGAGCTTCACAAGTGCATAACCCCAAAAAAAGGAAATAGGCAACACAGTAATACTCATCGTAGAGCACACCATATCGCATATGGTGCAATTGCTCCGACCCGATACACCGACGTGATGTGGTGTATACGGAGGAGTACTGCTGAGAGAGAATCTTATTCTCCTTTAGAATAGTCCAGGAATTCGGTGCTCAAGTATTCTGCTCCCTGATCTCATCATAGGACATAATACTTATACCCGTTTTTGGTTCTGTACCTGTAACTTATATTCTTTGAATTTCTCAAAAGCTTCAGACTTGTGTTTCAACAGGACCACATGTGCGAATCTTAAGAGATCATCAGTGAATGAAATGAAGTACAAAGAACCAGTCCTGGCATGTGTAGACAGGGAACCTACATACATCATCATGTATCAATCCCAAAAGTTCACTAACTCTTTCTCTGTTTCCAATAAACGGAGCTATGATCATCTTATCTTTGTAACATGACTGGAAAGTTTCACAAGATGTAAATTCAAACAGATTTAAATATCCATCTTTATGTAACTTCAGCTAGTCGGGTTGCATTGATATGACCTTGTCTACAATGCCTCAAAAAGGATTCGTTCATTTCTGAACTCTTTCTCTTGTATGTGTTTTGTACGTTAAGAACTGTAATTTGATATAGAACGTATATGCTTTTAGATAACGTGCCTGAACCGATCAACTCTTGATATAAGAAATGTTCAAAACAATATCCAACAATACAAAATTATATCCTTCTTTACTAAATAAAGAGACCGATATGATGTTGTATATCAGGTTCGGTATCTAATAACATTCGTTCAGAATCAATGTATTTGGTAATACAAGGTGATAACTGCCAACACCTTGGCTGCAAGTATTAGTGTATATGCTCTAGGGGCCATTATTGTATCATACTAGCTTGTATATTACTTAATGGAAGCTTGGAATATTCACAGTTGTATTAACAGATTTGCTCAACATAGTAGTATGCTACTTGGTTTATATCTATCTTAATATGTGTATATGTTTCTTTTAACATATCGCGAATACATATTGATAGAGCCCATAGGATCTTGCTTGACTACCAGCGTTCTCATGGCAGTCACACTAGTGGGGGCTGGGTAGTCCACAAGCACATCATTTTTTAAGGTCTCTAGTCATAGGATTATCGAGACAGGGCATCGATACTCCGGAGAAGACTAGTGTGTACACTTCTCTCCCCAGCAGGGAAAATGGTCTGTCCCACAGCCATTAGTGTTGGAGATAGTGCCCTCATAGTCAATTATTAGATCGCAGGTACGTGATTGCAATGATTGCGGAGGACCTATACCGGTAGGACAGTCTTACTCGAGATGATAGTATGCTATCTGGTTTGCCTTTATCAGTCGTGTACATGTTCAGGTGACTGATTACATGTTACACTTTGATAGAGCCCTTAGGATCATGCTTTACCACCAACAGTACGATGGCGATCATATACGTGAGAGTTGGGTGGTTTATATGCATATCCTTAAGTGTGGTCCCTAGTCATGGGAGTTTCGAGACAGGGCATCGATACTCCGGAGTAGACTTGTGTATACAGTCGAGACCCCGACGAGGGGCGGTGGCCGGTCTCACAAGCCATTGGTGTCAGTTGGATCACCTAAGAAGTATACAGGTGCCCATTGGGTTATGAGTACACCGGACAGGACTCGCCGGGAATCTGCTAGTTAGTACTATACCTATCGTCAGATAGCAGTTCCCTGGTGACATGTGTACAGGTTAGTTCATCGACCTGAGGTCTTCATTTGTCTCGTGTGAGTTCCCACTGTGCTTTGATTTCTACCCTACCACGGCTCAAAGGAGTCGTGCAAACAGGTAGCTTTTGGGTACAGTCCCGAGCCATATGGAGGCATGTGAGCGGATCGGCAGGGGATTCGTCTCTCCCGGTATTGGGGGCGAGGTCGTGCTGTGTCTAGGAGAGCCATTACACATAGTCCATGGCCATAGCAGGAGATTTACTGGTAGGTACTCCAGTAGTATCTCAGGGTGTTATTGGGCTACACTCCGACACGACTTATACTGCTATTGGGGGTCTGACGTTTCTAGCCCCCTAGGCAGATATGCGATACTCATAGACTAACGGACCGGACTGTCTATACATTGTCACTGTTAGGCTCAGTAGGGTTTCTGGATGAGTTCGCTCATCAGCCTCCCTTGAGGTCAGTCCATGGGCAGCCGTTACGTATAGCTAGTGCCACTGACGGTTTGTGGTTAAACCCACTGCCAGGGTACTGACGAGTCATTAGAGTCCCTCACAGACTGTTTCCCAAGTTCGGGCGAAACGTTGTAGAGGCCGTATGGTTTTATGGCAGGGTTCGGAAAATGCACGTGCGTTTACGCACGTGTTATTTTTCGGGCAGATGATACTGGTCGGCTTTGGTTTAAGCCGGATCCGAGTATTATATTGAGTAGATATAATATCTTTGTCTTAGATGCATTTGTATTCGGTCGTAATACAAATGCGGGTATATTTATACAGTTACGGGGTTATCCTGAAAGTCGTTTCAGGATCACTTTTGGAAGTTGCCAGTTTCCAGTTTTCTATCAGCCGTCTTTTAACATTCGGTTAAAGACGGATTTATCTTTTCTTGGATGGGGTGAGTCGTGCTTCTAGAAGCTTCTAGATTGGTGACTAGATTCATGCATCTTTCTTTGCATTTATTAAATGGTGACTAGGTTTTTGTGACTCATGGTTTTAATTAATGTCTTTTGGATTGTTTAAGATCTTTTGTTATGATAAGGATCATTTCTTATGGTCACTCTCTCCTCTCCTACACTCACCTCCCTCCTTGATATAAGTGGCCGGCCCTCTCTCTCCTCCTCAACTCTCTCACTTGAAAAAATTATGGTTGTTAAAAAGAAAAGAACAAAGTTTTGGATGCATGGAAATTTCATACTTCATTTCTTGTTCCATTTCATTTCCATCGGCAACTTCATTAACCGATCGTCCACGGCTTTGAACGAAGCAAGAAAAAGTATTCCACTCATTCTCTACATCATTCTTGGTCGTCTCTTTTAGCAAACTTGACGACCGAGTTGCCTCGAGTCAGAGGTGGGAGCCCGTTTAAAGAATCGTCGACGTGGTGCCACCTAGACGAGGAGATCGGAGCAGCCGCAATGGAGCGTGGGATGATGGTTAAAGAACGAAGGACTCGGATCGTTCGGTATAACCTTTCTACACTCTTTACAGTTTGTTAGTTTAGCAATAATGGCAGATTCGGGTTAAAGTATACGATAGCGCCAGTTAAAAGTTTTTTGTTCCGCATTTGGCGTCTGTAGACGGCCGGGGCGCTACCGTAGACTTACAGTGGTATCAGAGCCTCACCATTTTGCTATACTAACTTGTGCTAAGGCGTTTAAAACATCGATCGAACCGGAAATCAAAAACCGCGTTTTTCATTTTCACAGTTTCTGTCGATTTTAAATGGTGTCCTAAAAATATTCCACATATCACAGAAATCTGTGCAGGGTTTTATAAGAACACCGACAAAATTTGGGCACGTGATTCCACCAAACCGCCGCGGAAACGCGGCCAAACCCATGGTTTGGCCACGCATCCGCGGCCACTTGGTGAGATCATGCGCCCAAATTTGTACAGTGTGTTCTCCTCTGGAAATTGGGGTTTTTGGTATATATCTTTTGGGCCCAGGTTTTGTTACTGTTCACCAGATTTGCATGGGGCCCACTTTGTGATATTTAGTCGATCGAAATTTAAACATGTTAGTTTTCAGTACTTACATTATAACTCCGACCGCGAATGTCATTTGATCGGTAAACCGCGTTTGATTGCTATAGTTCTTTTAGACGGGTTTGCGAACGTGACATTCACGTTGATGTTCTGTGTTGTGCTGTGATGTTGCGGATTTGTCGTGATGGATAGCAGTGTGCAATGGTAGTACAGTTTGAGTTTATTTGTACATTTGATATTGCAGGGCGAGCGTCCAACTTGTAGACTGCTGTCACTGCCTGTTGTATAATATTCTTTTGGGACACGACCAGGTTGCGGTCGATGTACCTGTTGTACTATTTTTGATTACTGTACTAGGTTTTACCCCGCGACGGAGTGCACGGATAGCCGGGTTCTGAGGGGAAACGGGTCCGCATCTCATGGCTTTGAGAGGCAGAGGGGTCCCACTATAGAATTGGCAGACTATTCGCCGCACTCGTAGGGGGTACAGGTTGACCCAAGGAGGGGTGCCCAAGATTACCGGATTCCGTGAAGTGCAGGGTGGTCCATTCACTGTGCTGTAGGGGGCTGCCTCGCTTCAGGTTTTGGCGGGTAACTTGCCGCACCCGTAGGGGTCTAGGTTTCATTGCACAGGCTATCCACACGACAGGGGAACGTCGGGTTTCAGCAGCGGCTCTATGAAACCCGGGGATCCCAGATTATCTGTATTGTTCTGTGATGCTTATTACTTTTCTGTAATGTTGCATATTATCACGCCTGGAGCGATTATTGTATATTGGTTTATATACTATTAGATGTTGTATATGTTTTACACCCGCGCTAGTCCAGTCCCCGCTCTGTCGTTAGTTAAGTAACCTAACGGGTGATGACGGGACCCAGTGACGAATGCGGATGGCATATACGTACATTTTATTTTCGTTCTTTTCTGGTGTGATTGATTGATAGGACCGCGTTGATTCTGATCAATGCAAAGTAAAACAAACCTGTTTAGATGTTGTTGGAACAATTTAAAAGTTGTTATTACAAAGATGTTTCCTTTTGTTATGCATAGTGGTATTCGGTCGGAATATCCTGCACCTCATTCGACGGGGCAAGGGCCGATATCCCTTCACCGGGACTGACCCCTTGGGCAGAAGTTTGCGTCAGGGTAATAACGTCACTATAGTCGATTACATGTTGCTTTGCATCGCGGTATTCAGTAGAATATCCTGCACCTCATTCCACGAGGAAAGAGCCGAGATCCCTTCACCGGGAGTGACCTCTTTAGCAAAGGTTTTCGCCACTATATTTATAAAAAGCTATCAGGTTCCTTCAACGAGATCATGTTCATTACGTTAAAGGTTTTTAGCCAAAAACCAGCAGTAGCCCTCCGTCGTTTCTTATGGATGGTCAGTAATATTCAAGCTATGTTTGTTGGCTTTCGTCAAGGCATAGTGTTTGGTAGTTGCTGGGGTATTCATTTGTTGCATAGATAGATGTGTTGGTTTGGAACAGTCGTATTACCTTGTTGGCTTTCGTCAAGGGTATGTACGGGTGGGTTCAAATTAACAAGATAATGACGGACAGAACTTGACATATGACTTATGATTTGTTGACTTTCGCCAAGGTCATAAGAACATGGGGTAAAAATCATATCGGGAGTTTCTAAAGAAACTGAAACTTGCCAGGCATGCGCATACCTTCTGGAGTATGAGTAACGTGGATGTATTCCATCACGTTATCATGCGATGAGAGTTGGATCCCGATTCCCACTGATGAGTTGGTTTACTCTTCAGGTGATCCCGATTGATTCTTCTTTAGGTTTGGAGGAGAATTTGACAGGACAGTGGGAGGTTTCCGGATTAGATAAAGTGATAACCATTCTGATCTAGGTTAGAGTGCACGCAGAGTGTTTCTTTTCTCTCTCTGTAGCGTCTTGAAAAGTCGTTTTGGTGTTTTCCTGAAAATCGGTGAAAATTCAGTATTTTTCCGAAAACCGTCTTTTTTGTTATTTTGCAGTTTAGGGCTAATTATACCTAAAATGGATAGGTAATTGCTTGTTTTTAGTAGCTAATGAGTTACTTATTAAATTTTGGGCATTTAAAATTTTTTCCCTATTTTTCAATTTTTTAATATTATTTTAAGCCGGTAAGAAAATACATTAAATTAGCGATAAATACAAATTTAAATGGGCTAAATTTAAGCTTTAAAATCATGTTAATTAAAATCTAGTTGTAACATAAATTTTTAGTATTTTATTTTGAGTTTTAACTAATTTTTATTATGGAAAACGAAATTTATTGAATTTAAGTTTAAACTTGCAATTTTGGACTTGTAGGGGGTCTTTTTGCAAAAAAAATTTTGTGCACTCTCACACACACATCCTCACATCTCCTTGGCTGTCCCAAACTGCAGAAAATTCCCTCTCTCTCTTTTGTTTTAAAATTCTTTTGTTAGGGATGAATTGAGTTGAATGTGTATGTTTAAAATATTGTATGTTGAAGGTATGGTGCATTGACTTTGAGGGGGGTTGACCATGACTTTTTCCATACACCCACACCACTCCCCTCTCCCTCCTATGGCCGAAATCTGCAGCCCCTCCCCTCTTCATCATTTTTCTTTTCATCTTGTTCAAAAATTCATCAAGTTGCTCCAAAATTTCCAAATTTAAACCTCACAAAATAACCCCATTCTTCATCCCTTTTTCCTTCACCTCTCTTGCTTGGATCATGATGCTTTGAGGCCATCAATTGAAGCAAATTTCTTCTTGCTAGATCCATAGATTTGAGGTATAATTTCTACTTTTTTAAGTTGATATGGTTAGAATTCCTTAATCTAGTTGTTTAGTGTTAATTTTAGTGTTAATCCTAATCTAGTTTTTTTTAGTTAATGGTTGAATATTAAACTAGGGTTTCTTGAAGCCATGTTTTAGTTAATTAAATCTTTTTAATTAATCTAGTTGTTACTTAACCAATCTATATGGTTACTTTGCTTAAGTGGCTTGATGTTATGCTAATCTAAGTTAACTTGTGTGAAATTTTCATGGTTGTTGCTAATTGCCAAAAATCAAGAGAAGGGTTTGTATTGGAATTGTGGTTTGATGCATAGTTAATGGGTTAAAATTAGTGTAATGGCTAGCTAGTGGGTTAGTTTGGATTGTTGTGTTGGATTGTGTTAACTTCGTCGCTAATTTTCGATGTTTGCTCCAAATTTGCAAACTTCTAGCTTACTAGGTTTTTATTATATTATTGTGGCGAATTAATTGCGATATCTAGATTATTTTGTTGGCATATCCTATGACATTTAGGATGCGTGAGTGCGGATTTTTGAGTAATCGGGTTTTAGTTTTGCCGGGCGACCAAATCGACATTTTTGCAGATTTTCGCGTGTGTTCCGCGCACTTTGTGCACGTTGTACCTAGCTTGTGAACGTTAGTATTTTCGTTTGGGTTTTGCATCAGTCTTGATAGGTAACCTTATGTTTGGTATTGATGTAAATTCCAGGTTCGGTCGCGGAGACGTCAGACGCGGCACGAAAGGGGAAGGCGGTGATTGGACGTGACTAGCTAGGGATTCCGGTGAGTAGATGTAACATCTACGGTGGACTATCGTTGGATGGCGCAAGCCGCCCGATAGTTTTAATAACTTAAAAGGATTCTTAGTGATGTTATTAATTAGGGGTGTAATACTTATATGATTATTTGCTGCATCCATGCCTTATATTGACATACATATGCGAAACCATTTTATAGGACACCTGCACCATTGCCAGGGTTTTTATATGCAGCACGAGCACTATTCATGCTTACACACACGCCCTGGTAATTGCCATGCCACCACACTAGATAACCTTTAAATTGAAACCTTTTACTATAATTGATACTTAAACTCACGCTATTGCTTTAATTCCTTAAAATGAAATCGTAGGATTGCTATTCATGTGCATGTGCTTCATCATATTATTTGTTCATGCCTAATCTATTAATCACACATCGCAACTTGATCATTGATACCATATGCATTCATTATCATTGACATATGCACTTATGAGGATTTCTTGAGATTTTATGATATTTCTGGATTTCGGGGGAAAACCGCAAAATTTCTAAACTTATTATGTTTTTAAAATATGTAATTGCGGTTTTCTAGTGATGTAAAGTGTCGTCCACCATGAGTTTGCTGTGGTTTTCGAGATCCGTGTCGAGGAGTGGAGCAACCGTCACGGGTACATGGTGGGCCCGGTAGGGTACCCCGGGGCAAGAAGCTCGTGGTGCTGACGATGAGCCTGGCAGGGGACGGATTACCTACCGGTGACTTCATTGGGCACAGCGGATATCCAGAGGATACCGACCGGGGCCGCGAGAGGATGAGATATTGATATTGAGATGGGTCAGCCGGATGGCTGAGGCCAGAGACACTATGACATGGATTTATGAGATTTGAGACAGCTTTTAGGTGTCGTTGCTGGACACCGGTTCTCGTCGATTCTTTGAGTATTATGCTGGCATTCTAAAAGAGTTTCAAAAACAAAAAGAGATAAAATGTTTCTTATATATACCTATTGAGACCTCAGATATTCATGTTGCATACATATTAGTACACTGATGTTGTATACACACCTGCCAGTGCATCCAGTCATACCTGTATTTTAGATGCTAGGATGCTTGTGTGCATGCATACGATAGCCTTTGTAGATGTTATTTTTTTACTCACGAGTTGGCAACTCACCCCCGTTGTGCCACAGCCTTTTGCAGGTCCGCTCCGTCAGAACAGTAGCGGCGGGCGCACTTGTTCTTTGGCCTCCTTTGCCTGGACTCGAGGTTTTGCTCTTAGGTGGGTTATATCATTATTTTTGCACCACCTTGTATATTCTTTGTATCTAGAGCACTCCATCTACTGTATCTACCAGTATTATTGTATATTGACCTAGAGATGAGACTGTGAGGTTTGTGGACTTTTATGCTGTATTTTGGGGTCGAGCTCACTTGAGTCGACATGCTGTTTTTCTTATGCTTCATTATGATTATTTCGCATGTTGTTGCTTTATATTGCGTGGGATTTGTGACCGCCTTGTGGCAAAGAGCTAGCTCCCGCTTGGGGATGCCTTATTTGTTGGATTCATATATATTCTTGTTGTACCCATTTTGGGGGCCAGTATTTACAATGGAGACTCTGCCGAAATTTTCGGAAAAAATTGGTATTGTTTTTAAAAAGGGTTTTATATGACTTATTTGGTAAACTCGCTTTCAATTGATTGGGTTTTCTTCACTCTTTTGCTTATTTGGTTTTGGTTTCTGGGCTTTGGCTTACTTATTTTACGGACGTCTTGAGACGTTTCATAAACTTAAGTGCCAGTCACGTTCCGTACCCTGCGGGTCGTGACAAAGTTGTTATCAGAGCGTTAGGTTTTACCTTTTTGAGTGTAGGATGACCCTTGGTAGATGGAGTAAGTGACTTAAGTAGGGTAACGTAGCGTGTGTATGTCCGCGGCATACTTGCGATACGGTACTCCGCCTAAGTGACTTTAGGATATACTTGCTTGAAAATTCCTACTTCAATTCCCTGTATCCTATGATCCTATTGCACTGTTCTTATCATCCTGTTCCTGTAACAGCCACTATGCCGCCGAAGGCTACGAGGGCACAGAGGGCTGCCGCCCGAGACGAGATTCGAGCTGGCTCGTCCGAGACTAGGACTGAGCAGGGTGGTATGCCTACGCCGCAGGGACAGACCGATCCACCTTCCCCAGGCCGTATGGATAGGCTCGAGACTGGTATGGAGGAGTTGCGACAGATGATGGGGGCATGCAGGAGCTACGTCAGATGGTAGGATCCCTAGTTGCAGCCAGTCGTACACCGAGGCCGGATGACGTACCTACTACATCACAGACGACCATGATACCTGCTCCTACTACTACCACCGTGGCCATTCCGGTTTCGCTACAGGATTTCATGAGGCTGAGACCTCCAGTATTCACCGGCACCGAGGCAGCGGAGGACCCACAGACGTTCCTTGACAGTTTAGCCAGGATCTGCCGTTCGCTGAGATGTTCGGATGATCGATGGGTAGAGCTTGCGAGTTTCTGACTAGAGGGTCTCGCGTAGACATGGTGGGAGTCAGTCTTGAGAGGTCGAGCTGCAGGTCTACCGCCTATGACTTGGGCCGAATTTACAGCGGTCTTTCTAGCTCGTTTCCTCCCAGAGAGCGTTCGTGACGCCAGAGCTCGTAGCTTCGAGGCCTTAGTCAAGACACCTGGGATGACGGTGTCTGAGTATGACATCCAGTTTACACAGTTATCCCGATATGCTTAGTATTTGGTGGATACCGAGGAGAAGATGGTGAAGAGGTTCGTACAGGGACTTGATGCCCAGCTATATCTTGCCATTGGCGCCCAGCACTATGACACTTATTCAGCTGCTATGGATATGGCATTGCGGATGGAGGCACGCATATCACAGACTTCGGCCGTTTCTGGGCCGAAGAGGATTCGCACCGATGTACCGTCTCAGAGGTAGCGTGCCAGATTCTTTCCGAGAGATAGGCCTGGCAGAGGATTTGGACGGGGACAGTTATATGGTTCATATCCCCAGGGACAGCAGCCGTCGCCAGGGTGTTTTGGGTGCGGGAGTCCGCACCATCTTGTCAGAGACTGTCCGGCGAGACGACAGGGAGCGGCGACCGTTCCGCATGTGACCCTACCACCATCACCACCCCCTCCTCAGAGAGCCCTACTTCCTACCACAGGCGATGCTCCACGCCAGTTAGGTGCACCCCGAGGTCGTGGACGCGGCGGTCCTGTTCAGAGAGGACGAGGAGACAGAGGCCGAGGTCGAGGTCAGCCCGCTATCGGTGGAGGACAGGCCCGACTATTTGCTTTGACACCGCAGGATGCGCAGGCATCCAATGCCGTTGTGATAGGTACCTTACCAGTTTGTTCTTTCGACGCCCGGGTATTATTTGACACAGGTTCCACACATTCGTACGTCTCTACACACTTTGCACCGATGTTGGGCCGTGAGTCGTCGTCGTTAGATCATCCGCTTGTTGTTAGTACTCCGGTAGGCGAGTCGTTTGTCGCTCGTTTTGTATTTCGTTTGTATTCCGTTCGTATCGGGTAGAGGGATTCATCGGTTGATTTGATTCTCCTCGATATGTTGGACTTTGATGTGCTTCTGGGCATGGATTGGCTAGCCACCTGTTATGCTTCGGTGGACTGCCGTGAGAAGGCAGTCAGATTAGCTTTCCGGGGGAGCCAGTCCTTGTTATTCAGGGAGACCGCAGCGTCACCCTTCCCAGCTTGATTTCGTCTCTTCGCGCTGGTCAGCTCTTGCGGAAGGGATGTCAGGGATTCTTAGCGTATATTTATAATACTCGAGCTGCAGAGGTTCCGTTGGACTGGGTCCCGGTTGTTTGTGAGTTCCCTGATGTTTTCCCTGATGAGCTACCTGGGCTACCGCCTGAGCGCGATGTTCAGTTCTGCATTGATTTGATTCCCGGCTCGGGGCCTATTTCTATACCGCCTTATCGGATGGCCCTGGCAGAGCTTCGAAAGCTGAAGGATCAGTTGCAGGATTTGTTAGAGAAGGGGCTTATTCGACCTAGTGTTTCTCCGTGGG
Organism: Agapanthus africanus; assembly: GCA_030015575.1. Lineage (NCBI taxonomy): Eukaryota > Viridiplantae > Streptophyta > Magnoliopsida > Asparagales > Amaryllidaceae > Agapanthus > Agapanthus africanus. The sequence continues at coordinate 318,113,825 of CM057340.1, read as the reverse complement.
GTGCTCCGGTCCTGTTTGTCAAGAAGAAGGATGGAAGTTTGCGCTTATGTATCGACTACCGCCAGCTGAACAAAGTTACCGTTCGGAATAGATATCCGTTGCCACGCATTGATGATTTGTTCGACCAGCTTCAGGGTGCGGGGTATTTTTCGAGGATCGACTTGCGATCAGGATACCACCAGCTGTGAGTCCGACAGGAGGATATACCAAAGACAGCCTTCCGTACACGCTATGGCCACTATGAGTTTTTGGTGATGTCGTTCGGACTCACCAACGCCCCAGCAGCATTCATGGATTTGATGAACCGTACATTCAGGCCGTATCTTGACTTGTTCATCATCGTGTTTATCGACGATATCTTGGTGTACTCCCGGAGCAGAGAGGAGCACGAGCAGCACTTGCGGATTACGTTACAGACTCTGAGGGAGCACCAGCTGTTCGCAAAGTTCTCCAAGTGTGCATTCTGGCTGGACAGCGTCGGATTCTTGGGTCACGTGGTTACGAGAGACGGCATATGTGTGGACCCGAAGAAGATTGAGGCCGTTCAGCAGTGGCCCCGACCTACATCGGTTACTGAGATCCATAATTTTCTAGGCCTGGCGGGCTACTACAGGCGTTTTCTTCAGGACATCTCCCGTATAGCTGCACCTTTGACCGGTTTGACCCGGAAGGGAGTTCCTTTCGTTTGGACAGAGGAGTGCGAGCACAGTTTTCAGCAGCTGCGGACATGTTTGACTACGGCGCCGGTATTATCTTTGCCTTCGGGATCAGGCGGATTTGTGGTCTACTGTGACGCTTCGCGAGTGGGATTAGCATGCGTATTGATGCAGCATGGCCGGGTGATCGCTTATGCTTCTCGGCAGTTGAAGAAGCATGAACAGAACTACCCCACTCATGATTTGGAGATGGCTGCAGTGGTCTTTGCACTGAAGATTTGGCAACATTACCTATACGGCGAGTCGTGTCAGATATTCACCGATCACAAGAGCTTAAAGTACATATTTCAGCAGCTAGACCTGAACCTCAGACAGCGTCGTTGGATGTAGTTGGTGAAAGACTACGACTACGAGATCTTATATCACCCAGGAAAGGCGAATGTAGTGGCAGATGCGTTGAGTAGGAGGCCCGGGGGTAGTCTATCCTTTTTGCGCGCAGTGCAGAGGCAGTCGTCAGCAGATTGGCAGATGTTATGCGACAGCCGAGTTGAGTTCGAGTTCACTCAGACAGGGGGACAGCTCGCACATGTTCGTGCACGCCCACAGTTGCTTGACCGTATATATGAGGCACATCGCAGTGACGACCGTTGCTCAGAGATCATGGCACAGATGGGACAGGGCAGATTTTCCGAGTTCGTGATTGACGATCAGGGGATTTTACGCTATGGATCTAGACTGTGCGTACCAGATGCTGATGGATTGCGGCGCGACATTCTTGAGGAGGCACACCGATCAGTGTATAGTGTCCACCCCGGTTTTACCAAGATGTACCATGATATGAGAGAGACCTACTGGTGGGACGGGATGAAGAGGGACATTGCGGAGTTCGTTTCAAGATGCCTGACTTGTCAGCAAGTCAAGGCCGAGCACCAGAGGCCCGCAGGAGAGCTACAGCCGTTACCCATTCCAGAGTGGAAATGGGAGCAGATTTCGATGGACTTCGTTGTGGGTCTACCCAGGACCAGTCGAGGGTACGACTTCATCTGGGTGATCGTGGATAGATTGAGGAAAGCGGCTCACTTCCAACCAGTGAAGACCACTTTCAGCTTCGCTCAGTATGCTCAGCTCTACATTGACGAGATCGTGCGAATACATGGCGTACCGACTTGTATCGTGTCAGATCGAGGCTCTCAGTTTACCAGCCGACTATGGCAGAGACTCCAGGAGGCTTTGGGCACTCGTTTGAGCTTCAGCACAGCATTTCATCCGCAGACCGACGGACAGTCGGAGCGGACCATTCAGACTCTCGAGGACATGCTCAGAGCGTGCGTTTTAGACATTGGTGGTAGCTGGGATCGTCATTTACCTCTAGTGGAGTTCTCCAGATGGCACCTTTCGAGGCATTGTATGGGAGGAGATGCAGATCGCCCGTCTGTTGGACAGAGCTCAGCGAGAGCAGCATTTTGGGGCCGCAGCTTGTTGAGGAGACGACAGTGAAGATACAGCGGATGAGGGCAGCTCAGAGCAGACAGAAATCCTATGCAGACAGGCGCCGTCGCAGATTAGAGTTCGCAGTTGGCGACCATGTTTTTCTGAAAGTCTCTCCGATGAAGGGCGTGATGCGTTTTGGGCAAAAGGGGAAGCTTAGCCCTAGATTTGTAGGTCCCTTCGAGATCCTCGAGCGTGTCGGCGCAGTTGCATATCGTTTGGCTCTCCCTCCCAGTTTTTCAGATGTTCATCCCGTCTTCCACGTATCGATGCTACGCCGTTATCTTCATGACCCTTCCCACACGATTCAGCACCCGACAGTCCAGCTAGAGCGCGACCTTTCTTTTGCAGAGTAGCCGGTGGCCATCCTGGATCGGCAGGTGAAGAAGTTGAGGTCGAAGATTATACCAACTGTCAAGGTCCTTTGGCGTAGCCCGAGCAGCGAGGAGGTTGTTGGAGATAGTGCCCTCAGAGTCAATTATTGGATCACAGGCACGTGATTGCAATGATTGAGGGAGGACCTATCCCGGTAGGACAGTCTTACTCGAGATGGTAGTATGCTATCTGGTTTACCTTTATCATCGTGTACTGTTTTAGGTGACCTGACAAGTTGCTATTACACGTTGATAGAGCCCCTAGGATTCTTGCTTGACCACCAGCAGTATGAGGACGATCATATAAGTGGGAGCTGGGGTCTATAAGCATATCCTTAAATGGTCCCTAGTCGTGTGAGTTTCGAGACAGGGCATCGATACTCCCGAGTAGACTAGTGTATACAGTCGAGACCCCGACGAGGGGCGGTGGCCGGTCTCACAAGCCACTGGTGTCAGTTGGATCACCTAAGATGTATACAGGTGCTCATTGGGTTATGAGTACACCGGACATGACTCGCCGGGAACATGCTAGTTGGTCATATACCAGACGTCAGATGGCAGTTCCCTGGTGACATGTGTGCAGGTTAGTTCATCGACCTGGGGATCGTCATTTGTCTCGTGTGAGTTCCCACTGTACTTTGATTACTACCCTACCACGGCTCAAAGGAGTCGTGCAAACAGGTTTTAGTTGGGTACAGTCCCGAGCCACATGGAGGCAGTGAGCGTATCTTCAGGGGTTCGTCTCTCCCGGTATTGGGGGTGAGGTCGTGCTGTGTCTAGGAGAGCCATTACACAAAGTCCTTGGCCAAGGCAAGGAGATTTACTGGTAGGTATTCCAGTAGTATCTCAGGGTGTTCTGGGCTACACTCCGACACGACTTGTACCGCTTTTGGGGGTCTGACTTTTACCAACCCCCTAGGCCCGCCATGCGATACTCATAGACGAACGGACCGGACTGCACGGATATTGTCACTGACAGGCTCAGTAGGGTTGTCAGGCTGAGTTCACTCACAGACGTCCCTTATAGTCAATACTTGGTAGCCCGTTACGTATTGGCTTATACCTCTGACGTGCTAGTGGTTAAATCCACAACCAAGGTGTTGATGAGTCTTTAGAGTCCCTCACATTCAGTTACTCAGCTTTCGGGCGAAAGGTTGTAGAGGCCATATGGCGATATGGCAAGGTCCGATCAGATACGTGCGGTATTGCACGGATCAGGATAGGACAGTTTGTACTATAGGCCGTATGGTTATATGGCAGGGTTCGATCAGATACGTGCGGTATTGCACGCATCAGGATCGAACAGATATTACTAGCCGGTTTTGGTATAAGCCGGATCCTAGTATAGTATAGTGTAGAGTTTGTCTCATTGCATTTGTATTTCGGTCGAAATACAGATGCGGGTGTGTATGCACAGTATCGGGGTTTTCCTGTAATTTATTACGGGACCCGTTTTCTGGAGTTGCCAGTTTGCTTTCCGTTTCGGCCAATTTCTATTGTTCCGTTCATTGGCCGAAGATTGGTGGAGGAGGGTTTATTTGCATTGTTGCAAATAGGCATTTGTCGAGGGGGTTATCTGCTTTTTTGTTGTATCATGATAGCACCATCCTTTGACTTGATTTCTTCATGATGGCTTGACTTCATAACCTCATCATGGCTTGACTTATGTATGATGATGGAGGGACATGATGGTTGATGATGATGAGGGGTGAGGTTGGTTGAGTGTGGGTTTATTGTTGTGATCATTTCCTTTTTTTTTGGCATGATAGCCTTCTCTCTCTCCATTGCATTATGGGATGGCTCTCTCCTTTTCTATCATACTCTCCCTCATTCTCACTCACCCTCTTTGTAGTGGCCGGCCCAAAGCTTGAGTGGGGCTGTCCAAATTTTGTGGAGTGGGGTTTTTGCTCATTTGATGTTCCAAAAATCCCCAAAGTCCCTCCACATAGTTCTTGTATCTTTTCCTCTACCATATGGCAACTCCTCCAACCCCAATAGAGACAATAGCTCACTACACATTCTACAGCAAATCTTGGGCACGTCGAGTAGCCGGCTTCGTGCCCGAGTTGCCTCGGCATTGAGGTGGGAGCCCGTAAAAGAAGTAGGCGATGTGGTGCACTTCCGGCGACGAGGAGGAGACGGGACATTCCGCAGGAGATCGGGACCATGACGAGAAGACCGGAGGACTTGGATCGTCGGTATATCTCTAACCCATCTTCTAGTTAGCTTAGACTTGTTAATGGTTACGATCCGGGTGTTTAGTGCGCGGTGGTGCCGGTTTGCTAAGTCCGCAAAAATTAAAGTTTTTCACCGCTTCCGCATTTGGCCGTCGGATTGACGGCCGGGGCACCGCCGTGCACTTACAGTGGTATCAGAGCCTCGCCATTAACTTAGTCTAGCTTTGTGTAATGTGTTTGCATTTCCGATCGATCAAAAAGTTCCAAAACTGCATTTTAGTTCGCATCAGTTTCTGTTGAAAATTTTTGGTCTCGAAAAATTTTTCAGGTTATAAAATATTGATGTACTGGAAAATCTAAGAGTTCTGTAAAAATTTGACGAAGTAACTCCACAGTTGGAGCGCGGAACCGCCGCGAAAACCCCATTTGTGCGGCCCTTCCGCCGCGCACTATTCACATCACTTCACCAATTTTTTACAGAGGCCTTCTGGGCTTAAAATATGGGTTTTGGAATATTAAAATTGGGCCCAGGATTTCTGTGAGTGCTACAGTTTTGATTGGGGGCCCACTTGTTAATTGTTTGATCAATCGGAAAATTTTAAACACATTTTTCACAGTATTTACATTATATCTGCGACCGTGAATGTCACTCGATCGGTAAATCCTGTCTAACTGCTATAGCCCGGTTAGACGGATTTGCGAACGTGACTTTCACGTTGATGTTCTATGTTTATGCTGTGATGTTGCGGATCGGTCGTGGGGGATAGCCTGGATGCAATGCTAGTTCAGTTTTTGTTGTATTATGTACATTTGATATTGCGGGGCGAGCGTCCGACTTGTGGACTGCCGTCACTGCCGGATTGTATTATTCTTTTGGGGCACGACCTGGTTGCGGTCGATGTACCCGGTGTATGTATATTTTACTTTCTGTACTAGGATTACCCCGCGGAGGGGTGCACGGATAGCCGGGTTCTAGAGGGCAACAAGCCCGCATCTCATGGCATTGAGACGGAGGGGGCTTCACTCTAGGATTGGCGGGCTATTCACCGCACTCGTAGGGGGTACAGGTTGACCCAGGAGGGGTGCCCAAGTTACCGGATTCCGTGAAGTGCTGGGTGGTCCATTCACGTTGCTGAAGGGGGCTGCCTCGCTTCAGGTTTTGGCGGGTAACTTGCCGCGTCCGTAGGGGTCTAGGATTTCATTGCACAGGCTATCCACACGACCAGGGGAACGTCGGGTTTCAGCGGCTCTGTGAAACCCGGGGATCCCAGATATCTGTATTGTTTCTGTGATGCTGTTCATTCTCTGTGATGTTGCATTTTATTCACGCCTTGAGCGAATATAATATATTGGTATATATATTAGTAGATGTTGTATATGTTTTGCATCCGCGCTAGTCCAGTCCCCGCTCTGTCGTTAGTTAGCTAACCTAACGGGTAATGACGGGACCCAGTGGCGAATGCGGATGGCATATACGTACATCAGTATATTTTCGTTCTTTTTGGTGTGATCAATTGATGGGACTGCGTTGATTCGGATCAATGCAAGTTAAAAACAAACCTAATCTGATGTTGTTGGAACACTTTTCAAAAAGCTGTTATTGCAAGGACGTTCACTTTTGTTTTGCATCGCGGTATTCATTTAGAATATCCTGCTCCTCAGTCGACGAGGCAAGGGCCGAGATCCCTTCACCGGGAGTGACCCCTTGGACAGAAGTTTGTGTCAGGGCATTAACTTCACTATAGCCGATTACTTTTGCTTTGCATCGCGGTATTCATTTGGAATATCCTGCACCTCATTCTACGGGGAAAGAGCCGAGATCCCTTCACCGGGAGTGACCTCTTTAGTAAAGGTTTTCGTCACTATATTTTCTAAAAAGCTATCCGTTCCTTCAACGATATCAAGTTCATTACGTTAAAGGTTTTCGCCAGAAACCATTCGTAGCCCTCCGTCGTTTCATATGGGTGGTCAATAGTATTCAAGCTGTGTATGTTGGCCAAAGTCAAGGCACAGTGATTGGTAGCTATTGGGGTATTCATATGCAGCATAGATAGATGCGTTGGTTTGGGACAGTCGTACTGCCATTTTGGCCAAAGTCAAGGGTATGTACGGGTGGACTCAAATTAACCTGGAGAATGACGGGTAGAACTTGACATGTGACTTATGATATGTTGGCCAAAGTCAAGGTCATAAGAGCATGGGGCAGAAATCACATCGGGAGTTTCAAAAGAACTGAAACTTGCCAGATATGCGCATACCTTCTGGAGTGTGATACCGTGAGCGGATTCCGTCACGTTATCATGCGATGAGAGTTGGATCCCGATTCCTACTGATGAGTTGGTTTACTCCTCGGGTGACCCCGACTAATTCTTCTTTCAGGTTTGGAGGAGAATTTGAGGTACAGTGGGAGGTTTCCAGATTAGATAAATTGGTAACCATTCTGATCTAGGATAGAGTGCACGCTGAGTGTTTCTTCTCTCTCTCTCTCTGGCAGCGACCATTGACCCGACCCTAGACTATGACTCCGTAACCAAGTTGACCGAACTTACTTAACACTGGCTTTTGGATTGTCAGAGTTGCAGACCTCATTGCCACTCCTACTTTTACCCTTTTCTCCAGGACACTCCGTATCACTACGAAGATCCACAGTTTATTTGGATATTCCATCGTATGGTTATATACGAACTCGAAAGGAACTTGTTCCAGTTCGGGGATGGATCCTGGTTCAGGAGAAATAGGAATAAAGTACATTCAGGTGTCTTTTATCTTCACCTTCTCTCGTGTTGCGAGTGTTCCTAGGATTGGGACAGTACACCCATTATGCTTATTGGATAGTCTTCTTCCAAACCATAGGCTGGTGCCGACCGGTAGGGAATGAAGAAAACCAATTAGCATAACGATGGTGTGCAGAAGGTATTAAGTTCAGACAAAGCAAGGGATTAGTAGGAGGGCAAAGTAAATTGCAACAGATATTCACGACCAAACCAAATATTTCGTTACCACTCCCACATCACCTTTGTATTTCTCCAGGACACTCCGTATCACTACGAAGATCCACAGTTTATTAGGATATTCCATCGTATGGTTATATACGAACTCGAAAGGAACTTGTTCCAGTTCGGGGATGGATCCTGGTTCAGGAGAAATAGGAATAAAGTACATTCAGGTGTCTTTTATCTTCACCTTCTCTCGTGTTGCGAGTGTTCCTAGGATTGGGACAGTACACCCATTATGCTTATTGGATAGTCTTCTTCCAAACCATAGGCTGGTGCCGAACGGTAGGGAAGGAAGAAAACCATTTGGCCTAAAGGGGTGTGCAGAAGGTAAAGACTAAAGACATATGAAGGGATTTGGAGAGGTGGCAAAGAACTATACGGTTACAGTCGTGAATCTGGAAGAGGCATTACTAGGAATACCAGGATACCCCATCGAAACATTTCAATGTTTCAGTTTCACTGTGTACTGTTAATAGAAAACTGATTTCCCGATTAGATACTTACTCCAGGGTATGTATTTACCAGATACGATTCTCACATCTGTATGGTTTTACAGATGATGAGTGGGAGTAAGTTATTGGGAATTGGGTGATTATCCTCATTATATCGGGATTCGTTGTAATCGGTGATATTTGAGGAAATCACCTGGGTTGTTTGCTGGTCGGCAAATATTTGGTTTTGAATATCCGCTGTTATGCACCAATTTCAAATTGATATATCTGTACGTCTATTTTCATAGAGTGAGATATACCTTTCTGAAATTATGTCTACGACATTTACCTATATCAGTGGATGGTTAGGTAAGGAGCATTAAACAGCGGTGTAATTCTTCTTAACCATAAGTACAGTTTTCAACCTACGACACACAGTGAATGAGTAATCAGACTCAAAGGACTTTTACAGAGTATTGTATGTTGTCCAGAGTCCATCAGGACAGAGGGGATGGTCCTCGTACTATATTCGGTTTACTTATGACTCCTCTAATTTTTAGACAGGTGTTTCGTGGAAACACAGGGTCCGAATTTGGAGAAGTTATATGTATTTGAATAGAGTAGAGAACCAGGTATAGCAAGTATCGGGATTCCTCAAAGAGATCGAAGATGTAGATACTTGTGTATGGTGTTCAGTTGATAGTAATGATTAAGAGAAATTGCTTCTCTTTCAGGTTACTCATAATTGGAAGTATTCCTAAGTTGAGTAACGCTGATCTGGCCTCCTTCCATTTAGTTGACATGCACTGGAGACAGTTGCATGATTTGGATCTGGTTCAATTAAATCAGTGCCTCTGGTCCTATATGGGATATAGAACAGTTCATATCTTAACGATGTTAAGGTACGGGGAGTTGTCCGGTTTATGATTAAAACCAGACACTGGACAACTCAAGGCACGTTTCTGTAATGGCTGTTTGTGGGTTGACCCAGGCTATGACGAGGGTTGACTTTCTACCATCTGGATGAACAATAGCGATATTGTTCTAGACTCGCCACAGTTTTAATAAAAATGGATTTTTTCAGAAAACAGTAGTGGGAGTATGGTAGAACTGGAAGTGATTCCAGAACCACAAACGATTACTGAAGATTTGATAAGGAACCTAAAGATTCAATCTGGATTGACATTCCATTGGCCACTCCGCAGATAAAGTGGGTAACTTCAGGCACCCGAGAGGTACTCAGGTAGCCTCAAGGACGGTGACAGGGAAGTTCTTGTTTACCCACACTTGCCATTGTTGTTGTTCCAGGCTGCGAGACCCGGCAGGAGGATGAGTATAGCGTCGTTCTAAACTAGTTTTAGAAGTGCACGTCTATATGACTCTGGCAGAGGGTTGTCGTAGTCAGTGGGAGCAGCGGAAGCATTGGTGGACATCAGGCTTATATCTATTTATAGACTAAAGCAGATGTAGCGGAGATAGATCATCTATTTCTGATGTGACAGTCATGGGTTTGACGTCATCAGAATAGGGGATGGATCTGTTGAGAAGGTAGTAGGGTGTGATATCCTGTTATTTGGATGACATACATAGAATAGGAAAAGAAATTCCTATACTACGATCGGTTATACTTTGGTCGTCGCACAGTGGTTTCTCCACAAAGGAAATGGATTTTATATCAGACATACTGGTTACTAGATCTATGGTCTTAGATCTAGATTTGGGTGGTTTCCCAATCAGGGTACTTGACAGCATTCTAAGAGTATTTAGGATGGACGACTCCTGGCACGGTAGTGTACCTGCAGGTAATGGAGTCACCCTCTCCAAAGGTGTCTTACAGACTAAAGGGGAGAGGGACGGGCATGATTGGCAGATCACTTGCTCAGGCAATTGAGTCAATCGTGAGATGTCAAGTACCACACCAGATGTTGTTCTTGCACTAGATGCAATAAGTTGACATTAATCCAATCCTGGAGAAACAGTCGGAAGCAGTTTTAGAACATAAGTGGATGTTCTAGGGAGATGATAACGACAGCCTCATTCAGGAGACAGTTATCATTCCAGGCTTCCAAGGTGACATGGACGACAACGAGGTTGTCAGAGTTATAGTTTTCCTTCTGATGAGGGGCAGTATTTTGGACAGGTGGTCCAAGGCAATACTGAGGGCGGCATGGAGCAGGATACTGATTAAGTTCAGTTGACGATACAGTCTAAGAAGTTTGGATTTGGAGTTCATTTATGAGCTATGTCCCATCAGACATCCAGACACATTCTAAGACAGGTATTGCTCATTTCGGGAGATGGCTTTCTCCGCGAACTTGAGATTTAGAGAGACTTAGAAAGAAGCATCCAGGAGGATCCACTCACTGAGGCTGTTCCTCGAACGCAAGAGTTTCGCAAACGAGCTTTGTGAGACTGACTAGTAGAGGAGTTGGGTGTTCGGTATCACACGGGCTGTGAGTATGCGACATCGCAATAATTAGCCTTGAGTGCAAGTGGGAGATTGTTGGAGATAGTGCCCTCAGAGTCAATTATTGGATCACAGGCACGTGATTGCAATGATTGAGGGAGGACCTATCCCGGTAGGACAGTCTTACTCGAGATGGTAGTATGCTATCTGGTTTACCTTTATCATCGTGTACTGTTTTAGGTGACCTGACAAGTTGCTATTACACGTTGATAGAGCCCCTAGGATTCTTGCTTGACCACCAGCAGTATGAGGGCGATCATATAAGTGGGAGCTGGGGTCTATAAGCATATCCTTAAATGGTCCCTAGTCGTGTGAGTTTCGAGACAGGGCATCGATACTCCCGAGTAGACTAGTGTATACAGTCGAGACCCCGACGAGGGGCGGTGGCCGGTCTCACTAGCCACTGGTGTCAGTTGGATCACCTAAGATGTATACAGGTGCTCATTGGGTTATGAGTACACCGGACAGGACTCGCCGGGAACATGCTAGTTGGTCATATACCAGACGTCAGATGGCAGTTCCCTGGTGACATGTGTGCAGGTTAGTTCATCGACCTGGGGATCGTCATTTGTCTCGTGTGAGTTCCCACTGTACTTTGATTACTACCCTACCACGGCTCAAAGGAGTCGTGCAAACAGGTTTTAGTTGGGTACAGTCCCGAGCCATATGGAGGCAGTGAGCGTATCTTCAGGGGTTCGTCTCTCCCGGTATTGGGGGTGAGGTCGTGCTGTGTCTAGGAGAGCCATTACACAAAGTCCTTGGCCAAGGCAAGGAGATTTACTGGTAGGTATTCCAGTAGTATCTCAGGGTGTTCTGGGCTACACTCCGACACGACTTGTACCGCTTTTGGGGGTCTGACTTTTACCAACCCCCTAGGCCCGCCATGCGATACTCATAGACGAACGGACCGGACTGCACGGATATTGTCACTGACAGGCTCAGTTGGGTTGTCAGGCTGAGTTCACTCACAGACGTCCCTTATAGTCAATACTTGGTAGCCCGTTACGTATTGGCTTATACCTCTGACGTGCTAGTGGTTAAATCCACAACCAAGGTGTTGATGAGTCTTTAGAGTCCCCCACATTCAGTTACTCAGCTTTCGGGCGAAAGGTTGTAGAGGCCGTATGGAGATATGGCAAGGTCCGATCAGATACGTGCGGTATTGCACGGATCAGGATAGGACAGTTTGTACTATAGGCCGTATGGTTATATGGCAGGGTTCGATCAGATACGTGCGGTATTGCACGCATCAGGATCGAACAGATATTACTAGCCGGTTTTGGTATAAGCCGGATCCTAGTATAGTACAGTGTAGAGTTTGTCTCATTGCATTTGTATTTCGGTCGAAATACAGATGCGGGTGTGTATGCACAGTATCGGGGTTTTCCTGTAATTTATTACGGGACCCGTTTTCTGGAGTTGCCAGTTTGCTTTCCGTTTCGGCCAATTTCTATTGTTCCGTTCATTGGCCGAAGATTGGTGGAGGAGGGTTTATTTGCATTGTTGCAAATAGGCATTTGTCGAGAGGGTTATCTGCTTTTTTGTTGTATCATGATAGCACCATCCTTTGACTTGATTTCTTCATGATGGCTTGACTTCATAACCTCATCATGGCTTGACTTATGTATGATGATGGAGGGACATGATGGTTGATGATGATGAGGGGTGAGGTTGGTTGAGTGTGGGTTTATTGTTGTGATCATTTCCTTTTTTTTTGGCATGATAGCCTTCTCTCTCTCCATTGCATTATGGGATGGCTCTCTCCTTTTCTATCATACTCTCCCTCATTCTCACTCACCCTCTTTGTAGTGGCCGGCCCAAAGCTTGAGTGGGGCTGTCCAAATTTTGTGGAGTGGGGTTTTTGCTCATTTGATGTTCCAAAAATCCCCAAAGTCCCTCCACATAGTTCTTGTATCTTTTCCTCCACCATATGGCAACTCCTCCAACCCCAATAGAGACAATAGCTCACTACACATTCTACAGCAAATCTTGGGCACGTCGAGTAGCCGGCTTCGTGCCCGAGTTGCCTCGGCATTGAGGTGGGAGCCCGTAAAAGAAGTAGGCGATGTGGTGCACTTCCGGCGACGAGGAGGAGACGGGACATTCCGCAGGAGATCGGGACCATGACGAGAAGACCGGAGGACTTGGATCGTCGGTATATCTCTAACCCATCTTCTAGTTAGCTTAGACTTGTTAATGGTTACGATCCGGGTGTTTAGTGCGCGGTGGTGCCGGTTTGCTAAGTCCGCAAAAATTAAAGTTTTTCACCGCTTCCGCATTTGGCCGTCGGATTGACGGCCGGGGCGCCGCCGTGCACTTACAGAGGTTACCTGGGAGACCGAGGGCGAGATGAGGAAGAAATATCCCCATCTCTTTGAAGGTACGCGTAGTTATATTTTTAAATTCGGGGACCGAATTTCTTTAAGGGGGGAAGGTTGTAGCGTCTTGAAAAGTCGTTTTGGTGTTTTCCTGAAAATCGGTGAAAATTCGGTATTTTTCCGAAAACCGTCTTTTTTGTTATTTTGCAGTTTAGGGCTAATTATAACTAAAATGGATAGGTAATTGCTTGTTTTTAGTAGCTAATGAGTTACTTATTAAATTTTGGGCATTTAAAATTTTTTCCCTATTTTTCAAATTTTTAATATTATTTTAAGCCGGTAAGAAAATACATTAAATTAGCGATAAATACAAATTTAAATGGGCTAAATTTAAGCTTTAAAATCATGTTAATTAAAATCTAGTTGTAACATAAATTTTTAGTATTTTATTTTGAGTTTTAACTAATTTTTATTATGGAAAACGAAATTTATTGAATTTAAGCTTAAACTTGCAATTTTTGACTTGCAGGGGGTCTTTTTGCCAAAAAAATTTTGTGCACTCTCACACACACATCCTCACATCTCCTTGGCTGTCCCAAACTGCAGAAAATTCCCTCTCTCTCTTTTGTTTTAAAATTCTTTTGTTAGGGATGAATTGAGTTGAATGTGTATGTTTAAAATATTGTATGTTGAAGGTATGGTGCATTGACTTTGAGGGGGGTTGACCATGACTTTTTCCGTACACCCACACCACTCCCCTCTCCCTCCTCTGGCCGAAATCTGCAGCCCCTCCCCTCTTCATCATTTTTCTTTTCATCTTGTTCAAAAATTCATCAAGTTGCTCCAAAATTTCCAAATTTAAACCTCACAAAATAACCCCATTCTTCATCCCTTTTTCCTTCACCTCTCTTGCTTGGATCATGATGCTTTGAGGCCATCAATTGAAGCAAATTTCTTCTTGCTAGATCCATAGATTTGAGGTATAATTTCTACTCTTTTAAGTTGATATGGTTAGAATTCCTTAATCTAGTTGTTTAGTGTTAATTTTAGTGTTAATCCTAATCTAGTTTTTTTTAGTTAATGGTTGAAAATTAAACTAGGGTTTCTTGAAGCCATGTTTTAGTTAATTAAATCTTTTTAATTAATCTAGTTGTTACTTAACCAATCTATATGGTTACTTTGCTTAAGTGGCTTGATGTTATGCTAATCTAAGTTAACTTGTGTGGAATTTTCATGGTTGTTGCTAATTGCCAAAAATCAAGAGAAGGGTTTGTGTTGGAATTGTGGTTTGATGCATAGTTAATGGGTTAAAATTAGTGTAATGGCTAGCTAGTGGGTTAGTTTGGATTGTTGTGTTGGATTGTGTTAACTTCGTCGCTAATTTTCGATGTTTGCTCCAAATTTGCAAACTTCTAGCTTACTAGGTTTTTATTATATTACTGTGGCGAATTAATTGCGATATCTAGATTATTTTGTTGGCATATCCTATGACATTTAGGATGCGTGAGTGCGGATTTTTGAGTAATCGGGTTTTAGTTTTGCCGGGCGACCAAATCGACATTTTTGAAGATTTTCGCGTGTGTTCCGCGCACTTTGTGCACGTTGTACCTAACTTGTGAACTTTAGTATTTTCATTTGGGTTTTGCGTCAGTCTTGATAGGTAACCTTATGTTTGGTATTGATGTAAATTCCAGGTTCGGTCGCGGAGACGTCAGACGCGGCACGAAAGGGGAAGGCGGTGATTGGACGTGACTAGCTAGGGATTCCGGTGAGTAGATGTAACATCTACGGTGGACTATCGTTGGATGGCGCAAGACGCCCGATAGTTTTAATAACTTAAAAGGATTCTTAGTGATGTTAGTAATTAGGGGTGTAATACTTATATGATTATTTGCTGCATCCATGCCTTATATTGACATACATATGCGAAACCATTTTATAGGACACCTGCACCATTGCCAGGGTTTTTATATGCAGCACGAGCACTATTCATGCTTACACACACGCCCTGGTAATTGCCATGCCACCACACTAGATAACCTTTAAATTGAAACCTTTTACTATAATTGATACTTAAACTCACGCTATTGCTTTAATTCCTTAAAATGAAATCGTAGGATTGCTATTCATGTGCATGTGCTTCATCATATTATTTGTTCATGCCTAATCTATTAATCACACATCGCAACTTGATCATTGATACCATATGCATTCATTATCATTGACATATGCACTTATGAGGATTTCTTGAGATTTTATGATATTTCTGGATTTCGGGGGAAAGCCGCAAAATTTCTAAACTTATTATGTTTTTAAAATATGTAATTGCGGTTTTCTAGTGATGTAAAGTGTCGTCCACCATGAGTTTGCTGTGGTTTTCGAGATCCGTGTCGAGGAGTGGAGGAACCGTCATGGGTACATGGTGGGCCCGGTAGGGTACCCCGGGGCAAGAAGCTCGTGGTGCTGACGATGAGCCTGGCAGGGGACGGATTACCTACCGGTGACTTCATTGGGCACGGCGGATATCCAGAGGATACCGACCGGGGCCGCGAGAGGATGAGATATTGATATTGAGATGGGTCAGCAGGATGGCTGAGGCCAGAGACACTATGACATGGATTTATGAGATTTGAGACAGCTTTTAGGTGTCGTTGCTGGACACCGGTTCTCGTCGATTCTTTGAGTATTATGCTGGCATTCTAAAAGAGTTTCAAAAACAAAAAGATATAAAATGTTTCTTATATATACCTATTGAGACCTCAGATATTCATGTTGCATACATATTAGAACACTGATGTTGTATACACACCTGCTAGTGCATCCAGTCATACCTGTATTTTAGATGCTAGGATGCTTGTGTGCATGCATACGATAGCCTTTGTAGATGTTATTTTTTTACTCACGAGTTGGCAACTCACCCCCGTTGTGCCACAGCCTTTTGCAGGTTCGCTCCGTCAGTACAGTAGCGGCGGGCGCACTTGTTCTTTGGCCTCCTTTGCCTGGACTCGAGGTTTTGCTCTTAGGTGGGTTATATCATTATTTTTGCACCACCTTGTATATTCTTTGTATCTAGAGCACTCAATCTACTGTATCTACCAGTATTATTGTATATTGACCTAGAGATGAGACTGTGAGGTATGTGGACTTTTATGCTGTATTTTGGGGTCGAGCTCACTTGAGTCGATATGCTGTTTTTCTTATGCTTCATTATGATTATTTCGCATGTTGTTGCTTTATATTGCGTGGGATTTGTGACCGCCTTGTGGCGAAGAGCTAGCTCCCGCTTGGGGATGCCTTATTTGTTGGATTCATATATATTCTTGTTGTACCCATTTTGGGGGCCAGTATTTACAAAAGAGACTCTGCCAAAATTTTCGAAAAAAATTGGTATTGTTTTTAAAAAGGGTTTTATATGACTTATTTGGTAAACTCGCTTTCAATTGATTGGGTTTTCTTCACTCTTTTGCTTATTTGGTTTTGGTTTCTGGGCTTTGGCTTACTTATTTTACTGACGTCATGAGACGTTTCATAAACTTAAGTGCCAGTCACGTTCCGTACCCTGCGGGTCGTGACACTCTCTCTCTTTGGCAGCGACCTTTGACCGACCCTAGACTATGACTCAGTAACCAAGTTGACCGAACCTTCTTAAAATACTGGCTTTTGGATTGTCTATGTTGCATAAGTCATTGCCACTCCTTCTTCTACCCTTTGAATTTCTCAGAACACCCGTATTACTACGGACATCCACTTCCATTGGATAGATCCATCGTATGGTTATATACGAACTCGAAGGGACTTCTTCGAGGATGGATCCAGGTTCATGAGAAATAGAATTGGTTTATTCAGTTGTCTTTTATTATCACCTTTTCTCAGGTTGCGAGAGCTCCTTGGTTTAGGAGAGTACACCTATTACGCTTATTGGATAGTCTTATTCCAAACCATAGGCAGGTGCCAAAAGGTAGGGAATGAAGAAAACCAATTAGCCTAAGCAGGGTGTGCAGAAGGTAATATGTAAAGACAAAATAAAGGGATTAGAAAGAGGGCAAAGTAAATTGCGACTGATATCATTCACGACCAAAACCGCGTACTTCATCGCCACTCCTATTTCACTTTTAAAAGAATAAGGTATTATTCAGTTGTCTTTTATCATCACCTTCTCTCAAGATACGAGTACTCCTTGGTTTAGGAGGGTACACCTATTATGCTTACTGGATAGTCTTCTTCCAAACCATAGGCTGGTGCCGAACGGTAGGGAAGGAAGAAAACTATTTAGCCTAACGATGGTGTACAGAAGGTAACGACTAAAGACAAATAAAGGGATTTGGAGAGATGGCAATAAAATATACGGTTGAAGTCATGAATTGGATTATGGAAGAGGCATTGCTATGAATACCAGGATACCCCTACGAAACATTTTCATGTTTCAGTGCATTGTTAAAGAAAAACAGTTTTCCCGATTAGACACTTACTCCAAGGGTATGTATTTACCAGGTTTCATTCTCATATCTGTATGGTTTTACAGATGATGAGTGGGAGTAAGTTATTGGGAATTAGGTGATTCTCCTCATTATATCGGAATTCATTGAAATTGGTGATATTTGAGGAAATCGCCAGGGTACAGTTTTCAACCTACGACGCATAGATTTTGAGTTGTTTAACTCAGCGGACTTATACAGAGTATTGTATGTTGTCCAGTGTCCATGAGGACAAAGGGGTAGGTCCTCGTACTATGTTCTGTTTACTTATAACTTCTCTAGTATTTAGACAAGTGTTTCGTAGAAATACAAGGTCTAAGTTTTGAGAAGTTGTGGGTATAAGAATAAAGTAGAGAACCAGGTATCACAAGTATCGGGATTCTTCAAAGAGATCGAAGATGTAGATTCTTGTGAATGGTATTCAGATGATAGTAATGGTTTAGAGAAACTTGTTTCCCTTTTCAGGTTACTCATAATTGGATGGATTCCTAAGTTGAGTAATGCTGATTGGCCTCTTTCCATTAAGTTGATATGCACTGGAGACAGCTGCATGATTGAATCTGGTTCCAATTAAATAAAGTGCCAAAGTTTCTATATTGGATATAGAATAGTTCGTACCTTAAAAGATGTTAAGGTACGGGGAGTTGTCCAGCTTATGCTTAAAACCAGACTCTGGATAACTCAGGGCACATTTCTGTAATGGCTGTTTGTGGGTTGACCCTGGCTATGACGAGGGTTGATATTCTACCATTTGGAAGATCAATAGTGATATTGTTCTTGACTCGCCACAGTTTTAGTAAAATGGATTTTTTTTCAGAAAACAGTAGTGGGAGTATGGTAGAACTGGAAGTGATTCCAGAACCGCGAACGATTACAGAAAATTTAATAGGACCTATATATTCAATCAGGTTTGACATTCCAATAGCCACTCCGTAGATATGGTGGGTGACCTCAGACACCCGAGAGGTACTCCGTGTAAGTCAACGTTGCGACCCCCGGTTCTTACGGGGAGGCGGAAACGGTATAAAAATCAAATTTTTGGCGCATGGGGCAACATGGACTAAACAAGGTCGGGATCGTGTCTAAACTAAACTAGCAAACATGCAAAGGAGAGTTAGCTACTCGGATAAAAGGTTATACCTAACTTGAACTCCTTCTTCTTGAAACCTTGTAGAGGTTGATGGTTCTTTCCTCGTCGCCTTCTTCCGTCAAAGATGGATCCACCTGAGGGTTCAACCTTCGGGCTCTTTCTCGAACTTTGAGAGAACTAGAATCTTCGGCTTGCTAAACCTTTGATCCTAGAGTGAGTAGAGAGTGTCTAAGGGGTGTTTTCTTTTCAAGGAGAGGGATTCTCAACACATGAGAAGGATTCTCCTTGAGCTTGAGGAAGAAGAAGATGAAGTGAGGAGAGAGAATGAATATGATAGAATGAGCTCTTTTTCTTCTTGCAACCATAACAAAAGAAAAAGAATTATCTAATTAATAATAATAATTCAAATGAAATAGTTGATGGTTGTATTTGGAATGACCATTATCATCACTTCATTAAATGAATGTAAGCTAGAATCAAGGAGTATCCTTGCAAAGCAATGATGATGGTCAAACATTCAACCATGGTCAACAAGTCAACCATGGTCAACAAGTCAACAAAATCAACCATGATACAATTTCATTTAATTACTATTATTAATTGATATTTCATAATTCCATTAGGGTTTGGAAAAAGACGACTGTCAACTGTGCATACGCACCCGTTCCGAAACCCTAATGAAAAACATCTTCCTCCGCCTCAAACAACTGTGCATACACACCTGCATTCTCGTTCCGAGGAACAAGAATACTGAGAGATAAAAGCAACCCCAAAACATATACCTGTATTTGGCTCAAACCAGAGCCTGCTAGTATAATCCGTCAGGACTCCAAAAGTGCACAAGTGCACGGATGAGAACGAACCCTGCCGCAAAAACCATGCGACCTCTACTCTGTTTTGCCCAGAGGCGAATACCCTCTGTGTGGGACTCTAAAAACTCGACACTATGCTGGCAGTGGGTTTAACCACAGACCGCAAGCGGCACTAGCTGTGCGTAACGGTCCCCAGGTAGATGCCGACAAGAAGGCTGACGAGGTGAACCCCATCTGAACTCCTACTGAGTCTGAATATGACATTCTCCGTACAGTCCGGTCTGTTCGTTTGATACATCGCATGGCGGGCCTAGGGGGCGGTAAACGTCAGTCCCCCAATAGCGGTACAAGTCGTGTCGGAGTGAAGCCCAAAACACCCTGAGATGACACTGGAAGCCTACCAGTATATCTCGCTTGCCCTGGCCAGGGACTACTCGTGTAATGGCTCTCCTAGACACAGCGCGATGTCAACCCCCAATACCGGGAGAGACGAATCCTGTCTAACCGGCACTGCCTCCAAGTGCTTCGGGACTGCACCCAACCATTACCTGTTTGCACGACTCCTTTGAGCCGTGGTAGGATAGTGATCAAAATGCAGTGGGAACAAACTCGAGGCGAAGTGCCAGTGTCAAGTCAGCGGACTAAGCTGTACTCATGTCACCTGGGAACTGATAACTGACGATAGGTATAATACCAACCTGTCAGTTCCCGACGAGTCCTGTCCAGTGTACTCGTAACCCAACGAGCACCCGTATACTATCTCCAGTACGACGTACTGATGGCTGTGGGACAGACCATCTCCCACACTGGGATGAGAAGCGCATACGCTAGTCTACTCCGGAGTATCGATGCCCTGTCTCGATAGTCCTGCGACTAGGGACCTGTATAAGGATGTGCTTATAGATTACCCAGCCCCCACTAGTATGACTGCCATCACAACGCTGGTAATCAAGCAAAGATCCTAAGGGCTCCACTAATGCGTATAGGTGATATCGCAAAATAAACACATGTACACATTGAAGTAGAAACAAACCAAGTAGCATACTACTATATTGAGCAAGATTGTTTATACAAGGTGAATATCCCAAGCTTCCATTAAGTAATATACAAACTAGTATGATACAGTAATGGCCTCTAGGGCATATACACTAACACTCCGGTAGCCTCAAGGACGGTGACAGGGAGGTTATTATCTACTAAGACTTGACACTACTGTTGTTCAAGGATATGAGACCCGGTAGGAGAGTTGTCGTAGTCAGTAGGAGCAGCGGAAGTTTAGTGGGCAAGTAGCTTATGTCTATTTATAGACCTGAGCAGTTATAGCGGAGAAAGATCATCTATTTTTGATGTGACAGTCATGGGTTTGACTTCAATCAGAATAGGGGATGGATCTGTTAAGAAGGTAGTAGGGTGTGATGTCATGGTATCTGAATGACATACACAGAGTGGGAAGTAAAATTCCTATACTACGAACGGTTGTACTGTGGTCGTCACACAGTTGTTTCTCCAGACAGGATATGGATATAATATTTGACATTCTGGTTTCTAGATCTATGGTTTTAGATCTGGAATTGGGTAGTTTCCCAATGTGGGTACTTTGACAGATATTCTAATGGTTTTTAGAATAGTTGACTCCTAGCATGGTGGTGTACCTGCAGGTGATGGAGTCACCCTCTCTAAAGGTGTCGTATAGACTAAAGGGGAGAGGGAAGTGCATGATTGGCAGATCACTTGCTTAGGCAATTGAGTCAATCATGAGATGTCAAGTACCACACCAGATATTGTTTTTGCACTAGATGCAATAAGTTTGTATTAATCCAATCCTGGAGAAATATAAGGAAGCAGTTTGAGAACACAAGTACTTGTTCTACGGATTTGATGACGGCAGCCTCCTTCGGGGGACGGTTATCATTCCAAGCTTCAAAGGTGACATGGTTGACAGAGTGATTGTCAGAGTTATAGTTTTTCCCTCTGACGAAGAGGGACAGTATTATGGACAGGTGGTCCAAGAGGATACTGTGGGTGGCATGGTGCCGGATACTGATTAGGTTCAGTGATCGATACAGTCTAAGAAGTTTGGATTTGGAGTTCATTTATGAACTAGGTCCCATCAGATATCCAGACATAATCTAGGACAGGTATTACTCAATTCGGGAGATGGCTTTCTCCGCGAACTTGAGATTAAGAGAGATATAGAAAGAAACATCTAGGCGGATCCACTCACTGAGGCTGTTTCTCGAACACAATAGTTTTACAAACGGGCTTTGTGAAACTGATTAGTAGAGGAGTTGGATGTTCGGTTTCACACGGGCTGTGAGTAGTCGACATTGCAATAATTAGCCTTGAGTGCAAGTGGGAGATTGTTGGAGATAGTGCCCTCATAGTCAATTATTGGATCGCAGGTACGTGATTGCAATGATTGCGGAGGACCTATACCGGTAGGACAGTCTTACTCGAGATGATAGTATGCTATCTGGTTTGCCTTTATCAGTCGTGTACATGTTCAGGTGACTGATTACATGTTACACTTTGATAGAGCCCTTAGGTTCTTGCTTTACCACCAACAGTATGATGGCGATCATATACGTGAGAGTTGGGTGGTTTATATGCATATCCTTAATTGTGGTCCCTAGTCGTGGGAGTTTCGAGACAGGGCATCGATACTCCGGAGTTGACTAGTGTATACAGTCGAGACCCCGACGAGGGGCGGTGGCCGGTCTTACAAGCCATTGGTGTCAGTTGGATCACTAAGATGTATACAGGTGCTCATTGGGTTATGAGTACACCGGACAGGACTCGCCGGGAATCTGCTAGTTAGTACTATACCTATCGTCAGATAGCAGTTCCCTGGTGACATGTGTACAGGTTAGTTCATCGACCTGAGGTCGTCATTTGTCTCGTGTGAGTTCACACTGTGCTTTGATTTCTACCCTACCACGGCTCAAAGGAGTCGTGCAAACAGGTAGCTTTTGGGTACAGTCCCGAGCCATATGGAGGCACGTGCGCGGATCGGCAGGGGATTCGTCTCCCCCGGTATTGGGGGCGAGGTCGTGCTGTGTCTAGGAGAGCCATTACACATAGTCCATGGCCATGGTAGGAGATTTACTGGTAGGTACTCCAGTAGTATCTCAGGGTGTTATTGGGCTACACTCCGACACGACTTATACTGCTATTGGGGGTCTGACGTTTCTAGCCCCCTAGGCAGATATGCGATACTCATAGACGAATGGACCGGACTGTATATACATTGTCACTGTTAGGCTTAGTAGGGTTTCTGGATGAGTTCGCTCATCAGCCTCCCTTGAGGTCAGTCCATGGGCAGCCGTTACGCATAGCTAGTGCCGCTGACGGTTTGTGGTTAAACCCACTGCCAGGGTACTGATGAGTCATTAGAGTCCCCCACAGACTGTTTCCAAAGTTCGGGCGAAACGTTGTAGAGGCCGTATGGTTTTATGGCAGGGTTCGGAAAATGCACGTGCGTTTACGCACATGTTATTTTTCGGGCAGATGATACTGGTCGGCTTTGGTTTAAGCCGGATCCGAGTATTATATTGAGTAGATATAATATCTTTGTCTCAGATGCATTTGTATTCGGTCGTAATACAAATGCGGGTATATTTATACAGTTACGGGGTTATCCTGAAAGTCGTTTCAGGATCACTTTTGGAAGTTGCCAGTTTCCAGTTTTCTATCAGCCGTCTTTTAACATTCGGTTAAAGACGGATTTATCTTTTCTTGGATGAGGTGAGTCGTGCTTCTAGAAGTTTCTAGATTGGTGACTAGATTCATGCATCTTTCTTTGCATTTATTAAATGGTGACTAGGTTTTTGTGACTCATGGTTTTAATTAATGTCTTTTGGATTGCTTAAGATCTTTTGTTATGATAAGGATCATTTCTTATGGTCACTCTCCCCTCTCCTACACTCACCTCCCTCCTTGATATAACTGGCCGGCCCTCTCTCTCCTCCTCAACTCTCTCACTTGAAAAAATTATGGTTGTTTAAAAGAAAAGACCAAAGTTTTGGATGCATGGAAATTTCATAGTTCATTTCTTGTTCCATTTCATTTCCATCGGCAACTTCATTAACCGATCGTCCACGGCTTTGGACGAAGCGAGACAAAGTATTCCACTCATTCTCTACATCATTCTTGGTCGTCTCTTTTAGCAAACTTGACAACCGAGTTGCCTCGAGTCAGAGGCGGGAGCCCGTTTAAAGAATCGTCGACGTGGTGCCACCTAGACGAGGAGATCGGAGATCGACGAGATCGGAGCAGCCGCAACGGAGCGTGGGATGATGGTTAAAGAACGAAGGACTCGAATCGTTCGGTATAACCTTTCTATACTCTTTACAGTTTGTTAGTTTAGCAATAATGGCAGATCCGGATTAAAGTATACGATAGCGCCAGTTAAAAGTTTTTTGTTCCGCATTTGGCGTCTGTAGACGGCCGGGGCGCTACCGTAGACTTACAATTAGTACGTTGTACTGGGGATAGTATGCAGGTGCTCGTTGGGTTATGAGTACACTGGACAGGACTCGCAGGGAGCTGTTGGTTGGTATTATACCCGTCGTCAGTTAACAGTTCCCAGGTGACATGAGTACATCATAGTCTGAAGACTTGACCCTGCTGCTTCGCCTCAAGTGTGTTTCCATTGTTCTTAGATTGCTACCCTACCACGGCTTGACTGAGTCGTGCAAACAGGTAGCAGTTAGGTGCAGTCTCGATGCACTTGGAGGCAGTAGCGATTAGATAGGATTCGTCTCTCCCGGTGTCGGGGGTTGATATCGCACTGTGTTTGGAGAGCCATTACGCAAGGTCCCTGGCAAGGGCAAGCGAGATTTACTGGTAGGTTTTCCAGTAGCTTCTCAAGATGTAATGGGCTTCACTCCAACACGACTTATATCACTTTTAGTGGACCGACACTTGCCGCCCCCTATTCCCGATATGCGATAAGCTTAGACGAAAATACCGGACTGTACAGAGATTGTCACATCAGGCATAGTAGGAGTTCGGATGGGTTTCCTCATCGGCCTTCTTATCGACAAATACCTGAGGACCGTTACGTACAGGTAGTACCGCTTGCGGCCTGTGGTTAAACCCACTGCCAGCGTAGTATCGAGTCTTTAGAGTCCCACATAGAGAGTTTCCCTGGTTCGGGCGAAACGATATAGAGATCGTATGGTTTTACGACAGGGTTCGGAAATATACGTATACTTGTGCACGTTTGATGTTCGGACATATTAAACTAGCGGGCTTTGGTTTATGCCAGATTCTAGTATTGGATTATTGGATTTATGCGGTCTCGGTATTGTAGGATTCCTAGGCACTCTTGTGAAGGTTCATAAGGCATCAAACATGCCCGGATAAAAATTTAGTCGTGCCGAACAACCCAAAGCCGGGATCTTTGCTAGATTATTAGGGTTTAACATGCAAGTAAACATCTTTACTACTAAGTGTGAGGGATTACAACCTTTGTAGTCCGCTCCTTCGCTTCATAAGCTCCGAGTTGAAGTCCCTTCGCCGCGATCCGCGATCTCCCGGACTCAAGAGAGGCTCCACGACTCGAACGATCCATGCTAGCTTGTAGTGTTCCGTTTCTCCGATGATCTATGTCGAATTTACTATAACCCAAGCTCTCTCACTCTAATGTGGTGAACACCCTAATCTAATGGGCTAGATTAGATGAGGATGATGGAGTAGTATTTATGATATCTTTTTATATCATAATCTCACATGAAATCATCACAAAAGGAGTTTCAAGTAAGCTTTCTCAAAGCTAAAGAGTGAGGAAGAAGATGAATAATGAGATAATTCCTTTTGTCATGAATAATGAAAATGAGTATATGAATAACAATGCAACCATGGTTAATGATGACTAGGATAACCCTTGTAGAGAGTTAACTAAGGCTAGGGTTTGGTTAGGTTAAGATATGAGTCATAAGAAAATATCTATCATAATATCTTCTTCATGACAAAAGAAAATCTTTTAGAAAGCGCATGAAGCAACTAAACCTAATCAAACCCTAACCTCATTTAATCATCACTAAACATGTTTCATTATTAATCATATCATGTCACAATAATATATATCGCATATATATTATATATATACAACAAAAGAAATAATACCTTTAATATATATCGCATATATATCAATGTATTATCTGGTGAGAAAATGAAATAATAAAGAGAGCCAATATTAGAAAATGTAATACAATATATCATATATATTATAATACATTAAATCATCGAATCAACACTTGATCCGATAATCCGGCTATATCGAATATAACCGACTAATATATCATGTACTGATTCATTGAATCAACACTTGATCCGATGTCCCGGTTCATATCTAAATATCAAAAGAATATAATACGGTATCTCATATCGCATTATCCTCGGTTCTGCACACGCATATGTGCCTCTACTCCGTTTTACCTGAGCCAAGAAACATCTGTGTATGACTCTAAAGAATCGTCAATACACCGGTAGCAGGTGATGATCATATCAAACAACCACAAGCTGCAAGCGGTCAGCTAAACGTAACAGCCACCCAGGTATTGAGCAATCAGAAGATCAACAAGCTAGCCTGTACGTTCTCCTGTGAATCCAACCAGTAACACTCCCGTACAGTCCGGTCTCTTCGTCTGATATGTCGTATATCAAGTCTAGGGGTGGTATACGTCAGACCCCAGTAACCGATAAGTCGTGTCGATGTATGGCTCATAACGGGTCGAGAAACTATTGGTAACACTTACCAGTAAATCTCTATATCAGCCCTGGCCAGGGACTTCCAATTATAGCCAATCGAACACAGCACAACATCAACTCCCTATACCGGGAGAGACGAATCCCCTCCTATCGCTCATTGCCTCCATGTGATTTGGGACTGTACCCAAAAGCCACCGTTTTGCACGCCTTCTTAGACGTGGTAAGGTGGAAATCAAACCACAGTGGGAATCACACAAGACTCTATGACGATCTCAGGTCTACAGACTACCCTGTACCAGTGTCACCGGAGAACTGCCATCTGACGTGTGGTATATCACCATCTGGGAGTTCTCGGCGAGTCCGTCCAGTGTATCCAGTCTCCACTGAGCACCCGTACACCATCTCTGATGTCAAACACCGATGGATATGGGATCATCCATCGCCCATCATATGGGTCAAGATGCGTATACGCTAGTCTACTCTAGTGTATCGATGCCCTGTCTTGATATACCCTTGACTAGGAACAGTTATAGGATGTACTCATCGACTACCAAGGCCCCACTAGTATGATCTCATCATAGTCCCAGTAGTCATGTACAGATCCTAAGGGCTTTATCAACATGTGAGAGAAAAACAGTAAACCAATACAAGTCAACATGTTAAGATAAAGTGAAACCAAATAGCATACTATCATGACGAGCAAGAAAGTCCTCTCTATATATATCCAAGCATCCATTATAATATACATCATATGTACAACAATGGCCTCTAGGGCATATACATAACTAACAAGTATATCCGTGTTTTTCATAAATACGGATAGGAGGGTCATTCTCGTAATTACTCAAGAAGCTTCTAGAAGAAAGGTGACTCGTTATGTTTTAATTCATTTATGAATTAAGCTTAATGAGGTGGAGGAGATGATCTGTTATTTGTATTACATGAAACCATGATTCATGAGATGATTCATCCATTTGTATTAAATGAAGCATGGATGTAATTATGATATATTATTTATGGATAATTATCATGCTTCATGATATACACAAAATGAGTTATATTTCATTTCATAATAACAAACACATTCTCTCTCCTCAAGCACTCATCTTCTTCATCCTAACCCTAATCCTCTCATGTGTTGAGAACCATTGGGTTTGCAAGACTAATAGATCCTTAATCCATCTCTATATCCTCAAGGTCACTTAGATTAGCACCCGTACACCATCTCTGATGTCAAACACCGATGGATATGGGATCATCCATCTCCCATCATACGGGTCAAGATGCGTATACGCTAGTCTACTCTGGTGTATCGATGTCCTGTCTCGATATACCCTTGACTAGGAACAGTTATACGATGTACTCATCGACTACCATGGCCCCACTAGAATGATCTCATCATAGCCCCAGTAGTCGAGTACAGATCCTAAGGGCTTTATCAACATGTGAGAGAAAAACAGTAAACCAATACAAGTCAACATGTTAAGATAAAGTGAAACCAAATAGCATACTATCATGACGAGCAAGAAAGTCCTCTCTATATATATCCAAGCATCCATTATAATATACATCATATATACAACAATGGCCTCTAGGGCATATACATAACTAACAATCTCCCACTTGCACTAAGGACAGCTGCTGTAGTATCTCATACCTAGCATCCCGAATGATCTCTCAAACTGTATCTGGGGAATAGCCTTCGTGAATGGATCCGCAGTGTTGTCCTTCGTATCTACTCTCCTGATCTCGATCTCCCGGCGATCAACTATCCCCCTGATCAGGTGATACCGCCTAAGAATATATCTGGACTTTTGTTGGGACCTGGGTTCCTTGGCCAAAGCCACAGCTCTATTGTTATCGCAATACAGAAGTTTTGGATGCTCAATGGATGGAACCACACCAAGTTCACTAATGAACTTATTTATCCAGACAGCCTCTTTGGCAGCATCGTTGGCAGCGATGTATTCAGCCTCCATCGTCGAGTCTGCAACGATATCCTGTTTGGAACTCTTCCAACATACCGCCCCTCCATTGAGGGTAAAGACAAATCTCGAGTGCGACTTAAAGTCGTCCTTATCACTTTGGAAGCTGGAATCGATAAAGGACTCCACCTGGAGTTCTCCATTACCATACACCAAGAACATCTCCTTAGTCCTTCGTAAGTACTTGAGAATGCTCTTCACAGCTGTCCAGTGACTATCTCCAGGATCTGCTTGATACCGACTCACTACACTTAGTGAGTATGCTACATCAGGTCTGGTACATAGCATCACATACATGATAGAGCCTACTGCCGAAGCATAGGTTATCCCTTGTATGCGAGCTCTCTCCAAATCAGTCTTGGGAGACATCTCTTTGGAGAGAGTGAGTCTAGAGATCGTGGGTTGGTTCCGACGCTTGGATTCTTCCATACTGAACCTCTTTAGTATGGTGTCAATGTACCTGGATTGGGACAATACTAGTATCCGTTTTGATCTATCTCTATAGATCATGATTCCCAATATGCAGGAGGCATCACCTAGATCTTTCATTGAGAATCTCTGTGATAAGAAGAGCTTGACTGATTGCAGCATAGAAATATCATTTCCTATCAAGAGTATGTCATCCACGTACAATACGAGGAAGACAACCTTACCATCTGCTACCTTCTTATAAATACAAGGTTCATCTATATTTTTGATGAAGTCAAACTCTTTGACTACTACATCAAAACAGATGTTCCAACTCCGCGATGCTTGCTTTAACCCATAAATGGATTTAAGCAGCTTGCACACCTTTCCGCTGCTCCCACTATCTACGAAGCCGTCTGGCTGAGTCATGTACACGCACTCTTCTAAATCATCGTTTAGAAAGGCGGTCTTAAAATCCATTTGCCAGATTTCATAGTCATGGTATGCAGCAATGGCAAGTAAGATTCGGATGGACTTAAGCATAGCCACTCGAGAAAAGGTTTCGTCATAATCCACACCTGGTCGTTGACGAAAACCCTTTACTACAAGTCTAGCTTTAAAAGTCTCAACTTTTCCATCTACACCAAATTTCTTTTTAAAGATCCACTTGCTCCCAATGGGTTTTACCCCTTCAGGAGCATTTTCCAAAGTCCATACTTTTTTGGTGTACATGGATTGCATCTCAGATCGCGTTGCATCCAGCCATTTCACAGAGTCACCACTCGTGATGGCCTGCTCGAAACTAGTCGGTTCATCATCATCCATGATGCAATCCTCGCTTCCACCATCAATGAGAAAACCGTAGTATCTCTCAGGGGGACGAGAAACCCTACTAGATCGGCGGAGAGGCTGGGGTTCGTCGGGTACTACTGAATCTTCTGGTTCCATCAAATCATCAGTTGTAGTTTGTGGTGTTGGAACCTCTTCCAGCTCTACCTCATCGCCACTAATTTCTTTTGCAAGAAATTCCTTTTCTAAAATGGTGGCATGTTGAGCAACAAACATCTTTTGTTGTTCACTGTGGTAGAATAGATATCCATACGAATTGCTTGGATATCCTACAAACTTACAAAGAACTGATCGTGCCTCGAGTTTATCCGGATTTTTCTTTTTAACATAGGCCGGACAGCCCCATATCTTAACTCTTTTAAGATATGATCTCTTCCCATTCCATATCTCATATGGAGTGGTAGGCACAGATTTAGTTGGAACTCTATTCAATAGGTATATGGCTGTCTCCAGCGCATACCCCAAGAAGGAAATAGGTAACTCAGCTGTACTCATCATAGAGCGCACCATATCTAATAGGGTGCGATTCTTCCGCTTCGATACACCGTTGTGCTGTGGTGTGTAAGGAGGAGTAAGCTGAGAGAGAATCCCATTCTCTTTTAGATAATCTACGAACTCATTGCTTAAGTATTCTCCTCCTCGATCAGATCGAAGGATCTTAATACTTTTGCCCGTTTGGTTCTCTACTTCGGGCTTATATTCTCTGAATTTCTTAAAAGATTCAGACTTGTGTTTTATTAGGAAGACATGTCCGTATCTAGAGAGATCGTCAGTGAATCTAATGAAGTAGGAAGAACCGTTCCTGGCATGCGTAGACATGGGACCGCATACATCACTATGCACTAGTCCTAAAAGTTCCGTAACTCTTTCTCCATGTCCACTAAACAGAGCTTTGGTCATTTTTCCTTTGAGATATGAATGGCAAATATCATAAGATGATAATTCGAACGGATTCAAATATCCATCCTTATGCAACTTAGCCAGTCATGTCGCATTGATATGACCAAGTCTACAATGCCACAAGTAGGATTCGTTCATTTCTGAATTGTTCCTCTTGTGTGTGTTTTGTATGTTGAGGACTGTATTTTGATTGAAAATGAAAATGCCATTATGTAACGAGCCTGATGCAATAAACTTTTGATTTTGTAAGATGTTCATAACATTATCCTGTACTACAAAATTATATCCTTCTTTACTTAATAAAGAAACCGATATAATGTTGCACATCATGTTCGGTATATAATAGCACTCATTTAGAATCAGTGTATTATGACTTGGCAATACTAGGTGATATTCGCCAACTGCTTTGGCTACAATACTTGCACCGTTCTCTACTTGAACGAAATGATCACCTTTTCCCACTTCTCTACCTTTTCGCAGCCCATGTAACATTTTACATATGTGGGATCCTGATCCGGTATCTAATACCCAGGACGTAGGGTGAACTGATAAACAGTTCTCAATAACTAACACACCCGAAGATGATGCATCAGCATGCATGTTCTTTTGGGCGGCTTGAGAATCCAGATATTCTCCTGTTTCCTGTTCAGTCTTATAACTCTTATAAGAAAGAATGGGTCCAACGTTCCCCTGCTGAGTATAATAAGCGGGTTCAGTCAATACATCCATATTATTATCTTGATTATGGCCTGACATGGTCGCTACCTGGAGAGAGAGAGAAGAAAACACTTTAGCGTATGCTCTTGCAAGATTAGATTGGTTAATATCTTATCTAATCAGGATGTCTCCCACAGTTTTTATCAAATCTTCCTTCAAACCCTAAAAGGTAAGATTAGTCGGGATTAATTACACCCTACAATTTCGTCAATCTTTCAGCCAGATCAGTGTCGGTACTTGAGGGAGGTTCCCCGTGCTTTCGCACGGACCTAATTAAAGTAAACCTCATTTTTCCAGAGGCTTAACCTCGTTAACACTTTTCTAGACACCTATTTGATAGGCTAATTGTCCTGTGTAAAACTCTCCCAGGAGTAACTCTTACTCGCAGTGGGTATCGGGATCCAACTATCTTATAGGAGGTATGCAATCTCTTTGCAAATTTCAACACTTGAAATTCCCGATAATGCTATTTCCCCTAGCATCATATGACCTTGGCTAAGGTCAACAAATCATAAGTGCTAGTCAAGTTCAACCCGTCATTTCCTGATTGAATTAAACCTACCCGTGCGACCCTTGGCTAAGGTCAACAAAGTCGTACGACTACCCTAACTCAATCACATCTCATGTTTTAGCAGATAAATACTAATTAGCTACCGTACACCACGTCTTGGCTAAGGTCAACAAACGCAGCACGAATACTAACTAGTCTCTATCTGAAATGACGGAGGGCTATGCAGGTTTTTCAGAAAACCCTGAGCTTAATGAACTTGATATCGTCGTAGAATCGAGTATTTTTGAAAAAGAGTGTTTTTGTGGCTTCTAGTTTCACTAAAGAGGTCACTCCCGGTTAAGGGATCTCGGCTCTTTCCCCAACGAATAAGGTGCAGGATATATCATATATACCGCTGTGCAAAGCAAAACTATATAAGCTATCGAAAACAAAACCGCGAGTTTGTAGCATCTGGCAGTTTCGCTAAAGAGGTCACTACCGGTGAAGGGATCTCGGCTCTTTCCTCATCGAATAAGGTACAGGGCATATCAAATATACCGCTATGCAAAGCAAAACTGCAGCTACTCTTTTTATAAAGTTTTGATTCTACAACATCTTTTAGGTTTCTTTTCTTTTTATTAATCTTATTAATAAAAATCCCATCAGCTTATGCTTCCTAAGCATCACAGAAGAAACGAAAGCAGTAATATATATATATCAGCATATATATATATATATAGTATAAGCATTCGTCTCAGGCAGTAATATGATCTCATCACAGTACATTGCAGTAGAAGAACATATATGAAATATTGGATATACTAGGACGTCCGTGTTTTCAATACGAGCCTGTATAAAACACGGATTCCACAGTCGCGATGAATATCCAAACCCACATCCCAAGACCCTTACGAGAGCGGCAAGTAACACTGCCAATTCTAGGGTTAGGAGACCCAGTCTCGACTCCTCGAGATGGCCTCCCACTGGACCCTAGAACCCGGTTACTTGTGCTCCCCTTCTTGGGTCTACCTAATGCGGAAAAGTAAATAATATACACTGGTGACATCAACCTCAACCCGGAAGTGCCCCAATAAAAGAATATTACATACAAAAGAATTTTACATGAATGAAAATAAAAAACCCTCATCTCACATAAAATCCCCGGCTATTCAGAACACGACGATCCAATATAACATATCACAGCAACACATAATATCTCATATCATCAACATAAGTAAATATGCGCATCCCAATTGTCGTTGACATATAGCAACGAAACCGGCGATATCACATATTACACTTACGGTCACAGAAAAGAAATTGTAAAACTACAACATTTGGAATCCACAATTACTTTAGACATCGTAAATCCGAAATATCACATACTTCGCATTTCATGCCTAACTCTATGAATTCCATATATTGTATCACATTCCAGATAAATAGACAGTATTAAACTTTCCGAACGGATAATCAAATACCTAAAATTTCCTAAATTGCTCAACACTTGAGCGGAGTTCAAATAATCCCAGAATATGTCACAGTACCGGTGATCTAGCCGTAGAAGGGTCAAGTCAACGCCTCACATATGGCACGCCGTACTGCCCCAAACCCTAAGGTTTAGAGGCAGTTCAAGACGGTCACATAATCGAGTTAAGGTTTGTTGTCTTCTAAAGGGTCCACCGCTTAACTTGCATATTTTTCCGAAAGATTTAAACCCGATAAAAATTCAACACCTGAAAGTTTTTCGTGCCGGGAAAAAGTGAGTTAATGATATCCGCTCGAACATTTTAACAGTTTCTAAATATCCGGAAAACACACAAAATTAAATTTTCCGATCGAATCAACGATTACAAAATAAACCCCAGAACACTCAACACTTGAGTAAGTTTAATACCCATAAGCAGCAACAAGTACCTACGGATATTACCCTGAAGCCACGTGTCCCAATACCCAAAATCGGCCGCGGAACCGCCGTGGGAAGCAGGTTCCCACTGCGGTTCAGCGGTGACTTCATCGAAATGGGAGCTCATATTTATTGATAATTCTAATAGTTCCCTGCTGATTTTCTTGAGTATTTTAATTCTGAAAAATCACAGTTTTTGAAAAAAGTCCTTAGAGGGGTTCATTTCGTAGTTTCGGGGTTCGTTCGGAGTTTTAACTTCGTATACACGTCGCCTAATGCTCTAGCTAGGCTCTGATACCACTGTAGGGTTCCTAGGAAGTCTTGTGAAGGTTCATAAGGCATCAAACATGCCCGGATAAAAATTTAGACGTGCCGAACAATCCAAAGCCGGGATCTTTGCTAGATTATTAGGGTTTAACATGAAAGTAAACATCTTTACTACTAAGTGTGATGGATTACAACCTTTGTAGTCCGCTCCTTCGCTTCATAAGCTCTGAGTAGAAGTCCCTTCACCGCGATCCACGATCTCCCGGACTCAAGAGAGGCTCCACGACTCGAACGATCCATGCTAGCTTGTAGTGTTCCGTTTCTCCGATGATCTACGTCGAAGTTGCTATAACCCAAGCTCTCTAACTCTAATGAGGTGAACACCCTAATCTAATGGGCTAGATTAGATGAGGATGATGGAGTAGTATTTATGCTATCTTTTTATGTCATAATCTCACATGAAATCATCACAAAAGGAATTTCAAGTAAGCTTTCTCAAAGCTAAAGAGTGAGGAAGAAGATGAATAATGAGATAATTCCTTTTGTCATGAATAATGAAAATGTGTATATGAATAATAATGCAACCATGGTTAATGATGACTAGGATAACCCTTGTAGAGAGTTAACTAAGGCTAGGGTTTGGTTGGTTTAAGATATGAGTCATAAGAAAATATATATCATAATATCTTCTTCATGACAAAAGAAAAGCTTCTAGAAGGTGCATGAAGCAACTAACCCTAATCAAACCCTAACCTCATTTAATCATCACTAAACATGTTTCATTATTAATCATATCATGTCACAATAATATATATCACATATATATTATATATTTGCAACAAAAGAAATAATACCTTTAATATATATCGCATATATATCAATGTATTATCTGGTGAGAAAATGAAATAATAAAGCGAGCCAATATTAGATAATGTAATACAATATATCATATATATTATTATACATTAAATCATCGAATCAACACTTGATCCGATAATCCGGCGATATCGAATATAACCGACTAATATATCATGTACCGATTCATCGAATCAACACTTGATCCGATGTCCCGGTTCATATCTAAATATTACAAGAATATAATACGGTATCTCATATCGTATTATCCTCGGTTCTGCACATATCGCATAGGTGCCTCTACTTCATTTTGCCTGAGCCAAGAAACCTCTGTGTAGGACTCTAAAGAATCGTTAATACGCCGGTGGCAGGTGATGATCATATCAAACACCCACAAGCTGCAAGCGGTCAGCTAAACAAAACAGCCACCCCGGTATTGAGCGATCAGAAGATCAACAAGCAAGCCTGTACATTCTCCTGTGAATCCAACCAGTAACACTCCTGTACAGTCCGGTCTCTTTGTCTGATATGTCGCATATCAAGACTAGGGGTGGTATACGTCAGACCCCAGTAACCGATAAGTCGTATCAATGTATGGCTCATAACGGGTCGAGAAACTACTGGTAACACTCACCAGTAAATCTTTATATCAGCCCTGGCCAGGGACTTCCAATTATAGCCAATCGAACACAGCACAACATCAACTCCCTATACCGGGAGAGACGAATCCTCTCCTATCGCTCATTGCCTCCATATGATTCGGCACTGTACCCAAAAGCCACCGTTTTGCACGCCCTCTTGGACGTGGTAAGGTGGAAATCAAAGCACAGTTGGAATCACACAAGACTCTATGACGATCTCGGGTCTACAGACTACCCTGTACCAGTGTCACCGGAGAACTGCCATCTGACGTGTGGTATATCACCATCTGGGAGTTCTCGGCGAGTCCGTCCAGTGTACCCAGTCTCCACTGAGCACCCGTACACTATCTCTGATGTCAAACACCGATGGATATGGGATCATCCATCGCCCATCATATGGGTCAAGATGTGTATACGCTAGTCTACTCTGGTGTATCGATGCCCTGTCTCAATATACCCTTGACTAGGAACAGTTATAGGATGTACTCATCGACTACCATGGCCCCACTAGTATGATCTCATCATAGTCCCAGTAGTCGAGTACAGATCCTAAGGGCTTTATCAACATGTGAGAGAAAAACAGTAAACCAATACAAGTCAACATGTTAAGATAAAGTGAAACCAAATAGCATACTATCATGATGAGCAAGAAAGTCCTCTCTCTATATATATCCAATCATCCATTATAATATACATCATATGTACAACAATGGCCTCTAGGGCATCTACATAACTAACAAGTATATCCGTGTTTTTCATAAATACGGATGGGAGGGGCATTCTCGTAATTACTCGAGAAGCTTCTAGAAGAAAGGTGACTCGTTATGTTTTAATTCATTTATGAATTAAGCTTAATGAGGTGGAGGAGATGATGTGTTATTTGCATTAAATGAAACCATGATTCATGAGACGATTCATCCATTTGAATTAAATGAAGCATGGATGTAATTATGATATATTATTTATGGATAATTATCATGCTTCATGATATACACAAAATGAGTTATATTTCATTTCATAATAACAAACACATTCTTTCTCCTCAAGCACTCATCTTCTTCATCCTAACCCTAATCCTCTCATGAGTTGAGAACCATTGGGTTTGCAAGACTAATAGATCCTTAATCCATCTCTATATCCTCTAGGTCACTTAGATTAGCACTCTAAGTCACTTTGTTACCTCAAGTTAGAGGTTAAAGCTTGTAGTAGGATCTTTCAGGTGGATCTTCTATCACATCGAGGAGCTGACGAGGAGGTGCCATCCTTTCCACTCCAAAGGAGCTCAAGTGGTCAAGGAGGACAGAAAGTAAAGAAGAAGGACTTGGAACTTTAGGTATAATCTTCTTACCGAGTAGATAATACCTCTAGTTAGTCGTGTTAGATATGGTTTAGCAAAGATCCGTATGCTTAGTCAATGTTACCTTGTTTAAAATGATTGTTTTTACTTATTCCGCTTCCCCGCTTCATGTGGGGTGTGTAACGTCGACTTACAGTGGTATCAGAGCCTACTAAACCATAGCCAACAGTTGAAACAACAAGTTAAACTACGAAACCGAAACGACACGAAAACAACGAACTCCAAGATGTAAGTTTATGTCGATTTTTAAACTTGCTCTGAAAATTATTTAAACAAGTACAGAGTGATATTTGAACAGTAAAAAGAACACCAAACAAAAACGAGACACATCCTCGAAATTCGAGCCGGCGACATGCCTTTGGATTCCGGCGCGCTCGGCCCCTTCATGGAGGAATTGTTTCGATTTTTATGTGTGGTCTTTTGACTTTAATCTTGGGTTTCAAGAGTTGTTTATTTTTGCCAATTTTGATTTTACTGGAAATTCTTTCTGTGGCAAATATCGGGTGTTTCGAAGTCGCAGTTTGAAGTTGTTTAATGTTTCGAGTTCAGTTTAGATGTGTTCGTAAACCTCCCCTAATTGCTAATATGTCGGTTACCAGGGGGTTGCACATTTCTGTAATAGTTACTTTATGTTTATGAATATGAACATGTTGGACTGTCTTGAATGGATAGCCGGGGATGTGAGACGAGTGTTTCTATCATTCAAATGTAAGTTGTAATTTGTTGTAATATTCTTTTGCGGGGCACATCCGGGTTGAAGTTGTAGCCACCGTTGTAATATTTAATTTACTGTTTTCTGCTCCTAGGATAGACCCAAGGTGGGGTGCAAAAACTACCGGGTACTTTGAAGTGCTTAGTGGCCTACTCACGTCGTTGAGGGAGACCGCTTCACTTCGGGTACTTGGCGGGTAGTTTTCTGTACCCGTAGGGGTCTAGGGTGGGGTTGTCTATTCATCACGACTATGTAATCCGTCTTTCATTGCAGGCTCAAAGGAAATGCGGATTCCTTGAAAATCCAATATGTTCATATGTGATCCGAAATGCCTATTATTGGGTCTGACGAATGTACAATATCTATATATGATATCTAGTAGGCGTTGCTTATGTTTTGCATCCGCGCTAGCCCAGCACCCGCTTTGTCGTTAGTTAAGTAACCTAACGGGTGAATGACGGGGCCCAATGGCGAATGCGGATGGCATAAGAGGACGTTGTGTTTTCGTTGTTTTCTGCAATGATAGGTTAACTGATGGAACGCATTATATTAATGCAAAGAAAATAAACTAAAGTTGAATCGTTGGAATAATTTAAAAGAAACCACTCGGTTATTTTTAAAACATTAGATTTTTAATTACGGAGCTTGAACCACTCCTTTTAAAAAAGCTATCAGGTTCCTTCGATCATATCAAGTTCACTACGTTCACAATTTCGCCAAAACCATTCGTAGCCCTCCATCATTTCATTTGGGTATTCAGTAGTATTCAAGCTATGTATTTTAACCAAAGCCAAGGCATAGCGTTTGGTAGCTGCTGGGTATTCATATGTTGCATAGATAGATGAGTTGGTTTGGGATAGTCGTACTGCCATTTGGAAAACGTCAGGGTTATGTACGGGTGGGTTCAAATTAACAAGATAATGATGGGTAGAACTTGATATGTGACTTATGACATTTTGGCCAACGTCAAGGTCATAAGAGCATGGGGCAAAAATCTATATCGGGAGTTTCTAAAGAACCTAAAACTTGCTAGAGTTGCATACCATTTGGAGTGTGATAATTTTGGTAGGATTCCTTCAGCTTTATCACACGATGATATTTGGATCCCGATCCTACTATCAGTATATGCTACTTATCGGGAGATTGTTTCACTTAACGATCAATGCTATAAACCAAGTAGGTGTCGAGAAAGGTGTTAGCGGGGCTACGTCCCCAGAGAAAAGAGGTTATTTAATTAAGGAACTTCGCGAAAGCGTCGTAAAACCTCCCTCGAAGTACCGACACCGGCCTGGCTGAACGGTTAAGAAAGTATTGTACAGTGAGAATAGTCCTAACTAGTTCTTCTTTTTTGGTTTGAAGAAGGATTCGAGAAACAATGTGAGCCATCCTGTTTAGATAAACTAAAAACCACTCTAAACTTGCAAGAGGATCATGCTAAAGTGTTTCTTCTCTCTCTCCTAATTGCAGCAACCCAGAACATGACGGGCCTTATGTTATTATTAGATAAAAATATTTTGACAGGGCCAAACTATAAAGATTGGTTCAGGAATGTCAAGATGGCAATCACCTATGACAAATTGGGGTATGTCCTAACTACTAAGGCCCCTGCCGTCCCAGGTCCAGAATCCAGTGTCGCGGATAAGGAAATCCGCAAGACCTAGGAGATAGACTGCGCGAAGGCCAAATGCATCGTGCTTGCCTCTATGGATAATGAACATCAGAGGAGGCACGAGAATATGGATCTTGAAGCTATATTTCTCCACACCAAGGAACTGTATGGAGAGCAATCTCGTATAACTAGATACGAGACCTCGAAGAACTTGTTTCAGTCGAGGCTGGCCGTCGGATAATCTGTTGGAGAACATGTCCTTAAGATGATTGGCTACATTGAAGAGCTCGCGGACCTCGGGACAACATTAGAGAACGAGCTGTATAAAGACTTGGTACTTCAGTCCCTTCCTTTCACCTATGCCCAGTTTATCTTGAATTTCAATATTCAAGGTAAAGAACTTGAACTTCCAGAACTCCTTAACATATTGAGGAGTGCAGAGGGCACCTTCCAGAAAGCAAGGGAAACACCCCCTATGTTTGTTCGTGGTGCTTCCTCTTCCAGGTCCAAGGCAAGGACCAAAGGAAGGAAGAAGAAGGCCGCTAGCAAACCAAGAGGTGGTGTTGGTAAGGTGGGAGTCAAGGGAAAGGAAAAAGTTGCGGTGCCGGTAGTAGCAAAGGACGAGTGCTTCCACTGTCGTAGGAAAGGCCATTGGAAGAAGGATTGCAAAGCATGGAATGCCAAGAACCAGGAACCGAGGCAAGTTGTGGCTTCGGCTTCAGGTGTGTTTGTAATTGAAAATTGTCTGTCAATCAACTCTACTTCCTGGGTATTGGATACCGGATCAGGATCTCATATATGCAATTTATTGCAGGCACTGAGAAGCCGTAGAGTACTGAAGGCTGGTGATATGACCCTCTAGGTTGCTAACGGAGCGAGCGTGGATGTTGTGTCCGTAGGGGATTATCACCTTGGATTGACGAGTGGAGATATTTTGGTTTTGCACAACTGTTTTTATATACCTAGTTTAACGTGTAATATCATATCAGTATCGTTGTTATCAGAAGAAAGTTATGATTTCACGTTTGTAAGCGATGTTGTTAACATCCACCTTAATCATGGTTTGATTGGGTCAGTGCACTAGATAACGGTATATACGTGTTAAACCAATTACAGATTTTCAATGTCCAGAACACACTAAAAAGAAAGTCTCCAGATATAAATCAGGCCTTCTTATGGCATTGTAGACTAGGTCACATCAATGAGATAAGGTTAACTAGGTTACATAAAGAAGGATATTTGGATCCGTTCAAATATCAATCTTATGCCACTTGTCAATCATGTCTCAATGGAAAGACGACAAAGACTCCGTTCACTGGACACGGAGTAAGAGCAAGCGAGCTCTTAGGACTCATACACAGCGATGTATGTGGTCCAATGTCTACACATGAAAGAAGAGATTTTTCATATTTCATTACTTTTACGGATGATTACTCTAGGTATGGATTCATTTTTTTTATGAAACATAAATCCGAGGACTTTGAGAAATTCCGAGAATATAAGAATGAAATAGAAAACTAAACCGACAAAAGTATCAAGACACTGAGATCTGATCGAGGTGGTGAATACTTAAGTGCCGAGTTTCTGGGTTACCTAAAAGACAATAGAATTCTCTCTCAGCTTACTCCACCATACACTCCACAACACAACGGTGTATCGGG
Source organism: Agapanthus africanus (assembly GCA_030015575.1). NCBI lineage: Eukaryota > Viridiplantae > Streptophyta > Magnoliopsida > Asparagales > Amaryllidaceae > Agapanthus > Agapanthus africanus. Next base: position 318,073,470 of record CM057340.1, on the reverse strand, counting down.
GAGACGGAAACGTACCTTATTGGATATGGTGCGTTCCATGATGAGTAATGCTGAGTTACCGCGATCTTTCTGTTAGTGTATATGCCCTAGAGGCCATTACTGTATCATACTAGTATGTATATTACTTGATGGAAGCTTGGGATATTCACAGTTGTATAGACAATCTTGCTCGAAATAGTGGTATGATACTTGGTTTGTCTCTGCTTTAATGTGTACATGTGTTTCTTTTATTATATCACCTATACGCATTGGTAAAGCCCTTAAGATCTTTTGCTTGATTACCGGCGTTGTGATGGCGATCACACTCGTGGGGGTTGGGTAATCCACAAGCACATCCCTAGTTGTAGGATTATTGAGACAGGGCATCGATACTCCGGAGTAGACTAGCGTATGCGCTTCTCATCCCAGTGCGGGAGGCGGTCTGTCCCGCAGCCGTCAGTACGTCGTACTTGAGATAGTATGCGGGTGCTCGTTAGGTTACGAGTACACTGGACAGGACTCGTCGGGAACTGTTGGTTGGTATTATACCTATCGTCAGTTAACAGTTCCCAGGTGACATGAGTACAACTTAGTCCGCTGACTTGACACTGTCACTTCGCCTCAAGTGTGTTCACACTGTTCTTTGACTACCATCCTACCACGGCTCTACTGAGTCGTGCAAACAGGTAGTAGTTGGGTGCAGTCCCGAAGCACTTGGAGGCAGTGACAGTTAGACAGGATTCGTCTCTCCCGGTATTGGGGGTTGACATCACGCTGTGTCTAGGAGAGCCATTACACATGTAGTCCCTGGCCAGGGCAAGCGAGATATACTGGTAGGTTTCCAGTGTTATCTCAGGGTGTTCTGGGCTTCACTCCGACACGACTTGTACCGCTATTAGGGGACTGACGTTCGCCACCCCCTAGGCCCGCCATGCGATGAATCAGACGAACAGACCGGACTGTACGGAGATTGTCACATACAGGCTCAGTAGGAGATCGGATGGGTTTACCTCATCGGCCTTCTTATCGACATCTACCTAGGGACCGTTACGTACAGCTAGTGCCGCTTGCGGTCTGTGGTTAAACCCACTGCCAGCATAGTGTCATGTCTTTAGAGCCCCACACAGAGAGTTTCCATGCACTGAGCGAAACGTGTAAAAGCCATATGGTTTTAGGGCAGGGCTGCGATCACTTACGTGCACTTGTGTGCGTTTGCTGTTCGGGCAGGCAATACTGGTGGGCTTTGGTTTAAGCCGGATCCTAGTATTGCACGGATGTATTTGTTTTGTCTTCTGTGCATTCGCATTCTACGGAATGCGGGTGCGGGTGTGTATGCACAGTTTTGAGGAGCGTTGAAGGAGGAGGTGCCTCATTAGGGTTTTGGCAGTTGGTTCGGCCAAAACTGTTATGTGGCAGGCTCATTAGGGTTTTGACAGTTGATTCGGTCAAAACCATTTTGAGGTGGACTCATTAGGGTTTTGGCAATTCGTTCGGTCAAAACCATTATGAGCCGGAGACATTATTTACTAATCCTTTTAGTGATAATTATGTGATGGCTAATTGCTTTGACCATTTGACCACCTTAACCACTCTTGACTTTGTTGACCAGTTGACCAAAGTTGACCATTGACCGTCATGAGAGGTCTACACTCTTCTTTGGTTTTCTTTTTCATTTTGGATTATGAAAATGGTCATTGGATTATGAAAATGGTCAAATCAATGTAGCATCAACTTTATCATGATAGGATTTGTAATGATGGTGTTTAGTATTATTTTGCAACCATGGTTCATTTTCTTTGGTTAAGCTTTTCATTTCTCTTTTCTTATTCTCTCTCTTGGAAGTGAGAAGAAAGAAAGCTCCATGGTTGTTTGACCTCCTTCATCTTCCTCCTCTTCATAAATTCTTTTGATCTCATGTGTTGAGAGAAAAAGAATCCACATAGACAAATACCTCCATCTTTCTCTTCTACACAACCTAGGGTATCAAGAATAGCAATCTTGTTGCCCTAGTTGCCTCGGCTAGAGGTGGAGCTCGGTGTACAACTCTCGGGTGGATCGTCTTCGACTTAAGAAGGCCGTGGAGGTGTCCAAAGTCCGGATCAACCCTCGGAGCATGGATCGACGAGCGGGACATGGGAATGAAGACCCGAAGGACCGGTATCGTGAGGTATAATTTCTACGGCATAGTAGTTAACACCTCTTATGGTTTGCTAGTTTCTAGTTTAGCAAAGATCCGTCTTTTACGGTCCATGTTACCAAGTCAAGAAAAAAAAATTGTTTTACCGTTTCCGCAATTCCAAAAGTACCGGTAGAGGTAACGTGGACCCAACAGTGGTATCAGAGCCTAGCTAAACATAAACTAGCATGTTAGCAAAGTGTTTAGGATATCGATCGGAAAAAAGTCGCAGAACACGCCCGAGAAAACCCAAGTTTCTGTCGATTTTTTATACTGTTAAAAAAAATAATTTAACATACATGAAAAATCGTCTCAGGGTTTTGTTAAAACACACAGCAAAAATGAGCTGCTGACTCGGCTAACTCACCGCAGAACCGCGGCCAAACCATTGGTTTGGCCGCGGATCCGCAGCCGAGTTGACTCGGCCGCAGCTCCGTTTTGCTACAGTGTTCTATTTGGGCTGTTTTAGGATTTTTAGTACATGTTGTTTCTGCCCAGATTTTCCAGTGTGCAAATTTATTTTTCGGGTGGTTACAAATCCGTATTTTTGATCGATATTCCGTAGACTTTAGCTAATGGATATTCTCTGTGATATGATATATGTATTGAATGTCTACTAATCGCTATACGTCGATTAGTGGGGGTTATACATATCTGTGATCTGTAATGCTGATGGTTTGTGTATATGAACTCGTTGGTTGTCGCGGATGAATAGCCGGGGTTGATGTGAGATGAGAGTTTCTTTTTCTTTCATTCATTGTAAAATTTGTAAATTGATGTAATATTATTTGTATGGCCGCACAACCGGGTCGTGGTTGTAGCCGTCATTGTATAATTTCTTTTTACTGTTTTTGCTCCTAGGATAGACCCAAGGTGGGGTGCACAAACTACCGGGTATCTCGAAGTGCCGAGTGGCCTACTCACGGGTTGAGGGAGGTTGCTTCGCTTCGGGTACTTGGCGGGTAGTTTGCCGCACCCGTAGGGGTCTAGGATGGGGTATTGGCTATTCATCGCGACCGTGTAATCCGCTTTTCGTTGCAGGCTCGAACGAATCGCGGGTTCCTAGTATATCCAAAGTGTTCATCTGTGATCTGGATTGGCTGTCATTGCTATATATCTATATATGATATCTATTTAGGTGTTGCTTATGTTTTGCATCCGCGCTAGTCCAGCCCCCGCTCTGTCGTTAGTTAAGTAACCTAACGGGTGATGACGGGGCCCCGTAGCGAATGCGGATGGCATAAGCGTACGCCATATTTTGGTTGTTTTCTGCAATGGTAGGATTAATTGATGGGACGCATTAAATTAACGCAAGAAAATAAACCTAAAAGACGTTGTTGGAACAATTTTCAAAAAGCTGTTATTGCAAGGACGTTCACTTTTGTTTTGCATAGAGGTATTCGGTTATGAATGCCCAGCACCTCAGTCGACGAAGCAAGGGCCGAGATCCCTTCATCAGGGGTGACCCCTTGGACAAAATTTTGTGTCAGGGTAATAACTTCACTATAGTCGATTATTTTTGCTTTGCATTAAGGTATTCAGTTTGGAATATCCTGCACCTCATTCGACGAGGAAAGAGCCGAGATCCCTTCACAGGGAGTGACCTCTTTAGCAAAAGTCTTCGCCATTATATTTTCAAAAAAGGGCAATCATGTTCCTTCAACGATATCAATTTCATTACGTTAACGGGTTTTTCACCAAAAACCCAGCCGTAGCCCTCCATCATTTCGGATTGATATTATTTAGTATTCGTGCTGCGTTTGTTGACCTAGTCAAGGTGTAGTGAACGGTAGCTAGATGATATTTTTCTGTGGATTGCAAATGTGATTGGTTAGGACAACCGTGCGGCCTTGTTGACCTAGTCAAGGGCACGTACGGGTGGGTCTAATGCAATCAGGATAATGACGGATAGAACTTGACTAACGGTTTATGGTTTGTTAACCTAGTCAAGGTCATAAACCGTTAGGGGCAAAAACCACATCGGGAGTTTCTAAAGAAACTGAAACTTGCAGATTTAGCATACCTTCTGGAGTGTGGTGACTAGAGTGGATTCCATCTAAGTCATCACACAATGATTGTTGGATCCCGATCCCACTGATGAGTTGGATTACTCTCGGGAGATTATTTCACTTAACGATCAATACTATAAACCAAGTAGGTGTCTAGAACGGTGTTAGCGGGGTTACGGCCCCAGGGAAAAGAGGTTATTTAATTAAGGAACTTTGGGAAAGCGATGGAAAACCTCGCTCGAAGTACCAACACCAGCCTGGCTGAAAGGTTAAGCAAGTATTGTGACGTGCGATTAATCTTGACTAGTTCTTCTTTTAAGGTTTTAGGAAGAATTTGAGGAAACAGTGGGAGCCATCCTGGTTAGATAAACTAATAAACCAATCTAATCTTGCAAGAGCGCACGCTGAGTGTTTCTTTTCTCTCTCTCTCTCCAGGTAGCAACCATTTCACGCCCTAATCAAGATAATAAAATGTATCTCTTGACCGATCCGAATTCTTATTCGGGGCTGGGGAACGTTGGTTCGGCTCTAACTTGTGACAACAGTCATAAGTATGAGCAAGGAAAAGAGGATTGTATAGATTCCAAGGATACCCAGTTGAAGAAGAAGCATGGTTTTGCATCTACTTCAGGTGTTCTTGTAATTGAGAACTGCTTAATGGTCAGCCCTACCTCCTGGGTACTTGATACCGGATCAGGATCTTATATCTGTAATTTATTGCAGGGACTGAGAAAAAGTAGGAAAGTTGCACCTGGTGATATGTCGCTCAGAGTAGCAAACGGAGCACAAGTAAATACTACAGCCGTCGATGAATATCACCTAGTATTGCCAAATGGTAATACTATGATTTTGAACGATTGCTACTATGTACCTTCCATGGTTTGCAACATCATATCAGTTTCTTTACTCAATAAAGATGGATATAACTTTGTTCTTGATAGAAATATCATGAACATCTACCTTCACAAGGTACTGGTTGCAGAAGGTACACTGTGTAATGGTATCTACGTTCTAAATCAGAATACAGTTCTCAATGTACAAAACACACGCAAGAGGAAGAGTTCAGATACGAACGAATCCTACTTGTGGCATTGTAGACTCGGTCATATCGGAGAGAAAAGAATGAGTAAGTTGCATAAAGATGGACTCTTGGATATGTTCGAGTTTTCATCTTATGAAACTTTTCAGTCTTGTCTCAATTGAAAGATGACCAAATCTCCGTTCACCGGACATGGAGAAAGGGCAGCAGAGCTCTTGGGACTCATACACTGTGATGTATGTGGTCCGATGTCTATATATGCAATGAGTGGGTTCTCGTACTTCATCACATTCACTGACGATCTCTCTAGGTTCGGATATGTGTATCTGATGAAATACAAATCTGAAGCTTTTGAGAAATTCAAGGAATTCAGAAACGAAGTAGAGAACCAGACTGGTAAAAGTATCAAGATCCTCCGGTCTGATAGAGGAGGAGAGTACTTAAGCACGGAATTCCTAGATTACTTAGAAGAGAATGGTATTCTCTCTCAGCTTACTCCCCCTTATACACCACAGCACAACGGTGTATCGGAGCGGAGGAATCGTACCCTACTGGATATGGTTCGCTCCATGATGAGTAATGCCGAGTTGCCTCTTTCATTTTGGGGACATGCGCTATTGACAGCAGCATATTTATTGAATGATGTTCCGTCTAAATCTGTGCCTAAGACTCCGTTCGAGATATGGAATGGAAAAAGGCTATATCTTAAAAGATTTAAGATATGGGGTTGTCCGGCTTATGTTAAAATGCATAAACCAGATAAACTAGAGGCACGGTCAGTTTTATGTAAGTTTGTGGGATATCCAAAGAATGGTTATGGATATCTATTCTACCACACCGAGGAACAGAAGGTGTTTGTTGCTCAGCATGCCGTTCTCTTAGAAACAGAGTTTCTTGCAAAAGAAATTAGTGGGAGCACGGTAGAATTGGAAGAAATTCAGCGACCACAAACTAAAACTGAAGATTTGACAGAACCTCAGGATTCAATAACCCCAGACGAACCTCAGCCACTCCGCAGATCTGATAGGATTTCTCATCAGCCCGAGAGATACTACGGTTTTCTCATAGACGGGGATCGAGAGGATTGCATCTTGGAAGAAGATGACCCAACCAGTTTCAGGAAGGCCATTATCAGTAGGGACTCTGATAAGTTGCAGGAAGCAATGCAATCCGAAATGGAGTGCATGTACACCAATAAAGTGTGGACCTTGGATATTGCTCCACCGGGGGTAAAACCCATTGGATGCAAATGGATCTACAAAAGGAAACTTGGTGTGGATGGGCAAGTGGAGACCTATAAGGCTGGACTCGTTGCAAAAGGTTTTGTCAAAGACCTGGTTTGGACTATGACGAAACCTTTTCTCCAGTGGCTATGCTGAAATCCAGTCGGATCCTACTTGCCATTGCTGCCTTCCATGACTTTGAAATCTGGCAGATGGACATTAAAACGGCTTTTCTAAATGGCTGTTTGGAAAAGTGCGTTTACATGGATCAGCCAGAAGGTTTCGTAGACAGTGAGGGCAGTGGGAAGGTGTGCAAGTTACTTAAATCCATTTATGGATTAAAGCAGGCATCGCGGAGCTGGAACATCTGTTTTGATGAGGCAATCAAGGAATTTGATTTCATCAAGAACGAAGATGAACCTTGTGTCTATAAGAAGATTGTAGGACGAACTGTCGTGTTCCTAGTCTTGTACGTGGACGACATTCTTTTGATAGGAAATGACATTCCTAAGCTACAATCGGTCAAGCTATTTTTGTCACAACGGTTCTCCATGAAGGACCTGGGTGATGCCTCGTACATTCTGGGGATCAAGATCTACAGAGATAGATCCAAGAGACTATTTGGACTTTCGTAGTCCAGGTACATAGAGACCGTACTAAAGAGATTTAGTATGGAGGATTCCAAGCATGGAAACATACCTGCATTGCACGGAATTACCCTCTCTAAGAAGATGTCTCCTAAGACTGACGAGGAGAGGGTTCGCATGAGCACTATACCTTACGCTTCGGCGGTATGATCTATAATGTATGCGATGCTATGTACAATACCAAATGTAGCTTACGCGCTGAGCGTGGTGAGCCGGTATCAGTCAGACCCAGGTGAGGACCACTGGACTGCAGTGAAGAACATTCTCAAGTACCTGAGAAGGACTAAGGAGATGTTCCTGGTTTACGGTAATGGAGACCTCAGGGTCGAGTCCTTTACCGATTCAAGCTTCCAGAGTGACAAAGATGACAGCAAGTCTGTCTCGGGTTTTGTGTTTACCCTCAACGGAGGGGCGGTATGTTGGAGGAGTTCCAAACAGGATACCATCGCAGACTCGACGATGGATGCTGAATACATTGCTACAAGCGATGCCGCAAAAGAGACGGTCTGGATGAAGAAGTTCATTAGTGAACTTCAGGTGGTTCCGTCCATTGTTGACCCAATACCTTTGTATTGCGATAACAATGGGGCTATAGCTTTAGCGAAGGAACCAAGGTCCCATCAGAAATCCAGACACATCTTAAGGTGGTATCACCTGATCAGGGAGATCATCGATCGCCAGGAGATCGAGGTACGGAGAGTGGACACAAAAGACAACACAGCGGATCCATTCACGAAGGCCTTACCCTAGACTCAGTTCGAGCGGCTGATCGAGATGATAGGTCTTCGATACGCCAGTACATGGCCTTAGTGCAAGTGGGAGATTGTTAGTGTATATGCCCTAGAGGCCATTACTGTATCATACTAGTATGTATATTACTTGATGGAAGCTTGGGATATTCACAGTTGTATAGACAATCTTGCTCGAAATAATAGTATGCTACTTGGTTTCTCTCTGCATTAATGTGTACATGTGTTTCTTTTATTATATCACCTATACGCATTGGTAGAGCCCTTAGGATCTTTTGCTTGATTACCGGCGTTGTGATGGCGATCACACTCGTGGGTGCTGGGTAATCTACAAGCACATCCTTATGCACGTCCCTAGTCATGAGATTATCGAGACAGGGCATCGATACACCGGAGTAGACTAGCGTATGCGCTTCTCCTCCCAGTGCGGGAGGCGGTCTGTCCCGCAGCCGTCAGTACGTCGTACTTGAGATAGTATGCGGGTGCTCGTTAGGCTACAAGTACACTGGACAGGACTCGTCGGAGACTGTTGGTTGGTATTATACCTATCGTCAGTTAACAGTTCCCAGGTGACATGAGTACAGCTTAGTCCACTGACTTGACACTGTCACTTCGCCTCAAGTGTGTTCCCACTGTTCTTTGACTACCACCCTACCACGGCTCTACTGAGTCGTTTAAACAGGTAGTAGTTGGGTGCAGTCCCGAAGCACTTGGAGGCAGTGACGGTTAGACAGGATTCGTCTCTCCCGGTATTGGGGGTTGACATCGCGCTGTGTCTAGGAGAGCCATTACACATGTAGTCCCTGGCCAGGGCAAGCGAGATATACTGGTAGGTTTCCAGTGTTATCTCAGGGTGTTCTTGGCTTCACTCCGACACGACTTGTACCGCTATTAGGGGACTGACGTTCGCTACCCCCCTAGGCCCGCCTAGCGATGTATCAAACGAACAGACCGGACTGTACGGAGATTGTCACATACAGGCTCAGTAGGAATTCGGATGGGTTTACCTCATCGGCCTACTTATCGACATCTACCTAGGGACCGTTACGTACAGCTAGTGCCGCTTGCGGTCTGTGGTTAAACCCACTGCCAGCGTAGTGTCGAGTCTTTAGAGTCCCACACAGAGAGTTTCCCTGCACTGAGCGAAACGTGTAGAAGCCGTATGGTTTTACGGCAGGGCTGCGATCACTTACGTGCACTTGTGTGCGTATGCTGTTCGGGCAGGCAATACTGGTGGGCTTTGGTTTAAGCCGGATCCTAGTATTGCACGGATGGATTTGTTTTGTCTTCTGTGCATTCGCATTCTACGGAATGCGGGTGCGGGTGTGTATGCACAGTTTTGAGGAGCGATGAAGGAGGAGGTGCCTCATTAGGGTTTTGGCAGTTGGTTCGGCCAAAACCGTTATGTGGAAGGCTCATTAGGGGTTTGACAGTTGATTCGGTCAAAACCATTTTGAGGTGAACTCATTAGGGTTTTGGCAATTCGTTCGGTCAAAACCATTATGAGTCGGAGACATTATTTACTAATCCTTTTAGTGATAATTATGTGATGGCTAATTGCTTTGACCATTTGACCACCTTGACCACTCTTGACTTTATTGACCAGTTGACCAAAGTTGACCATTGACCTTCATGAGAGGTCTACACTCTTCTTTGGTTTCCTTTTTATTTTGGATTATGAAAATGGTCATTGGATTATGAAAATGGTCAAATCAATGTAGCATCAACTTTATCATGATGGGATTTGTAATGATGGTGTTTAGTATTATTTTGCAACCATGGTTCATTTTCTTTGGTTATGCTTTTCATTTCTCTTTTCTCATTCTCTCTCTTGGAAGTGAGAAGAAAGAAAGCTCCATGGTTGCTGGACCTCCTTCATCTTCCTCCTCTTCATAAATTCTTTTGATCTCATGTGTTGAGAGAAAAAGAATCCACTTAGACAAACACCTCCATCTTTCTCTTCTACACAACCTAGGGTATCAAGAATAGCAATCTTGTTGCCCTAGTTGCCTCGGCTCGAGGTGGAGCTCGGTGTACAACTCTCGGTGTAAATCCCCGTTTCCATCTTAATAAAGTTCCTTTTTTCTAAATTCCAATGATTTCCTTTTCTTTCCCCCTCGTATTTTACTGGTTACTTAAGCTTAATATTTAAAATTTATTTTTCCAGCTCTTTTAAAATTATGGTCCGAAGCCAAAAGCTAAAATATATTTATATTTTTCCAAACCCTAAAAGCCTAAACCCAAGATTTAAATCAAAGCCAAAGTAAACTAAAACCAAAATGTTACTAATAAAATCCTAACCCAAACTATATTTAAACCCTAAGCCCAACAACTCTAAATCAAATTTTAAACTATCAAATTAATTTCCAACAGCCAGCCCATGAAATTTATTGTAAATCCGTTAATCAATTCACCCAGCCCGTTTTCCCCTACTCGGCCCACACATTTTTTCCTTAATAAACCCTTTACTAAAAATCCCCCGGCCCACTCTTACTCCTTCAGCCCACAGATTTTTTTAGTAGGGGAATTAATTTTTAACACACCAAGCCCACTCCCTTCGGCCCATGGCCCGCTCCTCAACTCACCCGACCGCTACTGTTCATCTTCTTTCCCTCCAACGGTAACATTCCCCATTTCCCGCTCGCGACCGTCTCCTCCGCCGCAGCTCGCGCCCACGCCCACGCCCGTTATTGCGACGTTACACCCATGACATCAACCCTCATTCTCTTCCTCACACCTTCATCTCTCTCTTTTTTGCATTTCAAAATTTTTCCTCATATCTCTCCACTCACGAAAACTCACCGAGCTCCATTGTCCCTCACCCCACCACCGGCGATCACCCATCTCTTCGACAACCCCTCGGCAACCCTCGCTCACTCCTCCTCCACCAACCTTCTCCCTCTACGACTCCACCCTTCATCAACCCGAGCCTCCTGCCGAGCACCCCTGCACACCAACCCTGCACCGAGCTCGGCCACCTTGCACCCTCGACGCCGGCGAACTCCCCACCACATCGCCGACCACCCTACGACCTCCTCGCCATCAGCATCAACACCCACATACACCCACTAAACCTACACAACCAAGCTCACTATCCCTCTCTCTTTCAAGTCCCAACCACCAAGCTTACGAGCTCACTGTTGCTATCCGCCGGAGCACCGTCGTCGACCCCAGCAACTCCCAGTCCAACCACAGAGCACCACCTCCGCTTCCAGCATGCACCTGACGGCTCCGGGCAACTCCGACGCAAATTCCGTATCGCGAGCCATGCTCGCGCAATTCGTTTTACGGCGTACATCGCGCGTTCGTGACGCCGCTGCTGCCGTGCGACACCGAGACGTTTCCAGGCAAGTGTTTACTTGCTACATGCTAATATATTTGTGGTACAAACCTAAATCATATAGTTTACTAATTTACCGATTCTCGATATTTTATGCGACCTATGTGTTCGATGCTAGACCCCAATGAAAATACCTGTTTAATTTGACGGAAATAAATGTTCTCTGTTGGCCCTCATAATGATAAGTATCATGTATGAATCTCAATGGAAAATACGATTGTTAGAGACTAAAATTGATACCCCCAATTATGCCGATAAAACTAGAATCTTTCCCGTATCTGAGAACGATTAAAATCACCGTAAATTAAATACAAACTGGAATGATGTGTTCGAGGGCTTAAATCGAAGTCGACTCGACGAACTTTAACCCTATTTAAACTTCTAATGAATTCTGTTCTGTAACGGCGATGATATTCAGATCGGAGTGCGACTCTGGACTGCAGTCCAGAGCGACCCTGATTATTGTGTACTGTCCCAAGACGTGTGTCACTGTGTTTCCTGAAGTCGTATGTTACGGAACACTGCAGTAGATTAAAGATATTTCTGTTATCTAAACAAAACAAGTGGTTCCATTCCGTTTCAGTACCGTTTGCTATTTTAAACTGTAAATAAAAGGGCGGAACATATAACTGTCCAGAACAGATTCAGAAGTGATATACTGATGTTAAATTGTGTGTAACTTTCAACGTACAGACGCGATTGAGGATCCGTCTATTGCGTTGAATACTCTATTGAAAACCCTAGATTTCATTCAACTGTTGCATAGCTAAAATCTGAACCCAACTGGGTGCAATTCGTGTCGCGAAACGGACGTTCAGTTCTGAAACTGAATTTCCAGCCGCGAGCACTTAAAATGAAACAGCTATATCTTGAAAACCTGAATCCCGATTGAACTGAAACAAATTTTGATGAATTGCTGACTGAGTATTCTATTTATCTTACTTGCATCATTTTGTTGAATTGTTAACATATGAATTTATGCAATTTTTGTAAGATAATGACATGCATGTTGATTCATAATACACATAGCTTAATGATGGCATACATACATATATCATACCCCATTTGCCATGTACATAGTGTTAATGCGTGTTAGAGTCAGTGGACATTACATTATCGTGCGTGGTTGATGTTGGTTTAGAAGTGACGAGTATACCAATGGGAAGTGAATATTCGTGACAGTGATTGATACAGTGAGCAGTGATAAAACCGTGCCATTGGTATACTTGTACACGACTGAATCAAGATCACAAATAGTGTACACCTGGGAATAAAAGGGAAATCGAAGTGGATAGAGAATCGTATTTAGCGGGACCGTGTTTTAGAGGATGATCATTCGAGCAGTGATATATATATTAGTTAGGATCTAGCGATCCGGCTGACAGGGTTATGTCCCGAGCATGTGGGCCGTTGTCTCGGGTATGTACGAGACTCCTGTTAAACATGTGTTAGTGTATATGCCCTAGGGGCCATTATTGTATTATACTAGTTTGTATATTACTTAATGGAAGCTTGGGATATTCACATGTATATAACAGTCTTGCTAAACATAGTAGTATGCTACTTGGTTTTTCTATCTTAATATGTGAGTATACGTATTGATAGAGCTCTTAGGATCTTGCTTGACTACCGGCGTTGTGATGGCAGTCACACTAGTGGGGGCTGGGTAGTCTACAAGAACATCCTTATTCAGGTCCCTAGTCGTTGGATTATCGAGACAGGGCATCGATACTCCGGAGTAGACTAGTGTGTACGCTTCTCATCCCAGTTGGGGAGATGGTCTGTCCCACAGCCGTCAGTACGTCGTACTGGAGATAGTATGCAGGTGCTCGTTAGGTTACGGGTACACCGGACAGGACTCATAGGGAACTGTTGGTTGGTTTTATACCAGTCGTCAGTGAACAGTTCCCAGGTGACATGAGTACAGCATAGTCCGCAGACTTGACACTGCTACTTCGCCTCGAGTGTGTCCCACTGTTCTTAGATTGCTACCCTACCACGGCTCAAAAGAGTCGTGCAAACAGGTAGCAGTTGGGTGCAGTCCCGAGCACTTGGAGGCAGTGGCGGTTAGACATGATTCGTCTCTCCCGGTATTGGGGGTTGATATCGCGCTGTGTCAGAGAGCCATTACGCAAAGTCCCTGGCCAGGGCAAGCGAGATTTGCTGGTCGGTTCCAGTAGTTTCTCAGGGTGTAATGGGCTTCGCTCCGACACGACTTATACCGCTATTAGGGGACTGACGCTTGCCGCCCCCTAGGCCCGATATGCGATAGTCTTAGACGAATAGACCGGAATGTACGGAGATTGTCACATCAGACTCAGTAGGAGTTCGGATGGGTTTCCTCATCGGCCTTCTTATCGACATCTACCTGGGGACCGTTACGTACAGCTAGTGCCACCTGCGGTCTGTGGTTAAACCCACTGCCAGCGTAATAGTCGAGTCTCTAGAGTCCCACACAGAGAGTTTCCCTACTCCAGGCGAAACGATATAGAGGTCGTATGGTTTTACGACAAGGGTTCGGACGCATACGTGTGTTTACACACGTACGACTTTCGGACAGTTTTTACCAGTCGGCTTTGGTTTAAGCCAGTTACTGGTATCCGGTTATTAGATTTATACAGTCTAAAGTTTTTCCGTATTTTTGCGGAAAGGAGGGGCGTTCTCGTAATTGCACGAGAAGCTTCTAGAAGATGGTGACTAAAGAGGTTTAGGTGGCATATACAATGAATGTGATTAGTGAGTCATATGGATGATTCATCCATGTCATTAATGCTTCATAATTGCTTAGTGACTCATGGAGATGAATCACCACTAGATATTTATCAAGCATGGTTGTAAATCATTTTCTTTTCTTTTCTTGATATAACAAAATGCTTGATATATATTATGATAACTCATTATTCTCACTTCATTATTATCTTCACCTTCTCTCTCCTCAAGCTCTCCCTCTTCAAACCCTAATCCTCCCCTCTCATGTGTTGAGTACAAGGATTAGTTAGAATTATTAAACCATAACCCTCACTCTATATCACCTAGCTTCTTTGATTAGCACTTAAAGAAAGTTAGTTGCCTCAAGTTTAGAGGCTAAGCTTGGAGTAAAGCTCTCGGGTGGATCGTCTACTACTTCGAGAAGGCCGAGGAGGAGGTGGAGTTCGTAAAGACGAAGGACACGGTTCTTTAGGTATAATCCCTTTACATAGTAGTTGTTAACTTCTATGTTTGATGTTAGTTATCGTTTAGCTTCGATTCATGCGGTTAATTGATGTTTAAACAAAGAACAAGATCGTTTTTCATATTTCCGCCTCCCCGCAAGTCGTCGGGTGTTGTACATCGACTAACAGTTGTATCAGAGCCTCGCTAAACAATAAATAACTTACTTGCAAATTTGTATGAATTTCGAACGGAAAAAACGAAACCGGAAAAGCCCGAAATCACTAGTTTCTGTCGATTTTTAAATGAAGTCCAAAAATTTTTCAGGGATGTTCAGAAAGCTTGAAAAGACAGTAGAAGAACACCGAAGAAAATTGGGCCCCTGAATCTCCTAAAGCACCGCGGAACCGCGGCGGATCCCACCGATCCGCCGCGATTCCGCCGCCGAGTTGGCGATTCAGGAACCCAATTTTCCTGTGTTGCTTCTCTGTGATATTTGGTATTTTCTGGAATATTTTATTTTTGCTCAGGTTTCAGATTTACAGAGAAGTATTGGAGCAAAATTAAAAGTGTTTAATCGATCGAAATTATACAGTATTTGCTTGTTGGATTATATCTGTGTTTGTATGATGTGTTCGTAAACCTCCCCTAACTGCTAGTATGTCGGTTGGCAGGGGGTTGCACATTTCTGTAATGGTTTTTACTGTTTGTGGATATGAACTGTGTTGGATTGTTGTGATGTATAGCCGGGGTTATGTGATGGGTTATTATTTAATTCATTTGATGTAAATGTAATTTGTTGTAATATTATTTTGCGGGGCACATCCAGGTTGCGGTTGTAGCCACCGTTGTATTATTTCATTTTACTGTTTTTCCTCCTAGGACAGACCCAAGGTGGGGTGCACAAACTGCCGGGCGGGTAGTTTGCCGTACCCGTTGGGGTCTTAGGTGGGGTAATGGCTATTCATCACAACTGTGTAATCCGTCTTTTGTTGCAGGCTCAAAACAAACACGGATTGCTTGCAAATCCAATAAAGTTCATCTGTGATCTGGAATGCCTATTATTGCGTCTGACGAATGTACAATATCTATATATGATAGCTATTTAGACGTCACTTATGTTTTACACCCGCGCTAGCCCAGCCCCCGCTCTGTCGTTAGTTAAGTAACCTAACGGGTGATGACGGGACCCCGTGGCGAATGCGGATGGCATAAGAGGACGTAGTATTTTCGTTGTTTTCTGCAATGATAGGTTAATGATGGGACGCATTATTTATAATGCAAAGAAAATAAACCAAAAAGTTTAATCGTTGGAACAATTTAAAAGAAACCACTCGGTTAATTTTTAAAAACAGATATTTTTAAATGCGGAGCTTTAACCACTCCTTTTAAAAGCTATCAGGTTCCTTCGGTTATATCAAGTTCACTACGTTCACGGTTTCGCCAAAACCATTCGTAGCCCTCCGTCATTTAATTTGGGTATTCAGTACTATTCAAGCTATGCATTTTGGCCAAAGTCAAGGCATAGTGTTTGGTAGCTGCTGGGTTTTCATTTGTTACATAAGATAGATGAGTTGGTCTGGGACAGTCGTATTATCATTTGACCAAAGTTAGGGATATATACGGATGGGTTAAAATTGACAAGATAATGACGGGTAGAACTTGACATGTGACTTATGACATTTTGACCAAAGCCAAGGTCATAAGAGCATGGGGCAAAAACAAATATCGGGAATTTCTAAAGAAACTGAAATTTGCAAAGAGATGCATACCATTTGGAGTTTGATGAATGTTGGTAGCATTCCTTCAACATTATCATACGATGATATTTGGATCCCGATCCTACTGTGAGTATATGCTACTTATCAGGAGATTCGTCACTTAACGATCAATGCTATAAACCAAGTATGTGTCCAGAAAGGTGTCAGCGGGGTTATGCCCCTAGAGAAAAGA
Source organism: Agapanthus africanus (assembly GCA_030015575.1). Lineage (NCBI taxonomy): Eukaryota > Viridiplantae > Streptophyta > Magnoliopsida > Asparagales > Amaryllidaceae > Agapanthus > Agapanthus africanus. Next base: position 318,057,205 of record CM057340.1, on the reverse strand, counting down.
GGTTATTTAATTAAGGAACTTCGCGAAAGCGTTGGAAAACCTCCCTCGAAGTATCGACACTAGCCTGGCTGAACGGTTAAGCAAGAATTGTACAGTGAGAATAGTCCTGGCTAATTCTTCTTTTATGGTTTGAGGAAGGATTCGAGAAACAGTGGGAGCCATCCAGTTTAGATAAACTAAAAACCACTCTAAACTTGCAAGAGCATCATGCTAAAGAGTTTTCTTCTCTCTCTCCTAATTGCAGCGACCTTGAAAATGACTGGACTTAAGTTACTTTTAGAGAAAAATATACTGACAGGGCCAAACTATAAAGATTGGCTGCGGAATGTCAAAATGGCTTTGACCTATGACCAATTGGGGTACGTCCTCACCGCTACGGCACCTGCTGTCCCTGGTCCCAAATCCAGCAATGCGGATAAGGAAATCCGCAAAACCTGGGATTTAGATTGCGCGAAAGCCAAGTGCATCGTGCTTGCCTCAATGAACAATGAACATCAGAGGAGGCACGAGGATATGGACCTTGATGGCATATTTCTCCATACAAAGGAACTTTATGGAGAGCAATCTCGTATAGCAAGATACGAGATCTCTAAGAACTTGTTTCGAGCGAGGTTGGCTGTCGGGTCATCGGTAGGAGAACATGTCCTAAAGATGATCGGCTATATTGAAGAGCTCGCAGACCTTGGGACGACTTTGGATAATGAGCTCCATACAGACCTTATTCTCCAGTCCCTTCCTCACACCTACGCCCAGTTTATCCTGAACTTCAACATTCAAAGAAAAGAAGTCGAACTTCCGGAACTCCTGAACATGTTAAGGAGTGCAGAGGGCACCTTGCAGAAGACAAGGGAAACACCCACTATGTTTGTTAGCGATACATCTTCTTCTGGGTCCAAGGCTAGGGCCAAAGGAAGGAAGAAGAAGGCCGCCACCAAACCTAGAGGAGGTGTTAGTAAGGTGGGAGGGAAGGGAAAGAAAACGTTTGCGGTACTGGTAGTTGGGCAGGATGAGTGCTTCCATTGTCACAGGAAAGGGCACTGGAAGAAGGATTGCAAGGCGTGGAACGCCAAGAACCAGGAACCGAAGCAAGCTGTGGCTTCGACTTCAGGTGTGTTTGTAATTGGGAATTGTCTGTCGATCAACTCTACTTCCTGGGTATTGGATACCGGATCAGGATCTCATATTTGCAATTCATTGCAGGCACTGAGAAACCGTAGAGTCCTGAAGGAAGGTGATATGACCCTAAAGGTTGCTAACGGAGCTAGTGTGGGAGCTGCGTCCATCGGGGATTATCACCTAGGATTGACGAGTGGTCACATTTTGGTTTTACATAACTGTTTTTTTGTACCAAGCTTAACGTGTAATATCATATCAGTTTCCTTGTTATCAAATAAAGGTTATGATTTCACGTTTGTAAGAGATGTTGTTAACATCCACCTTAATCATGGTTTGATTGGGTCAGGTACACTAAATAACGGTATATATGTTTTAAACCAACTCCAAATTTTCAATGTCCAGAACACACTTAAAAGAAAGTCTCCAGATTTAAATAAAGCTTTCTTATGGCATTGTAGACTGGGTCACATCAATGAGAGAAGGTTGACTAAGTTGCATAGAGAAGGATATTTGGACTCGTTCGAATATCAAACTTATGACACTTGTCAATCTTGTCTCAAAGGAAAGATGACAAAGACTCCATTCACTAGACAAGGAGTAAGAGCGAGCGAGCTCTTAGGACTCATACACAGCGATGTATGTGGTCCATTGTCTACACATGCAAGAGGTGGTTTTTCCTATTTCGTTACTTTCACGGATGATTACTCAAGATACGGATTCATTTATCTGATGAAACATAAATCCGAGGCTTTTAAGAAATTCCAAGAGTATAAGAATGAAGTAGAAAACCAAACCGGCAAAAGTATCAAGACACTTAGATCTGATCGAGGTGGTGAATACTTGAGTGCCGAGTTCCTAGGTTACCTAAAAGAGAAAGGAATTCTCTCTCAGCTTACTCCTCCATACACTCCATAGCACAACGGTGTATCGGAGAGACGGAATCGAACCCTACTGGATATGGTACGATCCATGATGAGTAATGCTGAGTTACCGCGATCTTTTTGGGGTTATGCGCTAGAATCAGCAGCATATCTTCTGAACAGGGCTCCTACCAAGACTGTGCCTACCACTCCATATCAGATGTGGACTGGGAAGAAACCCCATCTTCAGCATATGAAGATTTGGGGATGTCCAGCTTTTGTTAAAAAGCAGCATGTGGACAAGCTCAAGGCACGATCAGTAAAATGTTTGTTTGTGGGATATCCAAAGAACTCCTAGGGATATTATTTCTATTACGCAGAGGAACAAAAGGTTTTTGTTTCTCGTAATGCCCATTTTCTAGAACATCAGTTTTTAGAAAAGGAAATAAGTGGGAGCGAAATAGAACTGGAAGAAATTCCAGAAGCACAAGCTGCTACTGAAAGTTTGGTAGAACCGGAAGTTCAAGAAGAACAAGACATTCCCGCACCCCTCCGCAGGAGTAGTAGGCCGTCTCATCCGCCTGAGGGATACTACGGTTTTCACATAGATGGGGATAGAGAGGATTGCATCATAGGTGATGATGAACCTACTGACTTCCAGCAGGCCATCCAGAGCGGCGAATCGGTACGATGGCTAGATGCAATGCGGACCGAAATGGAGTCCATGTACACCAACAAAGTATGGACTTTGGACTTTGCTCCAGATGGGATAAAACCCATAGGATGCAAATGGATCTTCAAGAAAAAGATTGGTGTAGATGGACAGGTGGAAACCTATAAGGCTAGACTTGTTGCAAAGGGTTTTCGTCAAAGACCTGGTTTGGACTATGACGAAACTTTTTCTCCAGTGGCTATGCTCAAATCCATTCGGGTCCTTCTTGCTATTGCTGCCTTCCATGATTATGAAATCTGGCAGATGGACGTAAAGACGGCTTTTCTGAATGGAAATTTAGAAGAGTGCGTCTATATGGATCAGCCAGAGGGTTTCAATCAGAGTGGGAGCAGCGGGAAAGTATGCAAGCTGCTTAAGTGCATTTATGGACTAAAGCAGGCATCGCGGAGTTGGAACATCTGTTTTGATGAAACAGTCAAAGAATATGACTTTATCAAAAATCCAGATGAACCGTGCATATATAGTAAAGTTGTAGCCAGAAGTGTCGTATTCCTCGTCTTGTACATGGATGACATTCTATTGATAGGAAATGACATTCCTATGCTACAATCTGTCAAAGGATTCTTGTCACACAGGTTCTCCATGAAAGACCTGGGTGATGCCTCTTACATTCTGGGGATCCGGATCTATCGTGATAGATCCAAGAGGATGTTGGGACTTTCGCAGTCCAGGTATATCGACACTGTACTGAAAAGATTCAGTATGGAAGATTCTAAGCGCGGTAATCTACCGGCTTGTCACGGAATCACCCTCTCCAAAGAGATGTCTCCCAAGACTGATTTGGAAAGGGAACGCATGTCTATTATACCCTACGCTTCTGCGGTAGGCTTTATAATGTATGCGATGTTGTGCACCAGACCAGATGTAGCTTACGCACTGAGCGTGGTAAGTCGGTATCAGTCAGACCCAGAGGAGAAACACTGGATAGCAGTAAAGAACATTCTCAAGTACCTGAGAAGGACTAAGGAGATGTTCTTCGTTTACGGCGGAAAAGACCTCAGGTTGGAAGCCTTTTCTGATTCCGGCTTCCAGAGTGATAAGGACGATTCCAAGTCCATGTCGGGTTATGTCTTTACCCTCAATAGAGGGGCGGTGTGCTGGAAGAGCTCCAAGCAGGACACCGTTGCCGACTCGACGATGGAAGCGGAGTATATAGCTGCTTGCGATGCCGCAAAAGAAGCAGTCTGGATGAAGAAGTTCCTAACAGAACTTCAGGTGGTTCCTACCATAGTTGATCCAATACCTCTGTATTGTGACAACAACGGAGCTATAGCTTTAGCAAAGGAACCAAGGTCCCATCAGAAGTTCAGACACATCTTAAGGCGGTATCACCTGATCAGGGAGATCATTGATCGTCAGGAGATCGAGGTACGGAGAGTTGCTTCTGAAGAGAACATTGCTGATCCATTCACGAAGGCCCTACCACAGATTCAGTTCGAGAGGCTACTCGAGATCATCGGTCTTCGATATTCCAGTACATGGCCCTAGTGCAAGTGGGAGATTGTTAGTGTATATGCCCTAGGAGCCATTATTGTATCATACTAGTTTGTATATTACTTAATGGAAGCTTGGGATATTCACATGTATATAACAGTCTTGCTAAACATAGTAGTATGCTACTTGGTTTTTCTATCTTAATATGTGAGTATACGTATTGATAGAGCTCTTAGGATCTTGCTTGACTACCGGCGTTGTGATGGCAGTCACACTAGTGGGGGCTGGGTAGTCTACAAGCACATCCTTATTCAGGTCCCTAGTCGTTGGATTATTGAGACAGGGCATCGATACTCCGGAGTAGACTAGTGTGTACGCTTCTCATCCCAGTTGGGAAGATGGTCTGTCCCACAGCCGTCAGTACGTCGTACTGGAGATAGTATGCAGGTGCTCGTTAGGTTACGGGTACACCGGACAGGACTCATAGGGAACTGTTGGTTGGTTTTATACCAGTCGTCAGTGAACAGTTCCCAGGTGACATGAGTACAGCATAGTCCGCAGACTTGACACTGCTACTTCGCCTCGAGTGTGTCCCACTGTTCTTAGATTGCTACCCTACCACGGCTCAAAGGAGTGGTGCAAACAGGTAGCAGTTGGGTGCAGTCCCGAGCACTTGGAGGCCGTGGCGGTTAGACATGATTCGTCTCTCCCGGTATTGGGGGTTGATATCGCGCTGTGTCAGAGAGCCATTACGCAAAGTCCCTGGCCAGGGCAAGCGAGATTTGCTGGTAGGTTCCAGTAGTTTCTCAGGGTGTAATGGGCTTCGCTCCGACACGACTTATACCGCTATTAGGGGACTGACGCTTGCCGCCCTCCTAGGCCCGATATGCGATAGTCTTAGACGAATAGACCGGACTGTACGGAGATTGTCACATCAGACTCAGTAGGAGTTCGGATGGGTTTCCTCATCGGCCTTCTTATCGACATCTACCTGGGGACCGTTACGTACAGCTAGTGCCGCTTGCGGTCTGTGGTTAAACCCACTGCCAGCGTAGTAGTCGAGTCTCTAGAGTCCCACACAGAGAGTTTCCCTACTCCAGGCGAAACGATATAGAGGTCGTATGGTTTTACGATAAGGGTTCGGACGCATACGTGTGTTTACACACGTACGACTTTCGGACAGTTTTTACCAGTCGGCTTTGGTTTAAGCCAGTTACTGGTATCCGGTTATTGGATTTATACAGTCTAAAGTTTTTCCGTATTTTTGCGGAAAGGAGGGGCGTTCTCGTAATTGCGCGAGAAGCTTCTAGAAGATGGTGTCTAAGGAGGTTTAGGTGGCATATACAATGAATGTGATTAGTGAGTCATATGGATGATTCATCCATGTCATTAATGCTTCATAATTGCTTAATGACTCATGGAGATGAATCACCACTAGTTATTTATCAAGAATGGTTGTAAATCATTTTATTTTCTTTTCTTGATATAACAAAATGCTTGATATATATTATGATAACTCATTATTCTCACTTCATTATTATCTTCACCTTCTCTCTCCTCAAGCTCTCCCTCTTCAAACCCTAATCCTCCCCTCTCATGTGTTGAGTACAAGGATTGGTTAGACTTATTAAACCATAACCCTCACTCTATATCACCTAGCTTCTTTGATTAGCACTTAAAGAAAGTTAGTTGCCTCAAGTTTAGAGGCTAAGCTTGGAGTAAAGCTCTCGGGTGGATCGTTTACTACTTCGAGAAGGCCGAGGAGGAGGTGGACTTCGTAAAGACGAAGGACACGGTTCTTTAGGTATAATCCTTTACATAGTAGTTGTTAACTTCTATGTTTGATGTTAGTTATCATTTAGCTTCGATTCATGCGGTTAGTCGATGTTTAAACAAAGAACAAGATCGTTTTTCATATTTCCGCCTCCCCGCATGTCGTGGGGTGTTGTACATCGACTTACAACATGATCCTCCTTCCACTATACGATTTCAAACATGACCTAGAGACCGATAGGGACACATAACATATTCTGCATCATATAATGACATAGTGATTACTTGCATTATTCTTACACTAGTATTACCTCATTTTACCTGTTTCAACTTATTATAATAATATTGTTATTGTGTCGCTCTGACGACCTGAGTATGCATGCTCAGATCCCGTGGAAGGACCAGCACAGGAGACGGATCTACCCTTCGAGTTCACGGAGATATAGTCTGGTGTGCTTTCTTCATTTACTGCTTTCCATAAAAGTGATCGTGAGATTGAACTTGGTTAGTAATTGTTCTTGTTATCTGTAATTTGTGAACAATGGATTAATAATGTAATAAATTAGTGATGTGATTCCTTTACTACTGTGCTTTATCTACTGATTACCATGTAATGCTAGAAGCCGAAGTGTGACTACGGCGGGATGTTTCCCTGACCGTAGAGCATGGCTGGCCTAGTCATCCTTCGTTTTCCGTATTTTGGGAAGCGGGGCGTGACATGGTTTAGTTGGTATCAGAGCCAGGTTTAGTATTAAGGGATAACATTAACTATACTGCATTACGTTATTCTTGTTTCACTACTCTTGATTTTCATCCTTGAAACTGATCCTATCCTTTTGAATCTTCCAGTGATATGATGTCCCCGAACGACCCCTCCTCAGACTCCAGCTCTCAGGACCGTACGGTAAGAATACTTAGCGCACTGACCGCTCTCGCGGAAGCTCAGGAGAGGAAGACAGATTTACTTACTGAGGGACTCAGGGCGATTACCGCCGCAAGAGGACCCTCCACACTCATTACCGCCCCCGAGGGCACTACTCCACCAGCTTATCAGGCTAGGGCTGGTACCGTATCAGACTTCCGACGGTTACACCCAGCTGCATTCACAGGGCTAGCTGAACCCCTTGAGGCTGAGCAATGGCTGGTGAACATGGAGAATTTATTGACAGCCGCCAGGGTTCCAGAGGAAGATAGGGTGGACGTCATAAAGATACAATTGGAAAACGAAACCCGTACATGGTGGTCGGTGGAAGAAAGCAGACTTGACGAGCCGATTGAATGGAGCAAGTTTATGGAGTGCTTCCTAGATCATTATTTTCCTTCCACGGCCAAGGCAGAAATGTAGGGTTCCTAGGCACCCTAATGAGGTCTCCCAAGGCATCGAACATGCCAATTTCAAATTTTAACGGTGCCGAGAAACCCTAGAACGGACCGTTGGCTAGAAATCTAGGCGAAAAGTAAACTAGTTAACACTTAACTAAGAGATACGGAAATACAACCTTTGTAGATCCGGTTCTCCACCTCCATAGCTCCGCAATGAAGTCTTCTCGCTGTCCATAACAAGTCCCGGGCTCTAGCGTCGGCTTCATCGGAGAATGGACGGGCTAGGTCATCGATGTCCATGCCGAAGATGATCTACGTCGAGGCATCGCTAAATCAATCTCCGACTTCACCAAGTCGAGAAACTTGTGAAGTAAACACACTCTACTACTTGGCAAGAGGTAGAGGATGAAGAAATAGGAAGTGGGTAGACTTTAGATTTGGATTTCACACTCTTTTTCATCACTTGCCATTGATGGAGGCAAGCTTTCTTCACTTGAAGAAATGAAGAAGAAGAAGAAAGAAATATGATAAGTTATTTTAAAATCAATAGAAAATCAAAACTTATCATAATGTTAACTATAGTCAAGTGTAGAGAATGAATCATGGTTAGTGGGAATGGTTAGGGTTAAGGATGAGATAAAAATGGTTGACTTGATCAAAGCTTCATGAAGCTTCAACTAAACTACAAAACTAGCAACCATTCTTTTCTCTCCTTTTCCAAAATGAATAAACAAATAAATAAAAGAATAAATAAAGGAAATGAAACCCTAGCCATTCTTTTAACCATGGTTTAATTCTTTGCACTTAACCAAGTAAACATGTATCATCAAACATGATACAATCAAGTGCACAAAAGTATATCACATATACAATGTGTACATCCGAGTGAGAAAATCCATTTAAAGTGAACCAATACTAGTTAATGCAAAGTAATATATCAAATACATAATTATACATTAAATCATTAAATCAACACTTGATTCAATGATCCGGTCATGTCGCACACAACCGACTAGTATTCAATGTATCGGCTTATCGAATCAATACTTGATTCGATACCTAGGTTATATCGCATACAACCATTCGATACAATCATCGCGAGAATAGAATACGGTATCACATACACGCATTATTCTCGGTCCCGCACATATCTCATATGCGCTCCTATTTCGTTTTTCTTGAGCCAGGAAACCTCTGTGTAGGACTCTAAAGACTCGTCAATACGCCGGCAGCAGATGATGATCATATCAAAAACCCACAAGCCGCAAGCGGTCTGCTAAACGTAACGGCCACCCGGGTATTGAACGATCTGAAGATCGACGAGCAAGCCCGCTCACACTCCAGTGAATCCGACCAGTAACACTACCGTACAGTCCGGTCTGATCGTCTGATCTGTCGCATATCTCGCCTAGGGGTGGTAAACGTCAGACCCCAATAGCTCGATAAGTCGTGTCGATATGAGGTCTATAACTATTCGAGAAACTACTGGTAACACTTACCAGTAAATCTCAGCAACCCTGGCCAGGGATTTCCTGTTATAGCCAATCGAACACAGCGCAACATCAACTCCCTATACCGGGAGAGACGAATCCCCTCCTATCGCTCATTGCCTCCATATGACTCGGGACTGTACCCAAAAACCACCGTTTTGCACGCCCTCTTGGACGTGGTAAGATGGAAATCAAAGTACAGTGGGAACCACACAAGACTCTATGACGATCTCGGGTCAACAGACTACTCTGTACCAGTGTCACCAGAGAACTGCCATCTGACGTGAGGTATAATACCATCTAGGAGTTCTCGGCGAGCCCGTCCAGTGTACCCAGTCTCTACTGAGCACCCGTATATCATCTCTGATGTCAAACACCAATGGATATGGGATCATCCATCGCCCATCTGTATGGGTCGAGAAGGTACACGCTAGTCTACTCTGGTATATCGATGCCCCGTCTCGATACACCCTCGACTAGGGACTTTGAAGGATGTACTTATGGACTACCACGTCCCCACTAGTATGATCCGCATCATAGTCCAGGTAGTCAAGCACACATCCTAAGGGCTTTACCAACATGTAACAGAGAGACAATCAGTATACACGTTAAGGTAAAGTTCAACCAGATAGCATACTATCATGTCGAGCAAGAAAGTCCTCCCTATATATGTCCCAGCATCCACTACAATATACATCCTGTGTACAGTAATGGCCTCTAGGGCATACATATAACTAACAATCCCCCACTTGCACTAGGGCCATCTATAGCAGTGGTTGTAGTATCTCATACTCAACCATCCCATAAAAGTCTCTCTCTGGGAACAGGCCTTTGTGAGTGGATCCGCTGTGTTGTCCTCTGAGTCTACTCTCCTAACCTCGATCACCCTGGAGATCAACTATCTCCATGATCAGGCGATGCTGCCTTATAATAAGTCTGGATCACTGATGGGACTGGCGTTCCTCGGCATGAGCCACAACTCCATTGTCCCACAATGGTAGGAACGTAGTTCATCTCATGAACTAATATACACCCAAACATCCTTTTTGGTAGCATCTTAAGTAGCGATGTATCCTGCCTTTATCGTCTAGTATGTCACGGTATCCAGCTTGGAACTCTTCCAACATACCGTCCCTTTACTGAGGGTAAAGACAATGCCTGTGACTGAAATTCAGTCGTCTTTATCACCCTGGAACCCTTCCAGTGATTCTCCCCAGGATCAATTGATACTATCTCACTACAACTAGTGAGAATCCCAACATCCAATTAAATCTATCTCATAGATCCAAAACTCAGGATTTAGGAGGTATCAATTTGATCCTATGTGGAGAATCATTGTGACAGACGGAGATTGATTGAGCGTAGCATAAGAAAACTCCTTTCTTATCAAGAGTATGTCATCCACGTACTCTACGAGGATCACCACCATACTCCCTACTACCTTTTTGTTTATACAAGGTTCATCTACCATTTTGATGATATCAAACTCTTTGAATACTTCATCAAAACAGATGTTCCAACTCCGCGATGCCTGCTTTATCCTATAAAACATCTTGCACACGTTTCCGCTGCTCCCACTGTCTACGAAGCCCTCTGGCTGTGTACTTATAGACGCTCTCTTCTAAATCATCATTTAGAAAAGCAGTCAAGACACCCAACCACCAGATATCGCAGTCATGGTATGTAGCCGTGGCAAGTAGGATCTGGATGGACTTAAGCATAGTCACTTGAAAAGGTTTCATCATGATCCACGCCTGGTCGATGACGAAAAGCTTTAACAAGTCTAGCTTTGAAAGTCTCAACTTTTCCATCTACACCAAGTAATCTTCTCAAGATATACTTGCTCCTGATGGGGATTTAACCCTTCAGATATTGCAACCAAAGTCCATACTTTGTTGGTGTATAAGGATTCCATCTCAGATCACTAAGCATCCAGCCATTCTTATAGAGTCTTACTCTCGATGGCCTGCTCGAAACTAGTTGGGTCATCATCTCATGATGCAGTCCTCGCTCCCACTGTCATAGAGAAACCTATGTATCTCTCAGGTGGGTGAGAAAACCCTACTAGATCGGCGGAGAGGCTGAGGTTCATTGGTAACTATTGAATCCTTTGGTTCTATCAATTCATCTGCTGTAGTTTGTATAGCTGGAACATTTCCAGTTCTACATAACAGATCTTGCCTCGAGCTTGTCCGGATTTTGCTTTTTGGACATAGCCCGGACAACCCCAAATCTTAACCAACTTAAGATATGGGCTCTTCCTATTCCATATCACATATGAAACGGTAGGCAACTGATTTGATTGGAACCCTTTTCAATAGGTATGCAACTTCATAAGTGCATAACTCCCAAAAAGGAAAAAGGTAACTCAGTATTACTCATCATAGAGCACATCATATCAAATAGGGTGTATCTGCTCCGCTCCGACATACCAACATGCTATGGTATATACGGAGGAGTAATGCTGAGAGAGAATCTCATTCTCCTTTAGAATAGTCCAGGAATTCCGTGCTCAAGTATTCTCCTCCTTGATCGCATCAAAGGACATAATACTTATACCCGCATTCTGGTTCTCTACTTCTAACTTATATTCTGTGATTATCTCAAAAGGTTCGGACTTGTGTTTCAACAGGAACATAGGTCTGAAACTCGAAAGATCATCAGAGAATGTAATGAAGTAAAAGAACCGGTCTTGGCATGTGTAGACAGGGGACCTACATACATCAACATGTATCATCCCAAGAGTTTACTAACTCTTTCTCTGTTTCCAGTAAACGGAGCTATGGTCATCTTATCTTTATGACATGACTGGCGAGTTTCACAAGATGTAAATTCAAACTGATTTAAATATGCATCTATATGTAACTCTAGCTAGTCGGGTCACATTGATATGACCTAGTCTACAATGCCTCAAGAAAGATTCGTTCATTTCTGAACTCTTCCTCTTGTGTGTGTTCCATATACTAAGAACTGTAGTTTGATTTAGAACATCAACGCTTTTAGATAACGTGCCTGAACCGATCAACTTTTGATATAGGAAATGTTCAAAACATTATCCGACAATACAAAATTATATCGTTTCTTTACTAATAAAGAGACGGATATGATTTTGTATATCAGGTTCGGTATCTAATAACATTCGTTCAGAATCAATGTATTGGTAATACAGGGTGACAGTGACCAACAGACTTGGCTGCAACTCTTGCCCCGTTTTCTGTCTCATGAAACTTATCACCCGTTCTCAGTTCTCTACCTTTCTGTAGCCCTATGTAACAAATTACATATCTGGGATCCTGATCTGGTATCACATACCCAGGACGTAAAGGATACTGAGAAACAGTTCTGTATAATGAACACACCCGAAGATGATGCATCATCATGCACTCTCTTCGTTTGGGCGGCACGGGAAATCTGGTATTCCCCAAATTCCTGCTCTGTCTTATAACAATTATAAGTTGGAGCGGGACCAACGTTCCCCAGCTCAGTATAACAAGCGGGTTCGGTCAATAATCCGTATTATTATCTTGATTAAGGCGTGATATGGTCGCTACCTGGAGAGAGAGAGAAGAAAACACTCAGCGTGCGCTCTTGCAAGAATAGATTGGTTATTATTTTATCTAATCAGGATGGCTCCCACTGCTTTTTATCAAATCTTCCTTCAAACCCTAAAAGGAGAGACTAGCCGGGATTAATTACACACTACAAGTTCGCCAATCTTTTAGCCAGGCCAGTGTCGGTACTTTGAGGGAGGTCCCCCGTGCTTTCGCACGAACCTAATTACTGTAAACCTCGTTTTCCCAGAGGCATAACCCCGTTGACACCTTTCTAGACACCTACTTGATCGGCAAATTGTAATGTATAAAACTCTCCCAGGAGTAACTCTTACTCGCAGCGGGTATCGGGATCCAACTATCTCATAGAAGGTATGCAATCTCATTGCAAATTTCAACACTTGAAATTCCCGATAATATTTTGCCCCTAGCTCGCTATGACCTTGACGGAGGCCAAACAACCCATAGTCCGCTAGTCAAGTTCAACCATAGTCCGCTAGTCAAGTTCAACCCATCATTTCCTGAATGAATTAAACCCACCCGCACGACCCTTGACGTAGGCCAAACAACGCCGTACGAATACCCTAATCCAATCGCATCATATGCTAGCAGATAAGCACTAGTTAGCTACCGTACACTACGCCTTGACGGAGGCCAAACAACCGCAGCACGAATACTAACTAGTACGTATCTGAAATGACGGAGGGCTACGACAGGTTTTTCTGAAAACCTATTGCGTAATGAACTTGATATCGCTGTAGAATCAAATGATTTTAAAATGGAGTGCTTTTGAGGCTTTTCTAGTTTTGCTAAAGGAGTCACTCCCGGTGAAGGGATCGTCGGTCCTTTCCTCGTCGAATGAGGTGCGGGATATATCATATATATCGCTGTGCAAAGCAAAAACACTTAAAAGTAATCAAAAGACAAACCGAGTGTGTAGCATCTGCCAGTTATTGCTAAAGGAGTCACTCCCGGTGAAGGGATCTCGGTCCTTTCCTCATCGAATAAGGTGCAGGATATATCACATATACCGCTGTGCAAAGCAAGAACTGTAGCTACCTGTTTTATTTTGAAATTCGATTCTACAACATCTTAGGTTTCTTTTATTTCATTAATCACATTAATGAAGTCCCATCATTTAAGTACCTAAACATCACAGATAGATATGACGTACACTTATGCCATCCGCATTCGCCTCGATGTCCCCACGTGCACCGTTAGGTTAGGTAACTAACGACAGAGCAGGGCAGGGCTAGCGCGGGTGTAAAACATAAGTAACGTCTATATAATATATCATATATACTATATACTGTATCTATCACAGAACATCACATGATCACATCACAGATATCGCAGCAGAAGAAACATATGAAATATTGGATATACTAGGACGTCCGTGTTTTCAATACGAGCCAGTATAAAACACGGATTCCACGGTCGTGATGAATAGCCAAACCCACACCCCTAGACCCCTACGAGAGAGGCAAGCAACCCTACCAATTCTGGAGTTAGGAGACCCGGACTCGACTCCTCGAGTTGGTTTCCCACTGGACTCCAGAACCCGGTTACTTGTGCCCTCCTCCTTGGGTCTATCCTAGTGCGGAAAAGTAAATAATATACAAAGGGGGACAACTTCCGCAACCTGGAAGCGCCCCAATAAAAGAATATTACATACAAGTTTTTACATGAATGAAAATGAAAAACACTCATCTCACATAAAAACCCCCGGCTATTCAAACACGACGATCCAATATAACATATCCAGCAACACATAACATCACATGTCATCAACGTAAGTAAACATGCGTATCCCAATTGTCGTTGACGTATAGCAACGAAACCGGCAATATCACATATTACACTTACGGTCACAGAAAAGAAAGTGTAAAACTACAACAGTTGGAATCCGCAACCACCTCAGACATCGCATGCCTGACCAAATGAATTACTTAGACATCGCATGCCTAACAATTATAAACCCCGCATTTTAGTCTCATCATCGAAAACTCTTTTCAATATCAAGTCGGGTAATTCAACAAGATTCCCGACACCCTGATCGAATGCTCGTCGCAAACTTTAGTAGGCGGCCGCACCCCCGATGCCGTCGACGAAGTGCACCAAGGCGGAACACCGCTGCCGCGAGCACCCGAACGGATGCTTTCGGCGACGGGGTTCTCCTACAGTCACTTGGTCGGGGCTATGGAGTGTAGCTGTCTATTAAGTTTACCGGCGAATATCCGCGTACGCTACGTGATTGCGACGGACTTTTGATCGCATCAAAATTCCGTAGCAACCGATCAAGTGAGACTAAATTGCTAGATTTATAACATTCATTCAGTTATCTCATAACTTGTTGTGAATTCCAATTATTGTATCCCATTCCAGATAATTAGAAAATGTTAAACTTTCCGATTGAACATTCGAACACCCAAGTTTTCCCGATACAGATCAACACATGAAATATGAGTCTAACAACATTCAGTTCGTGCCTCAGTACCAACGGTCCAGCCGTAGAAGGGTCAAGCCAACGCCTCACATGTGGCACGCCGTACTGCCCCAAACCCGAAGGTTCAAAGGGCAGTTCAAGATGGTCACATAATCGAGTTAAGGTTTGTTGTCTTCTAGAGGGACCATCGCGTTACTTGCACTACTTAGAACGTCGTCAAACTACGGAAAAATCCAACACTTGGAAATTTCCCGACAGGGGAAAAATTGGTTATTTATATCCGGTCGAACTTTTTAACATATTCTAAAATTTATCCGGAAAGCCACACAGACAAAATTTGATACCCCGATCGAAACACCGAATCCCCAAAACAACTTAAGAAAATTCAACTCTTGAATAAATTTTTAAAAATATCCAGAAGACTCAGCACTACAAGAAAAGAATTACTGTGCAGACCACACACTGTAAATCTACTGTGTGGCCGCGGAACCGCCGCTGGTACAATGGTGGGGGCCGCGGTTCCGCGCTTACTTAGTGGATTTAGAATTACGTGCTTCACAGTAACTCTTAGGATTACCTGCTGAATTTTTTGGAAATTTTTAATCTGGAAAAATCCCAGAAAATAAAAAATGTACAGAGAGCATATTTTGGGTTTCGGTTTTGGGTCGTTCGGACTTCAAAATCCGTCTAGACTTCGCTTAAGGCTCTAGCTAGGCTCTGATACCACTGTAGGGTTCCTAGGCATCCTAATGAGGTCTCCCAAGGCATCGAACATGCCAATTTCAAATTTTAACGGTGCCGAGAAACCCTAGAACGGACCGTTGGCTAGAAACCTAGGCGAAAAGTAAACTAGTTAACACTTAACTAAGAGATACGGAAATACAAACTTTGTAGATCCGGTTCTCCACCTCCATAGCTCCGCAATGAAGTCTCCTCGCTGTCCATAACAAGTCCCGGGCTCTAGCGTCGGCTTCATCGGAGAATGGACGGGCTAGGTCATCGATGTCCATGCCGAAGATGATCTACGTCGAGGCATCGCTAAATCAAGCTCCGACATCACCAAGTCTAGAAACTTGTGAAGAAAACACACTCTACTACTTGGCAAGAGGTAGAGGATGAAGAAATAGGAAGTGGGTAGACTTTAGATTTGGATTTCACACTCTTTTTCATCACTTGCCATTGATGGAGGCAAGCTTTCTTCACTTGAAGAAATGAAGAAGAAGAAGAAAGAAATATGATAAGTTATTTTAAAATCAATAGAAAATCAAAACTTATCATAATGTTAACTATAGTCAAGTGTAGAGAATGAATCATGGTTAGTGGGAATGGTTAGGGTTAAGGATGAGATAAGAATGGTTGACTTGATCAAAGCTTCATGAAGCTTCAACTAAACTCCAAAACTAGCAACCATTCTTTTCTCTCCTTTTCCAAAATGAATAAACAAATAAATAAATGAATAAATAAAGGAAATGAAACCCTAGCCATTCTTTTAACCATGGTTTAATTCTTTGCACTTAACCAAGTAAACATGTATCATCAAACATGATACAATCAAGTGCACAAAAGTATATCACATATACAATGTGTACATCCGAGTGAGAAAATCCATTTAAAGTGAACCAATACTAGTTAATGCAAAGTAATATATCAAATACATAATTATACATTAAATCATTAAATCAACACTTGATTCAATGATCCGGTCATGTCGCACACAACCGACTAGTATTCAATGTATCGGCTTATCGAATCAATACTTGATTCGATACCTAGGTTATATCGCATACAACCATTCGATACAATCATCGCGAGAATAGAATACGGTATCACATACACGCATTATTCTCGGTCCCGCACATATCTCATATGCGCTCCTATTTCGTTTTGCTTGAGCCGGGAAACCTCTGTGTAGGACTCTAAAGACTCGTCAATACGCCGGCAGCAGATGATGATCATATCAAACACCCACAAGCCGCAAGCAGTCTGCTAAACGTAACGGCCACCTGGGTATTGAGCGATCTGAAGATCGACGAGCAAGCCCGCTCACACTCCAGTGAATCCGACCAGTAACACTACCGTACAGTCCGGTCTGATCGTCTGATCTGTCGCATATCTCGCCTAGGGGTGGTAAACGTCAGACCCCAATAGCTCGATAATTCGTGTCGATATGAGGTCTATAACTGTTCGAGAAACTACTGGTAACATTTACCAGTAAATCTCAGCAACCCTGGCCAGGGATTTCCTGTTATAGCCAATCGAACACAGCGCAACATCAACTCCCTATACCGGGAGAGACGAATCCCCTCCTATCGCTCATTGCCTCCATGTGACTCGGGACTGTACCCAAAAACCACCATTTTGCACGCCCTCTTGGACGTGGTAAGATGAAAATCAAAGCACAGTGGGAACCACACAAGACTCTATGACGATCTCGGGTAAACAGACTACTCTGTACCAGTGTCACCAGAGAACTGCCATCTGACGTGAGGTATAATACCATCTGGGAGTTCTCGGCGAGCCCGTCCAGTGTACCCAGTCTCTACTGAGCACCCTTATATCATCTCTGATTTCAAACACCAATGGATATGGGATCATCCATCGCCCATCTGTATGGGTCGAGAAGGTACACGCTAGTCTACTCTGGTATATCGATGCCCCGTCTCGATACACCCTCGACTAGGGACTTTGAAGGATGTACTTATGGACTACCACGACCACACTAGTATGATCCGCATCATAGTCCAGGTAGTCAAGCACACATCCTAAGGGCTTTACCAACATGTAACAGAGAGACAATCAGTATACACGTTAAGGTAAAGTTCAACCAGATAGCATACTATCATGTCGAGCAAGAAAGTCCTCCCTATATATGTCCCAGCATCCACTACAATATACATCCTGTGTACAGTAATGGCCTCTAGGGCATACATATAACTAACAAGAAATAGAAGAAAGGTTTATTCTTTTGAAGCAGAATGGATGCCCAGTGGACGTATATGCGGCAGAGTTCAACCGTCTGAGCCGCTTTGCTCCATACATGGTCAAATCAGAGGCCACCAGGGCCAGACGCTTCCTTCAGGGGTTAGATTTTGAGTTGCAGCAGTTGATTGCATCGTTGGATTTATAGACTTTCGCACAAGTACTCAACGCGGCAAGAGTTCAGGAGCAATTGATTAACAAGTTCAGGAGACCCCTAGTCGTTCCAGCACGTACCCACGCGCCTTCTCGAAGAGCCATACCGGTTCACAGAGCAGGAACGACACAAATGAAGCGCCCGTCCGTACCACAGCATCGCCCCCAGAGACAGGGCGTAGTTTGCGGCTATTGCGGTAGAGGTGGGCATACTCAGAAGGACTGTCGCCGTGCCAAGGGACAGTGCTTGATTTGTGAATCCAGTCAGCACAAGATTAGCAGTTGCCCTGAGCGAGCAGAGATACAGGGAGGTTCTGGACCGCCACAGCAGAGGTCGCAGGAGCAGAGGCAACCCTTTACAGGTCGCGGTCAGGGACGGGTCTTCACTTTGCCCGCCGAGCAGGCAGAGGAGTCAGGAGACGTTGTTACAGGTACTCTACTTGTACATTCCTTGCCAGCTAGAGTACTATTTGATTCGAGAGCATCGCATTGTTCCTTGTCTAAGCATTTCACTGATACACACTCCATACCACATGAACCACTAACTAAGGAATGGGAAATTCATATGGGTAATGGCATTATAATATCTAGTCGAGAATGTAGATTATGCCCGGTTGTAGTGTGTGGCAGGGAATTCTATGTGAATTTCCTTCTGATTGGGACAGGCAGTTACGACGCAATTCTTACGATGGATTGGATGAGCACTTTCCATGCAGTTATCGATTGTCGTGCAAGGAATGTGATCTTCCGCATTCCCAATCACCCGGAGTTTATTTTCGAGGGCGGAAGCGAATCTTTGGAGCCAGCTAAATACAGAGCAAAGCCTAAGGAGCTGACAGCTATGGAGATTGATAAGAGCCCAGTCCCAGAAATTGTTCGGGACTTTCTGGACGTATTTCCTGAAGATCTACCAGGTCTACCACCTCCTCGAATTTTGGAGTTCTCAATCGATTTGACTCCAGGTACAGCCCCAGTATCCAGAGCCCCATACAGAATGGCACCAGTTGAGTTGGCGGAATTGAAGAAGCAGGTTGAAGAACTATTGGAGAAGAGATTTATTCGGCCAAGCGCTTCCCCGTAGGGTGCACCAGTTCTGTTAGTAAAGAAGAAGGATGGATCGCTGCGAATGTGTATAGATTATCGGGAACTGAACAAGGTCAGAATAAAGAACAAGTACCCAATCCCGCACATTGACGACCTATTCGATCAGCTAAGTGGAGCCAAGGTGTTCTCGAAGTTGGACCTCCGTTCTGGATATCATCAAATCAGAGTAGCAACCGAGGATGTATGCAAGACGGCTTTCAGGACCCGATACGGACATTACGAGTTTTTTGTGATGCCGTTCGGTATTACCAATGCCCCAGCAAGATTCATGGACTTGATGAACAGGGTGTTCGCAAAGTACTTGGACACGTTTGTCGTTGTGTTTATCGACGACATACTTGTCTACTCGAAGACCCGGGAAGAGCACGCTGAACATTTGCGCACGGTACTAAAAATTCTTCGGGAAGAGAAGCTGTATGCGAAGCTGAGCAAGTGTGAATTCTGGCTCGACAAGGTTCAATTTTTGGGACATATTATTTCGGGCGAAGGCATCTCGGTGGACTCGGTAAAGATAGAATCTGTCAGAGATTGGCCAACGCAGAAGTCAGTGGCCGAGATCAGGAGTTTTCTGGGATTGGCAGGTTATTATCGTAGATTCGTCCAAGATTTCTCAAGAATTGCTGAACCATTGATGAGGCTGACACAGAAGGACGTGCCGTTTACATGGACAGAGGAGTGCACTCAGGCATTTGACACACTGAAGCAGAAGTTAACCACGGCGCCTATTCTTACAGTACCAGATAATTCCGGTTGTTTGGTGATACACAGTGATGCCTCAGGGAAGGGATTAGGATGTGTCCTAATGCAGCACGGCCGAGTGGTTGCTTACGCCTCTCGACAACTGAGAAACCACGAGAAGAACTACCCTACGCATGACTTGGAGTTAGTTGCGGTAGTCTTTGCATTGAAGATTTGGAGGCACTATCTATTGGGTGAGAAAGTGGAGGTGTACACAGATCACAAAAGTTTGAAGTGTGTTTTCACTCAAAAGGAACTAAACATGAGGCAGCGCCGATGGCTAGAGCTGATGGTAGATTATGACTTGGACCTTCAGTATCACCCGGGGAAGGTCAATGTTGTACCAGATGCGCTCAGTCGCAAGCCAGCGGTTATGATGTTGACCGATCAGAGGAGTATTATTGAGGATTTCCAGAGACTTGAACTTGAAGTCGTTGCGCCGAACGCACTCAGTCAACTTTGGCAACTACAGGTGCAATCTTCTCTGGTGGATCGCATCAAGATTGCACAAGCGGATGATCCCCGATTGCAAAAGTTCAGAGAGCAACTGGAAGCTGGACTGAGAACTGACTTGATTATACATGAAGATGGCTCTCTGAGATTTGGTAGCAGACTCTGCGTACCCAAGGGAGATGTTCGAGAAGAAGTATTGGCTGAAGCACACAGTTCAGCTTATTCTGTGCATCCGGGAGGTACAAAAATGTATCAGGACCTAAAGCAGCACTTTTGGTGGAACGGAATGAAGCGGGAAATTGCGAGGTTCGTATCCAGGTGCTTGGTATGTCAGCAGGTGAAGGCGGAACATCAGAGGACAGCAGGATTGTTACAACCACTGCCGATACCTGAATGGAAGTGGGAGCACATTACTATGGATTTTGTGACGGCCTTACCACGGAGCCCTAGGGGCAATAACGCCATTTGGGTTATCGTCGATCGCCTCACGAAAGCTGCACACTTCTTACCTTTCCGAGTGGGACAGTCGACAGAATCACTGGCAGAAAGATATATGCAGGAGATTGTACGACTTCACGGTGTTCCAGTCAGCATTGTGTCAGACCGGGACACCAGATTCTTGTCACACTTTTGGAAGAGCCTACAGGAGAGTTTGGGAACCCGCCTTAAATTCAGCACAGCGTATCACCTGCAGACGGATGGACAATCCGAGCGTATGATTCAGACGCTCGAGGATATGTTGAGAGCCTGTATGTTGGACTTTCAGGGTTCCTGGGAGGACCATCTGCATCTAGTCGAGTTCAAGTACAACAATAGTTATCAGGCTAGTATTCAGATGGCTCCTTTTGAAGCACTATACGGGCGGAAGTGTCGATCCCCAGTATGTTGGGATGATGTGGGAGAACGAAGATTACTGGGCCTCGAACTCATTGTTCAAACAGTCGACAAGGTCCAAATGATCAGACAGCGTATGAAGGCGGCTCAGGATCGACAGAAGAGTTGGGCAGATACAAGCAGGAGGGCACTAGAATTCGAAGTCGGAGATCACGTATTCTTGAAGATTTCCCCTACTCGTGGAGTCATCAGGTTCGGAGGTCGGGGAAAACTCAGTCCCCGTTTTATCGGACCTTTTGAGGTGCAAGAGCGAGTAGGAGAGGTGGCCTATCGACATGCCTTGCCTCCATCGCTAGCTGGTGTGCACAATACCTTCCACGTGTCACAGTTGCGGCGTTATGTTCGAGATGAGAGCCATGTCCTGGACCATTCGGAGCTGGTTTTGGGTACCGATCTATCGTACGAGGAGCAACCTACTACCATCCTCGACCGCAGAGAGAAAGTGCTGAAGAATAAGATCATTCCTTTAGTCCGAGTGTCTTGGGGCGGTCGTTTCCCAGGAGAATCTACCTCGGAGCGGGAGGAAGATATCCGTTATCGTTATCCACATCTCTTTGTTTAGTACATTGTCTCCTTATATCCCTGTTAAATTTCGAGGACGAAATTTTTGTTAAGGGGGTATGATGTAAATCCCCGTTTCCATCTTAATAAAGTTCCTATTTTCTAAATTCCAATGATTTCCTTTTCTTTCCCCTCGTACTTTATGTAAGTCTACGCTAGCGCCCCGGCCGTCTACAGACGCCAAATGCGGAACAAAAACTTTTTAACTGGCGCTATCGTATACTTTAACCCGGATCTTCCATTATTGCTAAACTAACAAACTGTAAAGAGTGTAGAAAGGTTATACCGAACGATCCGAGTCCTTCGTTCTTTAACCATCATCCCACGCTCCGTCGCGGCTGCTCCGATCTCTTCGATCTCCGATCTGCTCGTCCAGGTGGCACCACATCACTGATTCTTTAAACGGGCTCCCGCCTCTGACTTGAGGCAACTCGGTCGTCAAGTTTGCTAAAAGAGACGACCAAGAATGATGTAGAGAATGAGTAGATGACTTTGTCTCGCTTCGTCCAAATCCGTGGACGATCGGTTAATGAAGTCGCCAATTTTATCGGGTGATGGAATGAAAGAGGCAATGAAATTTCCATGCACCCTTAACCATAGTCTTTTCTCACAAGAATGAAATTAATCTCTCACTCTCTCACTCAAGGGGGCCGGCCACTATTTATGCAAGAGGGAGGTGATGGTAGGAGCAATCAAGGGGTGACCATAAACATAAAGCTTATCTTTTATCATGAATGAAAAGCATGACTCACTTAGAAACAATGAATCTAAACAACCTTAGTCATCAAGCATTAATGGCACCATTAATGCACTAATGACTCACCAATCCATGTCACCCTCTCTAGAACCTTCTAGAACACAGAGTCACTCTCATCCAAGAAAAGATAAATCCGTCTTTAACCGAATGTTAAAAGACGGCTGATAGAAAACTGGAAACTGGCAACTTCCAAAAGTGATCCCGAAACGACTTTCAGGATAACCCCGTATCTGTATAAATATACCCGCATTTGTATTACGACCGAATACAAATGCAACTGAGACAAAGATATTATACCTACTCAATATAATACTCGGATCCGGCTTAAACCAAAGCCGACCAGTATCATCTGCCCGAAAAATAACACGTGCGTAAACGCACGTGCATTTTCCGAACCCTGCCATAAAACCATACGGCCTCTACAACGTTTCGCCCGAACTTGGGAAACTGTCTGTGGGGGACTCTAATGACTCGTCAGTACCCTGGCAGTGGGTTTAACCACAAACCGTCAGCGGCACTAGCTATGCGTAACGGCTGCCCACGGACTGACCTCAAGGGAGGCTGATGAGCGAACTCATCCAGAAACCCTACTGAGCCTAACAGTGACAATGTATATACAGTCCGGTCCGTTCGTCAATGAGTATCGCATATCTACCTAGGGGGCTAGTAACGTCAGACCCCCAATAGCAGTATAAGTCGTCTCGGAGTGAAGCCCAATAACACCCTGAGATACTACTGGAGTACCTACCAGTAAATCTCCTGCCATGGCCATGGACTATGTGTAATGGCTCTCCTAGACACTACACGACCTCGCCCCCAATACCGGGAGAGACGAATCCCCTGCCGATCCGCTCACGTGCCTCCATATGGCTCGGGACTGTACCCAAAAGCTACCTGTTTGCACGACTCCTTTGAGCCGTGGTAGGGTAGAAATCCAAGCACAGTGGGAACTCACACGAGACAAATGACGACCTCAGGTCGATGAACTAACCTGTACACATGTCACCAGGGAACTGCTATCTGACAATAGGTATAGTACTAACTAGCAGATTCCCGGTGAGTCCTGTCCGGTGTACTCATAACCCAATGAGCACCTGTATACATCTTAGGTGATCCAACTGACACCAGTGGCTTGTGAGACCGGCCACCGCCCCTCGTCGGGGTCTCGACTGTACACACTAGTCTACTCCGGAGTATCGATGCCCTGTCTCGAAACTCCCACGACTAGGGACCACAATTAAGGATATGCATATAAACTACCCAACTCTCACGTATATGATCGCCATCATACAGTTGGTAGTAAAACAAGATCCTAAGGGCTCTATCAAAGTGGAACATGTAATCAGTCACCTGAACATGCACACAACTGATAAAGGCAAACCAGATAGCATACTATCATCTCGAGTAAGACTGTCCTACCGGTATAGGTCCTCCGCAATCATTGCAATCATGTACTTGCGATCCAATAATTGACTATGAGGGTACTATGTCCAACAATCTCCCACTTGCACTCAAGGCTAATTATTGCGATGTCGACTACTCACAACCCGTGTGAAACCGAACATCCAACTCCTCTACTAATCAGTTTCACAAAGCCCGTTTGTAAAACTATTGTGTTCGAGAAATAGCCTCAGTGAGTGGATCCGCCTAGAAGTTTCTTTCTATATCTCTCTAAATCTCAAGTTCGCGGAGAAAGCCATCTCCCGAATTGAGTAATACCTGTCTTAGAATATGTCTGGAAATCTGATGGGACCTAGTTCATAAATGAACTCCAAATCCAAACTTCTTAGACTGTATCGATCACTGAACCTAATCAGTATCCTCTTGGACCAACTGTCCTTAATACTGTCCCTCTTCGTCAGAGGGAAAAACTATAACTCTGACAATCACTCTGTCAACCATGTCACCTTTGAAGCCTGGAATGATAATCGTCTCCCGAAGGAGACTGCCGTCATCAAATCCGTAGAACATCCACTTATGTTCTAAAACTGCTTCCTTATGTCTCTCCAGGATTGGATTAATACAAACTTATCGCATCTAGTGCAAAAACAACATCTGGTGTGGTACTTGACATCTCATGATTGACTCAATTGCCTAAGCAAGTGATATGCCAATCATGCACTTCCCTTTCCCCTTTAGTCTATACGACATCTTTAGAGAGGGTGACTCCATCACCTGCAGGTACACTACCATGCTAGGAGTCAACTATTCTAAAAACTATTAGAATACTGTCAAAGTACCCACATTGGGAAACTACCCAAATCCAGATCTAAAACCATAGATCCAGAAACCAGAATGTCAAATATTATATCCATATCCTGTCTGGAGAAACAACTGTGTGACGACCAAAGTACAACCGATCGTAGTATAGGAATTTTACTTCCTACTTTGTGTATGTCATCCAGATACCATGACATCACACCCTACTACCTTCTTAACAGATCCATCCCCTATTCTGATTGAAGTCAAACCCATGACTGTCATATCAAAATTAGATGATCTATCTCCGCTATAACTGCTCTAGTCTATAAATAGATATAAGCATCTTGCCCACTATGCTTCCGCTGCTCCCACTGACTACGACAACCCTCCTACCGGGTCTTATGGCCTGGAACAACAGTAGTGTCAAGTCTGGGTAGATAAGAACCTCCCTGTCACCGTCCTTGAGGCTACCGAAGTACCTCTCGGGTGTCTGAGGTCACCCACCATATCTGCGGAGTGGGAATTGGAATGTCAAACCTGATTGAATATATAGGTCCTATTAAATTTTCTGTAATCGTTCGCGGTTCTGGAATTACTTCCAGTTCTACCATACTCCCACAACTGTTTTCTGAAAAAGATCCAGTTTACTAAAACTGTGGCGAGTCAAGAACAATATCACTATTGATCTTCCAAATGGTAGAATATCAACCCTCGTCATAGCCAGGGTCAACCCACAAACAGCCATTACAGAAACGTGCCCTGAGTTATCCAGAGTCTGGTTTTAAGCATAAGCTGGACAACTCCCCGTACCTTAACATCTTTTAAGGTACGAACTATTCTATATCCACTATAGAAACTTTGGCACTTATTTAATTGGAACCTGATTCAAATCATGCAGCTGTCTCCAGTGCATATCAACTTAATGGAAAGAGGCTAATCAGCATTACTCAACTTAGGAATCCATCCAATTATGAGTAACCTGAAAGAGAAACACGTTTCTCAAAACCATCACTATCATCTGAATACCAATCATAAGAATCTACATCTTCGATCTCTTTGAAGAATCCCGATACTTGTGACAGCTGGTTCTCTACTTTATTCTTATACCCACAACTTCTCAAAACTTAGACCTTGTATTTCTACGAAACACTTGTCTAAATACTAGAGAAGTTATAAGTAAACAGAACATAGTACGGGGAACTACCCCTTTGTCCTGAAGGACACTGGACAACATACAATACTCTGTATAAGTCCGCTCAGTTTAAACAACTCAAAATCTGTGCATCGTAGGTTGAAGACTGTACCCTGGCGATTTCCTCAAATATCACCAATTACAACGAATTCCGATATAATGAGGATAATCACCTAATTCCCAATAACTTACTCCCACTCATCATCTGTAAAACCATACAGATATGAGAATGAAACCTGGTAAATACATACCCTTGGAGTAAGTGTCTAATCGGGAAAACAGTTTTTCTATAACAATGCACTGAAACATGAAAATGTTTCGTAGGGGTATCCTGGTATTCATAGTAATGCCTCTTCCATAATCCAATTCATGACTTCAACCGTATATTTTATTCCCATCTCTCCAAATCCCTTTATTTGTCTTTAGTCGTTACTTTCTGTACACCATCGTTAAGCTAAATGGTTTTCTTCCTTCCCTACCGTTCGGCACCAGCCTATGGTTTGGAAGAAGACTATCCAGTAAGCATAATAGGTGTACCCTCCTAAACCAAGGAGTACTCGCATCTCGAGAGAAGGTGATGATAAAAGACAACTGAATAATACCTTATTCCTTTAAAGGTGAAATAGGAGTGGCGATGAAGTACGCGGTTTTGGTCGTGAATGATATCAGTCGCAATTTACTTTTCCCTCTTTCTAATCCCTTTTATTTTGTCTTTACATATTACCTTCTGCACACCCTACTTAGGCTAATTGGTTTTCTTCATTCCCTACCTTTCGGCACCTGCCTATGGTTTGGAATAAGACTATCCAATAAGCGTAATAGGTGTACTCTCCTAAACCAAGGAGCTCTCGCAACCTGAGAGAAGGTGATAATAAAAGACAACTGAATAAACCAATTCTATTTCTCCTGAACCTGGATCCATCCTCGAAGAAGTCCCTTTGAGTTCGTATATAACCATACGATGGATCTATCCAATGGAAGTGGATGTCCGTAGTAAAACGGGTGTTCTGATAAATGCAAAGGGTAAAAGAAGGAGTGGCAATGACTTATGCAACATAGACAATCCAAAAGCCAGTATTTTAAGAAGGTTCGGTCAACTTGGTCACTGAGTAAAAGTCTAGGGTCGGTCAAAGGTCGCTGCCAAAGAGAGAGAGAAAAGAAACACTCTGCGTGCACTCTAACCTAGATCAGAATGGTTATCACTTTATCTAATCCGGAAACCTCCCACTGTCCTGTCAAATTCTCCCCCAAACCTAAAAGAAGAATCAATCGGGATCTCCCGAAGAGTAAACCAACTCATCAGTGGGAATCGGGATCCAACTCTCATCGCATGATAACGTGATGGAATGCATCCACGTTACTCATACTCCAGAAGGTATGCGCATAATTGGCAAGTTTCAGTTTCTTTAGAAACTCCCGATAAGATTTTTACCCCATGTTCTTATGACCTTGGCGAAAGTCAACAAATCATAAGTCACATGTCAAGTTCTGTCCGTCATTATCTTGTTAATTTGAATCCACCCGTACATACCCTTGACGAAAGCCAACAAGGTAATACGACTGTCCCAAACCAACACATCTATCTATGCAACAAATGAATACCCCAGCAACTACCAAACACTATGCCTTGACGAAAGCCAACAAACATAGCTTGAATATTACTGACCATCCATAAGAAATGACGGAGGGCTACGACTGGTTTTTGGCGAAAAACCTTTAGCGTAATGAACTTGATCTCGTTGAAGGAACCTGATAGCTTTTTAAAATATAGTGGCGAAAACCTTTGCTAAAGAGGTCATTCCCGGTGAAGGGATCTCGGCTCTTTCCTCGTGGAATGAGGTACAGGATATTCCACTGAATACCGCTATGCAAAGCAACATGTAATCGACTATAGTGAAGTTATTGCCCTGACGCAAACTTCTGCCCAAGGGGTCAGTCCCGGTGAAGGGATATCGGCCCTTGCCCCGTCGAATGAGGTGCAGGATATTCCACTGAATACCGCTATGCAAAACAAAAGGAAACGTCTTTGCAATAACACTTTTTAAATTTGTTCCAACAACATCAAACAGGTTTGTTTTACTTTGCATTGATCAGAATCAATGCAGTCCCATCAATCAATCACACCAGAAAAGAACGAAAATAAAATGTACGTATATGCCATCCGCATTCGTCACTGGGTCCCGTCATCACCCGTTAGGTTACTTAACTAACGACAGAGCGGAGACTGGACTAGCGCGGGTGTAAAACATATACAACATCTAATAGTATATAAACCAATATACAATAATCGCTCCAGGCGTGATAATATGCAACATTACAGAAAAGTAATAAGCATCACAGAACAATACAGATAATCTGGGATCCCCGGGTTTCACAGAGCCGCTGCTGAAACCCGACGTTCCCCTGTCGTGTGGATAGCCTGTGCAATGAAACCTAGACCCCTACGGGTGCGGCAAGTTACCCGCCAAAACCTGAAGCGAGGTAGTCCCCCACAGCATAGTGAATGGAACACCCGGCACTTCACGGAATCCGGTAAATTGAGCACCCCTCCTTGGGTCAACCTGTACCCCCTATGAGTGCGGCGAATAGTCTGCCAATTCTAGAGTGGGACCCCTCTGCCTCTCAAAGCCATGAGATGCGGAACCGTTGCCCTCCAGAACCCGTCTATCCGTGCACTCCGTCGCGGGGCAAAACCTAGTACAGTAATGAAAAATAGTACAACAGGTACATCGACCGCAACCTGGTCGTGCCCCAAAAGAATATTATACAACAGGCAGTGACGGCAGTCCACAAGTTGGACGCTCGCCCCGCAATATCAAATGTACAAATAAACTCAAACTGTACTACCATTGCACACTGCTATCCACCACGACAAATCCGCAACATCACAGCACAACACAGAACATCAACGCGAATGTCACGTTCGCAAACCCGTCTAAAAGAACTATAGCAATCGGACGCGGTTTACCGATCAAATGACATTCCCGGTCGGAGATATAATGTAAGCATTGTAAACTAACAAGTTTAAATTTCGATTGACTAAATATCAGAAAGTGGGCCCCACGCAAATCTGGAGAACAGTAACAAAACCTGGGCCCAAAAGATATATACCAAAAACCCCAATTTCCAGAGGAGAACACACTGTACAAATTTGGGGGCATGATCGCCCAGAACGGCCGCGGATGCGCGGCCAAACCATGGGTTTGGCCGCATTTCCGCGGCTGTCTTGTCGACTCACGTGCTCAAATTTGTACGGCGTTCTTAAAAAACACTGCACAGTTTTCTGAGATGTGTGAAATATTTTTAGGACACCATTTAAAATCAACAGAAACTGTCAAGCTGAAAAATTATGATTTTTGATTTCCGGTTCGATCGATGTTTTAAACGCGTTAGCACAAGTTAGTATAGCAAAATGGTGAGGCTCTGATACCACTGTAAGTCTACGCTAGCGCCCCGGCCGTCTACAGACGCCAAATGCGGAACAAAAACTTTTTAACTGGCGCTATCGTATACTTTAACCCGGATCTTCCATTATTGCTAAACTAACAAACTGTAAAGAGTGTAGAAAGGTTATACCGAACGATCCGAGTCCTTCGTTCTTTAACCATCATCCCACGCTCCGTCGCGGCTGCTCCGATCTCTTCGATCTCCGATCTGCTCGTCCAGGTGGCACCACATCACTGATTCTTTAAACGGGCTCCCGCCTCTGACTTGAGGCAACTCGGTCGTCAAGTTTGCTAAAAGAGACGACCAAGAATGATGTAGAGAATGAGTAGATGACTTTGTCTCGCTTCGTCCAAATCCGTGGACGATCGGTTAATGAAGTTGCCAATTTTATCGGGTGATGGAATGAAAGAGGCAATGAAATTTCCATGCACCCTTAACCATAGTCTTTTCTCACAAGAATGAAATTAATCTCTCACTCTCTCACTCAAGGGGGCCGGCCACTATTTATGCAAGAGGGAGGTGATGGTAGGAGCAATCAAGGGGTGACCATAAACATAAAGCTTATCTTTTATCATGAATGAAAAGCATGACTCACTTAGAAACAATGAATCTAAACAACCTTAGTCATCAAGCATTAATGGCACCATTAATGCACTAATGACTCACCAATCCATGTCACCCTCTCTAGAACCTTCTAGAACACAGAGTCACTCTCATCCAAGAAAAGATAAATCCGTCTTTAACCGAATGTTAAAAGACGGCTGATAGAAAACTGGAAACTGGCAACTTCCAAAAGTGATCCCGAAACGACTTTCAGGATAACCCCGTATCTGTATAAATATACCCGCATTTGTATTACGACCGAATACAAATGCAACTGAGACAAAGATATTATACCTACTCAATATAATACTCGGATCCGGCTTAAACCAAAGCCGACCAGTATCATCTGCCCGAAAAATAACACGTGCGTAAACGCACGTGCATTTTCCGAACCCTGCCATAAAACCATACGGCCTCTACAACGTTTCGCCCGAACTTGGGAAACTGTCTGTGGGGGACTCTAATGACTCGTCAGTACCCTGGCAGTGGGTTTAACCATAAACCGTCAGCGGCACTAGCTATGCGTAACGGCTGCCCACGGACTGACCTCAAGGGAGGCTGATGAGCGAACTCATCCAGAAACCCTACTGAGCCTAACAGTGACAATATATATACAGTCCGGTCCGTTCGTCAATGAGTATCGCATATCTACCTAGGGGGCTAGTATCGTCAGACCCCCAATAGCAGTATAAGTCGTGTCGGAGTGAAGCCCAATAACACCCTGAGATACTACTGGAGTACCTACCAGTAAATCTCCTGCCATGGCCATGGACTATGTGTAATGGCTCTCCTAGACACTGCACGACCTCGCCCCCAATACCGGGAGAGACGAATCCCCTGCCGATCCGCTCACGTGCCTCCATATGGCTCGGGACTGGACCCAAAAGCTACCTGTTTGCACGACTCCTTTGAGCCGTGGTAGGGTTGAAATCAAAGCACAGTGGGAACTCACACGAGACAAATGACGACCTCAGGTCGATGAACTAACCTGTACACATGTCACCAGGGAACTGCTATCTGACGATAGGTATAGTACTAACTAGCAGATTCCCGGCGAGTCCTGTCCGGTGTACTCATAACCCAATGAGCACCTGTATACATCTTAGGTGATCCAACTAACTCCAGTGGCTTGTGAGACCGGCCACCGCCCCTCGTCGGGGTCTCGACTGTACACACTAGTCTACTCCGGAGTATCGATGCCCTGTTTCGAAACTCCCACGACTAGGGACCATAATTAAGGATATGCATATAAACTACCCAACTCTCACGTATATGATCGCCATCATACAGTTGGTAGTAAAGCAAGATCCTAAATGCTCTATCAAAGTGGAACATGTAATCAGTCACCTGAACATGCACACAACTGATAAAGGCAAACCAGATAGCACTATCATCTCGAGTAAGACTGTTCTACCGGTATAGGTCCTCCGCAATCATTGCAAACACGTACCTGCGATCCAATAATTGACTATGAGGGCACTATCTCCAACACTTTATTGGTTACTTAAGCTTAATATTTAAACTTTATTTTTCCAACTCTTTTAAAATTATGGTCCGAAGCCAAAAGCTAAAATATATTTATATTTTTTCAAAACCTAAAAGCCTAAACCCAAGATTTAAATCAAAGCCAAAGTAAACTAAAACCAAAATGTTACTAATAAAATCCTAACCCAAACTATATTTAAACCCTAAGCCCAACAACTCTAAATCAAATTTTAAACTATCAAATTAATTTCCAACAGCCAGCCCATGAAATTTATTGTAAATCCGTTAATCAATTCACCCAGCCCGTTTTCCCCTACTCGGCCCACACATTTTTTCCTTAATAAACCCTTTACTAAAAATCCCCCGGCCAACTCTTACTCCTTCAGCCCACAGATTTTTTTAGTAATGGAATTAATTTTTAACACCCCAAGCCCACTCCCTTCGGCCTGTGACCCTCTCCTCAACTCACCCGACCGCTACTGTTCATCATCTTTCCCTCCAACGGTAACATTCCCCATTTCCCGCTCGCGACCGTCTCCTCCGCCGCAGCTCGCGCCCACGCCCACGCCCGTTATTGGGACGTTACACCCACGACTTCAACCCTCGTTCTCTTCCTCACACCTTCACCTCTCTCTTTTCTACATTTCAAATTTTTTCCTCATCTCTCTCCACTCACAAAAACTCACCGAGCCCCATTGTCCCTCACCCCACCGCCGGCGATCACCCATCTCTTCGACAACCCCTCGGCAACCCTCGCTCACTCCTCCTCCACCAACATTCTCCCTCTACGACACCACCTTTCATCAACCCGAGCCCCCTGCCGAGCACCCCTGCACACCAAACCTGCACCGAGCTCGGCCACCTTGCACCATCGACGCCGGCGAACTTCCCACCACATCGCCGACCATCCTACGACCTCCTCGCCATCATCATCAACACCCCTACACACCCACTAAACCTACACAACCAAACTCACTATCCCTCTCTCTTTCAAGTCCCAACCACCAAGCTTACGAGCTCACTGTTGCTATCCGCCGGAGCAACGTCGTCGACCACAGCAATTCCCAGGCCAACCACAGAGCACCACCTCCGCTTCCAGCAAGCACCTGACGGCTCCGGGCAACTCCGACGCAAATTCCGTATCGCGAGCCAAGCTCGCGCAATTCGTTTTACGGCGTACATCGCGCGTTCGTGACGCCGCTGCTGCCGTGCGACCCTGAGACGTTTCCAGGCAAGTGTTTACTTGCTACATGCTAATATATTTGTGGTACAAACCTAAATCATATAGTTTACTAATTTACCGATTCTCGATATTTTATGCGACCTATGTGTTCGATGCTAGACACCAATGAAAATACCTGTTTAATTTGACGGAAATAAATGTTTTCTGTTGGCCCTCATAATGATAAGTATCATGTATGAATCTCACTAGAAAATACGATTGTTAGAGACTAAAATTGATACCCCCAATTATGCCGATAAAACTAGAATCTTTCCCGTATCTGAAAACGATTAAAATCACCGTAAATTATATACATACTGGAATGATGCGTTCGAGAGCTTAAATCGAAGTCAACTCGACAAACTTTAAACCTATGTAAAGTTCTAATGATTTCTGTTCTGTAACGGCGATGATATTTAGATCGGAGTGCGACTCTGGACTGCAGTCCAGAGCGACCCTGATTATTGTGTACTGTCCCAAGATGTGTGTCACTGTGTTTCCTGAAGTCGTATGTTAGGGAACTCTGCATTAGTTTAAATATATTTCTGTTATCTAAACAAAACAAGTGGTTCCATTACGTTTCAGTACCGTTTGCTATTTTAAACTGTAAATAAAAGGGCGGAACATATAACTGTCCAGAACAGATTCAGAAGTGATATACTGATGTTAAACTGTGTGTAACTTTCAACGTACAGACGCGATTGAGGATCCGTCTATTGCGTTGAATACTATATTGAAAACCCTAGATTTTATTCTACTGTAGCATCGCTAAAATCTGAACCCAACTGGGTGAAATTCGTGTCGCGAAACGGACGTTCAGTTCTGAAACTGAATTTCCAGCCGCGAGCACTTAAAATGAAACAGCTATATCTTGAAAACCGGAATCCCGATTGAACTAAAACAAATTTTGATGAATTGCTGACTGAGTGTTCTATTTATCTTACTTGCATCATTTTGTTGAATTGTTAACATAGGAATTTATGCAATTTTTGTAAGATAATGACATGCATGTTGATTCATAATACTCATAGCTTAATGATGGCATACATGTTAGTGTATATGCCCTAGAGGCCATTACTGTATCATACTAGTTTGTATATTACTTAATGGATGCTTGGGATATTCACCTTGTATATACAATCTTGCTCAAAATAGTAGTATGCTACTTGGTTTGTTTCTACTTCAATGTGTACTTGTGTTTATTTCAGTATATCACTTATACGCATTAGTGGAGCCCTTAGGATCTTTGCTTGATTACCAGCGTTGTGATGGCAGTCACACTAGTGGGGGCTGGGTAATCTATAAGCACATCCTTATACAGGTCCCTAGTCGCAGGACTATCGAGACAGGGCATCGATACTCCGGAGTAGACTAGCGTATGCGCTTCTCATCCCAGTGTGGGAGATGGTCTGTCCCACAGCCATCAGTACGTCGTACTGGAGATAGTATACGGGTGCTCGTTGGGTTACGAGTACACTGGACAGGACTCGTCGGGAACTGACAGGTTGGTATTATACCTATCGTCAGTTATCAGTTCCCAGGTGACATGAGTACAGCTTAGTCCGCTGACTTGACACTGGCACTTCGCCTCAAGTGTGTTCCCACTGCACTTTGATCACTACCCTACCACGACTCAAAGGAGTCGTGCAAACGGGTGGTGGTTGGGTGCAGTCCCGAAGCACTTGGAGGCAGTGACGGTTAGACAGGATTCGTCTCTCCCGGTATTGGGGGTTGACATCGCGCTGTGTCTAGGAGAGCCATTACACGAGTAGTCCCTGGCCAGGGCAAACGAGATATACTGGTAGGTTTCCAGTGTTATCTCAGGGTGTTTTGGGCTTCGCTCCGGCACGACTTGTACCGCTATTGGGGGACTGACGTTTACCACCCCCTAGGCCCGCCATGCGATGTATCAGACGAACAGACCGGACTGTACGGAGACTGTCACATTCAGACTCAGTAGGAGTTCAGATGGGGTTTCACCTCGTCAGCCTTCTTGTCGACATCTACCTGGGGATCGTTATGCACAGCTAGTGCCGCTTGCGGTCTGTGGTTAAACCCACTGCCAGCGTAGTGTCGAGTCTTTAGAGTCCCACACAGAGGGTATTCGCCTCTGGGCAAAACAGAGTAGAGGTCGCATGGTTTTGCGACAGGGTTCGTTCTCATCCGCGCACTTGTGCACGTTTGGAGTCCGGACGGATTATACTGGCAGGCTCTGGTTTGAGCCAGATACTGGTATATGTTTTGGGGTTGCTTTTATATCTTGGTATTCTTGTTTTTCGGAACGAGAATGCAGGTGTGTATGCACAGTTGATTGAGGAGGAGAATGAGGTTTTTCATTAGGGTTTCGGAACGGGTGCGTATGCACAGTTGACAGTCTTCTTTTTCCAAACCCTAATGGATTTATTTATTATCTATTAATAATAATAATTAAATGAGAATTATGTTATGGTTGTTCTTTGTTGACTTGTTGACCTTGGTTGACTTGTTGACCATTGACCACTTTCATGCCTTGAAAGTCTTCCTTGATTCATGCTTACTTTTTATTAAATGAAGCATGGTTGTGGTCATTCCAAACACTACCATCAACTATTCTCATTTTCAATTATTATCATTTAGATAATATTATTCTTTTGCATTATGGTTGCAAGAAGAGAAAATAATAGCTCATTCTATCATTCTCATTCTCTCTCCTCTCTTCATCTTCTTCTTCCTCTAGTAAAGAGAAACCTTCTCATGAGTTGAGAATCCTTCTCTTTAAAAAGAAAAGCAAACCCTAGTCACTCTCTACTCACCCTAGGATCAAAGGATTAGCAAGCCGGAGATTCTAGTTCACTCCAAGTCCGAGAAAGAGCCCAAGGTTGAACCCTCGAGGTGGATCCATCTTCGACGGAAGAAGGCGACAAAAGAGAACCATCAACCTCTACAAGATTTCAAGAAGAAGGAGTTCAAGTTTAGGTATAACCCTCATCCGAGTAGCTAACTCCTTTTAGCGTAATTGCTAGTTTAGTTTAGACACGATCCCGACCTTGTTTAGTCCATGTTGCCTCTTGTACTAAAAATTTGATTTTTATACCGTTTCCGCCTCCCCGTAAGAACCGGGGGTCGCAATATGGACTTACAGTGGTATCAGAGCCTAACTAAACTTAAACTAGCTTGGTAGTGAAGTGTAACGAAGTTCGGAAACAAAAAATCACAAAACCGGAGAAATCACAAAACCTGAGTTTCTGTTGAAAATTTTTTGGCTCAAAATGAAAACATTTATACATGTAAATTCGGCTCAGGCTTTTCTGTGAACACCCAAGAAAAACGATACAGTAACTCGTCTAAGGCGCCGCGCTTCCGCCGCGTAAGGTAAGCATCCGCCGCGGAACCGCCGCGACTTGTCGTCTTCTGTGCATCGTTTTTCGTGCAGTGTGTGTCTGTGTTGGTTTTGGGATTTTTAAAATATATTATATGTGCCCAGATTTTCCTGAAAAGAAATTTCCTTTTGGGGTCCTATAATTCCGTATTTTTTTTCCGAACTTCACTACACTTTGACTATGATGGTTATATCTGTGATGTTTGCTTGTATTGAACGTCGGCTAATCGCTATAAGACGATTAGTCGGGGTTATACAAGATCTGTAATGTGCTGGAATGTGTATATAAATATGTTGGATTGTCGCGGGTGAATAGCCGGGGGTTGTGAGACGAGAGTTTTCTTTTCTTGCAATTCATTGTAAATGTAAATTGATGTAATTATATTATTTGTTTGGCCGCACAACCGGGTCGGGGTTGTAGCCGTCATTGTATAATTCTTTTTACTGTTTTTGCTCCTAGGATAGACCCATGGAGGGGTGCACAAACTACCGAGGACTTGGCGGGTAGTTTGCCGCACCCGTAGGGGTCTTGGGTGGGGATTTGGCTATTCACCGCGACCGTGTTATCTGTTTTTTGTTACAGGCTCGTACAAATTACAGATTGCTAGTATATCCAATGTATTTATCTGTGATCTGAAATGTCTATCATTGCTTTCTATTTAGGCGTTGCTTATGTTTTACAGACGCGCTAGCCCAGCCCCCGCTCTGTCGTTAGTTAAGTAACCTAACGGGTAATGACGGGGCCCCGTGGCGAATGCGAATGGCATAAGCGTACGTCATATTTTGGTTGTTTTCTGCAATGGTAGGATTAAATGATGGGACGCATTAAAAGTACTAATGCAAGAATATCACGCATTAAAAGAACTAATGCAAGATAATAAACCAAGTTTAAGTCGATGGAACACTTTCGAAAAACCACTCGGTTCTTTTCAAAACTAACTTTTAAATGCGGAGATTGAGCCACTCCTTCTAAAAGCTATCTCGTTCCATCGATTAAATCAAGTTCACTACGTTCACGGTTTCGCCAAAACCATTCGTAGCCCTCCGTCGCTTCGCATGAATAGGCAATAGTATTCAAGCTATGTATTTTGGCCAAAGTCAAGGCATAGTGATTGGTAGCTATTGGGTGTTCATGTGTAGCATAGATAGATGCGTTGGTTTGGGACAGTCGTGCTGCCATTTTGGCCAAAGTCAAGGGTAGATACGGATGGATCCAAATTAACCTGGATAGTGACGGGCAGAACTTGACATGTGACTTATGATATTTTGGCCAAAGTCAAGGTCATAAGAGCATGGGGCAAAAATCCACATCGGGAGTTTCATAAGTACTGAAACTTGCTAGATTTGCATACCATTTGGAGTGTGGTGATTCTGGTAGGATTCCTTCAGTTTCGTCGCGCGATGATATTTGGATCCCGATCCTACTGTGAGTATATGCTACTCCTCGGGAAATTTCTCACTTAACGATCAATGCTATAAACCTAGTAGGTGCCTAGAAAGGTGTTAGCGGGGTTACGCCCCCAGGGAAAAGAGGTTCTTTAATTAAGGAACTTCGCGAAAGCGTTGGAAAACCTCCCTCGAAGTACCGACACCGGCCTGGCTGAACGGTTAAGCAAGTATTGTACGGTGGGATTGATCCTGACTAATTCTTCCTTTATGGTTTGAGGAGGGATTCGAGAAACAGTGGGAGCCATCCTGTTTAGACAAACTAAAAACCACTCTAAACTTGCAAGAGCATCATGCTGAGTGTTTCTTCTTCTCTCTCCTAATTGCAGCGACCAATCAACATGACTGGACTTAAGTTACTCCTAGATAAAAACAAGCTGACAGGGCCAAACTACAAAGATTGGCTCAGGAATGTCAAGATAGCAATCACTTATGACAAGCTGGGGTATCTTCTTACCACCAAAGCTCCCCCTGTCCCTGGTCCAACTTCCAGCGTCGCGGATAAGGAAATCCGCAAGACTTGGGAGATTGATAGCGCGAAGGCCAAGTGCCTCCTGCTTGCCTCGATGGACAACGAACATCAGAGGAGGCATGAGAATATGGACATGGAGTCCATATTGCTCCATACAAAAGAACTGTATGGAGAGCAATCACGTATCGCAAGATACGAAGCGTCGAAAAAGTTGTTTTCGACAAAGATGGCCGTCGGATCATCGGTAGCCGAGCACGTGCTAAAGATGATCGGCTACATTGAGGAGCTCGCTGACCTAGGGATCACATTAGAGAGTGAGCTATATACGGATATAGTTCTCCAGTCCCTTCCTTCCACTTACGCCCAGTTTATACTGAACTTCAACCTACAAGAAAAAGAGGTTGAACTATCAGAGCTCCTCAACATGCTGAGGAGCGCAGAGGGCACCCTACAGAAAAGTAGGGATACATCCACTTTGTTTGTAGGAGGATCATCTTCTTCTAGGTCCAAGGCGAAAGCCAAGGGAAAGAGGAAGAAGGCCCCCGCCAAACCAAGGGGCGGTGTTAGTAAAGTGGATACGAAGGGAAAAGGGAAAGCAACAAAGATAGCGGGGAAGCTTGTGGATAAGGAAGAATGCTTCTTTTGTCATAAGAAAGGACACTGGAAGAATGATTGCAGGGCCTGGAAGGCCAGAACACAGGAATTGAAGCAGGTTGCAGCTTCAGCTTCAGGTGTGTATGTTATTGAAAACTGTCTTTCAATAAACTCTACTTCCTGGGTATTGGATACCGGATCAGGATCTCATATCTGTAATTCTTTGCAGGCGTTGAGAAACCGTAGGGATTTGAAGGCAGGTGACATGACCCTCAGAGTTGCGAACGGAGCTAGCATGGATGCTAAAGCCGTGGGGGACTATCACCTGGGAATGTCAGATGGACATGTTTTGGTTTTGCGTAATTGCTTTTTTGTACCCAACGCAACTTGTAATATCATTTCTGTATCTTTAGTTTCTAAAGAAGGTTATGAATTTGCGTTTGTAAGTAATGTTGTAAACATTCACCTTAATCGAGTATTGATTGGGTCAGGTACTCTGAGTAATGGTATATACGTGTTAAACCAACCACAGATTTTCAATGTCCAGAATACACACAAAAGAAAGTCTCCAGAAATAAATCAGACTTTCTTATGGCATTGTAGATTGGGTCACATCAATGAGAGAAGGTTGACTAAGTTGCATACAGAAGGATATTTGAATGCGTTCGAATATCAATCATATGCCACTTGTCAATCTTGTCTCAAAGGAAAGATGACAAAGACTCCGTTTACTGGACATGGAGTAAGAGCGAGCGAGCTCTTGGGACTCGTACACAGTGACGTGTGCGGTCCAATGTCTACACATGCCCGAAGCGGACATTCTTACTTCATTACTTTTACGGATGACTTCTCAAGGTACGGTTATGTCTTCTTAATGAAACATAAGTCCGAGGCCTTTGGAAAATTCCAGGAGTATAAGAATGAAGTAGAGAAACAGACCGGCAAAAGTATTAAGATTCTAAGATCGGATCGAGGTGGAGAATACTTAAGTGCCGAATTCCTGGACTATTTAAAAGAGAACGGAATTCTCTCTCAGCTTACTCCTCCATACACCCCGCAACATAACGGTGTATCGGAGAGACGGAACCGCACCCTATTGGATATGGTGCGGTCCATGATGAGTAACGCTGAGTTACCGCGATCATTCTGGGGGTATGCACTAGAATCAGCCGCATACCTTTTGAACCGAGTTCCCACTAAGACTGTGCCTACCACGCCATTTGAGATGTGGTGTGGGAAGAGACCCCATCTTAATCACATTAAGATATGGGGAAGTCCAGCTTTTGTCAAAAAGCAGCATGCGGACAAGCTCGAGGCACGCTCAGTACTGTGCAAGTTTGTGGGATATCCAAAGAATTCCAAGGGATATTTCTTCTACTGTGAAGAGGAACAAAAAGTTCTTGTTTCTCGTCATGCCCACTTTCTAGAACACCAGTTCATAGAAAAAGAAATAAGTGGGAGCGCAGTAGAGCTGGAAGAAATTCCAGAACCACAGACTGTTACTGAAAGTTTGGTGGAACCAGAAGGTTCAACAGAACAGGACATTCCTACGCCGCTCCGCAGGAGTAGTAGGCAGTCTCATCCGCCCGAGAGATACTACGGTTTTCTCATAGACGGGGATCGAGAGGATTGCATCATAGATTATGATGAGCCTACTAGCTTCCAGCAGGCCGTTCAGAGCGTTGACTCAGTGAAATGGCTGGATGCAATGCGGACCGAAATGGAGTCCATGTACACCAACAAGGTATGGACGTTGGACATTGCTCCAGACGGGGTAAAACCCGTAGGATGCAAGTGGATCTTCAAAAGGAAGATTGGTGTAGATGGACAGGTTGAGACCTATAAAGCTAGGCTGGTAGCAAAGGGTTTTCGTCAAAGACCTGGCTTGGACTACGACGAAACCTTTTCTCCAGTAGCCATGCTGAAATCCATTCGGATCCTTCTTGCCATTGCTGCCTTCCACGATTATGAGATCTGGCAAATGGACGTAAAGACAGCTTTTCTAAATGGAAATTTAGAGGAGTGTGTCTATATGGATCAGCCAGAGGGTTTCATTCAGAGTGGGAGCAGCGGAAAGGTGTGCAAGTTGCTTAAGTCCATTTATGGACTAAAGCAGGCATCGCGGAGTTGGAACATCTGTTTTGATGAGACAGTCAAAGAATTTGGCTTTATCAAAAATCCAGATGAACCATGCATCTATAGTAGATTTGTAGCGAGAACTGTAGTATTCCTCGTTTTATACGTGGATGACATTCTCTTAATAGGAAATGACATTCCTATGCTACAATCTGTCAAGGGATTCTTGTCACAAAGGTTCTCCATGAAAGACCTGGGTGATGCCTCATACATCCTGGGGATCCGGATCCATCGTGATAGATCCAAGAGGATATTGGGACTTTCTCAGTCCAGGTACATCGACACCATAGTGAAAAGATTCAGTATGGAAGATTCCAAGCGCGGTAACCTACCGGCTTGTCACGGGATCACCCTCTCTAAAGAGATGTCTCCCAAGACTGATTTGGAGAGGGATCGCATGTCTATTATACCCTACGCTTCTGCGGTAGGCTCTATAATGTATGCGATGTTGTTTACCAGACCGGATGTAGCTTATGCACTGAGTGTAGTAAGCCGGTATCAGTCAAACCCTGGGTAGAAACATTGGATAGCAGTAAAGAACATTCTCAAGTACCTGAGAAGGACTAAGGAGATGTTCTTGGTGTATGGCGCAAAAGACCTCCAGATCGAGGCCTTTGCTGACTCCAGCTTCCAGAGTGACAAGGATGATTCCAAGTCCATGTCGGGTTTTGTCTTCACCCTCAATGGAGGGGCGGTGTGTTGGAAGAGTTCCAAACAGGAAACCGTTGCAGACTCGACGATGGAAGCGGAATACATCGCTGCATCTGATGCCGCAAAAGAAGCTGTCTGGATGAGGAAGTTCTTGAAAGAACTTCAGGTGGTTCCGTCCATTGTTGACCCAATACCTCTGTATTGCGACAACAACGGGGCTATAGCTTTAGCGAAGGAACCCAGGTCCCATCAGAGATCCAGGCACATCTTGAGGCGGTATCACCTGATCAGGGAGATCGTGGATCGCAAGGAGATCGAGGTTCGGAGGGTTGCTTCAGAAGAGAACACTGCAGATCCATTCACCAAGGCCCTACCCCAGACTCAGTTCGAGCGGCTGATCGAGATGATAGGTCTTCGATACGCCAGTACATGGCCTTAGTGCAAGTGGGAGATTGTTAGTGTATATGCCCTAGAGGCCATTACTGTATCATACTAGTTTGTATATTACTTAATGGATGCTTGGGATATTCACCTTGTATATACAATCTTGCTCAAAATAGTAGTATGCTACTTGGTTTGTTTCTACTTCAATGTGTACTTGTGTTTATTTCAGTATATCACTTATACGCATTAGTGGAGCCCTTAGGATCTTTGCTTGATTACCAGCGTTGTGATGGCAGTCACACTAGTGGGGGCTGGGTAATCTATAAGCACATCCTTATACAGGTCCCTAGTCGCAGGACTATCGAGACAGGGCATCGATACTCCGGAGTAGACTAGCGTATGCGCT
Organism: Agapanthus africanus; assembly: GCA_030015575.1. Classification (NCBI taxonomy): domain Eukaryota; kingdom Viridiplantae; phylum Streptophyta; class Magnoliopsida; order Asparagales; family Amaryllidaceae; genus Agapanthus; species Agapanthus africanus. The sequence goes on along the minus strand of CM057340.1, from coordinate 318,015,242 downwards.
TCTCATCCCAGTGTGGGAGATGGTCTGTCCCACAGCCATCAGTACGTCGTACTGGAGATAGTATACGGGTGCTCGTTGGGTTACGAGTACACTGGACAGGACTCGTCGGGAACTGACAGGTTGGTATTATACCTATCGTCAGTTATCAGTTCCCAGGTGACATGAGTACAGCTTAGTCCGCTGACTTGACACTGGCACTTCGCCTCAAGTGTGTTCCCACTGCACTTTGATCACTACCCTACCACGACTCAAAGGAGTCGTGCAAACGGGTGGTGGTTGGGTGCAGTCCCGAAGCACTTGGAGGCAGTGACGGTTAGACAGGATTCGTCTCTCCCGGTATTGGGGGTTGACATCGCGCTGTGTCTAGGAGAGCCATTACACGAGTAGTCCCTGGCCAGGGCAAACGAGATATACTGGTAGGTTTCCAGTGTTATCTCAGGGTGTTTTGGGCTTCGCTCCGGCACGACTTGTACCGCTATTGGGGGACTGACGTTTACCACCCCCTAGGCCCGCCATGCGATGTATCAGACGAACAGACCGGACTGTACGGAGACTGTCACATTCAGACTCAGTAGGAGTTCAGATGGGGTTTCACCTCGTCAGCCTTCTTGTCGACATCTACCTGGGGATCGTTATGCACAGCTAGTGCCGCTTGCGGTCTGTGGTTAAACCCACTGCCAGCGTAGTGTCGAGTCTTTAGAGTCCCACACAGAGGGTATTCGCCTCTGGGCAAAACAGAGTAGAGGTCGCATGGTTTTGCGACAGGGTTCGTTCTCATCCGCGCACTTGTGCACGTTTGGAGTCCGGACGGATTATACTGGCAGGCTCTGGTTTGAGCCAGATACTGGTATATGTTTTGGGGTTGCTTTTATATCTTGGTATTCTTGTTTTTCGGAACGAGAATGCAGGTGTGTATGCACAGTTGATTGAGGAGGAGAATGAGGTTTTTCATTAGGGTTTCGGAACGGGTGCGTATGCACAGTTGACAGTCTTCTTTTTCCAAACCCTAATGGATTTATTTATTATCTATTAATAATAATAATTAAATGAGAATTATGTTATGGTTGTTCTTTGTTGACTTGTTGACCTTGGTTGACTTGTTGACCATTGACCACTTTCATGCCTTGAAAGTCTTCCTTGATTCATGCTTACTTTTTATTAAATGAAGCATGGTTGTGGTCATTCCAAACACTACCATCAACTATTCTCATTTTCAATTATTATCATTTAGATAATATTATTCTTTTGCATTATGGTTGCAAGAAGAGAAAATAATAGCTCATTCTATCATTCTCATTCTCTCTCCTCTCTTCATCTTCTTCTTCCTCTAGTAAAGAGAAACCTTCTCATGAGTTGAGAATCCTTCTCTTTAAAAAGAAAAGCAAACCCTAGTCACTCTCTACTCACCCTAGGATCAAAGGATTAGCAAGCCGGAGATTCTAGTTCACTCCAAGTCCGAGAAAGAGCCCAAGGTTGAACCCTCGAGGTGGATCCATCTTCGACGGAAGAAGGCGACAAAAGAGAACCATCAACCTCTACAAGATTTCAAGAAGAAGGAGTTCAAGTTTAGGTATAACCCTCATCCGAGTAGCTAACTCCTTTTAGCGTAATTGCTAGTTTAGTTTAGACACGATCCCGACCTTGTTTAGTCCATGTTGCCTCTTGTACTAAAAATTTGATTTTTATACCGTTTCCGCCTCCCCGTAAGAACCGGGGGTCGCAATATGGACTTACAGTGGTATCAGAGCCTAACTAAACTTAAACTAGCTTGGTAGTGAAGTGTAACGAAGTTCGGAAACAAAAAATCACAAAACCGGAGAAATCACAAAACCTGAGTTTCTGTTGAAAATTTTTTGGCTCAAAATGAAAACATTTATACATGTAAATTCGGCTCAGGCTTTTCTGTGAACACCCAAGAAAAACGATACAGTAACTCGTCTAAGGCGCCGCGCTTCCGCCGCGTAAGGTAAGCATCCGCCGCGGAACCGCCGCGACTTGTCGTCTTCTGTGCATCGTTTTTCGTGCAGTGTGTGTCTGTGTTGGTTTTGGGATTTTTAAAATATATTATATGTGCCCAGATTTTCCTGAAAAGAAATTTCCTTTTGGGGTCCTATAATTCCGTATTTTTTTTCCGAACTTCACTACACTTTGACTATGATGGTTATATCTGTGATGTTTGCTTGTATTGAACGTCGGCTAATCGCTATAAGACGATTAGTCGGGGTTATACAAGATCTGTAATGTGCTGGAATGTGTATATAAATATGTTGGATTGTCGCGGGTGAATAGCCGGGGGTTGTGAGACGAGAGTTTTCTTTTCTTGCAATTCATTGTAAATGTAAATTGATGTAATTATATTATTTGTTTGGCCGCACAACCGGGTCGGGGTTGTAGCCGTCATTGTATAATTCTTTTTACTGTTTTTGCTCCTAGGATAGACCCATGGAGGGGTGCACAAACTACCGAGGACTTGGCGGGTAGTTTGCCGCACCCGTAGGGGTCTTGGGTGGGGATTTGGCTATTCACCGCGACCGTGTTATCTGTTTTTTGTTACAGGCTCGTACAAATTACAGATTGCTAGTATATCCAATGTATTTATCTGTGATCTGAAATGTCTATCATTGCTTTCTATTTAGGCGTTGCTTATGTTTTACAGACGCGCTAGCCCAGCCCCCGCTCTGTCGTTAGTTAAGTAACCTAACGGGTAATGACGGGGCCCCGTGGCGAATGCGAATGGCATAAGCGTACGTCATATTTTGGTTGTTTTCTGCAATGGTAGGATTAAATGATGGGACGCATTAAAAGTACTAATGCAAGAATATCACGCATTAAAAGAACTAATGCAAGATAATAAACCAAGTTTAAGTCGATGGAACACTTTCGAAAAACCACTCGGTTCTTTTCAAAACTAACTTTTAAATGCGGAGATTGAGCCACTCCTTCTAAAAGCTATCTCGTTCCATCGATTAAATCAAGTTCACTACGTTCACGGTTTCGCCAAAACCATTCGTAGCCCTCCGTCGCTTCGCATGAATAGGCAATAGTATTCAAGCTATGTATTTTGGCCAAAGTCAAGGCATAGTGATTGGTAGCTATTGGGTGTTCATGTGTAGCATAGATAGATGCGTTGGTTTGGGACAGTCGTGCTGCCATTTTGGCCAAAGTCAAGGGTAGATACGGATGGATCCAAATTAACCTGGATAGTGACGGGCAGAACTTGACATGTGACTTATGATATTTTGGCCAAAGTCAAGGTCATAAGAGCATGGGGCAAAAATCCACATCGGGAGTTTCATAAGTACTGAAACTTGCTAGATTTGCATACCATTTGGAGTGTGGTGATTCTGGTAGGATTCCTTCAGTTTCGTCGCGCGATGATATTTGGATCCCGATCCTACTGTGAGTATATGCTACTCCTCGGGAAATTTCTCACTTAACGATCAATGCTATAAACCTAGTAGGTGCCTAGAAAGGTGTTAGCGGGGTTACGCCCCCAGGGAAAAGAGGTTCTTTAATTAAGGAACTTCGCGAAAGCGTTGGAAAACCTCCCTCGAAGTACCGACACCGGCCTGGCTGAACGGTTAAGCAAGTATTGTACGGTGGGATTGATCCTGACTAATTCTTCCTTTATGGTTTGAGGAGGGATTCGAGAAACAGTGGGAGCCATCCTGTTTAGACAAACTAAAAACCACTCTAAACTTGCAAGAGCATCATGCTGAGTGTTTCTTCTTCTCTCTCCTAATTGCAGCGACCAATCAACATGACTGGACTTAAGTTACTCCTAGATAAAAACAAGCTGACAGGGCCAAACTACAAAGATTGGCTCAGGAATGTCAAGATAGCAATCACTTATGACAAGCTGGGGTATCTTCTTACCACCAAAGCTCCCCCTGTCCCTGGTCCAACTTCCAGCGTCGCGGATAAGGAAATCCGCAAGACTTGGGAGATTGATAGCGCGAAGGCCAAGTGCCTCCTGCTTGCCTCGATGGACAACGAACATCAGAGGAGGCATGAGAATATGGACATGGAGTCCATATTGCTCCATACAAAAGAACTGTATGGAGAGCAATCACGTATCGCAAGATACGAAGCGTCGAAAAAGTTGTTTTCGACAAAGATGGCCGTCGGATCATCGGTAGCCGAGCACGTGCTAAAGATGATCGGCTACATTGAGGAGCTCGCTGACCTAGGGATCACATTAGAGAGTGAGCTATATACGGATATAGTTCTCCAGTCCCTTCCTTCCACTTACGCCCAGTTTATACTGAACTTCAACCTACAAGAAAAAGAGGTTGAACTATCAGAGCTCCTCAACATGCTGAGGAGCGCAGAGGGCACCCTACAGAAAAGTAGGGATACATCCACTTTGTTTGTAGGAGGATCATCTTCTTCTAGGTCCAAGGCGAAAGCCAAGGGAAAGAGGAAGAAGGCCCCCGCCAAACCAAGGGGCGGTGTTAGTAAAGTGGATACGAAGGGAAAAGGGAAAGCAACAAAGATAGCGGGGAAGCTTGTGGATAAGGAAGAATGCTTCTTTTGTCATAAGAAAGGACACTGGAAGAATGATTGCAGGGCCTGGAAGGCCAGAACACAGGAATTGAAGCAGGTTGCAGCTTCAGCTTCAGGTGTGTATGTTATTGAAAACTGTCTTTCAATAAACTCTACTTCCTGGGTATTGGATACCGGATCAGGATCTCATATCTGTAATTCTTTGCAGGCGTTGAGAAACCGTAGGGATTTGAAGGCAGGTGACATGACCCTCAGAGTTGCGAACGGAGCTAGCATGGATGCTAAAGCCGTGGGGGACTATCACCTGGGAATGTCAGATGGACATGTTTTGGTTTTGCGTAATTGCTTTTTTGTACCCAACGCAACTTGTAATATCATTTCTGTATCTTTAGTTTCTAAAGAAGGTTATGAATTTGCGTTTGTAAGTAATGTTGTAAACATTCACCTTAATCGAGTATTGATTGGGTCAGGTACTCTGAGTAATGGTATATACGTGTTAAACCAACCACAGATTTTCAATGTCCAGAATACACACAAAAGAAAGTCTCCAGAAATAAATCAGACTTTCTTATGGCATTGTAGATTGGGTCACATCAATGAGAGAAGGTTGACTAAGTTGCATACAGAAGGATATTTGAATGCGTTCGAATATCAATCATATGCCACTTGTCAATCTTGTCTCAAAGGAAAGATGACAAAGACTCCGTTTACTGGACATGGAGTAAGAGCGAGCGAGCTCTTGGGACTCGTACACAGTGACGTGTGCGGTCCAATGTCTACACATGCCCGAAGCGGACATTCTTACTTCATTACTTTTACGGATGACTTCTCAAGGTACGGTTATGTCTTCTTAATGAAACATAAGTCCGAGGCCTTTGGAAAATTCCAGGAGTATAAGAATGAAGTAGAGAAACAGACCGGCAAAAGTATTAAGATTCTAAGATCGGATCGAGGTGGAGAATACTTAAGTGCCGAATTCCTGGACTATTTAAAAGAGAACGGAATTCTCTCTCAGCTTACTCCTCCATACACCCCGCAACATAACGGTGTATCGGAGAGACGGAACCGCACCCTATTGGATATGGTGCGGTCCATGATGAGTAACGCTGAGTTACCGCGATCATTCTGGGGGTATGCACTAGAATCAGCCGCATACCTTTTGAACCGAGTTCCCACTAAGACTGTGCCTACCACGCCATTTGAGATGTGGTGTGGGAAGAGACCCCATCTTAATCACATTAAGATATGGGGAAGTCCAGCTTTTGTCAAAAAGCAGCATGCGGACAAGCTCGAGGCACGCTCAGTACTGTGCAAGTTTGTGGGATATCCAAAGAATTCCAAGGGATATTTCTTCTACTGTGAAGAGGAACAAAAAGTTCTTGTTTCTCGTCATGCCCACTTTCTAGAACACCAGTTCATAGAAAAAGAAATAAGTGGGAGCGCAGTAGAGCTGGAAGAAATTCCAGAACCACAGACTGTTACTGAAAGTTTGGTGGAACCAGAAGGTTCAACAGAACAGGACATTCCTACGCCGCTCCGCAGGAGTAGTAGGCAGTCTCATCCGCCCGAGAGATACTACGGTTTTCTCATAGACGGGGATCGAGAGGATTGCATCATAGATTATGATGAGCCTACTAGCTTCCAGCAGGCCGTTCAGAGCGTTGACTCAGTGAAATGGCTGGATGCAATGCGGACCGAAATGGAGTCCATGTACACCAACAAGGTATGGACGTTGGACATTGCTCCAGACGGGGTAAAACCCGTAGGATGCAAGTGGATCTTCAAAAGGAAGATTGGTGTAGATGGACAGGTTGAGACCTATAAAGCTAGGCTGGTAGCAAAGGGTTTTCGTCAAAGACCTGGCTTGGACTACGACGAAACCTTTTCTCCAGTAGCCATGCTGAAATCCATTCGGATCCTTCTTGCCATTGCTGCCTTCCACGATTATGAGATCTGGCAAATGGACGTAAAGACAGCTTTTCTAAATGGAAATTTAGAGGAGTGTGTCTATATGGATCAGCCAGAGGGTTTCATTCAGAGTGGGAGCAGCGGAAAGGTGTGCAAGTTGCTTAAGTCCATTTATGGACTAAAGCAGGCATCGCGGAGTTGGAACATCTGTTTTGATGAGACAGTCAAAGAATTTGGCTTTATCAAAAATCCAGATGAACCATGCATCTATAGTAGATTTGTAGCGAGAACTGTAGTATTCCTCGTTTTATACGTGGATGACATTCTCTTAATAGGAAATGACATTCCTATGCTACAATCTGTCAAGGGATTCTTGTCACAAAGGTTCTCCATGAAAGACCTGGGTGATGCCTCATACATCCTGGGGATCCGGATCCATCGTGATAGATCCAAGAGGATATTGGGACTTTCTCAGTCCAGGTACATCGACACCATAGTGAAAAGATTCAGTATGGAAGATTCCAAGCGCGGTAACCTACCGGCTTGTCACGGGATCACCCTCTCTAAAGAGATGTCTCCCAAGACTGATTTGGAGAGGGATCGCATGTCTATTATACCCTACGCTTCTGCGGTAGGCTCTATAATGTATGCGATGTTGTTTACCAGACCGGATGTAGCTTATGCACTGAGTGTAGTAAGCCGGTATCAGTCAAACCCTGGGGAGAAACATTGGATAGCAGTAAAGAACATTCTCAAGTACCTGAGAAGGACTAAGGAGATGTTCTTGGTGTATGGCGCAAAAGACCTCCAGATCGAGGCCTTTGCTGACTCCAGCTTCCAGAGTGACAAGGATGATTCCAAGTCCATGTCGGGTTTTGTCTTCACCCTCAATGGAGGGGCGGTGTGTTGGAAGAGTTCCAAACAGGAAACCGTTGCAGACTCGACGATGGAAGCGGAATACATCGCTGCATCTGATGCCGCAAAAGAAGCTGTCTGGATGAGGAAGTTCTTGAAAGAACTTCAGGTGGTTCCGTCCATTGTTGACCCAATACCTCTGTATTGCGACAACAACGGGGCTATAGCTTTAGCGAAGGAACCCAGGTCCCATCAGAGATCCAGGCACATCTTGAGGCGGTATCACCTGATCAGGGAGATCGTGGATCGCAAGGAGATCGAGGTTCGGAGGGTTGCTTCAGAAGAGAACACTGCAGATCCATTCACCAAGGCCCTACCCCAGACTCAGTTCGAGCGGCTGATCGAGATGATAGGTCTTCGATACGCCAGTACATGGCCTTAGTGCAAGTGGGAGATTGTTAGTGTATATGCCCTAGAGGCCATTACTGTATCATACTAGTTTGTATATTACTTAATGGATGCTTGGGATATTCACCTTGTATATACAATCTTGCTCAAAATAGTAGTATGCTACTTGGTTTGTTTCTACTTCAATGTGTACTTGTGTTTATTTCAGTATATCACTTATACGCATTAGTGGAGCCCTTAGGATCTTTGCTTGATTACCAGCGTTGTGATGGCAGTCACACTAGTGGGGGCTGGGTAATCTATAAGCACATCCTTATACAGGTCCCTAGTCGCAGGACTATCGAGACAGGGCATCGATACTCCGGAGTAGACTAGCGTATGCGCTTCTCATCCCAGTGTGGGAGATGTTCTGTCCCACAGCCATCAGTACGTCGTACTGGAGATAGTATACGGGTGCTCGTTGGGTTACGAGTACACTGGACAGGACTCGTCGGGAACTGACAGGTTGGTATTATACCTATCGTCAGTTATCAGTTCCCAGGTGACATGAGTACAGCTTAGTCCGCTGACTTGACACTGGCACTTCGCCTCAAGTGTGTTCCCACTGCACTTTGATCACTACCCTACCACGACTCAAAGGAGTCGTGCAAACGGGTGGTGGTTGGGTGCAGTCCCGAAGCACTTGGAGGCAGTGACGGTTAGACAGGATTCGTCTCTCCCGGTATTGGGGGTTGACATCGCGCTGTGTCTAGGAGAGCCATTACACGAGTAGTCCCTGGCCAGGGCAAACGAGATATACTGGTAGGTTTCCAGTGTTATCTCAGGGTGTTTTGGGCTTCGCTCCGGCACGACTTGTACCGCTATTGGGGGACTGACGTTTACCACCCCCTAGGCCCGCCATGCGATGTATCAGACGAACAGACCGGACTGTACGGAGACTGTCACATTCAGACTCAGTAGGAGTTCAGATGGGGTTTCACCTCGTCAGCCTTCTTGTCGACATCTACCTGGGGATCGTTATGCACAGCTAGTGCCGCTTGCGGTCTGTGGTTAAACCCACTGCCAGCGTAGTGTCGAGTCTTTAGAGTCCCACACAGAGGGTATTCGCCTCTGGGCAAAACAGAGTAGAGGTCGCATGGTTTTGCGACAGGGTTCGTTCTCATCCGCGCACTTGTGCACGTTTGGAGTCCGGACGGATTATACTGGCAGGCTCTGGTTTGAGCCAGATACTGGTATATGTTTTGGGGTTGCTTTTATATCTTGGTATTCTTGTTTTTCGGAACGAGAATGCAGGTGTGTATGCACAGTTGATTGAGGAGGAGAATGAGGTTTTTCATTAGGGTTTCGGAACGGGTGCGTATGCACAGTTGACAGTCTTCTTTTTCCAAACCCTAATGGATTTATTTATTATCTATTAATAATAATAATTAAATGAGAATTATGTTATGGTTGTTCTTTGTTGACTTGTTGACCTTGGTTGACTTGTTGACCATTGACCACTTTCATGCCTTGAAAGTCTTCCTTGATTCATGCTTACTTTTTATTAAATGAAGCATGGTTGTGGTCATTCCAAACACTACCATCAACTATTCTCATTTTCAATTATTATCATTTAGATAATATTATTCTTTTGCATTATGGTTGCAAGAAGAGAAAATAATAGCTCATTCTATCATTCTCATTCTCTCTCCTCTCTTCATCTTCTTCTTCCTCTAGTAAAGAGAAACCTTCTCATGAGTTGAGAATCCTTCTCTTTAAAAAGAAAAGCAAACCCTAGTCACTCTCTACTCACCCTAGGATCAAAGGATTAGCAAGCCGGAGATTCTAGTTCACTCCAAGTCCGAGAAAGAGCCCAAGGTTGAACCCTCGAGGTGGATCCATCTTCGACGGAAGAAGGCGACAAAAGAGAACCATCAACCTCTACAAGATTTCAAGAAGAAGGAGTTCAAGTTTAGGTATAACCCTCATCCGAGTAGCTAACTCCTTTTAGCGTAATTGCTAGTTTAGTTTAGACACGATCCCGACCTTGTTTAGTCCATGTTGCCTCTTGTACTAAAAATTTGATTTTTATACCGTTTCCGCCTCCCCGTAAGAACCGGGGGTCGCAATATGGACTTACAATACATACATATATAATACCCCATTTGCCATGTACATAGTGTTACTGCGTGTTAGAGTCAGTGGACATTGCATTATCGTGCGTGGTTGATGTTAGTTTAGAAGTGACGAGTATACCAATGGGAAGTGAATATTCGTGACAGTGATTGATACAGTGAGCAGTGATAAAACCGTGCCATTGGTATACTTGTACACGACTGAATGAAGATCACAAATAGTGTACACCTGGGAATAAAGGGGAAATCGAAGTGGAAAGAGAATCGTATTTAGCGGGACCGTGTTTTAGAGGATGATCATTCGAGCAGTGATATATATATTAAGTAGGATCTAGCGATCCGGCTGACAGGGTTATGTCCCGAGCATGTGGGCCGTTGTCTCGGGTATGTACGAGACTCCTGTTAAACATGATCCTCCTTCCACTATGCGATTTCAAACATGACCTAGAGACCGATAGGGACACATAACATATTCCGCATCATATAATGACATAGTGATTACTTGCATTGTTCTTACACTAGTATTACCTCATTTTACCTGTTTCATCTTATTATAATAATATTGTTATTGTGTCGCTCTGACGACCTGAGTATGCATGCTCAGATCCCGTGGAAGGACCAGCACAGGAGACGGATCTACCCTTCGAGTTCATGGAGATATAGTCTGGTGTACTTTCTTCATTTACTGCTTTCCATAAAAGTGATCGTGAGATTGAACTTGGTTAGTAATTGTTCTTGTTATCTGTAATTTGTGAACAATGGATTAATAATGTTATAAAATAGTGATGTGATTCCTTTACTACTGTGCTTTATCTACTGATTACCATGTAATGCTAGAAGCCGAAGTGTGACTACGGCGGGATGTTTCCCTGACCGTAGGAGCATGGCTGGCCTAGTCATCCCTCGTTTTCCGTATTTTGGGAAGCGGGGCGTGACACCCGGGTGGATCGTCTTCGACTCAAGAAGGCCGTGGAGGTGACCAAAGTCCGGATCAACCCTCGGAGCATGGATCGACGAACGGGACAGCGGAATGAAGACCAGAAGGACCGGTATCGTGAGGTATAATTTCTATGGCATAGTAGTTAACACCTCTTATGGTTTGCTAGTTTTTAGTTTAGCAAAGATCCGGCTTTTACGGTCCATGTTACCAAGTCAAGAAAAAAAAAATTGTTTTACCGTTTCCGCAACCCCGAAAGTACCGGGAGAGGTAACGTGGACCCAACACTTTCTGGGGTTATGCACTAGAATCAGCTGCATATATTTTGAACAGGGTTCCTACCAAGACTGTGCCTACCACACCATATCAGATGTGGAGTGGGAAGAAACCCTATCTTCTGTATCTGAAGATATGGGGATGTCCAGCTTTTGTTAAAAAGCAGCATGCGGATAAACTCGAGGCACGCTCAGTACAGTGTAAGTTTGTAGGATATCCAAAGAACTCCAAGGGGTACTTTTTCTATTACGCAGAGGAACAAAAAGTTTTTGTTTCTCGTAATGCCCATTTTCTAGAACAGTAGTTTTTAGAAAAGGAAACAAGTAGGAGCGCAATAGAACTGGAAGAAATTCCAGAACCACAAGCTACTACTGAAAGCTTGGTAGAACCAGAATTTCCAGAAGAATAGGACATTCCCTCACCCCTCCGTAGGAGTAGTAGGCCATCTCATCCGCCTGAGAGATACTACGGTTTTCTCATAGATGGGGATAAAGAGGATTGAGTCATTGATAATGATGAACCTACTAGCTTCCAGCAGGACATCCAGAGTGGTTTTCTCATAGACGGGGATAGAGAGGATTGCCGCTCCTTCTTTTACCCTTTGTGTTTCTCAGAACACCCCGTATTACTACGAACATCCACTTCCATTGGATAGATCCATCCTATAGTTATATACGAACTCGAAGGTACTACTTCGAGGATAGATCCAAGTTCAGGAGAAATAGAATTGGTTTATTCAGTTGTCTTTCATTATCACCTTCTCTCAGGTTTCGAGAGCTCGTAGGATAAGGAGAGTACACCTATTACGCTTATTGGATAGTCTTATTCCAAACCATAGGTAGGTGCCGAAAGGTAGGGAATGAAGAAAACCATTTATCCTAAGTAGGGTGTACAGAAGGTAATAACTAAAGACAAAATAAAGGGATTAGAAAGAGGGCAAATTAAATTGCGACTGTTACCATTCACGATCAAACCGCGTACTTCATCGCCACTCCTATTTTCACCTTTGCTTTTTCCCCAGTTCGAGAGAAATAGAATAAGGTATTATTCAGTTGTCTTTTATCATCACCTTCTCTCAAGTTGTGAGTACTCCTTGGTTTAGGAGGGTACACCTATTATGCTTACTGAATAGTCTTCTTCCAAACCATAGGCTGGTGTCGAACGGTAAGAAAGGAAGAAAACCATTTAGCCTAACGATGGTGTACAGAAGAAAATGAATAAAGACAGATAAAGGGATTTGGAGAGATGGCAAAGAGATATACGGTTATAGTCATGAATTGAATTATGAAAGAGGCATTACTAAGAATACCAGAATAACCCTACGAAACATTTTCATGTTTCAGTGCATTGTTAATGGAAAATTGATTTCCTGATTAGATACTTACTCCAGGGTATATATTTACCAGGTATGATTCTCATATCTGTATGGTTTTACAGTTGATGAGTGGGAGTAAGTCATTGGGAATTAGATGATTATCCTCATTATATCGGAATTCGTTGTAATTGGTGATATTTGAGGAAATCGCCTGGGTACAATTTTCAACCTACAACGCACAGGTTTTGAGTTATTCAACTCAGAGGACTTATACAGAGTATAGTATGTTGTCCAGTGTCCATCAGGACAAAGGGGCTGGTCCTCGTACTATGTTCTATTTACTTATGACTTCTCTAGTTTTTAGACAAGTGTTTCGTAGAAATACAAGGTCTAAGTTATGAGAAGTTGTTGGTATAGGAATAAAGTAGAGAACCGGATGTCACAAGTATCGGGATTCTTCAAAGAGATCGAAAATGTAGATTCTTGTGATTGGTATTCAAGTAATGATTTTTGAGAAACTTGTTTCTCTTTCAGGTTACTCATAATTGGATGGATTCTTAAGTAGAGTAATGCTGATTAGCCTTTCTCCATTGAGTTGATATGCACTGGAGATAGTTGCATGAATAGAATCTGGTTCCAATTAAATAATTGGATATAGAATGGTTAATATCTTAACGCTGTTAAGGTACGGGGAGTTGTCCAGCTTATGCTTAAAACCAGACACTGGATAACTCAAGGCACATTTCTGTAATGGCAGTTTGTGGGTTAACCCTGGCTTTGACGAGGGTTGATTTTCTACCACAGTTTTAGTAAAATGGATTTTTTCAGAAAACAGTAGTGGGAGTATGGTAGAACTGGAAGTGATTCCAGAACCGCAAACGATTACGGAAAATTTGATAAGACCTTTATATTCAATCAGGTTTGACATTCCAATAGCCACTCCGCAGATATGGTGGGTAACCTCAGACAACCGAGAGATACTCCGGTAGCCTCAAGGACAGTGACAGGGAGGTTCTTGTTTACCAAGACATGACACTACTATTGTTCCAGACTATGAGACCCGGTAGGAGGATATGTATAGCGTCGTTCTAAACTAGTTTTAGAAGTACATGTATATATTATTTTGTTAGAGGGTTGTTGTGGTCAGTGGGAGCAGCGGAAGCATAGTGGACAAGTAGATTATGTCTATTTATAGGCTTGAGCAGATATAGCGGAGATAAGATCATCTACTTTTGATGTAACAGTCATGGCTTTGACTTCATCAGAATAGGGGATGGATCTATTAAGAACGTAGTAGGGTGTGATGTCCTGGTATTTGGATGACATACACAGAGTAGGAAGTAAAATTCCTATACTACGATCGGTTGCATTGTGGTCGTCACACAGTTGTTTCTCCATACAGGATATGAATATAATATCTGACATTCTGGTTACTAGATTTATGGTTTTAGATCTAGATTTGGGTAGTTTCCCAATATGGGTACTTTGACTGCATTCTAATAGTATTTTAGAATAGATGACTCCTGGCATGGTGGTGTACCTGCAGATGAAGGAGTCACCCTCTCTAAAGGTGTCTTACAGACTAAAGTGGAGAGGGAAGTGTATGATTGGCAGATCACTTGCTTAGGCAATTGAGTCAATCATGAGATATCAAGTACCACACCAGTTGTTGTTTTTAAACTAGATGTGATAAGTTTATATTAATCCAATCCTGGAGAAACATTAGGAAGCAGTTTTAGAACATAAGTGAATGTTCTACGGATTTGATGACAGCAGCCTCCTTCGGGAGACGGTTATCATTCCAGGCTTCCAAGGGGACATGGATGACAGAGTGATTGTCAGAGTTATAGTTTTCCCTATGACGAGAGACAGTATTTTGGACAGGTGGTCGAAGAGGATACTGTGGGAAGCATGGTGCTGGATACTGATTAGGTTCAGTTATCGATACAGTCTAAAGGAGTTTGGATATGGAGTTCATTTATGAACTAGGTCCCATCAGATATCCAGACATATTCTAAGATAGGTATAACTCGATTCGGGAGATGGCTTTCTCCGCGAACTTGAGATTAAGAGAGATATAAAAAGAAACATCATGGCGGATCCACTCACTGAGGCTAGGCTTTGTGAAACTAATTAGTAGAGAAGTTGGATGTTCGGTATCACACGAGCTGTGAGTATGCGACGTCGCAATAATTAGCCTTAAGTGCAAGTGGGAGATTGTTGGATATAGTGCCCTCAAAGTCAATTATTGGATCGCAGGTACGTGATTGCCATGATTGAGGGAGGACCTATACCGATATAAAAGTCTTACTCGAGATGATAGTATGCTATCTGGTTTTTCTTTATCATCGTTTACATGCTTTAGTTCTCTATTGAATGTTGATAGAGCCCATAGGATTCTTGCTTGACTGCCAGCAATATGATGGCGATCAAATACGTGGGAGCTGGGGTCTGTAAGCACATTCTTAAAATGTCCCTAGTCGTAGGTGTTTCGAGACAGGGCATCGATACTCCAGAGTAGACTAGTGTATACAGTCGAGACCCCGACGAGGGGCGACGGCTGGCCTCATAAGCCATTGATGTCAGTTGGTTCACCTAAGATGTATACAGGTGCTCATTGCGTTATGAGTTCACAGGACAGGACTCGCCGGGAACATTCTAGCTGGTATTATATATATCGTCAGATAGCAGTTCCCTGGTGACATGTGTGCAGGTTAGTTTGTCGACCTGAGATCGTCATTTGTCTCGTGTGAGTTCCCACTGTGCTTTGATTACTACCCTACCACTCTCAAAGGAGACGTGCAAACAGGTTTTAGTTGGGTACAGTCTCGAGCCACATAGAGGCAGTGAGCGGATCTTCGGGGATTCGTCTCTCCCGGTAATGGGGGTTGATGTTGCACAGTGCACGGGTGGCCATCACTAGAAATCCTCGGCCGAGGGAGTGGAGAATTACTGATTTGGATCAGTAGTTTCTCTGGAGGTGATGGGCTTCGTGCCGACACGAGTTATCGCATTATTAGGGGTCTGACTTTATCCACCCCCTAGACTCAGTATGCGATACTCTTAGATGAATGGACCGGACTGTACGGATATTGTCATTGTCAGGCTCAGTAAGGTTTCTGGATGAGTTCGCTCGTCAGCTTCCCTTCCAATCAATACATAGGCAAACATTACGTAGAACTTGTTCCTCTGACGTGCTAGTGGTTATACCCAGTGCCAGTGTGTTGATGAGTCATTAGAGTCCCCCACAGACCGTTTCCCAAGTTCGGGCGAAACGTTGTAGAGGGCGTATGGTTTTATGGCAGGGTTCGGAAAATGCGCGTGCGTTTAGCCACATGTCATATTTCGGGCAGATAATACAGGTGGGCCTTGGTTTAAGCCGGATCCGAGTATTATACTATGTAGATATAATATCTTTGTCTCAGTTGCATTTGTATTCGGTCGTAATACAAATGCGGGTATGTTTATACGGTTACGGGGTTATCCTGAAATTCGTTTCGGGATCGCTTTTGGAATTTGCCAGTTTCCAGTTTTCTATCACCCGTATTTAACATTCGGTAAAATACGGATTTATCTTTTCTGGATGGGTGTGGAAGGTTCAAGAAGTTTCTAGAAGAGGTGACTAGGTTAGAGTGGTGTTATTGTTTCATTGGTTGCATTTAATGAAAGGATGACTAGGTTTATGATTCATTGTTTGCCATTAATGATTTTGCAAGGTGTCTTGTGACTCATTTCTCTTCATTAATCTTATGGTCACTCTCCCCTCTCCTACACTCACCCCCTCTTGATAAATGGCCGGCCACTTCTTTTAGTGGGCTATGGTTGTATTTTGGAAAAAGATTATGATAGATTTGGTGTATGGAAATTTCATAGTTCCTTTCATTTCCATCAAAGTTTCAAAAGGCAACTTTATTAACCGTTCGTCCATATCTTTGGACGTAACGAGGCAAAGTGTTCTACTCATTCTCTACATCAATATTGGTGATCTCTTTTAGAAAACTTGATGATCGAGTTGCCTCGATTCAGAGGCAGGAGCCCATTTAAAGATCCGACGACGTGGTGCCACCTGGGCGAGAGGACTGGAGATTCAGGAAATCGGAGCAGCCGCAACAAAACGTGGGATGATGGTTGAAGACCGAAGGACTCGGATCGTTCGTTATAACATTTCTACCCACTTTGTAGTTTATTAGTTTAGCTTTAATGGCAGATCCGGGTTATAGTACGCGATTGCGCCAGTCAAAAAATTTTTGTTCCGCATTTGGCGTCTGTTAGACGGCCGGGGCGCTACCGTGGACTTACAATAATTAATTGGAAAACTAAAATTTGAATAATTTAACTAAAACTTGCAATTTGGTAACTTGAGGGGTTCTTTTTGCATGGAATCTTTTTGTATACTCTCTCACACACACTCACGTCCACATGTGGCCGGCCCCACCACCACCAAAAGCAGCCGACTCACTTTCCCCCACCTTTTTGTCTTCTTTCATGTGATGAAATGGTTTAAAAACGGGTTTAATATATAGTTTTATGGGTGGGGGTATTATGGTAATTTTGGGGGGCTTTCACTTAGAATTTTTTACACCATCCCCTCACTTTTCCCCATCCCTCTTCCATGGCCGAAAATCCCTGCATCAACAGCCCCCATTCCCCCCCCAAATTTCCATCTCTTTTGCTCCAAAAATTCACCTCAAATCCATAAAAAAAATCCACAAATCCTTTACAAATTCAACACAAATCCCTATTCTACCTCCGCTCACACCCAAACTAGTTTGAATCAAGGAGAAAGATGGTGTCTTTGGAGGCTTGAGAGCCTAGGGTTTCAAACTTGGGAGGTAAAACTCTAATCTAATGGTTAAATTGTTGCTTGCATATGCTAAATTAGTTATTTAAAGTGTGAAATTTTTTGTTGTTACTAGTTATTAAAAATCAAGAGAAGGGTTGATGTTAGAAATTGAAAATGAAGCATTTCATATGGGTTAATTTGAGTGTTGTAGCTAACTAGTAGTGTGGATTGGGTGATTGTGCGATGTTGTGACCATTTTGTGGCAAATCCGCGATGTTTGCGCAAATTTTCTATTTTCATGCTTACTAGGTATTTGAAATTGAATTAGAATGTGGGATTAAAATTATGGTTAGGGTTTTTATCACCTCATTAGCAATTTAATGAGTAGTTTAACACTTTAGTATATGCAAAACCAAGCTTAATTGTTAAATTATGAATTTTTCTTTAAAAAGTGTTAAAATCGGTTATTTTTGCAAACTAAGAATTTGGAATTAATACAAATTGATGAGATTAAAATATGAAAGTGAATTGTATGACCAAATTATGTTATTTAATGAGCATTTTGGCCATTTGAATCATTAAAATATGTAGATTGGTTAAAACATCAAGTTTTGAAACGAAATGGGAATTTGTGCTAACTAGGTTTTTAGGAAATAAAACAATTTGTTTAATTTTATGGTTTTGATGAATTAAACCCTATTTCTTATATAATTAATGAGTTTTGAAATCACGATTGGTGCGTTTGGGTTTTTCTCGATGGGTTGATGTTTGTACATCGACATCGAGAGTTGGTTTTGCTATTCTTGCATGCGTAGGCGATAGGTTTTGACCTATACGTGATACGCGGGGCGATTTGGTTTTCGTATGCCGTTTCGATTTCGGATTTGATTTTTATGCGATATGATACGTCGTGAAATGTAGGTACCCCCATGTGGACATCGAGACGACAAGCAAGCGCAAGGCGACATCTGTACTGGCGAGCTCAGATCAGGTGAGTAGATTTATATCTACGGGGAGAAGTCGGGTGGATGGCGTATAGCACCGCCAAAAAGTTGTGAGGAATGAGGTGATGTGGTAACGATATACTTTTATATGTTAATAGGAGATATGACCACCGAATAAGAGAAGCCTTAGGAGCTTATGGGTTTAGGGTTAGCGAAAATTTAAGAAATGACTTTAGCGGATTTCTTAGTCACAAAACCTAGAGTAAGGATTTGCATACACGCACACATATACACTTGCATATATCATCTTCTTATGCGTATATAGGAATGTGTATATATGTATATGTGCATGGGTATGGGGCTATGCATATATACATTCATATACACATGCATGAATGTTGAGGATGTTGTATGATATTTGAAGATGAGTCGATGAGGTTGGGCTTGAGGCCATGAGATCGGTGATGTGATATGGTCCGGATTTGAGATACGACATGATATTTTAGCGGGTTCTTTAGGCGTGGTTATTTCATACGCACGCATGCATTTCATGGATGGTATCAGTATTGTACTAGACGTAGATAAGTACCCCGATCATGATATTTGATAACGAGGATACCAGATGATTAATGTGATAGATGTGAAATTTGACCCGTACCCAGATTTGGGAGGCCGTACGACGAATTTACCGTACGAGCTATATATTGACGATAGATCTGCACTCTTGATTCGAGGATGTCATATGATATGTTGTATCGTACATGATATTATTGAGGCGGGATCACCGACTATTATATATATATATATATATATATATATCGACTCAGATGTAGGTTGTTTCCGTACCCCTTTTGATTAGTTGTTAGTTAGACCTGTAGTTTACCTAGTAGATGTCAGACTGGACCCGAGTCATACCTATTTCCATAACTGATGAATCGTGAGAATGTTAAAGACATACCAAGGGATATTACGGATATTTTAAAAGACGTATCTTTTCTTAAAAACACCGTAGTCCTTATTTTCAAACACCACGATTCGTACTATTACAAATGGCAAAACAGTATAACACATGTATTGTAAGGTAGATTCCTTGTTATTACGTTATTATTCATGTTCCGCATATTATTGTTGTATTTAGTATTCATTTTCCATATTTTGTTGTTATCGCCTTATTGCATGCCATTGTGTACGTAGTAATTATAAAACCATGCTGTTAGGACACTAGCACCCTTACCGATGACGCGTATGCTCCACGTACACTCGCTTGCCGGCTCACACACATCTTCATCGGTAATTGCCATGTTACGTACACTTTAGAAAATACCTTTTCATTGACATATCTTGATAACTGATAGTCGCAATATGTTATAGCTTCCATATGCTAGTTTGAATATTGCATTCATTGCATGATATTAGGTGCATTCATATATTCATTGGTTATGCTGTATTATGGAGATTTATGCCCGTATTCACCGTTTATTCGTATCATGATTTTGATGATTTCGGATTTACATGAGATTTCTGGATTTGGGGGAAAACCGCAAGAATTTAATAAAAGCTTAGTATCATCATTTTAAAAATGCAAATTGCGGTTTTCTCATGATGTATGACTCGTCCACCATGAGTTTTCATGATTGCTGTTGGATTTCGAGACCCGATTCGATGAGTTGGATGAACCGTCTCGGGTACATGGTGGGCCCGGTATGGTACCCCGGGGCAAGAAGCTCGAGTTGTATTTGATGAGCCTGGCAGGAAGCACTACCTACCGGTGATATTATTTGTACTCGTGGTTATCCGGAGGATACCGGCCGGAGTTATAAGATGGTTATAGGTTGATCCGTTCTGCCGGAGCCCGCGGGCCGATCCCGTAGATGATACGAATGCCTGAGATATTGATATTGAGATTTGAGATTTGAGATATTGAGATTTGATACTGAGACTTATGTTTAGTGTCGATGCTTGACACTGATTTCTCTGTTGCATTCATTGATGATATGTGGCTGACATACATATAAAAATCTCATGGATTAAACAAAACAGTTGTCTCACTCATGATATACTATGTTTCCATTCGTAATGCATTCATACATCATATATCTGATATGTTGCTATCTGGGGAACGGACACGAGCAGGTAGTATTACACTATACATAGCTGGACCAGGATTTTTATTTGAGGATATTACCTGATATGACCTAGGATAGTGTTATGCATGCGATTTCTGCTCGTAGATGTTTTCTACTCACTAGTTGGCAACTCACCCCCGTTGTGCCACAGTTCCTTGCAGGTTTTGCTGTACAGGTTCTTTGCGGCTTTGCTGGAACACTGTTCATTCCGGATGATTGTTTTGGCAGGTGGGTTCTTTGCATCAGGACCACCATTATTTATTAGTATTTCAGTTGTATCTAGAAACTCCATCAACCAAATGGTATATTTGAGAGAGTTAGAAGACCAGTTTGTTATTCTTTCGACCTTAGAGTCGCGCGTTGTATTATTATGTTTTTCATGTTGTTTTGAGTTTCTTTTGAGTTTTGATCCTCGCCCTTGGCGTTGTATATTATATTGCTTGCGTGGTTGTGACCGTCGATTGACGAAGAGCTAGCTCCCGCTTGGGGATGCATTTTTATTGATTTCGTATATTATTCATGTTGTATCCCGTTTGGGGGCCAGTATTTACAAAGGAGACTCTGCCAAAATTTTCAGAATATACTTCATGTTTTTAAAACGCATAATTCAGATTATGCTATTAAAACGACTTTCTTTAAGTTGGTTTTTCCTTCACTCTACTGCTTCTTTGGTATTGATTTCTGGGTTTTGGCTTACTTAGATTGCGTACGCCTCGAGACGTCCGTAATTTAAGTGCCGGTCATGTTCCGTACTTTTCGGGTCGTGACATGTATTTATATATTTATTTGTCATGCGATAGTGCGGGCCAGTCCGGATTGTTGGAGCCCGGTATTCATTACTTATTTACATACGATTTGAGATTTCGGATTTTCATGAGATTTCTGGATTTGAGAAACCGCAAAGATTTTATAAACTGTTTACCATTTCTAAATATAGAAAATGTTGTTTTCTTGTCATATGATGTGAGATATGTCCACCATGAGTTTTCTCGGCTCTTGAGCGATATCATACACCCGATTCGAGGAGGAAGAGGAACCGTCTGTGGATGCATGGTGGACCCGGTGCGGTACCCCGGGGCAAGATGGTCGTAGATGATGGCGTTGAGCCTGGCAGGGGAGCACTACCGACTGGTTATTTATGACGCGGCGGATATCCGGAGGATACCGACTTAGTCGTGGGATTTGATGATTTGGGCCAGTCCGGATAGCCGGAGCCCAGGGGCCAATCTGGATAGCCGGAGCCCGAGATATTGAGACTTGGGGTATTGAGATATTATGATATGGGCCAGTCCAGATAGCCGGAGCCTGAGATTTCGGATATTGGGATTTATATTTTGTGTCGATGCTTGACACTGATTTTATGTTGATATTCATTGATGATACCTCGATTATATATACATAAATCTCACTAATGAAAGAAAACAGTTTTCTCATTCATGATCTATTCTGTTTTCATTATATTGCATTCATACCTCTTATTTATGATATGTTGCTACCTGGCACAGACACGAGCACTTGATATTACACTTATGTATAGATGTCTAGCCATGCCACCTTATCATGCTTTAGGCTTTTTCATTTTGGTATATATATATTATGATCGTATTGACCTAGGATTGACTCATACATGCTATTTCTGCTCTGTGATGTTTTCTACTCACGAGTTAGCAACTCACCCCCGTTGTGCCACAGTTTCTTGCAGGTTTTGCCGTATAGGTTTCCTTCGCAGTTTTGCTAGCACACTGCTTCTTTCCGGGTGATTGCTTTAGTAGGTGGGTTCACTTGCATCTTGACTACCCATGTATTTATTTATATTCAGTTGTATCTAGTAAATCCATCAACCAGACTTGTATGTTTATTAGACATAGAAGACCAGTTGTATATTCTTTGAACCTTAGAGTCGCGCGCTGTATTATTATGGTTTTCTTGTTGATTTTGGTTTCCTTTTGAGTTTTGATCCCCACCCTTCGGCGTTGTATATTATATTGCTTGCGTTGTTGTGACCGTCAATTGACGAAGAGCTATCTCCCGCTTGGGGATGCCTTTATTCATATTATTCATGTTTGTACCCGTTTGGGGACAGAATTTACAAAGATGACTCTGCCGAAATTTTCGGGAAAATATGATATTGCTTTTAAATGTTTAAACAAGTTTTCCTTCACTTCTTATTTAAAATGGTTTAGATTTCTGGGCTTTTGGCTTACTTGAATTAGATGGGGTCCTATAGACTTCATATGATTCAAGTGCCAGTCACGTTCTTTTTAGGGTCGTGACATAATATTAAATGTAACAATCTATCGAATCAACACTTGACCCGATAACCCGGCTATATCACATATAACCGACCAATGTCACATATCGCGAGAATAGAATATGGTATCACATACGAGCATTAATCTCGGTCCCGCACATATCACATATGTGCTCCTACTTCATTTCACATGAACCAGGAAACCTCTGTATAGGACTCTAAAGACTCGTCAATACGGCGACAATAGGTGATGATCATATCAAACACCCACAAGCTGCAAGCGGTCTGCTAAACGTAACGGCCACCCGGGTATGGAGAAATCAGAAGATTAACAAGCAAGACTGCTCATACTCCTGTGAATCCAATCAGTAACACTACCGTACAGTCCGGTCTCTTCGTCAGATATGTCACATATCGCAGCCTGGGGGTGGTAAAACGTCAGACCCCAATAGCCTCATAAGTTATGCCGATGCAAGGTCCATAACGATTCGAGAAACTACTGATAACTCTTACCAGTAGATCTCAGCAAACCTGGCTAGGGATTTCCTGTTATGGACAATCGAGCATAGCGCAACATCAACCCCTAATACCGGTAAAGACAAATCCCCTCTTATCGCTCATTGCCTCCATGTGACTCGGGACTGTACCCAAAAACCAAATTTTTGCACGATCTCTTCAACGTGGTGTTAGTGTATATGCCCTAGAGGCCATTACTGTATCATACTAGTTTGTATATTACTTAATGGATGCTTGGGATATTCACCCTTGTATATACAATCTTGCTCAAAATAGTAGTATGCTACTTGGTTTGTTTCTACTTCAATGTGTACATGTGTTTATATTTTGTATATCGCCTATACACATTAGTGGAGCCCTTAGGATCTTTGCTTGATTACCAGCGATGTGATGGCCGTCACACTAGTGGGGCTGGGTAATCTATAAGCACATCCTTATGCAGGTCCCTGGTCGCAGGACTATCGAGACAGGGCATCGATACTCCGGAGTAGACCAGCGCATGCGCTTCTCATCCCAGTGTGGGAGACGGTCTGTCCCACAGCCGTCAGTACGTCGTACTTGAGATAGTATGCGGGTGCTCGTTAGGTTGCGGGTACACTGGACTGGACTCGTCGGGAACTGACTAGTAGGTATTATACCTATCGTCAGTTATCAGTTCCCAGGTGACATGAGTACAGCTTAGTCCGCTGACTTGACACTGTCACTCCGCCTCGAGTGTGTTCCCACTGTACTTTGATCACTACCCTACCACGACTCAAAGGAGTCGTGCAAACAGGTAGTGGTTGGGTGCAGTCCCGAAGCACTTGGAGGCAGTGACGGTTAGACAGGATTCGTCTCTCCCGGTATTGGGGGTTGACATCGCGCTGTGTCTAGGAGAACCATTACACGAGTAGTCCCTGGCCAGGGCAAACGAGATATACTGGTAGGTTTCCAGTGTTATCTCAGGGTGTTTTGGGCTTCGCTCCGGCACGACTTGTACCGCTATTGGGGGACTGACGTTTACCGCCCCCTAGGCCCGCCATGCGATGTATCAGACGAACAGACCGGACTGTACGGAGAATGTCACACTCAGGCTCAGTAGGAGTTCAGATGGGTTTCGCCTCGTCGGTCTTCTTGTCGGCATTACCTGGGGACCGTTACGCACAGCTAGTGCCGCTTGCGGTCTGTGGTTAAACCCACTGCCAGCGTAGTGTCGAGTCTTTAGAGTCCCACACAGAAAGCTTTTCGCCTTTAGGCAAAAGAGTAGAGGTCGCATGGTATTGCGACAGGTCGCATGGTTTTGCGACAGGGTTCGGTCACATCCGTGCACTTGTGCACGTACAGTGTCCGGACAGTTTACTCTAGCGGGCTTTGGTTTAAGCCAGATCCTAGTGTACCTTTTGGGATTGGATTTATCCAGTGTGCATTCGTGTTCCTCGGAACGCGGATGCGGGTGTGTATGCACAGTTGACAGGGAGGCAGAGGCAGCGGATTCTCATTAGGGTTGTTGACAGTTGACCGTTGACTATTTGACTTTTTGCTCAACCCAAATGAGAATATGATATGTGATTAACTATTATATTAATTAAGTATTATGGTGATATGGTTGTTGACTTTGTTGACTTGTTGACTTTTGTTGACTTGTTGACTTTGTTGACTTGTTGACTTTTGTTGACTTGTTGACTTTGTTGACCGGTTGACTAGGCTTGACTAGTTGACCATCATGATAACCATAGCCATCATTTCATGGAAAAGACTTTTTCTTGCTTGCTCATTTGTGTAAAATGAGTGCATGAAATGATATGGTTATGGTTGCTTCAAACCATCACATAAGACTTTTTTAGTATGATGAGTTATCATGACTTTGGATTATGAGAGGGTGAAAGACAAAAGAGAGCCTCATTCTTTCTTGCTCATTCTCTCTCTTGTTCTTGAGCTCTCCTTTTGCTCTCACCCTCTTGCTCTTTTTCCCTCTCTTTAATCTATGGTTCTCTTGTCTCATGAGTTGAGAATCAAGAACCATAGATAAAATCCCACACAAAGTATTCTCTACTCATTCTAGTTCACTAGGTTTAGCAAACCAAGTGAACTAGTTTCTTCAAAGAACGAAGAAGGAGCTAAAGGTTGGAGCTTTCAGGTGGATCTATCTTCGGCGTACGGAGACGACGAGAAGAAGCCAATCGGACCACCACCGGAGCTTGAAGACGAAGGAGTTCAAGACAAGCAAGGTATAACCCCCTAACCGAGTAGCTAGAAACTCATAGTTAGGTTGTTAGATAGATGTTTAACCAAGATCCGGGTTATAGGTCCATGTTACCACCTCCGTAAAAATTGTTTTTTACCAAATTCCGCATTCCCGAAAGTACCGGAGAGGTAGCATGGACTTACAGTGGTATCAGAGCCTAGTTAAACTCTATCTAACATGTTAGCAAGTAACTAGAAGATCGATCAACGAAAAAGTCCCGAAACGAACCCCGGAATTTTAAACTTTCTGTCGATTTTAAAAGTGCTGGAAAACCTTTTTGAAATACACCTAAAATCGACTCAGGCTTTTTTAAAGAAACTGCAAAATTTTGGGCCCCTGACTCGATCAAAGCGCCGCGTTTCCGCGGCGGGAGCACGCTCCCGCCGCGGAAACGCGGCCGAGTTGACTCGGTCAGGGGTTTTCTTTTTTGCAGTTTACTCATTGGGGTATTTTGGGATTTTTGGAATATATATTTTCTGCCCAGATTTTCCAGAACGAAAATTTTATTTTGGGGTCCTGAAAATCCGTATTTTTGATCGAACTTCTAAAAGACTTAAGCTAACGGGCTTTTCTGTAATGTGATATTTGTATTGAACGTCTACTAATCGCTATATGTCGATTAGTGGGGGTTATACAAATCTGTGATCTGTAATGTTGCTGGAATGTGTATATGAATATGTTGGATTGTCGCGGGTGAATAGCCGGGGGTTGTGAGACGAGAGTTTTCTTTTCTTTCAACTCATGTAAATTTGTAAATTGATGTAATAATTATTTGTATGGCCGCACAACCGGGTCGGGGTTGTTGCCGTCATTGTATAATTTCTTTTTACTGTTTTTGCTCCTAGGATAGACCCATGGAGGGGGTGCACAAACTACCGGGTATGCCGAAGTGTCGAGTGGCCTACTCATGGAGATGAGGGAGGTTGCTACGCTTCGGATACTTGGCGGGTAGTTTGCCGCACCCGTAGGGGTCTTGGGTGGGGTTTTGGCTATTCACCGCGACCGTGTAATCAGTTTTTGTTACAGGCTCGTGCAAATTACAGATTCCTAGTATATCCAATGTATTCATCTGTGATCTGAAATGTTTATCATTGCAGTATATCTATATATGATATTATTTAGGCGTTGCTTATGTTTTACAGACGCACTAGCCCAGCCCCCCGCTCTGTCGTTAGTTAAGTAACCTAACGGGTAATGACGGGGCCCAGTGGCGAATGCGAATGGCATAAGCGTACGTCATATTTTGGTTGTTTTCTGCAATGGTAGGATTAAATGATGGGACGCATTAAAAGAACTAATGCAAGAATATCACGCATTAAAAGAACTAATGCAAGATAATAAACCAAGTTAAAGTCGTTGGAACACATTCGAAAAACCACTCGGTTCTTTCAAAACAAACTTTCAAAATACGGAGTTTGAGCCACTCCATTTAAAAGCTATCTCGTTCCATCGACCAAATCAAGTTCACTACGTTCACGGTTTTGCCAAAACCATCCGTAGCCCTCCATCATTTCAGTTAAATATTCGGTAGTATTCAAGCTATGTATTTTGACCTCACGCCAAGGCATAGTGATTTGTAGCTGCTGGATATTTATCTGTTGCATAGATAGAATGCGTTGGTTTGAGACAGTCGTACTGCCATTTTGGCCTACGTCAAGGGTATGTACGGGTGGGTTCAAATTAACCTGGATAATGATGGGACGAACTTGACATGTGACTTATGACATTTTGACCTCACGCCAAGGTCATAAGAGCATGGGGCAAAAATCCACATCGGGAGTTTCATAAGTACTGAAACTTGCTAGATTTGCATACCATTTGGAGTATGATGATTCTGGTAGGATTCCTTCAGTTTCGTCACGCAATGATATTTGGATCCCGATCCTACTGTGAGTATATGCTACTCCTCGGGAAATTTCTCACTTAACGATCAATGCTATAAACCTAGTAGGTGCCTAGAAAGGTGTTAGCGGGGCTACGCCCCCAGGGAAAAGAGGTTCTTTAATTAAGGAACTTCGCGAAAGCGTTGGAAAACCTCCCTCGAAGTACCGACACCGGCCTGGCTGAACGGTTAAGCAAGTATTGTACGGTGGGATTGATCCTGACTAATTCTTCCTTTATGGTTTGAGGAGGGATTCGAGAAACAGTGGGAGCCATCCTGTTTAGACAAACTAAAAACCACTCTAAACTTGCAAGAGCATCATGCTGAGTGTTTCTTCTTCTCTCTCCTAATTGCAGCGACCAATCAACATGACTGGACTTAAGTTACTCCTAGATAAAAACAAACTGACAGGGCCAAACTACAAAGATTGGCTCAGGAATGTCAAGATAGCAATCACTTACGACAAGCTGGGGTATCTTCTTACCACCAAAGCTCCCCCTGTCCCTGGTCCAACTTCCAGCGTCGCGGATAAGGAAATCCGCAAGACTTGGGAGATTGATAGCGCGAAGGCCAAATGCCTCCTGCTTGCCTCGATGGACAACGAACATCAGAGGAGGCACGAGAATATGGACATGGAATCCATATTGCTTCATACAAAAGAACTGTATGGAGAGCAATCTCGTATCGCAAGATACGAAGCGTCGAAAAAGTTATTTTCGACAAGAATAGCCGTCGGATCATCAGTAGCCGAGCACGTGCTAAAGATGATCGGCTACATTAAGGAGCTCGCGGACCTAGGGATCACATTGGAGAGTGAGCGATATACGGATATAGTTCTCAGTCCCTTCCTTCCACTTACGCCCAGTTTATACTGAACTTCAACTTACAAGAAAAAGAGGTTGAACTTTCAGAGCTCCTCAACATGCTGAGGAGCGCAGAGGGCACCCTACAGAAAGGTAGGGATACATCCACTTTGTTTGTAGGAGGATCATCTTCTTCTAGGTCCAAGGCGAAAGCCAAGGGAAAGAAGTGTTGGAGATAGTGCCCTCAGAGTCAATTATTAGGTCACAGGTACGTGATTGTAATGATTGAGGGAGGACCTATCCCGGTAGGACAGTCTTACTCGTGATGATGGTATGCTGTCTGGTTTACCTTTATCATCGTGTACTGCTTTAGGTGACATGACACGTCGCTATTACACGTTGATAGAACCCCTAGGATTCTTGCTTGACCACCAGCAGTATGAGGGCGATCATATAAGTGGGAGCTGGGGGTCTATAAGCTTATCCTTAAAAGGTCCCTAGTCGTGGGAGTTTCGAGACTGGGCATCGATACTCCATTAGTAGACTAGTGTATACAGTCGAGACCCCGATGAGGGGGCGGTGGCCGGTCTCACAAGCTACTGGTGTCAGTTGGATCACCTAAGATGTATACAGGTGCTCATTGGGTTATGAGTACACCGGACAGGACTCGCCGGGAACATGCTAGTTGGTCATATACCAGACGTCAGATGGCAGTTCCCTTGTGACATGTGTGCAGGTTAGTTCATCGACCTGGGGATCGTCATTTGTCTCGTGTGAGTTCCCACTGTACTTTGATTACTACCCTACCACGGCTCAAAGGAGTCGTGCAAACAGGTTTTAGTTGGGTACAGTCCCGAGCCACATGGAGCCAGTGAGCGTATCTTCAGGGGTTCGTCTCTCCCGGTATTGGGGGTGAGGTCGTGCTGTGTCTAGGAGAGCCATTACACAAAGCCCTCGGCCGAGGCAAGGAGATTTACTGGTAGGTATTCCAGTAGTATATCTCAGGGTGTTCTGGGCTACACTCCGACACGACTTGTACCGCTTTTGGGGGTCTGACTTTTACCAACCCCCTAGGCCCGCCATGCGATGCTCATAGACGAACGAACCGGACTGCACGGATATTGTCACTGACTGGCTCAGTTGGGTGTCGGGGTGAGCTTCCTCATCGACGTCCCTTTTGGTCAATAGCTGGTGGCCCGTCACGTATTGGCATATACCTCTGATGTGCTAGTGGTTAAATCCACAGCCATAGTATTGACGAGTCTTTAGAGTCCACCACACTTACAGTTACTCAGCTTTCGGGCGAAAGGTTGTAGAGGCCGTATGGAGATAGGGCAAGGTCCGATCAGATACGTGCGGTATTGCACGGATCAGGATCGGACAGTCTGTACTATAGGCCGTATGGTTATATGGCAGGGTTCGATCAGATACGTGCGGTATTGCACGGATCAGGATCGAACAGATATTACTAGCCGGCTTTGGTATAAGCCGGATTCTAGTATAGTACAGTGGAGATTTTGTCTCATTGCATTTGTATTTCGGTCGAAATACAGATGCGGGTGTGTATGCACAGTATCGGGGTTTTTCCGTAATTTATTACGGGACCAGTTTTCTGGAGTTGCCAGTTTGCTTTCCGTTTCGGCCAATTTACATTGTTCCGTTCATTGGCCGAAGTTTGGTGGAGGAGGGTTTATTTGCATTGTTGCAAATAAGCTATTGTGGAGGGGGGGTCTTTGTATATTTGTATCATGATGGTTTTCATGATGGGTGCCATCCTTTGACCTTGCTTGACTTGTATCTTCATGATGGCATGACTTTTTGAGTCATCATGTTTGATGGATGGTTTTTTGGTGTGTTGGTTTTTCTAGTCATCATTTCTACACATCATGACTTGACCTCTCCCTTGTATGATGGTTCCTTCCCCCCTTGCTTTTTCTCTCTCCAATCACACATGAACAAAGGGGGGCCGGCCGACTATTGGTGGGATAAGAAAAATGCTTCATTTGTAGTGTGGAGAAAATATATGATACTCTCATTCTTTTGGATGCTAGTTTTTTCCCTTCACCTCTCTCCAAGTTCTTCTTCCTCCACAAATGGCAACTCCACTACCCAAAAAGAGACACAAGCTCACTACATATTCTACAACGAACCTTGGGCATGTCGAGTAGCCGGCTTCGTGCCCGAGTTGCCTCGGCATTGAGGTGGGAGCCCGTAAACGATGTAGGCAACGTGGTGCACTTCCGGCGACGAGGAGGAGACGGACGGAGATCCCGCGAGGAGATCGGATTGGAGATGAAGACCGGAGGACTTGGATCGTCGGTATATCTCTTTCCCATCTTCTAGTTAGCTTAGACTTGTTAATGGTAACGATCCGGGTGTTTAGTGCGCGGTGGTGCCGGTTTGCTAAGTCCGCAAAATTAAAGTTATTCACCGTTTCCGCATTCCGGCGTCGGATTGACGGCCGGGACGCCGCCGTGCACTTACAGTGGTATCAGAGCCTCGCCATTAACTTAGTCTAGCTTTGTGTAATGTGTTTGCATTTCCGATCGATCAAAAAGTCCAAAAACCCGTATTTTGTCGCATCAGTTTTCTGTTGGAAATTTTTAGTGTCGAAAAATTTTTCAGGTTGTCTCAGAGTGATGCGCAGGGATTTCTAAGACTACTGAAAAAATTTGGTAAAGTGATCCTACCATTCGACCGCGGAAGGGCGGCCTTAGCCCCTCATTGGCCGCGCTTCCGCCGCGGAAATGAGGTTTCACTTCACCAATTTCTTTAAGTGGGCTTGTGGTCTTATTTTAGGGGTTTTGGGATATTAAAATTGGGCTAATTGTTTCTGTGAGTGCTACAGTTTTCTTTGGGGCCCCACTTGTTAATTGTTTGATCAATCGGAAAATTTTAAACACATTTTTCACAGTATTTACATTATATCTGCGACCGTGAATATCACTTGATCGGTAAATCCGGTCTAACTGCTATAGCCTGGTTAGACGGATTTGCGAACGTGACTTTCACGTTGATGTTCTGTTTTTGCTGTGATGTTGTGGATCGGTCGTGGGGGATAGCCTGGATGTAATGCTAGTACAGTTGTGATGGTATTATGTACATTTGATATTGCGGGGCGAGCGTCCGACATGTGGACTGCCGTCACTGCCTGATTGTATTATTATTTTGGGGCACGACCTGGTTGCGGTCGATGTACCCGTTGTATGTATATTTTACTTTCTGTACTAGGATTACCCCGCGGAGGGGTGCACGGATAGCCGGGTTCTAGAGGGCAACAAGCCCGCATCTCATGGCATTGAGACGGAGGGGGCTTCACTCTAGGATTGGCGGGCTATTCGCCGCACTCGTAGGGGGTACAGGTTGACCCAAGAGGGGTGCCCAAGTTACCGGATTCCGTGAAGTGTTGGGTGGTCCATTCACGGCGCTGAAGGGGGCTGCCTCGCTTCAGGTTTTGGCGGGTAACTTGCCGCGCCCGTAGGGGTCTAGGATATCATTGCGCAGGCTATCCACACGACCAGGGGAACGTCGGGTTTCAGTAGTGGCTCTGTGAAACCCGGGGATCCCAGATATCTGTATTGTTTCTGTGATGCTGTACATTTTCTGTGATGTTGCATTTCTTTCACGCCTTGAGCGAAATATAATATATTGGTATATATATTAGTAGATGTTGTATATGTTTTGCATCCGCGCTAGTCCAGTCCCCGCTCTGTCGTTAGTAAGCTAACCTAACGGGTAATGACGGGACCCAGTGGCGAATGCTGATGGCATATACGTACATCAGTATATTTTCGTTCTTTTTGGTGTGATCAATTGATGGGACAGCATTGATTCGGATCAATGCAAGTTTAAAAACAAACCTAATCTGATGTTGTTGGAACACTTTTCAAAAAGCTGTTATTGCAAGGACGTTCACTTTTGTTTTGCATCGTGATATTCAGTTGGAATATCCTGCTCCTCAGTCGACGAGGCAAGGGCCGAGATCCCTTCACCGGGAGTGACCCCTTGGACAGAAGTTTGCGTTAGGGCATTAACTTCACTATAGCCGATCACTTTTGCTTTGCATCGCGGTATTCATTTGGAATATCCTGCACCCATTCTACGGGGAAAGAGCCGAGATCCCTTCACCGGGAGTGACCTCTTTAGCAACGGTTTTCGTCACTATATTTCTAAAAAGCTATCCGTTCCTTCGACGATATCAAGTTCTTTACGTTAAAGGTTTTCGCCAGAAACATTCGTAGCCCTCCGTCGTTTCAGACGGGTAGCACATAGTATTCATGCTATGTTTGTTGACCTTCGTCAAGGCATAGTATATGGTAGCTGCTTGTTACCTTTCTGCTGCATAGATAGATGCGTTGGTTTGGGATAGTCGTATAGCCTTGTTGACCTTCGTCAAGGGCTTGTACGGGTGGATTCAGATTAACCCTGGATAATGACGGGTAGAACTTGACATGTGACTTATGATTTGTTGACCTTCGTCAAGGTCATAAGAGCATGGGGCAGAAATCACATCGGGAGTTTCAAAAGTACTGAAACTTGCCAGATATGCGCATACCTTCTGGAGTGTGATACCGTGAGCGGATTCCGTCACGTTGTCATGCGATGAGAGTTGGATCCCGATTCCCACTGATGAGTTGGTTTACTCCTCGGGTAACCCCGACTAATTCTTCTTTCAGGTTTGGAGGAGAATTTGAGGTACAGTGGGTGGTTTCCTGATTAGAAAAAGTGATAACCATTCTGATCTAGGTTAGAGTGCACGCTGAGTGTTTCTTTTCTCTCTCTCTCTCTGGCAGCGACCATTGACCCGACCCTAGACTATGACTCAGTGACCAAGTTGACCGAACCTACTTAACACTGGCTTTTGGATTGTCAGAGTTGCAAACCTCATTGCCACTCCTACTTTTACCCTTTTCTCCAGGACACCCCGTTTTACTACGAACGTTCACTTCCATTGGACAAAACCATCGTATGGTTAGATACGAACTCGAAAGAATTTATTCGAGGATGGTTTCCGGTTCTGGAGAAAACGGATAGGATTATTCAGTTGTCTTTTCCTTTTACCCTCTCTCAGGTTACGAGTACTCCTTGGTTTAGGGGTAGTACACCTATTACGCAAATTGGATTGTCTTCTTCCAAACCTTAGGCTGGTGCCGACCGGTAGGGAATGAAGAAAACCAATTAGCATAACGATGGTGTGCAGAAGGTATTAAGTTCAGACAAAGCAAGGGATTAGTAAGAGGGCAAAGTAAATTGCAACAGATATTCACGACCAAACCAAATATTTCGTTACCACTCCCACATCACCTTTGTATTTCTCCAGGACACTCCGTATCACTACGAAGATCCACAGTTTATTTGGATACTCCATCGTATGGTTATATACGAACTCGAATGGAACTTGTTCCAGTTCGGGGATGGATTCTGGTTCAGGAGAAATAGGAATAAAGTACATTCAGGTGTCTTTTATCTTCACCTTCTCTCGCATTGCGAGTGTTCCTAGGATTAGGACAGTACACTCTTTATGCTTTTTGGATAGTCTTCTTCCAAACCATAGGCTGATGCCGAACGGTAGGGAAGGAAGAAAACCATTTGGCTTAAAAGGGTGTGCAGAAGGTAAAGACTAAAGACATATGAAGGGATTTGGAGAGGTGGCAAAGAACTATACGGTTACAGTCGTGAATCTGGAAGAGGCATTACTAGGAATACCAGAATACCCCATCGGAACATTTCAATGTTTCAGTTTCACTGTGTAATGTTAAAGGAAAACTGATTTCCCGATTAGATACTTACTCTCCAGTATGTATTTACCAGGTACGATTCTCACATCTGTATGGTTTTACAGATGATGAGTGGGAGTAAGTTATTGGGAATTGGGTGATTATCCTCATTATATCGGGATTCGTTGTAATCGGTGATATTTGAGGAAGTCACCTGGGCTGTTTGCCGGTCGGCAAATATTTGGTTTTGAATATCCGCTTTTATGCACCAATTTCAAATTGATATATCTGTACGTCTATTTTCATAGAGTGAGATATATCTTTCTGAAATTATGTCTACGACATTTACCTATATCAGTGGATGATTAGGTAAGGAGCATTGAACAGCGGTGTAATTCTTCTTAACCATAAGTACAGTTTTCAATCTACGACACACAGTGAATGAGTTATTAGACTCAAGGGACTTATACAGAGTATTGTATGTTGTCCAGGGTCCATCAGGACAGAGGGGTTGGTCCTCGTACTATATTCGGTTTACTTATGACTTCTCTAGTTTTTAGACAGGTGTTTCGTGGAAACACAGAGTCCGAATTTGGAGAAGTTATTGGTATTTGAATAGAGTAGAGAACCAGGTATAGCAAGTATCGGGATTCTTCAAAGAGATCGAAGATGTAGATACTTGTGTATGGTATTCAGTTGATAGTAATGATTAAGAGATCTTGTTTCTCTTTCAGGTTACTCATAATTGGAAGCATTCCTAAGTTGAGTAACGCTGATCGGCCTCCTTCCATTTAGTTGACATGCACTGGGGACAGCTGCATGATTTGAATCTGGTTCAATTAAATCAGTGCCTCTGTTTCTATATTGGATATAGAACAGTTCATATCTTAACGATGTTAAGGTACAGGGAGTTGTCCGGCTTATGCTTAAAACCAGACACTGGACAACTCAAGGCACGTTTCTGTAATGGCTGTTTGTGGGT
This sequence comes from Agapanthus africanus, assembly GCA_030015575.1. Taxonomy (NCBI): domain Eukaryota; kingdom Viridiplantae; phylum Streptophyta; class Magnoliopsida; order Asparagales; family Amaryllidaceae; genus Agapanthus; species Agapanthus africanus. The sequence continues at coordinate 317,980,695 of CM057340.1, read as the reverse complement.
TGACCCAGGCTATGACGTGGGTTGACTTTCTACCATCTGGATGAACAATAGCAATATTGTTCTAGACTCGCCACAGTTTTAAATAAAATGGACTTTTTCAGAAAACAGTAGTGGGAGTATGGTAGAACTGGAAGTGATTCCATAACCACAAACGATTACTGAAGATTTGATAAGGAACCTAAAGATTCAATCTGGATTGACATTCCATTGGCCACTCCGCAGATAAGGTGGGTAACTTCAGGCACCCGAGAGGTACTCCGGTAGCCTCAAGGACGGTGACAGGGAAGTTTTTGTTTACCCACAATTACCATTGCTGTTGTTCCAGGCTGCGAGACCCGGCGGGAGGATGAGTATAGCGTCGTTCTAAACTAGTTTTAGAAGTGCACGTGTATATGACTCTGCCAGAGGGTTGTCGTAGTCAGTGGGAGCAGCGGAAGCATTGGTGGACAGGTGGCTTATGTCTATTTATAGACTAAAGCAGATGTAGCGGAGATAGATCATCTGTTTCTGACGTGACAGTCATGGGTTTGACTTCATCAGAATAGGGGATGGATCTGTTGAGAAGGTAGTAGGGTGTGATATCCTGGTATTTGGATGACATACACAGAGTAGGAAAAGAAACTCCTACACTACGATCGGTTATACTTTGGTCGTCACACAGTTGTTTCTCCACAAAGGAAATGGATTTTATATCAGACATACTGGTTACTAGATCTATGGTTTTAGATCTAGATTTGGGTGGTTTCCCAATCAGGGTACTTGACAGCATTCTAAGAGTATTTAGGATGGACGACTCCTGGCACGGTAGTGTACCTGCAGGTAATGGAGTCACCCTCTCCAAAGGTGTCTTACAGACTAAAGGGGAGAGGGACGGGCATGATTGGCAGATCACTTGCTCAGGCAATTGAGTCAATCGTGAGATGTCAAGTACCACACCGGATGTTGTTCTTGCACTAGATGCAATAAGTTGACATTAATCCAATCCTGGAGAAACAGTAGGAAGCAGTTTTAGAACATAAGTGGATGTTCTAGGGATATGATAACGACAGCCTCATGTGGGAGACAGTTATCATTCCAGGCTTCCAAGGTGACATAGACGACAAGGAGGTTGTCAGAGCTATAGTTTTTCCTTCTGACGAGGGGCAGTATTTTGGACAGGTGGTCCAAGGCAATACTGAGGGAGGCATGGCGCAGGATACTGATTAAGTTCAGTTGACGATACAGTCTAAGAAGTTTGGATTTGGAGTTCATTTATGAGCTATGTCCCATCAGACATCCAGGCACATTCTAAGACAGGTATTGCTCATTTCGGGAGATGGGTTTCTCCGCGAACTTGAGATATATAGAGACAAAGAAAGAAACAACTAAGCGGATCCACTCACTGAGGCTATTCCTCGAACGCAATAGTTTTGCAAACGAGCTTTGTGAGACTGACTAGTAGAGGAGTTGGATGTTCGGTATCACACGGGCTGTGAGTATGCGACATCGCAATAATTAGCCTTGAGTGCAAGTGGGAGATTGTTGGAGATAGTGCCCTCAGAGTCAATTATTAGGTCACAGGTACGTGATTGTAATGATTGAGGGAGGACCTATCCCGGTAGGACAGTCTTACTCGTGAGGATGGTATGCTGTCTGGTTTACCTTTATCATCGTGTACTGCTTTAGGTGACATGACACGTCGCTATTACACGTTGATAGAACCCCTAGGATTCTTGCTTGACCACCAGCAGTATGAGGGCGATCATATAAGTGGGAGCTGGGGGTCTATAAGCTTATCCTTAAAAGGTCCCTAGTCGTGGGAGTTTCGAGACTGGGCATCGATACTCCATTAGTAGACTAGTGTATACAGTCGAGACCCCGACGAGGGGCGGTGGCCGGTCTCACAAGCTACTGGTGTCAGTTGGATCACCTAAGATGTATACAGGTGCTCATTGGGTTATGAGTACACCGGACAGGACTCGCCGGGAACATGCTAGTTGGTCATATACCAGACGTCAGATGGCAGTTCCCTGGTGACATGTGTGCAGGTTAGTTCATCGACCTGGGGATCGTCATTTGTCTCGTGTGAGTTCCCACTGTATTTTGATTACTACCCTACCACGGCTCAAAGGAGTCGTGCAAACAGGTTTTAGTTGGGTACAGTCCCGAGCCACATGGAGGCAGTGAGCGTATCTTCAGGGGTTCGTCTCTCCCGGTATTGGGGGTGAGGTCGTGCTGTGTCTAGGAGAGCCATTACACAAAGCCCTCGGCCGAGGCAAGGAGATTTACTGGTAGGTATTCCAGTAGTATCTCAGGGTGTTCTGGGCTACACTCCGACACGACTTGTACCGCTTTTGGGGGTCTGACTTTTACCAACCCCCTAGGCCCGCCTTGCGATGCTCATAGACGAACGGACCGGACTGCACGGATATTGTCACTGACTGGCTCAGTTGGGTGTCGGGGTGAGCTTCCTCATCGACGTCCCTTTTGGTCAATAGCTGGTGGCCCGTCACGTATTGGCATATACCTCTGATGTGCTAGTGGTTAAATCCACAGCCATAGTATTGACGAGTCTTTAGAGTCCACCACACTTACAGTTACTCAGCTTTCGGGCGAAAGGTTGTAGAGGCCGTATGGAGATATGGCAAGGTCCGATCAGATACGTGTGGTATTGCACGGATCAGGATCGGATAGTCTGTACTATAGGCCGTATGGTTATATGGCAGGGTTCGATCAGATACGTGCGGTATTGCACGGATCAGGATCGAACAGATATTACTAGCCGGCTTTGGTATAAGCCGGATTCTAGTATAGTACAGTGGAGATTTTGTCTCATTGCATTTGTATTTCGGTCGAAATACAGATGCGGGTGTGTATGCACAGTATCGGGGTTTTCCCGTAATTTATTACGGGACCAGTTTTCTGGAGTTGCCAGTTTGCTTTCCGTTTCGGCCAATTTCCATTGTTCCGTTCATTGGCCGAAGTTTGGTGGAGGAGGGTTTATTTGCATTGTTGCAAATAAGCTTTTGTGGAGGGGGGTCTTTGTATATTTGTATCATGATGGTTTTCATGATGGGTGCCATCCTTTGACCTTTCTTGACTTGTATCTTCATGATGGCATGACTTTTTGAGTCATCATGTTTGATGGATGGTTTTTTGGTGTGTTGGTTTTTCTAGTCATCATTTCTACACATCATGACTTGACCTCTCCCTTGTATGATGGTTCCTTCCCCCCCTTGCTTTTTCTCTCTCCAATCACACATGAACAAAGGGGGGCCGGCCGACTATTGGTGGGATAAGAAAAATGCTTCATTTGTAGTGTGGAGAAAATATATGATACTCTCATTCTTTTGGATGGTTGTTTTTTCCCTTCACCTCTCTCCAAGTTCTTCTTCCTCCACAAATGGCAACTCCACTACCCCAAAAAGAGACACAAGCTCACTACATATTCTACAACGAACCTTGGGCACGTCGAGTAGCCGGCTTCGTGCCTGAGTTGCCTCGGCATTGAGGTGGGAGCCCGTAAACGATGTAGGCAACGTGGTGCACTTCCGGCGACGAGGAGGAGACGGACGGAGATCCCGCGAGGAGATCGGATTGGAGATGAAGACCGGAGGACTTGGATCGTCGGTATATCTCTTTCCCATCTTCTAGTTAGCTTAGACTTGTTAATGGTAACGATCCGGGTGTTTAGTGCGCGGTGGTGCCGGTTTGCTAAGTCCGCAAAATTAAAGTTATTCACCGTTTCCGCATTCCGGCGTCGGATTGACGGCCGGTACGCCGCCGTGCACTTACAAGAAGAAGAAGGCCCCCGCCAAACCAAGGGGCGGTGTTAGTAAAGTGGATACGAAGGGAAAAGGTAAAGCAATAAAGATAGCGGGGAAGCTTGTGGATAAGGAAGAATGCTTCTATTGTCATAAGAAAGGACACTGGAAGAATGATTGCAGGGCCTGGAAGGCCAGAACACAGGAATTGAAGCAGGTTGCAGCTTCAGCTTCAGGTGTGTATGTTATTGAAAACTGTCTTTCAATAAACTCTACTTCCTGGGTATTGGATACCGGATCAGGATCTCATATCTGTAATTCTTTGCAGGCGTTGAGAAACCGTAGGGTTTTGAAGGCAGGTGACATGACCCTCAGAGTTGCGAACGGAGCTAGCATGGATGCTAAAGCCGTGGGGGACCATCACCTGGGAATGTCAGATGGACATGTTTTGGTTTTGCGTAATTGCTTTTTTGTACCCAACGCAACTTGTAATATCATTTCTGTATCTTTAGTTTCTAAAGAAGGTTATGAATTTGCGTTTGTAAGTAATGTTGTAAACATTCACCTTAATCAAGTTTTGATTGGGTCAGGTACATTGAGTAATGGTATATACGTATTGAACCAACCACAGATTTTCAATGTCCAGAATACACACAAAAGAAAGTCTCCAGAAATAAATCAGACTTTCTTGTGGCATTGTAGACTGGGTCACATCAATGAGAGAAGGTTGACTAAGTTACATACAGAGGGATATTTGAATGCGTTCGAATATCAATCGTATGCCACTTGTCAATCTTGTCTCAAAGGAAAGATGACAAAGACTCCGTTTACTGGACATGGAGTAAGAGCGAGCGAGCTCTTGGGACTCGTACACAGTGACGTGTGCGGTCCAATGTCTACACATGCGCGAAGCGGCCATTCTTACTTCATTACTTTTACGGATGACTTCTCAAGGTACGGTTATGTCTTCTTAATGAAACATAAGTCCGAAGCCTTTGGAAAATTCCAGGAGTATAAGAATGAAGTAGAGAAACAGACCGGCAAAAGTATTAAGATTCTAAGATCGGATCGAGGTGGAGAATACTTAAGTGCCGAGTTCCTGGACTATTTAAAAGAGAACGGAATTCTCTCTCAGCTTACTCCTCCATACACCCCGCAACATAACGGTGTATCGGAGAGACGGAACCGCACCCTATTGGATATGGTGCGGTCCATGATGAGTAACGCTGAGTTACCGCGATCATTCTGGGGGTATGCGCTAGAATCAGCTGCATACCTTTTGAACCGAGTTCCGACTAAGACTGTGCCTACCACCCCATATGAAATGTGGAGTGGGAAGAAACCCTATCTTCAATATCTGAAGATCTGGGGATGTCCAGCTTTTGTCAAAAAGCAGCATGCAGACAAACTCGAGGCACGCTCAGTACTGTGCAAGTTTGTGGGATACCCAAAGAACACCAGGGGGTATCTTTTCTACTACGCAGAGGAACAAAAAGTCCTTGTTTCTCGTAATGCCCACTTTCTAGAACACCAGTTCTTGGAAATGGAAATTAGTGGGAGCGCAGTAGAACTGGAAGAAATTCCAGAACCACAGACTATTACTGAAAGGTTAGTGGAGCCAGAGGGTTCAACAGAACAGGACATTCCTACGCCGCTCCGCAGGAGTAGTAGGCAGTCTCATCCGCCCGAGAGATACTGCGGTTTTCTCATAGACGGGGATAGAGAGGATGCATCATAGATTATGATGAGCCTACTAGCTTCCAGCAGGCCGTTCAGAGCGTTGACTCTGTGAAATGGCTGGATGCAATGCGGACCGAAATGGAGTCCATGTACACCAACAAGGTATGGACGTTAGATATTGCTCCAGACGGGGTAAAACCCGTAGGATGCAAGTGGATCTTCAAGAGGAAGATTGGTGTAGATGGGCAGGTTGAGACCTATAAAGCTAGGTTGGTAGCAAAGGGTTTCCGTCAAAGACCTGGCTTGGACTATGACGAAACCTTTTCTCCAGTAGCCATGCAGAAATCCATTCGGATCCTTCTTGCCATTGCTGCCTTCCACGATTATGAGATCTGGCAAATGGACGTAAAGACAGTTTTTCTAAATGGAAATTTAGAGGAGTGTGTCTATATGGACCAGCCAGAGGGTTTCATTCAGAGTGGGAGCAGCGGAAAGGTGTGCAAGTTGCTTAAGTCCATCTATGGACTAAAGCAGGCATCGCGGAGTTGGAACATCTGCTTTGATGAGACGGTCAAAGAATTTGGCTTTATCAAAAATCCAGATGAACCATGCATCTATAGTAGATTTGTAGCGAGAACTGTAGTATTCCTCGTTTTATACGTGGATGACATTCTCTTAATAGGAAATGACATTCCTATGCTACAATCTATCAAGGGGTTCTTGTCACACAGGTTCTCCATGAAAGACCTGGGTGATGCCTCATACATTCTGGGTATCCGGATCTACCGTGACAGATCCAAGAGGATATTAGGACTTTCTCAGTCCAGGTACATCGACACCATACTGAAGAGATTCAGTATGGAATATTCCAAGCGCGGTAACCTACCGGCTTGTCACGGGATCACCCTCTCTAAAGAGATGTCTCCCAAGACTGATTTGGAGAGGGATCGCATGTCTATTATACCCTACGCTTCTGCGGTAGGCTCTATAATGTATGCGATGTTGTGTACCAGACCGGATGTAGCTTATGCACTGAGTGTGGTAAGCCGGTATCAGTCAAACCCTGGGGAGAAACACTGGATAGCGGTAAAGAACATTCTCAAGTACCTGAGAAGGACTAAGGAGATATTCTTGGTGTATGGCGGAAAAGACCTCCAGATCGAGGCCTTTGCTGACTCCAGCTTCCAGAGTGACAAGGATGATTCCAAGTCCATGTCGGGTTTTGTCTTTACCCTCAATGGAGGGGCGGTGTGTTGGAAGAGTTCCAAACAAGAAACCGCTGCAGACTCGACGATGGAAGCGGAATACATCGCTGCATCTGATGCCGCAAAAGAAGCTGTCTGGATGAGGAAGTTCTTGAAAGAACTTCAGGTGGTTCCGTCCATTGTTGATCCAATACCTCTGTATTGCGACAACAACGGGGCTATAGCTTTAGCGAAGGAACCCAGGTCCCATCAGAGATCCAGGCACATCTTGAGGCGGTATCACCTGATCAGGGAGATCGTGGATCGCCAGGAGATCGAGGTTCGGAGAGTCGCTTCAGAAGATAACACTGCAGATCCATTCACCAAGGCCTTGCCCCAGACTCAGTTCGAGCGGCTGATCGAGATGATAGGTCTTCGATACGCCAGTACATGGCCTTAGTGCAAGTAGGAGATTGTTAGTGTATATGCCCTAGAGGCCATTACTGTATCATACTAGTTTTATATTACTTAATGGATGCTTGGGATATTCACCTTGTATATACAATCTTGCTCAAAATAGTAGTATGCTACTTAGTTTGTTTCTACTTCAATGTGTACATGTGTTTATATTTTGTATATCGCCTATACACATTAGTGGAGCCCTTAGGATCTTTGCTTGATTACCAGCGATGTGATGGCCGTCACACTAGTGGGGCTGGGTAATCTATAAGCACATCCTTATGCAGGTCCCTGGTCGCAGGACTATCGAGACAGGGCATCGATACTCCGGAGTAGACCAGCGCATGCGCTTCTCATCCCAGTATGGGAGACGGTCTGTCCCACAGCCGTAAGTACGTCGTACTTGAGATAGTATGCGGGTGCTCGTTAGGTTACGGGTACACTGGACTGGACTCGTCGGGAACTGACTAGTTGGTATTATACCTATCGTCAGTTATCAGTTCCCAGGTGACATGAGTACAGCTTAGTCCGCTGACTTGACACTGTCACTCCGCCTCGAGTGTGTTCCCACTGTACTTTGATCACTACCCTACCACGGCTCAAAGGAGTCGTGCAAACAGGTAGTGGTTGGGTGCAGTCCCGAAGCACTTGGAGGCAGTGACGGTTAGACAGGATTCGTCTCTCCCGGTATTGGGGGTTGACATCGCGCTGTGTCTAGGAGAGCCATTACACGAGTAGTCCCTGGCCAGGGCAAACGAGATATACTGGTAGGTTTCCAGTGTTATCTCAGGGTGTTTTGGGCTTCGCTCCGGCACGACTTGTACCGCTATTGGGGGACTGACGTTTACCGCCCCCTAGGCCCGCCATGCGATGTATCAGACGAATAGACCGGACTGTACGGAGAATGTCACACTCAGGCTCAGTAGGAGTTCAGATGGGTTTCGCCTCGTCGGTCTTCTTGTCGGCATTACCTGGGGACCGTTACGCACAGCTAGTGCCGCTTGCGGTCTGTGGTTAAACCCACTGCCAGCGTAGTGTCGAGTCTTTAGAGTCCCACACAGAAAGCTTTTCGCCTTTAGGCAAAAGAGTAGAGGTCGCATGGTATTGCGACAGGTCGCATGGTTTTGCGACAGGGTTCGGTCACATCCGTGCACTTGTGCACGTACAGTGTCCGGACAGTTTACACTAGCGGGCTTTGGTTTAAGCCAGATCCTAGTGTACCTTTTGGGATTGGATTTATCCAGTGTGCATTCGTGTTCCTCGGAACGCGGATGCGGGTGTGTATGCACAGTTGACAGGGAGGCAGAGGCAGCGGATTCTCATTAGGGTTGTTGACAGTTGACCGTTGACTATTTGACTTTTTGCTCAACCCTAATGAGAATATGATATGTGATTAACTATTATATTAATTAAGTATTATGGTGATATGGTTGTTGACTTTGTTGACTTGTTGACTTTTGTTGACTTGTTGACTTTGTTGACTTGTTGACTTTTGTTGACTTGTTGACTTTGTTGACCGGTTAACTAGGCTTGACTAGTTGACCATCATGATAACCATAGCCATCATTTCATGGCAAAGACTTTTTCTTGCTTGCTCATTTGTGTAAAATGAGTGCATGAAATGATATGGTTATGGTTGCTTCAAACCATCACATAAGACTTTTTTAGTATGATGAGTTATCATGACTTTGGATTATGAGAGGGTGAAAGACAAAAGAGAGCCTCATTCTTTCTTGCTCATTCTCTCTCTTGTTCTTGAGCTCTCCTTTTGCTCTCACCCTCTTGCTCTTTTTCCCTCTCTTTAATCTATGGTTCTCTTGTCTCATGAGTTGAGAATCAAGAACCATAGATAAAATCCCACACAAAGTATTCTCTACTCATTCTAGTTCACTAGGTTTAGCAAACCAAGTGAACTAGTTTCTTCAAAGAACGAAGAAGGAGCTAAAGGTTAGAGCTTTCAGGTGGATCTATCTTCGGCGTACGGAGACGACGAGAAGAAGCCAATCGGACCACCACCGGAGCTTGAAGACGAAGGAGTTCAAGACAAGCAAGGTATAACCCCCTAACCGAGTAGCTAGAAACTCATAGTTAAGTTGTTAGATAGATGTTTAACCAAGATCCGGGTTATAGGTCCATGTTACCACCTCCGTAAAAATTGTTTTTTACCAAATTCCGCATTCCCGAAAGTACCGGGAGAGGTAGCATGGACTTACACGTGGTATGGTGGAAATCAAAGCACAGTGCGAATCACACAAGACTCTATGACGATCTCGGGTCGACAGACTAACCTGTACCGGTGTCACTAGAGAACTGCTATCTGACGATAGGTATAATACAATCTATGAGTTCTCGGCGAGTCCGTTCAGTGTACCCAGTCTCCACTGAGCACCCGTATACCATCTCTAATGTCAAACACCAATGGATATGGTATCATCCATCGCACATCATACGGGTCGAGATGCGTATACACTAGTCTACTCTGGAATATCGATGCCCCGTCTAGATTCTCCCACGACTAGGAACATTTGAAGGATGTACTTAACGACTACCTATGCCCCACTAGTATGATCTGCATCATAATCCTGGTAGTCAAGTATTCATCCTGAGGGCTTTATCAACATGTAATAGAGAGACAATAAGTGTACATATTAAGATAAAGTGCAACCAGATAGCATACTATCATGTCGAGCAAGAAAGTCCTCCCTATATATGTCCAAGCATCCACTACAATATACATCACATGTACAGTAATGGCCTCTAGGGCAAACATATAACTAACAGTTGATTGGGGTTGCCTCACTTCTTGTTTTGGCGGATAACTTGCCGCACTCGTAGGGGTCTAGGTTTTCATTGCACAGGCAATCCACACGATCAGGGGAACATCGGGTTTCACTTGCGGCTCAAGTGAAACCTGGAGCTCCAGGTTTATCTACCACTCTATGATGCTTGGCTGTGATTCTGAGATGTTGCTTTATATCATGCCTGGGACGATAGTTATATATATTTTGTTAGTTATATGTATGCCCTAGAGGCCATTACTGTACATTGGATGTATATTGTAGTGGATGCTGGGACATATATAGGTATGACTTTCTTGCTCGACATGATAGTACGCTATCTGGTTACTCTTTATCTTAACGTGTATACTTTCTGTCTCTCTGTTACATGTTGATAAAGCCCTTAGGATATGTACTCGACTTCCAGGACTATGATGAAGATCATACTAGTGGGGCCTGGGTAGTAAATGAGTACATCCTTCATTGTTCCTAGTCGTGGGAATATCGAGACGGGGCATCGATATTCCAGAGTAGACTAGCGTATATCTTCTCGACCCATGCGATGGGCGATGGATGATCCCATATCCATTGGTGTTTGACATCAGAGATGGTATACGGATGCTCAGTGGAGACTGGGTACACTGAACGGACTTGCCGAGAACTCCCAGATGGTATTATACCTCACGTCAGATGGCAGTTCTCTGGTGACACTGGTACAGCTTAGTCTGTTGACCCGAGATCGTCATAGAGTCTTGTGTGTCTCCCACTGTGCTTTGATTTCCACCCTACCATGGCTCTACTGAGTTGTGCAAACAGGTGGTTTTTGGGTACAGTCCCGATTCACATGGAGGCAATGAGCGATAGGAGGGGATTTGTCTCTCCCGGTATTGGGGGTTGATGTTGCGCTATGCTCGACTGGCCATAACAGGAAATCCCTGGCCAGGGTCGCAGTGATATACTGGTAAGAGTTATCAGTAGTTTCACGAATGTTATGGACCTCAAGTCGGCTTGACTTATCGAGCTACTGGGGTCTGACGTTTACCACCCCTAGGCGAGATATGCAACATATCAGACGAACAGACCGGACTGTACGGTAAGTGTTACTGGTTGGATTCACAGAAGTGTGAGCGGGCTTGCTCGTCGATCTTCTGATCGCTCAATACCTGGGTGGCCGTTACGTTTAGCAGACCGCTTCCGGCTTGTGTGTGTTTGATATGATCATCATCTGCTGCCGGCGTATTGACGAGTCTTTAGAGTCCTACACAGAGGTTTCTTGGCTCAAGCGAAACGAAATAGGAGCGCATATGAGATATGTGAGGGACCGAGAACACTGCGTGTATGTGATACCGTATTCCATTCTCGCGACGAATGTATCGATTGGTTATATGCAATATAACCTGGTTATCGAATCAAGGATTGATTCGAGAAGCCGATACATTGGATACTAGCCGGTTATATGCGATATGACCGGATCATTGAATCAAGTGTTGATTTAATGATTTATTGTATAATTATATATTTGATATATTACTTTGCATTAACTAGTATTGGTTCACTTTAAATGGATTTTCTCACTTGAATTGTGCAAGTTGTATATGTGATATACTTTTGTGCACAAGATTGTATCATGTTTGATGATACTTGCTCTTTTGGGTTTGTATAAAGATTAAACCATGTTTAGTGAATGGTTAGGGTTTCTTTTCTCTTATTTATTTATCCATTTATTATTGTTTTGGAAAAGATAAAGAGAAAAAGAAATGGTGGCTTATTTTGTTTCTTCTTTGAAGCTTCTTGAAGCTTTGAATAAGTCTACCATTCTTGTCTCTTCTTTAACCCTAACCACTCATCTAAACCTTAGTTAAATCTCTACACTAAACCATGGTTGAAGTTATGATAAGTATTCTTTTTATTTTCCTTTTTTAATTAACTAATCATATCTTCTTCTTCTTCTTCATCTTCTTCTTCCATGAAGAAAGCTAGTGACCATCAATGGCAACTAGTGAAATTGAGTGAGAAATCCAAATCTAAAGTCTACCCACTTCCTATTTCTTCATCCTCTACCTCTTGCCAAGTTGTATAGGGTGTTTACTTCACAAGTTTTCAAAGCTTGGTGAAGTTGGAGCTTGTTCTTGTGATGCCTCGACGTAGATCATCTTCGGCATCGAACCGACGATCAAGCCCGCCCATTCTTCGATGATGCCAATGCTAGAGTCAAGGGTTCGATTTGGACAGCGGAGGGAGATCATCGCGGAGCTTAGGAAGTAGTGGACCAGATCTACAAAGGTTGTAGCCCCTTCCCTTTAGCTATATTTCCGTTTACTTACTTGCATCGCCTATATACTTCTAGCCAACGATCCGTTCTAGAGTTTCTCGGCACCGTAATTTTTAGAAATTGGCATGTTTGATCACTTGTGAGACTCCATTAGAGTGCCTAGTAACCCTACAGTGGTATCAGAGCCAAGCTAGAGCCTTAGGCGAAGTCCCGACGGAATTAGAAGTCCGATCGACCCAAAACCCCGACTTTAAAAATGCTCTTTGGACTTTTTTGTAAAATGTGGATTTTTGCAGATTAAAAATATTCAGAAAAATCAGCAGGAAGATCTAAGGATTACGGTAAAATTTGAGGACCTGATTCCATATAGGCGCCGCGGATCCGCGGCATGAGCATGCTCATGCGGCGGTTCCGCGGTCAGTTTGTCGTTTTATGCATCCAATTTTGCACAGTAATCCTTAGTTGTCTGTGCTGGTTTTCTAGGGGATTTTTAATAATTTTTTGCAGAGTTTTATTTTCTGGGTTGTATTGGGAACTCGGTATATCGATCGGATTGTCTAATTCTGTCTGTGTGCCTTTCCGGATAATCTTAGAATATGTTAAAATTTTCGACCGGATATAAATACCCACTTTTTCCCCTGCCGGGAAATTTCCAATTGTTGGATTTTTTCCGTAGTTTAACGATGTTCTAAGTAGTGCAAGTAACGCGATGGACCCTCTAGAAGACAACAAACCTTAACTCGATTATGTGACCGTCTTGAACTGCCCTTTGAACCTTCGGGTTTGGGGCAGTACGGCGTGCCACATGTGAGGCGTTGGCTTGACCCTTCTACGGCTGGACCGTTGGTACTGAGGCACGAACTGAATGTTGTTAGACTTATTTCATGTGTTGAGCTGTATCGGGAAAACTTGGGTGTTCGATTGTTCGATCGAAAAGTTTAGCATTTTCTATTTATCCGGAATGTGATACAATACTTGGAATTCACAAATTGTTATGAGATAACGGAATGAATATTATAAACGGAGCAGTTTAGTCTCACTTGATCGGTTGCCACGGAATTTTGATGTGATCAAAAGTCCGTCGCAATCACGTAGCGTACGCGGATACTCGCCAGGTAAACTTGATAAACAGCCTCACCCCATAGCCCCGACCAAGTGACTGTAGGAGAACCCCGTCGCCGAAAGCATCCGTCCGGGTGCTCGCGGCAGCGGTGTTCCGCCTTGGTGCACTTCGTCGACGGCGTCGGGGGTGCGGCCGTCTACTAAAGTTTGCGACGAGTATTCGATCAGAATGTCGGGAATCTTGTTGAATTGCCCGACTTGATATTGAAAAGTGTTTTCGATTTTGAGACTAAAATGCGGGGTTTATAATTGTTAGGCATACGATGTCTAAGTAATTCATTTGGTCAGGCATGCGATGTCTGAGGAGGTTGCGGATTCCAACTGTTGTAGTTTTACACTTTCTTTTCTGTGACCGTAAGTGTAATATGTGATGTCGCCGGTTTCATTGCTATATGTCAACGACAATTGGGATGCGCATATTTACTTACGTTGATGACATGTGATGTTATGTGTTGCTGGATATGTTATATTGGATCGTCGTGTTTGAATAGCCGGGGTTTTTTTTATGTGAGATGAGTGTTTTTCATTTTCATTCATGTAATAACTTGTATGTAATATTCTTTTATTGGGGCACTTCCAGGTTGCGGAAGTTGTCACCGTTGATGTATATTATTTACTTTTCTGCACTAGGATAGACCCAAGGAGGGGAGCACAAGTAACCGGGTTCTGGGGTCCAGTGGGAGACCAACTCGAGGAGTCGAGTCCGGGTCTCCTAACCCTAGAATTGGTAGGGTTGCTTGCCGCTCTCGTAGGGGTCTAGGGGTGTGGGATAGGCTATTCATCACGACCGTGGAATCCGTGTTTTATACTGGCTCGTATTGAAAACACGGACGTCCTAGTATATCCAATATTTCATATGTTTCTTCTGCTGTGATTTATCTGTGATCATGTGATGTTCTGTGACAGATATTATATATAGTATATATGATATATTATATAGACGTTGCTTATGTTTTACACCCGTGCTAGCCCTGCCTCGCTCTGGCGTTAGTTACCTAACCTAACGGTGCAGACGGGACATCGAGGCGAATGCGGATGGCATAAGCGTACGTTATATTTATCTGTGATGTTTAGGTGGACTTAAATGATGGGATATTCATTAATAAGATTAATGAAAGAAAATAAACCTAATTGATGTTGTGGAATCGAATTTCAAAATAAAACAGGTAGCTACAGTTCTTGCTTTGCATCGCGGTGTTCATTATAGAACATCCTGCACCTTATTCGATGAGGAAAGGACCGAGATCCCTTCACCGGGAGTGACTCCTTTAGCAATAACTGGCAGATGCTACAACCCTCGGTTTGTCATTTGATCGCTTCTATAGTTTCCGCTTTGCACAGTGATATATATGATATATCCCGCACCTCATTCGACGAGGAAAGGGCCGACGATCCCTTCACCGGGAGCGACCCCTTTAGCAAAACTAGAAAAGCTTCAAAAACATTCCATTTAAAAACCATTTGATTCCGCAATGAGATCAAGTTCAAAGCGTTAAAGGTTTTCACAAAAACCAGCCGCAACCCTCCGTTATTTTAGGAAGTAGAGTACTTAGTATTCGTGCTGTGTTTGTTGACCATAGTCAAGGCACAGTGTACGGTAGCTAAGTGATGTCTTCCTACACCGCATATGATGCGATTAGTTAGGACAGTCGCGTGACTTTGTTGACCTTAGTTAAGGGTCATGTGGGTGGGTCTAATTAATCACGAAATGACGAATAGAACTTGACTAGTGCTTATGATTTGTTTACCATAGTTAAGGTCATATGTGCTAGGGGTAAAAACCTTTATCGGGAGTTTCAAGTGTTGGAATTTGCAATGAGATTGCATACCTTCTATGTGATAGTTGGATCCCGATACCCACTGCGAGTAAAGGTTACTCCTGGGAGAGTTTTGCACTTTGCAATTAGCCGATCAAGTAGGTGTCTAGAAAGGTGTCAATGGGGTTACGCCTCTGGGAAAACGAGGTTTACTGTAATTAGGTCCGTGCGAAAGCACGGGGAACCTCCCTCAAAGTACCGACACTGGCCTGGCTGAAAGATTGGCGAACTTGTAGAGTGTAATTAATCCCGGCTAGTCTTTTCTTTTAAGGTTTGAACGAAGATTTGATAAAAACAGTGGGAGCCATCCTGATTAGATAAAATATATAACCAATCTGATCTTGCAAGAGCGCACGCAGAGTATTTTCTTCTCTCTCTCTCCTGGTAGCGACCATATCACGCCTTAATCAAGATAATAATACGGATGTATTGACCGAACCCGCTTGTTATACTGAGCTGGGGAACGTTGGTCCCGCTCCAACTTATAATTGTTATAAGACAGAGCAGGAAATTGGGGAATACCATAATTCCTATGCCGCCCAAACGAAGAAAGTGCATATGATGCATCTCCTTCGGGTGTGTTCATTACAAAGAACTGTTTCTCAGTATCCTCTGCATCCTGGGTATATGATACCGGATCAGGATCCCAGATATGTAAGCTGTTACATAGGGCTAGAAAAGGTAGAAAAACTGAGAACGGGTGATAAGTTTCATGAGACAGAAAACGGGGCAAGTGTTGCAGCCAAGTCTGTTGGTCACTGTCACCCTGTATTACGAATACATTGATTCTGAACAAATGCTATTAGATACCGAACCTGATATACAAAATCATATCAATCTCTTTATTAGTAAAGAAAGGATATAATTTTGTATTGATGGATAATGTTTTGAACATTTCCTATATCAAAAGTTGATCGGTTCGGGCACGTTATCTAAAAGCATTGACGTTCTAAATCAAACTACAGTTCCTTGTATACTGAACACACATAAGAAGAAGAGTTCAGAAATGAACGAATTCTTCTTGAGGCATTATAGACTAGGTCACATCAATGCGACCCGACTGGCTGAAGTTACATTTTAGATGCATATTTAAATCAGTTTGAATTTACATCTTGTGAAACTTGCCAGTCATGTCACAAAGATTAGATGACCATAGCTCTGTTTATTAGAAACAGAGAAAGAGTTAGTAAACTCTTGGGACTGATACATAATGATGTATGTAAAGTCTCCTGTCTACACATGCCAGGACTGGTTCTTTATACTTCATTATATTCTCTGATAATCTCTCAAGATTCAGTCATATGTTCCTGTTGAAACCTAAGTCCGAACCTTTTGAGATATTCACAGAATATAAGTTAGAAGTAGAGAACCAAAATACGGGTATAAGTATTATGTCCTATGATGAGATCAGGGAGGAGAATACTTGTGCATAGAATTCCTGGACTATTCTAAAGGAGAATGAGATTTTCTCTCAGTGTTACTCCTCTGAATACACCACAGCACAACGGTGTATCTGGGCGGAGCAATTGCACAATATTAGATATCGTGTGCTCTATGATGAGTATTACTGAGTTACCGATTTCCTTTTGGGGTAATGCACTTGAGAAGCTGCATACCTATTGAATTATGTTTGAATCAAATCAATGCCTACCACTCCATATGAGATATGGTATGGGAAGAGCCTATCTCTTAAGTAAGTTAGGATTTGGGATTGTCCGGCTTATGTCAAATGCAAAATCCGGACAAACTCCAGGCAAGGTCAGTTATGTAGAACTGGAAATGTTCCAGCTATACAAACTGAAGCTGATGATTTGACAGAACCAAAGGATTCAGTAGATTCCAACGAACCTCAGCCTCTCCGCCGATCTAGTAGGGTTCCTCACCCACCTAAGAGATACTTCGATTTCTCGATGACAGTGGGAGCGAGGATTTCATCATGAGATGATGACCCAACTAGATTCGAGCAAGCCATCAAGAGTAGGGACTCTGTAAGAATGGCTGGATGCTTAGCGATCTGAGATGGAATCCACATACACCAGCAAAGTATGGACTTTAGCTGCTATATCTGAAGGGTTAAATCCCCATCAGGAGCAAGTATATCTTGAGAAGATTACTTGGTGTAGATAGAAAAGTTGAGACTTTCAAAGCTAGGCTTGTTAAAGATTTTCGTCATCGACCAGGCGTGGATAATGATGAAACCTTTTTCCAGTAGCTATGCTTAAGTCTATCCAGATCCTACTAACCACGGCTACATTCCATGACTACGATATCTGGCGGTTGGGTGCCATGACTGCTTTTTTAAATACTGATTTAGAAGAGAACGTCTATAAGAACACAGCCAGAGGTCTTCGTAAAACAGTGGGAGCAGCGGAAACGTGTGCAAGTTTCTTTACATAATGAAGCAGGCATCGCGGAGTTGGAACGTCTGTTTTGATGTGATAGTCAAAGTGTTTGACTTCATCAAAATGGTAGACGAACCTTGTATATACAAAAGGGTAGTAGAGAGTAAGGTGGTCATCTTCGTATTGTACGTAGACAACATACTCTTGATAGGAAAAGAGTTTCCTATACTACGATCGGTAAATCTCCTATTATCACTAGGATTCCCCAAATAGGATCAAAGTGATACCTCCTAAATCCTGAGTTTTCATCTATGAGATAGATGTAATTGGATGCTAGGATTCTCACTAGATGTAGTAAGATAGTATCAATCGATCCTGGGGAGAATCACTGGAAGAGTTCCAGGGTGATAAAGACGACTGAATGTCAGTCACGGGCATTGTCTTTACCCTCAGTAGAGGGACGGTATGTTGGAAGAGTTCCAAGCTAGATACCGTGGCAAACTAGACGATAAAGGCTGGTAACATCGCTATTAAAGATACTACCAAAGAGGAAGTTTGGGTGTATATTGGTTCATAAGATGAACTAGGTTCCTACCATTATGTGACAATGGAACTGTGGCTTTGGCCAAGGAACCATGGTCCCATCAGTGACCCAGACATATTCTGAGGCAGCATCACCTGATCATGGAGATAGTTGATCTCCAGGGTGATCGAGGCCAGGAGAGTAGACTCAGAGGAGAACACGGCGGATCCACTCATGAAGGCCTTTTCCCAAAGAGAGACTTTATGGGATGGTTGAGTATGTGATACTGCAACCACTGCTACAGATGGCCCTAGTGCAAGTGGGAGATTGTTAGTTATATGTATGCCCTAGAGGCCATTACTATACATTGGATGTATATTGTAGTGGATGCTGGGACATATATAGGTAGGACTTTCTTGCTCGACATGATAGTACGCTATCTGGTTACTCTTTATCTTAACGTGTATACTTTCTGTCTCTCTGTTACATGTTGATAAAGCCTTTAGGATGTGTACTCGACTTCCAGGACTATGATGCAGATCATACTAGTGGGGCCTGGGTAGTAAATGAGTACATCCTTCATTGTTCCTAGTCGTGGGAATATCGAGACGGGGCATCGATATTCCAGAGCAGACTAGCGTATATCTTCTCGACCCATGCGATGGGCGATGGATGATCCCATATCCATTGGTGTTTGACATCAGAGATGGTATACGGGTGCTCAGTGGAGACTGGGTACACTGAACGGACTCGCCGAGAACTCCCAGATGGTATTATACCTCACGTCAGATGGCAGTTCTCTGGTGACACTGGTACAGCTTAGTCTGTTGACCCGAGATCGTCATAGAGTCTTGTGTGTCTCCCACTGTGCTTTGATTTTCACCCTACCACGGCTCTACTGAGTTGTGCAAACAGGTGGTTTTTGGGTACAGTCCCGATTCACATGGAGGCAATGAGCGATAGGAGGGGATTCGTCTCTCCCGGTATTGGGGGTTGATGTTGCGATATGCTCGACTGGCCATAACAGGAAATCCCTGGCCAGGGTTGCAGTGATATACTGGTAAGTGTTATCAGTAGTTTCACGAATGTTATGGACCTCAAGTCGGCATGACTTATCGAGCTACTGGGGTCTGACGTTTACCACCCCTAGGCGAGATATGCAACATATCAGACGAACAGACCGGACTGTACGGTAAGTGTTACTGGTTGGATTCACAGGAGTGTGAGCGGGCTTGCTCGTCGATCTTCTGATCGCTCAATACCCGGGTGGCCGTTACGTTTAGCAGACCGCTTGCGGCTTGTGGGTGTTTGATATGATCATCATCTGCTGCCGGCGTATTGACGAGTCTTTAGAGTCCTACACAGAGGTTTCCTGGCTCAAGCGAAACGAAATAGGAGCGCATAGGAGATATGTGCGGGACCGAGAACAATGCGTGTATGTGATACCGTATTCCATTCTCACGACGAATGTATCGATTGGTTATATGCAATATAACCTGGTTATCGAATCAAGGATTGATTCGAGAAGCCGATACATTGGATACTAGCCGGTTATATGCGATATGACCGGATCACTGAATCAAGTGTTGATTTAATTATTTATTGTATAATTATATATTTGATATATTACTTTGCATTAACTAGTATTGGTTCACTTTAAATGGATTTTCTCACTTGAATTGTGCAAGTTGTATATGTGATATACTTTTGTGCACAAGATTGTATCATGTTTGATGATACTTGCTCTTTTGGGTTTGTATAAAGATTAAACCATGTTTAGTGAATGGTTAGGGTTTCTTTTCTCTTATTTATTTATCCATTTATTATTGTTTTGGAAAAGATAAAGAGAAAAAGAAATGGTGGCTTATTTTGTTTCTTCTTTGAAGCTTCTTGAAGCTTTGAATAAGTCTACCATTCTTGTCTCTTCTTTAACCCTAACCACTCATCTAAACCTTAGTTAAATCTCTACACTAAACCATGGTTGAAGTTATGATAAGTATTCTTTTTATTTTCCTTTTTTAATTAACTAATCATATCTTCTTCTTCTTCTTCATCTTCTTCTTCCATGAAGAAAGCTAGTGACCATCAATGGCAACTAGTGAAATTGAGTGAGAAATCCAAATCTAAAGTCTACCCACTTCCTATTTCTTCATCCTCTACCTCTTGCCAAGTTGTATAAGGTGTTTACTTCACAAGTTTTCAAAGTTTGGTGAAGTTGGAGCTTGTTCTTGTGATGCCTCGACGTAGATCATCTTCGGCATCGAACCGACGATCAAGCCCGCCCATTCTTCGATGATGCCAATGCTAGAGTCAAGGGTTTGATTTGGACAGCGGAGGGAGATCATCGCGGAGCTTAGGAAGTGGTGGACCGGATCTGCAAAGGTTGTAGCCCCTTCCCTTTAGCTATATTTCTGTTTACTTACTTGCATCGCCTATATACTTCTAGCCAATGATCCGTTCTAGAGTTTCTCGGCACCGTAATTTTTAGAAATTGGCATGTTTGATCACTTGTGAGACTCCATTAGAGTGCCTAGTAACCCTACATGTTTATATATATACTAGTAGATGTTGTATATGTTTTGCACCCGCACTAGTCCAGTACCCGCTCTGTCGTTGGTTAAGTAACCTAACGGGTGATGACGGGACCCAGTGGCGAATGCTGATGGAATATACGTACATTTTATTTTTCGTTACTTTTTCTGTGGTATGTTATGTTAACTGATATGACTACGTTGATTCTGATCAATGCAAAGAAAACAAACCTATTCGATGTTGTTGGAATAATTTTCAAAAGCTGTTATTACAAAAACGTTTTCTTTTGTTTTGCACAGTGATTGATACGCTTTCGGCGTGTCGTTTTTTATGTTCTAAAGTTTAACCGCAATCAAGACGGCGTTGCGTGTAGCTAGCCGCGATGAGTACGGGTCGTCCGCAAGGAGACGGTGCGCTTTTCGTTCTTGTTATCACGAGTTAATGCGAGTGGCGGAATGGTTCGATTCTAACCTATGCGTTGTATATCCAAGTATAAGTTTGTTAGGAATAGATAGGTTAGTGTAAGCTAGGGAATTCCGTACTCAATCCTTTGAGCCAAGCTTAACCATTGAATCTAGAGCAATCGGCAACAACGTGCATTGGGGTGTTTAAGCACGGTATTAGTGAAATCCAGCATATTGAACCTTGTCCATCCGTTCTTGTCTCTTGGTTTTCGCCTTCGGCCAAACCGAACGCAACCAGTCACGGTTAGGGGTCACCGATACCTTGGTAGGGTAGGTGCCTAACGGAGAGCTTGCTTAAGGTTTGGGCAGAGTTCAATGGAAAATATCGGGCAAAGAAAATGAGAAAAGAAAAACCTTAACTTACAATACCATTCTTTTTCCTAACAATCACCATTATTCACAAACATCAAAACCATAAAAAGAGAGAGCAAATGAAAAGATTAAAAGAAAAGAAAAGAGCAACATTACAAGTAAGTAAATTGCAAGGTAATAAAATGCAAGTAAGTAAATGGCTTGGAAATAAAAGAGCAAGTAAGTAAAGCAAGAAATAAAATACTAAGAACCCAAAGTGCAAAAAATGAAAGCTTTATTCTGTCCAAGTGATGATATAAACCTTGAGTTCAATAACCAAAACTTAAACTTGCAAGCTCAATGAAGAGGTTGCAAGATCAAGAGAAGGCAATGAGCTCAAGGGGAACTAGCTATGTACAAAACTAAAAGGAAAAATAAAACAAAAGTGTATGAAGTATTGGGCATATGAGACCCTTTCCCTTGCTCACTGATCTTCCTTTTGTAGGCACAAAATAAGATTAAACAAGTAATAAAAATGAGTTGATGTGACAGTAAGGGAGAGCTAGCAAAATAATGGGGCAGATTAGGCTTGGAAAAACCGGCAGCGCCGGGTCATGGTGGGGCTCGCCGGGTCAAGACCGAGCAAGTTGTTTCATGTTGGTGTGGTGCAGTTGTGTGCTCTCCACAATCCTTCTGGTATTGCTTGATTTTTTTATATGAACCTGGTCTGTACTCAGTAGATTAGAGGGAAACATGATGTTTTATATCACATCACACCTTTTTGCATTTATCATTCTTGTCCCCCATTTGCACAATTCATCATACCATATGTGCCAAGGCAGCCCCACCATGGTCCATGCGAAAGAGTTGTGTGTACACTTGCTATGTGTTAGACTAAAATTGTGTACACTTTATTGGTTGCAAAAGAACTCATTGAATATCGATCGGTTTGCAGTTCCGGTTGCAGTGTCGGCTCACAAACGTTATATCCATGATTTTGAGTGTGTTTCCAGTATTGTGTCACAGATACCTGTAATCTATATTTACCGAGCAGACACTGGTTAATAGTACCAATCTATTACAAAACAGATAATGAATGAGTGGTATTGAAATGCAGTTTTCTGTGATAAACACATAGCGATATTCGGTTATGAATATCCAGCACCTCATTCGACGAGGCAATAGCCGAGATCCCTTCACCGGGAGTGACCTCTTGGGCAGAAGTTTGCGTCAGGGTAATAACTTCACTATAGTCGATTACATTTTGCTTTGCATCGTGATATTCAGTTTGGAATATCCTGCACCTCATTCGACGAGGAAAGAGCCGAGATCCCTTCACCGGGAGTGACCATATTAGCAATAGTTTTCGCCACTATATATTGGTAAAGCTATCCGGTTCCTTCAACGATATCAAGTTCATTACGTTAAAGGTTTTTTGCCAAAAACCATTCGTAGCCCTCCATCATTTCAGACGGGTAGCACTTAGTATTCATGCTATGTTTGTTGGCCTTGGTCAATGCATAGTGTATGGTAGCTATTTGTTACTTTTCTGTTGCATAGATAAATGTGTTGGTTTGGGACAGTCATACAGTCTTGTTGGCCTTAGTCAAGGGCGAGTACGGGTGGGTTTAAATTAACCTGGACAATGATGGGTAGAATTTTACATATGACTTATGATTTGTTGGCCTTAGTCAAGGTCATAAGAGCATGGGGTAAAAATCACATCAGGAGTTTCAAAAGAAATTGAAACTTACCAGGCATGCGCATACCTTCTGGAGTGTGATAACTTGAGTGGATTCCATCAAGTTATCATGCGATGATAGTTGGATCCTGATTCCCACTGATGAGATGGTTTGCTCCTCGAGTGATTTTAGATGATCCCGACTAATTCTCCTTTGGGTTTGGAGGAGAATTCAAGGAAACAGTGGGAGCCATCCGGATTAGATAAAGTGATTAACCATTCTGATATAGGTTAGAGTGCACGCTGAGTGTTTCTTTTCTCTCTCTCTCTCTCTGGTAGCGACCATCGTCCGACCCTAGACTAGAACTCATGAACCAAGTTAATCGAACCTTCTTAAAACACACTAGCTTTTGAACTGTCAGAGTTGCATATTTAATTGCCACTCTTACTTTTACCTTTGCTTTTCTCCGGAACATTCCGTATCACTACGAAGATCCACAGTTATTGGATATGACCATTGTATAGTTATATATGAACTCGAAGAAACTTGTTTCAGATTCGAGAATGGTTTCCGGTTCTGGAGAAATTGAATAGGACTATTCAATTGTCCTTTCCTTTTACCATCTCTCAGGTTGTGAGGGCTCCTGGGATTAGGAAAGGGTACACCTATTGCACTTATTTGATAGTCTTCTTCTAAACCTTAGGCTGATGCCGAAGGATGGGGAAGTATGAAAACCAAATGTCACGACCCGAAAGTACGGAACGTGACCGGCACTTAGATTACGAAGCGTCTAGAGGCGCCACGTGACCTAAGTAAGCCGAAGCCCAGAAATCTAAACCATAAAAGAAGAAAAGAAGAAAAGAAAAGAAAACAAGTATAAAAACCTCAGCAAATTTTACCAAAAATTTCGGCAGAGTCTCCTCTGTAAAAACTGGCCCCCAAACGGGTACAACAAGTATAATATGAATAAACAATAAAAAGCATCCCCAAACGGATGCTAGCTCAACGCCAACAGGCGGAAACAACCACAACCAACACAATAATATACAACGCCAAAGGGCGAGGCTCAAAACTCAAAAGAGAACAAAACCACCAGATCAGAATAATACATGCGCGACTCTAAGGTCGAAATAACAGACTGGTCCAATAAACTTATCAAGTAATACAAATATGGTTGATGGAGCTTACTAGATACAAATGAAAGAATAAAAGTACAATGGTGGTTCGGATACAAGTGAACCAACCTACCGTGCAAATCACCCTGAAAGAATAGATGTGCCAACAAGCTGCCACGGAAACCTGTACATCGAACCTGTAAAGAATTTGGCACAACGGGGGTGAGTTGCCAACTCGTGAGTAGAAGACATCTACGAAAAGAAATCGAATGCACGACGCTATCCTAGGTCATAATAATACACTACTATATCTCAATCATCTAGAATAGCAGGGTAATACTACGTGTAAGTGCAACTACTCCGTGCCGTGTCAGTACCTCATATAATACTATGTCATATGAATGAAATGCATGCACCATGAATGTAAAGTAACAAATCCTGAAGTTCAGATATATATGTATAAGAAATCTTTAGATGTTATTATAGTAGAATGTGTATAAGAATCTGAAATCTCAATAATGAAATCCATGGAAATCCGTGTCAAGCATCGACACAACATATGTAACCTCAAGTCTCAATATGTCGGGCTCCGTCAGTCCGGATCGGCCCATATCATCAAATCTCACGACAACGGTCGGTATCCTCCGGATATCCGCCGCGCCAGACATCACCGGTAGGTAGCCTTCCCCTGCCAGGCTCATCGTCTACAACTCGATCTTCTTGCCCCGGGGTACCATACCGGGCCCACCATGTACCCGAGACGGTTCATCCACTCCTCGAATCGGGTCTCGAAATCCAACAGAAAACATGAAATCTCATGGTGGACGACACATACATCACGAGAAAACCGCATATTATTTTAAAAAAGAAGAGGAGAGAGAGAGAAGTTTTATATATATTTGCGGTTTTCCCCAAAAATCCAGAAATCTCATAGAAATCCAAATCTCAAGATCATGAGTAAGTATATGATAAGTGTCGGCATATGCCCATAATACTGCATGATAACATGAAAATATGAATGCATGAATGTCTAAGTAATAAATATCTTGTCTATACTAACATCAGAGAATAATCACAACATTATATCGGTCTAGTTGTTAACTGATTCGATCCATAAAAGACAATATGATCTAAAGTGTACGTGACATAGCAATTACCGATGATGATGTGTGTGAGCCGGAAAATAAGTGTGCGTGGAATATGCGCATCATCGGTAATGGTGCTGGTGTCCTAACAGGTATGGTTTATACTGATTATAGCAACATATGTAAGAAAATGCACCATGATGATTACAGTACGAATGTAAATACAGGTGTGCATTATCCACTCCTCTGCGAGATACGAGTACAACTACTACTATGTGAGTCGAACCTAAAACAGTGTCCATCTAATATCCTAAGGATCTAACCTAAGAAACTAGTCAATAAGAAACAAGCATCTACCTAAGGTCTGAACCAATATCTTTAATAGTCGGCGATCCCGCCTCTATAGCGTCACGTACGTAGTACGGCTTCCTCGAATCAAGAGTGCGGATCAATCATCAAATCTAAGCCTCGTACGGTAAAATCCATCGTACGGCATCCCAATATCGGGGTACGGTCAAGTATCTCCTAGGTGCCTCATTATTCGTATAATATCATCACCAACACATCTCATGATCAAGGTGTTAAATTGTAATCGCATACATCAATTATATATCATTGCCATCATGATAAGCATCATTAGTTTATCCTCAGAAGTATCATGTCATATGTATCATATTGTGATTAAGTCATACCGATATCTTATCGTCATCAAGTCACAAGCTACAGCCCAGGTACTATTTTAGCGTCCCATGTACCTCAATATCACCACCACCCTTTATAGTTTATATGTTCATGTTCATTATCTCATTCTCTAATGATCCGCTAACACTTTAATACGACTGTATAGTCAAGAATCACGGCATCAAGCCCAGTCATACTGTTTCATCATACCTCAGATATCATATCACATCAACGAATCCCATATACGTGTTGTGTATATATATACACCTATACCTAGTTTTATATATATACACACATATACGTATACGCCATGTCAAGTTTTAGTGTGTGCGTGTGTGTTTCTATCAGAAACCTACAAACCTTTTCCAAAGTATTCATCCTCAGGTATGGTTTTCCTAAATCAGTCTAGTCCAGCCTAGGGTCAATACTTGGGTCCTACTAGGGTCACATCTGGTTTCCTAATGTCAATAAGTACTATTCCTATTCTACGTTGCGGGGGTGCTAAACGCCATCCACCCGACTTCCCCCCGTAGATATGCATCTACTCACCTGGTCCATGTCTGCCGAAGACGGTGTCGCCATCCTCCTCTTCATCGCCCGCAGTCCACATGAGGGGTACCTAAACGCAAGCATATAAATAGCATCGTAAACCGAATCATATACAAAAGTTAAACGATACAAAGAACAAGCACAGGTTAAAACCTATGTCCCGTCCACGCAAAAGAACCAAATACCGCTCGATATCGGCGTACAAACTACGATGGATCGAGATAACATCATCAAATAACTTGTAGTTTTAAAACACATTACTTATATTGTAAAACATGATCAAATTCATCGAAACACAAAAATCGATCAAATCGTCCGTTTTCGAAAAACCCGAAAATGCCAATTTACCGTTTTTCATCGAAACTTGACATTTAAATGAAACCAATGGTCATAAAACTCATTAAATAGCATTACTAGACTATACAAACCATTACTATATTTTTATTACACAATTTTGCATTTATTTAAAATTTCTAGTTTGCAACATTTAACAATTTTCAACATTTTTCAAGCAAAACACCACAATTCCACCACAAAACATGATTTTGCATGAATTAATGTCTTAAATTACAATTCATGATGATAATGATATAATGAAACCATAATTATAATTTAAATCCCTTTTTATTTAGTAATTTCCAAAATCTAGTTTACAAATTAATAGCATTTTATTACTATTTTTCTAATTCTCAAAGTAATCTAGTGATCAAACTAAGTTTTTCATTCAATTAATGTGCTAATATCCTTATTAAAACTACCATCTAATGATAGCAACTTAAATTGGAATTTTATATTACCCACAAACACATTTTAGAAAAATCTAGTTAGCTAATTTCCTTATTTAAAACAATTTTAAATGAAAATTTTACAATTTAACAACCATGTCATATTTTCCAATTCTAAAAGTGTTAAACTCACTATTATAACCCTAATTAATTATTAAAAACCCTAACTTGAATTTACAACCCTAACTTGCATTTTTAAAAAAATCATAGAATTAATTCATTAAATCTAATTAAGCTTAATATGAACATCTAATAATAATAAATCAAAAGAAAGAAAATTATACCTTCAAAATGTGAAATCCAAACAAGAAATGAGCCTCCAAAATACATGCTCTCCCACTCCAAAATCCATATAAAAAAGGGTAGAGAATAAAGGGTATGAAGAGATTAGGATTTTGTGTATTTTTTGTTGAATTTTTGATGTAATTTGATGGATTTTTGTGCAAAAATGAGGTGGGAAATGGGGGGGGCAGCCATGGGAGGGTTGTGGCCGACCTTGAGAGAGTGAGGGAGAGAAAGAAATGATTAAGGAAAAGTGTAGAAGTTTCAAGAGGAGACATATCACTTAAAGGTCTTTTCATGGTTTATTTATTTATTTATTTACTATAGCAACTCAAGAAAGCTCTAGAAAATAGGAAAAATTTGCAAATAATTTTTACATGATACATACTAAATTATAACATGCCATGGTTTATTTTTTACAAATTAAAACCATTTAAATTTGTAATTTACACTAATTTAGTGTAAAAATAAAGCTTATGTTATTATTTAAAATAATTAATTTAGGAAATTTTTTTAATTAAACTAAAAATTTATAAGTGGCTAAATAAACACTATTTACTAGTAATTACATAATTAAATAGGTATTTTTGAATTTATAATGAAAAACAATTGCGGTTTGATTTTACGAAAAATACATTTTGCTTTACCGAAAATCATAAAATTCACTTAAACAATTTTATTCATTTAATTATTCATTTAATTATTTTTAAAACGTTACAATCTTCCCCCCTTTAAGAAATTCGGTCCCCGAATTTAAATTAAAACTCCCCTCCAAATACTAAAACATTTAGCAAAACACTCAAATCGTCGGGGCTCCGAAATCATCAACACATAACAAAAATCAACTCCGTCAAGCATAACGTAATCATCGGAGTTATGGCGAGAATAAAATATCATAACGCAATATGAAAACCATTATAATATACATTAATCTATAACTTATATATATAGTGTGCATCATAGTGAAACCGTACAAATATCCGGATAAGGAAATATGCAAACCCCTTTTTGAAAATTGCCGTGTGATGCACGTGTCACGGCATAAGTAGCGGACGTTTATTAAAAAAATAACTATATATATATATATCTTTTATTTAACATACACGTCCCGCCTGGTTACTAAATCAAATATTAATGATTATGAAAATATACTGCTCAAACCGAAATCAATCCCAATCACATCAATAAACTATCATGTGCGTCCGGTGCGCACTGAAATCGAAATCAAATACAGATACCACGAATATACACAATAACAAAACTAAGTGCAACAGGTGTGCACCAAAAACATCTGTCAAGTGCAACGGGCGTGCACGACTCAGTATCAGGTGCATCTAATCTGCACAAAAACCCCGATTTAGTGCATCTGGTGTGCACAAAATCGCATCAAGTGCGTCAAGTATGCGCAAGAACCCTAATCAGGTGCACATGGTGCACGAAAACATACATTGAATATCAAAATCGAAATCACAGCACAAAAATGCATGAAAACTAGGTCGAAACATATGTCAAAATCACGTGTAACCCCTATGCACGAAATCAAATCAAAATCTCAAAAAATATATAAAATCAAATCAAGTGTACTGGTTGTGTACTAAACAACATCAAATACAATTGATACATGAAACACAAATAGAATGTAATGAAGGTACACACATGAAATACCAATCGTAGAACAAAGTCCTCAAAATACCAAAATCCAATCAACGAAAATATGAAATTCAAATCACTAAATCATAATCGTAAACACTATCGTCAATCGCTTCGAACTCGTCTCTTCGTAGCTGTGCTGACTGCGCTACCAACGGCAATACTCATGTCTAGAGCCTCCCACATAGTTGATCCCTTCACTTGATGTCCGGACTATATTAAACTTTTTGATCGATCCATCAAAATCCCATAATTCCCCGAGAGCTCAACACTCAAGTACAGTTTAAAAATATCCGGTACATACCCCAGCATCGATGATCCAGCTGCAGAAGGGCAAACCCAAGCCTCACTAATGGCACAGCGGAACTGCCGTAAACCCTAAGGTTCAAGGGCATTCTCGTGGTCATTATGTCGAGTTAGGGTTTCATTCTTCTAGAGGGTCCATCGAAATACCTGCATGTTCTTCCGAATACCTTAAACTTGGGAAAATGGTTTTCTGATAATCGTTCGAACCCTTTAACTTCATCCGGACGGCATGTGAATAACCTTCATCCGCACGCTAAACAATGCTTCAATCCTCAATAATAACCAATACTCTAATGGTTATCGCATTCGAGCCGCAGCTCCCTCTGCCCGTGCGCCCGTGCTAACAGAAACCACCATCCGACATTGACGAAGATAGATCAAAGGAACGAATGAAATACGGTGCAAACAAATGTACATCCTAAGGCTCCTTAAGCAGAGTAGCGTATCGTAAGTATGCCGCGGACCATACCCACGGTACGTTACTCTACCTAAATCGCCTACTCCATCAACCAAGGATCACCTAGACTTATACAAGGTTAAACCTAGCGCTCTGATACCAACTTTGTCACGACCCGAAAGTACGGAACGTGACCGGCACTTAGATTACGAAGCGTCTAGAGGCGCCACGTGACCTAAGTAAGCCGAAGCCCAGAAATCTAAACCATAAAAGAAGAAAAGAAGAAAAGAAAAGAAAACAAGTATAAAAACCTCAGCAAATTTTACCAAAAATTTCGGCAGAGTCTCCTCTGTAAAAACTGGCCCCCAAACGGGTACAACAAGTATAATATGAATAAACAATAAAAAGCATCCCCAAACGGATGCTAGCTCAACGCCAACAGGCGGAAACAACCACAACCAACACAATAATATACAACGCCAAAGGGCGAGGCTCAAAACTCAAAAGAGAACAAAACCACCAGATCAGAATAATACATGCGCGACTCTAAGGTCGAAATAACAGACTGGTCCAATAAACTTATCAAGTAATACAAATATGGTTGATGGAGCTTACTAGATACAAATGAAAGAATAAAAGTACAATGGTGGTTCGGATACAAGTGAACCAACCTACCGTGCAAATCACCCTGAAAGAATAGATGTGCCAACAAGCTGCCACGGAAACCTGTACATCGAACCTGTAAAGAATTTGGCACAACGGGGGTGAGTTGCCAACTCGTGAGTAGAAGACATCTACGAAAAGAAATCGAATGCACGACGCTATCCTAGGTCATAATAATACACTACTATATCTCAATCATCTAGAATAGCAGGGTAATACTACGTGTAAGTGCAACTACTCCGTGCCGTGTCAGTACCTCATATAATACTATGTCATATGAATGAAATGCATGCACCATGAATGTAAAGTAACAAATCCTGAAGTTCAGATATATATGTATAAGAAATCTTTAGATGTTATTATAGTAGAATGTGTATAAGAATCTGAAATCTCAATAATGAAATCCATGGAAATCCGTGTCAAGCATCGACACAACATATGTAACCTCAAGTCTCAATATGTCGGGCTCCGTCAGTCCGGATCGGCCCATATCATCAAATCTCACGACAACGGTCGGTATCCTCCGGATATCCGCCGCGCCAGACATCACCGGTAGGTAGCCTTCCCCTGCCAGGCTCATCGTCTACAACTCGATCTTCTTGCCCCGGGGTACCATACCGGGCCCACCATGTACCCGAGACGGTTCATCCACTCCTCGAATCGGGTCTCGAAATCCAACAGAAAACATGAAATCTCATGGTGGACGACACATACATCACGAGAAAACCGCATATTATTTTAAAAAAGAAGAGGAGAGAGAGAGAAGTTTTATATATATTTGCGGTTTTCCCCAAAAATCCAGAAATCTCATAGAAATCCAAATCTCAAGATCATGAGTAAGTATATGATAAGTGTCGGCATATGCCCATAATACTGCATGATAACATGAAAATATGAATGCATGAATGTCTAAGTAATAAATATCTTGTCTATACTAACATCAGAGAATAATCACAACATTATATCGGTCTAGTTGTTAACTGATTCGATCCATAAAAGACAATATGATCTAAAGTGTACGTGACATAGCAATTACCGATGATGATGTGTGTGAGCCGGAAAATAAGTGTGCGTGGAATATGCGCATCATCGGTAATGGTGCTGGTGTCCTAACAGGTATGGTTTATACTGATTATAGCAACATATGTAAGAAAATGCACCATGATGATTACAGTACGAATGTAAATACAGGTGTGCATTATCCACTCCTCTGCGAGATACGAGTACAACTACTACTATGTGAGTCGAACCTAAAACAGTGTCCATCTAATATCCTAAGGATCTAACCTAAGAAACTAGTCAATAAGAAACAAGCATCTACCTAAGGTCTGAACCAATATCTTTAATAGTCGGCGATCCCGCCTCTATAGCGTCACGTACGTAGTACGGCTTCCTCGAATCAAGAGTGCGGATCAATCATCAAATCTAAGCCTCGTACGGTAAAATCCATCGTACGGCATCCCAATATCGGGGTACGGTCAAGTATCTCCTAGGTGCCTCATTATTCGTATAATATCATCACCAACACATCTCATGATCAAGGTGTTAAATTGTAATCGCATACATCAATTATATATCATTGCCATCATGATAAGCATCATTAGTTTATCCTCAGAAGTATCATGTCATATGTATCATATTGTGATTAAGTCATACCGATATCTTATCGTCATCAAGTCACAAGCTACAGCCCAGGTACTATTTTAGCGTCCCATGTACCTCAATATCACCACCACCCTTTATAGTTTATATGTTCATGTTCATTATCTCATTCTCTAATGATCCGCTAACACTTTAATACGACTGTATAGTCAAGAATCACGGCATCAAGCCCAGTCATACTGTTTCATCATACCTCAGATATCATATCACATCAACGAATCCCATATACGTGTTGTGTATATATATACACCTATACCTAGTTTTATATATATACACACATATACGTATACGCCATGTCAAGTTTTAGTGTGTGCGTGTGTGTTTCTATCAGAAACCTACAAACCTTTTCCAAAGTATTCATCCTCAGGTATGGTTTTCCTAAATCAGTCTAGTCCAGCCTAGGGTCAATACTTGGGTCCTACTAGGGTCACATCTGGTTTCCTAATGTCAATAAGTACTATTCCTATTCTACGTTGCGGGGGTGCTAAACGCCATCCACCCGACTTCCCCCCGTAGATATGCATCTACTCACCTGGTCCATGTCTGCCGAAGACGGTGTCGCCATCCTCCTCTTCATCGCCCGCAGTCCACATGAGGGGTACCTAAACGCAAGCATATAAATAGCATCGTAAACCGAATCATATACAAAAGTTAAACGATACAAAGAACAAGCACAGGTTAAAACCTATGTCCCGTCCACGCAAAAGAACCAAATACCGCTCGATATCGGCGTACAAACTACGATGGATCGAGATAACATCATCAAATAACTTGTAGTTTTAAAACACATTACTTATATTGTAAAACATGATCAAATTCATCGAAACACAAAAATCGATCAAATCGTCCGTTTTCGAAAAACCCGAAAATGCCAATTTACCGTTTTTCATCGAAACTTGACATTTAAATGAAACCAATGGTCATAAAACTCATTAAATAGCATTACTAGACTATACAAACCATTACTATATTTTTATTACACAATTTTGCATTTATTTAAAATTTCTAGTTTGCAACATTTAACAATTTTCAACATTTTTCAAGCAAAACACCACAATTCCACCACAAAACATGATTTTGCATGAATTAATGTCTTAAATTACAATTCATGATGATAATGATATAATGAAACCATAATTATAATTTAAATCCCTTTTTATTTAGTAATTTCCAAAATCTAGTTTACAAATTAATAGCATTTTATTACTATTTTTCTAATTCTCAAAGTAATCTAGTGATCAAACTAAGTTTTTCATTCAATTAATGTGCTAATATCCTTATTAAAACTACCATCTAATGATAGCAACTTAAATTGGAATTTTATATTACCCACAAACACATTTTAGAAAAATCTAGTTAGCTAATTTCCTTATTTAAAACAATTTTAAATGAAAATTTTACAATTTAACAACCATGTCATATTTTCCAATTCTAAAAGTGTTAAACTCACTATTATAACCCTAATTAATTATTAAAAACCCTAACTTGAATTTACAACCCTAACTTGCATTTTTAAAAAAATCATAGAATTAATTCATTAAATCTAATTAAGCTTAATATGAACATCTAATAATAATAAATCAAAAGAAAGAAAATTATACCTTCAAAATGTGAAATCCAAACAAGAAATGAGCCTCCAAAATACATGCTCTCCCACTCCAAAATCCATATAAAAAAGGGTAGAGAATAAAGGGTATGAAGAGATTAGGATTTTGTGTATTTTTTGTTGAATTTTTGATGTAATTTGATGGATTTTTGTGCAAAAATGAGGTGGGAAATGGGGGGGGCAGCCATGGGAGGGTTGTGGCCGACCTTGAGAGAGTGAGGGAGAGAAAGAAATGATTAAGGAAAAGTGTAGAAGTTTCAAGAGGAGACATATCACTTAAAGGTCTTTTCATGGTTTATTTATTTATTTATTTACTATAGCAACTCAAGAAAGCTCTAGAAAATAGGAAAAATTTGCAAATAATTTTTACATGATACATACTAAATTATAACATGCCATGGTTTATTTTTTACAAATTAAAACCATTTAAATTTGTAATTTACACTAATTTAGTGTAAAAATAAAGCTTATGTTATTATTTAAAATAATTAATTTAGGAAATTTTTTTAATTAAACTAAAAATTTATAAGTGGCTAAATAAACACTATTTACTAGTAATTACATAATTAAATAGGTATTTTTGAATTTATAATGAAAAACAATTGCGGTTTGATTTTACGAAAAATACATTTTGCTTTACCGAAAATCATAAAATTCACTTAAACAATTTTATTCATTTAATTATTCATTTAATTATTTTTAAAACGTTACACCAAATTTCCTAAGTGTAGTGTACAGAAGGTAATGAGTAAAGTCAAATAAAGGGATTAGAATGAGGGCAAAGTAAAATGCGACTGCAATAATTCACGACCAAACCGTGTATACCATCTCCACTGCTACTTCACCTTTGCATTTGTCCAGAACACCCCGTATCACTATGAAGATCCACATTTATTGGATAATCCATCGTATAGTTACATACAAACTCGAAGGAACTTGTTCCTGTTCGAGAATGGATTCTGGTTCAGGAGAAATAGAATAAGGATTATTCAGTTGTCTTTTCCATTTACCTTCTCTCAGGTTACGAGGGCTCCTAGGATTAGGAGGGTACACCTATTATGCTTATTGGATAGTCATCTTCCAAACCTTAGGCTGGTGCCAAAAGTTTAGGAAGGAAGAAAACCATTTATCCTAAGTACGGTGTACAGAAGGTAATAAGAAAAGACAAATAAAGGGATTGGAGAGATGTCAAGGAAATATACGGTTACGTCATGAATCTTAATAGTGTAAGTGGCATTACTAGGAATACCCGGATACCCCTTCGAAACATTTTCATGTTTCAGTTTCACTGTGAGCTGTTAATTGAAAACTGATTTCCCAATTAGATTCTTACTCTAGGTTATGTATTTACCAGGTTTGATTCTCACATCTGTATGGTATTACAGATGATGAATGGGAGTAAGATATTGGGAATTAGGTGATTATATCCTCATTATATCGGAATTCATTGTAATTGGTGATATTTGAGGAAATAACCAGGGTTTTTGCCGGACGACAAATATTTGGTTTTGAATATCCGTAGTTATGCACCAGTTTCAAACTGATATATATTTATACGTTTATTTTATAAAGTGAGATATAACTTTTTGAAATTATGTCTACGACATTTACCTATATTTCTTAATAGTTAAGCAAGGAGCATTCAACAACGGTGTAATTCTTCTTAACCATACTAAAGTTTTCAACCTACAACGTACAGGGTTTGAGTTATTGATCTCAGGGGACTTATACAATGTATTGTATGTTGTCCAGTGTCCATTAGGACAAAGGGGTTGGTACTCGTACTATATTCTGTTTACTTGTGACTTCTTTAGTTTTTAGACAAGTATTTCGTATAAATATAAGGTCCAAGTTTTCAGAAGTTATAGGTATAAGAATAAAGTAGAGAACCATGTATTGCAAGTATCGGGATTCTTCAAGGTGATCAAAGATGTAGATACTTGTGTTTGGTATTCAGTTGATAGTAATGGTTTTGAGAACTTGCTTTTCTTTCAGGTTACTCATATCTGGATGCACTCCTAGTTGAGTAATGTTGATCGGCCTCTCTCCATTTTGTTGACATGCACTGGAGACAGATGCATGATTTGAATATTGTTCCAATTAAATTAGTGCCTTTGTTTCTATATTGTATATAGAATGGTTCATATCTTAACGATGTTAAGGTATATGGAGTTGTCTGGCTTATGCTTGAAAGCAGACTCTGGATAAACTCAAGGCAAATTTCAGTAAAGGCTGTTTGTGGGTTATCCAGGGCTATATCGAAGGATAACTTTCTACCATCTGGAAGTGTCACGACCCGAAATATTAGCTCGTGACCAGCACTTGAATCACGGCACGTCTAAAGGCGTAACGGAATTCAAGTAAGCTGAAACCCAGAAATCTAAACCTTTTTAGAAAAATAAAAGAGGTGAGGTTTTGAAATAAAGGTATAATAAAATCAAGTGTGCTTAATGCATAGAAAGAAACACGAATGATGCAAATGAAATTTTCTAGTTTGAAAACATGTTCGTCTTTTGAAAAATTTTGGCAGCACCTCCTTTGTATATTTTGTTCCAAAACCACAAATACATAATAAGAATAATGGCATCCCCAAGCGGGAGCTAGCTCTTCGCCAACCGGCGGATCACAACCACGCAAGATAATATAAATAAGTATACGACGCCCAACGGCGAAGTTCACCACAAAATACATTGAAAAGAGCAAGATATAACCCCCAAGGGAAAAATAAAACCCATCGCTCAAATCTCGCAACTACAAGTCTCACTAAGTCTCATCACTTATACAATTACAACTTTTGATTGATTGATGGAGTTAACTAGATACAATATGAAATATAATACAAGAGTGGGTACGATACAATGACCCACCTACCAATGCAAAACACCCGAAAGAACTTATGCCACCGATACCGCTACTGATCCATGCGGTCAACCTACAAGAACTGTGGCACAACGGGGGTGAGTTGCCAACTCGTGAATAGAAATATATCTAGAAGTAGAAATCGAATAAACAACGACTCCTTGGTCAATTATATCAAAAGGTAAAACTATGATATCTAGGGTGACCGGGTCATAAATGTGCCAACAAGGTAGTCACTATCTATATGCATGTATATGGATATCGTCTAACCATAATCAAGGTGTGCAAATATGTGGATCTCATCCACCCATAAATCAATATCTCTAAGCATGTGTATAATCTCCCATAGTAACATCAGTGTATGGATGTATGTATGTATGTGGATCCAGTCCACTCGTCAACCACTGACGCAACAATATCATGCATGTAAATATCATAAAAGAGTGTGCATGAAAGTATGAGGATGTATATATATATCAACAGTGTCCCTCCCGACACATCAAATCATGGAACCTGAGTGCCTAGCATCGAGACTCGAAAACATCATGAAAACTGTGCCCATCATCGGCACGTAAATCCTCATATATCTCAGGCGTCGTATCCTCAGATCGGCCCTCAGGCGTCGCACTCCCTGGTCGGCCCTCCTATCCATCTCGCTACTCCGGTCGGTGTCTTCCGGATAACCGCCGAGTCTACATACTATCACCGGTAGGTAGTGCTCCCCCTGCCGGGCTCACCGTCTAACATATACGAGTCTTCTTGCCCCGGGGTACCTCACCGAGTCCACCATATACCCGCAGACGGTGCCTACCACTCCTCGAATCGGGTTTCACATGCCACTCTCAGAACCGAGAAAACACATGGCGGACGCACTGAAATATCATATCAAGAGAAACCGGGTTTTTAAAAAAACACATAATCTCATTTGAAATATCCACGGTTCTCAAATCCAGAAATCTCATGAAAACAGCATATCTCAATGCGTAAAATAATAGAGCATGATGTATG
The DNA here is from genome assembly GCA_030015575.1 of Agapanthus africanus. Classification (NCBI taxonomy): domain Eukaryota; kingdom Viridiplantae; phylum Streptophyta; class Magnoliopsida; order Asparagales; family Amaryllidaceae; genus Agapanthus; species Agapanthus africanus. The sequence continues at coordinate 317,943,159 of CM057340.1, read as the reverse complement.
CGACATGTAAAAAGAAACGCGAGCATATCCGTGTATCATGCAATATGGAATAGTGATATGACATATTAAGGGGAAAACCGCTCTTTTAAAATGATTCCAGTTTTTTAAATATAACATGGGGTTCCCAATTTCTCAATAAAACCAGTTATCTATATAGGTACAATATGAATATGCACAAGTATAGATGTACCATGTATGTGTGCACAAATATGAATATACAATGTGTATGTGTACAAGTATGAATGTATCAATATATATGTACACGAATATGGATATACAAATGTGTATATCCGCAAATATGAATGTAGCAATATATATGTCATGATGCAGCAACCCTACTGTGTAGTGGCATGGCAGTTATCGATGATGAAGTGTGTGAGCCGGCAAATATGTGTACGTGTAACATACGCATCATCGATAATGGTGCAGGTGTACTATCACAGGTATATGCGATGCCATAATAATATCATGAATGCAGCAAGTAAATCATCAGCTAACAGTTATAAGGTATACATAACTATCATATGTCCGAGTCAGTGAATCTATCAATCGGCATCTAGCCCAATAACATCGCGTACGGTATAATCCATCGTACGGCAACCTCTAGTCAAAGGTAAGGATCAATTATCAAGTCAACTCATCACGCACGGAATATCATCGTGCGGCGGCATTAAGCTAATAGGGATCCTATCATCCTATAAGACAAATGAGGGTATGGCCTAATATCACATACGGCTTATCATCCATGATTCACAACATTCCATATATATATATAACCCTATATACCTATGTCCTGGGTCGCATCTGCAATAATCTCATATCAGGGGACCGGCAGGGTATAAATCATCTTGATCGACTCGCATCCGTATACCATCACATCATATCATCAAATTTGTCTTGTATTCTTTCATCGCATTTATATATCATATCATGTCGAATTTACATAAACATGCTATCTATACTAAGTAATAGTATATGATCTAACAAACACACCCGAACCATACAATCAGATTTTTAAAGAAGTGAATCGTAGTTTTGAAACGGGGGTTACGGTGTTTTTAAAGAAAAGATATCATTTGAAAATCCGTAACATCCCTCAAGATATACATTTAAAAGATACATACGATTCTTTGGTTTAGAAAAAGGTATGGTTCGGATGACGCATCTACGTCAACTATCTAGTCCTACAGAACCCTTAAGTGGTAATATCGCTAAACGTCATCCTAGGGTAGTAGTAGTAGCATATCACACTTAACTATCCACTAGTTTCTAATATGACTACATAGCTATATATATACTAACCCTAGTTCCCTAATCTAGGTTCCCTAACCATACTCTATAAATCGGCTTTTCCATCAAAAGTTGCGGGGGTGCTATACGCCATCCACCCGACTTCCCCGGTAGATATAGATCTACTCACCTGTCTTCGCTCGCCCAAATCGATGACGCCACGCTTCTTCGCCTCAGAATCCATGCGAGGGTACCTACAATAATAATCAATCGCAATACGTATTAAAATCGACGCAGAAAACCGATACAGCGCACAGTGTGCTCACAGGTTAAAACCTATGGCCTAAATGTACAAATCAATCAAACCACCCCTGTTGTCGATGTACAAACACCTGACAACCAAATACAAATCCAAATATCATGAAAGTGCATTTAAAAATACGGAAAACATCGTCTAAAACACACCAAAATGCTCCCAGATTTTCCCCAGATGACAATTAGCCAAAACTGCATATAGGAGGGGTCTAATTTAGTGCAAAATGAGCCCTGGAACGAAAATGGACCCATTCCCTTCTACTCTGACAGCAAATTGCGGCCAGAATGATTAAATCTGCGGCCGTAGGTTTGAATTAGGGGCTCGGGTCTTGGTGGTAGCTTTCTAGGTGCCTGCACGACTCACTGTCAGCTCAATTTTATTTTAGGGGTCTCGGGGTGATAGCAGATTCCTAATTACACTCCCAGATTTGAAGTTTTTCCAATGTCGGGTTTCTAAATCCGTGTTTCGGGGTTTTTAGGGTCTGTTCCAGGTCACTATACAGCACCTAAGTTCAGTTAACAGCTACAAGGTATCACCCAATTCAAACCAACACTTAAACATTCATTAGGGTTTCCCAATGTCCACTAATCTTCACAAAACGACATCTAAACATGATATCTCACAAAACTAACCTAAAGGGAAGAAATTATACCTCATCTAGTCCACTCTAGGCAGCACTAACTTCCCAACGTCGTCAAAATCCCATTTTGCTCGGTCCATCGTGTAGAGGTCGAAGAGGGGATTAATTTTTGTGAAGGGTGTGTAGGGTTTTAGGGATTTATTGGAGATAGATCTAGGGATTTTTGGTGGAGGTTTGTGGATTGAGGGAGATGAAGGAGATGGAAAAAAAAGAAGATGGGTCAACAAAAGGGTAGCAGCCCCCCTCCCTCTCTCACCATTTCCCACACACTCTCTTTCCAAGCCATCATTATGTCCCTTTCTCTCTCCTCACTCATCATGACCCCCTTTTCTCTCTCTTTTTCTCACCAAAAACCATAATATAAGTCCCAAATGAAATGAAACATGTAACAGAACGAACATGTCATGGTGCACTAACCATGGAAACTGTAAAAACGCGGATTTGGCTTAATCGCGATTAGCAGTGCACTAACCGGGTTTTTATCGAAACTGCGTATAATAAATTTTAAAAATGCCAAATCCTTTAATTATATTGTTAAATGAATAAATCATTTAAATTTCTATTTATTTCATAATTATTGGTATATATTTATACCCTTTTTCGAAAACCCCAATTTCGCAAATCGGCAGTTTTCGGGAAAAATATTATTTTAATATTAAATTCCAAAAATAATATTTTATATTTTCTGAAACGTTACAGGAAGATCAATAGTGATATTGTTCTTGACTCGCCATAGTTTTAGCAAAATGGACTTTTTTCATAAACAGTAGTGAGAGTATGGTAGAACTGGAAGTGATTCTAGAACCACAAACGATTACTAAAAATTTAATAGAACCTCAAGATTCAATTGGTTTTGACATTCCATTAGTCACTCGGCAGATATGGTGGGTAACCTCAGGCAGCCGAGAGGTACTTCGGTTTTCTCAGAGACGGTGACAGGGAGGTTCTTGTTTACCCAGACTTGCTATTGCTACTGTTCTAGACTATGAGACTTGGCAGGAGGATGAGTGTAACGTCGCTCTAAATTATCTTTAGAAGTGCACGTGTATATGACTCTGCCAAAGGGTTGTTGTAGTCAGTAAGAGCAGCGGAAGCATAGTGGACAAGTAGCTTGTGTATATTTATAGACTAAAGAAGATATAGCGGAGATAGATCATTTATTTTTGATGTGACAGTCATAGGCGTTGACCTCATCAGAATAGGAGATGGATCTGGTAAGAAGGTAGTAGAGTGTGATTTCCTGGTATTTGGATGACATGCATTTTATAGGAAGTGAAATTCCTATACTACGATCGGTTATACCGTGATTATCACAAAGTTGTTTCTCCACGTAGGATATGTATATAATATCAGGTTTTCTGGTTACTAGATCTATGATTTTAGATTTAGATTTGGGAAATGTCCCAATCTAGGTACATTGACATTATTCTAAAGGTGTTTTAGAATGGTTAACTCCTAGCATGGTGGTGTACGTGCAGGTGATGGAGTCACCCTCTCTAAAGGATGTCTTTTATGAAAGTCGACCTTAACACCACCATGAGGTTCTAGAGGCATCGAGCATGCCACATTTTAATTTTTATTAGGTGCTAAGTTAGACTAACAAGATCATTACTAGATTATTAGGGTTTGCCTTTGTGATGTGATTAACTCAAGAGAAGAAAAGAGCATACAACCTTTGTAGTTCGAGTCCTTCTCTTCTATAGCTCCGGGTTGAAGTCCACATGACTCTACTAGGATCCTCTTTGAGTTGAATGAACCTCCTTCGTGATCTTCACGCCAAAGACGATCTACCTGAAGTTCCTCTAGCCCAAGCTAACTCTACACTAAACTCCCTTAGTGTAGGAAACACACCACACCAAATTGCTAGTTTGTTGTGGGATGGTGAAGTAAGGGATTGATTGATCATTTTCGTTGTGATAAAATGTAAAGTGTTCATAATCAAAAATATTTGTACCGCAATCAATTAACGGTGTCGGTGTAGCGCGTTAATGAATACGGATCGTCCACAGGGAAAGTGTGTGATTCGTTCGTAGTTGTTTTAATTGCGTTGGATTTAAAATATGAAAGAAAATGCAAGAAGGTTGATTCAAGATTTGAATGATTTGATTTTAAGAAAAATCAAGAAAACAGAGATCTAGAATCATGAATTAAGAATGGTCCCAATCACTTTGATTTATCAAGATTTGAAGAAAGGCTTGTCGAATCAATTGAATCGATAGTGATGATTGATGCGTATAATTACAAATTCTTGTCTATTCAAGATTTCATGCTAGATGGATGTTAATCAAGGAGGTTTAGGGATCTATTGAAGAAACTAGGGTTTCTTCATCCTCATCCCTTGTCCTTTCGTTCATTAGCATTCAAATTCTAGCCTCCAGGAAATTCAATCATCCATTGTTGATCTCTAATTTAGAGCGAAATTATTCAAGAAAGCATCTCGCTCAAAACTAGGTAATCTTTGATTCAATTACCTAGGGTTTGCAAAACTCATAAGACTTAAGATTGTAAGTCTACGGTAGCGCCCCGGCCGTCTACAGACGCCAAATACGGAACAAAAACTTTTTAACTAGCGCTATCGTATACTTTAACCCGGATCTGCCATTATTGCTAAACTAACAAACTGTAAAGAGAGTAGAAAGGTTATACGAACGATCCGAGTCCTTCGTTCTTTAACCATCATCCCACGCTCCGTTGCGGCTGCTCCGATCTTGTCGATCTCCGATCTGCTCGTCCAGGTGGTACCACGTCAACGATTCTTTAAACGGGCTCCCGCCTCTGACTCGAGGCAACTCGATCGTCAAGTTTGCTAAAAGAGACGACCAAGAATGATGTAGAGAATGAGTAGATTACTTTGTCTCACTTCGTCCAAAGCCGTGGACGATCGGTTAATGAAGTTGCCAATGGAAATGAAATGGAACGAGAAATGAACTATGAAATTTCCATGTATCCAAAACTTTAGTCTTTTCTTTTAACAACCATAATTTTCTCAAAATAAGTAAGTGGAGGAGGAGAAGGGGCCGGCCACTTATATCAAGAGGGGGTGAGTGTAGGAGGGAGGAGGTGACCACAAGAAGAAAAGATCAAGAGAAAAAATCTATGGCAAAACAAAACACATTAATGAAATGAATGACTCACTAAACCTAGTCATCCATTCACTAATGCAAACTTAAGGTTCATGAACCTAGTCACCATCCTAGTCACCTCTTCTAGAAACTTCTAGAAGCATCTACATTCATCTCAAGAAAAGATAAATCCGTCTTTAACCGAATGTTAAAAGACGGCTTACAGAAAACTGGAAACTGGCAACTTCCAAAAGCGATCCCGAAACAAATTTCAGGATAACCCCGTAACTGTATAAATATACCCGCATTTGAATTACGACCGAATACAAATGCAACTGAAACAAAGATATTATATCTACTCAATATAATACTCGGATCCGGCTTAAACCAAAGCCGACCAGTATCATCTGCCCGAAAAATGACACGTGCGTAAACGCACGTGCATTTTCCGAACCCTGCCATAAAACCATACGGCCTCTACAACGTTTCGCCCGAACTTAGGAAACTGTCTGTGGGGGACTCTAATGACTCGTCAGTACCCTGGCAGTGAGTTTAACCACAAACCGTCAGCGGCACTAGCTATGCGTAACGGCTGCCCATGGACTGACCTCAAGGGAGGCCGATGAGGGAACTCATCCGGAAACCCTACTGAGCCTAACAGTGACAATGTATATACAGTCCGGTCCGTTCGTCTATGAGTATCGCATATTTGCCTAGGGGGCGAGTAACGTCAGACCCCCAATAGCAGTATAAATCGTGTCGGAGTGTAGCCCAATAACACCCTGAGAAACTACTGGAGTACCTACCAGTAAATCTCCTGCCACGGCCGTGGGCTTTGTGTAATGGCTCTCCTAGACACAGCACGATCTCACCCACAATACCAGGAGAGACAAATCCCCTGCCGATCCGCTCACGTGCCTCCATGTGGCTCGGGACTGTACCCAAAAACTACATGTTTGCACGACTCCTTTGAGCCGTGGTAGGGTAGAAATCAAAGCACAGTGAGAACTCACATGAGACAAATGACGACCTCAAGTCGATGAACTAACCTGTACACATGTCACAAGGGAACTGCTATCTGACGATATGTATAATACCAACTAGCAAATTCCCGGCGAGTCCTGTCCGGTGTACTCATAACCCAATGAGCACCTGTATACATCTTAGGTGATCCAACTGACACCAGTGGCTTGTGAGACCGGCCACCGCCCTTCGTCGGGGTCTCGACTGTATACACTAGTCTACTCCGGAGTATCGATGCCCTGTCTCGAAACTCCCACGACTAGGGACCACTATTAAGGATATGCATATAAACTACCCAACTCTTACGTATATGATCGCTATCATACTGTTGGTACTAAAGCAAGATCCTAAGGGCTCTATCAAATTGTAAAATGTAATCAGTCACCTGAACATGTACACGACTGATAAAGGCAAACCAGATAGCATACTATTATCTCGAGTAAGACTGTCTACCGGTATAGGTCCTCCGCAATCATTGCAATCACGTACCTGCGATCCAATAATTGACTCTGAGGGCACTATCTCGAACAATCTCCCACTTGCACTCAAGGCTAATTATTGCGATGTCGACTAATCACAGCCCGTGTGAAACCGAACATCCAACTCCTCTACTAATCAGTTTCACAAAGCCCGTTTGTAAAACTATTGTGTTCGAGAAATAGCCTCAGTGAGTGGATCAACCTAGGTGTTTCTTTCTATGTCTCTCTTAATCTCAAGTTCGCGGAGAAATCCATCTTCCGAATTGAGTAATACCTGTCTTAGAATATGTCTGGATATCTGATGGGACCTAGTTGATAAATGAACTCCAAATCCAAACTTCTTAGACTGTATCGATCACTGAACCTAATCAGTATCCGGCACCATGCCACCCACAGTATCCTCTTGGACCACCTATCCATAATACTGTCCCTCTTCGTCAGAGGGAAAACTATAACTCTGACAATCACTCTGTCAACCATGTCACCTTTGAAGCCTGGAATGATAACCGTCTCCCGAAGGAGGCTGCCGTCATCAAATCCGTAGAACATGCACTTATGTTCTAAAAACTGCTTCCTTATGTTTCTCCAGGATTGGATTAATACAAACTTATTGCATATAGTGCAAAAACAACATCTGGTGTGGTACTTGACATCTCATGATTGACTCAGTTGCCTAAGCAAGTGATCTGTTAATCATGTGCATCCCTCTCCCCTTTAGTCCGTAAGACATCTTTAGAGAGGGTGACTCCATCACCTGCAGGTACACCACTATGCTAGGAGTCATCTATTCTAAAAATTATTAGAATACTGTCAAAGTACCCATATTGGGAAACTACCCAAATCCAGATCTAAAACCATAGATCCAGAAACCAGAATGTCAAATATTATATCCATATCCTGTCTGGAGAAACAACTGTGTGACGACCACAGTACAACCGATCGTAGTATAGGAATTTTACTTCCTACTCTGTGTATATCATCCAAATACCATGACATCACACCTTACTACCTTCTTAACAGATCCATCCCCTATCCTGATTGAAGTCAAACCCATGACTGTCATATCAAAATTAGATGATCTATCTCCGCTATAACTGCTCAAGTCTATAAATAGATATAAGCATCTTGCCCACTATTCTTCCAATGCTCCCACTGACTACGACAACCCTCCAACCGGGTCTCATAGCCTGGAACAACAGTAGTGTCAAGTCTGGGTAGATAAGAACCTCCCTGTCACCGTCCTTGAGGCTACCGGAGTACCTCTCGGGTGTCTGAGGTTACCCACCATATCTGCGGAGTGGCAATTGGAATGTCAAACCTGTTTCAATATATAGGTCCTATTAAATTTTCCCGTAAGCGTTTGCGGTTCTGGAATCACTTCCAGTTCTACCATACTCCCACTACTGTTTTTTGAAAAAGATCCATTTTACTAAAACTGTGGCGAGTCAAGAACAATATCACTATTGATCTTCCAAATGGTATAATATCAACCCTCGTCATAGCCAGGGTCAACCCACAAACAGCCATTACAGAAACGTGCCCTGAGTTATCCAGAGTCTGGTTTTAAGCATAGGCTGGACAACTCCCCGTACCTTAACATCTTTTAAGGTACGAACTATCCTATATCCAATATAGAAACTTTGGCACTTTATTTAATTGGAACCAGATTCAAATCATGCAACTGTCTCTAGTGCATATCAACTTAATGGAAAGAGGCTAATCAGCATTACTCAACTTAGGAATCCATCCAATTATGAGTAACCTGAAAGAGAAACAAGTTTCTCAAAACCATTACTATCATCTGAATACCAATCACAAGAATCTACATCTTCGATCACTTTGAAGAATCCCGATACTTGTGATACCTGGTTCTCTACTTTATTCTTATACCCACAACTTCTCAAAACTTAGACCTTGTATTTCTACGAAACACTTATCTAAAAACTAGAGAAGTCATAAGTAAACAGAACATAGTACGAGTACCTACCCCTTTGTCCTGATGGACACTGGACAACATACAATACTCTGTATAAGTCCGCTGAGTTAAGCAACTCATAACCTGTGCGTCGTAGGTTGAAAACTGCACCCTGGCGATTTCCTCAAATATCACCAATTACAACGAATTCCGATATAATGAGGATGATCACCTAATTCCCAATAACTTACTCCCACTCATCATTTGTAAAACCATACAGATATGAGAATGAAACCTGGTAAATACATACCCTTGGAGTAAGTATCTAATCGTGAAAACAGTTTTGCTTTAACAATGCACTGAAACATGAAAATGTTTCGTAGGGGTATCTTGATATTCCTAGTAATGCCTCTTCCATAATCCATTTCATGACTTCAACCGTATATATTATTGCTATCTCTCCAAATCCCTTTATTTGTCTTTAGTCATTACCTTCTGTACACCATCGTTAGGCTAAATGGTTTTCTTCCTTCCCTACCGTTCGGCACCAGCCTAAGGTTTGGAAGAAGACTATCCAGTAAGCATAATAGGTGTACCCTCCTAAACCAAGGAGTACTCGTATCTTGAGAGAAGGTGATGATAAAAGACAACTGAATAATACCTTATTCCTTTAAAGGTGAAATAGGAGTGGCAATGAAGTACGCGGTTTGGTCGTGAATGATATCAGTCGCAATTTACTTTGCCCTCTTTCTAATCCCTTTATTTTGTATTTAGTTATTTCCTTCTGCACACCCGACTTAGGCTAATTGGTTTTCTTCATTCCCTACCTTTCGGCACCTGCCTATGGTTTGGAAGAAGACTATCCAATATGCGTAATAGGTGTAATCTCCTAAACCAAGGAGCCCTCGCAACCTGAGAGAAAGTGATAATAAAAGACAACTGAATAAACCAATTCTATTTCTTCTGAACCTGGATCCATCCTCGAAGAAGTCCCTTCGAGTTCGTATATAACCATACGATGGATCTATCCAATGGAAGTGGATGTCCGTAGTAACACGGGTGTTCTGAGAAATACAAAGGGTAAAAGAAGGAGTGGCAATGACTTATGCAACTCGGACAATCCAAAAGCCAGTATTTTAAGAAGGTTCGGTCAACTTGGTCACTGAGTCATAGTCTAGGGTCGGTCAAAGGTCGCTGCCAAAGAGAGAGAAAAGAAACACTCTACGTGCACTCTAACCTAGATCAGAATGGTTATCACTTTTTCTAATCCGGAAACCTCCCACTGTCCTGTCAAATTCTCCTCCAAACCTGAAAGAAGAATCAATCGGGATCACCCGAAGAGTAAACCAACTCATCAGTGGGAATCGGGATCCAACTCTCATCGCATGATAACGTGATGGAATGCATCCACGTTACTCATACTCCAGAAGGTATGCGCATACTTGGCAAGTTTCAGTTTCTTTAGAAACTCCCGATAAGATTTTTGCCCCATGCTCTTATAACCTTGGCTTTGGTCAAAATGTCATAAGTCACATGCCAAGTTCTACCCGTCACTATCTTGCCAATTTGAACCCACCCGCACATGCCCCTGGCTTTGGCCAAATGGCAGAACGACTGTCCCAAACCAACTCATCTATCTATGCAACAAATGAATACCCAGCAGCTACCAAACACTATGCCTTAACTTTGGCTAAAATGCATAGCTTGAATACTACTGAATACCTAAAAGAAGTGACGGAGGGCTACGACTGGTTTTTGGCGAAAAACCTTTAACGTAGTGAACTTGATATCGCTAAAGGAACCTGATAGCTTTTTAAAATATAGTGGCGAAAACCTATTGCTAAAGAGGTCATTCCCGGTGAAGGGATCTCGGCTCTATCCTTGTGGAATAAGGTGCAGGATATTCCACTGAATACCTCGATGCAAAGCAACATGTAATCAACTATAGTGAAGTTATTACCCTGACGCAAACTTCTGCCCACGGGGTCAGTCCCGGTGAAGGGATATCGGCCCTTGCCCCGTCGAATCAGGTGCAGGATATTCCACTGAATACCGCTATGCAAAACAAAAAGGAAACGTCTTTGCAATAACACTTTTTAAATATGTTCCAACAACTGCAAACAGGTTTGTTTTACTTTGCATTGATCAGAATCAACGCAGTCCCATCAATCAATCACACCAGAAAAGAACGAAAATAAAATGTACGTATATGCCATCCGCATTCGTCACTGGGTCCCGTCATCACCCGTTAGGTTACTTAACTAACGACAGAGCGGGGACTGGACTAGCGCGGGTGTAAAACATATACAACATCTAATAGTATATAAACCAATATACAATAATCGCTCCAGGCGTGATAATATGAAACATTACAGATAAGTAATAAGCATCACAGAACATTACAGATAATCTGGGATCCCCGAGTTTCACAGAGCCGCTGCTGAAACCCGACGTTCCCCTGTCGTGTGGATAGCCTGTGCAATGAAACCTAGACCCCTATGGGTGCGGCAAGTTACCCGCCAAAACCTGAAGCGAGGCAGCCCCCTACAGCAAAGTGAATGGACCACCCAGCACTTCACGAAATCCGGTAATCTTGGGCACCCCTCCTTGGGTCAACCTGTACCCCCTACGAGTGCGGCGAATAGTCTGCCAATTCTAGAGTGGGGCCCCTCTGCCTCTCAAATCCATGAGATGCGTACCCGTTGCCCCTAAGAACCCGGCTATACGTGCACTCCGTCGGGGGGTAAAACCTAGTACAGAAATGGAAAAATAGTACAACAGGTACATCGACCGCAACCTGGTCGTGCCCCAATAGAATATTATACAACAGGCAGTGACGGCAGTCCACATGTTGGACGCTCGCACCGCAATATCAAATGTACAAATAAATCCAAACTGCACTATCATTGCACACTACTATCCACCACGACAAATCGGCAACATCACAGCACAACACAGAACATCAACGCGAATGTCACGTTCGCAAACCCGTCTAAAAGAACTATAGCAATCAGACGCGGTTTACCGATCAAATGACATTCCCGGTCGGAGATATAATTTAAGCACTGTAATCTAACATGTTTAAATTTCGATCGACTAAATATCACAAAGTGGGCCCCACGAACAACTGGTGAACAGTAACAAAATCTGGGCCCAAAAGATATGTACCAAAAACCCTGCTGAATTTTCTGTGATATGTAAAATTAATTTTGGAACCCTTTTAAAATCGACAGAAACTCAGAATGGAAATTTTGAAGTTTTCGATATCCGGTTCGATCGATGTTTTAAACGCGTTAGCACAAGTTAGTAAAGCAAACTGGTGAGTCTCTGATACCACTGTAAGTCTACGGTAGCGCCCCGGCCGTCTACAGATGCCAAATGCGGAACAAAAACTTTTTAACTGGCGCTATCGTATACTTTAACCCGGATCTGCCATTATTGCTAAACTAACAAACTGTAAAGAGATTAGAAAGGTTATACCGAACGATCCGAGTCCTTCGTTCTTTAACCATCATCCCACGCTCCGTTGCGGCTGCTCCGATCTCGTCGATCTCCGATCTGCTCGTCCAGGTGGCACCACGCCAACGATTCTTTAAACGGGCTCCCGCCTCTGACTCGAGGCAACTCGATCGTCAAGTTTGCTAAAAGAGACGACCAAGAATGATGTAGAGAATGAGTAGGTTACTTTGTCTCACTTCGTCCAAAGCCGTGGACGATCGGTTAATGAAGTTGCCAATGGAAATGAAATGGAACGAGAAATGAACTATGAAATTTCCATGTATCCAAAACTTTAGTCTTTTCTTTTAACAACCATAATTTTCTCAAAATGAGTAAGTGGAGGAGGAGAGGGGCCGGCCACTTATATCAAGAGGGGGTGAGTGTAGGAGGGAGGAGGTGACCACAAGAAGAAAAGATCAAGAGAAAAAATCTATGGCAAAACAAAACACATTAATGAAATGAATGACTCACTAAACCTAGTCATCCATTCACTAATGCTAACTTAAGGTTCATGAACCTAGTCACCATCCTAGTCACCTCTTCTAGAAACTTCTAGAAGCATCTACACTCATCTCAAGAAAAGATAAATCCGACTTTAACCGAATGTTAAAAGACGGCTGACAGAAAACTGGCAACTTCCAAAAGCGATCCCGAAACGAATTTCAGGATAACCCCGTAACTGTATAAATATACCCGCATTTGTATTACGACCGAATACAAATGCAACTGAGACAAAGATATTATATCTACTCAATATAATACTCGGATCCGGCTTAAACCAATGCCGACCAGTATCATCTGCCCGAAAAATGACAAGTGCGTAAACGCACGTGCATTTTCCGAACCCTGCCATAAAACCAAACGGCCTCTACAACGTTTCGCCCGAACTTGGGAAACTATCTGTGGAGGACTCTAATGACTCGTCATTACCCTGGCAGTGGGTTTAACCACAAACCGTCAGCGGCACTAGCTATGCGTAACGGCTGCCTATGGACTGACCTCAAGGGAGGCCGATGAGCGAACTCATCTGGAAACCCTACTGAGCCTAACAGTGACAATGTATATACAGTCCGGTCCGTTCGTCTATGAGTATCGCATATCTGTCTAGGGGGCTAGTAACGTCAGACCCCCAATAGCAGTATAAGTCGTGTCGGAGTGTAGCCCAATAACACCCTGAGAAACTACTGGAGTACCTACCAGTAAATCTCCTGCCACGGCCGTGGGCTTTTTGTAATGGCTCTCCTAGACACAACACGATCTCATCCCCAATACCGGGAGAGACGAATCCCCTGCCGATCTGCTCACGTGCCTCCATGTGGCTCGGGACTGTACCCAAAAACTACCTGTTTGCACGACTCCTTTGAGCCGTGGTAGGGTAGAAATCAAAGCACAGTGGGAACTCACACGAGGCAAATGACGACCTCAGGTCGATGAACTAACCTGTACACATGTCACCAGGGAACTGCTATCTGACGATATGTATAATACCAACTAGCAGATTCCCGGCGATTCCTGTCCAGTGTACTCATAACCCAATGAGCACCTGTATACATCTTAGGTGATCCAACTGACACCAGTGGCTTGTGAGACCGGCCACCGCCCCTCGTCGGGGTCTCGACTGTATACACTAGTCTACTCCAGAGTATCGATGCCCTGTCTCGAAACTCCCACGACTAGGGACCACTATTAAGGATATGCGTATAAACTACCCAACTCTCACGTATATGATCGCCATCATACTGTTGGTAGTAAAACAACATCCTAAGGGCTCTATCAAAGTGTAACATGTAATCAGTCACCTGAGCATGTACACGACTGATAAAGGCAAACCAGATAGCATACTATCATCTCGAGTAAGACTGTTCTACCGGTATAGGTCCTCCGCAATCATTGCAACCACGTACCTGCGATCCAATAATTGACTCTGAGGGCACTATCTCCAACTAGAATCGTTCAAGAATTCATCAACATAATTCTATCTATTTATTCGATTCAGATGCAAGCGTAGTTTTATTCACGCATCATTATAAAGAAATCAAGAATGAAAAATATCATAATGCGAGAATGAATAGAAAGCAAGATTAAAGATCGTCACCTTTTATTAATCGATGTTTCGTTACGATACACTCAAGAACTACAAGAATTGAGGAGGAACAAAAATCATCGAATCTAGCTTCACATCGTCTTCTTGAGTCGCGGATCGTCTTGGATCTCTTGCTCGAATGAAGATCGGCGTCGCTTCAAAAGGATCGTGGATGCTTTCTCAATTTGGAACTCAATTAATCTTGATTAGGCTTTTTGAAATGGATTTGGGGCTAGGGTTTTGAAATGCAAGTTGTGTCACTCAACCTGTGGAAATTTGGCTCAATGTTCAACCCTAATTAAATGAAAAACCTCAAAACCCTAGATCTAGATCTCATTTTATAAGCACCTCATTTGAATCCTCCCTCCAAAGCTAGGTTGTTAGGGCGAGTCTTCTAGAAGAAGTATGTTCGAGTGAATATTCTAGAATAAGGTATATTCTAGGATAAGGTTGTTAGGCCGAGCCTTCTGGAAAAAGCCACGTGCTATTTTGGAGTCTTCTGAAAGATGAGGCTGTTCCGATGAAGAACATGGGAGAATTTGGCTTGCTGATGTGTCAAGAGAGCAGCGGATCCGCGGCGGATAGGCCAACTAGGCCGTGGATCCGCGACCATGTGGTGGAGTTGGTGCTTCATTTCTTTGGGCTGTTATGTGTTGGCTCTTTTGGGCTTTACTGTATGTCAGGAATCTCATTGTGCTTACTTGTTTACTGCCAGATCACATGTCTTGGACTTGGTGTATTTTTATTAGCACTTTAGCAATTCCGGCTCTTTTACCTGGAGAATTTCCTGCACATGATCTCGAGACAAGGATTAATATATACAGATCAATGCAATTAGTAATAAACACGTAATTTCCCATTAGAATGTTGATTATAACTATAACACAGGTAATTTGGTATTTTCCAGATGAAATCGTAATCTGTGTTATAATTACAATAAACACCTATATATGAATGATAATAGTAGGGAAATTAGCGTGTTGAGAATGCACTATTTTCGACTGATCAAATTCCCCCAAACTTAATTTTGGACGTCACGAGCAAATGTTCTTATTTAAAAAAAAGGAGAAAATATATAAAGTGAAAAACTAACTAGCACACTTTCGTAGGCAACACGATTGCACTGAGCACGTGCAACAAGCCTTTAAACATATAGGTGTCCCTACTAGGAGGAGTGTTGTCTCCTGAGGGTTTTCAGCGGATTGCACCCACAAAATCCCATAATAAAAGAAAGACTGTGAAAGTTACATATAAAGATAAGAATTGTAAAAGAAAGTCTTTGAAAATTAGAGTTTCCTACTAATACTAGTTTTTCAGTGGTCATGAGCCCTATCTTAATAGTCATGAAAAGATGTTAGAAATCACATCATCTCTCAATAAAACATCGTCTTTATTCTTCATTCCTACCTTTCTTCCAAACATTGATCATATACCCCTACGTGTGTGTAAAGGACGTCCCTTCACTCGGAGAATTCAATTCAAGCTATCATACTCTTGTCCATCGGTCTCGGTACTTTTTAATTAAAGAATATTTAGATGAAATTTGATCACACATTTTCATGGGACCGTTAATACTTCTTGAGGTACTAACCGACCGATTACTCATGTGCTTAATGATTTGGTGTATTAGTATTTTTTCCTCGTCTTGCAACACATAAGGCTTAGCAGTGACTCCCAAACCAGTTGGTATAAGGCACTAGGTGATGAAGCACCCTTGCTATATTTTTTTATTGCTGCCTTGGTGATAACAAAACCAGTGTTCATTTTTCTTTTCACCATTTTATCTTTTATTTTGCATTTATAATTTCCTTCATACTTTGGCTTTTAGACAAGAGCATTTCAAGGTATCCTCTACTATCCCGAGTTTCAAAATGTGTGTAAGTGCATATAGTAGGGTATCAACATTCAAATGTTTGGCTTCCAGAATAGGAACTATTTTTCAGACTTATTTTTATTCTCAGATTAGTGACTTCTTTCATCTTAATAACCCTTGGGACAACGGCTCATAACTACTTATTACTAGTTTCGTTTAAGAAAACTTCTTACTTTCTAGGTTTTCTTAAATTTTTCTAATCTTTTGGATGTAATTTTTTCACTATCTAATCTTTTATTATCTTATTTATGTAAAAAAAAAATTATATTTTTATATGTTTTGTGCTTATGCAAAGTATGATGCAAAGTATGCGAAAATAAGCATAAACCTCCTCCAAACTTGCTTTCAACAGTGTCCTCATTGTTGTCTTCTGTTAAAGCTCAAAAACCTGTAAGCTTGGGAGAACATTATTAATGGGGGCAGGAATAAGTGAAAGTGAAAAATCCTCCCCCAAACTTATTTTCGGCTCACAATTTTGAGGACAAATTTTATTTTCAAGAGCCAAAAATATACCCCCCCAAACTTGAGTTAAACAATATTAAGACTTTTAAAAATCAAAAGTGGTGGGGGGGAGGGGGTAAAGTAAATGGTCAATGCCAAGTATTGCAAAGACCGAAGATCAATAACAACCATTCAAAAAAATTATCAGGGAAACGCACTGGTTGGTAGAAGAACATGTTGTATAGAGTCAGGAAGAAGCGGGGAAGAGGTAAGTGGTGTAAAAGAGAGGGTTTGCGTCATATTTTGGAGAGACGACATAATGATAGTGATGATGGATTACTCGCATTCACATGATTGTCCAGGAGAAGGGGTGGAGGTTCAATTTCTTTTTCTTGTAGTTGATTTATCTCAACACCCGTGTTTGCTAAAAATGCGAGTTCATCAGCGAAAATGTCCTCAATGCTTTCATCAATACCCCAAAGAATAATGTCATCAAAAAGCATGGGGTGATCTTCAGACTCTAAAAACGGTTCATAATCAGTGTTAGATGTTGATCCGGACAACTCGGTAGAAGAATCTGTATGTGTATGATACATAGTTGGGTCAAACAACAACATATGAAAAGAGTCAAGATCGGTATCATGAGGTTGACCAAATTTGCTGCTGTCGACATCCATTAATTCGACAGAACATGCATGATCAGTAGGTTCGGAGGGTACACTTCCCAACTTGTATATGTTAAGCTCTGTTGACATCTTCCCGAAGGATAGGGTCATAGAACCATTACGACAGTTGATTATTGCATTGGAAGTGGCCAAAAAGGGGCGACCAAGAATCACCGGGATTTGATTCTATGGGTTCGCAACAGGCTGTGTTTCAAGAACTATAAAGTCCACAGGGAATACAAATTCCCCGACTTTTATTAACACATCATCAAGGTCCCCCTAGGTTTGATGATTGATCGGTCGGCCATCTGGAGAGTTGTGTTCGAGGGCTTTAACTCTCCGATACCTAATTGCTCATAAACCGAGTAAGGAAGCAGGTTAACACTTGCGCCAAGGTCAAGTAGAGCACGATTAATGTGTTTATCCCCAATAGAAATAGAAATAGTAGGATAGCCAGGATCCTTATGTTTTTTAGGCAATTGTTGAAGAAAAGCTGTGTCTACAGTTTTTGACATGAATACCTTTTTTGGCACTTGAGTCTTCCTCTTCCTAGTGCACAAGTCCTTGAGAATTTTTGCATAAGCGGGGACTTGTTGTATAGCATCTAGAAGAGGGATGTTGATGTTAATCTGTTTAAAGATTTCTGTGATCCTCTCCATTTGCGTACTTTGTAGGGTTCCTAGGCACTCTAACAAGGTTCTACAAGGCATCAACCATGCCAAAATCAAATTTTTCAAGTGCCGAACAACCCTAAACAAGATCGTGGACTAGAGATTAGGCGAAAACTAAGCAAGTTAAACATTTTAACTACAAGTGAAAGGGATTACAACCTTTGTAGATCCGGTCCTTCACTTCTAAAGCTCCGTGTTGACGTCCCTTCGCTGCGATCATCGAGATCCCGGACTCTAGCGATGGTTTCTTCAGAGAAATGAGCGGGCTAGGTCGTTGACTTCGGGGCCGAAGATGATCTACGTCGAGGAGACTCAAACTCAAGCTATTCCTTCACTTGGTCATAAACTTTGTGAAGTGAAAACCCTATACTACATGGCAAGTAGAAGAGGATGAAGATGTAGGAAGTGGGCTCACTTTAGAATTGATTTTCTCACACTTTTTCTTAAGCTCCATTGAAGCTAGAAAGCTTTTGTTGAAGGAAGAAGAAGAAGTGAATAATTCATTCAAATGAAAACTTCTCCTTTGAATTATTGCACCATGGTTGAGTTAAGCCCTCATGCTTAACTCATGTAGAGAATTAACCAAAGTATGTGGTTAAGGGTTGGGTTAACTAATATCCTAAGGAATGACAAAAGAGTTGACTTTGTCAATGTTGCATACAAGCTTCTACAAGCTTAATAACTTTGACTAAAGTCTTCTCTCTTTTGTTATTCTTAAGAAAATAAGTAAACCCTAATTTAACCTAAACATGATATAAGTCTCATACACCTATCTTGTATGTATCATCAAGCATGATACAAACATGTACACTTGCATATATCACATATAAACAATGTGCACATTCTAGTGAGAAAATAAATCATAAGTGATCTAATACTAGTTAATGTAATGTAATATATCAAATATATAATTATACATTAAATTATTAAATCAACTCTTGGTTTAATAATCCGGCTATAACCGACTAATATCAAAAGTAACAACTTATCGAATCAACGCTTGATCCGATAACCCGGCTATATCGCATACAACCGATCAATGTCACAAATCGCGAGACTAGAATACGGTATCTCATATCGTATCAATCTCGGTCCCACACATATCACATATGTGCTCCTACTCCATTTCGCTTGAGCTAGGAAACCCCTGTGTAGGACTCTAAAGGCTCGTCAATACGCCGGCAGTAGGTGATGATCATATCAAACACCTACAAGCCACAAGTGGTCTGCTAAATGTAACGGCCACCCGGGTATTGAGCGATCAGAAGATCAACGAGCAAGTCTGCTCACACTCCTACGAATCCAATCAGTAACACTTACCGCACAGTCCGGTCTATTCGTCTTATATGTCGCATATCTCGCCTTGGGGTGGTAAACGTCAGACCCCAGCAGCTTGATAAGTCATGCCGATGTAAGGTCCATAACAAGCATGAAACTACTGATAACACTTACAAGTAAATCAGTGCAACCCTGGCCAGGGATTTCCAGTTATGGCCAGTCGAGCATAGCGCAACATCAACCCCCAATACCGGGAGAGAAGAATCCCCTCCTATCGCTCATTGCCTCCTTGTGAATCGGGACTGTACCCAAAAACCACCTGTTTGCACGACTCAGTAGAGCCGTGGTAAGTTGGAAATCAAAGCACAGTGGGAGACACACAAGACTCTATGACGATCTCGGGTCAACAGACTAAGCTGTACCAGTGTCACCAGAGAACTGCCATCTGACATAAGGTATAATACCATCTGGGAGTTCTCGTCGAGTCCGTTCAGTGTACCCAGTCTCCACTGAGCACCCGCATACCGTCTCTGTTGTCAAACACCAGTGGATATGGGATCATCCATCGCCCATCTCATGGGTTGAGAAGATATACGCTAGTCTACTCTGGAATATCGATGCCCCGTCTCGATATTCCCACGACTAGGAACATTGAAGGATATACTCATGGACTACCCAGGCCCCACTAGTATGATCTGCATCATAGTCCTGCAAGTCGAGTACACATCCTAAGGGTTTTATCAACATGTAACAGAGAGACGGAAAGTATACATGTTAAGATAAAGAGAAACCAGATAGCGTACTATCATGTCGAGCAAGAAAGTCCTACCTATATATGTCCCAGCATCCACTGCAATATACATCTTATGTACAGTAATGGCCTCTAGGGCATACATATAACTAACAATCTCCCACTTGCACTAGGGCTATCTGTAGCAGTGGTTGCAGTATCTCATACTCAACCATCCCATAGAAGTCTCACTTTGGGAAAAAGCCTTTGTGAGTGGATCCACCGTGTTATCCTCTGAGTCTACTCTCTTAACCTAGATCACCCTGGAGATCAACTATCGCCATGATCAGGTGATACTACCTTGGAATATGTCTGGGTCACTGTTAGGACCGTGGTTCCTGGGCCAAAGCCTCACCTCCATTGTCATACAATGGTAGGAACCTAGTTCATCTCATGAACTAATATACACCCAAACTACCTCTTTGGTAGTATCATTGATAGCGATGTCACCATCCTTTATCGTCTAGTTTGCTACGATATCTAGCTTGAGACTCTTCCAACATACCGTCCCTCCACTGAGGGTAAAGACAATGCCTGCGACTGACATTCAGTCGTCCTTATCACCCTGGAACTTTTCCAGTGATTCTCCCAGGATCAACTGATACCATCTCACTACACCTAGTGAGAATCCTAATATCCATTTAGATCTATCGCATAGATCCATAACCCAGGATTTAGGAGGTATCGCTTTGATCTTATTTGGAGAATCCTTGTGATAAGCGGAGATTGACCGAGCGTAGCATAGGAACTCTTTTCCTATCAAGAGTATGTTGTCTACGTACATTACGAGGATGACCACCTTACTCTCTACTACCTTTTTGTATATACAAGGTTCATCTACCACTTTGATGAAGTCAAACTCTTTGACTACGACATCAAAACAGACGTTCCAACTTCGCGATGCCTTCTTTAATCTGTAAAGCAACTTGCACACGTTTCCGCTGCTCCCATTGCCTACGAAGCCTTCTAGCTGTGTACTTATAGACGCTCTCTTCTAAATTAATATTTAGAAAAGCAGTCATGACACTCAACCGCCAGATATCGTAGTCATGGTATGTAGCAATGTTAAGTAGGATCTGGATGGACTTAAGCATAGCCACTGGAAAAAGGTCTCATCTGTAGGGTTCCTAGGCACTCTCAAGGGGTCTCACAAGGCATCAACCATGCCAATTTCTAACTTTACGATGCCGAGAAACCCTAGACTACGGATCGTTAACTAGATGTCTAGGCGAAAGATGCAACTAGTAAACTACTTACTAAGAGAATACGGAAATACAACCTTTGTAGATCCGGTCCTCCACCTCCATATCTCCGCAATGAAGTCTCCTCGCTGTCCAAATGGAATCCCGGGCTCTAGCGTTGGCTTCATCGGAGAAATGGGCGGGCAAGGTCGTCGGCTTCGTGCCGAAGATGATCTACGTCGAGGCATCACTAGATCAAGCTCCCACTTCACCAAGTCATGAAACTTGTGAAGAAAACACACTCTATTACTTGGCAAGAGGTAGAGGATGAAGAAATAGGAAGTGGGTAGACTTTAGAATTGGATTTCTCACTCTTTTTCATCAATCACCATTGATGGTCCAAGGTTTCTTCATGTTGAAAATGAAGAAGAAGAAGAAAATGTTATGATAAGTATTAAGTAAAATGAAAATAATAATAATACTTATCATCTACCAACCATGGTCAAGTGTAGAGACTAAACTAGGGTTAGTGGGAATGGTTAGGGTTAAGCATGAGACAAAAATGGTCACTTAGGTCAAAGCTTCATGAAGCTTCAACTAGAATACAAAGCAAGCCACCATTTTCTTTTCATGCCTTTCATTTTCCAAAAATCAATAGATAAATAAATAAGTGGATAAAACAAAACCCTAACCATTAACATGTAACTATGGTTTGATCTTTACACAAAAACCCTAGCAAACATGTATCATCAAACATGATACAATCAAGTGCACAAAAGTATATCACATATACAACTTGTGAACTTCAAGTGAGAAAATCCTTTTAAAGTGAACCAATACTAGTTAATGCAAAGTAATATATAAAATATATAATTATGCATTAAATCATTAAATCAACACTTGATTTAACGATCCGGTCATATCGCATATAACCGACTAATATGCAATGTATCGACTTATCGAATCAATCCTTCATTCGATAACTAGGTTATATCGCATACAACCAATCAATGCATTCATCGCGAGAATAAAATACAGTATCACATACACGCATTATTCTCGGTCCCGCACATATCTCATATGCGCTCCAATTTCGTTTCGCTTGAGCCAGGAAACCTCTGTGTAGGACTCTAAAGACTCGTCAATACGCCGGCAGCAGATGATGATCATATCAAACACCCATAAGCCGCAAGCGGTCTGCTAAACGTAACGGCCACCCGGGTATTGAGCGATCAGAAGATCGACGAGCAAGCCCGCTCACACTCCTGTGAATCCAACCAGTAACACTTACCGTACAGTCCGGTCTGATCGTCTGATATGTCGCATATCTCGCCTAGGGGTGGTAAACGTCAGACCCCAATAGCTCGATAAGTCGTGTCGATATGAGGTCTATAACAGTTCGAGAAACTACTGGTAACACTTACCAGTATATCTCAGCAACCCTGGCCAGGGATTTCCGGTTATAGCCAATCGAACACAGCGCAACATCAACCCCCTATACCGGGAGAGACGAATCCCCTCCTATCGCTCATTGCCTCCATGTGATTCGGGACTGCACCCAAAAACCACCGTTTTGCACGCCCTCTTGGACGTGGTAAGGTGGAAATCAAAGCACAGTGGGAACCACACAAGACTCTATGACGATCTCGGGTCAACAGACTACTCTGTACCAGTGTCACCAGAGAACTGCCATCTGACGTAAGGTATAATACCATCTGGGAGTTCTCGGCGGGTCCGTCCAGTGTACCCAGTCTCCACTGAGCATCCGTATATCATCTCCGATGTCAAACACCAATGGATATGGGATCATCCATCGCCCATCTGTATGGGTCGAGAAGGTATACGCTAGTCTACTCTGGTATATCGATGCCCCGTCTCGATACACCCACGACTAGGGACTTTGAAGGATGTACTTATGGACTACCATATCCCCACTAGTATGATCCGCATCATAGTCCAGGTAGTCAAGTACACATCCTAAGGGCTTTACCAACATGTAACAGAGAGACAATCAGTGTACACGTTAAGGTAAAGAGCAACCAGATAGCATACTATCATGTCGAGCAAGAGAGTCATCCCTATATATGTCCCAGCATCCACTACAATATACATCCAATGCACAGTAATGGCCTCTAGGGCATACATATAACTAACAATCTCCCACTTGCACTAGGGCCATCTGATAGCAGTGGTTGTAGTATCTCATACTCAACCATCCCTTAATAGTCTCTCTCTGGGAAAAGGCCTTTGTGATTGGATCCGCCGTGTTGTCCTCTGAGTCTACTCTCCTAACCTCGATCACCCTGGAGATCAACCATCTCCATGATCAGGTGATACTGCCTTAGAATATGTCTGGATCACTGATGGGACGGACGTTCCTTGGCATAAGCCACAACTCCATTGTCTCACAATGGGAGGAACGAAGTTCATCTCATGAACTAATATACACCCAAACATCCTCTTTGGTAGCATCTTAAGTAGCGACGTATCCAGCCTTAATCGTCTAGTATGCCACGGTATCTAGCTTGGAACTCTTCCAACATACCGTCCCTTTACTGAGGGTAAAGACAATGCCTGCGACTGATTTTCAGTCGTCCTTATCACCCTGGAACCCTTCCAGTGATTCTTCCCAGGATTGATTGATACTATCTCACTATAACTAGCGAGAATCCTAACATCCATTTAGATCTATCTCATAGATAAAAAACCCTTGATTTAGTAGGTATCATTTTGATCCTATGTGGAGAATCATTGTGATAAGCGGAGATTGACCGAGCGTAGCATATGAAACTCCTTCCCTATCAAGAGCATGTCATCCACGTACTCTACGAGGATCGTCACTATACTCCCTACTGTCTTTTTGTATATACATGGTTCATCTACCATTTTGATGATGTCAAACTGTTTGACTAATTCATCAAAACAGATGTTCCAACTCCACGATGTCTGCTTTATCCTATAAAGCATCTTGTACCCGTTTCCGCTGCTCCCACTGTCTACGAAGTCCTCTGGCTGTGTACTTATAGGCGCTCTCTTCTAAAACATCATTTAGAAAAGCTGTCATGACACCCAACCACCAGATATCGTAGTCATGGTATGTAGCCGTGGCAAGTAGGATCTGGATGGACTTAAGCATAGCCACTGGAAAAGGTTTCATCATTATCCACGCCTGGTCGATGACGAAAAACTTTAACAAGTTTAGCTTTGAAAGTCTCAACTTTTCCATCTACACCAAGTAATCTTCTCAAGATATACTTGCTCCTGATAGGGATTGAACCCTTCAGATATAGCAACCAAAGTCCATACTTTGTTGGTGTATAAGGATTCCGTCTCAGATCGATAAACATCCAGCCATTCTTACAGAGTCTTACTCTCGATGGCCTGCTCGAAGCTAGTTGGGTCATCATCTCATGATGCAATCCTCGCTCCCACTGTCATAGAGAAACAGAAGTATCTCTCAGGTGGGTGAGGAACCCTACTAGATCGGCGGAGATGCTGAGGTTCGTTGGAATCTACTGAATCCTTTGGTTTTATCAAATCATCTGCTGTAATTTGTATAGCTGGAACCTTTCCAGTTGTACATAACAGACCTTGCCTCGAGCTTGTCCGGATTTTGCCTTTAGACATAGGCCGGTCAACCACAAATCTTAACTAGCTTAAGATATGGGCTCTTCCCTTTTTATATCACATATGAAATGGTAGGCAACTGATTTGATTGGAACCCTATTCAATAGGTATGCAGCTTCTCAAGTGCATAACTCCCAAAAAGGAAATAGGTAACTCAGTAGTACTCATCATAGAGCACACCTTATCATATAAGGGTGAGATTGCTCCGTCCCGATATACCATCGTGCTATGGTGTATACGGAGGAGTAATGCTGAGAGAGAATCTCATTCTCCTTTAGAAAAGTCCAGGAATTCCATGCACAAGTATTCTCCTCCCTGATCACATCAAAGGACATAATACTTATACCCGTATTTTGGTTCTCTACTTCTAACTTATATTCTGTGAATATCTCAAAAGGTTCGGACTTGTGTTTCAACAGGAACATATGTCTGAATCTTGAGAGATCATCAGAGAATGTAATGAAGTACAAAGAACCGGTCTTGGCATATGTAGACAGGGGACCTTACATACATCAACATGTATCATCCGAAGAGTTCAGTAACTCTTTCTCTGTTTCCAATAAACAGAGCTATGGTCATCTTATCTTTGTGACATGACTGGCGAGTTTCACAAGATGTAAATTCAAACTGATTTAAATATGCATCTATATGTAACTCTAGCTAGTCGGGTCGCATTGATATGACCTAGTCTACAATGCCTCAAGAAGGATCCGTTCATTTCTGAACTCTTCCTCTTGTGTGTGTTCCGTATACTAAGAACTGCAGTTTGATTTAGAACATCAATGCTTTTAGATAATGTGCCTGAACCGATCAACTTTTGATATAGGAAATGTTCAAAACATTATCCAACAATACAAAATTTTATCATTTCTTTACTAATAAAGAGACTGATATGATTTTGTATATCAGGTTCGGTATCTAATAACATTCGTTCAGAATCAATGTATTGATAATACAGGGTGACAGTGACCAACAGACTTGGCTGCAACACTTGCCTCGTTTTCTGTCTCATGAAACTTATTACCCGTTCTCAGTTCTCTACCTTTCTGTAGCCCTATGTAACAAATTACATATCTGGGATCCTGATCTGGTATCACATACCCAGGACGTAAAGGATACTGAGAAACAGTTCTCTGTAATGAACACACCCGAAGATGATGCATCAGCATGCACTCTCTTCGTTTGGGCGGCACGGGAATTCTGGTAATCCCTATTTCCTGCTCTGTCTTATAACAATTATATGTTGGAGTGGGACCAACGTTCCCCAGCTCAGTATAACAAGCGGGTTCGTTCAATAATCTGTATTATTATCTTGATTAAGGCGTGATATGGTCGCTACCTGAAGAGAGAGAGAAGAAAACACTCAGCGTGCGCTCTTTCAAGAATAGATTGGTTATTATTTTATCTAATCAGGATGGCTCCCACTGCTTTTTATCAAATCTTCCTTCAAACCCTAAAAGGAAAGACTAGCCGGGATTAATTACACACTACAAGTTCGCCAATCTTTCAGCCAGGCCAGTGTCGGTACTTTGAGGGAGGTCCCCCGTGCTTTCGCACGAACCTAATTAATGTAAACCTCGTTTTCCCAGAGGCGTAACCCCGTTGACACCTTTCTAGACACCTACTTGATCGGCTAATTGTAATGTGCAAAACTCTCCCAGAAGTAACTCTTACTCGCAGCGGGTATCAGGATCCAACTATCTCATAGAGGGTATGCAATCTCATTGCAAATTTCAACACTTGAAATTCCCGATAATATTTTGCCCCTAGCAGCTATATGACCTTAACATTGTCAACAAATCATAAGTGCTAGTCAAGTTCAACCCGTCATTTCCTGATTGAATTAAACCCACCCGCACGACCCTTAACATAGTCAACAAAGTCGCACGACTACCCTAATCCAATCACATCATATGCTTATGCAGATAAGCACTAATTAGCTACCGCACACTACGCCTTAACATAGTCAACAAACGTAGCACGAATACTAACTAGTACTTATCTGAAATGACGGAGGGCTACGACAGGTTTTTCTGAAAACCTATTGCGTAATGAACTTGATATCGTTGTAGGATCGAATGAATTTTAAAATGGAGTGTTTTTGAGGCTTTTCTAGTTTTGCTAAAGGAGTCACTCCCGGTGAAGGGATCGTCGGTCATTTCCTCGTCGAATGAGGTGCGGGATATATCATATATATCACTGTGCAAAGCAAAAACACTTAAAAGCAGTCAAAAGACAAACCGAGTGTGTAGCATCTGCCAGTTATTGCTAAAGGAGTCACTCCCGGTGAAGGGATCTCGGTCCTTTCCTCATCGAATAAGGTGCAGGATATATCATATATACCGCTTTGCAAAGCAGGAACTGTAGCTACCTGTTTTATTTTGAAATTTGATTCTACAACATCTTAGGTTTCTTTTATTTCATTAATCACATTATTGAAGTCCCATCATTTAAGTTACCTAAACATCACAGATAAATACGACGTACACTTATGCCATCCGCATTCGCCTCGATGTCCCCTCGTGCACCTTAGGTTAGGTAACTAACGGCAGAGCGGGGCAGGGCTAGCGCGGGTGTAAAACATAAGTAATGCCTATATAATATATCATATATACTATATACAGTATCTATCACAGAACATATCACATGATCACATCACAGATATCGCAGCAGAAGAATCATATGAAATATTGGATATACTAGGACGTCCGTGTTTTCAATATGAGCCAGTATAAAACACGGATTCCACGGTCGTGATGAATAGCCAAACCCATACCCCTAGACCCCTACGAGAGCGGCAAGCAACCCTACCAATTCTAGAGTTAGGAGTGTGAGTCGATGTTCAACACCCCAATATTCATGGGGAGGCGGAAATATGAATAACAATCTTGTTCTATGATCAAACATCGATTAACCGTATGAATCGTTTGCTAAACAAGTTTTAACAAAAGCTATAGAGTTCTAAACTTCTATGTTAAGAGATTATACCAAACGGTTCTAGTCCTTCGTCTTAATGTTATCTACGGCCTCTTTGGATCTCCACGTCCTCTTCGGCTTTCTTCCGTGATAGACGATCCACCCGAGAACCCTAATCCAAGCTATAACCTCTAAACTTGAGGTTACTTAGTTTCTCTAGTTGCTAAATAGAGTAGCTAAGGTGATGTAGAGATAGGTTATGGAGTAATTAGTCTTTCCTAATCCTTGTTCTCAACTCATGAGGGGTAGGATTAGGCTTGGTGAAGGAGAGAGAACTTGAAGAGAGAGAGTGAGAAGATGATAATGATAATATTATATGAAATGAAAAAGCTTCTCACTAGATATATGAAACATAATGAATTAAAAGAAATGAATAATAAGAGATTATTCATCATGTTTCATTAATGCAAGTGGGTGATTCATTATGTGAGTCATTAAGCATTTAATAATGCATTAATGACATGATGAATCACTCACAATGAGTCACTAATTCATTAAATGAAAATGCCACCTCTCCCTTCATGTCACATCCTTCTAGAAGCTTCTCGGAAAATTACGAGAGCGCCCCTCTCATCCGTAAAAACACGAAAAAACTTTAGACTGTATAAATCCAATAACCTGATACTAGAATCTGGCTTAAACCAAAACCGGCTAGTAAAAAACTGTCCGAATGTCGTGCGTGCGTTCAAGCACGTATGCGTCCGAACTTTTGTCGTAAAACCATACGACCTCTATATCTTTTCGCCTGGGTTTGGGAAATCTCTGTGTGGGACTCTAAAGACTCGACTACTACGCTGGCAGTGGGTTTAACCACAGACCGCAAGCGGCACTAGCTGTACGTAACGGTCCCCAGGTAGTTGTCGATAAGAAAGCTGATGAGGTAACCCATCTGAAATCCTACTGAGCCTGTCTGTGACAATATCCGCGCAGTCCGGTCTGTTCGTCTAAGAGTATCGCATGTATGATCTAGGGAGGTGGTGGACGTCAGACCCCTAATAACCGTACAAGTCGTGTCGATATGGTTCAAGACCACCCGAGAATCTACTGATCATTCCATCAGTAATTCTCAATCAGCCCTGGCCAGGGACTTATGGTATTGACCAAACGACCACAGTGCGATATCAACTCCCTATACCGGGAGAGACGAATCCCTAACAGTCGCTCACTGCCTCCATGTGGCTCGGGACTGTACCCAACTGAAACCTGTTTGCACGACTCCTTTAAGCCGTGGTAGGGTAATAATCAAAGCACAGTGGGAACTCACACGAGACAAATGATGACCTTAAGTCAACGGACTATCTGCAAACATGTCACCTGAGAACTGCTATCTGACGTTAGGTATAATACCATCCAGTCAGTTCTCGGCGAGTCATGTCCGGTGTACTCACACCCAGTGAGCATCTGTATACAATCTTAGGTGAACACCACCAATAGTTGCGGGACCAATCCATTGCCCCTTATCAGGGTCTAGATATGTATACACTAGTCTACTCCGGAGTATCGATGCCCAATCTCGATACTCCTGCGACCAGGGACATTCTAAGGGTGTGCCTATTGACTATCCAGCTCCCACTAGTATGACTGCCATCACAACGCCGGTAGTCAGACAAAACACCCTATGGGCTTTATCAACATATATATATAGATACCAAGTAAAAAATATAATACGTTAAGACAAAGTCAAACCAAATAGCGTACTATCATATCAAGCAAGACTGTCATGTACATACATATCCCAAGCATCCTATACAATATAGGCCTCTAGGGCATATATATCCAACAATCTCCCACTTGCACTAAGGCCTATAATTGGCGCAATGAGTACCCACTGTCTCTACCAGATCCAGTTGCTTGCGTACCGCATGCCCAACATCTCAAAAAGCCTCTCGAACTGTACTTGAGGAATGGCCTTGGTGAATGGATCTGCCGTGTTGCCTTTTGTGTCTACTCTCCGTATCTCGATCTCCCGACGATCCACGATCTCCCTGATCAGGTGAAACCGCCTTAAGATATGCCTGGATTTCTGATGGGACCTTGGTTCCTTCGCTAAAGCTACTGCGCCATTGTTATCGCAATACAAAGGTATTGGATTGGCAATGGACGGAACCACCTGTAGTTCAGAAATGAACTTCCTTATCCAGACAGCCTCTTTTGCGGCTTCACTAGCAGCTATATACTCAGCCTCCATAGTTGAGTCTGCGACGGTATCTTGTTTGGAACTCTTCCAACGTACCGCTCCTCCATTGAGGGTAAACACAAAACCCGAAATGGATTTAGAATCATCCTTATCACTTTGGAAGCCGGAGTCGGTAAAAGCCTCTACCTGGAGGTCTTTATTACCGTAAATCAAGAACATTTCCTTAGTCCTTCTCAGGTACTTGAGAATGTTCTTCACCGCTCTCCAATGTTTCTCACCTGGGTCAGACTGATACCTGCTTACCACACTAAGTGCGTAAGCTACATCCGGTCTGGTACACAACATCGCATACATTATTGATCCTACAGCCGAAGCGTAGGGTATAATGCCCATGCGAGCCCTCTCTTTATCAGTCTTTGGAGACATCTCTTTGGAGAGGGTGATTCCGTGACAAGCGGGCATATTGCCGCGCTTGGAATCTTCCATACTAAATCTCTTTAGTATAGTGTATATATACCTGGACTGTGAAAGTCCCAATATTCTATTAGATCTATCTCGATAGATCTTAATGCCCAGAATGTATGATGCATCTCCCAAGTCTTTCATAGAGAATTTCTGTGACAAGAAGAGCTTTACTGATTGTAGTATAGGGATATCATTCCCTATCAGTAGTATGTCGTCGACGTATAAAACGAGGAAGACTACTGCTCCTTCTACAATCTTCCTATAAATACATGGTTCATATACATTTTTGATAAAGTCAAATTCCTTGACTGTTTCATCAAAGCAGATGTTACAACTCTGCGATGCTTGCTTTAACCCATAAATGGATTTAAGCAATTTGCACACTCTTCCGCTGCTCCCACTGTCTAAGAAACCTTCTGGTTGATCCATGTAAACACTCTCTTCTAGATGTCCATTTAGAAAAGCTGTTTTTACATCCATTTGCCAGATTTCATAGTCATGGAAGGCAGCAATGGCAAGCATGATCCGAATGGATTTAAGCATAGCTACTGGTGAAAAAGTTTCATCATAGTCCAATCCTGGTCTTTGACGAAAACCTTTTGCTACTAGTCTAGCTTTGTAGGTTTCCACTTGTCAAAATGTACCAATCTTCTTTTTGAAGATCCATTTGCACCCAACTGGTTTTACCCCAGGAGGAGAAACTTCTAAAGTCCATACTTTATTGGTGTACATGGATTCCATTTCGGATCTCATTGCATCCAGCCACTTCACTGAGTCGCTACTCGTGATAGCCTGCTGAAAACTAGTAGGCTCATCATCATCGATGATGCAATCCTCTCGATCTCCATCAAGAAGAAAACCATAGTATCTTTCAGGAGGATGAGAAAGCCTACTAGATCTGCGGAGTGGCATTGGTTCGTCATGTTCTATTGAAATCTGAGATTCTTCTAAGTCTTCGGTTGCAGTTTGAGGTTCTGGAATTTCTTCCAGTTCTACCGCGCTCCCACTAATTTC
The DNA here is from genome assembly GCA_030015575.1 of Agapanthus africanus. Classification (NCBI taxonomy): domain Eukaryota; kingdom Viridiplantae; phylum Streptophyta; class Magnoliopsida; order Asparagales; family Amaryllidaceae; genus Agapanthus; species Agapanthus africanus. The sequence goes on along the minus strand of CM057340.1, from coordinate 317,911,795 downwards.
TTTTGCAAGAAATTCGCTTTCTAAGAAAACAATGTGACGAGCGACAAACACCTTTTGTTCTTCAGTGTGGTAGACCATGTACCCCCTTGAATGCTTGGGTTATCCTACAAACTTGCATAAAACCGATCGTGCTTCGAGCTTGTCCGGATTATGCTTTTTAACATATACCGGACACCCCCATATCTTGATATACTTGAGATATGGTCTCTTCCCACACCATATTTCACATGGAGTGGTAGGAACAGACTTAGTTGGAACTCTATTCAATAGGTATGCGGCTGATTCTAGAGCAAATCCCCAGAAGGAAAGTGGTAACTCAGCACTACTCATCATTGAACGCACCATATCTAATAGCGTGCGATTCCTTCTTTCTGATACACCATTATGCTGAGGTGTATAAGGTGGAATAAGTTGAGAGTGAATTCCATTCGTTTTTAAGTATTCAAGGAAACTGGTACTTAAGTATTCTCCGCCTCGATCAGATCGAAGTGTCTTGATGCTTTTACCAGTTTGTTTCTCTACTTCATTTTTATACTCCTTAAACTTCTCAAAAGCCTCGGATTTATGCTTTATTAAGAACACATGTCCATACCTAGAGAAGTCATCAGTAAAAGTGATGAAGTAGGAGTGACCACTTCATGCACGTATAGACATCGGACCACATACATCACTGTGTACTAGTCCCAAGAGTTCAGTGGCTCTTTCTCCGTGTCCGGTGAACGGAGATTTGGTCATTTTTCCTTTGATACATGATTGACAAGTTGCATATGATGAATATTCAAACGGATCTAGATATCCATCTTTATGTAACTTAGTCAACCTTGTTTCATTTATATGGCCAAGTCTACAATGCCATAGGAAGGCTTGATTCAAATCTGGAGCCTTTCTTTTACGCGTGTTTTGAATATTGAAAATTTGAGGTTGATTAAGTATGTATATGCCGTTTTCCAGTGTGCCAAAACCAATCAGTTCTTGATTTAGGAGAATGTTCATGACATTTCTTTCAAGCACAAAATTATATCCTTTATTAGACAACAAAGATACTGATATAATATTACACAACATACTGGGAATACAATACCAAAATGTGTCCACTATTCAACCCTAGGTGATATTCCCCTATTGCAACTGCATCTACATGCATTCCATTGCCCATCCGGAGAGTCATATCACCTGCCCCCAGTACTCTACTATTTCTCAGATCCTGCAAAGAATTACAGATGTGAGAACCAGAACCGGTATCAAGTACCCATGAAGTAGAGTTTACTGAAAGACAATTTTCGATTACGAACACACCTGAAGCAGAAGCAACAGCTTGCTTCATGTCCTTAGCTTTAAAGTCCAAACAGTCCTTCTTCCAGTGCCCTTGCTTGTGACAATAGAAGCACTCGTTCTTTTCTGCCTTTACCCTTCCTGCCTTGTTCGTTCCCTGCACCTTCTTGACCCCTCCCTTCGGTTTGGTGGCTTTCATCTTCTTCTTCCCTTTAGCTTTTGCTTTAGATTTAGAAGAAGATGATTGGCCAACATACAGAACGGGGGTCTTTTCCTTTTTCAAGGAGGTCTCTGCTACCCTCAACATACTGAGAAGCTTTGGATGATCCGCTTCCATTTCATGCATGTTGAAGTTCAGCACGAACTAAGAGAAGGTGTGGGGAAGGGACTGCAAAATCAAGTCGATATACAAATCATTCTCTAGCACGCATCCCAGGTTTGCGAGTTCCTCAATGAGGGTGATCATTTTGAGGACGTGCTCTCCAACAGGCGATCCTGGAGCTAACCTCATCTGGAAAAGTTTCCTTGAGGTTTCGTACCTCGCGATACGGGAGTGTTCACCATACAATTCCTTGCAATGGAGGAATATGGATATAATATCCATACTCTCGTGCTGTTTCTGGAGTTCATTATTCATGGACGCCGGCACGATACACTTAGCTCGCTCACAGTCTAGATCCCAGGTTTTACGAACTTCCTTGTCCGCAACTGAGGAATCTGGTCCTGGGATAAGGGGAGGAACAGCGGTGGTAACATATGCAACTTTGTCATAAGTCAGCGCAATATTGACGTTCCTTAGCCAATCTTTATAGTTCTTCCCGGTCAGTATATTCTTTTCAAGTAATAGTTTTAGTCCAGTCATGGTAGCTGCCAGAGAGAGAGAAAAGAAACACTCAGCATACGCTCTTGCAAGTTTAGATTGGTTATTAATTTATCTAAACAGGATGGCTCCCACTGTTTCCTCAAATCCTTCTTCAAAACCTAAAAGAAGAACTAGTCAGGTTTTAATCACACGTCACAATTCTTGCATAACCTTTCAGCCAGGCTGGTGTTGGTACTTCGAGGGAGGTTTTCCAACGCTTTCGCGAAGTTCCTTAATTAAAGAACCTCTTTTCCCTAGAGGCGTAGCCCCTCTAACACCTTTCTAGGCACCTACTTGGTTTATAGCATTGATTGTCAAGTGAGAGAAATTCCCGAGAGTAATCCTACTCATCAGTCAGATCGGGATCCAACTATCATTGCATGATGCCCTAGATGGAAGCTACTCTAGTCACCACACTCCAGAAGGTAAGCTAAATCTGCAAGTTTCCTTTATGTTTGAAACTCCCGATGTGATTTTTACCCCAAGCTCTTATAGACCTTGACGTAGGCCAACAAGTCATAAGACGCAAGTCAAGTTCTACCCGTCGTTGTCCTGATCAATTTAAATACATCGTACAAGCCCTTGACATAGGCCAACAAGGTGTACGTCTGTATTAAACTAATGCATCTATCTATGCAACAAATAGGCACGCACACTGCTACCATTCACTATGCCTTGACGTAGGCCAACAAGCATAGCATGAATACGATGTGCTGTCTATCTGAAACGACGGAGGGTTACGGCTGGTTTTTGGCAAAAAACCGTTAACGTAGTGAACTTGATTTGATCGAAGGAACTAAGATAGCTTTTATTAAAAGGAGTGGTTTAAGCTCCGCATTTAAAATTTGTTTTTTCAAGAAAACCGAGTGGTTTTTAGAAATTGTTCCAACGATTCAGTTTAGGTTTTATTTTCTTTGCATTAATAATAATGCATCCCATCTTTAACCTATCATTACAGATAACAACGAAAATACAACGTCCTCTTATGCCATCCGCATTCGCCACGGGGTCCCGTCATCACCCGTTAGGTTACTTAACTAAGGACAGAGCGGGGGCTGGGCTAGCGCGGGTGTAAAACATAAGCGATGTCTAAATAGCTATCATATATAGATATTGTACATTCGTCAGACGCAATAATAGGCATTCCAGATCACAGATAAACAATATTAGATTTGCAAGCAATCCGCATTTCTTTTGAGCCTGCAATGAAAGACGGATTACACAGTTATGATGAATAGCCATTTTCCCACCCCAGACCCCTACGGGTACGGCAAACTACCCGCCAAGTACCAGAAGTGAAGCGGTCTGCCCCAACACTTCAAAATACCCGGTAGTTTGTGCACCCCACCTTGGGTCTATCCTAGGAGCAAAAACAGTAAAAAGAAATAATACAACGGTGGCTACAACCGCAACCTGGATGTGCCCCGCAAAATAATATTACAACTTATTACATTTACATCAAATGAATTGATACAAAAACCCATTACAAAACCCGGCTAAACACCACAACAGTCCAATACAGTTTATATACACAAACAGTTATATATAACATCACAGATATGTGCAACCCCCTGCCAACCGACATACTAGCAGTTAGGGGAGGTTTACGAACACATATAACATTTCACAGATATAATCAAACAAGCAAATACTATATAATTTCAATCGATTAAACACATTTAATCTTGCTCCAATACTTCTCTGTAAATCTGAAACCTGAGCAAAAATAAAAATTACCAGAAAACACCAAATATCACAGAGAAACAACAAAAGAAAGTTGGGATGATGAATCGTCCAAAGCGCGGCGGAATCGCGGCTGATCGGTGTGATCGGCCGCGGTTCCGCGGCGCTATGGCCGATTCATGAGCCCAATTTTCTTGGGTGTTCTAATACATTCATTTAGGTCATTCTGAAGCACCCTGAAAAATTTTTGGACCTCATTTAAAATTCAACAGAAAGTACATGATATCGGGGTTTTTCCGTTCGAAATTCATAAAAATTTGCAAGTGTGTTAAATACTGTTTAGCTAGGCTCTGATACCCCTGTGAGTCGATGTTCAACACCCCAATATTCATGGGGAGGCGTAAATATGAATAACAATCTTGTTCTATGATCAAACATCGATTAACCGTATGAATCGTTTGCTAAACAAGTTTTAACAAAAGCTGTAGAGTTCTAAACTTCTATGTTAAGAGATTATACCAAACGGTTCTAGTCCTTCGTCTTAATGTTATCTACGGCCTCTTTGGATCTCCACGTCCTCTTCGGCTTTCTTCCGTGATAGACGATCCACCCGAGAATCCTAATCCAAGCTATAACCTCTAAACTTGAGGTTACTTAGTTTCTCTAGTTGCTAAATAGAGTAGCTAAGGTGATGTAGAGATAGGTTATGGAGTAATTAGTCTTTCCTAATCCTTGTTCTCAACTCATGAGGGGTAGGATTAGGCTTGGTGAAGGAGAGAGAACTTGAAGAGAGAGAGTGAGAAGATGATAATGATAATATTATATGAAATGAAAAAGCTTCTCACTAGATATATGAAACATAATGAATTAAAAGAAATGAATAATAAAAGATTATTCATCATGTTTCATTAATGCAAGTGGGTGATTCATTATGTGAGTCATTAAGCATTTAATAATGCATTAATGACATGATGAATCACTCACAATGAGTCACTAATTCATTAAATGAAAATGCCACCTCTCCCTTCATGTCACATCCTTCTAGAAGCTTCTCGGAAAATTACGAGAGCGCCCCTCTCATCCGTAAAAACATGGAAAAACTTTAGACTGTATAAATCCAATAACCTGATACTAGAATCTGGCTTAAACCAAAGCCGGCTAGTAAAAAATTGTCCGAATGTCGTACGTGCGTTCAAGCGCGTATGCGTCCGAACCTTTGTCGTAAAACCATACGACCTCTATATCTTTTCGCCTGGGTTTGGGAAATCTCTGTGTGGGACTCTAAAGACTCGACTACTACGCTGGCAGTGGGTTTAACCACAGACCGCATGCGGCACTAGCTGTACGTAACGGTCCCCAGGTAGTTGTCGATAAGAAAGCTGATGAGGTAACCCATCTGAAATCCTACTGAGCCTGTCTGTGACAATATCCACGCAGTCCGGTCTGTTCGTCTAAGAGTATCGCATGTATGGTCTAGGAAGGTGGTGGACGTCAGACCCCTAATAACCGTACAAGTCGTGTCGGTATGGTTCAAGACCACCCGAGAATCTACTGATCATTCCATCAGTAATTCTCAATCAGCCCTGGTCAGGGACTTATGGTAATGACCAAACTACCACAGTGCGATATCAACTCCCTATAACGGGAGAGACGAATCCCTAACAGTCGCTCACTGCCTCCACGTGGCTCGGGACTGTGCCCAACTGAAACCTGTTTGCACGACTCCTTTGAGCCGTGGTAGGGTAATAATCAAAGCACAGTGGGAACTCACACGAGACAAATGATAACCTTAAGTCAACGGACTATCTGCACACATGTCACCTGAGAACTGCTATCTGACGTTAGGTATAATACCATCTAGTCAGTTCTCGACGAGTCCTGTCCGGTGTACTCACACCCAGTGAGCATCTGTATACAATCTTAGGTGAACACCACCAATGGTTGCAGGACCAATCCATTGCCCCTTATCTGGGTCTAGATATGTATACACTAGTCTACTTCGGAGTATCGATGCCCAATCTCGATACTCCTGCGACCAGGGACATTCTAAGGGTGTGCCTATTGACTATCCAGCTCCCAGTAGTATGACTGCCATCACAATGCCGGTAGTCAGACAAAACACCCTATGGGCTTTATCAACATATATATATAGATACCAAGTAAAAAATATCATACGTTAAGACAAAGTCAAACCAAATAGCGTACTATCATATCAAGCAAGACTGTCATGTACATACATATCCCAAGCATCCTATACAATGTAGGCCTCTAGGGCATATATATCCAACAAGGAGACCCGGACTCGACTCCTCGAGTTGGTCTCCCACTGGACTCCAGAACCCGGTTACTTGTGCTCCCCTCCTCGGGTCTATCCTAGTGCGGAAAAGTAAATAATATACAAACGGTGACATCTTCCGCAACCTGGAAGTGCCCCAACAAAAGAATATTACATACAAGTTTTTACATGAATGAAAATGAAAAACACTCATCTCACATAAAAAACCCCGGGCTATTCAAACACGACGATCCAATATAACATATCCAGCAACACATAACATCACATGTCATCAACGTAAGTAAATATGTCCATCCCAATTGTCGTTGACATATAGCAACGAAACCGGCGATATCACATATTACACTTACGGTCACAGAAAAGAAAGTGTAAAACCACAACAGTTGGAATCCGCAACCTCCATAGACATCGCATGCCTAATCAAATGAATTCCTTAGACATCGCATGCCTATTAATTATAAACCCCGCATTTTAGTTTCAAAATCGAAAACACTTTTCAATACCAAGTCGGGTAATTCAACAAGATTCCCGACATCCTGATCGAATGCTCGTCGCAAACTTTATTAGGCGGCCGCACCCCCTGACGCCGTCGACGAAGTGCACCAAGGCGGAACACCGCTGCCGCGAGCACCCGAACGGATGCTTTCGGCGACGGGGTTCTCCTACAGTCACTTGGTCGGGGCTATGGAGCGAGGCTGTCTATTAAGTTTACCCGGCGAGTATCCGCGTACGCTACGTTATTGCGACGGACTTTTGATCACATCAAAATTCCGTGGCAACCGATCAAGTGAGACTAAACTGCTATGTTTATAATATTCATTCAGTTATCTCATAACTTTTGTGAATTCCAATTATTGTATCCCATTCCAGGTAAATAGAAAATGCTAAACTTTTCGATCGAACAGTCAAACACCCAAGTTTTCCCAATACAGATCAACACATGAAACAAGTCTAAAAACATTCAGTTCGTGCCTCAGTACCAACGGTCCAGCCGTAGAAGGGTCAAGCCAACGCCTCACATGTGGCATGCCGTACTTCCCCAAACCCGAAGGTTCAAAGGGCAGTTCAAGACGGTCACATAATCGAGTTAAGGTTTGTTGTCTTCTAGAGGGACCATCGCGTTACTTGCACTACTTAGAATGTCTTTAAACCACGGAAAAATCCAACACTTGGAAATTTCCCGGCAGGGGAAAAATTGGGTATTTATATCCGGTCGAACTTTTTAACAGTTTCTAAAATATCCGGAAAAACATAAACGAAGTTAAATTATCCGATCAAATTAACGAATCCCTAATAAAACCCTAGAAAACTCAACACTTGAGTGGAATTAAAAAATTCACATAAAAAATTGCCAAGAAAGGACCTAAGAATAAATATATGAAATTTGAGGGACTAAGTCAAATTTGGGCCGCGGAAGCGCCGCCAAACCCCTTGTTTGGCCGCTGTTCCGCGGTCGAATTACGGAATTAGGGGCCCAAACTTCACAGTAATTCTTAGTTTTTCCTGCTTACTTTTCTGAATATTTTTAATTCACAAAAATCCACGAATTTCAAAAATGTACAGAGAGCATTTTAGGGTTTGGGTTTCGGTTCGATCGGACTTCTAATTCCGTCTACGCATGCTTAACCCTAACCATTCCCACTAACCCTAGTTTAGTTTCTACACTTGACCATGGTTGGTAGATGATAAGTATTATTATTATTTTCATTTTACTTAATACTTATCATAACATTTTCTGCTTCTTCTTCTTCATCTTCAACATGAAGAAACCTTGGACCATCAATGGTGATTGATGAAAAAGAGTGAGAAATCCAATTCTAAAGTCTACCCACTTCCTATTTCTTCATCCTCTTCCTCTTGCCAAGTAGTAGAGTGTGTTTTCTTCACAAGTTTCATGACTTGGTGAAGTGGGAGCTTGATCTATTGATGCCTCGACGTAGATCATCTTCGGCACGAAGCCGACGACCTTGCCCGCCCATTTCTCCGATGAAGCCGACGCTAGAGCCCGGGATTCCAATTGGACAGCGAGGAGACTTCATTGCGGAGCTATGGAGGTGGAGGAACGGATCTACAAAGGTTGTATTTCCGTATTCTCTTAGTAAAGTAGTTTACTAGTTGCATCTTTCGCCTAGACATCTAGTTAACGATCCATAGTCTAGGGTTTCTCGGCACCGTAAAGTTAGAAATTGGCATGGTTGATGCCTTGTGAGACCCCTTGAGAGTTCCTAGGAACCCTACAGTGGTATCAGAGCACAGTGGGAACCACACAAGACTCTATGACGATCTCGGGTCAACAGACTACTCTGTACCAGTGTCACCAGAGAACTGCCATCTGACGTAAGGTATAATACCATCTGGGAGTTCTCGGCGAGTCCGTCCAGTGTACCCAGTCTCCACTGAGCACCCGTATATCATCTCCGTGTTGGATATATATGCCCTAGAGGCCTACATTGTATAGGATGCTTGGGATATGTATGTACATGACAGTCTTGCTTGATATGATAGTACGCTATTTGGTTTGACTTTGTCTTAACATATGATATATTTTACTTGGTATTTATATATATATGTTCATAAAGCCCATAGGGTGTTTGTCTGACTACCGGCGTTGTGATGGCAGTCATACTAGTGGGAGCTGGATAGTCAATAGGCACACCCTTAGATGTCCCTGGTCGCATGAGTATCGAGATTGGGCGTCAATACTCCGGAGTAGACTAGTGTATACATATCTAGACCCTGACGAGGGGCAATGGATTGGTCCCGCAACCATTGGTGGTATTCATCTAAGATTGTATACAGATGCTGACTGGGTGTGAGTACACCGGACAGGACTCGCCGAGAACTGACTGGATGGTATTATACCTAACGTCAGATAGCAGTTCTCAGGTGACATGTGTGCAGATAGTCCGTTGACTTAAGGTCATCATTTGTCTCGTGTGAGTTCCCACTGTGCTTTGATTATTACCCTACCACGGCTCAAAGGAGTCGTGCAAACAGGTTTCAGTTGGGCACAGTCCCGAGCCACATTGAGGCAGTGAGCGACTGTTACGGATTCGTCTCTCCCGGTATAGGGAGTTGATATCGCACTGTGGTCGTTTGGTCATTACCATAAGTCCCTGGCCAGGGCTGATTGAGAATTACTGATAGGTTGATTAGTTGATTCTCGGATGGTGATAGAGCCATACCGACACGACTTGTACGGTTATTAGGGGTCTGACGTCCACCACCTCCCTAGACCATACATGCGATACTCTTAGACGAACAGACCGGACTGCGCGGATATTGTCACAGACAGGCTCAGTACGATTTCAGATGGGTTACCTCATCAGCTTTCTTATCGACAACTACCTGGGGACCGTTACGTACAGCTAGTGCCGCTTGCGGTCTGTGGTTAAACGCACTGCCAGCGTAGTAGTCGAGTCTTTAGAGTCCCACACAGAGATTTCCCAAACCCAGGCGAAAAGATATAGAGGTCGTATGGTTTTACGACAAAAGGTTCGGACGCATACGTGTTTGAACGCACGTACGACATTCGGACAGTTTTTACTAGCCGGCTTTGGTTTAAGCCAGATTCTAGTATCAGGTTATTGGATTTATACAGTCTAAAGTTTTTCCGTGTTTTCACGGATGAGAGGGGCGTTCTCGTAATTTTCCGAGAAGCTTCTAGAAGGATGTGACATGGAGGGAGAGGTGGCATTTTCATTTAATGATTAAGTGACTCATTGTGAGTGATTCATCATGTCATTAATGCATTATTAAATGCTTAATGACTCACATAATGAATCACCCACTTGCATTAATGAAACATGATGAATAATCTCATATTATTCTTTTCTTTCTTATTCATTATGTTTCATATATCAAGTGAGAAGCTTTTTTATTATCATATAATTTTCATTATCATCTTCTCACTCTCTCTCTTCAAGTTCTCTCTCCTTCACCAAGCCTAATCCTACCCCTCATGAGTTGAGAACAAGGATTAGGAAAGACTAATTACTCCATAACCTATCTCTACATCACCTTAGCTACTCTATTTAGCAACTAGAGAAACTAAGTAACCTCAAGTTTAGAGGTTATAGCTTGGATTAGGGTTCTCGGGTGGATCGTCTATCACGGAAGAAAGCCGAAGAGGACGTGGAGATCCAAAGAGGCCGTAGATAACATTAAGACGAAGGACTAGAACCGTTTGGTATAATCTCTTAACATAGTAGTTTAGAACTCTATAGCTTTTGTTAAAACTTGTTTAGCAAATGATTCATACGGTTAATCGATGTTTGATCATAGAACAAGATTGTTATTCATATTTCCGCCTCCCCACAAGTATTGGGGTGTTGAACATCGACTTACAGTGGTATCAGAGCCGAGCTAAACAATATTTAACTTACTTGCAAATTTGTATGAATTTCGAACGGAAAAAAGGAAACCGGAAAAGCCCGAAAATATCAGTTTCTGTCGATTTTTAAATGATGTCTAAAAATTTTTCAGGGATGTTCAGAAAGCTTGTAATGACACCAGAAGAACACCCAAGAAAATTGGGGTCATGATTCGACCAAAGAGCCGCGGAACCGCGGCGGATCCCACACGATCCGCCGCGATTCCGCCGCCGAGTTGGTGAGTCATGAACCCAAATTTCTTGGGTGTGTTCTCTGTAATATTTGGGATTTTCTGGAATATTTAATTTTTGCTCAGGTTTCAGATTTGCAGAGAAGTATTGGAGCAAGATTAAAAGTGTTTAATCGATCGAAATTGTACAGTATTTGCTTGTTGGATTATATCTGTGATTGTATAATGTGTTCGTAAACCTCCCCTAACTGCTAGTATGTCAGTTGGCAGGGTGTTGCACATTTCTGAAATGGATTTTAACTGTTTGTGTATATAAACTGTATTGGACTGTTGTGGTGATTAGCCGGGATTATGTGATGGGTTATTATTTAATTCATTTGATGTAAATGTAATTTGTTGTAATATTATTTTGCGGGGCACTTCCAGGTTGCGGTTGTAGCCACCGTTGTATTATTATTTCATTTTACTGTTTTTGCTCCTAGGACAGACCCAAGGTGGGGTGCACAAACTGCCGGGCGGGTAGTTTGCCGCACCCGTAGGGGTCGTGGGTGGGGTAATGGCTATTCACCACAACTGTGTAATCCGTCTTTCATTGCAGGCTCAAATGAAATGCGGATTGCTTGCAAATCCAATATTGTTTATCTGTGATCTGGAATGCCTATTATTGCGTCTGACGAATGTACAATATCTATATATGATAGCTATTTAGACGTCGCTTATGTTTTACACCCGCGCTAGCCCAGCCCCCGCTCTGTCGTTAGTTAAGTAACCTAACGGGTGATGACGGGACCCCGTGGCGAATGCGGATGGCATAAGAGGACGTCGTATTTTCGTTGTTATCTGTAATGATAGGTTAAAGATGGGACGCATTATCATTAATGCAAAGAAAATAAAACCTAAACTGAATCGTTGGAACAATTTCTAAAAACCACTCGGTTTTCTTGAAAAAGCAAATTTTAAATGCGGATCTTAAACCACTCCTTTTAATAAAAGCTATCTTAGTTCCTTCGATCAAATCAAGTTCATTACGTTAACGGTTTTTTGCCAAAAAAAACCAGCCGTAACCCTCCGTCGTTTCAGATAGACAGCACATCGTATTCATGCTATGCTTGTTGGCCTATGTCAAGGCATAGTGAATGGTAGCAGTGTGTGTGCCTATTTGTTGCATAGATAGATGCATTAGTTTAATACAGACGTACACCTTGTTGGCCTACCTCAAGGGCTTGTACGATGTATTTAAATTGATCAGGACAACGACGGGTAGAACTTGACTTGCGTCTTATGACTTGTTGGCCTACGTCAAGGTCTATAAGAGCTTGGGGTAAAAAATTACATCGGGAGTTTCAAACATAAAGGAAACTTGCAGATTTAGCTTACCTTCTGGAGTGTGGTGACTAGAGTGGCTTCCATCTAGGGCATCATGCAATGATAGTTGGATCCCGATCTCACTAATGAGTAGGATTACTCTCGGGAATTTCTCTCACTTAACAATCAATGCTATAAACCAAGTAGGTGCCTTGAAAGGTGTTAGAGGGGCTACGCCTCCAGGGAAAAGAGGTTCTTTAATTAAGGAACTTCGCGAAAGCGTTGGAAAACCTCCCTCGAAGTACCAACACCAGCCTGGCTGAAAGGTTAAGCAAGTATTGTGACGTGTGATTAAATCCTGACTAGTTCTTCTTTTAGGATTTGAAGAAGGATTTGAGGAAACAGTGGGAGCCATCCTGTTTAGATAAAATATTATCCAATCTAAACTTGCAAGAGCATATGCTGAGTGTTTTCTTTTCTCTCTCTCTGGCAGCTACCATGACTGGACTAAAACTATTACTTGAAAAGAATATACTGACCGGGCAGAACTATAAAGATTGGCTAAGAAACGTCAATATTGCGCTGACTTATGACAAAGTTGCATATGTTACCACCGCTGTTCCTCCCCTTATCCCAGGACCAAATTCCTCAGTTGCGGACAAGGAAGTTCGTAAAACCTGGGATCTAGACTGTGAGCGAGCTAAGTGTATCGTGCTGGCGTCTATGAATAATGAACTCCAGAAACAGCACGAGAGTATGGATATCGTATCCATATTCCTCCATTGCAAGGAATTGTATGGTGAACACTCCCGTATCGCGAGGTACGAAACCTCAAGGAAACTCTTCCAGATGAGGTTAGCTCCAGGATCGCCTGTTGGAGAGCACGTCCTCAAAATGATCACCCTCATTGAGGAACTCGGAAACCTGGGATGCGTGCTAGAGAATGATTTGTATATCGACTTGATTTTGCAGTCCCTTCCCCACACCTTCTCTCAGTTCGTGCTGAACTTCAACATGCACGAAATGGAAGCGGATCTTCCAAAGCTCCTCAATATGTTGAGGGTAGCAGAGACCTCCTTGAAAAAGGAGAAGACCCCCGTTCTGTATGTTGGCCAATCATCTTCTTCTAAATCTAAAGCGAAAGCTAAAGGGAAGAAGAAGATGAAAGCCACCAAACCGAAGGGTGGGGTCAAGAAGGTGCAGGGAACGAACAAGGCAGGAAGGGTGAAGGCAGAAAAGAACGAGTGCTTCTATTGTCACAAGCAAGGGCACTGGAAGAAGGACTGTTTGGCCTTTAAAGCCAAGGACATGAAGCAAGCTGTTGCTTCTGCTTCAGGTGTGTTCGTAATCGAAAATTGTCTTTCAGTTAACTCTACTTCATGGGTACTTGATACCGGTTCTGGTTCTCACATCTGTAATTCTTTGCAGGATCTGAGAAATAGTAGAGTACTGGGGGCAGGTGATATGACTCTCCGGATGGGCAATGGAATGCATGTATATGCAGTTGCAATAGGGGAATATCACCTAGGGTTGAATAGTGGACACATTTTGGTATTGTATTGCTGTTTTTGTATTCCCTGTATGTTGTGTAATATTATATCAGTATCTTTGTTGTCTAATAAAGGATATAATTTTGTGCTTGAAAGAAATGTCATGAACATTCTCCTAAATCAAGAACTGATTGGGTTTGGCACACTGGAAAACGGCATATACATACTTAATCAACCACAAATTTTCAATATTCAAAACACGCGTAAAAGAAAGGCTCCAGATTCGAATCAAGCCTTCCTATGGCATTGTAGACTTGGTTATATAAATGAAACAAGGTTGACTAAGTTACATAAAGATGGATATCTAGATACATTTGAATATTCATCATATGCAACTTGTCAATCATGTATCAAAGGAAAAATGACCAAATCTCCGTTCACCGGACACGGAGAAAGAGCCACTGAACTCTTGGGACTAGTACACAGTGATGTATGTGGTCCGATGTCTATACATCCACGAAGTGGTCACTCCTACTTCATCACTTTTACTGATGACTTCTCTAGGTATGGACATGTGTTCTTAATAAAGCATAAATCCGAGGCTTTTGAGAAGTTTAAGGAGTATATAAATGAAGTAGAGAAACAAACTGGTAAAAGCATCAAGACACTTCGATCTGATCGAGGTGGAGAATACTTAAGTACCATTTTCCTTGAATACTTGAAAGCAAATGGAATTCTCTCTCAGCTTACTCCACCTTATACACCTCAGCATAATGGTGTATCAGAAAGAAGGAATCGCACGCTATTAGATATGGTGCGTTCAATGATGAGTAGTGCTGAGTTGCCACTTTCCTTCTGGGGATTTGCTCTAGAATCAGCCGCATATCTATTAAATAGAGTTCCAACTAAGTCTGTGTAGGGTTCCTAGGCACTCTAGTGAGGTCTCCCAAGCCATCAACCATGGCAATTTCAAAAATTATGGTGCCTACAAACCCTAAACTACGGATCGATAACTAGATGTCTAGGCGAAAATAACTAGTTAACAAATTAACTAATGAGAATACGGAAATACAACCTTTGTAGATCCGGTCCTCCACCTCCACGGCTCCGTAACGAGGTCGTCTCCGCTTTCCAAATCAAATCCGGGCTCTAGAGTCGGCTTCGTCGGAGAATGGGCAAGCTAGGTCGTCGATGTCCATGCCGAAGATGATCTACGTCGAAGCATCGCAAGATCAAGCTCTCACTTCACCAAGTCATGAAACTTGTGAAGTAAACACACTCTACTACTTGGCAAGAGGTAGAGGATGAAGAAATAGGAGGTGGGTTCACTTTAGATTTGAATTTTGCTCACTAGAACACAAGTTGCCATGAATGGCATCAAGGTTGCTCACTTGAAGAAGAAGAAGAAGATGAGCATAGAATTATGATAAGTATTCCTTTAATCAAAAAGAAAATCCAATACTTATCATAACTAACTAGGGTTAGGTGTAGAGAATTAACCATGGTGATTAGAGTGGGTTAGGGTTAAGCAAAATGACAAGAATGGTGGCATAAAGTCAAATGTTCATGAAGCATCCAATAAGAAACAAAAATGGCCTCCATTCTTATCATAACTCATAACCATTTTCATTTAAATAAATAAATGAATAAATAAAATGATAAAGCAAACCCTAATCATCTCTTGACCATGGTTTAATTCTTCACACTTAACCTCAAGAGCAAGCATCATCAAACATGATACATAGATGTGTACTAAAGTATATCACATATACTTTGTGCACAAACCAAGTGAGAAAATCCGTTTAAAGTGAACCAATACTAGTTAGTGCAAAGTAATATATCAAATATATAATTATGCATTAAATCATTAAATCAACACTTGATTCAATGATCCGGTCATGCGCACATAACCGACTGCTATCTAATATATCGGCTTATCGAATCAACTCTTGAATCGATAACTAGTTTATATCGCATACAACCATTCGATATATTTATCGCGAGAATAGAATACGGTATCACATACACGCATTATTCTCGGTCCCGCACATATCTCATATGCGCTCCTATTTCGTTTTGCTTGAGCCAGGAAACCTCTGTGTAGGACTCTAAAGACTCGTCAATACGCCGGCAGCAGATGATGATCATATCAAACACCCACAAGCCGCAAGCGGTCTGCTAAACGTAACGGCCACCCGGGTATTGAGCGATCTGAAGATCGACGAGCAAGCCCGCTCACACTCCAGTGAATCCGACCAGTAACACTACCGTACAGTCCGGTCTGATCGTCTGATATGTCGCATATCTCGCCTAGGGGTGGTATACGTCAGACCCCAATAGCTCAATAAGTCGTGTCGATATGAGGTCTATAACTGTTCGAGAAACTACTGGTAACACTTACCAGTAAATCTCAGCAACCCTGGCCAGGGATTTCCTGTTATAGCCAATCGAACACAGCGCAACATCTACCCCCTATACCGGGAGAGACGAATCCCCTCCTATCGCTCATTGCCTCCATGTGACTCGGGACTGTACCCAAAAACCACCATTTTGCATGCCCTCTTGGACGTGGTAAGATGGAAATCAAAGCACAGTGGGAACCACACAAGACTCTATGACGATCTCGGGTCAACAGACTACTCTGTACCAGTGTCACCAGAGAACTGCCATCTGACGTGAGGTATAATACCATCTGGGAGTTCTCGGCGAGTCCGTCCAGTGTACCCAGTCTCTACTGAGCACCCGTATATCTCCTCTGATGTCAAACACCGATGGATATGGGATCATCCATCGCCCATCTGCATGGGTCGAGAAGGTATACGCTAGTCTACTCTGGTATATCGATGCCCCGTCTCGATACACCCACGACTAGGGACTTTGAAGGATGTACTTATGGACTACCATGTACCCACTAGTATGATCCGCATCATAGTCCAGGTAGTCAAGTACAAATCCTAAGGGCTTTACCAACATGTAACAGAAAGACAATCAGCATACACGTTAAGGTAAAGGGTAACCAGATAGCATACTATCATGTCGAGCAAGAAAGTCCTCCCTATATATGTCCCAGCATCCACTACAATATACATCCTATGTACAGTAATGGCCTCTAGGGCATACATATAACTAACAATCTCCCACTTGCACTAGGGCCATCTGTAGCAGTGGTTGCAGTATCTCATACTCAACCATCCCCTAAAAGTCTCTCTCTGGGAACAGGCCTTTGTGAGTGGATCCGCTGTGTTGTCCTCAGAGTCTACTCTCCTAACCTCGATCTCCCTGGAGATCAACCATCTCCATGATCAAGTGATACTGCCTTAGAATATGTCTGGATCACTGATGGGACCGGCGTTCCTTAGCATAATCCACAACTCCATTGTCACACAATGGTAGGAACGTAGTTCATCTTATGAACCAATATACACCCAAACAGCCTCTTTGGTAGCATCTTAAGTAGTGATGTATCGTGCCTTTATCGTCTAGTATGTCACGGTATCTAGCTTGGAACTCTTCCAACATACCGTCCCTTTACTGAGGGTAAAGACAATGCCCGTGACTGACATTCAGTCGTCTTTATCACCCTGGAACCCTTCCAGTGATTCTCCTCAGGATCGATTGACACCACCTCACTACATCTAATGAGTTTCCTAACATCCATTTAGATCTATCTCATAGATCCAAAATCCAGGATTTAGGAGGTATCATTTTGATGCTATATGGAGAATTATAGTGATAAGCGGAGATTGATCGAGCGTAGCATAGGAAACTCCTTCCCTATCAAGAGTATGTCATCCACGTACTCTACGAGGATCGTCACCATACTCCCTACTACCTTTTTGTTTATACAAGGTTCATCTACCATTTTGATGATGTCAACTTCTTTGACTAATCCATCAAAACAGATGTTCCAACTCCGCGATGCCTGCTTTATCCTATAAAGCATCTTGCTCACGTTTCCGCTGCTCCCACTGTCTACGAAGCCCTCTGGCTGTGTACTTATAGACACTCTCTTCTAAATCATCATTTAGAAAAGCAGTCAAGACACCCAACCACCAGATATCGCAGTCATGGTATGTAGCCGTGGCAAGTAGGATCTGGATGGACTTAAGCATAGCTACTTGAAAAGGTTTCATCATTATCCACGCCTGGTCGATGACGAAAAGCTTTAACAAGTCTAGCTTTGAAAGTCTCAACTTTTCCATCTACACCAAGTAATCTTCTCAAGATATACTTGCTCCTGATGGGGATTTAACCCTTCAGATATTGCAACCAAAGTCCATACTTTGTTGGTGTATAAGGATTCCATCTCAGATCACTAAACATCCAGCCATTCTTACAGAGTCTTACTCTCGATGGCCAGCTCGAAACTAATTGGGTCATCATCTCATGATGCATTCCTCGCTCCCACTGTCATAGAGAAACCGAAGTATCTCTCAGGTGGGTGAGGAACCCTACTAGATCGGCGGAGAGGCTGAGGTTCGTTGGTATCTACTGAATCCTTTGGTTCTATCAAATCATCTGCTGTAGTTCGTATAGCTGGAACATTTCCAGTTCTACATTACAGACCTTGCCTCGAACTTGTCCAGATTTTGCTTTTCAGACATAGGCTGGACAACCCCAAATCTTAACCAACTTAAGATATGGGCTCTTCCCTTTCCATATCATATATGAAGTGGTAGGCAACTGATTTGATTCGAACCCTATTCAATAGGTATGCAGCTTCTCAAGCGCATAACTCCCAAAAGGAAATAGGTAACTCAGTAGTACTCATCATAGAGCACACCTTATCATATAGGGTGTGACTGCTCCGCCCCGATATACCATCGTGCTATGGTGTATTCGGAGGAGTAATGCTGAGAGAGAATCTCATTCTCCTTTAGAATAGTCCAGTATTTCCGTGCTCAAGTATTCTCCTCCTTGATCTCATCATAGGATATAATACTTATACCCGTGTTCTGGTTCTCTACTTCTAACTTATATTCTGTGAATATCTCAAAAGGTTCGGACTTATGTTTCAACAGGAACGTATGTCTGAATCTTGAGAGATTATCAGAGAACGTAATGAAGTATAAAGAACCGGTCATGGCATGTGTAGGCAGGAGACCTTACATACATCATCATGTATCAGTCCCAAGAGTTCATTAACTCTTTCTCTGTTTCCAATAAACGGAGCTATGGTCATCTTATCTTTGTGACATGACTGGCGAGTTTCACAAGATATAAATTCAAACTGATTTAAATATGCATCTATACGTAACTCTAGCTAGTCGGGTCACATTGATCTGACCTAGTCTACAATACCTCAAGAAGGAATGGTTCAATTCTGAACTCTTCCTCTTGTGTGTGTTCCATATACTAAGAACTGTAGTTTGATTTAGAACATCAATGCTTTTAGATAACGTGCCTGAACCGATCAACCTTTGATATAGGAAATGTTCAAAACATTATCCATCAATACAAAATTATATCCTTTCTTTTCTAATAAAGAGACTGATATGATTTTGTATATCAGGTTCGGTATCTAACAACATTCGTTCAGAATCAATGTATCGGTAATACAGGGTGACAGTGACCAACAGACTTGGCTGCAACATTTGCCCCGTTTTCTGCCTCATGAAACTTATCACCCGTTCTCAGTTCTCTACCTTTCTGTAGCCCTATGTAACAGATTAAATATCTGGGATCCTGATCTGGTATCACATACCCAGGACGTAAAGGATACTGAGAAACAGTTCTGTATAATGAACACACCCGAAGATGATGCATCAGCATGCACTCTCTTCGTTTGGGCGGCACGGGAAATCTGGTATTCCCCAATTTCCTGCTCTGTCTTATAACATTTATAAGTTGGAGCGGGACCAACGTTCCCCAGCTCAGTATAACAAGCGGGTTCGGTCAATATTCCGTATTATTATCTTGATTAAGGCGTGATATGGTCGCTACCTGGAGAGAGAGAGAAGAAAACACTCAGCGTGCGCTCTGTCAAGAATAGATTGGTTATTATTTTATCTAATCAGGATGGCTCCCACTGCTTTTTTATCAAATCTTCCTTCAAACCCTAAAAGGAAAGACTAGCCGGGATTAATTACACACTACAAGTTCGCCAATCTTTCAGCCAAGCCAGTGTCGGTACTTTGAGGGAGGTCCCCCGTGCTTTCGCACGAACCTAATTAATGTAAACCTCGTTTTCCCAGAGGCGTAACCCCGTTGACACCTTTCTAGACACCTACTTGATCGGCTAATTGTAATGTATAAAACTCTCCCAGGAGTAACTCTTACTCGCAGCGGGTATCGGGATCCAACTATCTCATAGAAGGTATGCAATCTCATTGCAAATTTCAACACTTGAAATTCCCGATAATATTTTGCCCCTAGCTCGCTATGACCTTGACGGAGGCCAAACAACCCATAGTCCGCTAGTCAAGTTCAACCCGTCATTTCCTGATTGAATTAAACCCATCCGCACGACCCTTGACGGAGGCCAAACAACGCCGTACGAATACCCTAATCCAATCGCATCATATGCTAGCAGATAATCACTAGTTAGCTACCGTACACTACGCCTTGACGGAGGCCAAACAACCGCAGCACGAATACTAACTAGTACGTATCTGAAATGACGGAGGGCTACGACAGGTTTTTCTGAAAACCTATTGCGTGAAGAACTTGATATCGTTGTAGGATCGAATGAATTTTGAAATGGAGTGTTTTTGAGGCTTTTCTAGTTTTGCTAAAGGAGTCACTCCCGGTGAAGGGATCGTCGGTCCTTTCCTCGTCGAATGAGGTGCGGGATATATCATATATATCACTGTGCAAAGCAAAAACTCTTAAAAGCAATCAAAATACAAACCGAGTGTGTAGCATCTGCCAGTTATTGCTAAAGGAGTCACTCCCGGTGAAGGGATCTCGGTCCTTTCCTCATCGAATAAGGTGCAGGATATATCACGTATACCGCTGTGCAAAGCAAGAACTGTAGCTACCTGTTTTATTTTGAAATTCAATTCTACAACATCTTAGGTTTCTTTTATTTCATTAATCACATTAATGAAGTCCCATCATTTAAGTACCTAAACATCACAGATAAATACGACGTACACTTATGCCATCCGCATTCGCCTCGATGTCCCCTCGTGCACCGTTAGGTTAGGTAACTAACGGCAGAGCGGGGCAGGGCTAGCGCGGGTGTAAAACATAAGTAACGTCTATATAATATATCATATATACTATAAATGTATCTATCACAGAACATCACATGATCACATCACAGATATCGCAGCAGAAGAATCATATGAAATATTGGATATACTAGGACGTCCGTGTTTTCAATACGAGCCAGTATAAAACACGGATTCCACGGTCGTGATGAATAGCCAAACCCACACCCCTAGACCCCTACGAGAGCGGCAAGCAACCCTACCAATTCTGGAGTTAGGAGACCCGGACTCGACTCCTCGAGTTGGTCTCCTACTGGACTCCAGAACCCGGTTACTTGTGCTCCCCTCCTTGGGTCTATCCTAGTGCAGAAAAGTAAATAATATACAAACGGTGACTACTTCCGCAACCTGGAAGTGCCCCAATAAAAGAATATTACATACAAGTTTTTACATGAATGAAAATGAAAAACACTCATCTCACATAAAAACCCCCGGCTATTCAAACACGACGATCCAATATAACATATCCAGCAACACATAACATCACATGTCATCAACGTAAGTAAATATGTCCATCCCAATTGTCGTTGACATATAGCAACGAAACCGGCGATATCACATATTACACTTACGGTCACAGAAAAGAAAGTGTAAAACTACAACAGTTGGAATCCGCAATCTGCATAGACATCGCATGCCTAATCAAATGAATTACTTAGACATCGCATGCCTAACAATTATAAACCCCGCATTTTAGTCTCATTATCGAAAACACTTTTCAATACCAAGTCGGGCAATTCAACAAGATTCCCGACAGTCTGATCAAATACTCGTCGCAAACTTCAGTAGGCGGCCGCACCCCCGACGCCGTCGACCAAGTGCACCAAGGCGGAACACCGCTACCGCGAGCACCCGAACGGATGCTTTCGGCGACGGGGTTCTCCTACAGTCACTTGGTCGGGGCTATGGGACGAGGCTGTCTATTAAGTTTACCCGGCGAGTATCCGCGTACGCTACGTGATTGCGACGGACTTTTGATCACATCAAAATTCCGTGGCAACCGATCAAGTGAGACTAAATTGCTAGATTTACAACATTCATTTAGTTATCACATAACTTATTGTGAATTCCAATTATTGTATCCTATTCCAGATAAACAGAAAATGTTAAACTTTTCGATCGAACAATCGAACACCCAAGTTTTCCCGATACAGATCAACACATGAAACAAGTATAACAACATTCCGTTCGTGCCTCAGTACCAACGGTCCAGCCGTAGAAGGGTCAAGCCAACGCCTCACATGTGGCACGCCGTACTGCCCCAAACCCGAAGGTTCAAAGGGCAGTTCAAAGCGGTCACATAATCGAGTTAAGGTTTGTGTCTTCTAGAGGGACCATCGCGTTACTTGCACTACTTAGAACGTCGTTAAACTACGGAAAAATCCAACACTTGGAAATTTCCCGACAGGGGAAAAATTGGGTATTTATATCCGGTCGAACTTTTTAACATATTCAGAAAAACTATCCGGAACGACACATAGACAAAGTTTGACAATCCGATCGAATGTATGAACTCCCAATACAACCCAAAATACTCAACTCTTGATTTCAGATTAAAAATTCCCAGGAAAACCAGCACTGAAAAATAGGAGTTACTGTGCAAAATTGAGTGCCTAATAAGACAAAACGGCGGCGGAAGGGCCGCATTAGCATGCTAATGCCGCGGTTCCGCCGCACTTTTGAGGGATCATTAGGTAATTTTTGCATCGTAATTCTTAGATTTACCTGCTTGTTTTTCTGCATATTTTTAATTATCAAAAATCCACGAATTTCAAAAAAGTACAGAGAGCATTCTAAGGTTTGGGTTTCGGTTCGATCGGACTTCAAAATCCGTCTACGCATCGCCTAAGGCTCTAGCTAGGCTCTGATACCACTGTAGGGTTCCTAGGCACTCTAGTGAGGTCTCCCAAGCCATCAACCATGGCAATTTCAAAAATTATGGTGCCTACAAACCCTAAACTACGGATCGATAACTAGATGTCTAGGCGAAAAGAACAAGTTAACAAATTAACTAATGAGAATACGGAAATACAACCTTTGTAGATCCGGTCCTCCACCTCCACGGCTCCGCAACGAGGTCGTCTCCACTGTCCAAATCAAATCCGGGCTCTAGAGTCGGCTTCGTCGGAGAATGGGCAAGCTAGGTCGTCGATGTCCATGCCGAAGATGATCTACGTCGAAGCATCGCAAGATCAAGCTCTCACTTCACCAAGTCATGAAACTTGTGAAGTAAACACACTCTACTACTTGGCAAGAGGTAGAGGATGAAGAAATAGGAGGTGGGTTCACTTTAGATTTGAATTTTGCTCACTAGAACACAAGTTGCCATGAATGGCATCAAGGTTGCTCACTTGAAGAAGAAGAAGAAGATGAGCATAGAATTATGATAAGTATTCCTTTAATCAAAAAGAAAATCCAATACTTATCATAACTAACTAGGGTTAGGTGTAGAGAATTAACCATGGTGATTAGAGTGGGTTAGGGTTAAGCAAAATGACAAGAATGGTGGCATAAAGTCAAATGTTCATGAAGCATCCAATAAGAAACAAAAATGGCCTCCATTCTTATCATAACTCATAACCATTTTCATTTAAATAAATAAATGAATAAATAAAATGATAAAGCAAACCCTAATCATCTCTTGACCATGGTTTAATTCTTCACACTTAACCTCAAGAGCAAGCATCATCAAACATGATACATAGATGTGTACTAAAGTATATCACATATACTTTGTGCACAAACCAAGTGAGAAAATCCGTTTAAAGTGAACCAATACTAGTTAGTGGAAAGTAATATATCAAATATATAATTATGCATTAAATCATTAAATCAACACTTGATTCAATGATCCGGTCATGCGCACATAACCGACTGGTATCTAATATATCGGCTTATCGAATCAACGCTTGAATCGATAACTAGTTTATATCGCATACAACCATTCGATATATTTATCGCGAGAATAGAATACGGTATCACATACACGCATTATTCTCGGTCCCGCACATATCTCATATGCGCTCCTATTTCGTTTTGCTTGAGCCAGGAAACCTCTGTGTAGGACTCTAAAGACTCGTCAATACGCCGGCAGCAGATGATGATCATATCAAACACCCACAAGCCGCAAGCGGTCTGCTAAACGTAACGGCCACCCGGGTATTGAGCGATCTGAAGATCGACGAGCAAGCCCGCTCACACTCCAGTGAATCCGACCAGTAACACTACCGTACAGTCCGGTCTGATCGTCTGATATGTCGCATATCTCGCCTAGGGGTGGTATACGTCAGACCCCAATAGCTCAATAAGTCGTGTCGATATGAGGTCTATAACTGTTCGAGAAACTACTGGTAACACTTACCAGTAAATCTCAGCAACCCTGGCCAGGGATTTCCTGTTATAGCCAATCGAACACAGCGCAACATCTACCCCCTATACCGGGAGAGACGAATCCCCTCCTATCGCTCATTGCCTCCATGTGACTCGGGACTGTACCCAAAAACCACCGTTTTGCACGCCCTCTTGGACGTGGTAAGATGGAAATCAAAGCACAGTGGGAACCACACAAGACTCTATGACGATCTCGGGTCAACAGACTACTCTGTACCAGTGTCACCAGAGAACTGCCATCTGACGTGAGGTATAATACCATCTGGGAGTTCTCGGCGAGTCCGTCCAGTGTACCCAGTCTCTACTGAGCACCCGTATATCTCCTCTGATGTCAAACACCGATGGATATGGGATCATCCATCGCCCATCTGCATGGGTCGAGAAGGTATACGCTAGTCTACTCTGGTATATCGATGCCCCGTCTCGATACACCCACGACTAGGGACTTTGAAGGATGTACTTATGGACTACCATGTACCCACTAGTATGATCCGCATCATAGTCCAGGTAGTCAAGTACAAATCCTAAGGGCTTTACCAACATGTAACAGAAAGACAATCAGCATACACGTTAAGGTAAAGGGTAACCAGATAGCATACTATCATGTCGAGCAAGAAAGTCCTCCCTATATATGTCCCAGCATCCACTACAATATACATCCTATGTACAGTAATGGCCTCTAGGGCATACATATAACTAACAGTCTGTACCTAGCACTCCATATGAAATGTGGTGTGGGAAGAGACCATATCTCAAGTATATCAAGATATGTGGGTGTCCGGTATATGTTAAAAAGCATAATCCGGACAAGCTCGAAGCACGATCGGTTTTATGCAAGTTTGTAGGATACCACAAGCATTCAAGGGGGTACATGGTCTACCACACTGAAGAACAAAAGGTGTTTGTCGCTCATCACATTGTCTTCTTAGAAAGCGAATTTCTTGCAAAAGAAATTAGTGGGAGCGCGGTAGAACTAGAAGAAATTCCAAAACCTCAAACTGCAACCAAAGACTTAGAAGAATCTCAGATTTCAATAGAACATGACGAACCAACGCCACTCCGCAGATCTAGTAGGCTTTCTCATCCTCCTGAAAGATACTATGGTTTTCTTCTTGATGGGGATCGAGAGGATTGCATCATCGATGATGATGAGCCTACTAGTTTTCAGCAGGCTATCACAAGTAGCGACTCAGTAAAGTGGCTGGATGCAATGAGATCCGAAATGGAATCCATGTATACCAATAAAGTATGGACTTTAGAAGTTGCTCCTCCTGGGGTAAAACCAGTTGGGTGCAAATGGATCTTCAAAAAGAAGATTTGTACATTTGGACAAGTGGAAACCTACAAAGCTAGACTAGTAGCAAAAGGTTTTCGTCAAAGACCAGGATTGGACTATGATGAAACCTTTTCACCAGTAGCTATGCTTAAATCCATTCGGATCATGCTTGCCATTGCTGCCTTCCATGACTATGAAATCTGGCAAATGGATGTAAAAACAGCTTTTCTAAATGGACATCTAGAAGAGAGTGTTTACATGGATCAACCAGAAGGTTTCTTAGACAGTGGGAGCAGCGGAAGAGTGTGCAAATTGCTTAAATCCATTTATGGGTTAAAGCAAGCATCGCGGAGTTGGAACATCTGTTTTGATGAAACAGTCAAGGAATTTGACTTTATCAAAAATATAGATGAACCATGTATTTATAGGAAGATTGTAGAAGGAGCAGTTGTCTTTCTCGTTTTATACGTCGACGACATACTACTGATAGGGAATGATATCCCTATACTACAATCAGTAAAGCTCTTCTTGTCACAGAAATTCTCTATGAAAGACTTGGGAGATGCATCATACATTCTGGGCATTAAGATCTATCGAGATAGATCTAATAGAATATTGGGACTTTCACAGTCCAGGTATATAGACACTATACTAAAGAGATTTAGTATGGAAGAATCCAAGCGCGGCAATATGCCCGCTTGTCACGGAATCACCCTCTCCAAAGAGATGTCTCCAAAGACTGATGAAGAGAGGGCTCGCATGGGCATTATACCCTACGCTTCGGCGGTAGGATCAATAATGTATGCGATGTTATGTACCAGACCAGATGTAGCTTACGCACTTAGTATGGTAAGCAGGTATCAATCGGACCCAGGTGAGAAACATTGGATAGCGGTGAAGAACATTCTCAAGTACCTGAGAAGGACTAAGGAGATGTTCTTGATTTACGGCAATAGGGACCTCCAGGTAGAGGCTTTTACCGACTCCGGCTTCCAAAGTGACAAGGATGATTCTAAATCTAATTCGGGTTTTGTGTTTACCCTCAAAGGAGGAGCGGTATGTTGGAAGAGTTCCAAACAAGATACCGTCGCAGACTCAACTATGGAGGCTGAGTATATAGCTCCTAGTGAAGCCGCAAAAGAGGCTGTCTGGATAAGGAAGTTCATTTCTGAACTTCAGGTGGTTCCGTCCATTGCTAATCCAATACCTTTGTATTGCGATAACAATGGCGCTGTAGCTTTAGCGAAGGAACCAAGGTCCCATCAGAAATCCAGGCACATCTTAAGGCGGTTTCACCTGATCAGGGAGATCGTGGATCGTCGGGAGATCGAGATACGGAGAGTAGACACAAAAGACAACACGGCAGATCCATTCACCAAGGCCATTCCTCAAGTACAGTTCGAGGGGATTTTTAAGATGTTGGGCATGCGGTACGCAAGCAACTGGATCTGGTAGAGACAGTGGGTACTCATTGCGCCAATTATAGGCCTTAGTGCAAGTGGGAGATTGTTGGATATATATGCCCTAGAGGCCTACATTGTATAGGATGCTTGGGATATGTATGTACATGACAGTCTTGATTGATATGATAGTACGCTATTTGGTTTCACTTTGTCTTAACGTATGATATATTTTACTTGGTATTTATATATATATGTCGATAAAGCCCATAGGGTGTTTGTCTGACTACCGGCGTTGTGATGGCAGTCATACTAGTGGGAGCTGGATAGTCAATAGGCACACCCTTAGATGTCCCTGGTCGCAGGAGTATCGAGATTGGGCATCAATACTCCGGAGTAGACTAGTGTATACATATCTAGACCCTGACGAGGGGCAATGGATTGGTCTCGCAACCATTGGTGGTGTTCACCTAAGATTGTATACAGATGCTCACTGGGTGTGAGTACACCGGACAGGACTCGCCGAGAACTGACTGGATGGTATTATACCTAACGTCAGATAGCAGTTCTCAGGTGACCTGAGTGCAGATAGTCCGTTGACTTAAGGTCATCATTTGTCTCGTGTGAGTTCCCACTGTGCTTTGATTATTACCCTACCACGGCTCAAAGGAGTCGTGCAAACAGGTTTCAGTTGGGCACAGTCCCGAGCCACATGGAGGCAGTGAGCGACTGTTAGGGATTCGTCTCTCCCGGTATAGGGAGTTGATATCGCACTGTGGTCGTTTGGTCATTACCATAAGTCCCTGGCCAGGGCTGATTGAGAATTACTGATAGGTTGATTAGTAGATTCTCGGATGGTGATAGAGCCATACCGACACGACTTGTACGGTTATTAGGGGTCCGACGTCCGCCACCTCCCTAGACCATACATGCGATACTCTTAGACGAATAGACCGGACTGCGCGGATATTGTCACAGACAGGCTCAGTAGGATTTCAGATGGGTTACCTCATCAGCTTTCTTATCGACAACTACCTGGGGACCGTTACGTACAGCTAGTGCCGCTTGCGGTCTGTGGTTAAACCCACTGCCAGCGTAGTAGTCGAGTCTTTAGAGTCCCACACAGAGATTTCCCAAACCCAGGCGAAAAGATATAGTGGTCGTATGGTTTTACGACAAAAGGTTCGGACGCATACGTGTTTGAACGCACGTACGACATTCGGACAGTTTTTACTAGCCGGCTTTGGTTTAAGCCAGATTCTAGTATCAGGTTATTGGATTTATACAGTCTAAAGTTTTTCCGTGTTTTCACGGATGAGAGGGGCGTTCTCGTAATTTTCCGAGAAGCTTCTAGAAGGATGTGACATGGAGGGAGAGGTGGCATTTTCATTTAATGATTAAGTGACTCATTGTGAGTGATTCATCATGTCATTAATGCATTATTAAATGCTTAATGACTCACATAATGAATCACCCACTTGCATTAATGAAACATGATGAATAATCTCATATTATTCTTTTCTTTCTTATTCATTATGTTTCATATATCAAGTGAGAAGCTTTTTTATTATCATATAATTTTCATTATCATCTTCTCACTCTCTCTCTTCAAGTTCTCTCTCCTTCACCAAGCCTAATCCTACCCCTCATGAGTTGAGAACAAGGATTACGAAAGACTAATTACTCCATAACCTATCTCTACATCACCTTAGCTACTCTATTTAGCAACTAGAGAAACTAAGTAACCTCAATTTTAGAGGTTATAGCTTGGATTAGGGTTCTCGGGTGGATCGTCTATCACGGAAGAAAGCCGAAGAGGACGTAGAGATCCAAAGAGGCCGTAGATAACATTAATACGAAGGACTAGAACCGTTTGGTATAATCTCTTAACATAGTAGTTTTGAACTCTATAGCTTTTGTTAAAACTTGTTTAGCAAACGATTCATACGGTTAATCGATGTTTGATCATAGAACAAGATTGTTATTCATATTTCCGCCTCCCCACAAGTATTGGGGGGTTGAACATCGACTTACACTCCGATGTCAAACACCAATGGATATGGGATCATCCATCGCCCATCTGTATGGGTCGAGAAGGTATACGCTAGTCTACTCTGGTATATCGATGCCCCGTCTCGATACACCCACGACTAGGGACTTTGAAGGATGTACTTATGTTAGTTATATGTATGCCCTAGAGGCCATTACTGTGTTGAAGATAGTGCCCTCAGAGTCAATTATTAGGTCACAGGTACGTGATTGTAATGATTGAGAGAGGACCTATCCCGGTAGGACAGTCTTACTCGAGATGATAGTATGCTATCTGGTTTACCTTTATCATCGTGTACTGCTTTAGGTGACCTGACACGTCGCTATTACACGTTGATAGAGCCCCTAGGATTCTTGCTTGACCACCAGCAGTATGAGGGCGATCATATAAGTGGAAGCTGGGGGTCTATAAGCTTATCCTTAAAAGGTCCCTAGTCGTGGGAGTTTCGAGACTGGGCATCGATACTCCATTAGTAGACTAGTGTATACAGTCGAGACCCCGACGAGGGACGGTGGCCGGTCTCACAAGCCATTGGTGTCAGTTGGATCACCTAAGATGTATACAGGTGCTCATTGGGTTATGAGTACACCGGACAGGACTCGCCGGGAACATGCTAGTTGGTCATATACCAGACGTCAGATGGCAGTTCCCTGGTGACATGTGTACAGGTTAGTTCATCGACCTGGGGATCGTCAATTGTCTCGTGTGAGTTCCCACTGTACTTTGATTACTACCCTACCACGGCTCAAAGGAGTCGTGCAAACAGGTTTTAGTTGGGTACAGTCCCGAGCCACATGGAGGCAGTGAGCGTATCTTCAGGGGTTCGTCTCTCCCGGTATTGGGGGTGAGGTCGTGCTGTGTCTAGGAGAGCCATTACACAAAGTCCTTGGCCAAGGCAAGGAGATTTACTGGTAGGTATTCCAGTAGTATCTCAGGGTGTTCTGGGCTACACTCCGACACGACTTGTACCGCTTTTGGGGGTCTGACTTTTACCAACCCCCTAGGCCCGCCATGCGATACTCATAGACGAACGGACCGGACTGTACGGATATTGTCACTGATAGGCTCAGTAGGGTGTCAGGCTGAGTTTGCTCACAGACATCTCTTTTAGTCAATACCTGGTAGCCCGTTATGTATTGGCTTATACCTCTAACGTGCTAGTGGTTAAATCCACAACTAAGGTGTTGACGAGTCTTTAGAGTCCCCCACATTCAGTTACTCAGCTTTCGGGCGAAAGGTTGTAGAGGCCGTATGGAGATATGGCAAGGTCCAATCAGATACGTGCGGTATTGCACGGATCAGGATCGGACATTTTGTACTATAGGCCGTATGGATATATGGCAGGGTTCGATCGGATACGTGCGGTATTGCACGGATCAGGATCGAACGGTATTACTAGCCGGCTTTGGTATAAGCCGGATCATAGTATAGTACAGTGTAGATTTTGTCTCATTGCATTTTGTATTTCGGTCGAAATACAGATGCGGGTGTGTATGCACAGTATCGGGGTTTTCCTGTAATTTATTACGGGACCAGTTTTCTGGAGTTGCCAGTTTGCTTTCCGTTTCGGCCGATTTCCATTGTTCCGTTCATTGGCCGAAGATTGGTGGAGGAGGGCTTATTTGCATTGTTGCAAATAAGTTTTTGGAAGGGGGTCCTTTGCATATTATTTGTATCATGATGGTTTTCATGATATGCACCATTCCTTGACCTTGACCTCTTCATGATGGCTTGACTTTTTGAAGTCATCATGCTTGATGATTGTTGATGATGGGAGATGGTATGGTTGTTGAGTGAGGACTTTTCTTGGTGATCATTTTTTTTTCCTTATGATAGCTTTCTCTCTCTCCATTGCATCATTGGATGGCTCTCTCATTTTCTATGATACTCTCCCTCATTCTCACTCACTCCCCCTTGTAGTGGCCGGCCATTCCTCTTGAGGGGCTGTCCCATTTTTTACATGAGGGGATTACACTCGTTTGGCTTTGGAAAATTCATACAAGTTCCATCTCCAAACTCCATTGTTCATCCCTCCACCAAAAGGCAATTCCTACAACCCCAAAAGTGAGACTTGAGGACTACATATTCTACAGCGAACCTTGGGCACGTCGAGTAGCCGGCTTCGTGCCCGAGTTGCCTCGGCATTGAGGTGGGAGCCCGTAAACAAAGTAGGCGATGTGGTGCACTTCCGGTGACGAGAAGACCGGAGGACTTGGATCGTCGGTATATCTCTATTCCGTTTCTTGTAGTTAGCTAGGACTAGTTAATGGTTCGATCCGGGTATTAGTGCGCGGCGGTTTGCCAGTCCAAGAAAAATTTAAGTTATTTACCGCTTCCGCAATTGGCCGTCGGATTGACGGCCGGGGCGCCGCCGTGCACTTACAGTGGTATCAGAGCCTCGCCATTAACATAGTCTAGCTTGGTGTAATGCGTTTTTCTGTTTCGATCGATCGAATGTTCCAAAACTGCATTTTAGTTCGCATCAGTTTCTGTTGAAAATTTTTGGTCTCGAAAAATTTTTCAGGTTGTAAAATATTGATGTACTGGAAAATCTAAGAGCTCTGTAAAAATTCGACGAAATAACTCCACAGTGTGAGCGCGGAACCGCCGCGAAAACCCCCTTCCCGCCGCCCTTCCGCCGCACACTGTGGAGATCACTTCACCAATTTTTTACAGAGGCCTTCTGGGCTTAAAATATGGGTTTTGGAATATTAAAATTGGGCCCAGGATTTCTGTGAGTGCTACAGTTTTGATTGGGGGCCCACTTGTTAATTTTTGATCGATCGGATATTTTAAACACATTTTTCACAGTATTTACATTATATCTGCGACCGTGAATGTCACTCGATCGGTAAATCCTGTCTAACTGCTATAGCCCGGTTAGACGGATTTGCGAACGTGACTTTCACGTTGATGTTCTATGTTTATGCTGTGATGTTGCGGATCGGTCGTGGGGGATAGCCTGGATGCAATGCTAGTACAGTTTTGTTGTATTATGTACATTTGATATTGCGGGGCGAGCGTCCGACATGTGGACTGCCGTCACTGCCTGTTTGTATTATTATTTTGGGGCACGACCTGGTTGCGGTCGATGTACCCGTTGTATGTATATTTTACTTTCTGTACTAGGATTGCCCCGCGGAGGGGTGCACGGATAGCCGGGTTCTAGAGGGCAACAAGCCCGCATCTCATGGCATTGAGACGGAGGGGGCTTCACTCTAGGATTGGCGGGCTATTCGCCGCACTCGTAGAGGGTGCAGGTTGACCCAGGAGGGGTGCCCAAGTTACCGGATTCCGTGAAGTGCTGGGTGGTCCATTCACGGTGCTGAAGGGGGCTGCCTCGCTTCAGGTTTTGGCGGGTAACTTGCCGCGCCCGTAGGGATCTAGGATTTCATTGCACAGGCTATCCACACGACCAGGGGAATGTCGGGTTTCAGTAGTGGCTCTGTGAAACCCGGGGATCCCAGATATCTGTATTGTTTCTGTGATGCTGTTCATTCTCTGTGATGTTGCATTTTTTATCACGCCTTGAGGGAATATAATATATTGGTATATATATTAGTAGATGTTGTATATGTTTTACATCCGCGCTAGTCCAGTCCCCGCTCTGTCGTTAGTTAGCTAACCTAACGGGTAATGACGGGACCCAGTGGCGAATGCGGATGGCATATACGTACATCAGTATATTTTCGTTCTTTTTGGTGTGATCAATTGATGGGACTGCATTGATTCGGATCAATGCAAGTTAAAAACAAACCTAATCTGATGTTGTTGGAACACTTTTCAAAAAGCTGTTATTGCAAGGACGTTCACTTTTGTTTTGCATCGTGATATTCAGTTGGAATATCCTTCTCCTCAGTCGACGAGGCAAGGGCCGAGATCCCTTCACCGGGAGTGACCCCTTGGACAGAAGTTTGCGTCAGGGCAATGACTTCTCTATAGCCGATTACTTTTGCTTTGCACCGTGGTATTCAGTTGGAATATCCTGCACCCCATTCTACGGGGAAAGAGCCGAGATCCCTTCACCGGGAGTGACCTCTTTAGCAACGGTTTTCGTCACTATATTTTTAAAAAAGCTAACAGTTCCTTCAACGATATCAAGTTCTTTACGTTAAAGGTTTTCGCCAGAAACCATTCGTAGCCCTCCGTCGTTTCAGACGGGTAGCACGTAGTATTCATGCTGTGTTTGTTGACCTTCGTCAAGGCATAGTGTATGGTAGCTGCTTGTTACCTTTCTGCTGCATAGATAGATGCGTTGGTTTGGGACAGTCGTATAGCCTTGTTGACCTTCGTCAAGGGCTTGTACGGGTGGATTCAAATTAACCTGGATAATGACGGGTAGAACTTGACATGTGACTTATGATTTGTTGACCTTCGCCAAGGTCATAAGAGCATGGGGCAGAAATCACATCGGGAGTTTCAAAAGAACTGAAACTTGCCAGATATGCGCATACCTTCTGGAGTGTGATAGCGTGAGCGGATTCCGTCACATTATCATGCAATGATAGTTGGATCCCGATTCCCACTGATGAGTTAGTTTACTCCTCGGGTAACCCCGACTAATTCTTCTTTCAGGTTTGGAGGAGAATTTGAGGTACAGTGGGAGGATTCCAGATTAGATAAATTGGTGACCATTCTGATCTAGGTTAGAGTGCACGCTGAGTGTTTCTTTTCTCTCTCTTTGGTAGCGACCATTGACCCGACCCTAAGACTTTGACTCAGTGACCAAGTTGACCGAACCTTCTTAAACACCGGCTTTTGGATTGTCAGAGTTGCAAACCTCATTGCCACTCCTACTTTTACCCTTTTCTCCAGGACACCCCGTTTTACTACGAACGTCCACTTCCATTGGACAAAACCATCGTATGGTTAGATACGAACTCGAAAGAATTTATTCGAGGATGGTTTCCGGTTCTGGAGAAAACGGATAGGATTATTCAGTTGTCTTTTCCTTTTACCTTCTCTCAGGTTGCGAGTACTCCTTGGTTTAGGAGATAGTACACCTATTACGCAAATTGGATAGTCTTCTTCCAAACCTTAGGCTGGTGCCGACCGGTAGGGAATGAAGAAAACCAATTAGCCTAACGATGGTGTACAGAAGGTATTAAGTTCAGACAAAGCAAGGGATTAGTAAGAGGGCAAAGTAAATTGCAACAGATATTCACGACCAAACCAAATATTTCGTTACCACTCCCACATCACCTTTGTATTTCTCCAGGACACTCCGTATCACTACGAAGATCCACAGTTTATTGGATACTCCATCGTATGGTTATATACGAACTCGAAAGGAACTTGTTCCAGTTCGGGGATGGATTCTGGTCCAGGAGAAATAGGAATAAGGTTTATTCGGTTGTCTTTTATCTTCACCCTCTCTCATTGCGAGTGTTCCTAGGATTGGGACAGTACACCCATTATGCTTATTGGATAGTCTTCTTCCAAACCATAGGCTGGTGCCGAACGGTAGGGAAGGAAGAAAACCATTTGGCCTAAAAGGGTGTGCAGAAGGTAAAGACTAAAGACATATGAAGGGATTTGGAGAGGTGGCAAAGAACTATACGGTTACAGTCGTGAATCTGGAAGAGGCATTACTAGGAATACCAGAATACCCCATCGGAACATTTCAATGTTTCAGTTTCACTGTGTAATGTTAAAGGAAAACTGATTTCCCAATTAGTCCTTACTCCAGGATATGTATTTACCAGGTACGATTCTCACATCTGTATGGCTTTACAGATGATGAGTGGGAGTAAGCTATTGGGAATTGGGTGATTATCCTCATTATATCGGGATTCGTTGTAATCGGTGATATTTGAGGAAATCACCTGGGCTGTTTGCCGGTTGGCAAATATTTGGTTTTGAATATCCGCAGTTATGCACCAATTTCAAATTGATATATCTGTACGTCTATTTTCATAGAGTGAGATATACCTTTCTGAAATTATGTCTACGACATTTACCTATATCAGTGGATGGTTAGGTAAGGAGCATTGAACAGCGGTGTAATTCTTCTTGACCATAAGTACAGTTTTCAACCTACGACACACAGTGGATGAGTTATCAGACTCAAGGGACTTATACAGAGTATTGTATGTTGTCCAGGGTCCATCAGGACAGAGGGGTTGGTCCTCGTACTATATTCGGTTTACTTATGACTTCTCTAGTTTTTAGACAGGTGTTTCGTGAAAACACAGGGTCCGAATTTGGAGAAGTTATAGGTATTTGAATAGAGTAGAGAACCAGGTATAGCAAGTATCGGGATTCTTCAAAGAGATCGAAGATGTAGATACTTGTGTATGGTATTCAGTTGATAGTAGTGATTAAGAGAAATTGCTTCTCTTTCAGGTTACTCATAATTGGAAGCATTCCTAAGTTGAGTAACGCTGATCGGCCTCCTTCCATTTAGTTGACATGCACTGGAGACAGCTGCATGATTTGAATCTGGTTCAATTAAATCTGTGCCTCTGGTTCTATATTGGATATAGAACAGTTCATATCTTAACGATGTTTAAGGTACGGGGAGTTGTCCGGTTTATGATTAAAACCAGACACTGGACAACTCAAGGCACGTTTCTGTAATGGCTGTTTGTGGGTTGACCCAGGCTATGACGAGGGTTGACTTTCTACCATCTGGATGAACAATAGCGATATTGTTCTAGACTCGCCACAGTTTTATTAAAAATGGATTTTTTCAGAAAACAGTAGTGGGAGTATGGTAGAACTGGAAGTGATTCCAGAACCGCAAACGATTACTGAAGATTTGATAAGGAACCTAAAGATTCAATCTGGATTGACATTCCATTGGCCACTCCGCAGATAAGGTGGGTAACTTCAGGCACCCGAGAGGTACTACGGTAGCCTCAAGGACGGTGACAGGGAAGTTCTTGTTTACCCACAATTGCCATTGCTGTTGTTCCAGGTTACGAGACCCGGCAGGAGGATGAGTATAGCGTCGTTCTGAACTCGCTTCAGAAGTGTACGTGTATATGACTCTGCCAGAGGGTTATCGTAGTCAGTGGGAGCAGCGGAAGCATTGGTGGACATGTAGCTTATGTCTATTTATAGACTAAAGCAGATATAGCGGAGATAGATCATCTATTTCTGACGTGACAGTCATAGGTTTGACTTCATCAGAATAAGGGATGGATCTGTTGAGAAGATAGTAGGGTGTGATATCCTGGTATTTGGATGATATACACAGAGTAGGAAAGGAAACTCCTACACTTCAATCGGTTATACTTTGGTCGTCACACAGTGGTTTCTCCATAAAGGAAATGGATTTTATATCAGACATACTGGTTACTAGATCTATGGTTTTAGATCTAGATTTGGGTGGTTTCCCAATCAGGGTACTAGACAGCATTCTAAGAGTATTTAGAATGGACGACTCCTGGCACGGTAGTGTACCTGCAGGTAATGGAGTCACCCTCTCCAAAGGTGTCTTACAGACTAAAGGGGAGAGGGACGTGCATGATTGGCAGATCACTTGCTCAGGCAATTGAGTCAATCGTGAGATGTCAAGTACCACACCAGATGTTGTTCTTGCACTAGATGCAATAAGTTGACATTAATCCAATCCTGGAGAAGCAGTCGGAAGCAGTTTTAGAACATAAGTGGATGTTCTAGGGATATGATAACGACAGCCTCATTTGGGAAACAGTTATCATTCCAGGCTTCCAAGGTGACATGGACGACAAGGAGGTTGTCAGAGTTATAGTTTTCCTTCTGACGAAGGGCAGTATTTTGGACAGATGGTCCAAGGCAATACTGAGGGTGGCATGGCGCAGGATACTGATTAAGTTCAGTTGTCGATACAGTCTAAGAAGTTTGGATTTGGAGTTCATTTATGAGCTATGTCCCATCAGACATCCAGACACATTCTAAGACAGGTATTGCTCATTTCGGGAGATGGGTTTCTCCACGAATTTGAGATATAGAGAGACATAGAAAGAAACCACAAAGCGGATCCACTCACTGAGGCTATTCCTCGAACGCAATAGTTCCGCAAACGAGCTTTGTGAGACTGACTAGTAGAGGAGTTGGATGTTCGGTATCACACGGGCTGTGAGTATGCGACATCGCAATAATTAGCCTTGAGTGCAAGTGGGAGATTGTTGGAGATAGTGCCCTCAGAGTCAATTATTAGGTCACAGGTACGTGATTGTAATGATTGAGAGAGGACCTATCCCGGTAGGACAGTCTTACTCGAGATGATAGTATGCTATCTGGTTTACCTTTATAATCGTGTACTGCTTTAGGTGACCTGACACGTCGCTATTACACGTTGATAGAGCCCCTAGGATTCTTGCTTGACCACCAGCAGTATGAGGGCGATCATATAAGTGGGAGCTGGGGGTCTATAAGCTTATCCTTAAAAGGTCCCTAGTCGTGGGAGTTTCGAGACTGGGCATCGATACTCCATTAGTAGACAAGTGTATACAGTCGAGACCCCGACGAGGGGCGGTGGCCGGTCTCACAAGCCATTGGTGTCAGTTGGATCACCTAAGATGTATACAGGTGCTCATTGGGTTATGAGTACACCGGACAGGACTCGCCGGGAACATGCTAGTTGGTCATATACCAGACGTCAGATGGCAGTTCCCTGGTGACATGTGTACAGGTTAGTTCATCGATCTGGGGATCGTCATTTGTCTCGTGTGAGTTCCCACTGTACTTTGATTACTACCCTACCACGGCTCAAAGGAGTCGTGCAAACAGGTTTTAGTTGGGTACAGTCCCGAGCCACATGGAGGCAGTGAGCGTATCTTCAGGGGTTCGTCTCTCCCGGTATTGGGGGTGAGGTCATGCTGTGTCTAGGAGAGCCATTACACAAAGTCCTTGGCCAAGGCAAGGAGATTTACTGGTAGGTATTCCAGTAGTATCTCAGGGTGTTCTGGGCTACACTCCGACACGACTTGTACCGCTTTTGGGGGTCTGACTTTTACCAACCCCCTAGGCCCGCTATGCGATACTCATAGACGAACGGACCGGACTGTACGGATATTGTCACTGACAGGCTCAGTAGGGTGTCAGGCTGAGTTTGCTCATAGACATCTCTTTTAGTCAATACCTGGTAGCCCGTTATGTATTGGCTTATACCTCTAACGTGCTAGTGGTTAAATCCACAACTAAGGTGTTGACGAGTCTTTAGAGTCCCCCACATTCAGTTACTCAGCTTTCGGGCGAAAGGTTGTAGAGGCCGTATGGAGATATGGCAAGGTCCAATCAGATACGTGCGGTATTGCACGGATCAGGATCGGACATTTTGTACTATAGGCCGTATGGATATATGGCAGGGTTCGATCGGATACGTGCGGTATTGCACGGATCAGGATCGAACGGATATTACTAGCCGGCTTTGGTATAAGCCGGATCATAGTATAGTACAGTGTAGATTTTGTCTCATTGCATTTTGTATTTCGGTCGAAATACAGATGCGGGTGTGTATGCACAGTATCGGGGTTTTCCTGTAATTTATTACGGGACCAGTTTTCTGGAGTTGCCAGTTTGCTTTCCGTTTCGGCCGATTTCCATTGTTCCGTTCATTGGCCGAAGATTGGTGGAGGAGGGCTTATTTGCATTGTTGCAAATAAGTTTTTGGAAGGGGGTCCTTTGCATATTATTTGTATCATGATGGTTTTCATGATATGCACCATTCCTTGACCTTGACCTCTTCATGATGGCTTGACTTTTTGAAGTCATCATGCTTGATGATTGTTGATGATGGGAGATGGTATGGTTGTTGAGTGAGGACTTTTCTTGGTGATCATTTTTTTTCCTTATGATAGCTTTCTCTCTTTCCATTGCATTATTGGATGGCTCTCTCATTTTCTATGATACTCTCCCTCATTCTCACTCACTCCCCCTTGTAGTGGCCGGCCATTCCTCTTGAGGGGCTGTCCCATTTTTTACATGAGGGGATTACACTCATTTGGCTTTGGAAAATTCATACAAGTTCCATCTCCAAACTCCATTGTTCATCCCTCCACCAAAAAGCAATTCCTACAACCCCAAAAGTGAGACTTGAGGACTACATATTCTACAGCGAACCTTGGGCACGTCGAGTAGCCGGCTTCGTGCCCGAGTTGCCTCGGCATTGAGGTGGGAGCCCGTAAACAAAGTAGGCGATGTGGTGCACTTCCGGTGACGAGAAGACCGGAGGACTTGGATCGTCGGTATATCTCTATTCCCTTTCTTGTAGTTAGCTAGGACTAGTTAATGGTTCGATCCGGGTATTAGTGCGCGGCGGTTTGCCAGTCCAAGAAAAATTTAAGTTATTCACCGCTTCCGCAATTGGCCGTCGGATTGACGGCCGGGGCGCCGCCGTGCACTTACATACTGTACATAGGATGTATATTGCAGTGGATGCTGGGACATATATAGGGAGGACTTTCTTGCTCGACATGATTGTATGCTATCTGGTTGAACTTTACCTTAACGTGTATACTGTTTGTCTCTCTGTTACATGTTGGTAAAGCCCTAAGGATGTGTACTTGACTACCTGGACTATGATGCGGATCATACTAGTGGGAACAGGGTAGTCCATAAGTACATCCTTCAAAGTCCCTAGTCGAGGGTGTATCGAGACGGGGCATCGATATACCAGAGTAGACTAGCGTGTACCTTCTCGACACATACAGATGGGAGATGGATGATCCCATATCCATTGGTGTTTGACATCAGAGATGATATACGGGTGCTCAGTAGAGACTGGGTACACTGGACGGACTCGCCGAGAACTCCCAGATGGTATTATACCTCACGTCAGATGGCAGTTCTCTGGTGACACTGGTACAGAGTAGTCTGTCGACCCGAGATCGTCATAGAGTCTTGTGTGGTTCCCACTGTGCTTTGATTTCCATCTTACCACGTCCAAGAGGGCGTGCAAAACGGTGGTTTTTGGGTACAGTCCCGAGTCACATGGAGGCAATGAGCGATAGGAGGGGATTCGTCTCTCCCGGTATAGGGGGTTGATGTTGCGCTGTGTTCGATTGGCTATAACAGGAAATCCCTGGCCAGGGTTGCTGAGATTTACTGGTAAGTGTTACCAGTAGTTTCTCGAACAGTTATAGACCTCATATCGATACGACTTATCGAGCTATTGGGGTCTGACGTTTACCACCCCTAGGCGAGATATGCGACATATCAGACGATCAGACCGGACTGTACTGTAGTGTTACTGGTTGGATTCACTGGAGTGTGAGCGGGCTTGCTCGTCGATCTTCAGATCGCTCAATACCCGGGTGGCCGTTACGTTTAGCAGACCGCTTGCGGCTTGTGGGTGCTTGATATGATCATCATCTGCTGCCGGCGTATTGACGAGTCTTTAGAGTCCTACACAGAGGTTTCCTGGCTCAAGCGAAACGAAATAGGAGCGCATATGAGATATGTGCGGGACCGAGAATAATGCGTGTATGTGATACCGTATTTTATTCTCGCGATGAATGTATCGAATGGTTGTATGCGATATAACCTAGTTATCGATTCAAGCGTTGATTCGATAAGCCGATACATTATATACTAGTCGGTTGTGTGCGACATGACCGGATCATTGAATCAAGTGTTGATTTAATGATTTGATGCATATTTATATATTTGATATATTACTTTGCATCAACTAGTATCGGTTTACTTAAGATGGATTTTCTCGCTCGGATGTGCACATTGTATATGTGATATACTTTTTGTGCACTTGATTGTATCATGTTTGATGATACATGCTCTTTAGGGTTTGTGTAAAGATTAAACCATGGTTGTATATTGGTTTGGGTTTTCTTTTTCATTTATTTATTTATTGCATTTATTTTATTTTGGAAAAGAAATGGCAAAAGAAAAGAAAATGGTTGCTAGTTTTGTTTTACATTAAAAGTTCATGAAGCTTTGACTAAGTGACCATTTTGTCTTCATGCTTAACCCTAACCACTCCTTCTAACCATGATTTATTCTCTACACTTGACCATGGTTGCCACATGATAAGTGTTCAATTTATTTTCTATTTTGAATTAACTTATCATAAGATTTATCATCTTCTTCTTCTTCTTCTTCAAGAAGAAAGCTTGCTTCAACAATGGCAATTTGAGCATAAGTGTGAGAAATCAAATTCTAAAGTCTACCCACTTCCTATTTCTTCATTCTCTACCTCTTGCCAAGTAGTAGAGTGTGTTTCCTTCACAAGTTTTCAAGACTTGGTGATGGTGGAGCTTGATCTAGCGATGCTTCGACGTAGATCATCTTCGGCACGTCGTCGATGACCTAGCCCGTCCATTCTCCGATGAAGCCGACGCTAGAGCCCGGGATCCATCTTGGACAGCGAGGAGACTTCATTGCGGAGCTATGGAGGTGGAGAACCGGATCTACAAAGGTTGTATTTCCGTATCTCTTAGTTAAGTGTTTACTAGTTTACTTTTCGCCTAGTTTTCTAGCAAACGATCCATAGTCGGGTCTCTCGGCACCCGTAAAATTTTATAATAGCTTGTTCGATGCCTTGTGAGACCTTATTAGGGTGCCTAGGAACCCTACAGTGGTATCAGAGCCTAGCTAGAGCCTTAGGCGAAGTCCAGACGAAGTTTGAAACCCGAACGAACCCGAAACCCCAACTCAAATGTGCTCTCTGTACTTTTTCTAAAAACAGGGATTTTTCAGTATTAAAAATATGTAGAAATATCAGCAGGAAAATATAAGAGTAACTGTGCAATTCGTAACCCTAATTCCACTAAAGCGCCGCGCTTCCGCGGCACGAGCTTGGCTCGTGCGGCGGAACCGCGGCCTGTTTGTCGTTTTGTGGGGTGATGTTTGCACAATAACTCCTATTTAACAGTGCTGGTTTTCCTGAGTATTTTTAATATTTATTCAAGTGTTGAATAATCTGGGATGTTTTGGAGCTTCGATGATTCGATCGGGTTTATCAAATTTTGTCTGTTTGGCTTTCCGGATAAATTTTAGAATATGTTAAAAAGTTCGACCGGATATAAATACCCAATTTTTCCCCTGTCGGGAAATTTCCAAGTGTTGGATTTTTCCGTAGTTTAACGACGTTCGAAGTAGTGCAAGTAACACGATGGACCCTCTAGAAGACAACAAACCTTAACTCGATTATGTGACCGTCTTGAACTGCCCTTTGAACCTTCGGGTTTGGGGCAGTACGGCGTGCCACATGTGAGGCGTTGGCTTGACCCTTCTACGGCTGGACCGTTGGTACTGAGGCACGAACGGAATGTTGTTAGACTTGTTTCATGTGTTGATCTGTATCGGGAAAACTTGGGTGTTCGAATGTTCAATCGGAAAGTTTAACATTTTCTAATTATCTGGAATGGGATACAATAATTGGAATTCACAAATAGTTATGAGATAACTGAATGAATGTTATAAACGTAGCAGTTTAGTCTCAGATGATCGGTTGCCACGGAATTTTGATATGATCAAAAGTCCGTCGCAATCACGTAGCGTACGCGGATACTCGCCGGGTAAACTTAATAGACAGCCTCACTCCATAGCCTCGACCAAGTGACTGTAGGAGAACCCCGTCGCCGAAAGCATCCGTTCGGGTGCTCGCGGCAGCGGTGTTCCGCCTTGGTGCACTTCGTCGACGGTATCGGGGGTGCGGCCGCCTACTGAAGTTTGCGACGAGTATTCGATCAGGATGCCGGGAATCTTGTTGAATTGCCCGACTTGATATTGAAAAGAGTTTTCGATAATGAGACTAAAATGCGGGGTTTATAATTGTTAGGCATGCGATGTCTAAGGAATTCATTTGGTCAGGCATGCGATGTCTGAGGTGGTTGCGGATTCCAACTGTTGTAGTTTTACACTTTCTTTTCTGTGACCGTAAGCGTAATATGTGATATCGCCGGTTTCGTTGCTATATGTCAACGACAATTGGGATGCGCATATTTGCTTACGTTGATGACATGTGATGTTATGTGTTGCTGGATATGTTATATTGGATCGTCGTGTTTGAATAGCCGGGGGTTTTTATGTGAGATGAGTGTTTTTCATTTTCATTCATGTAAAAACTTGTTTGTAATATTCTTTTATTGGGGCACTTCCAGGTTGCGGAAGATGTCACCCTTTGTATATTATTTACTTTTCCGCACTAGGATAGACCCAAGGAGGAGGGCACAAGTAACCGGGTTCTGGAGTCCAGTGGGAGACCAACTCGAGGAGTCGAGTCCGGGTCTCCTAACTCCAGAATTGGTAGGGTTACTTGCCGCTCTCGTAGGGGTCTAGGGGTGTGGGTTTGTCTATTCATCACGACCATGGAATCCGTGTTTTATACAGGCTCGTATTGAAAACACGGACGTCCTAGTATATCCAATATTTCATATGATTCTTCTGCTGCGATATCTGTGATGTGATCATGTGATGTTCTGTGATAGATACAGTATATAGTATATATGATATATTATATAGACGTTACTTATGTTTTACACCCGCGCTAGCCCTGCCCCGCTCTGCCGTTAGTTACCTAACCTAACGGTGCACGAGGGGACATCGAGGCGAATGCGGATGGCATAAGTGTACGTCGTATTTATCTGTGATGTTTAGGTACTTATATGATGGGACTTCATTAATGTGATTAATGAAATAAAAAGAAACCTAAGATGTTGTAGAATCAAATTTCAAAATAAAAAAGGTAGCTACAGTTCTTGCTTTGCACAGCGGTATATATGATATATCCTGGACCTTATTCGATAAGGAAAGGACCGAGATCCCTTCACCGGGAGTGACTCCTTTAGCAATAACTGGCAGATGCTACACACTCGGTTTGTCTTTTGATTACTTTTAAGTGCTTTTGCTTCGCACAGTGATATATATGATATATCCCGCACCTCATTCGACGAGGAAAGGACCGACGATCCCTTCACCGGGAGTGACTCCTTTAGCAAAACTAGAAAAGCCTCAAAAACACTCCATTTCAAAATTCATTCGATCCTACAACGATATCAAGTTCATTACACAATAGGTTTTCAGAAAAACCTGTCGTAGCCCTCCGTCATTTCAGATAAGTAGTAGTTAGTATTCGTGCTGCGTTTGTTGGCCTTTGTCAAGGCGCAGTGTGCGGTAGCTAACTGGTGCTTATCTGCTTATGC
This sequence comes from Agapanthus africanus, assembly GCA_030015575.1. NCBI lineage: Eukaryota > Viridiplantae > Streptophyta > Magnoliopsida > Asparagales > Amaryllidaceae > Agapanthus > Agapanthus africanus. The sequence continues at coordinate 317,867,905 of CM057340.1, read as the reverse complement.
ATATGATGCAGATTGGGTTAGGGTAGTCGTGCGACCTTGTTGGCCTTTGTCAAGGGCCGTGCGGGTGGGTTTAGTTCAATCAGGAAATGACAGGTTGAACTTGACTAGCATCCTATGGTTTGTTGGCCTTTGTCAAGGTCATAGGAGGTTAGGGGCAAAATATTATCGGGAATTTCAAGTGTTGAAATTTGCAATGAGATTGCATACCTTCAATGAGATAGTTGGATCCCGATACCCGCTGCGAGTAAGAGTTACTCCTGTGAGAGTTTTATACATTACAATTAGCCGATCAAGTAGGTGTCTAGAAAGGTGTCAATGAGGTTACGCCTCTGGGAAAACGAGGTTTACATTAATTAGGTTCGTGCGAAAGCACGGGGGACCTCCCTCAAAGTACCGACACTGGCCTGGCTGAAAGATTGGCGAACTTGTAGTGTGTAATTAATCCCGGCTAGTCTTTCCTTTTAGGGTTTGAAGGAAGATTTGATAAAAAGCAGTGGGAGCCATCCTGATTAGATAAAATAATAACCAATCTATTCTTGCAAGAGCGCACGCTGTGTGTTTTCTTCTCTCTCTCTCCAGGTAGCGACCATATCATGCCTTAATCAAGATAATAAAACGGATTATTGACCGAACCCGCTTGTTATACTGAGCTGGGGAACGTTGGTCCCGCTCCAACTTATAATTGTTATAAGACAGAGCAGGAAATTGGGGAATACCGGATTTCCCGTGCCGCCCAAACGAAGAGAGTGCATGCTGATGCATCATCTTCGGGTGTGTTCATTACAGAGAACTGTTTCTCAGTAAACTTTACGTCCTGGGTATGTGATACCAGAACAGGATCCCAGATATGTAATCTGTTACATAGGGCTGCAGAAAGGTAGAGAACTGAGAACGGGTGATAAGTTTCATGAGGCAGAAAACGGGGCAAGAGTTGCAGCCAAGTCTGTTGGTCACTGTCACCCTGTATTACCAATACATTGATTCTGAACGAATGTTATTAGATACCGAACCTGATTTACAAAATCATATCAGTCTCTTTATTAGTAAAGAAATGATAAAATTTTGTATTGTTGGATAATGTTTTGAACATTTCCTATATCAAAAGTTGATCGGTTCAGGCACGTTATCTAAAAGCATTGCTGTTCTAAATCAAACTACAGTTCTTAGTATACAGAACACACACAAGAGGAAGAGTTCAGAACTGAACGAATTCTTCTTGAGGCATTGTAGACTAGGTCAGATCAATGTGACCCGACTAGCTAGAGTTATATATAGATGCATATTTAAATCAGTTTGAATTTACATTTTGTGAAACTCGCCAGTCATGTCACAAAGATAAGATGACCATAGCTCCGTTTAATGGAAACAGAGAAAGAGTTAGTGAACTCTTGGGATGATACATGTTGATGTATGTAGGTCCCCAGTCTACACTTGCCAAGACTGGTTCTTTATACTTCATTATATTCTCTGATAATCTCTCAAGATTCAGTCATATGTTCCTGTTGAAACATGAGTCCGAACCTTTTGAGATATTCACAGAATATAAGCGAGAAGTAGAGAACCAAAATACGGGTATAAGTATTATGTCCTTTGATGAGATCAAGGAGGAGAATACTTGTGCACGGAATTCCTGGACTATTCTAAAGGAGAATGAGATTCTCTCTCGGCATTACTCCTCCGAATACACCATAGCATGATGGTATATCGGGGCGGAGCAATCACACCCTATGTGATAAGGTGTGCTCTATGATGAGTACTACTGAGTTACATGTTTCCTTTTTGGGAGTTATGCACTTGAGAAGCTGCATACCTATTGAATAAGGTTCAAATCAAATCGGTTGCCTACCACTTCATATGTGATATGGAAAGGGAAGAGCCCATATCTTAAGTTAGTTAAGATTTGGGGTTGTCCGGGCTATGTCTAAAAGCATAATCCGGACAAGCTCGAGACAAGGTCAGTTATGTAGAACTGGAAAGGTTCCAGCTATACAAACTGCAGCTGATGATTTGATAGAACCAAAGGATTCAGTAGATACCAACGAACCCCGGCCTCTCCGCCGATCTAGTAGGGTTCCTCACCCACCTGAGAGATACTTCTGTTTCTCTATGACAGTGGGAGCGAGGATTGCATCATGAGATGATGACCCAACTAGTTTCGAGCTGGCCATCAGGAGTGAGACTTTGTAAGAATGGCTGGATCTTTAGCGATCTGAGATGGAATCCTTATACACCAACAAAGTATGGACTTTGGTTGCAATATCTGAAGGGTTAAATCCCCATCAGGAGCAAGTATATCTTGAGAAGATTACTTGGTGTAGATGGAAAAGTTGAGACTTTCAAAGCTAGACTTGTTAAAAGTGTGCATCATTGACCAGGTGTGGATAATGATGAAACCTTTTTCAAGTAGCTATGCTTAAGTCCATCCAGATCCTACTTGTCACGGCTACATACCATGACTACGATATCTGGTGGTTGGGTGTCTTGACTGCTTTTCTAAATGATATTTTGGAAGAGAGCGTCTATAAGTACACAGCCAGAGGGCTTCGTAGACAGTGGGAGCAGCGGAAACGTGTGCAAGATGCTTTATTTGATAAAGCAGGCATCGCGGAGTTGGAACATCTGTTTTGATGAAGTAGTCAAAGAGTTTGACATCATCAAAATGGTAGATGAACCTTGTATAAACAAAAAGGTAGTAGGGAGTATGGTGGTGATCCTCGTAGAGTACGTGGATGACATACTCTTGATAAGAAAGCAGTCTCTTATGCTACGCTCGATCAATCTCCGCTTATCACAATGATTCTCCATATAGGATCATGATGATACCTGCTAAATCCTGAGTTTTGGATCTATGAGATAGATCTAAATGGATGTTAGGATACTCACTAGCTGTAGTGAGATGGTATCAGTTGATCCTGGGGAGAATCACTGGAAGGGTTCCAGGGTGATAAAGACGACTGAATGTCAGTCGCAGGCATTGTCTTTACCCTCAGTAATGGGACGGTATGTTGGAAGAGTTCCAAGCTAGATACCGTGACATACTAGATGATGAAGGCAGGATACATCGCTACTTAAGATGCTATCAAAGAGGCAGTCTGGGTGTATATTGGTTCATGAGATGAACTTAGTTCCTCCCATTGTGTGACAATGGAGTTGTGGCTTATGCCAAGGAACGTCCGTCCCATCAGTGATCCAGACATATTCTAAGGCAGTATCACTTGATCATGGAGATGGTTGATCTCCAGGGAGATCGAGGTTAGGAGAGTAGACTCAGAGGACAACACAGCGGATCCACTCACAAAGGCCTGTTCCCAGAGAGAGACTTTTATGGGATGGTTGAGTATGAGATACTACAACCACTGCTACAGATGGCCCTAGTGCAAGTGGGAGATTGTTAGTTATATGTATGCCCTAGAGGCCATTACTGTACATAGGATGTATATTGTAGTGGATGCTGGGACATATATAGGGAGGACTTTCTTGCTCGACATGATAGTATGCTATCTGGTTGAACTTTACCTTAACGTGTATACTGTTTGTCTCTCTGTTACATGTTGGTAAAGCCCTTAGGATGTGTACTTGACTACCTGGACTATGATGCGGATCATACTAGTGGGAACAGGGTAGTCCATAAGTACATCCTTCAAAGTCCCTAGTCGAGGGTGTATCGAGACGGGGCATCGATATTCCAGAGTAGACTAGCGTGTACCTTCTCGACCCATACAGATGGGCGATGGATGATCCCATATCCATTGGTGTTTGACATCAAAGATGATATACGGGTGCTCAGTAGAGACTGGGTACACTGGACGGACTCGCCGAGAACTCCCAGATGGTATTATACCTCACGTCAGATGGCAGTTCTCTGGTGACACTGGTACAGAGTAGTCTGTTGACCCGAGATCGTCATAGAGTCTTGTGTGGTTCCCACTGTGCTTTGATTTCCATCTTACAACGTCCAATAGGGCGTGCAAAACGGTGGTTTTTGGGTACAGTCCCGAGTCACATGGAGGCAATGAGCGATAGGTGCGGATTCATCTCTCCCGGTATAGGGGGTTGATGTTGCGCTGTGTTCGATTGGCTATAACAGGAAATCCCTTGCCAGGGTTGCTGAGATTTACTGGTAAGTGTTACCAGTAGTTTCTCGAACAGTTATAGACCTCATATCGACACGACTTATCGAGCTATTGGGGTTTGACGTTTACCACCCCTAGGCGAGATATGCGACATATCAGACGATCAGACCGGACTGTACGGTAGTGTTACTGGTTGGATTCACTGAAGTGTGAGCGGGCTTGCTCGTCGATCTTCAAATCGCTCAATACCCGGGTGGCCGTTACGTTTAGCAGACCGCTTGCAGCTTGTGGGTGCTTGATATGATCATCATCTGCTGCCGGCGTATTGACGAGTCTTTAGAGTCCTACACAGAGGTTTCCTGGCTCAAGCGAAACGAAATAGGAGCGCATATGAGATATGTGCGGGACCGAGAATAATGCGTGTATGTGATACCGTATTTCATTCTCGCGATGAATGTATCGAATGGTTGTATGCGATATAACCTAGTTATCGATTCAAGCGTTGATTCGATAAGCCGATACATTATATACTAGTCGGTTGTGTGCGACATGACCGGATCATTGAATCAAGTGTTGATTTAATGATTTGATGCATATTTATATATTTGATATATTACTTTGCATCAACTAGTATCGGTTTACTTAAGATGGATTTTCTCGCTCGGATGTGCACATTGTATATGTGATATACTTTTTGTGCACTTGATTGTATCATGTTTGATGATACATGCTCTTTAGGGTTTGTGTAAAGATTAAACCATGGTTGTATATTGGTTTGGGTTTTCTTTTTCATTTATTTATTTATTGCATTTATTTTATTTTGGAAAAGAAATGGCAAAAGAAAAGAAAATGGTTGCTGGTTTTGTTTTACATTGAAAGTTCATGAAGCTTTGACTAAGTGACCATTTTGTCTTCATGCTTAACCCTAACCACTCCTTCTAACCATGATTTATTCTCTACACTTGACCATGGTTGCCACATGATAAGTGTTCAATTTATTTTCTATTTTGAATTAACTTATCATAAGATTTATCATCTTCTTCTTCTTCTACTTCAAGAAGAAAGCTTGCTTCAACAATGGCAATTTGAGCATAAGTGTGAGAAATCCAATTCTAAAGTCTACCCACTTCCTATTTCTTCATTCTCTACCTCTTGCCAATTAGTAGAGTGTGTTTCCTTCACAAGTTTTCAAGACTTGTTGAAGGTGGAGCTTGATCTAGCGATGCTTCAACGTAGATCATCTTCGGCACGTCGTCGATGACCTAGCCCGTCCATTCTCCGATGAAGCCGACGCTAGAGCCCGGGATCCGTCTTGGACAGTGAGGAGATTTCATTGCGGAGCTATGGAGGTGGAGAACCGGATCTACGAAGGTTGTATTTCCGTATCTCTTAGTTAAGTGTTAACTAGTTTACTTTTCGCCTAGTTTTCTAGCAAACGATCTGTAGTCGGGTCTCTCGGCACCCGTAAAATTTTATAATGGCATGTTCGATGCCTTGTGAGACCTTATTAGGGTGCCTAGGAACCCTACAACTTATGGACTACCATGTCCCCACTAGTATGATCCGCATCATAGTCCAGGTAGTCAAGTACACATCCTAAGGGCTTTACCAACATGTAACAGAGAGACAATCAGTGTACACGTTAAGGTAAAGAGCAACCAGATAGCATACTATCATGTCGAGCAAGAGAGTCCTCCCTATATATGTCCCAGCATCCACTACAATATACATCCAATGCACAGTAATGGCCTCTAGGGCATACATATAACTAACATCATCATTATCCACGCCTGGTCGATGACGAAAACCATTAACAAGTCTAGCTTTGAAAGTCTCAACTTTTCTATCTACACCAAGTAATCTTCTCAAGATATACTTGCTCCTGATGGGGATTCAACCCTTCAGATATAGCAGCCAAAGTCCATACTTTGTTGGTGTATATGGATTCCATCTCAGATCGCAAAGCATCCAGCCATTCTTACAGAGTCCCCACTCTTGACGGCCTGCTCGAAACTAGTTGGGTCATCATCTCATGATGCAATCCTCGCACCCACTGTCATCGAAAAACCGAAGTATCTCTCAGGGGGATGACGAACCCTGCTAGATAGGCGGAGAGGCTGAGGTTCGTCGGAATCAATTGAATCCTTTGGTTCTACCAAATCATCTGCTGTAGTTTGTATAGCTGGAACTCCTTCCAGTTCTACATCATGACCACTAATTTCTTCATAAGAAATTCCCTTTCACAAAGGTGGTATGTTGAGAAACAAAACACATTTTGTTCCTCTGTTAGGTAGAAGATATTCCCTTGCGAATGCTTAGGATATCCAACAAACTTCTACAGAACTAACTTTGCCTCGAGCTTGTCCGGATTTTACTTTTAGATATAGGCCGGACAACCCCAAATCTTAACAAACTTAAGATATGGGCTCTTCCCATTCCATATCACATATGAAGTGGTAGGCAATGGATTTGATTGGAACCCTATTCAATAGGTATGCAGCTTCTCAAGTGCATAACTCCCAAAAGGAAATAGGAAACTCAGTATTACTCATCATAGAGCGCACCATATCACATAGGGTGTGATTGCTCCGCCCCGATACACTGACGTGCTGTGGTGTATACGGAGGAGTAATGCTGAGAAAGAATCTCATTCTCCTTTAGAATAGTCCAGGAATCCCATGCTCAAGTATTCTCCTACCTATTCACATCAAAGGACATAATACCTATACCCGTTTTTGGTTCTCTAATTCTAACTTATATTCGGTGATTATCTCAAAAGTTTCGGACTTGTGTTTCAACAGGAACATGTGTCCGAATCTTGAGAGATCATCAGTGAATGTAAGGAAGTACAAAGAATCAGTCGTGGCATATGTAGACTGGGGACCTTCATACATCATCATGTATCAATCCCAAGAGTTCACGAACTCTTTCTCTGTTTCCAGTAAACGGAGCTACGGTCATCTTATCTTTGTGACATGACTGGCAAGTTTCATAAGATGTAAATTTAAACTGATTTATATATGCATCTAAATGTAACTTAGCTAGTCGGGTCGCATTGATATGACCTAGTCTACAATGCCTCAAGAAGAATTCGTTCATTTCTGAACTCTTCCTCTCGTGTGCGTTCTATATACTAAGAACTGTAGTTTGATTTAGAACGTCAATGCTTTTAGATAACGTGCCTGAACCGATCAACTCTTGATATAGGAAATGTTCAAAACATTATCCAACAATACAAAATTATATCCTTTCTTTACTAGTAAAGAGACTTATATAATTTTGTATATCAGGTTCGGTATCTAATAACATTCGTTCAGAATCAATGTATTCTGGTAATACAGGGTGATAGTGACCAACAGACTTGGCTGCAACACTTGCACCGTTTTCTATCTCATGAAACTTATCACCCGTTCTCAGTTCTCTACCTTTCTTTAGCCCATGTAACAGATTACATATGCGGGATCCTGATCCGGTATCTAATACCCAGGACGTAGAGGATGCAGATAAACAGTTCTTTGTAATGAACACACCTTTAGAAGATGCATCATCATGCACTTTCTTCGTTTGGGCAGCATGGGAATCCTGGTATTCCACTATTTCCTGCTCGGTCTTATAACAATTATAAATTGGAGCCGGACCAACGTTCCCCAGCTCAGTATAACAAGCGGGTTCGGTCAATACATCCATATTATTATCTTGATTAAGGCGTGACATGGTCGCTACCTGGAGAGAGAGAGAAGAAAACACTCTGCGTGCGCTCTTGCAAGATTATATTGGTTATATATATTTTATCTAATCAGGATGGCTCCCACTATTTTTATCAAATCTTCCTTCAAACCCTAAAAGGAATGACTAGCCGGGATTAATTACACTCTACAAGTTTGCCAATCTTTCAGCCAGACCAGTGCCGGTACTTTGAGGGAGGATCCCCGTGCTTTCGCACGGACCTAATTAAAATAACCTCGTTTTCCCAGGGGCGTAACCCCGTTGACACCTTTCTAGACACCTACTTGATTGGCTAATTGTAAAGTGCAAAACTCTTCCAGGAGTAACAATTACTCGCAGTGGGTATCGGGATCCAACTATCTCATAGAAGGTATGCAATCTCAATGCAAATTTCAACACTTGAAACTCCCGATAATGGTTTTTACTCCTAGCACTTATGACCTTGACTATGGTCAACAAATCATAAGCACTAGTCAAGCTCTACCCATCATTTCATGATTAATTAGACCCACCCACATGACCCTTAACTAAGGTCAACAAAGTCACGCGACTGTCCTAACTAATCGCATCATATGCTATGTTGGAAGACATCACTTAGCTACCGTACACTGTGCCTTGACTATGGTCAAAAAACACAGGACGGATACTAAGTACTCTACTTCCTAAAATGACGGAGGGTTGCAGATGGTTTTTAAGAAAACCTTTAACGCTTTGAACTTGATCTTGTTGCGGAATCAAATGGTTTAAAATGGAGTGTTTTTTAGGCTTTTGCTAGTTTCGCTAAAGCGGTCACTCCCGGTGAAGGGATCTCGGCTCTTTCCTCGTCGAATGAGGTGCAGGATATTCACAATACCACTATGCAAAGCAAGAACTACAAAAGCAATCAAAACACAAACCGAAGGTTGTAGCATCTGCTAGTTATTGCTAAAGAGGTCACTCCCAGTGAAGGGATCTCGGCTCTTTCCTTATCGAATAAGGTGCTAGATGTTCTACAAGGAACACCGCTATGCAAAGCAACAACTAGAGCTACCTAATTTTTGAAATTCGATTCCACAACATCATTTAGGAATATTTTCTTTCATCAATCTCATTAATGAAAGTCCCATCATTTAAGTCCACTTAAACATCACAGATAAATACAACGTACACTTATGCCATCCGCATTCGCCTCGATGTCCCGTTTGCACCGTTAGGTTAGGTAACTAACGGAAAAGCGGGGTAGGGCTAGCGCGGGTGTAAAACATAAGCAACGTCTATACAATATATCATATATACTATATACAGTATCTATCTGAACAAATCACATGATCACATCACTGATAACGCAGCAGAAAACATCATATGAAATATTGGATATACTAGGACGTCCGTGTTTTATTTTGAGCCTGTATAAAACGCGGATTCCACGGTCGTGATAAATAGCCAATCCCACACCCCTAGACCCCTACGAGAGCGGCAAGCAACCCTACCAATTCTAGAGTTAGGAGACCCGGACTCGACTCCTCGAGATGGTCTCCCACTGGACCCTAGAACCCGGTTACTTGTGCTCCCCGCCTTGGGTCTATCCTAATGCGGAACATTAAATAATATACAATGGTGGCATCATCCTCAGCCCGAAAGTGCCCGAATAAAAGAATATTACATACAAGCTTTTACATGAATGAAAATGAAAAACACTTATCTCACATAAAAAAAACCGGCTATTCAAACACGACGATCCAATATAACATATCCAGCAACACATAACAACACATGTCATCAACGTAAGTAAATATACGTATCCCTATTGTCGTTGATGTATAGCAACGAAACCGGCGATATCACATATTACACTTACGGTCGCAGAAAAGAAAGTGTGAAACTACAACAGTTGGAATCCGCAATTTCCTTAGACATCGCATGCCTAACCAAATGAATTCCTTAGACATTGCATGCCTAATAATTATAAACCCCGCATTTTAGTCCCTTTATAGAAAACTCCTTTCAATATCAAGTCGAGCAATTCAGCAAGATTCCCGACATCCTGATCGAATGCTCGTCGCAAACTTTAGTAGACGGCCGCACCACCGGATGTCGTCGACGAAGTGCACTAAAGCGGAACACCGCTGCCGCGAGTACCCGAATGGATGCTTTTGGTGATGGGGTTCTCCTACAGTCACTTGGTCAGGGCTATGGAGCGTGGCTGTCTATTAAGTTTACCAGCGAGTATCCGCGTACGCTACGTGATTGCGACGGATTTTTGATCGCATCAAAATCCCGTGGCAACCAATCATTTGAGACTGTAGTGCTAGATTTATAACATTCAAATCAGTTATCTCATAACAATTTGTGGATTCCAAATATTGTATCGCATTCCAGATAAATAGACAATGTTAAACTTTCCGATCGAATAATCAAACACCCAAGTTTTCCCAAATAGCTCAACACTTGAGGTAAGTTTAAAAACATCCATTCCATGCCACAGTACCAACGGTCGAGCCGTAGAAGGGTCAAGCCAACGCCTCGCATGTGGCACGCCGTACTGCCCCAAACCCTAAGGTTCAAAAGGCAGTTTAAGACGGTCACATAATCGAGTTAAGGTTTGTTGTCTTCTAGAGGGTCCATCGCGCAACTTGCACGATTTAGAACGTTTTTAAACTACGGAAAAATCCAACACATGGAAATTTTCCGGGTCGGGAAAAAGTGAGTTATTGATATCCGGTCGAACTTTTTAACACATTCTAAAATTACCCGGAAAAACTAAACAAAGTTAAATTATCCGATCGAATCAACGAGTCCCCAATACAACCCTAAGAAAACTCAACACTTGAGTGGAATTAAAATATTCCCAGAAAAAGTTGACAAGAAAGGACCTAAGAATAAATATATGAAGTATGAGGGACTACGTCATAATTTGGGGTGCGGAACTGCCGCCAAACCCTTGGTTTAACCGCGGTTCCGCGGTCATATAGACGAATCAGTGGGCCGTACTTCACAGTAATTCTTAGTTTTTCCTGCTTAATTTTCTGAGCATTTTTAATTCATAAAAAATCAGAGTTTTGAAAATTATCCAAAGAAGGGTATTCGTCGGGGTTTACAGGTTCGATCGGACTTTAAACTTCGCCTAGACTTTGCGTAAAGCTCTAGTTTGGCTCTGATACCACTGTAGGGTTCCTCGGCACTCTAACAAGGTTCTACAAGGCATCAACCATGCCAAAATCAAATTTTTCAAGTGCCGAACAACCCTAAACAAGATCGTGGACTAGAGATTAGGCGAAAACTAAGCAAGTTAAACATTTTAACTACAAGTGAAAGGGATTACAACCTTTGTAGATCCGGTCCTTCACTTCTAAAGCTCCGTGTTGACGTCCCTTCGCTGCGATCATCGGGATCCCGGACTCTACCGATGGTTTCTTCGGAGAAATGAGCGGGCTAGGTCGTTGACTTCGAGGCCGAAGATGATCTACATCGAGGAGACTCAAACTCAAGCTATTCCTTCACTTGGTCATAAATTTTGTGAAGTGAACACCCTATACTACATGGCAAGTAGTGGAGGATGAAGAAGTAGGAAGTGGGCTCACTTTAGAATTGATTTTCTCACACTTTTTCTCAAGCTCCATTGAAGTTTGAAAGCTTTTGTTGAAGGAAGCAGAAGAAGTGAATAATTCATCCAAATGAAAACTTCTCCTTTGAATTATTGCACCATGTTTGAGTTAAGCCCTCATGCTTAACTCGTATAGAGAATTAACCAAAGTATGAGGTTAAGGGTTGGGTTAACTAATATCCTAAGGAATGACAAAAGAGTTGACTTTGTCAATGTTGCATACAAGCTTCTACAAGCTTGATAACATTGACTAAAATCTCCTCTCTTTTGTTATTCTTAAGGAAATAAGTTAAACCCTAATTTAACTTAAACTTGATATAAGTCTCATACACCCATCTTATATGTATTATCAAGCATGATACAAACATGTACACTTGCATATATCACATATAAACAATGTGCACATTCTGGTGAGAAAATAAATCATAAGTGAGCTAATAGTAGTTAATGTAATGTAATATATGAAATATATAATTATACATTAAATTATTAAATCAACTCTTGATTTTATAATCCGGCTATAACCGACTAATATCAAAAGTAACAACTTATCGAATCAACACTTGATCCGATAACCCGGCTATATCTCATACAACCGATCAATGTCACAAATCGCGAGACTAGAATACGGTATCTCATATCGTATCAATCTCGGTCCCGAACATATCACATATGTGATCCTACTCCGTTTCGCTTGAGCCCGGAAACCCCTGTGTAGGACTCTAAAGACTCGTCAATACGCCGGCAGTAGGTGATGATCATATCAAACACCCACAAGCTGCAAGCGGCATGCTAAACGTAATGGCCACCCGGGTATTGAGCGATCAGAAGATCAACGAGCAAGCCTGCTCACACTCCTACGAATCCAATCAGTAACACTTACCGCACAGTCCGGTCTGTTCGTCTGATATGTCGCATATCTCGCCTAGGGGTGGTAAACGTCAGACCCCAGCAGCTTGATAAGTCATGCCGATGTAAGGTCCATAATAAGCATGAAACTACTGATAACACTTACCAGTAAATCAGTGCAACCCTGGCCAAGGATTTCCAGTTATGGCCAGTCGAGCATAGTGCAATATCAACCCCCAATACCGGGAGAGACGAATCCCCTCCTATCGCTCATTGCCTCCATGTGAATCGGGATTGTACCCAAAAACCACATGTTTGCACGACTCAGTAGAGCCGTGGTTGGGTGGAAATCAAAGCACAGTGGGAGACACACGAGACTCTATGAAGATCTCGGGTCAACAGACTAAGCTGTACCAGTGTCACCAGAGAACTGCCATCTGACGTAAGGTATAATACCATCTGGGAGTTCTCGGCGAGTCCGTTCAGTGTACCCAGTCTCTACTGAGCACCCGCATACCGTCTCTGATGTCAAAGACCAATGGATATGGGATCATCCATCGCCCATCTCATGGGTCGAGAAGATATACGCTAGTTTACTCTGGAATATCGTTGCCCCGTCTCGATATTCCCACGACTAGGAAAATTGAAGGATGTACTCATGGACTACCCAGGCCCCACTAGTACGATCTGCATTATAGTCCTGCAAGTCGAGTACACATCCTAAGGGCTTTATCAACATGTAACAGAGAGACAGAAAGTATACATGTTAAGATAAAGAGCAACCAGATAGCGTACTATCATGTCAAGCAAGAAAGTCCTACGTATATATGTCCCAGCATCCACTACAATATACATCTCATGTACAGCAATGGCCTCTAGGTCATACATATAACTAACAGATTTGGTCTGTTTCCCCTTAACCGATTAGGATAAGGAGCTTTAGCAATAATAGCAGGGTCCAACATTGGAGAAGATCGTGTGGGTAGGAAAGATCCCAGAATAGGAGTAGGGATAGTCCTAAGTGGAGTAGAAGAAGGATGCTGAGGGAACGAGCCTTGGGGAAAACGGAGAATAGGCTCGGAAGAAAGTGGTGGGGTAGACGAACTGGGGTCAGAATTAGAATTAGAAGTGGAAGGAAAGGTCTCAGCCGGGGTATCATCGATTGATTCTTCATTATTATCATCCATCTTTTCACCGACATGGTTTTCAAGCACTCTTCCAGATCTGAACGTGGTAATAGCATTCACATGATGTGCATAGCCAGGATTGGGTAAAAGTTGAGCTGGAAGTTTCCCTTTCTCTCTCGCACTTATCTCAGCATTTAATCGAGCAATTTGTGCTTCCATCGATTTAATACTCTCATTTTGGGAAGCAGGGTTCCTTTTTATGTCATCGACGGAAGACTGAAACTTTGCCATAGTTTGCATGATATTTTTCAGAAGCAAATTCATGGTTTGTTCGAGTGAAGAGGAGTTATCTGAACCCACCGTTTGGAAAGAATTATTCACAGGTGCAGAATTTATGGCCGGATTTTGAAAGGTTTGTGTTTGGTAGGGGTGCTGACTTATTTGAAGTAGTTGCCGTTGTGGTGGAGGAGCCCTTTGAAAATTGTTTTGGTTTGGAACCGTGTTTTGACATTGTTATTGGTTCCAAGCAAAGTTTGGGTGATTCCTCCAACCCTGATTATACGTGGAAGAATACGGATCGTTTCTAGGTCTTTTTGGAAAGCAGCATTGGTATGCTCTTGACCTTGAAACGGAGAATTTAAAGGACATTCTTCCGTAAGATGAGATGGATCAGAACAGTATCCACATACAGTTTTGGAGAGTGACATCTGACTTAGGGCGGCTGCTAAAAATTTATGTTCCATAGCTTCGAGTTTCTTTTGCATTGCTGCCATTTCAGCTCTAACTCCTATGGAAACATCAGATTGGTGAGTGCCACCCCTAGACGATGGTTGACTTACATTCTCCCACTGTAAAAATATTTCAGCGAAATCTTCTAAAAATCTCCAGGCTTCACCATCATCTTTAGTCATGAAGGTGCCTTAACACATGGATTCAAAGGTCTGTTTAGTGGTAGGATTAATGCCCTCCTAAATGATTCTGCACAGATCCCATCTAGGGATTCCGTGATGGGGACATTGAACCAACAAATCCTTGAAGCGTTCAAAACACTTCGAGAATGGCTTATTTGGAAGCTGGGTAAATTGATTGATTTCACTACGGACTCGAGCTGTTTTATGATTAGGTTAGAATTTCTTAAGGAATGCTATGACGAATTCTCCCCAGTTCGAAATGGAATGTGCGGCTGTGTTATAAACCCACTTCTCTTCTATATCGCACAAAGTAAATGGGAGAAGACGTAGACGCATAGCATCTACAGAAAGCTGTGAAATATCCATCATTGCGCATGCATTTTCAAATTTTGTAATAAAGACATATGCGTCTTCAGACTCGAGACCGTGATATTTTGGTAGAAGATTGATGTATTGGTGTTTTATTTCAAAATTTTCCCCGTTGGCTGGTGGATTGGTGAGACAGGTCGTAAGAGGACCTCGCATAGGGTAACATCTCTCTTGGAGAGAGATGCGGGGCAGATTCTACGCACCTGCGGACGGTGGCAGAGTAGTGTTAAAGAAGTTCGATGGAGAATCGTCCATCGAAGTGTGTGTGCTAGGGGGTATAGAAAAAGTATACATAGAATTACCGACTTCGGAGTCGATAGGAGGAACGCGAACAAGTCGGGCACTAGAATCCCGTGTCCAGCCGAGCATGCACTAAATGGTATGGCACAAGTGGCAGCGTTGTGATAATTAAGGAAAAGATGAGATTGGTGTTTGGTTTTGAAATATATAGATTTTTTAAAAAATTCACACAAACATTACACAAGCAACCCTAAATCTAGAGGTCACCTAGGTCAAGTCTCTAGACTGTAAATCGATGTACAACACCCCACGACTTGCGGGGAGGCGGAAATATGAAAAACGATCTTGTTCTTTGCTTAAACATCGACTAACCGCATGAATCGAAGCTAAACGATAACTAACATCAAACATAGAAGTTAACAACTACTATGTAAAGGGATTATACCTAAAGAACCGTGTCCTTCGTCTTTACGATCTCCACCTCCTCCTCGGCCTTCTCCAAGTAGTAGACGATCCACCATGAGAGCTATACTCCAAGCTTTGCCTCTAAACTTGAGGCAACTAGGTTTCTTTAAGTGCTAATCAAATTACCTAGATGATATAGAGTGAGGGTCATGGATTAAGTAGTCTAACTAATCCTTGTACTCGACACATGAGAGGGGAGGATTAGGGTTTGAAGAGAGGAAGCTTGAGGAGAGAGAAGGTGAGAAGAATAATGAAATGAGAAAATGAGTTATCATAATATATATCAAGCATTATTGTTTTTCAAGAAAAGAAAAGAAAATGATTTACAACCATGCTTGATAAATATCTTATGGTGATTCATCTCCATGAGTCATTAAGCAATTATGACATGGATGAATCATCCATATGACTCACTAATCTCATTCAATGTATATGCCACCTAAACCTCCTTAGTCACCATCTTCTAGAAGCTTCTCACGCAATTATGAGAACGCCCCTCCTATCCGTGAAAACACGGGAAAACTTTAGACTGTATAAATCCAATAACCGGATACTAGTAACTGGCTTAAACCAAAGCCGACTAGTAAAAACTGTCCGGATGTCGTACGTGCGTAAACACACGTATGCGTCCGAACCCTTGTCGTAAAACCATACGACCTCTATATCGTTTCGCCTGGAGTAGGGAAACTCTCTGTGTGGGACTCTAGAGACTCGACTACTACGCTGGCAGTGGGTTTAACCACAGACCGCAAGCGGCACTAGCTATACGTAACGGTCTCCAGGTAGATGTCGATAAGAAGGCCGATGAGGAAACCCATCCGGACTCCTACTGAGTCTGATGTGACAATCTCCTTACTGTCCGGTCCGTTCGTCTAAGACTATCGCATATCGGGCCTAGGGGGCGGCAAGCGTCAGTCCCCTAATAGCGGTATAAGTCGTGTCGGAGCGAAGCCCATTACACCCTGAGATACTACTGGAACCTACCAGCAAATCTCGCTTTCCCTGGCCAGGTACTTTGCGTAATGGCTCTCTGACACAGCGCGATATCAACCCCCAATACCGGGAGAGACGAATCCTGTCTAACCGCCACTGCCTCCAAGTGCTCGGGACTGCACCCAACTGCTACCTGTTTGCACGACTCCTTTAAGCCGTGGTAGGGTAGCAATCTAAGAACAGTGGGACACACTCGAGGTGAAGTAGCAGTGTCAAGTCTTCGGACTATGTTGTACTCATGTCACCTGGGAACTGTTCACTGACGACTGGTATAAAATCAACCAACAGTTCCCTGTGAGTCCTGTCCGGTGTACCCGTAACCTAACGAGCACCTGCATACTATCTCCAGTACGACGTACTGACAGTTGTGGGACAGACCATCTCCCCAACTGGGATGAGAAGCGTACACACTAGTCTACTCCTATGTATCGATGCCCTGTCTCGATAATCCAACGACTAGGGACCTGAATAAGGATGTGCTTGTAGACTACCCAGCCCCCACTAGTGTGACTGCCATCATAACGCTGGTAGTCAAGCAAGATCCTAAGAGCTCTATCAATACGTATACTCACATATTAAGATAGAAAAACAAAGTAGCATACTACCATGTTTAGCAAGACTGTTATATACATGTGAATATCCCAAGCTTCCATTAAGTAATATACAAACTAGTATGATACAATAATGGCCCCTAGGGCATATACACTAACAATCTCCCACTTGCACTAGGGCCATGTACTGGCATATCGAAGACCGATGATCTCGAGTAGCCTCTCGAACTGAATCTGAGGTAGGGCCTTTGTGAATGGATCAGCAATGTTCTCTTCAGAAGCAACTCTCCGAACCTCGATCTCCCGACGATCAATGATCTCCCTGATCAGGTGATATCGCCTTAAGATGTGTCTGGACTTCTAATGGGACCTTGGTTCCTTCGCTAAAGCTATAGCTCCATTGTTGTCGCAATACAGAGGTATTGGATCAACTATGGTAGGAACCACCTGAAGTTCTATTAGGAACTTCTTCATCCAGACCACTTCTTTTGCGGCATCGCAAGCAGCAATATACTCCGCTTCCATAGTCGAGTCAGCAATGGTGTCCTGCTTGGAACTCTTCCAGCACACCGCCTCTCCATTAAGGGTAAAGACATAACCTGACATGGACTTGGAATGGTCCTTATCACTCTGGAAGCCGGAATCAGCAAAGGCCTCCAACCTGAGGTCTTTTCCGCCGTAAACCAAGAACATCTCCTTAGTCCTCCTTAGGTACTTGAGAATGTTCTTTACTGCTATCCAGTGCTTCTCCCCTAGGTCTGACTGATACCGGCTTACCACGCTCAGTGCGTAAGCTACATCTGGTCTGGTACACAACATCGCATACATTATAGAGCCTACCGCAGAAACGTAGGGTATAATAGACATGCGTTCTCTTTCCAAATCAGTCTTGGGAGACATCTCTTTGGAGAGGGTGATTCCGTGACAAGCCGGTAGATTACCGTGCTTAGAATCTTCCATACTGAATCTTTTCAGTACAAGGTCGATATACCTGGACTGCGAAAGTCCTAACATCCTCTTGGATCTATCACGATAGATCCGGATCCCCAGAATGTAAGAGGCATCACCCAGGTCTTTCATGGAGAACCTGTGTGACAAGAATCCTTTGACAGATTGTAGCATAGGAATGTCATTTCCTATCAATAGAATGTCATCCACGTACAAGACGAGGAATACGACACTTCTGGCTACAACTTTACTATATATGCACGGTTCATCTGGATTTTTGATAAAGTCATATTCTTTGACTGTTTCATCAAAACAGATGTTCCAACTCCGCGATGCTTGCTTTAATCCATAAATGGATTTAAGCAACTTGCATACTTTCCCGCTGCTCCCACTCTGATTGAAACCCTCTGGCTGATCCATATAGACGCACTCTTCTAAATTTCCATTCAGAAAAGCCGCCTTTACGTCCATCTGCCAGATTTCATAATCATGGAAGGCAGCAATAGCAAGAAGGACCCGAATGGATTTGAGCATAGCCACTGGAGAAAAAGTTTCGTCATAGTCCAAACCAGGTCTTTGACGAAAACCCTTTGCAACAAGTCTAGCCTTATAGGTTTCCACCTGTCCATCAACACCAATTTTTTCTTGAAGATCCATTTGCATCCTATGGGTTTTACCCCATCTGGAGCAAAGTCCAAAGTCCATACTTTATTGGTGTACATGGACTCCATTTCGGTCCGCATTGCATCTAGCCATCGTACCGAGTCGCCGCTCTGGATGGCCTGGCGGAAGCCAGTAGGTTCATCATCATCTATGATGCAATCCTCTCTATCCCCATCTATGAGAAAACCGTAGTATCTCTCAGGCGGATGAGACGGCCCACTACTCCTGCGGAGGGGTGCGGGAATGTCCTGTTCTTCTTGAACTACTTGTTCTACCAAACTTTCAGTATTAGTTTGTGGTTCTGGAATTTCTTCCAGTTCTATTTCGCTCCCACTTGTTTCCTTTTCTAAAAACTGATGTTCTAGAAAATGGGCATTACGAGAAACAAATAACTTTTGTTCCTCTGCGTAATAGAATAGATATCCCCTGGAGTTCTTTGGATATCCCACAAACTTACACTTTACTGATCGTGCCTCGAGCTTGTCCACATGCTGCTTTTTGACAAAAGCTGGACATCGCCAAATCTTTATATACTGAAGATGGGGTTTCTTCCCACTCCACATCTGATATGGTGTGGTAGGCACAGTCTTGGTAGAAACTATGTTCGAAAGATATGCCGCTGATTCTAGCGCATAACCCCAGAAAGATCGCGGTAATTCAGCATTACTCATCATGGATCGTACTGTAGGGTTCCTAGGCACCCTAATGAGGTCTCACAAGGCATCGAACATGCTAATTTCAAAAATTCTAGGTGCCGAGAGACCCGACTACGGATCGTTTGCTAGAAATCTAGGCGAAAAATAAACAAGTTAACAATTAACTAAGAGATACGGAAATACAACCTTTGTAGATCCGGTCCTCTACCTCCACGGCTCCGAGATGAGGTCCTCTCCGCTGTCCAAATCAAATCCGGGCTCTAGCGTCGGCTTCGTCGGAGAATGGGCAAGCTAGGTCGTCGATGTCCATGCCGAAGATGATCTACGTCGAGGCATCGCTAGATCGAGCTCCACCCTCACCAAGTCTTGAAAACTTGTGAGGGAAACACACACTACTACTTGGCAAGAGGTAGAGGATGAAGAAATAGGAAGTGGGTAGACTTTAGTTTTGGATTTCTCACTCATTTCATCAATCCACCATTGATGAAGTGAAGGTTTCTTCTTGAGTTGAAGGAAGAAGAAGAAGAAATGATATGATAAGTTCTTTTAAAAAAGAAAAGAATAATCCATTCTTATCATAACATAACCCAAGTTAAGTGTAGAGAATTGACCAAGGTTAAAGAATGGTTAGGGTTAAGGAGATGAAACAAAAATGGTGACTTTATGAAAGCTTCATGAAGCTTCATGTAGAAAACAAAACTAGCCACCATTTTTCACTTCTTTTCCTTTTCTCATTTATCTTTTAAATGCAAATGAAAAGATAAATGAATGAATAAAAGAAAACCCTAATTATTTACTTAACCTAGGTTTAATTCATTACACTTAACAAAAAAGATATGTATCATCAAACATGATACAATCAAGTGCACAAAAATCATATCGCATATGCAATGCGCACACCCGAGTGAGAAAATCCATTTAAAGTGAACCAATACTAGTTAATGTAAAGTAATATATCAAATATATAATTATACATTAAATCATTAAATCAACACTTGATTTAACGATCCGGTCATATCGCATATAACCGACCAGTATCCTATGTATCGGCTTATCGAATCAACCTTTGATTCGATAACTAGGGTATATCGCATATAACCTAATCGATACATTCATCGCGAGAATGGAATACGGTATCACATACACGCATTATTCTCGGTCCCGCACATATCTCATATATGCTCCTATTTCGTTTCGCTTGAGCCAGGAAACCTCTGTGTAGGACTCTAAAGACTCGTCAATACGCCGGCAGCAGGCGATGATCATATCAAACACCCACAAGCCGCAAGCGGTCTGCCAAACGTAACGGCCACCCGGGTATTGAGCGATCTGAAGATCGACGAGCAAGCCCGCTCACACTCCAGTGAATCCGACCAGTAACACTACCGTACAGTCCGGTCTGTTCGTCTGATATGTCGCATATCTCGCCTAGGGGTGGTAAACGTCAGACCCCAATAGCTCAATAAGTCGTGTCGATATGAGGTCTATAACAATTCGAGAAACTACTGGTAACATTTACCAGTAAATCTCAGCAACCCTGGCCAGGGATTTCCTGTTATAGCCAATCGAACACAGCGCAACATCAACTCCCTATACCGGGAGAGACGAATCCCCTCCTATCGCTCATTGTCTCCATGTGACTCGGGACTGTACCCAAAAACCACCGTTTTGCACGCCTTCTTGGACGTGGTAAGATAGAAATCAAAGCACAGTGGGAACCACACAAGACTCTATGACGATCTCGGGTCAACAGACTACTATGTACCAGTGTCACCAGAGAACTGCCATCTGACGTCAGGTATAATACCATCTGGGAGTTCTCGGCGAGTCCGTCCAGTGTACCCAGTCTCCATTGAGCACACGTATATCATCTCTGATGTCAAACACCAATGGATATGGGATCATCCATCGCCCATCTGTATGGGTCGAGAAGGTACACGCTAGTCTACTCTGGTATATCGATGCCCCGTCTCGATACACCCACGACTAGGGACTTTGAAGGATGTACTTATGGACTACCATGTCCCCACTAGTATGATCCGCATCATAGTCCAGGTAGTCAAGTACAGATCCTAAGGGCTTTACCAACATGTAACAGAGAGACAATTAGTATACACGTTAAGGTAAAGATCAACCAGATAGCATACTATCATGTCGAGCAAGAAAGTCCTCCCTATATACGTCCCAGCATCCACTACAATATACATCCTATGTACAGTAATGGCCTCAAGGGCATACATATAACTAAAAATCTCCCACTTGCACTAGGGCCATCTGTAGCAGTGGTTGTAGTATCTCATACTCAACCATCCCATAAAAATCTCTCTCTGGGAACAGGCCTTTGTGAGTGGATCCGCTGTGTTGTCCTCTGAATCTACTCTCCTAACCTCGATCACCCTGGAGATCAACTATCTCCATGATCAGGCGATACTGCCTTAGAATAAGTCTGGATCACTGATGGGACCGGCGTTCCTCGGCATAAGCCACAACTCCATTGTCACACAATGGCAGGAACATAGTTCATCTCATGAACCAATATACACCCAAAACAGCCTCTTTGGTAGTATCTTA
The DNA here is from genome assembly GCA_030015575.1 of Agapanthus africanus. Lineage (NCBI taxonomy): Eukaryota > Viridiplantae > Streptophyta > Magnoliopsida > Asparagales > Amaryllidaceae > Agapanthus > Agapanthus africanus. The sequence continues at coordinate 317,846,180 of CM057340.1, read as the reverse complement.
AGTAGCGATGTATCCAGCCTTTATCGTCTAGTATGTCACGGTATCTAGCATGGAACTCTTCCAACATACCGTCCCTTTACTGAGGGTAAAGACAATGCATGCGACTGACATTCAGTCGTGTTTATCACCCTGGAACCCTTCCAGTGATTCTCCCCAGGATCGGTTGATACCATCTCACTACAACTAGCGAGAATCCTAACATCCAATTAGATCTATCTCATAGATCCAAAAACCCAGGATTTAGGAGGTATCACTTTGATCCTATATGGAGAATCATTGTGATAAGAGGAGATTGATCGAGCGTAGCATAGGAAACTCCTTTCTTATCAAGAGTATGTCATCCACGTACTCTACGAGGATCACCACCATACTCCCTACTACCTTTTTGTATATACAAGGTTCATCTACCATTTTGATGATGTCAAACTCTTCGACTAATCCATCAAAACAGATGTTCCAACTCCGCGATGCCTGCTTTAATCCTATAAAGCATCTAGCACACGTTTCCGCTGCTCCCACTGTCTACGAAGCCCTCTGGCTGTGTACTTATAGACGCACTCTTCTAAAACATCATTTAGAAAAGCAGTCATGACACCCAACCACCAGTTATCGTAGTCATGGTCTGTAGCCGTGGCAAGCAGGATCTGGATGGACTTAAGCATAGATCCTTAGAAAAGGTTTCATTATGATCCATATCTGGTCAATGATGCAAACCTTTAACAAGTCTAGCTTTGAAAGTCTTAACTTTTCCATGTACACCAAGTAATCTTCTCAAGATATACTTGCTCCTGATGGGGATTTAACCCTTCAGATATAGCAACCAAAGTCCATACTTTGTTGGTGTATAAGGATTCCATCTCAGATCACTAAGCATCCAGCCATTCTTACAGAGTCTTTACTCTCGATGGCCTGCTCGAAACTAGTTGGGTCATCATCTCATGATGCATTCCTCGCTCCCACTGTCATAGAGAAACAGAAGTATCTCTCAGGTGGGTGAGGAACCCTACTAGATCGGCGGAGAGGCTGAGGTTCGTTGGTAACTATTGAATCCTTTGGTTCTATCAAATCATCAGCTGTATTTTGTATAGCTGGAACCTTTCCAGTTCTACATAACAGATCTTGCCTCGAGCTTGTCCGGATTTTGCTTTTAGACATAGGCCGGTCAACCCCAAATCTTAACAAACTTAAGATATGGGCTCTTCCCTTTCCATATCATATATGAAGTGGTAGGCAACTGATTTGATTCGAACCCTATTCAATAGGTATGCAGCTTCTCAAGTGCATAACCCCCAAAAGGAAACAGGTAACTCAGTAGTACTCATCATAGAGCACACCTTATCATATAGGGTGTGATTGCTCCGCCCCGATATACCATCGTGCTATGGTGTATTCGGAGGAGTAATGCTGAGAGAGAATCTCATTCTCCTTTAGAAAAGTCCAGGATTTCCGTGCTCAAGTATTCTTCTCCTCGATCACATCAAAGGACATAATACTTATACCCTTATTAGTTCTCTACTTCTAACTTATATTCTATGAATATCTCAAAAGGTTCGGACTTGTGTTTCAACAGGAACATATGTCTGAATCTTGAGAGATTATCAGAGAATGTAATGAAGTACAAAGAACCGGTCTTGGCATGTGTAGACAGGGGACCTACATACATCAACATGTATCATCCCAAGAGTTCACTAACTCTTTCTCTGTTTCCAATAAATAGAGCTAGTGTCATTATATTTTTGTGACATGACTGGCAAGTTTCACAAGATGTAGATTCAAACTGATTTAAATATGCATCTACATGTAACTTCAGCTAGTCGGGTCACATTGATCTGACCTAGTCTACAATACCTCAAGAAGGATCCGTTCATTTCTGAACTCTTCCTCTTATGTGTGTTCCATATACTAAGAACTGTAGTTTGATTTAGAACATCAACGCTTTTAGATAACGTGCCTGAACCGATCAACTTTTGATATAGGAAATGTTCAAAACATTATCCAACAATACAAAATTATATCCTTTCTTTACTAATAAAGAGACTGATATGATTTTGTATATCAGGTTCGGTATCTAATAACATTCGTTCAGAATCAATGTATTGGTAATACAGGGTGACAGTGACCAACAGACTTGGCTGCAACACTTGCCCCGTTTTCTGCCTCATGAAACTTATCACCCGTTCTCAGTTCTCTACCTATCTGTAGCCCTATGTAACAGATTACATATCTGGGATCCTGATCTGGTATCACATACCCAGGACGTAAAGGATGCTGAGAAACAGTTCTCTGTAATGAACACACCCGAAGATGATGCATCAGCATGCACTCTCCTCGTTTGGGCGGCACGGGAATTCTGGTAATCCCCAATTTCCTGCTCTGTCTTATAACATTTATAAGTTGGAGCGGGACCAACATTCCCCAGCTCAGTATAACAAGCGGGTTCGGTCAATAATCCGTATTATTATCTTGATTAAGGAGTGATATGGTCGCTACCTGGAGAGAGAGAGAAGAAAACACTCAGCGTGCGCTCTTGCAAGAATAGATTGGTTATTATTTTATCTAATCAGGATGGCTCCCACTGCTTTTTATCAAATCTTCCTTCAAACCTTAAAAGGAAAAACTAGCCGGGATTAATTACACACTACAAGTTCGCCAATCTTTCAGCCAGGCCAGTGTCGGTACTTTGAGGGAGGTCCCCCGTGCTTTCGCACGAACCTAATTAATGTAAACCTCGTTTTCCCAGAGGCGTAACCCCGTTGACACCTTTCTAAACACCTACTTGATCGGCTAATTGTAATGCGTAAAACTCTCCCAGGAGTAACTCTTACTCGCAGCGGGTATCGGGATCCAACTATCTCATAGAAGGTATGCAATCTCATTGCAAATTTCAACACTTGAAATTCCCGATAATGTTCTGCCCCGAACGATCTATGACCTTGACAAGGTCAACAAACCATAGACCGCAAGTCAAGTTCAACCCGTCATTTCTTGATTGAATCAAACCCACCCGCACGACCCTTGACAAGGTCAACAAGGCCGCACGACTACCCTAACCCAATCTGCATCATATGCATAAGCAGATAAATACTGGTTAGCTACCGCACACTGCGCCTTGACAAGGTCAACAAACGCAGCACGAATAATAAACAGGATTTATCTGAAATGACGGAGGGCTACGACAGGTTTTTCTGAAAACCTATTGCGTAATGAACTTGATATCGTTGTAGGATCGAATGATTTTGAAATGGAGTGCTTTTGAGGCTTTTCTAGTTTTGCTAAAGGAGTCACTCCCGGTGAAGGGATCGTCGGTCCTTTCCTCGTCGAATGAGGTGCTGGATATATCATATATATCACTGTGCAAAGCAAAAACACTTAAAAGCAATCAAAAGACAAACCGAGTGTGTATCATCTGCCAGTTATTGCTAAAGGAGTCACTCCCGGTGAAGGGATCTCGGTCCTTTCCTCATCGAATAAGGTGCAGGATATATCATATATACCGCTGTGCAAAGCAAGAACTGTATCTACCTGTTTTATTTTGAAATTCGATTCTACAACATCTTAGATTTCTTTTATTTCATTAATCACATTAATAAAGTCCCATCATTTAAGTACCTAAACATCACAGATAAATACGACGTACACTTATGCCATCCGCATTCGCCTCGATGTCCCCTCGTGCACCGTTAGGTTAGGTAACTAACGGCAGAGCGGGGCAGGGCTAGCGCGGGTGTAAAACATAAGTAACGCCTATATAATATATCATATATACTATATACTGTATCTATCACAGAACATCACATGATCACATCACAGATATCGCAGCAGAAGAATCATATGAAATATTGGATATACTAGGACGTCCGTGTTTTCAATACGAGCCAGTATAAAACACGGATTCCACGGTCGTGATGAATAGCCAAACCCACACCCCTAGACCCCTACGAGAGCGGCAAGCAACCCTACCAATTCTAGAGTTAGGAGACCCGGACTCGACTCCTCGAGTTGGTCTCCCACTGGACTCCAGAACCTGGTTACTTGTGCCCTCCTCCTTGGGTCTATCCTAGTGCGGAAAAGTAAATAATATACAAACGGTGACAACTTCCGCAACCTGGAAGCGCCCCAAATAAAAGAATATTACATACAAGTTTTTACATGAATGAAAATGAAAAAACACTCATCTCACATAAAAACCCCCGGCTATTCAAACACGACGATCCAATATAACATATCCAGCAACACATAACATCACATGTCATCAACGTAAGTAAATATGCGCATCCCAATTGTCGTTGACATATAGCAACGAAACCGGCGATATCACATATTACACTTACGGTCACAGAAAAGAAAGTGTAAAACTACAACAGTTGGAATCCGCAACCACCTCAAACATCGCATGCATGACCAAATGAATTCCTTAGACATCGCATACCTAACAATTATAAACTCCGCATTTTAGTCTCATTATCGAAAACACTTTTCAATATCAAGTCGGGCAATTCAACAAGATTCCCGACAAACAGATTGAATGCTCGTCGCAAACTTTAGTAGGCGGCCGCACCCCTGATACCGTCGACGAAGTGCACCAAGGCGGAACACCGCTACCGCGAGCACCCGGACGGATGCTTTCGGCGACGGGGTTCTCCTACAGTCACTTGGTCGGGGCTATGGAGTGAGGCTGTCTGTTAAGTTTACCCGGCGAGTATCCGCGTACGCTACGTGATTGCGACGGACTTTTGATCACATCAAAATTCCGTGGCAACCGATCAAGTGAGACTAAACTGCTATGTTTATAACATTCATTTAGTTATCTCATAACTACTTGTGAATTCCAATTATTGTATCCCATTCCGGATAAATAGAAAATGTCAAACTTTCCGATCGAACAATCGAACACCCAAGTTTTCCCGATACAGATCAACACATGAAATAAGTCTAACAACATTCAGTTCGTGCCTCAGTAGCAACGGTCCAGCCGTAGAAGGGTCAAGCCAACGCCTCACATGTGGCACGCCGTACTGCCCCAAACCCGAAGGTTCAAAGGGCAGTTCAAGACGGTCACATAATCGAGTTAAGGTTTGTTGTCTTCTAGAGGGTCCATCGCGTTACTTGCACTACTTAGAACGTCGTTAAACTTCGGAAAAATCCAACACTTGGAAATTTCCCGACAGGGGAAAAATTGGGTATTTATATCCGGTCGAACTTTTTAACATAATCAAAAAATTATCCGGAAAGCCAAATAGACAAAATTTGATACCCCGATCGAAACACCGAATCCCCAAAACAACTCCAGAAAATTCAACTCTAGAATAAATTTTTAAAAAAAATACCCAGAAAATCCAGCATAAAATAATAGGAGTTACTGTGCAAACAGTGTACGATGACGTCATCATTTCGCCGCGGAACCGCCGCAGAAAGCAGGCTTCCGCCGCGGTTCCGCCGCGGTTTGTACTGTTCATCGGAAAAATTTTGCATCATAATTCTTATTTTTTCCTGCTGAATTTTTTAGCAATTTTTAATTCGAAAAAATCCACGTTTTCAGAAAACGTCCAGAGAGCATTTTCCGGTTGGGGTTTCGGGTCGTTCGGACTTCAAAATCCGTCTAGACTTCGCCTAAGGCTCTAGCTAGGCTCTGATACCACTGTAGGGTTCCTAGGCACCCTAATGAGGTCTCACAAGGCATCGAACATGCCAATTTCAAAAATTCTAGGTGCCGAGAGACCCGACTACGGATCGTTTGCTAGAAATCTAGGCGAAAAATAAACTAGTTAACAATTAACTAAGAGATACGGAAATAAAACCTTTGTAGATCTGGTCCTCCACCTCCACGGCTCCGAGATGAGGTCCTCTCCGCTGTCCAAATCAAATCCGGGCTCTAGCGTCGGCTTCGTCGGAGAATGGGCAAGCTAGGTCGTCGATGTCCATGCCGAAGATGATCTACGTCGAGGCATCGCTAGATCGAGCTCCACCTTCACCAAGTCTTGAAAACTTGTGAGGAAAACACACTCTACTACTTGGCAAGAGGTAGAGGATGAAGAAATAGGAAGTGGGTAGACTTTAGTTTTGGATTTCTCACTCATTTCATCAATCCACCATTGATGAAGTGAAGGTTTCTTCTTGAGTTGAAGGAAGAAGAAGAAGAAATGATATGATAAGTTCTTTTAAAAAAGAAAAGAATAATCCATTCTTATCATAACATAACCCAAGTTAAGTGTAGAGAATTGACCAAGGTTAAAGAATGGTTAGGGTTAAGGAGATGAGACAAAAATGGTGACTTTATGAAAGCTTCATGAAGCTTCATGTAGAAAACAAAACTAGCCACTATTTTTCACTTCTTTTCCTTTTCTCATTTATCTTTTAAATGCAAATGAAAAGATAAATGAATGAATAAAAGAAAACCCTAATCATTTACTTAACCTAGGTTTAATTCATTACACTTAACAAAAAAGATATGTATCATCAAACATGATACAATCAAGTGCACAAAAATCATATCGCATATGCAATGCGCACACCCGAGTGAGAAAATCCATTTAAAGTGAACCAATACTAGTTAATGCAAAGTAATATATCAAATATATAATTATACATTAAATCATTAAATCAACACTTGATTTAACGATCCGGTCATATCGCATATAACCGACCAGTATCCTATGTATCGGCTTATCGAATCAACCTTTGATTCGATAACTAGAGTATATCGCATATAACCTAATCGATACATTCATCGCGAGAATGGAATACGGTATCACATACACGCATTATTCTCGGTCCCGCACATATCTTATATGCGCTCCTATTTCGTTTCCCTTGAGCCAGGAAACCTCTGTGTAGGACTCTAAAGACTCGTCAATACGCCGGCAGCAGGCGATGATCATATCAAACACCCACAAGCCGCAAGCGGTCTGCCAAACGTAACGGCCACCCGGCTATTGAGCGATATGAAGATCGACGAGCAAGACCGCTCACACTCCAGTGAATCCGACCAGTAACACTACCGTACAGTCCGGTCTGTTCGTCTGATATGTCGCATATCTCGCCTAGGGGTGGTAAACGTCAGACCCCAATAGCTCCATAAGTCGTGTCGATATGAGGTCTATAACAATTCGAGAAACTACTGGTAACACTTACCAGTAAATCTCAGCAACCCTGGCCAGGGATTTCCTGTTATAGCCAATCGAACACAGCGCAACATCAACTCCCTATACCGGGAGAGACGAATCCCCTCCTATCGCTCATTGTCTCCATGTGACTCGGGACTGTACCCAAAAACCACCATTTTGCACGCCCTCTTGGACGTGGTAAGATGGAAATCAAAGCACAGTGGGAACCACACAAGACTCTATGACGATCTCGGGTCAACAGACTACTCTGTACCAGTGTCACCAGAGAACTGCCATCTGACGTCAGGTATAATACCATCTGGGAGTTCTCGGCGAGTCCGTCCAGTGTACCCAGTCTCCACTGAGCACCCGTATATCATCTCTGATGTCTAACACCAATGGATATAGGATCATCCATCGCCCATCTGTATGGGTCGAGAAGGTACACGCTAGTCTACTCTGGTATATCGATGCCCCGTCTCGATACACCCACGACTAGGGACTTTGAAGGATGTACTTATGGACTACCATGTCCCCACTAGTATGATCCGCATCATAGTCCAGGTAGTCAAGTACAGATCCTAAGGGCTTTACCAACATGTAACAGAGAGACAATCAGTATACACGTTAAGGTAAAGATCAACCAGATAGCATACTATCATGTCGAGCAAGAAAGTCCTCCCTATATACGTCCCAGCATCCACTACAATATACATCCTATGTATAGTAATGGCCTCTAGGGCATACATATAATTAACACGTACCATATCCAATAGGGTTCGATTCCGTCTCTCCGATACACCATTATGCTGTGGAGTGTATAGAGGAGTAAGCTGAGAGAGAATTCCTTTCTCTTTTAGGTAACCTAGGAACTCGGCACTCAAGTATTCACCACCTCGATCAGATCTAAGTGTCTTGATACTTTTGCCGGTTTGGTTTTCAACTTCATTCTTATACTTTTGGAATTTCTCAAAAGCCTCGGATTTATGTTTCAACAGATAAATGAATCCGTATCTTGAGTAATCATCCGTGAAAGTAATGAAATAGGAAAAACCACCTCTTGCATGCGTAGACATTGGACCACATACATCGCTGTGTATGAGTCCTAAGAGCTCGCTCGCTCTTACTCCATGTCCAGTAAATAGAGTCTTTGTCATCTTTCCTTTGAGACAAGATTGACAAGTGTCATAAGTTTGATATTCGAACGAGTCCAAATATCCTTCTCTATGCAACTTAGTCAACCTTCTCTCATTGATGTGACCCAGTCTACAATGTCATAAGAAAGCTTTATTTAAATCTGGAGACTTTCTTTTTAGTGTGTTCTGGACATTGAAAATTTGGAGTTGGTTTAAAACATATATACCGTTATTTAGAGTACCGGACCCAATCAAACCATGATTAAGGTGGATGTTAACAACATCTCTTACAAACGTGAAATCATAACCTTTATTTAATAACAAGGAAACTGATATGATATTACACGTTAAGCTTGGTACAAAAAAACAGTTATGTAAAACCAAAATGTGTCCACTCGTCAATCCTAGGTGATAATCCCCGACGGACGCAGCTCCCACGCTAGCTCCGTTAGCAACCTTTAAGGTCATATCACCTTCCTTCAGCACTCTACGGTTTCTCAGTGCCTGCAATGAATTGCAAATATGAGATCCTGATCCGGTATCCAATATCCAGGAAGTAGAGTTAATTGACAGATAATTCTCAATTACAAACACACCTGAAGTCGAAGCCACAGCTTGCTTCGGTTCCTGGTTCTTGGCGTTCCACGCCTTGCAATCTTTCTTCCAGTACCCTTTCCTATGACAATGGAAGCACTCATCCTGGCCCACTACCGGTACCGCAAACTTTTTCTTTCCCTTCCTTCCCACCTTACTAACACCTCATCTAGGTTTGGTGGTGGCCTTCTTCTTCCTTCCTTTGGCCCTAGCCTTGGACCCGGAAGAAGATGCACAGCTAACAAACATAGCGGGTGTTTCCCTTGGTTTCTGCAAGGTGCCCTCTGCACTCCTTAACATGTTCAGGAGTTCCGGAAGTTCAACTTCTTTTCTTTGAATGTTGAAGTTCAGGATAAACTGGGCGTAGGTGGAAGGAAGGGACTGGAGAATAAGGTCTGTATAGAGCTCATTATCCAAAGTCGTCGCAAATTCTGCGAGCTCTTCTATATAGCCGATCATCTTTTGGATATGTTCTCCTACCGATGACCCGACAGCCAACCTCGCTCGAAACAAGTTCTTAGAGGTCTCGTATCTTGCTATACGAGATTGCTCTCCATAAATTTCCTTTGTATGGAGAAATATGGTATCTAGTTCCATATCCTCGTGCCTCCTCTGATGTTCATTATTCATCGAGGCAAGCACGATGCACTTGGCTTTCGCGCAATCGAAATCCCAGGTTTTGTGGATTTCCTTATCCGCATTACTGGATTTCGGACCAGGGACAGCAGGTGCCGTAGCGGTGAGGACGTACCCCAATTTGTCATAGGTCAAAGCCATTTTGACATTCCGCAGCCAATCTTTATAGTTTTTCCCTGTCAGTATATTTTTCTCTAAAAGTAACTTATGTCCAGTCATTTTCAGGGTCGCTGCAATTAGGAGAGAGAGAAGAAAACTCTTTAGCATGATTCTCTTGCAAGTTTAGAGTGGTTTTTAGTTTATCTAAACTGGATGGCTCCTACTGTTTCTCGAATCCTTCCTCAAACCATAAAAGAAGAATTAGCCAGGACTATTCTCACTGTACAATTCTTGCTTAACCGTTCAGCCAGGCTAGTGTCGATACTTTGAGAGAGGTTTTCCAACGCTTTCGCGAAGTTCCTTAATTAAAGAACCTCTTTTCTCTAGGGGCATAACCCCGCTGACACCTTTCTTGACACCTACTTGGTTTATAGCATTGATCGTTAAGTGACGAATATCCTGATAAGTAGCATATACTCACAGTAGGATCGGGATCCAAATATCATTGTATGATAATGTTGAAGGAATCCTACCAACATTCATCAAACTCCAAATGGTATGCAACTCTTTGCAAATTTCAGTTTCTTTAGAAATTCCCGATATTTATTTTTTTTGCCACATGCTCTTATGACCTTGGCGTTAGGTCAAAATGTCATAAGTCACATGTCAAGTTCTACCCATCATTATCTTGTCAATTTGAACCCATCCGTATATATCCTTGACGTTCGGCCAAAATGATAATACGACTGTCCCAAACTAACTCATCTATCTATGCAACAAATGAATATCCAGTAGCTACCAAACACTATGCCTTGGCGTTAGGTCAAAATACATTGCTTGAATACTACTGAATACCCAGATGAAATGACGGAGGGCTACGAATGGTTTTGGCGAAACCGCGAACGTAGTGAACTTGATATAACCGAAGGAACCTGATAGCTTTTAAAAGGAGTGGTTAAAGCTCCGCATTTAAAAATATCTGTTTTTAAAATTAACCGAGTGGTTTCTTTTAAATTGTTCCAACGATTAAACTTTTGGTTTATTTTCTTTGCATTATAAATAATGCGTCCCATCATTAACCTATCATTGCAGAAAACAACGAAAATACAACGTCCTCTTATGCCATCCGCATTCGCCACGGGGTCCCGTCATCACCCGTTAGGTTACTTAACTAACGACACGGCGGGGGCTGGGCTAGCGCGGGTGTAAAACATAAGTGACGTCTAAATAGATATCATATATAGATATTGTAAATTTGTCAGACGCAATAATAGGCATTCCAGATCTCATATGAACTTTATTGGATTTGCAAGCAATCCGTATTTCTTTTGAGCCTGCAAGGAAAGACGGATTACACAGTTGTGATGAATAGCCATTACCCCACCCAAGACCCCTACGGGTACGGCAAACTACCCGCCCGGCAGTTTGTGCACCCCACCTTGGGTCTGTCCTAGGAGCAAAAACAGTAAAATGAAATAATACAACGGTGGCTAAAACCGCAACCTGGATGTGCCCCGCAAAAATAATATTACAACAAATTACATTTACATCAAATGAATTAAATAATAACCCATCACATAACCCCGCCTATACATCACAATAGTCCAACACAGTTCATATCCACAAACAGTAAAAACCATTACAGAAATGTGCAACCCCCTGCCAACCGACATACTAGCAGTTAGGGGAGGTTTACGAACACATTATACAAACACAGATATAATCCAACAAGCAAATACCGTATAATTTCGATCTATTAAACACATTTAATTTTGCTCCAATACTTCTCTGTAAATATGAAACCTGAGCAAAAATTAAAAAATTCCAGAAAATACCAAATATCATACAGAACCCACAAAGGAAAATTGGGATGATGAATCGGCAACTCGGCGGCGGAATCGCGGCGGATCGGTGGGATCCGTCGTGGTTCCGCGGCGATTTAGCCGATTCATGAGCCCAGTTTTCTTGGGTGTTCTAATACTATCATTTAGGGCTTTCTGAAGGTCCCTGAAAAATTTTTGGACCTCATTTAAAAATCGACAGAAACTCATGATATCGGGGTTTTCCGGTTTGTTTTTTCCGTTCGAAATTCATACAATTTTGCAAGTGAGTTATTTATTGTTTAGCGAGGCTCTGATACCACTATAAGTCGATGTACAACACCCCATGACTTGCGGGGAGGCAGAAATATGAAAAACGGTCTTGTTCTTTGCTTAAACATCGACTAACCGCATGAATCGAAGCTAAACGATAACTAACATCAAACATAGAAGTTAACAACTACTATGTAAAGGGATTATACCTAAAGAACCGTGTCCTTCGTCTTTACGAACTCCACCTCCTTCTCGGCCTTCTCCAAGTAGTAGACGATCCACCACGAGAGCTATACTCCAAGCTTTGCCTCTAAACTTGAGGCAACTAGGTTTCTTTAAGTGCTAATCAAAGTACCTAGATGATATAGAGTGAGGGTTATGGATTAAGTAGTCTAACTAATCCTTGTACTCAACACATGAGAGTGGAGGATTAGGGTTTGAAGAGAGGAAGCTTGAGGAGAGAGAAGGTGAGAAGAATAATGAAATGAGAAAATGAGTTATCATAATATATATCAAGCATTATTGTTTTTAAAGAAAAGAAAAGAAAATGATTTACAACCATTCTTGATAAATATCTTATGGTGATTCATCTCCATGAGTCATTAAGCAATTATGACATGGATGAATCATCCATATGACTCACTAATCTCATTCAATGTATATGCCACCTAAACCTCCTTAGTCACCATCTTCTAGAAGCTTCTCGCGCAATTACGAGAACGCCCCTCCTATCCGTGAAAACACGGAAAAACTTTAGACTGTATAAATCCAATAACCGGGTACTAGTAACTGGCTTAAACCAAAGCCGACTAGTAAAAACTGTCCGGATGTCGTACGTGCGTAAACACATGTATGCGTCCGAACCCTTGTCGTAAAACCATACGACCTCTATATCGTTTCGCCTGGAGTAAGGAAACTCTCTGTGTGGGACTCTAAAGACTCGACTACTACGCTGGCAGTGGGTTTAACCACAGACCAAAAGCGGCACTAGCTGTACGTAACGGTCTCCAGGTAGATGTCTATAAGAAGGCCGATGAGGAAACCCATCCGAACTCCTACTGAGTCTGATGTGACAATCTCCATATAGTCCGGTCCGTTCGTCTAAGACTATCGCATATCGGGCCTTGGGGGGCGGCAAGCGTCAGTCCCCTAATAGCGGTATAAGTCGTGTCGGAGCGAAGCCCATTACACCCTGAGAAACTACTGGAACCTACCAGCAAATCTCGCTTGCCCTGGCCAGGGACTTTGCGTAATGGCTCTCTGACACAGCGCGATATCAACCCCCAATACCGGGAGAGACGAATCCTGTCTAACCGCCACTGCCTCCAAGTGCTCGGGACTGCACCTAACTGCTACCAGTTTGCACGACTCCTTTGAGCCCTGGTAGGGTAGCAATCTAAGAACAGTGGGACACACTCGAGGCGAAATGGCAGTGTCAAGTCTGCGGACAATGCTGTACTCATGTCACCTGGGAACTGTTCACTGACGACTGGTATAAAACCAACCAACAGTTCCCTGTGAGTCCTGTCCGGTGTACCCGTAACCTAACGAGCACCTGCATACTATCTCCAGTACGACGTACTGACGGCTGTGGGACAGACCATCGCCCCAACTGGGATGAGAAGCGTACACACTAGTCTACTCCGGAGTATCGATGCCCTGTCTCGATAATCCAATGACTAAGGACCTGAATAAGGATGTGCTTGTAGACTACCCAGCCCCCACCAGTGTGACTGCCATCACAACGCTGGTAGTCAAGCAAGATCCTAAGAGCTCTATCAATACGTATACTCACATATTAAGATAGAAAAACCAAGTAGCATACTACCATGTTTAGCAAGACTGTTATATACATGTGAATATCCCAAGCTTCCATTAAGTAATATACAAACTAGTATGATACAATAATGGCCCCTAGGGCATATACACTAACATAGACCGCTCCTAGACTTCCAGAAGACAAATCGCAGGATAAATTCTCTACTGCCTCTTTATCCCTCCTGTGGCCAGGTAAGTGCCAGGTAAGTGGGAGGTTCTCCACTACATAAGTAGTGGGCCTAATTAAGTAACCACTTGCCTTAGACACACTTGCCTTAGACACCGCAAAAGAAACGCGGATAAGCAATAGATTACACACGACCTCCTTCTTTCCTAAGTGAGCGCGACAGTCCTTAGAGTCTTGTCTAGATATTTTTTAGTTAATGAGGGTGATGCGGATGCAAGTTTGTGATTTTTGGGGCTTAGGACGTGTAATGAAATCCCGACCTAATCTGAATTTTGGTCATGCCCCTTAATTTCCTTGTTAAAAATGCAAACAACCAAGATCAAACACGCAACAATTTTTCTTTTTGCGGCGCTGCGAATTTTTGCAAAGAAACCTGCAGAAATTTGTTAATGGAGCAGAAGAGGGAAGAGATAAGAAAGACAAAAGTATACCTGAGAATTTCCGTGCACTGAAACCCTAAGTCGGCCGCGGAACCGCCGCGAGATGCCTCTTAATGCCGCGGATGCGCGGTCGTCTAGTGAGATCCCTGCACAAAAATTGGTACAAAAGCTCCTGTTCACTCACTGAGCTCCCTGAGATGCTCTGAAAATTTTTTCTCTCGCTCCACAGATTCCAGATCTCCTTGCAACAAATCATAACAAATCGTTAAGTGCTTGTTATGAATTTTGATCTAAAAACTGATGGAATAATAAATTTTCCAACTCAAATACAAAAACGAACAAATTAGCACACTATCCCCGGCAACGGCGCCATTTGATTGATCGTTTTCATTGTGATGAAATGTAAAGTGTTCACAATCAAAAATATTTGTGCCGCAATCAATTAACGGTGTCGGTGTAGCGCGTTAATGAATACGGATCGTCCACAGGGAAAGTGTGATTCGTTCGTAGTTGTTTTAATTGCGTTGGAATTTAAAATATGAAAGAAAATGCAAGAAGGTTGATTCAAGATTTGTATGATTTGATTTTAAGAAACATCAAGAAAATAGAGATCTAGAATCAAGAATCAAGAATTGTCCCAATCACTTTGATTTATCAAGATTTGAAGAAAGGCTTGTCGGAATCAATTGAATCTATTGTGATGATTGATGCGTATAATTACAAATTCTTATCTATTGAAGATTTGATGCTAGATCGATGTCAATCAGCGAGATTTAGGGATCTATTGAAGAAACCAGGGTTTCTTCATCCTCATCCCTTGTCCTTTCATTCATTAGCATTCAAATTCTAGCCTCTAGGAAATTCAATCATCGATTGTTGATCTCTAATTTAGAGCGAAAATATTCAAGAAAGCATCACGCTCAAAACTAGATCATCTTTGATTCAATTACCTAGGGTTTACAAAACTCATAAGGCTTAAGAATCGTTCAAGAATTCATCAACATCATTCTATCAATTCTTTCGATTCCGATGCAAACGGAGTTTTATTCACGCATCATTATAAAGAAATCAAGAATGAAAAATATCATAATGCGAGAATGAATAGAAAGCAAGATTAAAGATCGTCACCTTTTATTAATCGATGTTTCGTTACAATACACTCAAGAACTACAAGAATTGAGGAGGAACAAAAATCATCGAATCTAGCTTCGCATCGTCTTCATGAGTCGCGGATCGTCTTGGATCTTTTGCTCGGATGAAGATCGGCATCGCTTCAAAAGGATCGTGGATGCTTGCTCAATTTGGAACTCAATGAATCTTGATTAGGCTTTTTGAAATGGATTTGGGGCTAGGGTTTTGAAATGCAAGTTGTGTCACTCAACTTGTGGAAATTTGGCTCAATGTTCAACCCTAATTAAATGAACAACCTCAATAACCGAGATCTAGATCTCATTTTATAACCACCTCATTTGAATCCTCCCTCCAAAGCTAGGTTGTTAGGGAGAGTCTTCTAGAAGAAGTTTGTTGGAGGGAATATTCTAGAATAAGGTATATTCTAGGATAAGCTTGTTAGGCCGAGCCTTCTGGAAAAAGCCACGTGATATTTTGGAGTCTTCTAGAAGCTGAGGCCGTTACGATGAAGCACATGGGAGAATTTGGCTTGCAGATGTGTCAAGAGAGCCGCAGATCCGCGGCGGATAGGCCAACATTGCCGCGGATCCGCGGCCATGTAGTGGAGTTGGTGCTTCTTTTCTTTGGGTTGTTATGTGTTGGCTCTTTTGGGCTTTACTGTATGTCAGGAATCTCATTGTGCTTACTTGTTTACTACCAGATCACAAGTCTTGGACTTGGTGTATTTTTATGAGCACTTTAGCAATTCCGTCTCTTTTAGCTGGAGAATTTCCTGCACATGATCTCGAGACAAGGATTGATATATACAGATCAATGCAATTAGTAATAAACACGTAATTTCCCTTTAGAATGTTGATTATAACTATAACACAGGTAATTTGGTATTTTCCAGATGAAATCGTAATCTGTATTATAATTACAATAAACACCTATATATGAATGATAAGAGTAAGGAAATTAGCGTATTGAGAATGCACTATTTTCGACTGATCAGGGATCTTAAAAGCTCACAAGTTTGTGTTCAAGCTTCATGATTCACATTTTATTTGAGTGTTGAAGCTTGAACAACGGCAGTTGAGGAAGAAGATGAAGCTAGAGAGCAACCATGGGAGCAACTCAAGAAAAAAGGCTAAGTGTTGATAATGAGACCAGAATGAATGGAAACTCTTGACCCCCACTCATTCAAGCATGGAATTTTGCAATATAAAATTTCAACTATGCATGAATAGTGAGTCAAGATGAATAAACTGTAAGTCTACGGTAGCGCCCCGGCCGTCAATCCGAGGCCAAATGCGGAACAAAAACATTTTACTAAACCGTTTCTATCATAGTCTTTCACCCGGATCGAACCATTAACACTAAACTAGCAACAACTAAAAGGATAGAAAGGATATACCGATCGATCCGTGTCCTTCGGTCTTTAGCCACCATCCCTAGCTTCTCGCGGCATCTCCGATCTCCGGTCTCCTCGTCGGAAGGGCACCACATCTAGAAGACTTTTTACGGGCTCTCGCTTCAAACCGAAGCAACTCGGACATGAAGATTGCTTGCCGACATGTCCAAGGTGATGTAGAGAATGTGTGATAACTTTGTCTCAAGCATCCATTGATTCTCAAAACATGAGAGTGTATGGATGGAGGTTGAAGATGATGCCATGGTGGAAGTAGTGAGCTAGAGGAAGAAGAAGAAGAAGAGGCTTTTTCTTTTCTATTGTGTTGGAATGAATTGTGAGAGCCATAGAATAATCTCAAGAGTTAACCTAACGGTTAGTGGCTGTCTACTCTCTCTCCACCTCTCATTTCAACACAATAAACAATCACTAATGTGACATTTGCACAAGAAATAAAACCATGAGTCACCATGAAGCGCATGTCTAATTTAATGCACAAAATCATCACTCCCACTCACAATTTCCACCATCTAAACACTAACACAAATGTTTAGTCCAACAAAAAGATATGGCAACTGTTAGTGTATATGCCCTAGAGGCCATTACTGTATCATACTAGTATGTATATTACTTGATAGAAGCTTGGGATATTCACAGTTGTACTAACAATCTTGCTCAATATAGTAGTATGCTACTTGGTTTGTCTCTGCTTTAATGTGTACATGTGTGTTTACTTATTATATCACCTATACGCATTAGTAGAGCCCTTAGGATCTTTGCTTGATTACCGGCGTTGTGATGGCGATCACACTCGTGGGGGCTGGGTAATCTACAAGCACATCCTTATACACGTCCCTAGTCGTGGGAGTATCGAGATAGGGCATCGATACTCCGAAGTAGACTAGCGTATGCGCTTCTCATCCCAGCATGGGAGACGGTCTGTCCCACAGCCATCAGTACGTCGTGCTTGAGATAGTATACGGGTGCTCGTTAGGTTACGAGTACACTGGACAGGACTCGTCGGGAACTGATGGTTGGTATTATACCTATCGTCAGTTATCAGTTCCCAGGTGACGTGAGTACAGCTTAGTCCACTGACTTGACACTGTCACTTCGCCTCGAGTGTGTTCCTACTGTTCTTTGATGACTACCCTACCACGGCTCTACTGAGTCGTGCAAACAGGTAATAGTTGGGTGCAGTCCCGAAGCACTTGAAGGCAGTGACGGTTAGACAGGATTCGTCTCTCCCGGTATTGGTGGTTGACATCGCGCTGTGTCTAGGAGAGCCATTACACGAGTAGTCCCTGGCCAGGGCAAGCGAGATATTCTGGTAGGTTTCCAGTGTTATCTCAGGGTGTATTGGGCTTCACTCCGACATAACTTGTACGGCTATTAGGGGACTGACGTTTACCGCCCCCTAGGCCCGCCATACGATGTATCAGACGAACAGACCGGACTATACGGAGATTGTCACATACAGACTCAGTAGGAGTTCAGATGGGTTCACCTCATCAGTCTTCTTATCGGCATCTACCTGGGGACCGTTACGTACAGCTAGTGCCGCTTGCGGTCTGTGGTTAACCCCACTGCCAGCGTAGTGTCGAGTCTTTAGAGTCCCACACGGAGGGTTACTCGCCTTTGGGCAAAACTGAGTAGAGGTCGCATGGTTTTGCGACAGGGTTCGTTCACATCCGCGCACTTGTGCAAGTTTGGTGTCCGGACAGTTATAACTAGCGGGCTCTGGTTTGAGCCAGATCCTAGTATATGCTTTGGGGTTAGTTTTATCTCATTGTATTCATGTTTCTCGGAACATGAATGCGGGTGTGTATGCACAGTTGATTGAGGCGGAGGAAGAGTTTGTTCATTAGGGTTTTGGAACGGGTGTGTATGCACAGTTGACAGTCGTCTTTTTCCAAACCCTAATGATCTTCTGATTTATCAATTAATAATATTAATTAAATGAAATTGTGTCATGGTTGGGTTTGTTGACTTGTTTACCATGGTTGACTAGTTGACTAGGTTTGAAACATTGACCATCATCATTACCCTTTTTAGATGCTCTTTGATCTTTGCAAAATTCATTTATTGTGATATGATAATGGTCTCTTCAATCCATCCATCACCTTTTTCTTTTTGAATTAATATTATTATTAGAAAATCACATATATGTTATGGTTGTAAAAATACCATCTCATTCTATCATTTGGTTTCTCTCTCTTCACTTCATCTTCTTCCTCCTCTAGTTCAAGGAGAGCAAATCTCATGTGTTGAGAATCATCTCCTTGAAGACAAAACACCCTAAAGCACACTCTGCTCACTCTAAGGTAGAAGGTCTAGCAAGCCGGATACCTTAGTTTTCTCAAGATCGAGAAAGGAGCCCAAGGATGAAGCCCTCAGGTGGATCTATCTTCGACAAAGAGGAGACGAAGAGGGGAAGCCATTCAAACTACTACAAAGAGCAAGCAAGAAGAAGAACAACAAGAAGAGAAGGAGTTCAAGTTGAGGTATAACCCCTAACCGAGTAGATGTATCTCTAGTTAGGTTGCTAGTGCATCGTTTAGCAAAGTTCCGTCTTTTACAGTCCATGTTACCAAGTCCAGAAAAAATTTTGTTTTACCGTTTCCGCAACCCCGAAAGTACCGGGAGAGGTAACGTGGACCTAACAGTAGTATCAGAGCCTAACTAAACATAAACTAGCTAGGTAGTGAAGTGTATCGAAGTTCGAAACGGAAAAATCGAAAAACCGAGTTTCGAAAACCCTTAGTTTCTGTTAAAAATTTTTCTGGTCAAAACAAAATTTGTCATACTCCAAAAATCATCTCAGGGTTTTTAGAAGAAAGTCACCAAAAACGAGCCAGCAACTCGACCAAAAAGCCACGGTTCCGCGGCAATAGCAAGCTATTGCCGCGGAACCGCGGCCATCTTGGTGAGTCACTGGGTCGATTTTGGTGCAGTGTATTTCTGACTTGGTTTTTGGATTTTTAAGATGGTTTATATATGCCCAGATTTTCCAGAATAGAAATTTATTTTTGAGGGCCTATAAATCCGTATTTTTCCGAACTTCAATACACTTTGACTATAAAGGTTATATCTGTGATGTTCATATGTATTGAACGTCGGCTAATCACTATATGTCGATTAGTCGGGGTTATACATATCTGTGATCGGTGATTGGTGCTGATGGTTTGTGTATATGAACTCGTTGGATTGTCGCGGATGAATAGCCAGGGTGGATGTGAAATGAGAGTTTCTTTTTCTTTCATTCATGTAATAAATTTGTAAATTGATGTAATATTATTTGTATGGCCGCACAACCGGGTCGGGGTTGTAGCCGTCATTGTATAATTCTTTTTACTGTTTTTGCTCCTAGGTTAGACCCATGGAGGGGGTGCACAAACTACCGGGTATCTCGAAGTGCCGAGTGGCCTACTCACGGCGTTGAGGGAGGTTGCTTCGCTTCGGGTACTTGGCGGGTAGTTTGCCGCATCCGTAGGGGTCTTGGGTGGGGTATTGGCTATTCATCGCGACCGTGTAATCCGCTTTTCGTTGCAGGCTTGAACGAATCGCGGGTTCCTAGTATATCCAAAGTGTTCATCTGTGATCTGGATTGGCTATCATTGCAGTATATCTATATATAATAACTATTTAGGCGTTGCTTATGTTTTACAGCCGTGCTAGCCCAGCCCCCGCTCTGTCGTTAGTTAAGTAACCTAACGGGTGATGACGGGGCCCAGTGGCGAATGCGAATGGCATAAGCGTACGTCATATTTTGGTTGTTTTCAGCAATGGTAGGTTTTAAATGATGGGACGCATTAAAAGAACTAATGCAAGAAAATAAACCTAAAAGACGTTGTTGGAACAATTTTTCAAAAAGCTGTTATTGCAAGGACGTTCAATTTTTGTTTTGCATCGAGGTATTCGGTTATGAATGCCCAGCACCTCAGTCGACGAGGCAAGGGCCGAGATCCCTTCATCGGGAGTGACCCCTTGGACAAAAGTTTGCGTCAGGGTAATAACTTCACTATAGTCGATTATTCTTGCTTTGCATCGAGGTATTCAGTTTGGAATATCCTGCACCTCATTCGACGAGGAAAGAGCCGAGATCCCTTCACAGGGAGTGACCTCTTTAGCAAAAGTTTTCGCCACTATATTTTCAAAAAGATTACCAGGTTCCTTCAACGATATCAAGTTCAATACGTTAACGGGTTTTTCGCCAAAAACCCAGCCGTAGCCCTCCGTCATTTCTTACATGTAACACTTAGTATTCGTGCTGCGTTTGTTGACTCCGTCAAGACGTAGTGTACGGTAGCTAAGTGCTGCTTGTTTGTATCGGTATATGGGATTGATTAGGACAGTCGTATAACCTTGTTGACTCTGTCAAGGGTTATGCGGGTGGGTTTAATGCAATCCAGATAATGACAGGTTGAACTTTACTAGGACTCTTTGATTTGTTGACTCCGTCAAGATCACTTGGGTCCTAGGGGCAAAAACCACATCGGGAGTTTCAAAAGTACTGAAACTTGCAGATTTAGCATACCTTCTGGAGTGTGGTGACTAAAGTGGATTCCATCTAGGTCATCACACCGTGATAGTTGGATCCCGATCCCGCTGCTGAGTTGGATTACTCTCGGGAGATTATTTCACTTAACAATCAATGCTATAAACCTAGTAGGTGTCTAGAAAGGTGTTAGCGGGGTTACGCCCCCAGGGAAAAGAGGTTCTTAAATTAAGGAACTTCGCAAAAGCTTTGGAAAACCTCCCTCGAAGTACGGACACTAGCCTGGCTGAAAGGTTAAGCAAGTATTGTGACGTGAATTAAATCCTGACTAGTTCTTCTTTTAAAAAGGTTTTAAGAAGAATTTGAGGAAACAGTGGGAGACATCCTGGTTAGATAAACTAATAAACCAATCTAATCTTGCAAGAGCATACGCTGAGTGTTTCTTTTCTCTCTCTCCAGGCAGCAACCTTTTCACGCCCTAATCAAGATAATAAAATGTATCGCTTGACCGATCCGAATTCTTATTCGGGGCTGGGGAACGTTGGTTCAGCTCTAACTTGTGACAACAGTCTTGAGTATGAGAATGGGAAAGGGGATTGTATGGATTTCCAGGATACCCAGTTGAAGAAGAAGCATGGTTTTGCATCTACTTCAGGTGTTTTTGTAATTGTGAACTGTTTTACGGTCAGTCCTACCTCCTGGGTACTTGATACCGGATCAGGATCTCATATCTGTAATTTATTGCAGGGGCTGAGAAAAAGTAGGAAAGTTGCACCGGGTGATATGTCGCTCAGAGTAGCGAACGGAGCACAAGTTAATGCGGCAGCCGTCGGTGAATATCACCTAGTATTGCCGAATGGCAAGACTATGATTTTGAACGATTGCTACTATGTACCCTCCATGGTTTGCAACATCATATCAGTTTCTTTACTCGATAAAGATGGATATAACTTTGTTCTTGACAAGAATATCATGAACATTTACCTTCATAAGGTACTGGTTGCAGAGGGTCCACTGTGTAATGGTATCTACATTCTAAATCAGAATACAGTTCTCAATATACAAAACACACGCAAGAGGAAGAATTCAGATACGAATGAATCCTACTTGTGGCATTGTAGACTTGGTCATATCGGAGAGAAAAGACTGAGTAAGTTGCATAAAGATGGACTCTTGAATGCGTTCGAGTTTTCATCTTATGAAACTTGTCAGTCCTGTCTCAAAGGGAAGATGACCAAATCTCCGTTCACCGGATATGGAGAAAGAGCAGCAGAGCTCTTGGGACTCATACACAGTGATGTATGTGGTCCGATGTCTACACATGCAAGGGGTGGGTTCTCCTACTTCATCACATTCACTGACGATCTCTCTAGGTTCGGATATGTATATCTGATGAAACACAAATCTGAAGCTTTTGAGAAATTCAAGAAATTCAGAAAGGAAGTAGAGAACCAGATTGGCAAAAGTATCAAGATCCTCCGGTCTGATAGAGGAGGGGAGTACTTAAGCACGGAATTCCTAGATTACTTAAAAGAGAATGGTATTCTCTCTCAGCTTCCTCCTCCTTATACACCACAGCACAACGGTGTTTCGGAGCGGAGGAATCGTACCCTATTGGATATGGTTCGCTCCATGATGAGTAGTGCTGAGTTGCCTCTTTCATTTTGGGGACATGCGCTTCAGACAGCGGCATACCTATTGAATTATGTTCCATCCAAATCAGTGCCTAAGACTCCATATGAAATATGGAGTGGATGAAATCCGTATCTTAAGCGATTTAAGATATGGGGTTGTCCGGCCTATGTGAAAACACAGAAACCGAACAAGCTAGAGGCACGGTCAGTTCTGTGTAAATTTGTGGGATATCCTAAAGACTCGCTAGGATATCTGTTCTACCACACTGATGAACAGAAGGTGTTTGTATCTCGCCGCGCTACCTTTTTAGAAAGGGAGTTTCTTGCAAAAGAAACTAGTGGGAGTTCGGTAGAACTGGAAGAAATTCAGCAACCACAAAATGTAACTGAAAATTTGGAGGAACCGCTAGATTCAATAACCCCAAACGAACCTCAGCCACTCCGCAGATCTGGTAGGATTTCTCATCCGCCCGAGAGTTACTACAGTTTTCTCATTGACGGGGATCTAGAGGATTGCATCTTGGAAGAAGATGACCCTACCAGTTTCAGGCAGGCCATTATCAGTAGGGACTCTGATAAGTGGCAGGAAGCAATGCAATCCGAAATGGAGTCCATGTACGCCAATAAAGTGTGGACCTTAGATATTGCTCCACCTGGGGTAAAACCCGTTGGATGCAAATGGATCTACAAAAGGAAACTTGGTGTAGATGGGCAGGTGGAAACCTATAAAGCTAGACTCGTTGCAAAAGGTTTTCGTCAAAGACCTGGTTTGGACTATGACGAAACTTTTTCTCCGGTGGCTATGCTCAAATCCATTCGGATCCTACTTGCCATTGCTGCCTTCCATGACTATGAAATCTGGCAGATGGATGTAAAAACGGCTTTCCTAAACGGTTGTTTGGAAGAGTGCGTTTATATGGATCAACCAGAAGGTTTCATAGACAGTGGGAGCAGCGGGAAGGTGTGCAAGTTGCTTAAATCCATTTATGGATTAAAGCAGGCATCGCGGAGCTGGAACATCTGTTTTGATGAGGCAATCAAGGAATTTGATTTCATCAAGAACGACGATGAACCTTGTGTCTATAAGAAGATTGTAGGACGAACTGTCGTATTCCTAGTCTTGTACGTGGACGACATTCTTTTGATAGGAAATGACATTCCTATGCTACAATCGGTCAAGCTATTTTTGTCACAACGGTTCTCCATGAAGGACCTGGGTGATGCCTCGTACATTCTGGGGATCAAGATCTATAGAGATAGATCCAAGAGACTATTGGGACTTTCGCAGTCCAGGTACATAGAGACCGTACTAAAGAGATTTAGTATGGAGGATTCCAAGCGCGGTACCCGCATTGCACGGAATTACCCTCTCCAAGAAGATGTCTCCTAAGACTGACGAGGAGAGGGTTCGCATGAGCACTATACCCTACGCTTCGGCGGTAGGATCTATAATGTATGCGATGCTATGTACAAGACCAGATGTAGCATACACGCTGAGCACGGTAAGCCGGTATCAGTCAGACCCAGGGGAGGACCACTGGACAGCAGTGAAGAACATTCTCAAGTACCTGAGAAGGACTAAAGAGATGTTCCTGGTTTACGGTAATGGAGACCTCAGGGTCGAGTCTTTTACTGATTCAAGCTTCCAGAGTGACAAAGATGACAGCAAGTCTGTCTCGGGTTTTGTGTTTACCCTCAACGGAGGGGCGGTATGTTGGAGGAGTTCCAAACAGGATACCGTCGCAGACTCGACGATGGAGGCTGAATACATTGCTGCAAGCGATGCCGCAAAAGAGGCGGTCTGGATAAAGAAGTTCATTAGTGAATTTCAGGTGGTTCCGTCTATTGTTGACCCAATACCTTTGTATTGCGATAACAATGGGGCTATAGCTTTAGCGAAGGAACCAAGGTCCCATCAGAAATCCAGGCACATCTTAAGGCGGTATCACCTGATCAGGGAGATCATTGATCGCCAGGAGATCGAGGTGCGGAGAGTGGACACAAAGAACAACACAGCGGACCCATTCACGAAGGCCTTACCCCAGACTCAGTTCGAGCGTCTGATCGAGATGATAGGTCTTCGATACGCCAGTACATGGCCTTAGTGCAAGTGTGAGATTGTTAGTGTATATGCCCTAGAGGCCATTACTGTATCGTACTAGTATGTATATTACTTGATGGAAGCTTGGGATATTCACAGTTGTACTAACAATCTTGCTCAATATAGTAGTATGCTACTTGGTTTGTCTCTGCTTTAATGTGTACATGTGTGTTTACTTATTATATCACCTATACGCATTAGTAGAGCCCTTAGGATCTTTGCTTGATTATCGGCGTTGTGATGGCGATCACACTCGTGGGGGCTGGGTAATCTACAAGCACATCCTTATACACGTCCCTAGTCGTGGGAGTATCGAGATAGGGCATCGATACTCCAGAGTAGACTAGCGTATGCGCTTCTCATCCCAGCATGGGAGACGGTCTGTCCCACAGCCGTCAGTACGTCGTGCTTGAGATAGTATACGGGTGCTCGTTAGGTTACGAGTACACTGGACAGGACTCGTCGGGAACTGATGGTTGGTATTATACCTATTGTCAGTTATCAGTTCCCAGGTGACGTGAGTACAGCTTAGTCCGCTGACTTGACACTGTCACTTCGCCTCGAGTGTGTTCCCACTGTTCTTTGATGACTACCCTACCACGGCTCTACTGAGTCGTGCAAACAGGTAGTAGTTGGGTGCAGTCCCGAAGCACTTGGAGGCAGTGACGGTTAGACAGGATTCGTCTCTCCCGGTATTGGGGGTTGACATCGCGCTGTGTCTAGGAGAGCCATTACACGAGTAGTCCCTGGCCAGGGCAAGCGAGATATACTGGTAGGTTTCCAGTGTTATCTCAGGGTGTATTGGGCTTCACTCCGACACGACTTGTACCGCTATTAGGGGACTGACGTTTACCGCCCCCTAGGCCCGCCATGCGATGTATCAGGCGAACAGACCGGACTGTACGGAGATTGTCACATACAGACTCAGTAGGAGTTCGGATGGGTTCACCTCATCAGTCTTCTTATCGGCATCTACCTGGGGACCGTTACATACAGCTAGTGCCGCTTGCGGTCTGTGGTTAACCGCACTGCCAGCGTAGTGTCGAGTCTTTAGAGTCCCACACGGAGGGTTACTCGCCTTTGGGCAAAACTGAGTAGAGGTCGCATGGTTTTGCGACAGGGTTCATTCACATCCGCGCACTTGTGCACGTTTGGTGTCCGGACAGTTATTACTAGCGGGATCTGGTTTGAGCCGGATCCTAGTATATGCTTTAGGGTTAGTTTTATCTCATTGTGTTCATGTTTCTCTGAACATGAATGCGGGTGTGTATGCACAGTTGATTGAGGCGGAGGAAGAGTTTGTTCATTAGGGTTTTGGAACGGGTGTGTATGCACAGTTGACAGTCGTCTTTTTCCAAACCCTAATGATCTTGTGATTTATCAATTAATAATATTAATTAAATGAAATTGTGTCATGGTTGGGTTTGTTGACTTGTTGACCATGGTTGACTAGTTAACTAGGTTTGAAACATTGACCATCATCATTACCCTTTTTAGATGCTCTTTCATCTTTGCAAAATTCATTTATTGTGATATGATAATGGTCTCTTCAATCCATCCATCACCTTTTTCTTTTTGAATTAATATTATTATTAGAAAATCACATATATGTTATGGTTGTAAAAATACCATCTCATTCTATCATTTGGTTTCTCTCTCTTCACTTCATCTTCTTCCTCCTCTAGTTCAAGGAGAGCAAATCTCATGTGTTGAGAATCATCTCCTTGAAGACAAAACACCCCAAAGCACACTCTACTCACTCTAAGGTAGAAGGTCTAGCAAGCCGGATACCTTAGTTTTCTCAAGATCGAGAAAGGAGCCCAAGGATGAAGCCCTCAGGTGGATCTATCTTCGACAAAGAGGAGACGAAGAGGGGAAGCCATTCAAACTACTACAAAGAGCAAGAAAGAAGAAGAAAAACAAGAAGAGAAGGAGTTCAAGTTGAGGTATAACCCCTAACCGAGTAGATGTATCTCTAGGTAGGTTTCTAGTGTATCGTTTAGCAAAGATCCGGCTTTTACGGTCCATGTTACCAAGTCCAGAAAATTTTTTGTTTTACCGTTTCCGCAATCCCGAAAGTACCGGGAGAGGTAACGTGGGCCTAACAGCAACATCTAAAGTAAACTCGTGATGGATCATAAGGATACCCCTCACCTGTATATAGATACCTGCATCCGCATTCCGATTGAATGCAAATGCGATAAGACTAAAGTAATCCAACAAATCTAATACTTGGATCCGGCTTAAACCAAACACCACTAGTATGATCTGTCCGATCATGATCTGTGAACAAGTGCACGTATATGATCGAACCCTGACATAATATCATACGGCCTCTACAACGTTTCGCCCGAACATGGGAAACTTTCTGTGGGGGACTCTAAAGACTCGTCAATATGCTGGCAATGGGTTTAACCACAAGCACGTCAGTGGTACTAGCTGTACATAACGGCTACCCGTGTATTGACCAAAAGGGAGGCTGATGAGCGAACTCATCCTGAAACCCTACTGAGCCTATCTATGACAATATCCGTACAGTCCGGTCCGTTCGTCTATGAGTATCGTATATCGGGCCTACGAGGCTGGTAAATGTCAGACCCCCAAAAGGGGTATAAGTCATGTCGTAGTTTATTCAAGAACACCCTGAGATATTACTGGAATACCTACCAGTAAATCTCACTTGCCTTGGCGAAGGACATTGTGTAATGTCTCTCCAGACACAGCGCAATCTCACCCCCAATACCGAGAGAGACGAATCCCCTGCCGATCCGCTCACTGCCTCCATGAGGCTCGGGACTGTACCCAACTAAAACCTGTTTGCACGACTCCTTCGAGCCGTGGTAAGGTAGTAATCAATGCACAGTGGGAACTCACACGAGATGAATGATGATCTCAGGTCGATAGAATAACCTGTACACTTGTCACCAGGGAACTGCTATCTGACTATAGGTATAACACCAACTAGCCTGGTCCCGGCGAGTCCGTCCGGTGTACTCATAACCCAATGAGCACTTGCATACGTCTTAAGTGAACCAACTAACACCAATGGCTTGTGAGACCAGCCACCGCCCCTTGTCGGCGTCTCGATCCATATACACTAGTCTACTCTGGATTATTGATGCCCTGTCTCGAAACTCCATCGACTAGGGACCTTTTAAGGATGCGCTTATAGACCCAAGCTCCCACGTATATGATCGCCATCATACTAATGGCAGTCAAGCAAGAATCCTATGGGCTCTATCAACGTGTAATAGTGACCTGTAATGTCACCTAAAGCATGTAAACGATGATAAAGACAAACCAGATAGCATACTATCATCTCGAGTAAGACTGTCCTACGGGTATAGGTCCTCCCTCAATCATTGCAATCAGGTGGATGTGATCAAATAATTGACTATGAGGGCACTATATCCAACAATATCCCATTTGCACTTAATTCTAATTATTGTGATGTCGCATACTCACAGCCCGTGTGATACCGAACACCCAACTCCTCTACTGATCAGTTTCACAAAGCTCGTTTGTAAAACTATTGCGTTCGAGAAATAGCCTCAGTGAGTGGATCACCCTAATATTCTTTCTATGTCTCTCTTTATCTAAAGTTCACGGAGAAAGCCATCTCCCGAAATGAGCAATACCTGTCTTAGAATATGTCTGGATATCTGATAGGACCTAGTTCTCAAGTGAACTCCAATTCCAGCAAACATCTTAGACTGTATCGTCAACTCAACTTAATCAGTATCATGCGTCATGCCTCCCTCAGTATCTGCTTGGACCACCTGTCCAAACTGTTGTCCCTCGTCAGAGGGAAAACTATAACTCTGACAGTCACTCTGTCATCCAGGTCACCTTGGAAGCCTGGAATGATAACCATCTCCCGAAGGAGGCTGCTGTTATCATATCCCTAGAATATCCACTTATGTTCTAAAACTGCTTTCGAACGTTCCTCCAGGATTGGATTAATATCAACTTATTGCAACTAGTGCAAAAACAAAATCTGGTGTGGTACTTGACATCTCATGATTGACCCAATTGCCTAAGCGAGTGATATGTCAATCATGCACATCCCTATCCCTTTTAGTCTATAAGACACCTTTAGAGAGGGTGACTCCATCACCTGCAGGTACTCTACCGTGCCAGGAGTCGTCCATTCTAAAGCACCTTTAGAATACTGTCTAAGTACCCAGATTGGGACATTTCCCAAATCTAGATCTAAAATATAGATCTAGTAACCAGAATGCCTGTTGTTATATCCATATCCTATGTGAAGAAACCACTGTGTGATAACCACAGTATAAACGATTGTTATATAAGAATTTCTCTTCCTACTATGTGTATGTCATCCAAATACCATGACATCATACCCTACTACCTTCTTAACAGATCCATCCCCTATTCTGATGAAGTCAAATCCTATGACTATCACATCAAAATTAGATGATCTATCCCCGCTATATCTGCTCTAGTCTATAAATAGACACAACAACCCTCTGGCAGAGTCATATACATGTGCACTTCTAAAGCTAGTTTAGAACGACGATATACTCATCCTCCTGCCAGGTCTCATAGTCTGGAACAGCAGTAATGGCAAGTCTGGGTAAGCAAGAACCTACCTGTCACCGTTATTGAGGATACTGGAGTACCTCTCGAGTAACTGAGGTTACACACCATATTTGCGTAGTGGCTAATGGAATGTCATACCTGATTGAATCTTTTGGTCCTATTAAATTTTCAGTAATCGTCTGTGGTTCTGGAACCGCTTCCAGTTCTACCATACTCCCACTACTATTTCCTGAAAAAGTCCATTTTACTAAAACTGTGGCGAGTGAAGAACAATATCACTATTGATCTTCCAGATGGTAGAAAGTTAACCCTCGTCATAACCCGGGTTAACCCACAAACAGCCATTACAGAAAGGTGCCTTGAGTTATCCAGAGTCTGGTTTTAAGCATAAGCCGGACAACTCCATATACCTTAACATCGTTAAGATATGATCCAGTCTATATACAATATAGAAATAGAGACACTGATTTAATTAGAACCAGATTCAAATCATGCAGCTATCTCCAGTGCATGTCAACTAAATGGAGAGAGGTCGATCAGCATTACTCAACTTAGGAGTGCATCCAATTATGAGTAACCATAAAGGGAAACAAGTTTCTCAAAACCATTACTATCTACTGAATACCTTATATAAGTATCTACATCTTCGATCACCTTGAAGAATCCTGATACTTGCAACACCTGGTTCTCTACTTTAATCTTGTACCTATAACTTCTCAAAAGTTAGACCTTGTATTTCTACGAAACACGTGTCTAAAACTTGAGAAGTCACAAGTAAACAGAATATAGTACGAGGTCCAACCCCTCTGTCCTAATGGACACTGGACAACATAAAATACTTTGTATAACTCCCCTGAGTCGAATAACTCAAATCCTGTGCGTCGTAGGTTGAAAACTGTACTTATGGTTAAGAAGAATTACACCGCTGTTGAATGCTCCTTACCTAACCATCAACTGATATAGGTAAATGTCATGGACATAATTTCAAAAAGTTATATCTCACATTATAAAATAATCATACAGATATATCAGTTTGAAATTGGTTCATAATAACGGATATTCAAAACCAAATATTTGTCGTCCGGCAAAAACCCAGGCGATTTCCTCAAATATCACCAATTACAACGAATTCCGATATAATGAGGATGATCACCTAATTCCCAATAACTTACTACCACTCATCATCTGTAAAACCATACAGATGTGAGAATCATACCTGGTAAATACATACCCTAGATTGAGGACCTAATTGGGAAACAGTTTTCCTTTAACAACATATAGTGAATCTGAAACATGAAAAATGTTTCGAAGGGGTATCCAGATATTCTTAGTAATGCCTCTTCCATTATCCAGATTCATGACTGTAACCTTATATTTCATTTCCATCTCTCCAAATCCCTTTATTTGTCTTTACTTATTACCATCTGTACACCCTTTTGCGCTAAATGGTTTTCTTCTTTCCCTACCGTTCGGCGCCAGCCTTTGGTTTGGAAGAAGACTATCCAATAAGCGTAACAGATGTACTGTCCTAATCCTAGGAGTACTCGTAATCTGAGAGAAGGTAAGGATAAAGGACAATCGAATAAATCTTATTCTCTTTCTCCTAAACCAGAATCCATCCCCGAACTGGAACAAGTTCCTTCGGGTTCATATATAACCATACGAAGGATTTATCCAATGGAATTGGATGTTCGTAGTGATACGGGGTGTTCTGGAGAAATACAAAGGTGAAATAGGAGTGGCGAGGAAATACTTGGTTTGGTCGTGAATGATAGCAGTCGCAATTTACTTTGCCCACTTTCTAATCCCTTTATTTGTCTTTACTTATTACCTTCTGTACACCACACTTAGGCTAATTGGTTTTCTTCATTCCCTACCTTTCGGCACCTGCCTATGGTTTGGAAGAAGACTATCCAATAAGCGCAATAGGTGTACCCTCTCCTAATCCTAGGAGCCCTCATAACCTGAGAGAAGGTAAAGGAAAAGACAACTGAATAGTCCTATTCAATCTCTCCAGAACCAGAATCCATCCTCGAATCTGGAACAAGTTCCTTCGAGTTCATATATAACAATACGATGGATTTATCCAATGGAAGTGGATGTTGGTAGTGATACGAGGTGTTCTGGAGAAATGCAAAGGGTAAAAGAATGAGTGGCAATGATGTATGCATCTCAGACAATCCAAAAGTCAATGTTTTAAGAAAGTTCGGTTAACTTGGTCACTGAGTTATAGTCTAGGGTCGGGTCATGATCGCTGCCAAAAAGTGAGATAAAAGAAACACTTTGCGTGCGCTCTAACCTAGATCAGAATGGTTAATCACTTTATCTAGTCAGGATGTCTCCCACTGTATCCTCAAATTCTCTTCCAAACCTGAAAGAAGAATTAGTCGGGATCACCCGAAGAGTAAACCAACTGATCAGTAGGAATCGGGATCCAACTATCAGCGCATGATAACGTGACGGAATCCACTCACGTTATCACACTCCAGAAGGTATGTGGATGCCTGGCAAGTTTCAGTTTATTTAGAAACTTCCGATGTGATTTTTACCCTATGGTCTTATGACCTTGACGAAGGCCACATATCATAAGTTACATGTCAAGTTCTACCCGTCATTATCCAGGTTAATTTGAACCCACCCGTACATACCCTTGACGAAGGCCAAAATAGTAGTACGATTGTCCCAAACCAATGCATCTATCTATGCAACAGAAAAGTAACAAATAGCTACCATACACTATGCCTTGACCAAGGCCAATATACATAGTCAAGAATACTAAGTGCTACCTTTCTGAAATGACGGAGGACTACGAATAGTTTTTAGCGAAAAACCTTTACGTAATGAACTTGATATCGTTGAAGGAACCGGATAGATTTTTACAAAAATATAGTGGCGAAAACCTTTGCTAAAGAGGTCACTCCCGGTGAAGGGATCTCGGCTTCCCATAGAATGAGGTGCAGGATATTCTAACTGAATACCATGATGCAAAGAAAAAAGTAATCTAGTATAGTGAAGTTATTACCATGACGCAAACTCCTGTCGAAGGGGTCACTCCCGGTGAAGAGATCTCGGCCCTTGCCTCGTCGAATGAGGTGCTGGATATTAATAACCGAATACCACTGTGAATAACAAAAGAAAACGTCCTTGTATTAACAGCTTTTTGAAAACTGTTCCAACAACATCCAATAGGTTTGTTTTTCTGGCATTGATCCAAATCAATGCAGTCCCATCAATTAATCACACCAGAAAAGAACGAAAATAAAATGTACGTATATACCATCCGCATTCGCCACTGGGTCCCGTCATCACCCGTTAGGTTACTTAACTAACGACAGAGCGGGGACTGGACTAGCACGGGTGTAAAACATATACAACATCTACTAGTGTATATATATATATATCAATATACCGTAATCGCTCCAGGCGTGATAAATGCAACATCACAGCAAAGTAATAAGCATCACAGAACAATACAGATAATCTGGGAGCTCCGGGTTTCATTGAGCCGCAACTGAAACCCGACGTTCCCCTGGTCGTGTGGATAGCATGTGCAATGAAAACCTAGACCCCTACGGGTGCGGCAAGTTACCCGCCAAAACCAGAAGCGAGGCAGCCCCCTTCAGCAAAGTGAATGGACCACCCAACACTTCACGGAATCCGGTAACTTGAGCACCCCTCCTTGGGTCAACCTATACCCCCTACGAGTGCGGTGAATAGCCCGCCAATTCTAGAGTGAAGCCTCCTCCGTCTCAAAGACATGAGATGTGGGCTCGTTGCCCTCTAGAATCCGGTTATCCGTGCACTCCACCGTGGGGTAATCCTAGTACATAAAAGAAAATACATGTACAACGGGTGAATCGACCTCAACCCGGTCGTGCCCCAAACAAATAATATACAATCAGGCAGTGACGGCACTCCTCGTGTAGACGCTCGCCCCACAATATCAAATGTACAAATAAAATTAAACTGTACTTACATTGCACCAAGCTATCCACCATGACAAATCCGCAACATCACAGCACAACACAGAACATCAACGTGGATGTCACATTCGCAAATCCTTCTAAAAGAGCTATAGCAATTAGACAAGATTTACCGCTCGAATGACATTCAAGGTCACAGATAGTAATGTAAGTACTGCGAACTAACTTATTTAAAATTTCGATCGACAAAATTTCCCGAAGTGGGCCACAAGTACAATTCCAGCACTCAAAATAATCTGGGCCAAAACTAAATTTTCCAGAAACCACAATTCCAAGAGAAAGTCCACCAGAAGAAAAATGAAGCTCTGAGCACACATTCCCGCCGCGGATCCGCGGCGTAATGATTGGATGGTGCGTTCAAATTTCTAAAGGGGTCTTAGAAAAGCCGGCATGATTTTCTGAAACACCTAAAATAATTTTTTGACCACAAAAAAATTTCGACAGAAACTCAGAAAATGGAAATGCGGTTTCGGAAATTTTGATCGATAGTTGTTTTAAACATGTTAGAACAAGCTAGTAAAGGTTAATGGCATGGCTCTGATACCATGTAAGTTTACGGTAGCGCCCCGGCCGTTAATCCGAGGCCAAATGTGGAACAAAAACTTTTTACTAAACCGGCATTATCGCAGTTTTTCACCTGGATCGAACCATTAACACTAAACTAGCAACAAGTAAAAAGATAGAAAGGCTATACCGATCGATCCGTGTCCTTCGGTCTTTAGACACCATCCCTAGCTCCTCGCGGCATCTCCGATCTCCGGTCTCCTCGTCGGAAGGGAACCACATCTACAAGACTTTTAACGGACTCCCGCTTCAAACCGAAGCAACTCGGACATGAGGTTTGCTAGCCGACATGTCCAAGGTGATATAGAGAATGTGTGTGATAATTTTGTCTCAAGCATCCATTGATTCTCAACACATGAGAGTGTATGGATGGAGGTTGAAGATGATGCCATGGTAGAAGTAGTGAGCTATAAGAAGAAGAAGAAGAAGAAGAGACTTTTCTTTTCTATTGTGTTGGAATGAATTGTGAGAGCCATAGAATAATCTCAAGTGTTAACCCAACGGTGAGTGGTTGTCCACTCTCTATCCACCTCTCATTTCAACACAACAAACAATCACTAATGTGACGTTTGCATAAGAAATAAGACCATGAGTCACCAATGAAGCACATGTCTCATTTAATGCACAAAATCATCACTCCCACTCACAATTTCCACCATCTAAACATTAACCCAAATGTTTAGTCCAACAAAAAGATATGGCAACATCGAAAGTAACTCGTGACGGATCACAAGGATACCCCTCACCTGTATATACATACCTGCATCCGCATTCCGACTGAATACGAATGCGTTGAGACAAAAGTAATCCAACAAATCTAATACTAGGATCCGGCTTAAACCAAAGCCCACTAGTATGATCCGTCCGATCATGATCTGTGCACAAGTGCACGTATATGATCGAACCCTGCCATAAAAACATACGGCCTCTACAACGTTTCGCCCGAACTTAGGAAACTTTCTGTGGGGGACTCTAATGGCAGTGGGTTTAACCACAAGCACGACAGTGGTACTAACTGTACGTAACGACTACCCATATATTAACCAAAAGGGAGGCTGATAAGCGAACTCATCCTGAAACCCTATTGAGCCTATCTGTGACAATATCCGTACAGTCTGGTCCGTTAGTCTATGCGTATCGCATATCAGGCTTAGGGGGCTGTTAAATGTCAGACCCCTAAAAGCGGTATAAGTCGTGTCGGAGTGTAGCCCAGAACACCCTGACATATTACAGGAATACCTACCAGTAAATCTCACTTTCCTTGGCCAAGGACTTCGTGTAATGGCTCTCCAGACACAGCGCGGTCTCACCCACAATACCGGGAGAGACGAATCCCCTGTCGATCCGCTCACTGCCTCTATATGGCTCGGGACTGTACCCAACTAAAACCTGTTTGCACGGCTCCTTTGAGCCGTGGTAGGGTATTAATCAAAGCACAGTGGGAACTCACACGAGACAAATGACGATCTCAGGTCGATAGACTAACCGGTACACATGTCACCGGGGAACTGCTCTCTGACGATAGGTGTAACACCAACTAGCATGTTCCCGGCGGGTCCGTCCAGTGTACTCATAACCCAATGAGCACCTGTATACATCTTAGGTGAACCAACTGACACCAATGACTTATGAGACCAGCCACCGCCCCTCGTCGGGGTCTCGATCCGTATACACTAGTCTACTCTGGAGTATTGATGCCCTGTCTCGAAACTCTCTCGACTAGGGACCTTTTAAGGATGCGCTTATAGACCCCAGCTCCCATGTATATGATCGCCATCATACTGTTGGAAGTCAAGAAAGAATCCTATGGGCTCTATCAACATGTAAGAGTGACCTGTAATGTCACCTAAAGCATGTACACGATGATAAAGACAAACCGGATAGCAGACTATCATCTCGATTAAGTATGTCCTACCGGTGTAGATTCTCCCTCAATCATTGCAATCACGTGCCTGCGATCCAATAATTGACTTTGAGGGCACTATAACCAACATAAACTATGAATAAAGCCCATTCTTGCAACCATGCTCTCATTTTCCACCGCTTTTCTATTTTTCTCAAAAATAAAAATCATGCCATGCTTCATTATTATTAATATATATATCATATATATTAATATATATATATAATGAAGAATAATTAGTTAGCTAATGATATCAGTTATGATATAATTATATCACATATAATATATATCAAATTATTAAATCAACACTTGATTTAATAATCTGGTTATATCACATATGACCGACTAATATCATTCATCTGTATATCACATTATCAAATCAACACTTGATTTAATAATCTGGTTATATCACATATGACCGACTAATATCGTTCATCTGTATATCACATTATCAAATCAACACTTGATTCGACAATCTGGTTATATCACATATAACCGAACCGATAACAGATAACTACCAGATTACAATACTGTATCACATACTCATATTTAATCAGGCCAACGCACATCTCAACATATGTGCCCTACTTCTTTTCGCTCGAACTAGGAAACTTCTGTGTGGGACTCTAAAGACTCGTCAATACGCCAGCAGTAGGTGATGATCACATCAATCACATACAAGCCGTCAGCGGTACTAGCTGGACGTAATGACTACCTGGGTATTGAGCGATATGAAGATCAACAAGCAAGCTCATCCATACTCTCCATGAAGCCTATCGGTAACACTACCGTACAGTCAGGTCTCTTCGTCTGATATGTCACATATCATGTCTAGGGTGGTAAACATCGGTCCCAGTAACGTGATAAGTGATGCCGATGTCTGGCCTATAATGGTTTGAGAAACTACTGATAACTCTTATCAGTAAATCCCAGCAGCAGCCCTGGGCAGGAACATCCAGTTATAGCCAATCGAGCATAGAGCAACATCAACCCCCAAGACCGGTAGAGACGAAACCCCTCCTATCACTTATTGCATCCATGTGACTCTGGACTGTACCTAAAATCCACCTGTTTGCACGAATACTTTCAGCCGTGGTAGGGAGGAAATCAAAGCACAGTGGGAGCCATACAAGACTCTATGATGATCTCGGGTCTACAGACTAACCGTACTAGTGTCACCAGAGGACTGCTATCTGACGATAGGTATACTACCATATAGGAGTCCTCGGCGAGTCCTGTTCGGTGTACCCATTCTCCAATGAGCACCTGTGTACAATCTTTAATGTCACACACCAATGGTTATGGGATCAACCATCGCCCTCTTAGAGACAAGAAACGTATACACTAGTCTACACTGGAATATCGATGCCCCGGTCTCGATATTCCCACGACTAGGAACTGATTAAAGGATGTACTTGTGGACCACCCTGGCACCACTAGTATGATCTCATCATAATCAGGGTACTCAAGTACATATCCTAAGGGCTTTATCAACATGTGAGTGCAGGGTTAACTAGCACGGCATCAAGGTTTCGAGAGGCATCATTCATGCAAATTTCAAAATCTTGTCGTACTAAAGAACCATAACCTAGAATCTTAATTAGAGATTTAGACGAACTAGCAATGCAAACAACTTTGCATCTAAGTTAATGAGGAATACAACCTTTGTAGACCGGTCGTTCACTTCTAAAGCACCGTTTAGTAGTCTATTCGCTCCAAGTAGTGAACACCCGAACTCTAGTAAGGGTTCACATAGAGAAATGAACAAGATTGCTCGAAGACTTCGAGGCCGAAGATGATCTACGTCGAGGAGACTCAAGCTCATGATACTTCTTCACTAATGGTAGATTAGTGAAGCAAACACCCTAAACTAAATGGCTAATATGGTAGAGGATTATGAAGTAGGAATTTTGCTCACTTTAGATTTATTTTTCTCACAATATTTCTTTACCTTGAGAAAAGCTAGAAAGCTTTCTCATGAGGAAGAAGAAGATGTGGTGGAGATGAGAATGAAACTCATGAGGTGAGAATAGCAACCATGGGTGAGTTTGTATCATATACTAACTCATATAGAGACTAAGCTATGGCTAAGGATGATGGTTAGGTTAATAAATATCTTAAGTAAAACAAATTAGCGGACTTAGTCAATGGTTCAACAAGCTTCTCCAAGTTTCAACCATTAAACATATTTCCATCTAATTTTTGAATTACTTAGATAAATATAAACCTTTCATTATATCAAGCATGGTGTGAGTCTCATACACCCATGTTCCATGTGGCATGTAACGTGACATAAAATAAAATGCACATTAATATATATCACATATATACTAAAGCACAAAGTGAGAAAAAGAAATGTTTAAGTGAGCTAATATTAGTTAATGTAATTCAATATATCAAATATATAATTATACATTAAATTATTAAATAAACACATGATTTATGAATCCGGCTATATCACATATAACCGACTAATATCAAATATAATAACTTATCGAATCAACACTTGATCCGATAACTCGGTTATATCATATATAACCGACCGATATCATATATCGCGAGAATAGAATGCGGTATCACATTCGCGCATTAATCTCAGTCCCACACATATCACATATGTGCTCCTACTTCGTTTCGCATGAACCAGGAAACCTCTGTGTAGGACTCTAAAGACTCGTCAATACGCCGGCAATAGGTGATGATCATATCAAACACCCACAAGCCGCAAGTGGTCTGGTAAATGTAACGGCCACCCGGGAATTGAGCGATCAGAAGATCAACAAGCAAGCCTGCTCATACTCCTGCGAATCCAATCAGTAACACTACCGTAAAGTCCGGTCTCTTGGTCAGATATGTCGCATATCACAGCCTAGGGGTGGAAATTATCAGACACCAATAGCTTGATAAGTTATGCTGATGCAAGGTCCATAACGGTTTGAGAAACTACTGATAACACTTACCAGTAGATCTCAGCAACCCTGGCCAGGGATTTCCTATTATGGCTAATCGAGCATAGCGCAAAATCAACCCCCAATACCGGGAGAGACGAAATCACCTCCTATCGCTCATTGCCTCCATGTGACTTGGGATTGTATCCAAAAACCACCGTTTTGCACGATCTCTTGAACGTGGTAAGGTGGAAATCAAAGCAAAATGGGAATCATACAAGACTCTATGACGATCTCGGGTCGACAGACTAAGCTGTACCGGTGTCACCAGAGAACTTCTATCTAACGATAGGTATAATACCATCTAGGAGTTCTCGGCGAGTCCGTCCAGTATACCCAGTCTCCACTGAGCACCCGTATACCTTCTCTGATATCAAACATCAATGGATACGGGATCATCCATCGCCCATCATATGGGTCAAGAAGCGTATACGCCAGTCTACTTTGAAATATCGATGCCCCGTCTCGATACTCCCACGACTATGAACATTTGAAGGATGTACTTACCGACTACCTCTGTCCTACTAGTATGATCTGCATCATAATCCTGGTAGTCAAGTACTCATCTTAAGGGCTTTATCAACATGTAATAGAGAGACAATAAGTGTACATGTTAAGATAAAGAGCAACCAGATAGTATACTATCATGTCGAGCAACAAGAAAGTCCTCCCTATATATGTCCAAGCATCCACTATAATATACATCACATGTATAATAATGGCCTCTAGGGAATACATATAACTAACAATCTCCCACTTGCACTGAGGCCATTTGTTGTAGTATCTCATACCCAACGTTCCATAAAAGTCTCTTTATGGAAAAGCCTCTGTGAGTGGATCCGCCGTTTTATTCTTCGCGTCAACTCTCCTAACCTCGATCCCCTGGAGATCAACCATTTCCCTGATCAGGTGATACTTGTCCTCAGAATATGTCTGGATCGATGATGGGACCGGTGTTCCTAGGCCCAAGCCACAACTCCATTGTTGTCACAATAACAATTATTGGACTCTCAATAGTAGGAACCATGTTCATCTCATGAACAAGAAATGTCCAAACATCCACTTTGGTAGCATCATTTGTAGCGATGTATTCATCCTTTATCGTCTAGTTTGCCACGGTATATAGCTTGGAACTCTTCCAACATACCTGTCACGACCCAAATTTAGGCACGTGACCGGCACTTAAACCACGTGACGTCAACAGGCGTAACGCAATTTAAGTAAGCCGAAAAACCCAGAAATCTAAACCATAAAAGAAGTAAGGGATAAAAACATTGTTAAAACATTTGGAAATCTAAAGTAAAAATCTTAAAGCTTAAGTTCATTTTCTTAAAAATTTTGGCAGAACCTCCTTTTTAAAACTATCCCCGAAACGGGTACAAACACAGGATATAAATAAAGCATTCCTAAACGGGAGCAAATCACACCCAAAGGCGGAAACAACCACCACAAGCATATATACAACGCCGTAGAGAAGAAATAGACAATAAAAATGCAAAACAACATAAAGAGATAGAACTATATAAGAAAGGCTGGCTCAAACGAGCATGACACCCAGAGTCACAAAATATACAATATTGGTCCTCACAAACTCGACTCTAAGTCAATACATGAAAGTGGTAGATGGAGAGTACTAGATACAATGAGATATACAATAGATGTAATCGGATAACCGCAAACCCACCTACAGCAAAAAGGCCTCACAGCCAACCGTAGCGGTATCCACTGAAATTGATACAATAAGGAGCCCTGCCGAGACTACTCTGAGGGTCGAGCGTGCAAAACATTGTGGCACACCGGGTGTGAGTTGCCAACTCATGAATAGTAAGTAACATCATACAGATAATCGTAAGTATGCACGAACAACGATAATCTATCACATGCAATCTGATAGCATAAGTATGTCAATATGGATATGCAACAATCATGATCAAAGTACACCATCAGGTACTACAGATACATGAAACAATACATATCAAATAACTACTGTGTGTTGGATAAAACATATGATCATCAATGAATCATCATCGTGGAAAAACCGGTGTCCATCAACGACACCCCAAATCCCAATACCTCAGGCGCCGTCAGTCTGATTGGCCCTCATATCCGTAAATCTCATGGAACCTGAGTTCCCAACATCGACACTCGAAACATCATGAAAACCCGTGTCCAACATCGACACGTAAATCCACATAACTCGAACTCCGTCAGTCCGGATTGGCCCATATCCATCTCACGACTCCGGTCGGTATCCTCCGGATAACCGCCGGGTCCAAACTATCACCGGTAGGTTGTAGTCCCACTTCCAGGCTCATCGTCTACTGCACAACATACCTTTCTTGCCCTAGGGTACCATACCGGGTCCACCATTAACCCGCAAACGGATCATCCATTTCCTCGAATCGGGTTTCTAAAACCAATCTTAGAACTGAGAAAACTCATGGTGGACGCATCAAAATATCATATCAAGAGAATCCGGATTTTCAAAACAATACATACTTTCTTGAAATATAACCACGGTTCTCAAATCCATAAATCACATGAAATCAGTATCTCATTGCGTAAATCCATGAAATATGATGTATGCAACATAGATTAATAATATGAGCATATCAAGGGAAAACCGCTCTTTTAAATGGATCAAGTTTTTTAAAGATATCATGCGGTTCCCAAATATCCCGAAGTCAATTTCAACATCACATAAAGGTTTATATATAGCTATAGCAGCGTATGTGTGTATGCATGCATGTATGTAAGTATGCATGATGCAATTCATATGCACAATCGAATAAGAATCAACGTCTATCTATTGATAATAATGAAAGCGGTACGATACGTATTCCCTTAGTAAGGTGGTACAAGAACAATAGCCTCAATGTCAATAACGAATGCAGTACCACATATATGTATATGTTGTGCGTGTCATAGAAATTACCAACGGTGTGTGTGTGGCATACAATTCAGTGCACGTGCTACATAAACCATCAGTAATGGTGCAGTGTCCAATATGTACTATGTCAATGTACAACAAGTAATGATATGCAAATGATGCTCATGCACAATCAGCTCATATGAATATAAACATGTGGCTATAACATCATATCTAGCCCTCGACGCTTAACGCCATACGGGAGATTCCCCCATAGATGTTAAATCTACTCACCGACGATCTCGAGCTAGGTAAATCCAACCACTTATTTTCCCCTTCTTGCAGCGTCCGAAGTCCCCGCCTGCGATCCTATTATCACACAACACAATACCGCGTGGATTAGCTAACTACCCAATAATATATGAACACGACGCCAATTAACCAATCGGTTCCCTCGAGCTACAAAAGGGGTTCGCTTAGCTGCTAAACGCGTACAGCGGCATCATCAAAATAAATCCATAACTTCAACCTACCATAAACACTTTAAACTACATCAGATTAATCGTATCGAATTTTGCCGAAACACAAAAATTTAGCTATGTGATCCCAGATTTTGCTACTCAAACAATTAGTGAAAGTTGCAAGTTCCATGAGACCACAAACAACCCGAGAGACCCTATGACCAAGACTCGAGACCCCAGTCCCTAATCTGGCCGCAAATTGCGGCCAAAACCTATTTATTTGCGGCAATGGGTGTAACATTTCAGAAAAATAAAATATTATTTTTGGGAATTTTTATAATTAAATAATAAATATATTGAATATTTTAATGAGGCGGTATAATTAAATACCGATAAATTGGGAAAAATTTGGAAAATTATAGAAATTTCGGAAATGACAGGGTTTTATGTGATTTAGGCAAATTATAAATTTTTATGATTAATTATACACTATTTTAATGCTAATCACGATTAAATATCGCTAATCGCGCACTAAGCCAGATTTGTGCACATGACATGCACCATGTCATATTTAATACTTGTTACTTTTCTTACATGGCTTTTCTTTATTCTTCTTGCTTGATTGGGTTTTAATATGAAAAGAGAGAAGAAAGTAATGGAAAATGGAAAATGAATAAACAAAAGAGTATGGGAGGTATGGGCAAGAGAGAGAGAGTGAGAGGGGTTTCTTTGACTTAGCCATTCCTTCCTCTTCTTCATCTCATCTTCATCTCCTATCTTGGCTGCTGCCTCCCTCCCCAACCCCCCTTATCTCTTCATTTAATTACAATAAACACATCAAAACCATACTTTGCTTTCATTAAAAATATGCACAAGCTCACAACAAACACTTTGGACCAAGAAAAATCGGATTTTGAAGACTTGAGGCAACTCAAGAAAATTCTTGAGTTGCCATATGAGGTAATTTCTGCACCATTAGAATTGTATTTCAATTCCTTTAGCACCCATACATGTTTAGAAGTGTGTTAATGCAGTTTAGTGAACTTTGAAATTTCTAGAAAGGATTAGGGTTGTTTTGAATCCAAATGTGTAATTGAGGCTTAGTAGTGACCTTAAACCCCTGTAGGGATTGTATTATGGACTGAAACCAGAGAAAAGAACCCCAAACCCAAACTTTGAAACCCCGATATCGGGAATTTGTGAGAATTGTGAGGTTGTTTTGATATCTGCTAATACCCGAGGACACTAGGAATTATTTTGCAAACACAGAGGAGTGTGCAGGCACCTAGGGAGACACCACAGAGACCAGAGCCCCAACCCCCCAACCCAGGCCGCAGATTTATTGTCCCTGGCCCCAAATTGCAGCCGGGCTAGAGTGGAATCCTTCCGTGTTTGGTCCATGTCTTGTTCTCCAGTCAACTAGACCTTTTATATGTGCAACT
The DNA here is from genome assembly GCA_030015575.1 of Agapanthus africanus. Lineage (NCBI taxonomy): Eukaryota > Viridiplantae > Streptophyta > Magnoliopsida > Asparagales > Amaryllidaceae > Agapanthus > Agapanthus africanus. The sequence goes on along the minus strand of CM057340.1, from coordinate 317,802,647 downwards.
TTGGCTAATTTGACCTTGGGTAAAATCTGGAGCAAGTTTTCAAGTTTCTGAATTCGTTTTGCAGGTTTCAATGAAACGTAAATTGGTATTTTTGTTTTATCTTGGTCGATTCACGATTATACGTCGATCGTCGAGAGTTGTTTGGTTATTCTTGCATGCATAAACTATAGGTTTTAACCTATGGGTGATTCGTGCGAAAGTTTGGTTTTCGTGCGTGATTTCCTTTACGATGATATATGTGATATGTAGGTACCCCATGTAGACTTCGAGATGGTGAGGATGAGTGTGGCATCATCGACTCCAACAAGCGAAGATCAGGTGAGTGGATCTATATCCACGTGGGAAGTCGGGTGGATGCCGTATTGCACCCCCGCAAACTTTGATGGAAACCGATTTATATATAGAACATGGTTAGTAGAAACTTTAATAGAATCTATAGATAGAGTTAAGGATAGTTAGAGAAACCATATTAGGATCTAAAGGATAGATAGAAGTGATATGATACGGCTAATATGTGATGACAGGATTTGAGGATGATGTTTGACGATATTGTCGTTTAGGGTACTATAGGACTAGATAGCCGACGTAGATGTGTCATCCGAACCATACGTATTTCTAAACTGAAAAATCATATGCATATTTTAAACAAATACTTTGAGGGACGTTACGGATTTTCAAGTGATATCTTCTCCTTAAAAACACCGTAACCCCTACTTTCAAAACTACGATTCGCTTCTTTTAAAAACTGATTGTATGGTTCGGGTGTGTATGTTAGATTAGATACGCATGCTTATAGTAAAGAGTAGTATGTATTGGTGAAGTGACTATGTGAGATATAGTTATGATAAAAAGAGAATACGATTTAATATGTGATATTATGATTTGTTGGTGTATGAATGTGAGTCGATTGAGATGATTGACACCTTGCCGGTCCCCTGATATGAGATTGTGGTGGATGTGACCTGGGACATAGGTATATAGATATATATTTATATGTGGTGAATCATGTGTAATTGCCGTACGAGACGTCAGGTCCGTACCCCTTATTGTCATATAGGATGATAGGATCCCTATTGGTTTAATGCCGCCGTACGATGATTTTCCGTACGTGTTGAGTTTAACTTGATGATTGATCCATAACCTTGACTAGAGGATGCTGTACGATGGATTATGCCGTACGTGATCTTGTGAGGATAGATGCCGATTGATAGATTCACCGACACGGTCTTGTAGACACGTATACCTTACAGCTTTTAGCTGAGGATTACCTTATGCTGCATTCTTGTTATTCGCTTTGCATTACTTATACCTGTGCTAGTACATCTGCACCATTATCGATGATGCGTATGTTACACTTACACAGTTTAGCCGGCTCACACACTTCATCATCGATAATTGCCATGTCACTACACAGTAGGCTTGCTGCATCATGATATGACTCCCTGCATAATATACTTGCGTATATACCACTTGTACATCCATATCGGCGCACATACCAATTGTACACTCATACTTGCGTATATACCCATGTATACATACATAGATCATGCTGGCTTTGACTTTGGAGAATTGGGGACCGCATGTTATATTTAAAAACTGAAATCATTTTAAAAGAGCGGTTTTCCCTTATTATGTCATATCACTGTTTCTTGTTGCATGATATTCGGATATGCTTACATTTTTATCATATGCCACATACATCATGCTTTATGATTTTACGCATTGAGATATGTTGTTTTCATGAGATTTCTGTATTTCAGAACCATGGCTATTTCAAAAGAAAGTATGTATGATTTAAAAACCCGGTTTCTCTTGATATCATATTTCATGCGTGTACCATGTGTTTTCTCGGTTCTGAGTGTGACATATGAAACCCGATTCGAGGAGCTGGATGAGGCCGATTGTGGGTACATGGTGGACCCGGTATGGTACCCCGGGGCGAGAACGGATTGCTGTGCTTCAGACGGTGAGCCTGGAAGAGGGACTACTACCTACCGGTGATTGTATTGGGCTCGACGGATATCCGGAGGATACCGACCGGAGTCGAGAGATGATATGGGCCGATCTGGACTGACGGAGCCCGAGATATGAGGATTTACGTGTCGATGTTGGACACCCAGGTTCCATGATTTTGATGTGTCGCGAGGGACACCGTTGATTTATATCCTCGTACTTACTTGCATACATACATTGATTATATGGTTAGACGAGATCCACATGCATACAGACATTAGTTATATTGTTGGATTACATCCTCATACTTATAGGTATTGATTACATTGTTGGTACATTTGATGACTCGGTCACCCTAGATATCATAGTATTTCCTTTATGATATAGTTGACCTAGGAGCCGTTGTTTATTTGATTTCTTCTTGTAGAGGTTTTTCTACTCACGGGTTGGCAACTCACCCCCGTTGTGCCACAGTTCTTGCAGGTTGACCGCATGGATCCGTAGCAGCATCGCTGGCACATAGCTACTTTTGGGTGATTTGCTTGGTAGGTGGGACATTCGTATCGTACCCACTCTTCTACTTATTATTCATATTGTATCTAGTTAACTCCATCAATCAAAGTTAGTATTTGTATAAGTAATGAGGCTAGTGAGACTTGGGGTTGCGAGACTTAGAGCGAGGGGTATTCCGCTACTTGTGATTTTGATGTCTTGCTTATTTCCTTATCTTTGTGGTGATCTTCACTCTTGGGCGTCATATACTTATATGCTGTTTTGCATGGTTGTGATCCGCTGTTTGGCGAAGTGCTAGCTCCCGCTTGGGGATGCCTTTTATTATAATCTTTTATTTGTCGTTTTGGATCAAAATATACAAAAGAGGTGCTACCCAAATTTTTAAAAAAAAGACAAACATGTTTTCAAACTAATAAATTCCACTTGCATTATCATGTTTCTTACTTATGCATTTATTGAAAACATCGATTTCATTGTACATTTATTTCAAAACATCACCTCCTTTATTTTAAAAAAGGTTTAGATTTTTTGGGTTTCGGCTTACTTGAATTACGTTACGCCTTTAGATGTTGTGTGATATAAGTGCCAGTCATGAGCTATTTATTTCGGGTCGTAACAAAGTTGGTATCAGAGCGCTAGGTTTAACCTTGGTTCGAGTCTATGTTTGACTATGCGGAGTCTAGGGCGGGTATGTATTTCGGAACCTTGGCATGACCTTACGGAACGTAGACTCGAACGGTGGGGGTATTAGACCCGAACTTTCATTTTATAGGCTGATCCTGATTGATGGAGTAGGTAGCTTGAGTAGAGTGACGTACCGTACATATGTTCCGCGGCATATTTACGATACGATATTCCACTTAAGAAAACTTAGGATGTAGACATTTTGAGATCAGTGATTCTCTTCGTATCCATGATTATACATCCATTTGAGATCCTTGATTCTCTTCGTTTTAATGATCATACCCTCATTGATGATGTTCCTTCTTATGATCATGTATCCATTCTGGATCGTTCGTTTCCATTCATGCCGTTGATCTGCTTTTTTCGACACTCGATTGAGGTTCCTGACACCATGGTTTGAGCATAGATTAAGCTGCTGCTTGTGATGCGGTCAGGGCGAGCTCGTCATGGACGAGGACTGACCATCATGTTTTCTGGTGACACGGGAACGTCTCGAGTTATTATTTATGTTGTGACCTCTCGGATGAGGCGAGTGTTTGGTTTTGGACTGGATGATCGGGCCATTGATAGAGCTGCCAGTTGCGAGAGGACTGTTGATGTACAACATACCTCAGAGATCGTGATGTTGCCTACCGTGTAGACAGATGACCCAGCTGTTGCTGAGATTGATAGGATGTCGCTTCCAGAGCTTACGAGTTGAGATCGCTGGAGCTTCCAGGCAGAAATGCGACAGATGATAGCTAGTCTATCCCGAGTTGAGGGATGAAGGTGATTCGTCAGATTGATGCGCCGACGCAGGCCCAGTTGAGTTGAAGATTTTTAATGTAGAGAGTCTTACTCAGATCTAGAGTAGACCGATCCAGAGATGACCGTTGACATATCGTTCTTCCTGGAGGATTGAAGCATTGTTTAGCATGCGGGCGAAGGATATTCACATGTTGTATAGGCGAAGTTAAAAAGTTCGAACGAATGTCAGAAACTCATTTTTCCAAGTTTAAGTATTCGGAAGAACATGCAGGTAAATCTGTGGACCCTCTAGAAGAATGAAACCCTAACTCAACATGATGACCATAGAACCGCTTTTGAACCTTAGGGTTTGCGGCAGTTTAGCGGTGCCATCAGTGAGGCATGGGTTTGCCCTTCTTCGGCTGGTCCCGAGGTACTGTGGTATGTACCAGATATTATTAAACTATGCTCAGGTGTTGAATTTTCGGGAAATTTTAGGACTTTGATGACTCGATCGAAAAGTTTAGCGTCGTCCGGATATCATGTGATAAGAGATCAGCAAGCTGACCAGCTTCGGATAGAAGGCCTCACCCAGATGCGTTGTGAGTTGATCGAGAATGGACAAGTATTGAGTACTCCTCCGATCGTTGGAACGAGTTCCTGAGGACGTGTTCGGCTAGAGATATTATACAGAGTGATGAAGATACCGAGTTCGTGATTCGAGCCCATGTGAAAGACTCAGGATTGACTGAATCCGAGAACCATTGCAGTACGCAGATAGCATGGCGTGACATCGAGGTGGACGATGATACAGACGAGTAGAACGAGAGGTTCATACGAGATGCTGACGAGCTATTGTTACTCCCCGTCAAGATGAGAGATCCGATATGTAAACAGAGGCGTTGGGATGCGGCCAGTTCCCGAGGAAATGTTGTGTTGAAAACGCAGATGTCCAGAAGACGAGAACAGATTATGTAAGAGTACCAGCCTCCGTACAGTTCGGCATAGGCGAGATCGGAAGAGACCTTGAGCAGGATTCCTTCCAGGACACTGCAGCAATGAGATTTGCACCCAGGATCAGTTGTTTCACGTGTATTCAGGGAGCCAGAGGCCGACGCCAGTGATGTGCTGCTTTACGAGTGGTCGTGATTATTGACCGAGAGATGACCAGAGAAGTGCCAGAACGAAATCATTCCCGTTAGCACACCTGACCAGGCCGATGAGCCGATGGATTGCGAGATTGGTAATCCGAAGAGAAAATGAGGACCAGGGACAGAGGACGCCGGACCGTGAGCAGGAGGCAGGCGAATGTTCTAGTTCTGCCGATTTTAGGCGCACCGACTCATTTTTCGATATTGTAGGAGGTGTACCTCGATGCCATTTATTGCAATTTGCGTTTATGATCCAAGTATCATGCTTATATCGCTTGGATTTGAGTTTTGATGATGAGTTCCCTGATATTGTTTTCGTGCACCATGGTTGCACCTACTGGGTATTTACATTTTGTACATGGTTATTGCACTTGAGATATGTTTTTATACACCGTTGTGTTGGTTTTTGATTTTTCCATATTTACTACACTTGATTTTGATTTTGTTCCTTGGCTGCACATGTTTATGATTTCGTGGATCCCATACAGTTGATTTGATTTTTTGCGTGTGGTACGCACACGATTTGATTTTTTGCACTCGGTATAGCTTATATGTGCTTGCAGTGCATTGATTGTGTTTTGTGCACACAGTTGCACGCGTTTACGATTTTATACACCCTGGTTCACTCGGTGTTGCTGGTATACGCATTTGAGTTATGGATTCATATTTCGTGCACTGGATGCACTGTATTCGTATTTCGTGCACTGGATGCACTGTATTCGTATTTCGTGCACTGGATGCACCAGATTTGCACTTCGTACATTAGTTGCACTAGATTTGTATTTCTTGCATTTGTTGCACTGGACGGGTATTGGTGCATTTGTTGCACTAGATTTATACTCCGTACCTTGGTTGCACCTGATTTTTGTCCTTGAGCATTCGTTTTACCAGATTTGTATTTTCGTGCGCGTTTGTACTTGATGTTCGTTTTCGTGCCTGATACGGCACTAGATGTTTCTTACGGACCCTACGCGCTATGGTTGGATTTTGCACATATTAGGCGCTTGATTTTGGATTTTTGTGTGCATTGGATGCACATGAATTAGATTTTTTTCGTGCATGTTTGATGCACTTGATTTAGAGTTCTTTCGTGCAAGTTGGATGCACCTGATTTGGATTTTCACGCATGTCGGGCACATGATATGAGATGTGATTTTGTGCACACCGGATGCACTCGATTTGGGATTTTTATTCGTGCATGTTAGTTGCACCGGATTGAGATTTTCGTGAAATCTAGGTACACTTGATATTATTGTCGTGCACACCCGTTGCACCGGACATATGTTTTCGTGCACACCCATTGCACTTAGTTTGGTTTTGTGCACATTATAGCACTTGGATTTGGATTTGATTTCCGTGCGCACCAGAAGCACGTGATTGTTGGATACGCCTTTTGAGGCTGATTTTGCTTTTGAGCGCTTTGTTTTCATGATGGGCAATATGTTATGTAGTAACCGAACATGACTAATCTGAGAGCAGTACCCTAGTATTTTGCTTGCATTAAAGTTTAACCAGAGGTTTTCAAAAGAGCTATAGTCTCGCTATTTCCTACGTGTCCATAAGCGACACGAACGTTTATAATGGAAAACCATTTGGGATATTTGAAACGACGGAACGTATATTTAGCAAAACATATATGGACATATATTATTATTTTACAAATGAGCGTGCGTCACTTATGCCGTGAGTTACGCATCACGCGGCGATTCAGAAAAGATTTTGTATGTATTTTAGTCAGATTTTGGAGTATTCAAGGATGCGTACTATACACGTATTATAGTATTCGACTAGTGTATATTGGATTTCGGTATTGTATTTCGAGATCTGTATCTCCCTTGTAACTCCGATGATATGTGTGAGAATTCGATGATTTGAGTGACGCTTGATGGAGTTTTATTTTGAGTTTGGTGCTCTTTTTTCAGGCGCGCGCGATGCGCTGTAGTGTTTTTATATCTTCCGTGGTTTCGGAGCCCCGATGACAAGATCTTTGTACAGAAATGTTTTCGAAATTGAGGGGTTTAAAATTTAAATTCGGGAACCGAATTTCTTTAAGGGGAGAAGATTGTAACATTTCAGAAAAATAAAATATTATTTTTGGGAATTTTTATAATTAAATAATTAATATATTGAATATTTTAATGAGGCGGTATAATTAAATACCGATAAATTGGGAAAAATTTGGAAAATTATAGAAATTACTGAAATGAGAGGGTTTTATGTCATTTATGCAAATAATTATTTTTTTTGAATAATTATGCACTATTTTAATGCTAACCGCGATTAAATATCGCTAATCGCGCATCAAGCCGGATTTGTGCACATGACATGCACCATTTCATATTTAACACTTGTTACTTTTCTTACATGGATTTTCTTTATTCTTCATGCTTGATTTGGGTTTTAATATGAGAAGAGAGAAGAAAAGAAAAGAAAAAAAAGGAAAATGGAAAATGGAAAATGAATAAACAAAAGAGTATGGGAGGTATGGGCAAGAGAGAGAGAGTGAGAGGGGTTTCTTTGACTTAGCCATTCCTTCCTCTTCATCATCTCATCTTCATCTCCTATCATGGCTGCTACCTCCCTCCTCCAACCCCCTCTATCTCTTCATTTCATTACAATAAACACATCAAAACCATACTTTGCTTTCATTAAAAATGTGCACAAGCTCACAACAAACATTTTGGACCAAGAAAAATCGGATTTTGAAGACTTGGGGAAACTCAAGAAAATTCTTGAGTTGCCATATGAGGTAATTTCTGCACCATTAGAATTGTATTTCAATTCCTTTAGCACCCATACAATTTTAGAAGTGTGTTAATGCGGTTTAGTGAACTTTGAAAATTTCTAGAAAGGATTAGGGTTGTTTTGAATCCAAATGTGTAATTGAGGCTTAATAGTGACCTTAAACCCCTGTAGGGATTGTATTATGTACTGAAACCAGAGAATAGAACCCCAAACCAAAACTTTGAAACCCCGATATCGGGAATTTATGAGAATTGTCAGGTTGTTTTGATATCTGCTAACACCCGGGGACACTAGGAATTATTTTGCAAACACAGAGGAGTATGCAGGCACCTAGGGAGACACCATAGAGACCAGAGCCCCAACCCCCCAACCCAGGCCGCATATTAATTCTCCCTGGCTGCAAATTGCGGCCAGGCTAGGGTGGAATCCTTCCGTGTTTGGTCCAAGTCTTGTTCTCCAGTAAACTAGACCCTTTATATGTGCAACTTTGGCTAATTTGACCTGGGGAAAAATCTGGAGCAAGTTTTCAAGTTTCTGAATTCGTTTTGCGGGTTTTAATGAACTGGAAATTGGTATTTGTGTTTTATCTCGGTCGATTCACGTTTATACGTCGATCGTCGAGAGTTTTTTGGTTATTCTTGCATGCGTAAACTATAGGTTTTAACCTATGGATGATTCGTGCGACATTTTGGTTTTCGTGCGTGATTTCGTTTACGATGATATATGTAATATGTAGGTACCCTACGTGGACTTTGAGACGGCGAGGATGAGCGTGGCTTCATCGAATCCAACAAGCGAAGATCAGGTGAGTGGATCTATATCCACGGGGGAAGTCGGGTGGATGCAGTATAGCACCCCCGCAAACATTGATGGAAACCGATTTATATATAGAATATGGTTAGGGGAAACTTTAATAGAAACTATAGATAGAGTTAAGGATAATTAGAGAAACCATATTAGGAACTAAAAGATAGTTAGAAGTGATATGATACGGCTAATATGTGATGACGGGATTTGAGTATAATGTTTGACGATATTGCCGTTTAGGGTACTATAGGACTAGATAGCCGACATAGATGTGTCATCCGAACCCTACGTATTTCTAAACCGAAGAATCGTATGCATCTTTTAAACAAATACCTTGAGGGACGTTACGGATTTTCAAATGATACAAAAGGCATTCTGGAAGCGACTAGTCGCTTCTGGCGAAGCTTCACTTTAGTTTAGTATCTTTTCCTTAAAAACACTGTAACCCATACTTTCAAAACTACGATTCACTTCTATTAAAAACTGATTGTATGGTTCGGGTTTGTATGTTAGATTAGTTGTGCATGCTTATAGTAAAGAGTAGTATGTATTGGCGAAGTGACTTAATGTGAGATATAATTATGATAAAAAGAGAATACGATTTAATATGTGATATGATGATATGTTGGTGTACGAATGTAAGTCGATTGAGATGATTGATACCTTGTCGGTCCCCTGATATGAGATTGTGGTAGATGTGACCTGGGACATAGGTATATAGATATATATTTATATGTGGTGAATCATGTGTGATTGCCGTACGAGACGTCAGGTCGGTACCCCTCATTGTCATATAGGATGATAAGATCCCTATTAGTTTAATGCCGCCATACGATGATTTTCCGTACGTGATAAGTTTGACTTGATGATTGATCCATAACCTTTACCAGAGGATGCAGTACGATGGATTATACCGTACGTGATGTTGTGAGGTTGGATGCCGATTGATAGATTCACAGACTCGGTCTTGTAGACACGTATACCTTGCAGCTTTTTGCTGATGATTACCTTATGCTGCATTCATGTTATTCGCTTTGCATTACTTATACCTGTGCTAGTACACCTGCACCATTATCGATGATGCGTATGTTACACTTACACAGTTTAGCCGGCACACACTCTTCATCATTGATAATTGCCAGTCACTACACAGTAGGGTTGCTGCATCATAATATGACTCCCTGCATAATATACTTGCGTATATACCATTTGTACATCCATATTGGCGCACATACCTATTGTACACTCAAACTTGTGTATATACCCACTTGTACATACATAGATCATGCTGGCTTTGACTTTGGAGAATTGGGGACCTCATGTTATATTTCATAACTGAAATCATTTTAAAAGAGCGGTTTTCCCTTAATATGTCATATCACTGTTTCATGTTGCATGATATTCGGATATTCTTACATTTTTATCATATGTCACATACATCATGCTTTATGATTTTACGCATTGAGATATGCTGTTTTCATGAGATTTCTGGATTTGAGAACCGTGGCTAGTTCAAAAGAAAGTATGTATGATTTAAAAACCCAGTTTCTCTTGATATGAAATTTCATGCGTCCACCATGTGTTTTCTCGGTTCTGAGTGGGACATGTGAAACCCGATTCGAGGACCTGGATGAGGCCGATTGTGGGTACATGGTTGTCACGACCCGAAATAGCCCATGACTGGCACTTGAATCATATGAAGTCTACAGGACCGCATCTAATTCATGTAAGCCAAAAGCCAAGAAAACTAAAACCATTTTAGGTAAGAAGAAACTTAATTTAAAACGAGTGGTTTTAATAGATAAGCCGAATATGCATTTTTTAAAGTCACGAATCCTTTCTGAAAATTTTGGCAGAGTTTCCTTTGTAAAACTGGCCCCGAACGGGGTACAACATGAATAGTATAAGAAATAATAAAAGGCATCCTCAAGCGGGATCTAGCTCTTCGTCAATCGACGGTCACAACCACGCAAGAAATATAATATACAACGCCTAAGGGCGAGGTACAAAACTCAAAAGGAAACTCAAAAACAGCATGAAATCCAATATACTACAAAGCGCGACTCTAAGGTCGAAAGAATATACATCACTGGTCTCTAAGTCTGAAACAAATATACATGTTTGGTTGATGGAGTTTCTAGATACAACTGAATATAAATGTAGTACAATGGAGGTCACGATACAAGTGAACCCACCTACCAAGCAAATCACCTGGAATGGAAGCAGTGTGCCAGCAAAGCTGTAACGAAACCTGTACGGTAAAACCTGCAAGAAACTGTGGCACAACGGGGGTGAGTTGCCAACTCGTGAGTAGAAAAAACATCACAGAGCAGAAATCGTATGTATGACGCAATCCTAGGTCATACGATCAGTAATATCCTTAAATGATAAGGTCTGAAGCATGAAATGGTGGCAAGGGTAAACATCTATACATAAGTGTAACCCAGTGCTCGTGTCAGTGCCTCAGGTAGCAATATATCACATGTATGAGATATGAATTTAATGTAATGAAATGAGTGAGACAACTATTTTCTATTTTTAATGAGATATCTGCATGTATATAAATCGAATAACATCAATGAAATCAACAGGGAAATCCGTGTCAAATATCGACATAAAACATAAATCCCAATATCTCAATATCTCAGTCTCCGGCCGCCCGGACTGACCTGTATCATCAAATCTCAAAACCTCAGAGTCTCAAATCTTAAATATCAATATCTCTGGCTCTGACAGAACGGATCAGCCTATATCCATCTCATGACTCCGGCCGGTATCCTCCAGATAGCATACGAGTCCAAATAATATCACCGATAGGTAGTGCTCCCCTGCCATGCTCATCGAATACAACTCGAACTTTTTGCCCCGGGGTACCATACCGGGCCCACCATGTACCCGAGACGGTTCATCCAACTCCTCGAATCAGGTCTCGAAATCCAACAGCAATCATGAAAACTCATGGTGGACGACTCATACATCATGGGAAAACCGCGCTTTTCATTTTAGAAAGAGAAAGAAGTTTATACATATTATTGCGGTTCTCCCCCAAATCCAGGAAATCTCATGAAAATCCGAAATCCAATCATCAATAGCAAGTAAACAGTGGATAATAATATGCATGAAGTAGCAAGTAATAACTGCAATGTCTAAACTAGTATATAAAGCAAGTACACTATACAATGTCGAAACTATCTGTTAATAAGCTATGCCAATGAAATGATATTCTCTAAAGTGTACGTGACGTGGCAATTACCGATGATGATGTGTGTGAGCCGACAAGTAAGTGTATGTGGAACATACGCATCATCGGTAATGGTGCTGGTGTCCTGACAGCATGATATCAATAATGGTATATGAAAACACAATATAAGCATACTATGCGAAGCGAATCACAATAATGTGCGGGAGCTGATAGATAAACACCTATGATAACTAAACGGCATTTATATAAATATGAGTCATACGATGATGCCATTTGAAATAACACGAATCGTGGTGTTTTGAAAATAAGGGCTACGGGTTTTATGAAAAGATACGTCCTTTGAAATATCCGTAGAATCCTTTGTCCCGTCTTTAAAATACACACGATTCGTTTGTTTTTGAAATAGGTATGAGTCGAATCTAATCTACCATTTACAAGTACACTACAGGGCCAAACTATACAGACTGATCAAAAGGTAGGAAAACCGCCTAACATCTGAGTCGATACATATATATAATATAAAAGTCGATGACCCGCCTCAATAGTATCATATATGATCCAATATCTATAATATGACATTCTCAAGTCAAGAGTGCGGATCTATCATTAATATATATAGCTCGTACGGTACATCCATCGTACGGCCTCCCAAATCTGGGTATGGGTCAATTGTCACATCTATCATACTATTCATCTGGTATCCTCTTTATTAAACATCAAGTTTCGGGGTACTGACCTACGTCTAGTACAATACTGAAACCATCTATGTATGCATGCGTGTGTATGAAACACTACGTCAAAGGACCCGCTAAAACATCATGTCGTATCTCAAATACGAACACTATCAAATCACCGATCTCACGGCCTCAAATCCAATCTCATCGACTCATGTCAAATACCAAGTACTATCCTCATAATCCAGTATATGTACACATATTCGCATACCCATGTGTAAATATACACATCCCCATATACGCACAGGTAAAAGAAAGAATGTATGCAAGTATGTGTGTGCGTGTGTGGGTGCAACCACTACTCTAGGGTTTCGCAACTAACACTAAACCAATCCAAGAACACCTATAATCCATCTTTATCATCAATAAACTCAAATCGACATATAATATATATGTGTGTGTATACGTATTCGTATACATCACAATGAACTGCGGGATGCTATACGCCATCCACTCGACTTCCCCCGTAGATATAATCTACTCACATTGCTTCTTGTGTGCCGATGCCGATGTCGCCATTTTCATCTTCAACGTCTCAACATCACGTGGGGGTATCTACACATATACACAATCGCAAATGCGCATTAAAATCACATCGGAAAACCAAAAACGGCATACGCTACGCTCATAGGTAAAAACCTATAGCCTCACTTGCAAACACGACCAATAATCCTATTCATTGATGTTCAAACGCCACACGACGTAAACGAAATATCAAATACCAAAATCCATGTTAAAACAAGTCGTAAAACAATGCGCCAACACAAGAAAATGATCCCAGATTCTACCCTAGGTGAAATCACCCAAAGTTGCATATGCAAAGGGTCAAGTTTACTGGAGATAAGGCCCTGAAACAAAAATGAACCATATCCAACCTTCTCTGGCCGAAAATTGCGGCCAGAAAGATTAAATCTGCAACCAAAGAGTGGATCCAGGGGCTGGAGTCTTGGGTATATGGTCTAGGTTGCCTGCTGGTCTCTCTTTGTTTGCAAAATAATTTTCAGAGGCTCCGGGTGTTAGCAGATTTCATTAAACTCTACAGAATCCAAAATTCTTCCGATATCGGGTTTTCTAAATCCGTATTCCGGGGTTCTAGTCTCTGGTTAAGGTCTCCAATTAATCACCACAGGGGTTTAGGATCAATATTAAGCCTCAATTACACCTTTGGAATCAAATCAAACCCTAAACCCTAACTAGAAAATTTCCAACCTTCACTAAACGACACTAATTCGGTTCTAATCAAAAATCGATGTAAAAGCAATAGTGAAACTACGCTAAAGGTTAAGAGAATACCTCATTTGGCAACTCAAGAACTTTCTTGAGTTGCCCCAAGTCTCCAAAACCCTTCCTTTCTTGGTCCAAAGTGTTTAATGTGTGCTTGTGCAAGTTTTTATTGAAACGGGATTTGAGTTTTGAGTTGTTTTTCATGGAGTTTGAGAGGGTTGAAGATGGTGGAGGAGGAAGGCAGCAGCAGCAGCAAGAAAAGGGAGAGAGGGGAGAAAATGTGGTGAAGATTGTGAGATGAGTAAAATGGCTAAGTCAAAGGTAACCCCCACCTTTCTCTCTCGCACCCATACCTAATTCATTATTCTTTTCCTATTTTCTTTTCTTTGTTTTCTTCTCTCCTCAATAGTAAACCCAAAACAATAAATGAAAATGAAAAGAAAGCCATGTAGGAAATGTCACACAAGTGTAAAAATGATATGGTGCATGTTTTGCACAAAACCCGCTTAAAACCCGATTAGCGATTTTTAATCGCGATTAGCACTAAATTTGTGTCAAATAAATCATAAATTCTCATAATTTGCATGAATCTCATAAAGTACCCTCTTTTTAGTAAATTCCATAAATTTCTAAAATTTTCCCTATTTATCGGTATTTAATTATACCGAAATATTAAAATATTCATTAAAATTAATATTAAATTATAAAAATTCACAAAAATATTTTATTTTTATGAAATGTTACAATCTTCCCCCCTTACAGAAATTCGGTCCCCGAATTTAAATTTAAACCCCTCAAATACTAAAACATTTCAGTAAAAAGTCCACGTCGTCGGGGTCCCGAAATCATCAATACATGAAACGCATCATAGCGCAATGCACGCGCATGAAGAATGAGAAGATAACTCAAATCAAAACTCCATCAAGAATCTCGCAATCGTCTTGGTGAAGACACCAATATCAAATCCAAAACGAAATCATCATGATATATATGTCAAAACTATACATGTAAATATCATTAAAACATCGGACCAAAATGCATGCCAAATTTTTCAGGTCGTAGTGCCATGTATGTATCATTGCACCGTGGCGGACGTCTATAGTAAGAAAATAACTATATCAATATATATCCTTTGTTTAATATGTACGTCCCGCCGTTTTGAAAACAATTTAGAAGGGTTTCCTTGTTTTAAACGTTTCGTGTCATATCAGACACGTAGGTAAATACTGACACTATAGCTCCATTTTTAGAAATCCCTTCGATAACTATCAATGCATGCAAAATATATTCAGGTACTGTCCTCTGACTAGTCCTGCTCAGTACGAAAACGAATAGTAAATATCATAAAAACGTACTGCTCCATAAGAAATCAATCCCACAATGTGCATATGAATGCTACTTGCGTCTGGTGCGCATGGAAATCAAAATCCATGAATGTGCCATATATGGGCACGGAAACAACATCTAAATGCATCGGGTGTGCACGAAACATCTGTCAAGGGCAACAGGTGTGCCTGACAGCAAAATCAGGTGCATCTGATATGCACAAAGAATCCGATTTAGTGCATCTGGTGTGCACCAAAATCGCATCTCAATCATGCGCCCAACATGCGCGAAAATCCAAATCAGGTGCATCCATCATGTACGAAATCACGAAATCCAATATCAAGCGCCGAATCATGCACCGAAATCCAATCAGGTGCCCAAGGTACACAAAACAAATATCGAGTATCACTATCGAAATCGACGGTATACAACACATCTCAAATCCAAATCAGGTATACCGTGGTATCAAATCTCACAACTATGTGCATCAGCGTGCACAAAATCTAATCAAAACACTAAAAGTGAAAACTATGCCGTAAGCATAAGTCAAATCATATGCATGAAGTCAAAATCAATACCTCAAATAACATCAAATCGAAGTCCTGTGCAACTGTAGTGCACAAAATACGTATCCTTGCACTGCAAGCATATCTGAACTATACTGAGTGCAAAAACCAAATTGTCTGCATACCCTAAGCACAAAATCAACTCAACTGTATGAAACCCATGAAATCATAAACATGTGCAGCCAAGGCATAAAAACAATATCCCGTGCGATAACTATGCACAAATCCTAAATACCCAGTAGGTGCAACCATGGTGCACGAAAATAATTATCATGAAACTCAATCATCAAGACTAAATCATCCGAATAGATCGCCCAAAATACCAAAATCCAAGGTGACGGATACGTGATAATCAAATCACCAAATCAGAAATCATGAATACCGCCGTCGATATGTCCTCCATCAAAGTCGAGAAGGTGCTGGTGCATCCAATGCTAGCAGAGCAAGATATCTACTTGCCTCCTGTTCATGGTCTGGCGCCTGATGCTTTTAAGCTCTTGTCTCTCACTGCGCGTTGCTAGCTATATAGATCCTCGGCTTAACGACCCCATTTGGAATGACGACGGAAATATTCCCGCTCAAGGTCATCCTCCAATAATCTCTGGCCAACCGTCATGGTCACTCATAGCATGTCTCGTCGATGGTGCCAAACTTTGGCCTGCTGGGTGTGCGCAATATGACCGCTCCTGGTCCAAGTCTTCTCGTATATTATTCCAGAAAGGTCCTGTCGCGGTCTCTCTCAAATCTCGTTTCTGCCAAACTGCCCAGAAGTCATCGTCCTTTATTAAATCTGTTTCTGGCTCCGGAACGGATCCATACTCATCGCGACTCCTTCTGGAAGATATATCCATATATAACGCCTCTGTACGTGTGTCACATCACTGATGTCGGCGGAGTGGAACGTCATCTCATCAAGATCTCGTACGGACCTCTTACTCCACTTTTCTCAATTGTCGACTGCTTCGGACTCGTCTCTTCGTG
The DNA here is from genome assembly GCA_030015575.1 of Agapanthus africanus. Lineage (NCBI taxonomy): Eukaryota > Viridiplantae > Streptophyta > Magnoliopsida > Asparagales > Amaryllidaceae > Agapanthus > Agapanthus africanus. Next base: position 317,786,035 of record CM057340.1, on the reverse strand, counting down.
GCTGCATGGACTGTGCTCCAACGTCTATACTCGTATCTGGAGTCTCCCAAGCAATGCATCCCATCACACGATATCCGAAAGATGTCGAACCATCCGATCGACTCGTCAAAACCACATAATCCTCCAAGAAATCAACATCTTAGGTACAGTTTAATAGTATCGAGTACATGCCACAGCCCCTATGGACCACCGTAGAAGGGCAAATCCAAGCCTCACAAATGACACCGCTAAACTGACGCAAACCCTAAGGATCAAAGGCGTTCCATGGTCATTAGGTCGAGTTAGGGTTTCATTCTTCTAGAGGGTCCGTAGAGTTACATGCATGTTTTCTTCAAACACTTTAAACTTGGAAAATGGGTTACTGACATTCGATCGCCTCTATCGACTTCTAACGTATCCGTGTGAAGTCTCCTAAAGATGGAATCAATTAATCCGATGACCTCGCATCTGGGTAAGCGAACGAACCTCCTGTCCTAGTCATTTATCCTTGGATGACTAGCAACCATCTATCATATCTCTGAGTGCAACGCGTGCTGCAGTAGCTCCAGCATCTTTGGGGATATCTCGTCATTAGCAGTAACAACTGGCTTATTCGTCTGCACGATAAACAGTGCCTCGATCATCAAGAATATGCGATACATCAATGGTCATCACATTCTGGCTGGCCTCTATCAGTGGCTCAATCCTCTGGTGCTGATCTGCAGGTCTGAGAAATCTCATAACATCGATCCATCAAACGCTCATGGAGTGAAAACACAATAAAACGACACCTCTCTATGCAATCGTATCCCTGGAATCACGCCCTGGTCAGTCCTCGTTCTTGACGAGCTCGTGCTGACCGCAACTCTAGCCGTAGCTCTCTCCACCAGTGTAATCGCGACAGCAAGACCATAACTAATATCGATGAGGATAGATCATGAATGAATATAATACTGAGCAAAGAAATGTACATCCTAAGGCTTCTTAAGCGGAGTATCTTATCGTAAATATGCCGCGGAACATACGTACGGCACGTCACTCTACTCAAGCTACCTACTCTATCAACCATGGTCATCCCAGCGCTCTGATACCAAGTTTGTCACGACCCGAAATAGCCTGTGACTGGCACTTGAATCATATGAAGTCTACAGGACCACATCTAATTCAAGTAAGCCAAATGTCCAGAAATCTAAAACCATTTTAGGTAAGAAGAAACTTATTTTGAAACGAGTGGTTTTAATAGCATAAGCCGAATATGCATTTTTTTAAAGTCACGAATCCATTCTGATAATTTCGGCAGAGTTTCCTTTGTAAAACTGGCCCCGAACGGGGTACAACATGAATAGTATGCGAAATAATAAAAGGCATCCCCAAGCAGGAGCTTGCTCTTCGTCAATCGACGGTCACAACCACGCAAGCAATATAATATAGAACGCCGAAGGGCGAGGTTCAAAACTCAAAAGGAAACTCAAAAACAACATGAAATCCAATATACTACAACGCGCGACTCTAAGGTCGAAAGAATATACATCACTGGTCTCTAAGTCTGAAAAAAATATACAAGTTTGGTTGATGGAGTTTCTAGATACCACTGAATATAAATACAGTACAATGGTGGTCACGATACAAGTGAACCCACCTACCAAGCAAATCACCCGGAATGGAAGTAGTGTGCCAGCAAAGCCGTAACGAAACCTGTACGGCAAAACCTGCAAGAAAATGTGGCACAACGGGGGTGAGTTGCCAACACGTGAGTAGAAAACATCACAGAGCAGAAATCGTATGTATGACGCAATCCTAGGTCATACGATCAGTAATATCCTTAAATGATAAAATCTGAAGCATGAAAAGGTGGCAAGGGTAAACACCTATACATAAGTGTATCCCAGTGCTCCTGTCAGTGCCTCAGGTAGCAATATATCACATGTATGAGATATGAATGTAATGTAATGAAATGAGTGAGACAACTATTTTCTATTTTTAATGATATATCTGCATGTATATAAATCGAATAACATCAAAGAAATCAACAGGGAAATCCATGTCAAACATCGACACAAAACATAAATCCCAATATCTCAATATCTCAGGCTCCGGCCGCCCGGACTGACCTGTATAATCAAATCTCAAAACCTCAGTGTCTCAAATCTCAAATATCAATATCTCAGGCTCCGACAGAACGGATCAGCCTATAACCATGTAACGTTTTGAAAATCGTTTCGGTGAAATTTCGGAAAATCAGTAAAATAAGTGGGATTTCTGTAAAAAGTCAAAATATAAATATCTTTATTTTAAAATTAAATTTGCATATTCTAGCTATGTAATTGGTAGTATTTGGTGTTTATTGAGCCACTGGTGAAATTTCAAATTTTCTGAAAAATTTTCCGAAATTAATTATTTTTATATTATTTTAAGCCGTCACTAATACATTTAATTAGGGAAAATTACAAATTGGAATGAGTTGAAACAAATTTTGTGCATCATAACACATTAAACAAAATTTTAACATATGGTTTTTGAATTAAAATGAAGTTGTTAAGCGGTGTTAGAAAATATCGAAGAAAAAGGCTTAAACTGTGAATTTAGTGTAAATGGATATTTGGGGTATAGTATTTATCCTTTTCCATCACCCCACACCCATACCCACACTCACACACACCCATTTATCCTTCCCCTTAGCTGAATTCAGCAGCCCCCCCCCTCAATTTTCTCCACATGTTTTGCAAAAGAAAAGAAAAGAAAAGAAAGGAAAGGAAAATGAAAGAAGTAAAAGGGTGGACTTTGACTTTTCTCCCCACTTTCTCCACCTCACACTCTCTCCTCCTCACCCCCCTCCAATTCTGGCCGAATATTGCATCCCCCCTCCCTCTTCTCCTCTCTTTTTCCATCAAAAAATTGTCCAAAATCAAAGTAAAACCTCACCGAAATCAAAATCCAACTCCTACCCATTTCTCATTTGCCTATCTAGCATGGATCTTGGTGCAAGGATTTCAAATTGGAGGTCTAGATCTTAAGTTTGATCCATGGTTCATGAGGTATAAATGTTGGCCTTTTTTTAAATTGTTGCTAAATACTTTAGTCTAGCTTAATTATAAGTTTAATTGTGGTTTAATTGAATGATGTGGGTTTCAACAGAAGGATTAGATTAGGGTTTTGTTGTGGATTTGTGTTGTGATAAATTGTGCATGGTTTAGTGTTGTGGATTAATACCTTAAGTTTTGTAGAAAGCTAATCCAGTTGTTAATTACAAACCATTACTTATAAAATGTCCTAATTAAGTTATTTTGCTAACTAGGCTTTTTGGAAAATTGTTAAGTGCTTTAGATTAAAATATAATTATGGTTTCATGTCATCATTAATATTATAATGAGTGGTTTAATGTTTTGGACCATGCAAAATCAAGCGTAGTTATTGTTTTGTGCATTTTTAGTTGAAATTGTTAAAATTAGATAAATTGCAAAACTAGAATTTTTATTTTTATAAGAATTGATGATATTAAATTCTTGAAATGGGTTGTATGACTTATTTGAGATGTTTAATAAGTATTATAGCCACTAGATTTGCTTAAACGTCGAGTTTTGCACTAAAACGGGTAATTTTTGCATGCTAGATTTTCGGAAAAATGGCTTTTAAACTGAATTTGGGGTTTTTGTGAATTTGAACCTATTTTATATTATAATTAGTGTTCGTGAATGCGCAAATGAGTGTGTTTGGCTTTTTCTCGATGGTTTGACGTTTGTACATCGAAATCGTGGGTTGGTTTAGCTATTCTTGCATGCGTAGGCGATAGGTTTTGACCTATGCGTGATACGCGGGCCAATTTGATTTTCGTATGCCGTTTCGATTTCGAATTTGGTTTTAATGCGATACGGTACGTTATGATATGTAGGTACCCCATGTGGACTTCGATACGACAAGAAAGCGCGTGACGACGTCGGCACCGGCGAGTGAGGACCAGGTGAGTAGATGTATATCTACGGGGAGAAGTCGGGTGGATAGCCTATAGCACCCCCGCAGTTCGTGGTGATGTATACGAATACGTATACACACATATATATTGGTTATATTGTAAAGTTTATTGATGATAAGGATAGATTTTAGGTGTGATTGGATAGGTTTAGTGTTGCGAAACCCTAGAGTAGGGGTTGCACCACACATACACACACACACACTTGCTTACATTATTCTTCATTTGTGCTTATACGGGAATATGTATTATGTGTTCACATGGGTTTGGGGCTATGTGTTCACCTACTGGATTTGAGGATAGTGTTTGGGATTTGAGGTGAGTCGATGAGATTGATTTGAGACCGCGAGAACGGTGATATGGCAGGATTCGTACTTGAGGTACGTCCTGATATTATAGCGGATCTTGGGACGACGATACATGTGAATAGTGTTATACATTGAATGGTTGACATGTGATCGTGATATGAGATAAGATATGTTAAGATATTCATAATAGGTCGCATTAGGCGATGTACACCTCTTTATGACGATATATGATGATGATATCGGTTTGTATGAGGCTGTAGATAAGCAGTCAGATCATGATTAGATTGATAATATTAGTATTATACTAGACGTAGATCAGTACCGCGGATTATGATCTTCGATAAAGAGGATGCCAAATGATTAATTTGATGAATGTGATACTGACCTACACCCAGATTTGGGGATGCCGCACGACGGATTTACGTACGAGCTATATATTGATGTTTGATCCGCACTCTTGACTTGGGAATGTCTGATTATAGATATGGTATCGGATGTGATATTATCGAGGCGGGATCACCAACTAATACACACACACACACGCGTGCGCACACACACACACACACACACATATATGTATCAACTCAGACGTTAGGCGGCTTCCTTACCTTTAGTTTAGCTTGACAGTTTGGTGTAGTTGTTAGCCTATATTTGTTGTTATTGTGTCTAGTATTTAGCTCCCGCTCATTATTGTTGTTGCTCCGCATCGCATACTTATTTTTGAATCATATTCTATTGTTAATATCATGCTGTTAGGACACCAGCACCATTACCGATGACGCGTATGTACCACGTACACTTACTTGCCGGCTCACACACATCTTCATCGGTAATTGCCATGTCACGAACACTTTAGAAAATACTATTTCATTTGACATAGGTTGTTAGCTAATAGTTTAGACATGATATTAGTGTACTTGCCTTATATGCTAGTTTAGTCATTGTAGTTATTACTTGCTACTCCATGTTTGTTATTATTCACTGTTGTGCCGCATTCATGGATTTTCATGCCTATATTCACTGTTTACATGCTATTGAGGATTTGGATTCGAATTTTCATGAGATTTCCTGGATTTGGGGGAAAACCGCAAAAACACTTATAAAATTCTTTCTCTCTTTTTAAAGAAAAGTGCGGTTTTCCCATGATGTATGAGTCGTCCACCTTGAGTTTGCTGATGGATTTTGAGACCCGAGTTCGAGGAGTGGAGGAACCGTTTCGGGTACATGGTGGACCCGGTGCGGTACCCCGGGGCAAGAGGATCGAAGATGATGGCATTGAGCCAGGAAGGGGAGCACTACCGACCGGTGATATTACCCGACGTGTCTGATATCCGGAGGATACCGTCGTAGTCTTGAGATTGATGGTAGGGGCCGGTCTAGATTGACGGCGTCCTAGATAGTGAGATTGAGACATTGAGATCCTGAGATATTGAGACATTGGGATTTATGTTTTGTGTCGATGCTAGACACTGTTTATGCTGATTTCATTTATGATACCTCTTTTAAAAGTACAGAAATCTCACTAAATTATGAAAGCAGTTTTATTCTGTTTCAGGCATTCATACATCATTCATATGATATATTGCTACCTGAGCCACTGATACGGGCACTTGGGATTACACTTGGGTTAGATATTTACCCTAGCCATTATTATAGGCTGCGGGTTATATATATTTGAGGATATATTATAATTGTTGACCTAGGATTGCGTTGTTCATGCGATTTCTGTTCGTAGATGTTTTTTTACTCACGAGTTGGCAACTCACCCCCGTTGTGCCACCGTTCTTGCAGGTTTTGCCGTACAGGTTTCATTACGGCTTTACTGGCACTGCTTCTTTCGGGTGAGTTGCTAGTAGGTGGCTTTATTTGTATCGTACCCCACATTTTATACCTTGTATATTATTACTCTGTTGTATCTAGAAGTTCAATCAACCAAACATGTATTTATTTTGAGATAGAGACCAGTGCTGTTATTCTTTCGACCTTAGAGTCGTGCGTTATATTTCTGTGGATTTCTTATTGTTTTGAGTTTCCTTTTGAGTTTTGATCCTCGCCCTTGGCGTTGTATATTACATTGCTTGTGTGGTTGTGACCGTCGATTGACGAAGAGCTAGCTCCCGCTTGGGGATGCCTTTTATTAATTTCGTATAGTATTCATGTTGTATCCCGTTTGGAGGCCAGTATTTACAAAGGAGACTCTGCCGAAATTTTCGGGAAATAGTTGATGTTTTTAAAAAAAACGCATAATTCGGCTTATGCTATTAAAATTACTGGATTTTAAATTGGTTTTCCTTTACTCTACTACTTTTCTTGGTTTGGATTTCTGGGTTTTTGGTTTACTTAGATTACTTACTCCTCGAGAAGTTTCGTAGTTTAAGTGCCGGTCATGTTCCGTACTTTCGGGACGTGACAAAGTTGGTATCAGAGCGTTAGGTTTTACCTTCGGAACATAGGATGACCCTTGGTTGATGGAATAGGTGACTAAAGTATAGTGACGTACCGTGGGTATGTTCCGTGGCATACTTACGATACGCTACTCCCCTTAAGAAGCCTTTGGATGTACATTTCTTTGTTCAGTATTATATTCATTCCTGATCTAGCCTCATCGGTACCAGTTATGGTTTTGCTGCCACGATTACGGGCAGGGAGAGCTACGGCTAGAGTTGCGGTCAGCACGGGCTCGTTACGAACGAGGACTGACCAGGGCGTGATTCAGGCGACATATGATTGCATTGAGAGGCGTCTTCTGATTGTGTTTTCGCGCCACGAGCGTTTGAATGGATCGTTGTATGAGATTACTCGGACGTGCAGATCCGTGCCAGAGGATTGAGCCAATGATAGAGGCCAGCCAAATTTTGATGACCGTTAGCGTATTGCTTACTCCTGATGATTGAGGCACTGTTCAGCGTGCAGACGAGTGAGCAAGTCATTGCTGCGAACAACGAGATATCGCCCCAGTTGTTGGAGCTATTGCAGTACGAGTTGTACTAAGAGGTGATAGAAGGTCGCTAGTCACCGAGAATGAATGACTAGGACATGCGGTTCGTTCGCTACCCCGATGCGAGGTCATCAGATAGATTGATTCCAGCTAGAGACGACTTCATGCGGAGACGTTGAGAGTCGACAGAGACGATCGAATATCAGAAACCTATTGTTCAAAGTATAAAGTATCGGAAAGACATGCAGGCAATTCTATGGACCCTCAAAAAGAATGAAACCCTAACTCGACTTAATGACCGTGTGAAAGCCTTTGAACCATATGGTTTGCGGCAGTTTCGCGGCGCCATTAGAGTTGGCTATAGTGCCCTCAAGGCAATTATCATAGTCGCGGACTTGTGATTATGATGATTGAGTGAGGAACTATACCGATAAAACAGTCTTACTCAAGATGATAGTATGCTATCTGGTTTGTCTTTATCATCATATACATGTTGATAGAGCCATAGGATTCTTGCTTGACTGCCAGCATTGTGATGGCGATCACATACGTGGGAGCTGGTGGTCTATAAGCACATCCTTAAATGTCCGTAGTCGTGGGAGTATCGAAATCGGGCATCGATACTCCAATGTAGACTAGTGTATACTGATCGAGACCCCGACGAGGGGCGGTGGCCATGTCTCACAAGCCATTGGTGTTAGTTTGTTCACCTAAGATAGTATACAGGTGCTCACTGGACGGACTCGCCTGGAACCTGTTAGTTGGTATTATACTTATTGTCAGATAGCAGTTTCCAGGTGACATGTGTACAGGTTAGTCTGTCGACCTGAGATTGTCATTTGTCCCGTGTGAGTTCCCACTGTGCTTTGATTACTACCCTACCACGGCTCAAAGGAGTCATGCAAACAGGTTTTAGTTGGGTACAGTCCTGAGCCACATGGAGGCAGTGATCGGATCGTCGGGGATTCGTCTCTCCCGGTATTGGTGGTTGATGTCGCGTTGTGTATGGATGACCATCATCATAAATCCGTGGCCACGGTGGATGAGAATTATCGATCCAGGATCGATAGTTTCTCAAGTGGTGATGGGTTCCATACCGACAGTAAATATCGCGTTGTTGGGGTCTGACTTTATCCACCCCCCTAGACTCGATATGCGATACTCTTAGACGAACAGACCGGACTGTACGGATATTGTCGCTGTCAGGCTCAGTAGGGGTTCAGGATGAGTTTGCTCGTCGGCCTCCCTTTCGCTCAATACATAGGTAGCCGTTACGTACAGCTAGTGCCGCTGACGTGCTTGTAGTTAAACCCACTGCCAGCGTATTGACGAGTCTTTAGAGTCCCACACAGAGGGTTTTCACGGTTCAGGCGATATGGTGTACATGAGATATGTTGATACATACAGATGTCCGATTAAATATGTGCACTTGCTGCCCAGACTTTAATTGGATGGTTGATAATACTAGCGGCTTGGGATTAAGCCAGTTTATTAAATCAGGATTTGATTTAATAATTTACATATGTTTTTATATATATGTATTCTAGTATTATTGTTCTCTATTTATTTTCTCTCTTGGCTATTCGTATTTTTGTACGAATACACGTATATGTATTTCGATACATGTACCGGGAAGTATTCCGTATTTTATACGGAATAGCTTCTAGAAGATTTGTCACCTCATTATTGATTTTGCTTTTTAGGAAATTCATTTGCTTTATAATTAGGTGGAGGGTGTGAGGTGGCATGGACTATGACATGGCATGTAGCAAAGTATGGGTTCAAAGCATGGTTGCAATTGTTTATTTGATTAAAAAGAAAATGATTTTTTTTTGTGAATGAGAGAGACAAGGGGGCCGGCTACATTTTTGTGGGTGGGGTTCATTTTTCAATTGGTCATTACACTAGCTCTCTCTCACTCTCTCATGCTCACAAAAATACTTAGCCATTTTGTTCATGCCAAGTTTTCTTCACCACCTTCATTCTTCTTCTATGGTTGCTCTCAGGAGCAATTAAGTAGGAGAGAAAATAAAGTGACACACCACTACAACCCCACTCTCCATCGCTAGCGACTTTGGAGCGTCGGTTACCTCGTTTGTCGAGGTTGGAGCTTGCGCCGTTTCCTTCGGGTGGATCATCGGAGATGGAGGAAGACCGGCAACCAAACATCGTCAAAGGATCACTTGGAGCTTGGAATAAAGACCGAAGGACACGGATCAACTCGGTATAACCTTTCTAACTCTTAGTTAGTTTACTAGTTTAGGGTTTAAGGTCGATCCGTAAATCGGTTAGCGGTAGCACCAGTTTTAGAAATTTTTGTTCCGCATTTTGGCCACGTTTCGACAGCCGGGGCGCTGCCGGGACACTTCATGGTATCAGAGCCACCCTTTAAACCCCTTACTAGCTTGTTTAGACGTGCTTAAAAGATCGATCGACGGATTTAACCGAAATCACGATTTCAATTTTCTGTTTGCTGTCGTTTTTAAAAAGTGTTCAAACAATTTTTTGTAGTAGCTTAAAAATCCGTGCAGGCAAATACAGGGCTACAGAAAAAATTTGAGCTCATGATGCCACTAAAGTGCCGCGGATCCGCCGCACTAACCCCCTTTTGGCGGCAGATCCACGGCCACTTATTGGCGACGGGCCTTCAAATTTTTACTGTAGCACAGAGACTTGGAATTGTGATTTTTTTCATATTCTGTTTTGGCCCAGGTTTCAGTGAAGTGTTGTTTTGCTATTAGGGCCAATTTGGAACTTAGTCGATCGATATTTTAAGCGTGCGTTTGACAATACATACCTTATATTCTGCGACCGTGAATGTTATTTGATCGGTAAACTCGTCTAATTTTTATATGTCTTTTAAACGGGTTTGCGAACGTGACATTCACGTTGATGTTCTGTGATGTGATGTGATGTTGGTTGGATCGTCGTGGTGGATAGCAATGGTGCAATGATATTACTGTTTTATTTCATTTGTACATTTGATATTGCGCGGCGAGCGTCCGACATGTTGACTGCCTTCACCGCCAGTTTGTATATTATTCTTTTGGGGCACGACCGGGCTGAGGTCGATGTCACCCTTGTATATTATTTTATTTTCTATACTAGGATTACCCCGCGGTGGGGTGCACGAATAGCCGGATTCTAGAGGGCAACGGGTCCGTATCTTATGGCGTTGGGACCGGGGGGGACCTTACTCTAGAATTGGCGGGCTATTCTCCGCACTCGTAGGGGGTATAGGTGACCCAGGAGGGGTGCTCAAGTTACCGGATTCTGTGAAGTGCTGGGTGGTCCATTCACGTTGCTGAAGGGGGCTGCCTCACTTCTGGTTTTGGCGGGTAACTTGCCGCGCTCGTAGGGGTCTAGGTTTTATTGCACAGGCTATCCACACGACAGGGAACGTCGGGTCTCACTTGCGGCTCAAGTGAAACCCGGGGCTCCAGATTATCCACCGTTCTGTGATGTTTCTATGATGTTGCTTTATATCATGCCTGGGACGATTGTTATATATATTTATATATTTTATTAGATGTTGTATATGTTTTGCACCCGCGCTAGCCTAGTCCCCGCTCTGTCGTTAGTTAAGTAACCTAAAGGGTGATGACGGGACCCAGTGGCGAATGCGGATGGCATATACGTACATTTTATTTTCGTTCTTTTCTGGTGTGATTAATTGATGGGACTGCATTGATTCTTATTAATGCAAGGATAAAACAAACCTATATATGATGTTGTTGGAACCAATTTTTTAAAAACTGACATTACAGACGTACCCTTTTTCTTTGCATCGTAGTATTCATTTGGAATATCCTGCACCTCATTCGACGAGGCAAGGGCCGAGATCCCTTCATCGGGAGTGACCTCTTAGGTAAAAGTTTGCGTCAACGTAATAACTCTACTATAGTCGATTATTTTTGCTTTGCATCGTGGTATTCATTTGGAATATCCTGCACCTCATTCTGCGGGGAAAGAACTGAGATCCCTTCACCGGGAATGACCTCTTTAGCAAAAGTTTTCGCCACTATATATTTATAAAACCACTTGGATTCCTTCAACGATATCAAGTTCATTACGTTAAAGGTTTTTCGCCAAAAACCAGCCGTAGCCCTCCGTCATTTCAGACGAGTATTGATTAGTATTCATGCTACGTATGTTGACCTAGTCAAGGCGTAGTGCTCGGTAGCTCTGTAGTACTTTTCTGTTGCATGGATATGAGATTGGTTAGGACAGTCGTACGGTCATGTTGATCTAGTCAAGGGCTCGTACGGGTGGGTCTAATTAATCTAGGATAATGACGGGTTGAACTTGACTTGTGACTTATGATATGTTGACCTAGTCAAGGTCATAAGCCGCTTGGGGTAAAATTCATATCGGGAGTTTCAAACATACAGGAAACTTGCCTGACTTCCGCATGTTGGGTTTACCTAGCACCTCATGAAGGGTTTGGAAGCATCATATGTACCAAAGATTGAATTTTTAGGGTGCTAAGTTAACAAACAAAGAATCGTTCCTAGAAAAATTAGGGTTTCAAAATTTGCATATCATCTCATGAAAGAAAAGCTAGGGTTTTGAGAGTACAACATTTGTAGCTCCCTACGCTAGACTCCTTGGCTACTTGGGGTTTGGAAAAGCACCGCTTGAACTCCTCTAGGTCACCGATGATCCACCCGGAATCCGCTTTGTCCAAGCTAGCAACTTCGCAAGATCAAGAATGAAAATCGAATCTAACACTCTAAACAAGTCTGCAAGACTTGTGTAGAATGATGTTGTGGTGGCTTTTCTCACTTCAATAACCTATCTTGATGAATAATTTGCTCACTAGATAAATCTAGAGAGCAAAGCATGAAGGAGGAAGAAGATGGTGGCCTTTTAGAATATGAGATAAGAAAACCTCATGAATATCAAAAGGAAAATATATCTATATATATTTTATATCTCTCATCTCAAACCATGGTTGATCAAATAGGATATTATTGAACTTGAGTTAAAAACCCAAAAGGAAAAGTAATCCATGGTTAAATGGTGGGTGAGAATGGTTAGGTAAAGAAGAGTGTAGAAAGCATCCATGAATTATCCTTTTCTTTTCTTTTTTTTTAAATCAAATTCAATAATAATTTATATATAAATCAAACCATTGTGTGAGTCTTATATTGCCACCATTTTCATGTATGTACAACCATGACGGATGTATGTATGTATGTATGTGTGTATGTACATCCATATGTGCATGAATCTATAAAGAAAGCATACATGCATGCATACATCCATCAAACTCAAGAAAGGATTTTAAGTGAGAAGCTAATGGTTAAATGATAAATCAACACTTGATTTATCAATCCGGCCATATCACATATGACCCCACCAAAAGCAAGCCGCCCGAACAATATACGGTATCCCAAACGCGCATTTTGATCGGGTCCATGCGCATATCGCATACGCGCACCACAACGTTTCGCCTGGACTAGGTAACTCCTTTGTGGAACTCTAAGACTCGTCAATACACCGGCAGTGGGTGATGATCATATCAAGCACGCCCAAACCGCAAGCGGTCAGCTAAACGTAACGGCCACCCGGGTATTGAACGATCAGAAGAGAACAAGCGAATCTGGTACAACTCCCGTCGAGCCAACCGGCAACACTACCTGTGCAGTCTGGTCTCCTCGTCTGATATGTCGCATATCAAGTCTAGGTGTGGTAAACGTCAGACCCCAATAACCGATATGTCGTGCCGATATGAGGCTCATAACGGGTCGAGAAACTACTGGTAACACTTACCGGTAAATCTCTAATCAGCCCTGGCCAGGGACTTCCCTGTTACGGCCAATCGAGCACAGTGCAACATCAACCCCCAATACCGGGAGAGACGAAACCCCTCCTATCGCTCATTGCCTCCATGTGACTCGGGACTGTACCCAAAAACCACCGTTTTGCACGCCCTCATGGACGTGCTAAGGTGGAAATCAAAGCACAGTGGGAATCACACAAGACTCCATGACGATCTCGGGTCTACAGACTAACCTGTACAAGTGTCACCTGAGAACTGCCATCTGACGTGAGGTATAATACCATCTGGGAGTTCTCGGCGAGTCCGTCCAGTGTACCCAGTCTCCACCGAGCACCCGTATACCATCTCTGATGTCAAACACCAATGGATATGGGATCATCCATCGCCCATCTCATGGGTCGAGAAGCGTATACGCTAGTCTACACTGGTATATCGATGCCCCGTCTCGATACACCCACGACTAGGGACCTTGAAGGATGTACTTATGGACTACCATGTCCCTACTAGTATGATCCGCATCATAGTCCAGGTAGTCAAGTACACATCCTAAGGGCTTTACCAACATGTAACTATAAGACAGTATAAAGAGACAAGTATACATGTTAAGATAAAGAGCAACCAGATAGCATACTATCATATCGAGCAAGAAAGTCATCTCTATATATGTCCAAGCATCCAATATAATATACATCATTTGTACAATACTGGCCTCTAGGGCATACATACAACTGACAATCTCCCACTTGCACTAGGGCCAGCTGCTGTAGTATCGCATACCGAGCATCCCGAAGAGTCTCTCAAACTGTATCTGGGGAATGGCCTTCGTGAGTAGATCCGCTGTGTTATTCTTCGTGTCAACTCTCCTGACCTCGATCTCTCGGCGATCAATTATCTCCCGGATCAGGTGATATCGCCTCAGAATATGCCTGGATCGCTGATGGGACCTGGGTTCCTTGGCAAAAGCCACCGCTCTATTGTTATCGCAATACAAAGGTATTGGATTCTCAATGGATGGAACCACTCCAAGTTCAGTAATGAACTTCTTGATCCAGACAGCCTCTTTGGCAGCATCGTTGGCAGCGATGTATTCAGCCTCCATCGTCGAGTCTTCCACGGTTTCCTGCTTGGAACTCTTCCAACTAACCGCCCCTCCGTAAAGGGTAAAGACAAATCCCGACTGCGACTTAGAGTCGTCCTTATCACTCTGGAAGCTCGAATCGGTAAAGGACTCCACTTGGAGTTCTCCGTTACCATACACCAAGAGCATCTCTTTAGTCCTTCGTAAGTACTTGAGAATGCTCTTCACAGCTGTCCAGTGACTCTCTCCAGGATCAGCTTGATACCTGCTCACCACACTTAGTGAGTATTCTACATCGGGTCTGGTACATAGCATCGCGTACATGATAGAGCCTACAGCCGAAGCATAGGGTATCCTTTGCATGCGAGCTCTCTCCAAATCAGTCTTGGGAGACATCTCTTTGGAGAGAGTGACTCCAGAGATCGTGGGTAAGTTCCCACACTTGGATTCTTCCATACTAAACCTCTTTAGTATGGTGTCAATGTACCTAGATTGGGACAATCCCAATATCCGTTTGGATTTATCTCTATAGATCCTAATTCCCAATATGCAGGAGGCATCACCAAGATCTTTCATTGAGAATCTTTGTGATAAGAAGAGCTTGACCGATTGCAGCATAGGAATGTCATTTTCTATCAAGAGTATGTCGTCCACGTACAATACGAGGAAGACAACCTTACTCTCTGCTACCTTCTTGTAGATACAAGGTTCATCTACGTTTTTGACGAAATCAAACTCTTTGATAACGACGTCAAAGCAGATGTTCCAACTCCGCGACGCTTGCTTTAATTCATAAATGGATTTAAGCAGCTTGCACACCTTCCCGCTGCTCCCACTATCTACGAAGCCCTCTGGCTGAGTCATGTACACGCACTCTTCTAAATCACCGTTTAGAAAGGCAGTCTTAACATCCATTTGCCAGATTTCGTAATCATGATATGCAGCGATGGCAAGCATGATCCGAATGGATTTAAGCACAGCCACTGGAGAAAAGGTTTCGTCATAGTCCACACCTGGTCTTTGACGAAAACCCTTTGCAACAAGTCTAGCTTTGAAAATCTCCACTTTCCCATCTACACCAAGTTTTTTCTTGAAGATCCACTTGCTCCCAATGGGTTTTACCCCTTCAGGAGCAACTTCCAAAGTTCATACTTTGTTGGTGTACATGGATTCCATCTCGGACCGCATTGCATCCAGCCATTTTACTGAGTCCCCACTCGTGATGGCCTGCTCGAAGCTAGTTGGGTCATCATCCTCCATGATGCAATCCTCTCTCCCACCATCCATGAGAAAACCATAGCATCTCTCAGGTTGGCGAGGAACCCTACTAGATCGGCGGAGTGGCTGGGGTTCATCGGGAACTACCGAATCCTCTGGTTCTACCAAATCTTCTGTTGTGGTTTGTACAGCTGGAACCTCTTCCAGTTCTACCTCAGAGCCACTAATCTCTTTTGCAAGAAATTCCTTTTCTAAAAAGGTGGCGTGTTGAGCAACAAATACTCTTTGTTCCTCACTGTGGTAGAAGATATACCCTCGCGAATGCTTGGGTTATCCAATAAAGTTACACAAAACAGATCTTGCCTCGAGTTTTTCCGGTTTTTGTCTTTTGACATAGGCCGGGCAACCCCATATCTTAATAAAATTAAGATATGGTCTCTTCCCCTCCCATATCTCATATGGGGTGGTAGGCACAGATTTGGTAGAAACCCTATTCAGTAGGTATGCTGCTGTCTCCAGTGCATATCCCCAGAAGGAAATAGGTAACTCAGCTACACTCATCATTGAGCGCACCATATCTAATAGGGTGCGGTTCCTCCGTTCCGATACACCGTTGTGCTGTGGTGTATATGGAGGAGTCAACTGAGAGAGAATCCCATTCTCTTTTAGGAAGTCCAGGAATTCATTGCTCAAGTATTCACCTCCTTGATCGGATCGAAGGATTTTAATACTTTTTCCGGTTTTGTTCTCCACTTCTTGTTTATATTCATTAAATTTCTCAAAAGCTTCTGATTTGTGTTTCATCAGGAACACATATCCGAATCTAGAGAGATCGTCAGTGAATGTAATAAAGTACGAAGAACTATCCCTGGCATGTGTAGACATGGGACCGCATACATCACTATGTATCAGTCCCAAGAGTTCGGTAACTCTTTCTCCGTGTCCCGTAAACGGAATTTTGGTCATTTTGCCTTTGAGACATGACTCGCAAGTGTCATAAGATGAAAATTCAAACGGATTTAAATATCCATTCTTATGCAATTTAGCTAGCCGTGTCGCATTGATGTAACCCAGTCTACAATGCTACATGAAGGATTCGTTCAGTTCTGAACTCTTCCTCTTATGTGTGTTTGTTATGCTCAGAACTGTAGATTGATTTAGAACATAAATGCCATTGCACAACGTGCCTGATCCAACCAACTTTTGGTTACGGAAAATGTTCATAACATTATCCTGTAATACTAAATTATATCCCTCTTTACTCAACAAAGAAACCGATATAATGTTGCATATCAGGTTCGGCATGTAATAGCAATCGTTCAGAATCAATGTATTACCAGTTGGTAATACAATGTGATATTCCCCGACGGTTTTAGCTGCAATAACTGCACCATTTCCAACCCTTATGTCTTTATCTCCTTCTCCAAGTTCTCTACCTTTCTTAAGCCCATGTAACTGATTACATATATGGGATCCTGACCCGGTATCTAATACCCAGGACGTAGGGCAAATGGAGAAACAGTTCTCTTTAACGAACAAACCCGAAGAAAATGCATCATCATGTCCTTTCTTCATTCGGGTGGCATGGAATCCTGGTATTCCCCCTATGTCATGTTCAGTCCTATAACTCTTATAAGATAGAAGGGAACCAACGTTCCCCAGCACAGCATAACATGCGGGTTCGGTCAATACATAGAAATTATTATCTTTATTAAGGCATGACATGGTCGCTACCTGGAGAGAGAGAGAAGAAAACCCTTTAGCGTATGCTCTTGCAAGATTAGATTGGTTATTATCTTATCTAATCAGGATGGCTCCCACCGTTTTTATCAAATCTTCCTTCAAACCCTAAAAGGAAAGACTAGCCAGGATTAATTACACCCTGCAACTTCGCCGATCTTTCAGCCAGGCCAGTGTCGGTACTTTGAGAGAGGTTCCCCGTGCTTTCGCACGGACCTAATTAAAGAAAACCTCGTTTTCCCAGAGGCGTAACCCCGTTGACACCTTTCTAGACACCTACTTGATCGGCTAATTGTCCTGTATGAAACTCTCCCAGGAGTAACAATTACTCGCAGTGGGTATCGGGATCCAACTATCTCATAGAAGGTATGCAATCTCATTGCAAATTTCAACACTTGAAATTCCCGATAATATTTTGCCCCAAGCATCCTATGACCTTGACGGAGGTCAACAAACCACAGGGTGCAAGTCAAGTTCAACCCGTCATTTCTTGATTGAATCAAACCCACCCGTACGACCCTTGACGGAGGTCAACAAGGTCGTACGACTACCCTAATCCAATCTGCATCACATGCATAACCAGATAAATACTAGTTAGCTACCGCACACTACGCCTTGACGGAGGTCAACAAACGTAGCACGAATACTAAGTAGGATTTATCTGAAATGACGGAGGGCTACGACAGGATTTTCTAAAAACCTATTGCGTAATGAACTTGATATTGTTGTAGAATCAAGTGAAGTTTTGAAATGGAGTGATTTTGAGGCTTTTATTAGTTTTGCTAAAAAGGTCACTCCCGGTGAAGGGATCTCGGCTCTTTCCTCATCGAATAAGGTGCGGGATATATCATATATATCACTGTGCAAAGCAAAGCTCCAAAAGCAATCAAAAGTCAAACCGAGTGGTGTAGCATCTGCCTGTTTTGCTAAAAAGGTCACTCCCGGTGAAGGGATCTCGGCTCTTTCCCCATCGAATAAGGTGCAGGGTATATCATATATACCGCTATGCAAAGCAAGACTGTAGCTACCCTTTTATTTTAAAATTTGATTCTACAACATCTTTTAGGTTTCTTTTCTTTCATTAATCACATTAATGAAGTCCCATCATTTAAGTCACCTAAACATCACAGATAAATACGACGTACACTTATGCCATCCGCATTCGCCTCGATGTCCCCTCTTGCACCGTTAGGTTAGGTAACTAACGACAGAGCAGGGCAGGGCTAGTGCGGGTGCAAAACATAAGTAACGTCTATATAATATATCATATATACTGTATACTGTATCCATCAGAACATATCAAATGATCTCATCACAGATATCGCAGCAGAAACATAGATATAATGTGGGATATACTAGGACGTCCGTATTTAGTATTTAGCCAATAATAGAAAATACGGATTCTACAGTCGCGATGAATAGCCAAGCCCACACCCTGGACCCCTACGAGAGCGGCAAGCGACCCTACCAATTCTGGAGTTTAGGAGACCCGGTCTCGACTCCTCGAGATGGCCTCTCACTGAACCCCAGAACCCAGTCACCTATGCTCCCCTCCTTGGGTCCATCCTAATGCGGAAAAGTAAATAATATACAACACCGGTGGCATCAACCTCAACCCGGAAGTGCCCCAAATAAAAGAATATTACATTACATTTGGATTTTACATGAATGAAAAATAAAACTATCATCTCACATAAAACCCCCGGCTATTCAATTGCGACAATCCTGCACATCATATCTCAGCAACACATAATATCATATATCATCAACGTAAGTAAGTATGCGTACCCCAATTGTCGTTGATGTATAGCAACGAAACAGGCGATATCGACATACTACACTTACAGTCATAGAAAAGAAAGTGTAAAACTGCAATATCTGGAATCCACATTTTCTTTAGACATCGTAAATGCGAAATATCACATATTTCGTATTTCATATCTAGCTATATGAATTCCACACATTGCATCACATTACAGATAAATAGACGGTATTAAAGTTTTCGAACGAACGATCAAATACCCAAGATTCCCTAAAGCTTAACACTTGAGCGGAGTTCAAAAACCCGGAGTGTGACACAGTAGTAGCGGTCCAGCCGTAGAAGGGTCAAGCCAACGCCTCACATGTGGCACGCCGTACTGCCCCAAACCCTAAAGTTCAAAGGGCAGTTCAAGACGGTCACATAATTGAGTTAAGGTTTGTTGTCTTCTAGAGGGTCCACCACAAAACTTGCACGTATCTCCAAAATATTTAAACCCCGTGAAAAGTGAGCAAATGATACTCGTTCAAACACTTCAATACTTTCTAATTTATCCGGAAAAGAAACATGAAATGAAAATTCCGATCGAATCACCGACTCCAAAACAATCTTAAGAACAAACAGCACTAAATTCAGATTAAAAATTCCCCAAAAATATACAAGCAGAAAAGAACAATTACTGTACAAAAACGACACTTTGATTCATCCGTATGGCCGCGGAACCGCAGCCCAAGCAGGCTATTGCCGCGGTTCCGCGGTGAAAAGTACTGTTCATGCCATCGATTTTCACATGTGTTCTTAGATTTCCCTGCTGAATTTTTTAAGGATTTTTAATTCTGAAAATCTCCAGATTTTAAAAATTGTCCAGAGAGTGTCCCGTAATGTCGTATTTTGGTTCGATCGGAGTTTTTACTTCGTAGAAGTGTCGCCTAATGTTATAGGTCGGCTCAGATACCAATGTTGGGTTTACCTAGCACCTCATTAAGGGTTTGGAAGCATCACATCTACCAAAGATTGAATTTTTAGGGTGCTAAGTTAACAAACAAAGAATCGTTCCTAGAAAAATTAGGGTTTCAAAATTTGCATATCATCTCATGAAAGAAAAGCTAGGGTTTTGAGAGTATAACCTTTGTAGATCCCTACGCTAGACTCCTTGGCTACTTGGGGTTTGGTAAAGCTCCGCTTGAACTCCTCTAGGTCACCGATGATCCACCCGGAGTCCGCTTTGTCCAAGATAGCAACTTCGCAAGATCAAGAAAGAAAATCGAAACTAACACTCTAAACAAGTGGGCAAGACTTCTGTAGAATGATATTGTGGTGGCTTTTCTCACTTCAAAAACCTATCTTGATGAATAATTTGCTCACTAGATAAATCTAGAGAGCAAAGCATGAAGGAGGAAGAAGATGGTGGCCTTTTAGAATATGAGATAAGAAAACCTCATGACTATCAAAAGGAAAATATATCTATATATATTTTATATCTCTCATCTCAAACCATGGTTGATCAAATAGGATATTATTGAACTTTAGTTAAAAACCCAAAAGGAAAAGTAATCCATGGTTAAATGGTTGGTGAGAATGGTTAGGTCAAGAAGAGTGTAGAAATCATCCATGAATTATCCTTTTCTTTTCTTTTGTTTTAAATCAAATTCAATAATAATTTATATATAAATCAAACCATGGTGTGAGTCTTATATTGCCACCATTTTCATGTATGTACAACCATGAAGGATGTATGTATGTATGTATGTATGTGTGTATGTACATCCATATGTGCATGAATCTATAAAGAAAGCATGCATGCATGCATACATCCATCAAACTCAAGAAAGGATTTCAAGTGAGAAGCTAATGGTTAAATGATAAATCAACACTTGATTTATCAATCCGTCCATATCACATATGACCCCACCAAAAGCAAGCCGCCCGATCAATATATGGTATCCCATACGCGCATTTTAATCGGGTCCATGCGCATATCGCATACGCGCACCACAACGTTTCGCCTGGACTAGGTAACTCCTTTGTGGGACTCTAAGACTCGTCAATACGCCGGCAGTGGGTGATGATCATATCAAGCACCCCCAAGCCGCAAGCGGTCAGCTAAACGTAACGGCCACCCGGGTATTGAACGATCAGAAGAGAACAAGCGAACCTGGTACAACTCCCGTCGAGCCAACCGGCAAAACTACCTGTGCAGTCCGGTCTCCTCGTCTGATATGTCGCATATCAAGTCTAGGGGTGGTAAACGTCAGACCCCAATAACCGATAAGTCGTGCCGATATGAGGCTCATAACGGGTCGAGAAACTACAGGTAACACTTACCGGAAAATCTCTAATCATCCCTGGCCATGGACTTCCCTGTTACGGCCAATCGAGCACAGTGCAACATCAACCCCCAATACCGGGAGAGACGAAACCCCTCCTATCGCTCATTGCCTCCATGTGACTCCTGACTGTACCCAAAAACCACCGTTTTGCATGCCCTCATGGACGTGGTAAGGTGGAAATCAAAGCACAGTGGGAATCACACAAGACTCCATGACGATCTCGGGCCTACAGACTAACCTGCACAAGTGTCACCTGAGAACTGCCATCTGACGTGAGGTATAATACCATCTAGGAGTTCTCGGCGAGTCCGTCCAGTGTACCCAGTCTCCACCGAGCACCCGTATACCATCTCTGATATCAAACACCAATGGATATGGGATCATCCATCGCCAATCTCATGGGTCGAGAAGCGTATACGCTAGTCTACACTGGTATATCGATGCCTGATTATTGTCAAAACTTGTATTTACCGCAATCGGAAACGGCATCGCTTCGCAGCTAGCCGGTGAGTACGGGTCGATCCATAGAGACGGGTAAATTTCTTTTATATGTTTTAATTAGTTGATTCAAAATGTCGTTTTGGTTGGTTTATAAAAATCTATAAAAACTAGATCTAATTAATCTAATTAAGAGTCTTGCTAGGGTTAGGCTTAGGGGAAGTTTTGGAGATTAACGTTTTTACTCACCGCTTTCAATGCCTTCATTTTAGATCTATTAGATGTTAAGGTAATTATTAATAAAGTGGATCCAAATCTTTTGGGAAGATGTTTCTTCCTCTAGATTTGTATCCTTCCTTTGTTGATAATTACCCTAACCCCCATGGAAAACGCACGCAACCGGCCCTTTATACTACGGTTCATCGTTACCTCGAGGGGTAGGATGCCGCAGGGAGCGGTTGTGCGCGTATGCGTGGAGTTCGAATTCATTAAGTACATGTGGCATCGAATAGGGTGAGAGATCTCATCTCTCAACCCTTTCCCTAAGGCTAACCCTAACAAGCGAGGAGATTACTCGCTCATTAGGGGATGAGAAAACATTTTAATTAAAAGAAACAGAAATAACATACCTTCCTAAGTTGACGGCTCCCTCCAAACAAGAAGAACAGATCTGAATTTATCTATCAGAAATTCTGAAATTTATTGATTGAAAAGAGGCATACTTTTAACAGATCTGGGAATACAATATATAGGAAAACAGAAAACCTAGGGTTACAGACTCTCGCACATGCGCAATTACAGATTTGACCTCTAAAAATCCCAACACCCGAACCGTCGCACCGACACGGAAAGTTTGCACCGACGTGCGCTCTATATGGCCGCGGAACCGCGGCGCCAGGCTAGGTTTGGCCGCGGTTCCGCGGCCAAACTGAGGAGTTAGGCTCTGTGATTTTGGGGATTTTTCCTTGGCTTCTTGGGCTTTCTCTTTTTACACTTCTTTTCTCTGTTGGACTTCTGGGTCTTCTCCAGATCTTCAGTGAAAACTTGTACGTATCTTTTGACCGTTCACTTGACAATTTGGACCTTGGACTAGCTTAACTAGCATATGTCTACTTGTTCGTCAAAAGTCCCTTTTTTGTATCAGCTTTCGTCTTTTTCACTGTATTTGCTCCAAGAGCCTGTATCCTGTAACATGCAACAAAAGTGCGTCAAGAGTACCTGTTTATTTCTCAAACGGATAAGAATAGGGGAATGATAAATGCAATATTATGGTCTGAACAAATACCCCCAAATTTATCTTTTGCTCGTCCTCGAGCAAACTTATTATTTTATTCACTAAAATCCTAACCGCACTTTCGCAGGGAAACGCGATTGCACTGAGCACGTGCAACAAGCCGTTAAACCTCTAGGTGTCCCTAGTAGGAGGAGTGTTGTCTCCTGAGGGTTTTCAGCAGATTACACCCACAAAATCCTATCAATTCGGCCCATTAACTTTTGTTCTCCAATTAGGTTTTCTAACAAGGAATTCTATTATCTTCTACTTGCAAATTATCCACCCATATTCTTCACGCTTCCTAATCATCTAACTTAAGATTATATATGTTATGTAGACCTACTTAGATTTCGGCATTTCTTAAGTTTTCCTTCTAGGGTTCCATCTCCACTCAGGAATTTCTATCAACTCTACTAAAGATACAAGTTCTATCTTTCATTCCTTTCTCTCATCTAAATCCCAATCACATATCCCTACGTGTGTGTAAATATCACCCCTACACTTGGAAATTCAAATCAAGCAATCGTACTCTCGTCCATTGTGCAAAGCACTTATTAATTAGTGAATTTTTAAATGAAATTTTCTTACACATCCTTCATGCGACCGTTAATACTTCTTGAGGTACCAACGACTGATTACAAAATGTGTTTGCATATTTAAGCGTATTTCCTAGTCTTGCAACACCCAAGCTTTAGCAGTGACTCCCAAACCAGTTGGTCTAAGACACTAGGTGAAGAAGCACCCTCGCTAAATATTTTTCTATTTTTACAGCCTTAAGTAATCACAAAAAACCAGTGTCCATTTTTTTATTCTTCATTCACATTTTTTCTTTTATTTTCATCGTACTAAGGACTTTAGACAAGAGCATTTCAAGGTCTCTTCTACTATTCCAAATTTCAAGGTGCGTGATTGTGCAATTTGTAGGGTATACGTTTTCAGAATCTAAACTTAAGCTAGGAACTATTTTTCAAACTTATACTCTAATAAGAACATCAATACTCTTCCCTCATTTTGACTTAGCCCAAGAAGTGAACCCAAAATTTGCCTATTTCTAAATAAACTACAAGGCATATACTCTCTGCCATTAAACTTTAAGGAAGATTATCTTTAGGGTTTTTAATTTACTAAGTTTAAGATCTAGTTGTTCCTAGCCAGTTAACCTATTTTTCAAACTCAAGTCAATTAGCCAAAATTGAATACATTAATTTTTATAATTTTTGAAATTTTTCAATTTTTTATGGGTTTTCAAATAAGTATGCAAATGCAAAAATATGTACAAATGAATGCGAAGGAAGAAGACGTACCGAGCATACCCCCAAACTTGAACTTGACAGTGTCCTCACTGTCATACTAAACCAAGATGGTCAAAATGTCGGCACACCCCTGTTTATTTATTTACAATTTTTTTATTGTTAAGAAAAACAAAGAATATATACAAAAAGGCCCTCCCCCAAACTTTGTATAGACCAACACCAACCAGTTGAAAATTTTATCAGTAAAGAGTATTGGCTGGTGGAAGAATAAGTTGTAGCGATCCGCAAAGAATTGGGAAAGATAGAAGTAGTGGTAAGGGAGGTGTGGAGGTAAATATACACGCCATGGTGATGTATCAAAACGAGAATGTAAATGATCAGCAATCAGTGAAATGTTGGCATTCTCGTAGCTTATTAAAAGAAATGGGGGTATTTCAACTTCTAAAGGAGGAGGTTGACTCACCACAATACCCCCAAGATATTCCTGTGGGTCCTCTATTCATTCGGCATCATCCATCAATTGTATATGATACTTAATTATGAGGGAACTTATCTCCTCGATGTCCGCCATAGTCCAACCGAAAACATGCCGCCTATCTTGTAAGACCATTAAGAGGGCGTTCTCTTGCTCGAGGGCTAGAGAGGCCGATATGATAATGGGAAAGGTCTCATTTTCACCTATGTAAGCATATTTAAGGTGAGACGGCAAGGGCGTGAGTTCGAGTTTCGGAGGTGAAAGAATCATTGCGGAATCTACCTCGAACTCAAAGGACTGCAACACAGGTTCGAAATCACTGCAAACAACCGATTTGGATGGCTCGACTGACGCATCCAAAAATTCAAACGACTCATATTCGGGCTGTGAGTCGTCATCATCCAAAAAAGTGAAACATTCATAATCAACATCGGTTGTGTCAACGGTGGTAGGCTCAAGGAGGGACGCACTAGTGGCGTCAAAACTGTTTTCATTAAACAAGAATCTTTCAAGCTCACAGTCCTCCTGCGTGATTTCGTGAATAGAGCAAACTTCTCGTATACTAGTTTTAGGCACGGGGGGCAGACTTCCCATCTTATAAATATTGAACTCACTAGACATTTTCCCAAAGGATAGAGTCATGGAGCCATTGCGACAGTTTATTACAGCATTGGAAGTGGCCAAAAATGGTCGACCTAGGATCACCGGAATTTGGTTTCTTGGGTTAGCAGCAGGTTGTGTATCCATAACAATAAAATCAACGGGGAATATGAACTCCCCACTTTGATCAACACATCCTCTAGCTGACCCCGTGGATAGGTGATTGATCGATCAGCCATTTGGAGAGTACAACGAGTGGGTTTCAACTCTCCAACCCCTAATTGTTCGTACACGGAGTAGGGAATCAGGTTAACACTAGACCCAAGATCTAGAAGTGCTCGATTAATTTTCTTATCCCCAATTGTGATGGAAATCGTAGGACAGCCGGGGTTCTTTCGTTTTTGGGGTAAGGTTTGATGGTGGTTAATAGCATTGCTCACTGCACTAGCCACTAGCACTTTCTTGGGTACTTGAGATGCTTTTCTCTTTGAGGTGCATAAGCCCTTTATGATTTTTGCGTATGAAGGGACTTGTTGGATTGCATCCAAGAGAGGTATATTTATGCTAACCTGTTTAAATAATTCCACAATCTTCTCCACTTGTGCAGTTGGTTTATTGGGACTCAACCTTTTTGGAAATGGTGCATTTTGAAAATTTGTTGAGTCACATGTCTGTGGAGTAGAATGTGGAGTAGGAACGGATCCCGGTGTAGATGTGTTCGTGTTGTGAGAAATGGGTCCGTTCGAGCTGGAAGAAGTAGAGCCGTGTGAAGGGTGGAGAATAGGCTCTAAAGAAAAAGGTGAAGAAGAAAGTGAAGCAGGAGAAGGTAATGAAGGAGAAGAAGAAGAAGAACCGGCGGGGATGTCATCACTAGTTCCCACATTATTTTGCAACACTCTTCCGGATCTCAACATGGTCACCACATTAACATTGTGATTGTGATATGCGTTTTGTGGGTGACCGGGATTTGGCAATGGTTGAGATGGAAGCTTTCCCTTTTCCCTCTCGCTCAACGCAGCAGTTAATTGTGCAATTTGTGCCTCAATAGATTTGATACTTTGATCGTGTGAGGCATTGTTATGCATTAAAGATTGAACATAACTTTCAAATCTTGCTGCGGATTCTGTAGATTGTTTGAGAAATGCATCTAGACTTTTCTCGAGCGAGCTAACCTTATCATCATTTGGTTGAACTAAATTGTTCGTTTGATTTGTATAAGGTTGTTGTTGGAAAGGTTGCTGGTTTTGAGTTTGTGAAGGTGCTTGTTGTTGTTGTGGAGGAGATCTTGGAAAATTGTTATTCCCTTGGAACTGTTGATTTGGGTGACTCCTCCACCCCTGATTGTATGTCGAAGAGTACGGATCATTTCTTTGTCGTTGCTGAAATGCAGCATTGACTTGATCCTGTCCTTGAATAGGTGCATTATAAGGACACTCTTCGGTTAGATGCGATAGATTCGCACAACAAGCACAAACAGTTCGTGTGGGTAGAGTAGGGGCAGGAGAAGACGATGAGATTTTGGTCTCAATGGCTTCTAGCTTTTTCATAAGTGAGGCCATCTCGGCCTTCATAGCAATCGACATATCTATTTGATGTATGCCTGCCCTAGATTGACCAACAGAAGAAGATGCTGTGGTCTTGGTACTCTCCCACTGAATTGTTTGCTCACTAAGATCCTCAAGAAACTGCCATGCTTCGTCACTAGACTTGGAGAGAAAATGACCTTGACATATTGTTTCTAGCAACTGCTTCGTTGCTGCGTTCAATCCCTCGTATAATGTTTGGCAAAGTTGCCAAATTTCGATCCCATGATGAGGGCATTGAACGAGTAGGTCTTTAAATCTCTCGAAGCACTTCCAAAATGGTTCGGAAGGAAGCTGTGAAAATTGTATAATCTCGTTACGGATTCTAGCAGTTTTGTGATGAGGATAGAACTTTTTCAGAAAAGCTCTCACAAATTCATCCTAATTTCTAATGTGATGTGATGCGGTGCTGTATAGCCACTTCTCGGCTAGGTCACATAAGGTAAAAGGAATGACCCTTAGCCTTATTGCGTCAGCACTTAATTGGGTTGTCTTCATCATGGCGCAAACGTTTTGGAATTTATTAATGAAAATATATGCATCTTCGGATTCCAAACCATGAAATTTTGGCAGCATATTGATGAAATGTGGTTTTATTTCAAAGTTGTCCCCATTTGCCGGTGGGGGTGAAAGACATGTAGGTAAAGAAGTGCGGACGGGATAGAAGAGATCCTAGAGCGCGACTCGTGCGGGCGCTACAACAGGCGGAAGATTCGGGTTATTCGCACCTGGCGGCGGTGGAATCATTCCCGTCGGTAAGGTATCGTTGGGGTTGAATCCCGACATACCTTCAAAAGAAGAATTTGAAGGTGGAGGTAAGGAAATTGACGGAATGTCGACGAAGGGTTCGTCGAAGGGTTCGTCGGTCGGTACCAACGAAACACGGACTAATCGGGCGTTAGTATCCCTAGTCCAAAGTGACATACACTAAAGGAGTAATGTAGTCAGAAATAATAGAAAAACAGAATGTGGGGGTAAGATAACGTCAATGGAGGAGAAATGGTGGAAGTGAGGTGCAAGTTTTCTTAGCGGCAAGTTGCAAGTTCTTGAAAAAGGTTTATATATTTTTTATTTTATTTTTGTGAGAGTTTTGCAAAGAGGTTTTTGAAATGGGACTCGTAACACAAATGTATCAACCACACATGCACAATCAGGCCTAGATCTAGGGTCGCCTAGGTCTACTAGACAGCTCCTAACTAGGGCTAGAAATAGGACCTCAAACCGCCTCTTCACGGACAAATACGGCCAGGTAAGTGGGAAGGAACCACCACTACAGTGGGCCTAATTAATAACCACTAGCCTAGACACCGCAAAGTCGGTTAGGATAAACGGCCGATGCCTACACTAGTCCTTTTCCTATTGAGCTCGATTTCCTTAGGTCTGAGTCTAGTCTTTTTTAATTAATTGTGGTCGATGCAAAATGCTTTAGGTGTTTTCTGGGGTCCTGGGAAGGATGATGAAATCCCCACCCAATCTGAGTTTGGTCAATTAGCCCCTTAGAGTCCGGTTAAATTATGCAAAACAATAAAATTTCACTTGCAATCAATTTTTAGCGCGGCGCAAAGAAACCTGCAGAAAATCTGTTATTTAGAAGGGGGTAGAAGATTTTTTTAGCGCAAATAAACCTGCAGAAATTTTTTTACAGTGGAGATATTGTTAGTTGTATGTATGCCCTAGAGGCCAGTATTGTACAGATGATGTATATTATATTGGATGCTTGGACATATATAGAGATGACTTTCTTGCTCGATATGATAGTATGCTATCTGGTTACTCTTTATCTTAACATGTACACTAGTCTCTTTATACTGTCTTATAGTTACATGTTGGTAAAGCCCTTAGGATTTGTACTTGACAGCCTGGACTATGATGTAGATCATACTAGTGGGGACATGGTAGTCCATAAGTACATCCTTCAAGGTCCCTAGTAGTGGGTGTATCGAGACGGGGCATCGATATACCAGTGTAGACTAGCGTATACGCTTCTCGACCCATGTGATGGGCGATGGATGATCCCATATCCATTGGTGTTTAACATCAGAGATGGTATACGGGTGCTCAGTGGAGACTGGGTACACTGGACGGACTCGCCGAGAACTCCCAGATGGTATTATACCTCACGTCAGATGGCAGTTCTCAGGTGACACTTGTACAGGTTAGTCTGTAGACCCGAGATCGTCATAAAGTCTTGTGTGATTCACACTGTGCTTTGATCTCCACCTTACCACGTCCATGAGGGCGTGCAAAACGGTGGTCTTTGGGTACAGTCCCGAGTCACATGGAGGCAATGAGCGATAGGAGGGGTTTCGTCTCTCCCGGTATTGGGGGTTGATGTTGCGCTGTGCTCGATTGGCCGTAACAGGGAAGTCCCTGGCCAGGGCTGATCAGAGATTTGCTGGTAAGTGTTACCAGTAGTTTCTCGACCCGTTACGAGCCTCACATCGGCACGATTTATCGGGTTATTGGGGTCTGACGTTTACCACCCCTAGACTTGATATGCGACATATCAGACGAAGAGACCGGACTGTACGGTAAGTGTTACTGGTCGGATTCGCAGGAGTGTGAGCGGGATAGCTCGTCGATCTTCTGATCGCTCAATACCCGGGTGGCCGTTACGTTTAGCAGACCGCTTGCGGCTTGTGGGTGCTTGATATGATCCTCATCTGCTACCGGCGTATTGACGAGTCTTTAGAGTCTTACACAGAGGTTTCCTAGCTCAAGCGAAACGAAATAGGAGCGCATATGAGATATGTGCAGGACCGAGAATAATGCGTGTATGTGATACCGCATTTCATTCTCGCGATATATGTTTCGATTGGTTATATTCGATATGACCTAGTTATCGAATCATTGATTCGATAAATCGATGCATTGTATACTAGTCGTTTATGTGCGACATGACCGGATCATTGAATCAAGTGTTGATTTAATGTATAATTATATATTTGATATATTACTTTGCATTAACTAGTATTGGTTCACTTTAAACGGATTTTTCTCACTTGATGTGCACATTGTATATGTGATATGTTTTGTGCACATGATTGTATCATGTTTGATGATGCATGTTGACTTGACTATGTGTAAAAGAATTGAACCATGGTTATGAGAGTGGTTAGGGTTTATCATTTATTTACTTATTATTTAATCCATTCATTATTTATTAATTGGTTTTATGAAAATAAAATGGTTTCATTTATCATGAAGAATGGTGAAGCTTCATGAAGCTTTTACTAATGATGCTATTTTGTCTTCATACTTAAACCTAACCACTCCCACTAACCATGGTCAATTCTATACACATGACCATGGTTAGGATATGATAAATAACATTTTCTTTTCTATTTTGATTAATCTTTTTATCATATTCTATCATCTTCTTCATCTTCTTCTTCAAAAGAAAAGCTTGCTACTTTAATGGCAACTTGAGATCTAGTAAGAGAAATCCAAATCTAATGTGAACCCACCTCCTATTTCTTCATCCTCTACCTCTTGCCAAGTGGTTTTGGGTGTTTTCTTCACAAGTTTCACTACTTGGTGAAGTCGGAGCTTGAACTAGTGCAACCTCGACGTAGATCGTCTTTGACACGAAGCCGACGAACTATTCCGCTCACTTCTCCGATGAAGCCGTCGCGAGAGTCCGAGGTTCGTGATGGACAGCGAGGGGACGACCACATGGAGCTAAGCAAGTGGATATCCGGATCTACAAAGGTTGTAGCATCTCAACTTTAGTTAAAGTGTTAACTAGTTTTTCTTTTCGCCTAAACATCTAGTCTAAGATCCGTAGTCTAGGGTTTCTCGGCACCTTTTTTTTTAAATTGGCATGTTCGATGCCTTGTGAGACCTCACTAGAGTGCCTAGGAACCCTACAGTGGTATCAGAGCCTAGCTAGAGCCTTAGGCGAAGTCTAGACGGAGATTGAAACCCGGACGAACCGAAAACCCAACCCCAAAATAGCTCTCTGGAAAATTTTCAAATTCGTGGTTTTTTGTCAATTAAAATTGCTTAAAAAAAATCAGCAATAAAATCTAAGAATTACTGTGCAAAACGTTTCCTGTGAACAGTATAAACTGCGGCAGAACCGAGGCAGAAGCATGGCTTCTGCGGCGGTTCCGCGGCTCCTTGATGACGTCAGCCCCACTTCTTTGCACAGTAATACCTGATTAATTGTTCTGAGTTTTCTGGGAATTTTAATTTGACTGCAGAGTTGAGTATTCTGGGGTTGTATAGGGTATCGACGATTCGATCGGATTATCGAACTTTGTCTAAGTGTTTTCCGGATATTTTTTTGAATATGTTCAAAAGTTCGACCGG
This sequence comes from Agapanthus africanus, assembly GCA_030015575.1. NCBI lineage: Eukaryota > Viridiplantae > Streptophyta > Magnoliopsida > Asparagales > Amaryllidaceae > Agapanthus > Agapanthus africanus. The sequence continues at coordinate 317,754,997 of CM057340.1, read as the reverse complement.
ATATAAATACCCAATCTTTCCCCTGCCTAAAATATCCAAGTGTTGGATTATTGTGTGGTTTAAGGACGTTCTGAGTAGTGCAAGTAACGCGATGGTCCCTCTAGAAGACAACAAACCTTAACTCGATTATGTGACCGTCTTGAACTGCCCTTTGAACCTTCGGGTTTGGGGCAGTACGGCGTGCCACATGTGAGGCGTTGGCTTGACCCTTCTACGGCTGGACCGTTGGTACTGAGGCATGAAACGGATGTCTTTGAACCTATTTCATGTGTTGGATGGTTTCGGGAAAACTTGGGTGTTCGAATGTTCGATCGGAAAATTTAATATATTCTATTTATCTGGAATTGGATACAATAATTGTAATTCACAAACAGTTATGAGATAACTGGATGAATGTTATAAATCTAGCAGTTTAGTCCCATATAATATTGAAAAGAGTTTTCGATAATGAGACTAAAATGCGGGGTTTGTAACTGTTAGGCATGTGATGTCTAAAGAGGTTGCGAATTCCAACTGTTGTAGTTTTACACTTTCTTTTCTGTGACCGTAAGTGTAGTATGTTCATATCGCCGGTTTCGTTGCTATACGTCAACGACAATTGGGGTATGCATACTTACTTACGTTGATGACATGTGATGTTATGTGTTGCTGGATATGTTATATTGGATCGTCGTGTTTGAATAGCCGGGGGTTTTTATGTGAGATGAGTGTTTTTCATTTTCATTCATGTAAAAACTTGTATGTAATATTCTTTTAATTTGGGGCACTTCCAGGTAGCGGAAGTTGTCACCCTTTGTATATTATTTACTTTTCCGCATTAGGATAGACCCAAGGAGGGGAGCACAAGTAACCTGGTTCTGGGGTCCAGTGGGAGACCAACTCGAGGAGTCGAGTCCGGGTCTCCTAACCCTAGAATTGGCAGGGTTGCTTGCCGCTCTCGTAGGGGTCTAGGGGTGTGGGATTGGCTATTCATCACGACCGTGGAATCCGTGTTTTATACTGGCTCGTATTGAATACACGGACGTCCTAGTATATCCAATATTTCATATGATTATTCTGCTGCGATATCTGTGATGTGATTCTGTGATGGATATAGTATATAGTATATATGATATATTATATAGACGTTACTTATGTTTTACACCCGCGCTAGCCCTGCCCTGCTCTGTCGTTAGTTACCTAACCTAACGGTGCACGAGGGGACATCGAGGCGAATGCGGATGGCATAAGTGTACGTCATATCTATCTGTGATGTTTAGGTATATAAATGATGGGACTTCATTAATATGATTAATGAAAGATAAGAAACCTAAGATGTTGTGGAATCGAATTTTAAAATAAAACAGGTAGCTACAGTTCTTGCTTTGCATAGCGATATATATGATATATCCCGCACCTCATTCGACGAGGAAAGGACCAAGATCCCTTCACCGGGAGTGACTCCTTTAGCAATAACTGGCAGATGCTACACACTCGGTTTGCTTTTGACTGCTTTTGGGTTTTTGCTTTGCACAGCGATATATATGATATATCCCGCACCTCATTCAACGAGGAAAGGGCCGACGATCCCTTCACCGGGAGTGACCCCTTTAGCAAAACTAGAAAAGCCTCAAAATCACTCCATTTTAAAACTTCATTTGATTCTACAACGATATCAAGTTCATTACGCTCATGGTTTTCAGAAAAACCTGCGTAGCCCTCCGTCATTTCAGATAGGTTACATATAGTATTCGTGCTACATTTGTTGGCTTTCGTCAAGGTGTAGTGTGCGGTAGCTATGTGCTGTTTATCTGCTGCATATGATGCGACTGGATTAGGGTAGTCGTACGGCCTTGTTGGCTTTCGTCAAGGGTCGTGCGGGTGGATTTAATTCAGTCAAGAAATGTACGGGTTGAACTTGACTAGCGGGCTGTGGTTTGTTGGCTTTCGTCAAGATCATAGCACGCTAGGGGCAAAAGCATTATCGGGAATTTCAAGTGTTGAAATTTGCAATGAGATTGCATACCTTCTATGAGATAGTTGGATCCCGATACCCACTGCGAGTGTAGGGTGTTTTTTCGTCACCCCATTGAGATGGGAATACGCGCATGCTTGTCAGGCGTACTACAGATTCCCCCTGCCTAGGGTAGGCCGGGGTTTAATGATTGTGGGGATCCGAATCTCCAGCAGCCGCGGACTAAGCTGCCGTTAATTACCCCTCGCCTTTGGGGCGAGGGAACCTCCGATTAACGGGTTAAACTGGTCATGCTAATTCAATGTGCAGTGTACGTGTGTTCTGTTCTGAAAGGGGGGTTTTGGATATATCGGGAGCCACGCAGAGTTTTTATGGGGGTCCCGCTACCCGGATAGCGGGCTGGGGGTCAAGGGGGCTAGCAGCCCCCTTGCGGGGTTCGGGGCAGCGCCCCGGCCCGAAAATTTTTTGGTGGGGGAGAATGTTGCGGAGTATGTGTATGTGTACATTTGTATACAAATGTATATATATGTGTATATACATAAAAAGAGGGGGAAAAGGCATCCAAGGGATGCGTGGGGCAGCACCTTGGGTGCAGGTGCGCAAAAGCGCGCGCCACGTGTCGGCACGCGGGCGCCGTGCGCACTTGCGCAGGTGCGCAAGCGCGCGCGCCACGTGTCGGCATGCGGGCGACTTGCGCACTTGCGCAGTTGCGCAAGCGCACGTGCCGCGTGCCGGCACGCGGGCGCCTTGCGCACTTGCGTAGGTGCGCAAGCGCGGGCGCCACGTGTCGGCACGCGGGCGACTTGCGCACTTGCGCAGTTGCGCAAGCGCGCGTGCCACGTGTCGGCACGCGGGCGACCTCCGCACTTGCGCAGGTGCGCAAGCGCGCGCGCCACGTGTCGGCACGCGGGCGACCTGCGCACTTGCGCAGTTGCGCAAGCGCGCGCGCCACGTATCGGCACGCGGGCGCCTTGCGCACTTGCGCAAGCGCGCAGGTGAGGCACAACAGGCTTTTAGCCTAAAAAAAAAAAATTTCTCAGAAGAGAAATCAGAGAGGAGTTGGACTCCTGAATGTGTTTTTCTTCTTTTTTTTGGGGGGGGTTTAGTGAAAGATGTTCTTCTTCTTCCTCCTGTTGCTTGCTGGATCCTGAAGATCAAGAGATGTGAAATCTCAAAATCTCTCCTTTTTAAGATCTGATGACAGATCCAAGTTCCCCTATGTGGGTTTTGTGGTGGAAAACCACTTAGTTTTGGAAAAGAAAGAGTAAAACTCTTGATTTAATTCAAAAGAAAATGAGAAGGTTTTAGAACCTTGGAGAAGAAGCAGGAAAGAGCTCAGCTCTGAAACTTTTTTGGAGAGAGAAAAAGTTATTGAGATATTTTCATTATCTTTTGCCTTTATAGGCTATACACTTTGCACATAGCCCCTTGGGCTTCACAAAATGGCATTTTGCCTATCCCATGGCTCATGTGCCATTTCTTTTTGCACATAAGCCATGGGCTTTACAAAAATTTGGCTTTATGCCTATTTTTCTTACATTTATCCATAAAACAAAACAAAAGAAATACAACAAAATTATTTATTACAAAATTTTTATCTTGGCATGGGGGAGGCCGGCCGCTTCATGTTCGGGCTCGACCCGGGCATGGGCCTACTGGATCTGGGCTTGGGCCCACTTGGCTTGGGGTTGACTTTGATTTTGACTTGGTCAACCGGGGTGTAAATTTTTACCCCAACAAATTGCCCCCCATCAATAAATGCACACCACATATGTAGGTCGTGTGCATGAAATTGATGGATCTTCTTTCACGTGGAGGCGGCTTGATTTGGTTCCCACCTTTTGGGAAGCTGGCACTGCCCTTTTTACGACATGGACGGTCGGTTCTGCCCTTTTTGCGTCTTGGACGGTCGGTGCTGCCCTTTTAGCGATGTGGACGGTCGGTTCTGCCCTTTTTGCGACATGGACGGTCGGTGCTGCCTTTTTAGCGACGTGGACGGTCGGTTCTGCCCTTTTCGCGACTTGGACGGTCGGTGCTGCCCTTTTAGCGACGTGGACGGTCGGTGCTGCCATTTTAGCGACGTGGACGGTCGTTGCTTGACATGTCTCCGGGACGGAGTGTCCGTGATAGACGTTTTCCCTAGCCCGGAGTTATCTGGTTCCCGCTTTGTAGGAATCCTGCGCTGCCCTTTTTGCGACTTGGACGGTCGGTGCTGCCCTTTTAGCGACGTGGACGGTCGGTTCTGCCCTTTTTGCGACATGGACGGTCGGTGCTGCCCTTTTAGCGACGTGGACGGTCGGTTCTGCCCTTTTTGCGACTTAGACGGTCGGTGCTGCCCTTTTAGCGACGTGGACGGTCGGTGCTGCCATTTTAGTGACGTGGACGGTCGTTGCTTGACATGTCTCCGGGACGGAGTGTCCGTGATAGACGTTTTCCCTGGCCTGGAGTTATCTGGTTCCCGCTTTGTAGGAATCCTGCGCTGCCCTTTTTGCGACTTGGACGGTCGGTGCTGCCCTTTTAGCGACTTAGACGGTCGTTGCTGCCCTTTTAGCGACTTGGACTGTCGGTACTGCCCTTTTAGCGACGTGGACGGTCGATGCTGCCCTTTTTGCGACTTGGACGGTCGGTGCTGCCCTTTTAGCGACGTGGACGGTCGGTGCTGCCCTTTTAGCGACGTGGACGGTCAGAGTGGAAGTTGACTTGTTGATTTTGATTTGGGTTGACATCAGCATCGCTATACTGGAATATGGTACCAGGAGCGAATCATCATCTGTCATGGAGAGGATTTTGGGATTTTGGTTTTTTTGTTTGGCATCTGCATTGCTGCACTGGAATAATGCCAGGAGCAACTCATCATTTGCCCCGAGAGGATTTGGGAGAAATTGGGATTATTTTACGCCCGTGGATTGTATACGGTTTTGCAGGATGTATGATCCAGACCGTAAGGCCGGAAAAATTTCGGGATTTTGTCGGCGTCTGCATCGCTGTACTGGAATATGGTACCAGGAGCGACTCATCATTCGCCGTTGGGGTAAGGGATTTGGAATTTGGTTGGCGTCTGCATCGCTGCACTGGAATATGGTACCAGGAGCGACTCATCATTCGCCATTTGGGGATTGGGGAGCGATGGCTTAGGAGACAGGTTTAGATCCCTATCGCCTAAGACTTTTCAATTTTATGGGCCGTGAGGGTCCCATAAAAACATTTTCTCCCTACGGGTCGTAAGGATCCCACAGGTGTATTTTCTCCTTAGGAGTCGTGAGGACTCCTAAGTGTGTTTTTCCTTTATGAGTCGTAAGGATCCCACAAAGGTTTGTTCTCCTCATATATCGTGAGGACACATGAGTGGGTCTTATCAATGGAGCATCATTCCCAAAGCGGAGACCGGCCGCATAACTGGTGATTACGGTGGGGCATGGGTATGATAAGAATTATTTGAGCCCGTGGATTGTATACGATGGTCAATTTGGGGACCCACCGCAGGGCCGGGAGAATTTTGAGAAATTGGATTTTGGTTGGCGTCTGCATCGCTGCACTGGAATATGGTACCAGGAGCGACTCATCATTCGCCGTTGCCCGTTGGGGAACGATGGCTTAGGAGATAGGTTTGGGTCCCTACCACCCAAGGCTTTTCAATTTTATGGGCCGTGAGGGTCCCATAAAAGCATTTTCTCCCTACGAGTCGTAAGGATCCCGCAGGTGTATTTTCTCCTTAGGAATCGTGAGGATTCCTAAGTGTGTTTCTCCTTTGTGAGTCGTAAGGATCTCACGCAGGGGTTTTCTCCTCGCAAGGTCGAGAGGGCTTTGCGAGTGTATTTCATCTCTTTTCACGAGTTTGCGCCCTTTCGGGTTTTCACAGACTCGCCGGTTGTCCTGCTGTTTTTACTCACGGAGCCCTTTCGGGTTTTCATCCGTGCCCGTTTTGCTTGTGGACATACCGTTTTTTTTTTTGTTTGTTTTTTTTTTTTTGCCGCTGGTGGGACTTTAAAAGTAGTCTCACCGGCAGGATTTGGGAGAAATAGGGGTCATTTACGCCCGTGGATTGTATACGGTTTTGCAGGATGTCTGATCCAGACCGTAGGGCCGATGTGCTCAATTCGCCTGCGACTTGGAGCATTCATGTGTAGTATTTCTTGAGATATCGGCCATTGATGGGTGGCATGGGCCTTTCTCCCTCGGCACTTATTAGTTGGTAGGATCCTCCGTCGAACACTTTCTCGATGACGTATGGTCCCTCCCAGTTCGGCTCGAATTTTCCCTTGGCATGTCGATTGGGGATGATCGGTCTTTTGAGGACCAACACCAATTCACCTTTCTTGAAAGCGCGGAGACGAGTTATCTTGTCATAGGCCCGTGACATTTGGGCTCGGTATAGCTCCAGATTTTGCTGCACCGCGAGCCTCTTTTCTTCGAGGGCATCGAGTTCTTCAAGTCGAAGGAGCACGTTTTCTTCCTCCGTCAACTCATGTTGGACGGCCATTCTTAAGCTTGGGACTTCGACTTCGAGGGGGAGGACCGCCTCCACTCCGAAGAGCAATGAGTATGGAGTGGACTGTGTTGGAGTACGGTGCGTGGTACGATATGCCCACAACGCCTCGTGAAGTTTGAGATTCCAGTCTCTCTTGTTGGCTGAAGCATTTTTTCTCAGGAGCTTGCATAGAGTCTTATTGAAGGCTTCGGCTAGCCCGTTGGCTCTTGGATTATAGATGGAGGAATATCTCCAGTCTATCTTGTGCTGAGTAGCGAACCTTGAGACATTGAAGCTCTTGAAAGAAGGCCCGTTGTCAGAAATGATTCTTCTTGGTGTACCAAAGCGGTATAGAATATTATGCTGGAAGAATGTCAGAATATCTTTTGTCTTGACTTCGTTTAGCGGGACAGCTTCAGCCCATCTGGAGAAGTAGTCTGTCGCGGCCAGTATGAACTGGTGGCCTTTAGATGACGGAGGATCAATTGGGCCAACAATGTCGGTGCCCCAAACTTCGAAGGGCCACGACGCCACTGTAGGATGCAATGGGTTGGGATGCTTGTGAATAAAATCACCGTGAATTTGGCAGATATAACATTTCTTTGCATGCTCTCCGCAATCCCGTATCATGGTGGGCCAGTAATACCCAAGCCGTTTGATTTGAAGTCGCATCTTGGGGCCAGATTGGTGAGCACCGCAAACGCCCGAGTGGACATCTTTCATGACCTTTTGGGCTTCGGCCAATGACAGACACCTGAGCCAGAGTTGGTCATAAGACCTGCGGTATAACGTGTCATTTACAAACACGTATCGGAGAGCTCTTTTCTTCAGCTGAATCCTCGCAGATTTTTCTTCGGGCAGCTTGTCGTATCGGAGGTACTCTATGAAGGGTTCTCTCCAATCGGGCTCGTCTTGGATGATCGAAGCTTCTTCCGCAGGACTGCTCTTCTGTTCCGCGCTTTCCTCTTCTCGTAGAGAGACTGGGGGTAGAATTTGCCGGCTCCTGACTGTGATCAGAATTTCGTCCATTTCAGGATCAGCCAGTTCCTTGGCCAAGCGAGCGAGTACATCAGCCTTTCCGTTCAACGCTCTAGGGACTCTCGTTAGTTTGATATGAGTGAACCGTTTCATGAGTTCCACCACCCTACCTCTGTACCGAGCTAACTCGGGTTTGTATATCTTATAGTCGCCGCTTACTTGGTTGACGACAAGCTGGGAGTCACCGTAAACTCGTAGCCGAAGGATTTCCATTTCTATGGCAAGTTCCAAACCAGCTATCAGAGCTTCATACTCAGCTTCATTGTTCGTTCGAGGCTCGGTGAGAGCAAAAGAACGTCGTAGGGTTCCCATTGATGGTGTGATGAACACCAATCCTATCCCTGCTTTTATCTCCGGGATGCTTGATTTACTGGAGGTCCTTATTGACGAGGCTCCATCGAAGTAGAGCTCCCAACATGGCTCATCTTCCTCGAGGTGCAGCACTTGTTCATCGGGTAACTCACAATTTAGCGGCGACCCTTCTGGTATGGGATGAGCGGCGAGAAAGTCTGCAATAGCTTGCCCTTTTACTGCTTTCTGAGGGGTATAAACTATGTCAAACTCAAGTAGCATGACAGCCCATCTTGCCATCCTGCCGGCTAGGCTTGCTTTGGTCATCAAGTGTTTGAGCGGGTCGACCTTGGAGATCAGCATAACCCGATGAGCCAGCAGATAGTGCCTCAGCTTCTTCACAGCAAATATCAGAGCCAGGCATTGCTTTTCGATTGGGGAATAGTTGTGTTCCGCCCCGACTAGAGTTCGACTGAGGTAGTAGAGGGCATTTTCCTTTCCCTCCTCGTTATTCTGGGCGAGGAGCGCACCGAGTGACTCATCTAGCGCGGCAGTGTAGAGAATCAACGGTTTATTTGGAATGGGAGCGGCCAGCACTGGAGGGTGCAACAAGTAGTGTTTGATGCTTTCGAACGCTGCTTGTCATTCGGCATCCCAGATAAAAGGAGCTCCTTTCTTCATGAGCTTTGAGAAGGGCCTACATCTCCCCGATAAATTTGAGATAAACCTCCGTATATAAGCAAGCTTGCCTTGAAAAGATCTTAGCTGCGTCAGACTCTTCGGAGGAGGCATCTCCATGATGGCCTTTATCTTTGATGGGTCAACTTCGATCCCTCGATGTCGAACTATGAAGCCCAGGAATTTTCCCGATGACACGCCAAAAGCGCATTTCAGAGGATTCATCTTCAGATCAAATTCCCTCAGTCTGGTGAGAACGGTCCTAAGATCCTGGATATGATCGGCCTTGGTTTCAGTCTTAACGACCAGATCATCAACATAACATTCGACGACTTTATGAATTAGGTCATCGAAGATATTAGTCATCGCCCTTTGATATGTAGCACCTGCGTTCTTCAGTCCGAATGGCATTACCTTGTAGCAATATATTCCGATCGGGGTTCGAAATGCTGTGTGCTTCTCATCCTCAGGTGACATCTTGATCTGATTATATCCAGACGAGCCGTCCATAAAGGTGAACAGTTCGTAATTTGAGGTGTCATCGACCATCATTTCCATGACCGGCAGCGGAAAGTCGTCTTTAGGACATGCCTTGTTGAGATCCCTGAAATCGACACAAACTCGGATCTGCCCATTTTTCTTCTTCACTGGGACTATGCATGCGATCCAGTCCGCGTATTTCTCTTCCCTGATGAAGCCGGCATCGATGAGCTTCTTAGTTTCCTCGATGACCTTTTCTTCTAGTTCCCTTCTCATTCTTCGAGGAGCTTGTTTGACTGGCTTAGCATCAGGAGATATAGCCAACTTATGTACGGCCACTTCAGGGGAAAGGCCAGGCATTTCTTTGTATGTCCACGCGAAGCAGTCAACGAACTCACGCAACAGGGCAATTATCTGCTCTTTCATTTCCTCTGACAAGAGTGAGCTGATGTAGGTCGGCCTTGGATTATCGGGCGTTCCTAAGTCAATCTCGGTTAGCTCGTCAAAGGTTGCTTGTCCTCCATCTTCGAGCTCTTGAGGAGCTTCTTCTGGCTCGGCTATCTCGTCATCATCATTTGATCTATCGCTGGTCTCACCAACATGGATCATGTAGCACGCTTTGGAATCAGGTTGAATGTATCCTATGCCCCGTCTGTCTGGAATTCGTCCATCGATGAGTGCTCGGACCTGGGGAGGATGCCATAGCCCTTCGTAAAACTTTGCTTCGGACTCCGTTTGATATAACCGGCATCCGCACTTCTTAAAGTATTCCCGCATCTCGGGCGCATAGTATCTGGGATTGAGGACGGCTCTTATGCCTCTCTCATATGGAAGGCACGCGACAGACAAATCGTCCGGGTGCGCAACGGGGTTTGACCCATAAAACAAGATGCCCTTCTGTCCACTTTTCCTCCCGGGAACGTAGAAAGTTTTCAGCTGGTCCACGGTGGAGATTGATAATGCATCGAGCTCTTTACACATTTGCTCTGGTACCTTTGTAACGGCTAGGGACCCTTCTGCAACTTCACAGGTCTCTCGTAGTTTCGCTTGTTGTGTGGGGGTCCAATCTGCACCGCTGTTGCACGACAGGTCCTCCTCCTCTGACTCTTCAGTGTCGCTGCCAAGATGAGGGCGGACTTTGCTGCTAGACGGGCCTTCGGTGACAGATTCGTCCGTATCGCTGCCGAAACGAGGGCGAGTTTTACGGGAGGACGGGCTTCCAGCATCGGACTCATCAGTGTCGCTGCCGAAATGCGGGCGCACTTGGGTATTTTTGCTTTTGAAAGTGACAGCCGGCGCAGATTTGCTTTTGAGTTTTGGGGCCGGTCTATCCTCGGTCAGTTGTAGCTTAGCATTTTGGTGGTTCATAAAGTACCGAGAATCTTCGTAGCGGACTTCATGCACACCGAACGGCTGGATGTCTCCGTCAATACGTCTTTCTTCGCCATTTTTAGTATACTTCATGCATTGATGGAGAGTCGACGGAATGATGCCGTAATCATGGATCCACGGCCGCCCCAAGAGAATCTTATAAGATGTGTCGGCGTCGATCACGTATATCTTAGCTTCAGTTTGCAGATCCCCAAATTTGATTGGCAAAGCTATAGACCCTAGAACTTGCTGGCAATTTTGGTTGAACCCTTGAATGACAATCCTTTCCCTCGACAGGTGTCGGACGTCCATTGACAAACTCTTCAGAGTTCGCAAGTTCATGATGTTCACTGAGGACCCCGGATCAATCAATATACGATTAATTCGATCTCCGTCGCTGTACCCGGTCACGTAAAGCGGCCGATTATGCTCAGCCATTCCCAGTAGCAAGTCTTCATCCTTAAATGTGACTGCGGCGGCATGCAAAGCGTGCTAGGCTTCTTTCATATTAATTTCCGCAAAGTGAGCCTGATACCGCTCGGGGTTTTGTAGAGCATGGATGAGAACGTCTCTAAGCTCCTTAGATAGGACCAAGGCGTCGTAGATGCTCAGGAGAGATGGAAGCTTCCGGAGATGTGCCAAGACATTATAGTCCACCGAGGAAGGACTTATGTTTTCATCGGCCGGTTCTCTGCCATCTTCTTCATTAGCGACATGTTTTTCCTTCCCTTTTGGGGCGTTGCCCTGATTTTGCGGTAGAGCCCTGCCGCTTCTGAGCTGGATTTGATTGGCCTTTGTGGTGAGCTCCTCGTCCTCTTCGGGAAAACAGAGATCATCCTCGGAGTCGCTGCCAAGATGGATGGCATAGCAGGTCACTACTGGGATCTCTTCATTGGAGTCTTCTTCTAACTCCTCCAGAATTTCAGCCGCTTGTACAGGGAAGAACTCCTTCAATTGAATCAATGTTCTTTCCTTTTGTTCATATTCTTCGAGGGAATCGATATATTTTTGAATGGTCGATCTCCTTGCAGACTCTTTTTCGTGCCGAGCTGCACTTTTCTTCTTCTTGAGCTTCTTGGATTTTGAGCCTGATGGAGCCGCATAGGCAGCTGGACTGGTAGGCTTCTTCTTGTTCTTCCCATTCCATCCTGGGCTCTTTCTGAAGTAGCTTTAGCATCTTCTTCGTCTTATTAGATATGTGCGTACTCCACGGAGGCCGCGATGAGTCAGTTTCATTTCTCAGGGCCGCGGGTTCGGCTGTCTGCTCCCAGAAGGCTTCGGCTTCTGTCTGTATAAAGTTGGCGGTTGCAACTTGATTGTTCACCAACACGCTTTTGGATAGCTCGATCTCTCCAGCCTTGTACTGCTTCTCGACCCAGTCTTTGAAGATATAGCAATCCTCGATCGCATGGCTCACTACTCGGTGGTACGGGCAATACAGAGGATTGTCGGTCATTTTTGCTTCTTGGGGTCTTTTCGACTCCGGCAATTGTAAGCCGTTGTTCAAGGCATCTTTAAATATCTTACGGACCTTGTCCCTTCTGAAAGAGTAAACCTTGTTCTTCTTCTCTTCTAGGGAAGGCCCATCTCCTCCCAGCAATGGCTTTCGAGACCGGTTGGTTTTGGATTCGCCCGCCCTTCGCTTTTCTTCATTGTCGGAGGCATTGAAGACATTGGTACTGCTGGAACTCCCGCTTCTACGGTTGTCGTCCCGCTTGCTTTTCCAGGTTTTGTCTCTCTGAGTGTCCGGCGGGGACTCTTGCTTTGAGCGTTCCAGCATTTGGACTTTCTTGGTTAGCTCCTGAAATGTCTTGAGGCCCGCTGTATACAAGAATGGGACCATCCAATTGCTGAGGTTCCCAATGAGAAGGCTGACGGACTGGTCCTGCTCCAGCGGCGGTTCGCATTTGACTGTGAGATTACGCCATCGGGCGATAAAGTCAGTGTTACTTTCATTCTTCCCCGGCTTGGTCCTCACAAGGTCGGCAATGGAGATTTTATCACTGACGCTCATGAACCTTTGCCGAAACAGGGACTCCATTTGGGCAAAGGTAATGACGGACCCGTCCGGTATACTCGCATACCAGTCGAAGGCAACACCGGTCAGGCTGTTGACAAACTGACGAAGAAGGAGCGCGTCATTGCCCCCTGTATTTCCGCACGATGCTTTGAAGTGGGCGACGTGCTGATTTGCATTCCCCGTTCCATCAAATCTTCCGAACTTAGGAATGACGTAGCCGCTTGGGAACTCAATCAGATCGTACTGCGCGGGATATGGCCGCTCACTACTGCCGATTTCTTTTTGAGCTTCGGCTTCGGCCACCAATGTTTTAACCTTGCTGGTGACCAAATCCATTATCCGATCCTGTGTTAGCGAGATGGTGCTATCTGGGGCCAAGGCGTCCCCAGAAGCGGAGTGTGGCCGGCTTTCATGTGGCTCGACCAGTCTTGGACCCGAAGGAACAGGCATTGGCTGCCTCGGATTGTCCTCACCCGGCTGATTAGTAGTGGCTTGCGCTTGATTAGGAGGCGCTCGAGCAATTTGAGCCGTAAGCTGCATCACCACATTCGTTAAGTCGTCAATCTTCGAATAGAGCTTGGCCATCTCTTTATCTTTGCTCCTGAGCTGTTTTCGAAGTTCTTGAAGCAGCTCTTGCTCCGCAGAACTAGGGCGGAAAGTCGGCTCTTCCTCGCTGTCCGAGCTTGACTCTGCATGGACTGAGGGGTCTTTCTGCCTATCATCCTCATCGAGAGGGTTTTCTTCATCCAGCAGGGGCGGCTGTTCTTGGGCAGCGGCAACCACATTCGGGCTAGATTGAGCTTGGGATGTGGTGGCCCCATCCTTGCTTTTGCTGCGAAGGTTGTCGCTGGGGCGTCCTCCCGCCATATAGACCGTATGGATGATATATCCGGCCGTCTTTCTATCATTGGCAGTTGATTTCGTGGATCGCTGTCTTGACCCCCTTGTTTCGGTAGCTGGTAGTCGATTGAAGGCGTCTGGCTTAACCAGTTTCTTGAATGGTGCTGGCGCTTCTTTTCTGGGTTTTCCCCGCTGCTTTCGTGCGGCACAGAGTGCTTCATAGACTCTTGATGAGACAGTGTCATACTTTTTCTGTTGGGGCCGGGACACGTCTCTTTGCGGCACTGTTCGGACTGCTGTCTTCTTGATTCTGGCGGTCATGGCATTGTTCTGAACCCACTTTAGAGGCTCGAAGGAATTGCTGATTCTTACGTCCGACTCAGCCGTCGTCGCGGGGCAACTCTGCACTTGGAACTTCACACGATTCCATTTGGCCGAAGCCTTGGCCCTTTTGTTGGCTCGATACCTGAGCCGCTTCTGCCTTAACTTTTCTGTTCTAAGCACCTTGCAGACTTCGGCTTTTTGGGAAGACGCCGCATACCGGTTGATGGAGGGCCTTGGAGATACGCCCGATTGTGCATTTGTTGGAGTCATCGCCTGAGCTCGTCCGCAACTTTTAATGTTGCCCTTCACATCGGAAGTCTTGTCCCCAGCTAGAGCGCCAGGGACTCGTTCAGACACCATCTAAAGTTTCGGTTGTGGTGCCTTGGCGATCACGACATTCGACCTCTTACCCCTTGAGACCGGCTTGGCCACCTGTTCCGCTGGGATCTCTGCCAGATGAGCGCTTCCGGCAGGGTAGATGATGACAGAGCCAAACTGGCGGGGCGGTTCCTCCCATTGTCGACTGAGGCTTGCGGGGAGAACCACACGAGCGTTGATCTTGACCACGTACGGAATCAGGGTCGCTTTGGAAGTTGAATTCGTCTGGGAAGACATTGTCGTTGAAGGTTGATTGCTGCACGGAAAAAAAACATCATTTCAGTATAGGCAATCGATATGTATATTGATTGAGTTCGTATGAACGTTTAACCCGAAATATGGAAGGAGAGATAGAGTCCCACCGGGCGTGCCAGAATCTGTAGGGTGTTTTTTCGTCACCCCATTGAGATGGGAATACGCGCACGCTTGTCAGGCGTACTACAGATTCCCCCTGCCTAGGGTAGGCCGGGGTTTAATGATTGTGGGGATCCGAATCTCCAGCAGCCGCGGACTAAGCTGCCGTTAATTACCCCTCGCCTTTGAGGCGAGGGAACCTCCGATTAACGGGTTAAACTGGTCATGCGAATTCAATGTGCAGTGTACGTGTGTTCTGTTCTGAAAGGGGGGTTTTGGATATATCGGGAGCCACGCAGAGTTTTTACGGGGGTCCCGCTACCCGGATAGCGGGCTGGGGGTCAAGGGGGCTAGCAGCCCCCTTGCGGGGTTCGGGGCAGCGCCCCGGCCCGAAAATTTTTTGGAGGGGGAGAATGTTGCGGAGTATGTGTATGTGTACATTTGTATACAAATGTATATATATGTGTATATACATAAAAAGAGGGGGAAAAGGCATCCAAGGGATGCGTGGGGCAGCACCTTGGGTGCAGGTGCGCAAAAGCACGCGCCACGTGTCGGCACGCGGGCGCCTTGCCCACTTGCGTAGGTGCGCAAGCGCGGGCGCCACGTGTCGGCACGCGGGCGACTTTCGCACTTGCGCAGTTGCGCAAGCACGCGTGCCACGTGTCGGCACGCGGGCGACTTGCGCACTTGCGCAGGTGCGCAAGCGCGCGCGCCACGTGTCGGCATGCGGGCGACTTGCGCACTTGCGCAGTTGCGCAAGCGCGCGCGCCACGTGTCGGCACGCGGGCGCCTTGCGCACTTGCGCAAGCGCGCAGGTGAGGCACAACAGGCTTTTAGCCTAAAAAAAAAAAAATTCTCAGAAGAGAAATCAGAGAGGAGTTGGACTCCTGAATGTGTTTTTCTTCTTTTTTTTTGGGGGGTTTAGTGAAAGATGTTCTTCTTCTTCCTCCTGTTGCTTGCTGGATCCTGAAGATCAAGAGATGTGAAATCTCAAAATCTCTCCTTTTTAAGATCTGATGACAGATCCAAGTTCCCCTATGTGGGTTTTGTGGTGGAATACCACTTAGTTTTGGAAAAGAAAGAGTAAAACTCTTGATTTAATTCAAAAGAAAATGAGAAGTTTTTAGAACCTTGGAGAAGAAGCAGGAAAGAGCTCAGCTCTGAAACTTTTTTGGAGAGAGAAAAAGTTATTGAGATATTTTCATTATCTTTTGCCTTTATAGGCTATACACTTTGCACATAGCCCCTTGGGCTTCACAAAATGGCATTTTGCCTATCCCATGGCTCATGTGCCATTTCTTTTTGCACATAAGCCATGGGCTTTACAAAAATTTGGCTTTATGCCTATTTTTCTTACATTTATCCATAAAACAAAACAAAAGAAATACAACAAAATTATTTATTACAAAATTTTTATCTTGGCATGGGGGGAGGCCGGCTGCTTCATGTTCGGGCTCGACCCGGGCATGGGCCTACTGGATCTGGGCTTGGGCCCACTTGGCTTGGGGTTGACTTTGATTTTGACTTGGTCAACTGGGGTGTAAATTTTTACCCCAACAGCGAGTAAGAGTTACTCCTGGGAGAGTTTTACACATTGCAATTAGCTGATCAAGTAGGTGTCTAGAAAGGTGTCAACGGGGTTACGCCTCTGGGAAAATGAGGTTTACATTAATTAGGTTCGTGCGAAAGCACGGGGGACCTCCCTCAAAGTACCGACACTGGCCTGGCTGAAAAATTGGCGAACTTGTAGTGTGTAATTAATCCCGGCTAGTCTTTCCTTTTAAGGTTTGGAGGAAGATTTGATAAAAAGCAGTGGGAGCCATCCTGATTAGATAAGATAATAACCAATCTGATCTTGCACGAGCATACGCTAAAGTGTTTTCTTCTCTCTCTCTCCAGGTAGCGACCATTTCATGCCCTAATGAAGATAATAATATGGATGTATTGACCGAACCCGCATGTTATACTGTGCTGGGGAACGTTGGTTCCGTTCTTTCTTATAAGTGTTATAGGAATGAACAGGATATAGGGGAATACCAGGATTCCCATGCCACCCGAATGAAGAAAGTACATGTTGATGCATTTTCTTCGGGTGTGTTCGTTACTGAGAACTGTTTCTCCATTTGCTCTACGTCCTGGGTATTAGATACCGGGTCAGGATCCCATATATGTAATCAGTTACATGGGCTCAGAAAAGGTAGAGAACTTGGGGAAGGTGATAAAGACATCAGAGTTGGAAATGGTGCAATTGTTGCAGCTAAGACTGTCGGGGAATATCACCTTGTATTACCAACTGGTAATACATTGGTTCTGAACGAATGCTATTACATGCCGAACCTGATATGCAACATTATATCGGTTTCTTTATTAAGCAAAGAAGGATATAATTTTGTATTACAGGATAATGTTATGAACATTTTCCGTAACCAAAAGTTGGTTGGATCAGGCACGTTATGCAATGGCATTTATGTTCTAAATCAATCAACAGTTCTGAGCATAACAAACACACACAAGAGGAAGAGTTCTGAACTCAACGAATCCTTCTTGTGGCATTGTAGACTGGGTCACATCAATGTGACACGACTGGCTAAGTTGCATAAGGATGGATATTTGAAACCTTTCGAATTTTCATCTTATGACACTTGCCAGTCATGTCTCAAAGGCAAGATGACCAAAACTCCGTTTACGGGACACGGAGAAAGAGTTAACGAACTCTTGGGACTGATACATAGTGATGTATGTGGTCCCATGTCTACACATGCCAGGGATGGTTCTTCGTACTTCATTACATTCACTGACGATCTCTCAAGATACGGACATGTGTACTTAATAAGACATAAGTCTGAAGCTTTTGAGAAATTTAGAGAATATAAACAAGAAGTCGAAAACCAAACCGGAAAGAGTATTAAAATCCTTCGATCTGATCGAGGAGGTGAATACTTGAGCGAAGAATCCTGGACTTCCTAAAAGAGAATGGGATTCTCTCTCAGCTGACTCCTCCATATACACCACAGCACAACGGTGTATCAGAACGGAGGAATCGCACCCTATTAGATATGGTTCGCTCTATGATGAGCACAGCTGAGTTACCTATTTCCTTCTAGGGGTATGCGCTTGAGACAGCCATACATCTACTGAATATGGTCCCCACCAAATCAGTGCCTACCACTCCATATGAGATATGGAAAGGGAAGAGACCATGTCTTAACTATGTTAAGATATGGGGTTGTCCAGCCTATGTCAAACGACAAAATCCAGACAAACTCGAGGCACGGTCTGTTCTATGCAAATTTGTAGGATATCCCAATAATTCTCAAGGGTATATCTTCTACTACCCTGAGGAACAAAGAGTGTTTGTTTCTCGGCATGCCACCTTTTTAGAAAAGGAATTTCTTGAAAAAGAGATTAGTGGTCATGAGGTAGAACTGGAAGAAGTTCTAGCTGCAGAAGCTACAACAGAAGATCTGGTAGAACCAGAGGATTCCGTAGTTCCCGATGAACCCCAGCCACTCCGCCGATCTAGTAGGGTTTCTCGTCCACCTGAGAGATACTACGGTTTTCTCTTTGATGGTGGGAGCGAGGATTGCATCATGGAGGATGATGACACAACTAGCTTCGAGCAGGCCATCACGAGTGGGGACTCAGTGAAATGGCTGGATGCTATGCGGTCTGAGATGGAATCCATGTACACCAACAAAGTATGGACTTTGGACGTTGCTCCTGAAGGGGTAAAACCCATTGGGAGCAAGTGGATCTTCAAGAAGAAACTTGGTGTAGATGGGAAAGTGGAGACTTTCAAAGCTAGACTTGTAGCAAAGGGTTTTCGTCAAAGACCAGGTGTGGACTATGACGAGACCTTTTCTCCAGTGGCTATGCTTAAATCCATCCGGATCATGCTTGCCATAGCTGCTTACCATGATTACGAAATCTGGCAAATGGATGTTAAGACCGCCTTTCTAAATGGTGATTTAGAAGAGTGCGTGTACATGACTCAGCCAGAGGGCTTCGTAGACAGTGGGAGCAGCGGGAAGGTGTGCAAGCTGCTTAAATCCATTTATGGATTAAAGCAAGCATCGCGGAGTTGGAACATCTGCTTTGACGTCGTTATCAAAGAGTTTGATTTCGTCAAAAATCCAGATGAACCTTGTATCTACAAGAAGGTGGCAGAGAGTAAGGTTGTCTTCCTCGTATTGTACGTGGACGACATACTCTTGATAGGAAATGATATTCCTATGCTGCAATCGGTCAAGCTCTTCTTATCACAAAGATTCTCGATGAAAGATCTTGGTGATGCCTCCTGCATATTGGGAATTAGGATCTATAGAGATAGATCCAAACGGATTTTGGGATTGTCCCAATCCAGGTACATTGACACCATACTAAAGAGGTTTAGTATGGAAGAGTCCAAGCGTGTGAACTTGCCCACGATCTCTGGAGTCACTCTCTCCAAAGAGATGTCTCCCAAGACTGATTTGGAGAGAGCTCTCATGCAAGGGATACCCTATGCTTCGGCAGTAGGCTCTATCATGTATGCGATGCTATGTACCAGACCCGATGTAGCATACTCACTAAGTGTAGTGAGCAGGTATCAAGCTGATCCTGGAGAGAGTCACTGGACAGCTGTGAAGAGCATTCTCAAGTACTTGCGAAGGACTAGAGATATGTTCTTGGTGTATGGTAACGGAGAACTCCAAGTGGAGTCCTTTACCGATTCGAGCTTCCAGAGTGATAAGGACGACTCTAAGTCGCAGTCGGGCTTTGTCTTTACCCTTTACGGAGGGGCGGTTAGCTGGAAGAGTTCCAAGCAGGAAACCGTGGCAGACTCGACGATGGAGGCTGAATACATCGCTGCCAACGATGCTGCCAAAGAGGCTGTCTGGATCAAGAAGTTCATTACTGAACTTGGTGTGGTTCCATCCATTGAGCATCCAATACCTTTGTATTGCGATAACAATGGAGCGGTGGCTTTGGCCAAGGAACCCAGGTCCCATCAGCGATCCAGGCATATTCTGAGGCGGTATCACCTGATCCGGGAGATAGTTGATCGCCGGGAGATCGAGGCCGGGAGAGTTGACACGAAGAACAACACGGCGGATCCACTCACGAAGGCCATTCCCCAGAGACAGTTTGAGAGACTCTTCGGGATGCTCGGTATGCGATACTACAGCAGCTGGCCCTAGTGCAAGTGGGAGATTGTTAGTTGTATGTATGCCCTAGAGGCCAGTATTGTACAGATGATGTATATTATATTGGATGCTTGGACATATATAGAGATGACTTTCTTGCTCGATATGATAGTATGCTATCTGGTTACTCTTTATCTTAACATGTACACTAGTCTCTTTATACTGTCTTATAGTTACATGTTGGTAAAGCCCTTAGGATTTGTACTTGACTGCCTGGACTATGATGTAGATCATACTAGTGGGGACATGGTAGTCCATAAGTACATCCTTCAAGGTCCCTAGTCGTGGGTGTATCGAGACGGGGCATCGATATACCAGTGTAGACTAGCGTATACGCTTCTCGACCCATGTGATAGGCGATGGATGATCCCATATCCATTGGTGTTTGACATCAGAGATGGTATACGGGTGCTCAGTGGAGACTGGGTACACTGGACGGACTCGCCGAGAACTCCCAGATGGTATTATACCTCATGTCAGATGGCAGTTCTCAGGTGACACTTGTACAGGTTAGTCTGTAGACCCGAGATCGTCATAGAGTCTTGTGTGATTCCCACTGTACTTTGATCTCCACCTTACCATGTCTATGAGGGCGTGCAAAACGGTGGTCTTTGGGTACAGTCCCGAGTCACATGGAGGCAATGAGCGATAGGAGGGGTTTCGTTTCTCCCGGTATTGGGGGTTGATGTTGCGCTGTGCTCGATTGGCCGTAACAGGGAAGTCCCTGGCCAGGGCTGATCAGAGATTTGCTGGTAAGTGTTACCAGTAGTTTCTCGACCCATTACGAGCCTCACATCGGCACGATTTATCGGGTTATTAGGATCTGACGTTTACCACCCCTAGACTTGATATGCGACATATCAGACGAAGAGACCGGACTGTACGGTAAGTGTTACTGGTCGGATTCGCAGGAGTGTGAGCGGGCTAGCTCGTCGATCTTCTGATCGCTCAATACCCAGGTGGCCGTTACGTTTACCAGACCGCTTGCGGCTTGTGGGTGCTTGATATGATCATCATCTGCTACCGGCGTATTGACGAGTCTTTAGAGTCCTACACAGAGGTTTCCTAGCTCAAGCGAAACGAAATAGGAGCGCATATGAGATATGTGCAGGACCGAGAATAATGCGTGTATGTGATACCGCATTTCATTCTCGCGATATATGTTTCGATTGGTTATATTCGATATGACCTAGTTATCGAATCATTGATTCGATAAATCGATGCATTGTATACTAGTCGGTTATGTGCGACATGACCGGATCATTGAATCAAGTGTTGATTTAATGATTTAATGTATAATTATATATTTGATATATTACTTTGCATTAACTAGTATTGGTTCACTTTAAACGGATTTTTCTCACTTGATGTGCACATTGTATATGTGATATGTTTTGTGCACATGATTGTATCATGTTTGATGATGCATGTTGACTTGACTATGTGTAAAAGAATTGAACCATGGTTATGACAGTGGTTAGGGTTTATCATTTATTTACTTATTATTTAATCCATTCATTATTTATTAATTGGTTTTATGAAAATAAAATGGTTTCATTTATCATGAAGAATGGTGAAGCTTCATGAAGCTTTTACTAATGATGCTATTTTGTCTTCATACTTAAACCTAACCACTCCCACTAACCATGGTCAATTCTCTACACATGACCATGGTTAGGATATGATAAATATCATTTTCTTTTCTATTTTGATTAAGCTTTTTATCATATTCTATCATCTTCTTCATCTTCTTCTTCAAAAGAAAAGCTTGCTACTTTAATGGCAACTTGAGATCTAGTGAGAGAAATCCAAATCTAATGTGAACCCACCTCCTATTTCTTCATCCTCTACCTCTTGCCAAGTGGTTTTGGGTGTTTTCTTCACAAGTTTCACTACTTGGTGAAGTCGGAGCTTGAACTAGTGCAACCTCGACGTAGATCGTCTTTGACACGAAGCCGACGAACTATTCCGCTCACTTCTCCGATGAAGCCGTCGCGAGAGTCCGAGGTTCGTGATGGACAGCGAGGGGACGACCACATGGAGCTAAGCAAGTGGATATCCGGATCTACAAAGGTTGTAGCATCTCAACTTTAGTTAAAGTGTTAACTAGTTTTTCTTTTCGCCTAAACATCTAGTCTAAGATCCGTAGTCTAGGGTTTCTCGGCACCTTTTTTTTAAATTGGCATGTTTGATGCCTTGTGAGACCTCACTAGAGTGCCTAGGAACCCTACAGATATGGAGGTTGCAGAGGGGAAGAAAAGAGAGCAAACCGTGCAAAAATGATGCGCTGACGTGGCAGGCAGAGAGCGGATCCGCGGCGTGGGGCCCCTAATGCGGCGGAAACGCGGCCAAATGAGGGGATCAGGTTCTGGAAAAAATTCTGTGGTTCTTTACTTTCAATTCCTCTCTGTTCTGATGTACCAAATTCTGTTTTACCCTCTGTAAATTTTCAGATTCGCTATTCTTCGCTGTTTCTGCAAGATTCAAAAGATACACCCTTCAAACAGATCAAAGTTGATAATTTTTGTATTTTTTTTATATTTTCAGATTTTTATAATTTTTAAAATTTATATCAACCCGAAAATTCACAAAAAGAAAAATTACGCCATCCCCGGCAACGGCGCCATTTGATTATTATCAAAACTTGTATTTACCGCAATCAGAAACGGCGTCGCTTCGCAGTTAGCTGGTGAGTACTGGTCGATCCACAGAGACGGGTAAATTTCTTTTATATGTTTTAACGAGTTGATTCAAAATTTCGTTTTGGTTGGTTTATAAAAATCTAGAAAAACTGGATCTAATTAATCTAATTAAGAGTCTTGCTAGGGTTAGGCTTAGGGGAAGTTTTGGAGATTAACGTTTTTACTCACCGCTTTCAATGCCTTCTTTTTAGATCTATTAGATGTTAAGGTAATTATTAATAAAGTGGATCCAAATCTTTTGGGAAGATGTTTCTTCCTCTAGATTTGTATCCTTCCTTTGTTGATAATTACCCTAACTCCCATGGAAAACACACGCAACCGGCCCTTTATACTACGGTTCATCGTTACCTCGAGGGGTAGGATGCCGCAGGGAGCGGTTGTGCGCGTATGGGTGGAGTTCGAATTCATTAAGTACATGTGGCATCGAAAGGGGTGAGAGATCTCATCTCTCAACCCTTTCCCTAAGGCTAACCCTAACAAGCGAGGAGATTACTCGCTCATTAAGGGATGAGAAAACATTTTAATTAAAAGAAACAGAAATAACATACCTTCCTAAGTTGACGGATCCCTCCAAACAAGAAGAACAGATCTGAATTTATCTCTCAGAAATTCTGAAATTTATTGATTGAAAAGAGGCATACTTTTTACAGATCTGGGAATACAATATATAGGAAAACAGAAAACCTAGGGTTACAGACTCTCGCACATGCGCAATTACAGATTTCACCTCTAAAAATCCCAACACCCGAACCGTCGCACCGACACGGAAAGTTTGCACCGACGTGCGCTCTATATGGCCGCGGAACCGCGGCGCCAGACTAGGTTTGGCCACGGTTCCGCGGCCAAACTGAGGAGTTAGGCTCTGTGATTTTGGGGATTTTTCCTTGGCTTCTTGGGCTTTCTCTTTTTACACTTCTTTTCTCTGTTGGACTTCTGGGTCTTCTCCAGATCTTCAGTGAAAACTTGTACGTATCTTTTGACCGTTCACTTGACAATTTGGACCTTGGACTAGCTTGACTAGAATCTGTCTACTTGTTCGTCAAAAGTCCCTTTTTTGTATCAGCTTTCGTCTTTTTCACTGTATTTGCTCCAAGAGCCTGTATCCTGTAACATGCAACAAAAGTGCGTCAATAGTACCTGTTTATTTCTAAAACGGATAAGAATAGGGGAATGATAAATGCAATATTATGGTCTGAACAATGCCCCGTCTCGATACACCCACGACTAGGGACCTTGAAGGATGTACTTATGGACTACCATGTCCCCACTAGTATGATCCACATCATAGTCCAGGTAGTCAAGTACACATCCTAAGGGCTTTACCAACATGTAACTATAAGACAGTATAAAGAGACAAGTATACATGTTAAGATAAAGAGCAACCAGATAGCATACTATCATATCGAGCAAGAAAGTCATCTCTATATATGTCCAAGCATTCAATATAATATACATCATTTGTACAATAATGGCCTTTAGGGCATACATACAACTAACAGCGCATACCTTCTGGAGTGTGGTGACTTGAGTGGCTTCCATCAAGTTATCATGCGATGATAGTTGGATCCCGATTCCCACTGATGAGTAGTATTACTCTTCGGGTGATTCCGACTAATTCTCCTTTTTGGTTTGGAGGAGAATTCGAGGATACAGTGGGAGCCATCCACATTAGATAAAATGATCAAACATTCTGATCTAGGTTAGAGTGCACGCTGAGTGTTTCTTCTCTCTCTCTCTCTAGCTGCGACTATGACCCGACCCTTGACTAAAACTCATAAACCAAGTTGACCGAACCTTCTTTAACACTTTGGCTTTTGGAATGTTACGGTGTCGCATACATCATTGCCACTTCTATATCACCTTTGCGTTTCTCTAGAACACCTCGTATCACTACGAACGTCCACTTCCTTTGGATAAATCCATCGTATGGTTATATACGAACTCGAAGGAATTTTTTCGAGGATGGATTATGGTTCTAGAGAGATTGAATAGAATTATTCGGTTGTCTTTTCCCTTTACCTTCTCTCAGGTTGCGAGGGCTCCTAGGATTAGGAGAGGGTACACCTATTGAGCTTATTGTATAGTCTTCTTCCAAACCATAGGCAGGTGCCGAACGGTAGGGAAGGAAGAAAACTAATTAAGCTTAAGTGTGGTGTACAGAAGGTAATAAGTAAAGATATATAAAGGGATTAGAACAATGGCAAAGGAAATTGCGATCACCATCATTCACGACAAAGACCGGGTATACCCCTGCCACTTCTGTATCCACTCTGCTTTTCTCTAGGACACTCCGTATCACTACGGATATCCACTTCCATTTGATAAATCCATCGTATGGTTATATACGAACTCGAAGGAACTTTTTCGAGGATGGATTATGGTTCAAGAGAAATTGGATAGGATTATTCAGATGTATTTTCTCTTTACCTTCTCTCAGGTTGTGAGGGCTCCTAGGATTAGGAGAGTACACCTATTACGCTTATTGGATAGTCTTCTTCCAAACCTTAGGCTGGTGCCGAAAGGTAGGGAATGAAGAAAACCAATTAGCGTAAAGGAGGTGTACAGAAGGTAATAAGTAAAGACATAATAAAGGGATTGCGGTAAGGGCAGGTAAGTATATGGTTACTGTCATGATTCAGGATAATGGAAGAGCAGTTAACCCTTTTGAAACATTTTCATGTTTTAGTTTTACTATGCGATGTTAATTGAAAACTATTTTCCTAATAAGAATCTAACTCCAGGGTATGTATTTACCAGATCGGTTTCTCACATCTGCATGTTATTATAGATGGTGAGTAGGAGTAAGATATTGGGAATTGGGTGATTAGATCCTCATTATATCGGAATTCGTAGTAATTGGTGATATTTAAGGAAATCATCTGGATTTTGTCGGATGGCAAATATTTGGTTTTGAATATCCGTTGTTATGCACCAATTTCAAACTGATATATCTGTACATTTATTTTATAAAGTGAGATATATCTTTTTGATATTATGTCTGTGACATTTACCTATATCGGTTGGTGATTAGGTAAGGTGCATTCAACAGCGGTGTAAATCTTCTTAACCATAGTACAGTTTTTCAACCTACGACGCATAGGGTTTGAGTTGTTGAACTCAGGGGACTTATACAAAGTATTGTATATTGCCCAGTGTCCATTAAGACAAAAAAGTTGGTACTCGTACTATATTCTGTTTACTTATGACTTCTCCAGTTTTGGACATGTATTTCGTTGAAATGCAAGATCCAAAAATTTAAACGTTATAGGTATAAGAATAAAGTAGAGAACCATTTGTTGTAAGTATCAGGATTCTTCAAGAAAGTCGAAGATGTAGATATTTGTGTTTGGTATTCAGTTAATAGTAATGGTTTTGAGAACTTGCTTCTCTTTCGGGATACTCATATATGGATGCACTCCTAGATGAGTAATGCTGAATGACCTTTTTCCATTTGATTGATATGCACTGGAGACAGCTGCATGTTTTTGAATCTGGTTCAAATTAGATTAGTTCTTTTGTTTTTATATTAGATTAATATAGAATCAATTTATATCTTAACGATGTTAAGATATAGGGAGTTGTCCGGCTGATGCTTAAAACCAGAATCCAGATAAATTCAAAGCACGTTTTAGTAATGGTTGTCCGTGGGTTATCCCGGGCTTTGACGAGGGATAACTTTCTACAATCAGGAAGATCAATATTTATATTGTTCTTGACTCGCCACAGTTTTAGCAAAATGGACTTTTTCAGAAAAACAAAAGTTCGAGTATGGTAGAACTGGAAGTTATTCCAGAACCACAAACGATTACTGAAGATTTAATAAAACCTGAGGATTCAATTGTTTCAATGTTCCATTAGCCACTCCGCAGATTTTGGTGGGTAACCTCAGGCACCCGAGAGGTACTTCGGTCTTCTCAGAGACGGTGACAGGGAGGTTCTTGTTTACCCAGACTTGCCATTGCTGCTGTTCTAGACAATAAGACCCGGCAGGAGGATGAGTATAGCGTCGTTCTAAACTAGTTTTGGAAATGTACGTGTATATAACTCTGCCGGATGGTTGTTGTAGTCAGTGGGAGCAGCGGAAGTATAGTGGGCAAGTAGCTTATGTCTATTTATAGACTAATGTTAGGTTTACCTAGCACCCTATGAAAGATTTGGAAGCATCACATGTCACAAAGATTAAGTTTTTAAGGTGCTAAGTGAACACACAAAGATTCAATCCTTGAAAATTAGGGTTTCATAACTTTACAAGTAACAAAGGCTAGGGTTTTGAGAGTACAACCTTTGTAGCTCCCTATTCTTGACTCCTTGGCCACTTGAGAGTTGGAAAACGGTTAGCTTGAGGTCTTCTAGCGTCCACGACGATCCACCCGAATCTCCTTTGTCCAAGCTTGCAACTTCACTTTATCAAGAGAATGAAATGAAGCTAACACTCTAAACAAGTGGGCAAGACTTGTGTAGAATGGTGTTGTGGTTCTCTTTCTCACTTCAAAATCCTATCTTGTTGAGTATTTTGCTCACTTTAAAGATCTAGAGAGCAAAAGGAGCAAGGTTGAAGAAGATGATGGCTTTTCAAGAAGAAGAGAAAAGATAATCTTATGAAAGAAAAAGGAAAATATATGTATATATATTTATTTCTTCTCATCTCAAACCATGGTTAAAAGATAAAGATATTATTTAATTTGAGTTAAAAGATGAAAGGAAATTTTAATCCATGGTTAAGAGTAGGTGAGCATGGTTAGGTCAAAGAAGAGTGTAGAAAACAAACCAAGAATTATCCTTTCCTTTTTCATTTTGTTTTAAAACAAATAGAAGTAATAATCCATATAAATAACCAAGGTGTGAGTCTTATATTGCCACCATTTTCTATGTATAAACAACCATGATAGAATGATGTATGTATGCATGTGTGCATGCACATCCATATGTGCATGAACAAGAATGAATGCATACATGCATGCATACATCCAAAAAGAACAAGAAAGGATTTCTAGTGAGAAGCTAATGGTTAAATGATAAATCAACACTTGATTTATCAACCCGGTCATATGACATACGACCCGACCAAAAGCAAGTACGGTATCTCATACGCGCATTTTAACCGGTTCCATGCGCATATCGCATACGCGCACCACAACGTTTCGCCTGGACTAGGTAACTCCTTTGTGGGACTCTATAACTCGTCAATACGCCGGTAGTGGGTGATGATCATATCAAGCACCCCCAAAACGCAAGCGGTCAGCTAAACGTAACGGCCACCCGGGTATTGAGCGATCAGAAGAAAACAAGCGAACCTGCTACAACTCCTGTCGAGCCAACCGGCAACACTACCGTACAGTCCGGTCTCTTTGTCATATATGCTGCATATCGAGCCTAGGGATGGTCACATCGACCCCAATAACTCAATAAGTCGTGCCGGTGAATGTTCTATAACAGATCGAGAAACTACTGATAACACTTATCAGTAAATCTCAGCAGCCCTGGCCAGGGACTTACTGATATAACCCGTCGAGCACAACACAACATCAACTCCCAATTCCGGGAGAGA
Source organism: Agapanthus africanus (assembly GCA_030015575.1). Classification (NCBI taxonomy): domain Eukaryota; kingdom Viridiplantae; phylum Streptophyta; class Magnoliopsida; order Asparagales; family Amaryllidaceae; genus Agapanthus; species Agapanthus africanus. Next base: position 317,727,362 of record CM057340.1, on the reverse strand, counting down.
CGAAACCCCTCCTATCGCTCATCGCCTTCGTGTGTCACGGGATTGTACCCAACGGCCACCTGTTTGCACGACTCAGTAAAGCCGTGGTAGGGTGGTAATCAAAGTACAGTGGGAGAGCACACAAGACTCTATGACGATCTTGGGTCTACAGACTAACCTGTACCAGTGTCACCTGAGAACTGCTATCCGACGATAGATATAATTCCATATAGGAGTTCTCGGTGAGTCCGTCCAGTGTACCCAGTCACCACTGAGCACCCGTATATGATCTTGATGTCAAACATCGAAGAATGTGGGAACATTCATCGCCCATCGTATGGGTCTAGTATCATATACACTAGTCTACTCTGGTATATCAATGCCCCGTCTCGATATACCTACGACTAGGGACATTCCAGGATATGCTCATAAACTACAGATGTCCCACTAGTATGATCTCTATCATAATCACTGTAGTCAAGCCAATATCCTCAGGGCTTTATCAACATGTATGAATGAGTAAAAGCATGATCAAATCTACATGTCAGATAAAGAAGAACCAGATAGCATACTATCATGTCGAGCAAGAATGTACACTGAATATATATATATATATATACATGTATAAATACATCCACTATCATATAATGGCCTCTAGGGCATACATATATCCAACAATCTCCCATTTGCACTAAGGCCAGTTATTGGAGTATCTCATACCCAACATCTCAAAAAGTCGCTCATGCTGCGGCTGAGGGAGGGCCTTGGTGAGTGGATCCGCGGCGTTATTCTTTGTGTCTACTCTCTTAATCTCGATCTCGCGGCGATCTACAATCTCCCGGATCAAATGAAAGCGCCTCAGGATGTGTCTGGACCGCTGATGGGACCTGGGCTCCTTGGCTAACGCCATAGCCCCATTATTATCACAATACAGTGGTATTGGATCAATAATGGTTGGAACTACTCCTAGCTCCGAGACGAACTTCTTCATTCAGACGGCTTCCTTGGCGGCATCATTTGCAGCAATGTACTCAGCCTCCATCGTAGAGTCTGCAACGGTATCCTGTTTGGAACTCTTCCAACTTACCGCCCCTCCATTGAGGGTAAATACAAACCCTGAGATAGATTTGCTGTCGTCCTTATAGCTCTGGAAGCTCGAATCGGTAAAGGCCTCCATTTGGAGATCTGCATTACCATACACCAAGAACAATTCTTTAGTCCTTCGTAAGTACTTAAGAATGTTCTTCACAGTTGTCCAGTGATTCTCCCCTGGGTTGGATTGATACCTGCTTACAACACTAAGTGCATAAGCTACATCTGGGCTGTACATAACATCGCATACATTATAGATCCTACTGCCGAAGCATAGGGTATAATGCTCATGCGACCTCTCTCTTCATCGGTCTTTGGACAAGAATCCTTGGAGAGAGTGACTCCATGGCAAGCGGGTAAGGCACCCCGCTTGGAGTCTTCCATACTAAACCTTTTTAGGATGGTGTCGATGTACCTGGTTTGAGACAATCCCAATAACTTTTTGGATCTATCCCTATAGATCCTTATGCCCAGGATGTATGTGGAATCACCCAGGTCCTTCATGGAGAACCTTAGTGATAAGAAAGATTTGACCGACTGTAGCATAGGAATATCATTTCCTATTAGAAGAATGTCATCCACGTACAATTCGAGGAATGTGACAGCTCTTCCTACAGCCTTCTTATAAACACAAGGTTCATCTAGATTTTTGATGAAATCAAACTCTTTGATAATATCATCGAAACAGATGTTCCAACTCCGAGATGCCTGCTTTAACCCATATATGGATTTAAGCAATCTACATGCTTTCCCGCTGCTCCCACTATCAATGAAGCCCTCTGGCTGATCCATATAAACACATTCTTCTAAATCTCCATTTAGAAATGCTGTTTTAACGTCCATCTGCCAGATTTCATAGTCGTAGTGAGCAGCAATAGCAAGTAGGATCCGAATGGATTTAAGCATGGGTACGGGCGAAAAAGTTTCGTCATAGTCCAAACCTGGTCTTTGACGAAAACCCTTCGCCACAAGTCTTTCTTTATAGGTCTCTACCTGCCCATCTACACCAATCTTTCTTTTAAAGATCCATTTGCATCCTACAGGTTTTACCCCAGGGGGTACAACGTCCAAAGTCCATACTTTGTTGGTGTACATAGACTCCATTTCGGATCTCATGGCATCCAGCCACTTCACAGAGTCTCCACTCGTGATAGCTTGCTGAAAACTGGTAGGATCATCATCATCCATGATGCTGTCTTCTCCGCCACCATCAATGAGGAAACCGTAGTACCTCTCCGGTGGGCGAGAAGTCCTACCAGACCTTCGGAATGGCCGAGGTTCCTCAGTTTCTATTGCAACAGCCGGTTCAACCAAATCGTCATTTGTAGTTTGTGTCTGTAGAACCTCTTCTAGATCCACCACCTTGCCATCATCTTTATCTGTGAAAAACTCTTTTTCCAAGAATGTGACATACTGAGAAACAAACACCTTTTGTTCCTCTTTGTGGTAGAATAGATATCCATAAGAATTCTTTGGATACCCCATAAAATTACACATGACTGACTGTGTCTCGAGTTTATCCGGATTCTGCTTTTTAACATAGGCCGGGCAACCCCAAATCTTAATTCTCTTAAGAGATGGTCTCTTCCCATGCCATATCTCATATAGCGTGGTAGACACGGTTTTGGTTGAAACCCTGTTCAGTAGAAACGCTGCAGTCTCCAATGCATACCCCCAAAATGAGACGGGTAACTAAGCATCACTCATCATGGATCAGACCATATCCAATAGGGTCCTATTCCGTCGTTCAGACACACCGTTGTGCTGTGGTGTGTAAGGAGGAGTGAGCTGAGAGAGAATCCCATTCTTTTTTAGGAAGTTAGCAAATTCCGTACTGAGATACTCTCCACCTCGATCTGATCGAAGCATCTTGATACTCAAGCCGGTTTGTTTTTCTACTTCTTGTTTATATTCAATGAATTTTTCGAAAGCTTCGGACTTGTGCTTTAATAAAAATACATGACCGAATCTTGAGAAATCGTCAGTGAAAGTAATGAAGTAAGAAAAACCGCCTCTAGCCTGTGTACATATTGGCCCGCATACATCACTATGTATGAGGCCTAGGAGCTCAGTAGCTCTTTCTCCGTGTCCGGTAAACGGAGTTTTGGTCATTTTACCCTTGATACAAGACTGGCAAGTCGCATAAGATTTATATTCAAAAGGGTTTAAATATCCATCTTTGTGTAACTTGTTTAGTCTTGTTTCGTTAATATGACCAAGTCTACAGTGCTAAAGAAAAGCTTCATTTAATTCTGAAATTTTTCTTTTATTAGTGTGTTGTATACTGAAAACTGTGTGTTGATTTAGGACGTATATCCCGTTATTTAGTGTACCATACACAACCAACATTTGATTCAGGTGAATGTTCATAACATTGTTCTGCAATACAAAATTATATCCTTCATTGTCTAACAAAGAAACAGATATTATATTACATAGCATACTTGGTACAAAATAACATGGGTTCAAAACCAATATACACCCAGATGGCAACCCGAAGTGATACTCTCCCACTGCGACTGTATGTACATTGGAACCATTTCCAACGCGGAGAGTATGGTCACCTGTCTTCAAAACTTTTCTATTTCTCAGCCCCTGCATAGAATTGCAAATGTGAGAACCTGAACCGGTATCTAATACCCAGGAAGCAGAGTTTATTGAAAAACAATTTTCTGTCACAAACACACCTGAAGCGGAAGCATCCCCATGCTTCTTCTTGAGGTTCAAGTACTCCGTACAGTTGCGCTTCCAATGTCCTGTCTTATGGCAATGAAAACATTCACCTTTCCCCGAGTCTCCAGCTTTGGACTTTTCCTTTCCCTTCACCTTTTTAACTCCACCCTTAAGATTGGTCGGCTTCTTCTTTTTCTTTCCCTTGGCCTTAGCCTTTGGGCGAGAAGAGGAAGATTGTCCAATAGTCATAACGGGAGTTTTCACTGACTTCTTAGTGCTCTCAGCACTCCTTAACATATTAAGGAGTTCAGGTAGCTCCTTCTCCATGCCATGCATGTTGAAGTTAACTATGAATTGAGCAAAGGTGGAGGGGAGGGATTGCAGAATAATATCCGTATATTGTTCATTGTCCATTGTCCATCCAAGGTCTTCAAGCTCTTCTATAAGAGCTATCATCTTCAGAACATGGTCTCCTACCGGTGTGCCAGGGTCCATTCGCATCTGAAACAATTTCTTTGATGCTTCGTATCGTAATACGCGGGATTGCTCTCCATACAACTCCTTTGTATGGAGGAATATGGTTTGAATGTCCATATTCGCGTGCTTCTTTTGATGTGTATTGTCCATCGATGCAAGCGCGAGGCATTTGGCCGTGGCACAATCAGTATCCCATGTCTTGCGAATTTCAATATCCGCAACTCAGGATTTTGGACCTGGGGTGGGCAGGGCTGAAGCCGTGAGGACATATGATACTTTATCATAAGTCAAGGCTATTTTCAGATTCCTCAGCCAGTCTTTATAATTGGTCCCATTCAGTTTGTTTTTATCTAGTAAAAGCTTGAGTCCAGTCATTGGTATCTGCCATTAAGAGAGAGAAAAGAATACACTCAGCGAAAGCTCTTGCATAGATCAGATTGGTTATTATCTTGTCTAATCGATGTTGTTAGTTATATGTATGCCCTAGAGGCCATTACTATACATAGGATGTATATTGTAGTGGATGCTTGGACATATATAGGGAGGACTTTCTTGCTCGACATGATAGTATGCTATCTGGTTACTCTTTACCTTAACGTGTATACTGATTGTCTCTCTGTTACATGTTGGTAAAGCCCTTAGGATGTGTACTTGACTACCTGGACTATGATGCAGATCATACTAGTGGGGACATGGTAGTCCATAAGTACATCCTTCAAAGTCCCTAGTCGTGGGTGTATAGAGACGGGGCATTGATATACCAGAGTAGACTAGCGTATACCTTCTTGACCCATTCAGATAGGCGATGGATGATCCCATATCCATTGGTGTTTGACATCAGAGATGATATACGGGTGCTCAATGGAGACTGCGTACACTGGACGGACTCGCCGAGAACTCCCAGATGGTATTATACCTTACGTCAGATGGCAGTTCTCTGGTGACACTGGTACAGAGTAGTCTGTTGACCCGAGATCGTCATAGAGTCTTGTGTGGTTCCCACTGTGCTTTGATTTCCACCTTACCACGTCCAAGAGGGCGTGCAAAACGGTGGTTTTTGGGTACAGTCCCGAATCACATGGAGGCAATGAGCGATAGGAGGGGATTCGTCTCTCCCGGTATAGGGGGTTGATGTTGCGCTGTGTTCGATTGGCTATAACAGGAAATCCCTGGCCAGGGTTGCTAAGATTTACTGGTAAGTGTTACCAGTAGTTTCTCGAATTGTTATAGACCTCATATCGACACGACTTATCGAGCTATTGGGGTTTGACGTTTACCACCCCTAGGCGAGATATGCGATATATCAGACGATCAGACCGGAATGTACGGTAAGTGTTACTGGTTGGATTCACAGGAGTGTGAGCGGGCTTGCTCGTCGATCTTCTGATCGTTCAATACCCGGGTGGCCGTTACGTTTAGCAGACCGCTTACGGCTTGTGGGTGCTTGATATGATCATCATCTGCTACCGGCGTATTGACGAGTCTTTAGAGTCCTACACAGAAGTTTCCTGGCTCAAGCGAAACGAAATAGGAGCGCATATGAGATATGTGCGGGACCGAGAATAATGTGTGTATGTGATACCGTATTTCATTCTCGCGATGAATGTGTCGAATGGTTGTATGCGATATAACCTAGTTATCGAATCAAGGATTGATTCGATAAATCGATACATTGAATATTAGTCGGTTATATGCGATATGACCGGATCGTTAAATCAAGTGTTGATTTAATGATTTAATGTATAATTATATATTTGATATATTACTTTGCATTAACTAATATTGGTTCATTTTAAATGGATTTTCTCGCTCGGATGTGCACATTGTATATTCGATATAGTTTTGTGCACTTGATTGTAACATGTTTGATGATACATGTTTACTTATGTTTGTGTGAAGATTGAACCATGGTTATATGAATGGGTAGGGTTATGATTATTTATTCATTCATTTATTTATTAGTTTTGGAAAATAATAGCAAAAGAGAAAAATGGTGGCTTTCTTTGTTCTTTCTTGAAGCTTCATGAAGACTTTGACCAAGTGACCATTTTGTCTCATGCTTAACCCTAACCATTCCACTCAACCATGATTCATTCTCTACACTTGACCATGGTTATATTATGATAAGTATTCATATTATTTTCTTTGAGGATAATACTTATTATAAGATAATATTCATCTTCTTCTTCTTCTTCATCACTTGAAGAAAGCTTGCTTCATCAATGGTGATTGATGAAAAAGAGTGAGAAATCCAATTCTAAAGTGAACCCACTTCCTATTTCTTCATCCTCTACCTCTTGCCAAGTAGTAGAGGGTGTTTCCTTCACAAGTTTTCATGGCTTGGTGAAGGTGGAGCTTGATCTAGTGATGCCTCGACGTAGATCATCTTCGGCATCGTCGTCGATGACCTAGCCCGCTTTTTCTTCGATGAAGCCGACGCTAGAGCCCGGGATTTGATTTGGACAGCAAGGGGACTTCATCGCGGAGCTATGGAGGTGGAGCACCGGATCTACAAAGGTTGTATTTCCGTTTATACTTTAGTTAAGTTGTTAACTAGCTCGTTGTTTCGCCTAAAATCTAGTTAACGATCCGTATTAGGGTTTCTCGGCACCCGTAAAATTTAAAATTGGCATGGTTGATGCCTTGTGAAACCTCTTGAGAGTGCCTAGGAACCCTTCAGTGGTATCATAGCCTAGCTAGAGCCTTAGGCGAAATCTAGACGATGTTTGAAACCCGATCGAACCTGAAACCCTACGTTTTACATGCTCTCTGGACTTTTTCTAAAAACTGGGTTTTTTCCAGATTAAAAATTGCTAAAAAATTCAGCAGGGTCCTATTAGAATTACTGTGAAATTCGGTGGTCCAATTCGTCAAGTGTGCGGCGGAACCGCGGCAGAAGCATGGCTTCTGCGGCGTTTCCGCGGCAGTATTATTAAATTGTCCAATACTTTTTGCACAGTAATTCATGTTTTCAGGTGCTGGATTTTCTGGGAATTTTTAATATTTATTCAAGAGTTGAATTTTCTGGGTTGTTTTGGGGATTCGTATGTTCGATCGGATTATCAAATTTTGTCTGTGTGGCTTTCCGGATAATTTTTGAATATGTTAAAAAGTTCGACCGGATATAAATACCCAAATTTTCCCCTGTCGGGAAATTTCCAAGTGTTGGATTTTTCCGTAGTTTAACGACGTTCTAAGTAGTGCAAGTAACGCGATGGTCCCTCTAGAAGACAACAAACCTTAACTCGATTATGTGACCGTCTTGAACTGCCCTTTGAACCTTCGGGTTTGGGGCAGTACGGCGTGCCACATGTGTAGCGTTGGCTTGACCCTTCTACGGCTGGACCGTTGGTACTGAGGCACGAACTGAATGTTGTTAGACTTATTTCATGTGTTGATCTATATCGGGAAAACTTGGGTGTTCGACTGTTTGATCGGAAAGTTTAACATTTTCTATCTTATTCGGAATGTGATACAATAATTAGAATTCACAAGCAGTTATGGGATAACTGAATGAATATTATAAACATAGCAGTTTAGTCTCACTTGATCGGTTGCTACGGAATTTTGATGTGATCAAAAGTCCGTCGCAATCACGTAGCGTACGTGGATACTTGCCGGGTAAACTTAATAGACAGCCTCACTCCATAGCCCCGACCAAGTGACTGTAGGAGAACCCCGTCGCCGAAAGCATCCGTCCGGGTGCTCGCGGCAGCGGTGTTCCGCCTTGGTGCACTTCATCGACGGCGTCGGGGGTGCGGCCGTCTACTGAAGTTTGCGATGAGCATTCGATCAGGATGTCGGGAATCTTGTTGAATTGCCCGACTTGATATTGAAAAGTGTTTTCGATTTTGAGACTAAAATGCGGAGTTTATAATTGTTAGGCATGCGATGTCTAAGGAATTCATTTGGTCAGGCATGCGATGTCTGAGATGGTTGCGGATTCCAACTGTTGTAGTTTTACACTTTCTTTTCTGTGACCGTAAGTGTAATATGTGATATCGCCGGTTTCGTTGCTATATGTCAACGACAATTGGGATGCGCATATTTACTTACGTTGATGACATGTGATGTTATGTGTTGCTGGATATGTTATATTGGATCGTCGTGTTTGAATAGCCGGGGGTTTTTATGTGAGATGGGTGTTTTTCATTTTCATTCATGTAAAAACTTGTATGTAATATTCTTTTATTGGGGCACTTCCAGGTTGCGGAAGATGTCACCTTTTGTATATTATTTACTTTTCCGCACTAGGATAGACCCAAGGAGGGGAGCACAAGTAACCGGGTTCTGGAGTCCAGTGGGAGACCAACTCGAGGGGTCGAGTCCGGGTCTCCTAACTCTAGAATTAGTAGGGTTGCTTGCCGCTCTCGTAGGGGTCTAGGGGTGTGGGTTTGGCTGTTCATCACGACCGTGGAATCCGTGTTTTATACTGGCTCGTATTGAAAACACGGACGTCCTAGTATATCCAATATTTCATATGATTCTTCTGCTGCGATATCTGTGATGTGATCATGTGATGTTCTGTGATGGATACTGTATATAGTATATATGATATATTATATAGATGTTACTTATGTTTTACACCCGCGCTAGCCCTGCCCTGCTCTGCCGTTAGTTACCTAACCTAACGGTGCACGAGGGGACATCGAGGCGAATGCGGATGGCATAAGTGTACGTCGTATTTATCTGTGATGTTTAGGTATATAAATGATGGGACTTCATTAATGAGATTAATGAAATAAAAGAAACCTAAGATGTTATAGAATCGAATTTCAAAATAAAACAGGTAGCTACAGTTCTTGCTTTGCACAGCGGTATATGTGATATATCCTGCACCTTATTCGATGAGGAAAGGATCGAGATCCCTTCACCGGGAGTGACTCCTTTAGCAATAACTGGCAGATGCTACACACTCGGTTTGTCTTTTGATTGCTTTTAAGAGTTTTTGCTTTGCACAGTGATATATATGATATATCCCGCACCTCATTCGAAGAGGAAAGGACCGACGATCCCTTCACCGGGAGTGACTCCTTTAGCAAAACTAGAAAAGCCTCAAAAACACTCCATTTCAAAAATCATTTGATTCTACAACGATATCAAGTTCATTACGCAATAGGTTTTCAGAAAAACCTGTCGTAGCCCTCCCTCATTTCAGATATGTACTAGTTAGTATTCGTGCTGCGGTAGTTTGGCATTCGTCAAGGCGTAGTGTACGGTAGCTAACTAGTATTTATCTGCTTGAGCATATGATGCGATTGGATTAGGGTATTCGTACGGCGTTGTTTGGCATTCGTCAAGGGTCGTGCAGGTGGGTTTAATTCAATCAAGAAATGTACGGGTTGAACTTGACTAGTGGACTATGGGTTGTTTGGCATTCGTCAAGGTCATAGAACACTAGGGGCAAAATATTATCGGGAATTTCAAGTGTTGGAATTTGCAATGAGATTGCATACCTTCTATGAGATAGTTGGATCCCGATACCCGCTGCGAGTAATTGTTACTCCTGGGAGAGTTTTACACATTACAATTAGCCGATTACGTAGGTGTCTAGAAAGGTGTCAACGAGGTTAAGCCTCTGGGAAAACGAGGTTTACATTAATTAGGTTCGTGCGAAAGCACGGGGGACCTCCCTCAAAGTACCGACACTGGCCTGGCTGAAAGATTGGCGAACTTGTAGCGTGTAATTAATCCCGGCTAGTCTTTCCTTTTAGGGTTTGAAGGAAGATTTGATAAAAAGCAGTGGGAGCCATCCTGATTAGATAAAATAATAACCAATCTGATCTTGCAAGAGCATACGCTGAGTGTTTACTTCTCTCTCTCTCAAGGTAGCGACCATATCACGCCTTAATCAAGATAATAATACGGATAATTGACCGAACCCGCTTGTTATACTGAGCTGGGGAACGTTGGTCCCGCTCCAACTTATAATTGTTATAAGACAGAGCAGGAAATTGGGGATTACCAAAATTCCCATGCCGCCCAAACGAAGAGAGTGCATGCTGATGCATCATCTTTGGGTGTGTTCATTATACAGAACTGTTTCTCAGTATTCTTTACGTCCTGGGTATGTGATACCAGATCAGGATCCTGCATATGTAATTTGTTACATGGGCTACAGATAGGTAAAGAACTGAGAACGGGTGATAAGTTTCATGAGGCAGAAAATGGGGCAAGTGTTGCAGCCAAGTCTGTTGGTCACTGTCACCCTGTATTACCAATACATTGATTCTGAACGAATGTTATTAGATACCGAACCGGATATACAAAATCATGTCAGTCTCTTTATTAGTAAAGAAATGATAAAATTTTGTATTGTTGGATAATGTTTTGAACATTTCCTATATCAAAAGTTGATCGGTTCAGGCACGTTATCTAAAAGCATTGACGTTCTAAATCAAACTACAGTTCTTAGTATACGGAACACACACAAGAGAAAAAGTTCAGAAATGAACGGATCCTTCTTGAGGCATTATAGACTGGGTCATATCAATGCGACCCGACTAGCTGAAGTTACATAAAAATGCATATTTAAAGTAGTTTGAATTTACATCTTGTGAAACTTGCCAGTCATGTCACAAAGATAAGATGACCATAGCTCCGTTTACTGGAAACAGAGAAAGAGTTAGTGAACTCTTGGGATGATACATGTTGATGTATAAAGGTCCCCTGTCTACACATGCCAAGACCGGTTCTTTGTACTTCATTACATTCTCGGATGATCTCTCAAGATTCAGACATATGTTCCTGTTGAAACACAAGTCCGAACCTTTTGAGATATTCACGGAATATAAGTTAGAAGTAGAGAACCAAAATACGGGTATAAGTATTATGTCCTTTGATGAGATCAAGGAGGAAAATACTTGAGCACGGAAATCCTGGACTATTCTAAAGGAGAATGAGATTCTCTCTCAGCATTACTCCTCCGAATACACCAAATCACGATGGTATATCGGGGCGGAGCTATCTCACCCTATATGATAAGGTGTGCTCTATGATGAGTACTACTGAGTTACCTATTTCCTTTTTGGGAGTTATGCACTTGAGAAGCTGCATACCTATTGAATAGGGTTCAAATCAAATCAGTTGCCTACCACTTCATATTTGATATGTTAAGGGAAGAGCCCATCTCTCAAGTTAGTTGAGATTTGGGGTTGTCCAGCCTATGTCTGAAAAGCAAAATCCGGACAAGCTCGAGACAAGATCTGTTATGTAGAACTGGAAATGTTCTAGCTATACAAACTGCAGCTGATGATTTGAAAGAACCAAAAGATTCAATAGTTACCAACGAACCTCAGCCTCTCCGCCGATCTAGTAGGGTTCCTCACCCACCTGAGAGATACTTCGGTTTCTCTATGACAGTGGGAGCGAGGATTGCATCATGAGATGATGACCCAACTAGTTTCGAGCTGGCCATCAGGAGTAAGACTCTATAAGAATGGCTGGATACTTAGCGATCTGAGATGGAATCCTTATGCACCAACAAAGTATGGACTTTGGTTGCTATATCTGAAGGGTTAAATCCCTATCAGGAGCAAGTATATCTTGAGAAGATTACTTGGTGTAGATGGAAAAGTTGAGACTTTCAAAGCTAGACTTGTTAAAGGTTTTCGTCATCGACCAGGCGTGGATAATGATGAAACCTTTTCCAATGCCTATGCTTAAGTCCATCCGGATCCTACTTGCCACGGCTACGTACCATGACTACGATATCTGGCGGTTGGGTGCCATGACTGCTTTTCTAAATGATGTTTTAGAAGAGAACGTCTATAAGTACACAGCCAGAGGGCTTCGTAGACAGTGGGAGCAGCGGAAACGTGTACAAGATGCTTTATAAGATAAAGCAGGCATCGCGGAGTTGGAACATCTGTTTTGATGAAGTAGTCAAAGAGTTTGACATCATCAAAATGGTAGTTGAACCTTGTATATACAAAAAGGTAGTAGGGAGTATGGTGATGTTCCTCGTAGAGTACGTGGATGACATACTCTTGATAAGGAAGGAGTTTCCTATGCTACGCTCGGTCAGTCTCCGCTTATCACAATGATTCTCCATAAAGGATCATAATGATACCTCCTAAATCCTGGGTTTTGGACCTATGAGATAGACCTAAATGGATGTTAGAATACTCACTAGCTGTAGTGAGATGGTATCAATCGACCCTGGGGAGAATCACTGGAATGGTTCCAGGGTGATAAAGACGACTGAATGTCAGTCACAGGCATTGTCTTTACCCTCAGTGGAGGGATGGTATGTTGGAAAAGTTCCAAGCTAGATACCGTGACATACTAGACGATAAAGGAAAGATACATCGCTACTTAAGATGCTACCAAAGATGCTGTTTGGGTGTATAGTGGTTCATGAGATGAACTAGGTTCCAACCATTGTGAGACAATGGTGTTGTGGCTTATGCCAAGGAACGCCGGTCCCATCAGTGATCCAGACATATTCTGAGGCAGCATCACTTGATTATGGAGATAGTTGATCTCCAGGGTGATCGAGGTTAGGAGAGTAGACTCAGAGGACAACACGGCGGATCCACTCACAAAGGCCTTTTCCCAGAGAGAGACTTTTATGGGATGGTTGAGTATGAGATACTGCAACCACTGCTATCAGATGGCCCTTGTGCAAGTGGGAGATTGTTAGTTATATGTATGCCCTAGAGGCCATTACTATACATAGGATGTATATTGTAGTGGATGCTTGGACATATATTGGGAGGACTTTCTTGCTCGACATGATAGTATGCTATCTGGTTACTCTTTACCTTAACGTGTATACTGATTGTCTCTCTGTTACATGTTGGTAAAGCCCTTAGGATGTGTACTTGACTACCTGGACTATGATGCGGATCATACTAGTGGGGACATGGTAGTCCATAAGTATATCCTTCAAAGTCCCTAGTCATGGGTGTATCGAGACGGGGCATCGATATACCAGAGTAGACTAGCGTATACCTTCTCGACCCATTCAGATGGGCAATGGATTATCCCATATCCATTGGTGTTTGACATCAGAGATGATATACGGGTGCTCAGTGGAGACTGGGTACACTGGACGGACTCGCCGAGAACTCCCAGATGGTATTATACCTTACGTTAGATGGCAGTTCTCTGGTGACACTGGTACAGAGTAGTCTGTTGACCCGAGATCGTCATAGAGTCTTGTATGGTTCCCACTGTGCTTTGATTTCCACCTTACCACGTCCAAGAGGGCGTGCAAAACGGTGGTTTTTGGGTACAGTCCCGAATCACATGGAGACAATGAGCGATAGGAGGGGATTCGTTTCTCCCGGTATAGGGGGTTGATGTTGCGCTGTGTTCGATTGGCTATAACAGGAAATCCCTGGCCAAGGTTGCTGAGATTTACTGGTAAGTGTTACCAGTAGTTTCTCAAATTGTTATAGACCTCATATCGACACGACTTATCGAGCTATTGGGGTCTGACGTTTACCACCCCTAGGCGAGATATGCGACATATCAGACGATCAGACCGGAATGTACGGTAAGTGTTACTGGTTGGATTCACAGGAGTGTGAGCGGGCTTGCTCACCGATCTTCTGATCGCTCAATACCCGGTTGGCCGTTACGTTTAGCAGACCGCTTGCGGCTTGTGGGTGCTTGATATGATCATCATCTGCTACCGGCGTATTGACGAGTCTTTAGAGTCCTACACAGAGGTTTCCTGGCTCAATTGGAACGAAATAGGAGCGCATATGAGATATGTGCGGGAACGAGAATAATGTGTGTATGTGATACCGTATTTCATTCTCGCGATGAATGTGTCGAATGGTTGTATGCGATATAACCTAGTTATCGAATCAAGGATTGATTCGATAAATCGATACATTGAATATTAGTCGGTTATATACGATATGACCGGATCGTTAAATCAAGTGTTGATTTAATGATTTAATGTATAATTATATATTTGATATATTACTTTGCATTAACTAATATTGGTTCATTTTAAATGGATTTTCTCGCTCGGATGTGCACATTGTATATTCGATATAGTTTTGTGCACTTGATTGTATCATGTTTGATGATACATGTTTACTTGTGTTTGTGTGAAGATTGAACCATGGTTATATGAATGGTTAGGGTTATGATTATTTATTCATTCATTTATTTATTAGTTTTGGAAAATAATAGCAAAAGAGAAAAATGGTGGCTTTCTTTGTTCTTTCTTGAAGCTTCATGAAGACTTTGACCAAGTGACCATTTTGTCTCATGCTTAACCCTAACCATTCCACTCAACCATGATTCATTCTCTACACTTGACCATGGTTATATTATGATAAGTATTCATATTATTTTCTTTGAGGATAATACTTATTATAAGATAATATTCATCTTCTTCTTCTTCTTCATCACTTGAAGAAAGCTTGCTTCATCAATGGTGATTGATGAAAAAGAGTGACAAATCCAATTCTAAAGTGAACCCACTTCCTATTTCTTCATCCTCTACCTCTTGCCAAGTAGTAGAGGGTGTTTCCTTCACAAGTTTTCATGGCTTGGTGAAGGTGGAGCTTGATCTAGTGATGCCTCGACGTAGATCATCTTCAGCATCGTCGTCGATGACCTAGCCCGCTTTTTCTCCGATGAAGCCGATGCTAGAGCCCGGGATTTGATTTGGACAGCAAGGGGACTTCATCGCGGAGCTATGGAGGTGGAGCACCGGATCTACAAAGGTTGTATTTCCGTTTATACTTTAGTTAAGTTGTTAACTAGCTCGTTGTTTCGCCTAAAATCTAGTTAACGATCCGTATTAGGGTTTCTCGGCACCCGTAAAATTTGAAATTGGCATGGTTGATGCCTTGTGAAACCTCTTGAGAGTGCCTAGGAACCCTTCAGATGTCTCCCACTGCTTTAATCATGTTTTTCTTTCAAACCTTAAAAAGAAAACTAGCCAGGATTAATTACAGTCTACAACTTCGCTAACTGTTCAGCCAGGCCAGTGTCGGTACTTGAGGGAGGTTCCCCGTACTTTGGCAAGGACCTAATTAAAGTAAACCTCGTTTTTCCAAAGGCGTAGCCCCGTTAACACCTTTCTAGACACCTAATGAGTTAGCTAATTGTAAACTGCAAAACTCTCCTAGGAGCAACTATTGCCCACAGTGGGATCGGGATCCAACCATCTTATGGAAGGTATGCAATCTCATTGCAAATCTCAACACTTGAAATTCCCGATGTGATTTTTACCCCTAGTACTTATGACCTTAACTATGGTCAACAAATCATAAGTACCAGTCAAGTTCTACCCGTCATTTCTTGATCAATTAGACCCACCCATATGACCCTTAACTATGGTCAACAAAGTCGCATGAATGTCCTAATTAATCTGCATCATATGCAGTGTAGGAAGACATCACTTAGCTACCGTACACTACGCCTTAACTAAAGTCAACAAACGTAGCACGAATACTAAGTACTCTACTTCCTAAAATGACGGAGGGTTGCAGATGATTTTTAAGAAAATCTTGAACGCTTTGAACTTGATATCGTCGTAGAATCAAATGGTTTTGAAAAGGAGTGGCTTGTGCTCCGCGGTTTTTGAAATACAGCTTTTTCATAAAGAGCCGAGTGGTTTTCAAATCCGATTCTACAACATCTTTTTAGGTTTATTTTCTTTGCATTAATCATATTAATGTAATCCCATCATTTAAGTCCTTAAGCTAATCACAGAAAAGAAACGAAAATAACACGTACGCTTATGCCATCCGCATTCGCCGCAATGTTACGTTATGCACCGTTAGGTTACTTAACTAATGGCATACCGGGACGGGACTAGCGCGGGTGTAAAACAAAAGCAACGTCTACTATATATCTCATATATAATATATCATTCGTCTCAGATATCTCAGAACACGGGCAGCAGAAACATATATATAATGTGGGATACACTAGGACGTCCGTATTTAGTATTTAGCCAACAATAGAAAATACGGATTCCACAGTCGCGATGAATAGCCAAGCCTACACCCCTAGACCCCTACGAGAGAGGCAAGCGACCCTACCAATCCTGGAGTTTAGGAGACCCGGTCTCGACTCCTCGAGATGGCCTCCCACTGAACCCAAGAACCCGGTCACTTGTGCTCCCCTCCTTGGGTCTATCCTAATACGGAAAAGTAAATAATATACAACACTGGTGGCATCAACCTCAACCCAGAAGTGCCCCAAATAAAAGAATATTACATTACATTTGAATTTTACATGAATGAAAAATTAAACTCTCATCTCACATAAAAAAACCCGGCTATTCAATCGCGACAATCATGCACATCATATCTCAGCAACACATAATATCATATATCATCAACGTAAGTAAGTATGCGTACCCCAATTGTCGTTGATGTATAGCAACGAAACCGGCGATATCGAACATACTACACTTACGGTCACAGAACAGAAAGTGTAAAACTACAATATTTGGAATCAACATTCTCTTTAGACATCATAAATGCGAAATATCACATACTTCGTATTTCATGCTTAAACTATATGAATTCCACATATTGTATCACATTCCAGATAAATAGACAGTATTAAAGTTTTCGACCGAATGATCAAATACCCAAAATTCCCTAAAGCTCAACACTTGAGCAGAGATCAAAAAAATCCGGAGTGTGTCACAGTAGTAGCGGTCCAGCCGTAGAAGGGTCAAGCCAACGCCTCACATGTGGCACGCCGTACTGCCCCAAACCCTAAGGTTCAAAGGGCAGTTCAAGACGGTCACATAATCGAGTTAAGGTTTGTTGTCTTCTAGAGGGTCCACCACAAAACTTGCACATATATCCGAAAGATTTAAACCCCATGAAAAGTGAGCAAACGACACTCGTTCGAACAATTCAATACTTTCTAGTTATCCGGAAAAACAAGAAGTTAAAATTCCGATCGAATCAATGAACTCAAAACAATCTCCAGAACTAACAGTACTAAATTCAGATTAAAAATACTCCAAAAAATATACAAGCAGATAAAAAAAATTACTGTACAAAAACGAAACAATGATGCAAACGTACGGCCGCGAAACCGTGGCCCAAGCAGGCTATTGCCGCGGTTCCGCAGTGGAATGTACTGTTCATGGCATCGTTTTTTACAGTTGTCCTTAGATTTACCTCCTGAATTTTTTGCATATTTTTAATTCTAAAAAATATCAGTTTTCAAAAAATGTCCAGAGAGTGTCCCGTAAATCCGTATTTCGGTTCGATCGGAGTTTATACTTCGCTAAAGTGTCGCCTAATGTTCTAGGTCGGCTCTGATACCAATGTTAGGTTTACCTAGCACCCTATGAAAGGTTTGGAAGCATCACATGTCACAAAGATTATGTTTTTAAGGTGCTAAGTGAACACACAAAGATTCAATCCTAGAAAATTAGGGTTTCATAACTTTACAAGTAACAAAGGCTAGGGTTTTGAGAGTACAACCTTTGTAGCTCCCTATTGTTGACTCCTTGGCCACTTGAGAGTTGGAAAACGGTTAACTTGAGGTCTTCTAGCATCCACGACGATCCACCCGAAGCTCCTTTGTCCAAGCTTGTAACTTCATTTTATCAAGAGAATGAAATGAAGCTAACACTCTAAACAAGTGGGCAAGGCTTGTGTAGAATGGTGTTGTGGTTCTCTTTCTCACTTCAAAATCCTATCTTGTTGAGTATTTCGCTCACTTGAAAGATCTAGAGAGCAAAAGGAGCAAGGTTGAAGAAGATGATGGCTTTTCAAAAAGAAGAGAAAAGATAATCTTATGAAAGAAAAAGGGAAATATATGTATATATATTTATTTCTTCTCATCTCAAACCATGGTTAAAAGATAAAGATATTATTTAATTTGAGTTAAAACATGAAAGGAAAGTTTAATCCATGGTTAAGAGTAGGTGAGCATGGTTAGGTCAAAGAAGAGTGTAGAAACAAACGATGAATTATCCTTTCCTTTTTCATTTTGTTTTAAAACAAATAGAAGTAATAATCCATATAAATAACCAAGGTGTGAGTTTTATATTTCCACCATTTTCTATGTATAAACAACCATGATAGAATGATGTATGTATGCATGTGTGGATGCACATCCATATGTGCATGAACAAGAATGAATGCATACATGCATGCATACATCCAAAAAGAACAAGAAAGGATTTCTAGTGAGAAGCTAATGGTTAAATGATAAATTAACACTTGATTTATCAACCCGGTCATATCACATACAACCCGACCAAAAGCAAGCCGCCCGATTAATATACGGTATCTCATATGCGCATTTTAACCGGTTCCATGCGCATATCGCATACGCGCACCACAACGTTTCGCCTGGACTAGGTAACTCCTTTGTGGGACTCTAAGACTCGTCAATACGCCGGTAGTGGGTGATGATCATATCAAGCACCCTCAAACCGCAAGCGGTCAGCTAAACGTAACAGCCACCCGGTTATTGAGCGATCAGAAGAAAACAAGCGAACCTGCTACAACTCCCGTCGAGCCAACCGGCAACACTACCGTACAGTCCGATCTCTTCGTCAGATATGCTGCATATCGAGCTTAGGGATGGTCACGTCGACCCCAATAACTCAATAAGCCGTGCCAGTGAATGGTCTATAACAGATCGAGAAACTACTGATAACATTTATCAGTAAATCTCAGCAGCCCTGGCAGGGACTTACTGATATAACCAGTCGAGCACAGCATAGTATCAACTCCCAATACCGGGTGAGACGAAACCCCTCCTCTCGCTCATCGCCTTCGTGTGTCTCGGGACTGTACCCAACGGCCACCTGTTTGCACGACTCAGTAGAGCCGTGGTAGGGTGGTAATCAAAGTACAGTAGGAGAGCACACACGACTCTATGACGATCTCGGGTCTACAAACTAACCTGTACCAGTGACACCTGAGAACTGCTATCCGACGATAGATATAATTCCATATAGGAGATCTCGGTGAGTCCGTCCAGTGTACCCAGTCACCACTGAGCACCCGTATATGATCTTGATGTCAAACATCGATGAATGTGGGAACATTCATCGCCCATCGTATGGGTCTAGTATCATATACGCTAGTATACTCTGGTATATCAATGCCCCGTCTCGATATACCGACGACTAGGGACATTCCAGGATATGCTCATAAACTACAGATGTCCCACTAGTATGATTTCTATCATAATCACTGTAGTCAAGCCAATATCCTCAGGGCTTTATCAACATGTATGAATGAGTAAAAGCATGATCAAATCTACGTGTCAGATAAAGAAGAACCAGATAGCATACTATCATGTCGAGCAAGAATGTACACTGAATATATATATATATATATATATATATACATGTATAAATACATCCACTATCATATAATGGCCTCTAGGGCATACATATATCCAACAACTAAAGCAGGTATAACGAATATAGATCACCTAATTTTTGATGTGAGAGTCATAGGCTTTGACCTCATCAGAATAGGAGATGGATCTGGTAAGATGGTGGTAGAGAGTGATGTCCAGGTATTAGGATGACATGCACATGATAGGAAGAGATATTCCTATACTACGATCGGTTGTAGTATGGTTGTCACAAAGTTGTTTCTCCACACAGGATATGGATGTAATATCAGGGTTTCTGGTTACTAGATCTATGGTTTTAGAACTAGATTTAGAAAGTATCCCAATCTTGGTACTTTGACATTAAATGGACGATTCCTGGCATGGTGGTGTACTTGCAGGTGATGGAGTCAACCTCTCTAAAGGTGTCTTACAGACTAAAGGGGAGAGGGTTCTACATGATTAGCATATCACTTGCTTAGGCAATTGAGTTAATCATGAAATGTCAAATACCACACCAGATATTGATTCTGCACTAGCAGCAACAAATATATATTAATCCAATCCTGGAGAAACATCGGGAAGCAGTTTATTGAACATAAGTGAATGTTCTTGGGAAATGATTACGGCAGCTTCCTTCGAGAGACGGTTATCATTTCAGGCTTCCAAGGTGACCTGGATGACAGAGTGACTGTCAGAGTTATAGTTTTCCCTCTTTTGAGGGACAGTATGTTAGACAGGTGGTCCAAGCGGATACTGAGGAAAGGCAAGGCGCGGGATACTAATTAAATTCAGTGGGCGATACAGTCTAAGTAGTTTGCTAGATTTGGAGTTCATTTATGAACTGGGTCGCATCAGATATCCAGACAAATTCTGAGACAAGTATTGCTCATTTTGGGAGATAGTTTTCTCCGCGAAGTTGAGATTAAGAGAGATACAGAAAGAAACATTGGAGCGGATCCACTCACTGAGGCTATTTCTCGAACGCAATCATTTTCGCAAACAGGCTTTGCGAAACTGATTATTAGAGAAGTTGGGTGTTCGGTATCACATGGGCTGTGAGTATGAGACATCGCAATAATTGGCCTTAAGTGCAAGTGGGAGATTGTTGGCTATAGTGCCCTCAAGGCAACTATCATAGTCGCGGACTTGTGATTATGATGATTGAGTGAGGACCTATACCGATAAAACAGTCTTACTCAAGATGATAGTATGCTATCTGGTTTGTCTTTATCATCATATACATGTTGATAGAGCCCATAGGATTCTTGCTTGACTGCCAGCATTGTGATGGCGATCACATACGTGGGAGCTGGTGGTCTATAAGCACATCCTTAAATGTCCCTAGTCGTGGGAGTATCGAGATCGGGCATCGATACTCCATTGTAGACTAGTGTATACTGATCGAGACCCCGACGAGGGGCGGTGGCCAGGTCTCACAAGCCATTGATGTTAGTTTATTCACCTAAGATAGTATACAGGTGCTAATTGGGTTATGAGTACACTGGACGGACTCGCTGGGAACCTGCTAGTTTGTATTATACCTATTGTCAGATAGCAGTTCCCAGGTGAGATGTGTACAGGTTAGTCTGTCGACCTGAGATCGTCATTTGTCTCGTGTGAGTTCCCATTGTGCTTTGATTACTATCCTACCACGGCTCAAAAGAGTCGTTCAAACAGGTTTTAGTTGGGTACAGTCCCGAGCCACATGGAGGCAGTGATCGGATCGTCGGGGATTCGTCTCTCCCAGTATTGGGGGTTGATGTCGCGTTGTGTACGGATGGCCATCACCATAAATCCGTGGCCACAGTGGACGAGAATTATCGATCCAGGATCGATAGTTTCTCAGGTGGTGATGGGTTCCATACCGACACTAAATATCGCGTTGTTGGGGATCTGACTTTATACACCCCCCTAGACTTGATATGCGATACTCTTAGACGAACAGACCGGACTGTACGGATATTGTCACTGTCAGGCTCAGTAGGGGTTCAGGAGGAGTTTGCTCGTCGGTCTCCCTTTCGCTCAATACCTGGGTAGCCGTTACGTACAGCTAGTGCCGCTGACGTGCTTGTGGTTAAACCTACTGCTAGCGTATTGACGAGTCTTTAGAGTCCCACACAGAGGGTTTTCACGGTTCAGGCGATATGGTGTACATGAGGTATATTGATACATACAGATGTCCGATTAAATATGTGCACTTGCTGCGCAGACTTTAATTGGACTGTTGATAATACTAGCGGCTTAGGATTAAGCCAGTTTATTAAATCTGGTTTTGATTTAATAATTTACATATGTATTTATATATACGTATTCTAGTATTATTGTTCGCTATTTATTTTCTCTCTTGGCTATTCGTATTTTTGTACGAATACGCGTATATGTATTTGGATACATGTACCGGGAAGTATTCCGTATTTTATACGGAATAGCTTCTAGAAGATTTGCCACCTCATTATTGATTTTCCTTTTTAGGAAATTCATTTGCTTTATAATGAGGTGGAGTGTGTGAGCTGACATGGACTATGACATGGCATGTAGCAAAGTATGGGTTCAAAGCATGGTTGCAATTGTTTATTTGATTAAAAAGAAAATGATTTTTTTTTGTGAATGAGAGAGACAAGGGGGGCCAGCCACATTTTTGTGGGTGGGGTTCATTTTTCAATTGGTCATTAGACTAGCTCTCTCTCTCTCTCTCATGTTCACAAAAATACTTAGCCATTTTGTTAGTGCCAAGTTTTCTTCACCACCTTCATTCTTCTTCTATGGTTGCTCTCATGAGCAATTGAGTATGAGAGAAAATAAAGTGACACACTACTAGAACCCCACTCTCCATCGCTAGCGACTTTGGAGCGTTGGTTACCTCGTTTGTCGAGGTTGGAGCTTGCGTCGTTTCCCTCGGGTGGATCATCGGAGATGGAGGAAGACCGGCAACCAAACATCGTCAAAGGATCACTAGGAGCTCGGAATGAAGACCGAAGGACACGGATCAACTCGGTATAACCTTTCTAACTCTTAGTTAGTTTGCTAGTTTAGGGTTTAAGGTCGATCCGTAAATCGACTAGCGGTAACGCCAGTTTTAGAAATTTTTGTTCCGCAATTTGGCCGCGTTTCGACGGCCGGGGCGCTGCCGGGACCCTTCAATTAGTGAGGCTTGGGTTTGCCCTTCTACGGCTGGACCATCGATGCTGTGGTACGTACTCGATACTGTTAAACTGTACCCAAGATGTTGAGCTCTTGGGGGATTATGAGGTTTTGACAAATCGATCGGATGGTTCGACTTCATTCGGATGCTAGATTGTGAGATGCATTTCTTGGGAGACTCCAGATACGAGGATAGCCATTGGAGCTCAGTCCATGCTGCCACGACGAGACGAGTCCGAAGCAGTCGACGTTAGAGAAAAGTGGAGTAAGAGGTTCATACCAGATCTGGATAAGACGACGTTCCACTCCGCCGACATCAGAGATGCGATACGCATGCCGAGACATTATGCTTGGATATACCTACCAGAAGGAGTCGCGATGAGTATGCAGCCGTTCCGGAATAAGAAACTGATATAGTAAAGGACGATGACTTCCGAACAGTTCGGCAGAGACGAGATTTGGGAGAGACCTCGACAGGACCTTTCTGGAATAAATTACGAGAAGACTTTGACCCAGGAGTGGTCATGATACGCACACCAGCAGGCCTGATTTCAGGATCATCGACGAGACATGCTATCAGTGACCACGACAGTTGGCTAGAGATTCTTTGAGGATGTGCCAGAGCGGGACTATTCCGCCATACTTGATTTTGGTATTTTGAGCGATATATTCGCATGATTTGGTTTTGATGATTGAGTTTCATGATATCGTTTTCATGCGCCATGGTTGCACCTACGAGTATTTACGATTTTTGCACAGTTGTTGCACTTGAGATAGTTTTCGTGCCTTGGTTTCTCATGTTTGTGATTATATGGATTTCATAAAGTTGAGTTGATTTTTGCGTATATACGCAAACGACTTGGTTCTTGGCACTCGGTATAGTTCACATATGCTTGCCGTGCAGCGATACGCATTTTGTGCACTTAGATGCACTGGACTTCGATTTCGATTATGATGCTCGATATTGGTTTTGTGCACCTTGTGCACCTGATTGGATTTTGCGCATGTTCGGCGCTTGATATTGGATTTCATAATTTCGTGCATGATAGGTGCACCTGCCTTGGATTTTCGCGCATGTTGAGTGCAGGTTTTGAGATGCGATTTGGTGCACACTAGATGCACTAAATCGAGATTTTTCGTACATGTCAGATGCACCTGATTTTGCTATCAGGCACACACGTTGCCTATGACAGATGCTTCGTGCACACCCGATGCACTTAGATCTTGTTTCTGTGCACTTGTATGGCACGTATATGGATTTGATTTCCGTGCGCACCAGACGAACGTAGTATTCATATGCGTATTTTGGGATTGATTTCTTATAGAGCAGTACGTTTTTAGGATATTTGCTATGCGTTTTCGTACTGAGCAGGACTAGTCAGAGGACAGTACCTGAATGTATTTTGCATGCATTGATAGCTATCGAAGGGAATTCCAAAAAGCGAGCTATAGTCTCAGTATTTACCTACGTGTCTGATATGACACGAAACGTTTAAAACAAGGAAACCCTTCTAAATTGTTTCCCAAAACGGCGGAACGTACATTTTAAACAAAAGGTATATATGTATATGGTTATTTTCTTATAATAGACGTCCGCCACTGTGCAGTGTTTTGCGCATTACACAACGATTTTAAGAGATTGGGCATACATTTCCTTCAGATATTTACATATAAAGATTTGATATTTACGTGTATAGTTTCGAGTTATATCATATTGGTTTTGGGTATTGGATTTGACATTTATGTCTTTACCATGACTCCGATGATTGCGGGATGCTTGACGGAGTTTTGATTTTGAGTTATATGCTCATTTTTCATGTGCATGCGCTGCGCTACGATTTGTTTTATGTATTTACGATTTCAGAGCCCCGACGACTAGATGGTTTTGCTCAGATGTTTTAGTATTTAGGGAAGTTTTAATTTAAATTCGGGTACCGAATTTCTCTAAGGGGGAAGATTGTAACGTTTTGAAAATCGTTTCGATGAAATTTCGGAAAATCGGTAAAATAATGAGGTTTTCTGTAAAAAGTCAAAATACACATATCTTTATTTTAAAATTAAATATGCTTATTCTAGATATGTAATTGCTTGTATTTGGTGTTTATTGAGCCACTGGTGAAATTTCAAATTTTCTGAAATTTTTTCCGAAATTAATTATTTTAATATTATTTTAAGCCGTCACTAATACATTTAATTAGGGAAAATTATATATTGGAATGAGTTGAAACAAATTTTGTGCATCATAATACATTAAACAAAATTTTAACATGTGGTTTTTGAATTGAAATGAAGTTGTTAAGCGGTGTTAGAAAATATCGCAGAAAAAGGCTTAAATTGTGAATTTAGTGTAAAAGAATTTTTGGGGTATAGTATTTATCCTTTTCCATCACCCCACACCCATACCTACACTCACACACACCCATTTATCCTTCCCCTTGGCTGAATTCAGTAGCCCCCCCTCAATTTTCCCCACTTGTTTTTCAAAAGAGAATAAAAGAAAAGAAAGGAAAATGAAAGAAGTAAAAGGGTGGACTTTCTCCCCACTTTCTCCACCTCACTCTATCTCCTCCCTCACCCCCTCCAATTCTAGCCGAATATTGTAGTCCCCAACAGCAGCCCCCCTTCCCTCTTCTCCTCTCTTTTTCCATCAAAAAAATTGTCCAAAATCAAAGTAAAACCTCCCCGAAATCAAAATCCAACTCCTACCCATTTCTCATTTGCCTATCTAGCATGGATCTTGATGCAAGGATTTCAAATTGGAGGTCTAGATATTAAGTTTGATTCATGGTTCATGAGCTATAAATCTTGGCATTTTGTTTAAATTGTTGCTAAATACTTTAGTCTAGCTTAATTATAAGTTTAATTGTGGCTTAATTGAAAGATGTGGGTTTTCAAGAGAAGGATTAGATTAGGGTTTTGTTTTGGATTTGTATTGTGATAAATTGTGCATGGTTTAGTGTTGTGGATTAACATCTTAAGTTTTGTAGAAAGCTAATCTAGTTATTAATTACAAACTATTACTTATAAAATGTCCTAATTAAGTTATTTTGCTAACTAGGGTTTTTGGAAAATTGTTAAATTCGTTAGATTAAAAAATAATTATGGTTTCATGTCATCATTAATATTATAATGAGTGGTTTAATGCCTTGGACCATGCAAAATCAAGCGTAGTTATTGTTTTGTGCATTTTTAGTTGAAATTGTTAAAATTAGATAAATTGCAAAACTAGAATTTTTATTTTTATAAGAATTGATGATATTAAATTCTTGAAATGGGTTGTATGACTTATTTGAGATGATAAATAAGTATTATAGATGCTAGATTTGCTTAAACGTCGAGTTTTGTACTAAAACGGGTAATTTTTGCTTGCTAGATTTTCGGAAAAATGGCTTTTAAAGTGAATTTGGGGGTTTTTGTGAATTTTAACATATTTTATATTATAATTAGTGTTCGTGAATGCGCAAATGAGTCTGTTTGGGTTTTTCTCGATGGTATGACGTCTGTACATCGACATCGAGGGTTGGTTTAGCTATTCTTGCATGCGTAGGCGATAGGTTTTGACCTATGCGTGATACGCGTGCCGATTTGATTTTCGTATGCCGGTTCGATTTCGAATATGGTTTTAATGCGATACGGTGCGTTATGATATGTTGGTACCCCATATGGACTTCGAGACGAGAAGCAAACGCGTGACGACGTCGATACCGGCGAGCGAGGACCAGGTGAGTAGATTTATATCTACGGGGAGAAGTCGGGTGGATGGCGTATAGCACCCCTGCAGTTCGTGGTGATGTATACGAATACGTATACACACATATATATTGGTTATATTGTCGAGTTTATTGATGATAAGGATAGATTTTAGGTGTGATTGGATAGGTTTAGTGTTGCGAAACCCTAGAGTAGGGGTTGCACCACACATACACACACACACTTGCATGCATTCTTCCTCATTTGTGCTTATACGGGAATATGTATTATCTGTTCACATGGGTAAGGGACTATGTGTTCACATACTGGATTTGAGGATAGTGTTTGGGATTTGAGGTGAGTCGATGAGATTGATTTGAGACCGCGAGAACGGTGATATGGCAGGATTCGTACTTGAGGTACGCCTTGATATTATAGCGGATCTTGGGACGACGATACATGTGAATAGTGTTATACATTGAATGGTTGACATGTGATCGTGATATGAGATAAGATATGTTAAGATATTCATTATAGGTCGCATTAGGCGATGCATACCTCTTTATGACGATATATGATGATGATATCGGTTTGTATGAGGCTGTAGATCAACAGTCAGATCATGAATAGATTGATGATATCAGTATTGTACTAGACGTAGATCAGTACCCCGGATTATGATCTTTGATAATGAGGATGCCAAATGATTAATTTGATGAATGTGATACTGACCTGTAACCAGATTTGGGGATGCCGTACGACGGATTTACGTACGAGCTATATATTGATGTTTGATCCGCACTCTTGACTTGAGAACGTCTGATTATAGATATGGTATCGGATGTGATATTATCGAGGCGGGATCACCTACTAATATATATATATATATATATATATATATATATATATATATATATTCATATGAATCGACTTAGACGTTAGGCGACTTCCTTACCTTTAGTTTAGCATGACAGTTTAGCCCTACAGTTTGGTGTAGTTGTTAGCCTATATTAGTTGTTATTGTGTCTAGTATTTAGCCCCCGCTCATTATTGCTGTTGCTCCGCATCGCATACTTATTTTTGAATCATATTCTATTGTTAATATCATGCTGTTAGGACACCAGCACCATTACCGATGACGTGTATGTACCACGTGCACTTACTTGCCGGCTCACACACATCTTCATCGGTAATTGCCATGTCACGAACACTTTAGAAAATACTATTTCATTTGACATAGGTTGTTAGCTAATAGTTTAGACATGATATTAGTGTACTTGCCTTATATGCTAGCTTAGACATTATAGTTATTACTTACTACTTCATGCATGTTATTATTCACTGTTGTGCCGCATTCATGGATATTCATGCCTATATTCACTGTTTACATGCTATTGAGGATTTGGATTCGGATTTTCATGAGATTTCCTTGATTTGGGGGAAAACCGCAACAACACTTATAAAATTCTTTCTCTCTTTTTAAAGAAAAGTGCGGGTTTCCCATGATGTATGAGTCGTCCACCATGAGTTTGCTGATGGATTTCGAGACCCGAGTTCGAGGAGTGGAGGAACCGTTTCGGGTACATGGTGGACCCGGTGCGGTACCCTGGGGTAAGAGGATCGCAGATGATGGCATTGAGCCTGGCAGGGGAGCACTACCGACCGGTGATATTACCCGACGCGTCGGATATCCGGAGGATACCGTCGTGGTCTTGAGATTGATGGTAGGGGCCGGTCTGGATTGACAGCGCCCTAGATAGTGAGATTGAGACATTGAGATCCTGAGATATTGAGATATTGGGATTTATGTTTTGTGTCGATGCTAGACACTGTTTATGCTGATTTCATTTATGATACCTCTTTTAAATGTACAGAAATCTCACTAAATTATGAAAGCAGTTTTATTCTGTTTCAGGCATTCATACATCATTCATATGATATATTGCTACCTGAGCCACTGATACGGGCACTTGGGATTACACTTGGGTTAGACTTTTACCCTAGCTATTATAATAGGCTGCTGGTTATATATATTTGAGGATATATTATGATTGTTGGCCTAGGATTGCGTTGTTCATGCGATTTCTGTTCGTAGATGTTTTTCTACTCACGAGTTGGCAACTCACCCCCGTTGTGCTACAGTTCTTCCAGGTTTCGCCGTACAGGTTTCATTACAGCTTTGCTGGCACTGCTTCTTTCGAGTGACTTGCTAGTAGGTGGGTTTATTTGTATCGTACCCCCATTTTATACCTTGTATGTTATTACTCTGTTCTATCTAGAAGTTCCATCAACCAAACATGTATTTATTTTGAGATAGAGACCAGTGATGTTATTCTTTCGACCTTAGAGTCGCGCGTTATATTACTGTGGATTTCTTGTTGTTTTGTGTTTCCTTTTGAGTTTTGATCCTCGCCCTTGGCGTTGTATATTATATTGCTTGTGTGGTTGTGACCGTCGATTGACCAAGAGCTAGCTCCTGCTTGGGGATGCCTTTTATTGATTTCGTATACAATTCATGTTGTATCCCGTTTGGGGGCCAGTATTTACAAAGGAGACTCTGCCGAAATTTTCGGGAAATAGTTGATGTTTTTAAAAAAATGCATAATTCGGCTTATGCTATTAATACTACTGGATTTTAAATTGGTTTTCCTTCACTCGACAACTTTTCTTGGTTTGGATTTCTGGGTTTTCGGTTTACTTAGATTACGTATGCCTCAAGACGTTTCGTAGTTTAAGTGCCGGTCATGTTCCGTACTTTCGGGACGTGACAAACCATCTCATGACTCCGGCTGGTATCCTCCGGATAGCCGACGAGTCCAAAGAATATCACCGGTAGGTAGTGCTCCTCTGCCAGGCCCATCGAATACAACTCGAACTCCTTGCCCCGGGGAACCTTACCGGGCCCACCATGTACCCGAGATGGTTCATCCAACTCCTCGAATTGGGTCTCGAAATCCAACAGCAATCATGAAAACTCATGGTGGACGACTCATACATCATGGGAAAACTGCGTTTTTCATTTTAGAAAGAGAAAGAAGTTTATACATATTATTGAGGTTTTCCCCCAAATCCAGGAAATCTCATGAAAATCCGAAATCCAATCATTAATAGCAAGTAAACAGTGGATAATAATATGCATGAAGTAGAAAGTAATAACTGCAATGTCTAAACAAGTATATAAAGCAAGTACACTATATCATGTCGAAACTATCAGTTAATAAGCTATGCCAATGAAATGATATTCTCTAAAGTGTACATGACATGGCAATTACGGATGATGATGTGTGTGAGCTGGCAAGTAAGTTTATGTGGAACATACGCATCATCGGTAATGGTGCCGGTGTCCTGACAGCATGATATCAATAATGGTATATGAAAACACAATATAAGCATGCTATGCGAAGCGAATCGCAATAATGTGCGGGAGCTGATAGATAAACACCTATGATAACTAAACTGCATTTATATAAAAATGAGTCATACGATGGTGCCATTTGAAATAACATGAATCGTGGTGTTTTTAAAAAAAAGGGCTACGTGTTTTAAGAAAAGATACGTCCTTTGAAATATCCATAGAATTCCTTGTCCCGTCTTTAAAATACACACGATTCGTTAGTTTTTGAAATAGGTATGAGTCGAATCTAATCTATCATTGACAAGTACACTACAGGGCCAAACTATACAGACTGATCAAAAGGTAGGAAAACCGTCTAACATCTGAGTCGATACATACATATATATATATATATATATATATAATACAACAGTCGGTGATCCCGCCTCAATAGTTTCATATACGATACAATATCTTTAATATGACATCCTCAAGTCAAGAGTGCGGATCTATCATCAATATATATAGCTCGTACGGTACATCCGTCGTACGGCCTCCCAAATCTGGATACGGGTCAATTGTCACATCTATCACACTATTCATCTGGTATCCTCTTTATCAAACATCGAGATCCGGGGTACTGACCTACGTCTAGTACAATACTGAAACCATCTATGTAGGCATGCATGTGTATGAAACACTACGTCAAAGTACCCGCTAAAACATCATGTCGTATCTCAAATACGAACCCTGTCATATCACCGATCTCACGGCCTCAAATCCAATCTCATCAACTCATCTCAAATCTCAAGTACTATCCTCATAATCCAGTATATGTACACATATTCGCATACCCATGTGTAAATATACATATCCCCATATACGGACAGGTAAAAGAAAGAATGTATGCAAGTATGTGTATGCGTGTGTGGGTGCAACCACTACTCTAGGGTTTCGCAACTAACACTAAAGCAATCCAGGATAACCTAGAATCCATCTTTATCATCAATAAACTCAAATCAACATATAATATATATATGTGTGTGTATACGTATTCGTACACATCACAACGAACTGCGGGGGTGCTATACGCCATCCACCCGATTTCCCCCGTAGATATAATCTACTCACATTGCTTCTTGTGTGCCGATGCCGATGTCGCCATCTTCATCTTCAACGTCTCGACATCACGTAGGGTACCTACACATATACATAATCGCAAATGTGCATTAAAATCACATCGGAAAACCAAAAACGGCACACGCTACGCTCATAGGTAAAAACTTATAGCCTCGCATGCAAACACGACCAATAATCCTAGTCGTTGACGTTCAAACGCCACACGATGGAAACGAAATATCAAATACCAAAATCCATGTTAAAACTAGTCATAAAACAATGAGCCAACACAAGAAAATGTTCCCAGATTCTACCCTTGGTGAAATCAGCCAAAGTTGCATATGCCAAGGGTCAAGTTTACTAGAGATAAGGCCCTGAAACAAAAACGAACCATATCCAACCTGCTCTGGCCTCAAATTGCGGCCAGAAAGATTAAATATGCGGCCAAAGAGTCGATCCAGGGGCTGGGGTCTTGGGAATATGGTCTAGGTTGCCTGCTGGTCTCTCTGTGTTTGCAAAATAATTTTCAGAGGCTCAGGGTGTTAGCAGATTTCATTAAACTATATAGAATCCAAAATTCTTCCGATATCGGGTTTTCTAAATCCGTATTCCGGGGTTCTAGTCTCTGTTTAAGGTCTCCAATCAATCACCATAGGGGTTTAGGATCAATATTAAGCCTCAATTATACCTTTGGAATCAAATCAAACCCTAAACCCTAACTAGAAAATTTCCAACCTTCACTAAACGACACTAATTCGATTCTAATCAAAAGTAGATGTAAAAACAATAGTAAAATTATGCTAAAGGTTAAGAGAATACCTCATTTAGCAACTCAAGAACTTTCTTGAGTTGCCCTAAGTCTCCAAAACCCTTCCTTTCTTGGTCCAAAGTGTTTAATGTGAGCTTGTGCAAGTTTTTATTGAAATGGGGTTTGAGTTTTGAGGTGTTTTTCATGGAGTTTGAGAGGGTTGAAGATGGTGGAGGAGGAGGGTAGTAGCAGCATCAACAAGAAGAGCGGGAGAGGGGAGAAAATGTGGTGAAGATTTTGAGATGAGTGAAATGGCTAAGTCAAAGGTAACCCCCACCTTTCTCTCTCTCACCGATACCTAATTCTTTATTCTTTTCCTATTTTCTTTTCCTAGTTTTCTTCTCTCCTCAATAGTAAACCCAAAACAATAAATGAAAATGAAAAGAAAGTCATGTAGGAAATGTCACACAAGTGTAAAAATGATATGGTGCATGTTTTGCACAAAACCCGCTTAAAACCCGATTAGCGATTTTTAATCGCGATTAGCACTAACTTAGTGTTAAATAAATCATAAATTCTCTTAATTTGCATGAATCTCATAAAGTACCCTCTTTTTAGTAAATTCCATAATTTTCCAATTTTTTCCCCATTTATCGGTATTTAATTATACCGAAATATGAAAATATTCATTAAAATTAATATTAAATTATAAAAATTCCCAAAAATAATATTTTATTTTTCTGAAATGTTACAATGGTGGACCCCGTATGATACCCCGGGGCGAGAACGGATTGCTGTGCTGCAGACGGTGAGCCTGGCAGAGGGACAACTACCTACCGGTGATTGTATTGGGCTCGGCGGATATCCGGAGGACAACGACCGGAGTCGAGAGATGATATGGGCCGATCTGGAATGACGGAGCCCGAGATATGAGGATTTACGTGTCGATGTTGGACACGGGTTTCATGATGTTTTCGGGTGTCGATGTTGGACACCCAGGTTCCATGATTTTGATGTGTCGCGAGGGACACCGTTGATTTATATTCTCATACTTACTTGCATACATACATTGATTATATGGTTGGACGAAATCCACTTACATACAGACATTGGTTATATTGTTGGATTACATCCGCATACTTATAGGTATTGATTACATTGTTGGCACATTTGATGACTCGGTCACTCTAGATATCATACTATTTCCTTTATGATATAGTTGACCTAGGAGTCGTTGTTAATTCGATTTCTTCTTGTAGATGTTTTTCTACTCACGAGTTGGCAACTCACCCCCGTTGTGCCACTGTTCTTGCAGGTTGACCGCATGGATCCGTAGCGGCATCGCTGGCACATAGCTACTTTTGGGTGATTTGCTTTCTAGGTGGGACATTTGTATCGTACCCACTCTTGTATTTATTATTCATATTATATCTAGTTAAATCCATTAATCAAAGTTAGTATTTGTATAATTAATGAGACTAGTGAGACTTGGGGTTGCGAGACACAGAGCGAGGGGTTTTCCGCTACTTATGATTTTAATGTCTTGCTTATTTCCTTATCTTTGTGGTGATCTTTGCCGTTGGGCGTCGTATACTTATATGCTGTTTTGCGTGGCTGTGATCCGCCGTTTGGCGAAGAGCTAGCTCCCGCTTGGGGATGCCTTTTATTATTATCTTGTATTTGTGGTTTTAGATCAAAATATACAAAGAAGGTGCTGCCCAAATTTTAAAATAAAAATAAGACAAACATGTTTTCAAACTAATAAATTCCACTTGCATTATCATGTTTCTTACTTATGCATTTATTGAAAACATCGATTTCATTGTACATTTATTTCAAAACTTCACCTTTATTTTCAAAATGTTTTAGATTTTTTGGGTTTCGGCTTACTTGAATTACGTTACGTCTTTAGACGTTGCATGATTTAAGTGCCGGTCATAAGCTATTTATTTCGGGTCGTGACAATGGGTGAAGGGAATGGTCTCATGTTTTTATGGTGGGTTCTAGGCCTCTAAACTATGTCTCTGTGATGGCAACTTCTAAAACAACAACCTGTTTCGATAGCAGATTCACCCGAGACACAAAACCTTACCAAAATACAATATTTGAAAAAAAAACTATAACTTTAGTATTCTAAACAGCAACTAATAAGCAACACCACATTTTAAAAGCCTAGTTAACAGTTAGAGATCACTACCTTACCACACTTGCTCAAAAACCCTATCTTTCCATGCTCCAAGTCATCTCTAGTGGCTAAACTTGACTTTGTGAGGATTTTAATGAAGTTTAGTGAGGATTTGGCTCGGTTTAGTAATGAACTAGGTAGGGTTTCAGTTTGGGGAAGGGAAATGAGAAGGAGAACACAAATGAGTGAGTGTGAATGATGAGGAGAATGAGGGTGTGAGAGTGGTGAAGAAAAATGGAGGTGTGAGGTTAGGATTGTTAGTTATGTATATGCCCTAGAGGCCATAGTTGTACATATGATGTATATTATAGTGGATGGTTGGATATATATAGAGAGGAATTTCTTGCTCGATATGATAGTATGCTATCTGGTTTCACTTTGTCATAACATGTTGACTTGTATTGGTTTACTGTCTTACTCTCACATGTAGATAAAGCTCTTAGGATATGTACTTGGCTACTAGGAATATGATGCATATCAAACTAGTGGGGCCAGGGTAGTCCAAGAGTACATCCTATAACTGTTCCTAGTCGAGGGTGTATCGAGACAGGGCATCGATACTCCAGAGTAGACTAGCGTATACGCATCTTGACCCATATGATGGGCGATGGATGATCCCATATCCATTGGTGTTTGAATTCAAAGATGGTGTACGGGTGCTCAGTGTAGACTGGGTACACTGAACGGACTCGCCGAGAACTCCTAGATGGTATTATATCTATCGTCAGATAGCAGTTCTCTAGTGAAACTGGTACAGGTTAGTCTGTAGACCCGAGATCTTCATGGAGTCTTGTGTGATTCCCACTGTGCTTTGACTTCCACCTTACCACGTTCAAGAGATGGTGAAAAATGGTGGTTTTTGGTTACAGTCCCGAGTCACATGGAGGAAATGAGCGATAAGAGGGGTTTCGTCTCTCCCGGTATTGGGGGTTGATGTTGCGCTGTGTTCGATTGGCTATAAGTGGAAATCCCTGGCCAGGGCTGATATGGAGACCAACTGGTAAGTGTTATCAGTAGTTTCTCGACCCGTTATGAGCCTGACATCGACAAGACTTATCGGTTACTGGGGTCTGACGTTTACCACCCCTAGACTGGATATGCGACATATCAGACGAAGAGACCGGATTGTACGGTAGTGTTACCGATTGGATTCACAGGAGTTTGAGCAGGCTTGCTTGGTGATCTTCTGATTGTTCAAAACCCGAGTGGCTCTTACGTTTAGCTGACCGCTTGCAGCTTGTGGGTGTTTGATATGATCATCACCTACTGCCTGCGTATTGACGAGTCTTTAGAGTCCTACACAGAGGTTTCCTGGCTCAGGAAAAAAGGAGTAGGAGCACATATGTGATATGTGCGGGACCGAGATTAATACGATATGTGATACCGTATTCGATTCTCGCGATATGTGATATCGACCGGGTATATGTGATACGGCCGGGTATATGTGATATAGCCGGGAAAATCGGATCAAGTATTGATTCGATAAAATGATACATATTATATTAGTCGGTTATATGTAATATAGCTGGATTATTAAATCAATTGTTGATTTAATAATTTAATGTAGAGTTATATATTAGATATATTAAATTACATTAACTAATATATTGCTCACTTAAATATTTCATTTTCTCACTTTGGATACATTTAACATATATGTGATATATGTTTAATGTATTCTTTTCTTTGTTACATTAAATATTATATATGTGATATATAATATTGTAACATGCTAGGTTATAAATGCAACTAGGGTTTATGAGATTAATACCATGGCTAGGTTTATGGTTAGGGTTTTTAATTATCTTAGTTAATTCTAATTGAGTGGATTAATCTTGAGATATTTTCTTGTGTTGACTTAGTCCACCCTTCTTGATATTTCTAAGATATTTATTAAGCTAACCTTTAACCCTAGCCCATAGTTTATTCTCTACATGAGTTAGCCATGACACATTTAACCCAAGATTGCTTTTCTAACCTCAAAAGAATAATTCATTCATCACTTGTTCTTCTTCTTCTTCTTCACAAAAGAGCTTGCTTGATTTTTTCCAAGTAATGAAAGATTGTGAGAAATAGAAAAATAAAGAGAGCAAAATTCCTACTTCATCATCCTCTTCTATACTAGCCATATAGATTAGTGTGTTAGCTTCACTAATCTCTAATTATTGAAGTAATAGCTTGGGTTTGTGATTCCTCAAGGTATATCATCTTTGATTTGAAGACTTCAAGCTAGCATGGATCATTCACTTCATGGAGCCTCTCTAGAGTCCGGGAGCATGATGATCAAAGCGAAGGGACCACAACTCGGAGCTTATGAATCGAAGGGACAGACTACAAAGGTTGTAATCCCTATCTCTTAGTAGTAATGATGTTTGCTTTAAGTTTCTAACCTAATTCTCTAGTTAAGATCCTTGCTTAGGTTGTTTGGCACTTGAAAAGTTTAAATACGGAATGTTTGATACCTTGTAGAACCATGTTCTAGTTCCTAAGAACCTTTTAGTGGTATCAGAGCCTAGCTAGAGTATTTGGCGTTGCGTATGTGAAATTAAAAGTCCGAACGAACTCCGAATAACCAAATTTTCCTACTTTCTAGAAATTTTTCCAAAAGTTGGATTTTTTCATGTTAAAAATATTCAGAAAAACATCCAGGGAATTCTTTTGACACACCAGAAGAACGAAACCCTAACTCGTCTAAGTGACCGCGGAACCATGGCTAAAACATGGTTTTGGCGGCGGATCCGCGGGGCCACTTAAGTGGCTTGGGTCGGGCCCTTCAGCTGTAGGTCCGTAGGTGCTGTGGTATGTCTCTGGTTAACTTTAACAGTGCTCATGTGTTGATCTTTCTGGGAATTTTGGGAATTCATTTATTCGATTGAATTGTTTAACGTCGTCTAGCTTTCTGAAATGTGATACAATAATTGGAATCTACAAATTTGTTTGTTGCGTGCAAATATAACATTTCGGTCTCGGGTGTAATCGGAAATCTTGTTGAATTATCCGACTTATTTTGAAAAACTGTTTTCATGGATGAGACCTAAATGCAAGCTTTACATTGTTAGGCATGAAATCTTAGATATGTGATATCCCGGGTTTGTGTTGTCTAAGGGCAGTTACGATTCCAATTGTTGTAATTTTTCATTTTTCTTTTCTGCGACCGTAAGTGTAGTATGCGAAGTATCGCTGGTTTCGTTGCTATACGTCAACGACCTTCGGATACGCATATTTACTTACGTTGATGACATGTGATGTTATGTGTTGCTGTGATCTGTTATATTTGATCGTCGTGTTTTGAATAGCCGGGGTTTAATGTGAGATGAGGGTTTTTATTTTCATTCATGTAAGATTCATTGTATGTAATATTCTTTTATTGGGGCACTTCTGGGTTGAGATGATGTCACCATTGTATATTATTTACTTTTCCGCATAAGGATAGACCCAAGGAGGAGAGCACAAGTAGCCGGGTTCTAGGGTCCAGTGGGAGGCCATCTCGAGGAGTCGAAACCGGGTCTCCTAACCCTAGAATTGGGAGGGTTGCTTGACGCTCTCGTAGGGGTCTACGGATGTGGGTTTGGCTGTTCATCGCGACCGTAGAATCCGTGTTTTATACAAGTTCAAATTAAAACACGGACCTACTAGTGTATCCAATATTTCATAGGTAATCTTCTGTTGCTGCTGATATTCTTTGATGTGATCATTTTATATGCATGAGACGAATGCTTTATTATTGTATATATGATTTATAATAAACATTGCTTATGTTTTGTACCCGCGCTAGTCCCGCCCCGGTATGTCGTTAGTTAAGTAACCTAACGGTGCATAACGGGACAATGTGGCGAATGCGGATGGCATAAGCGTACGTTGTATTTTCATTTCTTCTTTGATGCTGAGGAAGCATAAATAATGGGACGTCATTAATGAGATTAATGAAAGAAAATAAACCTAAAAGATGTTGTAGAATCAAATTTATAAAAATGGTAGCTCTATTTTTTTCTTTGCATAGCGGTATTCCTTATAGAATATCCAACACCTTATTTGATAAAGAAAGAGCCGAGATCCCTTCCCCGGGAGTGACCTCTTTAGCGAAACTATCAGATGCTACAAACTCACTCGGTTTTGTTTTTGATTGCTTTTATAGTTCTTGCTTTGCATAGCGAAATTTGTGAAATATCCTGCACCTTATTCGATAAGGAAAGAGCCGAGATCCCTTCACCGGGAGTGACCTCTTTAGCGAAACTAGTAAAAGCCTAAAAACACTCCTTTTCAAAATCACATGTTTCTACAACGATATCAAGTTCATTACGCAAAAGGTTTTCTGAAAAAACTATCGTAACCCTCCATCTTTTCAGATAAGCAATATTTAGTATTCGTGCTACGGTAGTTTGGCCTGCGTCAAGACGTAGTGTACGGTAGCTGATTAGTACTTATCTGTTGCATGAGATGCGATTGGATTAGGGTATTCGTACGGCATTGTTTGGCCTGCGTCAAGGGTCGTACGGGTGGGTCTAATTCAATCAGGAAATGCACGGGTTGAACTCGACTAGCGGACTATGGGTTGTTTTGCCTACGTCAAGGTCATAGGACGCTAGGGGTAAAAAGATTATCGGGAATTTCAAGTTTTGAAATTTGCAATGAGATTGCATACCTTCTATAAGATAGTTGGATCCCGATACCAACTGCGAGTAAAAGTTACTCCTGGGAGAGTTTTACACATTACAATTAGCCAATCAAGTAGGTGTCAAGAAAGGTGTTAACGGGGTTATGCCTCTGGGAAAACGAGGTTTTTTTTAATTAGGTCCGTGCGAAAGCACGGAGAACCTCCCTCAAAGTACCAACACTGGCCTGGCCGAAAGATTGGCGAACTTGTAGAGTGTAATTAATTCCGGCTAGTCTTATCTTTTAGGGGTTGAAGGGAGATTTGATAAAAACAGTGGGAGCCATCGTGATTAGATAAGATAATAACCAATCTAATCTTGCAAGAGCATACGCTAAAGTGTTTTCTTCTCTCTTTCCAGGTAGCGACCTTGTCAGGCCTTAATCAAGATAATAATATGGATGTATTGACCGAACCCGCTTGTTATACTGAGCAGGGGAACGTTGGTTCCATTCTTTCCTATAATTGTTATAAAACTGAACAGGAAATAGGGGAATATCCGGATTCCCATGCCGCCCAAACGAAGAACAAGCATGTTGATGCATCTTCTTCGGATGTGTTTGTTATCGAGAACTGTTTCTCAGTTCACTCTACGGCCGGGGTATTAGATACCGGATCAGGGTCCCACATATGTAATATGTTACATGGGCTACGTAAAGGTAGAGAACTAGGAAAGGGTGATCATTCCGTAAGAGTAGGGAATGGTGCAAATGTTGCAACCAAAGCAGTTGGCGAATATCGCCTTGTATTACCAAATGGTAATACAGTGATTCTGAACGAATGCTATTACATTCCGACCATGATATGCAATGTTATATCAGTTTCTTTATTAAGTAAAGAAGGATTTAATTTTATAGCACAGGATAATGTTATGAACATCTTCCTGAATCAAAAGTTGATTGGATCAGGCTCGTTAAATAATGGCATATACGTTCTAGATCAAACCACTGTTCTTAATGTACAAAACACACACAAGAGGAAGAGTTCAGAAATGAACGAATCCTACTTGTGGCATTGTAGACTAGGTCATATCAATGCGACACGACTAGCTAAGTTACATAAAGATGGATATTTGAATCCGTTCGAACTATCATCTTATGAAACTTGCCATTCATGTCTCAATGGCAAGATGACCAAAACTCCGTTTAGTGGACACGGAGAAAGAGTTACGGAACTCTTGGGACTGATACATAGTAATCTATGTGGTCCCAGGTCTACACATTCCAGGAACGTTTCTTCGTACTTTATTACATTCACTGACGATCTCTCAAGATACGGACATGTGTTCCTGTTGAAACACAAGTCTGAAGCTTTTGAGAAATTCAGAGAATATAAGAGTGAAATTGAGAACCAAACGGGTGAAAGTATTAAGATCCTTCGATTTGATCGAGGAGGAGAATACTTGAGCAATGAGTTCCTGGACTATTTAAAAGAGAATGGGTTCTCTCTCAGCTTAATCCTCCTTATACACCACAGCACAACGGTGTATCAGAACGGAGGAATCACACCCTATTAGATATGGTGCGCTCTATGAGCATTGCTGAGTTGCCTATTTCCGTTTGGGGATATGCACCGGAGACAGCTGCATACCTATTGAATATGGTTTCCACCAAATCTGTGTGTACCACTCCATATGAGATATGGAAAGGAAAGAGACCATATCTTAATTATGTTAAGATATGAGGTTGTCCGGCATATATGAAAACACAAAATCCGGACAAGCTCGAGGCAAGGTCAATTCTGTGCAAGTTTATAGGATATCCCAAGCATTCGCGAGGGTATATCTTCTACCACTCCGAGGAACAAAAGGTATTTGTTTCTCAACATACCACTTTCTTAGAGAAGGATTTTCTTATGAATTAAATTAGTGGCAATGAGGTAGAAATGGAAGAGGTTCCATCTATACAAACTACGACAGAAGATTTGGTAGAACCAGAGGATTCAGTAGTTCCCAACGAACCCCACCCTCTCCACCGATCTAGTAGGTTTCCTCATCCACCTGAGAGATACAACGGTTTTCTCATTGATGGGGGAGCGAGGATTGCATCATGGAAGATGATGACCCGACTAGCTTCGAGCAGGCCATCACGAGTGGTGACTCTGTGAAATGGCTGGATGCAATGCGATCTGAGATGGAATCCATGTACACCAACAAAGTATGGACTTTGGATGTTGCTCCTGAAGGGGTAAAACCCATTGGGAGCAAATGGATCTTTAAGAAGAAACTTGGTGTAGATGGAAAAGTTGAGACTTTCAAAGCCAGACTTGTTGCAAAGGATTTTCGTCAACGACCAGGTATGGATTATGACGAAACCTTTTCTCTAGTGGCTATGCTTAAGTCCATCCGGATCCTACTTGCCATTGCTGCATACCATGACTATGAAATATGACAAATGGTTGTTAAGACCGCCTTTCTAAATGGTGATTTAGAGGAGTGCGTATACATGACTCAGCCAGAGGGCTTCATAGACAGTGGGTGCAGCGGGAAGGTGTGCAAGCTGCTTAAATCCAACTACGGGTTAAAGCAGGCATCGCGGAGTTGGAAAATCTATTTTGATGTTGTAGTCAAAGAGTTTGACTTCATCAAGAACGTAGATGAACCTTGTATTTACAAGAAGGCAGCAGAGAGTAAAGTTGTCTTCCTCGTATTGTACATGGATGACATACTCTTGATAGGAAATGATGTTCCTATGCTGCACTCGGTCAAGCTCTTCTTATCATATGGATTCTTAATGAAAGATCTAGGTGATGCCTCCTGTATACTTGGGATTAAGATCGATCTAAGCGGATACTGGGATTGTCCCAATCCAGGTACATTGACAACATACTAAAGAGGTTTAGTATAGAAGAATCCAAGCGTGGGAACCAACCCATGATCTCTGGACCCACTCTCTCCAAAGAGATGTCTCCCAAGACCGATTTAGAGAGAGCTCGCATGCAAGGGATACCCTATGCTTCGGCAGTAGGCTCTATCATGTTTGCGATGCTATGTACCAGGCCCGATGTAGCATACTCACTAAGTGTAGTGAGTACGTTGTTAGTTATATGTATGACCTAGAGGCCATTACTATACATAGGATGTATATTGTAGTGGAAACTTGGACATATATAGGGATGACTTTCTTGCTCGATATGATAGTATGCTATCTGGTTACTCTGTACTTTAACGTGTACACTGATTGTCTCTCTGTTACATGTTGGTAAAGCCCTTAGGATGTGTACTTGAATACCTGGACTATGATGCAGATCATACTAGTGGGGACATGGTAGTCCATAAGTACATCCGTCAAATTCCCTAGTCGTGGGTGTATCGAGACGGGACATCGATATACCAGAGTAGACTAGCGTGTACCTTCTCGACCCATATAGATGGGCGATGGATGATCACATATCGATTGGTGTTTGACATCAGAGATGATATACGGGTGCTCAGTGTAGACTGGGTACACTGGACGGACTCGCCGAGAACTCCCAGATGGTATTATACCTCACGTCAGATGGCAGTTCTCTGGTGACACTTGTACAGGTTAGTCTGTAGACCCGAGATCGTCATAGAGTCTTGTGTGATTCCCACTGTGTTTTGATTTCCACCTTACCATGTCCAAGAGGGCGTGCAAAACGGTGGTTTTTGGGTACAGTCCCGAATCACATGGAGGCAATGAGCGATAGGAGGTGTTTCGTCTCTCCCGGTATAGGGAGTTGATGTTGCGCTGTGTTCGATTGGCTATAACAGGAAGTCCTTGGCCAAGGCTGCTTTAGGGATTTAATGGTAAGTGTTACCAGTAGTTTCTCGACCCGTTATGAGCCTCATATCGACACGACTTATCGAGTTATTGGGGTATGAAGTTTACCACCCCTAGGCGAGATATGCGACATATCAGACGAACAGACCGGACTGTACGGTAGTGTTACTGATTAGATTCACAGGAGTGTGAGCGGACTTGCTCGTTGATCTTCTGATCGCTCAATACCCGGGTGGACGTTACGTTTAGCAGACCACTTGCGGCTTGTGGGTGTTTGATATGATCATCACCTACTGCCGGAGTATTGATGAGTCTTTAGAGTCTTACATAGGGGTTTCCTGGCTCAAGCGAAACGAAATAGGAGCGCATATGGGATATGTGCGGGACCGAGAATAATACCAGTATGTGATACTATATTCTATTCTCGCGATATGTGACATTGATCGGTTGTATGCGATATAGCCGAGTTATCGGATCAAGTGTTGATTCGATAAGTTGTTACTATTGATATTAGTCGGTTATATGCAATATGACCGGATCGTTAAATCAACTGTTGATTTAATGATTTAATGTATAATTATATATTTGATATATTACTTTACATTAACTAGTATTGGTTCATTTAAGATTGATTTTCTCACTTGAATGTGCACATTGTTTATATGTGATATATGCAAGTGTACATGTTTGTATCATGCTTGATGATACAAACAAGTTGAGTGTATGAGACTTGAACCAAATCAAGATTAAATTAGGGTTTACTATTTTCCTAGCATATAACAAAAGAGTGTGACTTTGGTCAAAGTTATCAAGCTTCATGAAGCTTGATAAACATTGACAAAGTCAACTCTTTTGTCATTTGTTCAAGATATTAGTTAACCCAACCCTTAACCTAATGCTTTGGTTAATTCTCTACATGAGTTAAGCATGAGGGCTTAACTCAACCATGGTGCCATTATTTATTGGATAAGTTTCATTTGGATTGAGATAATTATTCATATGATTCTTTTTCTTCTTCTTCTTCTTCATCAAGCTCACAATGCTAGCTCTAATGGTGCCATGGGAAAAAAAGTGAGAAATCCAATTCTAAAGTGAACCCACTTCCTATTTCATCATCCTCTACTACTTGCCATGTAGTATAGGGTGTTCTCTTCATAAAGTTTTTGACCAAGTGAAGGAATAGCTTGAGTTTGAGTCTCCCCGAAGTTGATCATCTTCGGCCTCGAAGTCAATGACCTAGCCCGATCATTTCTCCGACGAAACCATCTCTAGAGTCCGGGATCCGATGATCGCAGCGGAGGGACGTCAACACGGAGCTTTAGAAGTGGAGGACCAGATCTACAAAGGTTGTAGTCACTTTTACTTGTAGTTAAGTTGTTAGCTTGCATGTTCTTTCGCCTTACCTCTAGTAATCGATCTAGTTTAGGGTTTCTCGGCACCCGAAAATTTTTAATTTGGCATTGTTGATGCCTTGTGGAACCTATTGAGTGTGCATAGTAACCCTACATTGGTATCAGAGCCCAGCTAGAGCTTAAGGCGAAGTGTAGACGAAGTTAGAAACCCGATCGAACCCCGAAACCCCATACGACACCCCTCTCTGTACAAATTTTAAAACAGTGGATTTTTCCAAATTAAAAATTCTCAAAAATATCAACAGGCAACTACAAGGGTTACTGTGAAGCACGTGACTGTAATACGACTAAAGAGCCGCGGAACCGTGGCCTTAACATAGTATTGGCGGCGGTTCCGCGGGCGTATGTAATCATCAGGGAATCCTTTTTGCACAGTAACCTCAGTTGGTGTTTGCTGATTCTTCTGGGAATTTTTATGTTTCACTCAAGAGTTGAGTTTTCTGGGGTGTATTGGGGACTCGATAATTCGATCGGATTATTTAACTTTGTTTATTATGTTTTGCCGGATAATTTTAGAATATGTTAAAAAGTTCGACCGGATATAAATACCCAATTTTTCCCCTGCCGGGAAATTTCCATGTGTTGGATTTTTCCGTAGTGTGAAAACGTTCTAAGTAGTGCAAGTAACGCGATGGACCTTCTACAAGACAACAAACCTTAACTCGATTATGTGACCGTCTTGAACTGCCCTTTGAACCTTAGGGTTTGGGGCAGTACGGCGTGCCACATGTGAGGCGTTGGCTTGACCCTTCTACGGCTGGACCGTTGGTACTGTGGCATGAAGTGAATGTTTTTAAACTTATTTCATGTAATGAGCTGTTTCGGGAAAACTTGGGTGTTTGATTGTTCGATCGGAAAGTTTAACATTTTCTATTTATCTGGAATGTGATACAATATTTGGAATCCACAAATAGTTATGAGATAACTGATTTGAATGTTATAAATCT
The DNA here is from genome assembly GCA_030015575.1 of Agapanthus africanus. NCBI lineage: Eukaryota > Viridiplantae > Streptophyta > Magnoliopsida > Asparagales > Amaryllidaceae > Agapanthus > Agapanthus africanus. Next base: position 317,682,865 of record CM057340.1, on the reverse strand, counting down.
AGCACTTTAGTCTCGTTTGATTGGTTGCCACGGAATTTTGATGTGATCAAAAGTCCGTTGCAATCACGTAGCGTACGCGGATACTCGCCGGGTAAACTTAATAGACAGCCATGCCCCATAGCCCCAACCAAGTGACTGTAGGAGAACCCCGTAGCCAAAAGCATCCGTTTGGGTGCTAGCGGTAGCGGAGTTCCGCCATAGTGCACTTCGTCGACGGCATCCGGGGGTGAGGCCGTCTACTAAAGTTTGCGACGAGCATTCCATCAGTTTATCGGGAATCTTGTTGAATTGCCCGAATAGATATTGAAAAGTGTTTTCGATATAGAGACTAAAATGCGGGGTTTATAATTGTTAGGCATGCGATGTCTAAGGAATTCATTGGTTAGGCATGCGATGTCTAAAGAGTTTGCGGATTCCAACTGTTGTAGTTTTACACTTTCTTCTCTGTGACGTAAGTGTAATATGTGATATCGCCGGTTTCGTTGCTATATGTCAACGACAATTGGGATACGCATGTTTACTTACGTTGATGACATGTGATGTTATGTGTTGCTGGATATGTTATATTGGATCGTCGCGTTTGAATAGCCGGGGGTTTTTATGTGAGATGAGTGTTTTTCATTTTCATTCATTTAAAATTAATTGTATGTAATATTCTTTTATTGGGGCACTTCCAGGTTGCGGAAGATGTCACCATTGTACATTATTTACTTTTCCGCACTAGGATAGACCCAAGGAGGATAGCACAAGTAACCGGGTTCTGGAGTCCAGTGGGAGACCAACTCGAGGAGTCGAGTCCGGGTCTCCTAACTCTAGAATTGGTAGGGTTGCTTGCCGCTCTCATAGGGGTCTAGGGGTGTGGGTTTGGCTAGTCATCGCGACCGTGGAATCCGTGTTTTATACAGGCTCGTATTGAAAACACGGACGTCCTAGTATATCAAATGTTTCATATGTTTCTTCTGCTGCGATATCTGTGATGTGATCATTTGATATGTTGTGATAGATACAGTATACAGTATATATGATATATTAAATAGATGTTACTTATGTTTTACACCCGCGCTAGCCCTGCCCCGCTCTGCCGTTAGTTACCTAACCTAACGGTGCACGAGGGGACATCGAGGCGAATGTGGATGGCATAAGTGTACGTCGTATTTATCTGTGATGTTTAGGTGATTTAAATGATGGGACTTCATTAATATGATTAATGAAAGAAAAGAAACCTAAGATGTTGTGGAATCAAATTTTCAAAAACAGGTAGCTACAGTTCTTGCTTTGCATCGCGGTATTCCTTGTAGAACATCCTGCACCTTATTCGATAAGGAAAAGGCCGAGATCCCTTCTCCGGGAGTGACCCCTTTAGCAATGACTGGCAGATGCTACACCCCTCGGTTTGTCTTTTGATTTCTTTTGGAGTTTTTGCTTTGCACAGCGGTATATATGATATATCCTTCACCTTATTCGATGAGGAAAGGGCCGACGATCCCTTCACCGGGAGTGACCCCTTTAGCAAAACTAGAAAATCCTCAAAAACACTCCATTTTAAAATCATTTGATTCTACAACGATATCAAGTTCATTACGAAAAAGGTTTTCTTAAAAACCTGTCGTAGCCCTCCGTCATTTCAGATAAGTACTAGTTAGTATTCGTGCTACGTTTGTTGACTATGTTAAGGCGTAGTGTGCGGTAGCTGATTAGTGCTTATCTGTATAAGCATATGGTGCGATTGGATTAGAGTAGTCGTGCGACTTTGTTGACTATGTTAAGAGTCGTGCCGGTGGGTTTAATTCAATCAGGAAATGACGGGTTGAACTTGACTAGTACTTATGATTTGTTGACTATGTTAAGGTCATATAGCTGCTAGGGGAAAAATATTATCGGGAATTTCAAGTGTTGAAATTTGCAATGAGATTGCATACCTTCTATGAGATAGTTGGATCCCGATACCCACAGCGAGTAATTGTTACTCCTAGGAGAGTTTTACACATTACAATTAGCCGATCAAGTAGGTGTCTAGAAAGGTGTCAACGGGGTTACGCCTCTGGGAAAACAAGGTTTATTTTAATTAGGTCCGTGCGAAAGCACGGGGAACCTCCCTCAAAGTACCGACACTGGCCTGGCTGAAAGATTGGCGAACTTGTAGCGTGTAATTAATCCCGGCTAGTCTTTCCTTTTAGGGTTTGAAGGAAGATTTGATAAAAATAGTGGGAGCCATCCTGATTAGATAAAATAATAACCAATCTGATTTTGCAAGAGCGCACGCAGAATGTTTTCTTCTCTCTCTCTCCAGGTAGCGACAATGTCACGCCTTAATCAAGATAATAAAACGGATATATTGACCGAACCCGCTTGTTATACTGAGCTGGGGAACGTTGGTCCCGCTCCAACTTGTAATTGTTATAAGACAGAGCAGGAAATTGGGGAATACCAGATTTCCCGTGCCGTGCAAACGAAGAAAGTGCATGTTGATGCATCATCTTCGGGTGTGTTCATTACAGAGAACTGTTTTTCAGTATCCTTTACATCCTGGGTATGTGATACCGGATCAGGATCCCGCATATGTAATCTATTACATGGGCTACAGATAGGTAGAGAACTGAGAACGGGTGATAAGTTTCATGAGAAAGAAAACGATGCAAGTGTTGCAGCCAAGTCTGTTGGTCACTGTCATCCTGTATTACCAATACATTGATTCTGAACAAATGCTATTAGATACCGAACCTGATATACAAAATCTGTAGGGTTGCTAGACACGCGCACAAGGGTCTACGAGGCATCAACCATGCCCGATTAAAAATTTAGCCGTGCCGAACAACCCGAATACGGATCTTTAAACTAGAGATTAGGCGAAAACTAACATGTCAACAACTTTAACACTAAGTGAGAGGGATTACAACCTTTGTAGATCCGGTCCTTCACTTCATATGCTCCGTGTTATGGTCCCTTCGCTGCGATCATCGGGATCCGGACTATCGAGAGGTTCCACGAAGAGAAAGATGCAACCTTTGCTTCCGATCTTCGATACTAAGATGATTTACCTTGAAGTTCCGTTAACACAAGCTAACACTCATGAAATGATGTGAACACCCTCATCTAAATGGCAAGGGAAGATGAGGATGATGAAGTAGGATTTTTGCTCTCTTTATTTATCTTTTTCTCATATTTATTCATCACATTGAAAAAGGCTAGCAAGCTTTTTCATGAAGAAAGATGAAGGAAGAAGATGAACAATAATAGAATTGTGATGAATAATAAAAGTTATCATAATCATTTATGCAACCATGGTTGTAATAACCATTGTAGAGAGTTTACTAGGGTTAGGGTTTGGGTTGGGTTAAAGGGTGAGTCACAAAGAAATATCTATCATAATATCTTAACAAAGACAAAGTAAAGCTTCTAGAATCAACTAGAAGGTTTAACCCTAATCCAAACCCTAATCATGTTTAAACTCCTCTAAACATGTTGCATTAATAATTATAATATGTTACAATATTATATATCACATATACAATATTTATTGTAACAAAATAAAATAATACATTTAACATATATCGCATATATATCAATGTATTACCCAAGTGAGAAAAAGAATCTTTTAGTGAGCTAATATTAGTTAATGTAATTTAATATATCATATATATTATTATACATTAAATTATCGAATCAACACTTGATCCGACAATCCGGCTATATCTCATATAACCGACTAATATTTATCCGTACCGATTCATCGAATCAACACTTGATCCGATGACCCGGCTGATATCAAATATCGCGAGAATATAATACGGTATCACATATCGCATTATCCTCGGTCCCGCACATATCACATATGTGCTCCTACTCCGTTTTGCCTGAGCCAAGAAACCTCTGTGTAGGACTCTAAAGAATCGTCAATACGCCGGCAGTAGGTGATGATCATATCAAACACCCACAAGCTGCAAGCGGTCAGCTAAACATAACAGCTACCCAGGTATTGAGCGCTCAGAAGATCAACAAGCAAGCCTGTACATTCTCCTGTGAATCAAAACAGTAACACTCCCGTACAGTCCGGTCTCGTCGTCTGATATGTTGCATATCTCGCCTAGGGGTGGTAAACGTCAGACCCAGTAGCTCGATAAGTCATGTCGATTTGAGGTCTATAACAGTTCGAGAAACTACTGATAACACTTACCAGTAAATCTCAGCAACCCTGGCCAGGGATTTCCGGTTATAGCCAATAGAACACAGCACAACATCAACTCCCTATACCGGGAGAGACGAATCCCCTCCTATCGCTCATTGCCTCCATGTGATTCGGGACTGTACCCAAAAGCCACCTTTTTGCACGCCCTCTCGGACGTGGTATGATGGAAATCAAAGCACAGTGGGAATCACACAAGACTCTATGACGATCTCGGGTCAACAGACTACTCTGTACCAGTGTCACCGGAGAACTGCCATCTGACGTGAGGTATAATACCATCTGGGAGTTCTCGGCGAGTCCGTCCAGTGTACCTAGTCTCCACTGAGCACCCGTACACCATCCATGATGTCAAACACCGATGGATATGGGATCATCCATCGCCCATCATATGGGTCAAGATGCGTATACGCTAGTCTACTCTGGTGTATCGATGCCCTGTCTCGATATACCCTCGACTAGGAACAGTTATAGGATGTACTCATCGACTACCGTGGCCCCACTAGTATGATCTCATCATAGTCCTAGTAGTCGAGTACATATCCTAAGGGCTTTATCAACATGTAATATAGAGACAATCAGAGTACATGTTAAGATAAAGTATGACCAGATAGCGTACTATCATGTCGAGCAAGAAAGTCCTCCCTATATATGTCCCAGCATCCACTACAATATACATCGTATGTACAGTAATGGCCTCTAGGGCATACATATAACTAACAATCTCCCACTTGCACTAGGGCCATCTGTTGTGGTATCGCATACCCAACAATTAGCTGCGGTTGAAGTATCTCATACTCAACCATCCCATAATAGTCTCTACTGGGAAAAAGGCCTTTGTGAGTGGATCCGCGCTGTTGTCCTCTGTGTCTACTCTCCTAACCTCGATCTCCCTGGAGATCAACCATCTCCATGATCAGTTGATACTGCCTAAGAATTATATCTGGATTTCTGATGGGACGGTAGTTCCTTGGCATAAGCCACAACTCCATTGTCACACAATGGTAGGAACGAAGTTCATCTTATGAACTTATATATATATCCAGACTGCCTCTTTGGTAGTATCCTTGGTAACGATGTATCTTGCCTTTAATCGTCTAGTATGTCATGATATCTAGCTTGGAACTCTTCCAACATACCGTCCCTCCACTGAGGGTAAAGACAATGCCCGCGACTGACATTCAGTCGTCCTTATCACCCTGGAACCTTTCCAGTGATTCTCCCTAGGATCGATTGATACCATCTCACTACAACTAGTGAATATCCTAACATCCAATTAGATCTATCTCATAGATCTAAAACCCAGGATTTAGGAGGTATCACTTTTATCCTATATGGAGAATCCTTGTGATAAGCGGAGATTGACCGAGCGTAGCATAGGAAACTCCTTCCCTATCAAGAGTATGTCATCCACGTACTCTACGAGGATCACCACCATACTCTCTACTACCTTTTCGTATATACAAGGTTCATCTACCATTTTGATGAAGTCAAACTCTTTGACTACCACATCAAAACAGATGTTCCAACTCCGCGATGCCTGTTTTATCATATAAAACATCTTGCACACGTTTCCGCTGCTCCCACTGTCTATGAAGCCCTCTGGCTGTGTACTTATAGACGCTCTTTTCTAAAACATCATTTAGAAAAGCAGTCATGACACCCAACCACCAGATATCGTAGTCATGGTATGTAGCCGTGGCAAGTAGGATCTGGATGGACTTAAGCATAGTTTTGAAAGTCTCAACTTTTCCATGTACACCTAGTAATCTTCTCAAGATATACTTTCTCCTGATGGGGATTTAACCCTTCAGATAGAGCAACCAAAGTCCATACTTTGTTGGTGTATAAGGATTCCATCTCAGATCACTAAGCATCCAGCCATTCTTACAGAGTCCCACTCCTGATGGCCAGCTCGAAACTAGTTGGGTCATCATCTCATGATGCAATCCTCGCTCCCACTGTCATAGAGAAACCGAAGTATCTCTCAGGTGGGTGAGGAGCCCTGCTAGATCGGCGGAGAGGCTGAGGTTCGTTGGAAACTATTGAATCCTTTGGTTCTACCAAATCATCAGCTGCAGTTGTATAGCTGGAACATTTCCAGTTCTATATAACAGACCTTACCTCGAGCTTGTCCGGATTTTGCTTTTAGACATAGGCCGGACAACCCCAAATCTTAACAAGCTTAAGATATGGGCTCTTCCCTTTCCATATCACATATGAAGTGGTAGCCAACTGATTTGATTTGAACCCTATTCAATAGGTATGCAGCTTCTCAAGTGCATAACTCCCAAAAGGAAATAGGAAACTCAGTAGTACTCATCATAGAGCACACCACATCAAATAGGGTGCTATTGCTCCACCCCGATATACCATCGTGCTATGGTGTATACGGAGGAGTAATGCTGAGAGAGAATCTCATTCTCCTTTAGAATAGTCCAGGATTTCCGTGCTGAAGTATTCTCCTCCTTGATCTTATCAAAGGACATAATACTTATACCCGTTGTTGGTTCTCTACTTCTAACTTATATTCTGCGAATATCTCAAAAGTTTCGGACTTGTGTTTCAACAGAAACATATGTCTGAATCTTGAGAGATCATCAGAGAAGTAATGAAGTACAAAGAACCGGTCTTGGCATGTGTAGACAGGGGACTTTCATACATCAGCATGTATCAATCCCAAGAGTTCACTAACTCTTTCTCTGTTTCCAATAAACAGAGCTATGGTCATCTTATCTTTGTGATATGACCAGCAAGTTTCACAAGATGTAAATTCAAACTATTTTAAATATGCATCTATATGTAACTTCAGCTAGTCGGGTCGCATTGATCTGACCTAGTCTACAATGCCTCAAGAAGGATTCGTTCATTTCTGAACTCTTCCTCTTATGTGTGTTCTGTATAGTAAGAACTGTAGTTTGATTTAGAACGTCAATGCTTTTAGATAACGAGCCTGAACCGATCAACTCTTGATATAGGAAATGTTCAAAACATTATCCAACAATACAAAATTATATCTTTTCTTTACTAATAAAGAGACTGATATGATTTTGTATATCAGGTTCGGTATCTAATAACATTGTTCAGAATCAATGTATTCTGGTAATACAGGGTGACAGTGACCAACAGACTTGGCTGCAACACTTGCACCGTTTTCTGCCTCATGAAACTTATCACCCGTTCTCAGTTCTCTACCTAACAGTAGCCCATGTAACAGATTACATATACGGGATCCTGATCCGGTATCACATACCCAGGACGTAAAGGATACTGAGAAACAGTTCTGTGTAATGAACACACCCGGAGATGATGCATCAACATGCACTTTCTTCGTTTGGGCGGCACGGGAATTCTGGTAATCCCCAATTTCCTGCTCTGTCTTATAACAATTATAAGTTGGAGCGGGACCAATGTTCCCCAGCTCAGTATAACAAGCGGGTTCGGTCAATATATCTGTTTTATTATCTTGATTAAAGCGTGAAATGGTCGCTACCTGGAGAGAGAGAGAAGAAAACACTCAGCGTTTGCTCTTGCAAGATTAGATTGGTTATCTAATATATCTAATCAGGATGTCTCCCACTGTTTTAATCAAATCATCCTTCAAACCCTAAAAGGAAAGACTAGCCGGGATTAATTACACGCTACAAGTTTGCCAATCTTTCGGCCAGGCCAGTGTCGGTACTTTGAGGGAGGTCCCCCGTGCTTTCGCACGAACCTAATTAAAGTAAACCTCATTTTCCCAGAGGCGTAACCCCGTTAACACCTTTCTAGACACCTACTTGATCGGCTAATGGTAATGTGTAAAACTCTCCCAGGAGTAACTCTTACTCGCAGCGGGTATCGGGATCCAACTATCTCATAGAAGGTATGCAATCTCATTGCAAATTTCAACACTTGAAATTCCCGATAATTTTGCCCCTAACGTGCTATGACCTTGACGAAAGCCAACAAACCATAGCCCGCTAGTCAAGTTCAACCCGTACATTTCTTGATTGAATTAAACCCACCCGCACGACCCTTGACGAAAGCCAACAAAGCCGCACGACTACCCTAATCCAATCACATCGTAAGCAGCAGATAAGCAGCATATAGCTACCGTACACTACACCTTGACGAAAGCCAACAAATGTAGCACGAATACTATATACAACTTATCTAAAATGTCGGAGGGCTACGACAGGTTTTTAAGAAAACCTATTACGTAATGAACTTGATATCGTTGTAGAATCGAGTGATTTTAAATGGAGTGTTTTTGAGGCTCTTCTAGTTTTGCTAAAGGGGTCACTCCCGGTGAAGGGATCGTCGGCCCTTTCCTCATCGAATAAGGTGAAGGATATTTCACAAATACCACTATGCAAAGCAAGAACTATAGAAGCAATCAAAAGACAAACCGAGTTTGTAGCATCTGCCAGTTATTGCTAAAGGAGTCACTCCCGGTGAAGGGATCTCGGTCCTTTCCTTATCGAATAAGGTGCTGGATGTTCTACAAGGAACACCGCTATGCAAAGCAAGAACTAGAGCTACCAGTTTTTTTTTTAAACAAGTTTCTACAACATCTTTAGGTTTCTTTTAGTTCATTAATCTCATTAATGAAGTCCCATTTTAATATGCTTCATAAGCATCTCTTTTGAAACGAAATCTGCAATATAACATATATCTCATATATATAATATAAACATTCGTCTCAGGCAGTAATATGATCTCATCACAGAACATAGCAGCAGAAGAATATATATGAAATATTGGATATACTAGGACGTCCGTGTTTTCAATACGAGCCTGTATAAAACACGGATTCCACGGTCGCGATGAATAGCCAAACCCACATCCCTAGACCCCTACGAGAGCGGCAAGTAACACTGCCAATTCTAGGGTTAGGAGACCCGGTCTCGACTCCTCGAGATGCTCTCCCAGTGGACCCTAAAACCCGGTTACTTGTGCTCCGCTCCTTGGGTCTACCTAATGCGGAAAAGTAAATAATATACAACGTTGACATCTTCCGCAACCTGGAAGTGCCCCAATAAAAGAATATTACATACAAATGAATTTTACATGAATGAAAAAGAAAAACTCTCATCTCACATAAAAACCCCCGGCTATTCAAAACGCGACGATCCAATAGAACATATCACAGCAACACATAATATCTCATATCATCAACGTAAGCAAGTATGCGTATCCCGATTGTCGTTGATGTATAGAAACGAAGCCGGCGATACACCACATACTACGCTTACGGTCACAGAAAAGAAAGTGTAAAACTACAACAGTTGGAATCCGCAACCTCCTTAGACATCGCATGCCTAACCAAATGAATTCCTCAGACATCGCATGCCTAACAATTATAAACCCCGCATTTTAGGCTCATTATCGAAAACACTTTTCAATATCAAGTCGGGCAATTCAACAAGATTCCCGAAAAACTGATCGAATGCTCGCCGCAAACTTTAGTAGACGGCCGCACCCCCGATACCGTCGACGAAGTGCACCAAGGCGGAACACCGCTACCGCGAGCACCCGAACGGATGCTTTCGGCGACGGGGTTCTCCTACAGTCACTTGGTCGGGGCTAAGGGATGTAGCTGTCTAATAAGTTTATCCGGCGAGTATCCGCGTACGCTACGTGATTGCGACGGACTTTTGATCACATCAAAATTCCGTGGCAACCGATCAAGTGAGACTAAACTGCTATGTTTATAACATTCATTCAGTTATCTCATAACTACTTGTGAATTCCAATTATTGTATCACATTCCAGATAAATAGACAAAGTTAAACTTTCCGATCGAATCATCAAACACCCAAGATTTCCCCAATATATCTCAACACTTGAAATCAGTTTAAAAACATCCATCACATGCCACAGTACCAATGGTCCAGCCGTAGAAGGGTCAAGCCAACGCCTCACATGTGGCACGCCGTACTGCCCCAAACCCTAAGGTTCAAAAGGCAGTTAAAGACGGTCACATAATCGAGTTAAGGTTTGTTGTCTTCTAGAGGGTCCACCGCGTTACTTGCACGACTTAGAACATTCTTAAACACGAGAAAAAATCCAACTTTTGAAAAAATTTCCGACAGGGGAAAAAGTGAGTTATTGATATCCGTTCGAACTTTTTAACAGTTTCTAAAAATTATCCGGACAAACTAAACAAAGTTAAATTATCCGATCAAATCAACGATTCCCCAATACAATCCTTGAAAAATCAACACTTGAGTGGAATTAAAATATTCCCAGAAAAAATTAACAAGAAAGGGCCTAAAAATAATTACATGAAATTTCAGGGACTAAGTCAAATTTTGGCCGCGGAACCGCCGCAAAACCCATGGTTTCGCCGCGGTTTCGCGGTCAAATTTTCGAGTTAGAGGTCCGTACTTCATAGTAATTCTTAGGTTTTCCTGCTTAATTTTATGAGAATTTTTAATTCAGAAAAAACCGCATTTTTGAAAAATGTACAGAGAGGGTTCCGTGTCGGGGTTTCGGCGTTCGATCGGACTTTAAACTTCGTCTAGACTTCGCCTAAAGCTCTAGCTTGGCTCTGATACCACTGTAGGGTTGCTAGACACGCGCACAAGGGTGTACGAGGCATCAACCATGCCCGATTAAAAATTTAGCCGTGCCGAACAACCCGAATACGGATCTTTAAACTAGAGATTAGTCGAAAACTAACATGTCAACAACTTTAACACAAAGTGAGAGGGATTACAACCTTTGTAGATCCGGTCCTTCACTTCATATGCTCCGTGTTGTGGTCTCTTCGCTGCGATCATCGGGATCCGGACTCTCGAGAGGTTCCACGAAGAGAAAGATGCAACCTTTGCTTCCGATCTTCGATACTAAGATGATCAACCTTGAAGTTCCGTTAACACAAGCTAACACTCATGAAATGATGTGAACACCCTCATCTAAATGGCAAGGGAAGATGAGGATGATGAAGTAGGATTTTTGCTCTCTTTATTTATCTTTTTCTCATATTTATTCATCACATTGAAAAAGGCTAGCAAGCTTTTTCATGAAGAAAGATGAAGGAAGAAGATGAACAATAATAGAATTGTGATGAATAATAAAAGTTATCATAATCATTTATGCAACCATGGTTGTAATAACCATTGTAGAGAGTTTACTAGGGTTAGGGTTTCGGTTGGGTTAAAGGGTGAGTCACAAAGAAATATCTATCATAATATCTTAACAAAGACAAAGTAAAGCTTCTAGAATCAACTAGAAGGTTTAACCCTAATCCAAACCCTAATCATGTTAAAACTCCTCTAAACATGTTGCATTAATAATTATAATATGTTACAATATTATATATCACATATACAATATTTATTGTAACAAAATAAAATAATACATTTAACATATATCGCATATATATCAATGTATTACCCGAGTGAGAAAAAGAATCCTTTAGTGAGCTAATATTAGTTAATGTAATTTAATATATCATATATATTATTATACATTAAATTATCGAATCAACACTTGATCCGACAATCCGGTTATATCTCATATAACCGACTAATATTTATCCGTACCGATTCATCGAATCAACACTTGATCCGATGACCCGGCTGATATCAAATATCGCGAGAATATAATACGGTATCACATATCGCATTATCCTCGGTCCCGCACATATCACATATGTGCTCCTACTCCGTTTTGCCTGAGCCAAGAAACCTCTGTGTAGGACTCTAAAGAATCGTCAATACGCCGGCAGTAGGTGATGATCATATCAAACACCCACAAGCTGCAAGCGGTCAGCTAAACGTAACAGCTACCCAGGTATTGAGCGCTCAGAAGATCAACAAGCAAGCCTGTACATTCTCCTGTGAATCCAAACAGTAACACTCCCTACAGTCCGGTCTCGTCGTCTGATATGTTGCATATCTCGTCTAGGGGTGGTAAACGTCAGACCCCAGTAGCTCGATAAGTCGTGTCGATTTGAGGTCTATAACAGTTCGAGAAACTACTGATAACACTTACCAGTAAATCTCAGCAACCCTGGCCAGGGATTTCCGGTTATAGCCAATCGAACACAGCACAACATCAACGCCCTATACCGGGAGAGACGAATCCCCTCCTATCGCTCATTGCCTCCATGTGATTCGGGACTGTACCCAAAAGCCACCTTTTTGCACGCCCTCTTGGACGTGGTATGATGGAAATCAAAGCACAGTGGGAATCACACAAGACTCTATGACGATCTCTGGTCAACAAACTACTCTGTACCAGTGTCACCGGAGAACTGCCATCTGACGTGAGGTATAATACCATCTGGGAGTTCTCGGCGAGTCCGTCCAGTGTACCTAGTCTCCACTGAGCACCCGTACACCATCCTTGATGTCAAACACCGATGGATATGGGATCATCCATCGCCCATCATATGGGTCAAGATGCGTATACGCTAGTCTACTCTGGTGTATCGATGCCCTGTCTCGATATACCCTCGACTAGGAACAGTTATAGGATGTACTCATCGACTACCGTGGCCCCACTAGTATGATCTCATCATAGTCCTAGTAGTCGAGTACATATCCTAAGGGCTTTATCAACATGTAATATAGACACAATCAGAGTACATGTTAAGATAAAGTATGACCAGATAGCGTACTATCATGTCGAGCAAGAAAGTCCTCCCTATATATGTCCCAGCATCCACTACAATATGCATCGTATGTACAGTAATGGCCTCTAGGGCATACATATAACTAACAAAATCATATCAATCTCTTTATTTAAGAAGGATACAATTTTGTATTGTTGGATAATATTTTGAACATTTCCTATATCAATAGTTGATCGGTTCAGGTACGTTATCTAAAAGCATTGACTTTCTAAATCAAACTACGGTTCCTAGTATACAGAACACACACAAGAGGAAGAGTTCAGAGATGAACGAATCCTTCTTGAGGCATTGTAGACTAGGTCATATCAATGCGACCCGACTGGCTGAAGTTACATTTAGATGCATATTTAAATCAGTTTGAATTTACATCTTCTGAAATTTGCCAGTCATGTCACAGAGATAAGATGACCATAGCTCTGTTTATTGGAAGCAGAGAAAGAGTTAGTGAACTCTTGGGATGATACATATTGATGTATGAAGGTCCCCTGTCTACATATGCCAGGACCGGTTCTTTGTACTTCATTACATTCTCTGATAATCTCTCCAGATTCAGACATATGTTCCTGTTGAAACACAAGTCCAAAATTTTTGAGATATTCACAGAATATAAGTTAGAAGTAGAGAACCAAAATACAGGTATAAGTATTATGTCCTTTGATGTGATCAAGGAGGAGAATACTTGAGCATGGAATTCTTGGATTATTCTAAAGGAGAATGAGATTCTCTCTCAGCATTACTCCTCCGTATAAAACATAGCACGATGGTATATCGGGACGGAACAATAACACCCTATGTGATATGGTGTGCTATATGATGAGTACTACTGAGTTTCCTATTTCCTTTTGAGAGTTATGCACTTGAGAAGCTGCATACCTATTGAATAGGGTTCAAATCAAATCAGTTGCCTACCACTTCATATGTGATATGGTAAAGGAAGAGCCCATATCTTAAGTTTGTTAAGATTTGGGGTTGTCCGGCCTATGTCTAAAAAGTATGATCCGGACAAGCTCGAGGCAAGGTCAGTTCTGTGGAAGATTGTTGGATATCCCAAGCTTTGGCAAGGGAATATCTTCTACCAAACCGAGGAAAAAAAATGTTTTGCTTCTCAACATGCCACCTTTGTGAAAGGGAATTTCTTGTGAAGAAATAAGTGGTCATGAGGTAGAACTGGAAAGAGTTCCAGCTATACAAACTGCAGCTGATGATTTGGTAGAACCAAAGGATTCAATAGCAACCAACGAACTCCGGCCTCTCCGACGATCTAGTAGGGTTTCTCACCCACCTGAGAGATACTTTGGTTTCTCTATGACAGTGGGAGCGAGAATTGCATCATGAGATGATGACCCAACTAGTTTCGAGCTGGCCATCGGGAGTGGGACTCTGTAAGAATGGCTGGATGCTTAGTGATCTGAGATGGAATCCTTATACACCAACAAAGTATGGACTTTGGTTGCTTTATCTTAAGGGTTAAATCCCCATCATGAGCAAGTATATCTTGAGAAGATTACTTAGTGTACATGGAAAATTTAAGACTTTCAAAGCTAGACTTGTTAAAGATTTGCATCATTGACCAGGTATGGATTATAATGAAACCTTTTCTAAGTAGCTATGCTTAAGTCCATCCAGATCCTACTTACCACGGCTAAATACCATGACTACGATATCTGGCGGTTGGGTGTCATGACTGCTTTTCTAAATGATGTTTTAGAAGAAAGCGTCTATAAGTACACAGCCAGAGGGCTTCGTTAAAAGTGGGAGCAGCAGAAACATGTGCAAGATGTTTTATATGATAAAGCAGGCATCGCGGAGTTGGAACATCTGTTTTGATGAGTTAGTCAAAGAGTTTGACATCATCAAAATGGTAGATGAACCTTGTATATACAAAAAGGTAGTAGGAGTATGATGGTGATCCTCGTAGAGTACGTGGATGACATACTCTTGATAGGGAAGGAGTTTCCCCTTCCACGCTCGGTCAATCTCCGCTTATCACAAGGATTCTCCATTTAGGATCAAAGTGACACCTCATAAAACCTAAGTTTGGATCTATGAGATAGGTCTAATTGGATGTTAGGATACTCACTAGTCGTAGTGAGATGGTATCAATTGATCCTGGAGAGAATCACTGGAAAGGTTCCAGGGTGATAAGGACGACAGAAAGTCAGTCACAGGCATTGTCTTTACCCTCAGTAAAGGGATGGTATGTTGGAAGAGTTCCAAGCTAGATACCATGGAATACTATACGATTAAAGGCAAGATACATCGTTACCAAAGATGCTACCAAAGAGGAAGTCTGGGTGTATATTAGTTCATGAGATGAACTTTGTTCCTCCCATTGTGTGACAATGGAGTTGTGGCTTATGCCTGGGAACGCCCGTCCCATCAGTGATCCAGACATATTCTTAGACAGTATCCTCGAGATGGTCTCCCACTGGACCCTAGAACCCGGTTACTTGTGCTCCCCTCCTTGGGTCTACCTAATGCGGAAAAGTAAATAATATACAACGTTGACATCTTCCGCAACCTGGAAGTGCCCCAATAAAAGAATATTACATACAAATGAATTTTACATGAATGAAAAAGAAAAACTCTCATCTCACATAAAAATCCCGGCTATTCAAAACGCGACGATCCAATAGAACATATCACAGCAACACATAATATCTCATATCATCAACGTAAGCAAGTATGCGTATCCCGATTGTCGTTGATGTATAGAAACGAAGCCGGCGATACACCACATACTACGCTTACGGTCACAGAAAAGAAAGTGTAAAACTACAACAGTTGGAATCCGCAACCTCCTTAGACATCGCATGCCTAACCAAATGAATTCCTCAGACATCGCATGCCTAACAATTATAAACCCCGCATTTTAGTCTCATTATCGAAAACACTTTTCAATATCAAGTCGGGCAATTCAACAAGATTCCCGAAAAACTGATCGAATGCTCGCCGCAAACTTTAGTAGACGGCCGCACCCCCGATACCGTCGACGAAGTGCACCAAGGCGGAACACCGCTACCGCGAGCACCCGAACGGATGCTTTCGGCGACGGGGTTCTCCTACAGTCACTTGGTCGGGGCTAAGGGATGTAGCTGTCTAATAAGTTTATCCGGCGAGTATCCGCGTACGCTACGTGATTGCGACGGACTTTTGATCACATCAAAATTCCGTGGCAACCGATCAAGTGAGACTAAACTGCTATGTTTATAACATTCATTCAGTTATCTCATAACTACTTGTGAATTCCAATTATTGTATCACATTCCAGATAAATAGACAAAGTTAAACTTTCCGATCGAATCATCAAACACCCAAGATTTCCCCAATATATCTCAACACTTGAAATCAGTTTAAAAACATCCATCACATGCCACAGTACCAATGGTCTAGCCGTAGAAGGGTCAAGCCAACGCCTCACATGTGGCACGCCGTACTGCCCCAAACCCTAAGGTTCAAAAGGCAGTTAAAGACGGTCACATAATCGAGTTAAGGTTTGTTGTCTTCTAGAGGGTCCACCGCGTTACTTGCACGACTTAGAACATTCTTAAACACGAGAAAAAATCCAACTTTTGAAAAAAATTCCGACAGGGGAAAAAGTGAGTTATTGATATCCGTTCGAACTTTTTAACAGTTTCTAAAAATTATCCGGACAAACTAAACAAAGTTAAATTATCCGATCAAATCAACGATTCCCCAATACAATCCTTGAAAAATCAACACTTGAGTGGAATTAAAATATTCCCAGAAAAAATTAACAAGAAAGGGCCTAAAAATAATTACATGAAATTTCAGGGACTAAGTCAAATTTTGGCCGCGGAACCGCCGCAAAACCCATAGTTTCGCCGCGGTTCCGCGGTCAAATTTTCGAGTTAGAGGTCCGTACTTCATAGTAATTCTTAGGTTTTCCTGCTTAATTTTATGAGAATTTTTAATTCAGAGAAAAACGCATTTTTGAAAAATGTACAGAGAGGGTTCCGTGTCGGGGTTTCGGCGTTCGATCGGACTTTAAACTTCGTCTAGACTTCGCCTAAAGCTCTAGCTTGGCTCTGATACCACAGTAGGGTTGCTAGACACGCGCACAAGGGTCTACGAGACATCAACCATGCCCGATTAAAAATTTAGCCGTGCCGAACAACCCGAATACGGATCTTTAAACTAGAGATTAGTCGAAAACTAACATGTCAACAACTTTAACACAAAGTGAGAGGGCTTACAACCTTTGTAGATCCAGTCCTTCACTTCATATGCTCCGTGTTGTGGTCTCTTCGCTGCGATCATCGGGATCCGGACTCTCGAGAGGTTCCACGAAGAGAAAGATGCAACCTTTGCTTCCGATCTTCGATACTAAGATGATCAACCTTGAAGTTCCGTTAACACAAGCTAACACTCATGAAATGATGTGAACACCCTCATCTAAATGGCAAGGGAAGATGAGGATGATGAAGTAGGATTTTTGCTCTCTTTATTTATCTTTTTCTCATATTTATTCATCACATTGAAAAAGGCTAGCAAGCTTTTTCATGAAGAAAGATGAAGGAAGAAGATGAACAATAATAGAATTGTGATGAATAATAAAAGTTATCATAATCATTTATGCAACCATGGTTGTAATAACCATTGTAGAGAGTTTACTAGGGTTAGGGTTTGGGTTGGGTTAAAGGGTGAGTCACAAAGAAATATCTATCATAATATCTTAACAAAGACAAAGTAAAGCTTCTAGAATCAACTAGAAGGTTTAACCCTAATCCAAACCCTAATCATGTTTAAACTCCTCTAAACATGTTGCATTAATAATTATAATATGTTACAATATTATATATCACATATACAATATTTATTGTAACAAAATAAAATAATACATTTAACATATATCGTATATATATCAATGTATTACCCGAGTGAGAAAAAGAATCTTTTAGTGAGCTAATATTAGTTAATGTAATTTAATATATCATATATATTATTATACATTAAATTATCGAATCAACACTTGATCCGACAATCCGGCTATATCTCATATAACCGACTAATATTTATCCGTACCGATTCATCGAATCAACACTTGATCCGATGACCCGGCTGATATCAAATATCGCGAGAATATAATACGGTATCACATATCGCATTATCCTCGGTCCCGCACATATCACATATGTGCTCCTACTCCGTTTTTCCTGAGCCAAGAAACCTCTATGTAGGACTCTAAAGAATCGTCAATACGCCGGCAGTAGGTGATGATCATATCAAACACCCACAAGCTGCAAGCGGTCAGCTAAACGTAACAGCTACCCAGGTATTGAGCGCTAAGAAGATCAACAAGCAAGCCTGTACATTCTCCTGTGAATCCAAACAGTAACACTCCCGTACAGTCCGGTCTCGTCGTCTGATATGTTGCATATCTCGCCTAGGGGTGGTAAACGTCAGACCCCAGTAGCTCGATAAGTCGTGTCGATTTGAGGTCTATAACAGTTCGAGAAACTACTGATAACACTTACCAGTAAATCTCAGCAACCCTGGCCAGGGATTTCCGGTTATAGCCAATCGAACACAGCACAACATCAACTCCCTATACCGGGAGAGACGAATCCCCTCCTATCGCTCATTGCCTCCATGTGATTCGGGACTGTACCCAAAAGCCACCTTTTTGCACGCCCTCTTGGACGTGGTATGATGGAAATCAAAGCACAGTGGGAATCACACAAGGCTCTATGACGATCTCTGGTCAACAGACTACTCTGTACCAGTGTCACCGGAGAACTGCCATCTGACGTGAGGTATAATACCATCTGGGAGTTCTCGGCGAGTCCGTCCAGTGTACCCAGTCTCCACTGAGCACCCGTACACCATCCTTGATGTCAAACACCGATGGATATGGGATCATCCATCGCCCATCATATGGGTCAAGATGCGTATACGCTAGTCTACTCTGGTGTATCGATGCCCTGTCTCGATATACCCTCGACTAGGAACAGTTATAGGATGTACTCATCGACTACCGTGGCCCCACTAGTATGATCTCATCATAGTCCTAGTAGTCGAGTACATATCCTAAGGGCTTTATCAACATGTAATATAGAGACAATCAGAGTACATGTTAAGATAAAGTATGACCAGATAGCGTACTATCATGTCGAGCAAGAAAGTCCTCCCTATATATGTCCCAGCATCCACTACAATATGCATCGTATGTACAGTAATGGCCTCTAGGGCATACATATAACTAACAAAATCATATCAATCTCTTTATTTAAGAAGGATACAATTTTGTATTGTTGGATAATATTTTGAACATTTCCTATATCAATAGTTGATCGGTTCAGGTACGTTATCTAAAAGCATTGACTTTCTAAATCAAACTACGGTTCCTAGTATACAGAACACACACAAGAGGAAGAGTTCAGAGATGAACGAATCCTTCTTGAGGCATTGTAGACTAGGTCATATCAATGCGACCCGACTGGCTGAAGTTACATTTAGATGCATATTTAAATCAGTTTGAATTTACATCTTCTGAAATTTGCCAGTCATGTCACAGAGATAAGATGACCATAGCTCTGTTTATTGGAAGCAGAGAAAGAGTTAGTGAACTCTTAGGATGATACATATTGATGTATGAAGGTCCCCTGTCTACATATGCCAGGACCGATTCTTTGTACTTCATTACATTCTCTGATAATCTCTCCAGATTCAGACATATGTTCCTGTTGAAACACAAGTCCGAAATTTTTGAGATATTCACAGAATATAAGTTAGAAGTAGAGAACCAAAATACAGGTATAAGTATTATGTCCTTTGATGTGATCAAGGAGGAGAATACTTGAGCATGGAATTCCTGGATTATTCTAAAGGTGAATGAGATTCTCTCTCAGCATTACTCCTCCGTATAAAACATAGCACGATGGTATATCGGGGCGGAACAATAACACCCTATGTGATATGGTGTGCTATATGATGAGTACTACTGAGTTTCCTATTTCCTTTTGAGTGTTATGCACTTGAGAAGCTGCATACCTATTGAATAGGGTTCAAATCAAATCAGTTCCCTACCACTTCATATGTGATATGGGAAAGGAAGAGCCCATATCTTAAGTTTGTTAAGATTTGGGGTTGTCCGGCCTATGTCTAAAAAGTATGATCCGGACAAGCTCGAGGCAAGGTCAGTTCTGTGGAAGATTGTTGGATATCCCAAGCTTTGGCAAGGGAATATCTTCTACCAAACCGAGGAAAAAAAATGTTTTGCTTCTCAACATGCCACCTTTGTGAAAGGGAATTTCTTGTGAAGAAATAAGTGGTCATGAGGTAGAACTGGAAAGAGTTCCAGCTATACAAACTGCAGCTGATGATTTGGTAGAACCAAAGGATTCAATAGCAACCAACGAACTCCGGCCTCTCCGACGATCTAGTAGGGTTTCTCACCCACCTGAGAGATACTTTGGTTTCTCTATGACAGTGGGAGCGAGAATTGCATCATGAGATGATGACCCAACTAATTTCGAGCTGGCCATCGGGAGTGGGACTCTGTAAGAATGGCTGGATGCTTAGTGATCTGAGATGGAATCCTTATACACCAACAAAGTATGGACTTTGGTTGCTTTATCTGAAGGGTTAAATCCCCATCATGAGCAAGTATATCTTGAGAAGATTACTTAGTGTACATGGAAAATTTAAGACTTTCAAAGCTAGACTTGTTAAAGATTTGCATCATTGACCAGGTATGGATTATAATGAAACCTTTTCTAAGTAGCTATGCTTAAGTCCATCCAGATCCTACTTACCACAGCTAAATACCATGACTACGATATCTGGCGGTTGGGTGTCATGACTGCTTTTCTAAATGATGTTTTAGAAGAAAGCGTCTATAAGTACACAGCCAGAGGGCTTCGTTAAAAGTGGGAGCAGCGGAAACGTGTGCAAGATGTTTTATATGATAAAGCAGGCATCGCGGAGTTGGAACATCTGTTTTGATGAGTAAGTCAAAGAGTTTGACATCATCAAAATGGTAGATGAACCTTGTATATACAAAAAGGTAGTAGGAGTATGGTGGTGATCCTCGTAGAGTACGTGGATGACATACTCTTGATAGGGAAGGAGTTTCCCCTTCTACGCTCGGTCAATCTCCGCTTATCACAAGGATTCTCCATTTAGGATCAAAGTGACACCTCATAAAACCTAAGTTTGGATCTATGAGATAGGTCTAATTGGATGTTAGGATACTCACTAGTCGTAGTGAGATGGTATCAATTGATCCTGGAGAGAATCACTGGAAAGGTTCCAGGGTGATAAGGACGACTGAAAGTCAGTCACATGCATTGTCTTTACCCTCAGTAAAGGGATGGTATGTTGGAAGAGTTCCAAGCTAGATACCATGGAATACTATACGATTAAAGGCAAGATACATCGTTACCAAAGATGCTACCAAAGAGGAAGTCTGGGTGTATATTAGTTCATGAGATGAACTTTGTTCCTCCCATTGTGTGACAATGGAGTTGTGGCTTATGCCTGGGAACGCCCGTCCCATCAGTGATCCAGACATATTCTTAGACAGTATCACCTGATCGTGCAGATGGTTGATCTCCAAGGGATCGAGGTTAGGAGAGCAGACTCAGAGGACAACACGGCGGATCCACTCACAAAGGCCTTTTCCCAGATAGAGACTTTTATGGGATGGTTGTGTATGAGTTACTATAACCGCTGCTATCAGATAGCCCTAGTGCAAGTGGGAGATTGTTAGTTATATGTATGCCCTAGATGCCATTACTATACATAGGATGTATATTGTAGTGGATGCTTGGACATATATAGGTATGACTTTCTTGCTCGATATGATAGTATGCTATCTGGTTACTCTTTACTTTAACGTGTACACTGATTGTCTCTCTGTTACATGTTGGTAAAGCCCTTAGGATGTGTACTTGACTACCTGGACTATGATGCGGATCATACTAGTGGGGACGTGGTAGTCCGTAAGTACATCCTTCAAAGTCCTTAGTCGTGGGTGTATCGAGACGGGGCATCGATATACCAGAGTAAACTAGCGTGTACCTTCTCGACCCATATAGATAGGCGATGGATGATCCCATATCCATTGGTGTTTGACATCAGAGATGATATACGGGTGCTCAGTGTAGACTGGGTACACTGGACGGACTCGCCGAGAACTCCCAGATGGTATTATACCTCACGTCAGATGGCAGTTCTCTGGTGACACTGGTACAGGTTAGTCTGTAGACCCGAGATCGTCATAGAATCTTGTGTGATTCCTGTTCATAACAGAATACTGCATTTTATACCGCCCATTCTTATGCTCGTGTGTTTATAGGTAGGTGCTTTTAATCCGTGTTTGTTACATATTTGCAGGAAACAGGTTCTCGGTTCTAAAACGGTGAAATTCAAGGAAAACACGACAAAATCCGGGTTCCTGCCAACCACTGAGAAAACACGGTCTCCGCTCGTCATCCGTATGTTGCCAGATACCAGTTTAGGAAGACAAAATGTCAAATCAATGTCACCTTCATGCACAAGGCTCAATGGCAACAACAAATTCCAAGAAATCTACGCGGAGCTCGAGGCAATCATGACAAAAGCATCCACAAAAGTCCACCTTTCCTCAACAGAAATTCTGGAAGAAATGTGAAAGTATTTTCAGAAACTACATGTACCAGACAACAGGGGACAGCAAACCAGGGACTAAGACCAAAACCCACTGCCCAACTCCCCTATACAGTCACGTTTCCGCGGCCAATAGGGGGTATTGGCCGCGGAAACGCGGCCGTACGGTGGCTTCAGCAAGTCGTCTTTTGGGGGCTTTTTTGTAACTTCCCATGTGTTCTGGTGGTTGCCATAGATCTTCAACTCCCTGCCTATAAATACAGCAGAACTGAGGTCAACCAAGGGGGCATTCTTTTGTTCCTCTTTGTGTTAGGATTTAGTCTTTTTCTTCTTCTTCTTCATTTCTTTTTCCATGAAAATTGTAGTGAGAGCTTTTTGAGTGGGAGATTAATGAAGATGAGGTTTTTGTATCATTCTCTTGTGTTTCTTCTTCCCCTTGAGATTCTTGCTTTCTCTTGATCATTCAACCTCTTCATTGAGCTTGAATGGTTAAGGGTTAGTTATTGATCTCAAGGGTCGTATTCTTTCATGGAATTAGCACTTCATTTCACATGCGTTCTCTACCCTTCCCTTGATCTTGCAACCTCTTGATTGAGCTTGCAAGTTTAAGGGTTGGCTATTGATCACATGCTTGTTTTGAGTCCTAGTTTCTTGTTCTTTTTATCGCTTTTTATTACTTGCTTTTTATTACCTTGCTTTACTTTCTTGCAATTTAATTCATGCACTTAATTACTTGTAATCTTTTCTTTTCTTTGTTCTTTTCTTTTTGTTCTCTCTTTTTGGTTCTTTTTGTGAATGAATGTAATTATTATTGTTAAGAAGAAATACGGTATTATAAGTTAACGTTTCTTTGCCCATTTCCTTTTCCCGTATTTTCCATTGAACTCCGTCCAAACCATACGCAAGCGCTCCGTTAGGCACCGTACCCTGACAAGGTAACGGTGATTCCTAACCGCGACCGGTTGCGTTCGGTTTGGCCGGAGGCGAAAGCAAGAGACAAGAACGGAAGGACAAGGGTAAATAAGCCGGATTCTACGAATACCGCGCTTAAATCCCCTAATCCACATTGTTGCCGATTGCTCTAGCTTCAATTGGTCGAGAATCGGCTCAAAGGTTTTGAGTACGGATTTCCTTAGCTTACAATCTCGTATCTTTTCTTAACAACTTTATACTTGCAAATAAACACATAGGTTAGAAACAAACATACACAAATTCTTTATTGACTCGTCTAAGACAAGAAGGTAAAATATCACCATCTCCCTGTGGACCGACCCGTGCTCAACCGGCTAGCTGCATAGCGACACCGTCCTGATCGCGGTTATACTTTAATTCTTTGAACATCCGACACGCCAAAAGCGTGCGATCAAATGGCGCCGTTGCCGGGGAGACGGTAGCGTATTTTCTTTCTTGTTATTCGGGTTAATATTCTTTTTGTATATATATAAAAAATAAAAAAAAATAAAAAAATTCTTTTTGTTTTTTTTTATATATCATTTTTGTGGGCAAGTGTGCAGAATTTTGCGGATTTGCAAACTTCGATTGTGGGAGCAAAGTGTGCATTCAAGGCTTAGGTGATTACGAAGTACAGTGCCAAAGATCCGGGTAGTTTGACCCGCGCAAGCGAACTTTTCAAGTTTACCGGATTTGATTCAACGGGGGTTTCCTAACCCAAAACTTAACGGTACGTACTTTACTAACACCTTCTTCTCAAATCCGACGCTTCCAATATACTATTCTTTGCAGGATTCTTTGCAAGTTCGCTAGCAAACGCTAAAAAAATTGACTAACCCGTATTTGTTGCAGCGCCGCGCTTAAACTAAAAAACGATTGTTTGATTCTTTATAGAATTTTTGAATTGCGCATTGCATACATTAATACGGACTTAAGGGCAAGCGAACCCCACAACATACGGTAAAGGATTTCATCACCTTTTCCGTGGCCCACAAATCACGAACTTGAGCATAACGTTTACCCGCACAAAATTTAAAAGAAACTAGACTTTAAGCCTTAAGGACTTCGCGCTCACTAGGAGAAGTTAACTGTGTTTAGAACCTTGCTTAACGGTATATTGTTTACGGAGTGTCTAGGAAAGTGTCAACGGCGAAACCGCCAAAAGAGAAAGGGTTATTTAATTAAGGAACTTCGCGAAAGCGTTGGAAAACCTCCCCTTATCTCTGCACTTACCTGGCCTCGTGATCAGTGTATCTTGAGCCTGTTTCTCGACACAGTTTTATTTCGACAATCAAGTTCTGGAGCAGGTCTAGTTGACCTAGGTGAACCCTAGAACGATTAGGTGTATGGTATTTTTGCGTCATGATTGTTTTTGTCCATATTGTTTTTTATTCTTTTGTTAATATATAAACTAAAAAAAAATTAAAAAATTATCACATTCTTTTTCCCCTCCTTTTCTCTGCCTTTCTCTCTTTCTCTCTTCATATCATGGGTACTCCACCTCGCAAAACTCTTGCCGAACTTTGGTACCCACAACCAGACATTACTTCTTACGGTTCTTGCTTTGGCCGAACATCGAACGACCCCTCCATGCCCAAAGTTTCACTGAAAGATCGCATAGCAGCGTCTAGGACAAACACTTGCACTCCTCATTCCACTTTGTATCAACCTTTTCAACCTTCCGCACCCGCTTATGTTGATACCCCTTCTGCAAGCCGTCCTTTGTCCATCGCTGAACGTATCGAACAATCCCGTAGCCGATCTTTCACTCCTTTCACCGCTTCAAATTCTTGGGATCAACAATTCCATTCACTTTCTTATCCCAATGTTGATCCCACTCCTGTCCAGCCATTCAATTCCTACCAATCCTACCCTACTTTTGCACCTTCCCTAGATATAGCTTCAGAACCGCCTTTTGGGAATTTTCAGTATCCAAACAACTTCGAATCTTTTACTGAAACCCCTTCACAACCAATGTCTAGTCTAGAACAATCCTTGGAAGATTTTAGGGTAGCGTCAAGCCAACAGATGATGGATTTGAATGCGTCCATGGCCGCTCTCATACAACCTACTGACCCGGTAGCTAGTTTCCAACTAGCTCCTAATTTTTCAATGTATGAAGAGGCGGTCGGACAGGCTGTGAATTTGAGTGGAGAGAGTGAGCTGTACCCCCTTCCAAATCAAACCTACCCGTTTCAAATTGAATCCCACAACTCCTGTGTTGAAAGTCTATCAAGTGTCCCGAATGAATTATCAGTTGAAGATAGAATGATGAATGAGTTGTGCGACTTCATAGTGTTTGATTTGCCCGATTGTGAAGGGTCCCTTCCAAGTGAAACCATACATAATCCTTTTGACCTCTACACCTATATCTTAGAACCAGAATCAATTAATATCCATGCTTTTGATGAGGTGTCAGAGAATCATGATTTTCACTTGATTGAGGATATTGACGCTGGGGATATTTTGGATGATGAACCCGTAGATTTGGCTGAGTTTGTCTCTTCAAAATCATCATCCCGAGTCATTAAATGTTTTTCCCGAACCCCATATGCGTCTGGACTTTGATGAAATATGCATGGATGAGCTTAACTTTGAGGAGAATTTTGAGAATATTCTTGAGGATGAAACAGTTCTAGATGAAGAGTCGGATTTGTCAATTCATCATGTTCCTTCCACTGACTGTGTACACCCTCCTGAACCTTTAACCGATAACCTTCCTCAACCACTTCCCTCCATCCTTTCCATCGTTCCGACCTTGCAAGAACCTGTCTCACTTTCATTTCATATGTCTGGTCTACCAAGTTCGGCGTACCCATGGTTTCTTACGAATCTTGAGGGATTCGACCCAATTTCTCGACGAGTAAATATATTAGCACAATCACTTTTCACACATCGGTCATCACAAATTGTGCTAATCTATTTACTCCATTTGCACCCTCAAGTTCGTATTCCACTTCTTTTTCCCTTCCGCCATTCTTCTTCCTCTCATATACCGAGACCGTATACCACTTCTATCTCCATACGGTCTCGCGTATTCTCCATCTCTTTTCTCTACGCCTTCTTTCACCAGCCACTGCTTTATCGAGATAAAATCTTTGAATGGTTGGTACTCACTTTTGGCCTGTGTAAGGCCTTGTATAGCTTGATACTGTTCTCTTTCCCCCCTAATCCTGAACTTCAAACGCTTAACAGTAGAAACACTGTTTTACTTAAGTTTGGGGGGGACACTTTTTTGTATATACTTTTGTTTTCCTTTTTGTTTTGTATATAATTTGTTTTTAGGGAGCGCCGGCAATTTTGACCCTCTTGGTGTAGCCTGACAGTGAGGGCACTGTCAAGTTTAAGTTTGGGGGTGTGCTCGGTAAGCTTTCTTCCTTCACATTCATTTGTATATTTTGCATTTGCATACCTTATTAAAAACCTATAAAAATCGAAAAATTTTCCAAAAAAATATAAAAACTTTTTCGTCAAGTTAGCTAATAGGGTAACTTAGATCTTTATTCCGAAAGTTTAGTTGATATGATAAAAATAACTAAATTCTAGGTTTAGGAATTGAAAACCTTAAAAATAACCCTCATTCTGTCTAACTTTGGTAAGTATACGTCCTTACAATTTTTGAGTTCAGTTCTTGAGTTAAGTCAAGATGAGGGGAAAGTATTGAAGCTTTACTGAAGGATAAGTCTGAAAAATAGTTTCTTTTCTCGAGTTCAAATTTAGAAAGTATATACCCTACAAACTGCACTTACACGCACCTTGAAACTTGGGATAGTAGAGGATACCTAGAAATACTCTTGCTTGAAAGCCTAGTATGAAAGAAAAAACGGTATTTAAAGCTAAACACCAAAAGAGCACATTGAAAAATATATCCGGTCTTGAAAAAGAAAAAGAAAAAGAAAAAGAAAAAGAAAAAAAAATAGAATAAAGTCAAGACCTGAAAACTGCTATTTACGCTTTATGTTCACACATTCAGTAATCGGCCGTTAGTGCCTCAGGAAGCATTAATAGTCGCATAAAAGGTGTGTGAGCAAATCCGTCCATCCTTAATGAAAAGAAGTAATATTAGGTATTAGGGCAAGGGTATTATAGCTTGAATTGAATTCTTGAGTGTAGGGGTGCAAATATACACACACGTAGGGGTATACAATCGATGTTTGAATAAAAGATAGAAATAAAGAATAAGACTTGTGTTTTCTGTAAAGTTGATAAAAATCCCTGATTTGAGGCCGCACTTTAGAAGGAAAACTCAGGAGATCCAAGGTTAAATAGAAAGGAGGTGTGAAAAATAAGGGTTGGATATTTCTAACTTAGGATGATAGAGTTTCTAACGTAAATACTAAACTGTAGGAGTAGAATCAACGTTAACTTATGACACTAGCTTGACGGGATTTTGTGGGTAGCATCCGCTGAAAACCCTCAGGAGACAACACTCCTCCTACTAGGGACACCTAGAGGTTTAACGGCTTGTTGCACGCGCTCAGTGCAATCGCGCTCCCTGCGAAAGTGCGGTTATCATTTTATTTTAGTGAATAATTGGTTTTGCTCGGGACGAGCAAAAGTTAAGTTTGGGGGTATTTGTTCATAACAGAATACTGCATTTTATACCGCCCATTCTTATGCTCGTGTGTTTATAGGTAGGTGCTTTTAATCCGTGTTTGTTACATATTTGCAGGATACAGGTTCTCGGTTCTAAAACGGTGAAATTCATGGAAAACACGACAAAATCCGGGTTCCTGCCAACCACTGAGAAAACACGGTCTCCGCTCGTCATCCGTATGTTGCCAGATACCAGTTTAGGAAGACAAAATGTCAAATCAATGTCACCTTCATGCACAAGGCTCAATGGCAACAACAAATTCCAAGAAATCTACGCGGAGCTCAAGGCAATCATGACAAAAGCATCCACAAAAGTCCACCTTTCCTCAACAGAAATTCTGGAAGAAATGTGAAAGTATTTTCAGAAAATACATGTACCAGACAACAGGGGACAGCAAACCAGGGACTAGGACCAAAACCCACTGCCCAACTCCCCTATAATGCCGCGTTTCCACGGCCAATAGGGGGTATTGGCCGCGGAAACGCGGCCGTACGGTGGCTTCAGCAAGTCGTCTTTTGGGGGCTTTTTTGTAACTTCCCATGTGTTCTGGTGGTTGCCCTAGATCTTCAACTCCCTGCCTATAAATACAGCAGAACTGAGCTCAACCAAGGGGGCATTCTTTTGTTCCTCTTTGTGTTAGGATTTAGTCTTTTTCTTCTTCTTCTTCATTTCTTTTTCCATGAAAATTGTAGTGAGAGCTTTTTGAGTGGGGGATTAATGAAGATGAGGTTTTTGTATCATTCTCTTGTGTTTCTTCTTCCCCTTGAGATTCTTGCTTTCTCTTGATCATTCAACCTCTTCATTGAGCTTGAATGGTTAAGAGTTAGTTATTGATCTCAAGGGTCGTATTCTTTCATGGAATTAGCACTTCATTTCACATGCGTTCTCTACCCTTCCCTTGATCTTGCAACCTCTTGATTGAGCTTGCAAGTTTAAGGGTTGGCTATTGATCACATGCTTGTTTTGAGTCCTAGTTTCTTGTTCTTTTTATCGCTTTTTATTACATGCTTTTTATTACCTTGCTTTACTTTCTTGCAATTTAATTCATGCACTTAATTACTTGTAATCTTTTCTTTTCTTTGTTCTTTTCTTTTTGTTCTCTCTTTTTGGTTCTTTTTGTGAATGAATGTAATTATTATTGTTAAGAAGAAATACGGTATTATAAGTTAACGTTTCTTTGCCCATTTCCTTTTCCCGTATTTTCCATTGAACTCCGCCCAAACCATACGCAAGCGCTCCGTTAGGCACCGTACCCTGACAAGGTAACGGTGATTCCTAACCGCGACCGGTTGCGTTCGGTTTGGCCGGAGGCGAAAGCAAGAGACAAGAACGGAAGGACAAGGATAAATAAGCCGGATTCCACGAATACCGCGCTTAAATCCCCTAATCCACGTTGTTGCCGATTGCTCTAGCTTCAATTGGTCAAGAATCGGCTCAAAGATTTTGAGTACGGATTTCCTTAGCTTACAATCTCATATCTTTTCTTAACAACTTTATACTTGCAAATAAACACATAGGTTAGAAACAAACATACACAAATTCTTTATTGACTCGTCTAAGACAAGAAGATAAAATATCACCATCTCCCTGTGGACCGACCCGTGCTCAACCGGCTAGCTGCATAGCAACACCGTCCTGATCGCGGTTATACTTTAATTCTTTGAACATCCGACACGCCAAAAGCGTGCGATCAATTCCCACTGTGCTTTGATTTCCACCTTACCACGTCCAAGAGGGCGTGCAAAACGGTAGTTTTAGGGTACAGTACCTAATCACATGGAGGCAATGAGCGATAGGAGGGGTTTCGTCTCTCCCGGTATAGGGAGTTGATGTTGCGCTGTGTTCGATTGGCTATAACAGGAAGTCCTTGGCCAAGGCTGCTTTAGGGATTTACTGGTAAGTGTTACCAGTAGTTTCTCGACCCGTTATGAGCCTCATATCGACACGACTTATCGAGTTATTGGGGTCTGACGTTTACCACCCCTAGGCGAGATATGCGACATATCAGACGAACAGACCGGACTGTACGGTAGTGTTACTGATTGGATTCACAGGAGTGTGAGCGGGCTTGCTCGTTGATCTTCTGATCTCTCAATACCCGGGTGGCCGTTACGTTTAGCAGACCGCTTGCGGCTTGTGGGTGTTTGATATGATCATCACCTACTGCCGGAGTATTGACGAGTCTTTAGAGTCCTACACAGGGGTTTCCTGGCTCAAGCGAAACGAAATAGGAGCGCATATGAGATATGTGCGGGACAGAGAATAATACCAGTATATGATACTGTATACTATTCTCACGATATGTGACATTGATCGGTTGTATGCGATATAGCCGAGTTATCGGATCAAGTGTTGATTCGATAAATTGTTACTATTGATATTAGTCGGTTATATGCAATATGACCGGATCGTTAAATCAACTGTTGATTTAATGATTTAATGTATAATTATATATTTGATATATTACTTTACATTAACTAGTATTGGTTCATTTAAGATTGATTTTCTCACTTGAATGTGCACATTGTTTATATGTGATATATGCAAGTGTACATGTTTGTATCATGCTTGATGATAAAAACATGTTGAGTGTATGAGACTTGAACCAAATCAAGGTTAAATTAGGGTTTATAATTTTCCTAGCATATAACAAAAGAGTGTGACTTTGGTCAAAGTAATCAAGCTTCATGAAGCTTGATAAACATTGACAAAGTCAACTCTTTTGTCATTTGTTCAAGATATTAGTTAACCCAACCCTTAACCTAATGCTTTGGTTAATTCTCTACATGAGTTAAGCATGAGGGCTTAACTCAACCATGGTGTCATTATTTATTGGATAAGTTTCATTTGGATTGAGATAATTATTCATATGATTCTTTTTCTTCCTCTTCTTCTTCATCAAGCTCACAAAAGCTTGCTAGCTCCAATGGTGCCATGGGAAAAAGAGTGAGAAATCCAATTCTAAAGTGAACCCACTTCCTATTTTTTCATCCTCTACTACTTGCCATGTAGTATAGGGTGTTCCCTTCACAAAGTTTTTGACCAAGTGAAGGAATAGCTTGAGTTTGAGTCTCCCCGACGTAAATCATCTTCGGCCTCGAAGTTAATGACCTAGCCCGATCATTTCTCCGACGAAACCATCGCTAGAGTCCAGGATCCGATGATCGCAGCGGAGGGACGTCAACACGGAGCTTTAGAAGTAGAGGACCGGATCTACAAAGGTTGTAGTCACTTTTACTTGTAGTTAAGTTGTTAGCTTGCATGTTCTTTCGCCTTACCTCTAGTAATCGATCTAGTTTAGGGTTTCTCGGCACCCGAAATTTTTTAATTTGGCATGGTTGATGCCTTGTGGAACCTCTTGAGTGTGCCTAGTAACCCTACATATGTATCAAGCAGATCCTGGAGAGAGTCACTGGACAGCTGTGAAAAACATTCTCAGGTACTTAAGAAGGACTAAAGAGATGTTCTTGGTGTATGGTAACGGAGAACTCCAAGTAGAGTCCATTACCGATTTGAGCTTCCAAAGTGATAATGACGACTCTAATTCGCACTCGGGATTTGTCTTTACCCTCAATGGAGGGGAGGTTAGTTGGAAGAGTTCCAAACAGGAAACCGTGGCAGACTCGACGATGGAGGCTGCATACATCGCTGGCAACGATGCTGCCAAAGAGGCTGTCTGGATGATGAAGTTCATCACTGAACTTGATGTAGTTCCTTCCATTGAGCATCCAATACCATTGAATTATGATAACAATAGAGCTGTGGCTTTGGCCAAGGAACCCAGGTCCCATCAGAGATCCAGGCATATTCTGAGGCGGTATCACCTGATCCGGGAGAAAGTTGATCGCCGAGAGATCGAGGTCTGGAGAGTTGACATGAAGTACAACACTGCGGATCCACACACGAAGGCCATACCCCAGATACAATTTGAGAGACTCTTCGGGATGTTGGGTATGAAATACTACAACAGCTGGCCTTAGTGCTAGTGGGAGATTGTTAGTTATGTATATGCCCTAGAGGCCATTGTTATACATATGATGTTTATTATAGTGGATGCTTAGATATATATAGAGAGGACTTTCTTGCTCGATATGATAGTATGCTATCTGGTTTCACTTTGTCTTAACATGTTGACTTGTATTGGTTTACTGTCTTACTCTCACATGTTGATAAAGCCCTTAGGATGTGTACTTGACAACTATGACTATGATGCAGATCATACTAGTGGGGCCGGGGTAATCCAAGAGTACATCCTATAACTGTTCCTAGTCGAGGGTGTATCGAGACAGGGCATCTATACTCCAGAGTAGACTAGCGTATACACATCTTGACCCATATGATGGGCGATGGATGATCCCATATACATTGGTGTTTGAATTCAAAGATGGTGTACGGGTGCTCAGTGTCGATTGGGTACACTGAACGGACTCGCCGAGAACTCCTAAATGGTATTATACCTATCATCAGATAGCAGTTCTCTGGTGACACTGGTACAGGTTAGTCTGTAGACCCGAGATCGTCATGGAGTCTTGTGTGATTCCCACTGTGTTTTGATTTCTACCTTACCACGTTCATGAGAACGTGCAAAACGGTGGCTTTTGGGTACAGTCCCGAATCACATGGAGGCAATGAGCGATAGGAGGGGTTTCGTCTCTCCCAGTATTGGGGGTTGATGTTGCGCTGTATTCGATTGGCTATAACTGGAAGTCCCTGGCCAGTGCTGATATGGGGACCTACTGGTAAGTGTTATCAGTAGTTTCTCGACCTGTTATGAGCTTTATATCGACACGACTTATCGGTTACTATGGTCTGACGTTTACCGCCCCTAGACTGGATATGCGACATATCAGACGAAGAGACCGGACTGTACGGTAGAGTTACTGATTGGATTCACAGAAGTGTGAGCTTGCTTGCTTGTTGATCTTCTGATTTTTCAATACCCGGATGGCTGTTACGTTTAGCTGACCACTTGCAGCATGTGGGTGTTTGATATGATCATCACCTACTGCCGGCGTGTTGACGAGTCTTTAGAGTCCTACACAAAGGTTTCCTGGTTCAGGCGAAAAGGAGTAGGAGCACATATTTGATATGTGCGGGACCGAGATTAATACGATATGTGATACCGTATTCAATTCTCGCTATATGTGATATCGGACGGGTATATGTGATATAACCGGGAAAATCGGATCAATTGTTGATTCGATAAAATGATACATATTATATTAGTTGGTTATATGTAATATAGCCGGATTATTAAATCAATTGTTTATTTAATAATTTAATGTAGAATTATATATTAGATATATTAAATTACATTAACTAATATATTGCTCACTTAAGTATTTCATTTTCTTACTTTGGATACATTTAACATATATGTGATATATGTTAATTGTATTCTTTTCTTTGTTACATTAATTATTATATATATGATATATAATATTGTAACATGCTAGGTTATAAATGCAACTAGGGTTTATGAGATTAATACCATGGCTAGGTTTATGGTTAGGGTTTTTATTTATCTTAGTTAATTCTAATTGAGTGGATTAATCTTGAGATATTTTCTTGTGTTGACTTAGTCAACCCTTCTTGATATTTCTAAGATATTTATTAAGCTAACCTTTAACCTTAGCCCATAGTTTATTCTTTACATGAGTTAGCCATGACATATTTAACCTAAGGTTGCATTTCTAACCTCATAAGAATAATTCATTCATCACTTGTTCTTCTTCTTCTTCTTCTCAAAAGAGCTTGGTTGATTTTTTCCAAGTGATGAATGATTGTGAGAAATAGAAAAATAAAGAGAGCAAAATTCCTACTTCATCATTCTCTTCTATACTAGCCATATAGATTAGTGTGTTAGCTTCATTAATCTCTAATTAGTGAAGTAATAGCTTGGGTTTGTGATTCCTCAAGTTAGATCATCTTTGATTGTGAATACTTCAACCCAGCATGGATCATTCACCTCATGGAGCCTCTCTAGAGTCCGGGATCATGATGATCGCAGCAAAGGGACCATAACTCGGAGCTTATGAAGCGAAGGGACGGATTACAATGGTTGTAATCCCTATCACTTAGTAGTAAAGATGTTTGCTTTAAGTTAATTCTCTAGTTAAGATCCTTGCTTAGGTTGTTTGGCACTTGAAAATTTTTAATACGGCATGTTTGATGCCTTGTTGAACCTTGTTCTAGTGCCTAAGGACCTTTTAAGGATAAGCCATGCCCCTTTCTCTCTCCTCATTAATTGCTCCAATGCTTGCCCCATGTCTCATAATTATTCATTTGTCAACCCTCTCTCTCTCTCTCTCAAGTCAACCCTTAACCAAAGAATAATGAAATGGGTTAACAAGGCAAAAAATTGGTTTAGGGTTCAATGGCTAGTTAAGCATGGTTAACACCTCCATAACCCCCAAGTTAACATGCACAAGTGTGTGCAAGCTAAAACAAATAATAAAAAAATATTAATTATTTTTTTAAAATATAGGAAAACTATTTTGGTTAACTTTTTACTAAAAACCCGCATTATCGCTTAATTAACACTAATCGCATTCTGAGGTGTTACAATCTTCCCCCCTTAAAGAAATTCGGTCCCCAAATTTAAAAATCTTACTATACGTACCTTCAAAGAGATGAGGGAACTTCTTCTGCATCACACTGTCGGCCTCCCAAGTGACCTCTTCACTATTCGGGCCACGCCAAAGAACCTTCACAGGTGGAAAGACCTTTGACCAAAGTTTCTTCACCTGCCGATCTAATATAACTACCGGCTGCTCAATGAATGAAAGATCGCGCTCTAGCTGAACGGTCTGGTGCTGAATCACGTGAGAAGGGTCATGAAGGTACTTGCGAAGCATCAATACATGGAATACGGGGTGAACATCCGGAAAACTGAGCGGAAGTGCCATACGATAGGCAACGGTACCAACTCGCTCAAGGATCTCAAAAGGACCCACAAATCTGGGACTAAGCTTCCCTTTCTTTCCAAATCTCATCACGCCCTTCATCGGAGAAATCCATAGGAATACAAGATCCCCCACTGCGAACTCGAGCCTGCGACGACGACGGTCGGCATAAGACTTCTGTCTGCACTGAGCTGCTCTCATCCTATCCTGAATCAACTGGATCTTCTCCGTAGTCTCTTGAACTAGCTGGGGTCCCAAACTCCTGCTGTCGCAGAGTTCGGTCCAACAGACCGACGATCGACACTTTCTACCATACAAAGCCTCAAAAGGAGCCATCTGAATCGTCTCTTGATAACAGTTATTGTAGGAGAACTCTATCAACGGCAAGTGACGATCACAACTGCCACCAAAATCAAGCACGCACGCACGAAGCATATCCTCCAGAGTCTGTATAGTCCGCTCTGACTGACCATCGGTCTGCGGATGGAAAGCTGTGCTGAAACTCAATCGGGTACCCAAAGCTTCCTGAAGCTTCTGCCAAAGACGGCTAGTAAACTGGGTGCCCTTGTCGGATACGATGCATATAAGAACGCCGTGCAAACACACAATCTCATCAATGTACAACTAAGCATACTGAGCATAACCGAAAGTGGTCTTCACTGGAAGGAAGTGAGCCGCTTTCGTCAACCGGTCAACAATAAACCAAATGGAGTCATACCCTCGACTGGACCTGGGTACACCCACAATGAAATCCATGGAGATCTGTTCCCATTTCCACTCCGGAATGGGTAAAGGAGGCAACTCTCCTACCGGTCTCAGATGCTCAGCCTTGGCTTGCTGACAAGTCAGGCAGCTCGAAACGAAGTCCGAAACATCACTCTTCATCCCTGCCCACCAATAGATATCTTTCAAGTCACGATACATCTTGGTGGAACCTGGGTGAACACTCTAAGCTGACTGATGTGCCTGCTCTAGCATCCCGCGTCTCAACCCATCGGTATCAGGTACACACAAACGAGTCCCGAAACGTAGCACACCCTGGTCATCAATCCCAAACTCCGAATCTTTACCCTACCGAACACGCTCAAAGATCTCAGACAAACGGGCATCGTCGGGCTGTACCTCCCGAATATGATCAAGTAGAAGTGGACGAGCATGGGCATGAGCAAGCTATCCCCCAGTGGAAGTGATGTCACGACCCGAAAAGTACGGAACATGACCGGCACTTAAATTACGAAACGTCTCGAGGCGTACGTAATTTAAGTAAGCCAAAACCCAGAAATCAAAACAAGTTAAAGCAGTAGAGTGAAGGAAAAACTAATTTAAAACAAGTAGTTTTAATCAACATAGGCCGAAGTATGTGTAATTCCATGCTACCGCTCCCGGTACTTACGGGCTTGCGGAAATGATGAAAAACGATTTTTCTAAAGATGGTAACATGGACTCAAACCGGATCTTTGTTAAACTATCTATCTAACAACCTAACTAGGAGTTGTTAACTACTCGGTTAGGGGGTTATACCTTTCTTTCTTGAACTCCTTCGTCTTCAACACTTGATGGTGTACGGATCGGTTTCACCCCGTCGTCTCCTTGCGCCGAAGATCGATCCACCCGAAAGCTTCTACCTTTGGCTTCTTCTTCGAACTTTGAAGAAACTAGTTCACTTGGTTTGCTAAACCTTGTAAACTAGAGTGAGTAGAGGAGAGTGTGTTGGGATTTTTCTCTATAGTTCTTGCTTCTCAACACATGAGACAAGTGAACCATAGACTAGAGAGAGAGAGAGCAGGAGGAAGAGGGAGAGCTCAAGAAAGAGAGAGAAAGCAAATGAGAGAATGAGAAAGACTTTTCCCCTCTTGGCTCTCATAATCCAAATTCATCATAACAAATAATAGCAATCAAGTATTATGTGATGGTTTAAGTCAAAATAGCCATATCATTTCATGCACTCATTTTGCATAAGAGAAACAAGCAAGCAAAAGTCTTTGCCATGAAATGATAGCTATTGTTATGATGATGGTCAACTAGTCCAACAAAGTCAACCGGTCAACAAAGTCAACCCCTCAACAACCATGTCACTATAATACTTAATTAATATTATTGTTAATTATATTTCATATTCTAATTAGGGCTTAGCAAAAAGTCAATAGTCAACAGTCAACAACCCTAATGAGAATCCCCTGCCTCTGTCTCTCTGTCAACTGTGCATACACACCCGCATCCGCGTTCCGAGGAACACGAATACATACGAGATAAAACAAATCCCAAATCGTACACTAGGATCTGGTTTAAACCAAAGCCCGCTAGTGTTAACTGTCCGGACACTAAACGTGCACAAGTGCACGGGTGTGACCGAACCCTGTCGCAAAACCATGCGACCTGTCGCAAAACCATGCGACCTCTACTCTTTTGCCTAAAGGCGAATACCTCTCTGTGTGGGACTCTAAAGACTCGACACTACGCTGGCAGTGGGTGTAACCACAGACCGCAAGCGGCACTAGCTGTGCGTAACGGCCCCCAGGTACATGCCGACAAGAAGACTAACGATGTGAAACCCATCTGAACTCCTACTGAGCCTGAATGTGACAGTCTCCATACAGTCCGGTCTGTTCGTCTGATACATCGCATGGCGGGCCTAAGGGGCGGTAAACGCCAATCCCCTAATAGCGGTACAAGTCGTTTCGGAGTGAAGCCCAGAACACCCTGAGATAACACTGGAAACCTACCAGTATATCTCGCTTGCCCTGGCCAGGGACTACTCATGTAATGGTTATCCTAGACACAGCGCGATGTCAACCCCCAATAACGGGAGAGACGAATCCTGTCTAACCGTCACTGCCTCCAAGTGCTTCGGGACTGCACCCAACTACTACCTGTTTGCACGACTCCTTTAAGCCGTGGTAGGGTAGTAATCTAAGTACAGTGGGAACACACTCATGGCGAAGTGACAGTGTCAAGTCAGCGGACTAAGCTG
Source organism: Agapanthus africanus (assembly GCA_030015575.1). Lineage (NCBI taxonomy): Eukaryota > Viridiplantae > Streptophyta > Magnoliopsida > Asparagales > Amaryllidaceae > Agapanthus > Agapanthus africanus. The sequence goes on along the minus strand of CM057340.1, from coordinate 317,645,020 downwards.
TACTCATGTCACCTGGGAACTGATAACCGACGATAGGTATAGTACCAACCAACAGTTCCCGACGAGTCCTATCTAGTGTACTCGTAATTCAACGAGCACCTGCATACTATCTCCAGTACGACATACTGATGGCTGTGGGACAGACCATCTCTCACACTGGGATGAGAAGCGCATACGCTAGTCTACTCCGGAGTATCGATGCCCTGTCTCGATAGTCCTGCGACTAGGGACCTGCATAAGGATGTGCTTATAGATTACCCACCCCCCACTAGCGTGACTGCCATCACAACGCTGGTAATCAAGCAAAGATCCTAAGGGCTCCACTAATGTGTATAGGCGATATACTAAAACAAACACATGTACACATTGAAGTAGAATCAAACCAAGTAGCATACTACTATATTGAGCAAGATTGTTTATACAAGGTGAATATCCCAAGCTTCCATTAAGTAATATACAAACTAGTATGATACAGTAATGGCCTCTAGGGCATATACACTAACAATCTCCCACTTGCACTAAGGCCATGTACTGGCGTATCGAAGACCTATCATCTCGATCAGCCGCTCGAACTGAGTCTGGGGTAAGGCCTTTGTGAGTGGATCAGCAGTGTTATCTTCCGTAGAAACTCTCCGAACCTCGATCTCCTGGCGACCCACGATCTCCCAGATCAGGTGATGCCGCCTCAAGATGTGTCTGGACTTCTGACTGGACCTTGGTTCCTTCGCTAAAGCTATAGCCCCGTTGTTGTCGCAATACAGAGGTATTGGATCAACAATGGACGGAACCACCTGAAGTTCAATTAAGAACTTCCTTACCCAGACAGCTTCTTTTGCGGCATCTGCAGCAGCGATATATTCCGCTTCCATCGTCCAGTCAGCAACGGTTTCCTGTTTGGAACTCTTCCAACACACCGCCCCTCCATTGGGGGTAAAGACATAACCCGACATGGACTTGGAATCATCCTTGTCACTCTGGAAGCTGGAGTCAGCAAAGGCCTCGATCTGGAGGTCTTTTCCGCCATACACCAAGAACATCTCCTTAGTCCTTCTCAGGTACTTGAGAATGTTCTTTACTGCACTCCAATGTTTCTCCCCAGGGTTTGACCGATACCGGCTTACCATACTCAGTGCATAAGCTACATCTGGTCTGGTACACAACATCGCATACATTATAGAGCCTACCGCAGAAGCGTAGGGTATAATAAACATGCGATCCCTTTCCAAATCAGTCTTAGGAGACATCTCTTTGGAGAGGGTGATCCCGTGACAAACCGGTAGATTACCGCGCTTGGAATCTTCCATACTGAATCTTTTCAGTATGGTGTCGATGTACCTGGACTGTGAAATTCCCAGTATCCTCTTGGATTTGTCACGATAGATCCGGATCCCCAGAATGTATGAGGCATCACCCAGGTCTTTCATGGAGAATCATTGTGACAAGAACCCTTTTACAGATTGTAGCATAGGAATGTCATTTCCTATTAAGAGAATGTCATCCACGTATAAAACGAGGAATACTACAGTTCTCTCTACAAATCTACTATAGATGCATGGTTCATCTGGATTTTTGATAAAGCCAAATTCCTTGACTGTCTCATCAAAACAGATGTTCCAACTCCGCGATGCCTGCTTTAGTCCATAGATGGACTTAAGCAACTTGCACACCTTTCCGCTGCTCCCACTCTGAATGAAACCCTCTGGCCGGTCCATATAAACACACTCCTTTAAATTTCCATTTAGAAAAGCGGTCTTTACGTCCATCTGCCAAATCTCATAATCGTGGAAGGCAGCAATGGCAAGAAGGATCCGAATGGATTTCAGCATAGCTACTGGAGAAAAGGTCTCGTCATAGTCCAAACCAGGTCTTTGACGAAAACCCTTTGCAACCAGTATAGCTTTATAGGTCTCAACCTGTCCATCTACACCAATCTTCCGTTTGAAGATCCACTTGCATCCTACGGGTTTTACCCCATCTGGAGCAACGTCCAACGTCCATACTTTGTTGGTGTACATGGACTCCATTTCGGTCCGCATTGCATCAAGCCATTTTACCGAGTCAACGCTCTGAATGGCCTGCTGGAAGCTAGTCGGCTCATCATAATCTATGATGCAATCCTCTCTATCCCCGTCTATGAGAAAACCGTAGTATCTCTCAGGCGGATGAGACTGCCTACTACTCCTATGGAGCGGCGTAGGAATTTCAATTTCTTTTGAACCCTCTGGTTCTACTAAGCTTTCAGTAATAGTCTGTGGTTCTGGAATTTCTTCCAGTTCTATTTCGCTCCCACTTATTTCTTTTTCTAAGAACTGGTGTTCTAGAAAGTGGGCATTACGAGAAACAATGATCTTTTGTTCCTCTGCGTAATAGAAGAGATACCCCCTGGAGTTCTTTGGGTATCCCACAAACTGTGCCTCGAGCTTGTCAACATGCTGCTTTTTGACAAAACCCGGACATCCCCAGATCTTCAGATATTGAAGATAGGGTTTCTTCCCACTCCATATCTCATATGGTGTGGTAGGCACAGTCTTAGTCGGGCACAGTCTTAGTCGGAACTCGGTTCAGAAGGTATGCAGCTGATTCTAGTGCATATCCCCAGAATGATCGCTGTAACTCAGCGTTACTCATCATGGACCGTACCATATCCAATAGGGTTCGGTTCCGTCTCTCCGATACACCGTTATGATGCGGAGTGTATGGAGGAGTAAGATGAGAGAGAATTCCGTTCTCTTTTAAATAGTCCAGGAACTCGGCACTCAAGTATTCACCACCTCGATCCGATCTTAGTGTCTTGATACTTTTGCCGGTTTGTTTTTCTACTTCATTCTTATATTCCTGGAATTTTCCAAAGGCTTCGGACTTATGTTTCATTAAGAAGACATAACCGTACCTTGAAAAGTCATCCGTAAAAGTAATGAAGTAAGAATAACCGCTTCGCACATGTGTAGACATTGGACCGCACGCGTCGTTGTGTACGAGTCCCAAGAGCTCGCTCGCTCTTACTCCGTGTCCAGTGAACGGAGTCTTTGTCATCTTTCCTTTGAGACAGGATTGACAAGTGGCATACGATTGATATTCGAACGGATTCAAATATCCTTCTGCATGTAACTTCGTCAACCTTCTCTCATTCATGTGACCCAGTCTACAATGCCATAAGAAAGTCTGATTTATTTCCGGAGACTTTCTTTTGTGTGTATTCTGGACATTGAAAATCTGTGGTTGGTTTAATACGTATATACCATTGCTTAATGTACCTGACCCAATCAGAACTTGATTAAGGTGAATGTTTACAACATTACTTACAAACGCAAATTCATAACCTTCTTTCGAAGTCAAAGATACAGAAATGATATTACAAGTTGCGTTGGGTACAAAATAGCAATTACGCAAAACCAAAACGTGTCCATCTAACAACCCCAGGTGATAGTCCCCCACGGCCTTAGCATCCATGCTAGCTCCGTTTGCAACTTTGAAGTTCATGTCACCTGCTTTCAAAACCCTACGGTTTCTCAACGCCTGCAAAGAATTACAGATATGAGATCCTGATCCGGTATCCAATACCCAGGAAGTAGAGTTTATTGATAGACAGTTTTCAATAACATACACACCTGAAGCTGAAGCCGCAACTTGCTTCAGTTCCTGTGTCCTGGCTTTCCAAGCCCTGCAATGTTTCTTCCAGTGACCACTCTTATGACAGAAAAAGCACTCTTCTTTATCCACAAGCCTTCCCGCTACCTTTGTTGCTTTTGCTTTTCCCTTCGTATCCACTTTACTAACACCGCCCCTTGGTTTGGCGGAGGCTTTCTTCTTCTTTCCCTTGGCTTTCTCCTTAGACCTAGAAGAGGAAGATCCTCCTACAAACAAAGTGGATGTTTCCCAACCTTTCTGTAGGGTGCCCTCTGCACTCCTCAGCATGTTGAGGAGTTCTGAAAGTTTAATTTCTTTTTCTTGTAAGTTGAAGTTCAGGATAAACTGGGCGTAAGTGGAAGGAAGGGACTGGAGAATCAAGTACGTATAGAGCTCGTTCTCTAACGTGGTCCCAAGTTCCGCAAGCTCCTCAATGAAGCCAATCATCTTAAGCACGTGTTCCGCTACTGATGATCCGATGGCCAACCTTGCCGAAAATAACTTCTTCGACACTTCGTATCTTGCGATACGATATTGCTCTCCATACAGTTCTTTTGTATGGAGAAATATGGATTCGAGGTCCATATTCTCGTGCCTCCTCTGATGTTCGTTGTCCATAGAGGCAGGCACGAGGCACCTGGCCTTCGCGCAATCGATCTCCCAAGTCTTACGGATTTCCTTATCCGCGACGCTAGAGGTGGGACCTGGGACAGGGGGAGCTTTGGTGGTAAGGAGATACCCCAACTTGACATAAGTGATTGCCATTTTGACATTCCTGAGCCAATCTTTGTAGTTTAGCCCTGTCAGTATGTTTTTATCTAGTAATAACTTATGTCCGGTCATGATGTTTGGTCGCTGCAATTAGGAGAGAGAGAAGAAACACTTTAGCATGATGCTCTTGCAAGTTTAGAGTGGTTTTTAATTTGTCTAAACAGGATGGCTCCCACTGTCTCTCGAATCCCTCCTCAAACCAAAAGGGAAGAATTAGTCAGGATCAATCTCACCGTACAATACTTGCTTAACCGTTCGGCCAGGCTGGTGTCGGTACTTCGAGGGAGGTTTTCCAACGCTTTCGCGAAGTTCCTTAATTTAAGAACCTCTTTTCCCTGGGGGCGTAGCCCCGCTAACACCTTTCTATACACCTACTTGGTTTATAGCATTGATCGTTAAGTGAGAAATTTCCCGAGGAGTAGAATATACTCACAGTAGGATCGGGATCCAAATATCATTGCGTGACAAAACTGAAGGAATCCTACCAGAATCATCACACTCCAAATGGTATGCAACACTAGCAAGTTTCAGTTCTTTTGAAACTCCCGATGTGGATTTTTGCCCCATGCTCTTATGACCTTTGCGTGAGGTCAAAATGCCATAAGTCACATGTCAAGTTCTTCCCATCATTATCCAGGTTAATTTGAACCCACCCGTACCTACCCTTGACGTAGGCCAAAATGGCAGTACGACTGTCTCAAACCAACGCATTCTATCTATGCAACAGATAAATATCCGGCAGCTACCAATCACTATGCCTTGGCGTGAGGTCAAAATACATAGCTTGAATACTACCGAATATTTAACTGAAATGATGGAGGGCTATGGATGGTTTTGGCAAAACCGTGAACGTAGTGAACTTGATATGATCGATGGAACGAGATAGCTTTTAAAAGGTGTAACGACCATGTTTTCTAATAGCTAATAAAATATATTTTATATATATTTCTACTATCAAATAATTATTTACGTGTTTCTATTATAGAAGAAATTTTTTTAAAGCAAAATTAATAATTTTCAATGCCTTGAATATGATTAAGGGAATTTTCTAAAGTCTACTTATTGTTTTTATAGGCTTAAAATGTTTTAATAAAATTTTATAGTGCCCTAAAATAATCTACATATTTTTATCATCAATTGAAGTAATTAATTCGTAATTAAAATTATTTTAAAGGATAAACTAGGTATCCTATAATTTTAGTAACTAGCTAAAACCATAGGAAGGTTATATTACTTAGTTTTATCCCAAAACTATTTTTATACTAAAGATAATAATAAAATATATTTTCTGGAATTTTTCCATAATTTTCCCATGTTTTTAACTATTTTTAACAAATTTTCAAAGCCAAATCCAAAATTTAAAATAATAAACAGAATATATTATATATATATATAAAATAATTATTAATCCCTTTTGATCTGGACCGTTGGATCCAAGATCCAACGGCCCAGAACACACCGCCAGCGCCACGTGTTGGGGACCACGCGAAAACGCGTGGTCTCCCACGCGCGACACGTGGCGGCGGCGGCGTGATGGGCTGAGCGATCAGGGCCGTTGGATGCAGATCCAACGGCCATGAATTATAGGCGGCGGGCGCAATCATGAGGCGTTGATGAGGCATTCATCAGCAATCATGGGCCGGCATGATTTTCCATGCGCTTTAACAACTTTTTGGATTTTATTGTTACCTTTTAACCCTATAAATAGACACCTTCAAACCTAAATTTCTCACACCACCGAACTCCAAAAATTCTGAAAAAAAATACCGGTGCCTTCGTATCGACGACGCCGACGCTACGGCTCCATCCAATCGCAGAGGAAAAATTGGGACGCGAAGTTATTGAGGATTTAGCACGAGACTACGTTTCTAGCTCTTCGGCTTTCCGACTCAAACAAAAGGTAGGATCCGCCTCTCTCCTCTTTTCCTGTCACCTTCTTCTATCGAAATTCCAACTTCTAATCAGCAGCCCATATTTAAAATGTTGTTATTATAATTGTGCATACCTTTTTTCCTTGTACCCTTAATTATGATAATGTTAACCCATATTTTTAAAACGGTATTTAAATTTCATATGTACACAATTATATTGCACATCCATAATACCTGGAATTTGATATAACCCATGAATTGTCATTTCACCTCTGACATACCCACACTATAAAAATGATCTTAAAATAGGTTACTTCCACAAGATACCCTCGTTTAAATATTATATTTTAAATATATGTAAAATGAATATTTTAGATATATTTTACTTACAAATATTTTTAAACCCCCTCAACATTTTAAGAAAGAAACTATTATTTAAACAACGATATCTTTTCAAAAAGGAATATTTAGTATCTTTTAAAAGGAAATTTTTAAAACCAATCTAAAATAAAGGAAAGGTTGTAGGCATCGATCGTTTATCTAAACCAGATTTTGTGCTATTTAGGCAAGTGTGTCTAAGGCTAGCGGTTATTAATTAGGCCCACTACTTACGTGGTGGAGTACCTTCCCACTTACCTGGCACTTACCTAGCCACAATTGGCGGTGAAGAGGCGATTTGAGGACCTCATAACTTATCCTTTTAGAATATTAGGAGCAGTCTAGATTTTTCAAATAAAGACCCCTTTTAAAAGATTTTCAAATAAATATCACAACCTTGTATCAAAAGAATATTTTCTGTAAAAACCTATTCTTTTCCAAAATAATAAATATCCCAAATATCATGATTTATCTTAGAAATAATAAACGATATTTAAACCTTATTATTTTAACTAAGCTTTTTCCGAAGAACACGAAATACTTTACAAATTCTAGAAAATAAAACGAGTGGTTGTGGAAGGCCATATTAAATGAGATCAAATACTCTTTCTAAAATTCCAGTTTATGACAACATGACATATACAAAACATGATACGGTTAGGGTTAGAATGCGCGGACCTAGGTATGGAATACAAATATGAAGATCCCGATATTTCGGGTGAACAGTCCAAAGTGTGGACGACTCTATAAATATGAAGATCCCGATATTTCGGATGAACAGTCCAAAGTGTGGACGACTCTATAAATATGAAGATCCCGATATTTCGGATGAACAGTCCAAAGTGTGGACGACTATACAAATATGAAGATCCCGATATTTCGGGTGAACAGTCCAAAATGTGGACGACTATACAATGTGGAAATTCCATGCCTAGAAGTATACGCATTAACTCTAATTCGTCTAAATCTTTATACTGAACCACGGGGATGGGTAGTTTGATTAGGCAAGGATAATTCAGAACTCGGATTCCCCTACTACTCGATCATGATCCCGGGAAGTGAAACGGTACATTTCACTTCCCCAGTTGCTGTTCCGTGGCCACAACGGAATAATCTCGAGTATCCGGACCCTTGTTTAACAAACTAATACAAACTATTACCTTCATCTACACATAACTTACAACATATATAACCTACTCATATTCATATATCCAATTTGTACATAACCTCATACCTTTATACACATGTACATCATATTCATTATACACACCTGTTCGTTTCTATACCTTTACTATCTTATGAGGCAATCCTACCCGAGTATAACTCGCTGACGGACCTTCCTTTTCTTTCTCTATCCTTGGAATGTCCGTCAGATAAGAATGAGCATTACAGCGAAGATCAAGGTGAAGTCAGCTTATGAAGATCTTGCAGACTGGACGATGGAAGATTAGATAGTTTTAATTTTTGTTGTTGCCCACATGTTTAGGGCTTTTGTTTCTCCTTTGATTTTTTCTTTGGGATGTAATAAAGATTGGTTAATGGAAATAAAATTCCTTTCGCTTTTATTATTTTTGTTTTGGTACACATCCGGCATATTAAATATTTATACGCTTAACGTAACTGTATTGAATAGACCACCTTCAATACAGTTAGGTTGCGGACCTTGCCACGTCTTCCTTCTCCTTTTTTTGGGAAGCGGGGCGTGACAGGTTTTTGTGGTGGCCCATGCAGGTCCTCTTGTGTACTAAAATGAAACCATTAACTGACTTATTATATTTGTGAATCTCATCCATCTATACCGATTTCATAGTTTTCCTATGTCCCTTGTCCCTTCCTTGACATTCTCTACCCTGTCCATGACCTTACCTTCTGGTCATGGCAAATCTTTCCGACGAGGATGGCATGTCCGATAATACTTTGAAGCTATATCTGGAGATTCAAACGACGAAGTCGTAGACTCTCAGGCGGTTATTTCCGACAGCGACTCGGAAGACGAAGAAGTCGATGCTGCAACTCCGGAGTCTATGATGGTCAACGACTCCGAAGAAGAAGAAGATTCCATGGAAGAGGAGCATATAAAGGATGGGCCAGAAAAAGGAGACTCCTGCAGAAGAAGAAAACCCTATAGAGGTGGAATCGGAGAGCGAGGCTCCTGCCGAGGATGTGTCGAAGGACGAAGTTTCGAGTGAGGAGGAACTCGAGATCGAAGAAACTCAAGCAGTTATCCCCACAAAACACCGTGGGAATGGCCGTACCTTTCTTTGTGCGAGGACCTATCAGCACTTGTTGAACTTCCATAATCGAGATTAATAAGTCTTTCCTTTTCTTTGGCCGAATAAAACGATGTAAGAACATTAAGGGCATGTCCTTACTTTTCGGTTGTACTCTCCATATTGAAGTTGGATAATAAAAGCTTAGTTTCGAGCAATATTCTCTCTTATGTCTCTTGCTCTTCTTAGTCTCTCCCTTCCATTAATTGTTGTTCTTCCATGCAAGTTATTATCTTGTCTCACCTCAGCCGTTTGTAACCTAATCTATTCTGATCCTGATCATCACTGGCCGGATGACACTATAACCGCAACAAAAGGGAAAATGGAGTCAATGAAGCCGCTGCTCAGCAAGCAGCTATGCTACAAAGGATGTAAGGACTACAGGAGCAACAGCAGCAGACAGCTGCCCTTCATCAGGAGCTACGAGAAAGTAGGCAGCCACAAATAGAGATTTTAAGTAAAGCACTAACCCCAGTTCCACAAGGTTCGGCGGGAGTGAAGCAGTTCAGATCACTCCACCCTAAGACTTTTTCGGGAAAGGAAACTCCCTTAGAAGCTGAGAAATGGCTCAAGGGAACAGTCAATGATTTCGGTGACACTCAAATTCCGAAGGACGCGTGGGTGAACATCGCTAAGTTACAACTTACGGATAATGCCAGGATATAGTGGGAGGCAGAGGAAAGTAGATCGAAGGAGCCCATCGACTGGGAAAGGTTCAAACAGCGTTTTGATACCCAGTACTTTCCAGTCGTGGCACACTTAAGGATGGAACGGGAGTTTATAAATTTTCCAACAGGGAAATATGTGGGATAAATCGGTGGACGAGTACGCTTCGGAGTTCGCGAGATTAAGTCAGTTTGCGCAGCACCTGGTGGCAACCCCGGAGCTATATGCCAAAAGATTTCGGCAAGGATTGGACCTGAAGACGCAGTCCTCTATGTCTTCTGCTACCTTATCAACTTATGATTAAATTTTAGAGGCGGCACGAAACTTTGAAGACCTTCAGAGACGGATAAGGAAGGATGACCATTTATCTGGCATTAAGCGACCAGCCAATCAAGTTCTTGAGGGATCATCTTCCAGATTCAACGGGAGACAACCACCTAAGAGACCAGCAGTACCAATTATCTTCGGAAAAACAGCCGTTGTATGCAACTATTGTGGTAGGACCGGACACTATATGAGAGACTATCGCATTTTGAACAAACTTTGCATAGTCTGTGGGTCTCCGGATCATGCCATTGGGGACTGTCCTCAGAGAGAGAGACAATCAGGCCCCGTCAATAAGCCAGCTAATTATGTGGCACCACGACAGGGAAACCAGTCACCTTCCGCCACTAAACCAACCGGTCAAGGGGCAACACCAAAGGGACCACCCTTGCCACCACAGGAGCGTGTTTTTCAGCAAGCGCAAAGGAATGGACCCAAACGTCAGACCTTCACCATGACGGTCGAGAAGTCTGATGCCGCGTGTCAAGACATGAGAGTTTCCGTAATTTCGACTAGTTGCCTTTATGTTATAGCTCTCGTTTTCCATCAATTCACATCTTCCTTTCAACTTCCAAACTCTTCTATCTGGAAGCAACTAATGATTTTACATTATCCAATTCCTTATACCTAACCCTTCAAGACTTTCCATGCATCATGTGATACACCAACTTGCGGGAGCGACACATGCAGCAAGGAGGATTCCTGGTAGCGTTACTGATTTCCGTGCCTAGTAGTGGCTACTCCTTTAAAAATTTCAAGTATGAAATTATTCTAAGGAGGGTAGATCGTAACCATCACAACTATTCGTGAAATTCTTAGCAGACCCAGAAGTTTTAAACATACACAACGATTTTCGGAGGAGTGACTTGGTGATGTGATGTATCAGCGCGGCAATATAGTCGCATATGTGTCAAGACAATTAAAGGTGCATGAGCGAAACTACCCAACGCACGATTTAGAACTTGCCGCAGCTATTTTTGCACTCAAGATTTAGAGGCAATATTTATTGGGTAAGAGGGTAGACATTTACACCGATCACAAGAGTTTGAAGTATATCTTCACCCAGAAGGAACTCAATATGAGGCAAAGGAGATGACTGGAATTAATAGCAGATTTCGACGTAAACTTACAATACCATCCGGGAAAGGTGAATGTAGTCCCGGACGCTTTGAGTCGCCAACCAATGATTTCGAGTCTGACTACCCATTGGAGGAATCGCCAAGATCTTAATGAACTAGAGACCGAGTTGATAATGCCCGGAATGCTTACATCCTTCATGAATTTGCAAATTCACTCAACATTAGTCGAACGGATCAAGACCGCTTAAATGGAGGACCCGAGGTTGCGAAGAATCAGAGAACAAGTGGACACAAATCTGCGGACGGACTTCATCATCCACGAAGATGGTTCTTTGAGATATGGATGAAGAGTCTGTATACCTAAGGGGGAGTTTAGAGAGGGATTATAAAAAAAAAGGCACATAGTTCTCCATACTCTGTTCATCCGGGAGGAATAAAGATGTACAAGGATCTCAGACAAAACTATTGGTAGCATGGAATGAAGCGGGAGATAGCCAAGAGTGTATCCAAATGTCTTGTTTGCCAACAAGTAAAAGACGAACACCACAGGACGGCAGGTCTATTACAGCCGTTACTAATACCCGAATGGAGATGGCAAAGCATTACTATGGATTTTGTGACCGCACTCCCTCGCATAAGGGAAACGATGTTGTATGGGTGATTGTGGATCGACTCACCAAGTCGGCGCATTTCATTCCTTTTCAAGTGGGTCGATCAACCGAAAGCCTTGCAAAAAGGTATATGGAGGAGATTGTCAGATTGCACGGCGTACCGATTTGCATCGTGTCCGACCGAGGTACATGTTTCAGATCTCAATTTTGGCCTACAAGAGAGTCTGGGCATGAATCTGAGTTTCAGTACCGCCTACCATTCTCAGACCGATGGCCAATCAGAAAGGGTTATTCAAATTCTCAAAGACATGCTCCGGGCCGGTATGTTGGATTTTAAAGAATCTTGGGAAGATCACCCGCACTTGGTAGAGTTTGCTTACAACAATAGCTACCAGTCTAGTATCGGCATGGCGCCTTTCACGGCTTTGTATGTACGAAAGTGTAGGTCACCGTTAAGTTGGGACAATGTTGGGGATCGAGAACTTCTAGGCCCCGAGATGATTGTCGAGACAGTGGAGGTGATAAGAACCATTAGAGAACAATTACGCATAGCACAAGATCGGCAGAAGCTTTGGGCAGATACGAAGAGAAGGCCACTAGAGTTCCAACCAGGAGAACACGTGTTTCTGAAGATTTCTCCTAACCGGAGAGTGATACGTTTTGGGGAGCACGGAAAGCTCAACCCACGACTCATTTTCCGTTTTACATCTTGGAAGGAGACGGTGGGTTTATGTATAGCCTACTTTTGCTACTTTCGTTGGAGGGTATGCTGGAAACCCTAGCCATACTTTTGAACGTTTCAAGATCATGAAAAGGTTGGCATAACCTACGAGCAGCAACCGGTCGGAATACTAGAATGATGAAACCTTGAGCGACAAGACAATCCAGCTGGCTAGAGCTGCATGAAGAAAGAACTACTAGGCAGACATACACGGAAGCGAGAAAACGGGATGAGAGTGCGAGACCAAAATATTTAACCACGATAATCACTTCTTAGTGATTTCTTCCTTTCCTTGACTTACCTTATGAAATTTCGAGGACGAAATTATTTTAAGGAGGGTAGATTGTAATGACCATGTTTTCTAATAGCTAATAAAATATATTTTATATATATTTCTACTATCAAATAATTATTCACGTGTTTCTTTTATAGAAGAAATTTTTTTAAAGCAAAATTAATAATTTTCAATGCCTTGAATATGATTAAGGGAATTTTCTAAAGTCTACTTATTGTTTTTATAGGCTTAAAATGTTTTAATAAAATTTTATAGTGCCCTAAAATAATCTACATATTTTTATCATCAATTGAAGTAATTAATTCGTAATTAAAATTATTTTAAAGGATAAACTAGGTATCCTATAATTTTAGTAACTAGCTAAAACCATAGGAAGGTTATATTACTTAGTTTTATCCCAAAACTATTTTTATACTAAAGATAATAATAAAATATATTTTCTGGAATTTTTCCATAATTTTCCCGTGTTTTTAACTATTTTTAACAAATTTTCAAAGCCAAATAAAAAATTTAAAATAATAAACAGAATATATTATATATATATATATATATATAAAGTAATTATTAATCCCTTTTGATCTGGACCGTTGGATCCAAGATCCAACGGCCCAGAACACACCGCCAGCGCCACGTGGTGGGGACCACGCGAAAACGCGTGGTCTCCCACGCGCGACACGTAGCGGCGGCGGCGTGATGGGCTGAGCGATCTGGGCCATTGGATGCAGATCCAACGGCCACGAATTATAGGCGGCGGGCGCAATCACGAGGCGTTGATGAGGCAATCATCAGCAATCATGGGCCGGCGTGATTTTCCATGCGCTTTAACAACATTTTGGATTTTATTGTTACCTTTTAACCCTATAAATAAACACCTTCAAACCTAAATTTCTCACACCACCGAACTCCAAAAATTCTGAAAAAAATACCGGTGCCTTCGTATCGACGACGCCGACGCTACGGCTCCATCCAATCGCAGAGGAAAAATCGGGACACGAAGTAATTGAGGATTTAGTACGAGACTATGTTTCTAGCTCTTCGACTTTCCGACTCAAACAAAAGGTAGGATCCGCCTCTCTCTCCTTTTCCTGTCACTTTCTTCTATCGAAATTCCAACTTCTAATCAGCAGCCCATATTTAAAATGTTGTTATTATAATTGTGGATACCTTTTTTCCTTGTACCCTTAATTATGATAATGTTAACCCATATTTTTAAAACGATATTTAAATTTCATATGTACACAATTATATTGCACATCCATAATACCTGGAAATTGATATAACCCATGAATTGTCATTTCACCTCTGACATACCCACACTATAAAAATGATCTCAAAATAGGTTACTTCCACAAGATACCCTCGTTTAAATATTATATTTTAAATATATGTGAAATGAATATTTTAGATATATTTTACTTACAAATATTTATAAACCCCCTCAACATTTTAAGAAAGAAAATATTATTTAAACAACGATATCTTTTCAAAAGGGAATATTTAGTATCTTTTAAAAGGAAATTTTTAAAACCAATCTAAAATAAAGGAAAGGTTGTAGGCATCGATCGTTTATCTAAACCAGATTTTGTGCTGTTTAGGCAAGTGTGTCTAAGGCTAGCGGTTATTAATTAGGCCCACTACTTACGTGGTGGAGTACCTTCCCACTTACCTGGCACTTACCTAGCCACAATTGGCGGTGAAGAGGCGATTTGAGGACCTCATAACTTATCCTTTTGGAATATTAGGAGTATTCTAGATTTTTCAAATAAAGACCCCTTTTAAAAGATTTTCAAATAAATATCACAACCTTGTATCAAAAGAATATTTTCTGTAAAAACCTATTCTTTTCCAAAATAATAAATATCCCAAATATCATGATTTATCTTAGAAATAATAAATGATTTTAAACCTTATTATTTTAACTAAGCTTTTTCCGAAGAACACGAAGTACTTAACAAATTCTAGAAAATAAAACGAGTGGTTGTGGAAGGCCATATTAAATGAGATTAAATACTCTTTCTAAAATTCCAGTTTATGACAACATGACATATACAAAATATGATACGGTTAGGGTTAGAATGCGCGGACCTAGGTATGGAATACAAATATGAAGATCCCGATATTTCGTGTGAACTGTCCAAAGTGTGGACGACTATACAAATATGAAGATCCTGATATTTCGGGTGAACAGTCCAAAATGTGGACGACTATACAATGTGGAAATTCCATGCCTAGAAGTATACGCACTAACTCTAATTCGTCCAAATCTTTATACTGAACCACGGGGATGGGTAGTTTGATTAGGCAAGGAAAATTCGGAACTCGGATTCCCCTCCTACTCGATCATGATCCCGGGAAGTGAAACGGTACATTTCACTTCCCCAGTTGTTGTTCCGTGGCCACAACGGAATAATCTCGAGTATCCGGACCCTTGTTTAACAAACTAATACAAACTATTACCTTCATCTACACATAACTTACAACATATATAACCTACTCATATTCACATATCCAATTTATACATAACCTCATACCTTTATACACATGTACATCATATTCATTATACACACCTGTTCGTTTCTATACCTTTACTATCTTATGAGGCAATCCTACCCGAGTATAACTCGCTGACAGACCTTCCTTTTCTTTCTCTATCCTTGGAATGTCCGTCAGATAAGAATGAGCATTACAGCGAAGATCAAGGTGAAGTCAGCTTATGAAGATCTTGCAGACTGGACGATGGAAGATTAGATAGTTTTAATTTTTGTTGTTGCCCACATGTTTAGGGCTTTTGTTTCTCCTTTGATTTTTCCTTTGGGATGTAATAAAGATTGGTTAATGGAAATAAAATGCCTTTCGCTTTTATTATTTTTGTTTCGGTACACATCCGGCATATTAAATATTTATACGCTTAACGTAACTGTATTTAATAGACCACCTTCAATACAGTTAGGTTGCGGACCTTGCCACGTCTTTCTTCTCCTTCTTTTGGGAAGCAGGGCGTGACAAAAGGAGTGGCTTAAGCTCCGCGTTTAAAAGTTATTTTGAAAAGAAACCGAGTGGTTTTTGAAAGTGTTCCAACGAGTTTTACTTGGTTTATTTTTCTTGCATTAGTTCTTTTAATGTGTCCCATCATTTAATCCTACCATTGCAGAAAACAACCAAAATATGACGTACGCTTATGCCATTCGCATTCGCCACGGGGCCCCGTCATTACCCGTTAGGTTACTTAACTAACGACAGAGCGGGGGCTGGGCTAGCACGGCTGAAAAACAAAAGCAACGCCTAAATAGTTATCATATATAGATATATATTGCAATGATAGCCATTTCAGATCACAGATGAATACATTGGATATACTAGGAATCCGCAATTCGTACGAGCCTGTAACGAAAAGCGGATTACACGGTCGCGATGAATAGCCAATACCCCACCCTAGACCCCTACAGGTGCGGCAAACCACCCGCCAAGTACCCGAAGCGAAGCAACCTCCCTCAACACCGTGAGTAGGCCACTCGGCACTTCGGGATACCCGGTAGTTTGTGCACCCCCTCCATGGGTCTATCCTAGGAGCAAAAACAGTAAAAAGAAATTATACAATGATGGCTACAACCCCGACCCGGTTGTGCAGCCATATAAATAACATTACATCAATTTACAAATTTACATGAACTGAAAGAAAAGAAAACTCTCATCTCACAACCCCCGGCTATTCACCCGCGACAATCCAATGAATTCATATACACATAACATCAACATTACAGATCACAGATTTGTATAATCCCCACTAATCGACATATAGCGATTAGCAGACGTTCAATACAAATATCACATCACAGATATAAACCAGTTAGCCTTAGTCTTTAGAAGTTCGATAAAAATACGGTTTTTCAAGCCCCAAAAACAAATTTTTCTTTCTGGAAAATCTGGGCAGAAAAAACATATCCCAAAAATCCCAAAATACCCCATAGAGTATTCTGCAGTGAAGACGATCCACAGCCGAATTAAATCGGCCGCGGAACCGCGGCGGGAGCAAGCTCCTGCCGCGTTTCCGCGGCGTTTTGGTGGGCTCTGTCGATCGTTTTTCTGCCGTACACTATAAAAACCCTTAGTCGATTTTTGAAGCATGATTTATTATTTTTAAAGCACTTTAAAAATCGACAGCAAATTTGATTTCCGGGTGTATTTCGCTACTTTTTCTCCGATCGAATTTCTACTAACTTTGCTAACATGTTAGATAGTGTTTAACCAGGCTCTGATACCACTGTAAGTCCATGCTACCGCTCCCGGTACTTACGGGCTTGCGGAAATGATGAAAAATGATTTTTCTAGAGATGGTAACATGGACTCAAACCGGATCTTCGTTAAACTATCTATCTAACAACCTAACTAGAAGTTGTTAACTACTCGGTTAGGGGGTTATACCTTTCTTTCTTGAACTCCTTCGTCTTCAACCCTTGATGGTGTACGGATCGGCTTCACTTCGTCGTCTCCTTACGCCGAAGATCGATCCACCCGAAAGCTTCTACCTTTAGCTTCTTCTTCGAACTTTGAAGAAACTAGTTCACTTGGTTTGCTAAACCTTGTGAACTAGAGTGAGTAGAGAAGAGTGTGTTTGGATTTTTCTCTATGGTTCTTGCTTCTCAACACATGAGACAAGTGAACCATAGATTAGAGAGAGAGCAAGAGGAAGAGGGAGAGCTCAAGCAAGAGAGAGAAAGCAAATGAGAGAATGAGAAAGACTTTTCCCCTCTTGGCTCTCATAATCCAAATTCATCATAACAAATAATAGCAATCAAGTATTATGTGATGGTTTAAGTCAAAATAGCCATATCATTTCATGCACTCATTTTGCACAAGAGAAACAAGCAAGCAAAAGTCTTTGCCATGAAATGATAGCTATTGTTATGATGATGGTCAACTAGTCCAACCTAGTCAACCGGTCAACAAAGTCAACAAGTCAACAAAGTCAACCCCTCAACAACCATGTCACTATAATACTTAATTAATATTATTGTTAATTATATTTCATATTCTCATTAGGGCTTAGCAAAAAGTCAATAATCAACAGTCAACAGTCAACAACCCTAATGAGAATCCCCTGCCTCTGTCTCTCTGTCAACTGTGCATACACACCCGCATCCGCGTTCCGAGGAACACGAATACATACGAGATAAAACCAATCCTAAATCGTACACTAGGATCTGGCTTAAACCAAAGCCCGCTAGTGTTAACTGTCCGGACACTAAACGTGCACAAGTGCACGGGTGTGACCGAACCCTGTCGCAAAACCATGCGACCTGTCGCAAAACCATGCGACCTCTACTCTTTTGCCTAAAGGCGAATAGCTCTCTGTGTGGGACTCTAAAGACTCGACACTACGCTGGCAGTGGGTGTAACCACAGACCGCAAGCGGCACTAGCTGTGCGTAACGGCCCCCAGGTACATGCCGACAAGAAGACTGATGAGGTGAAACCCATCTGAACTCCTACTGAGCCTGAATGTGACAGTCTCCATACAGTCCGGTCTGTTCGTCTGATACATCGCATGGCGGGCCTAGGGGGAGGTAAACGCCAGTCCCCTAATAGCGGTACAAGTCGTGTCGGAGTGAAGCCCAGAACACCCTGAGATAACACTGGAAACCTACCAGTATATCTCGCTTGCCCTGGCCAGGGACTACTCGTGTAATGGCTCTCCTAGATACAGCGCGATGTCAACCCCCAATACCGGGAGAGAAGAATCCTGTCTAACCGTCACTGCCTCCAAGTGCTTCGGGACTGCACCCAACTACTAACTGTTTGCAAGACTCCTTTGAGCCGTGGTAGGGTAGTAATCTAAGTACAGTGGGAACACACTCAAGGCGAAGTGACAGTATCAAGTCAGCGGACTAAGTTGTACTCATGTCACCTGGGAACTGATAACTGACGATAGGTATAGTACCAACCAACAGTTCCCGACGAGTCCTGTCTAGTGTACTCGTAATCCAACTTGCCCCCGCATACTATCTCCAGTACGATGTACTGATTGCTGTGGGACAGACCATCTCCCACACTGGGATGAGAAGCGCGTACGCTAGTCTACTCCGGAGTATCGATGCCCTGTCTCGATAGTCCTGCGACTAGGGTCCTGCATAAGGATGTACTTATAGATTACCCAACCCCCACTAGTGTGACTGCCATCACAACGCTGGTAATCAAGCAAAGATCCTAAGGGCTCCACTAATGTGTATAGGCGATATACTAAAACAAACACATGTACACATTGAAGTAGAAACAAACCAAGTAGCATACTACTATATTGAGCAAGATTGTTTATACAAGGTGAATATTCCAAGCTTCCATTAAGTAATATACAAACTAGTATGATACAGTAATGGCCTCTAGGGCATATACACTAACAGTATGTATGTTTAAAATCTCAAGTATTTCCTGAAAATTTCGGCAGAGTCTCCTTTGTAAATACTGGCCCCCAAACGGGATACAACATGAATAGTATACGAAATACAAATAAGGCATCCCCAAGCGGGAGCTAGCTCTTCGTCAAACGACGGTCACAACCACGCAAGCAATATAATATACAACGCCGAAGGGCGAGGATCAAAACTCAAAAGAAAACCCAAAATCAGCATGAAAACCATAATAATACAACGCGCGACTCTAAGGTCGAAATAATAACATGTCCGGTCTTCTATCTCTATCAAATATACAATCTGGTTGATGGAGTTTCTAGATACAACTGAAATAATAAATAAACAATGGTGGTCCTGATGTAAAAGAACCCACCTACCAAAGCAATCACCCGGAAGGAACAGTGTGCCAACAAAGCCGCAACGAAACCTGTATGGCAAAACCAGCAAAGAACCGTGTCACAACAGGGGTGAGCTGCCAACTCGTTAGTAGAAAACATCTACGAGAAGAAATCGCATGTATGACGCTATCCTAGGTCATATCAATTAATTATATCCTCAAATTATATCCGGGTCCATCTATGTATGAGTGTAATACTACATGCTCGTGTCAGTGCATCAGGTACCAACAAATCAGATATGTGATGTTTGAATGCATGACGAATGGAAACAGAGTACTTCAAGAAATCAACAGAGCAGTCAGTATCAAGCATCGACACAAAACGTAAATCTGTGCCCAGCATCGGCACATAAATCCTCATATATCTCAGGCTTCGTATCATCTGCGGGATCATCCCGCGGGCTCCGGTAGTACGGATCGGCCTATATCCATCTCGTGACTCCGGTCGGTATCCACTGGATAACCGCCAGGTCCAAATGCTATCACCGGTAGGCAGCCTGCCCCAGCCAGGCTCATCATCCACCATGAAAATCAATCTCGCCTCGGGGTACCTTACAGGGTCCACCATGTACCCGAAACGGTTACAACTTCTCCTAGAATCGGGTCTCGAAATCCAACAGCTATCATGAAAACTCATGGTGGATGACTCATACATCATGAGAAAACAACAATTTGCATTTTAAAAAGAGGGAGAGAAAGAGAAGTTTATATATATTCTTGCGGTTTTCCCCCAAATCCAGAAATCTCATGTAAATCCGAAATCATCAAAATCATGATACCAATAAACAGTGAATACCGACATAAATCTCCATAATACTGCATAACAATTGAATATATGAATGCACCTAATATCATGCACTGAATGCAATATTTAAAGTAGCATATGGAAGCTATAACATATTGCGAATATCAGCTATCAAGCTATGTCGATGAAAAGGTATTTTCTAAAGTGTACGTAACATGGCAATAAACGATGATGATGTGTGTGAGCCGGCAAGTAAGTGTATGAGGAACATACGCATCATCGGTAATGGTGCTGGTGTCCTGACAACAAGGTTCATAATCACTAAGTATACAATAAACATGCAATGAGACGATAACAACATGATAAATGGCAATGAATAGTAATTGCAACAAAAATATGCGGAACTTGAATGATAACGTAACAATAAGGAATCTACATCACTACACCTATGTTATACTGTTTTGCCGTTTGAAATAATACAAATCGTGGTGTTTTGAAAATAAGGGCTACGGTGTTTTTTAGAAAATGTACGTCTTTTGAAATATCCGTAGTATCCTTTGACATGTCTTTAAAATCCTCACAATTCGCTAGTTTTGGAAATAGGTATGACTCGGTTCCAGTCTAACATCTACTAGGTAACTAGAGGTCTAACTAACAACCAATCGGAAGGGGTATAGAAACTACCTAAATCTGAGCCGATATATATATATATATATATAATAGTCGGTGATCCCGCCTCAATAGTATCCCATACGATACCCTATATAATATGACATCCTCGAGTCAAGAGTGCGGATCTATCATTAATATATAGCTCGTACGGTAAATCCGTCGTACAGATTCCCAAATCTGGGTACGGGTCAAATATCACATTTATCTCATTATTCATCTAGTATCCTTTCCATCATATATCATGATCTCGGGGTAATGATCTAAGTCTAGTACAATACTAATACCATCAAGTAATGCAGGCGTGTGTATGAAAACCCCACGCCTAAAGAACCCGCTAAAATATCATGTCGTATCTCAAATACGAACCATATCATATCACCGATCTCATGGCCCCAAGCTCAATCTCATCGACTCATCCCCAATCCCAAGTACTTATCCTCAAAATCCATGTATATGTATACATACACACACACACATACACACATATCCCCATATACGGACAAGTATAATAAATGTATGCATGTTGTGTGTCTGTGTGGGTAAAACCTATTCGAGGGTTCGCGACTAAGAAGCTAAACTAAGCTACTTCTAACTATCCTAAACTAAATCATAAACACAAAATCATATCTTGATAATCATTCTCGTATCATAAAACACCTATATAAACATATATATCATAAACTATACAACGGACTGCGGGGGTACTATACGCCATCCACCCGACCTCCCCCGTAGATATAATCTACTCACCTGATCTTCGCTTGCCGATGCCAATGTCGCCACGTGCTTGCTTTTCGTCTCGAAGTCCTCGTGAGGGTACCTACGTATTATATTGCATCATAAACGAAGTCACGCACGAATACCAAAATATCGCACGAATCACCCATAGGTCAAAACTTATGGTCTACTCATGCAAAAGGACCAAATAACCTCGACATCGGCGTACAAATGCCGAGTGATCGAGAAAAACTCAAACGTACCAATCGTGGTTTCAAAACTCACTAATTATATAAGAAATAGGGTTTAATTCATCAAAACCATAAAATTAATCAAGTCGTTTTATTTCCCAAAAACCTAGTAAGCGGTCATTAACCGTTTCACTTCAAAACATGATGTTTTAACCAATATAATGGCTACATTACTCACATAATATTTTAACTAAGTCACATAAACCATAATTAAATTTTAATCTCATCAATTTTCATTAAACCCAAAAACCTAGTTTACAAATTGCTTAATTAGAACTATTTAAAAGTAACAATTAGAAAATTGACAACTAGATTTCATTTTACATACTCTAAGATGTTATACTACCCTTTCAAACCATAACCAATTTATAAAAACCCTAACTAGATTTTAAATTTCACATTTTTAATAATTTCTAAAAATCTAGTTTGCTAAAAAAGCTAAATTTGGACATTTTACATCTAACAATTTACATATTAGCAACTGGATTAGGTTTTCATTTTCTTAAGATGATAATCTACACTTTGCAACCATGATTACATGATAAGAACCCTAATTTCATTCAAAACCCTTTCTTGAATTTTTCCAAACAAGCAATTAAACCTAATTAAACACCTAATTAGCTTCAATTGAAGTATGATAGCAACAATTAAGTAACTTGGTTAGGATTTATACCTCCCAACCATAGATCTAGCATGGAAATTAGCCTCCAAAACATCAACTTTCCTCCAAGATCCAAGTTAGAATAGGCCAAGGAGAAATGGGTAGAGATTAGAATTGGAATATTTGGGATTTTTGATGGATTTTGAGGCAAATTCATGAAATTTTTTGAAGAGAATTGAGAGGAGAAAAAGGTGGGGGCTGCTGTTGAGGGAGAGGGTGGGCTCGGCCAGATTTGGGTGAGGGGGAAGAGAGAGAGAGTGAGGGTTGAAATGCAAGGTCAACGAAAGTCCAAGTCAACCCAACCCATACCTCTTCATTAATATTTTCTTTTCCCTTCAATTTCCTTTTCTCTTCTCAAATGGTGTGGGAAAAATGAGGGAGTGGGGCAGCTTGGGTTCGGCCAGCCCAAGAGTGGGGTTGTGTGGGTTTGTGTGTAGGGTGAGGGAAAATGATAAATATTATACCCCAATTTCCATTTAATTTAATTTCACCATTTAAGCCCTTTTCTTTGATTTTTTTTTCTAAAACCGTTTGACAAATTCATTTCATTTCAGAAACAATATTTTACATGTTAGTTTAATGTGTCATGATGCTCAAAATTTGTATCAACCCATTCCAATTTGTGATTATCCCTAATTAAATGTATGAGTAACGGCCTAAAATAATATTAAAATAATTTATTTCGGAAAAAATTTCAGTAAACTAGAAATTTTACAAGTGGCTCAATAAACACCAAATACTAGCAACTACATAGCTAGAATATGTATATTTAATTCTATATTAAAAGATATTTATATCTTGATTTTTACGGAAAACACCCGTTATTTTACCGATTTTCCGAAATTTCACCTAATCGATTTTCAAAACGTTACAAGTGAACTCAAACTGTACACTATTATCACACAAGATTTGCCAATCTGCAGAAGACTGTTTCTGAACTGCGCTCAACTGGGACAACCTACCCCCGGACCTACGACTCAAAGCATCAGCTACCACATTCGCCTTACCCGGGTGATAAAGGATCTCACAATCATAATCCTTCACGAGCTCCATCCAACGGCGCTGTCTCAAATTCAAATTCCGCTGCTGGAAGATGTTCTTTAAGCTCTGGTGGTCTGTGAAAATCTGACACGACTTCCCGTACAAGTAGTGTCTCCAAATCTTAAGCGCA
The DNA here is from genome assembly GCA_030015575.1 of Agapanthus africanus. Classification (NCBI taxonomy): domain Eukaryota; kingdom Viridiplantae; phylum Streptophyta; class Magnoliopsida; order Asparagales; family Amaryllidaceae; genus Agapanthus; species Agapanthus africanus. The sequence continues at coordinate 317,621,387 of CM057340.1, read as the reverse complement.
AAGACCCGTGCGGCCATCTCAAGATCATCAGTGGGATAATTCTTCTCGTTCCTCTTCAACTACCAGGAAGCATAACCGATAACTCTATTATGCTGCATCAATACACAACTGAGCCCCACTCGAGAAGCATCACAATATACGCCAAAGCCGCCCGATCCAGAAGGCAAAGATAAAGCTAGTGCAGTCGTCAACCGAGTCTTCAACTGCTGAAAACTCAGTTCGCATGCCCCAGTCCATAGAAAGGGAACCCCCTTCCTGGTCAGTCCGGTCATCGGTGCAGCGATACTCGAGAAGTCCTGCACGAAACGGCGGTAGTAACCGGGTAAGCCCAAAGAGCTGTGGACCTCTGTCACTGATACAGGTCTGGGGCAAAGATGTTCGGCCTCGATCTTCCTCGGGTCCACACGAATACCGTCTCCCGTAACTACATGACCCAGGAAGTCAACATTATCAAGCCAGAAGGCACACTTCGAGAATTTAGCAAACAGCTAGTGCTCTCTCAATGTCTGCAAAGCAATCCTCAAGTGCTGCTCATGCTCCTCTCGACTCTTGGAATAAACCAGAATGTCATCAATAAACACAATAATAAACTGGTCGAGGAACGGCCTGAAAATTCGGTTCATCAAATCCATGAACGCTGCAGGGGCATTGGTGAGTCCGAACGACATCACCACAAACTCATAATGCCCGTAGCGCGTACGAAAGCAGTCTTTGGAATGTCATCATTCTGAACCCGCAACTGATGATAACCCGATCTTAAATCAATCTTGGAAAATGTCCCGCACCCTGGAGGTGATTAAACAATTCGTTAATGCGAGGTAAAGTTTACCTATTCCGCACCGTAACTCGGTTCAATTGACGATAATCAATACACAACCTCAAACTGCCGTCCTTCTTCTTGACGAACAAAATAGGAGCTCCCCAAGGCGAAACACCCGGACGCATAAGTACCCTATCAAGCAACTCATGCAGCTGATCCTTAAGCTCCGCCGGGGCCATCCGGTAAGGCGGTATAGAAATAGGCCCCGTGCCGGGGATCAAATCAATACAAAACTCAATCTCATGCTTTGGCGGCAATCCAGGTAACTCATCAAGAAATATGTCAGGAACTCTCTCACAATAGGATCCCGGTCCAACAAATCTACCATGTCTCCGGTATCACGAATAGAAGCTAAGAATCCCCGACATCCTCTCCTCAAGAGCCGACTAGCTCAAAGGGCAGAAATCAAATTGTACGGGGCGGCACCAGGGCCCCCCTGCACAACAAGAACTGACTCGTCCGGAAACAAAACCTGACTGTCTTCTCACGGCAGTCCACTGACGCGTAGCAAGTAGCTAACCAGTCCATGCCCAGGAGAACATCGAAGTCCAATATCTCAAGAAGGATCAAGTCGATGGACGAATCCCTATCTCCAATACGAACGACACACGACCGAAACACATGTCGCGCAACAAATGACTCGCCAACAGGAGTTGTCACGACAAGCGTCTGATCTAGAAAACACGACTTTCGGCCCAACCTCAGCACGAAGTGTATAGAAACATACGAGTGCGTAGATCCCGAATCAAACAAAATGTGTGCATCGAAGGAACATACTGAAAGAGTACCTGAAACCACTGCATTGGACACCTGCGCGTCCTGATGAGTCAAAGAAAATACTCGAGCCTGCCCTCTACCGGCGACTGGCTGTCCTCCGCCTCTGCCACTCCGTCCTCTATGAACAAACCCTCCGCGACCACGACCTCTCTGAGCATAAGTCTGATGCGGAGCAATAACAGGCGTAAGAGGCAACGATCTCTGAGGTGAAGAAGGTGGTAGGGTAACATGTGGTACGGCTGCCTCGTCCTCACATGGCTCAGTACAATCTCTGACGTGATGATATAAACTCCCGCACCGGAAACATCCAGACGATAACTGCTGACCATCCTAGGGATAAGAGCTAAATAACTGGCCTCGTCCTAAGCGTCTACTTCTCCCACGACCTCAACGAAATCTGTCGTGGCGTCTATACATCTTTTTACGGGCTGATACACCAGTACGAACACTTTTCGGTTCCGGATGACTGAAGTCTCGGAAAGATGCTCCTCAACCAGTAGGGCTGCGTCCACTGCAGCTGCATATGTGTCAAAATGTTGTGCGCTGATAGCGAGAAACAACTGGGTAATCAGGCCTCTCAAAAATCTCTTGATCCCTATCTCCTCAGTGTCCACTAAATATGGAGCATACACAGATAGCTGGGTAAACTGAACATCGTACTCTGCCACCGTCATACCCGGAGTCTGGTGTAATGACTCAAAACTGCGAGCTCGGGCATCCCTGACGCTCTGCGGAAGAAAACGGGCAAGAAAAACCATCATGAACTCAGCCCAGGTCATAGGAGAAAGACCTGCGGCTCTGACCCTCTCTAAAGACTCGCACCAAGTCTAGGCAAGACCCTCCAGATGAAAACTCGTGAACTCTACCCATCACGTGTCGGAGCATCTCAACAAACGGAAAATCATGGCCATCCGATCGATAAATGACTGGGGATCCTCAGCTGCATCGGTGCCGGTGAAAACCGAAGGTTTCAGCCTCATGAACTCAGATAATGATACGGTGATAACCTTCGTAGCTGTAGGTACGACTGCCTGAACAGTAGGCACCATCGCGGTCCCCGTGACAGGTGGGACAACCTCCTGTCTCTGCGCTCGACCGGCCTCAACTAACGACCCCATCATCTGGCGCAAATCCTGCATAACGGCCTCAAGCCTAGTAATACAATCTATCGAAGGTGGATAAATCCACTCCTGTGGAATAGGCGTACCGCCCTGGTCAGCCCTCGTCTCTAACGAGCCTACCCTGACCTCGACTCTCGCGGCCGCTCTCTGTGCCCTCGTAGTTGTAACATTTTGGAAAATTAAGAATATTTAATTATAAATTTTATTATAAAAATAATGAAATTGATATTTTTACGAAAGTGATATCGCTTATGAAATTGGGTATCTGGATCATATCCGAAAAATGTAATTATTTTGATAAATATGAATAAAGTTGGTGATATCAAGAAAATGATATTTTAATTATTTTATCCTGACATCTTATTTGACATTAAGCTAATGATAATTAAGTTCTAGATTTATCATTTCATATCTTTAATGTTATATGGATTTGGATTTATGATATGAAGGTTTTTACTTATTGTTATATTTTATCATGGATGGCATATAACCTTCTATGCTAAATTACATACAAACACCTCATTTTCACCTTTACTTATAACCTTACACCTCCTCCTTCAAACCTTTACACCTCCTTATTCCAATCTAACACTCCATCTATGCATGAATCACTCATGCTTCATCAAGTGACACCACCTCCTTCCTCTCATGCCACCTCCACCTCTCATCACACACATCATACTTTCTATTGAACGCTCCTCATCCTAATTACATCTAATACTTATAAAATTCAGTAACTATTTTCCAACTGAAACACTACACTCTTCAACCCCATATCAAAAATAATTCTAAGTGTTCCTACCCAAAGAAAGAGAGCAATGAATTCCTTCTTCAAGTGTGCACTTCTCAAAACTTATGATACCACAAACCATAGATGTTACCACATATCATCCTTGAGCTGTTGTTCTCTTATGAATCATTCAAATAGGTATAAGTCTAACCCTACAGTTCTTAGTTCGGTATTGTTTTATTTTAGAAATCGGATATCGTATTTTGATAAGTTTAGCCTCTGTTTGAATCTGCTATAGTTTAGATGTAAATTTGAAAATCAAAACAGTGCCTTAACATTGTAAATTGGACCTAGATTAACCCATAGGAAGACGGACCCATCCCCTCGGATTTTGGTCGGCGACATTAAGGCAAAATCCGAGCTCGCCGGTTTTGTGGGGGAGTTGGGTGTTGTAATTTGTAGGGTATCTCTCTGTAGGTGTTTAGGTATGTTTGGTATTGTTTAAATAGGTAATTTTTCAGTAGGTTAAATCTGTAAGCTAATATCAGATTGTGGTAAAATTATATATACAATACGTATCATGTTTAGTTGTGCAGTATCATAAACTAGGTTTTGTGTTATCTAGTTCACTGTAAATGAATCTGGAATTTATAAGTATAATCACTAGAAAAACTAGCAAGGCCAAAAGTATACTGAGACTACTAGGAGACACCACTTCAAACATGAACCCCAAACTCCCTAGAAAATCCGGTGACCCACCCCAAAATCCGGCGACGCCGGCCCCCTTGTAACCTTTTGTGTTGGTTTTTCTTCTGTGGACTATTTTGGGTATTTGATAAGTCTATGTATTGTTTGGGTTGTCTAAATATTTAAACAGTAAAATCCGGGAACGTTTTAGAAATGCTTTTATTAAATTTCAGATATTTACGATACGGAGTTTCATATTTTTATGTTGCAGCTGAACCGTTAACGTTTATACGTTCACGACAGAATTTGGTTGTCGTTTTTGGGTTAAGTGTGCTGTAGATTCTAACCTATGGGTGTTTAGCTTGTTGTTTTGGTTTTCGATATGATATTTACATCAATGCGATTTAAATACGCATATAGGTACGATTCAAAGATTCCGAGACGGAGTTGGCGATGTAGCAGCGTGGATTCAGCAAGATTTTAAGTTGGTGAGTAGATTTACATCTACTGGGGAAGTCGGGTGGATGGCGTATAGCACCCCCGCAACCTTACAAATAGTATTATGATATCTAGTTAGTATAGTATTTATTCAAGATATTTATATAGTATCGCATCTAGTATGTCCTTCAATTTCATATAGTTTCATGCATAGTTATAGATGAGATACAGTGATACGATATGGATATGGGTTGGTGGATTTGTACGAGGGATCATGCCATACTTATGATGATACAGATACATTGATACGATATGGATATGGTTTGATTGATTTGTACGAGGGATCATGCTAGACTTGAGATGATACAGATACAGTGATATGATGAAATATAATACAAGGATTTATGAGTACTGGAAATGATGAAATTTGTATGCCAAATAACGACCAAATTATCCTTTGACTCGTAGAGTTAGGTTATATTCTGTTTTAGGATTTAATACTTGTTTGAGCTATATTCTTTTAAAAACTACGATTCGTTTGTCATTTTAAAAAAAACACTAGGATGCGTGCCAGTTTCTAAAATGGATGTCTATTTTAAATCTAGGGTAGCTTCCTTATTTCAAACTTAATGTTTCTATCATTTCTAAAGATAATGGTATAGCTCATATGCAAGTAATTACAAAAGTTACGTTTAGATTACTTTATATGTTTGCATTATATTATCCATATTATACGTTTCTGCATTACGCACACTATGATAGAACACTACACAAATACCAATGAGTACTATGCTGCACAAGCATGTGAATATATGTTACACTACACCTCGTTGGTACTGCCATGTCATTGTAGAACCGTGCTGTTATATATGTATTAAATAACTAGGTTGTTACACCGTAGAACACTTGCACAAATACTAATGATTGCCATGTTGCACGAGCACAGACGCGTATGATACACTATACATCATTAGTAATGCCATGACATAGTAGAATTGAAATCTATGTTTATGTGATATAATTACGTAGTCTTCTTTATTCCTCTTGTAAATTACGATTATTAGTACTGTAAATGCTGTATTTTGATTCTTTGGATTTTCTGTTATTTTACTTCTGATGATATATATCGGTGGTATGGGACACTGTTATATATATATATATATATACATACATACATACATATATATATATATATATAATATCATCAATACAAGCTACGCAAGTTTCTTATTCCTCGCTTGATATTTTGAAATGATGAGTAAACGTCCACCATGAGTTTTGTGTTTTCTGATTTTGATATCCGGACCGAGTCGGGGGTCATACGGTTGCGGATTTGTATGTTATCCAGACTGAGTCGGAGGGCATACAGTTAGATACATGGTGGACCCGGTCGAGACCGAGGGGCAGGATAGCCGTATTATTGGCGGGGAGCCTAACGGGGATACTCGATTCCGGATATAGAGATGAGCACGGCAGATATCCGGGGGATATTGATCGTAGTCAGGGTATCGGGTAGCGATCATCTATTGAGATGGTGTCGACGGTATCTGCATTTACGTGTCGATGCTCGACACGAGAGATATCGGATTTCGATGTTGATACTGGACATCTATATATATATTGATATGATTGTTATCATGAGGTACATAGTTAGATATTAGTTATTGGATTCAACCAGGACTGATCCGGGGGACAATACCTGCATATATTTGTACAGATATTCACATACATAAAAAGGGATTCAAACACAACTAGAGATTCATGATTTTATGTCTGATATGACATTGAGATATTTCACTTGGTATTGCATGCTAGTTAGTGTTGCATTATGATACATATGCCTAACATATAGTATATTGGTACAGATTTTGATAGTACTATACTTATGACCTAGGTATCGTCATGCATTTCGATTTCTACCTTTATATGTGCTTTTATTCACTGAGTTGGCAACTCATCCCCGTTGTGCCACAGTTTCTTGCAGGTTTCACCGCTTGGATTATCAGCGGCTTGGGCACATATTCTTTTGGTGATTGATTGGTAAGTGAGTTATTATTGTATCATACTCACTCTTGATTATTCCTATATTTTTGTATCTAGTGGAAACTCCATTAACTTAGAAATGGTATATTGTGGACTTAGAAGCGAGACTTAGAGTGGGTAAGGTCATACTCTTTAGAGTTGACTTCTAGTATGGTTTGTTTGGCTTCTCCGTCGTCAGGACGGAAAAGCTAGCTCCCGTTGGGATGTTATTTTACTATTGTAGTTGTATCGGGTTTTTATGTAGTATTTTCAAAGGAGGTGCTGCCATATTTAAAAATGTCATAGATGCTTTTCAAACATACTTAGTTAAATTTAAATGTTATTTAAACTGATTTCATCTGATGACTATTTTAAACTCACCTCTAATATTTTAAAGGGTTTAGATTCCGGGTTTCGGCTTACTTGAACCGCGTCGACGTGTTTAGAGGTCACGTGATTCAAGTGCCGGTCACGTGCCACATTTGGGTCGTGACAAAGTTGGTATCAGAGCGTTTGGTTTAACCTTTGTTCGAGTCTAGGTTGACTATATGGAGTCTGGGCATACATTTTGTTACCTAGGCTTGACCTTATATGACTTAGACTTGACTTTAGGGGTCTTATACTCGAACTTTTGTTATATAGGATGACTTTGTTGATGGTGTTAGTTGTATGTATGCCCTAGAGGCCAGTATTATACATATGTTGTATATTATTTTGGATTCTTGGACATATATGGAGAGGTCTTTCTTGCTCGATATGATATTATGCTATATGGTTGCTCTTTATCTTAACATGTATACTAGTCTCCTGATACTGTCTTATGGTTACATGTTGGTAAAGCCCTTAAGATGTGTACTTGACTACCAGGACAATGATCAAGATCATGGTAGTCCATAAGTTCATCCCTTAATGTCCCTAGTCGTGGGTGTATCGAGACGGGGCATCGATATAACAGAGTAGACTAGCGTAGCTTCTTGACCCATACAGATGGGCGATGGATGATCCCATAGCCATTGTTGTTTGACATTAGAGATGGAATACGGGTGCTCAGTGGAGACTAGGTACACTGGATGGACTAACCGAGAACTCCCAGATGGTATTAAAGCTCACGTCAGATGGCAGTTCTCTGGTGACACTGGTACAGGTTAGTCTGTAGACCCGAGATCGTCATAGAGTCTTGTGTGATTCCCACTGTACTTTGATTTCCACCTTACCACGTTTAAGAGGGCGTGTAAAACGGTGGTTTTTAGGTACAGTCCCGAGTCACATGGAGGCAATGAGCGATAGGAGGGGTTTCGTCTCTCCCGGTATTGGGAGTTGATGTTGTGCTGTGCTCGATTGGCCATAACAGGGAAGTCCCTGGCCAGGGATGATTTAGAGATTTACTGGTAAGTGTTAGCAGTAGTTTCTCGACTAGTAATGAGCCTCATATCGGCATGACTTATCGGTTATTAGGGTTTGACGTTTACCACCCCTAGACTTGATATGCGACATATCATACGAGGAGACCGGACTGTACGGCAAGTGTTACCGTCAGGCTTTTGCAGGAGTTGGAGCGGGCTTCTTGCTGATCTTCTGATCGCTCAATACCCGGGTAGCCGTTACGTCAAGCTAGTACCGCTGACGGCTTGTAGGTGCTTGATGTGATCATCACCTTTTGCCGGCGTATTGACGAGTCTTTAGAGTCCTACATCGAGGTTTTACTGGATCAGGCAAAACGAAATAGGAGCACATATGTGATATGTGCGGGACCGAGAATAATGCGTGTATGTGATACCGTATTCTATTCTCGCTACTTTTGTATCGGTCGGTTATATGTGATATATCCAGGTTATCGAATCAATTGTTGATTCGATAAGTCGATACATTGGATGTTAGTCGGTTATATGTGATATAGCCGGATTATTAAATCAATTGTCAATTTAATGATTTAGTGTATAATTGTATATTTGATATACTAATTTACATTAACTAACATTTGCTCACTTAAGCATTTTTTCTCACATGTGCACACATAATATATATATATATATATATATATATATATTAAATTGTGTTTTCTTTTTGTATCATGGTTGTTGATACAACAAACATGGGTGTTTGAGACTTACACCATGCTATTTGTGATATTGGGTTTTAATATTTAAAGTGGAAACAAAATTAGTGGAATATTAGATTAATGCATGAAGTTAGTGGAAGTTTTGACTATGTCCATTAGTTTTGTTTTACTTAAGATATTTAGTAACCTAACCATCACAATTAGCCATGGTTATGTCTTTACATGAGTTAGTATATGATACTTACTCACCATGGTTTTCTCACTTGATCATATTTCATTCTCTTATCATTTGTTCATCTTCTTCCTCAAGCTCAAAAAGCTTTCTAGGATTTGAAAAAGTGAGAAAGTATTGTGAGAAAAATAATTCTAAAGTGAGCCCACTTCCTATTTCTCCATCCTCTGCTAGATTAGCACTTTAGTATAGGGTTTTAGTTTCACTAATCCTTTAGTTAGTGAATTAGAAACTTGAGCGAGTATTCCCTCGACGTAGATCATCTTCGGCCTCGAAGACTTCAAGCAAGATCGCTTTTTCCCCCTCGTGAATCCATGCAAGAGTCCGGGAGTTCAACGATCGCAGCGGAGGAACTACTACAATGAGCTTTATAAGTGAAGGACCGATCTACAAAGGTTGTATTTATATTTCACTTAGATGGTAAATGGTTTACTATTGTTTCTGTATTGTTTTCTAGTTAACTATTCTAGTTAAGAGTTCCTTGAAATGGCAATTTTTTGAAAATGGCATGGACGATGCCTCCCGAAACCTTGCTGTCGTCGATAGAAACCCTACAGTGGTATCAGAGCCTAGATAGGAAATTATACGGATAATGTTAGATTATAAATACGAAACTAACTCCGAAACATTAAACCCTAGAACGATGTTTCTGTCGATTTTAAAACGAGCTCCAAAAATTTTTCAAACAAGTGCAGAATCATACTTGGGCAGAGAGATGAACATGGAAGAAAATTGGGAACATGTGCTTGGATTTTGGTTGAGCACATGGGCACAATTTCCGAGGTGGCCGGCACCTAGTTGGTGTTTTGATGCCAATTTTTTTCCATGCTCTGGTCTCTGTGATTTGGGGTTTCAGGTGTTGTTTAGTTTTGCTACTTTTTCATGTGATGATTAACTCAATGCAAAGGCAACTCGGAGTGTTTCGTAGTCGTAATTTTAACTTTTTTCGGGTTACTTTAGACGATATTAAAAAGTTCAATAGGATGTCAAATACCCGCTTTAACCCTTGCCGGAAAAATTTCCAAGTGTTGGATTTTTTCCGTAGTTAAATAGCATTCAAAAGTCATGCAAGTTATGCGATGGACCCTCTAGAAGAACAAAACCTTAACTCGATTCTATGCCCTCGGAACCACGACTGAACCTTAGGGTTTGCTGTAGTTCCACGGTGTCATAGGTGAGGCATTGGTTTGGCCCTTCTACGGCCGGATCATTGGTACTATGGCATGTGCTGAATCCTTTTAAACTTCACTCAAGTGTTGAGCTCTTCTGGGTAATTGTGGGTGTTTGTTGATTTGATCGGAATGTTTAATATCGTCTAGTTTTTTCTGCGACCGTAAGTGTAATATGTGATATCTCCAGTTTTGTTACTATATGTCAACGACAATTGGGATTCGCATATTTACTTACGTTGATGACATGCAATGTTATGTATTGATGTATATGTTATTTTGGATCGTCGCGTTTTGAATAGCCGGGGGTTTTATGTGAGATGAGAGTTTTTATTTTCATTCATGTAACATCAAATGTATGTAATATTCATTTATTGAGGCACTTCCGGGTTGAGGTTGATGTCATCATTGTTGTATATTATTTACTTTTCCGCATTAGGATAGACCCAAGGAGGCGAGCACAAGTAACCGGGTTCTAGGGTCCAGTGGCAGACCAACTCGAGGAGTCGAGTCCGGGTCTCCAAACTCTAGAATTGGTAGGGTTGCTTGCCGCTCTTGTAGGGGTATAGGGTTGTGGGTTTGGCTATTCATCGCGACCGTGGAATCCGTGTTTTATACACGCTCAAACTAAAACACGGACCTTCTAGTATATCAAATATTTCATATGTTTCTTCTGCTGCGATATCTGTGATGTGATCATTTGATATGTTGAGATGGATACTGTATATAGTATATATGATATATTATATAGACGTTACTTATGTTTTACACCCATGCAAGCCCTTCCCCGCTCTGCCGTTAGTTACCTAACCTAACGGTGCATGACGGGACATCAAGGCGAATGCGGATGGCATAAGTGTACATTGTATTTATCTGTGATGTTTAGGTGACTTAAATGATGGGACTTCATTAATGTGATTAATGAAAGAAAAGAAACCTAAAAGATGTTTTAGAATCAAATTTTCAAAAAGGGCAGCTACAGTTTTGCTTTGCATAGCAATATATATGATATATCCTGCACCTTATTCGATGAGGAAAGAGCCGAGATCCCTTCATCGGGAGTGACCTCTTTAGCAAAACTGGCAGATGCTACAACATTCGGTTTGTCTTTTGATTGCTTTTGGAGTTTTTGCTATGCATAGTGATATATATGATATATCCTGCACCTTATTCCATAAGGAAAGAGCCGAGATCCCTTCACCGGGAGTGACCTCTTTAGCAAAACTAATGAAAGCCTCAAAAACACTCCTTTTCAAAATTCACTTGTTTCTACAACGATATCAGGTTCATTACGCAATAGGTTTTCAGAAAAACCTGTCATAGCCCTCCGTCATTTCAGATAAGTCCTACTTAGTATTCGTACTACGTTTGTTGACCTCCGTCAAGGCATAGTATGCGGTAGCTAACTAGTATTTCATCTTCTTATGCATATGATGCAGATTGGATTAAGGTAGTCGTACGACCTTGTTGACCTCCGTCAAGGGTCATGTGGGTAGGTTTGATTCAATCAAGAAATTACGGGTTGAACTTGACTTGCACCCTATGGTTTGTTGACCTCCGTCAAGGTCATGGGATGCTTGGGGCAAAAATATTATCAGGAATTTCAAGTGTTGAAATTTGCAATGAGATTGCATACCTTCTATGTGATAGTTGGATCCTGATACCCACTGCTGGTAATTGTTACTCCTGAGAGAGTTTTACACAGGAAAATTAGCCAATCAAGTAGGTTTCTAGAAAGGTGTCAACGGGGTTACGCCTTTGAGAAAACGAGATTTATTTTAATTAGGTCCATGCGAAAGCACGGGGAACCTCGTTCAAAGTACCGACACTGGTCTGGCTGAAAGATTGGCGAAGTTGTAGGGTGTAATTAATCCCGGCTAGTCTTTCCTTTTAGGGTTTGAAGGAAGATTTGATAAAAACAGTAGGAGCCATCCTGATTAGATAAAATAATAACCAATCTGATCTTGCAAGAGCATACGCTAAAGTGTTTTCTTCTCTCTCTCTCCAGGTAGCGACCATATCATGCCTTAATCAAGATAATAATATGGATGTATTGACCGAACCAGCGTGTTATACTATGCTAGGGAACGTTGTTTTCGTTCTTTCTTGTAAAAGTTATAAGACTGAACAGGATATAGGGGAATACCAGGATTCCTATGCCACCCGAATGAAGAAAGTACATGTTGATGCATTTTCTTCGGGCGTGTTCGTTACAGAGAACTGTTTCTCCATTTACTCTACATCCTGGGTATTAGATACCAGATCAGGATCCCATATATGTAATCAGTTACATTGGTTGAGAAAAGGCAGAGAACTTGAGACGGTGATAAAGACATAAAGGTTGGAAATGGTGCAATTGTTGCAGCAAAAACCGTCAGGGAATATCACCTTGTATTACCAACTGGTAATACATTGATTCTGAACGAATGCTATAACATGCCGAACCTGATATGCAACATTATATCGGTTTCTTTACTAAGTAAAGAGAGATATAATTTTGTATTACAGGATAATGTTATGAACATTTTTCTGAACCAAAAGTTGGTTGGATCAGGCTCGTTGTGCAATGGCATATATATTCTAAATCAATCAACAGTTCTGAGCATAACAAACACACACAAGAGGAAGAGTTCAGAAATGAACGAATCCTTCTTGTGGCATTGTAGATTTGGTCATATAAATGCGACACGGCTAGCTAAGTTGCATAAGGATGGATATTTGAATCCGTTCGAATTTTCATCTTATGACACTTGCCAGTCATGTCTCAAAGGCAAAATGACCAAAACTCCGTTTACGGGACACGGAGAAAGAGTTACGGAACTCTTGGGAATGATACATAGTGATGTATGAGGTCCCATGTCTACACATGCTAGGGATGGTTCTTCATACTTCATTACATTCACTGACGATCTCTCTAGATTCGGATATGTGTTCTTGATGAAACAAAAATCAGAAGCTTTTGAGAAATTTAAAGAATATAAACAAGAAGTCGAGAACTAAACCAGGAAAAGAATTAAAATCCTTCGATATGATCGAGGAGGTGAATACTTGAGATTTGAATTCCTGGACTTCCTAAAAGAGAATGGTATTCTCTTTCAGCTAACTCCTCTATATACACCACAGCACAACGGTGTATCGGAACGGAGGAACCGCACCCTATTAGATATGGTGCGCTCTATAATGAGCATAGCTGAGTTACCTATTTGCTTCTAGGGTATGCACTGGAGACAGCAGCATACCTACTGAATAAAGTTCCTACCAAATCTGTGCCTACCACCCCATATGAGATATGGGAAGGGAAGAGACCATATCTTAATTTTGTTAAGATATGGGGTTGCCCGGCCTATGTCAAAAGTCAAAAACCGGACAAACTCGAGGCAAGGTCTGTTTTGGGTAAGTTTATTGGATATCCCAAGCATTCGTGAGGGTATATCTTCTACCACAGTGAGGAACAAAGGGTGTTTGTTGCTCAACACGTCACCTTTTTAGAAAAGGAATTTCTTGCAAAAGAGATTAGTGACTCTGAGGTAGAACTGGAAGAGGTTCCAGCAATACAAACCATAACAGAAGATTTGGTGGAACCTGAGGATTCGGTAGTTCCCGATGAACCCCAGCCACTCCGCCGATCTAGTAGGATTCCTCACCCACCTGAGAGATACTACGGTTTTCTCATGGATGGTGGGAGCGAGGATTGCATCATGGAGGATGATGAACCAACTATCTTTGAGCAGGTCATCACGAGTGGTAACTCAGTGAAATAGCTGGATGCAATGCGGTCCGAGATGGAATCCATATACACCAACAAAGTATGGACTTTGGAAGATGCTCCTGAAGGGGTAAAACCCATTGGGAGCAAGTGGATCTTCAAGAAAAAACTTAGTGTAGATAGGAAAGTGGAGACTTTCAAAGCTAGACTTGTTACAAAGGGTTTTTGTCAACGACCAGGTGTGGATTATGACAAAACCTTTTCTCCGGTGGCTATGCTTAAATCCATTCAGATCATGCTTACCATCACAGCATATCATGACTACGAAATCTGACAAATGGATGTTACGACAGCCTTTCTAAATGGTGATTTAGAAGAGAGCATGTACATGACTCAGCCAGAGGGCTTCGAAGCTAGTGGGAGCAGAGGAAAGGTGTGCAAGCTGCTTAAATCCATCTACGGGTTAAAGCAAGCATCGCAGAGTTGGAACATCTGTTTTGATGTCGTTATCAAAGAGTTTGATTTCGTCAAAAACGTAGATGAACCTTGTATATACAAGAAGGTAGCAGAGAGTAAGGTTGTCTTCCTCGTATTGTACATGGATGACATACTCTTGATAGGAAATGACATTCCTATGCTGCAATCGGTCAAGCTCTTCTTATCACAAAGATTCTCAATGAAAGATCTAGGGGATGACTCCTACATCTTAGGGACTAAGATCTATAGAGATAGATCTAAACAGATACTGGGATTGTCCCAATCCAGGTACATTGATACTATACTAAAGAGGTTTAGTATGGAAGAATCCAAACATGGGTTTTTACCCACGATCTCTGGGCCCACTCTCTCCAAAGAGATGTCTCCTAATACTGATTTGGAGAGAGCTCGCATGCAAGGGATACCATATTCTTCGGCAGTAGGCTCTATCATGTATGCGATGCTATGTACAAGACCCGATGTAGAACATTCACTAAGTGTAGTGAGCAGGTATCAAGCAGATCCTGGAGAGAGTCACCGGACAACTGTGAAGAGCATTCTCAAATACTTACGAAGGACTAAAGAGATGTTCTTAGTGTATGGTAACGGAGAACTCCAAGTGGAGTCCTTTACCGATTCAAGCTTCCATAGTGATAAGGACGACTCTAAGTATAACGTTTTGAAAATCGTTTCGGTGAAATTTCGGAAAATCGGTAAAATAAGGGGGTTTTCCGTAAAAAGTCAAAATATAAATATCTTTTAATATAAAATTAAATATACATATTCTAGATATGTAATTGCTAGTATTTGGTTCTTATTGAGCCACTGGTAAAATTTCTAATTTTCTAATTTTTTTTCCGAAATTAATTATTTTAATATTATTTTAGGTTGTTAAAAATACATTAAATTAGCGATAAATACAAATTTGAATAGGCTAATTACACACTATAGAACCATGACAACTAAAATCTAGTTTGTAATATAAATTTTTAGCAATTTATTTTAAGTTCTAATTGGTTATAATTAAGGGAAAACTAAAATTTAAATAATTTAACTAAAACTTGCAATTTGGTAACTTGAGGGGTTCTTTTTGCATGAAATTTTCTTTGCAACCTCACACATTCCTCACCCCTCCACCATGGCTGGCCCTACCATCTCTAATAACAGCCTACTCCCTCCACCTCTCTTGTTGTCTTCATTCATGTGAAGAAATGGGTTAAAAATAAAGGTTTTTATATATATTATTGTAGGTGGGGGTATTGTAGTAATTTTGAGAGGGCTTTGACTTGGAATTTTTCTCCACTTCCTCACACTCTCCCCCATCCCATATCTGAACGAAATTTCCTGCAACAACAGCCCCAAACATTCCCCCATTTCTCCATCTCTTTTTGCTTCAATTTCATCTCAAAAATCCACGAATCCTTCACAAATTCAACCCAATTCCCTATTCTACCTCTTCTCACACCCAAATTTGTTTGAAACAAGGGGAAAGGAGGTATATTTGGTGGCTAGAGCAACCTAGGATTTCAAACTTGTGAGGTATAATTTCTATCTAATGGTTAAATTGTAGCTTGTATATGCTAAATTAGTTAATTGAAGTGTGAAATTGTTTGTTGTTGCTAGTTTATAAAAATCAAGAGAAGGGGTTGATTTTGGAAATGGGAATTGAAGCATTGCAAATGGGTTAATTGAGTGTTGTAGCTAACTAGTGGTATGGGTTGGATGATTGTGCGATGTTGTGACCATTTTGTCGCAAATCCGCGATGTTTGTGTGGGGTTACTAGGCAGTCTAATAAGGTTCTACAAGGCATCAACCATGCCCGTTTAAAATTTTAGCCGTGCCGAATAACCCTAAATAAGATCTTTGCTAGATAATTAGGGTTTCACATGCAAGTAAAAAACATTTACCACTACGTGAATACGAAATACAACCTTTGTAGATCGGTCCTTCACTTCTAAAGCTCCTTGTTGTAGTCCCTTCGCTGCGATCATGGTTCTCCCGGGCTCTTGCATGGCTTCACGAGGCGAAAGAAGCGTCCTTGCTTGAAGTCTTCGAGGCCGAAGATGATTTACGTCGAGGGAATACCAACTGAAGCTACTACTTCACTAACTAGAGAATTAGTGAAGCAAACACCCTAAACTAAAGTGCTAGTCTAGTAAAGGATGGAGAAATAGGAAGTGGGTTCACTTTAGAATTTGTTTTCTCACAATGTTTCTCACTTTGGATCAAACCCTAGAGAGCTTTTTAGCTCAAGGAAGAAGATGGAGAAATAAAATGAGAAACATAATGATCAAGTGAGTGAGCTAACCATGGTGAGTGAGTATCATATACTAACTCATGTAGAGACATTACCATGGGTAATCCTAAATGGTTAGGTTAATAAAAATCTAAAGTAAAACAAAGTTAGTGGACTTTGTCAAAGCATCCACAAGCTTCTACAAGCTTCATGCTTGTGACAAAAGATCAACTAATTTGTAATTACCTTAAATAATTATTAACCACCATTTAAAATAGAATGGTGTATGTCTTGCACACCCATGCAAGATGTATCAACAACCATGATACAAAAAGAAAACACATTTTAATATATATCACATATATATTAAAGTTGTGCACATGTGAGAAAAATCCTTAAGTAAACAAATGTTAGTTAATGTAAATTAGTATATCAAATATACAATTATACACTAAATTATTAAATCAACACTTGACTTAATAATCCGGTTATATCTCATATAACCGACTAACATTCAATGTATCGACTTATCGAATCAGCACTTGATTCGATAACCAGGCTATATCACATATAACCGACCGAAACAAAAAGTCACGAGAATAGAATACAGTATCACATACACGCATTATTCTCGGTCCCGCACATATCACATATGCACTCCTATTTCGTTTTGCCTGAGCCAGTAAAATATCTATGTAGGACTCTGAAGACTCGTCAATACGCCGGCAGTAGGTGATGATCACATCAATCACCCACAAGCCGTCAGCGGTACTAGCTGGACATAACGGCTACCCGGGTATTGAGCGATCAGAAGACCAGCATGCAAGCCCGCTCCAACTCCTGTAAAAGCCTAACGGTAACACTTCCCGTACAGTACGGTCTCCTCGTCTGATATGTCGCATATCAAGTCTAGGGGTCGTAAACGTCAGACCCCAATAACCGATAAGTCGTGCCGATGTGAGGCTCATAACGGGTCGAGAAACTACTGGTAACACCTACCAGTAAATCTCTAAATCAGGCCTAGCCAGGAACTTCCCTGTTATGGCCAACCGAGCACAGCGCAACATCAACCCCCAATACCGGGAGAGACGAAACCCCTCTTATCGCTCATTGCCTCCATGTGACTCGGGAATGTACCCAAAAACCACCGTTTTGCACGCCCTCTAGGACGTGGTAAGGTGGAAATCAAAGCACAGTGGGAATCACACAAGACTCTATGACGATCTCGGGTCTACAGACTAACCTGCACAAGTGTCACCAGAGAACTGCCATCTGACATGAGGTATAATACCATCTGGGAGTTCTCGGTGAGTCCGTCTAGTGTACCCAGTCACCACTGAGCTCCCGTATACTATCTCTGATGTCAAACACCAATGGATATGGGATCATCCATCGCCCATCTGATGGGTCGAGAAGCGTATACGCTAGTCTATACTGGTATATCGATGCCCTGTCTCGATACACCCACGACTAGGAACATTAAAGGATGTACATATGGACTACCATGGCCCCACTAGTATGATCTGCATCATAGTCCTGGTAGTCAAGTACACATCCTAAGGGCTTTACCAACATGTAACTATAAGACAGTATCAAGAGACAAGTATACATGTTAAGATAAAGAGCAACCAGATAGCATACTATCATA
Source organism: Agapanthus africanus (assembly GCA_030015575.1). Taxonomy (NCBI): domain Eukaryota; kingdom Viridiplantae; phylum Streptophyta; class Magnoliopsida; order Asparagales; family Amaryllidaceae; genus Agapanthus; species Agapanthus africanus. The sequence goes on along the minus strand of CM057340.1, from coordinate 317,603,264 downwards.
TCGAGCAAGAAAGTCCTCTTTATATATGTCCAAATATCCAATATAATATACATCATCTGTAAAATACTAGCCTCTAGGGCATACATACAACTAACAATCTCCCACTTGCACTAGGGCCAGCTGCTGCAGTATCGCATACCAAGCATCCCGAAGAGTCTCTCAAAATGTATCTGGGGAATGGCCTTCGTGAGTGGATCCGCAGTGTTGTTCTTCGAATCAACCCTCGTGACCTCGATCTCCCGGCGATCTACTATCTCCCGGATCAGGTGATACCGCCTTAGAATATGCCTGGATCGCTGATGGGACCTGGGTTCCTTGGCCAAAGCCACCGCTCTATTGTTATCACAATACAAAGGTATTGGATGCTCAATGGATGGAACCACTCCAAGTTCAGTTATGAACTTCTTGATCCAGACAGCCTCTTTGGCAGCATCGTTGGCAGCGATGTATTCAGCCTCCATCGTCGAGTCTGCCACGGTTTCCTGCTTGGAACTCTTCCAGCTAACCGCCCCTCCATAAAGGGTAAAGACAAATCCCGAGTGTGGCTTAGAGTCGTCCTTATCACTCTGGAAGCTCGAATCGGTAAAGGATTCCACTTGGAGTTCTCCGTTACCATACCCCAAAAGCATCTCTTTAGTCCATCGCAAGTACTTGAGAATGCTCTTCAAAGCTTTCCAGTGACTCTCTCCAGGATCAGCTTGATACCTACTCACTACACTTAGTGAGTGTGCTACATCGGGTCTGGTACATAGCATCACGTACATGATAGAGCCTACAGCCGAAGCATAGGGTATCCCTTGCATGCGAGCTCTCTCCAAATCAGTCTTGGGAGACATCTCTTTGGAGAGAGTGAGTCCAGAGATCGTGGGTAAGTTCCCATGCTTGGATTCTTCCATACTAAACCTCTTTAGTATGGTGTCAATGTACGTGGATTGGGACAATCCCAATATCCTTTTAGATCTATCTCTATAGATCATAATTCCCAGTATGCAGGAGGCATCACCTAGATCATTCATTGAGAATCTTTGTGATAAGAAGAGCTTGACCGATTGCAGTATAGGAATGTCATTTCCTATCAAGAGTATGTCGTCCACATACAATACGAGGAAAACAACTTTACTCTCTGCCACCTTCTTGTAGATACAAGGTTCATCTACGTTTTTGACGAAATCAAACTCTTTGATAACGATGTCAAAGCAGATGTTCCAACTCCGCGATGCTTGCTTTAATCCATAAATGGATTTAAGCAGCTTGCACACCTTCCTGCTGCTCCCACTAGCTACGAAGCCCTCTGGCTGAGTCATGTACACTCTCTCTTCTAAATCACTGTTTAGAAAGGCGGTCTTAACATCCATTTGCCAGATTTCGTGGTCATGATATGCAGCGATGGCAAGCATGATCCGGATGGATTTAAGCATAGCCACTGGAGAAAAGGTTTCGTCATAGTCAACACGTGGTCTTTGACGAAAACCCTTTGCAACAAGTCTAGCTTTGAAAGTCTCCACTTTCCCATCTACACCACGTTTTTTTCTTGAAGATCCACTTGCTCCCAAAGGGTTTTACCCCTTCAGGAGCATCTTCCAAAGTCCATACTTTGTTGGTGTACTTGGATTCTGTTAGTTATATGTATGACCTAGAGGCCATTACTATACATAGGATGTATATTGTAGTGGATGCTTGGACATATATAGGGAGGACTTTCTTGCTCGACATGATAGTATGCTATCTGGTTGCTCTTTACCTTAACGTGTATACTGATTGTCTCTCTGTTACATGTTGGTAAAGCCCTTAGGATGTGTACTTGACTACCTGGACCATGATGCGGATCATACTAGTGGGGACATGGTAGTCTATAAGTACATCCTTCAAGGTCCCTAGTCGTGGGTGTATCGAAACGGGGCATCGATATACCAGAGTAGACTAGCGTATACCTTCTCGACCCATACAGATGGGCGATGGATGATCCCATATCCATTGGTGTTGACATCAGAGATGATATACGGGTGCTCAGTAGAGACTTGGTACACTGGACGGACTCGCCGAGAACTCCCAGATGGTATTATACCTTACGTCAGATGGCAGTTCTTTGGTGACACTGGTACAGGTTAGTCTGTAGACCCGAGATCATCATAGAGTCTTGTGTGATTCCCACTGTGCTTTGATTTCCACCTTACCACTTCCAAGAGGGCGTGCAAAACGGTGGCTTTTGGATACAGTCCCGAATTATATGGAGGCAATGAGCGATAGGAGGGGATTCTTCTCTCCCGGTATAGGGAGTTGATGTTGCGCTGTGTTCGATTGGCTATAACCGGAAATCCCTGGCCAGGATTGCTGAGATTTACTGGTAAGTGTTATCAGTTGTATCTCGAACTGTTATAGACCTCATATCGACACGACTTATCAAGCTATTGGGGTCTGACGTTTACCACCCCTAGGCGAGATATGCGACATATCAGATGATCAGACCGGACTGTACGGTAAGTGTTACTGGTTGGATTCACAGGAGTGTGAGCGAGCTTGCTCATCGATCTTCTGATCGCTCAATACCCGGGTGGCCGTTACGTTTAGCAGACCGCTTGCGGCTTGTGGGTGCTTGATATGATCATCATCTGCTGCCGGCGTATTGACGAGTCTTTAGAGTCCTACACAGAGGTTTCCTGGCTCAAGCGAAACGAAATAGGAGCGTATATGAGATATGTGCGGGACCGAGAATAATGTGTGTATGTGATACCGTATTCTATTCTCGCGATGAATGTATCGATTGGTTGTATGCGATATAACCTAGTTATCGAATCAAGGATTGATTCGATAAGTCGATACATTGGATATTAGTCGGTCATATGCGATGTGACCGGATCGTTAAATCATGTGTTGATTTAATGATTTAATGTATAATTATATATTTGATATATTACTTTACATTAACTAGTATTGGTTCACTTAAGAATTATTATCTCACTTGATTGTGCACATTGTATATGTCATATATTTTTGTGCACAAGATTGTATCATGTTTGATGATACATGCTAACTTTGGTTAGTGTGTGATTTAAACCATGGTTAGTTAATGGTTAGGGTTTCATTTTCTTTATTTACTTATTCATTTATTTATTTATTCATTTTGAGAAAGAAATAAAATGGTGGCTATCTTTGGATTTTCTTTGAAGCTTCTTGAAGCTTTGAAAGACTTTGACCATTTTGTTTCTTTCCTTAACCCTAACCATTTACTTAACCCTAGTTTATTCTCTACAAGTGTTTATCTAACCCATGGTTGCAAGATGATAGATATCACTTCATTTTCTTTTTGAAAAATGATTATTGATTTTCTTCTTCTTCATCTTCTTCTTCAAGTGAAGAAAAGAAAACCTTTTCTTGAAAATGCTAAGTGATGAATCCAAGTGAGAAATCCAAATCCAAAGTGAACCCACTTCTTATTTCTTCATCCTCTACCACTTTCCAAGTAGTATAGGGTGTTTTCTTCACAAGTTTCATGACTTGGTGAAGTTGGAGCTTGATCTTGAGTTGCCTCGACGTAGATCATCTTCGGCATCGAAGTCGACGACCTAGCCCGCCCATTTCTCTGATGAAGCCGACGCTAGAGTCCGGGATCCACTGATCGCAGTGAGGGGACATCATCACGGAGCTAAGGAAGTGGAGGACCGGATCTACAAAGGTTTTATTTCCGTTCACTTAGTACTAAAGCAGTTTAGTAGCTTGTAGTTTCGCCTAAACTCTAGTCAACGATCGCATTAGGGTTTCTCGGCACCTAGAATTTTTAGAATTTGGCATGGTTGATGCCTTGTGAGACCTCTTGAGTGTGCCTAGGAACCCTACAGTGGTATCAGAGCCTAGCTAGAGCTTTAGGCGAAGTGTAGACGAAGTTAGAAGTCCGATCGAACCCGTAAACCCCGACAAAACCCTTCTCTGTACATTTTTCAAAACAGTGGATTTTTGTGAATTAAAAATTCTCAGAAAAACAAGCAGGAAAAAATAAGAATTACTGTGAAGTACGGTCCACTAAGTCAATAATTTAACCACGGAACCGTGGCGAAACCAGGGGTTTTGCGGCGGTTCCGCGGCCAAAATTTGACTTAGTCCCTGAAATTTCATATATTTATTCTTAGGTCCTTTCTTGGCAATTTTTTATGGGAATTTTTTAATTCCACTCAAATGTTGAGTATTCTAGGGTTTTATTAGGGACTCGTTAATTTGATCGGATAATTTAACTTCGTTTAAGTTTTTCCGGATATTTTAGAAACTGTTAAAAAGTTCGACTGGATATAAATACCCAATTTTTCCCCTGCTGGAAAATTTCCAAGTGTTGGATTTTTCCGTGGTTTAAGAACGTTCTAAGTAGTGCAAGTAACGCGATGGACCCTCTAGAAGACAACAAACCTTAACTCGATTATGTGTCCGTCTTGAACTGCCCTTTGAACCTTAGGGTTTGGGACAGTACGGCGTGCCACATGTGAGGCGTTGGCTTGACCCTTCTACGGCTGGACCGTTGGTACTGAGGCATGAAGTGAATGTTTTTAAACTTATATCATGTGTTGATCTGTTTCGGGAAAACTTGGGTGTTTGATTGTTCGATCGGAAAGTTTAACATTTTTTATTTATCTGGAATGTGATACAATAATTGGAATTCACAAGTAGTTATGAGATAACTGAATGAATGTTATAAACACAGCACTTTAGTCTCACTTGATCGTTTGCCACGAAATTTTGATGTGACCAAATGTCCGTCGCAATCACGTAGCGTACGCGGATACTCGCCGGGTAAACTTAACAGACAGCCTCACCCTATAGCCCGACCAAGTGACTGTAGGAGAACCCCGTCGCCGAAAGCATCCGTTCGGGTGCTCACAGCAGCGATGTTCCGCCTTGGTGCACTTCGTCGAAGGCATCGGGGGTGCGGCCGTCTACTAAAGTTTGCGACGAGCATTCGATCAGGATGTCGGGAATCTTGTTGAATTACCCGACTTGATATTGAAAAGAGTTTTCGATAACGAGACTAAAATGTGGGGATTATAATTGTTAGGCATGTGATGTCTAAGGAATTCATTTGATTAGGCATGCGATGTCTAAAGAATTTGCGGATTCCAACTGTTGTAGTTTTACACTTTCTTTTCTGTGACCGTAAGTGTAATATGTAATATCGCCGGTTTCGTTGCTATATGTCAACGACAATTGGGATACGCATGTTTACTTACGTTGATGACATGTGATGTTATGTGTTGCTGGATATGTTATATTGGATCGTCGTGTTTGAATAGCCGGGGTTTTATTATGTGAGATGAGTGTTTTCATTTTCATTCATGTAAAAATTATTGTATGTAATATTCTTTTATTGGGGCACTTCCAAGTAGCGGAAGTTGTCACCCATTGTATATTATTTACTTTTCCGCACTAGGATAGACCCAAGGAGGAGGGCACAAGTAACTGGGTTCTGGAGTCCAGTGGGAGACCAACTCGAGGAGTCGAGTCCGGGTCTCCTAACTCTAGAATTGGTAGGGTAGCTTGCCGCTCTCGTAGGGGTCTAGGGGTGTGGGTTTGGCTATTCATCGCGACCGTGGAATCCGTGTTTTATACAGGCTCGTATTGAAAACACGGACGTCCTAGTATATCCAATATTTCATATGATTCTTCTGCTGCGATATCTGTGATGTGATCATTTGATAAGTTCTGTGATAAATACTGTATATAGTATATATGATATATTATATAGACGTTACTTATGTTTTACACCCGCGCTAGCCCTGCCCCGCTCTGTCGTTAGTTACCAAACCTAACGCTGCACGAGGGGACATCGAGGCGAATGCTGATGGAATAAGTGTACGTCGTATTTATCTGTGATGTTTAGGTACTTAAATGATAGGACTTCATTAATGTGATTAATGAAAGAAAAGAAACCTAATGATGTTGTGGAATCGAATTTTCAAAAACAGGTAGCTACAGTTCTTGCTTTGCATCGCGATGTTCCTTGTAAAACATCCTGCACCTCATTCGACAAGGAAAGGGCCGAGATCCCTTCACCGGGAGTGACCCCTTTAGCAATAACTGGCAGATGCTACAACCCTCGGTTTGTCTTTTGATTGCTTCTTTAGTTTTTGCTTTGCACAGCAGTATATTTGATATATCCTGCACCTTATTCGATGAGGAAAGGGTCGACGATCCCTTCACCAAGAGTGACCCCTTTAGCAAAACTAAAAAAGCCTAAAAAACACTCCATTTTAAAATCATTCGATCCTACAACGATATCAAGTTCATTAAGCAATAGGTTTTTAGAAAAACCTGTCGTAGCCCTCCGTCATTTCAGATAAGTACTAGTTAGTATTCGTGCTGCGGTAGTTTGGCATTCGTCAAGGCGTAGTGTACGGTAGCTAACTAGTATTTATCTGCTTATGCATATGATGCAGATTGGATTAGGGTATTCGTACGGCGTTGTTTGGCATTCGTCAAGGGTCGTGCGGGTGGGTTTAATTCAATCAAGAAATGTACGGGTTGAACTTGACTAGTGGACTATGGGTTGTTTGGCATTCGTCAATGTCATAGAACACTAAGGGTAAAATATTATCGGGAATTTCAAGTGTTGAAATTTGCAATGAGATTGCATACCTTCTATGAGATAGTTGGCTCCCGATACCCGCTGCGAGTAAGAGTTACTCCTGGGAGAGTTTTACACAGTACAATTAGCCGATCAAGTAGGTGTCTAGAAAGGTGTCAACGGGGTTACGCATCTGGAAAAACGAGGTTTACAGTAATTAGGTCCGTGCGAAAGCACGGGGAACCTCCCTCAAAGTACCGACACTGGCCTGGCTGAAAGATTGGCGAACTTGTAGCGTGTAATTAATCCCGGCTAGTCTTTCCTTTTAGGGTTTGAAGGAAGATTTGATAAAAACAGTGGGAGCCATCCTGATTAGATAAAATAATAACCAATCTGATCTTGCAAGAGCGTACGCAGAGTGTTTTCTTCTCTCTCTCTCCAGGTAGCGACCATATCACGTCTTAATCAAGATAATAATACGGATGTATTGACCGAACCCGCTTGTTATACTGAGCTGGGGAACGTTGGTCCCGCTCCATCTTATAAATGTTATAAGACAGAGCAGGAAATTGGGGAATACCAGATTTCCCGTGCCGCCCAAACGAAGAAAGTACATGATGATGCATCTTCTTCGGGTGTGTTCATTAGAAAGAACTGTTTCTCAGTATCCTCTGCGTCCAGGGTATTTGATACCGGATCAGGATCCCAGATATGTAATCTGTTACATAGGGCTACAGAAAGGTAGAGAACTGCGAACGGGTGATAAGTTTCATGAGGTAGAAAACGGGTCAAGTGTTGCAACCAAGTCTGTTGGTCACTGTCACCCTGTATTACCAATACATTGATTCTGAACAAATGCTATTAGATACCGAACCTGATGTACAAAATCATATCAGTCTCTTTATTAGTAAAGAAATGATAAAATTTTGTATTGTTGGACAATGTTTTGAACATTTCCTATATCAAAAGTTGATCAGTTCAGGCACGTTATCTAAAAGTATTGATGTTCTAAATCAAACTACAGTTCTTTGTATACGGAATACACACAAGAGGAAGAGTTCAGAAATGAACGGATCCTTTTTGAGGTATTGTAGACTAGGTCATATCAATGCGACCTGACTAGCTAAGTTGCACAAAGATGCATATTTAAATCTGTTTGAATTTACATCTTGTGAAAACTTGCCGGTCATGTCACAAAGATAAGATGACCACAGCTCTGTTTATTGGAAGCAGAGAAAGAGTTAGTGAACTCTTGGGATGATACATGTTGATGTATGTAGGTCCCCAGTCTACACATGCTAAGACCGGTTCTTTGTATTTCATTACATTCTCTGATAATCTCTCAAGATTCAGACATATGTTCCTGTTGAAACACAAGTCCGAACCTTTTGAGATATTCACAGAATATAAGTTAGAACTAGAGAACCAAAACGGGTATAAGTATTATGTCTTTTGATGTGATCAGGGAGGAGAATACTTGAGCACGGAAATCCTGGATTATTCTAAAGGAGAATGAGATTCTCTTTCAGCATTACTCCTCCGTATACACCATAGCACGATGGTATATCGGGGCGGAGCAATCACACCCTATATGATAAGGTGTGCTCTATGATGAGTACTACTAAGTTACCTATTTCCTTTTGGGAGTTATGCACTTATGAAGTTGCATACCTATTGAATAGGGTTCCAATCAAATCAGTTGCCTACCGCTTCATATGTGATATGGAAAGGGAAGAGCCCATATCTTAAGTTGGTTAAGATTTGGGGTTGTCCGGCCTATGTCTAAAAGCAAAATCCGGACAAGCTCGAGGCAAGGTCTGTTATGTAGAACTGGAAATGTTCCAGCTATACAAACTGCAGCTAATGATTTGACAGAACCAAAGGATTCAATAGTTTCCAACGAACCTCAGCCTCTCCGCCGATCTAGTACGCTTCCTCACCCACCTGAGAGATACTTCGGTTTCTCTATGACAGTGGGAGCGAGGATTGCATCATGAGATGATGACCCAACTAGTTTCGAGCTGGGCATCAGGAGTGAGACTCTGTAAGAATGGCTGGATGTTTATCGATCTTAGATGGAATCCTTATACACCAACAAAGTATGGACTTTGGTTGCTATATCTGAAGGGTTAAATCCCCAACAGGAGCAAGTATATCTTGAGAAGATTACTTGGTGTACATGGAAAAGTTTATACTTTCAAAGCTAGACTTGTTAAAGGTTTGCATCATTGACCAGGTATGGATTATAATGAAACCTTTTCTAAGTAGCTATGCTTAAGTCCATCCAGATCCTACTTGCCACGGCTACATACCATAACTACGATATCTGGCGGTTGGGTGTTATGACTGCTTTTCTAAATGATGTTTTAGAAGAGAGAGTCTGTAAGTACACAGTCAGAGGGCTTCGTAGACAGTGGGAGCAGCGGAAACGTGTGTAAGATGTTTTATATGATAAAGCATGCATCGCGGAGTTGGAACATCTGTTTTGATGAGTTAGTCAAACAGTTTGACATCATCAAAATGGTAGATGAACCTTGTATATACAAAAAGGTAGTAGGGAGTATGGTAGTGATCCTCATAGTGTATGTGGATGACACACTCTTGATAGGGAAGTAGTTTCCTATACTACGCTCGGTCAATCTCCGCTTATCACAATGATTCTCCATATAGGATCAAAGAGATACCTCGAAAATCCTGAGTTTTCATCTATGAGATAGATGTAATTGGATGTTAGGATACTCACTACATGTAGTGAGATGGTATCAATCGATCCTGGGGAGAATCACTGGAAAGGTTCCAGGGTGATAAGGACGACTGAATGTCAGTCGCAGGCATTGTCTTTACCCTCAGTAAAGGGACGGTATGTTGGAAGAGTTCCAAGCTAGATGCCGTGGCATACTAGACGATAAAGGCTGGATACATCGCTACTTAAGATGCTACCAAAGAGGCTGTCTGGGTGTATATTAGTTCATGAGATGAACTTAGTTCCTCCCATTATGTGACAATGGAGTTGTGGCTTATGCCAGGAACGTCCGTCCCATCAGTGATCCAGACATATTCTAAGGCAGTATCACCTGATCATGGAGATGGTTGATCTTCATGGTGATCAAGGTTAGGAGAGTAGACTCAGAGGACAACACGGCGGATCCACTCTCGAAAGGCCTTTTCCCAGAGAGAGACTTTTATGGGATGGTTGAGTATGAGATACTGCAACCACTGCTATCAGATGGCCCTAGTGCAAGTGGGAGATTGTTAGTTATATGTATGCCCTAGAGGCCATTACTATACATAGGATGTATATTGTAGTGGATGCTTGGACATATATAGGGAGGACTTTCTTGCTCGACATGATAGTATGCTATCTGGTTGCTCTTTACCTTAATGTGTATACTGATTGTCTCTCTGTTACATGTTGGTAAAGCCCTTAGGATGTGTACTTGACTACCTGGACCATGATGCGGATCATACTAGTGGGGACATGGTAGTCTATAAGTACATCCTTCAAGGTCCCTAGTCGTGGGTGTATCGAGACGGGGCATCGATATACCAGAGTAGACTAGCGTATACCTTCTCGACCCATACAGATGGGCGATGGATGATCCCATATCCATTGGTGTTTGACATCAGAGATGATATACGGGTGCTCAGTAGAGACTGGGTACACTGGACGGACTCGCCGAGAACTCCCAGATGGTATTATACCTTACGTCAGATGGCAGTTCTCTGGTGACTCTGGTACAGGTTAGTCTGTAGACCCGAGATCGTCATAGAGTCTTGTGTGATTCCCACTGTGCTTTGATTTCCACCTTACCACGTCCAAGAGGGCGTGCAAAATGGTGGCTTTTGGGTACAGTCCCGAATCACATGGAGGCAATGAGCGATAGGAGGGGATTAGTCTCTCCCGGTATAGGGAGTTGATGTTGCGCTGTGTTCGATTGGCTATAACCGGAAATCCCTGGCCAAGGTTGCTGAGATTTACTGGTAAGTGTTATCAGTAGTATCTCGAACTGTTATAGACCTCATATCGACACGACTTATCAAGCTATTGGGATCTGACGTTTACCACCCCTAGGCGAGATATGCGACATATCAGATGATCAGACCGGACTGTACGGTAAGTGTTACTGGTTGGATTCACAAGAGTGTGAGCGGGCTTGCTCATCGATCATCTGATCGCTCAATACCCGGGTGGCCGTTATGTTTAGCAGACCGCTTGCGGCTTGTGGGTGCTTGATATGATCATCATCTGCTGCCGGCGTATTGACGAGTCTTTAGAGTTCTACACAGAGGTTTCCTGGCTCAAGCGAAACGAAATAAGAGCGCATATGAGATATGTGCGGGACCGAGAATAATGCGTGTATGTGATACCGTATTCTATTCTCGCGATGAATGTATCGATTGGTTGTATTCGATATAACCTAGTTATCGAATCAAGGATTGATTCGATAAGTCGATACATTGGATATTAGTTGGTCATATGCAATGTGACCGGATCGTTAAATCAAGTGTTGATTTAATGATTTAATGTATTATTATATATTTGATATATTACTTTACATTAACTAGTATTGGTTCACTTAAGATTGATTATCTCACTTGATTGTGCACATTGTATATGTGATATATTTTTGTGCACAAGATTGTATCATGTTTGATGATACATTCAAACTTGGGTTAGTGTGTGATTTAAACCATGGTTAGTTAATGGTTAGGGTTTCATTTGATTTATTTACTTATTCATTTATTTATTTATTCATTTTGAGAAAGAAATAAAATGGTGGCTATCTTTGGATTTTCTTTGAAGCTTCTTGAAGCTTTGAAAGACTTTGACCATTTTGTTTCTTTCTTTAACCATAACCATTTACTTAACCCTAGTTTATTCTCTACAAGTGTTTAGCTAACCCATGGTTGCAAGATGATAGATATCACTTCATTTTCTTTTTGAAAAATGATTATTGATTTTCTTCTTCTTCATCTTCTTCTTCAAGTGAAGAAAAGAAAACCTTTTCTTGAAAATGCTAAGTGATGAATCCAAGCGAGAAATCCAAATCCAAAGTGAACCCACTTCCTATTTATTCATCCTCTACCACTTGCCAAGTAGTATAGGGTGTTTTCTTCACAAGTTTCATGACTTGGTGAAGTTGGAGCTTGATCTCGAGTTGCCTCGACGTAGATCATCTTCGGCATCGAAGTCGACGACCTATCCCGCCCATTTCTCCGATGAAGCCGACGCTCGCAGCGAGGAGACATCGTCACGGAGCTAAGGAAGTGGAGGACCGGATCTACAAAGGTTGTATTTCCGTTCACTTAGTACTAAAGCAGTTTAGTAGCTTGTAGTTTCGCCTAAACTCTAGTCAACGATCGCATTAGGGTTTCTCGGCACCTAGAATTTTTAGAATTTGGCATGGTTGATGCCTTGTGAGACCTCTTGAGTGTGCCTAGGAACCCTACAGATTCCATCTCGGACCGCATTGCATCAAGCTATTTCACTGAGTCCCCACTCGTGATGGCCTGCTCGAAGCTAGTTGGGTCATCATCAACCATGTGTTAGTTATATGTATGCCCTAGAGACCATTACTATACATACGATGTATATTGTAGTGGACACTTGGACATATATAGGGAGGACTTTCTAGCTCGACATGATAGTACGCTATCTGGTTGCTCTTTATCTTAACATGTTCTCTAATTGTCTCTATGTTACATATTGATAAAGCCCTTAGGATATGTACTCGACTACTGCGACTATGATGAGATCATGCTAGTAGGGCCACGGTAGTTGACGAGTACATCCTATAACTGTTCCTAGTCAAGGGTGTATCGAGATAGGGTATCGATACACCAGAGTTGACTAGCGTATACGCATCTTGACCCATATGATGGGCGATGGATGATCCCATATCCATCGGTGTTTGACATCAAGGATAGTGTACGGGTGCTCAGAGGAGACTAGGTACACTGGACGGACTCGCCGAGAACTCCCAGATGGTATTATACCTCACGTCAGATGGCAGTTCTCCGGTGACACTGGTACAGAGTAGTTTGTTGACCCGAGATCGTCATAGAGTCTTGTGTGATTCCTACTGTGCTTTGATTTCCATTATACCATGTCCAAGAAGGCGTGCAAAAAGGTGGCTTTTGGGTACAGTTCCAAATCATATGGAGGCAATGAGCGATAGGAGGGGATTCGTCTCTCCCGGTATAGGGAGTTGATGTTGCGTTGTGTTCGATTGGCTATAACCGGAAATCCCTGGCCAGGGTTGCTAAGATTTACTGGTAAGTGTTATCAGTAGTTTCTCAAACTGTTATAGACCTCATATCGACACGACTTATCGAGCTACTGGGGTCTGACGTTTACCACCCTTAGGCGAGATATGCGATATATCAGACGACGAGACCGGACTGTACGGGAGTGTTACTGATTGGATTCATAGGAGAATGTACAGGTTTGCTTGTTGATGTTCTGATCGCTCAATACACGGTTGGCCGTTACGTTTAGCAGACCGCTTGCGACTTGTGGGTGTTTTATATGATCATCACCTACTGCCGGCGTATTGACGAGTCTTTAGAGTCCTACACAGGGGTTTCCTGGTTCAAGCGAAACGGAGTAGGAGCACATATGTGATAAGTGCGGGACCGAGATTAATACGATATGAGATACCGTATTCTATTCTCGCGATTCGTGACATTGATCGGTTGTATGCGATATAACCGGGTTATCGGATCAAGTGTTGATTCGATAAGTTGTTACACAAGTTATTAGTCGATTATAGCCGGATTATTAAATCAAGAGTTGATTTAATAATTTAATGTATAATTATATATTTGATATATTACATTACATTAACTAGTATTAGCTCACTTAAGATTTATTTTCTCACTTGATTGTGCATGAGTGTATATGTGATATATATTTGTGTACATATGATTGTGTCATGCTTGATGATACATAAAAGATGGGTGTATGAGACTTATACCAAGATTAGGGTAAAGATTAGGGTTTTGTTTATATCTTAAGAATAACAAAAGAGAAAGACTTTGTCAAAGTTCTCAAGCTTTCATGAAGCTTGTGGAAACATTGACAAAGTCAACTCTATTTTCATTCTTTTGGATATTTAGTGTAACGTTTCAGAAATCGTTTTGCGAATTTTTTCCGTTTTAGGGCAAAATTGACGGTATTTTCCGTTTTAACCCGATTTCGATCAAACGTCCGTATAAGCTTGCCGGCACCTTTTTTAGCTAAAATAAAGATTGTGCGCGAACTTTAGGGGTATTTGGGAGGTTTTGGTTCAGATAGAATTTTTCCCAAATAAAATATTATTTTAAGCGGTATTTGGTGCACGTAAATCGGAAAATTTCTTCTCTTGAGAATAAATTATTTTTTGTCACTAGAATATTTTGGAAACTTCTTTTTAAATATCTAGATATTTTTTTGGAGTGCAAAAGGTTTTATTTTAAAAAGAAAAGAAAATGTGTAAAGGTGACAAAGTGCATTTATTAAGTATTTATTACTCTTTTTCCTAGCATTTTCTTCACAAAAATTCATAAAAATACCCCCCCCCTCACCCCCTTGGCCGGCCCTTCCCTTCCCCTTACTGCCCTCCATCATTCCCACTCTTTTTCAACTCATTTTTGCATCAAATAAATCATGAAAAATCCAAATAAAATCACAAAAACTCAAATATATTCATTTTCCTTCTTTCTTCTTCATAAAAGTAGCTTGGATATTCATTCAAAACATCATTTTTGAGAAAAAGATGATGAGTTTGGTTTCTTGGTTTTGATCTTTTGTGTAGGTATATGTCACGACCCGAAAGTACGGAACGTGACTGGCACTTAGATTACGAGACGTCTAAAGGCGTACCGCAACCTAAGTCAGCCAATGCCCAGAAAAATCTAAACCAAAATCAAAAGAGAGTGAAGGAAAACCTTTAATGAAAACGATTTTTCAAATCAATTAAGTTGCAAAGAATCCCTTTTTAAAAACATCATAAATTTCTGAAAATTTCGGCAGAGTCTCCCCTGTATTTTCTATCCCCCAAAATGGGTACAACAAGATAATAAACCTGTAATCATAAAATGGCATCCCCAAGCGGGAGCTAGCTCTTCGCCCAAGGCGGATCACAACTACATGCAATATAATAGCAATATCAAGAAAAGAGCATAAAAGAAACGCAAAATATCAGAAAACACAACGCCGGCTCAAGTGAGCTCGACCCAAAAGAAACCACATATGTACAATCTCTCTGTCTCATCACTAGGTCGCATATACAATATAAAGTGGTAGATGGAGAATACTAGATACAATGATAAAGCAAAAGAAATAAAGTGTGCTCGCAACCCACCTACGGGCGATGTCGCGAGTCTGAGCAAAAGGGACTGATGATAAGATAGCCGCTGCTACAAGACTGATGAGTCCGACCTGCAAGACACTGTGGCACAACGGGGGTGAGTTGCCAGCTCGTGAGTAAATATAACATCTAATAAGGCAATCGTAAGAATGCACGCAATGCACCACAACATGCTTGTCCATATGTGATATAATATCTCTAGTATGCATGCACAGGTATGCAATGTCATTACTAAATCTTTAAGTGTTTTAAATGCTAAGGGTATTGAATTCTTAACTTTAGAAAATGAATATCTGTATAATAGCTAAGTACCATCACGAAATCATCTGAAAACTCGTGTCAAGCATCGACATCAAATATGAATCATATCTGTCTCAAAATCGGGCTCCGTCAATCCGGATCGGCCCATATCATAAATCTCACGACAACGGTCGGTATCCTCCGGATATCCACCGCGCCAGACATCACTGGTAGGTAGTCTTCCCCTGCCAGGCTCATCGTCGACAACTCGATCTTCTTGCCCCGGGGTACCATACCGGGCCCACCATGTACCCGAGACAGTTCATCCACTCCTCGAATCGGGTCTCGAAATCCAACAGAAAGCATGAAAACTCATGGTGGACGATACATACATCACGAGAAAACCGCAACTTGTTTTAAAAATGATAAATATAAGCTTTTGTTAAATTCTTGTGGTTTTCCCCAAAAATCCAGAAATCGCAGCAATACTGAAATCCTCAAGAAAATCAAAATGTTCACATGCTATATATGCTAAATGTCTATGATATCAATGTATATGATGTGAATTTTGGCTAGAAAGCTATGTAAATATGATGATAATGCGAGGTATATGCATGCTACGCAATTGCATATATCATGTATGAATGCAATTGGCGATATTAAGTTAAACCGGTTCTATAGTGCACGTGGCATATCAATTACCAAAGGCGTGTATGTCACATGAATAGTGCGCGTGCAACAGATGCCAATGGTAATGGTGTTCGTGTCCTACGAAGTGATATCGCATAAGTATAGATGAATGTCCATGCAATCTAATATACTGTTCGCTATAAGGGTATGCAGTGTACATGAATGGATAAGCTAGCTAACAATATGAATCTTGCACAAAGTAGGGTAATCCTAACTAGGGGGGCGCATCGCGCCATCCAGACGATTCCCCCATAGATGAATACATCTACTCACCTGAAATCCCGGCTAATCCGATCCGACCACCGCCTTGCCTTTACGCGCCGTGTCCGATGTTTCCCCGACCGATCCTATATTTGCACAACACCAAGGATAAGATTACAAAATCTAAAACGATGCAAGTCACAATATACAATTTTCGACGTTCTCGAATTAAACATAACATACACTCGGTGCGCGGGAAAACGCACGAAAATCGCTAATCGTTAACTAGAATCGACATTTCGGGGAAATCGACAAAACTAAAACCCGACTAGACAAAACCACGCGTTCGCGCACTCTAATAGTCCTATACGAAGCTAATTATATCACTAACATAACGCAATTTGATCGCATTCTAATTTTTATAAAAATCTAGTAAGCAATTTGCTTACCGATTCGATACAAACATCGCAATTTTGTCAATTTAGCGAGCATAACACAACACAATTAACCACTCCAATCAATTAGATAATCAAAGCCTAACTTAATCCATCAACCATGCTTCAAACCCTAGTTCAAAATCAAATTCTTCTCTTGATTTTCCTAAACAAACATTTACTACTAAATTAATACTTCAAATTTCAATTCTAGCATAATTAAACTACAAGTTAACAAAAAGATTAGAATCTTCACCTCACAAGCTTGAACCCTAGCTTGATCAAGTCACCAAGAAGCCTCCTTTCATCAAATTTTTGAACTAATTTGGGTTGAAGAGAGAGTGGATTAGGGTTTAGCTTTGAATGGAGATGGAAATTTGTGAATTTTCATTGAATTTTAGCAAAGAAATGAAGCAAGAAATGAAGTGAGAAATGAAGGAGGAGCTGCTGAAATTCGACCAGCAGGAAGAGGAGGAGGTTGTGGGGAAATTTGGAGAAGTTTCTAGGTCAATAAACACCCCATGTTCTCATTTAATGCTTTCATATCAACAA
The DNA here is from genome assembly GCA_030015575.1 of Agapanthus africanus. Taxonomy (NCBI): domain Eukaryota; kingdom Viridiplantae; phylum Streptophyta; class Magnoliopsida; order Asparagales; family Amaryllidaceae; genus Agapanthus; species Agapanthus africanus. The sequence continues at coordinate 317,586,252 of CM057340.1, read as the reverse complement.
TTTACAAAAAAAACCTCATTTTACATCATTTTTCCATTAAATTTCCCACCCTAAAACCAAAATTTTGCAAGTCATGATACAATTTTATTAACACCATATTTTAGCTTATAAAGACTCCTAATTATGAAATTTACCTAATTAAATTTGTATTTATCACTAATTTAATGTATTTAAAAAGGCTTAAAATAAAAAAAAAATAATTAATTACGAATTTTTTTTTATTTAACTAGAAAATTATAAGTGATATTTTAGTGACAAAATTATAGTAATATCTTATCTAAATTTTGTATAATTAGTTCTACAACGAAAAATACCTATTTTGACTTTTTACGGAAAAAGCCGAAAAATTAGCCGATTACCGAAAAACTGCCTAAACGATTTTCGAAGGGTTACAATCTTCCCCCCTTAAAGAAATTCGGTCCCCGAATTTAGAATTTAACTACGCGTACCTTCAAAAAGATGGGGATATCTCTTCCTCATCTCGACCTCGGTCTCCCAGGTGACCTCCTCGCTGTTCGGGCCACGCCAATGGACCTTGACGGACGGTATAACCTTCGACCTCAATTTCTTTACCTGCCGATCCAAAATGACCACCGGCTGCTCGGTGAAAGAAAGATCACACTCTAACTAGATCGTTTGGTGCTGAATCACCTGGGAAGGATCATGAAGGTACTTGCGGAGCATCGAGACATGGAATATGGGGTGAACATCGGGGAAGCTGGGCGGAAGAGCTAACCGATAAGCGACCGGACCAACACGCTCTAGGATCTCGAAAGGACCAACATATCTAGGACTCAGTTTCCCTTTCCGCCCAAATCTCATCACACCTTTCATCGGAGAGACCTTCAGGAAAATATGATCGCCAACAGCGAATTCGAGTCGGCGACGGCGCTTGTCAGCATATGATTTCTGCCTGCTCTGTGCTACTCTCATCCTGTCCCGAATCATCTGTATCTTCTCGGTCGTCTCCTATACAATCTGCGGCCCCAAAATACTGCTCTCCCTAAGCTCTGTCTAACATACAGGCGATCGACATCTCCTCCCATATAAAGCCTCAAAAGGTGCCATCTGAATCGTCTCCTGGAAGTTATTATTGTAGGAAAACTCGATCAAAGGCAAATGACGATCCCAGCTACCACCGAAATCTAAAACACAAGCTCTGAGCATGTCCTCAAGAGTCTGAATAGTACGCTCCGACTGACCGTCAGTCTGCGGATGAAAGGCTGTGCTAAAACTCAATCGGGTGCCCAAAGCTTCCTGTAGTTTCTGCCACAATCGGCTGGTAAACTGGGTGCCACGGTCGGACACGATGCAAGTCGGAACACCATGCAGTCGCACTATCTCATCAATATAAACCTGGGCGTACTGAGAAAATCCAAAATTGGTCTTCACTGGCAGGAAGTGAGCCGCTTTCGTCAGTCGATCCACAATCACCCATATAGAGTCGTACCCTCGACTGGTCCTGGGTAGACCCACAATGAAGTCCATGGAGACCTGCTCCCACTTCCACTCAGGGATGGGCAAAGGCTGTAACTCGCCGGCTGGCCTCTGGTGCTCGGCCTTGACTTGCTGACAAGTCAGGCATCTCGACACAAAGTCTGTAATATCCTTCTTCATCCCGTCCCACCAGTAAACCTCTCTCAAATCACGGCACATCTTGGTGGAACCTGGATGCACACTGTATACGGATCTATGTGCCTCCTCAAGAATATCACGCCTCAGTCCCTCTGAATCTGGCATGCACAGTCGAGTCCCAAATCGAAGTATCCCCTGTTCATCGATCACGAACTCAGAAACTCTGCCCTGCCGAATCTGCTCAATAATCTCTAATGTACGGGCATCGCCGGACTGTGCCTCGCGGATACGGTCAAGTAACTGTGGGCGTGCTCTGAAATGGGCTAGCTGTCCCCCTGTAGGAGTAAACTCGAACTGCACTCTGCTGTCACATAAAACCTGCCAATCCACCATCGACTGCATCTGTACTGCGCTCAAACAAGATAAGCTGCCTCCGGGCCTCCTACTCAAAGCATCTGCCACCACATTCGCCTTGCCCAGATGGTATAGAATCTCGCAGTCATAATCTTTCACCAACTCCATCCATCGGCGCCGTCTCAGGTTCAGATCTCGCTGCTGGAAGATATACTTCAAACTCTTGTGGTCAGTGAATATCTGGCACGACTCACCGTATAGGTAATGTCTCCAGATCTTAAGTGCAAATACCACTGCAGCCATCTCTAAATCATGGGTGGGGTAGTTCTGTTCGTGTTTCCTCAGCTGCCGAGAAGCATACGCAATAACTCTGTCGTGCTGCATCAATACACATCCCAACCCTACTCTAGAAGCATCACAATATACCACGAACCCGCCTGATCCTGAAGGCAATGCTAACACTGGTGCAGTAGTCAGACGAGTCTTCAACTGCTGGAAACTATCCTTACATGCCTGGGTCCAATCAAAAGGAACCCCCTTCCGGGTCAACCCGGTCAAAGGTGCAGCAATGCGGGAGAAATCCTGGACAAAACGTCTATAATAGCCGGCCAGACCTAGAAAGCTGCGAACCTCTGTAACTGATACTGGTCTAGGCCAACGCTGAACTGCCTCGATCTTCTTCGGGTCCACACAAATACCGTCTCTCGTCACCACATGACCCAAGAAATCGACACTGTCTAACCAGAATGCGCACTTGGAAAATTTGGCGAACAGCTGATGCTCCCTCAAAGTCTGCAATGTGATACGTAAGTGCTGCTTATGCTCCTCCCGGCTCCGAGAATGAACCAAGATGTCGTCAATGAACACAATAATGAACCGATCGAGATACGGCCTGAATACACGGTTCATCAAATCCATAAATGCTGCCGGGGCATTGGTGAGCCCGAACGACATCACCAAGAACTCGTAATGACCATATCGAGTACGGAAGGCGGTCTTCGGAATATCCTCCTTCCGAACCCGCAACTGGTGATAACCTGACCGTAAATCAACCTTCGAGAAGAACCCTGCACCCTGGAGCTGATCGAATAAGTCATCAATGCGGGGTAGGGGATACCTGTTCCGCACAGTAACCCAGTTCAGCTGACGATAATCAATGCATAAACGCATACTTCCATCCTTCTTCTTAACAAATAAGACGGGAGCACCCCAAGGTGACACACTCGGTCGGATAAGCCCTTTGTCCAGCAAGTCCTGTAACTGATCCTTTAGCTCTCTCAGCTCCGCCGGGGCCATCCGATAAGGCGGTATAGAGATAGGCCCCGTGCCGGGGATCAAGTCAATACAGAACTCAATCTCGCGCTCTGGTGGCAGACCAGGCAGCTCGTCAGGGAAAACATCAGGAAATTCTCTCACATCAGGGACCTGGTCCAACGGAACCTCTGTGGAGCTAGTATCACAAACATAAGCTAAGAATCCCGGACACCCTTTCCTTAAGAGCTAACCAGCGCGAAGAGATTAAATCAAGCTGGGAAGGGTAGCGCTACGATCTCCCTGAATAACAAGAACCGGCTCACCAGGAAAACTGAATCTGACTGCTTTTTCACGGCAGTCCACGGTTGCATAGTAGGTGGCTAGCCAGTCCATACTAAGAAGAACGTCAAAGTCAAGCATATCGAGGAGAATCAAATCAACTGAAGAATCTCTCTCCCCGATACGAACGGAACACGATCGGTTCACAAAACGGGCAACAAAAGACTCGCCTACCGGTGTAATAACGACAAGCGGCTGATCTAACGGAGAAGACTCTCGGCCCAACCTCGGTGCAAAATACGTGGATACATAGGAATGTGTGGAGCCTAGATCAAATAATACCCGTGCCTCAAAAGAACATACTGGAAGAGTACCTGTCACGACGGCATTGGATGCCTGTGCATCCTGAGGAGTCAACGCGAACACTCGGGCCTGCCCACCACTAATCGCTGGCTGTCCTCTGCCTCTACCTCGGCCTCTGCCTCTGCCTCTGTCGCCTCGTCCTCTCTGAACCGGACCGCCACGCCCACGGCCTCTAGAAGCATTTGGCTGGCGTGAAGCATCATCAGGAGTAGGAAGTAAAGCTCTCTGAGAAGGTGGTGAGGGTGGTAAAGTCACATGCGGGACTGTCGCCGCGCCCGGACGTCCCATGGTACAGTCTCTGACACGGTGGTACTGACTCCCACACCGAAAACATCCTGGAGACGACTGCTGGGTCTGTGGATATGAACCAAATAACTGACCTCGTCTCAATCCTCTGCCTCCACCATCTCCCGGAAATAATCTATCGCGGTGTCTACCCATCTGCCGCTGAGCTGGCGTATCAGTACAGATCCTCTTCGGCCCAGAAACGACCGGAGTCTTAGAAATACGCTCCTCCAAAAGTAAGGCTGCATCCATCGCGGCAGCGTATGTATCAAAGTGCTGGGTGCCGATGGCAAGGAATAGCTGTGTATCAAGCCCTCGTACAAACCTCTTTATTCTCTTCTCTTCTGTGTCGACTAGGTACGGAGCATATCGAGACAACTGGGTAAACTATATATCATACTCCGACACTGTCATCCCAGGAGTCTTGCGCAAAGACTCAAAACTACGGGCTCGAGCATCTCGGACACTCTCCGGAAGAAAACGGGCAAGAAATGCAGCTGTAAACTCATCCCAGGTCATAGAAGGCAGACCTGCAGCTCGGCCTCTCTCTACTGAATCGTACCATGTCTGGGCAAGACCCTCCAGACGAAAACTCGCAAACTCCACCAATCTATCATCAGAACACCTCAACGAAAGGTAAATCCGAGCCATCCTATCAAGAAATGCCTGTGGGTCCTCTGTCGCATCCGTACCGGTAAAAGCTGGAGGTCTCAATCTCATGAACTCCTGTAGTGAAACAGGGATAGTCTCCGTAGTAGCAGCAGGAGTGACCATCTGTGCAGCAGGTACAATCGTGGTCTGTGCGGTGGAAGGAATGTCCTCGGATCTCTGAGCCCGACTGGACTCAACTAAAGATCCCATCATCTGTCGCAACTCTAGCATGCCGGCCTCTAATCTGGCAATACGGTCTGGATAAGGCGGATCAGCATGACCCTGAGGGACAGGCGTATCATCCCGCTCGATCCTCGCCTCAGACGGGCCCGCCCGAATCTCATCCCTAGCGGCAGCCCGCTGAGCTCTCGTAGTCTTTGGCGGCATCGAAGCTGGAATAAGAAACAGGACTGATAAGGACATTGCAATTGAATCAAGGAATGCAAGGAATCAAGAAAGGAAATACAAGCAATTATGTCCTAAGGTCACTTAGGCGGAGTACTGTATCGTAAGTATGCCGCGGATCATACCCACGGTACGCCACTCTGTTTAAGTCACCTACTCCATCTACCAAGGTCGTCCTACACTCAGAAAGGTAAAACCTGGCTCTGATACCAACTTTGTCACGACCCGAAAGTACGGAACGTGACTGGCACTTAGATTACGAGACGTCTAAAGGCGTACCGCAACCTAAGTCAGCCAAAGCCCAGAAAAATCTAAACCAAAATCAAAAGAGAGTGAAGGAAAACCTTTAATGAAAACGATTTTTCAAATCAATTAAGTTGCAAAGAATCCCTTTTTAAAAACATCATAAATTTCTGAAAATTTCGGCAGAGTCTCCCCTGTATTTTCTATCCCCCAAAATGGGTACAACAAGATAATAAACGTGTAATCATAAAATGGCATCCCCAAGCGGGAGCTAGCTCTTCGCCCAAGGCGGATCACAACCACATGCAATATAATAGCAATATCAAGAAAAGTGTATAAAAGAAACGCAAAATATCAGAAAACACAACGCCGGCTCAAGTGAGCTCGACCCAAAAGAAACCACATATGTACAATCTCTCTGTCTCATCACTAGGTCGCATATACAATATAAAGTGGTAGATGGAGAATACTAGATACAATGATAAAGCAAAAGAAATAAAGTGTGCTCGCAACCCACCTACGGGCGATGTCGCGAGTCTGAGCAAAAGGGACTGATGATAAGATAGCTGCTGCTACAAGACTGATGAGTCCGACCTGCAAGACACTGTGGCACAACGGGGGTGAGTTGCCAGCTCGTGAGTAAATATAACATCTAATAAGGCAATCGTAAGAATGCACGCAATGCACCACAACATGCATGTCCATATGTGATATAATATCTCTAGTATGCATGCACAGGTATGCAATGTCATTACTAAATCTTTAAGTGTTTTAAATGCTAAGGGTATTGAGTTCTTAACTTTAGAAAATGAATATCTGTATAATAGCTAAGTACCATCACGAAATCATCTGAAAACTCGTGTCAAGCATCGACATCAAATATGAATCATATCTGTCTCAAAATCGGGCTCCGTCAATCCGGATCGGCCCATATCATAAATCTCACGACAACGGTCGGTATCCTCCGGATATCCGCCACGCCAGACATCACCGGTAGGTAATCTTCCCCTGCCAGGCTCATCGTCTACAACTCGATCTTCTTGCCCCGGGGTACCATACCGGGCCCACCATGTACCCGAGACGGTTCATCCACTCCTCGAATCGGGTCTCGAAATCCAACATAAAGCATGAAAACACATGGTGGACGACACATACATCACGAGAAAACCGCAACTTGTTTTAAAAATGATAAATATAAGTTTTTGTTAAATTCTTGCGGTTTTCCCCAAAAATCCAGAAATCGCAGCAATACTGAAATCCTCAAGAAAATCAAAATGTTCACATGCTATATATGCTAAATGTCTATGATATCAATGTATATGATGTGAATTTTGGCTAGAAAGCTATGTAAATATGATGATAATGCGAGGTATATGCATGCTACGCAATTGCATATATCAAGTATGAATGCAATTAGCGATATTAAGTTAAACTGGTTCTATAGTGCACGTGGCATGGCAATTACCAAAGGCGTGTGTGTTACATGAATAGTGCGCGTGCAACAGATGCCAATGGTAATGGTGTTCGTGTCCTACGAAGTGATATCGCATAAGTATAGATGAATGTCTATGCAATCTAATATACTGTTCGCTATAAGGGTATGCAGTGTACATGAATGGATAAGCTAGCTAACAATATGAATCTTGCACAAAGTAGGGTAATCCTAACTAGGGGGCGCATCGCGCCATCCAGACGATTCCCCCATAGATGAATACATCTACTCACCTGAAATCCCCGCTAATCCGATCCGACCACCGCCTTGCCTTTACGCGCCGTGTCCGATGTTTCCCAGACCGATCCTATATTTGCACAACACCAAGGATAAGATTACAAAATCTAAAACGATGCAAGTCACAATATACAATTATCGACGTTCTCGAATTAAACATAACATACACTCGGTGCGCGAGAAAACGCACGAAAATCGCTAATCGTTAACTAGAATCGACATTTCGGGGAAATCGACAAAACTAAAACCCGACTAGACAAAACCCCACGTTCGCGCACTCTAATAGTCCTATACGAAGCTAATTATATCGCTAACATAACGCAATTTGATCGCATTCTAATTTTTATAAAAATCTAGTAAGCAATTTGTTTACCGATTCGATACAAACATCGCAATTTTGTCGATTTAGCGAGCATAACACAACACAATTAACCACTCCAATCAATTAGATAATCAAAGCCTAACTTAATCCATCAACCATGCTTCAAACCCTAGTTCAAAATCAAATCCTTCTCTTGATTTTCCTAAACAAACATTTACTACTAAATTAATACTTCAAATTTCAATTCTAGCATAATTAAACTACAAGTTAACAAAAAGATTAGAATCTTCACCTCACAAGCTTGAACCCTAGCTTGATCAAGTCACTAAGAAGCCTCCTTTCATCAAGCTTTTGAACTAATTTGGGTTGAAGAGAGAGTGGATTAGGGTTTAGCTTTAAATGGAGATGGAAATTTGTGAATTTTCATTGAATTTTAGCAAAGAAATGAAGCAAGAAATGAAGTGAGAAATGAAGGAGGAGCTGCTGAAATTCGACCAGCAGGAAGAGGAGGAGGTTGTGGGGAAATTTGGAGAAGTTTCTAGGTCAATAAACACCCCATGTTCTCATTTAATGCTTTCATATCAACAATTTACAAAAAAAACCTCATTTTACATCATTTTTCCATTAAATTTCCCACCCTAAAACCAAAATTTTGCAAGTCATGATACAATTTTATTAACACCATATTTTAGCTTATAAAGACTCCTAATTATGAAATTTACCTAATTAAATTTGTATTTATCACTAATTTAATGTATTTAAAAAGGCTTAAAATAATAAAAAAAAATAATTAATTACAAAAAAAAATTTATTTAACTAGAAAATTATAAGTGACATTTTAGTGACAAAATTATAGTAATATCTTATCTAAATTTTGTATAATTAGTTCTACAATGAAAAATATCTATTTTGACTTTTTACGGAAAAAGCCGAAAAATTAGCCGATTACCGAAAAACTGCCTAAACGATTTTCGAAGGGTTACAGTATAAAACCCTAACCCTAATCCTTTTTGTTGTTTCTAAATATCTAATTTGCATATTAATTGTTTATTTAAGTTTTTAATTTCATGTTTGAAATTCAAGACTTGATTTTTATGATAATCTAGTTATGGTTAAACTTGATTTATGTGTTTAATGTTTATTTGAAGTGTTAATTTGTGTTTTGGAGAAAATTAACATAGTAGAAAATGTTAATTTTTGCTAATGAACACTTTGTTTAATTATGCAATTTTGCTTACTAGGTTTTTGCTAAAATTTATTTAGCAAGTGTTAAAAATATAGAAATGGTTTAGATTGCTTAGTTAAGCTATTATAAGGTGTTTGTAATCGCTAGATATGCGTTAGCTTGAAACTAGTGCGAAATATTGGGATAAATTGCTTACTAGGTTTCGGGGTTTTTCCGACGTGGGTTCGATTGGTCGTTGCGAGGTTATATCTATTTTATTCCTCGTAATTTTTTGTGTTGTATTGCGCGATCGGGACGATCGGGGTCTAGGCTTAGTGTTTTGTAGTTTAGCGACCCTAATTAGGGTTTTTGGCCGATATCGTGCGCGATAGATACGCTAAGTGCGCAGTACAATTTTCAGGGAGTTATTCTTGCGTTTCGATGTCTTTTCGTCGATATAGAATATTTGCTTATGTGATGTGTTTGTGAAATTTTAGGTTCGTAAGCGGGGACTTCGGACGCTACGAAAAGGGAAAACAGGTGGTAGGCTTCACTTAGCCAGGAGCGTTGGTGAGTAGATTTAACATCTATAGGGGAATCGCCAGCATGGCGTTATGCATCTGGGCTAGAGATGTTATTTCTGTCGCATATTCTATGTCATATTTAGAATTGCGCATTTACCCTATTACTTAGATATTGTTGTGCTTGGACAAGTATGCTTAGGACACTGCACATATTATTGACGATTCATGTTGCACGAGCACTGATTGTATGCTACACACACCGTTAATAATTGCCATGTCACGCATAACCCACTTATAGATATGATATTGCTTGGTTAGGGACATTGAGACTTTGATTCATATTTCTTTACGCATTGACTTATAGCATACCTGTATATCTATATGCTTACATATATGCCTTGACATGTTTACATGCTAGTTACATGTATACCTATAGGGTATTGTACCATTAGTGATAGGTACATACACACATAATAACATAACTACATGTATACCTTGCATACATACTTCCCTTATACCCGGAGGGTATATTACATCATTACTGATAGGTAGATACATATACCTTGCTATACCTTCTTGTTTACACACATATCTGATTATAGCTACATGTTTATCTTTACTTGATGTTATTTAGAATTGGAGAAATTAGGAACCGCATATATTTATATTTGACTTGTTGCAGTTAAATAGCGGCTTTTCCTTTATATGCTTACATTACAGTTTTCTGTTGCATATATTATATTCATGGATTTTCGCATTAAGATATGGATTTTTCATGATGTTTTCTGGATTTGGGGACCGTGATAGTTCATGAAATTATACATTATTTGAAAAACACGGTTTCCCTTGATGATATGATATTACAGCATCCACCATGAGATTTGTCGGTTCTGATTATATACCCGATTCGAGGAGCGGGAGGCACCGTCTGCGGGTACATGGTGGGGCCAAGAGGTACCCCGGGGCAAGAATATCAGTGAGGAGATGAGTTAGTGGGGGAACCATACTTTCCGGTGACATTACCAATGACTCAGCGGTTATCATGGGGATACCGACGGGAGTCATGTACGTATAGATACGTCGAGAGGCGGGGGTCAGAGCTAGGCACTCGAGCTTTCGGGATAGCGTATGATACGTACCTATCAGGGTGCCAATCATGGTGACATCACCTGATAGACCTGCATTTCTTTGTCGATGCTTGACACATTTGTTTCATGATATTTCTTTTTACTCCTTTGTATATATAACAGGGGTTTAGGCCGCTGTTATATATGCCCTTACACCAATATTAGTGGAATGAGACGCTAATATATGTGTATTGACATTAAATTATATACATCATCATATTTATTCATGCAAATATACCTAGAATGTAAAGGACTCATTGACATTGGATTTAGGACATTTGAGAATTTATTTGATATTGATTACAGGATATATGTTAGATCTACTTGATATTGTACATTCGGGGTATGTGAGATATACTTGATATTGTACATACGGGATATGCGAGATCTACATGATATTGTACATTAAGGATATGTGAGACTTACTTGATATGATAGACAAATTCGGGGCTGATTTGAGGAAATTGGGATTTGGATTGTCTTGATGGATTTTGATCCTACCACGATGTCAGGATTCCGTGGAAATGACATATTTCATACCATACTCTACATTTACTGTTTATGCACCGCTTCATGCATTAGTGTACCTGTTAGAGTACCTTCCATGACTGTTGCGTTTACATACCTTTATTTATATCATTTCTTCATGTATTAGTAGTACTTGTTAGAGTACCTTTCATGACTGTTGCATTTACATACCTTTATTTATATGCGTTGCTTCATGTATTAGTTGTACCTGCTATTGTACCTTTCATGATTATTGCATTCATATGACTTTTTATTGCTATTAATTGCACATGTTAGATTCGCGCTGTACGTGCATACTCGCGATTACCTGCATATGTTATTTACTATTCACGAGTTGGCAACTCACCCCGTTGTGCCACAGTGTTTGCAGGTGTTCCTCAGGATAGTCAGAGGCAGGCTATTATCACCCATCTTATCATCTTTTGCTACGGATACCGCATTAGCTCACAGTGTGTAGTTTGCTTAGGTGGGTTTTTTGGTTATTCGTTGTATTGTATATTCGTTGTATCCCTGTACTCTCCATCTTCTATTTTCATATTGACCTAGAGACTTGGTGAGGACGATGTTGTATATTATGTTGTGACTTGTTGTCTTTTTTACAGTTTCCTTTCTATCCGCTTTTATTTCTTCGCTACGGCGTCGTATATTTGTTGTGGTGGTTGTTTTCCGCCTTTGGGCGTGTATTTGCTCCCGTTTGGGGATGCTTTACTTTTTATTTATGTTGTACCCACTTTTGGGGTTGGTTTTTTTAAAGGAGGTGCTGCCGAAATTTTCAAGAAAGAAAATTTGACTTAAAGAATTTATACATGAGATTTTTTTTAAGGGTTTAAATAATGTTTCTTATCTTTTCTTGTCTTTTAATGGTTTAGATTTCTGGGTTTTGGCTTTCTTTTACTGCGTTACGCCTGTAGACGTTGCGTAGTATTAGGGCCGTCACGTGCCAATTTCGGGTCGTGACAAAGTTGGTATCATAGCGCTAGGTTTTTACCTTACGAAGTGTAGGATGACCTTGGTATGATGGAGTAGGTAGCTTAAGAAGAGTAACGTAGTGTGTGTATGTCTGCAGCATACTCACGATGCGGTACTCCGTCTAAAGTGACCTAAGTACAATTGTTTGAAATTCCTTCCTTGATGATTCATATCCTTGTGATTCGATTTCCGTGTTCATATTGAATCATATCCCTATTTATAGCCTTTGCCGCCGACGACTATGGGGACTCAGTGAGGTGCAGCGAGGGACGAGGTCAGAGTTGACTCAGGTGGGTCAATGACTGACCAAGATGGCACGCTCGTTGTACAGGTGCAGACGGATCCGTCTTCGACAAATAGTATAGCTAGGCTTGTGGCAGAGATGCAGGATATGCGCCAGACGATGAGTTCTTTGGTGGATACCATTCGAGCGCAGCGACAGGAGGTTGTCACCAATGTTACCCAGTTGTTCCTTGCGATCAGCGCACAGCATTCCGTCACCTACATAGCACCAGTGGATGCAGCCCTAGTTGACGAGACACATATTTCTGAGACTTTGGGAGTTCCGGAACAGTGGAGGACTCGTACCGGTGTACCATTGTTCATACCAGAATATTGCATTTTATACCGCCCATTCTTACGCTCGTTTTGTTATAGGCAGGTGCTTTTAATCAGTGTTTGCTACATATTTACAGGATACTGGTTCTCAGCTCTAAACAGTGAAATTCGTGGAAAAGTACGTCAAATTCCGGATTACTGCCAAGAACAGATAAAACACGGGTCTCCGCTCTCTATCCGTGTGTTGCCACACACCAGTTTAAGGGACAAAATGGCAAATCGATGTCATTTTCGTGCACAAAGCTCAATGTCAACACAAAATCCAACATATCTACGCGGAGCTCGAGGAAATCATGGCAAAAGATCCACATCACATCACCTTTTGATCTACTAAAATTCTTGAAGAAACGTGAAGAGATTCTGAGAAAAGTCATATACCAAACAGCAGACAACTACAAACCAGGGATCCCCACAAAAAACGACGGCCCAATTCCCTACTATAGCCGCGGTTCCGCGGCATAAGCAGGCTTAGGCCGCGGAACCGCGGCCATATGGGCTCCTCTCTGTGTCGTTTTCTGGGGGTATATTGGTACATTGATTTTGAGTCAGAATGATGCCCTAGGTTTTCAACTCTCCTCCTATAAATACCCCAGTTCTGAGCCAAGCCAAGGATTTCATTCTTATGCCTCTTTTTGTTAGGATTTAGCTAAGTTTCTTCTTCTTCTTCATTCTTTCCTCCATGAAAATTGTAGTGAGAGCTTTTTGAGTGGAAGATAAATGAAGATGAGGGTTGTTATCTTGTCTCTTTTATTTATTGTCTTGTAATTTTATTATCTTGTATTGTAATTTTATTATTTGTTGTTAACTATTTGTTGTTATTTCTTTTCTTGTTCTCTTTTCTTTTCTTCTTCTATCCGTATTTTCAAGCGATGATACTTGACGGAGTTCGTTGCTAAGGTGAGGACCCAAGAGTTAGCTTGCTTCACTTGTAAAGCCGTATTTTCCTCTTTTCTTCCTTCTTGTTTTGTTTTCTTTTCTTTTATGATGTGTGAATAATTTCCCTCTTGTTAAGGCTGAGGAAGGTGGTATGAGGGACGGAGAAATCCCTTGTGCTTCTCTTCGCCAAACATCTTGAAAGGACCCCCGACCAAACAAACGCAACCCCCTCATTTAGGCGCGCTATACGTGACATATAGCCGTGACCTAAGTTGAGAAGTCCTTTAAGCGCACAACAACGTGACATGTAGTTGTGACTTAATTGGATACATGGTTGCGGGTGTTTAGCCGATGGTTGGAAATAAGCGTATTTAGCGGACGGACAAGGGGCACTAGGAATGGATTTAGCGTTGGAAAGTTTAATTAAACTCGCAAATCCCATTCCTATGTCCTCCTAATCCCCGCTACTTTCGATTATCCCAATATCGTCTTAAGAATGGCTAAAGATAAGTACAAGACTAATCATAACTCTACTAACCAACCTGAACCTTAACAAGCTTACTTGAACATGAATACGAACACTTAGGATAGAACTGAACAAACATATACACATTCTTTATTGACTCGTCTAAAACTCGAACGGAAATACAACCATCTCCCTGTGGATCAACCCGTGCTCAACCGGCTAGCTGAATAGCGACACCGTCCTGATCGCGGTTATAACTTTAGAACTCTTAACATCCGACACGCCAAAAACGTGCGATCAAATGGCGCCGTTGCCGGGGAGACGGTAACGTATTTTCTTTCTTGTTATTCGGGTTAATATTCTTTTTGTATATATTTATAAATAAAAAATAAAATCTTTTTGTTATTTTTGATAATTTTTGTATGCGAGTGTGCAGGCTAATCTGGAGCAAGTACAATAATCAAATCAAGAAACAGAGGTTTTTATTAGGGTGTACAGAGAAGGGCACGTGTACCGACCTAAGATTCAGGCGCCAGATCATCAATTTGACCGCGGAACCGCGGTCAAAGAGGGGTTCCGGCGGCGGTTCCGCGGTCCTTTTGAGGGTTCTTAGCCCCAAAATTTTTCTGCCCTTTATCTTTCTTCTAGTTCCCTCTCTGAATTCCACTATACTGTATTTTTTGTAGATTTTTGCGGATTTGCAAACGGCGATTGTGGGGAGCAAAGTGTACGTTCAAGGCTAAGGTGATTGCAAAGTACAGTGCCAAAGATCCGGGTAGTTTGACCCGCGCAAGCGAACTTTTCAAGCTTACCGGATTTGATTCAACGGGGGTTTCCTAACCCAAAAACTTAACGGTACGTATTTCTTAAACACCTACTTCTCAAATCCGACGCATCCAATATACTATTCTTTGCAGGATTCTTTGCAAGTTTGCTAGCATACGCTAAAAATTGACTAACCCGTATTTGTTGCAGTGCCGTGCTCAATATAAAAAACGATTGTTTGATTCTTTATAGAATTTTTATTGAATTGCGCATTGCATACATTAATACGGACTTAAGGGCAAGCGCACCCTACAACATACGGTAAAGGATTTCATCACCTTTTCCGTGGCCCACAAATCACGAACTTGAGCATAACGTTTACCCGCACAAACTTTAAAAGAAACCTTAAGGACTTCACGCTCACTAGGAGAAGTTAACTGTGTTTAGAACCTCGCTTAACGGTACATTGTTTACAGGGTGTCTAGAAAAGTGTTAACGGCGAAACCGCCAAAAGAGAAAATGTTATTTAATTAAGGATCTTCGCGAAACGTCGGAAAACCTCCCCTTATCTCTGCACTTACCTGGCCTCGTGATCAGTGTATCTTAAGCCCGTTTCTCGACACAGTTTTACTTCGAAAATCAAGTTCTGGAGCAGTTCTAGTTGACCAAGGTGAACCCTAGAATGATTAGGTGTGTGGTATTTTGGTATCGTGATTGTTTTTGTCGAGATTATTTTTGTGTGTATATTTCATTCTTTTGTTAATAACTAAAAAAAAATCACATTCTTTTTCCCCTCCTTTTCTCTGCTTTTCTTTCTTTCTCTCTTCATATCATGGGTACCCCACCTCGCAAAACTCTTGCCGAACTTTGGTACCCACAACCAGACGTTACTTCTTACGGTTCTTGCTTTGGCCGAACGTCGAACGATCCATCCATGCCCAAAATCTCTTTGAAAGATCGGATAGACGCGTCTAGGACAAACACTTGCCCTCCGCAATCCACTTTGTATCAACCTTTTCAACCTCACCCACCCTCTTATGTTGATACCCCTTTTGCAAGTCGTCCTTTGTCCGTCGCTGAACATTTGAACAATCCTGTAGCCGATCTTTCACTCCTACAGATTCTTGGGATCAACAATTTCATTCACCTTCTTATCCAAATGTTGATCCTACTCCTGTCCAACCATTCAATTCCTACCAGGCCTACCCGACTTTTGCACCTTCCCTAGACATTGCTTCTGAACCGCCATTTGGGAGTTTTCAGTATCCAAACAACTTTGAATCTTTTACTGAAACCCCTTCACAACCCATGTCTAGTCTGGAACAGTCGTTGGAAGACTTTAGGGTAGCGTCGTACCAACAGATGATGGATTTGAATGCGTCCATGGCCGCCCTCATACAACCTAGTGACCCGGTAGCTAGTTTTCAACTAGCTCCAAATTTTCCAATGTATGAAGAGGCGGTAGGACAGGTTGAGAATTTGAGTGGAGAGAGTGAGAAGTACCCCCTTCCGAATCAAGCCTACCCGTTTCAACTTGAATCCCACAACTCCGGTTTTGAATGTCTATCTAATGTTCCAAACGATTCATTAATTAAAGATAGAACAGATAATGAGTTGTGCGACTTTGTAGTGTTTGATTTACCTGATTGTGAAGGGTCCCTTCCAAGTGAAACCGCTCCTAAACATTTTGACCTCTACACCTCCACTCTAGAACCTGAATTGATTAATATCCATGCTTTTGTTCAGGTGTCTGAGAATATTGATTTTCACTCGATTGAGGATATTGACGTCGGGAATATTTTGGATGATGAACCTGTAGATTTGGCAGAGTTTTTCTCTCCAATTCATCATCCCGAGTCATTAACCGTTTTTCCCGAACCCCATATGCATCTTGATTTTGATGAAATTTGCATGGATAAGCTGAATTTTGAGGAAACTTTTGAGGATATTTTTGAGGATGAACCAGTTTTGTTTGATGAGTCGGATTTTCCAATTCATCCTGTTCCTTTCATTGACTGTGTACACCCTCCTGAATCTTTAACCGATAACCTTCCTCAATCACCTACCTCCAACCTTTACATCGTTCCAACCTTGCAAGAAACCGTCTCACTTTCATTTCATATGTCTGGTTTACCGAGTTTAGCGTACCCATGGTTTCTCACGAATCTTGAGGGATTTGACCCCATTTCTCGCCATATTGATAGATTAGTACAATCCATCTTTTCACATCGATCATTACAGATTGTACTAATTTATTCAATCCATTTCCACCCTCAAGTTCGTATTCCACTTCTTTCTCCCTTCCGCCATTCTTCTTCTCATATACCGAGACCGTCTCCCGCTTCTATCTCCATACGGTCTCGCGTATTCTCCATTTCTTACCTCTCCGTGTTCTTTCACCAACCAGCACATTATAGAGATAAAATCTTTGAATGGTTGGTGCTCCCTTTTGGCCTGTGTAAGGCCTTGTATAGTTTGAAACTGTTCTCTTTCCCCCCTAATCCTGAACTTCAACGCTTAACAGTGGACACACTGTTTTACTTAAGTTTGGGAGGGACACCTTTTTTGTATATATTTTTTGTTTTCCTTTTTGTTTTGTATATAATTTGTTTTTAGGAGAGCGCCGACAATTTTGACCCTCTTGGTATAGCCTGACAGTGAGGGCACTGTCAAGTTTAAGTTTGGGGGTGTGCTCGGTAAGCTTTCTTCCTTCGCATTCATTTGTATATTTTGCATTTGCATACCTTATTAAAAACCCACAAAAATCGAAAATTTTCCAAAAATATAAAAACTTTGTCGTCAAGTTAGCTAATAGGGTAACTTAGATTTTTATTATGAAAGTTTAGTTGATATGTTAGAAATAACTAAATTCTAGGCTTAGGAATTGAAAACCCTTAAAATAACCTTCATTTTGTCTAACTTTGGTAAATATACGTCCTTACAGTTTTTTTTGAAATAGGTAATCTTGAGTTCAGTTCATGAGTTAAGTCAAGATGAAGGAAAAGTATTGAAGCTTTACTGGAGGATAAGTCTGAAAAATAGTTTCTTTTCTTGAGTTCAAATTTAGAAAGTATATACCCTACAAACTGCACTTACACGCACCTTGAAACTTGGGATAGTAGAGGATACCTAGAAATACTCTTGCCTGAAAGCCTAGTATGAAAGAAAAAACGGTATTTAAAGCTAAACACCAAAAGAGCATATTGAAAAACATATCCGGTCTTGAAAAAGAAAAAGAAAAAGAAAAATAGAATAAAGTCAAGACCTGGAAACTGCTATTTACGCTTTAAAGTTCACACATTCAGTAATCGGCCGTTAGTGCCTCAAGAAGCATTAATAGTCGCATGAAAGGTGTGTGAGCAAATCCGTCCATTCTTAATGAGAAGAAGTAGTATTAGGTATTAGGGCAGGGGTATAATAGCTTGAATTGAATTCTTGAGTGTAAGGGTGCAAATATACACACACGTAGGGGTATACAATCGATATTTGGATAAAAGATAGAAATAAAGAATAAGACTTGTATTTTCTGTAAAGTTGATAAAAATTCCGGAATTAAGACCGCACTTTAGAAGGAAAACTCAGGAGATACCAACATCTTTCTAAACTTTTTTGGAACGTATAAGATCTGAGGTTAAATAGAAAGGAGGTGTGAAGCATTAGGGTTGAATATTTCTAACTTAGGATAATAGAGTTTCTAACATAGATACTAAACTGTAGGAGTAGAATCGACGTTAACTTATGACACTAGCTTGACGGGATTTTATGGGTGTAATCCGCTGAAAACCCTCAGGAGACAACACTCCTCCTACTAGGGACACCTAGAGATTTAACGGCTTGTTGCACGTGCTCAGTGCAATCGCGTTCCCTGCGAAAGTGCGGTTAGGAATTTTTTGTGAATAATTGGTTTTGCTCGGGACGAGCAAAATTTAAGTTTGGGGGTATTTGTTCATACCAGAATATTGCATTTTATACCGCCCATTCTTACGCTCGTTTGGTTATAGGCAGGTGCTTTTAATCAGTGTTTGCTACATATTTACAGGATACTGGTTCTCAGCTCTAAACAGTAAAATTCGTGGAAAAGTACGTCAAATTCCGGATTACTGCGAACAACAGATAAAACACGGGTCTCCGCTCTCTATCCGTGTGTTGCCACACACCAGTTTAAGGGACAAAATGGCAAATCGATGTCATTTTCATGCACAAAGCTTAATGTCAACACAAAATCCAACATATCTACGCGGAGCTCGAGGAAATCATGGCAAAAGATCCACGTCACATCACCTTTTGATCTACTAAAATTCTTGAAGAAACGTGAAGAGATTCTGAGAAAAGTCATATACCAAACAGCAGACAACTACAAACCAGGGATCCCCACAAAAAATGACGGCCCAATTCCCTACTATAGCCGCGGTTCCGCGGCATAAGCAGGCTTAGGCCGCGGAACCGCGGCCATATGGGCTCCTCTCTGTGTCGTTTTCTGGGGGCATATTGGTACATTCATTTTGAGTCAGAATGATGCCCTACGTTTTCAACTCTCCTTCTATAAATACCCCAGTTCTAAGTCAAGCCAAGGAGTTCATTCTTATGCCTCTTTTTGTTAGGATTTAGCTAAGTTTCTTCTTCTTCTTCATTCTTTCCTCCATGAAAATTGTAGTGAGAGCTTTTTGAATGGAAGATAAATGAAGATGAGGGTTGTTATCTTGTCTCTTTTATTTATTGTCTTGTAATTTTATTTTCTTGTATTGTAATTTTATTATTTGTTGTTAACTAGTTGTTGTTATTTCTTTTCTTGTTCTCTTTTGTTTTCTTCTTCTATCCGTATTTTCAAGCGATGATACTTGACAGAGTTCCTTGCTAAGGTGAGGACCCAAGAGTTAGCTTGCTTCACTTGTAAAACCGTATTTTCCTCTTTTCTTCCTTCTTGTTTTGTTTTGTTTTCTTTTATGATGTGTGAATAATTTCCCTCTTGTTAAGGCTAAGGAAGGTGGTATGAGGGACGGAGAAATCCCTTGTGCTTCTCTTCGCCAAACATCTTGAAACAGCCCCCGACCAAACTGTTGGATATATGTATGCCCTAGAGGCCATTATGTGATAGTGGATGTATTTATACATGTATATATATATATATATATATTCAGTGTACATTCTTGCTCGACATGATAGTATGCTATCTGGTTCTTCTTTATCTGACATGTTGATTTGATCATGCTTTTATTCATTCATACATGTTGATAAAGCCCTGAGGATATCGGCTTGATTACAGTGATTATGATAGAGATCATACTAGTGGGACATCTGTAGTCGATAAGCAATCCTGGAAAGTCCCTAGTCGTAGGTATATCGATACGGGGCATTGATATACCAGAGTAGACTAGCGTATATGATACTAGACCCATACGATGGACGATGAATGTTCCCACGTTCATCGATGTTTGACATCAAGATCATATACGGGTGCTCAGTGGTGACTGGGTACACTGGACGGACTCACCGAGAACTCCTATATGGAATTATATCTATCGTCGGATAGCAGTTCTCAGGTGACACTGGTACAGGTTATTCTGTAGACCCGAGATCGTCATAGAGTCTTGTGTGTTCTCCCACTATACTTTGATTGCCACCCTACCACGGCTCTACTGAGTTGTTCTAACAGGTGGCCGTTGGGTACAGTCTCGAGACACACGAAGGCAATGAGCGATAGGAGGGGTTTCGTCTCTCCCGGTATTGGGAGATGATGCTGCGCTATGCCCGACTGGTTATATCAGCAAGTCCCTGGCCAGGGCTGCTGAGATTTGCTGATAAGTGTTATCAGTAGTTTCTCGATCTGTTATAGACCATTCACCGGCATGACTTATTGAGTTATTGGGGTCGACCTGACCATCCCCAGCTTCGATATGCAGCATATCTGACGAAGAGACCGGACTGTACGGTAGTGTTGCCAGTTGGCTCGACGGGAGTTGTAGCAGGTTCGCTTATTTTCTTCTGATCGCTCAATACCCGGGTGGCTATTACGTTTAGCTGACCGCTTGCGGCTTGGGGGTGCTTGATATGATCATCACCCGCTGCCGGCGTATTGACGAGTCTTAGAGTCCCACAAAGGAGTTACCTAGTCCAGGCGAAACGTTGTGGTGCGCGTATGCGATATGCGCTTGGACCCGATTAAAATGCGCGTATAGGATACCGTATATTGATCCGGCGGCTTGCTTTTGGTTGGGTCATATATGATATGGCCGGATTGATAAATCAAGTGTTGATTTATCATTTAACCATTAATTTTCTCACTAGAAATCTTTTCTTGTATATGATGGATGTATGCATGCATGTATGTTTTTCTTTCTTTCTAGTTTCATGCACATATGGATGTGTATACATACATACATACACACATCATCTATCATGGTTGATTACACATTGAAAATGATGGCAATATAAGACTCACACCATGGATAATTATATGGATTATTATTTGATTTTTTGTTAAAACAAAAGAAATAAAGAAAAGGATAATTCATGCTTAGTTTCTACTCTCTTCTTTAAACCTAACCATGCTCACTTACTTCTAACTATGGGTTAACCTTCTCTTTGTGATTTAAACTCAAATTAAATAATATCTTTATAATCTAACCATGCTTTGAGATGAGGATAAGAAAATATATATACATATATTTTCTTTTTCCTTCGTATGAGTTATCTTTTTACTTTTGTTAAAAGAAAGCCATCATCTTCTTCCTCCTTCACCATTTGCTCTCTAGACTTTTGTAAGTGAGCAATATACTCATCAAGTTAGGTTTTTGAAGTGAGAAAAGCCACCACAACATCATTCTACATAAGTTTAGCCCACTTGTTTAGAGTGTTCTCTTCATTTCTTTTCTTGAAAAGTGAAGTTACAAGCTTGGACTAGGAGCTTCGGGTGGATCGTCGTGGACACTAGAAGACTTCAAGAGAACCTTCCTCCAACACTTAAGAGGCCAAAAGAGTCTAGCGAAGGGAGCTACAAAGGTTGTAGTCTCGAAACCCTAGTCTTTGTTGCCTTTATTGTTTTGAAACCCTAATTTTCTAGGATACATCCTTTGTATGCTTACTTAGCACCATAAAAATTTGATCTTTGTGACATGTGATGCTTCCAAACTCTACATAGGGTTCTAGGTAAACCTAACACAAACAAACGCAACCCCCTCATTTAGGCACCCTATACGTAACATATAGCCGCGACCTAAGTCGAGAAGTCCTTTAAGCGCACTACAACGTGACATGTAGTTGTGACTTAATTGGATACATGGTTGCGGGTGTTTGGCCGAGGGTTCGAAATAAGCGTATTTAGCGGACGGACAAGGGGAACTAGGAATGGATTTAGCGTTGGAAAGCTTGCTTAAACTTGCAAATCCCATTCCTATGTCCTCCTAATCCCCGCTACTTTCGATTATCCCAACATCGTCTTAAGAATGGCTAAAGATACGTACAAGACTAATCCTAACTCTACCAACCAACCTTAACCTTAACAAGCTTACTTGAACATAAATACGAACACTTAGGATAGAACTGAACAAACATATACACATTCTTTATTGACTCGTCTAAAACTCGAACGGAAATACAACCATCTCCCTGTGGATCGACCCGTGCTCAACCGGCTAGCTGCATAGCGACACCGTCCTGGTCGCGGTTATAACTTTAGAACTTTGAACATCCGACACGGCAAAAGCGTGCGATCAACCATCCCAGAGATAGAGGCTTATTCGTCGAGACAGCTTTCGTGACCGTTGCGGGAGTAGCAGAGGTTTGGGACGAGGGGATTCGTGTTAGCTAGATCAACCGTTTGTTGTGTTAACTTCTGTCAGCGATTCTTTTGTTGCGCGACACGTATTTCAGTCGTATGATAATCGGTTAGGAGATTCATCCTTCACTTGATCCTTCTAGAGATGTTGGATTTGACGTTCTCCTGGGCATGGACTGGTTAGTTACGTGCTTGGCGTCTGTGGACTACCGCGAGGAAACAGTCAGGGTTTTTTTCTCGGCAAGTCAGTTCTTGTTGTGCAGGGGGGCAGTGGTGCCGCCTCTCACAGCTCGAATTCAGCCTTTTTCGCTAGTCGGCTTTTGAGGAGAGGATGTCGAGGATTCTTGGCATTCATTCGTGATACCGGAGCCACAGTGGATTTGTTGGACCGGGTTCTTATCGTGCGAGAGTTTTCCGACGTTGTTCCAGATGAGCCGGCGGAGCTTAGGGAGCTTAAGGATCAGCTGCAGAGTTGTTTGTTGGGGGGATTGTGCGTCTGAGCATTTCGCATTGGGGAGCCCCTATTTCTGTTCGTCAAGGAGGAAGACGACAATTTAGGTTGTGTATTGATGGATCGCCAATTGAACCGGCTTACGGTGCGGATAGGTATCCTTTACCTCGCATTGACGATTTCTTTGATCGGCTCCAGAGCGCGAGACATTTTCTAAGTTTGTTCGGGATCAGGTCATCATTGCTGTGGGTTCGGAGTGATGACATTCCAAAGACAGCCTTGTGCATGCTACGGGTTTTGTGTGTTTTGGTGGTGTCGTCGGACTTACCAATGCCCTAGAAGCATTTGTAGATATGATGAACCGGATTTCTTGAGGCCGTTCCTCGACCAGTTATTGTTGTGTTATTGATGACATTCTGGTCTATTCTTTGTGTCTTGAAGGACAGGAGCAGCACTTGAGGATTTGTTTTGCAGACATTGGGAGAGCCCCAGCTGTTTGCTATATTCTCGGAGTGTTCCTTCAGGCTTGTTTTTGTTGACTCCAAGGTCTTGTAGTTATGGGAGACGGTTTTTCGTATGGTCCCGAGGAAGATCGTGGTCGTACAGCTTAGTCCCAGGCTTGTGTTCGGACGGAAGTCCGTAGATTTTTGGGCTTAGCAGGTTTTACCGCCGTTTCGTGCAGGATTGCTAGTGTAGTGCTGCACTGTTGACTGGACTGACCTGAAAGGAGGTTTCTTTTCTTTGGACTGAGGCATGCGTGCGGAGTTTTTCGAAAGTTGGAGATTCGGTTAACAACTGCACCAGTTCTTTCTTGCTTTTTGGTTCGGGCGACTTTGTTGTTTTAACTGTGATGTTTCGCGAGTGGGGCTCGATTGTGTACTGAGGTGACACTATAGAGTTATAGCTTTAGCTTCCCTACATTTGGAGGAAGTACGAGCAGGATATCCCACTCATGATCTCTGGAGATGGCCGCGGTGGTAGTGCGTTGGGGATTGGAGACACTACTTGTTCGAGAGTCGTGTCAGATTTTCACGGACTACCAGAGCTTAATGTACATCTTCCTGCAGCGGGTTTTGATTGTTGAGACAACGCCGTTGGATGGATCGTGTGGAGGATTGTGTTTGTGAGATCCTTTATTACCCTTGGCAAGGCGATTGTGGTAGCTGATGCTGGAGTCGTAGGCCCGGGGTTAGTTTGTTCCAGTTGTGCGCAGTCAGAGACAGTCTTTTGCAGATTTACAGTTCTTGTGCGATCGTGGAGTACAGCTTAGGTTTGCGTCTACTGAGGGGACAGCTTGCTCATGTCCGCGCCCAACCACTTTTCCTTAATCGCTTTCGCGAGACACTGCCCGCCGATGCTCGTTCGTCAGAAATACTTGAGCATACTCGGCTGGGTAATGATTCGGAGTCCTTGATTTATGATAAGGGTGTGATGAGTTTAGGGATGCGTTTATGTACCTGATACTATTGGGTAGAGACGTGAAATCCTAGAGCAGGCACATCTGTCAACTCTCTGTACTCATTCAAGTTCCACCAGCATTTGACGTGACTTGTGAGATAGTTACGGGTAGGCAAGGATGTAAAGAGAAGTTTCGGATTTCGTTTCAAGGAGTTATCTTGTTGTGTGTTTTGGTTGAGCATCTGAGACCGGCTGGAGAGTTGCAATCTTTAACTGCTCCGAAGTGGGAATGGGAGCAGATCTCCATGAAATTCGTTAAGGTGTCTACCCAGGTTTAGTCAGGGTGTGACTCCATTCGGATGCTTGTTGTCCGGTTTTTCTCAGTCTGCTCAGTCGTTCTTTGTTATGTTTATGCGTTGCATGGAGTTCCTTCGAGGGTCGTATCCAATGAAGGCACCCTGTTCGCTTGCCGTCTTGGGCAGGAGCTTCAGGAAGCCTTGGGTACTGGTTGAGCTTTAGCTCTGTCTTTCCATCCGCAGGATGATGGTTTTGTGAGAGCAGGATATACCGACTCTAGAGGTTATACTCGTGGATACGTACGAATTGTTGTCGGCAGTTGGGATCGTCACTTTCCATTGTTAGGACTCTCCTTCGATACCTGTTATCAGGAGACATTCCAATTGGCAACCTTTAAGTTTTGTTTGTTAGGTGGTGTCGATCTCCAATCTGTTTTTCTGACTCTGCATAGTAGGATTTTTGGAACCCAGCTAGTCGAGAGACTTCGGAAATGATCCAGCTGTTTCAGGTGAGGATGATGACAGTCCTGTGCGGACAGAGGTCTTATGCCGACCATGGTGATCGCAGGCTCGAGTTCGCAGTGGGAGATCATGTATTCCAACGGATTTTTCCGATGAAGGACGTGTTGAGATTTGGGAAACTTACCCAGAATTGTAGGTCCTTTCGAGATCCTTAAAGTGAGTTAGTTTCGTTGCCTTTAATTTGGCACTTCCGCCCAGATTATTGAGTATTCACCCGTATTCCTTGTGTCGATACTTTGCAATTACCTTCATGACCTTTCTCACATGATTCAGCACCAGACAATTTAGCTTGGACGCGATCTTTCGTTCGCCAGCAGCCAATTGTGTAAATGGCTAGGCGGGTGGAGAAACTTCGGTCAAAGGTCTTGCCATCTGTGGAGGGTTTTTCTTGGACGTAGCCGTATAGTGAGGTCATCACTTAGGAGGCTGCGAACGAGATATGAGAGTTTAGTAATCCTCTCTTTGAAGGTACGCTTAGTAAAATTTTTTAATTCGGGGAATAATTTTTATAAGGGGGGAGATTGTAACGTTTCAGAAATTGTTTTGCGAATTTTTTCCGTTTTACGGAAAAATTGTCGGTATTTTCCGTTTTAACCCGATTTCGATCAAACGTCCGTATAAGCTTGTCGGCACCTTTTTTATCTAAAATAAAGCTTGTGCGCGAACTTTAGGGGTATTTGGGAGGTTTTGGTTCAGATAGAATTTTTCCCAAATAAAATATTATTTTAAGCGGTATTTGGTACACGCAAATCGGGAAATTTCTTCTCTTGAGAATAAATTATTTTTTTGTCACTACAAAATTTTGGAAACTTCTTTTTAAATATATAGATATTTTTTTGGAGTGCAAAAGGTTTTATTTTAAAAAGAAAAGAAAATGTGTAAAGGTGGCAAAGTGCATTTATTAAGCATTTATTACACTTTTTCCTAGCAATTTCTTCACAAAATTTCACAAAAATACCCCCCTCACCCCCTTGGCTGGCCCTTCCCTTCCCCTTGCTGCCCTCCATCATTCCCACTCTTTTTCAACTCATTTTTGCATCAAATAAATAATGAAAAATCCAAATAAAATCACAAAAACTCAAATACATTCATTTTTCCTTCTTTCTTCTTCACAAAAATAGCCTGGATCTTCATTCAAAACAACATTTTTGAGGAAAAGACGATGAGTTTGGTTTCTTGGTTTTGATCTTTTATGGAGGTATAAAACCCTAACCCTAATCCTTTTTGTTGTTTCTAAATTTCTAATTAGCATATTAATTGTTTATTTAAGCTTTTAATTTCACGTTTGAAATTCAAGACTTGTTTTTTATGGTAATCTAGTTAGGGTAAAACTTGATTTATGTGTTTAATATTTATTTGAAGTGTTAATTTGTGTTTTGGAGAAGATTAACCTAGTAGAAAATGTTAATTTTTGCTAATGAACACTTTGTTTAATTATGCAATTTGCTTACGAGGTTTTTGCTAAAATTTATTTAGCAAGTGTTAAAAATATAGAAATGGGTTAGATAGCTTAGTTACGCTATTTTAAGGTGTTTGTAATCGCTAGATATGCGTTAGCTTAAAACTAGTGCGAAATATTGCGATAAGTTGCTTACTAGGTTTCGGGGTTTTTCCGACGTGGGTTCGATTGGTCGTTGCGAGGTTATATCTATTTTATTCCTCGTAATTGTTTGTGTTGTGTTGCGCGATCGGGATGATCGGGGTCTAGGCTTAGTGTTTTGTAGTTTGGCGACCCCAATTAGGGTTTTTTGGCCGATGTCGTGCGCGATAGATACGCTAAGTACGCAGTACAATTTTCAGGGAGTTATTCTTGCGTTTCGATGTCTTTTCGTCGATGTAGGATATTTGCTTATGTGATGTGTTTGTAAAATTTTAGGTTCGCAAGCGGGGACTTCGGACGCTACGACAAGGGAAAACAGGTGGTAGGCTTCACTTAGTCAGGAGCGTTGGTGAGTAGATTTAACATCTATAGGGGAATCGCCAGCATGGCGTTATGCGTCTGGGCTAGAGATGTTATTTCTGTCGCATATTCTATGTCATATTTAGAATTGCGCATTTACCCTATTACTTAGATATTGTTGTGCTTGGACTAGTATCCTTAGGACACTGCACATATTATTGACGATTCATGTTGCACTAGCACTGATTGTATGCTACACACACCGTCAATAATTGCCATGTCACGCATAACCCACTTATAGATATGATATTGCTTGGTTAGAGACATTGAGACTTTGATTCATATTTCTTTATGCATTGACTTATAGCATACCCGTATATCTATATGCTTACATATATGCCTTGACATGTTTACATGCTAGTTACATGTATACCTATAGGGTATTGTACCATTAGTGATAGGTACATACACACATAATGACATAACTACATGTATACCTTGCATACATACTTCACTTATACCCGGAGGGTATATTACATCATTACTGATAGGTAGATACATATACCTTGCTATACCTTCATGTTTACACACATATCTGGTTATAGCTACATGTTTATCTTGATGTTATTTAGAATTGGAGAAATTAGGAACCACATATATTTATATTTGACTTGTTGCAGTTAAATAGCGGCTTTTCCTTTATATACTTACATTACAGTTTTCTATTGCATATATTATATTCATGGATTTTCGCATTAAGATATGGATTTTTCATGATGTTTTCTGGATTTGGGGACCGTGGTAGTTCATGAAATTATGCATTATTTGAAAAACCCGATTTCCCTTGATGATATGATATTACAGCATCCACCATGAGATTTGTCAGTTCTGATTATATACCCGATTCGAGGAGCGGGAGGCACCGTCTGTGGGTATATGGTTAGGCCCGAAGGTATCCCGGGGCAAGAATCTCAGTGAGGAGATAAGTTAGTGGGGGAACCATACTTTCCGGTGACATTACCAATGACTCAGCGGTTATCATGGGGATACCGACGGGAGTCATATACGTATAGATACGTCGAGAGGCGAGGGTCAGAGCTAGGCACTCGAGCTTTCGGGATAGCGTATGATACGTACCTATCAGGGTGCCAGTCGTGATGACAGCACCTGATAGACCTGCATTTCTGTGTCGATGCTTGACACATTGGTTTTATGATATTTCTTTTTACTCCTTTGTATATATAACAGGGGTTTAGGCCGCTGTTATATATGCCCTTACACCAATATTAGTGGAATGGGACGCTAATATATGTGTATTGACATTAAATTATATACATCAACATATTTATTCATGCAAATATACCTAGAATGTAGAGGTCTCATTGACATTGGATTTAGGATATTTGAGAATTTATTTGATATTGATTACAGGATATATGTGAGATCTATTTGATATTGTACATTCGGGGTATGTGAGATATACTTGATATTGTACATACGGGATATGCGAGATCTACATGATATTGTACATTAAGGATATGTGAGACTTACTTGATATGATAGACAAATTCGGGGCTGATTTGAGGAAATTGGGATTTGGATTGTCTTGATGGATTTTGATCCTACCACGATGTCAGGATTCCGTGGAAATGACATATTTCATACCATACTCTACATTTACTGTTTATGCACCGCTTCATGCATTAGTGTACCTGTTAGAGTACCTTCCATGACTGTTGCATTTACATACCTTTATTCGTATCATTTCTTCATGTATTAGTAGTACCTGTTAGAGTACCTTTCATGACTGTTGCATTACATACCTTTATTTATATGCGTTGCTTCATGTATTAGTTGTACCTGCTATTGTACCTTTCATGATTATTGCATTCATATGACTTTTTATTGCTATTAATTGCACATGTTAGATTCGCGCTGTACGTGCATACTCGCGATTACCTGCATATGTTATTTACTATTCACGAGTTGGCAACTCACCCCCGTTGTGCCACAGTGTTTGCAGGTGTTCCTCAGGATAGTCAGAGGCAGGCTATTATCACCCATCTTATCATCTTTTGCTACGGATACCGCATTAGCTCACAGTGTGTAGTTTGCTTAGGTGGGTTTTTTGGTTATTCGTTGTATTGTATATTCGATGTATCCCTGTACTCTCCATCTTCTATTTTCATATTGACCTAGAGACTTGATGAGGACGATGTTGTATATTATGTTGTGACTTGTTGTCTTTTATATAGTTTCCTTTCTATCGTCTTTTATTTCTTCGGAACGGCGTCGTATATTTGTTGTGGTGGTTGTTTTCCGCCTTTGGGCATGTATTTGCTCCCGTTTGGGGATGCTTTACTTTTTATTTATGTTGTACCCACTTTTGGGGTTGGTTTTTATAAAGGAGGTGCTGCCGAAATTTTTAAGAAAGAAAATTAGACTTAAAGAATTTATACTTGAGATTTTTTTTAACGGTTTAAATAATGTTTCTTATCTTTTCTTGTCTTTTAATGGTTTAGATTTTCTGGGTTTTGGATTTCTTTTACTGCGTTACGCCTGTAGACGTTGCGTAGTATTAGGGCCGTCACGTGCCAATTTCGGGTCGTGACATATAGTTAACCCAACCCTTAACCATATACCTTGGTTAATTCTCTACATGAGTTAAGCATGATAGCTTAACTCACCCATGGTTACATTATTGAGAGGATATAATTCATATGATGATATTATTCTTTCTTCTTCTTCTTCTTCATCAAGCTCCATGAAAAGCTTGCTAGCTCTAATGGTGCCTTGAGAAAAAGTTTGAGAAAATCATTTCTAAAGTGAGCGCACCTCCTACTTCTTCATCCTCTACCACTTGCCATATAGTAGAGTGTGTTCTCTTCACAAAGTTCATGACCTAGTGAAGGAATAGCTTGAGTTAGAGTCTTCCCGACGTAGATCATCTTCGGCCTCGAAGTCATCGAAATAAGCACATTCGTTCTTCTTGTGGAGCTTCTCTAGAGTCCGGAGTTCACGATCGCAGCGAAGGGGACATCTACATGGAGCTATTGAAGTGAAGGACCGGATCTACAAAGGTTGTAATCCCTCTCACTTAGTGTTAAAATGTTAAACGTGCTAGTTTTCGCCTAATCTCTAGTTTAAAGATCCGGCTTCGGGTTGTTCGGCATGGCTAAATTTTTAATCGGGCATGGTTGATGCCTTCGTAGAACCTTGTGAGCATGCCCAGCAACCCTACAGTGGTATCAGAGCCAAGCTAGAGCTTTAGGCGAAGTCTAGATGAAGTTTAAAGTCCGATCGAACTCCGAATACACGATATAACCTAGTTTCTGTACATTTTTCAAAACTGTGATTTTTTGTGAATTAAAAATGCTCAGAAAAACAAGCAGGAAAAACTAAGAATTACAGTGAAGTACGGTCCACTAAGTCGCTCACATGACGGCGGAACCGCAGCCAAACCAAGGGTTTAGCGGCGGTTCCACGGCTAAAATTTGGACTTAGTCCCTCATATTTCATATATTTAATCTTAGGTCCTTTCTTGTCATTTTGTTCTGGGAATTTTTTAATTCCACTCAAGTGTTAAGTTTTCTAGGGTTGTATTGGGGACTCGTTGATTCGATCGGATATTTTAACTTTGTTTAGTTTGTCCGGATAATTTATAGAAACTGTTAAAAAGTTCGAACGGATATCAATAACTCACTTTTTCCCCTGTCGGAAATTTTTTCAAAAGTTGGATTTTTTCTCGAGTTTAAGAACGTTCTAAGTGGTGCAAGTAACGCGGTGGACCCTTTAGAAGACAACAAACCTTAACTCGATTATGTGACCGTCTTGAACTGCCTCTAAACCTTAGGGTTTGGGGCAGTACGGCGTGCCACATGTGAGGCGTTGGCTTGAACCTTCTACGGCTGGACCATTGGTATTGTGGCATGTGATGGATGTTTTTAAACTGATTTCAAGTGTTGAGATATATTGGGGAAATCTTGGGTGTTTGATTATTCGATCGGAAAGTTTAACATTGTCTATTTATCTAGAATGTGATACAATATTTGGAATCCACAAGTAGTTATGAGATAACTAATTTGAATGTTATAAATCTAGCAGTTCAGTCTCAGATGATCGGTTGCCACGGAATTTTGATGTGATCAAAAGTCCGTCACAATCACGTAGCGTACGCGGATACTCGCCGGGTAAACTTAACAGACAGCCACGCCCCATAGCCCCGACCAAGTGACTGTAGGAGAACCCCGTCGCCAAAAGCATCCGTTCGGGTGCTCGCGGCAGCGGTGTTCCGCCTTAGTCCACTTCGTCGACGGCATCCAGGGGCGCGGCCGTCTACTAAAGTTTGCGATGAGCATTCGATCAGGATGTCGGAAATCTTTTTGAATTGCCCGACTTGATATTGAAAAGTGTTTTCGATATAGAGACTAAAATGCGGGGTTTATAATTGTTAGGCATGCGATGTCTAAGGAATTCATTTGGTTAGGCATGCGATGTATAAGGAGGTTACGGATTCCAACTGTTGTAGTTTTACACTTTCTTTTCTGTGACCGTAAGCGTTGTATGTGGTGTATCGCCGGCTTCGTTGCTATACATCAACGAAAATCGGGATACGCATACTTGTTTACGTTGATGATATGAGATATTATGTGTTGCTGTGATGTGTTATATTGGATCGTCGCATTTGAATAGCCGGGGGTTTTATGTGAGATGAGAGTTTTTTCTTTTTCATTCATGCAAAATTCATTTGTATGTAATATTCTTTTATTGGGGCACTTCCGGCTGAGGATGATGTCACCGTTGTATATTATTTACTTTTCCGCATTAGGTAGACCCAAGACGGGGAGCACAAGTAACCGGGTTCTGGGGTCCAGTAGGAGACCATCTCGAGGAGTCGAGACTGGGTCTCCAAACCCTAGAATTGGCAGTGTTGCTTGCCACTCTCGTAGGGGTCTAGGGATGTGCGTTTGGCTATTCATCGTGACTGTGGAATCCGTGTTTTATACAGGCTCGTACTAAAACACGGACGTCCTAGTATATCCAATATTTCATATATGTTCTTCTGCTGCAATATTCTGTGATGAGATCATATTACTGCCTGAGACGAATGTTTATATTATATATATGAGATATATGTTATATTGCAGATTTCGTTTCAAAAGAGATGCTTGTGAAGCATAATAAATGGGACTTCATTAATGAGATTAATGAAATAAAAGAAACCTAAGATGTTGTAGAAACTTGTTTAAAAACTGATAGCTCTAGTTCTTGCTTTGCATAGCGGTGTTCCTTGTAGAACATCCTGCACCTTATTCGATAAGGAAAGAGCCGAGATCCCTTCACCGGGAGTGACCACTTTAGCGAAACTAGCAGATGATACAAACTCGGTTTGTCTTTTGATTGTTTCTATAGTTTTTTGCTTTGCATAGTGAAATATATGATATACCATGCACCTTATTCGATGAGGAAAGGGCCGACGATCCCTTCACCGGGAGTGACCCCTTTAGCAAAACTAGAAAAGCCTAAAAAACACTCCATTTAAAATCACTCGATTCTACAACGATATAAAGTTCATTGCGCAAAAGGTTTTCTTAAAAACCTGTCGTAGCCCTCCGTCATTTCTGATAAGTAGTATTTAGTATTCGTGTTGCGTTTGTTGACTCAGTCAAGGCATAGTGTGCGGTAGCTAATTAGTGCTTATCTGCAAAGCATATGATGCGATTGGATTAGGATAGTCGTGCGGCCTTGTTGACTCAGTCAAGAGTCGTGCAGGTGGGTTTAATTCAATCGGGAAATGACGGGTTGAACTTTACTTGCGGTCTATGGTTTGTTGACTCAATCAAGGTCATAGATCGCTTGGGGTAAAATATTATTGGAATTTCAAGTGTTGAAATTTGCAATGAGATTGCATACCTTCTATAAGATAGTTGGATCCCGATACCCGCTGCGAGTAAGAGTTACTCCTGGGAGAGTTTTACATATTACAATTAGCCGATCAAGTAGGTGTCTAGAAAGGTATTAACGGGGTTACGCCCCTGGGAAAACGAGGTTTACTTTAATTAGGTTCGTGCGAAAGCACGGGGGACCTCCTCAAAGTACCGACACTGGCATGGCTGAAAGATTGCCGAACTTGTAGCGTGTAATTAATCCCGGCTAGTCTTTCCTTTTAGGGTTTGAAGGAAGATTTGACTAAAACAGTGGGAGACATCCTGATTAGATATATTAGATAACCAATCTAACCTTGCAAGAGCATACGCTGAGTGTTTTCTTCTCTCTCTCTCCAAGTAGCGACCATATCACGCCTTAATCAAGATAATAAAATGGATGAATTGACCGAACCCGCTTGTTATACTGAGCTGGGGAACGTTGGTCCCGCTCCAACTTTTAATTGTTATAAGACAGAGCAGGAAATTAGGGAATACCAGATTTTCCACGCCACCCAAACGAAGAAAGTGCATGCTGATGCATCTTCTTCGGGTGTGTTCATTACAGAGAACTGTTTCTCAGTATCCTTTACGTCCTGGGTATGAGATACCGGATCAGGATCCCGCATATGTAATCTGTTACATGGGCTAGAGATAGGTAGAGAACTGAGAACGGGTGATAAGTTTCATGAGACAGAAAACGGCGCAAGTGTTGCAGCCAAGTCTGTTGGTCACTATCACCCTGTATTACCAAAATACATTGATTCTGAACGAATGTTATTAGATACCGAACTTGATATACAACATCATATCAGTCTCTTTATTAGTAAAGAATGGATATAATTTTGTATTGTTGGATAATGTTTTGAACATTTCCTATATCAAGAGTTGATCGGTTCAGGCACGTTATCTAAAAGCATTGACGTTCTAAATCAAACTACAGTTCTTAGTATATAGAACACACACGAGAGGAAAAGTTTAGAGATGAACGAATCCTTCTTAAGGTATTGTAGACTATGTCATATCAATGCGACCTGACTAGCTAAGTTACATTTAGATGCATATTTAAATCTGTTTGAATAAATCTGTTTGAATTTACATCTTGTGAAACTTGCCGGTCATGTCACAAAGATAAGATGACCATAGCTCTGTTTATTGGAAACAGAGAAAGAGTTAGTGAACTCTTGGGCTTGATACATGCTGATGTATGAAAGTCTCCTGTCTACACATGCCAAGACCGGTTCTCTGTACTTCATTACATTCTCTGATGATCTCTCAAGATTCAGACATATGTTCCTGTTGAAAACACAAGTCCGAACCTTTTGAGATATTCACAGAATGTAAGTTAGAAGTAGAGAACCAAAATACGGGTATAAATATTATGTCCTTTGATGAGATCAAGGAGGAGAATACTTGAGCACGGAATTCCTGGACTATTCTAAAGGAGAATGAGATTCTCTCTCAGCATTACTCCTCCGTATACACCACAACACGTCGGTGTATCGGGGCGGAGCAATAGCACCCTATGTGATATGGTGTGCTCTATGATGAGTACTAATGAGTTTCCTATTTCCTTTTGGGTATTATGCGCTTGAGAAGCTGCATACCTATTGAATAGGGTTCAAATCAAATCAGTTGCCTACTGTTAGTGTATATACCCTAGAGGCCATTACTGTATCATACTAGCTTGTATATTACTTAATGGAAGCTTGGGATATTCACAATTGTATAGACAATCTTGCTCAAAATGGTAGTATGCTACTTGGTTTGTTTCCACTTTAATATGTGCTGTGTTTCTTTTAGCATATCGCTTATACATATTAGTAGAGCCCTTAGGATCTTTGCTTGATAACCAGTGTTGTGATAGCAGTCACACTTGTGGTGGCTGGGTAATCTATAAGAACATCCTTATACAGGTCCCCTAGTCGCAGTACTATCGAGACAGGGCATCGATACTCCGGAGTAGACTA
The DNA here is from genome assembly GCA_030015575.1 of Agapanthus africanus. Classification (NCBI taxonomy): domain Eukaryota; kingdom Viridiplantae; phylum Streptophyta; class Magnoliopsida; order Asparagales; family Amaryllidaceae; genus Agapanthus; species Agapanthus africanus. The sequence goes on along the minus strand of CM057340.1, from coordinate 317,551,519 downwards.
GTGTATGCGCTTCTCATCCCAGCAGGGGAAATGGTCTGTCCCACAGCCATCAGTACGTCGTACTGGAGATAGTGTACGGGTGCTCGTTAGGTTACGAGTACACTGGACAGGACTCGTCGGGAACTGTTGGTAGGTATCTATACCTATCTTCAGTTATCAGTTCTCAGGTGACATGAGTACAACTTAGTCCGTTGACTTGACACTGTCACTTCGCCTCGAGTATTTTCCCACTGTTCTTTGATTACTACCCTACCACGGCTCAAAAGAGTCGTGCAAAACAGGTAGTTTTTGGTGCAGTCTCGAAGCACTTGGAGGCAGTGATGGTTAGGCAGGATTCGTCTCAGTCCCGATATTGGGGTGTGGATATCGCGCTGTGTCTAGGAGAGCCATTAAAAAAAGTCCCTGGCCACGGCAAGCGAGATAGACTGGTAGGTTTCCAGTATTATCTCAGGTGTTCTGGGCTACACTCCGACAAGACTTGTACCGCTATTAGGGGACTGACGTTTACCGCCCCTTAGGCCCGCCATGCGATACTCTTGGACGAACAGACCGGACTGTACGGAGACTGTCACATTCAGGCTCAGTAGGAGTTCAGATGGGTTTACCTCGTCAGTCTTCTTATCGGCATCTACCTGGGGACCGTTACGTACAGCTAGTGCCACTTGCAGTCTGTAGTTAAACCCACTGCCAGCGTAATGTCGAGTCATTAGAGTCCCACACAGAGGGTTATTCGCCTTTAGGCAAAATGAGTAGAGGTCGCATGGTTTTGCGACGGGGTTCGTTCACATCCGCGCACTAGTTAACATTTGGTGTCCGGACAGCTTATACTAGCGGGCTTTGGTTTAAGCCGAATCCTAGTACATGATTTGGGATTGGTTTTATCTCTTTGTATTCGTGTTTCTCGGAACACGGATATGGGTGTGTATGCACAGTTGACTGAGGCAGAGGCAGAGAACTTTCATTAGGGTTGATGACTATTGTCATTTTCTTAACCCTAATGTGTAGGGTTCCTAAGCACTCTTGTGAAGGTTCAAAAGGCATAAAACATGCCGGATTAAATTTTAGACGTGCCGAACAACCCAAAGCCGGGATCTTTGCTAGATTATTAGGGTTTAACATGCAATAAGATAACTTTTATCTAAGTGTGAGGGATTACAACCTTTGTAGTCCGCTCCTTCACTTCACAAGCTCCGAGTAGAAGTCCCTTTTGCCGCGATCCACGATCTCCCGGACTCATGAGAGGCTCCACGACTCGAACGATCCATGCTAGCTCGAAGTATTCCAAATCTCCGATGATCTAACTTGAAGTTGCTACGACTCAAGCTTTTTCACTCAAAAGAGTAGAACACACTAATCCCATGGGCTAGATGAGATGAGGATGAGAGAGTAGTAATTTTGCTTTCTTTTAATATCATTTTCTCATATTTTATCATCACTTAAGAAAATCTAGCATGCTTTTTTTGAAGAAGGAAGAAGATGATCATGGAAAGATAATGATAATCCTTTTCTTTTGTGATGAATAGAAATATAAATCATATGATTGATATATAACCATGGTCAAGGATGAATGAATAAGAATGAGTAGAGAGTTAACTAGAGTTAGGGTTTGGTTGGGTTAAATGAATGTGTCATTCTAAATATCTTAAGAATGACAAAACAAGAAAGCTTCTAGAAGGAACTTGAAGCTACTAACCATAATCAAACCCTAACCTCAATTAATCATCCTTAAACATGTTTAACAATTAATCATATCATGTCACAATAATATATATCACATATATATTAATATATTTGCAACAAAAGAAAATAATACAATTAACATATATCGCATATATATCAATGTATCATCCACTGAGAAAATGAAATAATAAAGCAAGCCAATATTAGTTAATATAATAATATATCATATATATATATTATTATATATTAAATCATCGAATCAACACTTGATCCGACGATCCGGCTATATCGAATATAACCGACTAATATATCATGTACCGATTCATCGAATCAACACTTGATCCGATGACCCGGTTCATATCCATATATCGCGAGAATATAATACGGTATCCCATATCGCATTATTCACGCTCCTGCGCATATCACATATGCGCCACTACTCCATTTCGCCTGAGCCAAGAAACCTCTGTGTAGGACTCTAAAGAATCGTCAATACGCCGGTAGCAGGTGATGATCATATCAAACACCCACAAGCTGCAAGCGGTCAGCTAAACGTAACAGCCACCCAGGTATTGAGCGATCAGAAGATCAACAAGCTAGCCTGTGCGTTCTCCTGTGAATCCAACCAGTAACACTCCCGTACAGTCCGGTCTGTTCGTCTGATATGTCGCATATCAAGTCTAGGGGTGGTATACGTCAGACCCCAGTAACCGATAAGTCGTGTCGATGTATGGCTCATAACGGGTCGAGAAACTACTAGTAACACTTACCAGTAAATCTCCATATCAGCCCTGGCCAGGGACTTCCAGTTATAGCCAATCGAACACAGCACAACATCAACTCCCTATACCGGGAGAGACGAATCCCCTCCTATCGCTCATTGCCTCCATGTGATTCGGGACTGTACCCAAAAGCCACCGTTTTGCACGCCCTCTTGGACGTGGTAAGGTGGAAATCAAAGCACAGTGGGAATCACACAAGACTCTATGACGATCTCGGGTCTACAGACTACCCTGTACCAGTGTCACCGGAGAACTGCCATCTGACGTGTGGGTATATCACCATCTGGGAGTTCTCGGCGAGTCCGTCCAAGTGTACCCAGTCTCCACTGAGCACCCGTACACCATCTCTGATGTCTAACACCGATGGATATGGGATCATCCATCGCCCATCATATGGGTCAAGATGCGTATACGCTAGTCTACTCTGGCGTATCGATGCCCTGTCTCGATATACCCTCGACTAGGAACAGTTATAGGATGTACTCATTGACTACCGCGGCCCCACTAGTATGATCTCATCATAGTCCCAGTAGTCGAGGTACAAATCCTAAGGGCTTTATCAACATGTGAGAGTAAAACAGTAAACCAATACAAATCAACATGTTAAGATAAAGTGAAACCAAATAGCATACTATCATGACGAGCAAGAAAGCCATCTCTATATATAACCAAGCATCCATTATAATATACATCATATGTACAACAATGGCCTCTAGGGCATATACATAACTAACATAATGTTTATGTGTGAAATATGATTTATTAATATTAGTTAATTATAATTGTGTATGGTTAGGGTTGTTACTATGCTTGACTTGTTGACCTAGGTTGATAAGTTGACCATCATTATTTCATATGAAAGATGCTCTTTGATCCTTGCAAATTATTTAATGTGAAATGATAATGGTCATTTCATGATTAACCATCACAATTATCTTTAGCTAATTATTTATTTATCATAATTCACATATATGTGAGAAGGTTGGTTTATTCTTCTCATTCTATCATTTTCATTCTCTCTCATCCTCTTCCTCTCTCTCTAGCTCTCCCCTCTCATGAGTTGAGAACCATTTGAGCTTGAGATTAAACCTTCAAATATACTCTCTACACTTTCTAAGGTCCTAGGTTTAGCACACCAAGCACCTTAGTTACTTCTAGTTTGAGGTTGGAGCCAAAGGTAGAGGCTCTCGGGTGGATCTTTCTTTGGCAAGAGAAGGCGACAAGGAGAACCCGTTCTTTCACTCCAAGGAGCAAGAAGAGAAGGACTTGAAGACCTATGTATAACCCCCTTTCCGAGTAGCTAACTCTTTTAGCTTTGTAGTTAGTTTTTGTTTAGCAAAGTTCCCTCCTTTGGCTAGTCCATGTTGCCTAGTGTTGTAAAAATCCGATTTTTCATAACGTTTCCGCCTCCCCGCAAGCACCGGGGTGGGCAACATGGACTTACAGTGGTATCAGAGCCTAGCTAAACACAAACTAACTAGTTAGCAAAGTATCTAGAACTTCGATCGGAAAAAATCGCAAAACACATTTTCTAAAACCCTAGTTTCTGCCGATTTTTATTTCTCCTCTAAAAATAATAAATCATACACTAAAAATCGGCTCAGGGTTTTTACAGAACACCCAAGAAAAATGAACCAGTGAGTCGACCAACTCACTGCGGAACCGTGGCAAGAGCATGCTCTTGCCGCTGGATCCGCGGCCGAGTTGACTCGGCCGTGGGTCGTTTTTCATGCAGTGTTCTTCTGTTGCTGTTTTGGGATTTTTTGGATGGTTTGTTTCCGCCCAGATTTTCCAGAGAACAAGTTAGTTTTTTGGGTGTGGTCACAAATCCGTATTTTGATCGAACTTCTTTACACTTTGGCTAATGGGTTATACCTGTGATGTAATATATGTATTGAACGTATGCTAATCGCTATACGTCGATTAGTGGGGGTTATATATATCTTTGATCTGTAATGTTGATGGTTTGTGTATATGAATTCGTTGGATTGTCGCGGATGAATAGCCGGGGGTTGTGAGATGAGTGTTTTCTTATTCTTTCAATTCTTGTAATATGTAAATTGATGTAATATTATTTGTATGGCCGCACAACCGGGTTGGGGTTGTAGCCGTCATTGTATAATTTCTTTTACTTTTTTTGCTCCTAGGATAGACCCAAGGTGGGGTGCATAAACTACCGGGGTACCTCGAAGTGCCGAGTGGCCTACTCACGTTTTTGAGGGAGGTTGCTTCATTTTGGATACTTGGCGGGTAGTTTGCCGCACCGTAGGGGGTCTAGGGTGGGGTTTGGCTATTCATCGCGACCGTGTAATCCGCTCTTCGTTACAGGCTCGTACGAAATGCGGATTCCTAGTATATCCAATGTGTTCATCTGTGATCGGAATGGCTATCATTGCATGTGACGAATGTTTATATATATCTATATGATATCTATTTAGGCGTTGCTTATGTTTTGCATCCGCGCTAGTCCAGCTTCCACTCTATCGTTAGTTAAGTAACCTAACGGGTGATGACGGGACCCCATGGCGAATGCTGATGGCATAAGCGTACGTCATATTTTCATTGTTTTCGGCATTGGTAGGATTAAATGATGGGAAGGATTGGAATTAATGCAAGAAAATAAACCAAGGAAAAGTCGTTGGAACACTTTCAAAACCACTCGGTTCTTTTCAAAAACCAACTTTTAAATGCGGAGCTTAAACCACTCCTTTTAAAAGCTATCAAGGTTCCTTCGATTATATCAAGTTCACTACGTTCACGGTTTCACCAAAACCATTCGTAGCCCTCCATCGTTTCGTATGAATATTCAATAGTATTCAAGCTATGTTTGTTGACCTTCGTCAAGGCATAGTGATTGGTAGCTGTTGGGTGTTCATATGTAGCATAGATAGATGCGTTGGTTTGGGACAGTCATATTACCTTGTTGACCTTCGTCAAGGGTATATATGGGTGGGTTCAAATTAACCTGGACAATGACGGGTAGAACTTGACATGTGACTTATGATTTGTTGACCTTCGTCAAGGTCATAAGAGCATGGGGCAAAAATCCACATCGGGGGTTTCTAAAGAAACTGAAACTTGCTAGTGCTGCATACCATTTGGAGTGTGATGATTCTGGTAGGATTCCTTCGGTTTTATCACATGATGATATTTGGATTCCGATCCTACTGTGAGTATATGCTACTCCTCGGGAACTTTCTCACTTAACGATCAATGCTATAAACCAAGTAGGTGTCTAGAAAGGAGTTAGCGGGGCTACGCCCACAGGGAAAAGAGGTTACTTAATTAAGGAACTTCGCGAAAGCGTTGGAAAACCTCCCTCGAAGTACCGACACTGGCCTAGCTGAACGGTTAAGCAAGAATTGTACGGTGAGATTGATCCCGACTAATTCTTCCTTTATGGTTTGAGGAGGGATTCGAGAGACAGTGGGAGCCATCCTGTTTAGATAAATTAAAAACCAATCTAAACTCGCAAGAGCATCATGCTAAAGTGTTTTCTCTCTCTCTCTTAATTACAACGACCCAGTAACCAGACATAGGTTACATCTAGATAATAAAATGACTGAATCTGACTGTTATGACTGGCAAAGGTCTGTCCAGAAGTCCATTACCCATGACAAGTTGGGACACCTCTTGACTGATCCAACCCCTGCCGTCTCAGGTCCAGTTTCCCCTGTCACGGATATTCATATCCGCAAGACATCGGAAAAAGACTGTGCGAAAGCCAAGTGCCTCGTGTTAGCCTCAGAAGATGGTGCATACCAGAGGCAGCACGAGAAGATGGACTTAGTTTCTATCTTCCTCCATAACAAAGATTTATATGGAGAGCAATCTCGTATCGCAAGATATAAGACCTCGAACGAATTGCTTCCAGCGAGGTTGGCTATCGGGTTATCTGTAGGGGGACAACGTCCTTACAGAGACAGCTATTCTGAGCTCACGGACCTGAAGACCACGTTGAAGAACGGGTCAGATGCTGACTTGGTTCTACAGTCTCTACCTTCTACCCTGAAGGAAACCAGGGAAGTAGAAGGAAGGGGAAGGGCAGAAGTTTCGGGGACTGGATGTAGTAAAAGTGGGACGTTCCTATTGTTACGGGAATGAACATTGGCAGAAAGATTGCAGGGCTTGTAAAGCCAGTAGCCAGGATTCGAAGCATGTTGTGGCTTCGGCTTCGGGTGTGTTTGTGATTGAGAACTGTATGTCAGTTAACCCTACCTCCTGGGTATTGGATACCGGATTAGGATCTCATATCTGTAATTCATTACAGGCCTTGAGAAACCGTAGGGTTATCAAGATAGGTGATATGACTCTCAGGGTTGCTAACGGAATGAGCATGTATGCTGAATCCGTAGGGGAATAGCATTTTTGACTGACAACTGGGCAGATATTGATTCTGCATAACTGTTTTTATGTACCAGATGCGACTTGTAATATCATATATGTATCCTTACTTTCTAAGGAAGGATATGATTTTACTTTTGTAAGCGATGTGGTACACATCCACCTAAATCAAGTTCTGATTGGGTCAGGTACATTAGAAAACGATATATACGTATTAAATCAAGCTCAGATTTTCAGTGTCCAGAACACACTTAAAAGAAAGTCTCAGGAAACAAATCAGGCTTTCTTATGGCATTGTAGACTGGGTCACATTAATGAGACACGGTTAACAAAGTTACATAAAGAGGGATACTTGAATCCGTTCGAGTATCAGTCTTATGCCACTTGTGAATCTTGTCTCATAGGAAAGATGACAAAGACTCCGTTCACTGGACACGGAGAAAGAGCAAGCGAGCTCTTGGGACTCATACACAGTGATGTGTGTGGTCCAATGTCTACACATGCCCGAAGTAGTTATTCATACTTCATTACTTTCACAGATGATTTCTCTAGGTATGGACATGTCTTCTTAATGAAGCATAAATCCGAGGCCTTTGAGAAATTTCGGGAATACAAGAATGAAGTTGAAAAACAAACAGGAAAAAGTATCAAGACACTGAGATCTGATCGAGGTGGTGAATACTTGAGTGCCGAGTTTTTGGGCTACTTAAAAGAGAATGGAATTCTCTCTCAGCTTACTCCTCCATACACACCATAACACAATGGTGTATCGGAAAGGCGGAATCGAACCCTATTGGATATGGTTCGTTCCATGATGAGTAAGGCTGAGTTGCCGCGATTTTTCTGGGGTTATTCACTAGAAACAGCTGCATATCTCTTGAACAAGGCTCCAACCAAGACTATTCCTACCACCCCATATCATATGTGGAGCGGGAAGAAACCCTGTCTTAAGTATCTTAAGACATGGGGATGTCCAGCTTTTGTAAAAAAGTAGCATGCGGACAAGCTCGAGGCACGCTCAGTACTGTGTAAGTTTGTGGGATACCCAAAGAACTCCAGGAGTATTTTTTCTATTCCGCAGAGGAACAAAAGGTTTTTTTTCCTCAGCATGCCCACTTCTTGGAAACTGAAAAAAAAAAAAATTTTTAGAAAATCAGATAAGTGGGAGCGCAATAGAACTGGAAGAAATTCCAGAACCACAAGCTATTACTGAAAGCTTGGAAGAACCAGAATGTTCAGGAGAACCGGACATCCCAGCACCACTCCGCAAGAGTAGTAGGCAGTCTCATCCGCCCGAGAGATACTATGGTTTTCTCATAGACGGGGATAGAGAGGATTGTACTATTGATTATGGTAAGCCTACTAGCTTCCAGCAAGCCATTCAGAGTGGTGACTCGGTAAAATGGCTGGATGCAATGCGGACCGAGATGGAGTCCATGTACACCAACAAAGTTTGGACTTTGGACTTTGCTCCAGAAGGGGTAAAACCCGTAGGCTGCAAATGGATCTTTAGAAAGAAGATTGGTGTAGATGGGCAGGTTGAAACCTATAAAGATAAACTTGTAGCGAAGGGTTTTCGTCAACGACCTAGTTTGGACTATGACGAGACCTTTTCTCCAGTGGCTATGCTCAAATCCATTCGGATCCTTCTTGCCATTGCTGCCTTCCACGATTATGAGATCTGGTAGATGGACGTAAAGACGGCTTTCCTAATGGAAATTTGGAAGAGTGCATTATATGGATCAGCCCGGAGGGATTCATTCAGAGTGGGAGCAGCGATAAAGTGTGCAAGTTGCTCAAGTCCATCTATGGACTGAAGCAGGCATCGCGGAGTTGGAACATCTTCTTTGATGATACTGTCAAAGAATTCGACTTTATCAAAAAACCCAGATGAACCATGCATTTACAGTAAGATTGTAGGGAGAACTATGGTATTCCTCGTCTTGTACGTCGATGACATTCTCCTAATAGGAAATGATATTCCTATGCTACAGTCAGTCAAAGGATTCTTGTCACAGAGGTTCTCCATGAAGGACCTGGGCGATGCCAACTATATTCTGGGGATCCAGATCTATCGTGATAGATCTAAAAGGATGTTGGGACTTTCACAGTCCAGGTACATCGACACCATACTGAAACGATTCAGTATGGAAGATTCCAAGCACGGTAATCTGCCGGCTTGTTATGGAATCACCCTCTCCAAAGAGATGTCTCCAAGAATGATTTGGAGAGGGCTCGCATGTCATCTATACCCTACGCATATGCGGTAGGCTCTATAATGTATGCGATGTTATGTACCAGACCAGATGTAGCATACGCATTGATCGTTGTAAGCCGGTATCAGTCGGACCCAGGGGAGAAACACTGGATAGCAGTAAAGAACATTCTCAAGTACCTGAGAAGGATTAAGGAGATGTTCTTGGTGTATGGAGGAAAAGACCTCCAGATCGAGGCCTTTGCTGACTCCATCTTCCAGAGGGACAAGGATGACTCCAAGTCCATGTCGGGTTATGTCTTTACCCTCAATGGAGGGGCGGTTTGCTGGAAGAGTTCCAAGCAGGAGACCGTTGCTGACTCAACTATGGAAGCGGAGTACATAGCTGCTTGCGATGCCGCAAAGGAAGCTGTCTGGATAAAGAAGTTCCTCACGGAACTTCAGGTGGTTCCTACCATTGTTGATCCAATACCGCTGTATTGTAACAACAACGGAGCTATAGCTTTAGCGAAGGAACCCAGGTCCCATCAGAAGTCCAGGCATATTTTGAGGCGGTACCACCTGATCAGGGAGATCGCAGATCGCCGGGAAATCGAGGTGAAGAGAGTAAATTCGGAGGATAACACTGCAGATCCATTCATGAAGGCCATACCCCAGACTCAGTTCGAGCGGCTGATCGAGATGATAGGTCTTCGATACGCTAGTACATGGCCCTAGTGCAAGTGGGAGATTGTTAGTGTATATGCCCTAGAGGCCATTACTGTATCATACTTGCTTGTATATTACTTAATGGAAGCTTGGGATATTCACAGTTGTATAGACAATCTTGCTCAAAATGGTAGTATGCTACTTGGTTTGTTTCTACTTTAATATGTGATGTGATTCTTTTAGCATATCGCTTAAACATATTAGTAGAGCCCTTAGGATCTTTGCTTGATAACCAGCGTTGTGATGGCAGTCACACTTGTGGGGGCTGGATAATCTATAAGCACATCCTTATACAGGTCCCTAATCGCAGGACTATCGAGACAGGGCATTGATACTCCGGAGTTGACTAGCGTATGCGCTTCTCATCCCAGCAGGGGAGATGGTCTGTCCCACAGCCATCAGTACGTCGTACTGGAGATAGTGTGCGGGTGCTCGTTAGGTTACGAGTACACTGGACAGGACTCGTCGGGAACTGTTGGTTGGTATTATACCTATCGTCAGTTATCAGTTCCCAGGTGACATAAGTACAGCTTAGTCCGTTGACTTGACACTGTCACTTCGCCTAGAGTGTGTTCCACTGTTCTTTGATTAGTACCCTACCACGGTTCAAAGGAGTCGTGCAAACAGGTAGTTTTTGGGTGCAGTCCTGAAGCACTTGGAGGCAGTGACGGTTAGACAGGATTCGTCTCTCCCGGTATTGGGGGTTGATATCGCGCTGTGTCTAGGAGAGCCATTATATAAAGTCCCTGGCCAGGGCAAGCGAGATAGACTGGTAGGTTTCCATTGTTATCTCAGGTGTTCTGGGCTACACTCCGACACGACTTGTACCGCTATTAGGGGACTGACGTTTACCGCCCCCCTGAGCCCGCCATGCGATACTCTTAGACGAACAGACCAGACTTTACGGAGACTATCAGATTAAGGCTCAGTAGGAGTTCGGATGGGTTTACCTCGTCAGTCTTCTTATCGGCATCTTCCTGGGGACCGTTACGTACAACTTGTGCCGCTTCCGGTCTGTGGTTAAATCCATTTCCAGCGTAATGCTGAGTCTTTAGAGTCCCACACAGAGGGTTATTCGCCTTTTGGTAAAATGAGTAGAGGTCCCATTGTTTTGCGACGGGGTTCGTTCACATCCGCGCACTAGTGCACATTGGTGTCCGGACAGCTTATACTAGCGGGATTTGGTTTAAGCCGGATCCTAGTATATGATTTGGGATTGGTTTTATCTCTTTGTATTCGTGTTCCTCGGAACACGGATACGGGTGTGTATGCACAATTGACTGAGGCAAAGGCAGAGGACTTTCATTAGGGTTGATGACCATTGTCATTTTCTTAACCCTAATATTTATGTGTGAAATATGATTTATTAATATTAGTTAATTATAATTGTGTATGGTTAGGGTTATTGACCATTAGACTATGCTTGACTTGTTGACCTAGGTTGACAAGTTGACCATCATCATTTCATATGAAAGATGCTCTTTGATCCTTGCAAAAGTATTTAATGTGAAATGATAATGGTAATTTCATGATTAACCATCTCAATTATCTTTAGCTAATTATTTATTTATCATAATTCACATATATGTGAAAAGGTTGGTTTATTCTTCTCATTCTATCATTTTCATTCTCTCTCATCCTCTTCCTCTATCTCTAGCTCTCCCCTCTCATGAGTTGAGAACCATTTGAGCTTGAGATAAAACCTTCAAAAATACTCTCAACTCTTTCTAAGGTCATAGGTTTAGCACACCAAGCACCTTAGTTACTTCTAGTTTGAGGTTGGAGCCAAAGGTAGAGGCCCTCGGGTGAATCTTTCTTCGGCAAGAGAAGGCGACAAGGAGAACCCGTTCTTTCACTCCAAGGAGCAAGAAAAGAAGGACTTGAAGACCTAGGTATAACCCCCTTTCCGAGTAGCTAACTCTTTTAGCTTTGTAGTTAGTTTTTGTGTAGCAAAGATCCCTCCTTTGGCTAGTCCATGTTGCCTAGTGTTGTAAAAATCCGATTTTTCATAACGTTTCCGCCTCCCCGCAAGCACCGGGGTAGGCAACGTGGACTTACACCTACCACTTCATATGTGATATGGAAAGGGAAGAGCCCATATCTTAAGTTTGTTAAGATTTGGGGTTGTCCGGACTATGTCTAAAAGCAAAATCCAGACAAGCTCGAGGCAAGGTATGTTATGTAGAACTGGAAAGGTTCCAACTATACAAACTGCAGCTGATGATTTGGTAGAACCAAAGGATTCAATAGTAACCAACAAACCTCAGCCTCTCCGCCGATCTAGTACGGTTCCTCACCCACCTGAGACATACTTCGGTTTCTCTATGACAGTGGGAGCGAGGATTGCATCATGAGATGATGACCCAACTAGTTTCGAGCAGGCCATCAGGAGTGAGACTCTGTAAGAATGGCTGGATGCTTATCAATCTGAGATGGAATCCTTATACACCAACAAAGTATGGACTTTGGTTACTTTATCTGAAGGGTTAAATCCCCATCAGGAGCGAGTATATCTTGAGAAGATTACTTGGTGTACATGGAAAAGTTGAGACTTTCAAACCTATGCTTAAGTCCATCCAGATCCTACTTGCCACGGCTATATACCATGACTACGATATCTGGTGGTTGGGTGTCATGACTGCTTTTCTAAATGATGTTTTAGAAGAGAACGTCTATAAGTACACAGCCAGAGGGCTTCGTAAATAGTGGGAGCAGCGGAAACGTGTGCAAGATGTTTTATGTGATAAAACAGGCATCGCGGAGTTGGAACATCTGTTTTGATGTAGTAGTCAAAGAGTTTGACTTCATCAAAATGGTAGATGAACCTTGTATATACAAAAAGGTAGTAGGGAGTATGGTGGTGATCCACGTAGAGTACGGGGATGACATACTCTTGATAGGGAAGGAGTTTCCTATGCTACGCTCGGTCAATCTCCGCTTATCACAAGGATTCTCCATAAAGGATCAAACTGATACCTCCTAAATCCTGGGTTTTGGATCTATGAGATAGATCTAATTGGATATTAGGATTCTCACTAGTTGTAGTGAGATGGTATCAATCGATCCTGGGGAGAATCACTGGAAAGGTTCCAGAGTGATAAGGACGACTGAATGTCAGTCGAAGGCATTGTCTTTACCCTTAGTAGAGGGACGGTATGTTGGAAGAGTTCCAAGCTAGATACCGTGACTTACTAGACAATTAAAGGCAAGATACATCGTTACCAAGGATGCTACCAAAGAGGCAGTCTGGAAATATAAGTTAATGAGATGAACTTCGTTCCTACCATTGTGTGACAATGGAGTTGTGGCTTATGCCAAGGAACCCCCGTCCCATAAGAAATCCAGATATAATTCTTAAGCAGTATCACCTGATCATGGAGATGGTTGATCTTCAGGGAGATCGAGGTTAGGAGAGTAGAGACAGAGGACAACAGCGCGGATCCACTCACAAAGGCCTTTTTCCCAGTAGAGACTTTTATGGGATGGTTGAGTATGAGATACTTCAACCGCAGCTAATTGTTCGGTATGTGATACCACAACAGATGGCCCTAGTGCAAGTGGGAGATTGTTATTATATGTATGTCCTAGAGGCCATTACTATACATACGATGTATATTATAGTGGATGCTTGGACATATATAGGGAGGACTTTCTTGCTCGACATGATAGTACACTATCTGGTTGCTCTTTATCTTAACATGTACTCTAATTGTCTCTATGTTACATGTTGATGAAGCCCTTAGGATATGTACTCGACTACTGCGACTATGATGAGATCGTACTAGTGGGGCCACGGTAGTCGACGAGTACATCCTATAACTGTTCCTAGTCGAGGGTGTATCGAGACTGGGCATCGTTACACCAGAGTAGACTAGCGTATACGCATCTTGACCCATATGATAGGCGATGGATGATCCCATATCCATCGGTGTTTGACATCAAGGATGGTGTACGGGTGATCAATGGAGACTGGGTACACTGGACGGACTCGCCGAGAACTCCCAGATAGTATTATACCTCACGTCAGATGGCAGTTCTCCGGTGACACTGGTACAGAGTAGTCTGTTGACCCGAGATCGTCATAGAGTTTTGTGTGATTCCCACTGTGCTTTGATTTCCATCATACCACGTCCAAGAGGTCATGCAAAAAGGTGGCTTTTGGATACAGTCCCGAATCACATGGAGGCAATGAGCGATAGGAGGGGATTAGTCTCTCCCGGTATAGGGAGTTGATGTTGCGCTGTGTTCGATTGGCTATAACCGGAAATCCCTGGCCAGGGTTGCTGAGATTTACTGGTAAGTGTTATCAGTAGTTTCTCGAACTGTTATAGACCTCATATCGACACGACTTATCGAGCTACTGGGGTCTGACATTTACCACCCCTAGGCGAGATATGCGACATATCAGACGACGAGACCGGACTGTACGGGAGTGTTACTGATTGGATTCACAGGAGAATGTAGAGGCTTGCTTGTTGATCTTCTGATCGCTCATTACCCGGATGGCCATTACGTTTAGCAGACCGCTTGAGGCTTGTGGGTGTTTGATATGATCATCACCTACTGCCGGCGTATTGACGAGTCTTTAGAGTCCTACACAAGGGTTTCCTGGCTCAAGCGAAACGGAGTAGGAGCACATATGTGATATGTGCGGGACGGAGATTAATACGATATGAGATACCGTATTCTATTCTCGCGATTCGTGACATTGATCGGTTGTATGCGATATAACCGGGTTATCGGATCAAGTGTTGATTCGATAAGTTGCTACACAAGATATTAGTCGGTTATAGCCGGATTATTAAATCAAGAGTTGATTTAATAATTTAATGTATAATTATATATTTGATATATTACATTATATTAACTAGTATTAGCTCACTTAAGATTTATTTTCTCACTTGATTGTGCATGAGTGTATATGTGATATATATTTGTGTACATATGATTGGTCATGCTTGATGATATATCAAAGATGGGTGTATGAGACTTATACCAAGATTAGGGTAAAGATTAGGGTTTTGTTTATATATTAAGAATAACAAAAGAGAAAGAATTTGTCAATGTTCTTAAGCTTTCATGAAGCTAGTGGAAACATTGACAAAGTCAACTCTTTTGTCATTCTTTTGGATATTTAGTTAACCTAACCCTTAACCATATACCTTGGTCAATTCTCTACATGAGTTAAGCATGGTAGCTTAACTCACCCATGGTTACATTATTGAGAGGATATAATTCATATGATGATATTATTCTTTCTTCTTCTTCTTCTTCATCAAGCTCCATGAAAAGCTTGCTAGCTCTGGTGGTGCCTTGAGAAAAAGTGTGAGAAAATCAATTCTAAAGTGAGCCCACCTCCTACTTCTTCATCCTCTACCACTTTCCATGTAGAAGAGTGTGTTCTCTTCACAAAATTCATGACCTAGTGAAGGAATAGCTTGAGTTAGAGTCTCCCTGACGTAGATCATCTTCGGCCTCGAAGTCATCGAAGCAAGCAGGTTCGTTCTTCTTGTGGAGCCTCTCTAAAGTCCGGAGTTCACGATCGCAGCGAAGAGGACATCTACACGGAGCTATTGAAGTGAAGGACCGGATCTACAAAGGTTGTAATCCCTCTCACTTAGTGTTAAAATGTTAAACGTGCTAGTTTTCGCCTAATCTCTAGTTTAAAGATCCGGCTTCGGGTTGTTCGGCACGGCTAAATTTTTAATCGGGCATGGTTGATGCCTCGTAGAACATTGTGACCATGCCCAGCAACCGTACACCATGATGCAATCCTTGCTCCCACTATCCATAAGAAAACCGTAGTATCTCTCAGGTTGGTGAGGAACCCTACTAGATCGGCGGAGTGGCTGGGGTTCATCGGGAACTACCGAATCCTCTGGTTCCACCAGATCTTCTGTTGCAGCTTTTGTAGCTAGAACATCTTCCAGTTCTACCTCATGACCACTAATCTCTTTTGCAAGAAATTCCATTTCTAAAAAGGTGGCATGCCGAGAAACAAACACCCTTTGCTCCTCAGTGTGGTAGAAGATATACCCTTGTGAATTCTTGGGATATCCTACAAATTTGCATAGAACAGACCGTGCCTCGAGTTTGTCCGGATTTTGTCGTTTGACATAGGCTGGACAACGCCATATCTTAACATAGTTAAGACATGGTCTCTTCCCTTTCCATATCTCATATGGAGTGGCAGGCACAGATTTGGTGGGGGCCATATTCAATAGATGTATGGCTGTCGCTACCGCATACCCCCTGAAGGAAATAGGTAACTCAGTTGCACTCATCATAGAGCGCACCATATCTAATAGGGTGCGGTTCCTCCGTTCTGATACACCGTTGTGCTGTGGTGTATATGGAGGAGTCAGCTGAGAGAGAATCCCATTCTCTTTTAGGAAGTCCAGGAATTCATTGCTCAAGTATTCACCTCCTCGATCAGATCGAAGAATTTTAATACTTTTCCCAGTTTGGTTCTCGACTTCTTGTTTATATTCTCTAAATTTCTCAAAAGCTTCAGACTTGTGTTTTATCAAGAACACATGTCCGTATCTTGATAGATCGTTAGTGAATGTAATGAAGTACAAAGAACCATCCCTGGCATGTGTAGACATGGGACCGCATACATCACTATGTATCAGTCCCAAGAGTTCAGTAACTCTTTCTCCGTGTCCCGTAAACGGAGTTTTGGTCATCTTGCCTTTGAGACATGACTGGCAAGTGTCATAAGATGAAAATTCGAACGGTTTCAAATATCCATCCTTATGCAACTTAGCTAGCCATGTCGCATTTATATGACCAAGTCTACAATGCCACAAGAAGGATTCGTTCATTTCTGAACTCTTCCTCTTGTGTGTGTTTTGTATATTAAGGACTATAGTTTGATTGAGAACGTATATGCCATTAAATAATGAACCTGATCCAATCAGCTTTTGGTTCAGGAATATGTTCATAACATCATCCTGTACTACAAAATTATATCCTTCTTTGCTTAATAAAGAAACTGATATAAGATTGCATATCAGGGTCGGAATGTAATAGCATTTGTTCAGAACTAATGTATTACTATTTGGTAACACAAGGTGATATTCGCCAACTGCTTTGGCTGCAACATTTGCACCATTCCCTACTCTTACGGAATGATCACCCTCTCCCGGTTCCCTACCTTTACGTAGCCCATGTAACATATTACATATATGGGATCCTGACCCGGTATCTAATACCCAGGATGTAGAGTAAATGGAGAAACGGTTCTCTGTAACGAACACACCCAAAGAAAATGCATCAACATGTACTTTCTTCATTCGGGTGGTATGGGAATCCTGGTATTCTCCTATATCATGTTCATTCTTATAACTTTTATAAGGAAGAACGGAACCAACGTTCCCCAGCACAGTATAACATGGGGGTTCGGTCAATACATGCATATTATTATCTTGATTAAGGCATGATATGGTCGCTACCTGGAGAGAGAGAGAAGAAAAACACTTTAGCGTATGCTCTTGCAAGATCAGATTTGTTATTATTTTATCTAATCAGAATGGCTCCCACTATTTTTATCAAATCTTCCTTCAAACCCTAAAAGGAAAGACTAGCCGGGATTAATTACACCCTACAACTTCACCAATCTTTCAGCAAGGCCAGTGTCGGTACTTTGAGGGAGGTTCCCCGTGCTTTCACACGGACCTAATTAAAGTAAACCTCGTTTTACCAGAGGCGTAACCCCGTCGACACCTTTCTAGACACCTACTTGATCGGCTAATTGTCTTGTGTAAAACTCTCCCAGGAGTAACAATTACTCGCAGTGGGTATCGGGATCCAACTATCTCATAGAAGGTATGCAATCTCATTGCAAATTTCAACACTTGAAATTCCCGATAATATTTTGCCCCTAACGTGCTATGACCTTGACGAAGGCCAACAAACCATAGCCTGCTAGTCAAGTTCGACCCGTACATTTCTTGACTGAATTAAACCCACCCGCACGACCCTTGACGAAAGCCAACAAAGTCGTACGACTACCCTAATCCAATCGCATCATATGCAGCAGATAAGAAGCATATAACTACCGGATACCACACCTTGACGAAAGCCAACAAATGCTGCACGAATACTATATACAACTTATCTGAAATGACGGAGGGCTACGACAGGTTTTTCTGAAAACCTATTGCGTAATGAACTTGATATCGTTGTAGAATCATGTGAATTTTGAAATGGAGTGATTTTGAGGATTTTATTAGTTTTCCTAAAGAGGTCATTCCCGGTGAAGGGATCTCGGCTATTTCCTTATGGAATATGGTGCGGGATATATCATATATATCGCTATGCAAAGCAAAAACTCCAAAAGCAATCAAAAGACAAACCGAGTGTTGTAGCATCTGCCAGTTTTGCTAAATAGGTCACTCCCGGTGAAGGGATCTCGGTTCTTTCCTCATCGAATAAGGTGCAAGATATATCATATATATCGCTATGCAAAGCAAAAACTGTAGCTACCCTTTTTGAAAATTTGATTCTACAACATCTTTTAGGTTTCTTTTCTTTCATTAATCATATTAATGAAGTCCCATCATTTAAGTCACCTAAACATCATAGATAAATACGACGTACACTTATGCCTTCCGCATTCGCCTCTATGTCCCCTCGTGCACCGTTAGGTTAGGTAACAAACGGCAGAGCGGGGCAGGGCTAGTGAGGGTGTAAAACATAAGTAACGTCTATATAATATATTATATATACTATATACAGTATCTATCACAACATATCAAATGATCACATCACAGATATCGCAGCAGAAGAAACATATGAAACATTGGATATACTAGGACGTCCGTGTTTTATTTTGAGCAACTATAAAACACGGATTCAACGGTCGCGATGAATAGCCAAACCCACAACCCTAGACCCCTAAGAGAGCGGCAAGCAACCCTTCCAATTCTAGAGTTAGAAGACCCGGACTCGACTCCTCGAGTTGGTCTCCCACTGGACTCTAGAACCCTGTTACTTATGCTCTCCTCCTTGGGTCTACCTAATGCGGAAAAGTAAATAATATACAATGGTGACATCATCCTCATCCCGGAAGTGCCCCAACAAAAGAATATTACATACATTTAATTTTACATGAATGAAAATAAAAACCCTCATCTCACATAAAACCCCCGGCTATTCAAAAACGCGACGATCCAATATAACATATCCAGCAACACATAACATCACATATTATCAATGTAAGTAAATATGTGCATCCCAATTGTCGTTGATATATGGCAACGAAACCGGCGATATCACATATTACACTTACGGTCGCAAAAAAGAAAGTGTAAAACTACAACATTTGGAATCCACAATCTCTTTAGACATCGTAAATCCGAAATATCACATATTTCGCATTTCATGCCTAACTATATGAATTCCACATATTGTATCAGATTCGATATAAATAGACAGTATTAAACTTTCCGATAGAATAATCAAATACCCAAGATTTCCTAAATAGCTCAACACTTAAGCGGAGTTCAAAAATTCCAGAATACGTCACAGTACCAACGGTCTAGCCGTAGAAGGGTCAAGCCAACGCCTCACATGTGGCACGCCGTACTGCCCCAAACCCTAAGGTTTCGAGGCGGTTCAGACGGTCACATAATCGAGTTAAGGTTTGTATTCTTCTAGAGGGTCCATCGCGTTACCTGCACGTTTTTCTGAAAGATTTAAACTCAAGAAAAATTCAACAATTGAAAGTTTTTCGTGCCGGGAAAAAATGAGTTAATGATATCCTTTCGAACATTTTAACAATTTCTAAATATCCGGAAAACATAACGAAATTAAATTTTCCGATCGAATCAACGAATACAAAATAAACCCCAGATTACTCAACACTTGAGTCAGATAAAAAAAATACCCAGAAAATAGCACTAACAAAAATAAATATTACTGTACAAAAACAAAAGCCCATTGCTACAGTACGGCCGCGGATCAGCAGCCCAAGAAAGGTATGGCCGCGGTTCCGCGGCGGTCCGTATGGATTAGGTGCTCGTTTTGCACAGTAATGCTTAAAATTACCTACTGAATTTTTTTATGAATTTTTAATTCAGAAAAAATCACAGTTTTAAAAAATGACCAGAGAGGGGTTGATTTTGAGGTTTCGGGGTTCGTACGGAGTTCATACTTCGTATACACGTCGCCTAATGCTCTAGCTAGGCTCTGATACCATTGTAGGGTTACTTGGCAATCTAATAAGGTTCTACAAGGCATCAACCATGCCCGTTTAAAATTTTAGCCGTGCCGAATAACCCTAAACAAGATCTTTGCTAGATAATTAGGGTTTCAAATGCAAGTAAATAACATTTACCACTAAGTGAATACGAAATACAACCTTTGTAGATCGGTCCTTCACTTCTAAAGCTCCTTGTTGTAGTCCCTTCGCTGCGATCATGGTTCTCCCGGGCTCTTGCATGGCTTCACGAGGCGAAAGAAGCATCCTTGCTTGAAGTCTTCGAGGCCGAAGATGATCTACGTAGAGGGAATACCAACTCAAGCTACTACTTCACTAACTAGAGAATTAGTGAAGCAAACACCCTAAACTAAAGTACAAGTCTAGTAAAGGATGGAGAAATAGGAAGTGGGTTCACTTTAGAATTTGTTTTCTCACAATGTTTCTCACTTTGGATCAAACCCTAGAGAGCTTTTTAGCTCAAGGAAGAAGATGAAGAAATAAAATGAGAAAGATAATGATCAAGTGAGTGAGCTAACCAAGGTGAGTGAGTATCATATACTAACTCATATAGAGACAATACCATGGCTAATCCTAAATGGTTAGGTTAATAAAAATCTAAAGTAAAACAAAGTTAGTGGACTTTGTCAAAGCATCCACAAGCTTCTACAAGTTTCATGCTTGTGACAAAAAGTCCACTAATTTGTAATTAGCTTAAATAATTATTAACCACCATTTAAAATAGAATGGTGTATGTCTTGCACACCCATGCATGATGTATTAACAACCATGATACAAAAAGAAAACACATTTTAATATATATCACATATATATTAAAGTTGTGCACATGTGAGAAAAATCCTTAAGTGAACAAATGTTAGTTAATGTAAATTAGTATATAAAATATACATTTATACACTAAATTATTAAATCAACACTTGACTTAATAATCCGGTTATATCTCATATAACCGACTAACATTCAATGTATCGACTTATCGAATCAACACTTGATTCGATAACCAGGCTATATCACATATAACCGACTGATACAAAAAGTCGGGAGAATAGAATACGGTATCACATACACGCATTATTCTCGATTCCGCACATATCACATATGTGCTCCTATTTCGTTTTGCCTGAGCCAGTAAAACCTCTATGTAGGACTCTAAAGACTCGTCAATATGCCGACAGTAGGTGATGATCACATCAAGCACCCACAAGCCGTCAGCGGTACTAGCTGGACGTAACGGCTACCCATGTATTGAGCGATCAGAAGATCAGCAAGCAAGCCCGCTTCAACTTCTGTAAAAGCCTAACGGTAACACTTCCCGTACAGTCCGGTCTCCTCGTCTGATATGTCGCATATCAAGTCTAGGGATGGTAAACGTCAGACCCCAATAACCGATAAGTCATATCGATGTGAGGCTCATAACGGATCGAGAAACTACTGGTAACACTTACCAGTAGATCTCTAAATCAGCCCTGGCCAGGGACTTCCCTGTTATGGCCAACCGAGCACAGCGCAACATCAACCCCAAATACCGGGAGAGACGAAACCCCTCCTATCGCTCATTGCCTCCATGTGACTCGGGATTGTACCCAAAAACCACCGTTTTGCATGCCCTCATAGACATGGTAAGGTGGAAATCAAAGCACAGTGGGAATTACACAAGACTCTATGACGATCTCGGGTCTACAGACTAACCTGCACAAGTGTCACCAGAGAACTGCCATCTGACGTGAGGTATAATACCATCTGGGAGTTCTCGGCGAGTCCGTCCAGTGTACCCAGTCACCACTGAGCACCCGTATACTATCTCTGATGTCAAACACCAATGGATATGGGATCATCCATCGCCCATCTCATGGGTCGAGAAGCGTATACACTAGTCTATACTGGTATATCGATGCCCTGCCTCGATACACCAACGACTAGGAACATTAAAGGATGTACTTATGGATTACCATGGCCCCACAAGTATGATCTGCATCATAGTCCTGGTAGTCAAATACACATCCTAACGGCTTTACCAACATGTAACTATAAGACAGTATCAAGAGACAAGTATACATATTAAGATAAAGAGCAACCGGATAGAATACTATCATATCGAGAAAGAAATTCCTCTCTATATATGTCCAAGTATCCAATATAATATACATCATCTGTACAATACTGGCCTCTAGGGCATACATACAACTAACAGTTCGCGCAAATTTACTATTTTTCAGGCTTACTAGGTTTTTGAAATTGAATTAGAATGTGGGATTAAAATTATGGTTAGGGTTTTTATCATCTCATTAGCAATATAATGTGTAGTTTAACACTTTAGGATTATGCAAAACCTAGGCTAGTTGTTGAATTGTGAATCTTGCTTAAAAAATGTTAAAATTGATAGCTTTGCAAACTGGAAATTTTGTTTTAATACAAATTGATGAGATTATAATATGGAAGTGATTTTTATGACCTAGTTATGTTATTTAATGAGCGTTATGGCCATTATAATTGTTAAAACATCAAGTGTTGTACTAAAACGGTAAATTATGCTTGCTAGGTTTTCGGAAAAATAGCTTTTAAAGTAGTTTGGGGTTTTTGTGAATTTTAACATATTTCATATTATAATTAGTGTTTGTGAATGTGCAAATGGGTGCTTTTGGGTTTTTCTCGATGGGTTGATGTATATACATCGACATCGAAGGTTGGTTTGGCTATTCTTGCATGCGTAGGCGATAGGTTTTGACCTATACGTGATACGCATGCCGATTTGGTTTTCGTATGCCGTTACGAATTCGAATTTGTTTTTTTTATGTGATACGATACGTTGTGACATGTACGTATCCCATGTACACTTTGAGACGACAAGCAAGCGCGTGGCGACGTCGGCTCCGGCGAGCGAAGACCAGGTGAGTTGATTTATATCTATGGGGAGAAGTCGGGTGGATGGCGTATAGCACCCCCGCAAAGTTGTGAGGAATGAGGTGATGTGGTAACGATATACTTTTATATGTTAATATGAGATATGAATACCAAATAAGAGAAGCCTTAGGAGCTTATGGGTTTAGGGTTAGCGAAAATTGTAGAAAGGACTTTAGCGGATTTCTTAGTCACGAACCTTAGAGTAAGGATTTGCATACACGCACATATATAGACTTGCATATATCATCTTCTTGTGTGTATATGTGAATGTGTGTATATGTATATAGGCATGGGTATAGGACTATGCATATATGCATTCATATACAAATGCATCAATGTTGAGGATATTGTATGATATTTGGAGATGAGTCGATGAGATTGGGCTTGAGGCCATGAGATCGGTAATGTGATATGGTCCGTATTTGAGATATGACATGATATTTTAGCGGGTTCTTTAGGCGTGGTGTTTTCATAAACACGCATGCATTTCATAGATGGTATCAGTATTGTACTGGACGTAGATCAGTACCCCGATCATGATATTTGATAAAGATGATATCAGATGATTAATGTGATAGATGTGACATTTGACCCGTACCCAGATTTGGGAGGCCGTACGACGGATTTACCGTACGAGCTATATATTGACGATAGATCCGCACTCTTGATTCGAGTATATCATATGATATGTTGTTTTGTACATGATATTATTGAGGAGGGATCACCGACTATTATGCATGTATATATATATCGACTCAGATTTAGGTGGTTTCCATACCCCTTTCGATTGGTTGTTAGTTAGACCTGTAGTTTACCTAGTAGAAGTTAGACTGGACCCGAGTCATACCTATTTCCAAAACTGACGAATCGTGAGGATTTTAAAGACATGTCAAGAGATACTACGAATATTTCAAAAGACGTACCTTTTCTTAAAAACACTGTAGCCCTTATTTTCAAAAAACACCACGATTCGTACTTTTTCAAACGGCAAAACAGTATAACACATGTATAGTAAGGTAGATTCCTTGTTGTTACATTAGTATTCATGTTCCGCATATTATTGTTGTATTTACTATTCATTTTCCTTATTATGCTGTTATCGCCTCATTGCATGTTATTATGTACGTAGTAATTATGAAACCATGCTGTTTGGACACCAGCACCATTACCGATGATGCGTATGCTCCACGTACACTCGCTTGCAGCTCACACACATCTTCATCGGTAATTGCCATATCACGTACACTTTAGAAAATACTATTTCAGTGACATAGCTTGTTAGCTGATAGTTGTAATATGTTATAGTTTCCATATGCTAGTTTAATTATTGCATTCATTGCATGATATCATATGCATCCATATAGTCATTGGTAATGCAGTATTATGGAGATTTATGCTGGTATTCACTGTTTATTGGTATCATGAGTTTGATGATTTTGGATTTACATGAGATTTCTGGATTTGGGGGAAAACCGCAAGAATTTAATAAAAGCTTAGTATCATCATTCTAAAATGCAAATTGCGGTTTTCTCGTGATGTATAAGTGTCTACCATGATGTTTTCTCGGTTCTGAGATGGTTTTCGAGACCCGATTCGAGGAGTTGGATGAACCGTCTGCAGGTACATGGTGGACCTGGTATGGTACCCCGGGGCAAGGAGTTCGAGGAGTAGACGATGAGCCTTGTAGGGGCAGACTACCTACCGGTGATTTTACCTGGCGTGGCGGATATCCGGAGGATACCGTTCATGGCCGTCAGATTGATGTTATAGGCTGATCCGTTCTGTCGGAGCCCGAGGGCCGATCCCGCAGATGATACGGTTGCCTGAGATATTGATAATTGAGATTTGAGATTTGAGATTTGATATTGAGATACTGAGACTTATGTTTTGTGTCGATGCTTGACACTGATTTCTCTGTTGCATTCATTGATGATACATGATTGACTTACATATAGAAATATCATTGATTAAAGAAAACAGTTGTCTCACTAATGATATATTGTGTTCCATTCGTAATGCATTCATACATCATATGTCTGATATGTTACTATCTGAGGCACTGACATGAGCAGGTAGTATTACACTATACATTGCTGGACCAGGGTTTTTATTGATGATATTACCTGATATGACCTAGGATAGCGTTATTCATCCGATTTCTACTCGTAGATGTTTTCTACTCACGAGTTAGAAACTCACCCCCGTTGTGCCACAGTTCCTTGCAGGTTTTGCCGTACAGGTTCTTTGCGGCTTTGCTGGCACACTATTCTTTCTGGGTGATTTGTTTGGCAGGTGGGTTCTTTGCATCAGGACCACCATTGTTTATTATTATTTCAGTTGTATCTAGAAACTCCATCAACCAGATTGTATATTTGAGAGGGATAGAAAACCAGACCTGTTATTCTTTCGACCTTAGAGTCGTGTGTTGTATTATTATGTTTTTCATGTTGTTTTGAGTTTCTTTTGAGTTTTGATCCTCGCCCTTGGCGTTGTATATTATATTGCTTTTATGGTTGTGAACGTCGATTGACGAAGAGCTAGCTCCCGCTTGGGTATGCCTTTTTATTGATTTCGTATACTATTCATGTTGTATCCCGTTTGGGGCTAGTTTTTACAAAGGAGACTCTGTCGAAATTTTCAGAAAATACTTGAGATTTTAAAAATACATATTTCGTCCTATGTTGATTATAACTACTTGCTTTAATTGGTTATTCCTTCACTCTACGGCTTCTTCGTTTTTGATTTCTGGGTTTTGGCTTATTTAGATTACGTACGCCTCGAGACGTTTCGTAATTTATGTGCCGGTTATGTTCCGTACTTTTCAGGTCGTGACAAAGTTGGTATCAGAGCGTTAGGTTTTACCTTCGGAGTGTAGGGTAAACCTTGGTTGATGGAGTAGGTATCTTGAGTAGAGTGACGTACCGTACGTATGTTCCGCGGCATATTTACGATACGATACTCCGCTTAAGAAGCCTCAGGATGTTCATTTCCTTGCCCAGTATTATATTCATTCCTATGATCTAGCCTCATCAGTACCAGTTATGGTTTTGTTATCATGGTCGTACGGGCCTGGAGTGCTACGTCTAGAGTTGCGGTCAGCATGAGCTCGTCATGGACGAGGACTGACCAGAGCGTGATTCCAGGGGCATATGATTGAATAGAAGCGTTGTTTTATTTTGTTTTCGCGCCACGAGCGTTTGATGGATCGCTTTTATGAGATTTCTCGGACGTGCAGATCAGCACAAGTGGATAGGGCCACTGGAAGAGGCCAGCCAGGATGTGATGACCGTTAATGCACCATATTTTGACGATTGAGGCACTGTTCAGCATGCGGACGAATGAGCCAGTGATTTTGGCGAATGAAAAGATGTCGCCCCAGATGTTTGAAGCTAATGACGCATGAGTTATACTTTGAGATATGATAGGAGATTGCTAGTCATAAGAGATGAAAGACTAGGACATGTTATTCATTGCCTACCCCGATGCGAGGTCATCAGATTGATTGAATCCAGCTAGAGACGACTTCACGCGGATATATTGAGAATCGATAGAGACAATCGAATGTCAGGAACCCATTTTCCAAGTTTAATGTATTCGAAAAAGAATGCAAGCAATTTTACGGACCCTCTTGAAGAATGAAACACTAACTCGATTTAATGACCATGGAACGCCGGTGAACCTTAGGGTTTGCGGCAGTTTAGCGGTGCCATTAGTGAGGCTTGGGTCTGCCCTTCTACGGTTGGTCCATAGGTGCTGTGGCGTATATTCGATACTATTAAACTGTACCCAAGATGTTGCGCTCTTGGGGGATTATGAGGTTTTGAAAAATCGATCGGATGGTTCGACATCATTCGGATATCAGGTGATGGGATGCATTGCTTGGGAGGCTCCAGATACGAGTGTAGCCTTTGGAGCGCAGTCCATGCAGCCATGAATAGACGAGTCCGAAGCAGTCGGCATTTGAGAAAAGTGGAGTAAGAAGTTCGTACGAGATCTTGACGAGATGACGTTCCACTCCGTCGACATCAGAGATGTGATACGCAAGCAGAAGCATTGACTATGGATATATATTCCAGGAGGAGTCGGGATGAGTATGCAGCCGTTCCGGAACAAGAAATAAATATAGTAAATGGATGATAACATCCGGGCAGTTCGGCAGAAACGAGACTTGGGAGAGACTTCGACAGGACCTTTCCGGAAATACTGAATGAGAAGATCTGGACCCAGGAGCGGTCATATGACGCACGCCTAGTAGGCCAGAGTTCAACATCGTCGATGAGACATGTTATGAGTAACCATGATAGTAGACCAGAGATCATTAGAGGATGTGTCAGAGCGGACTGCTTCTGTTATCGTTTCTATATTGGACCGTTGAGCTGAGGAGCTATGTACTTAGCAATCTGCAGTGAGAGACGAGAGCCTAAGGGCACCAGGCGACATGCCATGATAAGAAGGCAAGTAGATATCTTGCTCTGCTAGCATTGGATGCACCGACACCTTCTCGAATTTGAAGGACGGACATATCGACGACAGTATTTATGAGTTGTGATTTTGTGACTGACTATCACGTATCCGTCACTTCGGATTTCAGTATTTTTGGGTGATTTATTTCATGATTGAGTTTTGATGACCGAGTTTCATAATATGTGATTTCATTCCTAGGGCGTGTATATGATTTGACTTATGATTTCGGCCTAGTTTTCATGCACTTCTAGTATTCGATTTGCTTTTGTGCATGCTGATGCACAGGATGGTGGGATTTTATACCACGGTATACCTGATTGGGATTTTGATTGAAGTGTGCTGTATACCGTCGATTTCGATTGTGATATTCGATATTCGTTTTCATGCACATTGTGCACTTGATTTGGATTTTGCGCATACTTAAGGCACTTGATGCGATTTAGGTGGACACCAGATGCACTAAATCGAGATTATTTTTCGTGCATATCATATGCTCCTGGTTTTGCTGTCAGGCACCACGTTGCCTCTGACAGGTGTTTCGCGCACACCCGTTGCACTTAGATGTTATTTCTGTGCACATGTATGACACATTCGTGGATTTCGATTTCCGTGCGCACCAGACGCACGTTGCATTCATATATATATTTGGGATTGATTTCTTTTGGAGTAGTATATTTTATAATACTTGCTATCTAGTTTAGTACTGAGCAGGACTAGTCAGAGGACAATACCTGACTATATTTTTGCATGTACTGATAGTTATCGAAGGGATTTCCAAAGAGGAGCTATAGTCTCAGTATTTACCTACGTGTCCGTGATGACACGAAACTTTTTATAAAGGAAACCCTTCTAAAATTGTTTTCAAAACGGCGGGAAGTGTATGTTAAACAAAGGATATATATATATATATATATATATATATATATAATTATTTTCTGACAATGGACGTCCGCCACTGTGTAATGATACACACATCGCACAACGATTTGAAAAGATTTGGCATGCATTGTTTCCAGATGTTTTAAAGATGTATATCATATTGATTTTCATTTTGGATTTAGACATTGTGCCTTCGCCATGACTCCAATGATTGCCGGATGGTTGACGGATTTTTTAATTTGATGCTATACACTCTTTTTCATGCGTATGCATTGAGCTACGATATATGTTTTATGTATTTATGATTTCGGAGCCCCGACGACTTGATTGTTTTGATGAACATTTTATTATTTAAGGGAGTTTTTAATTTGAATTTGGGGACCGAATTTCTTTAAGGGGGGAAGATTGTAACGTTTTGAAAATCGTTTAGGTGAAATATCGAAAAATCGGTAAAATGAGGGGGTTTTCCGTAAAAAGTCAAAATATAAATATCTTTTAATATAAAATTAAATATACATATTCTAGCTATGTAATTGCTTGTATTTGGTGTTTATTGAGCCACCGGTAAAATTTCTAATTTTCTGATTTTTTTTCCGAAATTAATTATTTTAATATTATTTTACGCTGTTAAAAATACATTAAATTAGCGATAAATAAAAATTTGAATAGGCTAATTACACACTATAGAACCATGACAAATAAAATCTAGTTAGTAATATAAATTTTTAGCAATTTATTTTAAGTTCTAATTGGTTATAATTAAGGGAAAACTAAAATTTAAATAGTTAAACTAAAACTTGCAATTTGGTAACTTGAGGGGTTCTTTTTCCATGAAATTTTCTTTGCAACCTCACACATTCCTCACCCCTCCACCATAGCCTACCCCACTATCTCTAATAACAGCCCACTCCCTCCCCCTCTCTTGTTGTCTTCATCCATGTGAAGAAATGTGTTAAAAATATGGGTTTTTATATATATTATTGTAGGTAGGGGTATTGTAGTAATTTTGAGAGGGATTTTACTTGGAATTTTTCTCCACTTACTCACACTCTCCCCCATCCCATATCTGAATGAAATTTCCTGCAACAACAGCCCCAAACTTTCCCCCATTTCTCCATCTCTTTTTGCTTCAATTTCATCTCAAAAATCCAAGAAAAATCCACAAATCCTTCACAAATTCAACCCAAATCCCTATTCTACCTCTTCTCACACCAAAATTAGTTTGAAACAAGGGGAAATGAGGTATCTTTGGTGGCTAGAGCAACCTAGGGTTTCAAACTTGTGAGGTATAATTTCTATCTAATGGTTAAATTGTAACTTGTATATGCTAAATTAGTTAATTAAAGTGTGAAATTGTTTGTTGTTGCTAGTTTATAAAAATCAAGAGAAGGGGATGATTTTGGAAATGGGAATTGAAGCATTGCAAATGGGTTAATTGAGTGTTGTAGCTAACTTGTGGTATGGGTTGGATGACTGTGCGATGTTGTGACCATTTTGTCGCAAATCCGCGATATTTGCTCAAATTTTCAATTTTTCATGCTTACTAGGTTTTTGAAATTGAATTAAAATGTGGAATTAAAATTATTGTTAGGATTTTTATCACCTCATTAGCAATATAATGTGTAGTTTAACACTTTAGGGTTATGCAAAACGTAGGCTAGTTGTTGAATTGTGAATCTTGCTTTAAAAATGTTAAAATTGATATCTTTGCAAACTAGAAATTTTGTTTTAATACAAATTGATGAGATTAAAATATGGAAGTGATTTGTATGACCTAGTTATGTTATTTAATGAGCATTATGGCCATTAGAATTGTTAAAACGTCAAGTGTTGTTCTAAAACGGTAAATTTTGTTTGCTAGGTTTTCGGAAAAATAGATTTTAAATTGAGTTTGGGGTTTTTGTGAATTTTAACCTATTTCATATTATAATTAGTGTTTGTGAATGTGCAAATGGGTGCGTTTAGGTTTTTCTCGATGGGTTGATATTTATACATCGACATCGAAGGCTGGTTTGGCTATTCTTATATGCGTTGGCGATAGTTTTGACCTATACGTGATACGCGTGTCGATCTGGTTTTCCTATGCCGTTCCGAATTCGAATTGGTTTTTTTATGTGATACGATACGTTGTGACATGTAGGTACCCCATATGTACTTCAAGATGACAAGCAAGCGAGTGGCGACGTCTGCACCAGCGAACGAAGACCAGGTGAGTAGATTTATATCTACAGGGAGAAGTCGGGTGGATGGCGTATAGCACCCCCGTAAAGTTGTGAGGAATGAGGTGATGTGGTAACGGTATACTTTTATATGTTAATATGAGATATGAACACCGAATAATAGAAGACTTAGGAGCTTATGGGTTTAAGGTTAGCGAGAATTGAAGAAAGGACTTTAGCGGATTTCTTAGTCACGAACCCTAGAGTAAGGATTTGCATACACACACATATATACACTTGCATATATCATCTTATTATGCGTATATGGGAATGTGTATATATGTATATACGCATGGGTATGGGACTATGCATATATGCATTCATATACACATGCATGATGTTGAGAATATTGTATGATATTTGGAGATAAGTCGATGAGATTGGGCTTGAAGCCATGAGATCGGTAGTGTGGTATGGTCCGTATTTGAGATACGACATGATATCTTAGCGGGCTCTTTAGGCGTGGTGTTTTTATACACGCATGCATTTCATAGATGGTATCAG
Organism: Agapanthus africanus; assembly: GCA_030015575.1. Taxonomy (NCBI): domain Eukaryota; kingdom Viridiplantae; phylum Streptophyta; class Magnoliopsida; order Asparagales; family Amaryllidaceae; genus Agapanthus; species Agapanthus africanus. Next base: position 317,520,598 of record CM057340.1, on the reverse strand, counting down.
TATTGTACTATACGTAGATCAGTACCCCGATCATGATATTTGATAAAGAGGATACCAGATGATTAATGTGATAGACGTGACATTTGATCCGTACCCAGATTTGGGAGGCCGTACGACAGATTTACCGTACGAGCTATATATTGACGATAGATCCGCACTCTTGATTCGAGGATATTATATGATATGTTGTTTCGTACATGATATTATTGAGGCGGGATCACCGACTATTATACATGTATATATATATCGACTCAGATTTACGTGGTTTCCATACCCCTTTTGATTGGTTGTTAGTTTGACCTGTAATTTACCTAGTAGATGTTAGACTGGACCCGAGTCATACCTATTTCCAAAACTGACGAATCATGAGGATTTTAAAGACATGTCAAGGGATACTACGAATATTTCAAAAGACGTACCTTTTCTTAAAAACACCGTAGCCCTTATTTTAAAAAAACACCACGATTCGTACTATTTCAAACGGCAAAATAGTATAATACATGTATAGTAAGGTAGATTCCTTGTTGTTACGTTATTATTCATGTTCCGCATATTATTGTTGTATTTACTATTCATTTTCTTTATTATGTTGTTATCGCCTCATTGCATGTTATTGTGTACGCAGTAATTATGAAACCATGCTGTTAGGACACCAGCACCATTATTGATGACGCGTATGCTCCACGTACACTCGCTTGCCGACTCACACACATCTTTATCGGTAATTACCATATCACGTACACTTTAGAAAATACTATTTCAGTGACATAGCTTGGTAGCTGATAGTTGTAATATGTTATACTTTCCGTATGATAGTTTAATTATTGCATTCATTGCATGATATCATATGCATCCATATAGTCATTGGTTATGCAGTATTATGGAGATTTATGCTGGTATTCACTGTTTATTGGTATCATGAGTTCGATGATTTTGGATTTACATGAGATATCTGGATTTGGGGGAAAACCGCAAGAATTTAATAAAAGCTTAGTATCATCATTTTAAAATGCAAATTGCGGTTTTCTCGTTATGTTTGAGTGTCCACCATGATGTTTTCTCGGTTCTGAGATGGTTTTCGAGACCCGATTCGAGGAGTTGGATGAATCGTCTGCGGGTACATGGTGGACCCGGTATGGTACCCCGGGGTAAGAAGTTCGAGGAGTAAACGATGAGCCTGGCAGGGGCAGACTACATACCGGTGATTTTACCTAGCGCGGCAAATATCCGGAGGATACCATTTATGGCCGTGAGATTTATGTTATAGGCTGATCCGTTCTGTCAGAGCCCGAGAGCCAATCCTGCAGATGATACGGATGCCTGAGATATTGATAATTGAGATTTGATATTTGATATTGAGATACTAAGACTTATGTTTTGTGTCGATACTTGACACTGATTTCTCTATTGCATTCATTGATGATACATGATTGACTTACATAAAGAAATCTCATTGATTAAAGAAAACAGTTGTCTCACTCATGAAATATTCTGTTCCATTCGTAATGCATTCATACATCATATGTCTGATATGTTGCTATCTGAGGCACGGACAAGAGAAGGTAGTATTACACTATACATAGCTGGACCAGGGTTTTTATTGAGGATATTACCTGATATGACCTAAGATAGCGTTATGCATGCGATTTCTACTCGTAGATGTTTTCTACTCACGAGTTGGCAATTCAACCCCGTTGTGCCACAGTTCCTTGTAGGTTTTGCCTTACAGGTTCTTTGCGGCTCTGCTGGCACACTATTCTTTCCGGGTGATTTCTTTGGCAGGTAGGTTCTTTGCATCAGGACCACCATTTTTTATTATTATTTCAGTTGTATCTAGAAACTCTATCAACCAGATTGTATATTTGAGAGAGATAGAAAACCAGACCTGTTATTCTTTCGACCTTAGAGTCGCGAGTTGTATTATCATGTTTTTCATGTTGTTTTGAGTATCTTTTGAGCTTTGATCCTCGCCCTTGGCGTTGTATATTATATTGCTTGCGTGGTTGTTACCGTCGATTGACGAAGAGCTAGCTCCCGCTTGGGGATGCCTTTTTTTTGATTTCGTATACTATTCATGTTATATCCCGTTTGGGGCCAGTTTTTACAAAGGAGACTCTACTGAAATTTTCAGAAAATACTTGAGATTTTAAAAATACATATTTCGGCCTATGTTGATTAAAACTATTTGCTTTAATTGGTTTTTCCTTCACTCTACGGCTTCTTTAGTTTTGATTTCTGGGTTTTGGCTTACTTAGATTGCGTACGCCTCGAGACATTTCATAATTTAAGTGCCGGTCATGTTCCCTACTTTTCGGGTCACTTTTGGGGTCGTGATACTAAGTCGCACTCGGGATTTGTCTTTACACTCTACGGAGGGTTGGTATGCTGGAAGAGTTCCAAGCAGGAAACATTGGCAGACTCGACGATGGAGGCTGAATACATCGCTGCCAACGATGCTGCCAAAGAGGCTGTCTGGATCAAGAAGTTCATAACTGAACTTGGAGTGGTTCCATCCATTAAGGATCCAATATCTTTGTATTGTGATAACAATGGAGCGGTGGCTTTGGCCAAGGAACCCAGGTCCCATCAGTGATCTAGGCATATTCTGAGGCAGTATCACTTGATACGGGAGATAGTTGATCGCCGGGAGATCGAGGTCAGGAGAGTTGACCCGAAGAACAACAAAGCGGATCCACTTACGAAGGCCATTCCCCAGATACTGTTCGAGAGACTCTTCGGGATGCTCGGTATGAGATACTACAGCAGCTGGCCCTTGTGCAAGTGGGAGATTGTTAGTTGTATGTATGTCCTAAAGGCAGTATTGTACATATGTTGTATATTATATTGGATGCTTAGACATATATAGAGAGGACTTTCTTTCTCGATATGATAGTATGCTATATGGTTGCACTTTATCGTAACATGTATACTAGTCTCTTGATACTGTCTTATGGTTACATGTTGGTAAATCCCTTAGGATTTGTACTTGACTACCAGGACTATGATCAAGATCATACTAGTGGGGCCATGTTAGTCCATAAGTTCATCCTTTAATGTCCCTAGTCGTGGGTGTATCGAGACGGGGCATCGATATACCAGAGTAGACTAGCATATAGCTTCTCGACCCATACAGATAAGCGATGGATGATCCCATATCCATTGGTGTTTGACATCAGAGATGGAATACGGGTGCTCAGTGGAGACTGGGTACACTGGACGGACTCGCCGAGAACACCCAGATGGTATTATACCTCATGTCAGATAGCAGTTCTCTGGTGACACTGGTACAGGTTAGTCTGTAGACCCGAGATCGTCATAGAGTCTTGTGTGATTCCCAATGTGCTTTGATTTCCACCTTACCACGTTCAAAAGGGCGTGCAAAACGGTGGTTTTTGGGTACAGTCCTGAGTCACATGGAGGCAATGAGCGATAAGAGGAGTTTCGTCTCTCCCGGTATTGGGAGTTGATGTTGCGCTGTGCTCGATTGGCCATAACAGGGAAGTCCCTGGCCAGGGCTGATTTAGTGATTTACTGGTAAGTGTTAGCAGTAGTTCCTCGACTAGTTATGAGCCTCATATCGGCATAACTTATCGGTTATTAGGGTCTGACGTTTACAACCCCAAGACTTGATATGCGACATATCAGACGAGGAGACCGGACTGTACGGCAAGTGTAACCGTCAGGCTTTTGCAGGAATTGGAGCGGGCTTGCTTGCTGATCTTCTGATCGCTCAATACTCGGGTAGCCATTACATCCAGCTAGTACCGCTGACGGCTTGTGGGTGCTTGATATGATCATCACCTACTGTCGGCGTATTAATGAGTCTTTAGAGTCCTACATAGAGGTTTTACAGGCTCAGGCAAAATGAAATATGAGCACAAATATGATATGTGCGGGACCGAGAATAATGCGTGTATGTGATACCGTATTCTATTCTCATGACTTTTGTATCGGTCGGTTATATTTGATATATCCGGGTTATCGAATCATGTGTTGATTCGATAAGTCGATACATTGGATGTTAGTCGGTTATATGTGATATAGCTGGATTATTAAATTAAGTGTTGATTTAATGATTTAGTGTATAACTGTATATTTGATATACTAATTTACATTAACTAACATTTTCTCACTTAAGCATTTTTTCTCACATGTGCACACTTAATATATATATATATATATATATATATATATTAAATTGTGTTTCCATTTTGTATCATGGTTGTTGATACAACAAACAAAGGTGTATGAGACTTACACCATGCTATTTGTGATATTGGGTTTTAATATTTAAAGTGAAAACAAAATTAGTGGAATACTAGATTAATGCATGAGGCTAGTGGAAGCTTGTGGATGTTTTGACTAAGTCCATTAGTTTTGTTTTACTTATCATATTTAGTAACCTAACCATCACAATTAGCCATGGTTATGTCTCTACATGAGTTAGTATATGATACTCACTAACCATGATTTGCTCACTCACTTGATCATATTTCATTCTCTTCTCATTTGTTCATCTTCTTCCTGAAGCTCAAAAAGCTTTCTAGGGTTTGAAAAAGTGAGAAAGTATTGTGAGAAAGTTAATTCTAAAGTAAGCCCACATCCTATTTCTCTATCCTCTACTAGATTAGCACTTTAGTATAGGGTGTTAGTTTCACTAATCCTTTAGTTAGTGAAGTAGAAGCTTGAGAGAGTATTTCCTCGACGTAGATCATCTTCGGCCTCGAAGACTTCAAGCAAGATCGCTTTTTCACCCTCGTGAAGCCATGCAAGAGTCTGGGAGTTCAACGATCGCAACGAAGGGACTACTACAAGGAGCTCTAGAAGTGAAGGACCAATCTACAAAGGTTGTATTTCTATTTCACTTAGATGATAAATGGTTTACTATTGTTTCCGTATTGTTTTCTAGTTAACGATTCTAGTTAAGAGTTCCTTGAAACGACAATTTTTTGAAAATGGCATGGACGATGCCTCCCGAAACCTTGCTGCCGTCGATAGAAACCCTACAGATGGAGTAAGTACTAAGTAGAGTGACGTACCGCACATATGTTCCGCGGCATATTTACGATATGATACTCCGCCTAACTTACCTTAGGATTTATATAGTGAGATATTCCTTCTATCCCTTTCGTTGATCTATCTTCGTCAGTGTATGTTGATTACTTCGGTCACCATGTTTATGAGGTTCGAGAGGGCTGCAGTTAGAGATACGGTCAGAGCAGACTTGTCTGGGATAAGGACTGACCGGGGTGACTTTCCGATGATATAGAGACACGTCGTTTATTTATATTTGATCGAGTTTTAATAGTGGAGCGAGTTTCTTCGGGATCCGCACCAGATGGTAGAGTCATTAATGGAGATTAGCCAGACTTGAGGCATGATGTTTTTCCCCTCTCTGAAGATCATGGTGTTGTGTACTGTTCAGACAGCGGTACCAATCATTGCTGAGATTATCGAGATGTTGCTTCCAGAGTTCATGAAGCTAAAGGTTGACGATGTTTACAAGTGTAGTTGGGTCGGAAGGATTCATAGCCGTTCACATATGGGATGGTTGGGACTTTTAATCCATTGTGGCGCTCCGATACGAGATCGGTGAAATTGATGTACTTCTACAGATGGATCTTGCCTAAGACCTGATGTAAGTCGCTGGAGAAAGAGATCGTGCAGTAAGTTTTCATCCGACGAATTGGGACGAGTCTTCGAAGGTATGGTTAGCTAGATTCTTCTACAGAGTATCAAAGCTAACAGATTCGTGTTTCCAAGTTTGTAAGACTCCGAGTTTGGTCATAACCAAGTATGACTTGCAATTCGCATGACTATGCAGATACGCTCCTTAAGTGATTGATATAAGGGATTTAAGGAACAGGAGAATGGTGCGAAGTTTTAGTGGACAGTTATTCTTCACAGTTGATATCAAAGATTTGATGACGCATACGACTACACTTTCAGGAGGAAACTAAAAAGGAATGACAGTGGTTACCAAAGGAGAAGTGGATTCAGTAATGAGTACTTGTTCTGGGCAGGCTGGATTAATGATTTTAGTAGAAGACTTGATGGATTTTTTTCCAGGAGTTTATAATAAATAAGATTGGACTAGGATTAGATGTTAGCACACAAGCAGAGGACAGATATTTCGGTTATCAAACATGTTACGTTATAAAAGACTGGACTACTGGTCAAGATGATGTGAAGGGATGTATCCGCAATAAGACGAATGGTGTCTGTAGGGTTGCTATGCACACTCATGAGGGTCCACGAGGCATCAACCATGCCCGATTAAAATTTTAGCCGTGCCGAACAACTCTAATACGGATCTTTAAACTAGGGTTTAGGCGAAAAACAACCAAGCAAACTACTTTTCTACTAAGTGAAAGGGATTACAAGCTTTGTAGATTCGGTCCTCCACTTCATTAGCTTCATGTAGACGTCCCCATCGCTGCGATCGTGAACTCCGGACTCTATAGAAGCTCCACGAGAAGAACGAACGTGCTTGCTACGTTGACTTCAAGGCCGAAGATGATCTACGTCGGGGAGACACTAACTCAAGCTATTACTTCACTAGGTCATAAACTTTGTGAAGAGAACACACTCTACTACATGGCAAGTGGTAGAGGATGAAGAAGTAGGAAGTGAGCTCACTTTCGCCAACTTCTTTGGCTGCAACAATTGCACCATTTCCTACTCTTACGGAATGTGTTAGTGTATATGCCCTAGAGGCCATTACTGTATCATACTAGTATGTATATTACTTAATGGAAGCTTGGGATATTCACCTTGTATTGACAATCTTGCTCAAAATGGTAGTATGCTACTTGGTTTGTTTCTACTTCAATGTGTACATGTGTTTATTTTAGTATATCGCCTATACACATTAGTGGAGCCCTTAGGATCTTTGCTTGATTACCAGCGTTGTGATGGCAGTCACACTAGTTGGGCTGGGTAATCTATAAGCACATCCTTATGCAGGTCCCTGGTCGCAGGACTATCGAGACAGGGCATCGATACTCCGGAGTAGACTAGCGCATGCGCTTCTCATCCCAGTGTGGGAGACGGTCTGTCCCACAGCCGTCGGTACGTCGTACTTGAGATAGTATGCGGGTGCTCGTTGGGTTACGATTACACTGGACAGGACTCGTCGGGAACTGACTAGTTGGTATTATGCCTATCGTCAGTTATCAGTTCCCAGGTGACATGAGTACAGCTTAGTCCGCTGACTTGACACTGTCACTTCACCTCGAGTGTGTTCCCACTGTACTTTGATTACTACCCTACCACGGCTCAAAGGAGTCGTGCAAACAGGTGGTAGTTGGGTGCAGTCCCGAAGCACTTGGAGGCAGTGACGGTCAGACAGGATTCGTCTCTCCCGGTATTGGGGGTTGACATCGCGCTGTGTCTAGGAGAGCCATTACACGAGTAGTCCCTGGCCAGGGCAAACGAGATATACTGGTAGGCTTCCAGTGTTATCTTAGGGTGTTTTGGGCTTCACTCCGACACGACTTGTACCGCTATTAGGGGAATGACGTTTACCGCCCCCCTAGGCCCGCCATGCGATGTATCAGACGAACAGACCGGACTGTACGGAGATTGTCACATTCAGGCTCAGTAGGAGTTCAGATGGGTTTCGCCTCGTCAGTCTTCTTGTCGGCATCTACCTGGGGACCGTTACGCACAGCTAGTGCCGCTTGCGGTCTGTGGTTAAACCCACTGCCAGCGTAGTGTCGAGTCTTTAGAGTCCCACACAGAAAGCTATTCGCCTTTAGGCAAAAGAGTAGAGGTCGCATGGTTTTGCGACAGGTCGCATGGTTTTGCGATAGGGTTCAGTCACATCCGTGCACTTGTGCACGTTTAGTGTCCGGACAGTTTACACTAGCGGGCTTTGGTTTAAGCCAGATCCTAGTGTACGTATTGGGATTGGTTTTATCCAGTTTGCATCCGTGTTCTTCGGAACGCGGATGCGCGTGTGTTTGCACAGTTGACGGAGAGACAGAGGCAGAGGATTCTTATTAGGGTAGTTGACCGTTGACTGTTGACTTTTTGCTCAACCCTAATGAGAATATAATATATATATATATATTTAGCAATAATATTAATTAAGTATTATAGTGACATGGTTGTTGGAGGGTTGACTTTGTTGACTTGTTGACTGGTTGACTAGGTTGGACTAGTTGACCATCATCATCACAATGGTTGTCATTTTCATGCAAAGTCTTTTGCTTGCTTGTTGTAGTTTGCAAAATGAGTGCATGGAAATGATATTGCCTTTGTCATGATATGAACCATCACATAATACTTGGTTGACATTATGGCTAATGATGCTTTTGGATTATGAGAGGGTGAAAGACAAAAGAGAGGCTCATTTTTTTCTTGACCTTTCTCTCTCTTGGTTTTGAGCTCTCATGCTCTTGCTCTCACCCTCTTCCTCTTGCTCTCTCTTTTTTTTTTTTAGTCTATGGTTCACTTGTCTCATGTGTTGAGAAGCAAGAACCATAGAGCAAAATCCCAACATACTCTTCTCTACTCATTCTAGCTCACAAGGCCTAGCAAGCCAAGTGATCTAGTTTCTTCAAAGTCCGAAGAACAAGCCAAAGGTAGAAGCTTTCGGGTTGATCCATCTTCGACGCAAGGAGACGACGAGGTGAGGCCGATCCGAACTCCGGGACGAGTTGAAGACGAAGGAGTTCAAGAAAGGTATAGCCCCCTAACCGAGTAGGTAAACTCTTGTTAGGTTGTTAGTTAGCAGTTTAACAAAGATCCGGGTTTTGAGTCCATATTACCACCTCTTAAAAATCGTTTTTCACCAAATTCCGCAAGCCCGTAAGTACCGGGAGAGGTAGCATGGACTTACAGTGGTATCAGAGCCTAGTTAAACTCTATCTAACATGTTGGCAAAGTAGCTAGAAGATCGATAAAAGAAAAAGTCGCAAGATGAACCCGAAATGATAAGTTTCTGCCGATTTTTTTCTGTTCAAAAATTCATAAATTTTATCTTAAAAATCGGCTCATGCTTTTTTGTGTACACCCAAGAAATTTCGTCCCATGAATCGATCAATGAGCCGCGGAAACGTGGCGGGAGCATGCTCCCGCCGCGGTTCCGCGGCCGAATTAACTCGGTCGGGGAAAAATTTGCTTGCAGAGTGCTTCTGGGTCTGTTTTGGGATTTTTGGAATATGTATTTCCTGCCCAGATTTTCCAGAACGAAAATTTTGTGTTTGGGTCCTGAAAATCCGTATTTTTGATCGAACTTCTAAAAGACTTAAGCTGACGGGTTTTTTCTGTGATGTGATATTTGTATTGAACGTCTGCTAATCGCTATAAATCGATTAGTGGGGGTTATACAAATCTGTGATCTGTAATGTTATTGGAATGTGTATATGAATTCATTGGATTGTCGCGGGTGAATAGTCGGGGGTTATGAGACGAGTGTTTTCTTTTCTTTCAATTCATGTAAATTTGTAAATTGATGTAATAATTATTTGTATGGCCGCACAACCGGGTCGGGGTTGTAGCCGTCATTGTATAATTTCTTTTTACTGTTTTTGCTCCTAGGATAGACCCATGGAGGGGGTGCACAAACTACCGGGTATGCCGAAGTGCCGAGTGGCCTACTCACGGAATTGAGGGAGGTTTCTTCGCTTCGGGTACTTGGCGGGTAGTTTGCCGCACCCGTAGGGGTCTTTGGTGGGGTATTGGCTATTCAACGCGACCGTGTAATCTGCTTTTCGTTACAGGCTCGTACGAATTGCGGGTTCCAAGTATATCCAATGTGTTTATCTATGATCTGAAATGGCTATCATTGCAGTATATATCTATATATGATATTATTTAGGCTTTGCTTATGTTTTACAGCCGCGCTAGCCCAGCCCCCGCTCTGTCGTTAGTTAAGTAACCTAACGGGTAATGACGGGGCCCCGTGGCGAATGCGAATGGCATAAGCGTACATCATATTTTGGTTGTTTTCTGCAATGGTAGGATTAAATGATGGGACGCATTAAAAGAACTAATGCAAGAATAACACGCATTAAAAGAACTGATGCAAGAAAATAAACCAAGTACAAGTCGTTGGAACACTTTGAAAACCACTCGGTTCTTTTCAAAACTAACTTTTAAATGCGGAGCTTGAGCCACTCCTTTTAAACGCTATTTCGTTCCTTCGATTATATCAAGTTCACTCCGTTCAAGGTTCCGCCAAAACCATCCGTAGCCCTCCGTCGTTTCATATGAATAATCAACAGTATTCAAGCTGTGTTTGTTGGCCTTAGTCAAGGCACAATGTTTGGTAGCTGGTGGGTATTCATATGTTGCATAGATAGAATGCGTTGGTTTGGGACAGTCGTATTACTTTGTTGGCCAAAGTCAAGGGTATATACGGGTGGGTTCAAATCAACCTGGACAACGACGGGTAGAACTTGACATGTGACTTATGATTTGTTGGCCTTAGTCAAGGTCATAAGAGCATGGGGCAAAAATCCACATCGGGATTTCAAAAGAACTGAAACTTGCTAGTGTTGCATACCATTTGGAGTGTGATGATTCTGGTAGGATTCCTTCAGTTTCGTCACGCGATGATATTTGGATCCCGATCCTACTGTGAGTATATGCTACTCCTCGGGAAATTTCTCACTAAACGATCAATGCTATAAACCTAGTAGGTGTCTAGAAAGGTGTTAGCGGGGCTACGCCCCCGGGGAAAAGAGGTTATTTAATTAAGGAACTTCGCGAAAGCGTTGGAAAACCTCCCTCGAAGTACCGACACTGGCCTGGCTGAACGGCTAAGCAAGTATTGTACGGTGAGATTGATCCTGACTAATTCTTCCTTTTTGGTTTTGAGGAGGGATTCGAGAGACAGTGGGAGCCATCCTGTTTAGACAAATTAAAAACCACTCTAAACTTGCAAGAGCATCATGCTGAGTGTTTTCTTCTCTCTCTATTAATTGCAGCGACCAAGTGACCGCACCTAGTTTACATCTAGATAATAAAAATGACTGAATCTGACTGTTATGACTGGAAAAGGTCTGTCCAGATGTCCATTACCCATGACAAGCTGGGACACCTTTTAACTAATCAAACCCCTGCCGTCTCAGGTCCAGTTTCACCTGTCACGGATGTTTACATCCAAAGGACATCGGAAAAGGATTGTGCGAAAGCGAAGTGCCTCGTGTTAGCCTCAGTTGATGGTGCGAACCAGGGGCAGCACGAGAAGATGGACTCAGTTTCTATCTTCCTCCATAATAAAAATTTATATGGAGAGCAATCTCGTATCGCAAGATATGAGACCTCGAACGAATTGCTTCAAGCGAGGTTAGCTGTCGGGTCATCTGTAAGGGACAACGTCCTTACAGAGACCAGCTATTTTAAGCTCACGGACCTGGAGACCAAGTTGAAGAATGGGTCAAGTACTGACTTAATTCTACAGTCCCTGCCCTCTGCTTATACCCTGAAAGAAACCAGGGAAGAAAAAGAAAAAGCAAGGGCAAAAGTTTCAGGACTGGATATAGTAAAAGAGGGACGTTTCTATTGTAACGGGAATGAACAATGGCAGAAAGATTGCAGGGCTTGCAAAGCCAGTAGCCAGAATTCGAAGCATGTTGTGGCTTCGGCTTCGAGTGTGTTTGTAATAGAGAACTGTTTGTCAGTTAACCCTACTTCCTGGGTATTAGATACCGGATCAGGATTTCACATCTGTAATTCGTTACAGGCTCTGAGAAACCGTAGGGTTATCAGGAAAGGTGATATGACTCTCAGGGTTGCTAACGGAATGAGCATGGATGCTGTATCCGTAGGGGAATATCACCTAGGACTGACAACTGGGCAGATATTGATTCTGCGTAACTGTTTGTATGTACCAGGTGCGACTTGTAATATCATATCTGTATCCTTACTTTCTAAGGAAGGATATGATTTTGCTTTTGTAAGCGATGTAGTAAACATCCACCTAAATCAAGTACTGATTGGGTCAGGAACATTAAATAACGGTATATACGTATTGAATCAAGCTCAGATATTCAGTGTCCAGAACACACTTAAAAGAAAGTCTCCAGAATTAAATCAGGCTTTCTTATGGCATTGTAGACTGGGTCACATCAATGAGACACGGTTGACTAAGTTACATAAAGAAGGATACTTGGATCCGTTCGAGTACCAGTCTTATGCCACTTGTGAATCTTGTCTCATAGGAATGATGACAAAGACTTCGTTCATTGGACACGGAGTAAGAGCGAGCGAGCTCTTGGGACTCATACACAGTGACGTGTGTGGTCCAATGTCTACACATGCGCGAAGCGGTTATTCATACTTCATTACTTTCACAGATGATTTCTCTAGGTATGGACATGTCTTCTTAATGAAGCACAAATCCGAGTCCTTTGAGAAATTTCGGGAATACAAAAATGAAGTTGAAAAACAAAGAGGCAAAAGTATTAAGAAACTAAGATCTGATCGAGGTGGAGAATACTTGAGTGCCGAGTTTCTGGACTACTTAAAAGAGAATGGAATTCTCTCTCAGCGTACTCCTCCATACACACCACAACACAACGGTGTATCGGAAAGGAGGAATCGAACCCTATTAGATATGGTTCGTTCCATGATGAGTAAGGCTAAGTTACCGCGATCTTTCTGGGGTTATGCACTAGAAATAGCTGCACATCTCTTGAACCAAGTTCCTACAAAGACAGTGCCTACCACACCATATCAGATGTGGAGTGTGAAGAAACCCTGTCTTAAATCCTTTAAGACATGGGGATGTCCAGCTTTTGTAAAAAAGCAGCATGCGGACAAGCTCGAGGCACGCTCAGTACAGTGCAAGTTTGTGGGATACCCAAAGAACTCCAAGGGATATCTTTTCTATTACGAAGAGGAGCAAAAAGTCCTTATCTCTCGTCATGCCCGTTTCTTGGAAACTGAGTTTTTAGAAAATCAGATAAGTGGGAGCGCAATAGAACTGGAAGAAATTCCAGAACCACAAGCTATTACTGAAACCTTAGTAGAACCAGAAGGTTCAGGGGAACAGGACATTCCTACGCCACTCCGCAAGAGTAGTAGGCAGTCTCATCCGCCCGAGGGATACTACGGTTTTCTCATAGACGGGGATAGAGAGGATTGCACCATGGATTATGGTGAGCCTACTAGCTTCCAGCAAGCCATTCAGAGCGGTGACTCGGTAAAATGGCTGGATGCAATGCGGACAGAGATGGAGTCCATGTACACCAACAAAGTTTGGACTTTGGACTTTGCTCCAGAAGGGGTAAAACCCGTAGGCTGCAAATGGATCTTCAGAAAGAAGATTGGTGTAGATGGGCAGGTTGAAACCTATAAAGCTAGGCTCGTTGCAAAGGGTTTTCCTCAAAGACCTGGTTTGGACTATGACGAGACCTTTTCTCCAGTAGCCATGCTTAAATCCATTCGGATCCTTCTTGCCATTGCTGCCTTCTACGATTATGAAATCTGGCAGATGGACGTAAAGACGGCTTTTCTAAATGGAAATTTGGAAGAGTGCGTCTATATGGATCAGCCAGAGGGATTCAATCAGAGTGGGAGCAGCGGTAAAGTGTGCAAATTGCTCAAGTCCATCTATGGACTCAAGCAGGCATCGCGGAGTTGGAACATCTGCTTTGATGATACTGTCAAAGAATTCGACTTTGTCAAAAACCCAGATGAACCATGTATTTACAGTAAGATTGTAGGGAGAAATGTGGTATTCCTCGTCTTGTACGTCAATGACATTCTCCTAATAGGAAATGATATTCCTATGCTACAGTCAGTCAAAGGATTCTTGTCGCAGAGGTTCTCCATGAAGGACCTGGGCGATGCCAACTACATTCTGGGGATCCAGATCTATCGTGATAGATCTAAGAGGATGTTGGGACTTTCACAGTCAAGGTACATCGACACCATACTAAAACGTTCAGTATGGAAGATTCCAAGCGCGGTAATCTACCGGCTTGTCACGGAATCACCCTCTCCAAAGAGATGTCTCCCAAGACTGATTTGGAAAGGGCTCGCATGTCATCAATACCCTACGCATCTGCGGTAGGCTCTATTATGTATGCGATGTTGTGTACCAGACCAGATGTAGCATACGCTTTGAGCGTTGTAAGCCGGTATCAGTCGAACCCAGGGGAGAAACACTGGATAGCAGTAAAGAACATTCTTAAGTACCTGAGAAGGACTAAGGAGATGTTCTTGGTGTATGGAGGAAAAGACCTCCAGATTGAGGCCTTTGCTGACTCCAGCTTCCAGAGTGATAAGGATGACTCCAAGTCCATATCGGGTTATGTCTTTACCCTCAATGGAGGGGCGGTTTGCTGGAAGAGTTCCAAGCAGGAAACCGTTGCTGACTCAACTATGGAAGCGGAGTACATAGCTGCTTGCGATGCCGCAAAGGAAGCTGTCTGGATGAAGAAGTTCCTCACGGAACTTCAGGTGGTTCCTACCAGTGTTGATCCAATACAGCTGTATTGTGACAACAACGGCGCTATAGCTTTAACGAAGGAACCCTGGTCCCATCAGAAGTCGAGGCATATTTTGAGGCGGTACCACCTGATCAGGGAGATCGTTGATTGCCGGGAGATCGAGGTGAAGAGAGTAAATATGGAAGATAACACTGCTGATCCACTCACGAAGGCCTTACCCCAGACTCAGTTCGAGCGGCTGATCGAGATGATAGGTCTTCGATACGCCAGTACATGGCCTTAATGCAAGTGGGAGATTGTTAGTGTATATACCCTAGAGGCCATTACTGTATCATACTAGTATGTATATTACTTAATGGAAGCTTAGGATATTCACCTTGTATTGACAATCTTGCTCAAAATGGTAGTATGCTACTTGGTTTGTTTTTACTTCAATGTGTACATCTGTTTATTTTAGTATATCGCCTATACACATTAGTGGAGCCCTTAGGATCTTTGCTTGATTACCAGCGTTGTGATGGCAGTCACACTAGTGGGGCTGGGTAATCTATAAACACATCCTTATGCAGGTCCCTGGTCGCAGGACTATCGAGACAGGGCATCGATACTCCGGAGTAAACTAGCGCATGCGCTTCTCATCCCAGTGTGGGAGACGGTCTGTCCCACAGCCGACGGTACGTCGTACTTGAGATAGTATGCGGGTGCTCGTTGGGTTACGAGTACACTGGACAGGACTCGTCGGGAACTGACTAGTTGGTATTATGCCTATCTTCAGTTATCAGTTCCCAGGTGACATGAGTACAGCTTAGTCCGCTGACTTGACACTGTCACTTCGCCTCTAGTGTGTTCCCACTGTACTTTGATTACTACCCTACCACGGCTCAAAGGAGTCGTGCAAACAGGTGGTAGTTGGGTGCAGTCCCGAAGAACTTGGAGGCAGTGACGGTTAGACAGGATTCGTCTCTCCCGGTATTGGGGGTTGACATCGCGCTGTGTCTAGGAGAGCCATTACACGAGTAGTCCCTGGCCAGGGCAAACGAGATATACTGGTAGGCTTCCAGTGTTATCTTAGGGTGTTTTGGGCTTCACTCCGACATGACTTGTACCGCTATTAGGGGACTGACGTTTTACCGCCCCCCTAGGCCCGCCATGCGATGTATCAGACGAACAGACCGGACTGTACGGAGATTGTCACATTCAGGCTCAGTAGGAGTTCAGATGGGTTTCGCCTCGTCAGTCTTCTTGTCGGCATCTACCTGGGGACCGTTACGCACAGCTAGTGACGCTTGCGGTCTGTGGTTAAACCCACTGCCAGCATAGTGTCGAGTCTTTAGAGTCCTACACAGAAAGCTATTCGTCTTTAGGCAAAAGAGTAAAGGTCGTATGGTTTTGCGACAGGTCGCATGGTTTTGCGACAGGGTTCAGTCACATCCGTGCACTTGTGCACGGTTAGTGTCCGGACAGTTTACACTAGCGGGCTTTGGTTTAAGCCAGATCCTAGTGTACGTATTGGGATTGGTTTTATCCAGTTTGCATCCGTATTCCTCGGAACGCGGATGCGGGTGTGTATGCACAGTTGACGGAGAGACAGAGGCAGAGGATTCTCATTAGGGTTGTTGACCATTGACTGTTGACTATAGACTTTTTGCTCAACCCTAATGAGAATATGATATATATATATATATTTAGCAATAATATTAATTAAGTATTAAAGTGACATGGTTGTTGGAGGGTTGACTTTGTTGACTTGTTGACTTTGTTGACCGGTTGACTAGGTTGGACTAGTTGACCATCATCATCACAATGGTTGTCATTTTCATGCAAAGACTTTTGCTTGCTTGTTGTAGTTTGCAAAATGAGTGCATAGAAATGATATTGCCTTTGTCATGATATGAACCATCACATAATACTTGGTTGACATTATGGCTAATGATGCTTTTGGATTATGAGAGGGTGAAAGACAAAACAGAAGCTCATTTATTGCTTGACCTTTCTCTCTCTTGGTTTTGAGCTCTCATGCTCTTGCTCTCACCCTCTTCCTCTTGCTCTCTCTATTTTTTTTTAGTCTATGGTTCACTTGTCTCATGTGTTGAGAAGCAAGAACCATAGAGCAAAATCCCAACATAATCTTCTCTACTCATTCTAGCTCACAAGGCCAAGCAAGCCAAGTGATCTAGTTTCTTCAAAGTCCGAAGAACAAGCCAAAGGTAGAAGCTTTCGGGTGGATCCATCTTCGACGCAAGGAGACGACGAGGTGAGGCCGATCCGAACTCCAGGACGAGTTGAAGATGAAGGAGTTCAAGAAAGGTATAGCCCCCTAACCGAGTAGGTAAACTCTTGTTAGGTTGTTAGTTAGCAGTTTAACAAAGATCCGGGTTTTGAGTCCATGTTACCACCTCTTAAAAATCGTTTTTCACCAAATTCCGCAAGCCCGTAAGTACCGGGAGAGGTAGCTTGGACTTACAGAATGATTACCCATTCCCAGTTCTTTACCTTTCCTTATCCCATGCAACATATTACTGTAAGTCTACGGTAGCAACCCGGCCATCATTCCGAGCCCAAATGCGGAAACAAAAACTTTTTACTAAACCGGCGCTATCGTAGTCTTTAACCCGGATCGAACCATTAATGCTAAACTAGGAACTAGAGAAGGGTTAGAAAAGCTATACCGATCGATCGGTGTCCTTCGGTCTTTAGCCAGCATCGCTAGCTCCTCGTAGCATCTCCGATCTCCGATTTCCTCATCGGAAGGGCACCACATCTAGAAGACTTTTTACGGGCTCCCGCTTCAAACCGAAGCAACTCGGACATGATGTTTTCTAGCCGACATGTCCAAGTTGATGTAGAGAATGTGTGTGATAATTTTGTCTCAAGCATCCATTGATTCTCAACACAAGAGAGTGTATGGATGGAGGTTGAAGATGATGCCATGGTGGAAGTAGTGAGCTAGAGGAAGATGAAGAAGAAGAGGCTTTTCTTTTCTATTGTGTTGGAATGAATTGTGAGAGCCATAGAATAATCTCAAAATTTAACCCAAGGGTTAGTGGCTGTCCACTCTCTCTCCACCTCTCATTTCAACACAATAAACAATCACTAATGTGACATTTGCACAAGAAATATGACCATGAGTCACCAAGGAAGCACATGTCTCATTTAATGCACAAAATCATCACTCCCACTCACAATTTCCACCATCTAAACATTAACCCAAATGTTTAGTCCAACAAAAAGATATGGCAACATCTAAAGTAAACTCGTGACGGATCACAAGGATACCCCTCAGCTGTATATACATACCTGCATCCGCATTCCGACTGAATGCAAATGCGATGAGACTAAAATAATCCAACAAATCTAATACAAGGATCCGGCTTAAACCAAAGCCCACTAGTATGATCCGTCCAACCATGATCTGCGCACAAGTGTATGTATATGATCGAACCCTGCCAAAATATCATACGGCCTCTACAACGTTTCGCCCGAACTTGGGAAACTTTCTATGGGGGACTCTAAAGACTCGTCAATACACTGGCAGTAGGTTTAACCACAATCACGTTAGTGGTACTAGCTGTACATAATGGCTACCCATGAATTGACCAAAAGGGACGCTGATGAGCGAACTCATCCGGAAACCCAACTGAGCCTATCTGTGACAATCTCCGTACTGTCCGGTCTGTTCGTCTCTGAGTATCACATATCGGGCCTAGGGGGTTGGTAAATGTCAGACCCCCAAATGCGGTATAAGTCTTGTCGGAGTGTAGCCCAGAACTCCCTGAGATATTACTGGAATACCTACCAGTAAATCTCACTTTCCTTGGCCAAGGACTTCGTGTAATGGCTCTCCATACACAGCGCGATCTCACCCCCAATACCGGGAGAGACGAATCCCCTGCCGATCCGCTCACTGCCTCCATGTGGCTCGGGACTGTACCCAACTAAACCCTGTTTGCACGACTCCTTTGAGACGTGGTAGGGTAGTAATCAAAGCACAGTGGGAACTCACACGAGACAAATGACGATCTCAGGTCGATAGACTAACCTGTACACATGTCACCAGGGAACTGCTATCTGACGATAGGTATAACACCAACTAGCATGCTCCTGGCGAGTCCGTTCGGTGTACTCATAACCCAATGAGCACCTGTATAAGTCATAGGTGAACCAACTGACACCAATGGCTTGTGAGACCAGCTGTTGAAGTCGAAAGTTGCACCCCGGTTGACCAAGTCAATGGCAAAGTCAACCCCAGATCAAGTGGGCCTATGCCCGAGTCGAACCGGAACATGAAGCGGCCGGCCTCCCCATGCAAATCATGCAAAAAATAATTTTGATGTATTTTTTTTATGGGCATAAAGCCAAATTTTTGTAAGCCCATGGCTTATGTGCAAAAAGAAATGGCACATAAGCCATGGGATGGGCAAAATGCCATTTTGTAAAGCCCAAGGGGCTATATGTAAATATGTAAGCCTATATAAGGCAACATGATGATGAATAAAAAAACACTTTTTCATTCTCTCAAAAAACTTAGGGTTTGTGCATCTTTCTCCTTTCCTGAAGGTTCCAAGCCTTCTTCTTTCTTTTAAATTAAATCAAGAGTTTTACTCTTCCTTTTTCAAAACTATATAGTTTTTCACCACAAAACCCACAAAGGGGAACTTGGATCTACCATTAGATCTCAATAAAAGAAGAGATCTTTAAAATCTCACAACTCATGATCTTCATGATCCGGCCAAACAAAGGAAGAAGAAGGAGACTCATCTCCGGAAACCCCACTTTGGGGAAGAACTAGGTCTCAAGGGGAGAAGCCCTTCATCAGGTTCAAAACATCCTAGGAGTTTAACTCCATATATATACATATATATATATAATAAATATTTCCTTTTTGAAGCATAGCTTCTGGTTCTGGGACTAAAAGCCCGCTTTTCCTCGCCGGCGCCCAAGCGCTCAAGCGTCCACATGCCGACACGTGGCGCGCTGGCGCTCGAGCGTCCTGCGCTCAAGCGCAAAGCGCCCACGTACCGACACGTGGCACGGTTGCGCTCCAGCGCTCTGCGTTCAAGCACAAAGCGGCCACGTGCCGACACGTGGCGCGCTTGCGCTCAAGCGCCCAGCGCTCAATCGCAAAGCGCCTACGTGCCGACACGTCGCGAGCTTGCGCTCCAGCGCCCTGCGCTGCAGCGCAAACCGCCCACTTGCGCCCAAGCGCTAAAGCGCCCACGTGCCGACACGTGGCGTGCTTGCGCCCAAGCGCCCAGCGCTAAAGCGCAAAGCGCCCACGTGACGACACGTGGCATGCTTGCGCTCCAGCACCGTGCGTTCAAGTGCGAAGTGCCCACGTGCCGACACGTGGTGCGTCCAGCGCCCAGCGCTCAAGCGCAAAGCGCCCACATGCCGACACGTGGCGCACTTGCGCTCCAGCGCCCTGTGCTCAAGCGCAAAGCGCCCACATGCCGACACATGGCGCGCTAGCGCTCTTGCGCTCAAAGCGCTGGCTCCACGCATCCTTTGGATGTCTTTTCCCTCTTTTAAATATATATACATGTATATATATACATATGTATACATTGTTAGTTATATGTATGCCCTAGAGGCCATTACTCTACATACGATGTATATTGTAATGGATGCTTGGACATATATAGGGAGGACTTTCTTGCTCGACATGATAGTATGCTATCTGGTTGTACTTTATCTTAATATGTACTCTGATTGTCTCTATATTACATGTTGATAAAGCCCTTAGGATATGTACTCGACTACTGGGACTATGATGAGATCATACTAGTGGGGCTACGGTAGTCGACGAGTACATCCTATAACTGTTCCTAGTCGAGGGTGTATCGAGACAGGGCATCGATGCACTAGAGTAGACTAGCGTATACGCATCTTGACCCATATGATGGGCGATGGATGATCCCATATCCATCGGTGTTTGACATCAAGGATGGTGTACGGGTGTGCAGTAGAGACTGGGTACACTGGACGGACTCGCCGAGAACTCCCAGATGGTCTGTTGACCCGAGATCGTCATAGAGTCTTGTGTGATTCCCACTGTGCTTTGATTTCCATCAAACCACGTCCAAGAGGGCGTGCAAAAAGGTGGCTTTTGGGTACATTCCCGAATCACATGGAGGCAATGAGCGATAGGAGGGGATTCGTCTCTCCCGGTATAGGGAGTTGATGTTGTGCTGTGTTCGATTGGCTATAACCGGAAATCCCTGGCCAGGGTTGCTGAGATTTACTGGTAAGTGTTATCAGTAGTTTCTCGAACTTTTATAGACCTCATATCGACACGACTTATCGAGCTACTGGGGTCTGACGTTTACCACCCCTAGGCGAGATATGCGACATATCAGACGACGTGACCGGACTGTACGGGAGTGTTACTGTTTGGATTCACAGGAGAATGTAAAGGCTTGCTTGTTGATCTTCTGAGCGCTCAATACCTGGGTAGCTGTTACGTTTAGCTGACCGCTTGCAGCTTGTGGGTGTTTGATATGATCATCACCTACTGCCGGCGTATTGACGATTCTTTGGAGTCCTACACAGAGGTTTCTTGGCTTAGGCAAAACGGAGTAGGAGCACATATGTGATATGTGCGGGACCGAGGATAATGCGGTATGTGATATCGTATTGTATTCTCGCGATATTTGATATCAGCCGGGTCATCGGATCAAGTGTTGATTCGATGAATCGGTACGGATAAATATTAGTCGGTTATATGCGATATAGCCGGATTGTCGGATCAAATGTTGATTCGATAATTTAATGTATAATAATATATGTGATATATTAAATTAGATTAACTAATATTAGCTCACTAAAAGATTCTTTTTCTCAACGGATTAATACATTGATATATATATGCGATATATGTTAATTGTATTATTTTCTTTTGTTGCGAATATATAATATATATGTGATATATATTATTGTGACATGATATGATTTATTATAAAACATGTTAAAGGATGATAAAAAGGGATTAGGGTTTGATTAGGGTTAGCTCCTTCTTGTTCATTCTAGAAGGATTCTATTTTGTCATGATAAAGATATTTTGTGATGACTCATGCTTTGACCTAACCAAACCCTAACTCTAGTTTATTCTCTACATAGGTTTAGCCTCTCATCCTTGACCATGGTTTGATAATCAATCATATATTCTTGATTACTATTCATCACAAAAGGATAATTTCTATTATTCTTCATCTTCTTCCTTCTTCTTTCTTCATGAAAAAAGCTTACTAGTTTTTTTCAAGTGATGAATGAGTGTGAGAAAAAGATTATAAAAGAAAGCAAAAATCCTACTTCATCATCCTCATCTTCCCTTACCATTTAGATGAGGGTGTTCACATCATTTCATGAGTGAGAGCTTGTGTTAACGAAACTTCAAGGTAGATCATCTTTGTATCGAAGATCGGAAGCAAGGCTGCATTTTTTTCTTCGTGGAGCCTCTCGAGAGTCCGGAGTTTGATGATCGCAGCGAAGGGACCTCAACACGGAGCTAACGAAGTAAAGGACCGGATCTAGAAAGGTTGTAATCTCTCTCACTTAGTGTTAAAGTGTTTAACATGTTAGTTTTCGCATAATCTCTAGTTTAAAGATCCGGCTTCGGGTTGTTCGGCACGGCTAAATTTTTAACCGGGCATGGTCGATGCCTCGTAGACCCTTGTGGCCGTGCCTAGCAACCCTACATTGGTATCAGAGCTACTAGGCATTGGATGTCGACCTTTGGGGGGTTCTCACTGTGTGACAGTGTGGCGAAGCATAGGCTCTTACCCCCAGGGTGTCCCGAGACCGGAAGGTGTTCCTGCGGGTTGTAGTCCTCGCGAGGGGGCATGCGTAAAAAGTAGCTGCTGAGGGACCCGTTGGTGCCACGGCGACCCCATTGGATGGGGTGGCTGCCTGACTACAGTGGTATCAGAGCCAATCTAGAGCATTAAGCGAAGTCTAGACGAAATTTAAAGTCCGATCGAAACCCGAAACCCCGATGTTTACCCTTCTCTGTACATTTTTCAAAAATGTGGTTTTTTATTAATTAAAAATTCTCAGAAAAACAAGCAGGAAAAACTAAGAATTACTGTGAAGTACGGACTTCTAATTCGCTAAAATGACCGCGGAACCGGGGCCAAACAAGGAGTTTTGCGGCGGTTCCGCGGCCAAAATTTCGAGTTAGTCCGTGGAATTTCTTGTATTTATTCTTAGGTCCTTTCTTGGCAATTTTTTCTGGGAATATTTTAATTCCACTCAAGTGTTGAGTTTTCAAGGGTTGTATTGGGGACTCGATGTTTCGATCGAATAATTTAACTTCGTTTAGTTTTGTCTGGATAATTTTTAGAAACTGTTAAAAAGTCCGAACGGATATCAATAACTCACTTTTTCCCCTGTCGGAAATTTTTTCAAATGTTGGATTTTTTCTCGTGTTTAAGAACGTTCTAAGTCGTGCATGTAACGCGGTGGACCCTCTAGAAGACAACAAACCTTAACTCGATTATGTGACCGTCTTGAACTGCCTCTGAACCTTAGGGTTTGGGGCAGTACGGCGTGCCACATGTGAGGCGTTGGCTTGACCCTTCTACGGCTGGACCATTGGTACTGTGGCATGTGATGGATGTTTTTAAACTGATTTCAAGTGTTGAGATATATTGGGGAAATCTTGGGTGTTTGATTATTCGATCGGAAAGTTTAACATTGTCTATTTATCTGGAATGTGATACAATATTTGGAATCCACAGGTAGTTATGAGATAACTAATTTGAATGTTGTAAATCTAGCAGTTTAGTCTCAGATGATCGGTTGCCACGGAATTTTGATGTGATCAAAAGTCCGTCGCAATCACGTAGCGTACGCGGATACTCGCCGGGTAAACTTAATAGACAGCCATGCCCCATAGCCCCGACCAAGTGACTGTTGGAGAACCCCGTCGCCAAAAGCATCCGTTCGGGTGCTCGCGGCAGCGGTGTTCCGCCTTAGTGCACTTCGTCATCGGCATCTGGGGGTGTGACCGTCTACTAAAGTTTGCGATGAGCATTCGATCAGAATATCGGGAATCTTGTTGAATTCCACGACTTGACATTGAAAAGAGTTTTCAATAAATGAGACTAAAATGCGGGGTTTATAATTGTTAGGTATGCGATGTCTAAGGAATTCATTTGGTTAGGCATGCGATGTCTAAAAAGGTTGCGGATTCCAACTGTTGTAGTTTTACACATTCTTTTCTGTGACCGTAAGTGTAGTATATGGTGTATCGCCGGCTTCGTTGCTATACATCAACGACAATCGGGATACGCATACTTGCTTACGTTGATGATATGAGATATTATGTGTTGTTGTGATATGTTATATTGGATCGTTGCGTTCTGAATAGCCGGGGGTTTTATGTGAGATTAGAGTTTTTTCTTTTTCATTCATGTAAAATTCAATTTGTATGTAATATTCTTTTATTTGGGCACTTCCAGGTTGCGGAAGATGTCACCCTTGTATATTATTTACTTTTCCGCATTAGGTAGACCCAAGGCGGGGAGCACAAGTAACCGGGTTCTAGGGTTCAGTGGGAGACCATCTCGAGGAGTCGAGACCGGATCTCCTAACCCTAGAATTGGCAGTGTTGCTTGCCGCTCTCGTAGGGGTCTAGGGATATGGGTTTGGCTATTCATCGCGACGGTGGAATCCGTGTTTTATACAGGCTCGTATTGAAAACACGGACGTCCTAGTATATCCAATATTTCATATATGTTTCTTCTGCTGCAATGTTCTGTGATGAGATCATATTACTGCCTGAGTCGAATGTTTATATTATATATATGAGTTATATGTTATATTGCAGATTTCGTTTCAAAAGAGATGCTTGTGAAGCATATTAAAATGGGACTTCATTAATGAGATAAATGAAATAAAAGAAACCTAAGATGTTGTAGAAGCTTGTTTAATAAAAACTGGCAGCTCTAGTTCTTGCTTTGCATAGCGGTGTTCCTTGTAGAACATCCAGCACCTTATTCGATAAGGAAAGGACCGAGATCCCTTCACCGGGAGTGACTCCTTTAGCAATAACTGGAAGATGCTACAAACTCGGTTTGTCTTTTGATTGCTTCTATAGTTCTTGCTTTGCATAGTGATATTTGTGAAATATCCTGCACCTTATTCGATGAGGAAAGGGCCGACGATCCCTTCACCGGGAGTGACCCCTTTACCAAAACTAGAAAAGCCTAAAAAACACTCTATTTAAAATCACTCGATTCTACAACGATATCATGTTCATTACGCAAAAGGTTTTCTTAAAAACCTGTAGTAGCCCTCCGTCATTTCAGATAAGTACTAGTTAGTATTCGTGCTACGTTTGTTGACCATGTTAAGGCGTAGTGTGCGGTAGCTGATTAGTGCTTATCTGTATAAGCATATGATGCGATTGGATTAGGGTAGTCGTGCGACTTTGTTGACCATGTTAAGGGTCGTGTGGGTGGGTTTAATTCAATCGGGAAATAACGGGTTGAACTTGACTAGCACTTATGATTTGTTGACCATGTTAAGGTCATATAGCTGCTAGGGGCAAAATATTATTGGGAATTTCAAGTGTTGAAATTTGCAATGAGATTGCTTACCTTCTATGAGATAGTTGGATCCCGATACTCGCTACGAGTAAGAGTTACTCCTGGGAGAGTTTTACACATTACAATTAGCCGATCAAGTAGGTGTCTAGAAAGGTGTTAACGGGGTTACGTGTCACGACCCGAAAGAGCACGTGACTGGCACTTGAACCATATGAAGCCTATAGGACTCCATCTGATCCAAGTAAGCCAAAAGCCCAGAAATCTAAAACCATTTTGAAGAATAAATAAAGAAAACTGGTTTAAAGAAGTGATGAAATACAGGTTTGAAATCAAGGTTTTTAAATAACTAAGCCGAAGGTACGTTTTGAAAACAATAAGTCTTTTCTAAGAATTTCGGCAGAGTTTCCTTTGTAAAACTGGCCCCGAATGGGGTACAACAAGGATAACAATATATATGCAATGATAAAGGCATCCCCAAGCGGGAGCTAGCTCTTCGTCAATCGACGGTCACAACCACACAATGATATGATAATATACAACGCCAAGTGGCGAGGATCAAATCCAAAAGAAAGCTCAAAAGCAACAAGGAAATCCGCAATACAACTAAGCGCGACTCTAAGGTCGAATAATACAACACTGTCTCTAAGTCTGAAAGAATAAACAAGTTTTGGTTGATGGACAATTTCTAGATACAATGAAATACATGAATAAAATGGTGATTCTTGATACGAAAGAATCCACCTACCAAAGCAAATCACCCGCAAGAAGGCAGTGTGCCAGATATGCCGCAATGAAACCTGTACGGCAGAACCTGCAAGGACTGTGGCACAACGGGGGTGAGTTGCCAACTCGTGAATAGAAATATCTACAAGCAGAAACCGAATGCAAGACATAAACCTAAGCCAACGATCAGTAATACAATCCACAAGAGTGCATCTGAGTGTAATAAGGTGGCAAGGTAACATCTAATCATGTATGTAGTGCCAGGTACTCGGGTAATAACATGACATCAGTATAAGGTATGTCTGCATGAAGTAGATATGATGAAATATCAAAGATATCAATACACAGATATTAGCGTCCCATACCACTAATATTGGTGTAAGATAAGTGTAAATCCAGTCTGTATATGATCCATGTCTGTATATATGTGGAACCCGTCCACTCGTCACCCACTGACGATAAGCATCATGTATGCAATGTGAGGATATAAACAATATCATGGAAAACATCATGAAACCCGTGCCTAGCATCGACACGTAAATCCTCATCCATATGGGGCTCCGTCTGCGGTATCGGCCCTCGGCCCCGGCAGTACGAGTCAACCCATGTCCATCTCTGGGCTCCGTCTGCGGTAGCGGCCCGTCGGCCCCGGCAGTACGCCCATCTCTCGGCTCCAGGCGGTATCCCCCGGATATCCGCCGAGCTCAAATACAATCACCGGTAGGTACTCGCCCGCCTCCAGGCTCAATCGGCATAACCCATCGATCATCTCGCCGAGGGGAACCATACCGGGCCCACCACGAACCCGCAAACGGATCATCACTCCTCGAATCGGGTTTCAAGCACACGTCTCAGCACCGAGAAAACGCGTGGTGGACGCACCAAATATCATATCACGAGGTACCGGGTTTTTCATAAAAAAACATCTTTTCTTAAATAATCCCACGGTCCTCAAAACCAGAAATCACATGAAAATCCACATCAAGAAGTAAATCCAATGCAATGTGCTATGCAATCAATCCATGATGTATGCGACATGTAAAGAGAGATAATCATATCGGAAATCATGCAACATGGAATAGTAATGTACATATGTCGGGAGGAACCGCTCTTTTAGAATGAATCAGTTTTAAAGAATATCTTGCGGTCCTCAATCTCAATCAAGTCAGAATCATCTATGTTTGTGTACAGGTACATGTGTACAATATGCCAAGCAGTAATCATATCATGAATGCAACAGTACTACAGTGTAGTGGCATGGCAATTATCGATGATGAAGTGTGTGAGCCGGCAAATAGTGTACGTGAAACATACGCATCATCGATAATGGTGCTGGTGTCCTAACAGCATGAAGATAATATAACAATGAACATATGCCAGCAATGCGAATAGCAGAAAATGCAGATATCTAGTAGTCAACACCACAGTAAAGTATCTACTATGCAAACTACATCTAAGTATCCGGTCAATCAGGAGGGGTAGGTGTGGAAACCACCTAAAACTGAGTCAATGTATATATATATAGATATATAGTCGGTGATCCCGCCTCAATGTCATATCGTAAGATATCCTCGAGTTATGAGTGCGGATCTATCATCAATATCGGCTCGTACGGTAAATCATCGTACGGCATCCCCAAAAGCTGGGTACAGGTCAATATCTTACTATCTCGTCACATAACAGGTATCAGTATCATCAGATCATATAGTCTGGGGTACTACTCTATGTCTAGTACAAAACGATACCATCAAAGAAGTGTGCATGCGGGGGTAAACACATATCCCAAGCCCGCAAGGAATCACAAGTCATATCCCACATATGAATCGTATCAGATCACCGATCTCACGGCACCACGCCCACATCAGCGACTCATCTCCAAAGTCATCACAGTGCAAGTATAAGTGATAAGCAAGGGTGTGTGTGTATAGGTGTAATTCTATCCTAGGGTTCGCGACTATGACTACACTAGTCACTACTAACCCTAAACTATCCAAAATACACCTATTATCACAATAAACTGCATAGTAATCTATCTACGGACTGCGGGGGTGCTATACGCCATCCACCCGACTTCCCCCTGTAGATATAATCTACTCACCTTGCTTCTCGTGTGCCAATACCGATGTCGCTATCTTCACCTCCTTTGCCTCAACATCACGCGGGGTACCTACAAGTATGTCACAATGCTAAAGCACATGAAAATCACATCGGAAACCAAAATAGCACACGCTACCCGCATAGGTAAAAACCTATCGACTCGCATGTAAACACAATCAATATCCACTTGTCGTTGACGTCCAAACGCCATCCGACAGGAATGAATCACCAAATACCAAAATCCATGCTAAATCAAGTCGTAAAACATACACCAACATAGGAAAATCAACCCAGATTTCACCCTAGATGGAATCAGTCAAAACTAGAAGTACCCAGGGTCAATACTAGAGGAAATGGAGGCATGCACAGAAAACGAGGCAATTCCTTAAAATACCTTATTTTAGAATTTTCCATAATTTTTCCCCATTTATCTGTATTTAATTATACCAGAATATTAAAATATTCATTAAAATAATATTAAATTATAAAATTTCCCAAAAATCATATTTTATTATTTTGAAGACGTTACAATCTACCCCCCTTAAAGAAATTCGGTCCCCGAATTTAAATTTAAACCCCCAAATACTAAAATATTTCAATACAAATTCCAAGTCATCGGGGCTCCGAAATCATCTATACATAAAACATCATAGCGCAATGCATGCGCATGAGTACTGAGTAGATAACTCAAAAGCAACACTCCATCAAGCATCCCGCGATCATCGGAGTCATGGTAAAGACACAAATGTCAAATCCAATACAAAACCAATATGATATGGATCAGACTATACATGTAGACATCCAATCTATACATGTAAATAGCTGATGCAAATGTATGCCAAATCTTTTTAAGTCGCTGTGCGATGCGCGTAACACTGCACAGTGGCGGACGTTTCTCATAAGAAAATAACTATATATGTGTATATATATCCTTTGTTTAATAAGCACGTTCCACCATTTTGAAAATAATCAGAAGGGTTTCCTTATTTTTAAAACGTTTTGTGTCATATCGGACACGTAGGTATATACTGAGACTATAGCTCGCTTTTCGGAAATCCCTTCGATAACTATCGATGCATGCAAAATATATCCAGGCACTGTCCACTGACTAGTCCTGCTCAGTATGAAAGCAAATATCCCACATCATAAAAATGTACTGCTCCAAAAGGAATAAATTCCAAAAATGCACATAACACCACCCTGTGCGTCTGACGCGCACGGAAATCAAAATCCATATATGCACTAAACATGTGCACAAAACAACATCTAGGTGCAACGGGTGTGCACGAAGCATCTGTCATAGGCAACGTGTGTGCCTGGCAGTCAAAAATCCAGTGCATCTGACATGCACGAAGAATCTCGATTTAGTGCATCTGGTGTGCCCCAAAATCGTATCTCAAAACATGCGCCCAACATGTGCGAAAATCCAAATCGGTGCATCCATCATGCACGAATGAAAATCTAAACCATGCGCACTCAACATGCACGGAATCACAAAATCCAATAGCAACGCCGAATATGCGTAAGTCCATTCAAAAGCACGGAGTGCAAGAATCCACCTCAATATCACAATCAAAATCGACATACCGAAAGGCATCAAATCGAAGTCAGGTGCAATCGTAATGCACAAAATATAAATCCGGTGCAACAAAGGCACGAAATATAAATCTGATGTGATAAACGCAAGAAACATAAAACTGGTGCATCCCATGCACAAATACCAAGCAATAACTCAAATACGTAAGCAGCAACACCAAGTGTACCCAGATATAAGAAAATCATAAACCTGTGCAGCTGCGTGCACAAAACACATATCGATGCACTACGAGCACATATAAGCTATACCGAGTGCAAAATCAAAACACTAAAAGTACATGAAACTCTGCTGGAAGCGTAAATCAAATCACCGGCATAAAATAGGCATGAAATCGCAATCAACAGCTCAAGAGTAATAACTATGTACAAGGTATAAATACCCAGTAGGTGCAACCATGGTGCACAAAATCAAATATCATGAAACTCAGTCATCAAGACTAAATCATGCGAATAGATCGCCCAAAATACCGAAATCCAAAGCAACGGATACGTGATAATCAAATCACAAAATCACAAATCATAATTACCGTCGTCGGTATACCCTCCTTCAGGGTCGAGAAGGTACCGGTACATCCGATGCTAGCGGCACAAGATATCTACTTGCCTCTTGCTCGCGGCTGGCGTCCTCTGCCTCTGGTTCCTGATCTTTCCTGTAAATTACCAACTCGCAATCCATCGGCTCATCGGCCCGGTCAGGTGTGCTGACAGGAACGATTCCGTTCTTGTACTTCCCTGGTCATCTCTCGGTCAATCCTCACGACCGCTCGTAAAGCAGCACATCTCTGGCGCCGACCTCGGGTCCTCTAAATGCATATCACACATCCGATCCTGGGTGCAACTCTTATTGCAGCAGTGTACTGGAAGGAATCCTACTCAAGGTCTCTTCTGATCTTGCCTATGCCGATCTGTACGGAGGCTGGCTCTCCTGCACAACCTCTTCTCGCTCAAAGGGCATCGGTGTCCTCAGCACAACATTTCTCGGAAACCGGTCGCATTCCAACGTCTCTGTAAGCGTATCAGGTCTCTAGTCTCGACGGGAAGCAATGACAGCTCGTCGGTGTCCCACACGAACTTCTGGTTTCACCTGTCTCTATCGTCGTCCACTATGACGTCATGCCAGCTACTATGCACTGCACTGTTCTTGGCCACGGTCAATCCGAAGTCTCTCACACGGACTCGAAATCGCGTATTCTGTAGCTTCATCATTCTGTAGCAGATGTCAGGCCGAACAGGTCCTCGGGAACACGTCCCAACCATCGGAGGAAAACTCATCACTCATCCGTACTTGATCAATTCGCAACGCATCTGGGTAAGTTCCTTTATCCGATTCTGGTCAACTACCTCGTCGACAATGCCGAACTCTGGCCTGCTGGGTGTGCGCAACACGACCACTCCTGGTCTAGGTCTTCTCGTATCGTACTCCAGAAAGGTCCTGTCGAGGTTCCTTTCTCAAATCTCAATCCTGCCGAAATGCCCGGAAGTCATCATCCAATGCTGAAGCTGAAGCTTATTCCGGAACGGCTGCATACTTATCACGCTTCTTTCTGGAAGATATATCCATATACCACGCCTCGGGGTGCATATCACATCTCTAATGTCAGCGGAGTGGGACGTCATCTCGTCGAAATCTCGTACGAACTCTTTTCTTCACTCTGCTCAAATGCCGATTGATTCGGACTTAACTCATCGTGGCTACACGAACTGCGCTCCGGCGGCTATGCTCGCATCTGGAGTCTCCCAAGCAGTGTCCCATCACGATATCCGAAAGATGTCGAACCATCCGATCGACTCGTCAGATCCTCATAATCCCCCAAGAGCTCACATCTCGGGTACAGTTTAATAGTATCGAGTACATGCCACAGCGTCGGTGGTCCAGCCGTAGAAGGGCAAACCCAAGCCTCACTAATGGCGCCGCGGAACCGCCGTAAACCCTAAGGTTCAAAGGCTGTCACACGGTCATTAAGTCGAGTTAGGGTTTCATTCTTCTAGAAGGTCCATAGAATCACCTGCATGTCTTTCCGTATACTTTAAACTTGGAAAATAGGCTCCTGACATTCGATCGTCTCAATCGACTCTCAACGAATCTGCATGAAGTCGTCTCTAGCTGGAATCAATCCACCTGATGACCTCGCATCGGGGTAAGCGAACTCACCACACGTCCTAGTCATCCATCCTCGGTGACTAGCAACTCGCTATCATCTCTCTAAGAACATGCCAATGCTGCAGTAGCTCCAATCATCTGGGCGATATCTTATCATTTGCAGCAACAACTGGCTCATACGCCTGTACGCCGAACAACGCCTCAATCCTCCAGGAAAGGCAATACATAAGCGGTCATCTCTGAATCAGCCTGCTCTAGATCTGAGTAAGACTCTCCACACTGGAAATCTTCAACTCAACTGGGCCCGCTCTGGCGCAAAATCGGACGAATCACCTTCGTCTCTCAAATCGGGTAGACTAGCTATCATCTGTCGCATATCTGCCTGAAAGCTCCGGCAATCTCAGCTCGTAAGCTCCGAAAGCAACATCCTGTCAATCTCAGCGACAGCTGGTCCATCTGTCTTCACGGTAGGCGACATCACAATCTCTGAGGTATGTTGTACATCAACAGTCCTCTCTCAACTGGCAGCTCTAATAATGGCCCGATCATCCGGTGCAAGACCAAGCACTCGCCTCCACTAGAGGTCACAATCACCAACACTAACTCGAGACGTTCCCATGTCACCAGAAAACACAAAGGTCGGCTCTCGTACCAAACGAGCTCACACCGGCCGTAACCCTAGCAGCAGCCCAAACTGCGCTCAAACAAGGTGACAGGAATCTCAATCGAGTATCAAAGAGAGCACATCAGTGGCAAGAAGAAAAACAACAGATCCAAAGTGGATACATGATCATAGGAAGGAACAGTATCAATGAAGGTATGATCATGAAACTAATAGAATCGGGGATCTCAAATGGATGAATAATCCTGGATATGAAGAGAATCACTGATCTCGAAAGTATGTACATCCTAAGGTTCCTTAAGCGGAGTGGCGTGTCGTAAGTATGCCGCGGAACATACCAACGGTACGTCACTCTACTTTAGTCACCTAATCCATCAACCAAGGGTCATCCTAAAACGACGAAAGTTCGGGTTTACACCCCCTCGACCAAGTCTAAGTTCCGTAAGGTCAAGCCTAAGTTCCGTATATAAACAACTCCCTAAGCTCCACATAGTCAAACTTAGACTCGAACCAAGGTCAACCTAGCGCTCTGATACCAACTTTGTCACGACCCGAAAGAGCACGTGACTGGCACTTGAACCATATGAAGCCTATAGGACTCCATCTGATCCAAGTAAGCCAAAAGCCCAGAAATCTAAAACCATTTTGAAGAATAAATAAAGAAAACTGGTTTAAAGAAGTGATGAAATACAGGTTTGAAATCAAGGTTTTTAAATAACTAAGCCGAAGGTACGTTTTGAAAACAATAAGTCTTTTCTAAGAATTTCGGCAGAGTTTCCTTTGTAAAACTGGCCCCGAATGGGGTACAACAAGGATAACAATATATATGCAATGATAAAGGCATCCCCAAGCGGGAGCTAGCTCTTCGTCAATCGACGGTCACAACCACACAATGATATGATAATATACAACGCCAAGTGGCGAGGATCAAATCCAAAAGAAAGCTCAAAAGCAACAAGGAAATCCGCAATACAACTAAGCGCGACTCTAAGGTCGAATAATACAACACTGTCTCTAAGTCTGAAAGAATAAACAAGTTTTGGTTGATGGACAATTTCTAGATACAATGAAATACATGAATAAAATGGTGATTCTTGATACGAAAGAATCCACCTACCAAAGCAAATCACCCGCAAGAAGGCAGTGTGCCAGATATGCCGCAATGAAACCTGTACGGCAGAACCTGCAAGGACTGTGGCACAACGGGGGTGAGTTGCCAACTCGTGAATAGAAATATCTACAAGCAGAAACCGAATGCAAGACATAAACCTAAGCCAACGATCAGTAATACAATCCACAAGAGTGCATCTGAGTGTAATAAGGTGGCAAGGTAACATCTAATCATGTATGTAGTGCCAGGTACTCGGGTAATAACATGACATCAGTATAAGGTATGTCTGCATGAAGTAGATATGATGAAATATCAAAGATATCAATACACAGATATTAGCGTCCCATACCACTAATATTGGTGTAAGATAAGTGTAAATCCAGTCTGTATATGATCCATGTCTGTATATATGTGGAACCCGTCCACTCGTCACCCACTGACGATAAGCATCATGTATGCAATGTGAGGATATAAACAATATCATGGAAAACATCATGAAACCCGTGCCTAGCATCGACACGTAAATCCTCATCCATATGGGGCTCCGTCTGCGGTATCGGCCCTCGGCCCCGGCAGTACGAGTCAACCCATGTCCATCTCTGGGCTCCGTCTGCGGTAGCGGCCCGTCGGCCCCGGCAGTACGCCCATCTCTCGGCTCCAGGCGGTATCCCCCGGATATCCGCCGAGCTCAAATACAATCACCGGTAGGTACTCGCCCGCCTCCAGGCTCAATCGGCATAACCCATCGATCATCTCGCCGAGGGGAACCATACCGGGCCCACCACGAACCCGCAAACGGATCATCACTCCTCGAATCGGGTTTCAAGCACACGTCTCAGCACCGAGAAAACGCGTGGTGGACGCACCAAATATCATATCACGAGGTACCGGGTTTTTCATAAAAAAACATCTTTTCTTAAATAATCCCACGGTCCTCAAAACCAGAAATCACATGAAAATCCACATCAAGAAGTAAATCCAATGCAATGTGCTATGCAATCAATCCATGATGTATGCGACATGTAAAGAGAGATAATCATATCGGAAATCATGCAACATGGAATAGTAATGTACATATGTCGGGAGGAACCGCTCTTTTAGAATGAATCAGTTTTAAAGAATATCTTGCGGTCCTCAATCTCAATCAAGTCAGAATCATCTATGTTTGTGTACAGGTACATGTGTACAATATGCCAAGCAGTAATCATATCATGAATGCAACAGTACTACAGTGTAGTGGCATGGCAATTATCGATGATGAAGTGTGTGAGCCGGCAAATAGTGTACGTGAAACATACGCATCATCGATAATGGTGCTGGTGTCCTAACAGCATGAAGATAATATAACAATGAACATATGCCAGCAATGCGAATAGCAGAAAATGCAGATATCTAGTAGTCAACACCACAGTAAAGTATCTACTATGCAAACTACATCTAAGTATCCGGTCAATCAGGAGGGGTAGGTGTGGAAACCACCTAAAACTGAGTCAATGTATATATATATAGATATATAGTCGGTGATCCCGCCTCAATGTCATATCGTAAGATATCCTCGAGTTATGAGTGCGGATCTATCATCAATATCGGCTCGTACGGTAAATCATCGTACGGCATCCCCAAAAGCTGGGTACAGGTCAATATCTTACTATCTCGTCACATAACAGGTATCAGTATCATCAGATCATATAGTCTGGGGTACTACTCTATGTCTAGTACAAAACGATACCATCAAAGAAGTGTGCATGCGGGGGTAAACACATATCCCAAGCCCGCAAGGAATCACAAGTCATATCCCACATATGAATCGTATCAGATCACCGATCTCACGGCACCACGCCCACATCAGCGACTCATCTCCAAAGTCATCACAGTGCAAGTATAAGTGATAAGCAAGGGTGTGTGTGTATAGGTGTAATTCTATCCTAGGGTTCGCGACTATGACTACACTAGTCACTACTAACCCTAAACTATCCAAAATACACCTATTATCACAATAAACTGCATAGTAATCTATCTACGGACTGCGGGGGTGCTATACGCCATCCACCCGACTTCCCCCTGTAGATATAATCTACTCACCTTGCTTCTCGTGTGCCAATACCGATGTCGCTATCTTCACCTCCTTTGCCTCAACATCACGCGGGGTACCTACAAGTATGTCACAATGCTAAAGCACATGAAAATCACATCGGAAACCAAAATAGCACACGCTACCCGCATAGGTAAAAACCTATCGACTCGCATGTAAACACAATCAATATCCACTTGTCGTTGACGTCCAAACGCCATCCGACAGGAATGAATCACCAAATACCAAAATCCATGCTAAATCAAGTCGTAAAACATACACCAACATAGGAAAATCAACCCAGATTTCACCCTAGATGGAATCAGTCAAAACTAGAAGTACCCAGGGTCAATACTAGAGGAAATGGAGGCATGCACAGAAAACGAGGCAATTCCTTAAAATACCTTATTTTAGAATTTTCCATAATTTTTCCCCATTTATCTGTATTTAATTATACCAGAATATTAAAATATTCATTAAAATAATATTAAATTATAAAATTTCCCAAAAATCATATTTTATTATTTTGAAGACGTTACATTACGCCTCTGAGAAAACGAGGTTTACATTAATTAGGTTCGTGCGAAAGCACGGGGGACCTCCCTCAAAGTACCGACACTAGCCTGGATGAAAGATTGGCGAACTTGTAGCGTGTAATTAATCCCGGCTAGTCTTTCCTTTAAGGGTTTGAAGGAAGATTTGACAAAAATAGTGGGAGACATCCTGATTAGATATATTAGATAACCAATCTAATCTTGCAAGAGCATACGTTGAGTGTTTTCTTCTCTCTCTCTCCAGATAGCGACCATATCACGCCTTAATCAAGATAATAAAACGGATATATTGACCGAACCCGCTTGTTATACTGAGCTGGGGAACGTTGGTCCCGCTCCAACTTATAATTGTTATAAGACAGAGCAGGAAATTGGGGAATACCAGATTTCCCGTGCCGCCTAAACGAAGAAAGTGCATGTTGATGCATCATCTTCGGGTGTGTTCATTACAGAGAACTGTTTCTCAGTATTCTTTACGTCCTAGGTATGAGATACCAGATCAGGATCCCACATATGTTATCTGTTACATGGGCTACAGAAAGGTAGAGAACTGAGAACGGTATGTTTCATGAGACAGAAAATGGTGCAAGTGTTGCAGCCAAGTCTGTTGGTCACTATCGCCCTGTATTACCAGAATACATTGATTCTGAACAAATGTTATTAGATACCGAATCTGATATACAAAATCATATCAGTCTCTTTATTAGTAAAGAAAGGATATAATTTTGTATTGTTGGATAATGTTTTGAACATTTCCTATATCAATAGTCGATCGGTTCAGGCACGTTATCTAAAAGCATTGACGTTCTAAATCAAACCACAGTTCTTAGTATATAGAACACACACAAGAGGAAGAGTTCAGAAATGAACGAATCCTTCTTGAGGTATTGTAGACTAGGTCATGTCAATGCGACCCGACTAGCTAAGTTACATTGAGATGCACATTTTAATCTGTTTGAATTTACATCTTGTGAAACTTGCCAGTCATGTCACAAAGATAAGATGACCATAGCTCTGTTTATTGGAAACAGAGAAAGAGTTAGTGAACTCTTGGGATTGATACATGATGATGTATGAAAGTCTCCTGTCTACATATGCCAAGACCGGTTCTTTTTACTTCATTACATTCTCTGATAATCTCTCAAGATTCAGACATATGTTCCTGTTGAAACACAAGTCCGAACCTATTGAGATATTCACAGAATATAAGTTAGAAGTAGAGAACCAAAATACGGGAAAAAGTATTATGTCCTTTGATGTGATCAAGGAGGAGAATACTTGAGCACGGAATTCCTGGACTATTCTAAAGGAGAATGAGATTCTCTCTCAGCATTACTCCTCCGTATACACCACAGCACGTCGGTGTATCGGGGCGGAGCAATAGCACCCTATGTGATATGGTGTGCTCTATGATGAGTACTACTGAGTTTCCTATTTCCTTTTGGGAGTTATGCACTTGAGAAGCTGCATACCTATTAAATAGGGTTCAAATCAAATCAGTTGCCTACCAATTCATATGTGTTATGGAAAGGGCAAAACCCATATCTTAAGTTTTTTAAGATTTGGGGTTGTCCGGACTATGTCTAAAAGCAAAATTCGGACAAGCTCGAGGCAGGGTCTGTTATGTATAACTGGAAAGGTTCCAGCTATACAAACTGCAGCTGATAATTTGGTAGAACCAAAGGATTCAATAGTTTCCAACGAACCTCAGCCTCTTCGCCGATCTAGCAGGGTTCCTCACCCACCTGAGAGATACTTCGGTTTCTCTATGACAGTGGGAGCGAGGATTGCATCATGAGATGATGACCCAACTAGTTTCGAGCTGGCTATCAGGAGTGGGACTCTGTAAGAATGGCTGGATGCTTAGCGATCTGAGATGGAATCCTTATACACCAACAAAGTATGGACTTTGGTTGCTTTATCTGAAGGGTTAAATCCCCATCAGGAGCGAGTATATCTTGAGAAGATTACTTGGTGTACATGGAAAATTTGAGACTTTCAAAGCTATGCTTAAGTCCATCCAGATCCTACTTGCCACGGCTACATACCATGACTGCGATATCTGGTGGTTGGGTGTCATGACTGTTTTTCTTAGTGATGTTTTAGAAAAGAGCGTCTATAAGTACACAGCCAGAGGGCTTCGTAGACAGTGGGAGCAGCGGAAACGTGTGCAAGATGTTTTATATGATAAAACAGGCATCGCGAAGTTGGAACATCTGTTTTGATGTGGTAGTCAAAGAGTTTGACTTCATCAAAATGGTAGATGAACCTTGTATATACAAAAAAGGTAGTAGGGAGTATGGTGGTGAT
Source organism: Agapanthus africanus (assembly GCA_030015575.1). NCBI lineage: Eukaryota > Viridiplantae > Streptophyta > Magnoliopsida > Asparagales > Amaryllidaceae > Agapanthus > Agapanthus africanus. Next base: position 317,482,458 of record CM057340.1, on the reverse strand, counting down.
CCTCGTAGAGTACGTGGATGATATACTCTTGATAGGGAAGGAGTTTCCTATGCTACGATCGGTCAATCTCCGCTTATCACAAGGATTCTCCATATAGGATCAAAATGATACCTCCTAAATCCTGGGTTTTTGGATCTATGAGATAGGTCTAATTGGATGTTAGGATACTCACTAATTGTAGTGAGATGGTATCAATCGATCCTGGGGAGAATCACTGGAAAGGTTTCAGGGTGATAAGAACGACTGAATGTCAGTCGCAGGCATTGTCTATACCCTAAGTGGAGGGACGGTATGTTGGAAGAGTTCCTGGCTAGATACCGTGACATACTAGATGATTAAAGGCAAGATACATCGTTACCAAAGATGCTACCAAAGAGGCAGTCTGGATATATATAAGTTCATGAGATGAACTTCGTTCCTACCATTGTGTGACAATGGAGTTGTGGCTTTAGCCAAGGAACTACCGTCCCATCAGAAATCCAGATATAATTCTTAGGCAGTATCACCTGATCTTGGAGATGGTTGATCTCCAGGGAGATCAAGGTTAGGAGAGTAGACACAGAAGACAGCAACGCGGATCCACTCACAAAGGCCTTTTTCCCAGTAGAGACTTTTATGGGATGGTTGAGTATGAGATACTTCAACCGCAGCTAATTGTTGGGTATGTGATACCACAACAGATGACCCTAGTGCATGTGGGAGATTGTTAGTTATATGTATGCCCTAGAGGCCAATACTGTACATACGATGTATATTGTAATGGATGCTTGGACATATATAGGGAGGACTTTCTTGCTCGACATGATAGTATGCTATCTCGTTGTACTTTATCTTAACATGTACTCTGATTGTCTCTATATTACATGTTGATAAAGCCTTTAGGATATGTACTCGACTACTGGGACTATGATGAGATCATACTAGTGGGGCCACGATAGTCGACGAGTACATCCTATAACTGTTCCTAGTCGAGGGTGTATCGAGACAGGGCATCGATGCACCAGAGTAGACTAGCGTTTACGCATCTTGACCCATATGATGGGCGATGGATGATCCCATATCCATCGGTGTTTGACATCAAAGATGGTGTACGGGTGCTCAGTAGAGACTGGGTATACTGGACGGACTCGCCGAGAACTCCCAGATGGTATTATACCTCACGTCAGATGGCAGTTCTCCGGTGACACTGGTACAGAGTAGTCTGTTGACCCGAGATCGTCATAGAGTCTTGTGTGATTCCCACTGTTCTTTGATTTCCATCATACCACGTCCAAGAGGGCGTGCAAAAAGGTGGCTTTTGGGTACATTCCCGAATAACATGGAGGCAATGAGCGATAAGAGGGGATTCGTCTCTCCCGGTATAGGGAGTTGATGTTGTGCTGTGTTCGATTGGGTGTAACCGGAAATCCCTGGCCAGGGTTGCTGAGATTTACTGGTAAGTGTTATCAGTAGTTTCTCGAACTTTTATAGACCTCATATCGACACGACTTATCGAGCTACTGGGGTCTGACGTTTACCACTCCTAGGCGAGATATGCGACATATCAGACGACGAAACCGGACTGTACGGGAGTGTTACTGTTTGGATTCACAGGAGAATGTACAGGCTTGCTTGTTGATCTTCTAAGCGCTCAATACTTGGGTAGCTGTTACGTTTACCTGACCGCTTGCAGCTTGTGGGTGTTTGATATGATCATCACCTACTGCCGGCGTATTGACGATTCTTTAGAGTCCTACACAGAGGTTTCTTGGCTCAGGCAAAACGGAGTAGGAGCACATATGTGATATGTGCGGGACCGAGGATAATGCGGTATGTGATATCATATTGTATTCTCGCGATATTTGATATCAGCTGGGTCATCGGATCAAGTGTTGATTCGATGAATCGGTACGGATAAATATTAGTCGGTTATATACGATATAGTCGGATTGTGGATCAAATGTTGATTCGATAATTTCATGTATAATAATATATGTGATATATTAAATTACATTAACTAATATTAGCTCACTAAAAGATTCTTTTTCTCAACGGATTAATACATTGATATATATGCGATATATGTTAATTGTATTATTTTCTTTTGTTGAAAATAAATAATATATATGTGATATATATTATTGTGACATGATATGATTTATTATAAAACATGTTTAAGGATGATAAAAAGGGATTAGGGTTTGATTAGGGTTAGCTCCTTCTTCTTCATTCTAGAAGGATTCTATTTTGTCATGATAAAGATATTTTGTTATGACTCATGCTTTGACCTAACCAAACCCTAACTCTAGTTTATTCTCTACATAGGTTTAGCCTCTCATCCTTGACCATGGTTTGATAATCAATCATATATACTTGATTACTATTCATCACAAAAGGATAATTTCTATTATTCTTCATCTTCTTCCTTCTTCTTTCTTCATGAAAAAAGCTTACTAGTTTTTTTCAAGTGATGAATGAGTGTGACAAAAAGATTATAAAAGAGAGCAAAAATCCTACTTCATCATCCTCATCTTCCCTTGCCATTTAGATGAGGGTGTTCACATCATTTCATGAGTGAGAGCTTGTGTTAACGAAACTTCAAGGTAGATCATCTTTGTATCGAAGATCGGAAGCAAGACTGCATCTTTTTCTTTGTGGAGCCTCTCGAGAGTCCGGAATATGATGATCGCAGCGAAGGGACCTCAACACGGAGCTAATGAAGTGAAGGACCGGATCTACAAAGGTTGTAATCTCTCTCAATTAGTGTTAAAGTGTTTAACATGTTAGTTTTCGCCTAATCTCTAGTTTAAAGATCCGGCTTCGGGTTGTTTGGTACGGCTAAATTTTTAATCGGGCATGGTCGATGCCTCGTAGACCCTTGTGGCCGTGCCTAGCAACCCTACATACATATTTCCATATACACATACTCTACAACACTCTCCCTCCTAAAAAAATTTTGGGCCGGGGCGCTGCCCCGCACCCCGCAAGGGGGCTGCTAGCCCCTTGACCCCCAGCCCACTTTCCGGGTAGCGGGACCCCCGTGAAAACTCTGCGTGGCTCCCGATATATCCAAACCCTCCTTCCAAAACAACACGCACGTACACTGTAGATTGAGTTCGCATGACCAGTTTACCCCGTTAATCGGAGGTTCCCTCACCCCAAAGGTGAGGGGTAATTAACGGCAGCTTAGTTCGCGGCTGCCGAAAATTCGGATCCCCACAATCAATAATCCCCGGCCTACCCTAGGCAGAGGGAATCTGTAGTACGCTTGACAAGCGCGCGCGTATTCCCATCTCAATGGGGTGACGAAAAACACCATACAGATTCTGGAACGCCCGGTGGGACCAATCTCTCCTCCCATATTTCGGGTTAAACGTTCATGCGAACTCAATCAATATGCATACCCATATCTATACTAAAATAATGCCTTTTCATGCAGGTTTCAAGCAATCACTTTTCAACAATGTCTCCTATGATGAACTCAGCACTCGGCACGACTCCCATCTCCTACACGATGAAGATGGGCGCCAGGACGGTCCTTCCGGCCAGTCTCGGGCGACAATGGGAAGAGCCGCCGCTACCATTCGGCTCTATCCTGTTCGTGTCAGCTAACGCCATCCCAGCTTCTCAAGCCCCAGTGGCAGACAAACCGGTCTCAAAAGGCAAGAGGTCAAATGTGGTGGTCTCGAGGGCGCCCCAACTCAAACGCAAGTCGGTGTTCGGACAACTCTCCTTGGCCCCAGCTGGGGGCAAGGCCATCAATACCAACAAAGCAACAGGGCGTCTCGAGCAAGCTCCGGCGGTGCCCTTGACAACTGCTCGATCGGGTGTCTTCTCAAAGCTCCCCGCTAATCGACTCACGGTGGCTTCCCAGGAGACAGATGCCCGCCAAGCCCTTAAAATTGAGAAGCTAAGGCAGAATAGGCTTAGATATACAGCCAACAAAAGGGCTAGGGCTCCTGCTAGGCTGAAGCTCATGAGGTTAGAAGAACAGGGTCACCCCGCCAAAGATGAGGAAATGGCTGGATATACGGTCCACACTGTCTACATGGTGGGCACGCGCAGCAAGAGCAAGGATGGGGCCACCACATCTCAAATCCAATCTGGCTTGAATGTGGTTGCCTCTTCCCAAGAACAGCCGCCTCCGCTGGGTGATGAAAACCTTTTCGATGAGGATGATAGGAGGAAAGACTCTTCGGTCCATGAGGAGTCGGGCTCGGAAAGCGAAGATGAGCCAATTTTCCATCCTAAGAACGCAGAGCAGCAACTTCTCCAAGAGCTCCGAAAGCAGCTCAGAAACAAAGACAAGGAGATGTCCAAGCTTTACTAAAAAATTGACGACTTGACAAACGTCGTCTTATAGCTCACGGCCCAACTTGTCTCTCAGCCACCCAATCAAGCGCATGGTTCTACTCATGGACCGGGAATCGGTGTCCCGATACAGCCGATGCCTATTCCCTCAAATACAAAGGTGGGCGGACCGCATGAAGGCCAGTCGCATCCTATCTCAGGAAATGTCTTGGCGGCGGACGACAGCAACCCGCTAACTCAAGATCAAATCATGGATTTGGTTGCCAACAAAGTCAAAACATTGGTAGCCGAAGCCGGAGAGCAAAAAGACACCAGCAGTAGCGGGAGACCGTATCCTTCTCGGTACGATCTTATGGAGTTTCCCACTGGCTATGTCGTCCCTAAATATGAAAGGTTCGATGGGATGAGAAATGCGAACCGGCACATTGCCCAATTTAAAGCATCATGCGTAAACACTGGGGGCAATGATGCGCTCCTTCTCCGTCATTTTGTTAATAGCTTGATGGATGTTGCTTTCGATTGTTATGCAAGCATACCAGATGACTCGATCACGACGTTCGCTCAAATAGAATCCATGTTCAAGCAAAGGTTCATGAGTGTCAGTGATAAAATCACCATTGCCAACCTTGTAAGGACAGAGCCAAAGAACAACGAAAGCAACATGGATTTTATAGTCCGATGGCGAAATCTCTCTGTCAAATGCGAACCGCCGTTGGAGAAAGTCCAATCCCTCAGTCTTCTTATAGAAAATCTGAAGGACTGGATGAAACCTTTCCTGTGCACCGCAGGCCTTAAACACATTCCAAGAGCTGACCAAAAAGGTCCAAACGATGGAACGCTCAAAACCCGAGTCCAATCAGGACCTTCAGTTCACAAACAGATCGAAACCTTGGAGGGACGACAACCGAAAAGGCAGAAGTTCTAACAGCACCGATTCTCTAAATAAGCAGAAAGCGGGCGGAGCAAAAACTGACCAGTCTCGAGAGCCAAATTTGGAGGAGAGAAGAAATAAGGTCTACTCATTCCGAAGGGACAAGGTCCAATTTTTTTTTAAATATGCTCTGAAGAATGGCCTGCGGCTATAAGAACCAAAAAGGCTAAGTGAAGCGAACAGGACTGTTCATCCTAACTTTTGCCCATACCACCGAGTCCTCGGGCACACTATTGAAGACTGTTGCATCTTCAAGGATTGGGTCGAGAAACAATATAAGGCGGGAGAAATATCATTGTCCCCTGGCATGTTAACCAACGATCAAGCTGCGACCGCCAATTTCATACAAACGGAGACCGAAGTTCTTCGTGAAACTGATTCTCTCGGACATCTGCCTTTATCTGAAAGCAGACGACCACCACGTCATTAAACTGGGAACAATTGACCTCTATGTCGTTAAACTGGGAATGTAAAAAAATGTGTAAATAAAAAACAAAGGGAATGTGTAAATAAAAGAAAAATAAAGAAAAGCCTAAATGATAGGGCAACTCGCAATAAAAATCAGCGAGTAAAAATAAAAATGAAAATAAAGCCGAAATGATGGAGCAACCGCGAATAAGTAGCTGAAATGATAGGGTAATCGCGACCTTCGCGATAAGAAAAGCTGAAATGATAGAGCAATCGCGGTAAAACAAAAACAAAACAAAAAACAAAAACAAAAACAAAAAACAAAAAAAACAAAACAAAGGCGAATGATGAGTCGCTCCTGGTACCATATTCCAGTGCAGCGATGCAGACGACAACAAAAATCCAATTTCTCAAAATTCTCCCGGCCCTACGGCCAGTCTCTAAATTGACTACCGTATACAATCCACGGGCTCAAATAATTCTCGTCATACCCATGCCCCACCACAATCACTAGTTACGCGGCTGGTCTCCGCTTTCGGAATTATACTCCATTGAGATGACCCACTCATGTGTCCTCACGATACATGAGGAGAACAAACCTTTGTGGGATCCTTACGACTCACAAAGGAAAAACACACTTGGGAGTCCCCACGACTCCTAAGGAGAAAATGCACCTGCGGGATCCTTACGACTCGTAGGGAGAAAATGCTTTTATGGGGACCGTCACGGCCCATAAAATTGAAAAGCCTTAGGTGATAGGGATCTAAACCTGTCTCCTAAGCCATCGCTCCCCAATCCCCAAGTGGCGAATGATAAGTCGCTCCGGGTACCATATTCCAGTGTAGCGATGCAGACGCCAACCAAATTCCAAATCCCATACCCCAAGTGGTGAATGATGAGTCGCTCCTGGTACCATATTCCAGTGTAGCGATGCAGACGCCAACCAAATTCCAAATCCCATACCCCAAGTGGCGAATGATGAGTCGCTCCTGGTACCATATTCCAGTGTAGCGATGTAGACGCCAACCAAATTCCAAATCACATAGCCCTAAGTGGCGAATGATGAGTCGCTCCTCGTACCATATTCCAGCGCAGCGATATAGATACCTTCCAAATTATAAATCCCAACGGCGAATGATGAGTCGCTCCTGGTACCATATTCCAGTGCAGCGATACAGACGCCAACAAAGTCCCAAAATGTTTTTGGCCCTACGGTCTAGGTCATACATCCTGCAAAACCGTATACAATCCACGGGCGTAAAACAATCCCAGTCACTCCCAAGTCCTACCGGTGAGACCACATTAAAAGTCCCACCAAAAAAAATTAATAATAATAATAAAAATGGTATGTCCACAAGCACAATGGGCACGGATGATAACCCAAAAGGGCCCTGTGAGTAAAGGCAGCAGGACTGCCGGCGAGTTTCTGAAAACCCGAAAGGGCGCAAACTCGTAAAAAAAAAGGGAGATGAAATGCACTCGCAAAGTCCTCTCGACTTTGTGAGGAGAAAATTCCCGCGTGAGATCCTTACGACTCACAAAGGAGCAACACACTTAGGAGTCCCCACGACTCCTAAGGAGAAAATACACCTACGAGATCCTTTCAACTCGTAGGGAGAAAATGCCTTTGTGGGACCTTTATGGCCCATAAAATTGAAAAGCCTTAGGTGATAGGGATCTAAACCTGTCTCCTAAGCCACCAATTCCTAAATCCTTCCGGGGCAAATGATGAGTTGCTCCTGGGATTATTCCAGTGCAGCAATGCAGATGCCAAACAAAAACCAATTCCCAAATCCTTCCGGGGCAAATGATGAGTTGCTCCTGGCATTATTCCAGTGCAGCAATGCAGATGCCGACAGAAAACCAAAATCCCTAAATCCTCTCATGGCAAATGACGATTCGCTCCTGGTACTATATTCCAGTGTAGCGATGCTGATATCAACTCAGATCAAACAAATCAAACCAACCAATTCCAACATCGACCTCTGCTTCGGACAACAGACACTCCGTCTCGGGGATACGTCAACCAGCCGACACTCCATGCCGGGGGTACATCGACAACAGACATTCCGTCAAAGGGATACGACAACCAGCCAATACTCCGTATAGGGGAATCGTCAAGCAAACACTCCGCCTAGGGGAATCGTCAAGAAGACACTCCGTGCCGGGGGCACATCGACAACAGACACTCCGTTTCGGGGATACGTCAACCAGCCGATACTCCGCCTCGAGGAAACGTGAAGTAGTCACTCCGTGCCGGGGGCACATCGACAATAGACACTCCGTCTCGGGGATACGTCAACCAGCCGATACTCTGCCTCGGGAAAATGTCAAGCAGACACTCCGTGCCGAGGGCACATCGACAACAGACACTCCGTCTCGGGGATACGTCAACCAGCCGATACTCTGCCTCGGGGAAACGTCAACAAGACACTCCGTGCCGGGGCACATCGAAAACAGACACTCAACCTCGGGGAAACGTCGACCAGCGACACTCCGTGGTGCGGACACGTCTACCAAATCGCTCCGGATCAGAGCGTCGACCGTCCAAGTCGCAAAAAGGGCAGTGCAGGCTTCCCACAAATCGGGAACCAATCGCTCCGGATCAGAGCATTGACCGTCCATGTCGCAAAACGGGCAGTGCAGGCTTCCCACAAATCGGGAACCAAATCGCTCCGGGTCAGACTGTCGACCGTCCATGTCGCAAAATGGACAGTACCGGCTTCCAACAAATCGGGAACCAAATCGCTCCGGGTTAGAGCGTCGACCGTCCATGTCGCAAAACGGGCAGTGCAGGCTTCCCACAAATCGGGAACCAAATCGCTCCGGATCAGAGCGTCGACCGTCCATGTCGCAAAACGGGCAGTGCGGGCTTCCCACAAATCGGGAACCAAATCGCTCCGGGTCAGAGCATTGACCGTCCATGTCGCAAAACGGGAAGTGCAGGCTTCCCACAAATCGGGAACCAAATCGCTCCAGGTCAGAGCGTCGACCGTCCATGTCGCAAAATTGGCAGTGCCGGCTTCCCACAAATCGGGAACCAAATCGCTACGGGTAATAGCGTCGACCGTCCATGTCGCAAAATGGGCAGTGTAGGCTTCCCACAATTCGGGAACCAAATCGCTCCGGGTTAGAGCGTCGACCGTCCATGTCGCAAAACGGGTAGTGCAGGCTTCGCACAAATCGGGAACCAAATCGCACCGGATCAGAGCGTCGACCGTCCATGTCGCAAAACGGGCAGTGCAGGCTTCCCAAAAATCGGGAACCAAATCGCTACGGATCAGAGCGTCGACCGTCCATGTCGCAAAACGGGCAATGCAGGGTTCCTACAAAGCAGGAACCAGATCACTCCGGGCCAGGGAAACGTCTACCACGGACACTCCGTCTCGGAGACGCGTCATGCGTCGACCGTCCATGTCGTAAAAAGTGTAGTGCATCCCAAGAGTGGGAACAAAGCAAGTCGCTTCCACACGAAAGAAAATCCATCAATTTCATGCACACGACTCACACATGTGGTGTGCATTTATTGATGGGGGGCACTTTGTTGAAGTCGAAAATTGCACCCCGGTTGACCAAGTCAAAGTCAAAGTCAACCCCAGATCAAGTGGGCCCATGCCCGAGTTGAGCCGGAACATGAAGCGGCCGGCCTCCCCATGCAAATTATGTAAAAAATAATTTTGATGTATTTTTTTATGGCCATAAAGCCAAATTTTTGTAAGCCTATGGCTTATGTGCAAAAAGAAATGGCACATGAGCCATGGGATGGGTAAAATGCCATTTTGTAATACCTAAGAGGCTATATGTCAATACGTAAGCCTATATAAGGCAACATGATGATGAATAAAAAAACACTTTTTCATTCTCTCAAAAAACCTAGGGTTTGTGACTCTTTCCCCTTTCCTGAAGGTCCCAAGCCTTCTTCTTTCTTTTAAATTAAATCAAGAGTTTTACTCTTGCTTTTTCAAAACTAAATAGTTTTTCACCACAAAACCCACAAAGGGGGACTTGGATCTACCATTAGATCTCAAAAAAGAATGGAGAGATCTTTAAAATCTCACATCTCTTGATCTTCAAGATCTGGCCAAACAAAGGAAGAAGAAGGAGACTCATCTCCGGAACCCCACTTTGGGGAAGAGCTTAGGCTCAAGGGGAGAAGCCCTTCATCAGCTTCAAAACATCCTAAGAGTTTAACTCCATATATATACATATATATATATAATAAATATTTCCTTTCTGAAGCATAGCTTCTGGTTCTGGGACTAAAAGCCCATTTTCCTCACCGGCGCCCAAGCGCTCAAGTGCCAAGCGCCCACGTGCCGACACGTGACGTACTGGCGCTCGAGCGCCCTGCGCTCAAGCGCAAAGCGCCTATGTGCCGACACGTGGCGCGCTTGAGCTCCAGCGCCCTGCACTTAAGCGCAAAGCGCCCACGTGCCGACACATGGCACGCTTGGGCCCAAGCGCTCAAGCGCAAAGCGCCCACATGCCGACACGTGGCACGCTAGCGCTCTTGCGCTCAAAGCACTGGCCCCACGCATCCTTTGCATGTCTTTTCCCCCATTTATATATATACATGTATATATATACATATGTCCACATACAAATACTCTACAACACTCTCCCTCCTAAAAAAAATTTAGGCAGGGGCGCTGCCCCGCACCGCGAAAGGGGGCTGCTCGTCCCCTTGACCCCCAGCCTTCTATCCGGGTAGCGGGACCCCCGTGAAAACTCTGCATGGCTCCCGATATATCCAAAACCCCCTTCCAAAACAACACATACGTACACTGCAGATTGAGTTCGCATGACCAGTTTAACCCGTTAATCGGAGGTTCCCTCGCCACAAAGGCGAGGGGTAATTAACGGCAACTTAGTCCGCGGCTGCCGGAGATTCAGATCCCCACAATCAATAAACCCCGGCCTACCCTAGGCATGGGGAATCTATAGTACACCTGACAAGCGCGCGCGTATTCCCATCTCAATGGGGTGACGAAAAACTCCCTACACCAGCCACCTCCCCTCGTCGGGGTCTCGATCCGTATACACTAGTATACTCTGGAGTATCGATATCCTGTCTCGAAACTCCCTCGACTGGGGACCTTTTAAGTATGTGCTTATAAACCCCAGCTCCCACGTATATGATAGCCATCATACTGCTGGCAGTCAAGCAAGAATCCTATGGGCTTTATCAACGTGTAATAGATACCTGTAATGTCACCTAAAGCATGTACACGATGATAAGGACAAACCAGATAGCATACTATCATCTCGAGTAAGACTATCTTACTGGTATAGGTCCTCCCTCAATCATTGCAATCACGTGCCTGCGATCCAATAATTGACTTTGAGGGCACTATATCCAACAATCTCCCACTTGCACTTAAGGTTAATTATTGCGATGTGGCATACTCACAGCCCATGTGATACCGAACACCCAACTCCTCTACTGATCAGTTTCACAAAGCTCGTTTGTAAAACTATTGCATTCGAGAAATATCCTCAGTGAGTGGATCCGCCCTAATATTTCTTTCTATGTCTCTTTTTATCTCAAGTTCACGGAGAAAGCAATCTCCCGAATTAAGCAATACATGTCTTAAAATATGTCTGGACATATGATGGGACCCAGTTCACAAGTGAACTCCAAATCCAGCAAACTTCTTATACTGTATCGTCAACTGAACTTAATCAATATCCTACGTCATGCCTTCCTCAGTATCTGCTTGGACCACCTGTCCAAACTGCTTTCCCTCGTCAGAGGGAAAACTAAAACTCTGACAGTCACTCTGTCATCCAGGTCACCTTGGAAGCCTGGAATGATAACTGTCTCCCGAAGGAGGCTGCTGTTATCATATCCCTAGAACATCCACTTATGTTCTAAAATTGCTTCTGAACGTTCCTCCAGGATTGGATTAATATCAACTTATTGCAACTAGTGCAAAAACAACATCTGGTGTAGTACTTGACATCTCATGCTTGACCCAATTGCCTAAGCGAGTGATATGTCAATCAAGCACATCCCTCTTGCCTTTAGTCTGTAAGACACCTTTAGAGAGGGTGACTCCATCGCCTGCAGGTACTCTACCGTGCCAGGAGTCGTCCATTCTAAAGCACCTTTAGAATACTGTCTAAGTACCCAGATTGGGAGATTTCCCAAATCTAGATCTAAAACTATAAATCTTGTAACCAGAATGCCTGATGTTATATCCATATCCTATGTGGAGAAAGCACTGTGTGATAACCACATCATAACCGATCATAGTATAGGAATTTCACTTCCTACTATGTGTATGTCATCCAAATACCAGGACATCACACCGTACTACCTTCTTAACAGATCCATCCCCTATTCCGATGAAGGCAAAACCTATGACTATCACATCAAAATTAGATGATCTATATCCGCTATATCTGGCTTAGTCTATAAATAGACACAAGCATCTTGTCCACTATGCTTCCGCTGCTCCCACTGACTACAACAACAATATGGTAGAGTCATATACACGTGCACTTCTAAAGCTAGTTTAGAACGACGCTACACTTATCCTCCTACCAGGTCTCATCGTTTAGAACAGCAGTAATGGCAAGTCTGGGTAAGCAAGAACCTCCCTGTCACCGTCCTTGAGGATACCGGAGTACCTCTCGGGTACCTGAGCTTACCCACCATATTTACGGAGTGTCTAATGGAATGTCATACCTGATTAAATCTTTTGGTCCTATTAAATTTTCAGGCATCGTCCGTGGTTCTGGAATCACTTCCAGTTATACCATACTCCCACTATTGTTTTCTGAAAAAGTCCATTTTACTAAAACTGTGGCGAGTCAAGAACAATATCACTATTGATCTTCTGTCACGACCCTAAATTTGGCCCGTAACCGGCACGTAACTACGTAACGTCTACAGGCGTACGCAACTCAAGTATGTCAAAACCCAGAAATTTAAACCACCCAAATCTGGATCAATGGAGAAAAACGTAATTTAACATTTGGAAAATCACAAGTAAAATCTCTAACTCTAGTTTTCTTTCTTGAAAATTTCGGCATCACCTCCTTTGTAAAAACTAGCCCCGAAAACGGGTACAACACAAATAATATATAAAGCATCCCAAACGGGAGCAAAATCATGCCAAACGGCGGAGACAATCACCACAACATGTATAGGACGCCGAAGCGAAGAAATATCAAAGAAATGACTATAATAAGAAGTAAACTTTCAACACACTGGCTCCCACAAGCACGGCACCCCAAAGTCACCAAAATAATACAACACTGAATCCTCACATAACTCATATACAAACAGTGGTAGATGGAGAATACTAGATCCAACAAAAGGTATACAATGTACAGGCAGATAACCGCAAACCCACCTAAAAGCAAAGGCCTCACAGCCTAACGTAGCGGTATCCGCAAAAGTAGAGATAATAAGATGCCCTGCCGCGACTACTCTGAGGGAAAGTCCTGCAAAACACTGTGGCACAACGGGGGTGAGTTGCCAACTCGTGAATAGTAAATAACATCATACTGTAATCGCAGGTATGCACGAACAGCGATCTATCTATCATACGTAATCTGAAAGCATAAGTATGATAAGTGAATATGCAACAATCATGTAAAGGTACATCATCAGGGTACTACAACTACATGAAGCAATGCATATCAACAATAATCCTGAGTGTGTGGGATGATACAATAAAATCTCATGCAAAATCATCAGCATGGAAAAACAACAGTGTCCCTCACTGACACATCAAATCCCAAATCCTCAGGCACCGCATCTTCAGATCGGCCTTCACATCCTGTAAGTCTCATGGAACCTGAGTGTCTATCATCGACACCCGAAACATCATGAAAACATATACCTGTAAGTCTATATATAAGGATATCAACCCTGTATGTCCACCGACGATACGTAAAAATCATGAAAACCTGAGTGTCTAACACCGACACTCGAAACATCATGAAACCTGTGCCTAACATCGACACGTAAATCCTCATAACTCAGGCGCTGTCACCATGACTGGCCCTGACGATATGTCATACCTCACTCCGGTCGGTATCCCCACGATAACCGCTGAGTCCAAATATAATCATCGGTAGGTAGTGGTCCCACCACCAGACTTATCGTCTATACCACGAAATCACCACTCGCACCGGGGTACCATACCGGGTCTACCATGTACCCGCGGACGGTGCCTGCCGCTCCTCGAATCGGGTATCACAAGCCAAATCTCAGACCCGAGAAATCACATGGTGGACGCACTGAAATATCATATAAAGAGAAACCGGGTTTTCAAATAATACGTAGTTTCTTGAAAATACCCCCACGGTTCTAAAATCCATAAATCATTTGAAAACCATATCTCAATGCGTAAAGCCCATATAAAACTGATATATGCAACTTAAAACATCAATATGAGCATATAAATGGAAAACCGCTCTTTTAAATGAATCCAGCTTTAAATTATATCTTGTGGTTCCCCAAATCCTCCGAAAACAAATGCAGCATCATATAATGTATAGATGTAATTGTAGCAAGGTCTAAGTATCTACAAGTAAGCAAGTAGGTATGATGCATTTCATAAGCGCAATGATCAACAACTCAATATCACATATAAAAACGATACCTCTTTGGGTATTGTAACGTTTTGAAAATCGTTTCGGTGAAATTTCGAAAAAACGGTAAAATAAGGGGGTTTTCTGTAAAAAGTCAAAATACAAATATCTTATTATAAAAATTAAATATACATATTCTACCTATGAAATTACTATTATTTGGTGTTTATTGAGCCGCGGGTGAAATTTCAAATTTTCTGAAAAAAATATTATTTTATTATTATTTTAAGCCGTCACTAATACATTTAATTAGGGAAAATTACAAATTGGAATGAGTTGAAACAAATTTTGTGCATCATAAAACATTAAATAAAATTTTATCATGTGGTTTTTGGAACGAAATCATTTGCCAAAACGGTTTAGAAATTATTGAAGAAAAAAGGCTTTTTTCGGTGAAATTTAGTGTAAATGGAAATTGGGGTAATACATTTATCTTTTCCCCACACCCACACACTTCACCATCACCCCTTCCCCTTATGGCCGGCCCACTTTGACAGCCCCTCCCCCTCTCTCTCTCTCCAATCACCTCCTTTTTGAATAGAAAAGAAAAGAAAAGAAAAGAAAATGAAAGAAAAGTCAAAAGGGGCGTGGACTTGTCTTTTCTCCCCACTTTCTTCACCTCCCTCTCTCTCCTCACTCCCCCACAACATGGCTGACCCCTTTCCAGCAGCAGCCCCTACCCCAAAATCCCCAACAAAATTGCCTCAAAAATCCACAATTTTGCCTCAAAATCCTTGCAAAATCAAAGTTAATTCAAAATCCAATCCTTACCCATTATTTCTTGGCTACTATAGCATGATTCTTAGTGAAAAGTTTTCATTTTGGAGGCCAAGATTTTGGTGCTAGATTCATGTTTGATCCCTTGATCATGAGGTATAATTTTAACCTTTTTCTTAAGTTGTTGTTAATTGCTTTAGGTTAGTTTAATTATATGTTTAAATAGGTTTTTATTTTAGTTCTAAGTGAATGGTTTGAAATTCAAGAGTGGGGTTTGAATTCAAATTGGGGTTTTGTGTTGTGAGATTAGGGTTGTGTGATGTATTTGACATATTAGGTTATGCTAAATCCAAATTAGGTTGCTAGTTTGCATATTTGTTGATTTAAATTGTGATAATTATATAAATTGTAAACTAGGTTTTTAAAATAATTATATTCTTATGAGATAAAATTCAAATTATGGTTTCATGGCATTATTAATATTATAATGAGTGGTTTAATACCTTAGGTTATGCAAATCTAAGCTTAATTCTTAAATCGAGAATTTTTGCTTTGAAATTGTTAAATTTTAGGTATTTTGTAAACTAGAATATTAGGGTTTTTGGAATTTAATGAGATTAAATTCCGGGAATTGTTTATATAACTTATTTAAGATATTTAATAAGTATATTGGCCGCTACATTCATTTAAACATCATGTTTTGTACAAAAACGGCGAATTGTGCTTGCTAGATTTTCGGAAAAATGACTTTTTAAGTGAAATTGGGGTTTTTGTGAGTTTTAACCTAGTTTATATTAAAATTAGTGTTCGTGAATGTGCAAATGAGTGTGATTGGATTTTTCCCGATGGTTTGACGTTTGTACATCGACATCGAGGGTTGGTTTGGCTATTCTTGCATGCGTAGGCGATAGGTTTTGACCTATGCGTGATACGCGTGCCGATTTGATTTTCGTATGCCGTTTCGATTTCGAATTTAGTTTTAATGCGATATGGTGCGTTATGATATGTAGGTACCCCATGTGAACTTCGAGACGACAAGCAAGCGCATAGCGACGTCGGCACCGGCTAGCGAAGACCAGGTGAGTAGATTTCTATCTACGGGGAGAAGTCGGGTGGATGGCGTATAGCACCCCCGCAGTCCGTGGTGGTGTATACGGATGCGTATACACACCAACAATTATTATATGTTATTTGGGATTAATAACGTTGCTTAGGATGGATATTGGTGTGTTGGATTACCTTAGTGTTGCGAACCCTAGGGTAGTGTTGCACTACACATACACACATACATACTTGCATACATTCCTATTGATATGTGCTCATGGGATTCTTTATAGTTATGGGTTCACATGGGTATGGGACTATGTGTTCGCATACGGATTTGAGGATGATACTTGGGATTGAGCTGAGTCGATGAGATTTGATTTGAGGCCGTGAGATCGGTGATATAGTAGGGTTCGTATTCGAGATACGACATGACGTTGTAGCGGGCCCTTGACGTAGTGTTTCACACACGTCCATGCATACGTAGGCGGTATCAGTATGGTACTAGACGTAGATCAGAACCCCGATCATAATATTTGATAAAGAGGATACCAGGTGAATAGTATGATGAATGTGATATTGACCCGTACCCAGATTGGGATGCCGTACGACGGATTTACGTACGAGCTATATTGATGATTGCTCCGCACTCTTGACTTGGGATGCCTGATTATAGATATGGTATCGGATATGATATTATTGAGGCGGGATCACCGACTATACATATACAGGTATGTATATGTATCGACTCAGATGATAGGCGGTTTCCTTACCTGTAGTTCAGCTTGTTAGTTCAGCCGTATAGTTTAGTGTAGTTGTAGATTAGATTAGACTTATTACCTATTTCAAAAACTAACGAATCGTGGGCATTTTTAAAGACAGCCCAAAGGATCCTACGGATATTTCAAAAGACATATCTTTTCATAAAAACACCGTGGCCCCTATTTTCAAAATCCCATGATTCGTGTTATTTCAAAAGGCACCATTTGTAGGACTTATATTAGATTAATGCAAATTTTTTATCGTTGTGTCTAGTTTTCAGCTCCCGCACATTATTGCTGTTCGCTCTGCCTCGCATACTTATTTTGCTGCGTATTCCATTATTGATATCATGCTGTTAGGACACCAGCACCATTACCGATGATGCGTATGTACCACGTACACCTACTTGCCGGCTCACACACATCTTCATCGGTAATTGCCATGTCACGTACACTTTAGAGAATATATTTGCTTGACTTAGCTTGTTAGCTAGTAGTTTTGACATGATATTAGTGTACTTCCCTTATATGCCATATTAGACATTGTAGTTATTACCTGCCACTTCATGCATACTGTTATTCAATTGTTCACGCCTAGTTTATTAATCATACATTGCAACTTGGTTATTGATACGATATGCATTCATTATCATTGACATATGCACTTGTGATGATTTCTTGAGATTTATGATATTTCTGGATTTCGGGGAAAGCCGCAAAATTTACAACTTATTATCTTTTAAAATATAAAGTGTTGCGGTTTTCTAGTGATGTAAAGTGTCGTCAACCATGAGTTTGCTGTGGTTTTCGAGATCCGTGTCGAGGAGTGGAGGAACCGTCACGGGTACATGGTGGGCCCGGTGCGGTACCCCGGGGCAAGAGGAATGTGGTGTTGACGTTGAGCCCGGCAGGGGAGCACTACCGACCGGTGATATTACCCGACGTGTCGGATATCGGGAGGATACCGTCATGGTCTTGAGATGGATGGTAGGGGCCGGTCTGGACTGACGGCGCCCTAGATACTGAGATTGAGACATTGATATTTCGAGACAGTGAGATTTATGTTTTGTGTCGATGCTAGACACTGTTGATACTCATTTCATTTATGATACCTCAGTTTAAAAATACGAAAGAAATCTCACTAATTTATGAAAACAGTTTCTTCATTTACATGTATTCTGTTTTCATGCATGCATACCTCATTCATATGATATATTGCTATCTGAGGCACTGACACGGGCACATGAGTTTACACTCGGGTTAGATATTTATCCTAGCCATTGTTGTAGGCTGCATGTTATATACATTTTTGAGGATATATTATGATCATTGACCTAGGATTGCGTTATTTATGCGATTTCTGTGCGTAGATGTTTTTCTATTCACGAGTTGGCAACTCACCCCCATTGTGCCCCAGTTTCTTGCAGGTTTTGCCATACAGGTTTAATTACGGCTTTGCGGGCTCAGTTTCATTCGGGTGACTTGCTAGTAGGTGGGTTTTTCTTGTATCGTACCCATCATATTATCTTGTATATCATTATTCTGTTGTATCTAGAAGTTCCATCAACCAAACATGTATGTATTGAGATAGAGACCAGTGTTGTTTATTCTTTCGACCTTAGAGTCACTCGTTATATTTCTGGTGGTTTTGAGTTTCCTTTTGAGTTTTGATCCTCGCCGTTGGCGTTGTATATTATTTTGCTTGTGTGGTTGTGACCGTCGATTGACGAAGAGCTAGCTCCCGCTTGGGGATGCCTTTTTCTTGATTTCGTATACTATTCATGTTGTATCCCGTTTGGGGGCCAGTATTTACAAAGGAGACTCTGCCGAAATTTTCAGTAAATTTTTTGATGTTTTTAAAAACCGCATAATACGGCTTATGCTATTGAAACTACTTGTTTTAAGTTGGTTTTTCCTGCACTCTAGTACTTTTCTTGGTTTGGATTTCTGGGTTTTCGGTTTACTTAGATTACGTGCGCCTCGAGACATTCGTAGTTTAAGTGCCGGTCATGTTCCGTACTTTCGGGTCGTGACAGGTATATACAACAATAGCAAGCATATGCGGTATACATGTCAGTATGTGTGCATGATGTACATGTAGCTGTAATAAACTATGTGGGTGTACATGTCAATATGTATGCATGATGTACAAGTAACTGAAATCGAGTATGTGGTGTATATGTCAATATGTATGCATGATGTACAAGTAGCTATAGTAAGATATACGTGAAGTCGAATAAGGGTCACTACCTCAACTATTCCTGCCCAATGCAATATCATTTATGCATATACCAACAATATTTCATATGCACAATGGAATAAGAGTTACTACTCCAATCATTCCTATCCAATACCATATCACGTATACAAATGTTTGTACGTGTCATGGCAATTACTGACGATGTCGGTGTAGCATACAATCTTGTGCTCGTGCAATATGAACTGTCAGTAATGTGTTATATCTAAAGGTACGAGTCAAGTACATCAGATAATGCTATGCAATGACATTCATATGAAAATAACTAATATGCAAATACATGCAGCTATCATATCATATTCGCCCCGACGCATAACGCCATACGGGCGATTTCCCCATAGATGTTAAATCTACTCATCAATGGTCTCCAGCTATGAAAATCCGACCACCTACTTCCCCTTGTTCGCAGCGTCCGAAGTCCCCTCTTGCGATGCTATATTTCCACAAACACAAGAAATTATGCGAACATTTCAGAATCGATCAATATAACGTAAAACTACGTATTAAATAACGCACCAACACACTAAACTAACTCGCGAGTGTGCGTCAAGTGGCTAACGTGCGTCACGATACCACAAAACCTAAACAAGCACAGCAGCTGCACCAGATCACGATTCATGTCGCAACACGTAACACGCAGACTCAAAACACTAGATTATAGGTAATCGATCCTAGATTTTGTATACTGCAATTACTAAAAAAGTAAACAGTACCAAACACCCCTAGCCAACAGCAGACAACTACCTACAGAAGACAAACCCCAATCCTTTCCTACCCAGCCGGCGTCGCCGGAGTTCGCCTTAGGGGTCGCCGGCCCCGGCCGGTGGGGTGGTACCCATCTCTCAGGTGGTGTCTCAGGTTCACTAGTACATCTCTAAAATTTTGTTTGGTCAAACACTAAATTCTCCAGATCACAGCAGATATAAAAGCTCTAAAAAGACTTTAAAAACCCGATATCACACTAATCGATATAAAAAGCGTTCTACGCTACAACCAACGAGAAAAACAACATACAAACTCCTAATTAACAGTGTAGGGATTATACCTAAGAACTTTGCTCACAAGCTCCAAGCTCTAAGTGATCCAAGAAGCTTAAACCAAGACTTGAAGCATGTTTTGTGATATATTTTGGGATTTTTGAGGATTTATGAGTTTGGATTGATGAGAAAGGAGAAAGAATTGCTCAAGAACAGAAGAGCGAGGGAAGGGCTCGGCCAAATGAAGGAGGTGAGGAATTGGTGTGAAGTTTCTAACTAATTTCCAACAATAAATGCAAAGTTAATGCATTCACACACACATAAATACATGCATGCACCTCTTCTCATTTTCTATTTCCTTTAACTTTAATTTTAAACCCATACAAATATCTCTGTCATGTGTGAAGGTTTTGGTTTTACCCAAACTTAATTGATGAAAAGTTCACTTAACAGAAATTTCCCAAAATGTAAATACCGCATTAAAATAACATTAAAATTGGAAAAATTTCTAATTGAACCAAAACGTCCCATATACCCCCAAAGCTTGCGCACTAGCTTTATTTTAGCTAAACTAGGTGCTGGCAAATGTATATGGTCGTCTGATCACAGTCGGGTTAAAACGGAAAATACCGACAATTTAACCCTAAAACGGACAATTTCGCATAACGATTTCTAAAACGTTACAATCTTCCGCATTTCGCTCTCGGCCTCCCAAGTGATTTCTTCACTATTAGGGCTACGCCATAGAACCTTCACAGACGGCAAGACCTTTGACCGAAGTTTATTCACCTGCCGATCCAAAATAACTACCGGCTGCTCGGTGAACGAAAGATCACGCTCATGCTGAACGGTCTCGTACTGAATCTTGTGAGAAGGATCATGAAGGTATCTACGAAGCATAGACACATGGAAAACAGGATGAACATCCGGAAAACTGGGTGGGAGCGCCAAACGATAAGCAAAAGAACCCACTCGCTCAAGGATCTCGAAAGGACCTACAAATCTGGGACTGAGTTTCCCCCTTTTCCCAAATCGCATAACGCCCTTCATCGGAGAAATCCTCTGGAATACATGATCCCCCACTGCAAACTCAAGTATGCGACGATGACAGTCGGCATAAGACTTCTGCCTGCACTGGGCTGCTCTCATCCTGTCCTGAATCAGCCGGATCTTCTCCGTAGTCTCCTGAACTAGCTGGGGTCCTAAAACCAGACTCTCACTAAGCTCAGTCCAACAGACTGGCGATCGACACGTCTATAAGTCCATGCTACCTCTCCCGGTACTTACGGGCTTGCGGAATTTGATGAAAAACAATTTTCTAGAGGCGGTAACATGGACTCAAAACGGATCTTTGTTAAACTATCTACCTAACAACCTAACTACAAGTTGTTAACTACTCGGTTAGGGGGTTATACTTTTCTTTCTTGAACTCCTTCATCTTCATCTCTTGATGGTGTACGGATCGGCTTCACCCCGTCGTCTCCTTGCGCCGAAGATCGATCCACCCGAAAGCTTCTACCTTTGGCTTCTTCTTCGAACTTTGAAGAAACTAGTTCACTTGGTTTGCTAAACCTTGTGAACTAGAGTGAGTAGAGGAGAGTGTGATGGGATTTTCTCTATGGTTCTTGCTTCTCAACACATGAGACAAGTGAACCATAGACAAGAGAGAGAGCAAGAGGAAGAGGGTGAGAGCAAAAGAATGAGAGAGCTTAAAACCATGAGAGAGAAAGACAATGAAAGAATGAGCCTCTCATTTCTCTTTCACCCTCTCATAATCCAAAAGCATCATGAGCCATAATGTTAATCAAGTATTATGTGATGGTTCATATCATGTCAAAGGCAATATCATTACCATGCACTCATTTTGCAAACCACAACAAGCAAGCAAAAGTCTTTGCATGAAAATGACAACCATTGTGATGATGATGGTCAACTAGTCCAACCTGGTCAACCGGTCAACAAAGTCAACAAGTCAACAAAGTCAACCCCTCAACAACCATGTCACTATAATACTTAATTAATATTATTGCTAATTATGTTTCATATTCTCATTAGGGTTTAGCAAAAAGTCAATAGTCAACGGTCAACAGTCAACAACCCTAATGAGAATCCTCTGCCTCCGTCTCTCTGTCAACTGTGCATACACACCCGCATCCGCGTTCCGAGGAACACGAATACATACGAGATAAAACCAATCCCAAAACGTACACTAGGATCTGGCTTAAACCAAAGCCCGCTAGTGTTAACTGTCCGGAAACTAAACGTGCACAAGAGCACGGATATGACCGAACCCTGTCGCAAAACCATGCGACCTCTACTCTTTTGCCTAAAGGCGAATAGCTTTCTGTGTGGGACTTTAAAGACTCGACACTACGCTGGCAGTGGGTTTAACCACAGACCGCAAGCGGCACTAGCTGTGCGTAACGGTCCCCAGGTAGATGCCGACAAGAAGACTGACGAGGTGAAACCCATCTGAACTCCTACTGAACCTGAATGTGACAATCTCCGTACAGTCCGGTCTGTTCGTCTGATGCATCGCATGGCGGGCCTAGGGGGCGGTAAACGTTAGTCCCCTAATAGCGGTACAAGTCGTGTCGGAGTGAAGCCTAGAACACCCTGAGATAACACTGGAAACCTACTAGTATATCTCGCTTGCCCTGGCCAGGGACTACTCGTGTAATGGCTCTCCTAGACACAGCGCGATGTCAACCCCCAATACCGGGAGAGACGAATCATGTCTAACCGTCACTGCCTCCAAGTGCTTCGGGACTGCACCCAACTACTACCTGTTTGCACGACTCCTTTGAGCCGTGGTAGGGTAGTAATCAAAGTACAGTGGGAACACACTCGAGGCGAAGTGACAGTGTCAAGTCAGCGGACTAAGCTGTACTCATGTCACCTGGGAACTGATAACTGACGATAGGTATAGTACCAACCAACAGTTCCCGACGAGTCCTATCCAGTGTACTCGTAACCTAACGAGCACCCGCATACTATCTCCACTACGTCGTACTGATGGCTGTAGGACAGACCATCTTCCCTGCTGGGATGAGAAGCGCAAACGCTCGTCTACTCCGGAGTATCGATGCCCTGTCTCGATAGTCCTACGACTAGGAACCTGTATAAGGATGTGCTTGTGGACTACCCAGCCCCCACGAGTGTGACTGCCATCACAACGCTGGTAATCAAGCAAAGATCCTAAGGGCTCTACAAATATGTATAAGCGATATGCTAAAAGAAACACATGCACATATTAAAGTAGAAACTAACCAAGTAGCATACTACCATTTTGAGCAAGATTTTCAATACAAGGTGAATATCCCAAGCTTCCATTAAGTAATATATATACTAGTATGATACAGTAATGGCCTCTAGGGCATATACACTAACAATCTCCCACTTGCACTAAGGCCATGAACTGGCGTATCGAAGACCTATCATCTCGATCAGCCGCTCGAACTGAGTCTAGGGTAAGGCCTTCGTGAGTGGATCAGCAGTGTTATCTTCCGTATTTACTCTCTTCACCTCGATCTCCTGGCAATCAACGATCTCCCTGATCAGGTGGTACCGCCTCAAAATATGCCTGGACTTCTGATGGGACCTGGGTTCCTTCGCTAAAGCTATAGCGCCGTTGTTGTCACAATACAGCGGTATTGGATCAACACTGGTAGGAACCACCTGAAGTTCCGTGAGGAACTTCTTCATCCAGACAGCTTCCTTTGCGGCATCACAAGCAGCTATGTACTCCGCTTCCATAGTTGAGTCAGCAACGGTTTCCTGCTTGGAACTCTTCTAGCAAACCGCCCCTCCATTGAGGGTAATGACATAACCCGACATGGACTTGGAGTCATCCTTGTCACTCTGGAACCTGGAGTCAGCAAAGGCCTCAATCTGGAGGTCTTTTCCGCCATACACCAAGAACATCTCTTTAGTCATTCTCAGGTACTTGAGAATGTTCTTTACTGCTATCAAGTGTTTCTCCCCTGGGTTCGACTGATACCGGCTTTCAACGCTCAATGCGTATGCTACATCTGGTCTGGTACACAACATCGCATACATAATAGAGCCTACCGCAGATGCGTAGGGTATTGATGACATGCGAGCCCTTTCCAAATCAGTTTTGGGAGACATCTCTTTGGAGAGGGTGATTCCGTGACAAGCCGGTAGATTACCGCGCTTGGAATCTTCCATACTGAATCGTTTCAGTATGGTGTCTATGTACCTTGACTGTGAAAGTCCCAACATCCTCTTAGATCTATCACGATAGATCTGGATCCCCAGAATGTAGTTGGCATCGCCCAGGTCCTTCTTGGAGAACCTCTGCGACAAGAATCCTTTAACGGACTGTAGCATAGGAATATCATTTCCTATTAGGAGAATTTCATCGACGTACAAGACGAGGAATACAACATTTCTCCCAACAATCTTACTGTAAATGCATGGTTCATCTGGGTTTTTGACAAAGTCGAATTCTTTGACAGTATCATCAAAGCAGATGTTCCAACTCCGCGATGCCTGCTTGAGTCCATAGATGGACTTGAGCAACTTGAACACTTTGTTAGTGTATATGCCCTAGAGGCCATTACTGTATCATACTAGTTTGTATATTACTTAATGGATGCTTGGGATATTCACCTTGTATATACAATCTTGCTCAAAATAGTAGTATGCTACTTGGTTTGTTTCTACTTCAATGTGTACTTGTGTTTATTTCAGTATATCACTTATACGCATTAGTGGAGCCCTTAGGATCTTTGCTTGATTACCAGCGTTGTGATGGCAGTCACACAAGTGGGGGCTGGGTAATCTATAGGCACATCCTTATACAGGTCCCTAGTCGCAGGACTATCGAGACGGGGCATCGATACTCCGGAGTAGACTAGCGTATGCGCTTCTCATCCCAGTGTGGGAGATGGTCTGTCCCACAGCCATCAGTACGTCGTACTGGAGATAGTATACGGGTGCTCGTTGGGTTACGAGTACACTGGACAGGACTCGTCGGGAACTGACAGGTTGGTATCATACCTATCGTCAGTTATCAGTTCCCAGGTGACATGAGTACAGCTTAGTCCGCTGACTTGACACTGGCACTTCGCCTCAAGTGTGTTCCCACTGCACTTTGATCACTACCCTACCACGGCTCAAAGGAGTCGTGCAAACAGGTGGTGGTTGGGTGCAGTCCCGAAGCACTTGGAGGCAGTGACGGTTAGACAGGATTCGTCTCTCCCGGTATTGGGGGTTGACATCGCGCTGTGTCTAGGAGAGCCATTACACGAGTAGTCCCTGGCCAGGGCAAACGAGATATACTGGTAGGTTTCCAGTGTTATCTCAGGGTGTTTTGGGCTACGCTCCGGCACGACTTGTACCGCTATTGGGGGACTGACGTTTACCACCCCCTAGGCCCGCCATGCGATGTATCAGACGAACAGACCGGACTGTACGGAGACTGTCACATTCAGACTCAGTAGGAGTTCAGATGGGGTTTCACCTCGTCAGCCTTCTTGTCGACATCTACCTGGGGATCGTTATGCACAGCTAGTGCCGCTTGCGGTCTGTGGTTAAACCCACTGCCAGCGTAGTGTCGAGTCTTTAGAGTCCCACACAGAGGGTATTCGCCTCTGGGCAAAACAGAGTAGAGGTCGCATGGTTTTGCGACAGGGTTCGTTCTCATCCGCGCACTTGTGCACGTTTGGAGTCCGGACGGATTATACTGGCAGGCTCTGGTTTGAGCCAGATACTGGTATATGTTTTGGGGTTGCTTTTATATCTTGGTATTCTTGTTTTTCGGAACGAGAATGCAGGTGTGTATGCACAGTTGCTTGAGGAGGAGAATGAGGTTTTTCATTAGGGTTTCGGAACGGGTGCGTATGCACAGTTGACAGTCTTTATTTTCCAAACCCTAATGGATTTATTTATTATCTATTAATAATAATAATTAAATGAGAATTATGTTATGGTTGTTCTTTGTTGACTTGTTGACCTTGGTTGACTTGTTGACCATTGACCACTTTCATGCCTTGAAAGTCTTCCTTGATTCATGCTTACTTTTTATTAAATGAAGCATGGTTGTGGTCATTCCAAACACTACCATCAACTATTCTCATTTTCAATTATTATCATTTAGATAATATTATTCTTTTGCATTATGGTTGCAAGAAGAGAAAATAATAGCTCATTCTATCATTCTCATTCTCTCTCCTCTCTTCATCTTCTTCCTCCTCTAGCTAAAGAGAAACCTTCTCATGTGTTGAGAATCCTTCTCTTTAAAACAAAAGCAACCCTTAGACACTCTCTCTACTCACTCTAGGATCAAGGGTTTAGCAAGCCGGCGATTCTAGTTCACTCCAAGTTCGAGAAAGAGCCCAAAGGTCGAGCCTTCGAGGTGGATCCATCTTCGACGGAAGAAGGCGACAAGAGAAGAGAACCATCAACCTCCACAAAGTTTGAAGAAGAAGGAGTTCAAGTTTAGGTATAACCATCTCTATCCGAGTAGCTAAATCTCTTTAGCTTAGTTTGCTAGTTTTAGTTTAGGTAACGATCCCGACCAAGTCTAGTCCATGTTGCCTCTTGTACTAAAAATTTGAACTTTATACCGTTTCCGCCTCCCCGTAAGAACCGGGGGTCGCAACGTGGACTAACAGTGGTATCAGAGCCTAACTAAACTTAAACTAGCTTGGTAGTGAAGTGTAACGAAGTTCGGAAACAAAAAAAATCACAAAACCGGAGAAATCACAAAACTGAGTTTCTGTTGAAAATTTTTTGGCTCAAAATGAAAAAATTTATACATGTAAATTCGGCTCAGGCTTTTGTGTGAACACCCAAGAAAAACGATACAGTAACTCGTCCAAACCGCCGCCCATCCGCCGCATAAACTATGTATTTGCCGCGGAACCGCCGCGTTTTGTCGTGTTCTCTGCATCGTTTTTCGTGCAGTGTGTGTCTGTGTTGGTTTTAGGATTTTTAAAATATATTATATGTGCCCAGATTTTGCAGAAAAGAAATTTCCTTTTGGGGTCCTATAATTCCGTATTTTTTTCCGAACTTCACTACACTTTGACTATGATTGTTATATCTGTGATGTTTGCTTGTATTGAACGTCGGCTAATCGCTATAAGACGATTAGTCGGGGTTATACAAGATCTGTAATGTGCTGGAATGTGTATATAAATATGTTGGATTGTCGCGGGTGAATAGCCGGGGGTTGTGAGACGAGAGTTTTCTTTTCTTGCAATTCATTGTAAATGTAAATTGATGTAATTATATTATTTGTTTGGCCGCACAACCGGGTCGGGGTTGTAGCCGTCATTGTATAATTCCTTTTACTGTTTTTGCTCCTAGGATAGACCCATGGAGGGGTGCACAAACTACCGAGGACTTGGCGGGTAGTTTGCCGCACCCGTAGGGGTCTTGGGTGGGGATTTGGCTATTCACCGCGACCGTGTTATCTGTTTTTTGTTACAGGCTCGTACAAATTACAGATTGCTAGTATATCCAATGTATTTATCTGTGATCTGAAATGTCTATCATTGCTTTCTATTTAGGCGTTGCTTATGTTTTACAGACGCGCTAGCCCAGCCCCCGCTCTGTCGTTAGTTAAGTAACCTAACGGGTAATGACGGGGCCCCGTGGCGAATGCGAATGGCATAAGCGTACGTCATATTTTGGTTGTTTTCTGCAATGGTAGGATTAAATGATGGGACGCATTAAAAGTACTAATGCAAGAATATCACGCATTAAAAGAACTAATGCAAGATAATAAACCAAGTTTAAGTCGATGGAACACTTTCGAAAAACCACTCGGTTCTTTTCAAAACTAACTTTTAAATGCGGAGATTGAGCCACTCCTTCTAAAAGCTATCTCGTTCCATCGATTAAATCAAGTTCACTACGTTCACGGTTTCGCCAAAACCATTCGTAGCCCTCCGTCGTTTCGTATGAATATTCAATAGTATTCAAGCTGTGTTTGTTGACCTTCGTCAAGGCATAGTGATTGGTAGCTATTGGGTGTTCATATGTAGCATAGATAGATGCGTTGGTTTGGGACACTCGCATTACCTTGTTGACCTTCGTCAAGGGTATATACGGGTGGATTCAAATTAACCTGGATAATGACGGGCAGAACTTGACATGTGACTTATGATTTGTTGACCTTCGTCAAGGTCATAAGAGCATGGGGCAAAAATCCACATCGGGAGTTTCATAAGTACTGAAACTTGCTAGATTTGCATACCATTTGGAGTGTGGTGATTCTGGTAGGATTCCTTCAGTTTTGTCACGCGATGATATTTGGATCCCGATCCTACTGTGAGTATATGCTACTCCTCGGGAAATTTCTCACTTAACGATCAATGCTATAAACCTAGTAGGTGCCTAGAAAGGTGTTAGCGGGGTTACGCCCCCAGGGAAAAGAGGTTCTTTAATTAA
Source organism: Agapanthus africanus (assembly GCA_030015575.1). Taxonomy (NCBI): domain Eukaryota; kingdom Viridiplantae; phylum Streptophyta; class Magnoliopsida; order Asparagales; family Amaryllidaceae; genus Agapanthus; species Agapanthus africanus. The sequence goes on along the minus strand of CM057340.1, from coordinate 317,454,042 downwards.
GGAACTTCGCGAAAGCGTTGGAAAACCTCCCTCGAAGTACCGACACTGGCCTGGCTGAACGGTTAAGCAAGTATTGTACGGTGAGATTGATCCTGACTAATTCTTCCTTTATGGTTTGAGGAGGGATTCGAGAAACAGTGGGAGCCATCCTGTTTAGACAAACTAAAAACCACTCTAAACTTGCAAGAGCATCATGCTGAGTGTTTCTTCTTCTCTCTCCTAATTGCAGCGACCAATCAACATGACTGGACTTAAGTTACTCCTAGATAAAAACAAGCTGACAGGGCCAAACTACAAAGATTGGCTCAGGAATGTCAAGATAGCAATCACTTATGACAAGCTGGGGTATCTTCTTACCACCAAAGCTCCCCCTGTCCCTGGTCCAACTTCCAGTATCGCGGATAAGGAAATCCGCAAGACTTGGGAGATTGATAGCGCGAAGGCCAAGTGCCTCCTGCTTGCCTCGATGGACAACGAACATCAGAGGAGGCATGAGAATATGGACATGGAGTCCATATTGCTCCATACAAAAGAACTGTATGGAGAGCAATCACGTATCGCAAGATACGAAGCGTCGAAAAAGTTGTTTTCGACAAAGATGGCCGTCGGATCATCAGTAGCCGAGCACGTGCTAAAGATGATCGGCTACATTGAGGAGCTCGCTGACCTAGGGATCACATTGGAGAGTGAACTATATACGGATATAGTTCTCCAGTCCCTTCCTTCCACTTACGCCCAGTTTATACTGAACTTCAACCTACAAGAAAAAGAGGTTGAACTATCAGAGCTCCTCAACATGCTGAGGAGCGCAGAGGGCACCCTACAGAAAAGTAGGGATACATCCACTTTGTTTGTAGGAGGATCATCTTCTTCTAGGTCCAAGGCGAAAGCCAAGGGAAAGAAGAAGAAGGCCCCCGCCAAACCAAGGGGCGGTGTTAGTAAAGTGGATACGAAGGGAAAAGGTAAAGCAACAAAGATAGCGGGGAAGCTTGTGGATAAGGAAGAATGCTTCTTTTGTCATAAGAAAGGACACTGGAAGAATGATTGCAGGGCCTGGAAGGCCAGAACACAGGAATTGAAGCAGGTTGCAGCTTCAGCTTCAGGTGTGTATGTTATTGAAAACTGTCTTTCAATAAACTCTACTTCCTGGGTATTGGATACCGGATCAGGATCTCATATCTGTAATTCTTTGCAGGCGTTGAGAAACCGTAGGGATTTGAAGGCAGGTGACATGACCCTCAGAGTTGCGAACGGAGCTAGCATGGATGCTAAAGCCGTGGGGGACTATCACCTGGGAATGTCAGATGGACATGTTTTGGTTTTACGTAATTGCTTTTTTGTACCCAACGCAACTTGTAATATCATTTCTGTATCTTTAGTTTCTAAAGAAGGTTATGAATTTGCGTTTGTAAGTAATGTTGTAAACATTCACCTTAATCAAGTATTGATTGGGTCAGGTACTCTGAGTAATGGTATATACGTGTTAAACCAACCACAGATTTTCAACGTCCAGAATACACACAAAAGAAAGTCTCCAGAAATGAATCAGACTTTCTTATGGCATTGTAGATTGGGTCACATCAATGAGAGAAGGTTGACTAAGTTACATACAGAAGGGTATTTGAATGCGTTCGAATATCAGTCGTATGCCACTTGTCAATCCTGTCTCAAAGGAAAGATGACAAAGACTCCGTTTACTGGACATGGAGTAAGAGCGAGCGAGCTCTTAGGACTCGTACACAGTGACGTGTGCGGTCCAATGTCTACACATGCCCGAAGCGGACATTCTTACTTCATTACTTTTACGGATGACTTCTCAAGGTACGGTTATGTCTTCTTAATGAAACATAAGTCCGAGGCCTTTGGAAAATTCCAGGAGTATAAGAATGAAGTGGAGAAACAGACCGGCAAAAGTATTAAGATTCTAAGATCGGATCGAGGTGGAGAATACTTAAGTGCCGAATTCCTGAATTACTTAAAAGAGAATGGTATTCTCTCTCAGCTTACTCCTCCATACACTCCGCAACATAACGGCGTATCGGAGAGACGGAACCGAACCCTATTAGATATGGTTCGGTCCATGATGAGTAACGCTGAGTTACCGCGATCATTCTGGGGATATGCACTAGAAGCAGCTGCGTATCTCTTGAACAAGGCTCCCACCAAGACTGTGCCTACCACCCCATATGAGATGTGGACTGGGAAGAAACCCTGTCTTAAGTATCTTAAGGTATGGGGATGTCCAGCTTTTGTAAAAAAGCAGCATGCGGACAAACTTGAGGCACGTTCAGTACAGTGTAAGTTTGTGGGATACCCAAGGAACTCCAGGGGGTATCTTTTCTATTCCGCTGAGGAGCAAAAGGTCTTTGTTTCTCAGCATGCCCGCTTCTTGGAAACTGAGTTTTTAGAAACCCAGATAAGTGGGAACACAATAGAACTGGAAGAGGTTCCAGAACCACAGACTGTTACTGAAAGCTTAGTGGAACCAGAGGGTTCAACAGAACAGGACATTCCTATGCCGCTCCGCAGGAGTAGTAGGCAGTCTCATCCGCCCGAGAGATACTACGGTTTTCTCATAGACGGGGATCGAGAGGATTGCATCATAGATTATGATGAGCCTACTAGCTTCCAGCAGGCCGTTCAGAGCGTTGACTCAGTGAAATGGCTGGATGCAATGCGGACCGAAATGGAGTCCATGTACACCAACAAAGTATGGACGTTGGACATTGCTCCAGACGGGGTAAAACCCGTAGGATGCAAGTGGATCTTCAAAAGGAAGATTGGTGTAGATGGACAGGTTGAGACCTATAAAGCTAGGCTGGTAGCAAAGGGTTTTCGTCAAAGACCTGGCTTGGACTACGACGAAACCTTTTCTCCAGTAGCCATGCTGAAATCCATTCGGATCCTTCTTGCCATTGCTGCCTTCCACGATTATGAGATCTGGCAAATGGACGTAAAGACAGCTTTTCTAAATGGAAATTTAGAGGAGTGTGTCTATATGGACCAGCCAGAGGGTTTCATTCAGAGTGGGAGCAGCGGAAAGGTGTGCAAGTTGCTTAAGTCCATCTATGGACTAAAGCAGGCATCGCGGAGTTGGAACATCTGCTTTGATGAGACAGTCAAAGAATTTGGCTTTATCAAAAATCCAGATGAACCATGCATCTATAGTAGATTTGTAGCGAGAACTGTAGTATTCCTCTTTTTATACGTGGATGACATTCTCTTGATAGGAAATGACATTCCTATGCTACAATCTGTCAAGGGGTTCTTGTCACAAAGGTTCTCCATGAAAGACCTGGGTGATGCCTCATACATCCTGGGGATCCGGATCCATCGTGATAGATCCAAGAGGATATTGGGACTTTCTCAGTCCAGGTACATCGACACCATAGTGAAAAGATTCAGTATGGAAGATTCCAAGCGCGGTAACCTACCGGCTTGTCACGGGATCACCCTCTCTAAAGAGATGTCTCCCAAGACTGATTTGGAGAGGGATCGCATGTCTATTATACCCTACGCTTCTGCGGTAGGCTCTATAATGTATGCGATGTTGTGTACCAGACCGGATGTAGCTTATGCACTGAGTGTGGTAAGCCGGTATCAGTCTAACCCTGGGGAGAAACATTGGATAGCAGTAAAGAACATTCTCAAGTACCTGAGAAGGACTAAGGAGATGTTCTTGGTGTATGGCGCAAAAGACCTCCAGATCGAGGCCTTTGCTGACTCCAGCTTCCAGAGTGACAAGGATGATTCCAAGTCCATGTCGGGTTTTGTCTTCACCCTCAATGGAGGGGCGGTGTGTTGGAAGAGTTCCAAACAGGAAACCGTTGCAGACTCGACGATGGAAGCGGAATACATCGCTGCATCTGATGCCGCAAAAGAGGCTGTCTGGATGAGGAAGTTCTTGAAAGAACTTCAGGTGGTTCCGTCCATTGTTGACCCAATACCTCTGTATTGCGACAACAACGGGGCTATAGCTTTAGCGAAGGAACCCAGGTCCCATCAGAGATCCAGGCACATCTTGAGGCGGTATCACCTGATCAGGGAGATCGTGGATCGCAAGGAGATCGAGGTTCGGAAGGTTGCTTCAGAAGAGAACACTGCAGATCCATTCACCAAGGCCCTACCCCAGACTCAGTTCGAGCGGCTGATCGAGATGATAGGTCTTCGATACGCCAGTACATGGCCTTAGTGCAAGTGGGAGATTGTTAGTGTATATGCCCTAGAGGCCATTACTGTATCATACTAGTTTGTATATTACTTAATGGATGCTTGGGATATTCACCTTGTATATACAATCTTGCTCAAAATAGTAGTATGCTACTTGGTTTGTTTCTACTTCAATGTGTACTTGTGTTTATTTCAGTATATCACTTATACGCATTAGTGGAGCCCTTAGGATCTTTGCTTGATTACCAGCGTTGTGATGGCAGTCACACAAGTGGGGGCTGGGTAATCTATAGGCACATCCTTATACAGGTCCCTAGTCGCAGGACTATCGAGACGGGGCATCGATACTCCGGAGTAGACTAGCGTATGCGCTTCTCATCCCAGTGTGGGAGATGGTCTGTCCCACAGCCATCAGTACGTCGTACTGGAGATAGTATACGGGTGCTCGTTGGGTTACGAGTACACTGGACAGGACTCGTCGGGAACTGACAGGTTGGTATCATACCTATCGTCAGTTATCAGTTCCCAGGTGACATGAGTACAGCTTAGTCCGCTGACTTGACACTGGCACTTCGCCTCAAGTGTGTTCCCACTGCACTTTGATCACTACCCTACCACGGCTCAAAGGAGTCATGCAAACAGGTGGTGGTTGGGTGCAGTCCCGAAGCACTTGGAGGCAGTGACGGTTAGACAGGATTCGTCTCTCCCGGTATTGGGGGTTGACATCGCGCTGTGTCTAGGAGAGCCATTACACGAGTAGTCCCTGGCCAGGGAAAACGAGATATACTGGTAGGTTTCCAGTGTTATCTCAGGGTGTTTTGGGCTACGCTCCGGCACGACTTGTACCGCTATTGGGGGACTGACGTTTACCACCCCCTAGGCCCGCCATGCGATGTATCAGACGAACAGACCGGACTGTACGGAGACTGTCACATTCAGACTCAGTAGGAGTTCAGATGGGGTTTCACCTCGTCAGCCTTCTTGTCGACATCTACCTGGGGATCGTTATGCACAGCTAGTGCCGCTTGCGGTCTGTGCTTAAACCCACTGCCAGCGTAGTGTCGAGTCTTTAGAGTCCCACACAGAGGGTATTCGCCTCTGGGCAAAACAGAGTAGAGGTCGCATGGTTTTGCGACAGGGTTCGTTCTCATCCGCGCACTTGTGCACGTTTGGAGTCCGGACGGATTATACTGGCAGGCTCTGGTTTAAGCCAGATACTGGTATATGTTTTGGGGTTGCTTTTATATCTTGGTATTCTTGTTTTTCGGAACGAGAATGCAGGTGTGTATGCACAGTTGCTTGAGGAGGAGAATGAGGTTTTTCATTAGGGTTTCGGAACGGGTGCGTATGCACAGTTGACAGTCTTTATTTTCCAAACCCTAATGGATTTATTTATTATCTATTAATAATAATAATTAAATGAGAATTATGTTATGGTTGTTCTTTGTTGACTTGTTGACCTTGGTTGACTTGTTGACCATTGACCACTTTCATGCCTTGAAAGTCTTCCTTGATTCATGCTTACTTTTTATTAAATGAAGCATGGTTGTGGTCATTCCAAACACTACCATCAACTATTCTCATTTTCAATTATTATCATTTAGATAATATTATTCTTTTGCATTATGGTTGCAAGAAGAGAAAATAATAGCTCATTCTATCATTCTCATTCTCTCTCCTCTCTTCATCTTCTTCTTCCTCTAGCTAAAGAGAAACCTTCTCATGTGTTGAGAATCCTTCTCTTTAAAACAAAAGCAACCCTTAGACACTCTCTCTACTCACTCTAGGATCAAGGGTTTAGCAAGCCGGCGATTCTAGTTCACTCCAAGTTCGAGAAAGAGCCCAAAGGTCGAGCCTTCGAGGTGGATCCATCTTCGACGGAAGAAGGCGACAAGAGAAGAGAACCATCAACCTCCACAAAGTTTGAAGAAGAAGGAGTTCAAGTTTAGGTATAACCATCTCTATCCGAGTAGCTAAATCTCTTTAGCTTAGTTTGCTAGTTTTAGTTTAGGTAACGATCCCGACCAAGTCTAGTCCATGTTGCCTCTTGTACTAAAAATTTGAACTTTATACCGTTTCCGCCTCCCCGTAAGAACCGGGGGTCGCAACGTGGACTAACACACTTTACCCTGCTCCCACTCTGAATGAATCCCTCTGGCTGATCCATATAGACGCACTCTTCCAAATTTCCATTTAGAAAAGCCGTCCTTACGTCCATCTGCCGGATTTCATAATCGTGGAAGGAAGCAATGGCAAGAAGGATCCGAATGGATTTGAGCATGGCTACCGGAGAAAAGGTCTCGTCATAGTCCAAACCAGGTCTTTGATGAAAACCCTTTGCAACAATCCTAGCTTTATAGGTTTCAACCTGCCCATCTACACCAATCTTCTTTCTGAAGATCCATTTGCAGCCTACGGGTTTTACCCCTTCTGGAGCAAAGTCCAAAGTCCAAAATTTGTTGGTGTACATGGACTCCATCTCGGTCCGCATTGCATCCAGCCATTTTACCAAGTCACCGCTCTGAATGGCTTGCTGGAAGCTAGTAGACTCATCATAAGTAACTGTGCAATCCTCTCTATCCCCGTCTATGAGAAAACCGAAGTATCTCTCGGGCGGATGAGACTGCCTACTACTTCTGCGGAGCGGCGCAGGAATGTCCGGTTCCCCTGAACTTTCTGGTTCTACTAAGGTTTCAGTAATAGCTTGTGGTTCTGGAATTTCTTCCAGTTCTATTGCGCTCCCACTTATCTGATTTTCTAAAAACTCAGTTTCCAAGAAGCGGGCATGACGAGAAACAAAGACTTTTTGCTCCTCTGCGTAATAGAAAAGATACCCTTTGGAGTTCTTTGGGTATCCCACAAACTTGCACTGTACTGAACGTGCCTCGAGCTTGTCCGCATGCTGCTTTTTTACAAAAGCTGGACATCCCCATGTCTTAAAGGGTTTAAGACAGGGTTTCTTCCCACTCCACATCTGATATGGTGTGGTAGGCACTGTCTTAGTAGGAACTTGGTTCAAGAGATATGCAGCTGTTTTTAGTGCATAACCCCAGAAAGATCGCGGTAACTCAGCCTTACTCAACATGGAACGAACCATATCCTATAGGGTTCGATTCGTCCTTTTCGATACACCGTTGTGTTGTGGTGTGTATGGAGGAGAGCACTCAAGTATTCACCACCTCGATCAGATCTCAGTGTCATGATACTTTTGCCTGTTTGTTTTTCAACTTCATTCTTGTATTCCCGAAATTTCTCAAAGGCCTCGGATTTGTGCTTCATTAAGAAGACATGTCCATACCTAGAGAAATCATCTGTAAAAGTAATGAAGTATGAATAACCACTTCGCGCATGTGTAGACATTGGACCACACACGTCACTGTGTATGAGTCCCAAGAGCTCGCTTGCTCTATCTCTGTGTCCAGTGAACGGAGTCTTTGTCATCTTTCCCATGGGACAATATTCACAAGTGGCATAAGACTGGTACTCAAACGGATCAAAGTATCCTTCTTTATGTAATTTTCTCAACCGTGTCTCATTGATGTGACCCAGTCTACAATGCCATAAGAAAGCCTTATTTAATTCCGGAGACTTTCTTTTAAGTGTGTTCTGGACACTGAAGACATGAGCTTGATTCAAAACGTATATACCGTTCTTCAATGTACCTGACCCAATCAAAACTTGATTCAGGTGGATGTTTACTACATCGCTTACAAAAGTAAAATCACATCCTTCCTTAGAAAGTAAGGATACAGATATGATATTACAAGTCGCACCTGGTACATAAAAACAGTCTCGCAGAATCAATATCTGCCCAGTTGTCAGTCCTAGATGATATTCCCCTACGGATTCAGCATACATGCTCATTCCGTTAGCAACCTTGAGAGTCATATCACCTTTCCTGATAACCCTACGGTTTCTCATTGCCTGTAACGAATTACAGATATGAGATCCTGATCCGGTATCCAATACCCAGGAAGTAGGGTTAACTAACATACAGTTCTCAATTACTAACACACTCGAAGCAGAAGCCACACCATGCTTCGAATTCTGGATACTGGCTTTGCAAGCCCTGCAATCTTTCTGCCAATGTTCATTCCCGTTACAATAGGAACGTCCCTCTTTTACTACATCCAGTCCTGAAACTTTTGCCCTTGCTTTTCCTTCTTCTTCCCTGGTTTCCTTCAGGGTATAAGCAGAGGGCAGGGACTGTAGAATTAAGTCAGTACTTGACCCATTCTCCAACGTGGTCTCCAGGTCCGTGAGCTCAAAATAGCTGGTCTCTGTAAGGACGTTGTCCCCTACAGATGACTCGACAGCCAACCTCGCTTGAAGCAATTCGGTCGAGGTCTCATATCTTGCGATACGAGATTGCTCTCCATATAAATCTTTGTTATGGAGGAAGATAGAAACTGAGTCCATCTTCTCGTGCTGCCCCTGGTATGCACCATCAACTAAGGCTAACACGAGGCACTTGGCTTTCGCACAATCCTTTTTCGATGTCCTGCGGATGTAAATATCCGTGACAGGGGAAACTGGACCTGAGACGGCAGGGGTTTGATTAGTTAAGAGGTGTCCCAGCTTGTCATGGGCAATGGACATCTGGACAGACCTTTGCCAGTCATAACAGTTAGATTCAGTCATTTTATTATCTAGATGTAACCTAGGTGCGGTCACTTGGTCGCTGCAATTAAGAGAGAGAGAAGAAAACACTCAGCATGATGCTCTTGCAAGTTTAGAGTGGTTTTTAATTTGTCTAAACAGGATGGCTCCCACTGTCTCTCGAATCCCTCCTCAAACCAAAAAGGAAGAATTAGTCAGGATCAATCTCACCGTACAATTCTTGCTTAACCGTTCGGCCAGGCTGGTGTCGGTACTTCGAGGGAGGTTTTCCAACGCTTTCGCGAAGTTCCTTAATTAAATAACCTCTTTTCTCTGTGGGCGTAGCCCCGCTAACACCTTTCTAGACACCTACTTGGTTTATAGCATTAATCGTTAAGTGAGAAATTTCCCGAGGAGTAGCATATACTCACAGTAGGATCGGGATCCAAATATCATCGCGTGACAAAACTGAAGGAATCCTACCAGAATCATCACACTCCGAATGGTATGCAACGCTAGAAAGTTTCAGTTCTTTTGAAACTCCCGATGTGTATTTTTGCCCCATGCTCTTATGACCTTGACTAAGGCCAACAAATCATAAGTCACATGTCAAGTTCTACCCGTCGTTGTCCAGGTTAATTTGAACCCATCCGTATATAAACTTGACTATGGCCAACAAAGTAATACGACTGTCCCAAACCAACGCATCTATCTATGCAACATATGAATATCCACCAGCTACCAATCACCGTGCCTTGACTAAGGCCAACAAACACAGCTTGAATACTGTTGAATATTCATATGAAACGACGGAGGGCTACGAATGGTTTTGGCGAAACCTTGAACTTAGTGAACTTGATATAATCGATGGAACGAGATAGCTTTTAAAAGGAGTGGCTCAAGCTCCGCATTTAAAAGTTGGTTTTGAAAAGAACCGAGTGGTTTTTCGAAAGTGTTCCAACGACTTTTACTTGGTTTATTTTCTTGCATTAGTTCTTTTAATGCATATTTTTCTTGCATTAGTTCTTTTAATGTGTCCCATCATTTAATCCTACCATTGCAGAAAACAACCAAAATATGACGTACGCTTATGCCATTCGCATTCGCCACGGGGCCTCGTCATTACCCGTCAGGTTACTTAACTAACGACAGAGCGGGGGCTGGGCTAGCGTGGCTGTAAAACATAAGCAACGCCTAAATAATATCATATATAGATATACATTGCAATGATAGCCATTTCAGATCACAGATGAACACATTGGATATACTAGGAATCCACAATTCGTACGAGCCTGTAACGAAAAGCAGATTACACGGTCGCGGTGAATAGCCAATACCCCACCCAAGACCCCTACGGGTGCGGTAAACTACCCGCCAAGTACCCGAAGCAAAGCAACCTCCCTCAACTCTGTGAGTAGGCCACTCGGCACTTCGGGAAACCCGGTAGTTTGTGCACCCCCTCCATGGGTCTATCCTAGGAGCAAAAACAGTAAAAAGAAATTATACAATGACGGCTACAACCCCGACCCGGTGGTGCGGCCATACAAATAATTATTACATCAATTTACAAATTTACATGAATTGAAAGAAAAGAAAATTCTCGTCTCACAACCCCCGGATATTCACCCGCGACAATCCAATGAATTCATATACACATACCAACATCATCACAGATCACAGATTTGTATAACCCCCACTAATCGACATATAGCGATTAGCAGACGTTCAATACAAATATGACATCATAGATAAATTCCCGTCAGCTTAAGTCTTTAGAAACTCGATCAATATACGGTTTTTAGAGCCCCAAAAAACAAATTTTTCTTTCTGGAAAATCTGGGCTGAAAAAACATATACGAAAATTCCTAAAATACCCTACTAATTATACTGCAGTGAAGAAAATCTACAGAGGAGTTCAATCGGCCGCGGAACCGCGGTAAGAGCAAGCTCTTGCCGCGTTTTAGCGGCGCTTTGATGAGATCTCTTGATCGTTTTTCTTCAGTGCACTATAAAAACCCTGAGTCGATTTTTGAAGCATGATTTATTATTTTTACAGAACTTTAAAAATCGATAGCAAACATGAAATCCGGGTGTATTTCGCGACTTTTTCTCCGATCGAATTTCTAGTTACTATGCTAACATGGTAGGTAGTGTTTAACTAGGCTCTGATACCACTGTAAGTCTATGCTACCTCTCCGGGTACTTACGGGCTTGCGGAATTATATGAAAAACAATTTTCTAGAGGCGGTAACATGGACTCAAAACGGATCTTTGTTAAACTATCTACCTAACAACCAAACTACGAGTTGTTAACTACTCGGTTAGGAGGTTATACCTTTCTTTCTTGAACTCCTTCATCTTCATCTCTTGATGGTGTACGCATCGGCTTCACCCCATCGTCTCCTTGCGCCGAAGATCGATCCACCCGAAAGCTTCTACCTTTGACTTCTTCTTCGAACTTTGAAGAAACTAGTTCACTTGGTTTGCTAAACCTTGTGAACTAGAGTGAGTAGAGGAGAGCGTGATGGGATTTTCTCTACGGTTCTTGCTTCTCAACACATGAGACAAGTGAACCATAGACAAGAGAGAGAGCAAGAGGAAGAGGGTGAGAGCAAGAGAATGAGAGAGCTCAAAACCAAGGGAGAGAAAGACAATGAAAGAATGAGCCCCTCTTTTCTCTTTCACCCTCTCATAATCCAAAAGCATCATAAGCCATAATGTTAATCAAGTATTATGTGATGGTTCATATCATGTCAAAGGCAATATCATTTCCATGCACTCATTTTGCAAACCACAACAAGCAAGCAAAAGTCTTTGCATGAAAATGACAACCATTGTGATGATGATGGTCAACTAGTCCAACCTAGTCAACCGGTCAACAAAGTCAACAAGTCAACAAAGTCAACCCCTCAACAACCATGCCACTATAATACTTAATTAATATTATTGCTAATTATGTTTCATATTCTCATTAGGGTTTAGCAAAAAGTCAATAGTCAACGGTCAACAGTCAACAACCCTAATGAGAATCCTCTGCCTCTGTCTCTCTGTCAACTGTGCATACACACCCGCATCCGCGTTCCGAGGAACACGAATACATACGAGATAAAACCAATCCCAAAACGTACACTAGGATCTGGCTTAAACCAAAGCCCGCTAGTGTTAACTATCCGGAAACTAAACGTGCACAAGTGCACGGCTGTGATCGAACCCTGTCGCAAAACCATGCGACCTGTCGTAAAACCATGCGACCTGTCGCAAAACCATGCGGCCTCTACTCTTTTGCCTAAAGGCGAATAGCTTACTATGTGGGACTCTAAAGACTCGACACTACGCTGGCAATGGGTTTAACCACAGACCGCAAGTGGCACTAGCTGTGCGTAACGGTCCCCAGGTAGATGCCGACAAGAAGACTGACGAGGTGAAACCCATCTGAACTTCTACTGAGCCTGAATGTGATAATCTCCGTACAGTCCGGTCTGTTCGTCTGATACATCGCATGGCGGGCCTAGGGGGCGGTAAACGTCAGTCCCCTAATAGCGGTACAAGTCGTGTCGGAATGAAGCCTAGAACACCCTGAGATAACACTGGAAACCTACCAGTATATCTCGCTTGCCCTGGCCAGGGACTACTCGTGTAATGGCTCTCCTAGACACAGCGCGATGTCAACCCCCAATACCGGGAGAGTCGAATCCTGTCTAACCGTCACTGCCTCTAAGTGCTTCGGGACTGCACCCAACTACTACCTGTTTGCACGACTCCTTTGAGCCGTGGTAGGGTAGTAATCAAAGTACAGTGGGAACACACTCGAGGCGAAGTGACAGTGTCAAGTCAGCGGTCTAAGCTGTACTCTTGTCACCTGGGAACTGATAACTGACGATAGGTATAGTACCAACCAACAGTTCCTGACGAGTCCTGTCTAGTGTACTCGTAACCTAACGAGCACCCGCATACTATCTCCAGTACGACGTACTGATGGCTGTGGGACAGACCATCTCCCCTGCTGGGATGAGAAGCGCATACGCTATTCTACTCCGGAGTATCGATGCCCTGTCTCGATAGTCCTACGACTAGGGACCTATATAAGGATGTGCTTATAGACTACCCAGCCCCCATGAGTGTGACTGCCATCACAACGCTGGTAATCAAGCAAAGATCCTAAGGGCTCTACTAATATGTATAAGTGATATGCTAAAAGAAACACATGCACATATTAAAGTAGAAACAAACCAAGTAGCATACTACCATTTTGAGCAAGATTGTCAATACAAGGTGAATATCCCAAGCTTCCATTAAGTAATATACATACTAGTATGATACAGTAATGGCCTCTAGGGCATATACACTAACAACTTCCTACCATATAAAGCCTCAAAAGGTGACATCTGAATAGTCTCCTGAAAGCTGTTGTTGAAGGAGAACTCAATCAACGGAAAGTGACGATCCCAACTGCCACCAAAATCAAGCACACATGCACGGAGCATATCCTCCAGAGTCTGAATAGTCAGCTCCGACTGACCATCGGTCTGCAGATGAAAAGCGGTGCTAAAACTCAACCGGGTACCCAAAGCTTCCTGAAGCTTCTGCCAAAGACGGCTAGTAAACTGGGTGCCTCTGTCGGATACTATGCATGTGGGAACACCGAGCAAACGCACAATCTCATCTATATACAGCTGCGCATACCGAGCATAACCGAAAGTGGTCTTCACTGGAACGAAGTGAGCCGCTTTCGTCAACCGGTCTACAATCACCCAAATGGAGTCATACCCTCTACTAGTCCTGGGTAGACCCACAATGAAGTCTATGGAAATCTGCTCCTATTTCCACTCCAGAACGGGTAAAGGCTGCAACTCACCAGCTGGTCTCTGATACTCAGCCTTAACTTGCAGACAAGTTAGGCACCTCGAAACGAAGTCCGAAATATCGCGTTTCATCCCTTCCCACCTGTAAAAGTCTCTCAAGTCACGGTACATCTTGGTGGAACCTGGATGAACGCTAAAAGCCGATTGATGTGCCTGCTCTAGGATCTCACGTCTCAACCCATCAGCATCTGGTACACCCAAGCGAGTCCCGCATCATAGCACACCCTGGTCATCAATCATGAACTCAGAAACTGTACCATGTCGAAGAAGCTCAAGAATCTCGGACAAACGGGCATCACTAGGTTGCGCCTCACGGATACGATCAAGTAGTAGTGGACGGGCGCGGACATGAGCAAACTATCCCCAAGTGGAAGAAAACTCGAACTGTACTCTACTATCACAAAAGAGCTGCCAATCTGCAGAAGACTGACGCTGAACTGCGACAAGCTACCTCCGGGCCTACGACTCAAAGCATCAGCTACCACATTCGCCTTGCCCGGTTGATAAAGGTTCTCACAATCATAATCCTTCACTAGCTCTATCCATCAGCGCTGTCTCAGGTTCAGATCCTGCCGCTGGAAGATATACTTCAAACTCTTGTGATCCGTGAAGATCTGACACGACTCTCCATACAAGTAGTGTCTCCAAATCTTCAACGCAAAGACCACCGCGGCCATATCAAGATTGTGAGTGGGGTAATTCTGCTCGTGCTTCTTCAACTGCCTAGAAGCATACGCAATCACCCTATCATGCTGCATCAAAACACAGCCGAGCCCCACTCGAGAAGAATCACAATAAACAACATAGCCGCCCGATCCAGAAGGTAAAGAAAGAACTGGTGCTGTCGTCCACCGAGTCTTCAACTGCTGAAAACTCTTCTCGTACGCATCATTCCAAAGAAAAGGAACTCCATTCCAGGTCATTCCCATCAACGGTGCAGCGATACTCGAGAAATCCTGCACAAAACGGCAATAATAACCAGCTAAGCCCAAAAAGCTGTGGACCTCAGTCACCGATACAGGTCTGGGCCAAAGCTGTGCAGCCTCGATCATCCTCGTGTCCACAAGAATACCATCACCAGTCACCACATGACCCAGGAAGTCAACAATATCAAGCAAAAACGCGCACTTTGAGAATTTAGCATACAGCTGGTGCTCTCTCAATATCTGCAAAGTAATCCTCAAATGCTGCTCATGCTCCTCACGACTCCTAGAGTAGATAAGTATGTCATCAATAAACACTATAATAAAATGGTCGAGGAACAGCCTGAAAATCCGGTTCATCACATCCATGAACGCTGCTGGCGCATTGGTGAGTCCGAATGACATCACCAAGAACTCAAAGTGCCCATAGCGCCTACGGAAAGCAGTCTTCGGAATGTCATCATTCCAAACCCGCAACTGATGATAACCCGAACGCAAATCAATCTTTGAAAAATGTTTCGCACCCTGGAGCTGATCAAATAAATCGTCAATGCGGGGTAAAGGATACCTGTTGCGCACCGTAACTCGGTTCAACTGACGATAATCCACACATAGTCTCAAACTGCCGTCCTTCTTCTTGACGAACAGAACAGGAGCTCCCCACGGCGAAACACTCGGACGCCCAAGTCCCAAATCAAGCAACTCTTGCAACTGATCTTTAAACCCTCTAAGCTCTGCCGGAGCCATCCGATAAGGCGGTATGGAAATAGGCTCCGTGCCAGGAATCAGATCAATGCAGAACTCAATATCGCGCTCTGGCGGCAGCCCAGGTATTTCATCGGGAAAGACATCGGGAAACTCTCGCACGGTAGAAACCTGGTCCAATGACTCCACTGTGGCTCCAATATCATGAATGAAAGCCAAGAATCCCCGACATCCCCTCCTCAAAAGCCGACTAGCGCAAAGAACAGAAATCAAACCGTGATGGGCCGCACTATGGTCCCCCTGCACAACAAACACTGACTCGCTGGGAAAATAAAATCTAACTGTCTTCTTGCGGCAGTCTACGGACGCATAACACGTAGCTAGCCAGTTTATGCTTAACATAACGTCCAAGTCCAACATCTCAAAAAGGATCAAGTCGACGGACAGATATCTGTCCCCTATGCGGATAGCACATGACCGGAACACGTGTCGTGCAACAAACGACTCTCCCACAGGAGTAGTCACGACAAGCTGCTGATCTAGCAGACACGACTCTCGGCCTAACCTCTGCACGAAGTGCGTAGAAACATACGAATGGGAAGATCCTGGATCAAAAAGAACATGTGCATCATAAGAACATACATAAAGGGTACCTGAAACCACAACATTGGACGCCTGAGCGTCCTGGTGAGTCAAGGAAAAAACCCGAGCCTGTCCTCTACCGGATACTGGCTTTCCCCTGCCTCTGCCACCTCGTCCTCTCGGCACAAAAACACCGTGGCCACGACCTCTCTGAGCAGGAGTCTGACGCGGCGCAACAACAGGAATAAGAGGCAACGCTCTCTGAGGCGGAGAAGGTGGTAAGGTAACCTGGGGTACTGCTGGCCCTCTTTGACGCACCATCGTACAATCTCTAACTAGGTGCTGTAAACTGCCACACCCGAAGCATCCATAAGACGGTCGCTGGCCCTCCTGGGAATAAGAACTGAATAACTGGCCACGTCCCACGTCTCTGCTACTCCCCGAGTCTGAAGGAAGTCAGCCTCGGCGTGCAAACCTTTGTCTCCG
The DNA here is from genome assembly GCA_030015575.1 of Agapanthus africanus. Lineage (NCBI taxonomy): Eukaryota > Viridiplantae > Streptophyta > Magnoliopsida > Asparagales > Amaryllidaceae > Agapanthus > Agapanthus africanus. The sequence continues at coordinate 317,437,715 of CM057340.1, read as the reverse complement.
TGCTGGTACATCCGTACGAGTCCTCTTCGGTTCCGGAACAACCGATGACTCAGCTAGACGCTCATCCACCAATAGAGCTGCATCGACAGCTTCTGCATATGTGTCGCAATGCTGAATGCTGATGGGTAGGAACAACTGGGTAAGTCGGTCTCGAACAAAACTCTTCACCCTCATCTCCTCAGTCGCCACCAGGTACGAAGCATACACCGACAGCTCGGTAAACAACACATCATACTCAGACACCGTCATTCCCGGAGTCTGACGTAACGACTCAAATTTGCGTGCTCGCGCATCCCTGACACTAGGTTGAAGAAAACGGGTGAGAAACATCGTCACAAACTCAGCCCAGGTTATAGGAGCAAGACCAGCGGCTCTGCCCCTCTCCAACGACTCACACCACTTCTGGGCCAGACCCTCCAGCCGGATACTCGCAAACTCTACCCATCTCTCGTCGGAGCATCGGAGTGAGCGACAAATCCTGGCCATCCGGTCGATGAACGACTGCGGATCCTCAGTAACATCTGTGCCAATAAACACCGGAGGCCTCAGCCTCATAAAATCTGTCAGTGACACGGTAATAACCTCTAGAGCTGTAACTGCAACTGCCGGAACAGTAGGTACCATCATGGTCCCTGCAACGGGTGGAACAACTGCCGACCCCTGCGCTCGAATGGCCTCTACCAAGGTCCCTATCATCTGGCGCAGGTCCTGCATACCAGCCCCAAACATAACAATGTGCTCCGGTACAACAGGCGTACCGTCCTGGTCAGTCCTCGCCTCAGACGAGTCAACCCTGACCTCGGCCCTTACGGCCGCTCTCTGTGCCCTCGTAGTCTTTGGCGGCATATAGGCTGGAAATTGAAACAAGATTCGATAAGGAACATGAATCGAATCACAAGGATGTATATCATCATGGAAGAATATCAATCAACAAGTCCTAAGGTCACTTAGGCGGAATACCGTGTCGTAAGTATGCCGCGGAACATACAAACGCTATGTCACTCTTCTAAAGCTACCTACTCCATCATACCAAGGTCATCCTACACTCCGAAAGATAAAACCTAACGCTCTGATACCAACTTTGTCACGACCCTAAATTTGGCCCGTAACCGGCACTTAACTACGTAACGTTTACAGGCGTACACAACTCAAGTAAGCCGAAACCCAGAAATCTAAACCACCCAAATCTGGATCAACGGAGAAAAACATAGTTTTAACATTTGGAAAATCACAAGTAAAATCTCTATCTCTAGTTTTATTTCTTGAAAATTTCGACAGCACCTCCTTTGTAAAAACTAGCCCCGAAAATGGGTACAACACAAATAATATATAAAGCATCCTAAACGGGAGCAAAATCATGCCCAACGGCGGAGATAATCACTACAACATGTATACGACGCCGAAGCGATGAAATATCGAAGAAACGACTATAATAAGAAGCAAACTTTCAACGCACCGGCTCCCACGAGCACGACACCCCAAAGTCACCAAAATAATACAACACTGAATCTTCACAAGTCGTCTCTAAGTCATATACAAACAGTGGTAGATGGAGAATACTAGATCCAACAAAAGATATACAATGTACAGGCAGATAACCGCAAACCCACATAAAAGCAAAGGCCTCACTGACTACTCTGAGGGAAAGTCCTGCAAAACACTGTGGCACAACGAGGGTGAGTTACTAACTCGTGAATAGTAAATAAAATCATACCGTAATCGCAGGTATGCACGAACAGCGATCTATCTATCACACGTAATCCGATAGCATAAGTATGATAAGTGAATATGCAACAATCATGTAAAGGTACATCATCAGGGTACTACAACTACATGAAGCAATGCATATCAACAATAATCCAGAGTGTGTGGGATGATACAATAAAATCTCATCCAAAATCATCAGCATGGAAAAACACCAGTGTCCCTCACTGACACATCAAATCCCAAATCCTCAGGCACCGCATCCTCAGATCGGCCCTCACATCCTGTAAGTCTCATGGAGCCTGAGTGTCTATCATCGACACCCGAAACATCATGAAAACATATACCTGTAAGTATATATATATAAGGATATCAACCCCGTATGTCCACCGACGATACGTAAAAATCATGAAAACCTGAGTGTCTAATACCGACACTCGAAACATCATGAAACCCGTGTCTAACATCGACACGTAAATCCTCATAACTCAGGCTCTGTCACCATGACTGGCCCTGACGATATGTCATACCTCACTCCGGTCGGTATCCCCACGAAAACCGCCGAGTCCAAATACAATCACCGGTAGGTAGTGGTCCCACCGCCAGGCTTATCGTCTACACCACGAAATCACCACTCACTCCGGGATACCATACCGGATCCACCATGTACCCGCAGACGGTGCCTCCCGCTCCTCGAATCAGGTATCACAAGCCAAATCTCAGAACCGAGAAATCACAAGGTGGACGAACTGAAATATCATATCAAGAGAAACCGGGTTTTCAAATAATACGTAGTTTCTTGAAAATACCCCCACGGTTCTCAAATCCATAAATCATATGAAATCTATATCTCAATGCGCAAAACCCAAATAAAACTGATATATGCAACATAAAACATCAATATGAGCATATAAAGGGAAAACCGCTCTTTTAAATGAATCCAGCTTTAAATTATATCTTGCGGTTCCTAAAATCCTCAGAAAACAAATGCAGCATCATATAATGTGTACATGTAATTGTAGCAAGGTCTAAGTATCTACAAGTAAGCAAGTAGGTATGATACATTTCATAATCGCAATGATCAACAACTCAATATCACATATAAAAACGATACCTCTTAGGGTATATACAACTATAGCAAGCATATGCGGTATACATGTCAGTATGTGTGCATGATGTACATGTAGCTGTAATAGACTATGTGGGTGTACATGTCAATATGTATGCATGATGTACAAGTAACTGAAATCGAGTATGTGGTGTACATGTCAATATGTATGCATGATGTACAAGTAGCTATAGTAAGATATACGTGAAGTGGAATAAGGGTCACTACCTCAACTATTCCTGCCCAATGCAATATCACGTATATATGTGCCCACAATATTTCATATGCACAATGGAATAAGAGTTACAACTCCAATCATTCCTATCCACTACCATATCACGTATATAGGTGTTTGTGCGTGTCATGGCAATTACTGACGATGTGGGTGTAGCATACAATCTAGTGCTCGAGCAACATAAACCATCAGTAATGTGTTATATCTAAAGGTACGAGTCAAGTACAACAGATAATGCTATTCAATGACATTCATATGAAAGTAAATATGCAAATACATGCAGCTATCATATCATATTCGCCCCGACGCATAACGCCATACGAGCGATTTCCCTATAGTTGTTAAATCTTCTCACCAATGGTCTTCAGCTATGAAAATCCGACCACCTGCTTCCCCTTGTTCGCAGCGTCCGAAGTCCCCGCTTGCGACGCTATATTTCCACAAACACAAGAAATAATGCGAACATCTCAGAATCGATCAATATAACATAAAACTACGTATTAAATAACGCACCAACACACTAAACTAACTCGCGAGTGTGCATCAAGTGGCTAACGTGCGTCACGATACCACAAAACCTACCCAAGCACAGCAGCTGCACCAGATCACGATTCGTGTCGCAACACGTAACACGCAGACTCAAAACACTAGATTATAGGTAATCGATCCCAGATTTTGTATACTGCAATTACTAAAAAAGTAAACAGTACCAAACACCCCTAGCCAAAGCAGACAACTACCCACAGAAGACAAACCCTAATCCTTTCCTACCCAACCGGCGTCGCCGGAGTTCGCCTTAGGGGTCGCAGGCCCCGACCGGTGGGGTAGTCCCCGTCTCTCAGGTAGTATCTCAGGTTCACTAGTACATCTGTAAAATTTTGTTTGGTCAAACACTAAATTGTCCAGATCACAGTAGATATAAAATCTCTAAAAAGACTTTAAAAACCCGATATCGGACTAATCGATATGAAAAGCGTTCTACGCTACAACCAACGAGCAAAACAACATACAAACTCCTAATTAACAGTGTATGGATTATACCTAACAACTTTGCTCATAAGCTCCAAGCTCTAAGTGATCCAAGAAGCTTAAACCAAGACTTGAAGCATGTTTTGTGATATATTTTGGGATTTTTAAGGATTTATGAGTTTGGATTGATGAAAAAGGAGAAAGAATTGCTCAAGAACATAAGAGAGAGGGAAGGGCTCGTCCAATGAAGGAGGTGAGGAATTGGTGTGAAGTTTCTGGCTAATTTGCAACAATAAATGCAAAGTTAATGCATTCACACACACATAAATACATGCATGCACCTCTTCTCATTTTCTATTTCCTTTAACTTTAATTCTAAACCCATACAAATATCTAGATCAAGTGAGAAGGTTTTGGTTTTAGCCAAACTTAATTGATGAAAAGTTCACTTAAGAGAAATTTCCCAAAATGTAAATACCGCATTAAAATAACATTAAAATTGGGAAAAATTCTAATTGAACCAAAACGTCCTATATACCCCCAAATCTTGCGCTCTAGCTTTATTTTAGCTAAACTAGGTGCTGGGAAATCTATATGGTCGTCTGATCACGGTCGGGTTAAAATGGAAAATACCGACAATTTAACCCTAAAACGGACAATTTCGCATAACGATTTCTAAAACGTTACATCTTCCAGATGGTAGAAAGTTAACCCTCGTTATTGCCCGGGTTAACCCACAAACTGCCATTACAGAAACGTGTCTTGAGCTATCCAGAGTCTGGTTTTAAGCATAAGCCGGACAACTCCATATGCCTTAACATCGTTAAGATATGATCCATTCTAAATACGATATAGAAATAGAGGCACTGATTTAATTGGAACCAGATTCAAATCTTGCAGCTGTCTCCAGTGAATTTCAACTAAATGGAGAGAGGTCGATCAACATTACTCAACTTAGGAGTGCATCCAATTATGAGTAACCTTAAAGAGAAACAAGTTTCTCAAAACCATTACTATCTACTGAATACCTTATATAATTATCTACATCTTCGATCACCTAGAAGAATCCTGATACTTGCAACACCTGGTTCTCTACTTTATTCTTGTACCTATAACTTCTTAAAACTTGGACCTTGTATTTCTAAGAAACACGTGTCTAAAACTTGAGAAGTCATAAGTAAACAGGATATAGTATGAGGACCAACCCCTCTGTCCTAATGGACACTAGACAACATACAATACTTTGTATAAGTCCCCTGAGTTGAATAACTCAAACCCTGTGCGTCGTAGGTTGAAAAATGTACTTATGGTTAAGAAGAATTACACCGCTGTTGAATGTTCATTACCTACCATCAACTGATATAGGTAAATGACATGGACATAATTTCAAAAAGTTATATCTAACTTTATAAAATAAACGTACAGATATATCAGTTTGAAATTGGTGCATAATAACGGATATTCAAAACCAAATATTTGCCATCCGGCAATAACCCAGGCGATTTCCTCAAATATCACCAATTACAACGAATTCCGATATAATGAGGATGATCGCTTAATTCCCAATAACTTACTCCCACTCATCATCTGTAAAACCATAAAGATGTGAGAATCATTCCTGGTAAATTCATACCCTGGAGTAAGGACCTAATCGAAAATCAGTTTTCCTTTAACAACACACAGTGAATCTGAAACTTGAAGATGTTTCGAAAGGGTATCCGGGTATTCCTAGTAATGCCTCTTCCATTATCAGATTCACGACTGTAACCGTATATTTCCTCGCCATCACTCCAATTCCCTTTATTTGTCTTTACTCATTACCTTCTGTACACCCTCTTAGGCTAAATGGTTTTCTTCCTTCCCTACCGTTCGGCACCGGCCTATGGTTTGGAAGAAGACTATACAATAAGCGTAACAGGTGTACACTCCTAATCCTAGGAGTACTCGTAATCTGAGAGAGGGTAAAGATGAAGGACAACTGAATAAACCTTATTCTCTTTCACCTGAACCAGAATCCATCCCCGAACTGGAACAAGTTCCTTCGGGTTCGTATATAACCATACGATGGACTTATCCAATGGAATTGGATGTTCGTAGTGATACGGGGTGTTCTTGATAAATACAAAGGTGAAATAGGAGTGGCAATGAAATACTTGGTTTGGTCATGAATGATAGCAGTCGCAATTTACTTTGCCCTTTTTCTAATCCCTTTATTTGTCTTTACTTATTACCTTCTATACACCATAGTTAGGCTAATTGGTTTTCTTCATTCCCTACCTTTCGGCACCTGCCTATGGTTTGGAAGAAGACTATCCAATAAGCGCAATAGGTGTACCCTCTCTTAATCCTAGGAGCCCTTATAAGCTGAGAGAAGGTAAAAGGAAAAGACAACTAAATAGTCCTATTCAATCTCTCCAGAACCAGAATCCATCCTCGAATCCGGAACAAGTTCCTTCGAGTTCGTATATAACCATACGATGGATTTATCCAATGGAAGTGGATATTCATAGTGATACGAGGTGTTCTGGAGAAATGCAAAGGGTAAAATAAGGAGTGGCAATGATGCATGCAACTTAGACAATCCAAAAGCCAGTGTTTTAAGAAAGTTCGGTTAACTTGGTCACTGAGTCATAGTCTAGGGTCCGGCCATGGTCGCTGCCAAAGAGAGAGAGAGAAAAGAAACACTCTGCGTGCACTCTAACCTAGATCAGAAAGGTTGTCAATTATCTAATCTGGATATCTCCCACTATATCCTCAAATTCTCCTCCAAACCTCAAAGAAGAATTAGTTGGGATCACACGAAGAGTAAACCAACTCATTAGTGGGAATCGGGATTCAACTATCATCGCATAACGTGACGGAATCCACTCACGTTATCACACTCCAGAAGGTAAGTGCATGCCTGGCAAGTTTCGGTTTCTTTAGAAACTCCCGATGTGATTTTTACCCCATGCTCTTATGACCTTGACGTAGGCCAACATATCATAAGTCACATGTCATGTTCTACCCATCATTATCCAGATTAATTTGAACCCACCCGTACATACCCTTAACGAAGGCCAAAATAGTAGTACGACTGTCCCAAACAAACGCATCTATCTAAGCAACAGAAAAGTAACAAATAGCTACCATACATTATGCCTTGACGAAAGCCAACATACATAGCATGAATACTAAGTGCTACCTGTCTGAAATGACGGAGGGCTACGAATGGTTTTTGGCGAAAAACCTTTAACGTAATGAACTTGATATTGTTGAAGAAACCGGATAGCTTTTTACAAATATATAGTGGCGAAAACCTTTGCTAAAGAGGTCACTCCCGGTGATGGGATCTCGGCTATTTCCACATAGAATGAGGTGCAGGATATTCCAAACTGAATACTGTGATGCAAAGTAAAAAGTAATCGACTATAGTGAAGTTATTACCCTGACACAAACTTCTGTCCAAGGGGTCACTCCCGATGAAGGGATCTTGGTCCTTGCCTCGTCGAATGAGGTGCTGGATATTCATAACCGAATACCACTGTGCAAAACAAAAGCAAACGTCCTTGCAATAACAGCTTTTTGAAAATTGTTCCAACAACATCGAATATGTTTTTTCCTTGCATTGATCCAAATCAACGCAGTCCCATCAATTAATCACACCAATAAAGAATGAAAATAAAATGTACGTATATGCCATCAGCATTTGCCATTGGGTCCTGTCATCACCCGTTAGGTTACTTAACTAACGACAGAGCGGGGACTGGACTAGCGGGGTTTTAAAAAATATACAACATCTACTAGTATATATATATATACATATATATCAATATACAATAATCGCTCTAGGTGTGATAAATGCAACATCACAGAAAAATAATAAGCATCACAGAACAATACAGATAATCTGGGAGCCCCGGATTTCATTGAGCCGCAAGTAAACCCCGACGTTCCCCTGGTCATGTGGATAGCCTGTGCAATGAAAACATAGACCCATACGGGTGCGGCAACTTACCCGCCAAAACCAGAAGAGAGGCAGCCCCCTTCAGCAAAGTGAATGGGCCACCCAGCACTTCAAGGAATCCGGTAACTTGAGCACCCCTCCTGTGTCAACCTATACCCCCTACGAGTGCGGAGAATAGGCCACCAATTCTAGAGTGAAGCCCCCTCCGTCTCAAAGCTATGAGATGCAGGCCCATTGCCCTCTAGAATCCGGCTATCCGTGCACTCCACCGCGGGGTAATCCTAGTACAGAAAATAAAATATGTACAACGGTGACATCGACCTTAACCCGTTCGTGCCCCAAAAGAATAATATACAAACAGGTAGTGACGACAGTCCACATGTCGGACGCTCGCCCCGCAATATCAAATGTACAAATAAAACTAAATTATACTAACATTGCACCAAGCTATCCATCACGACAAATCCACAACATCACAGCACAACACAGAACATCAACGTGAATGTCACGTTCACAAACCCGTCTAAAAGAGCTAGAGCAATTGTAGGGTTCCTAGGCACTCTTACAAAGGTTAATAAGGCTTCAACGATGCCCGAATAAAATTTTAGACGTGCCGAACAACCCAAAGACGGGATCTTTGCTAGATAATTAGGGTTACACATGAAAGTAAATATCTTTTTTGACTAAGTGAATACGAAATACAACCTTTGTAGATCGGTCCTTTACTTCAAAAGCTCCTTGTTGTAGTCCCTTCACTGTGATCATGGTCCTCCCGGGCTCTTGCATGGCTTCACGAGGAAGAAGGAGCGTCCTTGCTTGAAGTCTTCTAGGCCGAAGATGATCTACGTCGAGGGAATACGAACTCAAGCTTCTTCTTCACCAACTAGAGAATTAGTGAAGCAAGCACCATAAACTAAAGTGCTATTCTAGTAGAGGATGAGGAAATAGGAAGTGGGTACACCTTAGAATTATTTATCTCACATTAATTTCTCACTTAATCAAAACCTAGAGAGCTTTTGAGCTCAAAGAAAAAGATGAACAAATAATGAGATGAGGATAATGATCAAGTGAGTGAGCTAATCTTGGTGAGTGAGTATCATATACTAACTCATGTAGAGACATAACCATGGCTAAGTGTGATGGTTAGGTTAACAAATATCAGAAGTAAAAACAAACTTAGTGGACTTAGTCAATGCATCCACAAGCTTCCACAAGCTTCATGCTTTTTTCTAATCTTCCACTAATTTTTTAATTACTTTAAATATTAAACCCAACATAACTAATAGCACGGTGTAAGTCTCATACACCCATGAATGTTGTATCAACAACCATGATACAAAAGGAAAACACATTTTAATATATATCATATATATATATTAAAGTTGTGCACATGTGAGAAAAATCCTTAAGTGAACAAATGTTAGTTAATGTAAATTAGTATATCATATATACAATTATACACTAAATTATTAAATCAAAAATTGACTTAATAATCCGGTTATATCTCACATAACCGACTAACATCCAATGTATCGACTTATCGAATCAACACTTGATTCGATAACCCGGCTATATCACATATAACCGACCGATACAAAAAGTCGCGAGAATAGAATATGGTATCACATACACGCATTATTCTCGGTCCCTCACATATCACATACGTGCCCCCTATTTTGTTTTTCCTGAGCCAGTAAAATCTCTATGTAGGACTCTAAAGACTCGTCAATACGCCGGCTGTAGGTGATGATCATATCATGCACCCACAAGCCGTCAGCGGTACTAGCTGGACGTCACGGCAACCCGGGTATTGAGCGATCAGAAGATCAACAAGCAAGCAAGCTCCAACTCCTGTAAAAGCCTAACGGTAACACTTCACGTACATTCCGGTCTCATCGTCTGATATGTCGCATATCAAGTCTAGGGGTGGTAAACGTCAGACCCCAATAACCGATAAGTCGTGCCGTTGTGAGGCTCATAACGGGTCGAGAAACTTCTGGTAACTCTTACCAGTAAATCTCAAAATCAGCCCTGGCCAGGGACTTTCCTGTTATGACCAATCGAGCACAGCGCAATATCAACCCCCAATATCGGGAGAGACGAAAACCCTCCTATCGCTCATTGCTTCCATGTGACTCAGGACTGTACCCAAAAACCACCGTTTTGCACGCCCTCTTGGATATAGTAAGGTGGAAATCAAAGCACCGTGGGAATCACACAAGACTCTATGATGATCTTGGGTCTACAGACTAACCTGCACAAGTGTCGCCAGAGAACTGCCATCTGACGTGAGGTATAATACCATCTGGGAGTTCTCGGCGAGTTCGTCCAGTGTACCCAGTGTCCATTGAGCACCCGAATACCATCTCTGGTGTCAAACACCAATGGACATGGGATCATCCATCGCCCATCTCATGGGTCGAGAAGCGTATACGCTAGTCTACTCTGTTATATCGATGCCCCGTCTCGATATACCCACGACTAGGGACATTAAAGGATGTACTTATGGACTACCATGTCCCTACTAGTATGATCTGCATCATAGTCCTGGTAATCAAGTACACATCCTAAGGGCTTTACCAGCATGTAACTATAAGACAGTATCAAGAGACAAGTATACATGTTATGATAAAGAGCAACCAGATAGCATAATATCATATCGAGCAAGAAAGTCCTCTCTATAAATGTTCAAGAATCTAATATAATATACATCATCAGTATAATACCGGCCTCTAGGGCATACATACAACTAGCAATCTCCCAGTTGCACTAGGGCCAGCTGCTGTAGTATCGCATACCAAGCATCCCAAAGAGTCTCTCAAACTGTATCAGGGGAATGGACTTCGTGAATGGATCTGCAGTGTTGTTCTTCGTGTCAACCCTCCTGACCTCGATCTCCCGGCGATCTACTATCTCCCGGATCAGGTGATACCGCCTCAGAATATGCTTGGATCGCTGATGGGACCTGGGTTCCTTCGCCAAAGCCACCGCTCCATTGTTATCACAATACAAAGGTTTTGGATGCTCAATGGATGGAACCACTCCAAGTTCAGTAATGAACTTCTTGATCCAGACAGCCTCTTTGGCAGCATCATTGGCAGCGATGTATTCAGCATCCATCGTCGAGTCTGCCACGGTATCCTGCTTGGAACTCTTCCAGCTAACCGCCCCTCCGTAATGGGTAAAGATAAATCCCGAGTGCGACTTAGAGTCGTCCTTATCACTCTGGAAGCTCGAATCGGTAAAGGACTTCACTTGGAGTTCTCGGTTACCATATACCAAGAGCATCTGTTTTGTCCTTCGTAAGTACTTGAGAATGCTCTTCACAGCTTTCTAGTGACTCTCTCCAGGATCGGCTTGATACCTACTCACTATACTGAGTGAGTGTGCTACATCGGGTCTGGTACATAGCATCGCGTACATGATAGATCCTACTGCTGAAGCATAGGTATCTCTTGCATGCGAGCTCTCTCCAAATCAGTCTTGGGAGACATCTCTTTAGAGAAAGTGAGCCCTGAGATCGTGGGTAAAAAACCACGTTTGGACTTTTCCATACTAAACCGCTTCATTATGGTGTCAATGTACCTGGATTGGGACAATCCCAGTATCCGTTTGGATCTATCTCTATAGATCTTAATCCCCAAGATGTAGGAGCCATTCCCTAGATCTTACATTGAGAATCTTTGTGATAAGAAGAGCTTGACCGATTGCAACATTGGAATATCATTTCTTATCAAGAGTTTGTCGTCCACGTACAATACGAGGAAGACAACCTTACTCTCTGCCACCTTCTTGTAGATACAAGGTTCATCTACGTTTTTGACAAAATCAAACTCTTTGATAATGACGTCAAAGCAGATGTTCCAACTCCGCGATGCTTGCTTTAATCCATAAATGGATTTAAGCAGCTTGCACACCTTCCAGCTGCTCCTACTAGTTACGAAGCCCTCTGGCTGAGTCATGTACACGCTCTTTTCTAAATCACCGTTTAGAAAGGCGGTCTTAACATCCATTTGCCAGATTTCGTAGTCATGATATGCAGCGATGACAAGCATGATCCGGATGGATTTAAGCATAGCCACTGGAGAAAAGCTTTCATCATAGTCCACGCCCGGTCTTTGACGAAAACTGTAGGGTTCCTAGGCACAATAAGGAGGTTCTACAAGGCATCAACCATGCCAAACAAAAATTTTCCGGTGCCGAGAAACCCTAAACTTGATCGTTAACAAGAAGTAAAGGTGAAAGAACAAGCAAGTAAACAACTTTATTGCTAAGTGAATGGAAATACAACCTTTGTAGATCCGCTCAACCGTTTCTTTAGCTCCGTGTTGATGTCCCTCCGCAGCGATCATCGGGTCCTGGACTCTTGCGAAGGTTTCGTCGGAGAAATGATTGGGCAAGGTTATTGACTTCGAGGCCGAAGAGATCTACGTCGGGGAGACTCAAACTCAAGCTATTCCTTCACTTGGTCAAAAACTTTGTGAAGAGAACACCCTATACTATATGGCAAGTGGTAGAGGATGAAGAAATAGGAAGTGGGTTCACTTTAGAATTGGATTTCTCACTCTTTTACTCATGGCACCATTGGAGCTCTCAAGCTTTTATGAGCTTGATGAAGATGAAGAAGAAGAAAGAATGATATCAATTAAAAGAATAATATGAATACTTATCCTTTTAATCATGGCACCATGGTTGAGTTAAGCCCTCATGATTAACTCATGTAGAGATTTAACCATAGCATAAGGTTAAGGGTTGGGTTAGCTAATATCTTAAGCAAATGACAAAAGAGTTGACTTTGTCAATGTTCATCAAGCTTCATGAAGCTGGATAAGTTTGACCAAAGTCACACTCTTTTGTTATATGCTAAGGAAAATAGTAAACCCTAATCTAACCTTGATATCGTTCAAGTCTCATACACACAACTTGTTTGTATCATCAAGTATGATACATACATGTACACTTGCATATATCACATATAAACAATATGCACATTCAAGTGAGAAAATCAATCTTAAGTGAACCAATACTAGTTAATGTAAAGTAATATATCAAATATATAATTATACATTAAATCATTAAATCAACACTTGATTTAGCGATCCGTTCATATCGCATATAACCGACTAATATCATGTGTATCAATGTATCGAATCAACACTTGATTCGGTAATCCGGCTATATCACATATAACCGACCAATGATACAAATCGCGAGAATAGAATACAGTATCACATACTGGTATTATTCTCGGTCTTGCATATATCTCATATGCGCTCCTATTTCGTTTCGCTTGAGCCATGAAACCCTTGTGTAGGACTCTAAAGACTCGTCAATACGCCGGCAGCAGGTGATGATCATATCAAACACCCACAAGCCGCAAGCGGTCTTATAAACTTAATGGCCACCCGGGTATTGAGCGATCAGAAGATCAATGAGCAAGCCCGGTCACACTCCTGTGAATCCAACGAGTAACAATACCGTACAGTCCGGTCTGTTCGTCTGATATGTCGCATATCTCGTCTAGGGGTGGTAAACGTCAGACCCCAATAACTCGATAAGTCGTGTCGATATGAGGCTCATAACGGGTCGAGAAACTACTGGTAACACTTACCAGTAAATCCCTAAACCAGCCTTGGCCAAGGACTTCCTGTTATAGCCAATCGAACACTGCGCAACATCAACTCCCTATACCGGGAGAGACGAAACCCCTCCTATCGCTCATTGCCTCCATATGATTCGGGACTGTACCCAAAAACCACCTTTTTGCATGCCTTCTTGGACGTGGTATGATGGAAATCAAAGCACAGTGGAAATCACACAAGACTCTATGACGATCTCGGGTCTACAGACTAACCTGCACCAGTGTCACCAGAGAACTATTATCTGACGTAAGGTATAATACCATCAGGGAGTTCTCGGCGAGTCCGTCCAGTGTACCCAGTCTCTACTGAACACCCGTATATCATCTCTGATGTCAAACACCAATGGATATGGGATCATCCATCGCCCATCTATATGGGTCGAGAAGCTATACGCTAGTCTACTCTGGTATATCGATGCCCCGTCTCGATACACCCACGACTAGGGACTTTGAAGGATGTACTTATGGACTACCATGTCCCCACTAGTATGATCCGCATCATAGTCCAGGTAGTCAAGTACACATCCTAAGGGCTTTACCAACATGTAACAGAGAGACAATCAGTGTACATGTTAAGGTAAAGAGTAACCAAATAGCATACTATCATATCGAGCAAGAAAGTCATCCCTATATATGTCCAAGCATCCACTACAATATACATCCTATGTATAGTAATGGCCTCTAGGGAATACATATAACTAACAATCTCCCACTTGCACTAGGGCCATCTGATAGAAGTGGTTGTAGTATCTCATACTCAACCATCCCATAAATGTCTCTCTCTGGGAAAAGGTCGTTCGTGAGTGGATCCGCCGTGTTGTCCTCTGAGTCTACTCTCCTAACCTCGATCCCCTGGAGATCAACCATCTCCATGATCAGGTGATACTTCCTATTAATTTGTCTGGATCACTGATGGGACGGGCGTTCCTTGGCCTAAGCCACAACTCCATTGTTACACAATGGGAGGAACGAAGTTCATCTCATGAACTAGTATACACCCAGACTTCCTCTTTGGTAGCATCTTTGGTAGCGATGTATCCAGCCTTTAATCGTCTAGTATGTCATGGTATTTAGCTTAGAACTCTTCCAACATACCGTCCCTTTACTGAGGGTAAAGACAATGCCTGCGACTGACATTCAGTCGTCCTTATTACCCTGGAACCTTTCCAGTGATTCTCCCCAGGATCGATTGATACCAACTCACTACAACTAGTGAGTATCCTAACATCCAATTAGATCTATCTCATAGATCCAAAACCCTGGATTTAGTAGGTATCATTTTGATCCTATATGGAGAATCCTTGTGATAAGCGGAGATTGACCAAGCGTAGCATAGGAAACTACTTCCCTATCAATAGTATGCCATCCACGTACTCTGCGAGGATCACCACCATACTCCCTACTACCTTTTTGTATATACAAGGTTCATCTACTATTTTTATGATGTCAAACTCTTTGACTAACTCATCAAAACAGATGTTCCAACTCCGCGATGCCTTCTTTATCACATAAAACATCTTGCACACGTTTCCGCTGCTCCCATTGTCTACGAAACCCTCTGACTGTGTACTTATAGACTCTGTCTTCTAAATCATTATTTAGAAAAGCAGTCATGACACCCAACCGCCAGATATCGTAGTCATGGTATGTAGCCGTGGTAAGTAGGATCTGGATGGACTTAAGCATAGTTACTTAGAAAAGGTTTCATTATAATCCATACCTGGTCAATGATGCAAACCTTTAACAAGTCTAGCTTTGAAAGTCTCAACTTTTCCATGTACACCAAGTAATCTTCTCAAGATATACTTGCTCCTGATGGGGATTTAACCCTTCAGATAAGGCAACCAAAGTCCATACTTTGTTGGTGTATAAGGATTCCATCTCAGATCGCTAAGCATCCAGCCATTCTTACAGAGTCACACTCCTGATGGCCAGCTCGAAACTAGTTAGGTCATCATCCCATGATGCAATCCTCGCTCCTACTATCATAGAGAAACCGTAGTATCTCTCAGGTGGGTGAGGTAACTTACTAGATCGGCAGAGAGGCTGAGGTTCGTTGGTTGCTATTGAATCCTTTGGTTCTACCAAATCATCAGCTGCAGTTTGTATAGCTGGAACTCTTTCCAGTTCTATCTCATGTCCTCTAATTTCATCATAAGAAATTCCCATTCATAAAGGTGGCATGCTGAGTAACAAAACATCTTTTGTTCCTCGGTTAGGTAGAAGATATTCCTTTGCGTATGCTTGGGATATCCAACAAACTTCTACAGTACTGACTTTGCCTCGAGCTTGTCCGGATTTTGCCTTTTTAGACATAGGCCGGACAACCCCAAATCTTAACTGACTTAAGAGATGGGCTCTTCCCTTTCCATATCTCATATGAAATCGTAGGCATCTGATTTGATCGGAACCCTATTCAATAGGTATGCAACTTCATAAGTGCATAACTCCCTAAAAGGAAATAGGAAACTCAGTAGTACTCATCATAGAGCGCACCATATCATATAGGGTGTGATTGCTCCGCCCAGATACACTGACGTACTGTGGTGTATACGGAGGAGTAATGCTGAAAGAGAATCTTATTCTTAGAATAGTCCAGAAATCCCGTGCTCAAGTATTCTCCTCCTTGATCAGATCAAAGGACATAATAATTATACCCGTTTTTGGTTCTCTACTTCTAACTTATATTCTGTGAATATCTCAAAAGGTTCGGACTTGTGTTTCAACAGGAACATATGTCTGAATCTTGAGAGATCATCAGAGAAGTTAATGAAGTACGAAGAACCGGTCCTGGCATGTGTAGACAGGGGACCTACATACATCGACATGTATCATCCCAAGAGTTCATTAACTTTTTCTCTGTTTCCAATAAACAGAGCTATGGTCATCTTATCTTTGTGACATGACTGGCAAGTTTCACAAGATGTAAATTCAAACTAATTTAAATATGCATCTTAATGTAACTTTAGCTAGTCGGGTCGCATTGATATGACCTAGTCTATAATGCCTCAAGAAGGATTCGTTCATTTCTGAACTCTTCCGCTTGTGTGTGTTCTATATACTAAGAACTGTAGTTTGATTTAGAACGTCAATGCTTTTAGATAACGTGCCTGAACCGATCAACTATTGATATAGGAAATGTTCAAAACATTATCCAACAATACAAAATTATATCTTTCTTTACTAATAAAGAGACCGATATGATTTCGTATATCAGGTTCGGTATCTAATAACATCTGTTCAGAATCAATGTATTCTGGTAATACAGGGTGACAGTGACCAACAGACTTGGCTGCAACACTTGCACCGTTTTCTGCCTTATGAAACTTATCACCCGTTCTTAGTTCTTTACCTGTCTGTAGCCCATGTACTATATTACATATGTGGGATCCTGATCCGGTATCATATACCCAGGACGTAAAGGACATTGAGAAACAGTTCTCTGTAACGAACACACCCGAAGATGATGCATCAACATGCACTCTCTTCGTTTTGGCGGCACGGGAATTCTGGTAATCCCCTAATTCCTGTTCTGTCTTATAACATTTATAAGTTGGAGCGGGACCAACGTTCCCCAGCTCAGTATAACAAGCGGGTTCAATCAATTCATCCGTATTATTATCTTGATTAAGGCGTGATATGGTCGCTACCTGCGGAGAGAGAGAAGAAAACACCCTGCATGCGCTTTTGCAAGATCAGATTGGTTATTATTTTATCTAATCAGGATGGCTCCCACTGTTTTTATCAAATCTTCCTTCAAACCCTAAAAGGAAAGACTAGCTGGGATTAATTACACGCTACAAGTTCGCCAATCTTTCAGCCAGACTAGTGTCGGTACTTTGAGGGAGGTCCCCCATGCTTTCGCACGAACCTAATTAATGTAAACCTCGTTTTCCCAGAGGCGTAACCCCGTTGACACCTTTCTAGACACCTACTTGATCGGCTAATTGTAATGTGTAAAACTCTCCCAGGAGTAACAATTACTCGCAGTGGGTATCGGGATCCAACTATCTCATAGAAGGTATGCAATCTCATTGCAAATTTCAACACTTGAAAATCCCGATAGTGGTTTTTACCTCTAGCACCTATGACCTTGGCTAAGGTCAACAAATCATAAGCACTAGTCAAATTCTACCCGTCATTTCGTGATTAATTAGACCCACCCACATGACCCTTGGCTAAGGTCAACAAAGCCATATGATATGCGGTGTAGGAAGACATCACTTAGCTACCGTACACTACGCCTCGGCTATGGTCGACAAAAGTAGCACGAATACTAAGTACTCTACTTCCTAAAATGACGGAGGGCTACGACAGGTTTTTCTGAAAACCTACTGCGTAATGAACATGATATCGTTGTAGAATCAAATAATTTAAAAATGGAGTGTTTTTTAGGCTTTTCTAGTTTTGCTAAATGGGTCACTCCCGGTGAAGGGATCGTCGGCCCTTTCCTCGTCGAATAAGGTGCAAGATATATCATATATACCGCTGTGCAAAGCAAGAACTATAGGAGCAATCAAAAGAGAAACCGAGGGTTGTAGCATCTGCCAGTTATTGCTAAAGGAGTCACTCCCGGTGAAGGGATCTCGGTCCATTCCTTATCGAATAAGGTGTAGGATGTTCTACAAGGAACACCGCGATGCAAAGCAAGAACTGTAGCTACCTGTTTTTGAAGATTCGATTCCACAACATCTTAGGTTTCTTTTCTTTCATTAATCACATTAATGAAGTCCCATCATTTAAATCACCTAAATATCACAGATAAATACGACGTACACTTATACTATCCGCATTCGTCTCGATGTCCCCTCGTGCACCGTTAGGTTAGGTAACTAACGGCAGAGCGGGGCAGGGCTAGCGCGGGTGTAAAACATAAGTAACGCCTATATAATATATCATATATACTATATATAGTATTTATCACAGAACATCAAATGATCACATCACAGATATCGCAGCTGTTAGTTATATGTATGCCCTAGAGGCCATCACTGTACATACGATGTATATTGTAGTGGATGGTAGGACATATATAGGGAGGACTTTCTTGCTCGACATGATAGTATGCTATCTGGTTGTACTTTATCTTAACATGTACTCTGATTGTCTCTATATTACATGTTGATAAAGCCCTTAGGATATGTACTCGACTACTGGGACTATGATGAGATCATACTAGTGGGGCCACGGTAGTCGACGAGTACATCCTATAACTGTTCCTAGTCGAGGGTGTATCGAGACAGAGCATCGATACACAAGAGTAGACTAGCGTATACGCATCTTGACCCATATGATGGGCGATGGATGATCCCATATCCATCGGTGTTTGACATCAAGGATGGTGTACGGGTGCTCAGTGGAGACTGGGTACACTGGACGGACTCGCCGAGAACTCCCAGATGGTATTATACCATACGTCAGATGGCAGTTCTCCGGTGACACTGGTACAGAGTAGTCTGTTGACCCGAGATCGTCATAGAGTCTTGTGTGGTTCCCACTGTGCTTTGATTTCCATCATACCACGTCCAAGAGGGCGTGCAAAAAGGTGGCTTTTGGGTACAGTCCCGAATCACATGGAGGCAATGAGCGATAGGAGGGGATTCGTCTCTCCCGGTATAGGGAGTTGATGTTGTGCTGTGTTCGATTGGCTATAACCGGAAATCCCTGGCCAGGGTTGCTGAGATTTACTGGTAAGTGATATCAGTAGTTTCTCGAACTGTTATAGACCTCATATCGATACGACTTATCGAGCTACTGGGTCTGACGTTTACCACCCCTAGCCGAGATATGCAACATATCAGACGACGAGACCGGACTGTACGGGAGTGTTACTGTTTGGATTCACAGGAGAATGTGCAGGCTTGCTTGTTGATCTTCTGAGCGCTCAATACCTGGGTAGCTGTTACATTTAGCTGACTGCTTGCAGCTTGTGGGTGTTTGATATGATCATCACCTACTGCCGGCGTATTGACGATTCTTTAGAGTCCTACACAGAAGTTTCTTGACTCAGGCAAAACGGAGTAGGGGCACATATGTGATATGTGCGGGACCGAGGATAATACGATATGTGATACCATATTATATTCTCGCGATATTTGATATCAGCCGGGTCATCGGATCAAGTATTGATTCGATGAATCGGTACGGATAAATATTAGTCGGTTATATGCGATATAGCCGGATTGTCGGATCAAGTGTTGATTCGATAATTTAATGTATAATAATATATTTGATATATTAAATTGCATTAACTAATATTTGCTCACTAAAAGATTCTTTTTCTCACTCGGATATTACATTGATATATATGCGATATATGTTAATTGTATTATTTTATTTTGTTACGATAAATATTATATATGTGATATATAATATTGTAACATGATATGATAACTAATGCAACTTGTTTAGTGGAGTTTAGACATGATTAGGGTTTGGATTAGGGTTAAGCTTTCTAGATGTTTCTAGAAGGTTTTCTTTTTGTCATGATAAAGATATTTACAAGTGACTCATGCTTTAACCCAACCCAAACCCTAACCCTAGCCAATTCTCTACAATGGTTAAGTCAACCATGGTTGCATTATTCTTCATATTAATCCTTTCTTATTCATCACAAAATGAAATGGAACATTGTTCATCTTCTTCCTCCTTCATTCTTTCATGAAAAGCTTACTAGTTTTTCAAAAGGTGATGAATAAATATGAGAAAAAGATAAATAAAGAGAGCAAAAATCCTACTTCATCATCCTCATCTTCCCTTGCCATTTAGATGAGGATGTTCGCATCATTTCATGAGTGTTAGCTTGTGTTAAAGAAACTTCAAGGTAGATCATCTTAGTATCGAAGATCGGAAGCAAAGGTTGCGTCTTTCTCTTCGTGGAACCTCTCGAGAGTCCGGATCCCGATGATCGCAGCGAAGGGACCACAACACGGAGCATATGAAGTGAAGGACCGGATCTACAAAGGTTGTAATCCCTCTCACTTAGTGTTAAAGTGTTTAGCATGCTTGTTTTCGCCTAATCTCTAGTTTAAAGTTCCGTATTCGGGTTGTTCGGCACGGCTAAATTTTTAATTGGGCATGGTTGATGCCTCGTAGACCCTTGTGCGCGTGCCTAGCAACCCTATAGTGGTATCAGAGCCAAGCTAGAGCTTTAGGCGAAGTATAGACGAAATTTAAAGTCCGATCGAAACCCGAAACCCCGATAAAACCCGCTCTTTGGACTTTTTCTAAAAACTGGGATTTTTCCACATTAAAAATGCTTAAAAAATTCAGCAGGGAATTATAAGAATTACAGTGCAAAAAGTTTTTGATGAACAGTATAAATCGCGGCGGAACCGCGGCAGAAGCATGCCTTCTGCGGCGGTTCCGCGGCGAAATGATGACGTCAGCATCTCCTGTTTGCACAGTAACTCCTATTTTAATATGCTGGATTTTTTGGGAATTTTTAATTTTTATTCTACAGTAGAGTTTTCTGGGGTTGTTTAGGGATTCGATGATTCGATCGGATTATCAGATTTTGTCTATGTGTTTTCCGGGTAATTTTTAGAAACTGTTAAAAAGTTCGAACGGATATCAATAACTCACTTTTTCCCCTGTCGGAAAATTTTTCAAAAGTTGGATTTTTTCTCGTGTTTAAGAATGTTCTAAGTCGTGCAAGTAACTCGGCGGACCCTCTAGAAGACAACAAACCTTAACTCGATTATGTGACCGTCTTGAACTGCCCTTTGAACCTTAGGGTTTGGGGCAGTACGGCGTGCCACATGTGAGGCGTTGGCTTGACCCTTCTACGGCTGGACCATTGGTACTGTGGCATGTAATGAATGTTTTTAAACTGATTTCAAGTGTTGAGATATATTGGGAAAATCTTGGGTGCTTGATGATTCGATCGGAAAGTTTAACTTTTTCTATTTATCTGGAATGTGATACAATATTTGGAATCCACAGGCAGTTATGAGATAACTTATTTGAATATTATAAACATAGCAGTTTAGTCTCAGGTGATCGGTTGCCACGGAATTTTGATGTGATCAAAAGTCCGTCGCAATCACGTAGCGTACGCGGATACTCGCCGGGTAAACTTAATAGACAGCTACGCCCCATAGCCATGACCAAGTGACTGTAGGAGAACCCCGTCGCCGAAAGCATCCGTTCGGGTGCTCGCGGTAGCGGTGTTCCGCCTTGGTGCACTTCGTCGACGGTATCGGGGGTGCGGCCGTCTACTAAAGTTTGCGACGAGCATTTGATCAGGACGTCGGGAATCTTGTTGAATTGTCCGACTTGATATTGAAATGAGTTTTCAATAATGAGACTAAAATGCGGGGTTTATAATTGTTAGGCATGTGATGTCTAAGGAATTCATTTGGTTAGGCATGCGATGTCTAAGAAGGTTGCGGATTCCAACTGTTGTAGTTTTACACTTTCTTTTCTGTGACCGTAAGCGTAGTATGTGGTATATCGCCGGCTTCGTTGCTATACATCAACGACAATCGGGATACGCATACTTGCTTACGTTGATGATATGAGATATTATGTGTTGCTGTGATATGTTGTATTGGATCGTCGCGTTTTGAATAGCCGGGGTTTTATGTGAGATGAGAGTTTTTTCTTTTTCATTCATGTAAAATTCATTTGTATGTAATATTCTTTTTTTGGGCCACTTCTAGGTAGCGGAAGATGTCACCGTTGTATATTATTTACTTTTCCGCATTAGGTAGACCCAAGGCGGGGAGCACAAGTAACCGGGTTCTAGGGTCCAGTGGGAGACCATCTCGAGGAGTCGAGACCGGGTCTCCTAACCCTAGAATTGGCAGTGTTGCTTGCCGCTCTCGTAGGGGTCTAGAGATGTGGGTTTGGCTATTCATCGCGACCGTGGAATCCGTGTTTTATACAGGCTCGTATTGAAAACACGGACGTCCTAGTATATCCAATATTTCATATATGTTCTTCTGCTTCAATGTTCTGTGATGAGATCATATTACTGCCTGAGACGAATGTTTATATTTTATATATATGAGATATATGTTATATTGCAGATTTCGTTTCAAAAGAGATGCTTGTGAAGCATAATAAAATGGGACTTCATTAAAGAGATTAATGAAATAAAAGAAACCTAAGATGTTGTAGAATCGAATTTCAAAATAAAATAGGTAGCTACAGTTCTTGCTTTGCACAGCGGTATATATGATATATCCTGCACATTATTCGATGAGGAAAGGACCGAGATCCCTTCACCTGGAGTGACTCCTTTAGCAATAACTGGCAGATGCTACACACTCGGTTTGTCTTTTGATTGCTTTTAATAGTTTTTGCTTTGCACAGTGATATATATGATATATCCCGCACCTCATTCGACGAGGAAAGGACCGACGATCCCTTCACCGGGAGTGACTCCTTTAGCAAAACTAGAAAAGCCTCAAAGACACTCCATTTCAAAATTCATTCGAGCCTACAACGATATCAAGTTCATTACGCAATAAGTTTTCTGAAAAACCTGTCGTAACCCTCCGTCATTTCAGATAAGTTGTAAATAGTATTCGTGCTACATTTGTTGGCTTTCGTCAAGGTGTAGTGTGCGGTAGCTATCTGCTGCTTATCTGCTAGCATATGATGCGATTGGATTAGGGTAGTCGTGCGGCTTTGTTGGCTTTCGTCAAGGGTCGTGCGGGTGGGTTTATTTCAATCAAGAAATGACGGGTTGGACATGACTAGTATCCTATGGTTTGTTGGCTTTCGTCAAGGTCATAGGATGCTAGGGGTAAAATATTATCGGGAATTTCAAGTGTTGGAATTTGCAATGAGATTGCCTACCTTCTATGAGATAGTTGGATCCCGATACCCGCTGCGAGTAATTGTTACTCCTGGGAGAGTTTTAAACATTACAATTAGCCGATCAAGTAGGTGTCTAGAAAGGTGTTAACGGGGTTACGCCTCTGGGAAAACGAGGTTTACATTAATTAGGTTCGTGCGAGAGCACGGGGGACCTTCCTTAAAGTACCGACACTGGCCTGGCTGAAAGATTGGCGAACTTGTAGCGTGTAATTAATCCCAGCTAATCTTTCCTTTTAGGGTTTGAAGGAAGATTTGATTAAAACAGTGGGAGACATCCTGATTAGATATATTAGATAACCAATCTAATCTTGCAAGAGCATACGCTGAGTGTTTTCTTCTCTCTCTCTCCAGATAGCGACCATATCACGCCTTAATCAAGATAATAATACGGAGATATTGACCGAACCCACATGTTATACTGAGTTGGGGAACGTTGGTCCCGCTCCAACTTATAATTGTTATAAGACAGAGCAGGAAATTGGGGATTACCAGAATTCCCGTGCCGCCCAAACGAAGAAAGTGCATAATGATGCATCATCTTCGGGTGTGTTCATTACACAGAACTGTTTCTCAGTATCCTTTACGTCCTGGGTATGTGATACCGGATCAGGATCCCGTATATGTAATATGTTACATGGGCTACAGATAGGTAGAGAACTGAGAACGGGTGATAAGTTTCATGAGACAGAAAACGGTGCAAGTGCTGCAGCCAAGTCTGTTGGTCACTGTCACCCTGTATTACCAGAATACATTGATTCTGAACAAATGTTATTAGGTACCGAACCTGAAATACAAAATCATATCAGTCTCTTTATTAGTAAAGAAAGGATATAATTTTGTATTGTTGGATAATGTTTTGAACATTTCCTATATCAAGAGTTGATCGGTTCAGGCACGTTATCTAAAAGCATTGTCGTTCTAAATCAAACTACAGTTCTTAGTATAAAGAACACACACAAGAGGAAGAGTTCAGATATGAACGAATCCTTCTTGAGGCATTGTAGACTAGGTCATATCAATGCGATCTGACTGGCTGAAGTTACATATAGATGCATATTTAAATTAGTTTGAATTTACATCTTGTGAAACTTGCCAGTCATGTCACAAAGATAAGATGACCACAGCTCTGTTTGTTGGAAACAGAGAAAGAGTTAGTGAACTTTTGGGATTGATACATGCTGATGTATGAAAGTCCCCTGTCTACATATGCCAAGATCGGTTCTTTGTACTTCTTTACATTCTCTGATAATCTCTCAAGATTCAGACATATGTTCCTGCTGAAACACAAGTCCGAAGCTTTTGAGATATTCACAGAATATAAGTTAGAAGTAGAGAACCAAAATACGGGTATAAGTATTATGTCCTTTGATGAGTTCAAGGAGGAGAATACTTGAGCACGGAATTCCTGGACTATTCTAAAGGAGAATGAGATTCTCTCTCGGCATTACTCCTCCGGATACACCATAGCACGATGGTATATCGGGGCGGAGCAATCACACCCTATATGATATGGTGTGCTCTATGATGAGTACTACTGAGTTACCTTTTTCCTATTGGGTGTTATGCACTTGTGAAGTTGCATACCTATTGAATAGGGTTCAAATCAAATCAGTTGCCTACCACTTCATATATGATATGGAAAGGGAAGAGCCCATATCTTAAGCTTGTTAAGATTTGGGGTTGTCCGGCCTATGTCTAAAAAGCAAAATCCGGACAAGCTCGAGGCAAGGTCTGTTATGTAGAACTGGATATGTTCCAGCTATACAAAATGCAGCTGATGATTTGGTAGAACCAAAGGATTCAATAGTTTCCAACGAACCTCAGCCTCTCCGCCGATCTAGTAGGGTTCCTCACCCTCCTGAGAGACACTTCGGTTTCTCTATGACAGTGGGAGCGAGGAATACATCATGAGATGATGACGCAACTATTTTCGAGCTGGCCATCAGGAGTGGGACTCTGTAAGAATGGCTGGATGCTTATCGATCTGAGATGGAATCCTTATACACCAACAAAGTTTGGACTTTGGTTGCTTTATCTGAAGGGTTAAATCCCCATCAGGAGCAAGTATATCTTGAGAAGATTACTTGGTGTACATGGAAAAGTTGAGACTTTCAAAGCTATGCTTAAGTCCATCCAGATCCTACTTGCCACGGCTACATACCATGATTACGATATCTGGTTGGGTGTCATGACTGCTTTTCTAAATGATGTTTTAGAAAAGAGCCTCTATAAGTACACAGCCAGAGGGCTTCGTAGACAGTGGGAGCAGCGGAAACGTGTGCAAGATGTTTTATATGATAAAACAGGCATCGCGGAGTTGGAACATCTGTTTTGATGTGGTAGTCAAAGAGTTTGACTTCATCAAAATGGTAGATGAACCTTGTATATACGAAAAGGTAGTAGAGAGTATGGTGGTGATCCTCGTAGAGTACGTGGATGACATACTCTTAATAGGGAAGGAGTTTCCTATGCTACGCTCGGTCAATCTCCGCTTATCACAAGGATTCTCCATATAGGATCAAAGTGATACCTCCTAAATCCTGGGTTTTTGGATCTATGAGATAGATCTAATTGGATGTTAGGATACTCACTAGATGTAGTGAGATCGTATCAATCGATCCTGGGGAGAATCACTGGAAAGGTTCCAGGGTGAAAAGAACGACTGAAGGTCAGTCGCAGGCATTGTCTATACCCTCAGTGGAGGGACGGTATGTTGGAAGAGTTCCAAGCTAGATACCGTGATATACTAGATGATTAAAGGCAAGATACATCGTTACCAAGGATGCTACCAAAGAGGCAGTCTGGATATATATATAAGTTCATGAGATGAACTTCGTTCCTACCATTGTGTGACAATGGAGTTGTAGCTATAGCCAAGGAACTTCCGTCCCATCAGAAATCCAGATACAATTCTTAGGCAGTATCACCTGATCAAGGAGATGGTTGATCTCCAGGGAGATCGAGGTTAGGAGAGTAGACACAGAGGACAACAGCGCGGATCCACTCACGAAGGCCTTTTCCCCAGTAGAGACTTTTATGGGATGGTTGAGTATGAGATACTTCAACCGCAGCTAATTGTTGGGTATGCGATACCATAACAGATGGCCCTAGTGCAAGTGGGAGATTGTTAGTTATATGTATGCCCTAGAGGCCATTACTGTACATACGATGTATATTGTAGTGGATGCTAGGACATATATAGGGAGGACTTTCTTGCTCGACATGATAGTATGCTATCTGGTTGTACTTTATCTTAACATGTACTCTGATTGTCTCTATATTACATGTTGATAAAGCCCTTAGGATATGTACTCGACTACTGGGACTATGATGAGATCATACTACTGGGGCCACGGTAGTCGACGAGTACATCCTATAACTGTTCCTAGTCGAGGGTGTATCGAGACAGGGCATCGATACACCAGAGTAGACTAGCGTATACGCATCTTGACCCATATGATGGGCGATGGATGATCCCATATCCATCGGTGTTTGACATCAAGGATGGTGTACGGGTGCTCAGTGGAGACTGGGTATACTGGACGGACTCGCCGAGAACTCCCAGATGGTATTATACCATACGTCAGATGGCAGTTCTCCGGTGACACTGGTACAGAGTAGTCTGTTGACCCGAGATCGTCATAGAGTCTTGTGTGGTTCCCACTGTGCTTTGATTTCCATCATACCACGTCCAAGAGGGCGTGCAAAAAGGTGGCTTTTGGGTACAGTCCCGAATCACATGGAGGCAATGAGCGATAGGAGGGGATTCGTCTCTCCCGGTATAGGGAGTTGATGTTGTGCTGTGTTCGATTGGCTATAACCGGAAATCCCTGGCCAGGGTTGCTGAGATTTACTGGTAAGTGTTATCAGTAGTTTCTCGAACTGTTATAGACCTCATATCGACACGACTTATCGAGCTACTGGGGTCTGACGTTTACCACCCCTAGGCGAGATATGCAACATATCAGACGACGAGACCGGACTGTACGGGAGTGTTACTGTTTGGATTCACAGGAGAATGTGCAGGCTTTCTTGTTGATCTTCTGAGCGCTCAATACCTGGGTAGCTGTTACGTTTAGCTGACCGCTTGCAGCTTGTGGGTGTTTGATATGATCATCACCTACTGCCGGCGTATTGACGATTCTTTAGAGTCCTACACAGAAGTTTCTTGACTCAGGCAAAACGGAGTAGGGGCATATATGTGATATGTGCGGGACCGAGGATAATGCGATATGTGATACCGTATTATATTCTCGCGATATTTGATATCAGCCAGGTCATCGGATCAAGTACTGATTCGATGAATCGGTACGGATAAATATTAGTCGGTTATATGCGATATAGCCGGATTTTCGGATCAAGTGTTGATTCGATAATTTAATGTATAATAATATATTTGATATATTAAATTGCATTAACTAATATTTGCTCACTAAAAGATTCTTTTTCTCACTCGGATAATACATTGATATATATGCGATATATGTTAATTGTATTATTTTATTTTGTTACGATAAATATTATATATGTGATATATAATATTGTAACATGATATGATAACTAATGCAACTTGTTTAGTGGAGTTTAAACATGATTAGGGTTTGTATTAGGGTTAAGCTTTCTAGATGTTTCTAGAAGGTTTTCTTTTTGTCATGATAAAGATATTTACAAGTGACTCATGCTTTAACCCAACCCAAACCCTAACCCTAGTCAATTCTCTACAATGGTTAAGTCAACCATGGTTGCATTATTCTTCATATTAATCCTTTCTTATTCATCACAAAATGAAATGGAACATTGTTCATCTTCTTCCTCTTTCATTCTTTCATGAAAAGCTTACTAGTTTTTCAAAAGGTGATGAATAAATATGAGAAAAAGATAAATGAAGAGAGCAAAAATCCTACTTCATCATCCTCATCTTCCCTTGCCATTTAGATGAGGGTGTTCGCATCATTTCATGAGTGTTAGCTTGTGTTAAAGAAACTTCAAGGTAGATCATCTTAGTATCGAAGATCGGAAGCAAAGGTTGCGTCTTTCTCTTCGTGGAACCTCTCGAGAGTCCGGATCCCGATGATCGCAGCGAAGGGACCACAACACGGAGCATATGAAGTGAAGGACCGGATCTACAAAGGTTGTAATCCCTCTCACTTAGTGTTAAAGTGTTTAGCATGCTTGTTTTCGCCTAATCTCTAGTTTAAAGTTCCGTATTCGGGTTGTTCGGCACGGCTAAATTTTTAATTGGGCATGGTTGATGCCTCATAGACCCTTGTGCGCGTGCCTAGCAACCCTACAGCAGCAGAAGAATCATATGAAATATTGGATATACTAGGACGTCCGTGTTTTCAATACGAGCCAGTATAAAACACGGATTCCACGGTCGCGATGAATAGACAAACCCACACCCTTAGACCCCTATGAGAGCGGCAAGCAACCCTACCAATTCTAGAGTTAGGAGACCCGGACTCGACTCCTCGAGTTGGTATCCCACTGGAC
This sequence comes from Agapanthus africanus, assembly GCA_030015575.1. Taxonomy (NCBI): domain Eukaryota; kingdom Viridiplantae; phylum Streptophyta; class Magnoliopsida; order Asparagales; family Amaryllidaceae; genus Agapanthus; species Agapanthus africanus. Next base: position 317,408,791 of record CM057340.1, on the reverse strand, counting down.
TCCAGAACCCGGTCACTTGTACCCTCCTCCTTGGGTCTATCCTAGTGAGGAAAAGTAAATAATATACAAAAGGTGACATCTTCCGCAACCTGGAAGTGCCCCAATAAAAGAATATTACATACAATAAATTTTACATGAATGAAAATAAAAACTCTCATCTCACATAAAACCCCCGGTTATTCAAAACGCGACGATCCAATATAACATATCCAGCAACACATAACATCACATGTCATCAACGTAAGTAAATATGCGCATCCCAATTGTCGTTGACATATAGCAACGAAACCGGCGATATCACATATTACACTTACGGTCCCAGAAAAGAAAGTGTAAAACTACAACAGTTGGAATCCGCAACCTCCTTAGACATCGCATGCCTAATCAAATGAATTCCTTAGACATCACATGCCTAACAATTATAAACCCCGCATTTTAGTCTCATTAACGAAAACACTTTTCAATATCTAGTCGGGCAATTCAACAAGATTCCCGGCATTTTGATCGAATGCTCGTCGAAAACATTAGTAGACGGCCGCATCCCCGATACCATCGACGAAGTGCACCAAGGCAGAACACCGCTACCGCGAGCACCCGAACGGATGCTTTCGGCGACGGGGTTCTCCTACAGTCACTTGGTCGGGGCTAAGGGGTGTAGCTGTCTATTAAGTTTATCCGGCGAGTATCCGCGTACGCTACGTGATTGCGACGGACTTTTGATCACATCAAAATTCCGTGGCAACCGATCAAGTGAGACTAAAGTGCTATGTTTATAACATCCATTTTAGTTATCTCATAACTACTTGTGGATTCCAAATATTGTATCACATTCCAGATAAATAGAAAATGTTAAACTTTCCGATCGAACAATCAAACACCCAAGTTTTCCAAAAAGCTCAACACATGAAATAAGTTTAAAAACATCCATTTCATGCCACAGTACCAACGGTCCAGCCGTAGAAGCGTCAAGCCAACGCCTCACATGTGGCACGCCGTACTGCCCCAAACCCGAAGGGTCAAAGGGCAGTTCAAGACGGTCACATAATCAAGTTAAGGTTTGTTGTCTTCTAGAGGGTCCATCGCGTTACTTGCACTACTTAGAACGTTCTTAAACCAGGGAAAAATCCAACACTTGAAAATTTTCCGGCAGGGGAAAAATTGGGTATTTATATCCGGTCGAAATTTTTAACATATTCAAAAATTATCCGGAAAAACACAGACAAAGTTAAAGATTCCGATTGAATCTTCGAACTCCCAATACAACCCAGAAAACTCCACTCTTGAGCATAAATTAAAAATTCCCATAAAATACAGCAACTACAAATAGTGATTACTGTGCAAACAGAGTAGGAAAAACCCACTTTATTGCCACGGAACCGCCACCCAAGCTAGGGTACGGCCGCGGTTCCGCGGTGGTTTAATAGAGTTAGGCCCACGTGTTTCACAGTAATTCCTAAAAAACCCTGCAGAATTTTTTGGTTATTTTTAATTTGGAAAAATCCACATTTTCAGAAAATGTACAGAGAAGGGTTTGAATTAGGGTTTCGGGGTTCGATCGGGTTTCTAATTTCGTCTACACTTCGCCTAAAGCTCTAGCTAGGCTCTGATACCATTGTAGGGTTCCTAGGCACACTAAAGAGGTTCTACAAGGCATCAACCATGCCAAACAGAAATTTTCCGGTGCCGAGAAACCCTAAACTAGATCGTTAACTAGAAGTAAAGGCGAAAGAACAAGCAAGTAAACAACTTTATTGCTAAGTGAATGGAAATACAACCTTTGTAGATCCACTCCACCATTTCTTTAGCTCCGTGTTGACGTCCCTCCGCTGCGATCATCGGGTCCTGGACTCTTGCGAAGGTTTCGTCGGAGAAAAGATCGGGCTAGGTCATTGACTTCGAGGCCGAAGATGATCTACGTCGGGGAGACTCAAACTCAAGCTATTCCTTCACTTGGTCAAAAACTTTGTGAAGAGAACACCCTATACTACATGGCAAGTGGTAGAGGATGAAGAAATAGGAAGTGGGTTCACTTTAGAATTGGATTTCTCACTCTTTTACTCATGGCACCATTGGAGCTCTCAAGCTTTTGTGAGCTTGATGAAGATGAAGAAGAAGAAAGAATGATATCAATTAAAAGAATAATATGAATACTTATCCTTTTAATCATGGCACCATGGTTGAGTTAAGCCCTCATGCTTAACTCATGTAGAGATTTAACCATAGCATAAGGTTATGGGTTGGTTTAGCTAATATCTTAAGCAAATGACAAAAGAGTTGGCTTTGTCAATGTTCATCAAGCTTCATGAAGCTTGATAACTTTGACCAAAGTCACACTCTTTTGTTATATGCTAAGGAAAATAGTAAACCCTAATCTAACCTTGATATGGTTCAAGTCTCATATACACAACTTGTTTGTATCATCAAGCATGATACAAACATGTACGCTTGCATATATCACATATAAACAATGTGCACATTCAAGTGAGAAAATCAATCTTAAGTGAACCAATACTAGTTAATGTAAAGTAATATATCAAATATATAATTATACATTAAATCATTAAATGAACACTTGATTTAACGATCCGGCCATATCGCATATAACCGACTAATATCATGTGTATCAATGTATCGAATCAACACTTGATTCGTTAACCCGGCTATATCACATATAACCGACCGATGATACAAATCGCGAGAATAGAATACAGTATCACATACTGGTATTATTCTCGGTCCTGCACATATCTCATATGCGCTCCTATTTCGTTTCGCTTGAGCCAGGAAACCCCTATGTAGGACTCTAAAGACTCGTCAATATGTCGACAGCAGGTGATGATCATATCAAACACCCACAAGCCACAAGCGGTCTGCTAAACGTAACGGCCACCCGGGTATTGAGCGATCAGAAGATCAACGAGCAAGCCCGCTCACACTCCTGTGAATCCAACGAGCAACACTACCGTACAGTCTGGTCTGTTCGTCTGATATGTTGCATATCTCGTCTAGGGGTGGTAAACGTCAGACCCCAATAACTCGATAAGTCGTGTCGACATGAGGCTCATAACGGGTCGATAAACTACTGGTAACACTTAACAGTAAATCCCTAAAGCAGCCTTGGCCAAGGACTTTCTGTTATAGCCAATCGAACACTACGCAACATCAACTCCCTATACCGGGAGAGACGAAACCCCTCCTATCGCTCATTGCCTCCATTTGATTCGGGACTGTACCCAAAAACCACCTTTTTGCACGCCCTCTTGGACGTGGTATGATGGAATCAAAGCACAGTGGGAATCACACAAGACTCTATGACGATCTCGGGTCTACAGACTAACCTGCACCAGTGTCACCAGAGAACTGCCATCTGACGTAAGGTATAATACCATCTGGGAGTTCTCGGCGAGTCCGTCCAGTGTACCCAGTCTCTACTGAGCACCCGTATATCGTTTCTGATGTCAAACACCAATGGATATGGGATCATCCATCGCCCATCTATATGGGTCGAGAAGCTATACGCTAGTCTACTCTGGTATATCGATGCCCTGTCTCGATACACCCACGAATAGGGACTTTGAAGGATGTACTTATGGACTACCATGTCCCCACTAGTATGATCCGCATCATAGTCTAGGTAGTCAAGTACACATCCTAAGGGCTTTACCAACATGTAACAGAGAGACAATCAGTGTACATATTAAGGTAAAGAGTAACCAGATAGCATATTATCATATCGAGCAAGAAAGTCATCCCTATTTATGTCCAAGCATCCACTACATTATACATCCTATGTACAGTAATGGCCTCTAGGGCATACATATAACTAACAAAAACCCATTGCAACAATTCTAGCTTTGAAAGTCTCTACTTTCCCATCTACACCAAGTTTTTTCTTGAAGATCCACTTGCTCCCAATGGGTTTTACCCCTTCAGGAGCATCTTCCAGAGTCCATACTTTGTGTTAGTTATATGTATGCCCTAGAGGCCATTACTGTACATTGGATGTATAATGTAGTGGATGCTGGGACATATATAGGTAGGACTTTCTTGCTCGACATGATAGTACGCTATCTGGTTGCTCTTTATCTTAACGTGTATACTTTCTGTCTCTCTGTTACATGTTGATAAAGCCCTTAGGATGTGTACTCGACTTCCAGGACTGTGATGCAGATCATACTAGTGGGGCCTGGATAGTCCATGAGTACATCCTTCAATGTTCCTAGTCGAGGGAATATCGAGACGGGGCATCGATATTCCAGAGTAGACTAGCGTATATCTTCTCGACCCATGCAATGGGCGATGGATGATCCCATATCCATTGGTGTTTGACATCAGAGATGGTATACGGGTGCTCAGTGGAGACTGGGTACACTGAACGGACTAGCCGAGAACTCCCAGATGGTATTATACCTCACGTCAGATGGCAGTTCTCTGGTGACACTGGTACAGCTTAGTCTGTTGACCCGAGATCGTCATAGAGTCTTGTGTGTCTCCCACTGTGCTTTGATTTCCACCCTACCACGGCTCTACTGAGTCGTGCAAACAGGTGGTTTTTGGGTACAGTCCCGATTCACATGGAGGCAATGAGCGATAGGAGGGGATTCGTCTCTCCCGGTATTGGGGGTTGATGTTGTGCTATGCACGACTGGCCATAACCGGAAATCCCTGGCCAGGGTTGCAGTGATCTACTGGTAAGTGTTATTAGTAGTTTCACACATGTTATGGACCTCACGTCGGCAAGACTTATCGAGCTATTGGGGTCTGACGTTTTCCACCCCTAGGCGAGATATGCGACATATCAGACGAACAGACCGAACTGTACGGTAAGTGTTACTGGTTGGATTCACAGGAGTGTGAGCGGGCTTGCTCGTCGATCTTCTGATCGCTCAATACCCGGGTGGCCGTTACGTTTAGCAGACCGCTTGCGGCTTGTGGGTGCTTGATATGATCGTCATCTGCTGCCGGCGTATTGACGAGTCTTTAGAGTCCTACATAGAGGTTTCCTGGCTCAAGCGAAACGAAATAGGAGCGCATATGAGATATGTGCAGGACCGAGAATAATGCGTGTATGTGATTCCGTATTCCATTCTCGCGATGAATGTATCGATTGGTTATATGCGATATAACCTAGTTGTCGAATCAAGGATTGATTCGATAAGCCGATACATAGGATACTAGTCGGTTATATGCGATATGACCGGATCGTTAAATCAAGTGTTGATTTAATGATTTAATGTATAATTATATATTTGATATATTACTTTGCATTAACTAGTATTGGTTCACTTTAAATGGATTTTCTCACTTGAATATCACAAGTTGTATAGGTGATATACTTTTGTGCACTTGATTGTATCATGTTTGATGATACATGTTTACTTGGTTAAGTGTAAAGAATTAAACCATGGTTAAGTTAATGATTAGTGTTTTCTTTTTTCTTACTTATTTATTTATTTATTTTTGGAAAAGATAAGAAATGAATGGTGGCTATGTTTGTTTTTAGTTGAAGATTCATGAAGCATTGACTAAGTCACCATTCTTGTCTCATGCTTAACCCTAACCATTTAAACTAACCCTAATTCATTATCTACACTTAACCAAGGGTTAGTATATGATAAGTATGATTTTCTTTTCTATTATTATTAACTTATCATATTCATCTTCATCTTCTTCTTCATCTTGAACAAGAAGAGAACCTAGCCACCATCAATGGCAACTAGTGAAAATGAGTGAGAAATCCAATTCTAAAGTGAACCCACCTCCTATTTCTTCATCCTATACCTCTTGCCAAGTAGTATAGGATGTTTTCTTCACAAGTTTCATGACTTGGTGAAGTGGGAGCTTGATCTTGTGATGCCTCGACGTAGATCATCTTCGGCATCGAAGCCGACGACCAAGCCCGCCCATTTCTTCGATGGAGCCGATGCTAGAGTCCGGGATCCGATTTGGACAGCGGAGGGACATCGTCGCGGAGCTTAGGAAGTGGTGGACCAGATCTACAAAGGTTGTATCCCCTTTCCTTTTAACTTAAAGTCGTTAACATGCATCGCATAGCCTATAAATCTAGTTAACGATCCGTATTAGGGTTTGTAGGCACATGTAAAATTTGAATTAGCCATGTTTGATGCCTTGTGAGACTTCATTAGTGTGCCTAGGAAACCTACAGTGGTATCAGAGCCTAGCTAAAGCCTTAGGCGATGCGTAAACGGAATTAGAAGTCCGATCGAACCGAAACCCAAACCCTAAAATGCTCTCTGTACATTTTTGTAATTCGTGGTTTTTTGAGAATTAAAAATATGCAGAAAAGTAAGCAGGAAGAACTAAGAATTACTGTGAAGTTTGAGCCCCTAATTCTATAATTCGTCCGTGGAACCGCGGCCAAACCAGGGGTTTGGCGTCCGCGGCCAAAATTTGGACTTAGTCCCTCAAATTTCATATATTTATTCTTAGGTCCTTTCTTGGCAATTTTTTATGTGAATTTTTTAATTCCACTCAAGTGTTGAGTTTTCTAGGGTTTTATTGGGGATTCGTTAATTTGATCGGATAATTTAACTTCGTTTATGTTTTTCCGGATATTTTAGAAACTGTTAAAAAGTTCGACCGGATTTAAATACCCATTTTTCCCCTGCCGGAAAATTTCCAAGTGTTGGATTTTTTCGTGGTTTAAGGACGTTCTAAGTAGTGCAAGTAACGCGATGGTCCCTCTAGAAGACAACAAAGCTTAACTCGATTATGTGACCGTCTTGAACTGCCCTTTGAACCTTAGGGTTTCGGGCAGTACGGCGTGCCACATGTGAGGCGTTGGCTTGACCCTTCTATGGCTGGACCGTTGGTTCTGAGGCACGAACTGAATGTTTTAGACTTATTTCATGTGTTGAGCTGTATCGGGAAAACCTGGGTGTTCGATTGTTCGATTGGAAAGTTTAACATTTTCTGTGTTATCCGGAATGTGATACAATAATTGGAATTCACAAGCAGTTATTAGATGATAGAATGAATGTTATAAACATAGCAGTTTAGTCTCACTTGATTGGTTGCCACGGAATTTTGATGTGATCAAAAGTCCGTCGCAATCACGTAGCGTACGCGGATACTCGCCGGGTAAACTTAATAGACAGCCTCACTCCATAGCCCTGACCAGGTGACTGTAGGAAAACCCCGTCGCCGAAAGCATCCGTTCGGGTGCTCACGGTAGCGGTGTTCCGCCTTAGTGCACTTCGTCGATGGTATCGGGGGTGCGGCCGCCTACTAAAGTTTGCGACGAGCATTCGATCTGAATGTCGGGAATCCTGTTGAATTGCCCGACTTTATATTGAAAAGTGTTTTCGATTTTGAGACTAAAATGCGGCGTTTATAATTGTTAGGCATGTGATGTCTAAATATTTCATTTGATTAGGCATGCGATGTCTAAAGAGATTGCGGATTCCAACTGTTGTAGTTTTACACTTTCTTTTCTGTGACCGTAAGTGTAATATGTGATATCGCCGGTTTCGTTGCTATATGTCAACGACAATTGGGATGCGCATATTTACTTACGTTGATGACATGTGATGTTATGTGTTGCTAGATATGTTATATTGGATCGTCGTGTTCGAATAGCCGGGGGTTTTTATGTGAGATGAGTGTTTTTCATTTTCATTCATGTAAAAACTTGTATGTAATATTCTTTTATTGGGGCACTTCCAGGTTGCGGAAGATGTCACCTTTTGTATATTATTTACTTTTCTGCACTAGGATAGACCCAAGGAGGGGAGCACAAGTAACCGGGTTCTGGGGTCCAGTGGGAGACCAACTCGAGGAGTCGAGTCCGGGTCTCCTAACCCTAGAATTGGTAGGGTTGCTTGCCGCTCTCATAGGGGTCTAGGGGTGTGGGATTGGCTATTCATCACGACCGTGGAATCCGTGTTTTATACTGGCTCGTATTGAAAACTCGGACGTCCTAGAATATCCAATATTTCATATGATATTTTTTGCTGCGTTATATGTGATGTGATCATGTGGTTTGTTCAGATAGATATAGTATATAGTATATATGATATATTATATAGACGTTGCTTATGTTTTACACCCGCGCTAGCCCTGCCTCGCTCTGGCGTTAGTTACCTAACCTAACGGTGCAGACGGGACATCGAGGCGAATGCGGATGGCATAAGCGTACGTTATATTTATCTGTGATGTTTAGATGGACTTAAATGATGGGATATTCATTAATGAGATTAATGAAAGAAAATAAACCTAATTGATGTTGCGGAATCGAATTTCAAAATAAAAATAGGTAGCTACAGTTCTTGCTTTGCATCGCGGAGTTCCTTGTAGAACATCCAGCACCTTATTCGATGAGGAAAGGACCGAGATCCCTTCACCGGGAGTGACTCCTTTAGCAATAACTGGCAGATGCTACACACTCGGTTTGTCCTTTGATCGCTTCTATAGTTTCCGCTTTGCACAGTGATATATATGATATATCCCGCACCTCATTCGACGAGGAAAGGGCCGACGATCCCTTCACCGAGAGTGACCCCTGTAGCAAAACTAGAAAAGCATCAAAAACATTCCATTTAAAAACCATTTGATTCCGCAACGAGATCAAGTTCAAAGCGTTAAAGGTTTTCTTAAAAACCATTCGCAACCCTCCGTCATTTTAGGAAGTAGAGTACTTAGTATTCGTGCTACGTTTGTCGACCATAGCCGAGGCGTAGTGTGCGGTAGCTAAGTGATGTCTTCCTACACAGCATATGATGCGATTAGTTAGGACAGTCATGTGGCTTTGTTGACCTTAGCCAAGGGTCATGTGGGTGGTTCTAATTAATCATGAAATGACGGGTAGAACTTGACTAGTATTTATGATTTGTTGACCTTAGCCAAGGTCATAGGTGCTAGGGGTAAAAACCATTATCGGGAGTTTCAAGTGTTGAAATTTGCAATGAGATTGCATACCTTCTATATGATAGTTGGATCCCGATACCCACTGCGAGTAATTGTTACTCCTGGGAGAGTTTTGCACTTTACAATTAGCCGATCAAGTAGGTGTCTAGAAAGGTGTCAACGGGGTTACGCCTCTGGGAAAACGAGGTTTACTGTAATTAGGTCCGTGCGAAAGCACGGGGAACCTCCCTCAAAGTACTGACACTGGCCTGGCTGAAAGATTGGCGAACTTGTAAAGTGTAATTAATCCCGGCTAGTCTTTCCTTTTAGGGTTTGAAGGAAGATTTGATAAAAACAGTGGGAGCCATCCTGATTAGATAAAATAATAACCAATCTATTCTTGCAAGAGCGCACGCTGAGTGTTTTCTTCTCTCTCTCTCCAGGTAGCGACCATATCACGCCTTAATCAAGATAATAATATGGATGTATTGACCGAACCCGCTTGTTATACTGAGCTGGGGAACGTTGGTCCCGCTCCAACTTATAATTGTTATAAGACAGAGCAGGAATTAGGGGAATACCAGAATTCCTATGCAGCCCAAACGAAGAAAGTGCATATGATGCATCTCCTTCGGGTGTGTTCATTACAAAGAACTGTTTTTCAGTATCCTCTACATCCTGGGTAATTGATACCGGATCAGGATCCCAGATATGTAATCTGTTACATAGGGCTACAAAAGGGTAGAAAAACTGAGAACGGGTGATAAGTTTCATGAGACAGAAAACGGGGCAAGTGTTGCAGCCAAGTCTGTTGGTCACTGTCACCCTGTATTACCAATACATTGATTCTGAACAAATGCTATTAGATACCGAACCTGATATACAAAATCATATCAGTCTCTTTATGAGTAAAGAAATGATAAAATTTTGTATTGTTGGATAATGTTTTGAACATTTCCTATATCAAAAGTTGATCGGTTCAGGCACGTTATCTAAAAGCATTGACGTTCTAAATTAAACTACAGTTCTTAGTATACGGAACACATACAAGAGAAAGAGTTCAGAATTGAACGATTCCTTCTTGAGGTTTTGTAGACTAGGTCAGATCAATGTGACCCGACTAGCTAGAGTTACATAAAGATGCATATTTAAATTAGTTTGAATTTACATCTTGTGAAACTCGCCAGTCATGTCACAAAGATAAGATGACCATAGCTCCGTTTACTGGAAACAGAGAAAGAGTTAATGAACCCTTGGGATGATACATGTTGATGTATGTAGGTCCCCTGTCTACACATGCCAAGACCGGTTCTTTGTACTTCATTACGTCCTCTGATAATCTCTCAAGATTCAGACATATGTTCCTGTTGAAACACAAGTCCGAACCTTTTGAGATATTCACAGAATATAAGTTAGAAGTAGAGAACCAAAAATAAGGGTATAAGTATTATGTCCTATGATGAGATCAGGGAGGAGAATACTTGTGCGTGGAATCCTTGAACTATTCTAAAGGAAAATGAGATTCTCTCTCAGTATTACTCCTCTGAATACACCACAGCACAACGGTGTATCGAGGTGGAGCAATCGCACAATATTAGATATGGTATGCTCCATGATGAGTACTACTGAGTTTCCTATTTCCTTTTAGGGAGTTATGCACTTATGAAGTTGCATACCTATTGAATAGGGTTCGAATCAAATCAGTGCCTACTACTCCATATAAGATATGATATGGGAAGAGCCTATCTCTTAAATAAGTTAAGATTTAGGATTGTTCGGCCTATATCTAAAGCAAAATCCGGACAAGATCGAGGCAAGGTCAGTTCTGTAGAACTGGAAAGGTTCCAGCTATACAAAACTGCAGCTGTTGATTTGACAGAACCAAAGGATTCAATAGTTCCCGACGAACCTCAGCCTCTCCGCCGAACTAGCAGGGTTCCTCATCCGCTTGAGAGATACTTCGGTTTCTCGATGACAGTGAGAGCAAGGATTGCATCATGAGATGATGACCCAACTAGTTTGGAGCTGGCCATCAAGAGTGGGACTCTGTAAGAATGGCTGGATGCTTAGCGATCTGAGATGGAATCCTTATACACCAACAAAGTATGGACTTTGGTTGCTATATCTGAAGGGTTAAATCCCCATCAGGAGCAAATATATCTTGAGAAGATTACTTGGTGTAGATGGAAAAGTTGAGATTTTCAAAGCTAGACTTGTTAAAGGTTTTCGTCATCGACCAAGAGTAGAAAATGATGAAACCTTTTCCAGGGACTATACTTGAGTCCATCCAGATCCTACTTGCCATTGCTACATACCATGACTACGATATCTGGTGGTTGGGTGCCATGACTGCTTTTCTAAATAGTGATTTAGAAGAGAGCGTCTGTAAGAACATAGCCAGAGGGCTTCGTAGATAGTGGGAGCAGCGGAAACATGTGCAAGTTGCTTTACAGGATGAAGCAGGCATCGCAGAGTTGGAACATCTGTTTTGATGTGGTAGTCAAAAAGTTTGACTTCATCAAAATGGTAGATTAACCTTGTATATACAAAACGGTAGTAGAGAGTGAGGTGGTCATCCTCGTATTGTACGTAGACGACATACTCTTGATAGGAAAAGGGTTTCCTATGCTACGCACGGTCAATCTCCGCTTATCACAAGGATTCTCTAATAGGATCAAAGTGATACCTCCTAAATCCTGAGTTTTCATCTATGAGATAGATGTAATTGGATGTAAGGATTCTCACTAGATGTAGTGAGATGGTATCAATCGATCCTGGGGAGAATCACTGGAAGTGTTCCAGGGTGATAAGAACGACTGAATGTCAGTCACAGGCATTGTCTTTATCCTCAGTGGAGGAACGGTATGTTGGAAGAGTTCCAAGCTAGATACCGTGGCAAACTAGACGTTAAGGCTCGTAACATCTCTATTAAGGTTACTACCAAAGAGGCAGTTTGGGTGTATATTGGTTCATAAGATGAACTAGGTTCCTACCATTGTATGACAATGGAAGTGTGGCTTTGGCCAAAGAACCCCGATCCCATCAGTGACCCAGACATATTCTGAGGCAGTATCACCTGATCATGGAGATAGATGATCTCCAGGATGATCCAGGATAGGAGAGTAGACTCAGAGGACAACACGGCGGATCCACTCACGAAGGCCTTTTCCCAAAGAGAGACTTTTAGGGGATGGTTGAGTATTAGATACTACAACTGCTGCTATAGATGGCCCTAGTGCAAGTGGGAGATTGTTAGTTATATGTATGCCCTAGAGGCCATTACTGTACATTGGATGTATAATGTAGTGGATGCTGGGACATATATAGGTAGGACTTTCTTGCTCTACATGATAGTACGCTATCTGGTTGCTCTTTATCTTAACTGTATACTTTCTGTCTCTCTGTTACATGTTGATAAAGCCCTTAGGATGTGTACTCGACTTCCAGGACTGTGATGCAGATCATACTAGTGGGGCCTGGATAGTCCATGAGTACATCCTTCAATGTTCCTAGTCGAGGGACTATCGAGACGGGGCATCGATATTCCAGAGTAGACTAGTGTATATCTTCTCGACCCATGCGATAGGCGATGGATGATCCCATATCCATTGGTGTTTGACATCAGAGATGGTATATGGGTGCTCAGTGGAGACTGGGTACACTGAACGGACTCGCCGAGAACTCCCAGATGGTATTATACCTCACGTCAGATGGCAGTTCTCTGGTGACACTGGTACAGCTTAGTCTGTTGACCCGAGATCGTCATAGAGTCTTGTGCGTCTCCCATTGTGCTTTGATTTCCACCCTACCACGGCTCTACTGAGCATGCAAATAGGTGGTTTTTGGGTACAGTCCCGATTCACATGGAGGCAATAAGCGATAGGAGGGGATTCGTCTCTCCCGGTATTGGGGGTTGATGTTGCGATATGCACGACTGGTCATAACAGGAAATCCCTGGCCAGGGTTGCAGTGATCTACTGGTAAGTGTTATCAGTAGTTTCACACATGTTATGGACCTCACGTCGGCATGACTTATCGAGCTATTGGGGTCTGACGTTTTCCACCCCTAGGCGAGATATGCGACATATCAGACGAACAGACCGGACTGTACGGTAAGTGTTACTGGTTGGATTCACAGGAGTGTGAGCGCGCTTGCTCGTCGATCTTCTGATCGCTCAATACCCGGGTGGCCGTTACGTTTAGCAGACCGCTTGCGGCTTGTGGGTGCTTGATATGATCGCCATCTGCTGCCGGCGTATTGACGAGTCTTTAGAGTCCTACACAGAGGTTTCCTGGCTCAAGCGAAACGAAATAGGAGCGCATATGAGATATGTGCAGGAACGAGAATAATGCGTGTATGTGATACCGTATTCCATTCTCGCGATGAATGTATCGATTGGTTATATGCGATATAACCTAGCTGTCGAATCAAAGATTGATTCGATAAGCCGATACATAGGATACTAGTCGGTTATATGCGATATGACCGAATCGTTAAATCAAGTGTTGATTTAATGATTTAATGTATAATTATATATTTGATATATTACTTTGCATTAACTAGTATTGGTTCACTTTAAATGGATTTTCTCACTTGAATATCACAAGTTGTATATGTGATATACTTTTGTGCACTTGATTGTATCATGTTTGATGATACATGTTTACTTGGTTAAGTGTAAAGAATTAAACCATGGTTAAGTTAATGATTAGTGTTTTCTTTTTTCTTACTTATTTATTTATTTATTTATTTTTGGAAAAGATAAGAAATGACTGGTGGCTATGTTTGTTTTTAGTTGAAGATTCATGAAGCATTGACTAAGTCACCATTCTTGTCTCTTGCTTAACCCTAACCCTTTAAACTAACCCTAGTTCATTCTCTACACTTAACTAAGGGTTAGTATATGATAAGTATGATTTTCTTTTCTATTATTATTAACTTATCATATTCATCTTCATCTTCTTCTTCATCTTGAACAAGAAGAGAACCTAGCCACCATCAATGGCAACTAGTGAAAATGAGTGAGAAATCCAATTCTAAAGTGAACCCACCACCTATTTCTTCATCCTCTACCTCTTGCCAAGTAGTATAGGATGTTTTCTTCACAAGTTTCATGACTTGGTGAAGTGGCAGCTTGATCTTGTGATGCCTCGACGTAGATCATCTTCGGCATCGAAGCCGACGACCAAGCCCGCCCATTTCTTCAATGGAGCCGATGCTAGAGTCCGAGATCCGATTTGGACAGCGGTGGGACATCGTCGCGGAGCTTAGGAAGTGGTGGACCAGATCTACAAAGGTTGTAGCCCCTTTCCTTTTAACTTAAAGTCGTTAACATGCATCGCATAGCCTATAAATCTAGTTAACGATCCGTATTAGGGTTTGTAGGCACATGTAAAATTTGAATTAGCCATGTTTGATGCCTTGTGAGACTTCATTAGTGTTCCTAGGAAACCTACACTTTGTTGGTGTACATGGATTCCATCTCGGACCGCATTGCATCCAGCCATTTCACTGAGTCCCCACTCGTGATGGCCTGCTCGAAGCTAGTTGGTTCATCATCCTCCATGATGCAATCCTCGCTCCCACCATCCATGAGAAAACCGTAGTATCTCTCAGGTGGGTGAGGAACCCTACTAGATCGGCGGAGTGGCTGGGGTTCATCAGGAACTACCGAATCCTCTGGTTCTACCAGATCTTCTATTGCAGCTTTTGTAGCTGGAACCTCTTCCAGTTCTACCTCATGACCACTAATCTCTTTTGCAAGAAATTCCTTTTCTAAAAAGGTGGCATGCCGAGAAACAAACACCCTTTGTTCCTCAGTTTGGTATAATATATACCCTTGTGAATTCTTGGGATATCCTACAAATTTGCATAGAACAGACCGTGCCTCGAGTTTTTCCGGATTTTGTCTTTTGACATAGGCTGGACAACCCCATATCTTAACATAATTAAGACACGGTCTCTTCCCATTCCATATCTCATATGGAGTGGTAGACACAGATTTGGTGGGGGCCATATTCAATAGATGTATGGCTGTCTCTAGCGCATACCCCCAGAAGGAAATAGGTAGCTTAGCTGTGCTCATCATAGAGCGCACCATATCTAATAGGGTGCGGTTCCTCCGTTCTGATACACCGTTGTGCTGTGGTGTAAACGGAGGAGTCAGCTGAGAGAGAATCTCATTCTCTTTTAGGAAGTCCAGGAATTCATTGCTTAAGTATTCACCTCCTCGATCAGATCGAAGGATTTTAATACTTTTCCCGGTTTGGTTTTCGACTTCTTGTTTATATTCTCTAAATTTCTCAAAAGCTTCAGACTTGTGTTTTATCAAGAACACATGTCCGTATCTTGAGAGATCGTCAGTGAATGTAATGAAGTACGAAGAACCATCCCTGGCATATGTAGACATGGGACCACATACATCGCTATGTATCAGTCCCAAGAGTTTAGTAACTCTTTCTTCGTGTCACGTAAATGGAATTTTGGTCATCTTGCCTTTGAGACATGACTGGCAAGTGTCATAAGATGAAAATTCGAATGGTTTCAAATATCCATCCTTATGCAACTTAGCTAGCCGTGTCGCATTTATAAGACCAAGTCTACAATGCCATAAGAAGGATTCATTCATTTCTGAACTCTTCCTCTTTTGTGTGTTTGTTATGCTCAGAACTGTTGATTGATTTAGAACATAAATGCCATTGCACAACGTGCCTGATCCAACCAACTTTTGGTTCAGGAAAATATTCATAACATTATCCTCTAATACAAAATTATATCCCTCTTTACTCAATACAGATACTGATATAATGTTGCATATCAGGTTCGGCATGTTGGAGATAGTGCCCTCAAAGTCAATTATTGGATCGCAAGTACGTGATTGCAATGATTGAGGCAGGACCTATAACGATATGACAGTCTTGCTCGAGATACTAGTTTGCCATCTGGTTTGTCTTTATCATCGTATACATGCTTTAGTTCACTATTGCATGATTATAGAGCTTATAGGATTCTTGCTTGACTACCAGCAGTATGATGGCGATCATATACGTGGGAGCTGGGGTCTGTAAGCACATTCTTAATGTGTCCCTAGTCGTGGGAGTTTCGAGACAGGGCATCGATACTCCAGAGTAGACTAGTGTATACAGTCGAGACCCCGACGAAAGGCGGTGGCCGGTCTCACAAGCCACTGGTGTCAGTTTGATCACCTAAGATGTATACAGGTGCTCATTGTGTTATGAGTACACCGGACAGGACTCGCCGGGAACATGCTAGTTGGTATTATACATATCGTCAGATAGCATTTCCCTGGTGACATGTGTACAGGTTAGTTCATCGACCTGAGATCGTCATTTTTCTCATGTGAGTTCCCACTGTGCTTAGATTACTACCCTACCACGCTCAAAGGAGTGGTGCAAACAGGTTTTAGTTCGGTACAGTCCCGAGCCACATTGGAGGCAAGTGAGCGGATCGGCAGGGGATTCGTCTCTCCCGGTATTGGGGGTGAGATCGTGCTGTTTCTAGGAGAGCCATTACACAAAGCCCTCGGCCGAGGCAGGAGATTTACTGGTAGGTACTCCAGTAGTATCTCAGGGTGTTCTGGGCTACTCTCTGACACGACTTATACCGCTATTGGGGGTCTGACGTTACTAGCCCCCTAAGCCAGATATGCGATACTCATAGACGAACGGACCGGACTGTATATATATTGTCACTGTTAGGCTCAGTAGGGTTTATGGATGAGTTCGCTCGTCAGCTTCCCTTCGAATCAACACATAGGCAAACCGTTACGTGCAGCTTGTACCTCTGACGTGCTAGAGGTTATGCCCAGTGCCAGTGTGTTGATGAGTCATTAGAGTCCCCCACAGACACTTTCCCAAGTTCGGGCGAAACGTTGTGGAGGCCGTATGGGTTTATGGCAAGGTTCGGAAAAAGCACGTGCGTTTTCGCACGTGTCATTTTTTCGGGCAGATAATACTGGTAGGCTTTGGTTTAAGCCGGAACCCAGTATTATACTGTGTAGATATAATATCTTTGTCTCAGTTGTATTTGTATTCGGTCGTAATACAAATGTGGGTATGTTTATACAGATACGGGGTTATCCTGAAATTCGTTTCAGGATCACATTTGGAAGTTGCCATTTTCCAGTTTTCTATCAGCCGTATTTTGACATTCGGTTAAATGCGGATTTATCTTTTCTTGATGAGGTGAGTCAGTGTTCTAGAAGGTTCTAGAGAGGGTGACAAGGCTAGTGAGTCATTAGGTCATTAATGTTGTATTTAATGATAAGGTGACTAGGTTAATTGTGATTGGTTTGCTTTAATGCATTCATAACAGGTGTATTTGTGACTCATTGTTTCTTTCATGATCTTTTGCTTGTGGTCACCACTCGATCCCCCTACACTCACCTCCCTCCTCTCCTATAAGTGGCCGGCCACCCCCTTGAGGATTGTTAATGGTTGCTAGAAAAAGATTGGTGTTGTTTTGGACTCATGGAAATTAGATAAGCCTCATTTCTCATTTCATCCGATTCCAAAAGGCAACTTCATTAACCGTTCGTCCATAGCCTTGGACGTAACGAGACAAAGTGTTCTACTCATTCTCTACTTCATCTTGGTCGTCTCTTTTAGCAAACTTGACGATCGAGTTGCCTCGGTTCAGAGGCAGGAGCCCGTTTAAAGATCCGTCAACGTGGTGCCACCTGGACGACGAGACTGGAGATTCAGGAGATCGGAGCAGCCGCAACAAAGCGTGGGATGATGGTTGAAGACCGAAGGACTCGGATAGTTCGGTATAACTCTTCTACCCACTTTGTAGTTTGTTAGTTTAGCTTTAATGGCAGATCCGGGTTACGGTACACGATAACGCCAGTGCGTAAAAAGTTTTTGTTCCGCATTTGGCATCTGTTAAACGGCCAAGGCGCTACCGTGGACTTACAGTGGTATCAGAGACTAACCATTAAGCTATACTAACTTGTGCTAACGCGTTTAAAAGATCGATCGAACAGAATTTCCGAAATCACAATTTTCAAGTGCTTAAGTTTCTGTCGATTTTAAACAGTGTCTAAAAATTATTTTGATGATCCCAGAAAATTAAGCAGGGTTTCTTAAGCATACGGATGAAAATTGGGCACGTGAACCCACAAGAGCACCGCGGATCCGCGGTCAAACCTAGGGTTTGACCGTCGAACCGCGGCGCTTTAGTGGGAACAGTGCATCATTTTTTCACAGTGAGCTGAATTTGGTAAATTGTGGGTTTTGGAATATTTCTTTTGGGCCCAGATTTTGTTACTGTACAGCAGATGTACGTGGGGCCCACTTTAGGAAATTTAGTCGATCGAAATTTTAAATTTGTTAGTATGCAGTATTTATATTATATCTCCGACCGGGAATGTCATTTGATCGGTAAACCGTGTCTGATTGCTATAGTTTTTTTAGACGGGTTTGCGAACGTGACATTCGCGTTGATGTTCTGTGTTGTGCTGTATTGTTGCGGATATGTCGTGGTGGATAGCAGGGTGCAATGATAGTGCAGTTTGGATTTATTTGTACATTTGATATTGCGGGGCGAGCGTCCAACATGTGGACTGTCGTCACTGCCTGTTTGTATAATATTCTTTTAGGGCACGACCGGGTCGAGGTCGATGTACCCGTTGTACATATTTTTATTTCTGTACAAGGTTTATCCCGTGAATGAGTGCACAGATAGCCGGGTTCTAGAGGGCAACGGTTCCGTATCTCATGGCTTTGAGAGGCAAAGGGACCTTACTATAGAATTGGCAGACTATTCGCCGCACTCATAGGGGGTACAGGTTGACCCAAGGAGGGGTGCTCAATTTACCGGATTCCGTGAAGTGCCGGGTGTTCCATTCACTATATTGTGGGGACTATCTCGCTTCAGGTTTTGGCGGGTAACTTGCCGCACCCATAGGGGTCTAGGTTTCATTGCACAGGCTATCCACACGAACAGGGGAACGTCGGGTTTCAGCAGCGGCTCTGTGAAACTCGGGGATCCCAGATTATCTGTATTGTTCTGTGATGCTTATTACTTTTCTGTAATGTTGCATATTATCACGCCTGGAGCGATTATTGTATATTGGTATATATACTATTAGATATTGTATATGTTTTACACCCGCGCTAGTCCAGCCCCCACTCTGTCGTTAGTTAAGTAACCTAACGGGTGATGACGGGACCCAGTGGCGAATGCGGATGGCATATACGTACATTTTATTTTCGTTCTTTTCTGGTGTGATTGATTGATGGGACTGCGTTGATTCTTATCAATGCAAGGATAAAACAAACCTATATTTGATGTTGTTGGAACAAATTTTAAAAAGTGTTATTACAAAGATGTTTCCTTTTGTTTTGCATAGTGATATTCAGTTAGAATATCCTGCACCTCATTCGACGAGGCAAGGGCCGAGATCCCTTCACCGGGAGTGACCCCTTGGGCAGAAGTTTACGTCAGGGTGATAACTTCAATATAGTCGATTACAAGTTGCTTTGCATCGCGGTATTCAGTTGGAATATCCTGCACCTCATTCCACGAGGAAAGAGACGAGATCCCTTCACCGGGAGTGATCTCTTTAGCAAAGGTTTTTCGCCACTATATTTTTATAAAAAGCTATCAGGTTCCTTCAACGAGATCAAGTTCATTACGTTAAAGGTTTTTCGCTAAAAACCAGCCGTAGCCCTCCGTCATTTCTTTTGAGTATTCAGTAGTATTCAAGCTATATAGTTTGACCAACGCCAAGGCATAATGTTTGGTAGCTGCTGGGTATTCAATTGTTGCATAGATAGATGAGTTGGTTTGGGACAGTCGTTCTGTCATACCTGACCAACGTCAGGGGCATGTGCGGGTGGGTTCAAATTGACCTGGACAATGACGGGTAGAACTTGGCATGTGACTTATAATATTTTGACCAACGCCAAGGTCATAAGAGCATGGGGCAAAAATCATATCCGGAGTTTCAAACATACAACAAACTTGCCAGGCATACGCATACCTTCTGGAGTGTGATAACTTGAGTGGCTTCTATCAAGTTATCATGCGATGATAGTTGGATCCCGATTCTCACTGATGAGTTGGTTTACTCTCCGGGTGATCCCGACTAATTCTTCTTTCAGGTTTGGAGGAGAATTTGTGATTACAGTGGGAGGTTTCCTGATTAGATAAATTGATGACCATTCTGATCTAAGTTAGAGTGCACGCAGAGTGTTTCTTTTCTCTCTCTCTCTCTCTTTGGCAGCGACCTTTGACCGACCCTAGACTATGACTCAGTAACCAAGTTGACCGAACCTTCTTAAAATACTGGCTTTTGGATTGTCCAAGTTGCATAAGTCATTGCCACTCCTTCTTTTACCCTTTGTATTTCTCAGAAAACCCCGTATTACTACGGAAATACACTTCCATTGGATAGATCCATCGTATGGTTATACACGAACTCGAAGGGACTTCTTCGAGGATGGATCCAGGTTCGGGAGAAAAAGAATTGGTTTATTCAGTCGTCTTTTATTATCACCTTCTCTCAGGTTGCGAGGGCTCCTTGGTTTAGGAGAGTACACCTATTACGCTTATTGGATAGTCTTATTCCAAACAATAGGCAGGTGCCGAAAGGTAGGGAATGAAGAAAACCAATTAGCCTAAGTAGGGTGTGCAGAAGGTAATATGTAAAGACAAGATAAAGGGATTAGAAAGAGAGGGCAAAGTAAATTGCGACAGTTATCATTCACGACCAAACCGCGTACTTCATCGCCACTCCTATTTCACCTTTGCTTTTTCCCAAGTTCGGGAGAAATAGAATAAGGTATTATTCAGTAGTCTTTTATCATCACCTTCTCTCAAGTTGTGAGTACTCCTAGGATTAGGAGGGTACACCTATTATGCTTACTGGATAGTCTTCTTCCAAACCATAGGCTGGTGCCGAACGGTAGGGAAGGAAGAAAACCATTTAGCCTAACGAAGGTGTACAGAAGGCAATGACTAAAGATAAATAAAGAGATTTTGGAGAGATGGCAAATAGATATACGGTTATAGTCATGAATTGGATTATGGAAGAGGCATTACAAGGAATACCAGGATACCCCTACGAAACATTTTCATGTTTCAGTTACACTGTACATTATTAAAGGAAAACTAATTTCCCAATTAGATACTTACTCCAGGGTATGTATTTACCATGTTTTATTCTCATATCTGTATGGTTTTACAGATGATGAGTGGGAGTAAGTTATTGGGAATTGGGTGATCATCCTCATTATATCGGAATTCGTTGTAATTGGTGATATTTGAGGAAATCGCCTGGGTAAAGTTTTCAACCTACGATGCACAGGTTTTGAGTTATTCAACTTAAAGGACTTATACAGAGTATTGTATGTTGTCCAGTGTCCATCAGGACAAAGGGGTTGGTCCTCGTACTATGTTCTGTTTACTTGTGACTTCTCTAGTTATTAGACAAATGTTTCGTAGAAATACAATGTCTAGGTTTTGAGAAGTTGTGGGTATAAGAATAAAGTAGAGAACCAGGTATCACAAGTATCGAGATTCTTCAAAGAGATCGAATATGTAGATACTTATGATTGGTATTCAGTTGATAGTAATGGTTTTGAGAAACTTGTTTCTCTTTCAGGTTACTCATAATTGGATGGATTCCTAAGTTGAGTAATGCTGATTAGCCTCTCTCCATTAAGTTGATATGCACTGGAGACAGCTGCATGATTTGAATTTGGTTCTAATTAAATTAGTGCCTCTATTTCTGTATTGTATATAGATTGGTTCATATCTTAACGATGTTAAGGTACGGGGAGTTGTCCAACTTATGCTTAAAACCAGAAACTGGATAACTCAAGGCACGTTTCTGTAATGGCAGTTTGTGGGTTAACCCTGGCTTTGACGAGGGTTGACATTTCTACCATTTGGAAGATCAATAGTGATATTGTTCTTGACTTGCCACAGTTTTAGTAAAATGGATTTTTTCAGAAAACAGTAGTGGGAGTATGGTAGAACTGGAAGTGATTCCAAAACCGCAAACGATTACGGAAAATTTAATAGGACCTATATATTCAATCAGGTTTGACATTCCAATAGCCACTCCGCAGATATGGTGGGTAACCTCAGACACCCGAGAGGTACTCCGGTAGCCTCAAGGACGGTGACAGGGAGGTTCTTGTTTCCCCAGACTTGACACTACTGTTGTTCCAGACTATAAGACCCGACAAGAGGATAAGTATAACGTCGTTCTAAACATGCTTTAGAAGTGTACGTAGATATTATTCTGCCAGAGGGTTGTCGTAGTCAGTGGGAGCAGCGGAAGCATAGTGGGCAAGTAGCTTATGTCTATTTATAGACTTTAGTGAGCAGATATAGCGGAGATAAGATCATCTGATTTTGATGTGACTGTCATGGGTTTAACTTCATCAGAATAGGGGATGGATCTGTTAAGAAGGTAGTAGGGTGTGATGTCCTGGTATTTGGATGACATACACAGGGTAGGAAATAAAATTCCTATACTACGATCGGTTGTACTATGGTTGTTACACAGTTGTTTCTTCACAAAGGACATGGATATAATATCAGACATTCTGGTTACTAGATCTATGGTTTTAGATCTAGATTTGGGTAGTTTCCCAATGTGGGTACTTTGACGGTATTCTAATAGTATTTAGAATAGATGACTCCTGGCATGGTGGTGTACCTGCAGGTGATGGAGTCACCCTCTCTAAAGG
This sequence comes from Agapanthus africanus, assembly GCA_030015575.1. Classification (NCBI taxonomy): domain Eukaryota; kingdom Viridiplantae; phylum Streptophyta; class Magnoliopsida; order Asparagales; family Amaryllidaceae; genus Agapanthus; species Agapanthus africanus. The sequence goes on along the minus strand of CM057340.1, from coordinate 317,386,201 downwards.
TGTCTTAGAGACTAAAGGAGAGAGGGATGTGCATGACTGGCAGATCACTTGCTTAGGCAATTGAGTCAATCATGAGATGTCAAGTACCACATAAGATGTAGTTTTTGCACTTGATGCGATAAGTTTATATTAATCCAATCCTGAAGAAACATAAGGAAGCAGTTTTAGAACATAAGATGCATGTTCTACGGATTTGATGACGGCAGCCTCCTTCGGGAGACGGTTATCATTCCAGGCTTCCAAGGTGACCTAGATGACAGAGTGATTGTCAGAGTTATAGTTTTCCCTTTGACGAGGGACGGTATTATGGACAGGTGGTCCAAGAGGATACTGTGAGAGGCATGGTGCTGGATACTGATTAGGTTCAGTTATCGATACAGTCTAAGAAGTTTGGATTTCAAGTTCATTTATGAACTAGGTCCCATCAGATATTCAGACATATTCTAAGACAGGTATTACTCGATTCGGGAGATGGCTTTCTCCGCGAATTTGAGATTTAGAGAGATATAGAAAGAAACATCAGGATGGATCCACTCACTGAGGCTATTTCTCGAACACAAGAGTTTTACAAACTAGCTTTGTGAAACTGATTAGTAGAGGAGTTGGATGTTTGATATCACACGAGCTGTGAGTATGCGACATCGCAATAATTAGCCTTAAGTGCAAGTGGGAGATTGTTGGAGATAGTGCCCTCAAAGTCAATTATTGGAGCGCAGGTACGTGATTGCAATGATTGAGGCAGCACCTATACCGATATGACAGTCTTGCTCGAGATGACAGTTTGCTATCTGGTTTGTCTTTATCATCGTATACATGCTTTAGTTCACTATTGCATGATGATAGAGCCCATAGGATTCTTGCTTGACTACCAGCAGTATGATGGCGATCATATACGTGGGAGCTGGGGTCTGTAAGCACATCCTTAATGTGTCCCTAGTCGTGGGAGTTTCGAGACAGGGCATCGATACTCCAGAGTAGACTAGTGTATACAGTCGAGACCCCGACGAGGGGCGGTGGCCGGTCTCACAAGCCACTGGTGTCAGTTTGATCACCTAAGATGTATACAGGTGCTCATTGGGTTATGAGTACACCGGACAGGACTCGCCGGGAACATGCTAGTTGGTATTATACATATCGTTAGATAGCAGTTCCCTAGTGACATGCATACATGTTAGTTCATCGACCTGAGATCGGCATTTGTCTCATATGAGTTCCTACTGTGCTTAGATTACTACCCTACCACGCTTAAAGGAGTTGTGCAAACAGGTTTTAGTTGGGTACAGTCCCGAGCCACATTGGAGGCAAGTGAGCGGATCGGCAGGGGATTCGTCTCTCTCGGTATTGGGGGTGAGATCGCGCTGTGTCTAGGAGAGCCATTACACAAAGCCCTCGGCCGTGGCAGGAGATTTACTGGTAGGTACTCCAGTAGTATCTCAGGGTGTTCTCGGCTACTCTCTGAAACGACTTATACTGCTATTGGGGGTCTGACGTTAATAGCCTCCTAGGCCAGATATGCGATATTCATAGACGAAAGGACCGGACTGTATATTGTCACTGTTAGGCTCGGTAGGGTTTATGGATGAGTTCGCTCGTCAGCTTCCCTTCCAATCAACACATAGGCAAACCGTTAGGTACAGCTTGTACCTCTGACGTGCTAGAGGTTATACCCAGTGCCAGTGTGTTGATGAGTCATTAGAGTCCCCCACAGACACTTTCCCAAGTTCAGGCGAAACGTTGTAGAGGCCGTATGGGTTTATGGCAAGGTTCGGAAAAAGCACGTGCGTTTTCGCACGTGTCGTTTTTTCGGGCAGATAATACTGTTAGGCTTTGGTTTAAGCCGGAACCCAGTATTATACTGTGTAGATATAATATCTTTGTCTCAGTTGCATTTGTATTCGGTCATAATACAAATGTGGGTATGTTTATACTGATACGGGGTTATCCTGAAATTCGTTTCAGGATCACTTTTGGAAGTTGCCAGTTTCCAGTTTTCTATCAGCCGTATTTTGACATTCGGATAAATGCGGATTTATCTTTTCATGATGAGGTGAGTCAGTGTTCTAGAAGGTTCTAGAGAGGGTGACAAGGCTAGTGAGTCATTAGGTCATTAATGGTGCATTTAATGATAAGGTGACTAGGTTAATTGTGATTGGTTTGCTTTAATGCATTCATACTAAGTGTATTTGTGACTCATTGTTTCATTCATGATCTTTTGCTTGTGGTCACCACTCCCTCCTCCTACACTCACCTCCCTCCTCTCCTATAAGTGGCCGGCCACCCCCTTGTGGATTGTTAATGGTAGCTAGAAAAAGATTGGTGTTGTTTTGGACTCATGAAAATTAGATAAGCCTCATTTCTCATTTCACCCGATTCCAAAAGGCAACTTCATTAACCGTTCGTCCATAGCCTTGGACGTAACGAGACAAAGTGTTCTACTCATTCTCTACTTCATCTTGGTCGTCTCTTTTAGCAAACTTGATGATCGAGTTGCCTCGGTTCAGAGGCGGGAGCCCGTTTAAAGATCTGTCGACGTGGTGCCACCTGGACGACGAAACTGGAGATTCAGGAGATCGGAGCAGCCGCAACAAAGCGTAGGATGATGGTTGAAGACCGAAGGACTCGGATCATTCGGTATAACTCTTCTACCCACTTTGTAGTTTGTTAGTTTAGCTTTAATGGCAGATCCGGGTTACGGTACACGATAGCTCCAGTTCGTAAAAAGTTTTTCTTCCGCATTTGGCGTCTGTTAGATGGCCAGGGCGCTACCGTGGACTTATACGGCATGTAATAGCCTTCGTTCAGAATCAATGTATTACCAGTTGGTAATAGAAGGTGATATTCCCCGACGGTTCTAGCTACAACAATTGCACCATTTCCAACCCTTATGTCTTTATCACCTTCTTCAAGTTCTCTACCTTTCCTCAGCCCATGTAACTGATTACATATATGGGATCCTGACCCGATATCTAATACCCAGGACGTATAGCTAATGGAGAAACAGTTCCCTGTAACGAACACACCCGAAGAAAATGCATCAACATGTACTTTCTTCATTCAGGTGGCATGGGAATCCTGGTATTCTTCTATATCCTGCTCAGTCCTATAACTCTTATAAGAAAGAAAGGAACCAACGTTCCCCAGCACAGTATAACATGCGGGTTTGGTCAATACATCCTTATTATTATCTTGATTAAGGCATGATATGGTCGCTACCTGGAGTGAGGGAGAAGAAAACACTTTAGCGTATTCTCTTGCAAGATCAGATTGGTTATTATTTTATCTAATCAGGATGGCTCCCACTGTTTTTATCAAATCTTCCTTCAAACCCTAAAAGGAAAGACTAGCCGGGATTAATTACACCCTACAATTTCGCCAATCTTTCAGCCAGGCCAGTGTCAGTAATTTGAGGGAGGTTCCCCATGCTTTCGCACGGAACTAATTAAAATAAATCTCGTTTTCCCAGAGGCGTAACTCCGTTGACACCTTTCTAGACACCTACTTAATTGGCTAATTGTCCTGTGTAAAACTCTCCCAGGAGTAACTATTACTCGCAGTAGGTATCGGTATCCAACTATCTCATAGAAGGTATGCAATCTCATTGCAAATTTCAACACTTGAAATTGTCGATAATATTTTGCCCCTAACGTGCTATGACCTTGACGAAAGCCAACAAACCATAGCCTGCTAGTCAAGTTCAACCCGTACATTTCTTGACTGAATTAAACTCACCCGCACGACCCTTGACGAAAGCCAATAAAGCCGTACGACTACCCTAATCCAATCGCATCTTATGCAGCAGATAAGCAGCATATAGCTACCGCACACTACACCTTGACGAAAGCCAACAAATGCAGCACAAATACTATATACAACTTATCTGAAATGACGGAGGGCTACGACAGGTTTTTCTGAAAACCTATTGCGTAATGAACTTGATATCGTTGTAGAATCGAGTGAACTTTGAAATGGAGTGATTTTGAGGCTTTCATTAGTTTTTCTAAAGAGGTCACTCCCGGTGAAGGGATCTCGGCTCTTTCCTTTTGGAATAAGGTACAGGATATATCATATATAGCGCTATGCAAAGAAAAAACTCCGAAAGCAATCAAAAGACAAACCGAGTGTTGTAGCATCTGCTAGTTTTGCTAAAGAGGTCACTCCCGGTGAAGGGATCTCGGCTCTTTCCTCATCAAATAAGGTGCCGGATATATCATATATATCGCTATGCAAAGCAAAAACTGTAGCTACCCTTTTAGAAAATTAGATTCTACAATATCTTTTAGGTTTCTTTTCTTTCATTAATCACATTAATGAAGTCCCATCATTTAAGTCACCTAAACATCACAGATAAATACGACATACACTTATGCCATCCGTATTCACCTCGATGTCCCCTCGTGCACCGTTAGGTTAGGTAACTAACGACAGAGCGGGGCAGGGCTAGCACGGGTGTAAAAAATAAGTAACGTCTATATAATATATCATATATACTATATACAGTATCTATCACAACATATTAAATGATCACATCACAGATATCGCAGTAGAAGAAACATATCAAATAATGGATATAGTAGGAGGTCTGTGTTTTATTTTGAGCCTCTATAAAACACGAATTCCACGGTCGCGATAAATAGCCAAACCCACACCCCTAGACCCCTACGAGAGTGGCAAGCAACCCTTCCAATTCTAGAGTTAGAAGACCCGGACTCGACTCCTCGAGTTGGTCTCCCACTGGACTCTAGAACCCGGTTACTTGTGCTCTCCTCCTTTGGTCTACTTTAATGCGGAAAAGTAAATAATATACAATGGTGACATCATCCTCATCCCGGAAGTGCCCCAATAAAAGAATATTACATACAATGAATTTTACATGAATGAAAATAAATAAAACCCTCATCTCACATAAAACTCCCGTCTATTCAGAACACGACGATCCAATATAACATATCACAGCAACACATAATACTTCATATTATCAACGTAAGCAAGCATGCGTATCCCGACTGTCGTTGATGTATAACAACGAAGCCGGCGATACACCATATACTACGCTTACGGTCACAGAAAAGAAAGTGTAAAACTACAACATTTGGAATTCACAATCTCTTTAGACATCATAAATCCGAAATATCTCATACTTCGCATTTCATGCCTAACTATATGAATTCCACATATTGTATCACATTCCAGATAAATAGATAGTATTAAATTTTCCAATCGAATAATCAAATACCCAAGATTTCCTAAATAGCTCAACATTTGAGCGGAGTTCAAAAATCCCAGAATACGTCACAGTACCGATGGTCCAGTCGTAGAAGGGGCAAGCCAACGCCTCACATGTGGCATGCCGTACTTACCCAAACCCTAAGGTTTAGAGGCGGTTCAGACGGTCACATAATCGAGTTAAGGTTTGTGTTCTTTTAGAGGGTCCATCGCGTTACTTGCACGTTTTTCCAAAAGATTTAAACTCAAGAAAAATTCAACACTTGAATGTTTTTCGTGTCGGGAAAAAGTGAGTTAATGATATTCGTTCGAACATTTTTAATACTTTCTAAATTTTCCGGAAAAAGAACGAAATTAAATTTTCCGATCGAATCAACGAATACAAAATAATCCCAAGAACACTCAACACTTAAGTCAGATTAAAAATACCCAGGAATGTGCACTAACAGCTACGGATATTACTGTGCCAAAATCAAAGCCCAATTCAACTGTACGGCCGCGGATCCGCGGCACAAGAAAAGTATTGCCGCGGTTCCGCGGCGGTCCGTACAAATTACATGCTCTTTTTTCACAGTAACACTTATAATTCCCTGCTGATTTTTTTGAGTGTTTTTAATGCAGAAAAAACACATTTTTACAAAATTTCCAGAGAGGGGGTCTATTTCGTCGTATCGGGGTTCGATCGGAGTTTTAACTTCCTAAACACGTCGCCTAATTCTCTAGCTAAGCTCTGATACCACTGTAGGGTTCCTAGGCACTCTTACAAGGGTTAATAAGGCATCAACCATGCCCGAATAAAATTATAGACGTGCCGAACAACCCAAAGCCGGGATCTTTGCTAGATAATTAGGGTTACACATGCAAGTAAATATCTTTTATGACTAAGTGAATACGAAATACAACCTTTATAGATCGGTCCTTCACTTCAAAAGCTCCTTGTTGTAGTCCCTTCGCTGCGATCATGGTCCTCCCAGACTCTTGCATGGCTTCACGAGGCAGAAGGAGCGTCCTTGCTTGAAGTCTTCGAGGCCGAAGATGTCTACGTCGAGGGAATACGAACTCAAGCTTCTTCTTCACTAACTAGAGAATTAGTGAAGCAAACACCCTAAACTAAAGTGCTAGTCTAGTAGAGGATGAGGAAATAGGAAGTGGGTACACCTTAGAATTATTTATCTCACATTAATTTCTCACTTAATCAAAACCTAGAGAGCTTTTGAGCACAAGGAAGAAGATGAACAAATAATGAGATGAGGATAATGATCAAGTGAGTGAGCTAACCATGGTGAGTGAGTATCATATACTAACTCATGTAGAGACATAGCCATGGCTATGTGTGATGGTTAGGTTAACAAATATCCAAAGTAAAAACAAACTTAGTGGACTTAGTCAATGCATCCACAAGCTTCCACAAGCTTCATGCATTTTTCTAATCTTCCACTAATTTTGTAATTACTTTAAATATTAAACCCAATATAACAAATAGCATGGTGTAAGTCTCATACATCCATGAATGTTGTATCAACAACCATGATACAAAAAGAAAACACATTTTTATATATATCACATATATATATTAAAGTTGTACACATGTGAGAAAAATCCTTAAGTGAACAAATGTTAGTTAATGTAAATTAGTATATCATATATACAATTATACACTAAATTATTAAATCAACACTTGACTTAATAATCCGGTTATATCTCATATAACCGACTAACATCCAATGTATCGACTTATCGAATCAACACTTGATTCGATAACCCGGCTATATCACATATAACCGACCGATACAAAAAGTCGCGAAAATAGAATACGGTATCACATACGCGCATTATTCTCGGTCCCGTACATATCACATACGTGACCCCTATTTCATTTTGGCAGAGCCAGTAAAACCTCTATGTAAGACTCTAAAGACTCGTCAATACGCCGGCAGTAGGTGATGATCATATCAAGCACCCACAAGCCGTCAGCGGTATTAGCTGGACGTGACGGCTACCTGGGTATTGAGCGATCAGAAGATCAGCAAGCAAGCCCGCTCCAACTCCTGTAAAAGCCTAACGGTAACACTTGCCGTACAGTCCGGTCTCCTCGTCTGATATGTCGCATATCAAGTCTAGGGGTGGTAAAGGTCAGACCCCAATAACCGATAAGTCGTGCCGATGTGAGGCTCATAACGGGTGGAGAAACTACTGGTAACTCTTACCAGTAAATCTCTAAATCAGTCCTGGCCAGGGACTTCCCTGTTATGGCCAATCGAGCACAGCACAACATCAACCCCCAATACCGGGAGAGACGAAACCCCTCCTATCGCTCATTGCCTCCATGTGACTCGAGACTGTACCCAAAAACCACCGTTTTGCATGCCCTCTTGGACGTGGTAAGGTGGAAATCAAAGCACAATGGGAATCACACAAGACTCTATGACGATCTCGGGTCTACAGACTAACCTGCACAAGTGTCACCAGAGAACTGCCATCTAACGTGAGGTATAATACCATCTGGGAGTTCTCGGCGAGTCCGTCCAATGTACCCAGTGTCCACTGAGCACCCAAATACCATCTCTGATGTCAAAAACCAATGGACCTGGGATCATCCATCGCCCATCTCATGGGTCGAGAAGCGTATACGCTAGTCTACTCTGGTTTATCGATGCCCCGTCTCGATATACCTACGACTAGGGACATTAAAGGATGTACTTATGGACTACCATGGCCCCACTAGTATGATCTGCATCATAGTCCTTGTAGTCAAGTACACATCCTAAGGGCTTTACCAACATGTAACTATAAGACAATATCATGGGAAAAGTATACATGTTATGATAAAGACAACCAGATAGCATACTATCATATCGAGCAAGAAAGTCCTCTCTATATATGTCCAAGCATCCACTATAATATAAATCATCTGTACAATACTGGCCTCTAGGGCATACATACAACTAATAGCAATTAGACAAGATTTACCGCTCGAGTGACATTCACGGTCGTAGATATAAATGTAAGCACTGTGAACTAACTTATTTAAAATTTCGATGGACGAAATTTCCGGAAGTGGGCCCCAAGTACAAATCCAACACTCAAAATAATCTGAGCCAGAACTAAATATTCCAGAAACCACATTTCCACACAAAAGACCAACTCAAGAAAAATGGTGCCCTTAAGCCACATAACAGCGGCGGAACCGCGGCCAAAACGTGGGTATGGCCACGGTTCCGCGGAGTTACTGTGGAATCATCTTCCTAAATTTCTACAGAGGTCTTGAAAAAGCTTGCCTGATTTTCTGACGTACTCAAAATAATTTTTAGACCACAAAAAAAATTCGATAGAAACTTTAGAATTGGAAATGCGGTTTTGGAAATTTTGTTCGATCGAGCTTTTAAACATGTTAGAACAAGCTAGTAAAGGTTAATGGCGTGGCTCTGATACCATGTAAGTCTACGATAGCGCCCCGGCCGTTATTCCGAGGCCAAACGCGGAAACAAAAACTTTTTAATAAACCGGCGCTATCATAGTCTTTCACCCGGATCGAACCATTAACGCTAAACTAGCAACTAGAGAAGGGTTAGAAAAGCTATACCGATCGATCCGTGTCCTTCGGTCTTTAGCCACCAACCCTAGCTCCTCGCGGCATCTCCGATCTCCGGTCACCTCGTCGGAAGGGCACCACATCTAGAAAACTTTTTACGGGCTCCCGCTTCAAACCGAGGCAACTCGGACATGAAGTTTGCTAGTCGACATGTCCAAGGTGATGTAGAGAATGTGTGTGATAACTTTGTCTCAAGCATCCATTGATTCTCAACACATGAGAGTGTATGAATGGAGGTTGAAGATGATGCCATGGTGGAAGTAGTGAGCTAGAGGAAGAAGAAGAAGAAGAGGCTTTTCTTTTCTATTGTGTTGGAATGAATTGTGATAGCCATAGAATAATCTCAAGAGTTAACCCAAGGGTTAGTTGCTGTCTACTCTCTCTCCACCTCTCATTTCAACACAATAAACAATCACTAATGTGACATTTGCACAAGAAATAAGACCATGAGTCACCAATGAAGCACATGTCTCATTTAATGCACAAAATCATCACTCCCACTCACAATTTCCACCATCTAAACATTAACCCAAATGTTTAGTCCAACAAAAAGATATGGCAACATCTAAAGTAAACTCATGACGGATCACAAGGATACCCCTCACCTGTATATACATACCTGCATCCACATTCCGACTGAATGCAAATGCGATGAGACTAAAGTAATCGAACAAATCTAATACTAGGATCCGGCTTAAACCAAAGCCCACTAGTATGATCTGTCCGATCATGATCTGTGCACAAGTGCACGTATATGATCGAACCCTGCCATAATATCATACGACCTCTACAACGTTTCGCCCAAACTTGGGAAACTTTCTGTAAGGGACTCTAAACATGGGTTTAACCACAAGCACGTCAGTGGTACTGGCTGTACATAACGGCTACCCATGTATTGACCAAAAGGGAGGCTGATGAGCGAACTCATCCTGAAACCCTACTGAGCCTGTCTGTGACAATCTCCGTACAGTCCGGTCTGTTCGTCTATGAGTATCGCATATCGGGCCTAGGGGGTTGGTAAATATCAGACCCCTAAAAGCGGTATAAGTCGTGTCGGAGTGTAGCCCAGAACACCCTGAGATATTACTGGAATACCTACCAGTAAATCCCACTTGCCTTGGCCAAGGACTTCATGTAATGGCTCTCCAGACACAGGGCGATCTCACCCCCAATACCGGGAGAGACGAATCCCCTGCCGATCCGCTCACTGCCTCCATGTGCCTCGAGACTGTACCCAACTAAAACCTATTTGCATGACTCCTTTGAGCCGTGGTAGGGTAGTAAGCAAAGCATAGTGGGAACTCACACGAGACAAATGATGATCTCAGGTCGATAGACTAACCTGTACACATGTCACCACAGAACTTCTATCTGACGATAGGTATAACACCAACTAGCTTGTTCCCAGCGAGTCCGTCCGGGGTACTCATAACCCAATGAGCACCTGTATACATCTTAGGTGAACCAACTGACACCAATGGCTTGTGAGACTAGCCACCGCCCCTCGTTGGGGTCTCGATCCGTATACACTAGTCTACTATAGAGTATCCATGCCCTGTCTCGAAACTCCCTCGACTAGAGTCCTTTTAAGGATGTGCTTATAGACCCCAGCTCCCACGTATATGATCGCCATCATACTGCTGGAAGTCAAGCAAGAATCTTATGGGCTCTATCAACATGTAATAGTGACATGTAATGTCACCTAAAGCATGTACACGATGATAAAGGCAAACCGGATAGCATACTATCATCTCGAGTAAGTCTGTCCTACCGGTATAGGTCCTCCCTCAATCATTGCAATCACGTGCTTGCGATCCAATAATTGACTTTGAGGGCACTATATCCAACAATTACATATGTGGGATCCCGATCTGGTATCTAATACCCTGGACGTAGAGTGAACTGAGAAACAGTTCTCCTTAACTAACACACGCGAAGAAGATGCATCAACATGCTGTTGGGTTTACCTAGCACCTTATGAAGGGATTGGAAGCATCACATATACCAAAGATTAAATTTTAGGGTGCTGAGTTCACACACAAAGAATCATTCCTAACAAAATTAGGGTTTTATGACAACACATCATCACAAGTAACAAAAGCTAAGGTTTTGAGAGTACAACCTTTGCAGCTCCCTATGCTAGACTCCTCGGCTACTTGGGGTTTGGAAAATGGTCCGCTTGAGGTCTTCTAACTTCCACGACGATCCACCCGAAGCTCCTTTGTCCAAGCTAACAACTTCACTTGATCAAGAGAAAGAAATGAAGCTAACACTCTAAACAAGTGGGCAAGACTTGTGTAGAATGATGTTGTAGTGGCTTTTCTCACTTCAAAATCCTAACTTGGTGAGTAATTTGCTCACTAGAGAAATCTAGAGAGCAAAAGAAGAAGGAGGAAGAAGATGGTGGCTATTTTTGAACGAGAGCAAAAGATAAACTCTAATGAGAAAAAAGAGAAAATAGATCTATATATATTTTCCCTCTTCATATCAAACCATGGTTATATATTATGAATATTTATTTCACTTGAGTTAAAAACACAAGAGGAAGATTAAATCATGGTTAATAAGTAGGTGAACAAGGTCAATTCAAGGAAGAGTGTAGAATATAACCATTTATTAATCTTTTCTCTTTTCTTTTGTTTTAACATAAATAGAAATAAAAATCCATACATATAAACCATGGTGTGAGTCTTACATTGCCACCATTTTCAATGTATATGCTACCATGAAGGATGATGTATGAATGTATGTGTGCATGCACATCAATATGTGCATGAATCAAGAAAGAATGCATACATCCCAAAAAATACAAGAAAGGATTTCTAGTGAGAAACTAATGCTTAAATGATAAATCAACACTTGATTTATCAGTCCGGCCATATCACATACGACCCAACCAAAAGCAAGCCGCCCGATTAATATACGATATCTCATACACGCATTTTAACCGGGTCCATGCGCATATTGCATACGCGCACCACAACGTTTCGTCTGGACTAGGTAACTCCTTTGTGGGACTCTAAGACTCGTCAATACGCCGGCAGTGGGTGATGATCATATCAAGCACCCCCAAGCCGCAAGCGGTCAGCTAAACGTAACGGCCACCCGGGTATTGAGCTATCAGAAGAAAACAAGCGAAACTGCTATAACTCCCGTCGAGACAACCGGCAACATTACCCGTGTAGTCCGGTCTCCTCGTCTGATATGTCGCATATCAAGTCTAGGGGTGGTAAACGTCAGATCCCAATAACCGATAAGTCGTGCCGATGTGAGGCTCATAACGGGTCGAGAAACTACTGGTAACACTTACCAGTAAATCTCTAATCATCCCTGGCCAGGGACTTCCCTGTTACGGCCAATCGAGCACAGCGCAACATCAACCCCCAATACCGGGAGAGACGAAACCCCTCCTATCGCTCATTGCCTCCATGTGACTCGGGACTTTACCCAAAAACCACCGTTTTGCACGCCCTCATGGACGTGGTAAGGTGGAAATCAAAGCACAGTGGGAATCACACAAGACTCTATGACGATCTCGGATCTACAGACTATCCTCCATAAGAGTCACCAGAGAACTACCATCTGACGTGAGGTATAATACCATCTGGGAGTTCTCGGTGAGTCCGTCCAGTGTACCCAGTCTCCACTGAGCACCCGTATACCATCTCTGATGTCAAACACCAACGGATATGGGATCATCCATCGCCCATCTCATAGGTCGAGAAGCGTATACGCTAGTCTACCCTGGTATATCGATGCCCCGTCTCGATACACCCACGACTAGGGACCTTGAAGGATGTACTTATGGACTACCATGTCCCCACTAGTATGATCCGCATCATAGTCCAGGTAGTCAAGTACACATCATAAGGGCTTTACCAACATGTAACTATATGACAGTATAAAGAGACAAGTATACATGTTAAGATAAAGAGCAACCAGATAGCATACTATCATATCGAGCAAGAAAGTCATCTCTATATATGTCCAAGCATCTAATATAATATACATCATCTGTACAATACTGGCCTCTAGGGCATACATACAACTAACAAACTCCCACTTGCACTAGGGCCAGCTGCTGTAGTATCGCATATCGAGCATCCCGAAGAGTCTCTCAAACTGTATCTGGGGAATGGCCTTCGTGAGTGGATCCGCTGTGTTATTCTTCGTGTCAACCCTCCTGACCTCGATCTCTCGGCGATCAACTATCTCCCGGATCAGGTGATACTACCTCAGAATATGCCTGGATCGCTGATGGGACCTGGGTTCCTTGGCCAAATCTGTTGCGCCACGGCTGCGCCCCGGCCGTCTATCCGAGGCCAAAATGCGGAATCAAAATTTTCTTAACTTTTAAACTGGCGCTACCGCGGACAATATACCCGGATCGTGACCATTAACCTATACTATCAAACAAGAGAAGGGTAGAGAAGTATACCGACTGATCCGAGTCCTCCGGTCTTCTCGTCATCGTCCCGATCTCCCGTGGAAACTCCGGTCGTCGCCTCCTTGCCGAAAGGGCACCACATCGTCTGCATCTTTTACGGGCTCCCACCTCAATACCGAGGCAACTCGGGCACAAAGCTGGCTAGTCAACGTGCCCAAGGTTTGCTGTAGATTGTAGTGTAGAATTCTTGTCTCTTGGGGTTTATGGAGTTGCCTTTGATGTTGGAGAAGAGAGTGAATTTTGGAGAGATGAGAAATGCAATTTTCTAGCAAGCCAAAATGAGAACAACCCCAAAAAAAATTGCCTCCTCTCTCCACCATAATGTGGCCGGCCATAATGTCAAGGGGATTTTCAAATGGGGGTGAGCACAAGAGAGTATATTGGTAACCATAAGAGATGTGAGGATAATGAGGAGAAAAGGTCACCCCCAAATCAAATCAATTCCAATCTCATTAAAGGAAAACAATAATGAGAATAAGAAAAGCATCTAAAGATTCTAGAAATATTATGAACCATCATAATGTCAAAAGCCACAAAGAACCCTCCACAATAGCCAATTTGCAAACTTGCAAATTAGCCCTTCCAACAGAAAAGTCCGGCTGGGAAAGAACAAAGGAAAACCGGCCGGAACGGAATACAAACTGGCAACTCCAGAAAACTGGTCCCGTAATAAATTACAGGAAAACCCCGATACTGTGCATACACACCCACATCTGTATTCCGACCGGATACAAATGCAATGAGACAAAAGCTACACTGTACTAAACTAGGATCCGGCTTAAACCAAAGCCGGCTAGTAAGGTCCGTCCGATCCTGATCCGTGCAATACTGCACGTATCAGATCGAACCCTGCCATATATCCATACGGCCACTAATACAAACCGCCCGATCCTGATCCGTGCAATACCGCACGTATCTGATCGGACCCTGCCATATCTCCATACAGCCTCTACAGCGTTTCGCCCGAAAGCTGAGTAACTGAAAGTGTGGTGGACTCTAAAGACTCGTCAATACTATAGCTGTGGATTTAACCACTAGCACGTCAGAGGTATAAGCCAATATGTGACGGGCCACCAGCTATTGACCAAAAGGGACGTCGATGAGCGAACTCATCCTGACACCCTACTGAGCCTGTCAGTGACAATATCCGTACAGTCCGGTCCGTTCGTCTATGAGCATCGTATGGCGGGCCTAGGGGGTTGGTAAAAGTCATACCCCCAAAAGCGGTACAAGTCGTGTCGGAGTGTATCCCAGAACACCCTGAGATACTACTGGAATACCTACCAGTAAATCTCCTGCCTCGACCGAGGGCTTTGTGTAATGGCTCTCCTAGACACAGCGCGACCTCACCCCCAATACCGGGAGAGACGAACCCCTGCAGATCCGCTCACCTCCTCCATGTGGCTCAGGACTGTACCCAACTAAATCCTGTTTGCACGACTCCTTTGAGCCGTGGTAGGGTAGTAATCAAAGCACAGTGGGAACTCACACGAGACAAATGACGATCTCAGGTCGATGAACTAACCTGTACACATGTCACCAGGGAACTGCTATCTGACGTCTGGTATAATCCCAACTAGCAGGTTCCCGGCGAGTCCTGTCCGGTGTACTCATAACCTAATGAGCACCTGTATACATCTTAGGTGAACCAACTGACACCAGTGGCTTGTGAGACCGGCCACCGCCCCTCGTCGGGGTCTCGACTGTATACACTAGTCTACTAATGGAGTATCGATGCCCAGTCTCGAAACTCCCACGACTAGGGACCTTTTAAGGATGTGCTTATAGACCACCAGCTCTCACGTATATGATCGCCATCATACTGCTGGCAGTCAAGCAAGAATCCTAGGGGCTCTATCAGCGTGTAATAGTGACCTTTAAGGTCACCTGAAGCAGTACACGATGATAAAGGTAAACCAGATAGCATACTATCATCTCGAGTAAGACTGTCCCACCGGGATAGGTCCTCCCTCAATCATCGCAATCACGTGCCTGTGATCCAATAATTGACTCTGAGGGCACTATCTCCAACAATCTCCCACTTGCACTCAAGGCTAATTATTGCGATGTCGTATACTCACAGCCCTTGTGATACCGAACACCCAACTCCTCTACTAGTCAGTCTCACAAAGCTCGTTTGCGAAACTATTGCGTTCGAGGAATAGCCTCAGTGAGTGGATCCGCTGTGATGTTTCTTTCTATGTCTCTCTATATCTCAAGTTCGCGGAGAAAGCCATCTCCGGAAATGAGCAATACCTGTCTTAGAGTATGTCTGGATATCTGATGGGACCTAGCTCATAAATGAGCTCCAAATCCAAACTTCTTAGACTGTATCGATAACTGAACTTAATCAGTACCCAGCGCCATGCCTCCCTCAGTATTGCCTTGGACCACCTGTCCAAAATACTGCCCCTCGTCAGAAGGAGAAACTATAACTCTGACAGCCACTCTGCCATCCATGTCACCTTGGAAGCCTGGAATGATAACCGTCTCCTAAAAGAGGCTGTCGTTATCACATCCCTAGAACACGCACTTATGTCCTAAAACTGCTTCCGATTGTTTCTCCAGGATTGGATTAATATCAACTTATTGCATCTACTGCAAGAACAACATCTGGTGTGGTACTTGACATCTCATGACTGACTCAATTGCCTAAGCAAGTGATCTGTCAATCATGCGTATCCCTCTCTCCTTTAGTCTGTAAGACACCTTTAGAGAGGGTGACTCCATTACCTGCAGGTGTACTACCGTGCCAGGAGTCGTCCATTCTAAATACTCATAGAATGCTGTCAAGGTACCCAGATTAGGAAACCACCCAAATCTAGATCTAAAACTATAGATCTAGTAACCAGAATGTCTGATATAATATCCAAGTCCTGTGTGGAGAAAACACTGTGTGACAACCAAAATATAACCGATCGTAGTATAGGAATATCACTTCCTACTCTGTGTATGTCATCAAATACCAGGACATCACACCCTACTACCTTCTTAACAGATCCATCCCCTATTCTGATGAAGTCAAACCTATGACTTCACATCAGAAATAGATGATCTATCTCCGCTATATCTGCTTTAGTCAATAAATAGACATAAGCCTGATGTCCACCAATGCTTCCGCTGCTCCCACTGACTACGACAACCTTCTGGCAGAGTCATATAGACGTGCACTTCTAAAACTAGTTTAGAATGACGCTATATTCATCCTCCTGCCGGGTCTCGGAGCCTGGAACAATAGCAATGGCAAGTGTGGGTAAACAAGAACTTCCCTGTCACCGTCCTTGAGGCTACCGGAGTACCTCTCGGGTGCCTGAAGTTACCCACCGTATCTGCGGAGTGGCCAATGGAATGTCAAACCAGATTGAATCTTTAGGTTCCTTATCAAATCTTCAGTAATCGTTTGCGGTTCTGGAATCGCTTCCAGTTCTACTATACTCCCACTGCTTTTTTCTGAAAAATAACCATTTCCTTTTAAATGTGGCGAGTTAAGAACAATATCACTATTGATCTTCCAGATGGTAGAAAGTCAGCACTCGTCATAGCCTGGGTCAACCCACAAACAGCCATTACAGAAACGTGCCTTGAGTTGTCCAGTGTCTGGTTTTAATCATAAGCCGGACAACTCCCGGTACCTTAACATCGTTAAGATATGAACTGTTCTATATCCAATATAGAACCAGAGGCACTGATTTAAATGAACCAGATTCAAATCATGCAGCTATCTCATGTGCATGTCAAATAAATGGAAGGAGGCCGATCAGCGTTACTCAACTTAGGAATACTTCCAATTATGAGTAACCTGAAAGAGAAGCAATTTCTCTTTATCATTACTATCAACTGAATACCATACACAAGTATCTACATCTTCGATCACTTTGAAGAATCCCGATACTTGCTACACCTGGTACTCTACTCTATTCAAATACCTATAACTCCTCAAAACTTAGACCCTGTGTTTCTACGAAACACATGTCTAAGAACTAGAGAAGTTAAAAGTAAACAGAATATAGTATGAGGACCAACCCCTCTGTCCTAATGGACACTGGACAACATACAATACTCTGTATAAGTCCGCTGAGTCTAACAACTCTTTCACTGTGTGTCGTAGGTTGAAAACTGTACTTATGGTTAAGTAGAATTACACCGCTGTTTAATGCTCCTTACCTAACCATCCACTGATATAGGTAAATGTCGTAGACATAATTTCAGAAAGGTATATCTCACTCTATGAAAATAGACGTACAGATATATCAATTTGAAATTGGTGCATAAAAGCGGATATTCAAAGCCAAATATTTGCCGACCGGCAAACAGCCCAGGTGATCTCCTCAAATATCACCGATTACAACGAATCCCGAT
The DNA here is from genome assembly GCA_030015575.1 of Agapanthus africanus. Lineage (NCBI taxonomy): Eukaryota > Viridiplantae > Streptophyta > Magnoliopsida > Asparagales > Amaryllidaceae > Agapanthus > Agapanthus africanus. Next base: position 317,368,580 of record CM057340.1, on the reverse strand, counting down.
ATAATGAGGATGATCACCCAATTCCCAATAACTTACTCCCACTCATCATCTGTAAAACCATACAGATGTGAGAATCATACCGGGTAAATACATACCCTGGAGTAAGTATCTAATCGGGAAATCAGTTTTCTTTTAACATTACACAGTGAACTGAAACATTGAAATGTTTCGATGGGGTATCCTGGTATTCCTAGTAATGCCTCTACCATTATCCAGATTCACAACTATAACCGTATAATTCTTTGCCACCTCTCCAAATCCCTTTATATGTCTTTAGTCATTACCTTCTGCACACCCCTTAGGCCAAATGGTTTTCTTCCTTCCCTACCGTTCGGCACCAGCCTATGGTTTGGAAGAAGACTATCCAGTAAGCATAATGGGTGTACTGTCCTAATCCTAGGAGCACTCGCAATGCGAGAGAAGGTGAGGATAAAAGACACCTGAATAAAACTTATTCCTATTTCTCCTGAACCAGAATCCATCCCCGAACTGGAACAAGTTCCTTTCGAGTTCGTATATAACCATACGATGGATTATCCAATAAACTTGGGATCTTCGTAGTGATACGGAGTGTCCTGGAGAAATACAAAGGTGATTTAGGATTAGCGAAGAAATACTTGGTTCGGTCATGAATAGCAGTCGCAATTTACTTTGCCCTCTTACTAATCCCTTGCTTTGTCTTAACTTAATACCTTCTGTACACCATCGTTATGCTAATTGGTTTTCTTCATTCCCCACCGTTCGGCACCTGCCTAAGGTTTGGAAGAAGACTATCAAATTTGCGTAATAGGTGTACTATCTCCTAAACCAAGGAGTACTCGCAATGAGAGAAGGTGAAAAGAAAAGACAACTGAATAATCCTATTCGTTTTCTCTAGAACCAGAAACCATCCTCGAAGTCCTTCGAGTTCGTATATAACCATACGATGGTTTTGTCCAATGGAAGTGGACGTTCGTAGTAATACGGGGTGTCCTGGAGAAAAGGGTAAAAGTAGGAGTGGCAATGAGGTTTGCAACTCTGACAATCCAAAAGCCAGTATTAAGAAGGTTCGGTCAACTTGGTCACTGAGTCATAGTCCAGGGTCGGGTCAATGGTCGCTGCCAAAGAGAGAGAGAAAAGAAACACTCAGCGTGCACTCTAACCTAGATCAGAATTGTTATCACTTTATCTAATCTGGAAACCTCCCACTGTAACCTCAAATTCTTCCCCAAACCTGAAAGAAGAATTAGTCGGGGTCACCCGAAGAGTAAACCAACTCATCAGTGGGAATCGGGATCCAACTATCATCGCATGATAACATGACGGAATCCACTCACGTCACCACACTTCAGAAGGTATGCGCATGTCTGGCAAGTTTCAGTTCTTTTGAAACTCCCGATGAGATTTTTACCCCTAGGACTCAAGTGACCTTGACACAGTCAACAAATCAAAGAGTCCTAGTCAAGTTCAACCCGTCATTATCCTGGATTGCATTAAACCCACCCGTACGAGCCCTTGACACAGTCAACAAGGCCGCACGACTGTCCTAACCAATCCCATTAATATGCTACAAACAAACACTACTTAGCTACCGCACACTACGCCTTGATACAGTCAACAAACGCAGCACGAATACTAAGTAATACTTGTAAGAAATGACGGAGGGCTACGTCTAGTTTTTGGCAAAAAAACCTTTAACGTAATGAACTTGATATCGTTGAAGGAACTGCATAACTTTTTATAAAAATATAGTGGCGAAAACCTTTACTAAAGAGGTCACTCCCGGTGAAGGGATCTCGGCTCTTTCCCCGTAGAATGAGGTGCAGGATATTCCAACTGAATACCACGATGCAAAGCAAAAGTAATCGGCTATAGTGAAGTTAATGCCCTGACGCAAACTTCTGTCCAAGGGGTCACTCCCGGTGAAGGGATCTCGGCCCTTGCCTCGTCGGCTGAGGAGCAGGATATTCCAAATGAATACCACGATGCAAAACAAAAGTGAACGTCCTTGCAATAACAGCTTTTTGAAAAGTGTTCCAACAACATCAGAATATGTTTGTTTATCTTGCATCGATCCGAATCAATGCAGTCCCATCAATTGATCACACCACAAAGAACGAAAATATACTGACGTACGTATATGCCATCTGCATTCGCCACTGGGTCCCGTCATCACCCGTTAGGTTAGCTAACTAACGGCAGAGCGGGGACTGGACTAGCGCGGATGTAAAACATATACAACATCTACTAATATATATACCAATATATAATTTTCGCTCAAGGCGTGATAAAATGCAACATCACAGAAATTTACAGCATCACAGAATAATACAGATATCTGGAAGCCCCGGGTTTCACAGAGCCGCTGCTGAAACCCGACGTTCCCCTGGTCGTGTGGATAGCCTGTGCAATGAAATCCTAGACCCCTACGGGCGCGGCAAGTCACCTGCCAAAACCTGAAGCGAGGCAGCCCCCTTCAGCTCCGTGAATGGACCACCCAGCACTTCACGGAATCCGGTAACTTGGGCACCCCTCCTGGGTCAACCTGTACCCCCTACGAGTGCGGCGAATAGCCCGCCAATTCTAGAGCGAAGCCCCCTCCGTCCCAATGCCATGAGATGCGGGCCCGTTGCCCTCTAGAACCCGGCTATCCGAGCACCCCTCCGCGGGGTAATCCTAGTACAGAAAGTAAAATATACATACAACAGGTACATCGACCGCAACCAGGTCGTGCCCCAAAAGAATAATACAAACAGGCAGTGACGGCAGTCCACATGTCGGACGCTCGCCCCGCAATATCAAATGTACATATAAAACAAAACTGTACTAGCATTGCATCCAGGCTATCCCCCACGACCGATCCGCAACAACACAGCATAAACATAGAACATCAACGTGAAAAGTCACGTTCGCAAATCCGTCTAACCGGGCTATAGCAGTTAGACAGGATTTACCGATCAAGTGACATTCACGGTCGCAGATATAATGTAAATACTGTGAACCAATGTGTTTAAAATATCCGATCGATTAAATTTTAACAAGTGGGCCCCCAAGTACTACTGTAGCACATCAAGAAATTCTGGGCCCAAAATTAATGTTCCAAAACCCCTAAAATCATCCCAGAAAGCAACTGAAGAAAAACGACACAGTGATCTGACCATAGTGCGGCGGAACCGCGGCACAAAAGTGGGTTTTGCCTCGGTTCCGCGCTCACACAATGGAATCACTCTGTCGAATTTCTACAGTAGCCTCATATTTTCCAGTACATCACTTTTGTGCAACCTGAAAAATTTTTTGAGCAAGAAAAAAATCAACAGAAAACTGATGTACAGAAAACGCGTATTTTTGGAATTTTGGTCGATCGGAAATGTAAAACACATTAGACAAAGCTAGACAAGGTTAATGGCGTGGCTCTGATACCATGTTGCGCCACGGCAGCGCCCCGGCCGTCTATCCGAGGCCAAAATGCGGAATCAAAATTTTCTTAACTTTTAAACTGGCGCTACCACGGACAATATACCCGGATCGTGACCATTAACCTATACTAGCAAACAAGAGAAGGGTAGAGATGTATACCGACTGATCCGAGTCCTACGGTCTTCTCGTCATCGTCCCGATCTCCCGCGGAAACTCCGGTCGTCGCCTACTTGCCGAAAGGGCACCACATCGTCTGCATCTTTTACGGGCTCCCACCTCAATACCGAGGCAACTCGGGCACGAAGCTGGCTAGTCGACGTGCCCAAGGTTTGCTGTAGATTGTAGTGTAGAATTCTTGTCTCTTGGGGTTTATGGAGTTGCCTTTGATGTTGGAGAAGAGAGTGAATTTTGGAGAGATGAGAAATGCAATTTTCTAGCAAGCCAAAATGAGAACAACCCCAAAATAAAATGCCTCCTCTCTCCACCATAATGTGGCCGGCCATAATGTCAAGGGGATTTTCAAAAGGGGGTAAGCACAAGAGAGTATATTGGTAACCATAAGAGATGTGAGGATAATGAGGAGAAAAGGTCACCCCCAAATCAAATCAATTCCAATCTCATTAAAGCAAAACAATAATGAGAATAAGAAAAGCATCTAAAGATGCTAGAAATATTATGAACCATCATAATGTCAAAAGCCACAAAGAACCCTCCACAATAGCCAATTTGCAAACTTGCAAATTAGCCCTTCCAACAGAAAAGTCCGGCTGGGAAAGAACAAAGGAAAACCGGCTGGAACGGAATACAAACTGCCAACTCCAGAAAACTGGTCCCGTAATAAATTACAGGAAAACCCCGATACTGTGCATACACACCCGCATCTGTATTCCGACCGGATACAAATGCAAAGAGACAAAATCTACACTGTACTAAACTAGGATCCGGCTTAAACCAAAGCCGGCTAGTAAGGTCCGTCCGATCCTGATCCGTGCAATACCGCACGTATCAGATCGAACCCTGCCATATATCCATACGGCCACTAATAAAAACCGCCCGATCCTGATTCGTGCAATACCGCACGTATCTGATCGGACCCTGCCATATCTCCATACGGCCTCTACAGCGTTTCGCCCGAAAGCTGAGTAACTGAAAGTGTGGTGGACTCTAAAGACTCGTCAATACTATGGCTGTGGATTTAACCACTAGCACGTCAGAGGTATAAGCCAATACGTGACGGGCCACCAGCTATTGACCAAAAGGGACGTCGATGAGCGAACTCATCCTGACACCCTACTGAGCCTGTCAGTGACAATATCCGTACAGTCCGGTCCGTTCGTCTATGAGCATCGCATGGCGGGCCTAGGGGGTTGGTAAAAGTCAGACCACCAAAAGCGGTACAAGTCGTGTCGGAGTGTAGCCCAGAACACCCTGAGATACTACTGGAATACCTACCAGTAAATCTCCTGCCTCGGCCGAGGGCTTTGTGTAATGGCTCTCCTAAACACAGCGCGACCTCACCCCCAATACCGGGAGAGACGAACCCCTGCAGATCCGCTCACCGCCTCCATGTGGCTCGGGACTATACCCAACTAAAACCTGTTTGCACGACTCCTTTGAGCCGTGGTAGGGTAGTAATCAAAGCACAGTGGGAACTCACACGAGACAAATGACGATCTCAGGTCGATGAACTAACCTGTACACATGTCACCAGGGAACTGCTATCTGACGTATGGTATAATCCCAACTAGCAGGTTCCCGGCGAGTCCTGTCCGGTATACTCATAACCTAATGAGCACCTGTATACATCTTAGGTGAACCAACTGACACCAGTGGCTTGTGAGACCGGCCACCGCCCCTCGTCGGGGTCTCGACTGTATACACTAGTCTACTAATGGAGTATCGATGCCCAGTCTCGAAACTCCCACGACTAGGGACCTTTTAAGGATGTGCTTATAGACCACCAGCTCTCACGTATATGATCGCCATCATACTGCTGGCAGTCAAGCAAGAATCCTATGGGCTCTATCAGCGTGTAATAGTGACCTTTAAGGTCACCTGAAGCAGTACACGATGATAAAGGTAAACCAGATAGCATACTATCATCTCGAGTAAGACTGTCCCACCGGGATAGGTCCTCCCTCAATCATCGCAATCACGTGCCTGTGATCCAATAATTGACTCTGAGGGCACTATCTCCAACAAAATCCACCGCTCCATTATTATCGCAATACAAAGGTATTGGATGCTTAATGGATGGAACCACTCCAAGTTCAGTAATGAACTTCTTGATCCAGACAGCCTCTTTGGCAGTGATGTATTCAGCCTCCATCGTCGAGTCTGCCACGGTTTCCTGCTTGGAACTCTTCCAGCTAACCGCCCCTCCGTAAAGGGTAAAGACAAATCCCGACTGCGACTTAGAGTCGTCCTTATCACTCTGGAAGCTTGAATCGGTAAAGGACTCCACTTGGAGTTCTCCATTACCATACACCAAGAGCATCTCCTTAGTACTTCGCAAGTACTTGAGAATGCTCTTCACAGCTGTCCAGTGACTCTCTCCAGGATCAGCTTGATACCTACTCACTACACTTAGTGAGTATGCTACATCGGGTCTGGTACATAGCATCGCGTACATGATAGAGCCTACAGCCGAAGCATAGGGTATCCCTTGCATGCGAGCTCTCTCCAAATCAGTCTTGGGAGACATCTCTTTGGAGAGAGTGACTCCAGAGATCGTGGGTAAGTTCCTACGCTTGGATTCTTCTATTCTAAACCACTTCAGTATGGTGTCAATGTACCTGGATTGGGTCAATCCCAATATCCGTTTGGATCTATCTCTGTAGATCCCAATTCCCAATATGCAGGAGGCATCACCAAGATCTTTCATTGAGAATCTTTGTGATAAGAAGAGCTTGACTGATTGCAGCATAGGAATGTCATTTCCTATCAAGAGTATGTCATCCACGTACAATACGAGGAAGACAACCTTACTCTCTGCCACCTTCTTGTAGATACAAGGTTCATCTACGTTTTTGACGAAATTAAACTCTTTGATAACGACGTCAAAGCATATGTTCCAACTCCGCGATGCTTGCTTTAATCCATAAATGGATTTAAGCAGCTTGCACACCTTCCCACTGCTCCCACTATCTACGAAGCCCTCTGGCTGAGTCATGTACACGCACTCTTCTAAATCACCGTTTAGAAAGGCGGTCTTAACATCCATTTGCTAGATTTCGTAGTCATGAAATGTAGCGATGGCAAACATGATCCGGATGAATTTAAACATAGCCACTGGAGAAAAGGTCTCGTCATAGTCCACACCTGGTCTTTGACGAAAACACTTTGCAACAAGTCTAACTTTGAAAGTCTCCACTTTCCCATCTTCACCAAGTTTTTTCTTGAAGATCCACTTGCTCCCAATGGGTTTTACCCCTTCAGGAGCATCTTCCAAAGTCCATACTTTGTTGGTGTACATGGATTCCATCTCGGACCGCATAGCATCCAGCCATTTCACTGAGTCCCCACTCGTGATGGCCTGCTCGAAGCTAGTTGGGTCATCATCCTCCATGATGCAATCCTCACTCCCACCATCCATGAGAAAACCGTAGTATCTCTCAGGTTGGCGAGGAACCCTACTAGATCGGCAAAGAGGCTGAGGTTTGTTGGGAGTTACTGAATTCTCCGGTTCAACCAAATCTTCTGTAGTAGTCTGTATTGCTGGAAGCTCTTCTAGTTCTACCTCCTTGCCACTAATCTCTTTTTCAATAAATTCCTTTTCTAAAAAGGTGGCATGTCGAGAAACAAACACTTTTTGTTCCTCGGTGTGGTAGAAGATATACCCGCGTGAATGTTTGAGATATCCAATAAACTTACACAGAATGGACCTTGCCGCGAGTTTGTCCGGATTCTGCGTTTTTACATATGCCGGACAACCCCATATCTTAACATAATTAAGACATGGTCTCTTTCCTTTCCATATCTCATATGGAGTGGTTGGCACGGATTTGGTGGGAACCATATTCAATATGTCTGCAGTTGTTTCCATTGCATACCCCCAGAAGGAAATAGGTAACTCAGCTGTGCTCATCAGAGAGCGCACCATATCTAATAGGGTGCGGTTCCACCGTTCCGATACACCATTGTGCTGTGGTGTATATGGAGGAGTCAGCTGAGAGAGAATCCCATTCTCTTTTAGGAAGTCCAGGAATTTATTGCTCAAGTATTCACCTCCTCGATCAGATCGAAGGATTTTAATACTTTTTCCGGTTTGGTTCTCGATTTCTTGTTTATATTCTCAAAATTTCTCAAAAGTTTCTGATTTGTGTTTCATCAGGAACACATACCCGAACCTAGAGAGATCATCAGTGAATGTAATGAAGTACGCAGAACCATCCCTGGCATGTGTAGACATGGGACCGCATACATCGCTATGCACCTGTCCCAAGAGTTCCGTAACTCTTTCTCCGTGTCCCGTAAACGGAGTTTTGGTCATCTTGCCTTTGAGACATGACTGGCAAGTGTCATAATACGAATATTCAAACGGATTCAAATATCCATCCTTATGAAACTTAGCTAGTCGTGTCGCATTGATGTGACCCGGTCTACAATGCCACAAGAAGGATTCGTTCAGTTCTGAACTCTTCCTCTTGTGTGTGTTTGTTATGCTCAGAACTGTTGATTGATTTAGAACATAAATGCCATTGCATAACGTGCCTGATCCAACCAACATTTGGTTAAGGAAAATGTTCATAACATTATCCTGTAATACAAAATTATATCCTTCTTTACTCAACAAAGAAACCGATATAATGTTGCATATCAGGTTCGGCATGTAATAGCATTCGTTCAGAATCAATGTATTACCAGTTGGTAATACAAGGTGATATTCCCCGACGGTTTTAGCTGCAACAATTGCACCATTTCCAACTCTTATGTCTTTATCACCTTCTCCAAGTTCTCTACCTTTCCTAAGCCCATGTAACTGATTACATATATGGGATCCTGACCCGGTATCTAATACCCAGGACATAGGGCAAATGGAGAAACAGTTCTCTGTAACGAACACACCTTCATCATCATGTACTTTCTTCATTCGGGTGGCATGGGAATCCTGGTATTCCCCTATGTCATGTTCAGTCATATAACTCTTATAAGAAAGAACGGAACCAACGTTCCCCAGCACAGTATAACATGCGGGTTCGGTCAATACATCCATATTATTATCTTGATTAAGGCATGACATGGTCTCTACCTAGAGAGAGAGAGAAGAAAACACTTTAGCGTATGCTCTTGCAAGATCAGATTGGTTATTATCTTATCTAATCTGGATGGCTCCCACTGTTTTTATCAAATCTTCCTTCAAACCCTAAAAGGAAAGACTAGCCGGGATTAATTACACCCTACAACTTCGCCAATCTTTCAGCCAGGTCAGTGTCGGTACTTTGAGGGAGGTTCCCCGTGCTTTCGCACGGACCTAATTAAAGTAAACCTCGTTTTCCCAGAGGCGTAACCCCGTTGACACCTTTTTAGACACCTACTTGATCGGCTAATTGTCCTGTGTAAAACTCTCCCAGGAGTAACAATTACTCGCACTGGGTATCGGGATCCAACTATCTCATAGAAGGTATGCAATCTCATTGCAAATTTCAACACTTGAAATTCCCGATAATATTATGCCCCTAGCGTCCCATGACCTTGACGCAAGCCAACAAACCATAGTGCGCTAGTCAAGTTCAACCCGTCATTTCTTGATTGAATTAAACCCACCCGTACGACCCTTGGCGTAGGCCAACAAAGTGGCACGACTACCCTAATCCAATCTGCATCATATGCACAAACAGATAAATACTAGTTAGCTACCGCACACTACGCCTTGACGCAGGCCAACAAACGTAGCGTGAATAATAAGCAGGACTTATCTGAAATGACGGAGGGCTACGAAAGGTTTTTCTGAAAACCTATTGCGTAATGAACTTGATATCGTTGTAGAATCAAGTGAATTTTGAAATGGAGTGATTTTGAGGCTTTCATTAGTTTTGCTAAAGAGGTCACTCCCGGTGAAGGGATCTCGGCTCTTTCCTCATTGAATAAGGTGCAGGATATATCATATATATCACTATGCAAAGCAAAACTCAAAAAGCAATCAAAAAGCAAACCGAGTGTTGTAGCATCTGCCAGTTTCGCTAAAGAGGTCACTCCCGGTGAAGGGATCTCGGCTCTTTCCTCATCGAATAAGGTGCGGGATATATCATATATATCACTATGCAAAGCAAAACTGTATCTACCCTTTTTGAAAAAAATTTGATTCTACAACATCTTTTAGGTTTCTTTTCTTTCATTAATCACATTAATGAAATCCCATCATTTAAGATACCTAAACATCACAGATAAATACGACGTACACTTATGCCATCCGCATTCGCCTCGATGTCCCCTCGTGCACCGTTAGGTTAGGTAACTAACGACAGAGCAGGGCAGGGCTAGTGCGGGTGTAAAACATAAGTAACGTCTATATAATATATCATATATACTATATACTGTATCCATCACAACATATCTAATGATCACATCACAGATATCGCAGCAGAAACATAGATATAATGTGGGATATATTAGGACGTCCGTATTTAGTATTTAGCCAACAATAGAAAATACGGATTCCACAGTCGCGATGAATAGCCAAGCTCACACCCTGGACCCCTACGAGAGCGGCAAGCGACCCTACCAATTCTGGAGTTTAGGAGACCCGTTCTCGACTCCTCGAGATGGCTTCCCACTGAACTCCAGATCCCGGTCACCTGTGCTCCCCTCTTTGGGTCCATCCTAATGCGGAAAAGTAAATAATATACAACACTGGTGGCATCATCCTCAACCCGGAAGTGCCCCAAATAAAAGAATATTACATTACATTTGAATTTACATGAATGAAAATATAAAACTCTCATCTCACATAAAACCCCCCGGCTATTCAATCGCGACAATCCTGCACATCATATCTCAGCAACACATAATATCATATATCATCAACGTAAGTAAGTATGCGTACCCCAATTGTTGTTGATGTATAGCAACGAAACCGGCGATATCGACATACTACACTTACGGTCACAGAAAAGAAAGTGTAAAACTACAATATTTGGAATCCACATTCTCTTTAGACATCGTAAATGCGAAATATCACATATTTCGTATTTCATGCCTAACTATATGAATTCCACATATTGCATCACATTCCAGATAAATAGACAGAATTAAAGTTTTCGAACGAATGACCAAATACCCAAAATTCCCTAAAGCTCAACACTTGAGCGGAGTTCAAAAACCCGGAGTGTGACACGGTAGTAGTGGTCCAGCCGTAGAAGGGTCAAGCCAACGCCTAACATGTGGCATGCCGTACTGCCCCAAACCCTAAGGTTCAAAAGGCAGTTCAAGACGGTCACATAATCGAGTTAAGATTTGTTATCTTCTAGAGGGTCCACCACAAACAAACTTGCACGTATTTCCGAAAGATTTAAACCCCGTGAAAAAGTGAGTAAATGATACTCGTTCGAACAATTCAATACTTTCTAAATTACCCGGAAAGAAACATGAAATCGAAATTCCGATCGAATTGTAGAGTCCAAAACCATCCCCAGAACATTCAGCACTAAATTCAGATAAAAATTACCTAAAAATATATACATACAGTTCTAAACTTTACTGTATAAAAACGAGTCATCATCTCTTTTGTACGGCCGCGGAACCGCGGCCCAAGCAAGCTATTGCCGCGGTTCCGCGGTGATATTTACTGTTCATCTCCTCGTGTTTCACAGTACTGCTTACATTTGCATGCTGTATTTTTTACATATTTTTAATTCTGAAAAACAACAGTTTTGAAAAAATGTCCAGAGAGTGCTAAAAATCTGTATTTTTCGGTTCGATCGGAGTTTTAACTTCGTTAAAGTGTCGCCTAATGTTCTAGGTCGGCTCTGATACCAATGTTAGGTTTACCTAGCACCTTATGAAAGGATTGTAAGCATCACATGTACCAAAGATTAAATTTTTAGGGTGCTAAGTGAACACACAAAGAATCATTCGTAGAAAAATTAGGGTTTCATGACAGCACATCATCATAAGTAAGAAAAGCTAGGGTTTTGAGAGTACAACCTTTGTAGCTCCCGACGCTAGACTCCTCGGCTACCTTGGGTTTGGAAAATTGTTCGCTTGAGGTCTTCTAACGTCCACGACGATCCACCTGAAGCTCCTTTGTCCAAGCTAACAACTTCACTAGATCAAGAGAAAGAAATGAAGCTAACACTCTAAACAAGTGGGCAAGACTTGTGTAGAATGATGTTGTGGTGGCTTTTCTCACTTCAAAATCCTAACTTGGTGAGTAATTTTCTCACTAGATAAATCTAGAGAGCAAAAGAAGAAGGAGGAAGAAGATGATGGCTATTTTTGAACAAGAGCAAAAGATAAACTCTAATGAGAAAAGAGAAAATATATCTATATATATTTTCCCTCTTCATCTCAAACCATGGTTATATATTATGGATATTTATTTCACTTGAGTTAAAAACACAAGAGGAAGATTAAATCATGGTTAATAAGTAGGTGAACATGGTCAATTCAAGGAAGAGTGTAGAATATAACCATTTATTAATCTTTTCTCTTTTCTTTTGTTTTAACATAAATAGAAATAATAATCCATACATATAAACCATGGTGTGAGTTTTATATTGCCACCATTTTCAATGTATATGCAACCATGAAGGATAATGTATAAATGTATGTGTGCATGCACATCCATATGTGCATGAATCAAGAAAGAATGCATACATGCATGCATACATCCCAAATAATACAAGAAAAGATTTCTAGTGAGAAACTAATGGTTAAATGATAAATCAACACTTGATTTATCAGTCCGGCCATATCACATACGACCCAACCAAAAGCAAGCTGCCCGATTAATATACGGTATCTCATACGCGCATTTTAACCGGGTCCATGCGCATATCGCATACGCGCACCACAACGTTTCGCCTGGACTAGGTAACTCCTTTGTGGGATTCTAAGACTCGTCAATACGCCGGCAGTGGGTGATGATCATATCAAGCACCCCCAAGCCGCAAGTGGTCAGCTAAACGTAACGGCCACCCGGGTATTGAGCGATCAGAAGAAAACAAGCGAACCTGCTACAACTCCCGTCGAGCCAACCGGCAACACTACCCGTCCAATCCTGTCTCCCCGTCTGATATGTCGCATATCAAGTCTAAGGGTGGTAAACGTCAGACCCCAATAACCGATAAGTCATGCCGATGTGAGGCTCATAACGGGTCGAGAAACTACTGGTAATACTTACCAGTAAATCTCTAATCAGCCCTGGCCAAGGACTTCCCTGTTACGGCCAATCGAGCACAGTGCAACATCAACCCCCAATACCGGGAGAGACGAAACTCCTCCTATCGCTCAATGCCTCCATGTGACTCGGGACTGTACCCAAAAACCACCATTTTGCACGCCCTCATGGACGTGGTAAGGTGGAAATCAAAGCACAGTGGGAATCACAAAAGACTCTATAACGATCTCGGATCTACAGACTAACCTGCATAAGTGTCACAAGAGAACAGCAATCTGACGTGAGGTATAATACCATCTGGGTGTTCTCGGCGAGTCCGTCCAGTATACCCAGTCTCCACTGAGCACCCGTATACCATCTCTGATGTCAAACACCAACGGATATGGGATCATCCATCGCCCATCTCATAGGTCGAGAAGCGTATACGCTAGTCTACCCTGGTATATCGATGCCCCGTCTCGATACACCCACGACTAGGGACCTTGAAGGATGTACTTATGGACTACCATGTCCCCACTAGTATGATCTGCATCATAGTCTAGGTAGTCAAGTACACATCCTAAGGGCTTTACCAACATGTAACTATAAGACAGTTTAAAGAGACAAGTATACATGTTAAGATAAAGAGCAATCAGATAGTATACTATCATATCGAGCAAGAAAGTCATCTCTATATATGTCCAAGCATCCAATATAATATACATCATCTGTACAATACTGGCCTCTAAGGCATACATACATCTAACACCTGCTTATTCTTCGTTTAGGCAGTATGGGAATCCGGATATGTCCCAATTCCTTGCTCGGACTTATAACAATTATATGTTGGAGCAGAACCAACGTTCCCCTGCTCAGTATAACAAGCGGGTTCAGTCAATACATCCATATTATTATCTTCATTAAGGCCTGACATGGTCGCTGCCTGGAGAGAGAGAGAGAAGAAAACACTTTAGCGTATGCTCCTGTAAGATTAGATTGGTTATTATCTTATCTAATCAGGATGTCTCCCACTGTTTTTATCAAATCTTCCTTCAAACCCTAAAAGGTAAGACTAGCCGGGATTTATTACACCTTACAAGTTCGCCAATCTTTTATCCATGCCAGTGTTGGTACTTTGAGGGAGGTTCCCCGTGCTTTCGCATGGACCTAATTAAAGTAAACCTCGTTTTCCCAGAGGCATAACCCCGTTAACACTTTTCTATAAACCTACTTGATCGGCTAATTGTGATGTGTAAAACTCTCCCAGGAGTAACTCTTACTCGCAATGGGTATTAGGATTCAACTATCTCATAAAAGGTATGCAATCTCATTGGAAATTTCAACACTTGAAATTCCCGATAATACTTTTGCCCCTAGCAACTTATGACCTTGGCTACAGTCAACAAATCATAAGCGCTAGCCAAGTTCAACCAGTCATTTCCTGATTGAATAAAACCCACCCGTACGACCCTTGGCTAAGATCAACAAAGTCGTACGACTACCCTAACTCAATCGCATCTTATGCAGCAGATAAGCAATAATTAGCTACCGCACACTCCGCCTTGGCTAAGGTCAACAAACGCAGCACGAATACTAAGAAGTACTTATCTGAAATGACGGAGGGCAACGACAGGTTTTTAAGATAACCTTTTGCGTAATGAACTTGATATCGTGGTAGAAACAAGTGATTTTAAAAAGGAGTGTTTTTGAGGCTTTTACTAGTTTCGCTAAAGAGGTCACTCCCGGTGAAGGGATCTCGACTCTTTCCTTATCGAATAAGGTGCACGATATTTCATAAATACCACTATGCAAAGCAAGAACTATAGAAGCAATCAAAAACAAAACCGTGTGAGTTGTTGCATCTGCTAGTTTCGGTAAAGAGGTCACTCCCGATGAAGTGATCTCGGCTCTTTCCATACTGAATAAGGTGCTGGATATTCTACAAAGAATACCGCTATGCAAAGCAAAAACTAGAGCTACCCTTTTTGAAAATTTTATTCTACAACATCTTTTAGGTTTCTTTTCTTTCATTAATCTCATTAATGACGTTCAATCATTTATGCTTCGTAAGCATCACAGAAGAAACGAAAATACAACGTACGCTTATGCCATCCGCATTCGCCATGGGGTCCCGTTATGCACCATTAGGTTGCTTAACTAACATCATTGTGGGGCGGGACTAGCGCGGGTGCAAAACATAAGCAACGTTTATTATATATCATATATATAATAATAAAGTATTCGTCTCGGTCGTATAAAGTGATCACATCACAGAATATTAGCTGCAGAAGATAACATATGAAATATTGGATATACTAGGAATTCCGTGTTTTATATTAAGAAAGTATAAAACATGGATTCCACGGTCCCGATGAATTGCCAAACCCACATCCCTAGACCCCTATGAGAGTGGCAAGCAACCCTACCAATTCTAGAGTTAGGGGACCCGGTCTCGACTCCTCGAGATGGTCTCCCACTTGACTCTAGAACCCGGTTACTTGTGCTCCCCACCTTGGGTCTATCCTAATGCGGAAAAGTAAATAATATAGAAAAATGGTGACATCATCCTCAACCCAGAAGTGCCCTAATAAAAGAATATTATATACAATGAATTTTACATGAATGAAAATAAAAACTCTCATCTCACATAAAACCCCCGGCTATTCAAAACACGACGATCTAATATAACATATCATAGCAACACATAACATCACATGTCATCAACGTAAGTAAATATGCGTATCACAATTGTCGTTGACATATAGCACCGAAACCGGTGATACACCACATATTACACTTACGGTCGCAGAAAAGAAAATGTCAAATTACAACATTTGGAATCCATAATCACCTTAGACATCATAAACCCGAAATATCACATACTTCGGATTTCATGCCTAACTTATATGAATTCCACATATTGTATCACATTCCACAAATAGTTAGACGATATTAAACATTCCGATCGAATCAACAAACACCAAAAATTTCCCAAAAAGCTCAACACTTGAGCGTAGTTTAAAAGTACCCATCATATGCCACAGTGCCTATGGACCAACTGTAGAAGGGTCAACCCTTGCCTCACCTATGGCGCAGCAGAACTACCGCAAACCCTAGGGTTTGGCGACTGTTCTTACGGTCATAGAATCGAGTCAGGGTTACGTTCTTCTAGAGGGTCCATCGAATCACATGCATGATATTTGAATGTTTCAAACTTGGAAAAAATCCAACTCTTGGAAAATTTCCAGCAAGGGTGAAAGAGGGTATTTGATATCCGATCGAACATTTTAACGACGTCTAGAACAACCCGAAAAATTGTTAGAATTACGACTACGAAACACTCCGAATTGCCTTTATTGAAAATTAACATCTCATGCAATTTTAGAAAAAACAAGCAACACCTGAAACACCAAAACCCAAAGACCAGAATACCAAACAAATACGAAGCACATAACTCTTCATGGGGCCGGCCAGCTCGGTTTTAGAGGCCATGTGCTCGGGTCAAATTCGGCCAAATGTGTTCGTTTTTGTTCGGTGCTCATGTTACATCTCATATAACATTCTGTAGTTGCTAAAAAAAATTTCCGACGACTTTAAAATTTTAATAGAAACTAGGTTTTAGCGTATCAAGTTTCGGAGTAGTTTCGGTTTCGTAATCTAACAAACATCTTCTAATTCTCTAGCTTGGCTCTGATACCACTATAGGGTTACTTAGCACGACAACAAGGTTTCGGAAGGCATCGTCCATGCCATTTTCAAATTTCTTCCATGCTACTTAATCCTAACCCTAGAATCTTACCTAAAGATTTAGACGATACGATATGTAAAAAATTTACAACTAAGTGAAAGAGGAATACAACCTTTGTAGACCGGTCTTTCACTTCAAATGCTCCGTGTAGAGGTCCCTTCGCTGCGAGTAATGATATCCCGAACTCTTGAGAGGCTCCACAAGGTGAAAGATGCAAACTTGCTTGAAGTTTTCAAAGCCAAATATGATCTACTTTGAGGAGGGACTAACTCAAGCTACCTCTTCACTAATTATGGATTAGTGAAGCTAACATCTTAAACTAAATGGCTAATCTAGTAAAGGATGATGAAGAAGGAATTTTTCTCACTTTAGATTTCTTTTTCTCACTATTTTTCCTCACTTGCTCAAAATCTAGAGAGCTCTCTCTTGAGCTTAAAGAAGATGAACAAATGAGATGAGAGAGTGACTGGCAACCATGGGTGAGAAATATCTCATATAGCCCTTGTAGAGAATAAACCATAGTTAAAGATAATGGTTAGCTTTATAAATGTTAGTTATATTTATGCCCTAGAGGCCATTACTGTACATAGGATGTATAGTGTAGTGGATGCTGGGACATATATAGGGAGGACTTTCTTGCTCGACATGATAGTATGCTATCTGGTTGAACTTTACCTTAACGTGTATACTGATTGTCTCTCTGTTACATGTTGGTAAAGCCCTTAGGATGTGTGCTTGACTACCTGGACTATGATGCGGATCATACTAGTGGGGACATGGTAGTCCATAAGTACATCCTTCAAAGTCCCTAGTCGTGGGTGTATCGAGACGGGGCATCGATATACCAGAGTAGACTAGCGTATACCTTCTCGACCCATACAGATGGACGATGGATGATCCCATATCCATTAGTGTTTGACATCAGAGATGATATACGGGTGCTCAGTAGAGATTGGGTACACTGGACGGACTCGCCGAGAACTCCCAGATGGTATTATACCTCACGTCAGATGGCAGTTCTCTGGTGACACTGGTACAGAGTAGTCTGTTGACCCGAGATCGTCATAGAGTCTTGTGTGGTTCCCACTGTGCTTTGATTTCCATCTTACCACGTCCAAGAGGGCGTGCAAAACGGTGGTTTTTGGGTACAGTCCCGAGTCACATGGAGGCAATGAGCGATAGGAGGGGATTCGTCTCTCCCGGTATAGGGGGTTGATGTTGCGCTGTGTTCGATTGGCTATAACAGGAAATCCCTGGCCAGGGTTGCTGAGATTTACTGGTAAGTGTTACCAGTAGTTTCTCGAAGTGTTATAGACCTCATATCGACACGACTTATCGAGCTATTGGGGTCTGACGTTTACCACCCCTAGGCAAGATATGCGACATATCAGACGATCAGACCGGACTGTACGGTAGTGTTACTGGTCGGATTCACTGGAGTGTGAGCGGGCTTGCTCGTCGATCTTCAGATCGCTCAATACCCGGGTGGCCGTTACGTTTAGCAGACCGCTTGCGGCTTGTGGATGCTTGATATGATCATCATCTGCTGCCGGCGTATTGACGAGTCTTTAGAGTCCTACACAGAGGTTTCCTGGCTCAAGCGAAACGAAATAGGAGCGCATATGAGATATGTGCGGGACCGAGAATAATGCGTGTATGTGATACCGTATTTCATTCTCGCGATGAATGTATCGATTAGGTTATATGCGATATACCCTAGTTATCGAATCAAGGGTTGATTCGATAAACCGATGCATTGCATAATAGTCGGTTATATACGATATGACCGGATCGTTAAATCAAGTGTTGATTTAATGATTTGATGCATAATTATATATTTGATATATTACTTTGCATTAACTAGTATCGGTTCACTTTAAATGGATTTTCTCGCTCGGATGTGCGCATTAAATATGCGATATGATTTTGTGCACATGTTTGTATCATGTTTGATGATACATGGTTTTTTGATTAAGTGTATAGAATTTAACAAAGGTTAAGATGATGGTTAGGGTTTATTATTTGTTATTCATTTATCTTATTTAATTATCCTTTTATTTTTGATAAATGAATAAAAGAAAAGAGAAAAGAATGGTGGCTAATTTTGTTCTTTAGTTGAAGCTTCATGAAGCTTTGTTCAAGTCAACCATTCTTATCTCATTCTTAACCCTAACCATTCCCACTAACCATGATTCATTCTCTACACTTGACTAGTGTTAATATTATGATAAGTATTGTTTTTCTATTGATTTTTAATTAACTTATCATATATCATCTTCTTCTTCTTCCATTTCTTCAAGTGAAGAAAGCTTGCCCCATCAATGGCAAGTGATGGAAATGAGTGAGAAATCCAAAACTAAAGTCTACCCACTTCCTATTTCTTCATCCTCTACCTCTTGCCAAGTAGTAGAGTGTGTTTCATTCACAAGTTTTCACGACTTGATGAAGGTGGAGCTTGATTTAGCGATGCCTCGACGTAGATCATCTTCGGCATGGACATCGACGACCTAGCTTGCCCATTCTCCGACGAAGCCGACGCTAGAGCCCGGATTTGATTTGGACAGCGGAGAGGACTTCGTTGAGGAGCTATGGAGGTGGAGCACCGGATCTACAAAGGTTGTATTTCCGTATTCACTTAGTTAAGTGTTAACTAGTTATCTTTTCGCCTAGTTTTTTAGCAAACGATCCGTAGTCGGGTTTCTCGGCACCGATATTTTTTGAAATTGCCATGGTTGATGGCTTGGGAGACCTCACTAGCGTGCCTAGGAACCCTACAGTAGTATCAGAGCCTAGCTAGAGCCTTAGGCGAAGTCCAGACGGAATTTGAAGTCCGAACGATCCCGAAACACCAAATCAATCTTGCTCTCTGTACTTTTTTGAAAACAGTGAGTTTTTCCAAATTAAAAATTGCTAAAAAATTCGGCAGGGAAAACTAAGAATTACGGTGCAAAAAGTTTCTGGTGAACAGTAATTTTCGCGGTGGATCCGCGGCAGAAGCATGGTTTCTGCGGCGGATCAGCGGCCCAATGATGACGTCATCCTCCACTATTTGCACAGTAACTCTTATTATTTTATTCTGGATTTTCTGGGAATTTTTAATACTGTTTCCAGAGTTGTATTTTCTGGGATTGTTTTGGGGATTCGGTGTTTCGATCGGAGTATCAAATTTTGTCTGTGTGGCTTTCTGGATAAATTTTAGAATATGTTAAAAAGTTCGACCGGATATAAATACCCAATTTTTCCCCTGTCGGGAAATTTCCAAGTGTTGGATTTTTCCGTAGTTTAACGACGTTCTAAGTAGTGCAAGTAACGCGATGGTCCCTCTAGAAGACAACAAACCTTAACTCGATTATGTGACCGTCTTGAACTGCCCTTTGAACCTTCGGGTTTGGGGCAGTACGGCGTGCCACATGTGAGGCGTTGGCTTGACCCTTCTATGGCTGGACCGTTGCTACTGAGGTACGAACTGAATGTTGTTAGACTAGTTTCATGTGTTGATCAGTATCGGGAAAACTTGGGTGTTTGACTGTTCGATCGAAAAGTTTAACATTTTCTGTTTATCTGGAATGTGATACAATAATTGGAATTCACAAAGAGTTATGAGATAACTGAATGAATGTTATAGACATAGCACTTTAGTCTCACTTGATCGGTTGCCACGGAATTTTGATGTGATCAAAAGTCCGTCGCAATCACGTAGCGTACGCGGATACTCGCCGGGTAAACTTAATAGACAGCCTCACTCCATAGCCCAGACCAAGTGACTGTAGGAGAACCCCGTCGCCGAAAGCATCCGTTCGGGTGCTCGCGGCAGCGGTGTTCCGCCTTGGTGCACTTCGTCGACGGTATCGGGGGTGCGGCCGCCTACTGAAGTTTGCGACGAGTATTCGATCAGGATGTCGGGAATCTTGTTGAATTTCCCGACTCGATATTGAAAAGTGTTTTCGATAATGAGACTAAAATGCGGGGTTTATAATTGTTAGGCATGCGATGTCTAAGGAATTCATTTGGTCAGGCATGTGATGTCTGAGGTGGTTGCGGATTCCAACTGTTGTAGTTTTACACTTTCTTTTCTGTGACCGTAAGTGTAATATGTGATATCGCCGGTTTCGTTGCTATATGTCAACGACAATTGGGATGCGCATATTTACTTACGTTGATGACATGTGATGTTATGTGTTGCTGGATATGTTATATTGGATCGTCGTGTTTGAATAGCCGGGGTTTTTTTATGTGAGATGAGTGTTTTTCATTTTCATTCATGTAAAAATCTGTATGTAATATTCTTTTATTTGGGACGCTTCCAGGTTGCGGAAGTAGTCACCTTTTGTATATTATTTACTTTTCCGCACTAGGATAGACCCAAGGAGGAGGGCACAAGTAACCGGGTTCTGGAGTCCAGTGGGAGACCAACTCGAGGAGTCGAGTCCGGGTCTCCTAACTCTAGAATTGGTAGGGTTGCTTGCCGCTCTTGTAGGGGTCTAGGGGTGTGGGTTTGGCTATTCATCACGACCGTGGAATCCGTGTTTTATACTGGCTCGTATTGAAAACACGGACGTCCTAGTATATCCAATATTTCATATGATTCTTCTGCTGCGATATCTGTGATGTGATCATGTGATGTTCTGTGATAAATACAGTATATAGTATATATGATATATTATATAGACGTTACTTATGTTTTTCACCCGTGCTAGCCCTGCCCCGCTCTGCCGTTAGTTACCTAACCTAACGGTGCACGAGGGGACATTGAGGCGAATGCGGATGGCATAAGTGTACGTCGTATTTATCTGTGATGTTTAGGTACTTAAATGATGGGACTTCATTAATGAGATTAATGAAATAAAAGAAACCTAAGATGTTGTAGAATCGAATTTCAAAATAAAACAGGTAGCTACAGTTCTTGCTTTGCACAGCGGTATATGTGATATATCCTGCACCTTATTCGATGAGGAAAGGACCGAGATCCCTTCACCGGGAGTGACTCCTTTAGCAATAACTGGCAGATGCTACACACTCGGTTTGTCTTTTGATTGCTTTTAAGTGTTTTTGCTTTGCACAGTGATATATATGATATATCCCGCACCTCATTCGATGAGGAAAGGACCGACGATCCCTTCACCGGGAGTGACTCCTTTAGCAAAACTAGAAAAGCCTCAAAAGCACTCCATTTTTAAAATCATTTGATTCTACAACGATATAAAGTTCATTACGCAAAAGGTTTTCTTAAAAACCTGTCGTAGCCCTCCGTCATTTCAGATAGGTAATAGTTAGTATTCGTGCTGCGTTTGTTGACTCAGTCAAGGCGTAGTGTGCGGTAGCTGATTATTGCTTATCTGCAAAGCATATGATGCGATTGGATTAGGGTAGTCGTGCGGCCTTGTTGACTCAGTCAAGGGTCGTGCGGGTGGGTTTAATTCAATCGAGAAATGACGGGTTGAACTTTACTTGCGGTCTATGGTTTGTTGACTCAGTCAAGGTCATAGATCGCATGGGGCAAAATATTATCGGGAATTTCAAATGTTGAAATTTGCAATGAGATTGCATACCTTCTATGAGATAGTTGGATCCCGATACCCGCTGCGAGTAAGAGTTACTCCTGGGAGAGTTTTATACATTACAATTAGCCGATCAAGTAGGTGTCTAGAAAGGTGTTAACGAGGTTACGCCTCTGGGAAAACGAGGTTTACATTAATTAGGTTCGTGCGAAAGCACGGGGGACCTCCCTCAAAGTACCGACACTGGCCTGGCTGAAAGATTGGCGAACTTGTGGTGTGTAATTAATCCCGGCTAGTCTTTCCTTTTAGGGTTTGAAGGAAGATTTGATAAAAAGCAGTGGGAGCCATCCTGATTAGATAAAATAAAAACCAATCTATTCTTGACAGAGCGCACGCTGAGTGTTTTCTTCTCTCTCTCTCCAGGTAGCGACCATATCACGCCTTAATCAAGATAATAATACGGAATATTGACCGAACCCGCTTGTTATACTGAGCTGGGGAACGTTGCTCCCGCTCCAACTTATAATTGTTATAAGACAGAGCAGGAAATTGGGGATTACCAGAATTCCCGTGCCGCCCAAACGAAGAGAATGCATGCTGATGCATCATCTTCGGGTGTGTTCATTACAGAGAACTGTTTCTCAGTATCCTTTACGTCCTGGGTATGTGATACCAGATCAGGATCCCAGATATGTAATATGTTACATAGGGCTACAGAAAGGTAGAGAACTGAGAACGGGTGATAAGTTTCATGAGGCAGAAAACGGGGCAAGCGTTGCAGCCAAGTCTGTTGGTCACTGTCACCCTGTATTACCAATACATTGATTCTGAACGAATGTTATTAGATATCGAACCTGATATACAAAATCATATCAGTCTCTTTATTAGTAAAGAAATGATAAAATTTTGTATTGTTTTAAACATTTCCTATATCAAAAGTTGATCGGTTCAGGCACGTTATCTAAAAGCATTAATGTTCTAAATCAAACTACAGTTCTTAGTATATGGAACACACACAAGAGGAAGAGTTCAGAACTGAACGAATCTTTCTTGAGGTATTGTAGACTAGGTCAGATCAATGTGACCCGACTAGCTGAAGTTACATAAAGATGCATATTTAAATCAGTTTGAATTTACATCTTATGAAACTCGCCAGTCATGTCACAAAGATAAGATGACCATAGCTCCGTTTACTGGAAACAGAGAAAGAGTTAGTAAACTCTTGGGACTGATACATGATGATGTATGTAAGGTCTCCTGTCTACACATGCCAGGACTGGTTCTTTATACTTCATTACGTTCTCTGATGATCTCTCAAGATTCAGACATATGTTCCTGTTGAAACATGAGTCCGAACCTTTTGAGATATTCATAGAATATAAGTTAGAAGTAGAGAACCAAAATACGGGTATAAGTATTATGTCCTATGATGAGATCAGGGAGGAGAATACTTGTGCATGGAATTCCTGGACTATTCTAAAGGAGAATGAGATTCTCTCTCAGCATTACTCCTCCGTATACACCATTGCACGATGGTATGTCGGGGCGGAGCAGATACACCCTATCTGATATGGTGTGCTATATGATGAGTACTACTGAGTTACCTATTTCCTTTTTGGGAGTTATGCGCTTGAGAAGATGCATACCTATTGAATACGGTTCGAATGAAATCAGTTGCCTACCACTCCATATGAGATATGGAAAGGGAAGAGCCCATGTCTTAAGCTAGTTGAGATTTGGGGTTGTCCAGCCTATGTCTGAAAAGCAAAATCCGGACAAGCTCAAGGCAAGGTCTGTTATGTAGAACTGGAAATGTTCCAGCTATACAGACTGCAGCAGATGATTTGATAGAACCAAAGGATTCAATAGTTACCAACGAACCTCAGCCTCTCTGCCGATCTAGTAGGGTTCCTCACCCACCTGAGAGATACTTCGGTTTCTCTATGACAGTGGGAGCGAGGATTGCATCATGAGATGATGACCCAACTAGTTTCGAGCTGGCCATCAGGAGTGAGACTCTGTAAGAATGGCTGGATGCTTAGCGATCTGAGATGGAATCCTTATACACCAACAAAGTATGGACTTTGGTTGCTATATCTAAAGGGTTAAATCCCCATCAGGAGCAAGTATATCTTGAGAAGATTACTTGGTGTAGATGGAAAAGTTGAGACTTTCAAAGCTAGACTTGTTAAAGGTTTTCGTCATTGACCAGGCGTG
The DNA here is from genome assembly GCA_030015575.1 of Agapanthus africanus. Classification (NCBI taxonomy): domain Eukaryota; kingdom Viridiplantae; phylum Streptophyta; class Magnoliopsida; order Asparagales; family Amaryllidaceae; genus Agapanthus; species Agapanthus africanus. The sequence goes on along the minus strand of CM057340.1, from coordinate 317,344,402 downwards.
GATTATGATGAAACCTTTTCTAAGGATCTATGCTTAAGTCCATCCAGATCCTACTTGCCACGGCTACATACCATGACTACGATATCTGGTGGTTGGGTGTCATGACTGCTTTTCTAAATGATGTTTTGGAAGAAAGCGTCTATAAGTACACAGCCAGAGGGCTTCGTAAACAGTGGGAGCAGCGGAAACGTGTGCAAGATGTTTTATAGGATAAAGCAGGCATCGCGGAGTTGGAACGTCTGTTTTGATGAAGTAGTCAAAGAGTTTGACATCATCAAAATGATAGATGAACCTTGTATATACAAAAAGGTAGTAGGGAGTATGGTGACGATCCTCGTAGAGTACGTGGATGACATACTCTTGATAGGAAAGGAGTTTCTTATGCTACGCTCGATCAGTCTCCGTTTATCACAATGATTCTACACATAGGATCAAAATGATACCTACTAAATCCTGGATTTTGGATCTATGAGATAGATCTAATTGAATGTTAGGATTCTCACTAGTTGTAGTGAGATGGTATCAATCGACCCTGGGGAGAATCACTGGAAGGGTTCCAGGGTGATAAGGACGACTGAATGTCAGTCGCAGGCATTGTCTTTACCCTCAGTAAAGGGACGGTATGTTGGAAGAGTTCCAAGCTAGATACCGTGACATACTAGACGATAAAGGATGGATACATCGCTACTTAAGATGCTACCAAAGAGGCTGTTTGGGTGTATATTGGTTCATGAGATGAACTACGTTCCTACCATTGTGAGACAATGGAGTTGTGGCTTCTGCCAAGGAACGCCGGTCCCATCAGTGATCCAGACATATTCTAAGGCAGTATTACCTGATCATGGAGATGGTTGATCTCCAGAGGATCGAGGTTTGGAGAGTAGACTCAGAGGACAACACAGCGGATCCACTCACAAAGGCCTGTTCCCAGAGAGAGATTTTTATGGGATGGTTGAGTATGAGATACTACAACCACTGCTATCAGATGGCCCTAGTGCAAGTGGGAGATTGTTAGTTATATGTATGCCCTAGAGGCCATTACTGTACATAGGATGTATAGTGTAGTGGATGCTGGGACATATATAGGGAGGACTTTCTTGCTCGACATGATAGTATGCTATCTGGTTGAACTTTACCTTAACGTGTATACTGATTATCTCTCTGTTACATGTTGGTAAAGCCTTTAGGATGTGTGCTTGACTACCTGGACTATGATGCGGATCATACTAGTGGGGACATGGTAGTCCATAAGTACATCCTTCAAAGTCCCTAGTCGTGGGTGTATCGAGACGGGGCATCGATATACCAGAGTAGACTAGCGTATACCTTCTCGACCCATACAGATGGGCGATGGATGATCCCATATCCATTGGTGTTTGACATCAATAGAGACTGGGTACACTGGACGGACTCGCCGAGAACTCCCAGATGGTATTATACCTCACGTCAGATGGCAGTTCTCTGGTGACACTGGTACAGAGTAGTCTGTTGACCCGAGATCGTCATAGAGTCTTGTGTGGTTCCCACTTTGCTTTGATTTCCATCTTACCACGTCCAAGAGGGCGTGCAAAACGGTGGTTTTTGGGTACAGTCCCGAGTCACATGGAGGCAATGAGCGATAGGAGGGGATTCGTCTCTCCCGGTATAGGGGGTTGATGTTGCGCTGTGTTCGATTGGCTATAACAGGAAATCCCTGGCCAGGGTTGCTGAGATTTACTGGTAAGTGTTACCAGTAGTTTCTCGAAGTGTTATAGACCTCATATCGACACGACTTATCGAGCTATTGGGGTCTGACGTTTACCACCCCTAGGCAAGATATGCGACATATCAGACGATCAGACCGGACTGTACGGTAGTGTTACTGGTCGGATTCACTGGAGTGTGAGCGGGCTTGCTCGTCGATCTTCAGATCGCTCAATACCCGGGTGGCCGTTACGTTTAGCAGACCGCTTGCGGCTTGTGGATGCTTGATATGATCATCATCTGCTGTCGGCGTATTGACGAGTCTTTAGAGTCCTACACAGAGGTTTCCTGGCTCAAGCGAAACGAAATAGGAGCGCATATGAGATATGTACGGGACCGAGAATAATGCGTGTATGTGATACCGTATTTCATTCTCGCGATGAATGTATCGATTAGGTTATATGCGATATACCCTAGTTATCGAATCAAGGGTTGATTCGATAAACCGATGCATTGCATACTAGTCGGTTATATACGATATGACCGGATCGTTAAATCAAGTGTCGATTTAATGATTTGATGCATAATTATATATTTGATATATTACTTTGCATTAACTAGTATCGGTTCACTTTAAATGGATTTTCTCGCTCGGATGTGCGCATTAAATATGCGATATGATTTTGTGCACATGTTTGTATCATGTTTGATGATACATGGTTTTGTGATTAAGTGTATAGAATTAAACAAAGGTTAAGATGATGGTTAGGGTTTATTATTTGTTATTCATTTATCTTATTTAATTATCCTTTTATTTTTGATAAATGAATAAAAGAAAAGAGAAAAGAATGGTGGCTAATTTTGTTCTTTAGTTGAAGCTTCATGAAGCTTTGTTCAAGTCAACCATTCTTATCTCATTCTTAACCCTAACCATTCCCACTAACCATGATTCATTCTCTACACTTGACTAGAGTTAATATTATGATAAGTATTGTTTTTCTATTAATTTTTAATTAACTTATCATATATCATCTTCTTCTTCTTCCATTTCTTCAAGTGAAGAAAGCTTGCCCCATCAATGGCAAGTGATGGAAATGAGTGAGAAATCCAAAACTAAAGTCTACCCACTTCCTATTTCTTCATCCTCTACCTCTTGCCAAGTAGTAGAGTGTGTTTCATTCACAAGTTTTCACGACTTGATGAAGGTGGAGCTTGATTTAGCGATGCCTCGATGAAGATCATCTTCGGCATGGACATCGACGACCTAGCTTGCCCATTCTCCGACGAAGCCGACTCTAGAGCCCGGATTTGATTTGGACAGCGGAGAGGACTTCGTTGCGGAGCTATGGAGGTGGAGCACCGGATCTACAAAGGTTGTATTTCCGTATTCCCTTAGTTAAGTGTTAACTAGTTATCTTTTCGCCTAGTTTTCTAGCAAACGATCCGTAGTCGGGTTTCTCGGCACCGATATTTTTTGAAATTTCCATGGTTGATGGCTTGGGAGACCTCACTAGCGTGCCTAGGAACCCTACAGTAAATATCTATGGCAAAACAAAAATGGTGGACTAAGTCAATGGTTATCCACATGTTTCCAAAGCATGCAACCATGACAAATTCCACTCAATTTTGAATTACTTAAATAAATAAAAACCTTAATATTATCTCATATATGGTGTAAGTCTCATACACCCATGTTGCATATATAAACTAGCATTATACAAAAATATATATCGCATATATATTTAGTGTGCAAAAAGTGAGGAAAAAGAATTCTTAAGTGAGCTAATATTAGTTAATGTAAATTAGTATATCACATATACAATTATACATTCAATTATCAAATCAACACTTGATTTAATAATCCGGCTATATCACATATAATCGACCAGTATCATATGTATCTTCTTATCGAATCAACACTTGATTCAGCCCGGTTATATAACATATAACCGAGCGATACCAATATCGCGAGAATAGAAAACGGTATCACATTCTCGTATTAATTTCGGTCCTGCACATATCACATATGTGCTCCTACTTCGTTTTACCTGAGCCAGTAAACCTCTGTGTAGGACTCTAAAGACTCGTCAATACGCCGGCAGTAGGTGATGATCATATGAAGCACCCACGAGCCGTCAGGGATACTAGCTGGACGTAACGGCTCCCCGGGTATTGAGCGATCAGAAGATCAACAAGCAAATCTGCTCATACTCCTATAATGTCTGTCAGTAACACTAACGTACAGTCCGGTCTCTTCGTCTGATATGTCGCATATCCAGTCTAGGGGTGGTAAACGTCAGACCCCAGTAACCGATAAGTCATGCCGATGTAAGGCTCATAACGGGTCGAGAAACTACTGATAACACTTACTAGTAGATCTCCATATCAGCCCTGGCCAGGGACTTCCTGTTATATCCAATCGAGCAGAGCGCAACATTAATCTCCAATACCGAGAGAGACGAAACCCCTCTTATCGCTCATTGCCTCCATGTGATTCGGGAATGTACCCAAAAGCCACCGTTTTGCACGTTCTCTTGAATGTGGTAAGGTGGAAATCAAAGCACAGTGAGAATCACACAAGACTCTATGACGATCTCGGGTCTACAAACTAACCTGTACCGGTGTCACCAGAGAACTGCTATCTGACAATAGGTATAATATCAACTAGGAGTTCTCGGCGAGTTCGTTCAGTGTACCCAGTCTCCACTGGGCACCCGTATACCATCTTTGATGTCAAACACCAATGGATGTGGGATCATCCATCGCCCATCATATGGGTCAAGAGGCGTATAATCTAGTCTACACTGGAATATCGATGCCCTGTCTCGATACTCTCTCGACTAGGAACAATTAAAGGATGTACTTGTGGACTACCCCGACCCCACTAGTATGATCTCTATCATAGTCCTTGTAATCAAGTACACATCCTAAGGGCTTTATAAACATGTGAGAGAAAGACAGTATCACAATACAAATCTACATGTTAAGACAAAGAGTAACCAGATAGCATACTATCATGTCGAGCAAGAAAGTTCACTCTATATATATCCAAGCATCCACTATAATATATATCACATGTACAATAATGGCCTCTGGGGCACACATATAACTAACAATCATCACCACCACCTCCATCATCACCTTAACCTCCTCATCCCTCTCTCTTCTCCTTATTGGCTATAGTGCACTCAAGTCAATTATTGTAATCGCAGGCATACGATTGTGATGATTGAGGGAGGACCTATACGGGTAGAACAGTCTTACTCGAGATGATAGTATGCTATCTGATTAGCCTTTATCATCATGTACATGCATTATGTGGTATTACAGATCACTATTACATGTAGATAGTGCCAATAGGATTCTTGCTTGACTACCAGCATTATGATGGCAATCATATACGTGGGAGCTGGGTGGTCTATAAGCACATCCTTAAATGTCCCTAGTCAAGGGAGTATCGAGACTTCAGAGTAGACTAGTATATACTTTTTGAGACCCCGACGAGGGGCGGTGGCCGGTCTCACATGCCATTGGTGTCAATTAGTGACCTAAGATAGTATACAGGCGGTCATTGGGTTATGAGTACACTGGACGGACTCGCCGGGAACATGTTAGATGGTATTATACCTGTTGTCGGATAGCAGTACTCAGGTGACATGAGTACAGGTTAGTCTGTCGACCTAAGATCGTCATATGTCTCATGTGAGTTCCCACTGTGCTTTGATTACTACCCAACCACGGCTCGAAAGAGTCGTGCAAACAGGTTTTAGTTGGGTAGAGTCCCGAGCCACTTGGAGGCAATGAGCAGATCGTCGGGGATTCGTCTCTTCCGGTATTGGGGGTTGATATCACGCTGTGCACGGGTGGCCATCACCAGAAATCCTTGGCCAAGGTGGACGAGATTTATTTATTTGGATCAGTAGTTTCTCAGTGGGTGATGGGCTTCATACCGAGACGAAATATCGCGTTATTAGGGGTCTGACTTTATCCACTCCCTAGACTTGATATGTGATACTCTAAGACGAACAGACCGGACTGTATGGAGATTGTCACGGACAGGCTCAGTAGGGGTTCGGATGATTTTGCTCATCGGCCTTCCTTTCGCTCAATAGCTGGGTAGCCGTTACTTACAGCTAGTGCCGCTGACGTACTTGTGGTTAAACCCACTACCAGCGTATTGATGAGTCTTTAGAGTCCCACACGGAGGGTTTCCCTAGTTTAGGCGAAATGATGTAGTAGCCGTATTTTGATATGTGCAGGGTTCCGATCGAATGATTGTACTAGTTAACCGGACTTTTGATCGGACGGTTGATAATACTAGCCGTCTCGGGATTGAGCCGGATTATTAAATCAGGTATTGATTTAATAATTTACGTATATGTATTTCGATATGTTTATTCTAGTATTATGTTCTTTGTGTTATTCTTTCTCTTTGGGTATTCGTATTTTGGTATGAATACAGATATGTATATATACAATCGAGTGTAATCCGTATTTATACGGAGAACATTCTAGAAGGTGGACACCTCATTTTGGATTATCCAATTTTTTTACATGGAAATGAGGTGTAAAGGTAAAGAAGAGAGTATGGTGAGACCCATGCTTGAATAGTGCTGTTAATTCATTTGTGCTCACTATTCAAGTATGGTTGCATTATTATATTTGGATATTGTGGTTTACAAAACCATGCTTGTTACTTTTTTCTCTCTAGAGTTTTTCTTCACTTGTGTTTCCCCTTGAGTTTTCACTCACTTGAGTTCTTCTCACTTAAGCTCATGCATGGTTGGGTTTTGGAAAACACTCTCACCATTTTTCTTGCTTTCTTCACTATCTTTCTTGACCTCCTTCTTCTTCTTCATCTTCTACCCTACCTATTGGGATCCAACACCCGCACCGCTGAAGGCGCAGCCGAGGTGAAAGCGAAAATAAAAACCTTTTTGCGGGCAGTGGACACGCAAACCCAAGAATTCAATCCAAACACCCTAAACTAGAAATCTAAAACATGCAAGGTTTGAGAAATACAACCTTTGTCATGTGTCCACCCAATTGTGGAAGACCCTTCCAAGCTCGTAGCCGCCGGAATCGCGCTTGAGAATCGACCACATTTCGCCGAAGACGATCCACCCGAGCGAACATGGAGAAGGCTCTAACCGAAGATCCAAAATCGCTAGGTTTGGATGGTCGGTGATGTAAGAATACTTCACTAAATATTTTTCTCTCAATACCCTTGCTCAAAAACGCAGAGCAAGAAGAAGAAGGAGGTGAACGAGGTTGAAGCATGAACCATGGAGCTCAAGTGAGGAAGTCAAGAAAAACATCAAGTAATGAAGTAAAAAGGAATGGCTTCATAAATATCAACCATGCACAAATAGTGCAACCAAATGAAAATAATCATTTTAAAAACAAAGCCATGCCTTTCTAGACTATTTGCACCATTCTTCATAACTCCACTTTCCACCTCATTTCCCTTTTTTATTTTTCTAAATAGAAAAATAAATATGAGGTCTTCTTCTTCTAGAAGCATTCCCGTATAAATACAGAATACTTCACCTGGTATACGCATCGCTACATATACGCGTATCCATATAAAAATACGGATAGTACCAAAGAGAGAAAATAAATAGCGAATAATAATACTAAAATATATGTATTAAAATACATATATAAATTTTTAAATCAAAACCTGATTTAATAACCCGGCTTAATCCTAAGTCGGCTGGTATTATCAACCGTCCGATTAAAGTCCGTGAATCGCGTACACGTATTTAATTAGATCCCTGCACGTACCACCGTACGGCTCCTACATTTGTCGCCTGAACCGGGAAAACCCTCTCTATGGGACTCTAAAGACTTGACAGTACGCAGGCAATGGATTTAACCACAAGCACGTCATCGGCACTAGCTGAACGTAACGGCTACCCAGGTACTTGTCGAAAAGGGGGGTCGACAATCAAGTGCGTCCTTACCTTACTGAGCCTGAATGTGAATATCTCCGTACAGTCTGGTCTCTTCATCAAAGAGTATTGCATATCGGATCTTGTGGGTTGATAACATCAGACCCCTATGGTCATGTCCCGGAAAAGGCACGTGACTAGTACTTGAATCTTGTGAAGTTGATAGGACCCTGCCTAATTCAAATAAGACAAAAGCCCAGAAATCTAAACCTTTAGGGAAAATAGTGGATGTGAAGTTTTATGGTTTAATGAAATCAGGTTCTTCTGTAAAGACATAGGTAATATAATATAAAAACAAAGTTTTGTCTCTATCTTGGAAACATGTTTCGTCATTGAAAATTTTGGCAGCGCCTCATTTGTAAATTTTAACCCGAAAACGGTACAAGTAATATAGTAAAGGCATCCCCAGGCTGGAGCTAGCCCTTCGCCAAATGGCGGAAACAACCACGCAAGTAAAGCAAATATACAAAGCCGAAGGCGAGGATCAAACTCAGAAGTAAAGTAAAGAAAACATGCATCATCAAGAAAAATCAAAAAACAATAATATAAATATGAGCGTGACTCTAAGGCCGAAAGATTATTCAATAATGGTTTCTAAGTCTACTGAATATAAATAGTCTGGTTGATGGAGCTTAACTAGATACAACTGAATAAATATACAAATACATACTTGTGGTCATGAAGCAATGTATCCCGCCTATCAAGCAATCACTGTAAAGAAAGAAATGTGCCAGCAAGCCGCAAAGGAACCTGTACGGCCAAACCTGAAAGAAACTGTGGCACAACGGGGGTGAGTTGCCAACTTGTGAGTAGAAGACATCACCGAGCAGAAACTGAATATATGACGATCTACTAGGTCATACAGTACTATAATAATAGAATAACAATAATATGATGACATCGTGTAGCAGTAAAGGTAGTACTATGAGCATATGTGAAATGTTATAACTCGTGTCCGTGTCACAAGGTAACTATATGTCATGTATAGTATGTATGAATGCATCATAAAATGGGGTGTCCAGCATCGACACACAAAATCATCAGAAAATCTGAGTGCCCAACATCGACACTCGACGGATCATGAAAACCGTGTCCATCAGCTACATATCATCCTCGTATCTTTGGCTCTGTCAGTCCGAATCGGCCCAAATCATCTGATCACACGACTACGGTCGGTATCCTCCCGATCTCCGCCGCGTCAAATATCACCGGTAGGTAGTGCTCCCCTGCCGGGCTCATCGTCTACATCTCGAGCTTCTTGTCCCGTGGTACCTTACCGGGTCCACCATGTACGCGCAGACGGTTAATCAAACTCCTCGAATCGGGTCTCGAAAACAAGCTCAGAACCGAGAAAACATCACGGTGGACACGAAATATCATATCAAGGGAAAACCGCATTTCTTCGTATAAAAAGGAGCGTAAGATTTCAAATTCACATGCGGTTTCCCAAAATCCAGAAATCTCATGGAAAATTGAAATCTCATAATCATGAGTCAATGAACAGTGAATATCGGCATAAATCCCCACAACAGTGCATAACAGAATGAATATATGAATGCATGTGGTATCTAAGTAAGAAATGCAATATCTAAACTAGCATGTGAAATCATGTATACTAAACAATACAATTAGCTACAAGCTATCGGTTATACAATTGAAGTAACGTTTTCTAATGTGTACGTGACATGGCAATTACCGATAATGATGTGTGTGAGCCGGTAAGCAAGTGTACGTGCAACATGCGCATCATCGGTAATGGTGCAGGTGTCCTAGCAGTCGATATCATAACAACAAATGAAAACACATGAATATATCTACAATACAATGAGAACAATATGAGTACAACAGGAAGTAAATATTTAAAGCAACAGCATAATACACTATATATCTGTATACTAGCCATAAAGTTATATTATGTAAAATAGCACGAATCGTTGTGTTTAGAAAAGTAGGGGCTACGGTGTTTTGAAGAATGAATACCATTTTAAAAATCCGTAGCATCCCTTGGTTGCCCATTTGAAAATATCCACGATTCGCTAGTTTTGAAAATAGGTATGACTCGACTATAATCTAACATCTACTTAATAATTAAGAAACTAACTAAAAGCTAAACTAAAACCTGGGTCAACGTAGTTGAAGACTATACGTATCCGAGTCGATATATCTAGTAGTCGGTGATCCAGCCACATATCATCACGTACGCTAATGTCTATCGTACGGCATCCTCGAGTCAAGAGTGCGGATCAATCATCATATATACCTCTTACAGTAATATCCATCGTACGACATCCTCAAAATCGATTCTACGGGTCAAATATCATATATATATCATCATTCATACGGTATCATCCATCGTACTATATCAATATCACGGGTACAGATCTAAAGTCTCATACAATCTATCATTTCATCAAGTCACATCTTATCGCATGTTTTGTATATATCGCCCAACGATCCTTTAATATATCATATTATGTACGGTGTCTTGACTCAATCACATATACACCTCACGGCATCATGCTCGATCATATCGACTAATATCCATTCAACATCTCATATCCTCATCTTATACGTATATGTATACTATATATATATATATATATATACATACATATATACATATAGTATAAGTCAACGGTAGCGCCCCGGCCGCCATTCTGACGCCAAACGCGGAACAAACTTTTATAACTGGCGCTATCACATATTATAACCCGGATCTTTCCATTAACGCTATACTAACAAACTTTAAAGAGGTAGAAAGGCTATACCGATCGATCCGTGTCCTTCGGTCTTCAGCCATCATCCCACGCTTCTCGCGGCAACTCCGATCTCCTGTCTCCTCGTCGAGGTGGCACCACGTCAACGGATCTTTAAACAGGCTCCTGCCTCTATACCGAGGCAACTCGGACATGAAGTATTCTAACCGACATGTCCAAGATGAAGTAGAGAATGAGTGGAATACTTTGTCTCAAACACCCTAGGGTTCTCATCACATGAGAGAGATAGGGTGGAGGTTGAAGATGATGCTAAGAGATGGAAATTGTGAGCTCAAGAAATCTCTAGTGAGCAAAAGAAAACCAAGCACACAAACTTGTGATCTCTTCTTATTCTCATGTGAATAGATATATGAGGTTATATATTAAAAACCAAAAAAGAATATCTTATAAAAAATATCTCCTCAAATATCCACCCCCAAAACAAAACTCATTAATTTTTTAATGACTCACTAGATTACTCATTATATGAGTCATTAGTGAACATTCTATAATTAATGAGTCACAATAATGAGTCACAATTTCCGTTAATCATTTAAACCAATATGATTAATCCAAAAAGAAATGCATCTTCTAAAGTAATCTCGTAACGGATTACGAGAATACCCCTCACCTGTATCCGTATTCCGACCGAATACGAATACGATGGGACAAAAATATTCCGACTCAATATAATACTTGGATCCGGCTTAAACCAAAGCTAACCAGTATTATCTGTCTGAAATATGACACGTGCACAAATGCACGTGCATGTTCGAACCCTGCCATAAAACCATACGGCCTCTACAACATTTCGCCCGAACTTAGGAAACTATCTGTGGGGGACTCTAAAGACTCGTCAATACCCTGGCAGTGGGTTTAACCACAAGCACGTCAACGGAACTAGCTGTGCGTAACGGCTGCCCATGTATTGACCGAAAGGGAAGCTGATGAGCGAACTCATCCTGGAACCCTACTGAGCCTATCAGTAACAATATACGTACAGTCCGGTCCGTTCTTCTATGAGCATGGCATATCCGGCCTAGGGGCTGGTAACGTCAGACCCCTAATAGCGGTATAGGTCGTGTCGGAGTGTAGACCTGAACACCTTGAGAAACTACTGGAATACCTACCAGTAATTCTCACTTGCTTTGGCCAAGGACTTGGTGTAATGGCTCTCATAGACACAGCGCGATCTCACCCCCAATACCGTGAGAGACGAATCCCTTGCCGATCCGCTCACTGCCCCTATGTGGCTCGGGACTGTACCCAACTAAAACCTGTTTGCACGACTCCTTTGAGCCGTGGTAGGGTAGTAATCAAAGAACAGTGGGAACTCACACGAGACAAATAACGACCTCAGGTCGATGAACTAACCTGTACACATGTCACCAGGGAACTGCTATCTGACGCTAGGTATAAATACCAACTAGAAGGTTCCCGGCGAGTCCTGTCTGGTGCACTCATAACCCAATGAGCATCTGTATACATCTTAGGTGATCCAACTGACACCAATGGCTTTTGAGAACGCCCACCTCCCCTTGTCGGGGTCTCGACCGTATACAGTAGTCTACTCCGGAGTATCGATGCCCTGTCTCGAAACTCCCACGACTAGGGACTACTTTTAAGGATATGCTTATAAACTACCCAACTCTCACGTATATGATCGCCATCATACTGTTGGTAGTCAAGCAGGATCCTAAGGGCTCTATCAACGTGTAATAGTGAACAGTAATGTCACCTAAAGCTGTACACGACTGATAAAGGCAAACCAGATAGCATACTATCATCTCGAGTAAGACTGTCCTACCGGTATAGGTCCTCCCTCAATCATTGCAATCACGTACCTGCGATCCAATAATTGACTTTGAGGGCACTATATCCAACAATCTCCCACTTGCACTTAAGGCAAATTATTACGATGTCGCATACTCCTAGCCCGTGTGATACCGAACATCCAACTCCTCTACTAATCAGTTTCACAAAGCCCGTTTGTAAAACTATTGTGTTCGAGAAATAGCCTCAATAAGTGGATCCACCCTGATGTTTCTTTCTATGTCTCTCTTAATCTTAAGTTCACGGAGAAAACCATCTCTCGAATTGAGTAATACCTGTCTTAGAATATGTCTGGATATCTGATGGGACCTAGTTCATAAATAAAATCGAAATCCAAACATCTTAGACTGTATCATCAACAGAACCTAATTAGTATCCTGCGTCATGCTTCCCACAGTATCCGCTTGGACCACCTGTCCAAACTACTGCCCCTCGTGAGAGGGAAAACTATAACTCTGACAATCACTCTGTCATCCATGTCACCTTGGAAGCCTGGAATGATAACCGTCTCCCGAAGGAGGCTGCCGTCATCAAATCCATAGAACATCCACTTATGTTCTAAAATTGCTTCCGAATGTTTCTACAGGATTGGATTAATATAAACTTATTGCATCTAGTGAAAAAACAACATTTGGTGTGGTACATGACATCTCATGATTGACTCAATTGCCTAAGCAAGTGATATGCCAATCATGCACATCCCTCTCCCCTTTAGTCTGTAAGAAACCTTTAGAAAGGGTGACTCCATCACCTGCAGGTACACCACCATGTCAGGAGTCATCTATTCTAAATACCTTTAGAATTCTGTCAAAGTACCCAGATTGGGAAACTACCCAAATCTAGATCTAAAACAATAGATCTAGTAACCAGAATGTCTGATATTATATCCAGATCATGTGTGGAGAAAAAACTGTGTGACTACCACAGTATAACCGATCGTAGGATAGGAATCTCACTTCCTACAAAGTGCATGTCATCCAAATACCAGGACATCACACCCTACTACTTTCTTAACAGATCCATCCCCTATTCTGATGAAGTCAAACCCATGACTGTCACATCAAAAATAGATGATCTATCTCCGCTATATGTGCTTTATTTTATAAATAGACATAAGCTACTTGTCCACTATGCTTCCGCTGCTCCCACTAACCACAATAAGCCTCTGGCAGAATAGTATGTACGTGCACTTCTAAAGCTAGTTTTGAATGATGCTATACTTAACCTCCTGCCGGGTCTCATAGTCTGGAACAACAGTAATGGCAAGTCTTGGCAAACAAGAACCTCCCTGTCACCGTCCTTGAAGCTACCGGAGTACCTCTCAGGTGCCTGAGGTTACCCACCATATCTGCGGAGTAGCTAATGGAATATCAAACATGATTGAATGTTTAGGTCCTATTAAATTTTCTGTAATCGATTGCGGTTCTGGAATCACTTCCAGTTCTACCATACTCCCACTACTATTTTCTGAAAAAATCCATTTTACTAGAACTGTGGCGAGTCAAGAACAATATCACTATTGATCTTCCAGATGGTAGAAAATCAACCCTCGTCATAGCCTGCGTCAACCCACAAACTGCCATTATAGAAACGTGACTTGAGTTATCCAGAGTCTGGTTTTAAGCATAATCCGGACAACTCCCCGTACTTTAACATCGTTAAGATATGAACCATTCTATATCTAATATAGAAACTTTGGCAATTATTTAATTGGAACCAGATTCTAATCATGCAGCTGTCTACAGTGCATATCAACTTAATGGAAAGAGGCCGATCAGCATTACTCAACTTAGGAGTGCATCCAATTATGAGTAACCTGAAAGTGAAACAAGTTTCTCAAAACTATTACTATCGACTGAATACCCAACACAAATATCTACAACTTCGATCTCTTTGAAGAATCCTGATACTTGCGAAACCTGGTTCTCTACTTTATTCTTATACCTATAACTTCTCAAAACTTAGACCTTGTATTTCCATGAAACAGTTGTCTAAAAACTAGAGAAGTCACAAGTAAACAGAACATAGTACGAGGACCAACCCCTTGGTCCTGATGGATACTAGACAACATACAATACTCTGTATGTGTCCCTTGAGTCGAATAACTCAAACCCTGTGCATCGTAGGCTGAAAACTGTACTTATGGTTAAGAAATACTCCGCTGTTCAATGCTCCTTACCCAATCATCAACTGATATAGGTAAATGTCACGGACATAATTTCAAAAAGTTATATATCACTTTATAAAAATAAACGTATAGATATATCAGTTTGAAATTGGTGCACAACAATGGATACTCAAAACCAAATACTTGCCGTCCGGCAAAAACCCAGGCGATTTCCTCAAATATCACCAATTACAACGAATTCCGATATAATGAGGATAATCACCTAATTCCCAATAACTTACCCCCACTCATCATCTGTAAAACCATACAGATGTGAGAATCATACCTGGTAAATACATTCCCTGGAGCAAGTATCTAATCGGGAAATCAGTTTCCTTTAACAATGCACAGTGAAACTGAAACATTAAAATGTTTCGTAGGGGTATCCTGGTATTCCTAGTAACGCCTCTTCCATAATCCAATTCATGACTATAACCGTATATTTCTTTGCCATCTATCCAAACCCCTTTATTTGTCTTTATTCATTTCCTTCTGTACACCACTTTAGGCTAAGTGGTTTTCTTCCTTCCCTACAGTTCGGCACCAGCCTATGGTTTGGAAGAAGACTATCCAGTAAGCATAATAGGTGTACTCTCCTAATCCTAGAAGTACTCGTAACCTGAGAGAAGATGATGATAAATGACAACTGAATAATACCTTATTCTATTTCTCCCGAACTGGGGAAAAAAGCAAAGGTGAAGTAGGAGTGGCGATGAAGTACGCGATTATGTCGTGAATGATAGCAGTCGCAATTTTCTTTTGCCTTCTTTCCAATCCCTTTATTTTGTCTTTACTTATTACCTTCTGTACACCCTACTTGGGCTAATTGGTTTTCTTCATTCCTTACCTTTCATCACCTGCCTTTGGTTTGGAAGAAGACTATCCAATAAGCGTAATAGGTGTACTTTCCTAAACCAAGGAGCCCTCGCAACCTGAGAGAAGGTGATGATAAAATACAACTAAATAAACCAATTCAATTTCTCCTGAACCTGAATCCATCCTCGAAGAAGTCCCTTCGAGTTCGTATATAACCATACGATGGATTTATCCAATGGAAGTGGATGTTCGTAATAATACGAGTTGTTCGGGAGAAATGCAAAGGGTAAAAGAAGGAGTGGCAATGATATATGCAACTCAGACAATCCAAAAGCCAGTATTTTAAGAAAGTTCGGTCAACTTGGTCACTTAGTCATTGTCTAGGGTCGGTCAATGGTTGCTGCCAAGGAGAGAGAGAAAAGAAACACTCTGCGTGCACTCTATCCTAGATCAGAATGGTTATCATTTTATCTAATCAGGAAACCTCCCACTGTACTGTCAAATTCTCCTCCAAATCTGAAAGAAGAATTAGTCGGGATCACCCGAAGAGTAAACCAACTCATCAGTGGGAATCGGGATCCAACTATCATCGCATGATAACGTGAAGGAATCCACTCACGTTATCACACTCCAGAAGGTATGCGCATGCCTGGAAAGTATCAGTTTCGTTAGAAACTCTAGAAGTGGATTTTTACCCCATGCTTTTATGACCTTGACAAAGGATAACAAATCATAAGTCACATGTCAAGTTCTGCCCATCATTATCTTGTTAATTTGAACCCATCCGTACATACCCCTGACGTTGTCCAAATGGCAGTACGACTGTCCCAAACCAACTAATCTATCTATGCAACAGAAAAGTAACATGCAGGTTCCATCCACTATACCTTGACGAAGGCCAACAAACATAGCATGAATACTACGTGCTACCCGTATGAAACGACGGAGGGCTACGACTTGTTTTTGGCAAAAAACCTTTAATGTAATGAACTTGATCTCGTTGAAGGAACCTGATAGCTTTTTACAAAAATATAGTGGCGAAAACCTTTGCTAAAGAGGTCACTCCCGGTGAATGGATCTCGGCTTTTTCCTCGTGGAATGAGGTGCAGGATATTCCAACTGAATACCACGATGCAAAGAAAACAAGTAATCGACTATAGTGAAGTTATTATCCTGACGCAAACTTCTGCCCAAGGGGTCACTCCCGGTGAAGGGATCTCGGCCCTTGCCTCGTCGAATGAGGTGCAGGATATTCCAACTGAATAGCACTGTACAAAACAAAAGAAAACGTCCTTGTAATAACACTTTTGAAAACTGTTCGAACAACATCAAACAGGTTTGTTTTTCTTTGCATTGATCAGAATCAACGCAGTCCCATCAATTAATCACACCAGAAAAGAACGGAAAAAAAAGTACGTATATGCCATCCGCATTCGTCACTGGGTCCCGTCATCACCTGTTAGGTTACTTAACTAACGACAGAGCGGGGACTGGACTAGCGCGGGTGTAAAACATATACAACATCTACTAGTATATATACCAATATACAATAATCGCTCTAGGCGTGATAAATGCAACATTACAGAAAAGTAATAAGAATCACAGAACAATACAGATAATTTGGGATCCCCGGGTTTCACAGAGCCGCAACTGAAACCTGACGTTCCCCTGGTCGGGTGGATAGCCTGTGCAATGAAACCTAGACCCCTACGGGTGCGGCAGGTCACCCGCCAAAACCTGAAGCGTGGCAGCCCCGTACATAGAAGTGAATGGACCACCCTGCACTTCACGGAATCCGGTAACTTGAGCACCCTTCCTTGGGTCAACCTGTACCCCCTACGAGTGCGGCGAATAGTCTGCCAATTCTAGAGTGGGGCCCCCTGCCTCTCAAAGCCATGAGATGAGGATCCATTGCCCTACAGAACCTGGCTATCCGTGCACTCCATCGCGGGGTAAACCTAGTACAGAAATGAAAAATATGTACAACGGGTACATCGACCTCAGCCCGGTCGTGCCCCAAAAGAATATTATACAAACTGGCAGTGACGGCAGTCCACATGTTGGATGCTCGCCCCGCAATATCAAAAGTACAAATAAATCCAAACGGCACTGCCATTGCACACAGCTATCCACCACGACAAATCCGCAACATTACAGCACGACACAGAACATCAACGCGAATGTCACGTTCGCAAACCCGTCTAAAAGGACTATTGCAATTAGAAACGATTTACCGCTCGAATGACATTCACGGTCGGAGATATAATGTAAGTACTGTAAACTAACTTGTTTAAAATTCCGATCGACAAAACATCCCGAAATGGGCCCCACGTACAACTCTATTACTCAAACAAAATCTGGGCCCAAACAAAATATTCCAGAAACCACAATTCCACATAAAAAAACACCCAGAAGAAAAATGGTACATTGTTGCTCCAAAACGGCGGCGGAACCGCGGCCAATACATAGCTTGTGCGGCGGTTCCGCGGCGTTCTTGAGGGAACAGTCGACCAAATTTCTTCCAGAGTCTTAAAAAAGCCTGCACGATTTTCTGAGATATTCAAAATGATTTTTAGACCAGTTTAAAAATTCGACAGAAACTTTGGCATGAATAATGCGGTTTTGGAAATTTCGTTCGATCGATGTTTTAAACACGTTAGAACAAGCTAGTAAAGGTTAATGGCGTGGCTCTGATACCATGTAAGTCTGCGGTAGTGCCCCGGCCGTCATTCTAACGCCAAACGCGGAACAAAAACTTTTATAACTGGCGCTATCGCATACTATAACCCGGATCTTACCATTAACGCTATATTAACAAACTGTAAAGAGGTAGAAAGGTTATACCGATCGATCCGTGTCCTTCGGTCTTTAGCCATCATCCCACGCTCCTCGCGGCAACTCCGATCTCCTGTCTCCTCGTCGAGGTGGCACCACGTCAACGGATCTTTAAACGGGCTCCCGCCTCTATACCGAGGCAACTCGGACATGAAGTATGCTAACCGACATGTCCAAGATGAATTAGAGAATGAGTGGAATACTTTGTCTCAAACACCCTAGGGTTCTCATCACATGAGAGGGATAGGGTGGAGGTTGAAGAAGATGCTAACAGATGGAAATTGTGAACTCAAGAAAACTCTAGTGAGCAAAAGACAACCAAGCCCATAAACTTGTGATCTCTTCTTATTCTCATGTGAATAGATATATGAGGTTATATATTAAAAACCAAAAAATGAATATGTTATAAAAAATATCTCCTCAAATATCCATCCCCAAAGCAAAACTCATTAATTCTTTAATGACTCACTAGATGACTCATTACATGAGTCATCAGTGAACATTCTAGAATTAATGAGTCACAACAATGAGTCACAATTTCCATTAATCATTTAAACCAAAATGATTAATCCAAAAAGAAATGCACCTTCTGAAGTAATCTCGTAACGGATTACGAGAATACCCCTCACCTGTATATACATACTTGTATCTGTATTCCGACCGAATACGAATACGATGAGACTAAAATATTCCGACTCAATATAATGCTTGGATCCGGCTTAAGCCCACCAGTATTATCTTTCCGAAATATAACACTTGCACAAATGCACATGCATGTTCGAACCCTGCCATAAAACATACGGACTTTACAACGTTTCGCCCGAACTTGGGAAACTATCTGTGGGGGACTCTAAAGACTCGTCAATACCCGGGCATTGGGTTTAACCACAAGCACGTCAGCGGCACTAGCTGTGCGTAACGGCTGCCCATGTATTGACCGAAATGGAAGCCGATGAGCGAACTCATCCTGGAACCCTACTGAGCCTATCAGTGACAATATACGTACAGTCCGGTTCGTTCGTCTATGAGCAACGCATATCCGGCCTATGGGCTGGTAACGTCAGACCCCTAATAGCGGTATAAGTCGTGTCAGAGGGTAGCCCTAAACACCCTGAGAAACTACTCGAAATCTACCAGTAATTCTCACCTGCCTCGGCCAACGACTTAGTGTAATGGCTCTCCTAGACACAGCGCGATCTCACCCCCAATAATGGGAGAGACGAATCCCCTGCCGATCCGCTCACTGCCCCCTATGTGGCTCGGGACTGTACCTAACTAAAACATGTTTGCACAACTATTTTGAGCCGTGGTAGGGTAGTAATCAAAGCACAGTGAGAACTCAAACGAGACAAATGACGACCTCAGGTCAATGAACTAACCTGTACATATGTCACCAGGGAACTGCTATCTGACGCTTGGTATAAATACCAACTAGCAGGTTCCCGGCGAGTCCTTTCCGGTGCACTCATAACCCAATAAGCACCTGTATACATCTTAGGTGATCCAACCGACACCAATGGCTTATGAGACCGGCCACCGCCCCTCGTCGGGGTCTCGACTGTATACACTAGTCTACTCCGGAGTATCGATGCCCTGTCTCGAAACTCCCACGACTAGGGACTACTTTTAAGGATGTGCTTATAGACTACCCAACTCTTACGTATATGATCGCCATCATACTGTTGGTAGTCAAGCAGGATCCTAAGGGCTCTATCAACGTGTAATAGTGAACAGTAATGTCACCTAAAGCTATACACGACTGATAAAGGCAAACCAGATAGCATACTATCATCTCGAGTAAGACTGTCCTACCGGTATAGGTCATCCCTCAATCATTGCAATCACGTACCTGCGATCCAATAAATGACTTTGAGGGTACTATATCCAACATATACACCCAAATCATAACATGTGTGTGAGTGTGTGCGTGTGCGCGCAACAATATAAACTAACGGGTCTCGACTATAGAAAATAGACTAAGGGTAAACACTACCTACAAGTTTGCATATTCTAACCTAAAGTCTTCTAGAGCCCTACTTGCTAAGTATCAGTATCTCACATTAACACATATATAATTGTAAGTGCACGGCGGCGCCCCGGCCGTCAATCCGACGGCCAATTGCGGAAGCGGTGAAAAACTTAAATTTTGCGGACTTAGCAAACTGGCAAACCGCCGCGCACTAAACACCCGGATCATAACCATTAACTAGTCCTAGCTATCTACAAGAAAGGGAATAGAGATATACCGACGATCCAAGTCCTCCGGTCTTCTCGTCATCATCCCGATCTCCTGCGGAAGCTCCGGTCTCCTCCTCGTCGCCGGAAGTGCACCACATCGCCTACTTCTTTTACGGGCTCCCACCTCAATGCCGAGGCAACTCGGGCACGAAGCCGGCTACTCGACGTGCCCAAGATTTGCTGTAGAATGTGTAGTGAGCTATTGTCTCTATTGGGGTTGGAGGAGTTGCCATATGGTGGAGGAAAAGATACAAGAACTATGTGGAGGGACTTTGGGGATTTTGGAACATCAAATGAGCAAAAACCCCACTCCACAAAATTTGGACAGCCCCACTCAAGCTTTGGGCCGGCCACTACAATAGGGAGAGTGAGAATGAGGAGGTTGTATCAAAAGAATATGAGAGAGGCCAAAAATCATCACCCATCCAAGAGAGAGAGAGGAAAGGTTATCATCCAAAAGGAAATGATCACAAGTAAATAACCTCACTCCAACTACCAAATCATCAACAACCATCATGTCCCTCCATCATCAAACAAAAGTCAAGCCATGATGAGGTTATGAAGTCAAGCTATCATGAAGAAAACAAGTCAAAGGATGGTGCTATCATGATACAACAAAATGCAAAGACCCCCTCCACAAATGCCTATTTGCAACAATGCAAATAAGCCCTCCTCCACCAATCTTCGGCCAATGAACGGAACAATGGAAATTGGCCGAAACGGAAAGCAAACTGGCAACTCCAGAAAACTGGTCCCGTAATAAATTATAGGAAAACCCCAATACTGTGCATACACACCCGCATCTGTATTTCGACCGAAATACAAATGCAATGAGGCAAAATCTACACTGTACTATACTAGGATCCGGCTTATACCAAAACCGGCTAGTAATATCTGTTCGATCCTGATCCGTGCAATACCGCACGTATCTGATCGAACCCTGCCATATAACCATACGGCCTATAGTACAAACTGTCCGATCCTGATCCGTGCAATACCGCACGTATCTGATCGGACCTTGCCATATTTCCATACGGCCTCTACAACCTTTCACCCGAAAGTTGAGTAACTGAATGTGGGGGACTCTAAAGACTCGTCAACACCTTGGTTGTGGATTTAACCACTAGCACGTCAGAGATATAAGCCAATACGTAACGGGCTACCAGGTACTGACTAAAAATGGATGTCTGTGAGCGAACTCAGCCTGACAACCCTACTGAGCCTGTCAGTGACAATATCCGTACAGTCCGGTCCGTTCGTCTATGAGTATCGCATGGCGGGCCTAGGGGGTTGGTAAAAGTCAGACCCCCAAAAGCGGTACAAGTCGTGTCGGAGTGTAGCCCAGAACACCCTGAGATACTACTGGAATACCTACCAGTAAATCTCCTTGCCTTGGCCAAGGACTTTGTGTAATGGCTCTCCTAGACACAGCACGACCTCACCCCCAATACCGGGAGAGACGAACCCCTGAAGATACGCTCACTGCCTCCATGTGGCTCGGGACTGTACCCAACTAAAACCTGTTTGCACGACTCCTTTGAGCCGTGGTAGGGTAGTAATCAAAGTACAGTGGGAACTCACACGAGACAAATGACGATCCCCAGGTCGATGAACTAACCTGCACACATGTCACCAGGGAACTGCCATCTGACGTCTGGTATATGACCAACTAGCATGTTCCCGGTTAGTCCTGTCCGGTGTACTCATAACCCAATGAGCACCTGTATACATCTTGGGTGATCCAACTGACACCAGTGGCTTGTGAGACCGGCCACCGCCCCTCGTCGGGGTCTTGACTGTATACACTAGTCTACTATGGAGTATCGATGCCCTGTCTCGAAACTCTCACGACTAGGGACCATTTAAGGATATGCTTGTAGACCCCCAGCTCCCACTTATATGATCGCCCTCATACTGCTGGTGGTCAAGCAAGAATCCTAGGGGCTCTATCAACGTGTAATAGCGACGTGTCAGGTCACCTAAAGCAGTACACGATGATAAAGGTAAACCAGATAGCATACTATCATCTCGAGTAAGACTGTCCTACCGGGATAGGTCCTCCCTCAATCATCACAATCACGTACCTGTGACCTAATAATTGACTCTGAGGGCACTATCTCCAACAATCTCCCACTTGCACTCAAGGCTAATTATTGCGATGTCGCATACTCACAGCCCGTGTGATACCGAACACCCAACTCCTCTACTAGTCAGTCTCACAAAGCTCGTTTGCAAAACTATTGCGTTGGAGGAATAGCCTCAGTGAGTGGATCCGCTTAGTTGTTTCTTTCTATGTCTCTCTATATCTCAAGTTCGCGGAGAAAGCCATCTCCCGAAATGAGCAATACCTGTCTCAGAATATGTCTGGATGTCTGATGGGACATAGCTCATAAATGAACTCCAAATCCAAACTACTTAGACTGTATCGTCAACTGAACTTAATCAGTATCCTGCGCGCCATGCCTCCCTCAGTATTGCCTTGGACCACCTGTCCAAAATACTGCCCCTCATCAGAAGGAAAACTATAACTCTGACAACCTCCTTGTCGTCCATGTCACCTTGGAAGCCTGGAATGATAACTGTCTCCTGAATGAGGCTGTCGTTATCATATCCCTAGAACATCCACTTATGTTCTAAAACTGCTTCCGACTGTTTCTCCAGGATTGGATTAATGTCAACTTATTGCATCTAGTGCAAGAACAACATCTGGTGTGGTACTTGACATCTCACGATTGACTCAATTGCCTGAGCAAGTGATCTGCCAATCATGCCCGTCCCTCTCCTCTTTAGTCTGTAAGACACCTTTGGAGAGGGTGACTCCATTACCTGCAGGTACACTACCGTGCCAGGAGTCGTCCATCCTAAATACTCTTAGAATGCTGTCAAGTACCCTGATTGGGAAACCACCCAAATCTAGATCTAAAACCATAGATCTAGTAACCAGTATGTCTGATATAAAATCCATTTCCTTTGTGGAGAAACAACTGTGTGACGACCAAAGTATAACCGATCGTAGTGTAGGAGTTTCTTTTCCTACTCTGTGTATATATCCAAATACCAGGATATCACACCCTACTACCTTCTCAACAGATCCATCCCCTATTCTGATGAAGTCAAACCCATGACTGTCACGTCAGAAATAGATGATCTATCTCCGCTACATCTGCTCTAGTCTATAAATAGACATAAGCAACCTGTCCACCAATGCTTCCGCTGCTCCCACTGACTACGACAACCCTCTGGCAGAGTCATATAGACGTACACTTCTAAAACTGGTTTAGAACGACGCTATACTCATCCTCCCGCCGGGTCTCGTAACCTGGAACAACAGCAATGGCAATTGTGGGTAAACAAGAACTTCCCTGTCACCGTCCTTGAGGCTACCGTAGTGCCTCTCGGGTGCCTGAAGTTACCCACCTTATCTGCGGAGTGGCCAATGGAATGTCAATCCAGATTGAATCTTTAGGTTCCTTATCAAATCTTCAGTAATCGTTTGTGGTTCTGGAATCACTTCCAGTTCTACCATACTCCCACTACTGTTTTCTGAAAAAATCCATTTTTAATAAAACTGTGGCGAGTCTAGAACAATATCGCTATTGTTCATCCAGACGGTAGAAAATTAACCCGCGTCATAGCCTGGGTCAACCCACAAACAGCCATTACAGAAACGTGCCTTGAGTTGTCCAGTGTCTGGTTTTAAGCATAAGCCGGACAACTCCCCGTACCTTAACATCGTTAAGATATGAACTGTTCTATATCATATATAGAACCAGAGGCACTGATTTAATTGAACCAGATTCAAATCATGCAACTGTCTCCAGTGCATGTCAACTAAATGGAAGGAGGCCGATCAGCGTTACTCAACTTAGGAATGCTTCCATTTATGAGTAACCTGAAAGAGAAGCAATTTCTCTTAATCACTACTATCAACTGAATACCATATACAAGTATCTACATCTTCGATCACTTTGAAGAATCCCGATACTTGCTACACCTGGTTCTTTACTCTATTCAAATACCTATAACTTCTCTAAATTCGGACCCTGTGTTTCCACGAAACACTTGTCTAAAAACTAGAGAAGTTAAAAGTAAACCGAATATAGTACGAGGACCAACCCCTCTGTCCTGATGGACCCTGGACAACATACAATACTCTGTATAAGTCCCTTGAGTCTGATAACTCATTCACTGTGTATCGTAGGTTGAAAACTGTACTTATGGTTAAGAAGAATTACACCGCTGTTTAATGCTCCTTACCTAACCATCCACTGATATAGGTAAATGTCGTAGACATAATTTCAGAAAGGTATATCTCACTCTATGAAAATAGACGTACAGATATATCAATTTGAAATTGGTGCACAACAGCGGATATTCAAAACCAAATATTTGCCAACCGGCAAACAGCCCAGGTGATTTCCTCAAATATCACCGATTACAACGAATCCCGATATAATGAGGATGATCACCCAATTCCCAATAACTTACTCCCACTCATCATCTGTAAAACCATACAGATGTGAGAATCATACCTGGTAAATACATACCCTGGAGTAAGTATCTAATCGGGAAATCAGTTTTCCTTTAACAGTACACAGTGAGACTGAAACATCGAAACGTTTCGATAGGGTATCCTGGTATTCCTAGTAATGCCTCTTCCAGATTCACAACTGTAACCGTATAATTCTTTGCCACCTCTCCAAATCCCTTCATATGTCTTTAGTCTTTACCTTCTGCACACCCCTTTAGGCCAAATGGTTTTTTTCCTTCCCTACCTTTCGGCACCAGCCTATGGTTTGGAAGAAGACTATCCAATAAGCATAATGGGTGTACTGTCCCGATCCTAGGAACACTCGCAACGCGAGAGAAGGTGAAGATAAAAGACACCTGAATAAACCTTATTCCTATTTCTCCTGAACCAGAATCCATCCCCGAACTGGAACAAGTTCCTTTCGAGTTCGTATATAACCATACGATGGAGTATCCAATAAACTGTGGATCTTCGTAGTGACACGGAGTGTTCTGGAGAAATACAAAGGTGATTTGGGAGTGGTAATGAAATACCTGGTTTGGTCGTGAATATCTGTTGCAATTTACTTTGCCCTCTTACTAATCCCTTGCTTTGTCTGAACTTAATACCTTCTGCACACCATCATTATGCTAATTGGTTTCCTTCATTCCCTACCGGTCGGCACCAGCCTAAGGTTTGGAAGAAGACTATCCAATTTGCGTAATAGGTGTACTATCTCCTAAACCAAGGAGTACTCACAACTTGAGAGAAGGTAAAAGGAAAAGACAACTGAATAATCCTATCCGTTTTCTCCAGAACCTGAAACCATCCTCGAATAAATTCCTTCGAGTTCGTATCTAACCATACGATGGTTTTGTCCAATGGAAGTGGACGTTCGTAGTAATACGGGCTGTCCTGGAGAAAAGGGTAAAAGTAGGAGTGGCAATGAGGTTTGCAACTCTGACAATCTAAAAGCCGGTGTTTAAGAAGGTTCGGTCAACTTGGTCACTGAGTCAAAGTCTTAGGGTCGGGTCAATGGTCGCTGCCAAAGAGAGAGAGAAAAGAAATACTCAGCGTGCACTCTAACCTTGATCAGAATGGTTACCAATTTATCTAATCTGGAATCCTCCCACTGTACCTCAAATTCTCCTCCAAACCTGAAAGAAGAATTAGTCGGGGTCACCCGAGGAGTAAACTAACTCATCAGTGGGAATCGGGATCCAACTCTCATCGCATGATAACGTGACGGAATCCGCTCACGTCATCACACTCCAGAAGTTATGCGCATATCTGGCAAGTTTCAGTTCTTTTGAAACTCCCGATGTGATTTTTACCCCATGCTCTTATGACCTTGACTTTGGCCAACATATCATAAGTCATATGTCAAGTTCTACCCGTCATTCTCCAGGTTAATTTGAATCCACCCGTACCTACCCTTGACTTTGGCCAAAATGGCAGTACGACTGTCCCAAACCAACGCATCTATGTATGCTGCATATGAATACCCAATAGCTACCAATCACTGTGCCTTGACTTTGGCCAACATACACAGCTTGAATACTATTGACTATCCATATGAAACGACGGAGGGCTACGAATGGTTTCTGGCGAAAACCTTTAACGTAATGAACTTGATATCGTTGAAGGAACGGATAGCTTTTTAAAAATATAGTGACGAAAACCTTTGCTAAAGAGGTCACTCCCGGTGAAGGGATCTCGGCTCTTTCCCCGTAGAATGGGGTGCAGGATATTCCAAATGAATACCGCGATGCAAAGCAAAAGTAATCGGCTATAGTGAAGTTAATGCCCTGACGCAAACTTCTGTCCAAGGGGTCACTCCCGGTGAAGGGATCTCGGCCCTTGCCTCGTCGACTGAGGAGCAGGATATTCCAATGAATACCACGATGCAAAACAAAAGTAAACGTCCTTGCAATAACAGCTTTTTGAAAAGTGTTCCAACAACATCAGATTAGGTTTGTTTTAACTTGCATTGATCCGAATCAATGCAGTCCCATCAATTGATCACACCAAAAGAACGAAAATATACTGATGTACGTATATGCCATCCGCATTCGCCACTGGGTCCCGTCATTACCCGTTAGGTTAGCTAACTAACGACAGAGCGGGGACTGGACTAGCGCGGATGTAAAACATATACAACATCTACTAATATATATACCAATATATTATATTCGCTCAAGACGTGAATAAAATGCAACATCACAGAGAATGAACAGCATCACAGAACAATACAGATATCTGGGATCCCCGGGTTTCACAGAGCCGCTGAAACCCGACGTTCCCCTGGTCGTGTGGATAGCCTGTGCAATGAGAACCTAGACCCCTACGGGCGCGGCAAGTCACCCGCCAAAACCTGAAGCGAGGCAGCCCCCTTCAGCGACGTGAATGGACCATCCGGCACTTCACGGAATCCGGCAACTTGGGCACCCCTCCTGGGTCAACCTGTACCCCCTACGAGTGCGGCGAATAGCCCGCCAATCCTAGAGTGAAGCCCCCTCCGTCTCAATGCCATGAGATGCGGGCTTGTTGCCCTCCAAAATCCGGCTATCCGTGCACCCCTCCGCGGGGCAATCCTAGTACAGAAAATAAAATATACATACACCGGGTACATTGACCGCAACCAGGTCGTGCCCCAAAATAATAATACAAACAGGCAGTGACGGCAGTCCACATGTCGGACGCTCGCCCCGCAATATCAAATGTACATAATACAACCACAACTGTACTAGCATTGCATCCAGGCTATCCCCCACGACCGATCCGCAACATCACAGCAAAAACAAAACATCAACGTGAAAGTCACGTTCGCAAATCCGTCTAACCGGGCTATAGCAGTTAGACCGGATTTACCGATCAAGTGACATTCACGGTCGCAGATATAATGTAAATACTGTAAAAAATGTGTTTAAAATATCCGATCAATCAAACTTTAACAAGTGGGCCCAAAGTATTACTGTAGCAGATAAAGAAATTCTGGGCCCAATGTTATTATTCCAAAACCCCACTTTTCACCCCAGAAAGCCTCTGTAAAAAATTGGTGCAGTGATCCCCACAGTGTGCGGCGGAAGAGCGGCGGGAAGGGGGGTTATGCGGCGGTTCCGCGCTCCCACTGTGGAGTCACTTCATCGAATTTTTACAGAGATCTTAGATTTTCCAGTACATCAATATTTTACAACCTGAAAATTTTTTCGAGACTAAAAATTTCCAACAGAAAACTGATGTGATCAAAATACGGGTTTTGGAACTTTTTGATCGATTGGAAATGCAAAACACATTAGAACAAGCTAGGCTAAGTTAATGGCTAGGCTCTGATACCACTGTAAGTGCACGGCGGCGCCCCGGCCGTCAATCCGACGGCCAATTGCGGAAGCGGTGAAAAACTTAAATTTTGCAGACTTAGCAAACTGGCAAACCGCCGCGCACTAAACACCCGGATCGTAACCATTAACTAGTCCTAGCTATCTACAAGAAAGGGAATCGAGATATACCGACGATCCAAGTCCTCCGGTCTTCTCGTCATCGTCCCGATCTCCTGCGGAAGCTCCGGTCTCCTCCTCGTCGCCGGAAGTGCACCACATCGCCTACTTCTTTTACGGGCTCCCACCTCAATGCCGAGGCAACTCGGGCACGAAGCCGGCTACTCGACGTGCCCAAGATTTGCTGTAGAATGTGTAGTGAGCTATTGTCTCTATTGGGGTTGGAGGAGTTGCCATATGGTGGAGGAAAAGATACAAGAACTATGTGGAGGGACTTTGGGGATTTTGGAACATCAAATGAGCAAAAACCCCACTCCACAAAATTTGGACAGCCCCACTCAAGCTTTGGGCCGGCCACTACAATAGGGAGAGTGAGAATGAGGAGGTTGTATCAAAAGAATATGAGAGAGGCCAAAAATCATCACCCATCCAAGAGAGAGAGAGGAAAGGTTATCATCCAAAAGGAAATGATCACAAGTAAATAACCTCACTTCAACTACCAAATCATCAACAACCATCATGTCCCTCCATCATCAAACAAAAGTCAAGCCATGATGAGGTTATGAAGTCAAGCCATCATGAAGAAAACAAGTCAAAGGATGGTGCTATCATGATACAACAAAATGCAAAGACCCCCTCCGCAAATGCCTATTTGCAACAATGCAAATAAGCCCTCCTCCACCAATCTTCGGCCAATGAACGGAACAATGGAAATTGGCCGAAACGGAAAGCAAACTGGCAACTCCAGAAAACTGGTCCCGTAATAAATTATAGGAAAACCCCAATACTGTGCATACACACCCGCATCTGTATTTCGACCGAAATACAAATGCAATGGGACAAAATCTACACTGTACTATACTAGGATCCGGCTTACACCAAAACCGGCTAGTAATATCTGTTCGATCCTGATCCGTGCAATACCGCACGTATCTGATCGAACCCTGCCATATAACCATACGGCCTATAGTACAAACTGTCCGATCCTGATCCGTGCAATACCGCACGTATCTGATCGGACCTTGCCATATTTCCATACGACCTCTACAACCTTTCGCCCGAAAGCTGAGTAACTGAATGTGGGGGACTCTAAAGACTCGTCAACACCTTGGTTGTGGATTTAACCACTAGCACGTCAGAGGTATAAGCCAATACATAACGGGCTACCAGGTACTGACTAAAAAGGGATGTCTGTGAGCGAACTCAGCCTGACAACCCTACTGAGCCTGTCAGTGACAATATCCGTACAGTCCGGTCCGTTCTTCTATGAGTATCGCATGGCGGGCCTAGGGGGTTGGTAAAAGTCAGACCCCCAAAAGCGGTACAAGTCGTGTCGGAGTGTAGCCCAGAACACCCTGAGATACTACTGGAATACCTACCAGTAAATCTCCTTGCCTTGGCCAAGGACTTTGTGTAATGGCTCTCCTAGACACAGCACGACCTCACCCCCAATACCGGGAGAGACGAACCCCTGAAGATACGCTCACTGCCTCCATGTGGCTCGGGACTGTACCCAACTAAAACCTGTTTGCACGACTCCTTTGAGCCGTGGTAGGGTAGTAATCAAAGTACAGTGGGAACTCACACGAGACAAATGACGATCCCCAGGTCGATGAACTAACCTCCACACATGTCACCAGGGAACTGCCATCTGACGTCTGGTATATGACCAACTAGCATGTTCCCGGCGAGTCCTGTCCGGTGTACTCATAACCCAATGAGCACCTGTATACATCTTGGGTGATCCAACTGACACCAGTGGCTTGTGAGACCGGCCACCGCCCCTCGTCGGGGTCTCGACTGTATACACTAGTCTACTATGGAGTATCGATGCCCTGTCTCGAAACTCTCACGACTAGGGACCATTTAAGGATATGCTTGTAGACCCCCAGCTCCCACTTATATGATCGCCCTCATACTGCTGGTGGTCAAGCAAGAATCCTAGGGGCTCTATCAACGTGTAATAGCGACGTGTCAGGTCACCTAAAGCAGTACACGATGATAAAGGTAAACCAGATAGCATACTATCATCTCGAGTAAGACTGTCCTACCGGGATAGGTCCTCCCTCAATCATCACAATCACGTACCTGTGACCTAATAATTGACTCTGAGGGCACTATCTCCAACAATAATAATATACGCATCCTAATCAACGAATTGCGGGGGTGCTTTACGCCATCCACCCGACTTCCCCCGTAGATATGCATCTATTCTTCTCGATCCTCGCTTGCCGAAGTCAATGACGCCACACTCTTCCTTGTCGTCCGAATCCCACGCAAAGGTACCTACAGTTTGAAATGCGTTATATTGTAAAACAACAATCAAATACAAAAAAGCTGATACGGCATACGAAACACACATAAATTAGAACCTATGGTCTGCACATGCAATAATAACCAATGACTCTCGACACCGACGTACGAACGCCAATCGATCGAGATAAAACACAATTATAAAAACTCATGTTATTAAAACTGCAAAACATAAAACAACAACTCAAGAAAACACTCCCAGATTTTTCTCAGGTGAGAATTGGGACAAGTTGCATATAGGATAGGTCTAATTAACAGGTATAGGAGCCACTAACCAAGCACGAAGCCCAGAAGCCAAGTCCTGTCGGCAAATTGCGGCCAGAATAGATTTATTTGCGGACAAAGTATGGGTTTTGGGTCTCGGGTCTTTAGGTACACTCACAATCACCTGCACATCTCTCAGTGAACGCTAAAATATTTTCAGGGTTTCCTAATAGCAACAGATCTCAATACAACATAACCAATTCCATAATTTCCGATATCGGCAGATCCAAAGTTATCATTTTGAGGTTTAGTCTCAGGTTTTGCCCATAATTTTAACAATACAGGGGTTATGGTCACTAATTACTGTAGGGTTCCTAGGCACCCTAATGAGGTCTCACAAGGCATCGATCATGCCAAATTAAAATTTTACGGTGCCGAGAAACCCTAGACTACGGATCGTCGGCTAGAATTCTAGGCGAAAAGTAAACTAGTTAACAATTAACTAAGGGAATACAGAAATACAACCTTTGTAGATCCGTTTGTCCACCTCCATAGCTCCGCAACGAAGTACCTTCGCTGTCCAAGTGAACTCCCGGGCTCTAGCGTCGGCTTCGTCGAAGAATAAGCGAGCTAGGTCGTCGATGTCCATGCCGAAGATGATCTACGTCGAGGCATCGCTAGATCAAGCTCCACCTTCACCTTGCCATGAAAACTTGTGAAGGAAACACACTCTACTACTTGGCAAGAGGTAGAGGATGAAGAAATAGGAAGTGGGTAGACTTTAGTTTTGGATTTCTCACTCAAATTCATCACTTGCCATTGATGGAGGCAAGCTTTCTTCACTTGAAGCAAGGAAGAAGAAGAAGAATTATATGATAAGATTAATTAAAAAGAAAAAGTAAATCAATACTTATCATACATTCAACCTTAGTTAAGTGTAGAGAAAAGACCATGGTTAATGGAATGGTTAGGGTTAAGGATAAGAACAAAATGGTCACTTGGTCAAAGTCTTCAAGAAGCTTCAATATGAAACAAAATTAGCCACCATTTTCTCTTTATGCCTTTTCTAATTATTTCCAAAATGAATAAATAGATAAATAAATAAGAAAAGGAAATAAAACCCTAATCATATAAATAACCATGGTTTATTCTTAACATACACTTAAACTATCATGTATCATCAAACATGATACAAGCAAATGTACAAATGTATATCACATATACAATGTGCACAATACAAGTGAGAAAATCCATATAAAGTGAACCAATACTAGTTAACGCAAAGTAATATATCAAATATATAATTATGCATTAAATCATTAAATCAACACTTGATTTAACGATCCGGTTATATCGCATATAACCGACTAATATCAACAGTAACAACTTATCGAATCAACACTTGATCCGATAACCCGGCTATATCGCATATAACCGATCAATGTCACATCGCGCGAATCGAATACAGTATCACATACCGTATTATTCTCGGTCCCGCACATATCTCATATGCGCTCCTATTTCGTTTCGCTTGAGCCAGGAAACCTCTGTGTAGGACTCTAAAGACTCGTCAATACGCCGGCAGCAGATGATGATCATATCAAACATCCACAAGCCGCAAGCGGTCTGCTAAACGTAACGGCCACCCGGGTATTGAGCGATCTGAAGATCGACGAGCAAGCCCGCTCACACTCCAGTGAATCCAACCAGTAACACTACCGTACAGTCCGGTCTGATCTTCTGATATGTCGCATATCTCGCCTAGGGGTGGTAAACGTCAGACCCCAATAGCTCGATAAGTCGTGTCGATATGAGGTCTATAACTGTTCGAGAAACTACTGGTAACACTTACCAGTAAATCTCAGCAACCCTGGCCAGGGATTTCCTGTTATAGCCAATCGAACACAGCGCAACATCAACCTCCTATACCGGGAGAGACGAATCCCCTCCTATCGCTCATTGCCTCCATGTGACTCGGGACTGTACCCAAAAACCACCGTTTTGCACGCCCTCTTGGACGTGGTAAGATGGAAATCAAAGCACAGTGGGAACCACACAAGACTCTATGACGATTTCGGGTCAACAGACTACTCTGTACCAGTGTCACCAGAGAACTGCCATCTGACGTGAGGTATAATACCATCTGGGAGTTCTCGGCGAGTCCGTCCAGTGTACCCAGTCTCTACTGAGCACCCGTATATCATCTCTGATGTCAAACACCAATGGATATGGGATCATCCATCGCCCATCTATATGGGTCGAGAAGGTATGCGCTAGTCTACACTGGTATATCGATGCCCCGTCTCGATACACCCACGACTAGGGACTTTGAAGGATGTACTTATGGACTACCATGTCCCCACTAGTATGATCCGCATCATAGTCCAGGTAGTCAAGTACAGATCCTAAGGGCTTTACCAACATGTAACAGAGAGACAATCAGCATACACGTTAAGGTAAAGGGTAACCAGATAGCATACTATCATGTCGAGCAAGAAAGTCCTCCCTATAT
Source organism: Agapanthus africanus (assembly GCA_030015575.1). NCBI lineage: Eukaryota > Viridiplantae > Streptophyta > Magnoliopsida > Asparagales > Amaryllidaceae > Agapanthus > Agapanthus africanus. The sequence continues at coordinate 317,311,084 of CM057340.1, read as the reverse complement.
ATGTCCCAGCATCCACTACAATATACATCCTATGTACAGTAATGGCCTCTAGGGCATACATATAACTAACAATCTCCCACTTGCACTAGGGCCATCTGTAGCAGTGGTTGCAGTATCTCATACTCAACCATCCCATAAAAATCTCTCTCTGGGAACAGGCCTTTGTGAGTGGATCCGCTGTGTTGTCCTCTTAGTCTACTCTCCAAACCTCGATCACCCTGGAGATCAACTATCTCCATGATCAGGCGACACTGCCTTAGAATATGTCTGGATCACTGATGGGACGGATGTTCCTTGGCATAAGCCACAACTCCATTGTCACACAATGGGAGGAACATGGTTCATCTTATGAACCAATATACACCCAAACAGCCTCTTTGGTAGCATCTTAAGTAGCGATGTATCTAGCCTTTATCGTCTAGTATGTCACGGTATCTAGCTTGGAACTCTTCCAACATACCGTCCCTTTACTGAGGGTAAAGACAATGCCTGCGACTGACATTCAGTCGTCTTTATCACCCTGGAACCCTTCCAGTGATTCTCCCCAGGATCGGTTGATACCGTTTCATTACAACTAGTGAGAATCCTAACATCCAATTAGATCTATCTCATAGATCCAAAAACCAAGATTTAGTAGGTATCATTTTGATCCTACACGGAGAATCTTTGTGATAAACGGAGATCGATCGAGCGTAGCATAAGAAACTCCTTCCTTATCAAGAGTATGTCATCCACGTACTCTACGAGGATCACCACCATACTCCCTACTACCTTTTTGTTTATACAAGGTTCATCTACCATTTTGATGATGTCAAACTTTTTGACTACTTCATCAAAACAGATGTTCCAACTCCGCAATGCCTACTTTATCATATAAAACATCTTGCACACGTTTCCGCTGCTCCCATTGTCTACGAGGCCCTCTGGCTGTGTACTTATAGACGCTCTCTTCTAAATCATCATTTAGAAAAGCAGTCAAGACACCCAACCACCAGATATCGCAGTCATGGTATGTAGCCGTGACAAGTAGGATCTGGATGGACTTAAGCATAGCTACTGGAAAAGGTTTCATCATTATCCACGCCTGGTTGATGACGCAAACCTTTAACAAGTCTAGCTTTGAAAGTCTCAACTTTTCCATCTACACCAAGTAATCTTCTCAAGATATACTTGCTCCTGATGGGGATTTAACCCTTCAGATATTGCAACCAAAGTCCATACTTTGTTGGTGTATAAGGATTCCATCTCAGATCGCTAAGCATCCAGCCATTCTTACAGAGTCTTACTCCTGATGGCCTGCTCGAAGCTAGTTGGGTCATCATCTCATGATGCAATCCTCGCTCCCACTGTCATAGAGAAACCGAAGTATCTCTCAGGTGGGTGAGGAACCCTACTAGATCGGCGGAGAGGATGAGGTTCGTTGGTATCTACTGAATCCCTTGGTTCTATCAAATCATCTGCTGTAGTTCGTATAGCTGGAACTTTTCCAGTTCTACATTACAGATCTTGCCTCGAGCTTGTCCGGATTTTGCTTTCAGACATAGGCCGGACAATTCCAAATCTTAACCAACTTAATATATGGGCTCTTCCCTTTCCATATCACATATGAAGCGGTAGGCAACTGATTTGATTGGAACCCTATTCAATAGGTATGCAACTTCTCAAGTGCATAACTCCCTAAAGGAATTAGGTAACTCAGTAGTACTCATCATAGAGCACACCTTATCACATAGTGTGTGATTGCTCCGCCCCGATATACCATCGTGCTATGGTGTATTCGGAGGAGTAATGCTGAGGGAGAATCTCAGTCTTCTTTAGAATAGTCCAGGATTTCCGTGCACAAGTATTCTCCTCCCTGATCTCATCATAGGACATAATACTTATACCCGTATATCTGGTTCTCTACTTCTAACTTATATTCTGTGAATATCTCAAAAGGTTCGGACTTGTGTTTCAACAGGAACATAGGTCTGAAACTCGAAAGATTATCAGAGAACGTAATGAAGTATAAAGAACCAGTGCTGGCATGTGTAGACAGGGGACCTACATACATCAACATGTATCATCCCAAGAGTTCACTAACTCTTTCTCTGTTTCCAGTAAACGGAGCTATGGTCATCTTATCTTTGTGACATGACTGGCGAGTTTCACAAGATGTAAATTCAAACTGATTTAAATATGCATCTAAATGTAACTCCAGCCAGTCGGGTCACATTGATATGACCTAGTCTACAATGCCTCAAGAAGGATTCATTCATTTCTGAACTCTTCCTCTTGTGTGTGTTCCGTATACTAAGAACTGTGGTTTGATTTAGAACATTAATGCTTTTAGATAACGTGCCTGAGCCGATCAACTTTTGATATAGGAAATGTTCAAAACATTATCCAACAATAGAAAATTTTATCATTTCTTTACTAATAAAGAGACTGATATGATTTTGTATATCAGGTTCGGTATCTAATAACATTCGTTCAGAATCAATGTATCGGTAATACAGGGTGACAGTGACCAACAGACTTGGCTGCAACACTTGCCCCGTTTTCTGCCTCATGAAACTTATCACCCGTTCTCAGTTCTCTACCTATCTGTAGCCCTATGTAACAGATTACATATCTGGGATCCTGATCTGGTATCATATACCCAGGATGTAGAGGATACAGAGAAATAGTTCTTTGTAACGAACACACCCGAAGATGATGCATCAGCATGCACTCTCTTCATTTGGGCGGCACGGGAATTCTTGTAATCCCCAATTTCCTGCTCTGTCTTATAACAATTATAAGTTGGAGCGGGACCAACGTTCCCCAGCTCAGTATAACAAGCGGGTTCGGTCAATAATCCGTATTATTATCTTGATTAAGGCGTGATATGGTCGCTACCTTGAGAGAGAGAGAAGAAAACACTCAGCGTGCGCTCATGCAAGAATAGATTGGTTATTATTTTATCTAATCAGGATGGCTCCCACTGCTTTTTATCAAATCTTCCTTCAAACCCTAAAAGGAAAGACTAGCCGGGATTAATTACACACTACAAGTTCGCCAATCTTTCAGCCAGGCCAGTGTCGGTACTTTGAGGGAGGTCCCCCGTGCTTTCGCACGAACCTAATTAATGTAAACCTCGTTTTCCCAGAGGCGTAACCCCGTTGACACCTTTCTAGACACCTACTTGATCGGCTAATTGTAATGTATAAAACTCTCCCAGGAGTAACTCTTACTCGCAGCGGGTATCGGGATCCAACTATCTCATAGAAGGTATGCAATCTCATTGCAAATTTCAACACTTGAAATTCCCGATAATATTTTGCCCCTAACCTCCTATGACCTTGACAAAGGCCTACAAACCATAGGATGCTAGTCAAGTTCAACCCGTCATTTCCTGATTGAATTAAACCCACCCGCATGGCCCTTGACAAAGGCCAACAAGGTCGCACGACTACCCTAACTCAATCTGCATCATATGCATAAGCAGATAAGCACCAGTTAGCTACCGCACACTGCGCCTTGACAAAGGCCAACAAACGCAGCACGAATACTAACTACTACTTATCTGAAATGACGGAGGGCTACGACAGGTTTTTCTGAAAACCCATTGCGTAATGAACTTGATATCGTTGTAGGATCGAATGAATTTTGAAATGGAGTGTTTTTTAGGCTTTTCTAGTTTTGCTAAAGGAGTCACTCCCGGTGAAGGGATCGTCGGTCCTTTCCTCGTCGAATGAGGTGCGGGATATATCACATATATCACTGTGCAAAGCAAAAACTCTTAAAAGCAATCAAAAGACAAACCGAGTGTGTAGCATCTACCAGTTATTGCTAAAGGAGTCACTCCCGGTGAAGGGATCTCGGTCCTTTCCTCATCGAATAAGGTGCAGGATATATCACATATACCGCTGTGCAAAGCAAGAACTGTAGCTACCTGTTTTATTTTGAAATTCAATTCTACAACATCTTAGGTTTCTTTTAATTCATTAATCACATTAATGAAGTCCCATCATTTAAATACCTAAACATCACAGATAAATACGACGTACACTTATGCTATCCGCATTCGCATCGATGTCCCCTCGTGCACCGTTAGGTTAGGTAACTAACGACAGAGCGGGGCAGGGCAAGCGCGGGTGTAAAACATAAGTAACGTCTATATAATATATCATATATACTATATACTGTATCTATCAAAGAACATCACATGATCACATCACAGATATCGCAGCAGAAGAAACATATGAAATATTGGATATACTAGGACGTCCGTGTTTTCAATACGAGCCAGTATAAAACACGGATTCCACGGTCGTGATGAATAGCCAAACCCACACCCCTAGACCCCTACGAGAGCGGCAAGCAACCCTACCAATTCTAGAGTTAGGAGACCCGGACTCGACTCCTCGAGTTGGTCTCCCACTGGACTCCAGAACCCGGTTACTTGTGCTCCCCTCCTTGGGTCTATCCTAGTGCGGAAAAGTAAATAATATACAAACGGTGACAACTTCCGCAACCTGGAAGTGCCCGAATAAAAGAATATTACATACAAGTTTTTACATGAATGAAAATGAAAAACACTCATCTCACATAAAAACCCCCGGCTATTCAAACACGACGATCCAATATAACATATCCAGCAACACATAACATCACATGTCATCAACGTAAGTAAATATGTCCATCCCAATTGTCGTTGACATATAGCAATGAAACCGGCGATATCACATATTACACTTACGGTCACAGAAAAGAAAGTGTAAAACTACAACTGTTGGAATCCGCAACCTCCTCAGACATCGCATGCCTGACCAAATGAATTACTTAGACATCGCATGCCTAACAATTATAAACCCCGCATTTTAGTCTCATTATCGAAAACACTTTTCAATATCGAGTCGGGTAATTCAACAAGATTCCCGACATCCTGATCGAATGCTCGTCGCAAACTTCAGTAGACGGCCGCACCCCCGATACCGTCGACGAAGTGCACCAAGGCGGAACACCGCCACCGCGAGCACCCGAACGGATGCTTTCGGCAACGGGGTTCTCCTACAGTCACTTGGTCGGGGCTATGGAGTGAAGCTGTCTATTGAGTTTACCCGGCGAGTATCCGCGTACGCTACGTGATTGCGACGGACTTTTGATCACATCAAAATTCCGTGGCAACCGATCAAGTGAGACTAAATTGCTACGTTTATAACATTCATTCAGTTATCACATAACTTATTGTGAATTCCAATTATTGTATCCCATTCCGGATAAATTGAAAATGTCAAACTTTCCGATCGAACAATCGAACACCCAAGTTTTCCTGATACAGCTCAACACATGAAATAAGTCTAACAACATTCCATTCGTGCCTCAGTACCAACGGTCCAGCCGTAGAAGGGTCAAGCCAACGCCTCACATGTGGCACGCCGTACTGCCCCAAACCCGAAGGTTCAAAGGGCAGTTCAAGACGGTCACATAATCGAGTTAAGGTTTGTTGTCTTCTAGAGGGTCCATTGCGTTACTTGCACTACTTAGAACGTCGTTAAACTACGGAAAGATCCAACACTTGGAAATTTCCCGACAGGGGAAAAGTTGGGTATTTATATCCGGTCGAACTTTTTAGCATATTCTAAAATTTATCCGGAAAGCCACACAGACAAAATTTGATACTCTGATCGAACGATCGAATCCCCAAAACAACCCAGAAAATTCAACTTTGGAATAAATTTTAAAAATTCCCTGAAAACTCAGAAGAATTTATCAGGAATTACAGTGCAGAAATGAGGAGCTGACGTCATCATAGGACCGCTGAACCGCCGCATAAGCAGGGCTTATGCCGCGGTTCCGCCGCAATTTTTACTGTTCACCTCTCAATTTTTGCATCTTAATTCATATTTTTCTATGCTGAATTTTTTAGCAATTTTTAATTCACAAAAATCCAGATATTTCAAAAATGTCCAGAGAGCATTCTCGGGTGTGGGTTTCGGGTTCGTTCGGGTTTCAAATTCCGTCTGGACTTCGCCTAAGGCTCTAGCTAGGCTCTGATACCACTTTAGGGTTCCTAGGCACCCTAATGAGGTCTCACAAGACATAGATCATGCCAAATTAAAATTTTACGGTGCCGAGAAACCCTAGACTACGGATCGTCGGCTAGAATTCTAGGCGAAAAGTAAACTAGTTAACAATTAACTAAGGGAATACGGAAATACAACCTTTGTAGATCCGTTTGTCCACCTCCATAGCTCCGCAACGAAGTACCTTCGCTGTCCAAGTGAACTCCCGGGCTCTAGCGTCGGCTTCGTCGAAGAATAAGCGAGCTAGGTCGTCGATGTCTATGCCGAAGATGATCTACGTCGAGGCATCGCTAGATCAAGCTCCACCTTCACCTTGCCATGAAAACTTGTGAAGGAAACACACTCTACTACTTGGCAAGAGGTAGAGGATGAAGAAATAGGAAGTGGGTAGACTTTAGTTTTGGATTTCTCACTCAAATTCATCACTTGCCATTGATGGAGGCAAGCTTTCTTCACTTGAAGCAAGGAAGAAGAAGAAGAATTATATGATAAGATTAATTAAAAAGAAAAAGTAAATCAATACTTATCATACATTCAACCTTAGTTAAGTGTAGAGAAAAGACCATGGTTAATAGAATGGTTAGGGTTAAGGATAAGAACAAAATGGTCACTTGGTCAAAGTCTTCAAGAAGCTTCAATATGAAACAAAATTAGCCACCATTTTCTCTTTATGCCTTTTCTAATTATTTCCAAAATGAATAAATAGATAAATAAATAAGAAAAGGAAATAAAACCCTAATCATATAAATAACCATGGTTTATTCTTAACATACACTTAAACTATCATGTATCATCAAACATGATACAAGCAAATGTACAAATGTATATCACATATACAATGTGCACAATACAAGTGAGAAAATCCATATAAAGTGAACCAATACTAGTTAACGCAAAGTAATATATCAAATATATAATTATGCATTAAATCATTAAATCAACACTTGATTTAACGATCCGGTTATATCGCATATAACCGACTAATATCAACAGTAACAACTTATCGAATCAACACTTGATCCGATAACCCGGCTATATCGCATATAACCGATCAATGTCACATCGTGAGAATCGAATACAGTATCACATACCGTATTATTCTCGGTCCCGCACATATCTCATATGCGCTCCTATTTCGTTTCGCTTGAGCCAGGAAACCTCTGTGTAGGACTCTAAAGACTCGTCAATACGCCGGCAGCAGATGATGATCATATCAAACATCCACAAGCCGCTAGCGGTCTTCTAAACGTAACGGCCACCCGGGTATTGAGCGATCTGAAGATCGACGAGCAAGCCCGCTCACACTCCAGTGAATCCAACCAGTAACACTACCGTACAGTCCGGTCTGATCGTCTGATATGTCGCATATCTCGCCTAGGGGTGGTAAACGTCAGACCCCAATAGCTCGGTAAGTCATGTCGATATGAGGTCTATAACTGTTCGAGAAACTACTGGTAACACTTACCAGTAAATCTCAGCAACCCTGGCCAGGGATTTCCTGTTATAGCCAATCGAACACAGCGCAACATCAACCCCCTATACCGGGAGAGACGAATCCCCTCCTATCGCTCATTGCCTCCATGTGACTCGGGACTGTACCCAAAAACCACCATTTTGCACGCCCTCTTGGACGTGGTAAGATGGAAATCAAAGCACAGTGGGAACCACACAAGACTCTATGATGATCTCGGGTCAACAGACTACTCTGTACCAGTGTCACTAGAGAACTGCCATATGACGTGAGGTATAATACCATCTGGGAGTTCTCGGCGAGTCCGTCCAGTGTACCCAGTCACTACTGAGCACCCGTATATCATCTCTGATGTCAAACACCAATGGATATGGGATCATCCATCGCCCATCTATATGGTCGAGAAGGTATGCGCTAGTCTACACTGGTATATCGATGCCCCGTCTCGATACACCCACGACTAGGGACTTTGAAGGATGTACTTATGGACTACCATGTCCCCACTAGTATGATCCGCATCATAGTCCAGGTAGTCAAGTACAGATCCTAAGGGCTTTACCAACATGTAACAGAGAGACAATCAGCATACACGTTAAGGTAAAGGGTAACCAGATAGCATACTATCATGTCGAGCAAGAAAGTCCTCCCTATATATGTCCCAGCATCCACTACAATATACATCCTATGTACAGTAATGGCCTCTAGGGCATACATATAACTAACAATTACACCTTACATACACCTTCACAATTTAAATTAGCTCCTAAACCTCTTTTAGGAATTTCTAACTTCACTAAGCCACAACATAATTAACTCTAAGTTATACTAGGAGGGTAGGAAGCTAATACTTAACTAAAGATATAGGATTACCTCATTTGGAAACTCAAGAAATTTCTTGGGTTGCCCAAAGTATTCAAAACCTTAACTTGATAGCACCATATGGTTTAGGGTGAGCTTAAGATCAATTTTTGTGAAGTGAGTGTGAGGTTTTGAGTGGGTTTTGGGGGTGGTAGAGGGTGGTAGAGGAGGTGGAGGATGGGGGAGTTGAAGATGAAGAATATTGAAGAAGAGAAAGAGGAGGAATAAAAGTTCCCATGTTTGTAGGTACTTCCCTCGCTCTCTCTCTCACATAGCCATGATACAAGTCCCATCACTCTCTATCACCTTTATCTTTTCCCTTTTCTTTTTAGAACAAAACAAAACCGTTTAAATGTTAAAGAAGCCATGCTTAAAAAAATAAAATATAGCAAGTCATTTGCAACATGATTTGTTGCATGCCAAGTACCTAAACAAGGTTAAAACAAAATTAGTAAAATATTAATCGAGTTTAATATTAACTTTTATATAATTAATTGTATAATAATAGTATTTCATTAAAACCAAACTCCATACTTTTATAATATTCATAAAATATATTGTTTTATTTATTTAAATTCCAAAAATTATATTTTATTTTTCTGAAATGTTACACCTACTAACCCGATAAGTCATGTCTGAGTCTAGCTCATCACTAACTGAGATGCTACTGGTCAACTATCAGTAAATCTCGCCGACCGTGGCCACGGATTTCTGGTGATAGCCAACTAGACACAGTGCGGCATCGACTCCTAATACCAGGAGAGACGAATCCCTGATAGTCGACCACTACCACCATGTGGCTCGGGACTGTACCCAAATAAAACCTGTTTGTACGACACCTTTAAGTCGTGGTACGGTAGTAATCAAAGTACAGTAGGAACTCACACAAGACAAATGATGACTTCAGGTCAAAGGACTAACTTGTACTCATGCCACCTCAGAACTTCCATCTGACGATAGGTATAATACCATCTAGAAGTTCTCGGCGAGTCCGTCCAGTGTACTCACCTCCAGTGAGCACCTGTATACTATCTTAGGTGACATAACACCAATGGCTTGTGAGACCAGCCACCGCGCCTCATCGAGGTCTCAAAACGTATGCACTATTTTACTCGGGAATATCGATGCCTAGTCTCGATACTCCCTTGACTAGGGGCATTTAAGGATGTGCTTATAGACCACCCAGCTCTCGCGTATATGAACGCCATCATAATGCTGGTAGTCAAGCATGAATCCTACGGGCTTTATCATTATGTATTAGCGACACGTAATAACAAGTAAAACGTGTACACATCAATGATAAAGACAGGCCAGATAGCATACTATCATTTTGAGTAAGATTGTTCTACCTATATAGGTCCTCCTTCAATTATCATAATCGCGTGCCTTCAATTACAATAATTTCCTTGAGGGCACTATATCCAACACTACCATCTCATGTGTTGAGAAAAAAGGGTAGAAGAAGAGATAGATAAACACCTTGAGCAACTCAGTACATCCCTCGGCACTCTATTTTAGCAATATAGAGTACCTAGTTGCTTCACTTGATTCTTATTGTGGAGCTAGAGCCATGAGCTACATCCCTCGGTGGATCATCTTCGACGGAGGAAGACCGGCGGCCAAGCTCAATCGAGGACACCTCAAGGAGCTAAAGAAGTTGATAGAAGACCGAAAGACACAGTTAATTCGGTATAACGCTTCTAACCTTGTAGATATAACATCTTTTGTAGCTAGTGCAGGTTTATGTTTTCGATTCTAGTCGGGTTTCTTAGCGCCGGGTTTTTTTAAACGTCATTTTTGTTCCGCATCGGCCATTGTAGATGGCCAGGGCGCTAATAAATCCCAACATAGTATCAGAGCCACCCCATAAACCTTCACTACCTAGTTTACACAAGGTTAAAATATCGATCGACGAAATTTTCCAAACCGCATTTCCATGTTTACATGCCCGCTATCAATTTAGAAACTTGTTCAAATTTTTTTTCAAATTATCTTAAAAGTATGTGCATGCATTTATAGAGCACCTCAAGAAATTTGAGCACTTGAGCCAAAAAATGGCCGCGGAATCGCCGCAATACATGCCTATTGGCGGCGGTTCCGCGGTCGTTTTGTGGTCAAAGTGCACCAAATTTCTTCTGGAACTCTATTATATGGAAATGTGATTTTTGGGATGTATATTTTTTGCCCAGATTTGTTTGAGTGTTGGTTTACATTTGAGGCCAATGTGGAAAAGTTTTAGTCGATCGAAATTTTGAATACGTATTTATTAGTGCATATGTTAATATCTGTAACCGTGAATATCATTGAGCGGTACAACCCGACTAGTTTCTATATATTCAACTAGACGGGTTTGCGAACGTGATATTCACGTTAATGTTCTGAGTTGTGCTGATATTGTGGATGGATTGTCGTGGTGGATAGCTTATAGTGCAATGGTAGTAGTACAGCTCAGATTCATTTGTATATTCATTATTGCGGGGCGAGCGTCCGACATGTGGACATCCGTCTCTGGAAGATTATATATTCTTTTATTAGGGCAAGACCGGGTTGCGGTCGATTTCGCCATTGTATATATACTTTTCTTTTCTGTACTAGGATTACCCCGCGGTGGAGTGCTCGAATAGCCGGATTCTAGAGGGCAATGGGCCCGCATCTCATTGCGTTGAGATGAAGGGGGCCTTACTCTAGAATTGGCGGGCTATTCGCCGCACTCGTAGGTGGTATAGGATGACCCACTGAGCGGTGCTCAAGTTACCGGATTACGTGAAGTGTTGGGTAGCCTATTCACTTTGTTGATTGGGGTTGCCTCACCTCTGGGATTGGCGGGTAACTTGCCGCACTCGTAGGGGTCTTGGTTATACATTGTACATGCAATCCACACGACCGGAGAACGTCGGGTTTCATTTGCGGCTCAAAGGAAACCCGGGGATCCTAGATTATTCGTTATTCTGTGTTGCTTATCTCTTTTCTGTGATGTTGCATATATCATTCCTGGGACGAATGGTTATATATATATTTATATAAACTAGTAGATATTGTATATGTTTTGCATCCACGCTAGTCCAGGCCCCACTCTGCCCTTATATAAGTTGTTGGATATGTGTAACATTTCAGAAAATAAAATATTATTTTTGAGAATTTAAATAATTAAATAATAAATATTAGGGATATTTTAAAAGTATGGAGATTAGTTTTAATGAAAAGGTATAATTATATACCGATAGTTTGGAAAATAATTGGGAAATTAATAAGAATTATTGATTTGAGGTATTTATGTGATTTGGGCATTTTATGAATTATTATACAATTAATTATATACAAGTTTAATGCTAAACTCGATTAATATTTACTAATTATGCATTAATCCGGTTTATGTGTATGACATGCACCATGTCATGTTACACAACTTGTCACATTTAATTTTACCCATGGCTTCATTTGTATATGCATGGCTTTGTTTTGTTTTAAAATGAGTGAGTAAAAGAAAAGAAAAAGAAAATAGGTGAGAGAGAGTGATGGGACAAGTATTATGGGCGAGAGAGAAAGAGAGAAGCTTCTACATTTTTCCAAGCTCTCTTCATCTCTTCATTTCCTCACCTCATTTCTTATCTATTTCCTCTTCCTCCACCTCCTCTAACCTCCATGGCCATCCACAAAACCACCATCAAACTCCATGCATCCTGCACAAAAATTGTGCTCAACCCCACTACAAACATCTTGGACTAAACAAGTTAGGACTTTGAAGACTTTGGACAACTGAAGAAAATTCTTGAGTTACCAAATGAGGTAATTTCTTATACCCTTAATGTAGTTTTTAGTTCTCCTTATGTTTTAGTGTTGTTTAGAGTTAAACTTGTGGTGATTTGTGATGTGGAAATTTGCCATGAGGAGATTTGGAAATTTTTATGACTTTTGAAGGTAGATTTGAGGTTTAAAGTATAGTACGACTTGTGAGGGTGTAATTAGTGACCAAAACCCATCTAGTGTTAGAATTCTGGCCAACTTGAGACTAGAAACCCCAAGGCTTGAACTTTGAATATTTCCGATATCGGATCTTGTATAATTTGTGATGACTTATTGAGATCTGCTATAACATGGGAGCCCTGAAAAATAAATATCGATTACAGTGAGTCGTGCAGGTAACTTAGAAGCTACCCTTATGACCCGAGACCAAAACTCAATATCTTGGCCGTAATTTGCAGCCTAGGCAGGGGAAAATTGTCTCATGCTTGGTCCATGGCTCCATTGTCTGTTAACTTGACTTATCCTATATGCTAAATGTCCCAATTCTCACCTGAGGCAAATCTGGGAGTGTTTTCTTGAGTTGCTGTTTTCGTTTTGCAGTTTTAATAACTTGAGTTTTCGTAATTGTGTTTTATCTCGATCGATTGATGTTTGTACGCCAACAACGAGGGTTATTTGTTTGTTCTTGCACACGTAGACCATAGGTTCTAACCTATGTGTGTGTTTCGTGTGACGTATCGACTTTTCTTGTATTTGATTCTTGTTTTACGATATAACGTATTTGAAACTGTAGGTACCCGTGTGGATTTCATACGACAAGGGAGAGCACGGCGTCATCGACTCCGGCAATCGAGGATCAAGGTGAGTAGATGTATATCTACGGGGGAAATCGGGTGGATGACGTATAGCACCCCCGCAACAGTAGAATAGGGTATTACTATATTACTAAGTTTGGATGCGATATTTGGATACTTAGAGAATAGGGTATTTAAAAGACCTTAGGTTAGAGTTGGTTGATCTAGGAAGACCTAACAATAGAATGATTACCTTGGTGGCGAATCGCAGGTTATATGTAGTCACACACACACGCACACATACACACTTGATTTTGTGTGTATATGTGTGTGTGTGTATATATGTATGTGTGGATGTATGTGTGTGTGTGTGTATACATATACACGGGTGATGAGGATAGTATGTAATATGTGAAAATGGGTCGATATGATCGGGCATGATGCCGTGAGATTTTGATATGTGATTGAGTCGTGATATGGTATATGATATGATATTATAATGGATCGTTGGGCGATATGTATTCATGCATACCACAATATGTGAGTTGATAATATTTGAATGTACGAGACCTTAGAACCATAACCATGATCATGATATTGTACGATGATGATACCATATGAACGATGATGTATATATGATAATTAACCCGTACCCTCGATTTTTGGGATGTCGTACGAAGGATTTTACCGTGCGAGTTATATATAAGATGATTGATCCGCACTCTTGACTCGAGGATGCCGTACTATGTATTATACAGTACGTGACGCTATGAGTCTGGATCGCCGACTACTAAGTTTATCGACTCGGGATACATATTTAGATTTTCTTATCCTTCTGACAAGTTTCTTTGTTAGTCTTTTAGTTGTTTAGGTAGTTGCTAGACAAGGTTCGAGTCATACCTATTTTCAAAACTAACGAATCGTGAGTATTTTGAAATGACAACACAAGGGATGCTACGGATTTTTTCAACGACATATCTTTTCTCAAAAACACCGTAGCCCCTACTTTTCTACAAACCATGATTCGTGCTATTTCAAAACATCAAAACCGTATGACTCGTACACAGATAAGTTTACTTTTACTATTCACTTTTCTGTTATATTTTTGTTGTTCTCATTGCATTGCATATTTATTACATATGTTTCTTTAGCTATTATTAATCCCGTCTGTTAGGACGCCAGCACCATTACCGATGATACGTATGTTCCACGTACAATTGCTTGCCGGCTCACACACATCATAATCGGTAATTGCCATGTCATGTACACTTTAGAAAACGTTACTTCATAGATATAACCTGCAAGCTGGTAGTTTCAACACATTATTAGTATGCTTGCTCTCATATACTAGTTTAGATATTGCATTCCTTATTTAGATACCCCATGCATTTATATATTCATTATGTTATGCAATATTGTACAGTTTATGCCGATATTCACTGTTTATTGACTCATGATTTTGAGATTTGGATTTTCCATGAGAATTCTGGATTTGGGGGAAAACCGCAAGAATTTTATAAACTTATTATCATTTTAAAAATGCAAGTTGCGGTTTTCTCGTGATATGATGTATATGGCGCCCACCATGAGTTTTCCTGATTGAGTTAGTTTTCGAGACCCGATTCGAGGAGTAGGATAAACTGTCTCGGGTACATGGTAGACCCGGTAAGTTACCCAGGGTAAGAAGCTCGAGTTGTAGATGATGAGCCTGGCAGGGGAGAACTACCTACCGGTGATATTTGGCACGGCGAATATCCGGAGGATACCGACCTTAGTCGTGAGATTTGGCTATATAGGCCGATCCGGACTGACGGAGCCTGGGATAATGAGGATTTTGTGTCGATGTTTGACATGGATTTCTGTCGATTTCATTGATGATACTCCAGTTTTTATACAAAAATTTCACTAAGATAAGAACACAGCTTTCTAATGCAGATATATCCTGATTTCATGTTAATTATTCATTCATGATGCATTCATACATCAGATATATGATATGTTGCTACTTTGTGACACTGACACGAGTACTTGGTATTACACTTATACTTAGATTATTACCCTTGCCACTATTAGATGTTCAGTGTTATATTATGAGTATATTATTGTATGACCTAGGAGATCGTCATACATTTGAATTCTACTCGGTGATGTCTTCTACTCACGAGTTGGAAACTCACCCCCGTTGTGCCACAGTTTCTTTGTAGGCTCGGCCGTACAGGTTCCGTTGCAACTTACTGGCACATCATTTCCGTCGAGTGATTGCTTGGTGGGTGGTTTCACTTGCATCGTGACTACCGTTGCACATGTACCTTATATTTCAGTTGTATCTAGTTAAAGGCTCCATCAACAAGACTTGTATATTTTTAGTAGACTTAGATAACTACAGTAGTTTATTTTTTCGGCCTTAGATTCGCGCTCTTGTATTCTTTATTGTTGGGATTTTCTTAATGATGCTAAGTTTTCTCGCTTTCTTTCTGAATTTTGATCCTCGCCCTTCGACGTTGTATATTCATATTATTGCGTGGTTGTTTCCGCCAATTGGTGAAGAGCAAGCTCCCGCTTGGGAATGCCTATATTTATTGCTTGTACCGTTTTTCGGGTTAAAATATACAAAGGAGGTGCTGCCGAAATTTTCAATAATGAAACATGTTTTCAAAATAGCTTCAAACATTGTGTCTTCGTATACTATTACTTATCTTTTAAAGATAGAACTTGATTTTTGTTATTTCAAAACATCACCTCTAGTATTTTCCCTAAAAAGGATTAGATTTCTGGGCTTTTGGCTTACTTGAATTAGGTGGGGTCCTATAGACTTCACATGATTCAAGTGCCAGTCACGTGCCTTTTCCGTGTCATGACAAAGTTGGCATCAGAGCGTTAGGTTTAACCATGGTTCGAATCTAGGTTTGACTATGCGGAGTCTAGGGCATATATATATATATATATATATATATATATATATATATATATATATATATATATATTCGGAACCTAGGCTTGACCTTACGGAATTTAGACTTGGCCGAGGGGGTATTAGACCTGAAATTTCATCGCGTAGGTTGACCTTGGTTGATGGAGTAGGTGACTTAAGTAGAGTGACGTACCGTGTGTATGTTCCACGGCATACTTACGATACGCTACTCCTCTTAAGAAACCTTAGGATGTACATTTCTTAGGCACTGTATATCTATTGATTCCTATGATCTATCCTCATTGATGTCGGATTGTGGTTTCTGTTACCATGGCTACATAAGCAGAGAAAGCTGTGGCTAGAGGTGCGGTCAGCACGAGCTCGTCATGGACGAGGACTGACTATGGCGTATTTCGGATACATATGAACGCATTGATTTATTTTGTTATTAAGATTTTCTGTTGTCGTGAGAGTTTCAAGGTGTTGTTTTGCTAAGATTTCTCATTAACGCAGACGATCAGATTTACACCAGAGGATGCGAAAGATGATCGCTAGTCACCTTTGGATAAGACTAGGACTTTTGCTCGTTGGATGCTTCAATGCGGGGTCATCAATTGATTAACATCAGTTAGAAGAGGCCCTCATACAGACGTATTGTGAGTCGGTTAAGAAAGGACATCATTCGTTGGATGCTAAGATGTAAGATCAGTAAATTGACCACCTTCGGATAGAAGGATCTCACCTAGCTGCGTTATGATACGATCGAGAACGGACGAATGAAGTATCTTCCTTCGATGATTTGGAAGAATTCCCAAGGATGTAATTGGCCAGATGCCTACTACAGGATATTTGAGATGTCGAGTTCGTAGCTTCGGAAAGGAGACTCTAGATACGAGTGCAACCGTTTGGAGCGCATTTCACACAGTTACGAAGAGATAATTCCGAATTGGTCCAAATTGAAGAAAAGTAGAGTAAGAGGTTCGTACGAGATCTTGACGAGAGGACGTTCCACTATGTTGACATCAGAGACAGGATGTCTATGCAGAGGAGTTGAATGCAGCCATAATTCCAGAGAAAAGTCATGAAGAGAATGCAGCTATCCCGTAACAAGAAATGGATTAATTAAAGAGTGACGACTTCCGGGCAGTCCGGCAGGGACGAGATTGGGAGAGACCCCGACAGAATCTTTCTGGAATACTACATGAGATGACTTGGAACCAGGATCGATTGTATCACGCATACTCAGTGGGCCAGAGTTTGCCATCAATGACGAGACATGTTATGAGTGTCCATGATAATTGGTGATAAGATCTTCACAGGATGCGCCAGAGCGGAACTATTTCCGTCATCACTCCGTATCGGGCCATTGAGCAAAGGTGTCATTTAACTGGTTATCCGCAGTGAGAGGCGAGGACATAAGAGCAGAGGCGCCAGACCGTGAACAGGAGGCAAGTACATAACTTGCTCTGCTAGCTTTGGATGCACCGGCACCCTTCGACCATGAAGGAGGGGCACATTGACGATAGTATTTATGATTTGCGATTTGGTGATTCGAATATCACGTTTCCGTTGTTTTGGATTTTGGTATTTTGACGGTTCGTTTTATGATTGATATTTCTTATGTGCACCACAGTTGCACTTGACTCGTTTTTTTATGTATCAGTCATACTGATGATCGTTTATGTGATTACCCATTGCACCTGATTTGATTCTTACACATTATGAGGTATTTGATTTTGATTTGGTACACCTTGATTTAATTGATTTGATTTCATGCATATGGTATGACCATGATTTGACTTATGCATTCGGGCAGTTTACGCGAGCTTTCAGCACTTTGACTTGGTTTTGGGTGCACGCGGATGCACAGATTTATGAGTGTTTATGCCACGGTATACTTGATTTGAATTGGTGTATGTTGATTGTCACGATCTAACCGTGTCGTGTTTAAAAAGAATTCTGAAATTACCGCAATCAAAACGGTGTCGCTTGTAGCAAGCCGCGATGAATACGGGTCGTCCGCAGGGAGATGGTAAGTTTCTTATTGCTTGTTTTAACGAGTTAATACCGTGTTTTGATTTGTTGGTTAACTAATTGTCGTAACAAAGATATGAATAAAAAGGACTTGTTAAGGGTAGAAATAAGTTAGATTGTATGAAGGTGATGTTTGCCAATTCCTTATAGCCCCGACTAGGTATTGATACTAAAACAATAGGTAACAACGCGGATTAGGGAACTTGAAATACGGTATTTGCGGTATTTCGCTAAATCCGTTTTCCTTGGCCCTTGTCCTTCCGTTGTTATCTCTTGATTTTAGCGTTCGGCAAATCACGGGCAATCCGGTCATGATTAGGAATCATCACTATCGGGGTAGGATAGGATACCTAGTGAGCGGAGTTGTGGGTGATTTGCACGAAGTTTCAATAGGCAAGTTTTAGGTTTTAAAGTTTGGACAAAAAAATCTTCGAATACGATCTAACATATTACACCCTTAACAAGTGAAAAGATTATTCACACATATTTAAAAATTAACAAGAAAGAAAAGAGAAGATACATAAAAACATGCAATGAAATAAAGAGGAAAAGAGAACCGATGAGTTCAAGCATTTTATCTCCTAGTGTTCAATCCCCGGCAACGTGTGAGATCCAAATACCAAGCTTTAAGGTTGCAAGCTCACTTAAGAGGTTGCAAGATCAAAGCAAAGCATGAATTTCACAATTGAAATCATGTAAAGTGGAACAAGACATGTAATAAAAATACGAACTTTTATTGAAGAACAAACTTGTTACAAGAGATCTTGAAGTCAAGAACCTAAGTCTTAAGCTTGCAAGCTGTAAATGAAAAGTTGCAAGGTCAAGACAAAGGGGCAAGAGCTCAAGAATGAAAAGAAAAATTACAACAATTCTAAGATAGAACTAAAGAAAAAGCTACCCTTTCCTCTTGCCTCTGGTTTCTATTTATAGGCTCAGAAAGAAATATTCATCTCTGTCCCATTATGGCTCATGCTGATTTGTTTGATTGCCTTTGATTTGAACACATGCTTTTTAGTCTTGAATGCATATAATATCATATGCATATAAAATCGTATCCCTGATTGCATATAAAATCATATCCTTGATGATTGCATATAAAATCATATCCTTGATGGCATATAGAATCATATCCTTGATTGCATATAGAATCGTATCCTTGATTGCATATAAAATCATATCCTTGATTGCATATAAAATCATATCCTTGATTGCATATAAAATCATATCCACATGTGCTTAAAAGTCTTGTGTACACACTTGTTGTGTTGGACCATTTAGAAAAAAAATGTGTACACAACTTTTTGCGTAAAGGAACTCCTGAAGTATCGGTCGGTTAGCGTTTCTGGTCGCAGTGTCTTCCCTCGAGTGATATATCAGTGCTGTTGGATGCATTTCTAGTATTTTGTCATGGATACCTGTAATCTATAATGCTGAGCAGACACTGGTCAATAATACCAATAAATACAACAATTAGATAATGAATGAGCGGTATTAGAATGCAATTTTCTGATATGAACAAATACCCCCTAACTTATCTATTGCTCGTCCCGAGCAAAACCATTTATTCACAAACGAAAATCCTAACCGCACTTTTGCAGGGAACGCGATTGCACTGAGCATGTGCAACAAGCTGTTTAACCTCTAGGTGTCCCTAGTAGGAGGAGTGTTGTCTCCTGAGGGTTTTCAGCAGATACTACCCACAAAATCCCGTCAATTTGGCTTATCGACTTTTATTCTCCAATTAGGTTTTCTAACAAAGAACTCTATTATCTTTTACTTGTAAATTATCCACCCACATTCTTCACGCTTCTTCATCATTTAACTTAAGATTATATATGTTCTATAGACTTACTTAGCTTTTGGCATTTCTTAAGTTTTCCTTCAAAGGTTCCATCTCCACTTAGGAATTTTTATCAACTCTACTAAAGATACAAGTTCTATTCTTCATTCCTTTCTCTTATCTAAACTCTAATCACATATCCCTACGTGTGTGTATAAATCACCCCTACACTTGGAAATTCAAATCAAGCAATCATACCCTTGTCCGTTGTCCAAAGAACTTATTAATTGGTGAGTTTTGCTTACGCATCCTTCATGCGACCGTTAATACTTCTTGAGGTACCAACGACCGATTACAAGATACGTTTGCACTTTTAAAGCGTACTTCCTAGTCATGTAACACCCAAGGCTTTTAGCAGTGTCTCCCAAACCAGTTGGTCTAAGGCACTAGGTGATGAAGCACCCTCGCTAAATATTTTTCTATTTTTAGCCTTAAGTAATCACAAAACCAGTTTTCATTTTTTTTTATTCACTTTTGAATTTTTCATTTTCTTCGTACTAAGGACTTTTAGACAAGAGCATTTCAAGGTCTCCTCTACTATTCCAAGCTTCAAGGTGCGTGATTATGCAATTTTGTAGGGTATACATTTTCAGAATCTATACTTAAGCCAGGAATTATTTTTCAAACTTATACGCTAATAATAATCAATACTTTTTCCTTTATTTCAACTTAGCCCAAGAAGTGAACCAAAAATTTGCCTATTTCTAAATAAACTACAAAGACATATACTTTCTACTGATAAACTTTAAGGAAGGTTATTTTTAGGGTTTTTAATTTACTAAGTCTAAGATCTAGTTGTTCGTAGCCAGTTAACCTATTTGTCAAACTCAAGTTAAATATGGCCAAAATTGAATACAATAATTTTTATAATTTTTGAAAATTTTCAATTTTTATGAGTTTTTAAAATAAGTATGCAAATGCAAAAATATGTACAAATGAATGCGAAGGAAGAAGACGTACCGAGCATACCCCCAAACTTAAACTTGACAGTGTCCTCACTGTCATGCTATACCAAAAAGGTTAAAATGCCGGCACTTCCCTGTTTATTTATTTATTTTTATTTTATTTTATTGTTAAAACAAAAATATATACAGAAAGGCCCCCCCCCAAACTTCATTTAAACATTGTTAGACATTACTGCCAAATTTTGCATAGACCAAATGTCAACATCAACCAGTTGAAAAATTTATCTGTAAAGAGTATCGGTTGGTGGAAGAATATGTTGTACCAATCCAAAAAGAATTGGGGAAGATAGAAGAGGTGGTATGGAAAGTGTGGAAGTGAATAGACAGGAGGTGGTGATGAATCAAAACGAGAATGCGAATGATCAGCAATCAGTGGAGTATTGGCATTCTCGTAACTTATTAAAAGAAATGGGGGTGGTTCAACTTCCAAAGGAGAAGGTTGACTAACCAGACTATCCCCAAGATATCTCTGTGGATCCTTCATCGACTTGGCATCATCCATCATATGCATATGATATTCAATTATGAGGGAACTAATCTCCTCGATGTCCGCCATATTCCAGCCAAGAGCTTGCCGCCTATCTTGTAAGAGCATTAAAAGGGCGTTCTCTTGCTCGAGGGCTAGAGAGGCCGATATGATAACGGGAAAGGTCTCATTCTCACCTATGTAAGCATATTTAATGTGAGACGGCAAGGGCATGAGTTCGAGTTTCGGAGGCAAAAGAATCATAGGCAAAATTAGGAAATCTACCTCGAACTCAAAAGACTCCAACACAGGTTCGAAATCAATGCAAACAACCGATTCGGATGGTTCAACTAAGTCATCCAAAAATTCAAAAGACTCATATTCGGGTTGTGAGTCTTCATCATCCGAAAAAGTGAAACATTCATAATCCATATTGGTTGTGTCAACGGTGGTAGGCTCAAGGAGGGACGCACTAGTGGCGTCAAAACTGTTCTCATCAAACAAGAATCTTTCAAACTTGCAGTCCTCCTGCGTGATTTCATGAATAGAGCAAACTTCTCGTGTATTAGTATTAGGCACGGGGGCCAGACTTCATAACATGTAAATATTGAACTCACTAGACGTCTTCCCGAAGGATAGAGTCATGGAGCCATTGCGACAGTTTATTACGGCATTGGAAGTGGCCAAAAATGGTCGACCGAGGATCACCGGAATTTGGTTCCGTGAGTTAGCAACAGGTTGTGTGTCCATAACAATAAAATCAACTGGGAATATGAACTCCCCAACTTTGATCAACACATCCTCTAGCTCACCCCTTAGATGGGTGATTGATCGATCAGCCATTTGGAGAGTACAGTGAGTGGGCTTAAGCTCTCCAATGCCTAATTGCTCGTACACAGAATAAGGTAGCAAATTGACACTAGCACCATGATCTAGTAGTGCTCTATTGATGTTCTTGTCCCCAATTGTTATCGAAATAGTAGGACAACCGGGGTCCTTTTGCTTTTAGGGTAAAGAATTGACAAGAGCATCGCTAATAGCACTAGCCACAAAAGCTTTCTTTGGTACTTGTGACTTCCTCTTTTTGGTGCATAAGTCCTTTAAGATTTTTGCATATGAAGGAACTTGTTGGATTGCATCCAAAAGAGGGATATTTATGCTAACCTGTTTGAACAACTCAACAATCTTCTCCATTTGTGGAGTTGGTTTATTGGATCTCAACCGGTTTGGAAAAGGAACGTTTTGAAAAGTTGTTGAGTCCAATTTTTGCGGATCAGATTGTTGAGTTGGAACGGAACCCCGTGTAGATGTGTTCATGTTGTGAGAAGTGGGTCCGTTCGAGCTAGAAGAGGTAGAGCCGTGTGAAGGATGAAGAATAGGCTCTAACGAAGAAGAAGAAGAAGGTGAAGAAGATGAAGAAGGGCCACCAGCAGGGGTGTCATTGTTAATACCCACCTTGTTTTGCAACACTTTTCCTGATCTCAACATGGTCACAGCATTTACGTTATGAGTTTGCTGTTGATATGCAGCATGTACGTGACCAGGATTGGGCAGTGGTTGAGATGGGAGCTTTCCTTTTTCTCGCTCGCTCAATGCTGCATTGAGTTGTGCAATTTGTGCCTCAATAGATTTGATGCTTTGATTGTGTGAGGCACTGTTTTGCACCAAAGATTGAATAGAAGTCTCTAATCTTGCTGTAGATTGTGTGGATTGCTTAAGGAACGCATCTAGACTTCTTTCGAGCGAGCTAACCTTGCCATTATTAGGTTGAACAAAATTGTTTGGCGTGTAAGAATTGTTAGGCACAAAATTGTTCACTTGATTAGGATAAGGTTGCTGTTGGAAAGGTTGTTGAAATTGAGTTTGTGGAGGTGCTTGTTGTTGTGGAGGAGGAGGCCTTTGAAAATTGTTATTTCCTTGGAATTGTTGATTTTGGTTCCAAGTTAAATTTGGGTGACTCCTCCAACCCGGATTGTATGTAGAAGAGTATGGATCGTTTTTTTGTCATTGCTGAAAGGAAGCATTGACTTGATCCTGTCCTTGAGTAGATGCATTGTAAGGACACTCTTCGGTGAGATGTGATGGATCCGAACAGCAAGCACAAACAGTTCGTGGAGGCACAACAGGGGCAGGAGAAGGCGATGAGATTTTGGTCTCAATCGCTTCTAGCTTTTTCGTAAGAGCGGCCATCTCGGCCTTCATAGCAATCGACATATCTAATTGATGTATGCCTGCCCTAGACTGACCACTAGAAGAAGATGATGTGATCTTGGTGCTCTCCCACTGAATTGTTTGTTCACTAAGGTCCTCAAGGAACTGCCACGCTTCCTCACTAGATTTGGATAGAAAGTGACCTTGACAAATGGTTTCTAGCAACTGCTTCGTTGCCGGGTTCAATCCCTCGTATAATGTTTGGCAAAGTTGCCAACTTTCGATCCCATGGTGAGGGCATTGAACGAGTAGATCTTTGAATCTTTCAAAACAGTTCCAAAATGGTTCGGAAGGAAGCTGTGAAAATTGTATAATCTCATTACGGATTCTAGCAGTTTTGTGATGAGGATAGAACTTTTTAAGAAAAGCTTTCATAAACTCGTCCCAATTTCTAATTGAATGTGATGCGGTGCTGTATAGCCACTTCTCGGCTAGGTCACATAAGGTGAAAGGAATGACCCTTAGCCTTATAGCGTCATCACTTAATTAAGTTGTTTTCATCATAGCGCAAACGTTTTGGAATTTATTGATAAAAATATACGCATCTTCTGATTCCAATCCATGAAATTTTGGCAGCATATTGATGAAGTGGGGTTTTATTTCAAAATTGTCCCCATTTGCCGGTGGGGGTGAAAGACAGGTAGGTAAAGAGGTGCGGACAGGGTAGAAGAGATCCTGGAGCGCGACTCGTGTGGGCGCTTCAACAGGCAGTTGATTCGGGTTATTCGCACCCGGATTAGGTGGAGTCAGTCCCTGGGGAGGTGGAGGGATGTTAGGATTAAATCCTGACATCTCAGAAGAAGAATTTGGTGAGAAAGAAGGTGAAGATGTATGAACAGAATCTCGGTCAACGTCGGAGTTGACCGGCAAAGGTAAAGGTGATAAAAGGGTGGAGGGATTTTCGGTGTTGGAGTCGGTCGTGTAGTCCGTAGGGACTAACGAAAGGCGGACTAAATGGGAACTAGGTTCCCTAGTCCAAGCGGACATACACTAAACGAGTTTAGTGTAGTCAAAGCGTAGAATATGAGGGTAAGAAAACGAAAGAGGAGAAAAATTTGGTGATGGTGGTAAAAATGGCAATTTTTGTGTTTGTTTCAAAAGAATGGGAAAATGAAACGACTGTTCAACAAACACAATCACAAATGCACAGTCACAAATGCACAATCAATACCTAGACTAGGGTCCTCTAAGTCTACTAGACCTGCTCCTAACTGTTCCAAAGCGACAAATTGTGAGATAACCCTCAGATCGCCTCTTCACAGCCAGTTGTGGCCAGGTAAGCACAAGTGAGGTATGGAGGGATCCGCTCACGAATCACCATGAGACGGGCCTTTTAAATTTACCTCCTCACTTGTCTTGCCTAGGCACCACAAGAGTCATGTTTAGATAAACGATTGAATGCCCACAATCTTCCTTTGTCCTATTAAGCGCGACAAGTCCTTAGTGGGCTGAGTCTAGATATTTTTTATTAAACTTGAGGTGACACTTTTGCAATTAGTGATTTCCGGGGTCTTAGGAAGGGTGATAAAATCCCCACCCAATCTGGATTGGTGTTAGAGCCCCTTAAGTCCGTATTAAATGATGCAATGCGCAAAATTCAACCAAGTTTTGTTTTCAAGCAATCAGTTATCGTTTTTTACTTTTAATGCGGCGCTGCAAAAAATACGGTTAGTTTCTTTTTTTTTGGCTTTTTGCGTCTTTTTTTGCTAAGAATCCTGCAAAGACAAGAATATTGGAGCATCGGGTTTGAGAGGGGAAGTTTAGAAAAATACGTACCAAAAAGTATCGAGTTTCAGAAACTCGTGTCGATATTGCCTCCGTGTGGTCGAATGGTTCGCTTGCGTGGGTCTAACTACCCGGATCTTTGGCACTGAGTGTTCACCCTCTTTTGTACTTGAAAATGCCCCTTTGTTCCGTATGATCGCTGCTCAAAATCCGTTAAATCTGCATATATTGGAAAAATACGAATATTTGAGCCAAAAAGCAATATTAACAACCACAATTCTGAACACAAATAATTAAGAAAATCAAATAATAAAAATGGAATTTATATCAAAACACTGGAAGCAACACAGAAAAACAGAAGTGAAAAGGCCACACCAAGGCCGGCGAGCTCGGTTTTTCAGGGTATGTCGCCGGTTTTTGTGTGAGGAAATTGGCTCAAATTTTGTGTGTTGTCTCAATGAAGAAATGTCATTCCAATTTTATAACATGATTTATTTCTTTAGCATCAGAGTGTTAGCAGAATTCAAATCCAGAGAAGAAAAGAATGTTATTTGTGTTTGTGGTTGGTTTTGAAAAAGAATGGTTATTTGTTTGAATGTGTTAGAAGTTAGTTTTATACAGAATATGCACAAATATAACCCGAGAATACAAGTATAAAAAGCGTTACCGTCTTCCCGGCAACGGCGCCATTTGATTTTCATGATCTAACCGTGTCGTGTTTAAAAAGAATTCTGAAATTACCGCAATCAAAACGGTGTCGCTTGTAGCGATCCGCGATGAATACGGGTCGTCCGCAGGGAGATGGTAAGTTTCTTATTGCTTGTTTTAACGAGTTAATACCGTGTTTTGATTTGTTGGTTAACTAATTGTCGTAACAAAGATATGAATAAAAAGGACTTGTTAAGGGTAGTAATAAGTTAGATTGTATGAAGGTGATGTTTGCCAATTCCTTATAGCCCCGAATTGGTATTGATACTAAAGCAATAGGTAACAACGCGGATTAGGGAACTTGAAATACGGTATTTGCGGTATTTCGCTAAATCCGTTTTCCTTGTCCCTTGTCCTTCCGTTGTTATCTCTTGATTTTAGCCTTCGGCAAATCATGGGAAATCCGGTCATGATTAGGAATCATCACTATCGGGGTAGGATAGGATGCCTAGTGAGCGGAGTTGTGGGTGATTTGCACGAAGTTTCAATAGGCAAGTTTTAGGTTTAAAAGTTTGGACAAAAAAAATCTTCGAATACGATCTAACATATTACACCCTTAACAAGTGAAAAGATTATTCACACATATTTACAAATTAACAAGAAAGAAAAGAGAAGATACATAAAAACATGCAATGAAATAAAGAGGAAAAGAGAACCGATGAGTTCAAGCATTTTATCTCCTAGTGTTCAATCCCCGGCAACGTGTGAGATCCAAATACCAAGCTTTAAGGTTGCAAGCTCACTTAAGAGGTTGCAAGATCAAAGCAAAGCAAGAATTTCACAATTGAAATCATGTAAAGTGGAACAAGACATGTAATAAAAATACGAAATTTTATTGAAGCACAAACTTGTTACAAGAGATCTTGAAGTCAAGAACCTAAGCCTTAAGCTTGCAAGTTCTAAATGAGAAGTTGCAAGGTCAAGACAAAGGGGCAAGAGCTCAAGGATGAAAAGAAAAATTACAAGAATTCTAAGATAGAACTAAAGTAAAAGCAACCCTTTCCTCTTGCATCTGGTCTCTATTTATAGGCTCAGAAAGAAATATTCATATCTGTCCCATTATGGCTCATGCTGATTTGTTTTATTGCCTTTGATTTGAACACATGCTTTTTAGTCTTGAATGCATATAATATCATATGCATATAAAATCAGATCCTTGATTATTGCATATAAAATCATATCCTTGATTGCATATAGAATCATATCCTTGATTGCATATAGAATCATATCCTTGATTGCATATAAAATCATATCCTTGATGATTGCATATAGAATCATATCCTTGATTGCATATAGAATCATATCCACATGTGCTTAAAAGTCTTGTGTACACACTTGTTGTGTTGGACCATTTAGAAAAAAAATGTGTACACAACTTGTTGCGTAAAGGAACTCCTGAAGTATCGGTCAGTTAGCGTTTCTGGTCGCAGTGTCTTCCCTCGAGTGATATATCCGTGCTGTTGGATGCATTTCCAGTATTTTGTCATGGATACCCGTAATCTGTAATGCTGAGCAGACACTGGTCAATAATACTGATAAATACAACAATTAGATAATGAATGAGCGGTATTAGAATGCAATTTTCTGATCTGAACATATGTCATATACTGTTGCTTTCAATTTTTATACTCGATATTCGTTTTCTTGCACCATGTGCACTTGATTGAGATTCTTGCGCACACTTGGCGCACTTGATGCGATTTTGTGCACACCAGGTGCAATAAATCGGGATTATTCGTGCATATCAGATGCACCTGATATTATTGTCATGCACAGCTGTTGCACTTGACAGATGTTTTTGTGCACACCCGTTGCACTCAGTTTTGTTTCTGTGCACATTCGTAGCACCTGTATTTGATTTCGATTTCCATGCGCACCAGACGGACGTGGCATTCTTTCTTTGCATTTTTGGGATTGATTTCTTTAGAGCAGCTTGTTTTATGATATATATTATACGGTTTAGTAATCGAACAGGACTGGTCTGAGAACAGTACCTGAGTATTTTTGCATGCATCGATAATTGCCGAAGGGATTTCCAAAACAGAGCTATTGTCTCAATATATTTCCTACGTGTCCAAGATGACACGAAAACTTTATGAAGGAAACCCTTCTAAATTATTTTCAAAAGGCGGGACGTATATGTTAAGCAAATGATAAGTATACATATGTACACATTTATTTCCTTATAAAAAAACGTCCGCCAGTTGTGCCGTGATTTGTGCATCGCACGTCGATTTGAATAAGGTTTTGCATGCGTTTCTATTCGAATGTTTGACGATTTCACAACGATGCGTACTATATACATGTTGTGGTTTTGATTATATCATGTTGGTTTTCGTATTGGATTTAGAAACTTGTATTTTCGTCATGACTCCGATGATTGCGAGATGATTGACGGAGTTTGATTTTGAGTTTTGCGCTCGTTTTCACGAGCATACGACGCGTTATGATATATTTTATGTTTTCATGATTTCGGAGCCCCGACGACTTGATAGTTTGCTGAAATGTTTTAGTATTTGGGGGAGCTTTAAATTTAAATTCGAGGACCGAATTATTTAAAGGGGGAAGATTGTAACATTTCAGAAAAGAAAATATAATTTTTGGGAAATTAAATAATTAAATAATAAATATTAGGGATATTTTTAAAGTATGGAGATTAGTTTTAATGAAAAGGTATAATTATATACCGATAAGTTGGATAATAATTGGGAAATTAATAAGAATTGTTGATTTGAAGGTATTTATGTGATTTGGGAATTTTATGAAATATTATACAATTAAATATATACAAGTTTAATGCTAAACTCGATTAATATTAACTAATTATGCATTAATCCGGTTTATGCATATGACATGCACCATGTCATGTTACACAATTTGTCACATTTTATTTTACCCATGGCTTTATTTGTATATGCATGGCTTTGTTTTGTTTTAAAATGAGTGAGTAAAAGGAAAGAAAAAGAAAATAGGTGAGAGAGAGTGATGGGACAAGTATCATAGGTGGAAGAGAAAAAGAGAAGATTCTACATTTATCCAAGCACCCTTCATCTCTTCATTTCCTCACCTTATTTCTTATCTATTTCCTCTTCCTCCACCTCTTCTAACCTCCATGGCCACCCTCAAAACTACCATCAAACTCCATGCATCCTCTACAAAAATTGTGCTCAACCCCACTACAAACACCTTGGACCAAACAAGTTAGGGCTTTGAAGACTTTAGGCAACTCAGGAAAATTCTTGAGTTGCCAAATGAGGTAATTTCCTATACCCTTATTGTAGTTTTTAGTTCTCCTTATGTTTTAGTGTAGTTTAGAGTTAAACTTGCGGAGATTTGTGATGTGGAACTTTGCCATGAGGAGATTTGGGAATTTTTATGACTTGTGAAGGTAGATTTGAGGTTTAGGGTATAGTATGACTTGTGAGGGTGTAATTAGTGACCAGAACCCATCTAGTGTTAGAATTCTGGCCAACTTGAGACTAGAAACCCCAAGGCTTGAACTTTGAATTTTGCTGATATTGATTTTGTAGATTTTGTGATGACTTATTGAGATCTGCTACAACTCAGGAGCCTTGAAAAATAAATAGCGATTACAGTGAGTCATGCAGGCAACTTAGAAGCTACCCTTGAGACCAGAGACCAAAACACAATATCTTGGCCGCAAATAAATTGCTTTTGGCAGCAATTTGTGGCTTAGGCAGGGGCAAATTGTCTCGTGCTTGGTCCATGGCTCCATTGTCTGTCAACTTGACTTATCCTATATGCTAAATGTCCCAACTCTCACCTGAGGCAAATATGGGAGTGTTTTCTTGAGTTGCTGTTTTCGTTTTGCAGTTTTAATAAATTGAGGTTTCGTAATTGTGTTTCATCTAGGTCGATTTATGTTTGTACGTCAACGACGAGGGTTGTTTATTAGTTCTTGCACAAGTAGACCATAGTTTCTAACCTTTGTGTGTGTTTAGTGTGCCGTATCGGCTTTTCTTGTATTTGATTCTTGTTTCACGATATAACGTATTTGAAACTGTAGGTACCCTGTGTGGATTTCGTACGAAAAGGGAGAGCATGGCGTCATCGACTCCGGCAAGCGAGGATCAAGGTGAGTATATGTATATCTACGGGGAATGTCGGGTGGATGGTGTATAGCACCCCGCAACAGTAGAATATGGTATTACTATATTACTATGTTTGGATGTGATATTTGGATACTTAGCGAATAGGGTATTTAGAAGACCTTAGGTTGATCTAGGAAGACCTACCCATAGGATGATTACCATGGTGGCGAATCGCAGGTTATATATAGTCACACGCGCACGCACACACACGCACAAACTTGATTTTGTGTGTTTATATGTGTGTGTGTATATATATACATACATACATATATATATATATATATATGTATGTGTGTATGTGTATATATATATACATATACACGGGTGATGAGGATAGTATGTGATATGTGAAGATGAGTTGATATGATCGGGCATGATGCCGTGAGATGTTGATATGTGATTGAGTCGTGATGTGGTATATGATATGATATTATAATGGATCGTTGGGTGATATGTATTCATACATACGATAATATGTGAGTTGATAATATTTGAATGTAAGAGACCTTAGAACCGTAACCATGATCATGATATTGTACCATGATGATAACATATGAACGATGATGTATATATGATAATTGACCCGTACCCTCGATTTTGGGGATGCCATACGAAGGATTTTACCGTGCAAGGTATATATAAGATGATTGATCCGCACTCTTGACTCGAGGATGCCGTACTATGTATTATACAGTACGTGACGCTATGAGGATGGATCACTGACTACTAGGTATATCGACTCGGGATACATATTTAGATTTTCTTATTCTTCTGACTAGTTTCTTAGTTGTTTAGGTAGATGCTATATTTGGTTCGAGTCATACCTATTATCAAAAGTAACGAATCGTGGGTATTTTTCAAAATACAACACGAGGGATGCTACGGATTTTTTCAAGGACACATCTTTTCTTAAAAACACCGTAGCCCCTACTTTTCTATAAACCACGTTTCGTGCTATTTCAAAACACTAAAACCGTATGACTCGTACACAGATATTTATACTTTTATAATGTTACGTTTACTATTCACTTTTCTTTTATATTTATGTTGTTCTCATTGTATTGCATATTTATTACATGTGTTTCTTTAGCTATTATGAATCTCGTCTGTTAGGACACCGGCACCATTACCGATGATGCGTATGTTCCATGTACACTTGCTTTCCGACTCACACACATCATCATCGGTAATTTCCAAGTCACGTACACTTTAGAAAATGTTATTTCATTGGTATAACCTGCTAGCTGGTAGTTTCAACACATTATTAGTAATCTTGCTCTCATATGCTAGTTTAGATATTGCTAGTTTAGATATTGCATTCCTTATTTAGATACCCCATGCATTTATATATTCATTCTGTTAAGCAATATTGTGGGGCTTTATGTCGATATTCACTGTTTATTGACTCATGATTTTGAGATTTGGATTTTCCATGAGATTTCTGGATTTGGGGGTAAACCGCAAGAATTTTATAAACTTATAATCATTTTAAAAATGCAAGTTGCGGTTTTCTCGTGATATGATGTATATGGCGTCCACCATGAGTTTTCCTGATTGAATTGGTTTTCGAGACCCGATTCGAGGAGTAGGATGAACAGTCTCGGGTACATGGTGGATGTTCATATCAGAAAACTGCATTTTAATATCGCTCATTCATTAACTATTTTGTGATATATTGGTACTATTAACCAGTGTCTGCTCAGTAATTACAGATTACAGGTGTTCGTGATTAGAATACCGGAAACAATCACAATATCCCGGATACAGCGTTTGGGTGTCGAAACTGCAAACAGAATAGGAAACCGACCGATATCCAAAGAGTTCTTTTGGAAATAAACATGTGTACACAATTTTGGTCCAACACAAGTGTGCACACAACTCTTTGGCTAGGACCATGGTGGGGGTACCCATGGCACACAAGATTTGATGAAGTGGGCACAAGGGGGGACAAGAGTTATTAATGCAAAAAGTTTTGATGTGATATGTGGCATCTTGTTCCCTCAAAATCTCTGAATGCAAACTAGGATGAAACAGCTAAATCAAGTAGCATCGTTATGATTATGGAGAGCACTCATATCCACCACATCAACCCGAGCCCCTACGCTCGGATTTGGACCAGCTACACCCTATTTAAAATAGAGCTCGCCGGCCCCCCTTACCCCCAATGGTCCCCATCTTTTAACTGTCCCTTCCTTGCAGTCACATCACCTTATTTCTATTACTTGTTTAATCCTTTTTGGTGCCTATAAAAGCCAGATCAGTGAGCAAGGGAATGGCTCTCACATAACATGCACATATTCTATCTTATAGTTTTGTTTTGTTTTTGTATTAGGCTTGAGAGTGAGTGGGATATCATTTGGTTTTTTCTTCTTCTTCCCTCTTAAAGCTTTCTCTTGAGAGCATCATTATGGAGGTTGAACAAGTTACCAATATCTTGTACCTCTTCCTCAAGTGTTAATATATTGCTTTGTTTATTTTCTTTCCTTTCTTTAGTTGCTTTGCTTTTCTTTTCATTATGTTGGTTAACTAATCTCTTTGGTTGTGGCAATGGTTAGGATGTGAGATGAAAGACTTTGCCTCCTCCTCCTCTTGTGATTGTTTAAGTGCTTAATTTTGATTATAAACTTGGTATTGTAACTTGGATGGGTTGATATGGTATGTTGATTCCATGGTTACTTTGTAACCTCATCACACACCATATTCTCCCCACAAACCCCATCTTGCAAGCCTAAGGTTAGAATCAATTTGGTGTTGAGTTTTCTTAGTTTGGATGTGATATTTTATGATTAAGTGACTTGACAAATCTCTTGGTTTCATATACCATATACCATCACAAACACTTAGCATACTTAACACTAAAATCATTTGCTTTCACTCACTACTTTGTGTTTTTGATGTTGTTGTATGCTTGCTAACCCTTGTGTTTAGTGTTGATACCTCAAGCTTGGACATACAAACGGTAAGTGAACGTAAACGAAATCGTTTCGTATTTTACGGCGAATATCGGAATTTGATGAATTGAGGTCCGCAACCGCCTTGACAAGTCATGCTTCATGATGGGATTGACGTAAGGATGGACAACTAATGATCAAGGGAGCGTAGAAGGAATCGTCGCGATTCGATCTTCCGAGCCAAAACCACAACCACTTCTTCCTCAACTAGTTTTCCTTGTTTTCGTATTTTCTATTTTTTAGTGACAAACCAACCATTCGTTATTTCTTGAACCTTAAACAACAAGATCTAATACACAATTCCCTGCGGATCGACCCGAACTTGCCGGCTTGCTACAACGCCCCGTGCACTTGCGGTTTATAAATTTTAAAACGAGAACGATCTCGCGTGCGCATTCCATTTCCTTAAAATCATATCCATTTCCAAAACATACACGTTTGCACGTGCAGGTGAATCACCAAAAATGTTTTGGCACCGTTGCCGGGGAGTTGGTAGATTGGGTATTGTTATTTCTGTTTCTTACTAACAAAACTAACTTTTAACTCAATTATTTTTCAAAACTAACACTAACTAAAAAATTCTTTTCACTTTGTTCTTTTTCCTTCAGACCTGATAGCACTCTGTGATTCAAGTGAAAAATCAAGTTATACCATAAGAGCACTTAGCTAGACTAGAGAACCCACCAAAAATTCTTGCACCTAACTCTTAGACAAAACCGGCGACACACTCTAAATGTTCGAGCTCGCCGGCCGTTTGTTTGATCTTGGGTTTTTTTTATTTTTTTGGTGATCTCCAGTGCAGTGTTGGTACTCTAGTGGTATTGCTTGATTTTTATAATTTTGAGTGTGCAGGAATTGGGGCATGTATTGTTAGTTATATGTATGCCCTAGAGGCCATTACTGTACATACGATGTATATTGTAGTGGGTGCTTGGACATATATAGGTAGGACTTTCTTACTCGACATGATAGTATGCTATCTGGTTGCTCTTTATCTTAACATGTACTCTGATTGTCTCTATGTTACATGTTGATAAAGCCCTTAGGATGAGTACTTGACTACCAGGACTATGATGCAGATCATACTAGTGGGGACAGTGTAGTTGGTAAGTACATCTTTCAAATGTTCCTAGTCGTGGGTGTATCGAGACAGGGTATCGATATACCAGAGTAGACTAGCGTATGCGCTTCTTAACCCATATAATGGGCGATGGATGATCCCATATCCACTGGTGTTTGACATTAGAGAAGGTATACGGGTGCTAAGTTGAGACTGGGTACACTGGACGGACTCGCCGAGAACTCCCAGATGGTATTATACCTCACGTCAGATGGCAGTTCTCTGGTGACACTGGTACAGGTTAGTCTGTAGACCCGAGATTGTCATAGAGTCTTGTGTGATTCCAACTGTGCTTTGATTTCCATCATACCACGTCCGAGAGGGCGTGCAAAACGGTGGCTTTTGGGTACAGTCCCGAATCACAAGGAGGCAATGAGCGATAGGAGGGGTTTCGTCTCTCCCGGTATAGGGAGTTGATGTTGCGCTGTGTTCGATTGGCTATAACTGGAAATCCCTTGCCAGGGTTGCTGAGATTTACCGGTAAGTGTTATCAGTAGTTTCTCAAACTGTTATGGACCTCATATCGACACGACTTATCAAGCTACTGGGGTCTGACGTTTACCACCCCTAGGCGAGATATGTGACATATCAGACGAAGAGACCGGACTGTACGGGAGTGTTACTGATTGGATTCGCAGGAGAATGTACAGGCTTGCTTGTTGGTCTTCGGATCGCTCAATACCTGGGTGGCTGTTACGTTTAGCTGACCGCATGCAGCTTGTAGGTTTTGATATGATCATCACCTACTATCGGCGTATTGATGATTCTTTATAGTCCTAACAGAGGTTTCCTGGCTTCGGCAAAATGGAGTAGGAGCACATATGTGATATGTGCGGGACCGAGAACAATACGAGTATGTGATACAGTATTATATTCTCGTGATATGTGATATCGGCCGAGTATATGTGATATAGCCGGGTCATCGGATCAAGTGTTGATTCGATGAACTGATACAGATTATATTAGTCGGTTATTTGTGAAATAGCCGGATTATCGGATCAAGTGTTAATTCGATAATTTAATGTATAATTATATATTTGATATATTATATTACATTAACTAATATTAGCTCAATTAAAGATTCTTTTTCTCACTTGGATAATACATTGATATATATGTGATATATGTTAATTATATTATTTTATTTTTGTTACAATATATATTATATATGTGATATATAATATTGTAACAAGTTAGGGTTATAATTGCAACATGTTTTGTGAAGTTTAAATATGGTTAGGGTTTGGATTAGGGTTAAGCTTGGATGAAGCTTTCAAGAAGCTTCATGAAACTTTTACTTTGACTATGATATTTTGTGAAGATATTTCTTTAACCAAACCCAAACCCTTTACCATAGTTAAATCTCTACAAGGGTTAAATCTTTATTCTTAACCCATGGTTGCAATTCTAACCTCACACTTGATTTCATTATTCATCACAAATGATTTTGCTTCTTCTTCTTCTTCCTTCTCTTGAAAAAGATTTCTAGCTTTTTGTGAAGTGATGAAAAATGAGTGAGAAATTGAAAACAAATGAGAGCTAAATTCCTACTTCATCATCCTCATCTATTCTTGCCCCTTAGATTAGGGTGTTTCCTTTGCTAATACTCGATTAGCAAAGCAAGAGCTTGGGTTTGTGTTTCTTCAAGGTAGATCATCTTCGTTATTGAAGATCGGAAGCGAGCTTGCATCTTTCTCTTTATGGAGCCTCTCTAGAGTCCGGGTACATGATGATCGCAGCGATGGGACCTCAACACGGAGCTTATGAAGTGAAGGAACGGACTACAAAGGTTGTAATCCCAAACTCTTAAAAGTAAAGTTGTTTACTTGCTCTTTGTTTCGTCTAATCTCTAGTTTAAGATCTTGGTTAGGGTCGTTCGGCACTTGAAAAATTTGATTTTGGCATGGTTGATGCCTTGTAGAACCTTGTTTTAGTGCCTAATAACCCTACATATATATCGCTTTTTGACACTAAATATTGTATTTTCCAACATTTCT
This sequence comes from Agapanthus africanus, assembly GCA_030015575.1. Lineage (NCBI taxonomy): Eukaryota > Viridiplantae > Streptophyta > Magnoliopsida > Asparagales > Amaryllidaceae > Agapanthus > Agapanthus africanus. The sequence goes on along the minus strand of CM057340.1, from coordinate 317,275,127 downwards.
GGTTTTTCACGGAATTACGACCAGCGATCGTGCGGAGCGAGGCTCAAACTCAATTTCAAGACGTTAGTGAAATATAGTGCCAAAGATCCGGGTAGTTTGACCCGCGCAAGCGAACAATCAAAGACTCGGATCACTTCAAAAGGGTTTTCTTAACCAAATCATATCGGTACGTATTTCCTAACACATTCTTCTCGAATCCGACGCGGTCCAATATTTCTATCTTCTGCAGGATTCTTCGCACAAGCTTGCCACCAATTGAACAGAGAACAAACCGTATTTGTTGCAGCCCTTAAATTTAAACCGAAAAAGAATGTTTAAATTGCTTTATGTCTTGAATTCTTTTATTGATTGCGCATTTGCATCTTAATACGTATTTAAGGGGAAAAAGACCAAACAAGATACGGTAAAGGATTTCATCACCTTTTTCCGTAGCCCACAAATCATAAAACTGCATTCTTGCATACCCACGGTAATTTAAAATTAATTAGAACTCTGAATTTAAGGACATCGCGCTCATTAGGAGAAGTTGACTGTGTTTAGAACACCGCTTAACGGTATATCGTTCACGGAGTGACTAGGCAAGTGTTCAAGAGAAAGGGTTATTTAATTAAGGAAGTTTGCGAAAGCGTTGGAAAACCTCCCCTTATATCTTGCACTTACCTGGCTTCGTGATCCATATATCTTGTGCCCGTTTCTCGACACAGTTTTATTTCAACAATCAGGTTCTCGAGCAGGTCAAGTTGACTAGCATACCATAGACTGCTAGGGGTGTGATATTCTTTTTTTTTGGTGATATTTGTTAATTCTTGTTAATATGGGTGATACACGATTTAATTCAATTTTTCACGATTCTTATTCTTCTGTTTATACTCAGTCCCAATTCGTTTGTTCAAATTGCTATGATTCTTCCCACATTCATGACAACTGTCATTTCTTAGGGGGTGACCAACCGTCCCAGATTTTTGATAATGGTCACCGACCTAAGACCATTGAGCCCAGTCCCACTTCAATTAGAGACCTAATGATTGAAGATTTAGAGAAGTAGGTCGACAGATTGACTGCTTTAGCATCACCACCATCACAACCCTCCTTACCTGAAACAACTGACACATCACTAGGGTATGATAGTTAGATGGATGTTAGGTTGACCACTTTAGATAAGGGTATTGAAGTAATGACTGCGGTCGAGAATCAATCAGCTTCTACGCTAGACCTATGCATACAACAGTCTGAGCAATTGTTTCTTGCTCAAGCTCAATCATTAGCTAGAATAGAGGAACGCGCGAAACATTTAGCTGTGAGGATTCGAGGGAGTGAACACATTAAGTCGGAACCCAATAGTGTTTGTATATGTCATCTAGGAAGTCACCCGAGTGAGATAAATGATCAAACAAATTTTGATGATTACATAGATGATGATACGATTGAATTGACTGAGTGTTATCAAGACACACAAGAAAACCCTCGGATGCAGACCGATGATTTTTGTAATTCATTTTTAATTGAGGGACCTTGTGAATTTGTCGGGTATGGTTTGGATAGATTGTTTGAAGAGATAAATGATCGGGAACCAACAATTTTTGTATCACCTAGTGATATTGTTTCGGAAGAAACGTTAGTGTGGGAACATACTTTTTAGATGACATGAACCAACCCATTTGTGAATGTGATGAGGGAGAAATTGTATTAGGAGAGTCTGTGAGCTATAGTGATAAGAATATAATTGTGAAAAATCATAAGGAGGAAGACAACATTGAAAAATATTCTTTCATATCGAGTTTTGAGGAATTTTTTGCAGATGAACTTGATATTTTGGGTGAGTTTGAGTCAGGATCAATTTGGGAATATCCTAGGCCTTTCTTTTGTCGAAATTTTTGCGGATGAACTCCAGTTTTTAAACGAACTTGACTTCGGAACTCAACACGTGCTTTTTTAACATTCAATTCATCCAGGGAACAATTCTTTGACCTCTTCAAAACTTCATTTTCATCTTCAGCGTCTTCTGATCCACACTTTTAACACGCCCATGCCCTTCACTAACATCTAACATATACCTTTTCTTTTTCTTTTTTCTTTTTTCTGTTTATATACATATTCTTTTACCATCCATTGCACTATAAAGACAAAATCTTTAAATGGCTGGCATTAATTTCTGGACTAACCCAATCTTTTGACATGTAAATGTTGTAATTAATCTTAGGTTTTTTCTTTTTCTTTGAATAAAATTCTCACCCTAATGTCTAAGTCTAGCTACCGGAGACGGGGGCAACGATGAGGACAAGAAAGGACCTAAGAATAAATATATGAAGTTCCAGGGACTAATTCACAATTTTGGCCGCGGAACCGCCTCAAAACCCTTGGTTTCGCCGCGGTTCCGCGGTCATTTGAGCGCATTAATTGTCCGTACTTCACAGTAATTCTTAGTTTTTCCTGCACTATTTTCTGAGCATTTTTAATTCATAAAAAATCATATTTTTGAAAAATGTCCAGAGAGGGGTAAACATCGGGGTGTCGGAGTTCGATCGGACTTTAAACTTCGTCTAGACTTCCCCTAAAGCTCTAGCTTGGCTCTGATACCACTGTAGGGTTGCTAGGCACGTGCACAAGGGTCTACGAGGCATCAACCAGGGCCGATTAAAATTTTAGTCGTGCCGAACAACCCAAAGCCGGATCTTTAAACTAGAGTTTATGAGAAAACATGTAAAACATTTTAACACTAAGTGAGAGGGATTACAACCTTTCTAGATCCGGTCCTTCATTTCAATAGCTCAATGATAGATGTCCCCTTCGCTCCGATTGTGAACTCCGGACTCTAGAGAAGCTCCACAAGAAGAACGAACGTACTTGCTTCGATGACTTCGAGGCCGAAGATGATCTACGTCGGGGAGACACTAACTCAAGCTATTTATTCACAAGGTCATGAACTTTGTGAAGAGAACACACTCTATTACATGGTAACTGGTAGAGGATGATGAAGTAGGAGGTGGGCTCACTTTAGAATTGATTATCTCACACTTTTTCTCAAGCCCCATTGAAGCTATAAAGCTTTTGTTGAAGGAAGAAGAAGAAGTGAATAATTCATCCAAATGAAAACTTATCCTTTGAATTATTGCACCATGGTTGAGTTAAGCCCTCATGCTTAACTCATGTAGAGAATTAACCAAAGTATGAGGTTAAGGGTTGGGTTAACTAATATCCTAAGAAATGACAAAAGAGTTGACTTTGTCAATGTTGCATACAAGCTTCTACAAGCTTGATAACATTGACTAAAGTCTCCTCTCTTTTGTTATTCTTAAGGAAATAAGTAAACCCTAATTTAACCTAAACTTGATATAAGTCTCATACACCCATCTTGTATGTATCATCAAGCATGATACAAACATGTACACTTGCATATATCACATATAAACAATGTGCACAATCTAGTGAGAAAATAAATCATAAGTGAGCTAATACTAGTTAATGTAATGTAATATATCAAATATATAATTATACATTAAATTATTAAATCAACTCTTGATTTAATAACCCGGCTATAACCGACTAATATCATGTGTAACAACTTATCGAATCAACACTTGATCCGATAACCTGTCTATATCGCATACAACCTATCAATATCACGAATCGTGAGAATAGAATACGGTATCTCATATCGTATTAATCTCGATCCCGCACATATCACATATGTGCTCCTACTCCGTTTCGCTTAAGCCAGGAAACCCCTGTATAGGACTCTAAAGACTCGTCAATACGCCGGCAGTAGGTGATGATCATATCAAACACCCACAAGCCGCAAGCGGTCTGCTAAACGTAACGGCCACCCGGGTATTGTGAGATCAGAAGATCAACAATCAAGCCTGTACGTTCTCCTGTGAATCCAATCAGTAACACTCCCGTACAATCCGGTCTCGTCGTCTGATATGTCGCATATGTCGTCTAGGGGTGGTAAACGTCAGACCCCAGTAGCTCAATAAGTCGTGTCGATATGCGGTCTATAACAATTCGATAAACTACTGATAACACTTACCAGTAAATCTCAGCAACCCTGGCAAGGGATTTCCGGTTATAGCCAATCGAGCACAGCACAACATCAACTCCCTATACCGGGAGAGACGAATCCCCTCCTATCGCTCATTGCCTCCATGTGATTCGAGACTGTAGCCAAAAGCCACCTTTTTGCATGCCCTCTTGGACGTGGTATGATGGAAATCAAAGCACGGTGGGAATCACACAAGATTCTATGACGATCTCGGGTCAACAGACTACTCTGTACCAGTGTCACCTGAGAACTGCCATCTGACGTGAGGTATAATACCATCTGGGAGTTCTCGGCTAGTCCGTCCAGTGTACCCTGTTTCCACTGAGCACCCATACACCATCTTTGATGTCAAACACTGATGGATATGGGATCATCCATCGCCCATCATATGGGTCAAGATGCGTATACGCTAGTCTACTCTGGTGTATCGATGCCCTGTCTCGATACACCCTCGACTAGGAACAGTTAAAGGATGTACTCGTCGACTACCGTGGCCCCACTAGTATGATCTCATCATAGTCCCAGTAGTCGAGTACATATCCTAAGGGCTTTATCAACATGTAATATAGAGACAATCAGAGTACATGTTAAGATAAAGTACAACCAGATAGCATACTATCATGTCGAGCAAGAAAGTCCTCCCTATATATGTCCAAGCATCAATTACAATATACATCGTATGTACAGTAATGGCCTCTAGGGCATACATATAACTAACAATCTCGCACTTGCACTGTTAGTTATATGTATGCCCTAGAGGCCATTACTGTACATTGGATGTACATTGTAGTGGATGCTGGGATATATATAGGGAGGACTTTCTTGCTCGACATGATAGTATGCTATCTGGTTGATCTTTACCTTAACGTGTACACTGATAGTCTCTCTGTTACATGTTGGTAAAGCCCTTAGGATGAGTACTTGACTACCTGGACTATGATGCGGATCATACTAGTGGGGACATGGTAGTCTATAAGTACATCCTTCAAAGTCACTAGTCGTGGGTGTATCGAGACGGGGCATCGATATACCAGAGTAGACTAGCGTATAGCTTCTCGACCCATACAGATGGGCGATGGATGATCCCATATCCATTGGTGTTTGACATCAGAGATGATATACGGGTGCTCAGTGGAGACTGGGTACACTGGACGGACTCGCCGAGTACTCCCAGATGGTATTATACCTTACGTCAGATGGCAGTTCTCTGGTGACACTGGTACAGAGTAGTCTGTTGACCCGAGATCGTCATAGAGTCTTGTGTGGTTCCCACTGTGCTTTGATTTCCACCTTACCACGTCCAAGAGGGCGTGCAAAACGGTGGTTTTTGGGTACAGTCCTGAGTCACATGGAGGCAATGAGCGATAGGAGAGGATTCGTCTCTCCTGGTATAGGGAGTTGATGTTGCGCTGTGTTCGATTGGTTATAACCGGAAATCCCTGGCCAGGGTTGCTGAGATTTACTGGTAAGTGTTACCTGTAGTTTCTCAAACTGTTATAGGCCTCATATCGACACGACTTATCGAGCTATTGGGGTCTGACGTTTACCACCCCTAGGCAAGATATGCGACATATCAGACGATCAGACCGGACTGTATGGTATGTGTTACTGGTTGGATTTACAGGAGTGTGAGCGGGCTTGCTCGTCGATCTTCTGATTGCTCAATACCCGGGTGGCCGTTACGTTTAGCAGACCGCTTGCGGCTTGTGGGTGTTTGATATGATCTTCACCTGCTGCCGGCGTATTGACGAGTCTTTAGAGTCCTACACAGAGGTTTCCTGGCTCAAGCGAAACGAAATAGGAGCGCATATGTGATATGTGCGGGACCGAGAATAATGCGTGTATGTGATACCGTATTCTATTCTCGCGATGAATGTATCGATATGGTTGTATGCGATATAACCTAGTTATCGAATCAAGGATTGATTCGGTATGCCGATACATAGGATACTAGTCGGTTATATGCGATATGACCGGATCGTTAAATCAAGTGTTGATTTAATGATTTAATGTATAATTATATATTTGATATATTACTTTGCATTAACTAGTATTGGTTCACTTTAAATGGATTTTCTCACTTGGATGTACAAGTTGTATATGTGATATACTTTTTGTGCAAATGATTGTATCATGTTTGAAGATACATGTTTACTTGGTTAAGTGAAAAGAATTAAACCATGGTTAAACTAATGATTAGGGTTTTGTTTATCCATTACTTATTTATTCATTTATTTATTTGTTTATTCTTTTTGGAAAATAATAAGCATAAAGAAAAATGGTGGCATTCTTTGGATGCATGTTGAAGCTTCATGAAGCTTTGACTAAGTGACCATTTTGTCTTCATGCTTAGCCCTAACCATTCCTTCTAACCATGATTTATTCTCTACACTTGACCATGGTTGCCATATGATAAGTATTGTTTTATTTTCTTTTTGAGAATACTTATCATATTTTCTATTCTATTCTTTTCCTCTTCTTCTTCATCTTCAACATGAAGAAACTATGCCACCATCAATGGCAACTTGAGAATAAGAGTGAGAAATCCAATTCTAAAGTGAACCCACCTCCTATTTCTTCATCCTCTACCTCTTGCCAAGTAGTATAGGGTGTTTTCTTCACAAGTTTCATGACTTGGTGAAGTGGGAGCTTGATCTTGTGATGCCTCGACGTAGATCATCTTCGGCATCGAAGTCGACGACCTAGCCCGCCCATTTTTCGATGAAGCCGACGCTAGAGCCCGGGATTCGATTTGGACAGCGAGGAGACTTCATTGCGGAGCTATGGAGGTGGAGAACCGGATCTACAAAGGTTGTATTTCCGTTCACTTAGTTAAATTGTTAACTAGTTGCATGTTTCGCCTAAAAATCTAGTTAACGATCCGTATTAGCATTTCTTGGCACTTGTAAAATTCGAAATTGGCTTGGTTGATGCCTTGTGAGACCTCATTTGTGTGCCTAGGAGCCCTACAGTGGTATCAGAGCCTAGCTAGATCCTTAGGAGATGCGTAGACGATGTTAGAAACCCGATCGAACCCCGAAACCCTAACTTTTAACCCTCTCTGGACTTTTTCTGAAAAAGTGGTTTTTTCCAAATTAAAAATGCTTAAAAAATTCAGCTGGAAATTCTAAGAATTACGGTGCAAAAATTACCTTATGATCTGTCTAAAGCGCGGCGGATCCGCGGCATTAGCCGCCTATTGCTGCGGTTCCGCGCCCATTTAGTCTCTTCAGTCAACCATTTTTGCACAGTAACTTCTTTATTTAAATGCTGAATTTTATGGGAATTTTTAAAATTTATTCAAGAGTTGAATTTTCTAGGGTGTATTGGGAGTTCGAAGATTCGATCGGATTATCAGACTTTGTCTATGTGGCTTTCCGGATAATTTTAGAATATGTTAAAAAGTTTGACCGGATATAAATACCCAACTTTTCCCCTGCCGGAAAAATTCCAAGTGTTGGATTTTTCCGAGGTTTAAAGACGTTCTAAGTAGTGCAAGTAACGTGATGGTCCCTCTAGAAGACAACAAACCTTAACTCGATTATGTGACCGTCTTGAACCGCACTTTGAACCTTAGGGTTTGGGGCAGTACGGCGTCATGTGAGGCGTTGGCTTGACCCTTCTACGGCTGGACCGTTGGTACTGAGGCACGAACTGAATGTTTTTAGACTTATTTCATGTGTTGAGCTGTATCGGGAAAACTTGGGTGTTCGACTGTTCGATCGGAAAGTTTAACATTTTCTATTTACCCGGAATGTGATACAATAATTAGAATTCACAAGTAGTTATGCGATAACTGAATGAATGTTATAAACATAGCAGTTTAGTCTCACTTGATCGGTTGCCACGGAATTTTGATAAGATCAAAACTCCGTCGCAATCACGTAGAGTACGCGGATACTCGCCGGGTAAACTTAATAGACAACCTCACCCCATAGCCCCGACCAAGTGACTGTAGGAGAACCCCGTCGCCGAAAGCATCCGTTCGGGTGCTCGCGGCAGCGGTGTTCCGTCTTGGTGCACTTCGTCGACGGCGTCGGGGGTGCGGCCGCCTACTGAAGTTTGCGACGAGCATTCGATCAGGATGTCGGGAATCTTGTTGAATTGCCCGACTTGGTATTGAAAAGTGTTTTCGATAATGAGACTAAAATGTGGGGTTTATAATTGTTAGGCATGCGATGTCTAAGTAATTCATTCGGTTAGGCATGCGATGTCTAAAGAGGTTGCGGATTCCAACTGTTGTAGTTTTACACTTTCTTTTCTGTGACCGTAAGTGTAATATGTGATATCACCGGTTTCGTTGCTATATGTCAACGACAATTGGGATGCGCATATTTACTTACGTTGATGACATGTGATGTTATGTGTTGCTGGATATGATATATTGGATCGTCGTGTTTGAATAGCCGTCGGGTTTTTATATGAGATGAGTGTTTTTCATTTTCATTCATGTAAAAAACTTGTATGTAATATTCTTTTATTGGGGCACTTCCAGGTTGCGGAAGATGTCACCTTTTGTATATTATTTACTTTTCCGCACTAGGATAGACCCAAGGAGGGGAGCACAAGTAACCGGGTTCTGGAGTCCAGTGGGAGACCAACTCGAGGAGTCGAGTCCGGGTCTCCTAACTCTAGAAGTGGTAGGGTTGCTTGCCGCTCTCGTAGGGGTCTAGGGGTGTGGGTTTGGCTATTCATCACGACCGTGGAATCCGTGTTTTATACTGGCTCGTATTGAAAACACGGACGTCCTAGTATATCCAATATTTCATATGTTTCTTCTGCTGCGATATCTGTGATGTGATCATGTGATATGTTCTGTGCTGGATACTGTATATAGTATATATGATATATTATATAGGCGTTACTTATGTTTTACATCCGCGCTAGCCCTGCCCCGCTCTGCCGTTAGTTACCTAACCTAACGGTGCACGAGGGGACATCGAGGCGAATGCGGATGGCATAAGTGTACGTCGTATTTATCTGTGATGTTTAGGTACTTAAATGATGGGACTTCATTAATGTGATTAATGAAAGAAAAGAAACCTAAGATGTTGTAGAATCGAATTTCAAAAATAAAACAGATAGCTACAGTTCTTGCTTTGCACAGTGGTATATATGATATATCCTGCACCTTATTCGATAAGGAAAGGACCGAGATCCTTTCACCGGGAGTGACTCCTTTAGCAATAACTGGCAGACGCTACAACTCTCGGTTGTCTTTTGATTGCTTCTATAGTTTCTGCTTTGCACAGCGATATATGTGATATATCCCGCACCTCATTCGACGAGGAAAGGGCCGACGATCCCTTCACCGGGAGTGACCCCTTTAGCAAAAATAGAAAAGCATAAAAAACACCCCATTTCAAAATCATTTGATTCTACAACGATATCAAGTTCATTACGCAATAGGTTTTCAGAAAAACCAGTCGTAGCCCTCCGTCATTTCAGATAAGTACTAGTTAGTATTCGTGCTGCGGTAGTTTGGCATTCGTCAAGGCGTAGTGTGCGGTAGCTAACTAGTATTTATCTGCTTATGCATATGATGCAGATTAGATTAGGGTATTCGTACGGCGTTGTTTGGCATTCGTCAAGGGTCGTGCGGATGGGTTTAATTCAATCAAGAAATGTACGGGTTGAACTTGACTAGTGGACTATGGGTTGTTTGGCATTCGTCAAGGTCATAGAACACTAGGGGTAAAATATTATCGGGAATTTCAAGTGTTGAAATTTGCAATGAGATTGCATACCTTCTATGAGATAGTTGGATCCCGATACCCGCTGCGAGTAAGAGTTACTCCTGGGAGAGTTTTACATATTACAATTAGCCGATCAAGTAGGTGTCTAGAAAGGTGTCAACGAGGTTACGCCTCTGGGAAAACGAGGTTTACATTAATTAGGTTCGTGCGAAAGCACGGGGGACCTCCCTCAAAGTACCGACACTGGCCTGGCTGAAAGATTGGCGAACTTGTAGTGTGTAATTAATCCCGGCTAGTCTTTCCTTTTAGGGTTTGAAGGAAGATTTGATAAAAAGCAGTGGGAGCCATCCTGATTAGATAAAATAATAACCAATCTGATCTTGCAAGAGCGCACGCTGAGTGTTTTCTTCTCTCTCTCTCCAGGTAGCAACCATATCACGCCTTAATCAAGATAATAATACGGAATATTGACCGAACCCGCTTGTTATACTGAGCTGGGGAACGTTGATCCCGCTCCAACTTATAATTGTTATAAGACAGAGCAGGAAATTGGGGATTACCAGAATTCCCGTGCCGCCCAAACGAAGAGAGTGCATGCTGATGCATCATCGTCGGGTGTGTTCATTACAAAGAACTGTTTCTCAGTATCCTCCGCATCCTGGGTATATGATACCGGATCAGGATCCCAGATATGTAATCTGTTACATAGGGCTACAGAAAGGTAGAGAACTGAGAACGGGTGATAAGTTTCATGAGGCAGAAAACGGGGCAAGTGTTGCAGCCAAGTCTGTTGGTCACTGTCACCCGTATTATCAATACATTGATTCTGAACTAATGTTATTAGATACCGAACCTGATATACAAAATCATATCAGTCTCTTTATTAGTAAAGAAAGGATATAATTTTGTATTGTTGGATAATGTTTTGAACATTTCCTATATCAAAAGTTGATCGGTTCAGGCACGTTATCTAAAAGCATTGATGTTCTAAATCAAACTACAGTTCTTTAGTATACTGAACACACAAAAGAGGAAGAGTTCAGAAATGAACGAATCCTTCTTGAGGCATTGTAGACTAGGTCATATCAATGCGACCCGACTAGCTGAAGTTACTTGTAGATGCATATTTAAATCAGTTTGAATTTACATCTTGTGAAACTTGCCAGTCATGTCACAAAGATATAATGACACCAGCTTTGTTTATTGGAAACAGAGAAAGAGTTGATGAACTCTTGGGATAATACATGTTGATGTATGTAAGGTCCCCTGTCTACACATGCCAAGACCGGTTCTTTGTACTTCATTACATTCTCTGATGATCTCTTTAGATTCAGACATATGTTCCTGTTGAAACACAAGTCCGAACCTTTTGAGATATTCACAGAATATAAGTTAGAAGTAGAGAACCAATGCGGGTATAAGTATTATGTCCTTTGATAAGATCGAGGAGGAGAATACTTGAGCACGGAAATCCTGGATTATTCTAAAGGAGAATGAGATTCTCTCTCAGCATTACTCCTCCGTATACACCATAGCGCGATGGTATATCGGGGCGGAGCAATAGCATCCTATGTGATAAGGTGTGCTCTATGATGAGTACTACTGAGTTACCTATTTCCTTTTTGGGAGTTATGCACTTGAGAAGCTGCATACCTATTGAATAGGGTTCAAATCAAAGCAGTTGCCTACCACTTCATATTTGATATGATAAGGGAAGAGCCCATCTCTTAAGTTAGTTAAGATTTGGGGTTGTCCAGCCTATGTCGGAAAAGCAAAATCCGGACAAGCTCGAGGCAAGGTCTGTAATGTAGAACTGGAAATGTTCCAGCTATACAAACAACAGCTGATGATTTGATAGAACCAAAGGATTCAATAGTTACCAACGAACCTCAGCCTCTCCGCCGATCTAGTAGGGTTTTCTCATCCACCTGAGAGATACTTCGGTTACTCTATGACAGTGGGAGCGAGGATTGCATCATGAGATGATGACCCAACTAGTTTCGAGCTGGCCATCAGGAGTGGGACTCTGTAAGAATGGCTGGATGCTTAGCGATCTGAGATGGAATCCATGTACACCAACAAAGTATGGACTTTGGTTGCTATATCTAAAGGGTTAAATTCTCATCAGGAGCAAGTATATCTTGAGAAGATTACTTGGTGTAGATGGAAAAGTTGAGACTTTCAAAGCTAGACTTGTTAAAGATTTTCGTCATCGACCAGGCGTGGATAATGATGAAACTTTTTAAAGTGGCTATGCTTAAGTCCATCCAGATCCTACTTGCCACGGCTACATACCATGACTACGATATCTGGCGGTTGGGTGTCATGACTGCTTTTCTAAATGATGTCTTAGAAGAGAGAGTCTATAAGTACACAGTCAGAGGGCTTCGTAAACAGTGGGAGCAGCGGAAACGTGTACAAGATGCTTTATAGGATAAAGCAGGTATCGCGGAGTTGGAACATCTGTTTTGATGTATTAGTCAAACAGTTTGACATCATCAAAATGGTAGATGAACCTTGTATAAACAAAAAGGTAGTAGGGAGTATAGTGACGATCCTCCTAGAGTACGTGGATGACATGCTCTTGATAGGGAAGGAGTTTCCTATGCTACGCTCGGTCAATCTCCGCTTATCACAATGATTCTCCATATAGGATCAAAATGATACCTCCTAAATCCTGGATTTTGGATCTATAAGATAGATCTAAATGGATGTTAGGATTCTCACTAGTTGTAGTGAGACGGTATCAATTGATCTTGGGGAAAATCACTGGAACGGTTCCAGGGTGATAAGGATGACTGAATGTCAGTCACAGGCATTGTCTTTACCCTCAGTAAAGGGACGGTATGTTGGAAGAGTTCCAAGCTAGATACCGTGGCTAACTAGACGATAAAGGCAGGATACATCGCTACTTAAGATGCTACCAAAGAGGATGTTTGGGTGTATATTGGTTTATGAGATGAACTACGTTCCAACCATTGTGAGACAATGGAGTTGTGGCTTATGCCAAGGAACGCCGGTCCCATCAGTGATCCAGACATATTCTAAGGCAGTGTCACCTGATCATGGAGATGGTTGACCTCCAGGGTGATCGAGGTAAGGAGAGTATACTCAGAGAACAGCACGGCGGATCCACTCACAAAGGCCTTTTCCCAGAGAGAGACTTTTATGGGATGGTTGAGTATGAGATAATGCAACCACTGCTATCAGATGGCCCTAGTGCAGGTGGGAGATTGTTAGTTATATGTATGCCCTAGAGGCCATTACTGTACATTGGATGTACATTGTAGTGGATGCTGGGATATATATAGGGAGGACTTTCTTGCTCGACATGATAGTATGCTATCTGGTTGATCTTTACCTTAACGTGTACACTGATAGTCTCTCTGTTACATGTTGGTAAAGCCCTTAGGATGAGTACTTGACTACCTGGACTATGATGCGGATCATACTAGTGGGGACATGGTAGTCTATAAGTACATCCTTCAAAGTCCCTAGTCGTGGGTGTATCGAGACGGGGCATCGATATACCAGAGTAGACTAGCGTATACCTTCTCGACCCATACAGATGGGCGATGGATGATCCCATATCCATTGGTGTTTGACATCAGAGATGATATACGGGTGCTCAGTGGAGACTGGGTACACTGGACGGACTCGCCGAGAACTCCCAGATGGTATTATACCTTACGTCAGATGGCAGTTCTCTGGTGACACTGGTACAGAGTAGTCTGTTGACCCGAGATCGTCATAGAGTCTTGTGTGGTTCCCACTGTGCTTTGATTTCCACCTTACCACGTCCAAGAGGGCGTGCAAAACGGTGGTTTTTGGGTACAGTCCCGAGTCACATGGAGGCAATGAGCGATAGGAGGGGATTCGTCTCTCCTGGTATAGGGAGTTGATGTTGCGCTGTGTTCGATTGGCTATAACCGGAAATCCCTGGCCAGGGTTGCTGAGATTTACTGGTAAGTGTTACCTGTAGTTTCTCGAACTGTTATAGGCCTCATATCGACATGACTTATCGAGCTATTGGGGTCTGACGTTTACCACCCCTAGGCAAGATATGCGACATATCAGACGATCAGACCGGACTGTACGGTAAATGTTACTGGTTGGATTCACAGGAGTGTGAGCGGGCTTGCTCGTCGATCTTCTGATCGCTCAATACCCGGGTGGCCGTTACGTTTAGCAGACCGCTTGCGGCTTGTGGGTGTTTGATATGATCATCACCTGCTGCCGGCGTATTGACGAGTCTTTAGAGTCCTATACAGAGGTTTCCTGGCTCAAGCGAAACGAAATAGGAGCGCATATGAGATATGTGCGGGACCGAGAATAATGCGTGTATATGATACCGTATTCTATTCTCGCGATGAATGTATCGATATGGTTGTATGCGATATAACCTAGTTATCGAATCAAGGATTGATTCGGTAAGCCGATACATAAGATACTAGTCAGTTATATGCGATATGACCGGATCATTAAATCAAGTGTTGATTTAATGATTTAATGTATAATTATATATTTGATATATTACTTTGCATTAACTAGTATTGGTTCACTTTAAATGGATTTTCTCACTTGGATGTACAAGTTGTATATGTGATATACTTTTTGTGCAAATGATTGTATCATGTTTGATGATACATGTTTACTTGGTTAAGTGCAAAGAATTAAACCATGGTTAAACTAATGATTAGGGTTTTGTTTATCAATTACTTATTTATTCATTTATTTATTTGTTTATTCTTTTTGGAAAATAATAAGCATAAAGAAAAATGGTGGCTTTCTTTGGATGCATGTTGAAGCTTCATGAAGCTTTGACTAAGTGACCATTTTGTCTTCATGCTTAGCCCTAACCATTCCTTCTAACCATGATTTATTCTCTACACTTGACCATGGTTGCCATATGATAAGTATTGTTTTATTTTCTTTTTGAGAATACTTATCATATTTTCTATTCTATTCTTTTCTTCTTCTTCTTCATCTTCAACAAGAAGAAATTATGCCACCATCAATGGCAACTTGAGAATAAGAGTGAGAAATCCAATTCTAAAGTGAACCCACCTCCTATTTCTTCATCCACTACCTCTTGCCAAGTAGTATAGGGTGTTTTCTTCACAAGTTTCATGACTTAGTGAAGTGGGAGCTTGATCTTGTGATGCCTCGACGTAGATCATCTTCGGCATCGAAGTCGACGACCTAGCCCGCCCATTTTTCGATGAAGACGACGCTAGAGCCCGGGATTCGATTTGGACAGTGAGGAGACTTCATTGCGGAGCTATGGAGGTGGAGAACCGGATCTACAAAGGTTGTATTTCCGTTCACTTAGTTAAATTGTTAACTAGTTGCATGTTTCGCCTAAAAATCTAGTTAACGATCCGTATTAGGGTTTCTCGGCACTTGTAAAATTCGAAATTGGCACGGTTGATGCCTTGTGAGACCTCATTAGTGTGCCTAGGAGCCCTACATGCACTAGGTCCATCTGTTGTGGTATCACATACACAACAATTAGCTGTGGTTGAAGTAACTCATACTCAACCATTCCATAAAAGTCTCTACTGGGAAAAAGGCCTTTGTGAGTGGATCCGCGCTTTCGTCCTCTGTGTCTACGCTCCTAACCTCGATCTCCTTGGAGATCAACCATCTCCATGATCAAGTGATACTACCTAATAATTATATCCGGATTTCTGATGGGACGGGGGTTTCTTGGCATAAGCCACAACTCTATTGTCACACAATAGTAGGAAACGAAGTTCATCTCATGAACTTATATATATCCAGACTGCCTCTTTGGTAGTATCCTTGGTAATGTTGTATCTTGCCTTTAATCGTGTAGTAAGTCACGGTATCTAGCTTGGAACTCTTCCAACATACCGTCCCTCCACTTAGGGTAAAGACAATGCCTGCGACTGACATTCAGTCATCCTTATCACCCTGGAACATTTCCAGTGATTCTCCCCAGGATCGATTGATACCATCTCACTACAACTAGTGAGTATCCTAACATCCAATTAGATCTATCTCATAGATCCAAAATCCATGATTCAGGAGGTATCACTATGATCCTATATGGAGAATCCTTGTGATAAGCGGAGATTGACCGAGCGTAGCATAGGAAACTCCTTCCCTATCAAGAGTATGTCATCCACGTACTCTATGAGGATCACCACCATACTCCCTACTACCATTTTGTATATACAAGGTTCATCTACCATTTTGATGAAGTCAAACTCTTTGACTACCACATCAAAACAGATGTTCCAACTCCGCGATGCCTATTTTATCACATAAAACATCTTGCACACGTTTCCGCTGCTCCCACTGTCTACGAAGCCCTCTGGCAGTGTACTTATAGATGCTCTTTTCTAAAAAATCATTTAGAAAAGCAGTCATGACACTCAACCGCCAGATATCGTAGTCATGGTATGTAGCCGTGGCAAGTAGGATCTGGATGAACTTAAGCATAGCTTTGAAAATCTCAACTTTTCCATGTACACCAAGTAATTTTCTCAAGATATACTTACTCCTGATGGGGATTTAACCCTTCAGATAAAGCAACCAAAGTCCATACTTTGTTGGTGTATAAGGATTCCATCTCAGATCGATAAGCATCCAGTCATTCTTACAGAGTCTCACTCCTGATGGCTTGCTCGAAACTAGTTGGGTCATCATCTCATGATGCAATCCTCGCTCCCACTGTCGTAGAGAAACCGAAGTATCTCTCAGGTGGGTTAGGAACCCTACTAGATCGGCGGAGAGGCTGAGGTTCGTTGGAAACTATTGAATCCTTTGGTTCTACCAAATCATCAGCTGCAGTTTGTATAGCTGGAACCTTTCCAGTTCTACATAACAGACCTTGCCTCGAGCTTGTCCGGATTTTGCTTTTAGACATAGTCCGGACAACCCCAAATCTTAACAAACTTAAGATATGGGCTCTTCCCATTCCATATCACATATGAAGTGGTAGGAAACTGATTTGATTTGAACCCTAATCAATAGGTATGCTGCTTCTCAAGCGCATAACACCCAAAAGGAAATAGGAAACTCAGTAGTACTCATCATAGAGCACACCATATCACATAGGGTGCTATTGCTCCGCCCCGATACACTGACGTGCTGTGGTGTATACGGAGGAGTAATGCTGAGAGAGAATCTCACTCTCCTTTAGAATAGTCCAGGAATTCCGTGCTCAAGTATTCTCCTCCTTGATCATATCAAAGGACATAATACTTTTACCCGGTTTTTAGTTCTCTACTTCTTACTTATATTCTGTGAATATCTTAAAAGGTTCAGACTTGTATTTCAAAAGGAACATATGTCGAATCTTGAGAGATCATCAGAGAATGTAATGAAGTACAAAGAACTAGTCTTGGCATGTGTAGACAGGGGACCATCATACATCATCATGTATCAATCCCAAGAGTTCACTAACTCTTTCTCTGTTTCCAATAAACAGAGCTGTGGTCATCTTATCTTTGTGACATGACCGGCAAGTTTCACAAGATGTAAATTCATACAAATTTAAATTTGCAACTTAATGTAACTTCAGCTAGTCGGGTCGCATTGATATGACCTAGTCTACAATGCCTCAAGAAGGATTCATTCATTTATGAACTCTTCCTCTTGTGTTTGTTCCGTATACTAAGAACTGTAGTTTGATTTAGAACGTTAATGCTTTTAGATAACGTGCCTGAACCGATCAACTCTTGATATAGGAAATGTTCAAAACATTATCCAACTGTACAAAATTATATCCTTTCTTTACTAATAAAGAGACTGATATGATGTTGTATATCAGGTTCGGTATCTAATAACATCCGTTCAGAATCAATGTATTCTGGTAATACAGGGTGATAGTGACCAACAGACTTGGCTGCAACACTTGCACCGTTTTCTATCTCATGAAACTTATCACCCGTTCTCAGTTCTCTAGCTATCTGTAGCCCATGTAACAGATTACATATGCGGGATCCTGATCCGGTATCTCATACCCAGGACGTAAAGGATACTAAGAAACAGTTCTCTGTAATGAACACACCCGAAGATGATGCATCAGAATGTACTTTCTTCGTTTGGGCGGCACGGGAATTCTGGTAATCCCCTATTTCCTGCTCTGTCTTATAACAATTATAAGTTGGAGCAGGACTAAAGTTCCCCAGCTCAGTATAACAAGCGGGTTCGGTCAATAGATCCGTATTATTATCTTGATTAAGGCGTGATATGGTCTCTACCGAGAGAGAGAGAGAAGAAAACACTCAGCGTATGCTCTTGCAAGATTAGATTGGTTATCTAATATATCTAATCAGGATGTCTCCCACTGTTTTAATCAAATATTCCTTCAAACCCTAAAAGGAAAGACTAGCCGGGATTAATTACACGCTACAAGTTCGCCAATCTTTCAGCCAGGCCAGTGTCGGTACTTTGAGGGAGCTGCCCCGTGCTTTCGCACGGACCTAATTAAAGTAAACCTCATTTTCCCAGAGGCGTAACCCCGTTAACACCTTTCTAGACACCTACTTGATCAGCTAATTGTAATGTGTAAAACTCTCCCAGGAGTAACTCTTACTCGCAGCGGGTATCGGGATCCAACTATCTCATAGAAGGTATGCAATCTCATTGAAAATTTCAACACTTGAAATTCCCAACAATATTTTACCCCTAGCGTCTTATGACCTTGACGAAGGCCAAACTACCCATAGTCAGCTAGTCAAGTTCAACCCGTTCATTTCTTGATTGAATTAAACCCACCCGCACGACCGTTGACGAAGGCCAAACTACGCCGTATGAATACCCTAATCCAATCGCATCGTATGCTAGCAGATAAGCACTAGTTAGCTACCGTACACTACGCCTTGACGAAGGCCAAACTACCGCAGCACGAATACTAAGTAGTACTTATCTGAAATGACGGAGGGCAACGACAGGTTTTTAAGAAAGCTTTTTGCGTAATGAACTTGATATCGTTGTATAATCGAGTGATTTTAAATGGAGTGTTTTTTAGGCTTTTCTAGTTTTGTTAAAGGGGTCACTCCCGGTGAAGGGATCGTCGGCCCTTTCCTCATCGAATAAGGTGCACGATATTTCACAAATACCACTATGCAAAGCAAGAACTATAGAAGCAATCAAAGGACAGACCGAGTTTGTAGCATCTGCTAGTTTCACTAAAGAGGTCACTCCCGGTGAAGGGATCTCGGCTCTTTCCTTATCGAATAAGGTGCTGAATGTTCTACAAGGAACACCGCTATGCAAAGCAAAAACTGTTGGAGATAGTGCCCTCAGAGTCAATTATTGGATCACATGCACGTGATTGCAATGATTGAGGGAGGACCTATCCCAGTAGGAAAGTCTTACTCAAGATGATAGTATGCTATCTGGTTTATCTTTATCATCGTGTACTGCTTTAGGTGACCTTACAGGTCACTATTGCACGTTGATAGAGTCCCTAGGATTCTTTCTTGACTACCAGCAGTATGAGGGCGATCATATACGTGGGAGCTGGAGTCTATAAGCAAATCCTTAAAAGGTCCCTAGTCGTGGGAGTTTCGAGACAGGGCATCGATTCTCCAGAGTAGACTAGTGTATACAGTCGAGACCCCGACGAGGGGCGGTGGCCGGTCTCAACAGACATTGGTGTCAATTGGTTCACCTAAGATGTATACAGGTGCTCATTAGGTTATGAGTACACCGGACAAGACTCGCCGGGAACCTGCTATTTGGGATTATACCAGACATTAGTTAGCAATTCCCAGGTGACATGTGTACAGGTTAGTTCATCGACCTGAGATCGTCATTTGTCTCGTGTGAGTTCCCACTGTGCTTTGATTACTACCCTACCACACTCAAAGGAGACGTGCAAACAGGTTTTAGTTGGGTACAGTCCTGAGCCACATGGAGGCAGTGAGCGGATCTGCAGGGGTTCGTCTCTCCGGGTATTGGGGATGAGGTCGCGCTGTGTCTAGGAGAGCCATTACACAAAGCCCTCGGCCGAGGCAGGAGATTTACTGGTAGGTATTCCAGTAGTATCTCAGGGTGTTCTGGGCTTCACTCCGACACGACTTGTAACGCTTTTGGGGGTCTGACTTTTACCAACCTCCTAGGCCCGCCATGCGATGCTCATAGACGAACGGACCGGACTGTACGGATATTGTCACTGACAGGCTCAGTAGGGTGTCAGGATGAGTTCGCTCACAGATGTCCCTTTTGGTCAATAGCTGGTGGTCCGTCACGTATGGCTAATACCTCGTTAAATCCACAGCCATAGTATTGACGAGTCATTAGAGTCCCCCCCACACAGTTACTCAAGTTTCGGGCGAAACGCTGTAGAGGCCGTATGGAGATATGGCAGGGTTCGATCAGATACGTGCGGTATTGCACGGATCGTGATCGGACGGATTTTACTAGCCGGCTTTGGTTTAAGCCGGATCCTAGTATTAGACAGTGTAGATTTTGTTTCTTTGCATTTGTGTTCAGTGGAAATACAAATGCGGGCATGTATATGCAGTCGTGGGGTTTTGCTGTAATTTATTACGGGATCAGTTTTCTGAAGTTGCCAGTTTTCATTCCGTTCCGGCCAGTTTTCATTTGTTCCTTCACGGCCGGACTTTTCCGATGGAGGGGCTAATTTGCAATTGTGCAAATTAGTTTTTGTGGAGGGGGTCCCTTGTAAATGTGTGGCTTCATCATCATGAGATTCTTTTATTGTCACTTGTCTTGCATTTATTATGATGGGGTTTGATTTGGATTTTTGATGTGAGATAATTTGATCATTATCTTCACATTTTCTTTCTTACATTATTCTTTTGATTCCCTCCACCATATGATGATTGTGAGGCCGGCCACTTAGAGAGGTGAGAGAGGGTGAGTTCATTTTTCATGAGGGAAATTTGATCATCTCATTTGCTTGCTCCAAAATCCCTAACTTCTCTCCAAAGCTCATTTTATTCTCTTCTCCATCAAATGGCAACATAAACCCAAAAAGAGACATAGTATTCTACACCAGCCTACAGTACCCTTGGACGCGTCGGCTTGCCAACTTCGCGCCCGAGTTGCCTCGGTCCAGAGGTGGGAGCCCGTAAAAGAATTTGGCTACGTGGTGCCCTTTCCGACGAGGAGGTGACGGACGGAGATTCCGCGGGAGATCGGAGTGGAGACGAAGACCGAAGGACACGGATCGCTTGGTATAACTCTCTACCCATCTTTTAGTTTGCTAGTAGCTAGGTTAATGGCCCGATCCAGGTTAAAAGTGCGCGACGTTGTCGGTTTTCTAGTTTGGAAAGTTTTTCGTTTCCGCGTTTCCGGCGTCAGATCGACGGCCGGGGCGCTGCCGTGCACTTACAAAAACTAGAGCTACCAGTTTTTAAACAAGTTTCTACAACATCTTAGGTTTCTTTTAGTTTCATTAATCTCATTAATGAAGTACCATTTTTTTATGCTTCACAAGCATCTTTTTTGAAATGAAATCTGCAATATAACATATATCTCATATATATAATATAAACATTCGTCTCAGGCAGTAATATGAACTCATCACAGAACATTGCAGCAGAAGAACATATATGAAATATTGGATATACTAGGACGTCCGTGTTTTAGTACGAGCCTGTATAATACACGGATTCCACGGTCGCGATGAATAGCAAAACCCACTTCCCTAGACCCATACGAGAGCGGCAAGCAACACTGCCAATTCTAGGGTTAGAAGACCCGGTCTCGACTCCTCGAGATGGTCTCCCACTGGACCCTAGAACTCGGTTACTTATGCTCTCCGCCTTGGGTCTACCTAATGCGGAAAAGTAAATAATATACAATGGTGACATCATTCTTAGCCCGGACGTGCCCCAATAAAAGAATATTACATACAAATGAATTTTATATGAATGAAAAAGACAAACTCTCATCTTACATAAAACCCCCGGCTATTCAAAACGAGACGATCCAATATAACATATCATAGCAACACATAATATCTCATATCATCAACGTAAGCAAGTATGCGTATCCCGATTTTCGTTGATGTATAGCAACGAAGCCGGCGATACACCACATACTACGCTTACGGTCACAGAAAAGAAAGTGTAAAACTACAACAGTTGGAATCCATAACCTCTTTAGACATCGCATGCCTAACCAAATGAATTCCTTAGACATCGCATGCCTAACAATTATAAACCCCGCATTTTATTCTCATTATCGAAAACTCTTTTCAATATCAAGTCGGGCAATTCAACAAGATTCCCGACATTTTAATCGAATGCTCGTCGCAAACTTTAGTAGACGGCCGCACCCCCGGATGCCGTCGACGAAGTGAACTAAGGCGGAACACCGCTGCCGCGAGCACCCGAACGGATGCTTTTGGCGACGGGGTTCTCCTACAGTCACTTGGTCGGGGCTATGGGGCATGGCTGTCTATTAAGTTTACCCGGCGAGTATCCGCGTATGCTACGTGATCGCGACGGACTTTTGATCGCATCAAAATCCCATGGCAACCAATCATCTAAGACTAAACTGCTAGATTTATAACATTCAAATTAGTTATCTCATAACTACCTGTGGATTCCAAATATTGTATCACAATACAGATAAAAAGACAGTGTTAAACTTTCCGATCGAATAATCAAACACCCAAGATTTCCCCAATATATCTCAACACTTGAAATCAGTTTAAAAACATCTATCATATGCCACAGTACCAATAGTCCATCCGTAGAAGGGTCAAGCCAACGCCTCACATGTGGCACGCCGTACTGCCACAAACCTTAAGCTTTAGAGGCAGTTCAAGACGGTCACATAATCGAGTTAAGGTTTGTTGTCTTCTAGAGGGTCCACCGCGTTACTTGCAGGACTTAGAAAGTTTCAAACTCGAGAAAAAATCCAACTTTTGAAAAAATTTCCGACTGGGGAAAAAGTGAGTTATTGATATCCGTTCGAACTTTTTAACAGTTTCTAAAATTATCCGGACAAATCTAAACGAAGTTAAATTTTCCGATCGAATCAACGAGTCCCCAAAACAACCCTAGAAACTCAACACTTGAGTAGAATTAAAAAATTCCCAGAAAAAATGACAAGAAAGGACCTAAGAATAAATATATGAAGTTCCAGGGACTAATTCACAATTTTGGCCGCAGAACCGCCGCAAAACCTTTGGTTTCGCCGCGGTTCCGCGGTCATTTGAGCGCATTAATTGTCCGACTTCACAGTAATTCTTAGTTTTTCCTGCACTATTTTCTGAGCATTTTTAATTCATAAAAAATCATATTTTTGAAAAATGTCCAGAGAGGGGTAAACATCGGGGTGTCGGAGTTCGATCGGACTTTAAACTTCGTCTAGACTTCGCCTAAAGCTCTAGCTTGGCTCCGATACCACTGTAGGGTTGCTAGGCACGTGCACAAGGGTCTACGAGGCATCAACCAGGGCCGATTAAAATTTTAGTCGTGCCGAACAACCCAAAGCCGGATCTTTAAACTAGAGTTTATGAGAAAACAAGTAAAACATTTTAACACTAAGTGAGTGGGATTACAACCTTTCTAGATCCGGTCCTTCACTTCAATAGCTCAATGATAGATGTCCCCTTCGCTCCGATTGTGAACACCGGACTCTAGAGAAGCTCCACAAGAAGAACGAACGTGCTTGCTTCGATGACTTCAAGGCCGAAGATGATCTACGTCGGGGAGACACTAACTCAAGCTATTCCTTCACTAGGTCATGAACTTTGTGTAGAGAGCACACTCTACTACATGGCAAGTGGTAGAGGATGATGAAGTAGGAGGTGGGCTCACTTTAGAATTGATTTTCTCACACTTTTTCTCAAGCTCCATTGAAGCTAGAAAGCTTTTGTTGAAGGAAGAAGAAGAAGTGAATAATTCATCCAAATGAAAACTTATCCTTTGAATTATTGCACCATGGTTGAGTTAAGCCCTCATGCTTAACTCATGTAGAGAATTAACCAAAGTATGAGGTTAAGGGTTGGTTTAACTA
This sequence comes from Agapanthus africanus, assembly GCA_030015575.1. Classification (NCBI taxonomy): domain Eukaryota; kingdom Viridiplantae; phylum Streptophyta; class Magnoliopsida; order Asparagales; family Amaryllidaceae; genus Agapanthus; species Agapanthus africanus. Next base: position 317,251,412 of record CM057340.1, on the reverse strand, counting down.
ATATCCTAAGGAATGACAAAAGAGTTGACTTTGTCAATGTTGCATACAAGCTTCTACAAGCTTGATAACATTGACTAAAGTCTCCTCTTTTTTTTTATTCTTAAGGAAATAAGTAAACCCTAATTTAACCTAAACTTGATATAATTCTCATACACCCATCTTGTATGTATCATCAAGCATGATACAAACATGTACACTTCCATATATCACATATAAACAATATGCACAATCTAGTGAGAAAATAAATCATAAGTGAGCTAATACTAGTTAATGTAAAGTAATATATCAAATATATAATTATCCATTAAATTATAAATCAACTCTTGATTTAATAACCCGGCTATAACCGACTAATATCATGTGTAACAACTTATCGAATCAACACTTGATTCGATAACCCGGCTATATCGCATACAGCCGATCAATGTCACGAATCGCGAGAATAGAATACGGTATCTCATATCGTATTAATCTTGGTCCCGCACATATCACATATGTGCTCCTACTCCGTTTCGCTTGAGCCAGGAAACCCCTGTGTAGGACTCTAAAGACTCGTCAATACGCCGGCAGTAGGTGATGATCATATCAAACAACCACAAGCCGCAAGCGGTCTGCCAAACGTAACGGCCACCCGGGTATTGAGAGATCAGAAGATCAACAAGCAAGCCTTTACATTCTCCTGTGAATCCAATCAGTAACACTCCCGTACAGTCCGGTCTCGTCGTCTGATATGTCGCATATGTCGCATAGGGGTGGTAAACGTCAGACCCCAGTAGCTCGATAAGTCGTGTCGATATGAGGTCTATAACAGTTCGAGAAACTACTGATAACACTTACCAATAAATCTCAGCAACCCTGGACAGGGATTTCCGGTTATAGCCAATCGAGCACAGCACAACATCAACTCCCTATACCGGGAGAGACGAATCCCCTCCTATCGCTCTTTGCCTCCATGTGATTCGGGACTGTACCAAAAAGCCACCTTTGCATGCCTTCTTGGACGTGGTATGATGGAAATCAAAGCACAGTGGGAATCACACAAGATTCTATGACGATCTCGGGTCAACAGACTACTCTGTACCAGTGTCACCGGAGAACTGCCATCTGACGTGAGGTATAATACCATCTGGGAGTTCTCGGCTAGTCCTTCCAGTGTACCCAGTTTCCACTGAGCACCCGTACACCATCCTTGATGCCAAACACCGATGGATATGGGATCATCCATCGCCCATCATATGGGTCAAGATGCGTATACGCTAGTCTACTCTGGTGTATCGATGCCCTGTCTTGATACACCCTCGACTAGGAACAGTTATAGGATGTACTCGTTGACTACCGTGGCCCCACTAGTATGATCTCATCATAGTCCCAGTAGTCGAGTACATATCCTAAGGGCTTTATCAACATGTAACATAGAGACAATCAGAGTACATGTTAAGATAAAGTACAACCAGATAGCATACTATCATGTCGAGAAAGAAAGTCCTCCCTACATATGTCCAAGCATCCATTACAATATACATCATATGTAAAGTAATGGCCTCTAGGGCATACATATAACTAACAATTACAAATTACAGGTGTTCGTGATTAAATTAATGGAAACAAACTCAATATCATGGATACAACGTTTGGGAGCCGACACTGCAAACAGAACAGGAAACTGACCGATATCTAAAGAGTTCATTTGGAAATAAACATGTGTACACAATTTTGGTTCAGCACAACACAAGTGTGCACACAACTCTTTGGCTAGGACCATGGTGGGGCTGCCCATGGCACACAAGATTTGATGAAGTGGGCACATGGGGGGAAAAGTGTTTTTAATGCAAAAAGTTTTGATGTGATATGTGGCATCATGTTCCCTCCAAATCTCTGAATGCAAACCAGGCCAAAAAAGCTAAATCAAGCAGCATCATTGTGATTGTGGATACCACACATATCCACCACATCAACCCGAGCCCGTACGCTCGGATTTGGACCGGCCACACCCTCATTAAAACCGAGCTCGCCAGCCTCCTTGCCCCATTGGTCCCCATCTTTTCACTGTCCCTTCCTTGCAGTCACATTACATTATTTCTATTACTTGTTTAATATTTTTGGTGCCTATAAAATCCAGATCAGTGAGCAAGGGAAGGGCTCTCATATAACATTCACATATTCTATCTTATAGTTTTGTTTTGTTTTTGGTTTAGGCTTGAGAGTGAGTGGGCTATCATTTGGTTTCTTCTTCTTCTTCCCTCTTGAGAGCTTCATTGTGGAGATTGAACAAGTTACCAATATCTTGTACCTCTTCTTCAAGTGTTAATAAATTGCTTTGTTTATTTGCTTTCCTTTCTTTACTTGCTTTGCTTTTCTTTTCATTATGTTGCTTAACTAATCTCTTTGGTTGTGGTATTGGTTAGGAAGTGAGATGAAAGAATTTGCCTCCTCCTCCTCTTGTGATTGTTTAAGTGCTTAATTTTGATTATAAACTTAGTATTATAACTTGGATGGGTTGATATGGTATGTTGATTCCATGGTTACTTTGTAACCTCATCACATACCATATTCTCCCCACAAACCCCATCTTTCAAGCCTAAGGTTAGAATCAATTTGGTGTTAAGTTTGCTATGTTTGGATATGATATTTTGTGATTAAGTGACTTGACAAATCTCTTGGTTTCATATACCATATACCATCACAAACACTAAAATCATTTTCTTTCACTCACTACTTTGAGTTTTTGATGTTGTCGTATGCTTGCTAACCCTAGTGTTTAGTGTTGATCCCTCAAGCTTGGACATAGAAACGGTAAGTGAACGTAAATGGAATCGTTTCGTATTTGAAAGGTTTGTTTAGCACCCTATGAAGAGTTTTGAAGCATCACATGACCCAAAGTTTTAATTTTTATGGTGCTAAACTAACATGCAAAGGGATCGATCCTAGAAAATTAGGGTTATAAAGCATTAAGCTAGTAAAGATTAGGGTTTGAAGGCTACAACCTTTGTAGCTCCCCTTTGCTAGACTCCTTGGTGTCTTGGGTGTTGAATCGAGGTCCTCTTGAAGTTCCCTTCCGTCCACGACGATCCACCACGGAGTACTCCGTCCAAGCTCGCTACTTTGGAAAACCGAAGGAAACACTCTGATCAAGTTGGCTAGACTTGAGTAGAATGATGTTGTGGTTTGGAATCTCACTTCAAAAACCTTTCTTTAGTTGTATTTAACTCACTAGAAAAGACAAGAGAGGAAAAGATGAAGGAGGATGAAGATGGTGGCTAGTTTAAAATAAGAGGTGTAAAAAGATAACCTTGAGTTAAGAAGAAAATGAAATATATATCACTATATATATTTATTTCCTTCTTAACTTCAACCATGATTAAATGATGGATAGTTAGTTTAACTTGGGTTTTAAATGATAAAGAGAAGGATAACCATAGGTTAGTGGTAGTTGAGATAGGTTAGGTTAGAAGAAGAGTGTAGAATCAAGAATGATTATCCTTTTCTTTTTCATTTTACTTTAAAACCAAAATTAAATAATAATCCATTATTTAATCTATGGTGTGAGTCTTATATTGCCACCATTTCCATATGCAATCAACCATGATGGATGGGTGTATGTATGTATACATGTATGCACATCTACATGTGCATGAAACTAGAAAGGAAGAAAGAAACACATGCATGCATGCATACATCCATCAAACCCTAGAAAGGTTTCAAGTGAGAAAACTAATGGTTAGATGATAAATCAACACTTAATTTATCAATCCGGTCATATCTCATATGACCCCACCAAAAGCAGGCCACCCGATCAATGTTCGGTATCATATACGCACATTTCAATCGGGTGCAAGCGCATATCGCATACGCGCACCACAACGTTTCGCCTGGACTGGGTAACTCCTTTGTGGGACTCTAAGACTCGTCAATACGCCGGCAGAGGGTAATGATCATATCAAGTACCCTCAAGCCGCAAGCGGTCAGCTAAACGTAATGGCCACCCGGGTATTGATCGATCAGAAGACAACAAGCGAACCTGCTACAACTCCCGTCGAGCCATCCGGCAACACTACCGTACAGTCCGGTCTCTTCGTCAGATATGCTGCATATCAAGCCTTGGGATGGTCACGTCGACCCCAATAACTCAATAAATCGTGCCGGTGAATGGTCTATAACAGATCGAGAAACTACTGATAACACTTATCAGCAAATCTCAGCAGCCCTGGCCAGGGACTTGCTGTTATAACCAGTCGGGCACAGCACAGCATCAACTCCCAATACCGGGAGAGACGAAACCCCTCCTATCGCTCATCGTCTTCGTGTGTCTCGGGACTGTACCCAACGGCCACCTGTTTGCACGACTTAGTAGAGCCGTGGTAGGGTGGCAATCAAAGTACAGTGGGAGAACACACAAGACTCCATGACGATCTCGGGTCTACAGACTAACCTGTACCAGTGTCACCTGAGAACTGCTATCCGACGATAGATATAATTCCATATAGGAGTTCTCGGTGAGTCCGTCCAGTGTACCCAGTCACCACTGAGCACCCGTATATGATCTTGATGTCAAACATCGATGAATGTGGGATTATTCATTGCCCATCGTATGGGTCTATTATCATATACGCTAGTCTACTCTGGTATATCGATGCCCCGTCTCGATATACCTACGACTAGGGACGTTCCAGGATATGCTTATAGACTACAGATGTCCCACTAGTATGATCTCCATCATAATCAGAGTAGTCAAGCCAATATCCTCAGGGCTTTATCAACATGTATGAATGAATAAAAGCATGATCAAATCAACATGTCAGATAAAGAAGAACCAGATAGCATACTATCATGTCGAGCAAGAATGCAAACTGAATATATATACATGTATAGATACATCGACTATCACATAATGGCCTCTAGGGCATACATATATCCAACAATCTCCCACTTGCACTAAGGCCAGTTATTGGCGTATCTCATACCCAACATCTCAAAAAGTCGCTCATGCTGTGGCTGAGGGAGGGCCTTGGTGAGTGGATCCGCGGCGTTGTTCTTTGTATCTACTCTCTTAATCTCGATCTCGCGGCGATCTACAATCTCCCGGATCAAATGAAAGCGCCTCAGGACATGTCTGGACCGCTTATGGGATCTGGGCTCCTTGGCTAACGCCATTGCCCCATTATTGTCACAATACAAAGGTATTGGATCAATAATGGTTGGAACTACTCCTAGCTCCGAGACGAACTTCTTCATCCAGACGGCTTCCTTGGCGGCATCATTTGCAGCAATGTACTCAGCTTCCATCGTAGAGTCTGCAACGGTATCTTGTTTGGAACTCTTCCAACTTACCGCCCCTCCATTGAGGGTAAATACAAACCCTGAGATAGATTTGTTGTCATCCTTATCGCTCTGGAAGCTCGAATCGGTAAAGGCCTCCATTTGGAGATCTGTATTACCATACACCAAGAACAATTCTTTAGTCCTTCCCAAGTACTTAAGAATGTTCTTCACAGCTGTCCAGTGGTTCTCCCCTGGGTTGGATTGATACATGCTTACAACACTATGTGCATAAGCTACATCTGGGCGTGTACATAACATCGCATACATTATAGATCCTACTGCCGAAGCATAAGGTATAATGCTCATGCGAGCTCTCTCTTCATCGGTCTTTGGACAAGAATCCTTGGAGAGAGTGACTCCATGGCAAGCGGGTAAGGCACCCCGCTTGGAGTCTTCCATACTAAACCTCTTTAGGATGGTGTTGATGTACCTGGTTTAGGACAATCCCAATAACTTTTTGGATCTATCCCTATAGATCCTTATGCCCAGGATGTATGTGGCATCACCCAGGTCCTTCATGGAGAACCTTAGTGATAAGAATGATTTGACCGACTGTAGCATAGGAATATCATTTCCTATCAGAAGAATATCATCCACGTACAATACGAGGAATGTGACAGCTCTTCCTACAGCCTTCTTATAAACACAAGGTTCATCTGGATTTTTGATGAAATCAAACTCTTTGATAACATCATCGAAACAGATGTTCCAACTCCGAGATGCCTGCTTTAACCCATATATGGATTTAAGCAATCTACATGCTTTCTCGCTGCTCCCACTGTCAATGAAGCCCTCTGGCTGATCCATATAAACGCATTCTTCTAAATCTCCATTTAGAAATGCTGTTTTAACGTCCATCTGCCAGATTTCATAGTCTTAGTGAGCAGCAATAGCAAGTAGGATCCGAATGGATTTAAGCATGGCTACGGGTGAAAAAGTTTCGTCATAGTCCAAACCTGGTCTTTGACGAAAACCTTTCGCCACAAGTCTTGCCTTATAGGTCTCTACCTGCCCATCCACAACAATCTTTCTTTTAAAGATCCATTTGCACCCTACAGGTTTTACCCCAGGGGGTACTGTTGGAGATAGTGCCCTCAAAGTCAATTATTGGATCGCAGGTACGTGATTACAATGATTGAGGCAGGACCTATACCGATATGACAGTCTTACTCGAGATGATAGTATGCTATCTGGTTTGTCTTTATCATCGTATACATGCTTTAGTTCACTATTGCATGATGATAGAGCCCATAGGATTCTGCTTGACAGCCAGCAGTATGATGGTGATCATATACGTGGGGGCTGGGGTCTATAAGCACATCCTTAAAGAGTCCCTAGTCGTGGGAGTTTCGAGACAGGGCATCGATACTCCAGAGTAGACTAGTCTATACTGTCGAGACCCCGACTAGGGGCGGTGGCCGGTCTCACAAGCCACTGGTGTCAGTTGGATCACCTAAGATGTATACAGGTGCTCATTGAGTTATGAGTACACCGGACAGGACTCGCCGAGAATCTGCTAGTTGGTATTAGACATATCATCAGATAGCAATTCCCTGGTGACATGTGTACAGGTTAGTTCATCGACCTGAGGTCATCATTTGTCTCGTGTGAGTTCCCACTGTGCTTTGATTTCTACCCTACCACGGCTCAAAGGAGTCGTGCAAACAGGTCTTTTTTGGGTACAGTCCCGAGCCACATTGGAGGCAAGTGAGCGGATCGTCGGGGATTCGTCTCTCCCGGTATTGGGGGTTGATGTCGCGCAGTGCACGGGTGGCCATCACTAGGAATCCTCGGCCGAGGTAGTGGAGGATTACTGATTTGGATCAGTAGTTTCTCAGGTGGTGATGGGCTTCATGCCGACACGATTTATCGCGTTATTAGGGGTCTGACTTTATCCACCCCCCTAGACTTGATATGCGATACTCTTTAGACGAATGGACCGGACTTTATATACATTGTTACTGTCAGACTAAGTAGGGTTTATAGATGAGTTCGCTCGTCAGCTTCCCTTCCAATCAATACATAGGCAAACCGTTACGTACAGCTTGTACCTCTGACGTGCTAGTGGTTATACCCAGTGCCAGTGTATTGATGAGTCATTAGAGTCCCGCACAGACACTTTCCTAAGTTCGGGCGAAACGTTGTAGAGGCCGTATGGTGTTATGGCAAGGTTCGGAAAAAGCACGTACGTTTTCGCATGTGTCGTTTTTCGGGCAGATAATACTGGTAGGTTTTGGTTTAAGCCGGAACCCAGTATTATACTGTGTAGATATAATATCTGTCTCAGTTGCATTTGTATTCGGTCGTAATACAAATGCGGGTATATTTATACTGATATGGGGTTATCCTGAAATTCGTTTCAGGATCACTTTTGGAAGTTGCCAGTTTCCAGTTTTCTATCAGCCGTATTTAACAGTCGGTTAAATACGGATTTATCTTTTCTTCTTGAGGGTGAGTCATAGGGTGAGTCATGCTTCTAGAAGGTTCTAGAAGTGATGACAAGGTTAGTGACTCATGGTTGCTTTAAATGTTCATTTATTGCAAGTGTGACTAAGCTTAATGATTCATCACTTTCTTAAATGCTTTCGTACTAGGTGTTATGATAAGTATTAAGCTTATGGTCACCATTTTCCCTCCTACACTGACCTCCCCCCTCTATTTAGTGGCCGGCCCCTCCTTGGTGAGTTTGATGGTTGTGTTTTTGGGAAAAAGATTATGATAGCTTCACTTCATTTCATATAGCTCATTTTTTCCATCACCCGATCCAAATTGGCAACTTCATTAACCGTTCGTCCATAGTCTTGGACGTAACGAGGCAAAGTAGTCTACTCATTCTCTACTTCATCTTGGTCGTCTCTTTTAGCAAACTTGACGATCGAGTTGCCTCGGTTCAGAGGCGGGAGCCCGTTTAAAGATCCGTCGACGTGGTGCCACCTGGATGAGAAGACCGGAGTTCAAGGAGATCAGAGCAGCCGCAACAAAGCGTGGGATGATGGTTGAAGACCGAAGGACTCGGATCATTCGGTATAACGTTTCTACCCCTTTGTAGTTTGTTAGTTTAGCTTTAATGGCAGATCCGGGTTACGGTACACGATAGCGCCAGTTTCGTTAAAAGTTTTTGTTCCGCATTTGGCGTCTGTTAGACGCCAAATGCGCTACCGTGGACTTACAGTGGTATCAGAGCCTAACCATTAAGCTATACTAACTTGTGCTAATGCGTTTAAAATATCGATCGAACCGAATTTCGAAAAACACAATTTTCAAGCATGTCAGTTTCTGTCGATTTTAAATGATGTCCTAAAATTTTTTTACACATCACAGAAAATTCAGCAGGCTTTTATAAGAACACCGTCAAAATTTGGGACCATGATTCGACAAGACGGCGGCGGAAGCGCGGCCAAACCCATGTTTTGGCCGCGGATCCGCGGCCATTATGTGTCATCATGCCCCCAGATTTGGTCAGTGGGTTCTTCTCTGGAATTTGTGGTTTTTGGTATATATATTTTGGGCCCAGATTTTGTTACGGTACACCAGTTGTTCGTGGGGCCCACTTCGGGAAATTTAGTCGATCGAAATTTTAAATTTGTTAGTTTACAGTATTTACATTATATCTCCGACTGGGAATGTCATTTGATCGGTAAACCGCGTCTGATTGCTATAGTTCTTTTAGACGGGTTTGCGAACATGACATTCGCGTTGATGTTCTGTGTTGTGCTGTATTGTTGCGGATATGTCATGGTGGATAGCAGGGTGCAATGATAGTGCAGTTTGGATTTATTTGTACATTTGATATTGCGGGGCGAGCGTCCAACATGTGGACTGCCGTTACTGCCTGTTTGTATAATATTCTTTTGGGGCACGACCAGGTTGCGGTCGATGTACCTGTTGTACTATTTTTAATTCTGTACTAGGTTTATCCCGCGAAGGAGTGCACGGATAGCCGGGTTCTGGAGGGCAACGGGTCCGTATCTCATGGCATTGAGAGGCAAAAGGACCTCACTCTAGAATTGGCAGACTATTCGCCGCACTCGTAAGGGGTACAGGTTGGCCCAAGGAGGGGTGCTCAATTTACCGGATTCCGTGAAGTGCCGGGTGTTCCATTCACTATGCTGTGGGGACCACCTCGCTTCAGGTTTTGGCGGGTAACTTGCCGCACCCGTAGGGGTCTAGGTTTCATTGCATAGGCTATACACACGACCAGGGGAACGTCGGGTTTCAACAGCGGCTCTGTGAAACTCGGGGATCCCAGATTATCTGTATTGTTCTGTGATGCTTATTATTACTTTTCTGTAATGTTGCATATTATCACGCCTGGAGCGATTATTGTATATTGGTATATATACTATTAGATGTTGTATATGTTTTACACCCGTGCTAGTCCAGTCCCCGCTCTGTCGTTAGTTAAGTAACCTAACGGGTGATGACGGGACCCAGTGGCGAATGCGGATGGCATATACGTACATTATATTTTCGTTCTTTTCTGGTGTGATTGATTGATGGGACTGCGTTGATTCTTATCAATGCAGGATAAAACAAACCTATATTTGATGTTGTTGGAACAAATTTTAAAAAGGTGTTATTACAAAGATGTTTACTTTTGTTATGCATAGTGATATTCAGTTAGAATATCCCGCACCTCATTCTACGAGGCAAGGGCCGAGATCCCTTCACCGGGAGTGACCCCTTGGCAGAAATTTACGTCAGGGTAATAACTTTAATATAGTCGATTACAAGTTGCTTTGCATCGCGGTATTCAGTTAGAATATCCTGCACCTCATTCCACGAGGAAAGAGCCGAGATCCCTTCACCGGGAGTGACCTCTTTAGCAAAACGTTTTCGTCACTATATTTTATAAAAAGCTATCAGGTTCCTTCAGCGATATCAAGTTCATTACGTTAAAGGTTTTTCGCCAAAAACCAGCCGTAGCCCTCCGTCATTTCTTATGGGTGGTCAGTAGTATTCAAGCTATGTTTGTTGACTAAAGTCAAGGCATAGTGTTTGGTAGTTGCTGGGTATTCGTATGTTGCATTGATAGATGTGTTGGTTTGGGACAGTCGTATTACCTTGTTGACTAAAGTCAAGGGTATGTACGGGTGGGTTCAAATCAACCTGGACAATGACGGGTAGAACTTGACAGGTGACTTATGATTTGTTGACTAAAGTCAAGGTCATAAGAGCATGAGGCAAAAATCACATCGGGAATTTCAAACATAAAGCAAACTTGCCAGATATGCGCATACCTTCTGGAGTGTGATAACTTAAGTGGCTTCCATCAAGTTATCATGCGATGATAGTTGGATCCCGATTCCCACTGATGAGTTGGTTTACTCTTCGGGTGATCCCGACTAATTCTTCTTTCTGGTTTGGAGGAGAATTTGAGATAACAGTGGGAGGTTTCCTAATTAGAGAAAGTGATAACCATTCTGATCTAGGTTAGAGTGCACGCAGAGTGTTTCTTTTCTCTCTCTCTTTGGCAGCGACCTTTTACCGACCCTAGACTATGACTCAGTGACCAAGTTGACCGAACCTTCTTAAAATACTGGCTTTTGGATTGTCCGAGTTGCATAAGTCATTGCCGCTCCTTCTTTTACCCTTTATATTTCTCAGAACACCCCGTATTACTACGGACATCCACTTCCATTGGATAGATCCATCGTATGGTTATATACGAACTCGAAGGTACTTCTTCGAGGATGGATCCAGGTTCAGGAGAAATAGAATTAGTTTATTCAGTTGTCATTTATTATCACCTTCTCTCAGGTTGCGAGGGCTCCTTAGTCTAGGAGAGTACACCTATTACGCTTATTGGATAGTCTTATTCCAAACCATAGGCAGGTGCCGAAAGGTAGAGAATGAAGAAAACCAATTAGCCTAAGTAGGGTGTACAGAAGGTAATATGTAAAGACAAAATAAAAGGGATTAGAAAAGGGGCAAAGTAAATTGCGACTGTTATCATTCACGACCAAACCTCGTACTTCATCGCCACTCCTATTTCACCTTTAAAAGAATAAAGTTTTTTATTCAGTAGTCTTTTATCATTACCTTCTCTCAAGTTGCGAGTACTCCTAGGATTAGGAGGGTACACCTATTATGCTTACTGGATAGTCTTCTTCCAAACCATAGGCTGGTGCCGAACGGTAGGGAAGGAAGAAAACCATTTAGCCTAACGAAGGTGTACAGAAGGAAATGACTAAAGACAAATAAAGGGATTTGGAGAGATGGCAAAGAAATATACGGTTACAGTCATGAATAGGATTATGGAAGAGGCATTACTAGGAATACCAGGATGCCCCTACGAGACATTTTAATGTTTCAGTTTCACTGTACATTGTTAAAAGAAAACTGATTTCCCAATTAGATACTTACTCCAGGGTATGTATTTACCAGGTTTCATTCTCATATTTGTATGGTTTTTACAGATGATGAGTAGGAGAAAGTTATTGGAAATTAGGTGATCATCCTCATTATATCGGAATTCGTTGTAATTGGTGATATTTGAGGAAATCGCCTGGGTACAGTTTTCAACCTACGATGCACAGGTTTTGAGTTATTCAACTCAGTGGACTTATACAGAGTATTGTATGTTGTCCAGTGTCCGTCAGGACAAAGGGGTAGGTCCTCGTACTATGTTCTGTTTACTTATCACTTCTCTAGTTTTTAAACAAGTGTTTCGTAGAAATACAATGTCTAAAGTTTTGAGAAGTTGTGGGTATAAGAATAAAGTAGAGAACCAGGTATCACAAGTATCGGGATTCTTCAAAGAGATCGAAGATGTAGATTCTTGTGATTGGTATTCAGATGATAGTGATGGTTTTAAGAAACGTGTTTCTCTTTCAGGTTACTCATAATTGGATGGATTCCTAAGTAGAGTAATGCTGATTAACCTCTTTCCATTAAGTTGATATGCACTGGAGACAGCTGCATGATTTGAATCTGGTTCCAACTAAATTGGTGCCTCTGTTTCTATATTAGATATAGAATGGTTCATATCTTAACGATGTTAAGATAAGGGGAGTTGTCCAGCTTATGCTTAAAACCAGACACTGGATAACTCAAGGCACGTTTCTGTAATGGCTGTTTGTGGGTTGACCCTGGCTTTGACGAGGGTTGACATTCCTACCATCTGGAAGATCAATAGTGATATTGTTCTTGACTCGCCACAGTTTTATTAAAATGGATTTTTTCAGAAAACAGTAGTGGGAGTATGGTAGAACTGGAAGTGATTCCAGAACCGCAAACAATTACGGAAAATTTAATAGGACCTATATATTCAATCAGCTTTGACATTCCAATAGCCACTCTGCAGATATAGTGGAATAAGATCATCTAATTTTGATAAGATAGTCATGGCTTTGACTTCATCAGAATAGGGGATGGATCTGTTGGGAAGGTAGTAGGGTGTGATGTCCTGGTATTTGGATGACATACACAGAGTAGGAAGTAAAATTCCTATACTACGATCGGTTGTACTGTGGTCGTCACACAGTTGTTTCTTCACAAAGGACATGGATATAATATCAGACATTCTGGTTACTAGATCTATGGTTTTAGATCTGGATTTGGGTAGTTTCCTAATATTGGTACTTTGACAATATTCTAATAGTATTTTAGAATAGATGACTCCTGGCATGGTGGTGTACCTGCAGGTGATGGAGTCACCCTCTCTAAAGGTGTCTTATAGACTAAAGCAGAGAGGGATGTGCATGATTGGCAGATCACTTGCTTAGGCAATTGAGTCGATCATGAAATGTCAAGTACCACACCAAATGTTGTTTTTGCACTAGATGCGATAAGTTTATATTAATCCAATCCTGAAGAAACATAATGAAGCAGTTTTAGAACATAAGTGCATGTTCTACGGATTTGATGACGGCAGCCTCCTTCGGGAGACGGTTATCATTCCAGGCTTCACAGGTGACATGGATGACAGAGTGATTGTCAGAGTTATAGTTTTTCCTCTGACGAGGGATATTATTATGGATAGGTGGTCCAAGAGGATACTGTGGGAGGCATGGTGCTGGATACTGATTAGGTTCAGTTATCAAAACGGTCTAAGAAGTTTGGATTTGGATTTCATTTATGAACTAGGTCCCATCAGATATCCAGACATATGCTAAGACAGGTATTACTCGATTCGGGAGATGGCTTTCTCCGCGAACTTGAGATTGAGAGAGACATAGAAAGAAACATCAGGGCGGATCCACTCACTGAGGCTATTTCTCGAACACAAGAGTTTTACAAACTAGCTTTGTGAAACAGATTAGTAGAGGAGTTGGATGTTCGGTATCACACGGGCTGTGAGTATGCGACATCGCAATAATTAGCCTTAAGTGCAAGTGGGAGATTGTTGGAGATAGTGCCCTCAAAGTCAATTATTGGATCACAGGTACGTGATTACAATGATTGAGGCAGGACCTATACCGATATGACAGTCTTACTCGAGATGATAGTATGCTATCTGGTTTGTCTTTATCATCGTATACATGCTTTAGTTCACTATTGCATGATGATAGAGCCCATAGGATTCTGCTTGACAGCCAGCAGTATGATGGTGATCATATACGTGGGGGCTGGGGTCTATAAGCACATCCTTAAAGAGTCCCTAGTCGTGGGAGTTTCGAGACAGGGCATCGATACTCTAGAGTAGACTAGTGTATACAGTCGAGACCCCGACGAGGGGCGGTGGCCGGTCTCACAAGCCACTGGTGTCAGTTGGATCACCTAAGATGTATACAGGTGCTCATTGAGTTATGAGTACACCGGGCAGGACTCGCCGGGAATCTGCTAGTTGGTATTATACATATCGTCAGATAGCAATTCCCTGGTGACATGTGTACAGGTTAGTTCATCGACCTGAGGTCGTCATTTGTCTCGTGTGAGTTCCCACTGTGCTTTTATTTCTACCCTACCACGGCTCAAAGGAGTCGTGCAAACAGGTCTTTTTTGGGTACAGTCCCGAGCCACATTGGAGGCAAGTGAGCGGATCGTCGGGGATTCATCTCTCCCGGTATTGGGGGTTGATGTCGCGCAGTGCACGGGTGGCCATCACTAGGAATCCTCGGCCGAGGTAGTGGAGGATTACTGATTTGGATCAGTAGTTTCTCAGGTAGTGATGGGCTTCATGCCGACACGATTTATCGCGTTATTAGGGGTCTGACTTTATCCACCCCCCTAGACTCGATATGCGATACTCTTTAGACGAATGGACCGGACTGTATATACATTGTCACTGTCAGACTCAGTAGGGTTTATAGATGAGTTCGCTCGTCAGCTTCCCTTCCAATCAATACATAGGCAAACCGTTACGTACAGCTTGTACCTCTGACGTGCTAGTGGTTATACCCAGTGCCAGTGTATTGACGAGTCATTAGAGTCCCCCACAGACACTTTCCCAAGTTCGGGCAAAACGTTGTAGAGGCCGTATGGTGTTATGGCAAGGTTCGGAAAAAGCATGTACGTTTTCGCACGTGTCGTTTTTCGGGCAGATAATACTGGTAGGTTTTGGTTTAAGCCGGAACCCAGTATTATACTGTGTAGATATAATATCTTTGTCTCAGTTGCATTTGTATTCGGTCGTAATATAAATGCGGGTATATTTATACTGATACGGGTTATCCTGAAATTCGTTTCAGGATCACTTTTGGAAGTTGCCAGTTTCCAGTTTTCTATCAGCCGTATTTAACAGTCGGTTAAATACGGATTTATCTTTTCTTCTTGAGGGTGAGTCATAGGGTGAGTCATGCTTCTAGAAGGTTCTAGAAGTGATGACAAGGTTAGTGACTCATGGTTGCTTTAAATGTTCATTTATTGCAAGTGTGACTAAGCTTAATGATTCATCACTTTCTTAAATGCTTTCATACTGGGTGTTATGATAAGTATTAAGCTTATGGTCACCATTTTCCCTCCTACACTCACCTCCCCCCTCTATTTAGTGGCCGGCCCCTCCTTGGTGAGTTTGATGGTTGTGTTTTTGGGAAAAAGATTATGATAGCTTCACTTCATTTCATATAGCTCATTTTTTCCATCACCCGATCCAAATTGGCAACTTCATTAACCGTTCGTCCATAGTCTTGGACGTAACGAGACAAAGTATTCTACTCATTCTCTAATTCATCTTGGTCGTCTCTTTTAGTAAACTTGACGATCGAGTTGCCTCGGTTCAGAGGCGGGAGCCCGTTTAAAGATCCGTCGACGTGGTGCCACCTGGATGAGAAGACCGGAGTTCAAGGAGATCAGAGCAGCCGCAACAAAGCGTGGGATGATGGTTGAAGACCGAAGGACTCGGATCATTCGGTATAACGTTTCTACCCCTTTGTAGTTTGTTAGTTTAGCTTTAATGGCAGATCCGGGTTACGGTACACGATAGCACCAGTTTCGTTAAAAGTTTTTGTTCCGCATTTGGCGTCTGTTAGACGGCCGGGGCGCTACCGTGGACTTACAGGTACAACGCCCAAAGTCCATACTTTGTTGGTGTACATAGACTCCATTTCGGATCTCATGGCATCCAGCCACTTCACAGAGTCACCACTCGTGATAGATTGCTGAAAACTGGTAGGATCATCATCATCCATGATGCAATCTTCTCCGTTACCATCAATGAGGAAACCGTAGTACCTCTCCGGTGGGCGAGAAGTCCTACCAGATCTACGGAGTGGCCGAGGTTCTTCAGTTTCTGTTGCAACAGCCGGTTCAACTAAATCGTCATTTGTAGTTTGTGTCTCCAGAACCTCTTCCAGATCTACTACATTGCCATCATCTTTATCTGTGAAAAACTCTTTTTCCAGGAATGTGGCATACTCAGAAACAAACACCTTTTGTTCCTCTTTGTGGTAGAACAGATATCCATAAGAATTCTTTGGATATCCTACAAAGTTACACATGACAGACCGTGTCTCGAGTTTGTCCGGATTCTGCTTTTTAACATAGGCCGGGCAACCCCAAATCTTAATTCTTTTAAGAGATGGTCTCTTCCCATTCCATATCTCATATGGCGTGGTAGACACGGCTTTGGTTGGAACCCTGTTTAGCAGAAACGCTGCAGTCTCCAATGCATGTCCCCAAAACGAGACTGGTAACTCAGCGTCACTCATCATGGACCGGACCATATCTAATAGGGTCCTATTCCGTCGTTCTGACACACCGTTGTGCTGTGGTGTGTAAGGAGGAGTGAGCTGAGAGAGAATCACATTCTTTTTTAGGAAGTTTGCAAATTCTGTACTGAGATACTCTCCACCTCGATCTGATCGAAGCATTTTAATATTCAAGCCGGTTTTTTTTTCTACTTCTTGTTTATATTCAATGAATTTCTCGAAAGCGTCGGACTTGTGCTTTAATAAAAATACATGACCGAATCTTGAGATATCGTCGGTGAATGTAATGAAGTATTAAAAACCGCCTCTAGCCTGTGTAAACATAGGCCCACATACATCACTATGTATGAGGCCCAGGAGCTGAGTAGCTCTTTCTCCGTGTCCGGTAAACGGAGTTTTGGTCATTTTACCCTTGATACAAGACTGGCAAGTCGCATAAGATTTATATTCAAAAGAGTTTAAATATCCATCTTTGTGCAACCTGTTTAGTCTTGTTTCGTTAATATGACCAAGTCTACAATGCCAAAGAAAAGCTTCATTTAATTCTGAAAGTTTTCTTTTATTAGTGTGTTGTATACTGAAAACTGTGTGCTGATTTAGGACATATATTCCGTTATTAAGTGTACCATACCCAACCAACATTTGATTTAGGTGAATGTTCATAACATTGTTCTGTAACACAAAATTATACCCTTCATTGTCCAACAAAGAAACGGATATTATATTACATAGCATACTAGGTACAAAATAACATGGATTCAAAATCAAAATACATGCAGATGGCAACCCCAAGTGATACTCTCCCACTGCGACTGTATGTACATTGGAACCATTTCCAACGCGGAGAGTATGGTCACCTGTCTTCAAAACCTTGCTATTTCTCAGCCCCTGCATAGAATTGCAAATGTGAGAACCTGAACCTGTATCCAATACCCAGGAAGCAGAGTTTATAGAAAAACAGTTTTCAGTCACAAACGCACCTGAAGCAGAAGCATCACCATGCTTCTTCTTGAGACTTAGGTACTCTATGCAATTGCGCTTCCAATGTCCTGTCTTGTGGCAATGAAAACACTCGCCTTTCCCCGGGTCTCCAGCTGTGGACTTTCCCTTTCCCTTCACCTTTTTGACTCCGCCCTTAGGATTGGTGGGTTTCTTCTTTTTCTTTCCCTTGGCCTTAGCTTTTGGGCGAGAAGAAGAAGACTGTCCAATGGTCATAACGGGAGTCTTTGCTGACTTCATAGTGCTCTCTGCACTCCTTAACATATTAAGGAGTTCAGGGAGTTCCTTCTCCATGCCATGCATGTTAAAGTTCACTATGAACTGAGCAAAGGTGGAGGGGAGGGACTGCAGAATAATATCTATATATTGTTCATTGTCCATTGTCCATCCAAGGTCCTCAAGCTCTTCTATAAGAGCTATCATCTTCAAAACATGGTCTCCTACTGGTGTGCCAGGGGCCATTCGCATCCGAAACAGTTTCTTTGATGCTTCGTATCGTAATACGCGGGATTGCTCCCCGTACAACTCCTTTGTATGGAGCAGTATTCCATTAATGTCCATGTCCTCGTGCTGCTTTTGATGTGTGTTGTCCATCGATGCAAGCGCGAGGCATTTTGCCATGGCACAGTCAGCGTCCCATGTCTTGCGGACTTCAATGTCCGCAACTGAGGATTTTAGACCTGGGACGGGCGGGGCTGAAGCCGTGAGGACATATGATACTTTATCATAAGTCAAGGCGATCTTCAGATTCCTTAGCCAGTCTTTATAGTTGGTCCCATTCAGTTTGTTTTTATCTAGTAGAAGCTTAAGTCCAGTCATTGGTATCTGCCATTAAGAGAGAGAAAAGAATACACTCAGCGAAAGCTCTTGCACAGATTAGATTGGTTTATTATCTTGTCTAATCGATGTTTCCCACTGCTTTTTATCAAATTTTCTTTCAAACCTTAAAAAGAAAAACTAGCCAGGATTAATTACAGTCTACAACTTCGCTAACCGTTCAGCCAGGCCAGTGTCGGTACTTTGAGGGAGGTTCCCCGTGCTTTCGCACGGACCTAATTAGAGTAAACCTCGTTTTCCCAGAGGCGGAGCCCCGTTAACACCTTTCTAGACACCTAATGAGTTAGCTAATTGTAAACTGTAAAACTCTCTTAGGAGCAACTATTGCCCACAGTGGGATCGGGATCCAACCACCACATGGAAGGTATGCAATCTCATTGCAAATTTCAACACTTGAAATTCCCGATGTAATTTTTACCCCTAGTACTTATGACCTTAACTATGGTCAACAAATCATAAGTACCAGTCAAGTTCTACCCGTCATTTCTTGATCAATTAGACCCACCCATATGACCCTTAACTATGGTCAACAAAGTCGCATGAATGTCCTAATTAATCTGCATCATATGCAGTGTAGGAAGACATCACTTAGCTACCGTACACTACGCCTTAACTAAAGTCAACAAACGTAGCACGAATACTAAGTACTCTACTTCCTAAAATGACGGAGGGTTGGGAATGATTTTTAAGAAAATCTTTAACGCTTTGAACTTGATATCGTTGTAGAATCAAACAGTTTTCAAAAGCAGTGGCTTAAGCTCCGCAGTTTTGAAATGTAGCTTTTTCATAAATAGCCGAGTAGTTTATAAATCCGATTCTACAACATCTTTTTAGGTTTATTTTCTTTACATTAATCACATTAATGTAATCCCATCATTTAAGTCCTTAAGCCAATCACAGAAAAGAAACGAAAATAACACGTACGCTTATGCCATCCGCATTCGCCGCAATGTTCCGTTATGCACCGTTAGGTTACTTAACTAACGGCATACCGGGACGGGACTAGCGCGGGTGTAAAACATAAGCAACGTCTACTATATATCATATATATAATATGTCATTCGTCTCAGATATCGCAGAACACAGGCAGCAGAAACATAGATATAACTTGGGATATCCTAGGACGTCCGTATTTAGTATTTAGCCAGAATAGAAAATACGGATTCCACAGTCGCGATGAATAGCCAAGCCCACACCCTGGACCCCTACGAGAGCGGCAAGTGACCCTACCAATCTTGGAGTTTAGGAGACCCGGTCTCGACTCCTCGAGATGGCCTCCCACTGAACCCCAGAACCCGGTCACCTGTGCTCCCCTCCTTGGGTCCATCCTAATGCGGAAAAGTAAATAATATACAACACTGGTGACACAACCGCAACCTGGAAGTGCCCCAAATAAAAGAATATTACATTACATTTGAATTTACATGAATGAAAATATATGACTCTCATCTCACAAAACCCCCGGCTATTCAATCGCGACAATCCTACACATCATATCTTAGCAACACATAATATCTCATATCATCAACGTAAGTAAGTATGCATACCCAAATTGTCGTTGATGTATAGCAACGAAACCGGCGATATCTAACATACTACACTTACGGTCACAGAAAAGAAAGTGTAAAACTACAATATTTGGAATCCAGATTCTCTTTAGACATCATAAATGTGAAATATCACATATTTCGTATTTCATGCCTAAACTATATGAATTCCACATATTGTATCACATTCCAGACAAACAGACAGTATTAAAGTTTTCGAACGAACGATCAAGCACCCAAGATTCACTAAAGCTCAACACTTGAGCAGGGTTCAAAAATCCGGAGTGTGACACAGTAGTAGCGGTCCAGCCGTAGAAGGGTCAAGCCAACGCCTCACATGTGGCACGCCGTATTGCCCCAAACCCTAAGGTTCAAAGGGCAGTTCGAGACGGTCACATAATCGAGTTAAGGTTTGTTGTCTTCTAGAGGGACCACCGCAAAAAGACTTGCACGTATCTCCAAAGTATTTAAACCCCGTGAATAGTGAGTAAATGATACTCCTTCAAACACTTCAATACTTTCTAATTTACCCGGAAAAGCTACGAAATGAAAGTCCCGATCGAATTGACGAGTCCAACACCATCTCCAGAATTTTTCAAAACCAAATACAGATTAAAAATATCCAAAATTTTATACAAGCAGATTCATGAATTACTGTACAAAACGTATCCATCAATTCATATATACGGCCGCGGAACCGCGGCCTAAGCAAGCTTAGGCCTCGTTTCCGCGGCGAGAATTACTGTTCACTGGAAAATTTTTGTACCGTAATCCTTATTTTTTCCTGCTGTATTTTTTACATATTTTTAATTCTGCAAATTATCAAATTTTAGAAAATTTCCAGAGAGCACCCAAAAATACCGTATTTTTGTCCGATCGGGGTTTTCACTTCGTAAAAACGTCGCCTAATGTTCTAGGTCGGCTCTGATACCAATGAAAGGTTTGTTTAGCACCCTATGAAGAGTTTTGAAGCATCACATGACCCAAAGTTTTAATTTTTATGGTGCTAAACTAACATGCAAAGGGATCGATCCTAGAAAATTAGGGTTATAAAGCATTAAGCTAGTAAAGATTAGGGTTTGAAGGCTACAACCTTTGTAGCTCCCTTTTGCTAGACTCCTTGGTGTCTTGGGTGTTGAATCGAGGTCCTCTTGAAGTTCCCTTGCATCCACGACGATCCACCACGGAGTACTCCGTCCAAGCTCGCTACTTTGGAAAACCGAAGGAAACACTCTAATCAAGTTGGCTAGACTTGAGTAGAATGATGTTGTGGTTTGGAATCTCACTTCAAAAACCTTTCTTTAGTTGTATTTAACTCACTAGAAAAGACTAGAGAGGAAAAGATGAAGGAGGATGAAGATGGTGGCTAGTTTAAAACAAGAGGTGTAAAAAGATAACCTTGAGTTAAGAAGAAAATGAAATATATATCACTATATATATTTATTTCCTTCTTAACTTCAACCATGATTAAATGATGGATAGTTAGTTTAACTTGGGTTTTAAATGATAAAGAGAAGGATAACCATAAGTTAGTGGTAGTTGAGATAGGTTAGGTTAGAAGAAGAATGTAGAATCAAGAATGATTATCCTTTTTTTTCATTTTACTTTAAAACCAAAATTAAATAATAATCCATTATTTAATCTATGGTGTGAGTCTTATATTACCACCATTTCCATATGCAATCAACCATGATGGATGGGTGTATGTATGTATACATGTATGCACATCTACATGTGCATGAAACTAGAAAGGAAGAAAGAAACACATGCATGCATGCATACATTCATCAAACCCTAGAAAGGTTTCAAGTGAGAAAACTAATGGTTAGATGATAAATCAACACTTAATTTATCAATCCGGTCATATCTCATATGACCCCACCAAAAGCAGGCCACCCGATCAATGTTCGGTATCATATACGCACATTTCAATCGGGTGCAAGCACATATCGCATACGCGCACCACAACGTTTCGCCTGGACTGGGTAACTCCTTTGTCGGACTCTAAGACTCGTCAATACGCCGGCAGAGGGTAATGATCATATCAAGTACCCTCAAGCCGCAAGCGGTCAGCTAAATGTAACGGCCACCCGGGTATTGATCGATCAGAAGACAACAAGCGAACCTGCTACAACTCCCGTCGAGCCATCCGGCAACACTACCGTACAGTCTGGTCTCTTCGTCAGATATGCTGCATATCAAGCCTAGGGATGGTCACGTCGACCCCAATAACTCAATAAATCGTGTCGGTGAATGGTCTATAACAGATCGAGAAACTACTGATAACACTTATCAGCAAATCTCAGCAGCCCTGGCCAGGGACTTGCTGTTATAACCAGTCGGGCACAGCACAGCATCAACTCCCAATACCGAGAGAGACGAAACCCCTCCTATCGCTCATCGTCTTCATGTGTCTCGGGACTGTACCCAACGGCCACCTGTTTGCACGACTCAGTAGAGCCGTGGTAGGGTGGCAATCAAAGTACAGTGGGAGAACACACAAGACTCCATGACGATCTCGGGTCTACAGACTAACCTGTACCAGTGTCACCTGAGAACTGCTATCCGACGATAGATATAATTCCATATAGGAGTTCTCGGTGAGTCTGTCCAGTGTACCCAGTCACCACTGAGCACCCGTATATGATCTTGATGTCAAACATCGATGAATGTGGGAACATTCATTGCCCATCGTATGGGTCTAGTATCATATACGCTAGTCTACTCTGGTATATCGATGCCCCGTCTCGATATACCTACGACTACTGACGTTCCAGGATATGCTTATAGACTACAGATGTCCCACTAGTATGATCTCCATCATAATCAGAGTAGTCAAGCCAATATCCTCAGGGCTTTATCAGCATGTATGAATGAATAAAAGCATGATCAAATCAACATGTCAGATAAAGAAGAACCAGATAGCATACTATCATGTCGAGCAAGAATGCAAACTGAATATATATACATGTATAGATACATCGACTATCACATAATGGCCTCTAGGGCATACATATATCCAACAATATTTTATAGCGAATATCGAGATTTGATGACTTGTGCTCTGCACCCACCTTGACAAGTCATGTTTCATGACGGGATCGACGTAAGGACGGAAAACTCATGATGAATGGAGCGTCGAAGGAATCATCGCGATTCGATCTTCCGAGCCAAATCCACAACCACTTCTTCCTCAACTTGTTTTCCTTGTTTTCGTATTTTCTATTTTTTTAGTGACAAACCAACCATTCGTTATTTGTTGAACCTTAAACAACAAGACCTAATACACAATTCCCTGCGGATCGACCCGTACTTGTCGGCTTGCTACAACGCGCCGTGCATATGCGGTTTATAAATTTTAAAACGAGAACAATCTCGCATGCACATTCCATTTCCTTAAAATCATATCCGTTTCCAAAACATACGCGTTTGCGTGTGTGGGTGAATAACCAACAGTAGACCCGGTAAGGTACCCCGTGGCAAGAATCTCGAGTTGTAGACGATGAGTCTGGTAGGGGAGGACTACCTACCGGTGATATTTGGCGCGACGGATATTCGGAGGATACATGAGATGTTCTTGGTGTATGGTAACGGTCAACTCCAAGTAGATTCCTTTACCGATTCGAGCTTCCAGAGTGATAAGGACGACTCTAAGTCGGTCTTGGGATTTGTCTTTACACTTAATGGTGGGGCGGTTTGTTTGAAGAGTTCTAAACAGAAAACCGTGGCAGACTCGACGATGGACGCTGAATACATCGCTGCCGAGGCTGTCTAGATGAAGAAGTTCATAAACGAACATGGAGTGGTTCCATCCATCGAGCATCCAATAACTTTGTATTGTGATAACAATGGAGCATTGGCTTTGGCCAAGGAACCCATGACCCATCAGAAATCCAGGCATATTCTTAGGCGGTATCACCTGATCCGGGAGATAGTTGATCACCGGGAGATCGAGGTCAGGAGAGTTGATACGAAGGACAATACAGTGGATCCACTCACCAAGGCCATACCCCAGATACAATTTGAGAGACTCTTCGGGATGTTGGGTATGAGAAACTACATCTTCTGGCCTTAGTGCTAGTGGGAGATTTTTAGTTATATGTATGTCCTAGAGGCCATTATTGTACATGTGATGTATATTATTGTCACGACCCAAAATTTGGCCCGTAACAGGCACTTAAACTACGTAACGTCTACAGGCGTACGCAACTCAAGTAAGCCGAAACCCAGAAATCTAAACCACCCAAAACTGGATCAACGGGGGAAAAAAACATATTTTTAAACATTCGGAAATTTTCAAGTAAAAATCTTTAAGTTTAGTATTCGTTCTTAAATATTTCGGCAGCACCACCTTTGTAAAAACTAACCCCCAAAACGGGCACAACATATATAATAATAAAAGCATCCCAAACGGAAGCAAATCACCCCCAACGGCGGAGACAACCACCACAACATATATACGACGCCGAAGCGAAGAAATAAAAAAGAAAACTGCATAAAGAAGTAAAACTTTTCAACAAAACCGGCTCCCACGAGCACGGCACCCAAAGTCACCACAAAATATAACACTGAATCCTCACAAGTCATCTCTAAGTCATATACAACAGTGGTAGATGGAGAATACTAGATCCAACAAAAATAATATACAATGTACAAACAGATAACCGCAACCCACCAAAAAGCAAGGCCTCACAGCCAACCGTAGCAGTATCCGCAAAAGTAGAGATGATAAGACTCCCTGTCGCGACTACTCAGAGGGTAAGTCCTGCAAAACACTGCGGCACAACGGGGGTGAGTTGCCAACTCATGAATAGTAAATAACATCATACAGTAATCGCAAGTATGCACGAACAGCGATCTATCTATCACATGTAATCCGATAGGATAAGTATGATAAGTGAATATGCAACAATCATGTAAAGGTACATCATCAGGGTACTACAACTACATGAAACAATGCATATCAACATAATCCTGAGTGTGGGATGATATAATATAAAATCTCATGCAAAAATCATCAGCATGGAAAAACACCAGTGTCCCTCACTGACACATCAAATCCCAAATCCTCAGGCACCGCAACCTCAGATCGGCCCTCACATCCTGTAAGTCTCACGAAAACCTGAGTGTCAAACACCGACACTCGAAACAACATGAAACCCGTGTCTAGCATCTACACGTAAATCCTCATAACTCAGGCGCTGTCACCATGACTGGCCCTGACGATATGTCATACCTCACTCCGGTCGGTATCCCCATGATAACCGCCGAGTCCAAATACAATCACCGGTAGGTAGTTGTCCCACCGCCAGTCTTATCTTCTACACCACGAAAACACCACTCGCCCCGGGGTACCATACCGGATCCACCGTGTACCCGCAGACGGTGCCTCCCGCTCCTCGAATCGGGTATCACAAGCAAAATCTCAGAACCGAGAAATCACATGGTGGACGCACTGGAATATCATATCAAGAGAAACCGGGTTTTCAAATAATACATAGTTTTCTTGAAAATATCCCCCAAGGTCCTCAAATCCATAATCACATGAAATCCATATCTCAATGCGTAAAATTCACGTAAAACTGATATATGCAACATAAAACATCAATATGAGCATATAAAGGGAAAACCGCTCTTTAAATGAATCCAGCTTTTTAGAATATATCTTGCGGTTCCCAAAACCTCCGAATAACAATGCAGCATCATATAAGGTGTACATGTAATTGTAGCAATGTTTAAGTATCTACATGTAAGCTAGTATGTATGATGCAAGTCATAAGTGCAAGGATCTACAACTCAATATCATATATCAAACAATACCACTTGGGGTACATACAACTATAGCGAAAATATGCGGAGTACATGTCAATATGAGTGCATGATATACATGTAACTATAATAGACTATATGGGTGTACATGTCAATATGAGTGCATGATATATAATATAGCTATAGTAAGGTATACATGAAATGGAATAAGTGTTACTACCTCAACTATTCCTGCCCAAAGAAATGTCACGTATGTAAGTATCAACAATATCTCATATGCACAATGGGATAAGGGCTACTACCACAACTATCCATATCCACTACCGTATCACGTATGTAAGTATCAACAATATATATCGGCTTGTGCGTGTCATGGCAATTACTCACGATGTGGGTGTAGCATAATATTTATTTCTCGTGCAACATGAACCGTCAGTAATGTGTTATATCTAAAGGTACGAGTCAAGTACAACAGATAATGCTATGCAATGACATTCATATGAAAGTAAAGAATATGCAAATACTATGCAGCTAACATATCAAATTCACCCCGACGCATAACGCCATACGGACGATTTCCCCATAGATGTTAAATCTACTCACCGATGGTCTTGAGCTATGAAAATCCTGTTGCGCCACGGCAGCGCCACGGCAGCGCCCCGGCCTCGTACTCGAGGCCAAAATGCGGAATCAAAAATTTTCCTTACTCGGAAACCGGCGCTACCGCGGACAATGAAAAACCCGGATCGTTTACCATTAACCTAATGCTAGCAATCAAGAGATAGGGTGAGAAGTATACCGAGTGATCCGAGTCCTCCGGTCTTCTCGTCACCGTCCCGATCTCCCGTGGAAAGTGTAGTCTTCATATCGTCGCCTCCTCGCCGGAAAGGGCACCACATCGCCTGCGTCTTTTACGGGCTCCCGCCTCAATACCGAGGCAACTCGGGCATGAAGCCGGCAACTCGAAATGCTCAAGATATGCTGTAGAATGTGTAGTGTAGTGTCTCACTTAGGTTTTGGTTGCCTTGATGGAGGAAATGAGATAAGAAAAATGGTGCTTGCATTTTTCTAACATGAATGAGATCAAGAAGATGAAACTCTCAAGAATGAAGAACTCTCTCCTTCTTCTTCTCTCTTTTCTTTTTCTTCTTCTCTCTTTTCTTATGAAAAACTTATTATCAAATGAGAATGGTGGAGGAGGTAATATGAAGCATGAAGGGAGGTGAGTGTAGGGTAAAGCAAGTGGTGACCACATCAAGATATAATCATCATCAAACTTCATCTCATATCAAATCTTCATAAAGCAAGACAAGATGATAGAAAAGAATGGAATAAAAAGATGCTATCATAATAAATCATCTTACAAATAAAACCTCCACCAAAAGTAATTTGCAAAACTGCAAATTACCCCCTCCATCAGAAAAGTCCGGCCGGGAAAGAACAAAGGAAAACCGGCCGGAACGGAATACAAACTAGCAACTCCAGAAAACTGGTCCCGTAATAAATTACAGGAAAACCCCGATACAGTGCATACACACCCACATCTGTATTCCGACCGGATACAAATGCAATGAGACAAAAATCTACACTGTACTAGACTAGGACCGGCTTAAGCCAAAGCCGGCTAGTAAAATCCGTTCGATCTTGATCCGTGCAATACCGCACGTATCAGATCAAACCCTGCCATATAACTATACGGCCACTAGTACAAAACTGTCCGATCCTGATCCGTGCAATACCGCGCGTATCTGATCGGACCCTGCCATATCTCCATACGGCCTCTACAGCGTTTCGCCCGAAAGCTGGTGTAACTGAAAGTGTGGTGGACTCTAAAGACTCGTCAATACAATGGCTGTGGATTTAACCACTAGCACGTCAGAGGTATAAGCCAATACGTAACGGGCCACCAGCTATTGACCAAAAGGGACGTCGATGAGGAAGCTCACCCCGACACCCAACTGAGCCTGTCAGTGACAATATCCGTACAGTCCGGTCCGTTCGTCTATGAGTATCGCATGGCGGGCCTAGGGGGTTGGTAAAAGTCAGACCCCCAAAAGCGGTACAAGTCGTGTCGGAGTGTAGCCCAGAACGCCCTGAGATACTACTGGAATACCTACCAGTAAATCTCCTGCCTCGGCCGAGGGCTTTGCGTAATGGCTCTCCTAGACACAGCGCGACCTCACCCCCAATACCGGGAGAGACGAACCCCTGAAGATCCGCTCACTGCCTCCATGCGGCTCGGGACTGTACCCAACTAAAACCTGTTTGCACGACTCCTTTGAGCCGTGGTAGGGTAGTAATCAAAGCACAGTGGGAACTCACACGAGACAAATGACGATCCTCAGGTCGATGAACTAACCTGTACACATGTCACCAGGGAACTGCTATCTGACGTCAGGTATAAGCCCAACTAGCAAGTTCCCGGCGAGTCCTGTCCGGTGTACTCATAACCCAATGAGCACCTGTATACATCTTAGGTGAACCAACTAACACCAGTGGCTTGTGAGACCGGCCACCGCCCCTCGTCGGGGTCTCGACTGTATACACTAGTCTACTAATGGAGTATCGATGCCCTGTCTCGAAACTCCTACGACTAGGGACCTTTTAAGGATGTGCTTATAGACTACCAGCTCCCACGTATATGATCGCCATCATACTGCTGGCAGTGAAGCAAGAATCCTAGGGGCTCTATCAACGTGTAATAGCGACATGTCAGGTCACCTAAAGCAGTACACGATGATAAAGATAAACCAGATAGCATACTATCATCTCGAGTAAGACTGTCCTACCGGGATAGGTCCTCCCTCAATCATTGCAATCACGTGCCTGTGATCCAATAATTGACTCTGAGGGCACTATCTCCAACAATCTCCCACTAGCACTCAAGGCTAATTATTGCGATGCCGCATACTCACAGCCCGTGTGATACCGAACACCCAACTCCTCTACTAGTCAGTCTCACAAAGCTCATTTGCGAAACTATTGCGTTCGAGGAATAGCCTCAGTGAGTGGATCCGCTGTGATGTTTCTTTCTATGTCTCTCTATATCTCAAGTTCGCGGAGAAAGCCATCTCCCGAAATGAGCAATACCTGTCTTAGAACGTCTGGATGTCTGATGGGACCTAGCTCATAAATGAACTTCAAATCCAAACTTCTTAGACTGTATCGTCAACTGAACTTAATCAGTATCCTGCGCCATGCCACCCTCAGTATTGCCTTGGACCACCTGTCCAAAATACTGCCCCTCGTCAGAAGGAAAACTATAACTCTGACAACCTCCTTGTCGTCCATGTCACCTTGGAAGCCTGGAATGATAACTGTCTCCCAAATGAGGCTGTCGTTATCATATCCCTAGAACATCCACTTATGTTCTAAGACTGCTTTCGACTGTTTCTCCAGGATTGGATCAATATCAACTTATTGCATCTAGTGCAAGAACAACATCTGGTGCGGTACTTGACATCTCATGATTGACTCAATTGCCTAAGCAAGTGATCTGCCAATCATGAGTATCCCTCTCCCCTTTAGTCTATAAAACTCCTTTAGAGAGGGTGACTCCATCAACTGCAGGTGCACTACCGTGTCAGGAGTCGTCCATTCTAAATACTCATAGAATGCTGTCAAGGTACCCAGATTGGGAAACCACCCAAATCTAGATCTAAAACCATAGATCTAGTAACCAGTATGTCTGATATAATATCCAAGTCCTGTGTAGAGAAACCACTGTGTGACAACCAAAGTCTAACCGATCGTAGTATAGGAGTATCACTTCCTACTACCTTTTCAACAGATCCATCCCCTATTCTGATGACGTCAAAACTATGACTGTCACATCAGAAATAGATGATCTATCTCCGCTACATCTGCTTTAGTCTATAAATAGACATAAGCCTGATGTCCACCAATGCTTCCGCCGCTCCCACTGACTACGACAACCCTCTGGCAGAGTCATATAGACGTGCACTTCTAAAGCTAGTTTAGAACGACGCTATACTCATCCTCCTGCCGGGTCTCGCAGCCTGGAACAACAACAATGGCAAGTGTGGGTAAACAAGAACTTCCCTGTCACCGTCCTTGAGGCTACCGGAGTACCTCTCGGGTGCCTGAAGTTACCCACCGTATCTGCAGAGTGGCCAATGGAATGTCAAACCAGATTGAATCTTTAGGTTGCTTATCAAATCTTCAGTAATCGTTTGCGGTTCTGGAATCACTTCCAGTTCTACCATACTCCCACTACTTTTTCTGAAAAAATCCATTTTTAATAAAAATGTGGCGAGTCTAGAACAATATTTCTACTGTTCATCCAGATGGTAGAAAATCAACCCTCGTCATAGCCTGGGTCAACCCACAAACAGCCATTACAGAAACGTGCCTTGAGTTGTCCAGTGTCTGGTTTTAAGCATAAGCCGGACAACTCCCCGTACCTTAACAACGTTAAGATATGAACTGTTCTATATCCAGTACAGAAACAGAAGCATTGATTTAATTGAACCAGATTCAAATCATGCATCTATCTCCAGTGCATGTCTACTAAATGGAAGGAGGCCGATCAGCGTTACTCAACTTAGGAATGCTTCCAATTATGAGTAACCTGAAAGAGAAGCCAGTTCTCTTAATCATTACTATCAACTGAACACCATACACAAGTATCTACATCTTCGATCACTTTGAAGAATCCCGATACTTGCTACACCTGGTTCTCTACTCTATTCAAATACCTATAACTCCTCAAAAATTAGACCCTGTGTTCCTACGAAACACATGTCTAAGAACTAGAGAAGTTAAAAGTAAACAGAATATAGTATGAGGACCAACCCCTCTGTCCTAATGGACACTGGACAACATACAATACTCTGTATAAGTCCGCTGAGTCTAACAACTCTTTCACTGTGTGTCGCAGGTT
This sequence comes from Agapanthus africanus, assembly GCA_030015575.1. Taxonomy (NCBI): domain Eukaryota; kingdom Viridiplantae; phylum Streptophyta; class Magnoliopsida; order Asparagales; family Amaryllidaceae; genus Agapanthus; species Agapanthus africanus. The sequence continues at coordinate 317,220,948 of CM057340.1, read as the reverse complement.
GAAAACTGTACTTATGGTTAAGAAGAATTACACCGCTGTTTAATGCTCCTTACCTAACCATCCACTGATATAGGTGAATGTCATCGACATAATATCAAAAGGTATATCTCACTCTATGAAAATAGACGTACAGATATATCAATTTGAAATTGGTGCATAACCGCGGATATTCAAAACCAAAAAAATTGCCGTCCGGCAAACAACCCAGGTGACTTCCTCAAATATCACCGATTACAATGAATCCCGATATAGTGAGGATGATCACCCAATTCCCAATAACTTACTCCCACTCATCATCTGTAAAACCATACAGATGTGAGAATCATACCTGGTAAATACATACCCTAGAGCAAGTGTCTAACTGGGAAATCAGTTTTCCATTAACAGTACACAGTGAAAATGAAACATCGAAATGTCTCGTTGGGGTATCCTGGTATTCCTAGTAATGTCTCTTCCATTATCCAGATTCACAACTGTAACCGTATAATTCTTTGTCACCTCTCCAAAATCCCTTTATATGTCTTTAGTCATTACCTTCTTTACACCCCTTTAAGCCAAATGGTTTTCTTCCTTCCCTACCGTTCGGCACCAGCCTATGGTTTGGAAGAAGACTATCCAATAAGCATAAAGGGTGCACTGTCCTAATCCTAGGAGCACTCGCATCGCGAGAGAAGGTGAAGATAAAAGACACCTGAATGTACTTTATTCCTATTTCTCCTGAACCAGAATCCATCCCCGAACTGGAACAAGTTCTTTTCGAGTTCGTATATAACCATACGATGGAGTATCCAAATAAACTGTGGATCTTCGTAGTGATACGGAGTGTCCTGGAGAAATACAAAGGTGATTTAGGATTGGCGAAGAAATACTTGGTTTGGTCGTGAATATCAGTCGCAATTTTACTTTGCCCTCCTACTAATCCCTTGCTTTGTCTTAACTTAATACTTTCTGCACACCATTGTTATGCTAATTGGTTTTCTTCATTCCCCACCGTTCGGCACCAGCCTAAGGTTTGGTAGAAGACTATCCAATTTGCGTAACAGGTGTACTACTCCTAAACCAAGGAGTACTCGCAACCTGAGAGAAGGTGAAAAGAAAAGACAACTGAATAATCCTATTCGTTTTCTCCAGAACCAGAAACCATCCTCGAAGTCCTTCGAGTTCGTATATAACCATACGATGGTTTTGTCCAATGGAAGTGGACGTTCGTAGCAATACGGGGTGTCCTGGAGAAAAGGGTAAAAGTAGGAGTGGCAATGAGGTCTGCAACTCTGACAATCCAAAAGCCTGTGTTAAGAAGGTTCGGTCAACTTGGTCACTGAGTCATAGTCTTAGGGTCGGGTCAATGGTCGCTGCCAAAGAGAGAGAGAAAAGAAACACTCAGCGTGCACTCTAACCAAGATCAGAATGGTTATCACTTTATCTAATCTGGAAACCTCCCACTGTACCTCAAATTCTCCTCCAAACCTGAAAGAAGAATTAGTCGGGATCACCCAAGGAGTAAACCAACTCATCAGTGGGAATCGGGATCCAACTATCATCGCATGATAACGTGACGGAATCCACTCACTTCACCACACTCCAGAAGGTATGCGCATGTCTGGCAAGTTTCAGATCTTTTGAAACTCCCGATGTGATTTTTAGCCCAAGCGGTTTATGACCTTGAGTAGGTCAACAAACCATAAACCGCCAGTCAAGTTCAACCCTTCATTATTCTGGACTGCATTAAACCCACCCGTACGTGCCCTTGACTAGGTCAACAAGGCCGCACGACTGTCTCAACCAATCCCACTTATGCAACAAACAAGTACCACTTAGCTACCGAACACTACGTCTTGACTAGGTCAACAAACGCAGCACGAATACCAAATAATACCTGTAGGAAATGACGGAGGGCTACGGATGGTTTTTGGCGAAAAACCTTTAACGTAATGAACTTGATATCGTTGAAGGAACTGCATAGCCTTTTATAATAGTGACGAAAACTTTTGATAAAGAGGTCACTCCCGGTGAAGGGATCTCGGCTCTTTCCCCGTAGAATGAGGTGCAGGATATTCCAACTGAATACCACGATGCAAAGCAAAAGTAATCGGCTATAGTGAAGTTAATGCCCTGACGCAAACTTCTGTCCAAGGGGTCACTCCCGGTGAAGGGATCTCGGCCCTTGCCTCGTCGACTGAGGAGCAGGATATTCCAAATGAATACCACGATGCAAAACAAAAGTGAACGTCCTTGCAATAACAGCTTTTTGAAAAATGTTCCAACAACATCAGAATTAGGTTTGTTTATCTTGCATTGATCCGAATCAACGCAGTCCCATCAATTGATCACACCACAAAGAACGAAAATATACTGACGTACGTATATGCCATCCGCATTCGCCACTGGGTCCCGTCATCACCCGTTAGGTTAGCTAACTAACAGCAGAGCGGGGACTGGACTAGCGCGGATGAAAAACATATACAACATCTACTATTATATATACCAATATATAGTATTTCGCTCAAGGCATGAATAAAATGCAACATCACAGAAATGTACAGCATCACAGAACAATACAGATATCTGGAAGCCCCGGGTTTCACAGAGCCGCTGCTGAAACCCGACGTTCCCCTGGTCGTGTGGATAGCCTGTGCAATGAAAACCTAGACCCCTACGGGTGCGGCAAGTCACCCGCCAAAACCTGAAGCGAGGCAGCCCCCTTCAGCACCGTGAATGGACCACCCAGCACTTCACGGAATCCGGTAACTTGGGCACCCCTCCTGGGTCAACCTGAACCCCCTACGAGTGCGGCGAATAGCCCGCCAATCCTGGACTGAAGCCCCCTCCGTCTCAATGCCCTGAGATGCGGGCCCGTTGCCCTCCAGAACGTGGCTATCCGTGCACCCCACCGCGGGGCAACCCTAGTACAGAAAGTAAAATATACATACACCGGGTACATCGACCGCAACTAGGTCGTGCCCCAAAAGAATAATACAAACAGGCAGTGACGGCAGTCCACATGTCGGACGCTCGCCCCGCAATATCAAATGTACATAATACAACAGCACAGTACTAGCATTGCATCCAGGCTATCCCCCACGACCGATCCGCAACAACACAGCAAATACATAGAACATCAACGTGAAGGTCACGTTCGCAAATCCGTCTAACCGGGCTATAGCAGCTAGACCGGATTTACCGATCGAGTGACATTCACGGTCGCAGATATAATGTAAATACTGTGAAATAATGTGTTTAAAATTTTCTGATTGACCAAAAATTAACAAGTGGGCCCCCAATCAAAACTGTAGCACTCACAGAAAACCTGGGCCCAATTTTAACATTCCAAAACCCCTAATTTCAGCCCATAAGCCAACTGCAAAAAAATAATCACACGATCCCACAATACTGCGGCGGAACCACGGCCAAAAGGGGGTTTTGGCCGCCCTTCCGCGGTCGTACGGATGAGTCATGTCACAAAATTTTTGCAGTTTTCTTAGAACTCCCTGCACATCATTCTGAGACCACCTGAAAAATTTTTGGACTTCAAAAAATTTCGACAGAAACTGATGTGCTAGAAAAATACGGTTTTTGGAAATTTCGGTCGATCGGAAACGCAAACACATCAAACGAAGCTAGGTAAGGTTAATGGCGTGGCTCTGATACCATGTTGCGCCACGGCAGCGCCCCGGCCTCGTACTCGAGGCCAAAATGCGGAATCAAAAATTTTCCTTACTCGGAAACCGGCGCTACCGCGGACAATGAAAAACCCGGATCGTTTACCATTAACCTAATGCTAGCAATCAAGAGATAGGGTGAGAAGTATACCGAGTGATCCGAGTCCTCCGGTTTTCTCGTCACCGTCCCGATCTCCCGCGGAAAGTGTAGTCTCCATATCGTCGCCTCCTCGCCGGAAAGGGCACCACATCGCCTGCGCCTTTTACGGGCTCCCGCCTCAATACCGAGGCAACTCGGGCATGAAGCCGGCAACTCGACATGCTCAAGATATGCTGTAGAATGTGTAGTGTAGTGTCTCACTTGGGTTTTGGTTGCCTTGATGGAGGAAATGAGATAAGAAAAATGGTGCTTGCATTTTTCTAACATGAATGAGATCAAGAAGATGAAACTCTCAAGAATGAAGAACTCTCTCCTTCTTCTTCTCTCTTTTCTTTTTCTTCTTCTCTCTTTTCTTATGAAAAACTTATTATCAAATGAGAATGGTGGAGGAGGTAATATGAAGCATGAAGGGAGGTGAGTGTAGGGTAAAGCACGTGGTGACCACATCAAGACATAATCATCATCAAACTTACATCAAACTTCATCTCATATCAAATCTTCATAAAGCAAGAAAAGATGATAGAAAAGAATGGAATAAAAAGATGCTATCATAATAAATCATCTTACAAATAAAACCTCCACCAAAAGTAATTTGCAAAACTGCAAATTACCCCCTCCATCAGAAAAGTCCGGCCGGGAAAGAACAAAGGAAAACCGGCCGGAACGGAATACAAACTGGCAACTCCAGAAAACTGGTCCCGTAATAAATTACTGGAAAACCCCGATACAGTGCATACACACCCGCATCTGTATTCCGACCGGATACAAATGCAATGAGACAAAAATCTACACTGTACTAGACTAGGACCGGCTTAAGCCAAAGCCGGCTAGTAAAATCCGTTCGATCCTGATCCGTGCAATACCGCACGTATCAGATCAAACCCTGCCATATAACTGTACGGCCACTAGTACAAAACTGTCCGATCCTGATCCGTGCAATACCGCGCGTATCTGATCGGACCCTGCCATATCTCCATACGGCCTCTACAGCGTTTCGCCCGAAAGCTGGTGTAACTGAAAGTGTGGTGGACTCTAAAGACTCGTCAATACAATGGCTGTGGATTTAACCACTAGCACGTCAGAGGTATAAGCCAATACGTAACGGGCCACCAGCTATTGACCAAAAGGGACGTCGATGAGGAAGCTCACCCCGACACCCAACTGAGCCTGTCAGTGACAATATCCGTACAGTCCGGTCCGTTCGTCTATGAGTATCGCATGGCGGGCCTAGGGGGTTGGTAAAAGTCCGACCCCCAAAAGCGGTACAAGTCGTGTCGGAGTGTAGCCCAGAACGCCCTGAGATACTACTGGAATACCTACCAGTAAATCTCCTGCCTCGGCCGAGGGCTTTGCGTAATGGCTCTCCTAGACACAGCGCGACCTCACCCCCAATACCGGGAGAGACGAACCCCTGAAGATCCGCTCACTGCCTCCATGCGGCTCGGGACTGTACCCAACTAAAACCTGTTTGCACGACTCCTTTGAGCCGTGGTAGGGTAGTAATCAAAGCACAGTGGGAACTCACACGAGACAAATGACGATCCTCAGGTCGATGAACTAACCTGTACACATGTCCCCAGGGAACTGCTATCTGACGTCAGGTATAAGCCCAACTAGCAGGTTCCCGGCGAGTCCTGTCCGGTGTACTCATAACCCAATGAGCACCTGTATACATCTTAGGTGAACCAACTAACACCAGTGGCTTGTGAGACCGGCCACCGCCCCTCGTCGGGGTCTCGACTGTATACACTAGTCTACTAATGGAGTATCGATGCCCTGTCTCGAAACTCCTACGACTAGGGACCTTTTAAGGATGTGCTTATAGACTACCAGCTCCCACGTATATGATCGCCATCATACTGCTGGCAGTGAAGCAAGAATCCTAGGGGCTCTATCAACGTGTAATAGCGACATGTCAGGTCACCTAAAGCAGTACACGATGATAAAGATAAACCAGATAGCATACTATCATCTCGAGTAAGACTGTCCTACCGGGATAGGTCCTCCCTCAATCATTGCAATCACGTGCCTGTGATCCAATAATTGACTCTGAGGGCACTATCTCCAACAAATCCGACCACCTGCTTCCCCTTATCCGCAGCACCTGAAATCCCTGCTTGCGAACCAAAAATTTCATAAATACAACACATAAGCTAAATATCCTATAATGACAAAAAGACAACGAAACGCGGTAAAAACGCCCGTAAAATTTCACTGCACGCTTAGCGCATCTATCGCGCACGATACCGGCCAAAACCCTAATTGGGGTCGCTAAACTACAAAACACCAAGTCTGGACCCTGATCGTCCCGATCGTGCGACACAACAAAAAAATTACGAGGAATACACTAGATATAACCTCGCAACGACCAAACGAACCCTACGTCGGAAAACCCCCGAAACCTAGTAAGCGACCTATCGCAATATTTCGCACTAGTATCAAGCTAACGCATATCTAGCGATTACAAACACCTTAAAATAGCTTAACTAAGCTATCTAAACCATTCCTATATTTTTAACACTCGCTAATTATGTTTTAGCAAAAACCTAGTAAGCAATTTGCACAATTAAACCAAAGTGTTCATTAGCAAAAATTAACATTTTCTACTAGGTTAATCTTTTCCGAAGCACAAATTAACAATTTAAACGAACACTAATCACTTAACAAACTTTAACCCTAACATGAATTTCTTAAAACAAAAACAAATGAATTAATCATGATTTAAAAGCTATACAAAATACATAATTAACTAGCTGAAATAGCTAGATTAAGATTAAAGCAATGAATTAAGGATTAAGGATAGAATTTATACCACTTCAAGAACTCACAAAACCAACATGCTTCATCAACCCTAGCCACCAAAACCCATGTTTTGTAGAAGATCCAAACAAGCTTATTGTAGAGAATGATGGTTTAATTTTTATATATTTATTTTTGGATTTATTTTTGGAATTCTTTTGAAGAATTTTGAAAAATAATGAAGAAATGAGCTTGGAAAATATTTTGGACAGAAATTTGAGATAAGGCTCGGCCATGGGGTGGTTGGAGGTATTTTTGTGAATTTTGGGTGAAGAAATTGCTAGGAAAATGAGTAATAAAAGCTAATAAATGCACTTTGCCACCTTTACACTTTTTCTTTTCTTTTTAAAATAATTCCTTTTGCACTCCAAAAATATCTAGATATTTAAAAAAAGAAGTTTCCAAAAATTTTCTAGTGACAAAATAAATTTATTCACAAGAGAAAAAATTTCCCGATTTACGTGGACAAAATACTGCTTAAAATAATATTTTATTTGGGAAAAATTCTATCTGAACCAAAACCTCCCAAATACTCCCAAAGTTCACACACAAGCTTTATTTTAGCTAAACTAGGTGCCGGCAAGCTTATACGGACGTTTAATCGAAATCGGGTTAAAACAGGAAAAACCGACAATTTTGCCGAAAAACCGACAATTTTGCCCTAAAACGGGAAAATTCGGAAAACGATTTCTAAAACATTACAATCTCCCCTCCTTATAGAAATTCGGTCCCCGAATTAAAATTTCATACTAAGCGTACCTTCAAAAAGATGAGAGAATTTCTTCCGCATCTCGCTCTCGGCCTCCCAAGTGATCTCCTCACTAGTCGGGCTACGCCAAAGAACCTTCACAGATGGCAAGACCTTTGACCGAAGTTTCTTCACCTGCCGATCCAAAATAACTACCAGCTGCGCGGTGAACGAAAGATCGCGCTCAAGCTGAACGGTCTCGTGTTGAATCGTTTGAGAAGGATCATGAAGGTATCTACGAAGCATCGACACATGAAAAACAGGGTGAACATCCGGAAAACTGTGCGGGAGCGCCAAATGATAAGCAACAGAACCCACTCTCTCAAGGATCTCGAAAGGACCTACAAATCTGGGACTGAGCTTCCCTCTCTTCCCAAATCGCATAACACCCTTCATCGGAGAAATCCTCGGGAATACATGATCCCCCACTGCGAACTCAAGTCTGTGAAGACGACGGTCGGCATAAGACTTCTTCCTGAACTGGGCTGCTCTCATCCTATCCTGAATCAGCTGGATCTTCTCCGTGGTCTCCTGAACAAGCTGGGGTCCCAAAATCAGACTCTCACTAAGCTCGGTCCAACAGACTGGCGATCGACACTTCCTACCATATAAAGTCTCAAAAGGTGCCATCTGAATAGTCTCCTGAAAGCTGTTGTTGTAGGAGAACTCAATCAACGGCAAGTGACGATCCCAACTGCCACCAAAATCAAGCACACATGCACGGAGCATATCCTCCAAAGTCTGAATAGTCCGCTCCGACTAGCCATCGGTCTGTGGATGAAAAGCGGTACTAAAACTCAGCCGGGTACCTAAAGCTTCCTGAAGCTTCTGCCAAAGATGGCTAGTAAATTGGGTGCCTCTGTCGGATAATATGCATGTGGGAACACCGTGCAAATGGACAATCTCATCTATGTACAACTGAGCATAACCGAAAGTGGTCTTCACTGGAAGAAAGTGAGCCGCTTTTGTCAACCGGTCTACAATAACCCAAATGGAGTCAAACCCTCGATTGGTCCTGGATAGACCCACAATGATGTCCATGGAAATCTGCTCCCATTTCCACTCCGGAACGGGTAAGGGCTGCAACTCTCCAGCCGGTCTCTGATGCTTAGCCTTGACTTGCTGACAAGTCAGGCACCTCGAAACGAAGTCCGAAATATCGCGCTTCATCCCTTCCCACCAGTAGAAGTCTCTCAAGTCACGGTACATCTTGGTGGAACCTGGATGAACGCTAAAGGCCGACTGATGTGCCTGCTCTAGGATCTCGCGTCTCAACCCATCAACATCTGGTACACACAAGCGAGTCCCGCATCGTAGCACACCCTGGTCATCAACCATGAACTCCGAAACTCTTCCCTGCTGAACAAGCTGAAGAATCTCAGACAAACGGGCATCACTGGGTTGCGCCTCACGGATACGATCAAATAGTAATGGACGGGCACGGACATGAGCAAACTGTCCCCCAGTGGAAGTGAACTCGAACTGCACTCTACTATCACACAAGAGCTGCCAATCTGCAGAAGACTGATACTGAACTGCGCTCAACTGGGACAAGCTACCCACGGGCCTACGACTCAAAGCATCAGCTACCACAATCGCCTTGCCCGGGTGATAAAGGATCTCACAATCATAATCCTTCACTAGCTCCATCCATCGGCGTTGTCTCAGGTTCAGATCTCGCTGCTGGAAGATATACTTCAAACTCTTATGATCCGTGAAGATCTGACACGACTCTCTGTACAAGTAGTGTCTCCAAATCTTCAACGCAAAGACTACCGCTGCCATTTCAAGATCGTGAGTGGGGTAATTCTGCTCGTGCTTCTTCAGCTTCCTAAAAGCATATGCAATCACCCTATCATGCTGCATCAAAACACAGCTGAGCCCCACTCGAGAAGCATCACAATAAACAACATAGCCGCCTGATCCATATGGTAAGGAAAGAACTGGTGCTGTCGTCAACCGAGTCTTCAACTGCTGAAAACTCTGCTCGCACGCATCAGTCCATAGAAAAGGAATTCCCTTCCTGGTCAGTCCATTCAGCGGTGCAGCGATACTCGAGAAATCCTGCACAAAACGGCGATAATAACCAGCTAAGCCCAAAAAGCTGCGGACCTCCGTCACCGATACTGGTCAGGGCCAAAGCTGTACAGCCTCGATCTTCCTCGGGTCCACAAGAATACCATCACCAGTCACCACATGACCCAGAAAGTCAACTCTATCAAGCCAAAATGCGCACTTTGAGAATTTAGCATACAGCTGGTGCTCTCTCAATATCTGCAAAGTAATCCTCAAGTGCTGCTCATGTTCCTCATGACTCCTAGAGTAGACCAGTATGTCATCAATAAACACTATAATGAACTGGTCGAGGAACGGCCTGAAAATCCGGTTCATCAGATCTATGAACGATACTGGCGCATTGGTGAGTTCGAACGACATCACCAAAAACTCATAATTCCCATAGCACGTATGAAAAGCAGTCTTCGGAATGTCATCATTCCGAACCCGCAACTGATGATAACCCGAACGCAAATCAATCTTCGAAAAATGTTTCGCACCCTGGAGCTGATCAAATAAATCGTCAATGCGAGGTAAAGGATACCTGTTCCGCACCGTAACTCGGTTCAACTGACGACAACCCACACATAGCCTCAAACTGCTGTCCTTCTTCTTGACGAACAGAACAGGAGATCCCCACGGCGAAACACTCGGACGCACAAGTCCCAAATCAAGCAACTCTTGCAATTGATCTTTAAGCTCTCTAAGCTCTGCCGGAGCCATCCGATAAGGCGGTATAGAAATAGGCTCCGTGCAAGGAATAAGATCAATGCAAAACTCAATATCGCGCTCTGGCGGCAACCCAGGTACCTCATCGGGAAACTCTCGCACGGTAGAAACCTGGTCCACCGACTCCACTGTGGCTCCAGTATCATGAATGGAAGCCAAGAATCCCTGACATCCCCTCCTCAAAAGCCGACTAGCGCACAGAACAGAAATCAAACTGTGAGGGGTGGCACCACGATCCCCCTGCACAACAAACACTGACTCGCCGGGAAAACAAAATCTAACTGTCTTCTCGCGGCAGTCCACGGACGCATAGCAAGTAGCTAGCCAATCCATGCCCAGCAGAACGTCGAAGTCCAACATCTCAAGAAGGATCAAGTCGACGGACAGATCTCTGTCACCAACATGGACAACACAAGATCGGAACACATGATACGCAACAAACGACTCTCCCACAGGAGTAGTCACGACCAGCGGCTGATCCAGTAAACACGACTCTCGGCCTAACCTCGGTGCGCAGTGCGTAGAAACATACGAATGCGTAGATCCCGGATCGAAAAGAACTTGTGCATCAAAAGAACATAAAGAAAGGGTACCTGAAACCACAGCATTGGACGCCTAAGAGTCCTGGTGAGTCAAGGCAAAAACCCGTGCCTGCCCTCTACCGGCTACTGGCTGCCCTCTGCCTCTGCAACCTCATCCTCTCGGCACAATACCACCGCGACCACGACCTCTCTGAGCAAGAGTCTGACGCGGCGCAACAATAGGAATAAGAGGCAACGCTCCCTGAGGCGGAAAAGGTGGTAAGTTAACCTGCGGTACTGCTGGCCCTCTCTGACGCACCACAGTACAATCCCGAACAAGATGATATAAACTTCCACAACCGAAGCATCCATAAAACGGTCGCCGGCCCTCCTGGGAATAAGAACTGAATAACTGGCCACGTCCCATGTATCTGCTACTCCCCGAGTCTGAAGGAACTCTGCCTCTGCGGACAAACCTCGGACTCCGTACTGTTACATCCGTACGAGTCCTCTTCGGTTCTGGAACAACCGATGACTCAGCTAGACGCTCCTCCACCAATAGGGCTGCATCGACAGCTGCCGCATACGTGTCGCAATGCTAAATGCTGATGGCTAGGAACAACTGGGTAAGCAGGCCTCGAACAAACCTCTTCACCTCCATCTCCTCAGTCGCCACCAGGTACGGGGCATACACCGACAGCTCAGTTAACAATACATCATACTCCGACACCGTCATCCCCGGCGTCTGACGTAACGACTCAAATCTGCGCGCTCGCGCATCCCTGATGCTCGGTGGAAGAAAACGGGCAAGAAACGACGTCACAAACTCAGCCCAGGTCATAGGAGCAAGACCAGGGGCTCTGCCCCTCTCCAATGACTCACACCAGTTCTGGGCCATACCCTCCAGCCGGAAACTCGCAAACTCAACCCATCTCTCGTTGGAACATCAGAGTGAGCGACAAATCCTGGCCATCCGGTCGATGAACGACTGCGGATCCTCAGTAACATCTGTGCCAGTAAACACCGGAGGCCTCAGCCTCATGAACTCCGTCAGTGACACAGTAATAACCTCCGGAGCCGTAACTGTGGCTGCCGGAACTGTAGGTACCATCGTGGTCCCTGCAACGGGTGGAGCAACTGCCTGCCCCTGCGCTCGGATGGCCTCTACCAAAGTCCCCACTATCTGGCGCAAATCCTGCATACCAGCTCCAATCAAAGCAATGTGCTCCGGTACCACAGGCGTATCGCCCTGGCCAACCCTCGACTCTGGCCTCGGCCCTCACGGCCGCTCTCTGTGCCCTCGTAGTCTTCGGCGGCATATAGGCTGGAAATTGAAACAAGATTCGATAAGGAAACGGAAATCGAATAACAAAGATGTATATCAATCACGGAAGGAATTTCAATCAATAAGTCCTAAGGTCACTTAGGCGGAGTACCGTGTCGTAAGTATGCCGCGGAACATACACACGCTACGTCATTCTGCTTAAGCTACCTATTCCATCATACCAAGGTCGTCGTACACTCCGAAAGGTAAAAACCTAGCGCTCTGATACCAACTTTGTCACGACCCAAAATTTGGCCCGCAACCGGCACTAAAACTACGTAATGTCTACAGGCGTACGCAACTCAAGTAAGCCGAAACCCAGAAATCTAAACCATCCAAAACTGGATCAACGGGGAAAAAAACATAGTTTTAAACATTCGGAAATTTTCAAGTAAAAATCTTTAAGTTTAGTTTTCGTTCTTAAAAATTTCGGCAGCACCTCCTTTGTAAAAACTAACCCCGAAAACGGGTACAACATAGATAATAATAAAAGCATCCCAAACGGGAGCAAATCACGCCCAACGGCGGAGAAAACCACCACAACAAATATACGACGCCGAAGCGAAGAAATATAAAAGAAAACTGCATAAAGAAGTAAAACTTTTCAATAAAACCGGCTCCCACGAGCACGGCACCCAAAGTCACCACAAAATATAACACTGAATCGTCACAAGTCGTCTCTAAGTCATATACAACAGTGGTAGATGGAGAATACTAGATCCAACAAAAAAAATATACAATGTACAAACAGATAACCGCAACCGACCTAAAAGCAAGGCCTCACAGCCAACCGTAGCGGTATCCGCAAAAGTAGAGATGATAAGACGCCCTGCCGCGACTACTCAGAGGGTAAGTCCTGTAAAACACTGTGGCACAACGGGGGTGAGTTGCCAACTCGTGAATAGTAAATAACATCATACAGTAATCGCAAGTATGCACGAACAGCGATCTATCCATCACATGTAATCCGATAGCATAAGTATGATAAGTGAATATGCAACAATCATGTAAAGGTACATCATCAGGGTAGTACAACTACATGAAACAATGTATATCAACATAATCCTGAGTATGGGATGATATAATATAAAATCTCATGCAAAAATCATCAGCATGGAAAAACACTAGTGTCCCTCACTGATACATCAAATCCCAAATCCTCAGGCACCGCATCCTCATATCGGCCCTCGGATCCTGTAAGTCTCACGAAAACCAGAGTGTCAAACACCGACACTTGAAACATCATGAAACTCGTGTCTAGCATCGACACGTAAATCGTCATAACTCAGGCGCTGTCACCATGACTGTCCATGACGATATGTCATACCTCACTCCGGTCGGTATCCCCTTGATAACCGCCGAGTCCAAATACAATCACCGGTAGGTAGTGGTCCTACCGCCAGGCTTATCGTCTACACCACGAAATCACCACTCGCCCCGGGGTACCATACCGGGTCCGCCATGTACCCGCAGACGGTGCCTCCCGGTCCTCGAATCGGGTATCACAAGCTAAATCTCAGAACCGAGAAATCACATGGTGGACGCACTGAAATATCATATCAAGAGAAACCGGGTTTTCAAACAATACATAGTTTTCTTGAAAATATCCCCCACGGTCCTCAAATCCATAATCACATGAAATCCATATCTCAATGCTTAAAATTCACGTAAAACTGATATATGCTCCATAAAACATCAATATGAGCATATAAAAGGAAAACCGCTCTTTAAATGAATCCAGCGTTTTAGAATATATCTTGCGGTTCCCAAAACCTCCGAAAAACAATGCAGCATCATATAAGGTGTACATGTAATTGTAGCAAGGTTTAAGTATCTACATGTAAGCTAGTATGTATGATGCAAGTCATAAGTGCAAGGATCAACAACTCAATATCATATATCAAACAATACCACTTGGGGTACATACAACTATAGCGAAAATATGCGGTGTACATGTCAATATGAGTGCATGATATACATGTAACTATAATAGACTATGTGTGTGTACATGTCAATATGAGTGCATGATATATAATATAGCTATAGTAAGATATACATGAAATGGAATAAGTATTACTACCTCAACCATTCCTGCCCAAAGCAATGTCATGTATGTAAGTATCAACAATATCTCATATGCACAATGGGATAAGGGCTACTACCACAACTATCCCTATCCACTACCGTATCACGTATGTAGGTGTCAACAATAAATATCGGCTTGTGCGTGTCATGGCAATTACTGACGATGAGGGTGTAGCATAATATTTAGTGCTCGTGCAACATGAATCATCAGTAATGTGTTATATCTAATGGTACGAGTCAAGTACAACAGATAATGCTATGCAATGACATTTATATGAAAGTAAAGAATATGCAAATACTATGCAGCTAACATATCAAATTCGCCCCGACGCATAACGCCGTACGGACGATTTCCCCGTAGATGTTAAATCTACTCACCGATGATCTCGAGCTATGAAAATCCGACCACCTGCTTCCCCTTGTCCGCAGCACCTGAAATCCCTGCTTGCGAACCTAAAATTTCATAAATAAAACACATAAGCTAAATATCCTATAATGACGAAAAGACAACGAAACGAGATGAAAACGCCCAGAAAATTTCACTGCGCGCTTAGCGCATCTATCGCGCACGATACCGGCCAAAACCCTAATTGGGGTCGCTAAACTACAAAACACCAAGTCTGGACCCCGACCGTCCCTATCGCGCAATACAACACAAAAATTACGAGGAATACACTAGATATAACCTCACAACGACCAAACGAACCCTACGTCGGAAAAACCCCGAAACCTAGTAAGCGACCTATCGCAATATTTCGCAATAGTTTCAAGCTAACGCATATCTAGCGATTTCAAACACCTTAAAATAGCTTAACTAAGCTATCTAAACCATTCCTATATTTTTAACACTCGCTAATTATGTTTTAGCAAAAACCTAGTAAGCAATTTGCATAATTAAACCAAAGTGTTCATTAGCAAAAATTAACATTTTCTACTAGGTTAATCTTTTCCAAAGCACAAATTAACACTTTAAATGAACACTAATCACTTAAACAAACTTTAACCCTAACATGATTTTCTTAAAACAAAAAGAAATGAATTAATCATGATTTAAAAGCTATACAAAATACATAATTAGCTAGCTAAAATAGCTAGATTAAGATTAAAGGAATGAATTAAGGATTAAGGATAGAATTTATACCACTTCAAGAACTCACAAAACCAACATGCTTCATCAACCTTAGCCACCAAAACCCATGTTTTGCAGAAGATCCAAACAAGCTTAGTGAAGAGAATGATGGTTTAATTTTTATATATTTATTTTTGGATTTATTTTTGGAATTCTTTTGAAGAATTTTGAAGAAATAATGAAGAAATGAGCTTGGGAGATATTTTGGACAGAAATTTGAGATAAGGCTCGGCCATGGGGAGGTTGGGGGTATTTTTGTGAATTTTGGGTGAAGAAATTGCTAGCAAAATGAGTAATAAAAGCTAATAAATGCACTTTGCCACCTTTACACCTTTTCTTTTCTTTTTAAAATACTTCCTTTTGCATTCCAAAAATATCTAGATATTTAAAAAAAGAAGATTCCAAAAATTTTCTAGTGACAAAATAAATTTATTCACAAGAGAAAAAATTTCCCGATTTACGTGCACAGAATACCGCTTAAAATAATATTTTATTTTGGAAAAATTCTATCTGAACCAAAACCTCCCAAATACTCCCAAAGTTCGCGCACAAGCTTTATTTTAGCTAAACTAGGTGCCGATAAGCTTATACGGACGTTTGATCGAAATCGGGTTAAAACAGGAAAAACCGACAATTTTGCCCTAAAACGGGAAAATTCGCAAAACGATTTCTAAAACGTTACAATTATAGTGGATGCTTGGATATATATAGAGTGAACTTTCTTGCTCGACATGATAGTATGCTATCTGGTTGCTCTTTGTCTTAACATGTAGATTTGTATTGTGATACTGTCTTGCTCTCACATGTTGATAAAGCCCTTAGGATGTGTACTTGATTACCAGGACTGTGATAGAGATCATACTAGTGCGGCCAGGGTAGTCCACAAGTACGTCCTTTAATTGTTCCTAGTCGAGGGAGTATCGAGACAGGGCATCGATATTCCAGTGTAGACTAGCGTATACGCCTCTTGACCCATATGATGGGCGATGGATGATCCCACATTCATTGGTGTTTGACATCAAAGATGGTATACGGGTGCTCAGTGGTGACTAGGTACACTAAACGGACTCGCCGAGAACTCCTAGTTGGTATTATATCTATCATCAGATAGCAATTCTCTGGTGACACTGGTACAGGTTAGTCTGTAGACCCGAGATCGTCATAGAGTCTTGTGTGATTCCCACTGTGCTTTGATTTCCACCTTAGCACGTTCAAGAGAACGTGCAAAACGGTGGCTTTTGGGTACAGTCCCGAATCACATGGAGACAATGAGCGATAGGAGGGGTTTCGTCTCTCCCGGTATTGGGGGTTAATGTTGCGTTGTGCTCGATTGGCTATAACAGGAAGTCCCTGTCCAGGGTTGATATGGAGATCTACTGGTAAGTTTTATCAATAGTTTCTCGACCCGTTATGAGCTCGACTTATCGGTTACTGGGGTCTGACGTTTACCACCCGTAGACTGGATATGCGACATATCAGACGAAGAGACCGGACTGTATGGTAGTGTTATTGACAGGCTTTATAGGAGTATGATCGGGCTTGCTTGTTGATCTTCTGATCTCTCAATACCCGGGTAGCCGTTACGTCCAGCTAGTACCGCTGACAGCTTGTCGGTACTTGATATGATCATCACCTACTTTCGACGTATTGACGAGTCTTTAGAGTCCTACACAGAGGTTTACTGGCTCAGGTAAAACGAAATAGGAGCACATATATGATATGTGCGGGACCGAGATTAATACGAGTATGCGATACTGTATTCTATTCTTGCAATATTGGTATCGCTCGGTTATATGTGATATAGCCGGGTTATCGAATCAAGTGTTGATTCGATAAGAAGATTCATATGATATTGTTCGGTTATATGTGATATAGCCGGATTATTAAATCAAGTGTTGATTTGATAATTTAATGTATAATTGTATATGTGATATACTAATTTACATTAACTAATATTGTCTCACTTAAGCATTCTTTTTCCTCACTTTTTGCACACTAAATATATATGCGATATATATTTTTGTGTCATGCTAGTTTATATATGCAACATGGGTGTATGAGACTTACACCATATATGAGATAATATTAAGGTTTTTATTTATTTAAGTAATTAAAAATTGATTGGAATTTGTCATGGTTGCAAGCTTTGGAAACTTGTGGATAACCATTTACTTAGTCCACCATTTTTGTTTTGCCTTAGATATTTATAAACCTATCCATTATCGTTAACTATGGTTTATTCTTTACAAGGGTTATATGAGATATTTCTCACCCATGGTTGCCATTCACTCTCTCATCTCATTTGTTCATCTCCTTCAAGCTCAAGAGAGAGCTCTCTAGCTTTTGAGCAAGTGAGGAAAAATAGTGAGAAAAAGAAATCTAAAGTGAGCAAAATTCCTACTTCATCATCCTCTACTAGATTAACCATTTAGTTTAGTGTGTTAGCTTCACTAATCCCTAATTAGTGAAGAGGTAGTTTGAGTTTGTCTCTCCTCAAAGTATATCATCTTTGGTTTTGAAGGCTTCAAGCAAGTTTGCATCTTTCACCATGTGGAGCCTCTCAAGAATTCGGGAGATAATTACTTGCAGCGAAGGGACTTCTACACGGAGCATTTGAAGTGAAGGACCGGTCCACAAAGGTTGTATTCCGCATTCACTAAGTTGTAAAGTTGTTTACATATCGTATCGTCTAAATCATTAGTTAAGATTCTAGGGTTAGAGTTAAGTAGCATGGCAAAAATTTAAAAATGTCTTGGACGATGCCTCCCGAAACCTTGCTGTTGTGCTAAGTAACCTTACAACGAAGAGGGGACGAGGGTGGTGGCGAGGTGAAGTGAGGTTAGGGCTCGGTGTTGGTTTCACGATGAGAGGGAGAAAAGAAAGAGGTGAGGAAGAGAGGGAGAGAGAAGGATGTATTTAAAATGATTTGGTTAATATATAAAGATTTATATATAAGGAGAGAGAGAGAGTGAGTAAAGAGAGAGAGACGGTGGGGATTTGAGGGGGGAGAGAGAGATCGTAGGGATAAGATAATTAGTTAGGGTTTTAAAATATATTATATATATATGATTTTTTTAAAACTGTTAGGTTTTAAATAGATATTATATTATATAATTTAGGATTTTATAGCTAATACAATAATACTCCGAAAAATACTCGGGTCACTTCTAAAAATCTAGCTTTAAAATACGGATAATACATGTGTCAGTTAAAATTATAATGCGACATCCAGTTAGATAAAATGCATACCCCTAAGAACAGATACACGTAAATGCACTCAGCGATCCAAACGAGTCCGTTTCTTCAACCAGGAAGTGAACATAATGTACTGATTCAACCGTACGGTATGGGGTATGATGCAGGTTTTGCTAGATGTTAAAAATATTATATATGGTTATAATTTGCATTATCTAAAAGAAATGAAGATGCAACATATTATATAAGCATATTATCAAATCTAAACATGCACGGATCCTTAGTACTAGTAAGGATATGTCGTAATCAAGAACCAAGACAGGTTTCAAGCATGCGGATCGAGTCAGATACTAACCAAAGATACCAAAGCACTATCCGCACCTAAAGTAAGTAATAATCAAGAAATAGAAACAAGATTAGAAAATACTTAAATAGAATATAGTATAAATGAACTAGGGTGTTACACAAAGAGGGAGAGAGAGAGAAAAGAAACACTTACCTTGCAGTCTAATCTAGATTAGATTGGTTAATCATTTTTTCTAATCAGGATGGCTCCCACCGTTTCCTCGAATTTTCCTTCAAACCCTAAAAGAAGAATTAGACGGGATCATCTGAAAATCACCCGAGGAGTAACACCCACTCATTGTTAGTTATATGTATGCCCTAGAGGCCATTATTGTACATGCGATGTATATTATAGTGGATACTTGGATATATAGAGAGAGGACTTTCTTGCTCGACATGATAGTATGCTATCTGGTTTCTCTTTGTCATAACATGTAGACATGTATTGTGATACCATCTTGCTCTCACATGTTGATAAAGCCCTTAGGATGTGTACTTGACTACCAGGACTATGATAGAGATCATACTAGTGGGGTCAGGGTTGTTAGTTATATGTATGCCCTAGAGGCCATTACTGTACATAGGATGTATATTGTAGTGGATGCTGGGACATATATAGGGAGGACTTTCTTGCTCGACATGATAGTATGCTATCTGGTTGCTCTTTACCTTAACGTGTATACTGATTGTCTCTCTGTTACATGTTGGTAAAGCCCTTAGGATGTATACTTGACTACCTGGACTATGATGCGGATCATACTAGTGAGGACATGGTAGTCCATAAGTACATCCTTGAAAGTCCCTAGTCGTGGGTGTATCGAGATGGGGCATCGATATACCAGAGTAGACTAGCGTGTACCTTCTCGACCCATACAGATGGGCGATGGATGATCCCATATCCATTGGTGTTTGACATCAGAGATCATATACGGGTGCTCAGTAGAGACTGGGTACACTGGACGGACTCGCCGAGAACTCCCAGATGGTAATATACCTCACGTCAGATGGCAGTTCTCTGGTGACACTGGTACAGAGTAGTCTGTTGACCCGAGATCGTCATAGAGTCTTATGTGGTTCCCACTGTGCTTTGATTTCCATCTTACCACGTCCAAGAGGGCATGCAAAACGGTGGTTTTTGGGTACAGTCCCGAGTCACATGGAGGCAATGAGCGATAGGAGGGGATTCGTCTCTCCCGGTATAGGGAGTTGATGTTGCGCTGTGTTCGATTGGCTATAACAGGAAATCCCTGGCCAGGGTTGCTGAGATTTACTGGTAAGTGTTACCAGTAGTTTCTCGAATTGTTATAGACCTCATATCGACACGACTTATCGAGCTATTGGGGTCTGACGTTTACCACCCCTAGGCGAGATATGCGACATATCAGACGATCAGAACGGACTGTACGGTAGTGTTACTGGTTGGATTCACTGGAGTGTGAGCGGGCTTGCTCGTCGATCTTCAGATCACTCAATACCCTGGGTGGCCGTTACGTTTAGCAGACCGCTTGCGGCTTGTGGGTGCTTGATATGATCATCACCTGCTGCCGGCGTATTGACGAGTCTTTAGAGTCCTACACAGAGGTTTCCTGGTTCAAGCGAAACGAAATAGGAGCGCATATGAGATATGTGCGGGACTGAGAATAATACGTGTATGTGATACTGTATTCCATTCTCGCGATGAATGTGTCGAATGGTTGTATGCGATATAACCTAGTTATCGAATCAAGGATTGATTCGATAAGCCGATACATAGTATACTAGTCGGTTGTGTGCGACATGACCGGATCATTGAATCAAGTGTTGATTTAATTATTTAATGCATAATTATATATTTGATATATTACTTTGCATTAACTAGTATCGGTTCACTTTAAACGGATTTTCTCGCTCGGGTGTGCGCATTGCATATGCGATATGATTTTGTGCACATGCTTGTATCATGTTTGATGATACATGCCTTTTTAATTAAGTGTATAGAATTAAACCTTGGTTAATGGAATGGTTAGGGTTTACTATTTGCTTATTCATTTTATTCATTTATTAATTAATCTTTTTCTTATTGGAAAAAGGAAATGAAATGATAAAATGGTGGCATTTCTTTTGTTCTTTCATGAAGCTTCTTGAAGACTTTGACCAAGTGACCATTTTGTCTTTAGCTTAACCCTAACCATTGCATTAAACCATGATTAGTTCTCTACACTTAACTATGGTCATGTTATGATAAGGATTGATTATTCTTTTCTTTTTTAATTAACATATCATAACATAATTCTTCTTCTTCTTCCTTTCCTCACTTGAAGAAAGTAAGCTCCATCAATGGTGATTGATGGAAATGAGTGAGAAATCCAATTCTAAAGTCTACCCACTTCCTATTTCTTCATCCTCTACCTCTTGCCAAGTAGTAGAGTGTGTTTCCTTCACAAGTTTTCATGGCTTGGTGAAGGTCGAGCTTGATCTAGCGATGCCTCGACGTAGATCATCTTCGGCACGAAGCCGACGACCTTGCCCGCTCTTTCTCCGATGAAGCCGACATTAGAGCCCGGATTTTGATTTGGACAGCGGAGATGACTTCATCACGGAGCCGTGGAGGTGGAGGACCGGATCTACAAAGCTTGTATTTCCGTATTCTTATAGTTAAGTGTTAACTAGTTTGCTTTGTCGCCTAGTTTTCTAGCCAACGATCCGTAGTCGGGTTTCTCGGCACCGTTAAAATTTGAAATTGGCATGGTTGATGCCTTGTGAGACTTCATTAGGGTGCCTAGGAACCCTACAAGGGTAGTCCACAAAAACATCATTTAATTATTCCTAGTCGAGGGTGTATCGAGACAGGGCATAGATATTCTAGAGTAGACTAGCGTATACGCTTCTTGACCCATATGATGGGCAATGGATGATCCTACATCCATTGGTGTTTGACATCAAAGATGGTATACGGGTGCTCAGTGGAGACTGGGTACACTGAACGGACTCGCCGAGAACTCCTAGTTGGTATTATACCTATTGTCAGATAGCAGTTCTCTGTTGACACTGGTACATGTTAGTCTGTAGACCCGAGATCGTCATAGAGTCTTGTATGATTCCCACTGTGCTTTTATTTCCACCTTACAATATTCAAGAGAATGTGCAAAACGGTGGCTTTTGGGTACAGTCCCGAATCACATTGAGGCAATGAGCGATATGAGGGGATTCGTCTCTCCCGGTATTGGGGGTTGATGTTGCGCTGTTCTCGATTGGCTATAATAGGAAGTCCCTGGCCAGGGCTGATACGGAGATTTACCGGAAAGTTTTATCAGTGGATTCTAGACCCGTTATGAGCCTCATATCGACACGACTTATCGGTTACTGGGGTCTGACGTTTACCACCACTAGACTGGATATGCGACATATCAGACGAAGAGACATGACTGTACGGTAGTGTTCCTGACAGGATTTACAGGAGTATGAGCAGTCATGCTTGTTGATCTTCTGATCGCTCAATAGCCGGGTAGCCAGTACCGCTGACGGCTTGTAGGCGCTTGATATGATCATCACCTACTGCCGGCGTATTAACGAGTCTTTAGTGTCCTACACAGAGGTTTACTGTCTCGGGCAAAACGAAGTAGGAGCATATATGTGATATGTGCGGGACCGAGATTAATACGAGTATGTGATACCGTATTCTATTCTCGCGATATGTGATATCGGTCGGTTATATGTGATATAGCCGGGTTATCGAATCAAGTGTTGATTCGATAAGATGATACATATAATATTAGTCCGTTACATGTGATATGGCCGGATTATTAATTCAAATGTTGATTTGATAATTTAATGTATAATTATATATTTGATATATTAATTTACATTAACTAATATTTTCTCACTTGTGCATTTCTTTTTTCTCACATATGCACACATAATATATATGTGATATATATTATTTGTGTTTTTCATTTTTTGTGTCATGCTTGATGATACACATTACATGGGTGTATGAGACTCACACCATGCTCATGATAATGCAAGGTTTATTTATTTAAGGTAAATCCAAATTAGTTGGAAATTAGTCACATGGGTGAAGTTTGTGGAAGCTTGTAGACCCATTAGCTTTGTCCACTAGTTTTGTCTTACCTTATATATTTGTTAACCTAACCATTATTTAAACCCATGGTAAAGTCTATACATGAGATATATGAGATATTTTCTCACCCATGGTTGCCATAACATTATTGGCCATATCTCTTCATCTTCATCTTCATCAAGAGTGAGCTCTCTAGATTTTTGAGAGGTGAAGAAAAATAGTGAGAAAAAGATTTCTAAAGTGAACAAAAATCCTACTTCATCATCCTCTACTAGAATAGCCATTTAGTGTTGGGTGTTAGCTTTACTAATCCCTAATTAGTGACGAGGTAACTTGGGTTAGTGTCTTCTCGACGTAGATCATCTTCGGCCTCGAAGACTACGTGCAAGCTTGTTCCTTTCATCATATGGAGCCATTCTAGAGTCCGCAATATCACTACTTAGAGCGAAGAGACTACTACAAGGAGCTGTTGATGTGAAGGACCAGTCTACAAAGGTTGCATTTCATATTAACTTAAATGTAAAGTGGTTTACATGTTGTATTGTCTAAATCTTTAGTTAAGATTCTAGGGTTAGGGTTGTTTAGCATGGCAAATTTTTGAAAATGTCATGGACGATGCTTTCCGAAACCTTACTGTCGTGCTAGGCATTCCTATAGTGGTATCAGAGCCAAGCTAGAGAATTAGACAATGTTTGTAGAATTACGAAATCGAAACAACTCCGAAACACTCGAAACTAAAACCCAGTTTCTGTCAAAAATTTTAAGTCGTCAAATTTTTTTTAAGCAACTGCAGAATGTTATATGAGATGTAACATGAACACTAGACAAAAACAAACACAATTTACCGGATTTTACCCGATGACATGGCCAAAAATTCCGAGCTGGCCGGCCCTAATAAAGCTTCTTGGGTTCGTTTTTGTTCTGTGTTCTGGTCTCTGGGTTTTGCAACCAAAGCAAAGCTGGTGGCGAATATCACCGTGTATTACCAAATGGTAATACATTGTGTCTGAACGAATGCTATTACATACCGTCCCAGATATGCAATCTTATATCTGTTTCTTTATTAAGTAAAGAAGGATATAATTTTGTAGAGCAGGATAATGTTATGAACATCATCCTGGATCAAAAGTTGATTGGATCAGGCTCGCTAAGTAATGGCATATACATTCTAAATCAAACCAAAGTTCTTAACATAAAAAACACACACAAGAGCAAAAGTTCAGAAATGAACAAATCCTTCTTGTGGCATGTAGACTAGGTCGTATCAATGCGACACGACAAGCTAAGTTACATAAGATTGGATATTTGAATTCGTTCGAATTATCATTTTATGAAACTTCCCAGTCATGTCTCAAAGGTAAAATGACCAAAACTCCGTTTAGTGGACACGGAGAAAGAGTTACAGAACTCTTAGGACCGATACATAGTGATGTATACGGTCCCATATCTACACATGCCAGGAATGGTTCCTCATACTTCATTACATTCACTGACGATCTCTGAAGATACGGACATGTGTTCCTGTTGAAACAAAAGTCTGAAGCTTTTGAGAAAATCAAAGAATTTAAGCATGAAGTCGAGAACCAGACGGGAAAAAGTATTAAAATCCTACGATCTGATTGGGGAGGAGAATACTTGAGCACGGAATTCCGTGACTATCTAAAAGAGAATGGGATTCTCTCTCAGCTAACTCCTCCATATACACCACAGCACAACGGTGTATCAGAGTGGAGGAATCGCACCTATTGGATATGGTGAGCTTTATGATTAGCACTGCTGAGTTGCCTATTTCTTTTTGGGGTTATGCGCTTGAGACAGCAGCATACCTATTGAATCAAGTTCCATCAAAATATGTACCTACCACACCATATGAGATATGGAGTGGGAATAGACCATATTTCAAACGAGTTAAGATATGGGGTTGTTCGGCCTATGTCAAAAGGAAAAATCTGGACAAACTCGAGGCACAATCAGTTCTTTGCAAGTTTTGTGGGATACCCAAAGAATTCACAAGAATATATTTTCTTCCATGCTGAGGAACAAAAGGTGTTTGTTTCTCAATACGCCACCTTTTTAGAAAAGGAATTTCTTATGAAAGAAATTAGTGGAAAAGAGGTAGAGCTGGAAGAAGTTCCAGCTGCACAAAGTGCAACTGAAGATTTAGTGGAACCAGAGAATTCGATAGTTGCCAACGAACCTCAGCCTCCCCGCTGATCTAGTAAGGTTCCTCATCCACCTGAGAGATACTACGGTTTTCTCATTGATGGTGGGAGAGTGGATTGCATCATAGTAGATGATGACCCAACTAGCTTCGAGCAGGTCATCACGAGTGGGGACTCTGTGAAATGGCTGCATGCAATGCGATCTGAGATGGAATCCATGTACACCAACAAAGTATGGACTTTGGAAGTTGCTCCTGAAGGGGTAAACCCCATTGGGAGCAAATGGATCTTTAAGAAGAAACATGGTGTTGATGGAAAAGTTGATACTTTCAAAACTAGACTTGTTGCAAAAGGTTTTTGTCAACTACCAGGTGTGGACTATGATGAAACCTTTTCTTCAGTGGCTATGCTTAAGTCCATCCGGATCCTACTTGCCATCGCTGCATACCATGACTACGAAATCTGGCAAATGGATGTTAAGACTGCCTTTTTAAATGGTGATTTAGAAGAGTGCGTGTACATGACTCAGCTAGAGGTCTTCGTGGACAGTGGGAGCAGCATAAAGGAGTGCAAATTGCTTAAATCCATCTAGGGGTTAAAACAAGCATCGCGGAGTTGGAACATCTGTTTTGATGTGGTAGTCAAAGAGTTTGACTTCATCAAAAACGTAGATGGGCCTTGTATATACAAGAAGGTGGCAGAGAGTAAGGTTGTCAACCTCGTATTGTACGTGGATGACATACTCTTGATAGGAAATGGTGTTCTTATGCTGCACTCGGTCAAGCTCTTCTAATCACAAAGATTCTCAATGAAAGATCTAATTGATGCCTCCTACATCTTGGGAATTATGATCTAAAGAGATAGATCTAAAAGGATACTGGGATTGTCCCAATCCAGGTACATTGACACCATACTAAAAAGGTTTAGTATGGAAGAATCCAAGCGTGGGAATTTACCTACGATAACAGGACTCACTCTCTCTAAAGAGATGTCTCCCAAGACTGATTTGGAGAGAGCTCGCATGCAAGGGATACCCTATGCTTCGGCAGTAGGCTCTATCATGTACGCAATGTTATATACCAGACCCGATGTAGCATACTCACTAAGTGTAGTGAGTAGGTATCAAGCAGATCCAGGAGAGAGTTACTGGACAGCTGTGAAGAACATTTTCAAGTACTTGAGAAAGACTAAAGAGATGTTCTTGGTGTATGGTAACAGTGAACTCCAAGCGGAGTCCTTTACCGATTCGATCTTCCAGAGTGATAAGGACGACTCTAAGTCGGTCTCGGGATTTTTCTTTACCCTCAATGGTGGGGCGGTTTGTTGGAAGTGTTCCAAGGAAGAAACCGTGGCAAACTCGACTTATGGAGTCTGGGGCGTAATCTATTTCAGAATGTAGGCTTGAACTTACGGAACTTAGACTTGAACAGGGGGTATTAGACCTGAACTTTCGTTACATAGGCTGACCTTGATTGATGGTGTAGGTAGCTTGAGTAGAGTGACATACCGTACGTATGTTCGGCGACATATTTACGATACGATACTCCACTTAAGAAAACTTAGGATGTACATATCTTGAGATCTGTGATTCTCTTCGTTCCCATGATTATATATCCATTTGAGATCCTTGATTCTATTCGTTCTAAAGATCATACTCTCATTGATTCCGTTCCTCCTTATGATCAAGTATCCACTCCGGATCTGTTGATTCCTTTTGTTCCTTTGATATATCTTCAGTGGTACATACTTGAGATTCCTGTCACTATGGTTTGAGCGCTGATTGAGCTGCTGCTATTGATGCGGTCAGGACGAGCTCATCATGGACGAGGACTGACCATCGTGTTTTCTGGTGACATGGGAACGTCTCGATTTAGTGTTTGTGTTGTAACCTCTCGTTTGAGGCGAGTGTTTGGTTTTGTACCGGATGATCGGGCCATTGATAGAGGCTGCCAGATTGTGAGAGGTCTGTTGATGTACACCCTACCTCAGAGATCGTGATGTTGTCTACCTTGTAGACAGATGACCTAGCTGTTGCTGAGATTTATGGGATGTCGCTTCCAGAACTTATGAGGTGAGATCGCTGGAGCTTTCAGGCAGAGATGCGACAGAAGATAGCTAGTCTATCATGAGTTGGAAGACAAAGGTGATTCGTCTGATTTGATGCGCCGACGCAGGCTCAGTTGAGTTGAAGATTTCCAGTGTGGAGAATCTTATTCAGATCTAGAATAGATCGATCCAGAGATGACGTTGTTCGTTGGATGATCCGATAGGAGATCAGTAAGTTGACCAGCTTCGGATAGAGGACCTCACCCAGATGTGTTATGAGTTGATCGAGAGCGGATGAATAAAGTATATTCCTCCGACGGTTGGGACGAGTTCCCAAGGACGTGTTCGGCTAGATATCTTCTACAGAGTGTTGAAGATACCGAGTTTGTAATTTTGAGTCCGTGTGAGAGACTCCGGATTGACCGTAGCCGAGGGCAAATTGCAATTGCAGTACGCAGATAGCATGACGTGACGTCGAAGCGGACGAAAATAAAGACGAGTGAAACAAGTGGTTCGTGCGAGATGTTAACGAGCTGTTGTTACTCCCCGTTGAGATTTGAGATCTGATATGTACACAGTGGCGTTGGGATACGGCCAGTTCCTGAGGAAAAGCTGTGCTTAGAACGCAGATGTCTAGAAAACGAGAAAAGATTATGTAAGAGTACAAGCCTCCGTATAGTTCGGCATAGGCGAGATTGGAAGAAACCTTGAGCAGGTTCCTTCCAGGATACTGCTGCGCAAAGATTTGCACCGAGGATCAGTTGTGTCACGTGTATTCAGAGGGCCAGAGGCCGACGCCAGTGACGTGCTGCTTTACTAGTGGTCATGCTAATTGGCCCAAAGATGACTAGAGGTGTGTCAGAGCAGAATCGTTTCCGTTAGTACACCTGACCGGGCCGACGTGCCGATGGATTGCGAGATTGGTAATCCACAGAGAAAATGAGAACCCAGAAACAGTGGACACCAGACAGTGAGCAGGAGGCAAGAGGATATTCTTGCTCTGCCAGTTATGGGCGCACCGACATTTTTCGACATTGTATGAGGTGTACCTCAATGTCAATTGTTGCGATTTGGGTTTGTGATCCGAGTATCACGCTTATATCACTTGGATTTGAGTTTCGATGATTGGGTTTTGATCGCACGCTTTTGGCGTGTCGGGATTCAAAGTTCTAAAGTTATAACCGCGATCAGGACGATGTCGCTTCGCAGCTAGCCGGTTGAGCACGGGTCGATCCGCAGGGAGATGGTTGTATGTCCGTTCGAGTTTTAGACGAGTCAATAATGAATGTGTATATGTATGTTCAAGTCTATCGTAAGTGTTCCTATTTATGTTCGAGTATGCTTGCTAAGGTTAAGGTCGGTTAGTAGAGTTAGGATTAGTCTTGTGCTTGTCTTTTGCCCTTCTTAAGACGGTGTTGGGATAATCGAAAGTAGCGGGGATTAGGAGGACATAGGAATGGGATTTGCAAGTTTAAGTAAGCTTTCCAACGCTAAATCGATTCCTAGAGCCCCTTGTCCGTCCGCTAAATACGTTTATTTCCAACCCTCGGCCAAACACCCGTAACCATGTATCTAATTAAGTCACAACTATATGTCACGTTGTAGTGCGCTTAAAGGACTTCTCAACTTAGGTCGCGGCTACATGTCACGTATAGTGCGTCTAAGCGAGGGGGTTGTAGTTGTTTGGTCGGGGTTCGTTTCAAGATGTTTGGCGAAGAGAAGCATAAGGGATTTTTCCGTCCCTCATACCACCTTCCTTAGCCTTAACAAGAGGGAAATTATTCACACATCATAAAAGAAAACAAAACAAAACAAGAAGGAAGAAAGGAAAGGAAAATACGGTTTTACAAGTGAAGCAAGCTAACTCTTGGGTCCTTACCTTAGCAAGGAACTACTTCGAGTATCATCGCTTGAAAATACGGATAAAAGAAGAAAAGAAAAGAGAACAAGAAAAGAAATAACAACAACTAGTTAACAACAAATAATAAAGTTACACTAGAAATAAAATTACAATGCAATGAAATAAAAATACAAGATAAGAAAAACAACCCTCATCTTCATTTCATCATCCACTCAATGCACTCACTACATTTTAATGGAGGAAGACATGAAGAAGAAGAAGAAGCTAAACTAAACTACACTAAAAGAGATGGGAGAAGAAGACATGAAGAAGACCCTTGGCTTGGCACAAAACTGGGCTATTTATAGGCTGGGTGCTGAAACCCTAGGGACACATTCTGGCCCAAAATGAAATGACAAAGCTACCCCCAAAATTTGGTCAGATGATGACACGAAACAGCGGCGGATCCGCCGCGAAAACGCACATTTGGCGTCGGTTCCGCCGCGATTTTGTGGAATTGTGGTCTCGAATTTTCTGGGTTTCCTTGTGTTGCCATCCTCTGTTGTTCTACATGTTCCAAATTGCAAATTGCTTCCACAATTTCTTCAGATTTGCAACAGTCCAAAATGGCAACAAAAATAATACTTTTGACCCTTTCTCCCTCGAGCTCCGCGCACCCATTGATTCTTATGCTGCCCCTCTTGTGCTTTGTGCTTGTCCCAGACACGAATGACCACAGTCACATGTCTTGTCTCTGGAACTGGTACGCGGCACTGGACGGATACGGATGATCGGAACCTGTTCACATCATAATACTGCAATTCATACGCCCCACTTTCGTGCATTTTATAAGTAAACAGATGCTTTTGAAGATCGTTTGTTGCATATTACAGGATACAGGTTTCTGGAGCAACTACAGTGAAAAAGACACAAAACAGCAGAAAAGGGACTTTTGACCAACAATTAGACGGACCCTGGTCAAGCCTAGTTGAAGAACAATACAAGGTCCAAAAATATCAAGTGAACGGTCAAAAGACACGAACAAGTTTTCACTGAAGATCTGGAAAAGACCTAGAAGCCCAACAGAGAAAATACACATAGAAACAGAAAGCCAAGAAACCCAGAAGAAAGCCCACAAAAGTACAGAGCCTGACTCATTAGTTTGGCCGCGGATCCGCGGCCAAACCCATGCTGGAGCCGCGGATCCGCGGCCATCTAATGTACGTGTCGCCACCGACTTCTTGTGTCGGTGCGACGGTTCGGGTGTTGGGATTTTCAGGGGTTAAATCTGTAATTGCACATCTACGAGACTCTGAAACCCTAATTCTCCTGTTTGCTTATAAATTGTAATTTTAGATCTGTAAAATGTATGCCTCTTTTCAATCAATAAAATTCAGAATTTCTGAGATAAAAATTCAGATCTGTTCTTCTTGTTTGGAGGGAGCCGTCAACCTAGTAAGTATTTTATTTATGTTTCTTTTAATTATAATGTCTTCTCATCCCCTAATGAGCGAGTAGTCTCCTCGCTTATTAGGGTTAGCCTTAGGGAAAGGGTTGAGAGATGAGATCTCTCACCCCTTTCAATGCCACTTTAACCTAATGAATTAGAACTCCACGCATACGAGCACAACCGCTCCCTGCGGCATCCTACCCATCGAGGTAACGATGAACCGTAGTATAAAGGGCCGGATGCGCGCGTTTTCCGTGGGGGTTAGGTAATTATCAACAAAGGAAGAATACGAATCTAGAGGAAGGAACATCTTCCCAAAAGATTCGTATCCTCTTTATTGATAATTAACTTAACATCTAATAGATCTAAAAAGTAGGCATTGAAAGCGGTGATGAGAAACGTTAATCTCCAAAACTTCCCCTAAGCCTAAACCTAGCAAGACTTTTAATTAGATTAATTATATCAGTTTTAAATAGATTTTTATAAAACCAACCAAAACCACAAATAGAATCAACTCGTTAAAACACATAAAAGGAATTTACCCGTCTTTGTGGATCGACCCGCACTCACCGGCTAGCTGCGAAGCGATGCCGTTTCTGATTGCGGTAAATACAGTTTTTGACACCAATCAAATGGCGTCGTTGCCGGGGACGGCGTAATCTTTCTTTTTGTGAATTTTCGGGTTGATATAAATTTTAAAAATTATAAAAATCTGAAAATATAAAAAATAAAAAAAATTTATCAAATTTGATCTGTTTGAAGGGTGTATCTTTTTGAATCTTGCAGGAACAGCGAAGAATTGAGGATCTGGAAATTTACAGAGGGACAAACAAAAATTAGTACATAATAACAGAGAGGAATTCAAAGTACAGAACCACAGAAATTTTTTCAGAGCGCGATCCCACAAGTAGACCGCGTTTCCGCCGCATGGGGGGCCATATGCCGCGTTTCCGCGCTCCCTCTGCCTCTTCAGTGCACCAAATTTGCATGGTTTGCTCTCTTTTCTTTGTAGGGTTCCTAGGCACTCTAGTGAGGTCTCACATGTCATCGATCATGCCATATTAAAATTTTACGGGTGCCTACAAACCCGACTACGGATCGTTTGCTAGATATTTAGGCGAAACAAGCATGCTAGTTTACAACTAAACTATAAGATAACGGAAATACAACCTTTGTAGATCTGGTGCTCTACCTCCATAGCTCCGCAACGAAGTGCCTCCGCTGTCCAAGTGAACTCCCGGGCTCTAGCGTCGGCTTCGTCGAAGAATAAGCGAGCTAGGTCGTCGATGTCCATGCCGAAGATGATCTACGTCGAAGCATCGCAAGATCAAGCTCTCACTTCACCAAGTCATGAAACTTGTGAAGAAAACACACTCTACTACTTGGCAAGAGGTAGAGGATGAAGAAATAGGAAGTGGGTTAACTTTAGAATTGGATTTCTCACTCAAAACATCAATCCACCATTGATGACCTCAAGCTTCTTCACTTGAAGCAAGGAAGAAGAAGAAGGAAAATGATATGATAAGTTAAAAGAATAAGAAAAGAAAATGAATTCTTATCATAATTTTAACTAGAGTCAAGTGTAGAGAATGAATCATGGTTAGTGGGAATGGTTAGGGTTAAGGATGAGATAAGAATGGTTGACTTGAACAAAGCTTCATGAAGCTTCAACTAAAGAACAAAATTAGCCACCATTCTTTTCTCTTTTCTTTTATTCATTTATCAAAAATGAAAAGGATAATTAAATAAGATAAATGAATAATAAATAATAAACCCTAACCATTTCATTAACCAAGGTTTAATCTTTACACTTGAACCCTAGCATGACATGTATCATCAAACATGATACAATCAAGTGCACAAAAGTATATCGCATATACAATGCGCCCATCCGAGTGAGAAAATCCATCTTAAGTAAACCGATACTAGTTGATGCAAAGTAATATATCAAATATATAAATATGCATTAAATCATTAAATCAACACTTGATTCAATGACCCGGTTATGTCGCACACACCCGACTAGTATACAATATATCGGCTTATCGAATCAACGCTTGAATCGATAACTAGGTTATATCGCATACAACCATTCGATATATTTATCGCGAGAATAGAATACGGTATCACATACACGCATTATTCTCGGTCCCGCACATATCTCATATGCGCTCCTATTTCGTTTCGCTTGAGCCAGGAAACCTCTGTGTAGGACTCTAAAGACTCGTCAATACGCCGGCAGCAGGCGATGATCATATCAAACACCCACAAGCCGCAAGCGGTCTGCTAAACGTAACGGCCACCCGGGTATTGAGCGATCTGAAGATCGACGAGCAAGCCCGCTCACACTCCAGTGAATCCAACCAGTAACACTACCGTATAGTCCGGTCTGTTCGTCTGATATGTCGCATATCTCGCCTAGGGGTGGTAAACGTCAGACCCCAATAGCTCGATAAATCATGCCGACGTAGGGTCCATAACATTCGTGAAACTACTGATAACACTTACCAGTATATCACTTCAACCCTGGCCAGGGATTTCCTGTTATGGCCAGTCGAGCATTGCACAACATCAACCCCCAATACCGGGAGAGACGAATCCACTCCTATCGCTCATTGCCTCCATGTGAATCGGGACTGTACCCAAAAACCACCTGTTTGTACAACTCAGTAGAGCCGTGGTAGGGTGGAAATCAAAGCACAGTGGGAGACACACAAGACTCTATGACGATCTCGGGTCAACAGACTAATCTGTACCAGTGTCACCAGAGAACTGCCATCTGACGTGAGGTATAATACCATCTGGGAGTTCTCGGCGAGTCCGTTCAGTGTACCCAGTCTCCACTGAGCACCCGCATACCATCTTCGATATCAAACACCAATGGATATGGGATCATCCATCGCCCATCGCATGGGTCGAGAAGATATGCGCTAGTCTACTCTGGAATATCGATGCCCCGTCTCAATATTCCCTCGACTAGGAACATTTCAAGGATGTACTCATGGACTACCCAGGCCCCACTAGTATGATCTACATCATAGTCCTGGAAGTCGAGCACACATCCTATGGGCTTTATCAACATGTAATCAGAGAGACAGAAAGTATACATGTTAAGATAAAGAGCAACCAGATAGCGTACTATCATGTCGAGCGAGAAAGTCCTTCCTATATATGTCCCAGCATCCACTACAATATACATCCTATGTATAGTAATGGCCTCTAGGGCAAACATATAACTAACAATCTCCCACTTGCACTAGGGCCATCTGTAGCAGTGGTTGCAGTATCACATACTCAACCATCCCCTAAAAAGTCTCTCTTTGGGAAAAAGGCCTTCGTGAGTGGATCTGCCGTGTTGTCCTCTGAGTCTTCTCTCCTAACCTCGATCACCCTGGAGATCAACTATCTCCATGATCAGGTGATGCTTCCTCAGAATTTGTCTGGGCCACTGATGGGACCAGGGTTCCAGGGTCGAAGCCACGCTTCCATTGTCATACAATGGCAGGAATCTAGTTCATCTTATGAACCAATATACACCCAAACAGCCTCTTTGGTAGTATCTTTAATAGCGATGTTACCAGCCTTTATCGTCTAGTTTGCCACGGTATCGTGCTTGGAACTCTTCCAACATACCGTCCCTTTACTGAGGGTAAAGACAATGCCCGTGACTGACATTCAGTCGTCTTTATCACCCTGGAACTCTTCCAGTGATTCTCTTCAGGATCGATTGATACCATCTCACTACATCTAGTGAGAATCCTAACATCCAATTACATCTATCTCATAGATGAAAACTCAGGATTTAGGAGGTATCACTTTGATCCTATTTGGGGAATCCTAGTGATAAAAGGAGATTGACCGATCGTAGTATAGGAAACTCTTTTCCTATTAAGAGTATGTTGTCTACGTACAATACGAAGATGACCACCTTACTCTCTACTACCCTTTTGTATATACAAGGTTCGTCTACCATTTTGATGAAATCAAACACTTTGACTATCACATCAAAACAGACGTTCCAACTCCGCGATGCCTGCTTCATTATGTAAAGCAACTTGCTCACGTTTCCGCTGCTCCCACTGTTTACGAAGACCTCTGGCTGTGTTCTTATAGACGTTCTTTTCTAAATCAGTATTTAGAAAAGCAGTCATGGCACCCAACCGCCAGATATCGTAGTCATGGTATGTAGCCGTGGTAAGTAGGATCTGGATAGACTTAAGCATAGCTACTGGAAAAAGGTTTCATCATTATCCACGCCTGGTCGATGACGAAAAACTTTAACAAGTCTAGCTTTGAAAGTCTCAACTTTTCCATGTACACCAAGTAATCTTCTCAAGATATACTTGCTCCTGATGGGGATTTAACCCTTCAGATATAGCAACCAAAGTCCATACTTTGTTGGTGTATGAGGATTCCATCTCAGACCGCTAAGCATCCAGCCATTCTTACAGAGTCCCTACTCTCGATGGCCTGCTCGAAACTAGTTGGGTCATCATCTCATGATGCAATCCTTGCTCCCACTGTCATCGAGAAACTGAGGTATCTCTCAGGTGGGTGAGGAACCCTACTAGATCGGCGGAGAGGCTGAGTTTCGTCGGAAACTATTGAATTCTTTGGTTCTACCAAATTATTAGCAGTTTTGTACAGCTGGAACCTTTCCAGTTCTACAGAACTGATCTTGCCTCGATCTTGTCCGGATTTTGCTTTTGACATAGGCCGGACAATCCCAAATCTTAACTTACTTAAGAGATAGGTTCTTCCCATACCATATCTTATATGGAGTGGTAGGCAGTGGTTTGATTCAAACCTAATTCAATAGGTATGCAGCTTCTCAAGTGCATAACTCCCAAAAGGAAAAAGGTAACTCAGTAGTACTCATCATAGAGCACACCCTATCATATAGGGTGTGATAGCCCCGTCCTGATACACCGTTGTGCTGTGGTGTAATCAGAGGAGTAGTACGGAGAGAGAATCTCATTCTCCTTTAGAATGGTCCAGGAATGCCATGCACAAGTATTCTCCTCCCTGATCTCATCATAGGACATAATACTTATACCCGGTTATTGGTTCTATACTTCTAACTTATATTCTGTGAATACCTCAAAAGGTTCGGACTTATGTTTCAGCAGGAACATACGACTGAATCTTGAGAGATTATCAGAGAATATAATGAAGTATAAAGAACCAGTCCTGGCATGTGCAGACAGGAGACCTTACATACATCATCATGTATCGGTCCCAAGAGTTTACTAACTCTTTCTCTGTTTCCAATAAACAGAGCTATGGTCATCTTATCTTTGTGACATGATTGGCGAGTTGCACAAGATGTAAATTCAAAACGATTTAAATATACATCTAAATGTAACTTCAGCCAGTCGGGTCGCATTGATCTGACCTAGTCTACAATACCTCAAGAAGAATCCGTTCATTTCTGAACTCTTCTTCTTGTGTGTGTTCTGTATACTAGGAACTGTAGTTTGATTTAGAACTTCAATGCTTTTAGATAACGTGCCTGAACCGATCAACTTTTGATATAGGAAATGTTCAAAACATTATCCAACAATACAAAATTTTATCATTTCTTTACTAACAAAGAGACTGATATGATTTTGTATATCAGGTTCGGTATCTAATAACATTCGTTCAGAATCAATGTATTACAATACAGGGTGACAGTGACCGACAGACTTGGCTGCAACACTTGCCCCGGTTTCTGTCTCATGAAACTTATTACCCGTTCTCAGTTTTTCTACCTTTCTGTAGCCCTATGTAACATATTACATATCTGGGATCCTGATCTGGTATCACATACCCAGGACGTAGAGAATACAGAGAAACAGTTCTACATAATGAACACACCCGAAGATGATGCATCAGCATGCACTCTCTTTGTTTGGGCGGCACGGGAATTCTGGTATTCCCCTATTTCCTGCTCTGTCTTATAACAATTATAAGTTGGAGCGGGACCAACGTTCCCCAGCTCAGTATAACAAGCGGGTTCGGTCAATACATCCGTATTATTATCTTGATTAAGGCGTGATATGGTCGCTACCAGGAGAGAGAGAGAAGAAAACACTCTGCGTGCGCTCTAGCAAGATCAGATTGGTTATATATTTTATCTAATCAGGATGGCACCCACTGCTTTTTATCAAATCTTCCTTCAAACCCTAAAAGGAAATACTAGCCGGGATTAATTACACACTACAAGTTCGCCAATCTTTCAGCCAGGCCAGTGTCGGTACTTTGAGGGAGGTCCCCCGTGCTTTCGCACGAACCTAATTAATGTAAACCTCGTTTTCCCAGAGGCGTAACCTCGTTGACACCTTTCTAGACACCTACTTGATCGGCTAATTGTAAAGTGCAAAACTCTCCCAGGAGTAACAATTACTCGCAGTGGGTATCGAGATCCAACTATCACATAGAAGGTATGCAATCTCATTGCAAATTTCAACACTTGAAACTCCCGATAAAGGTTTTTACCCCTAGCACCTATGACCTTAACTATGGTCAACAAATCATAAGTACTAGTCAAGTTCTACCCGTCATTTCGTGATTAATTAGACCCACCCACATGACCCTTAACTAAAGTCAACAAAGTCACGCGACTGTCCTAACTAATCGCATCATATGCGGTGTAGGAAGACATCACTTAGCTACCGTACACTGTGCCTTGACTATGGTCAACAAACACAGCACGAATACTAAGTACTCTACTTCCTAAAATGACGGAGGGTTGCGGCTGGTTTTTGTGAAAACCTTTAACGCTTTGAACTTGATCTCGTTGCGGAATCAAATGGTTTTTAAATGGAATGTTTTTGAAGCTTTTCTAGTTTTGCTAAAGGGGTCACTCCCGGTGAAGGGATCGTCGGCCCTTTCCTCGTCGAATGAGGTGCGGGATATATCATATATATCACTGTGCAAAGCGGAAACTATAGAAGCGATCAAAGACAAACCGAGGGTTGTAGCATCTGCCAGTTATTGCTAAAGGAGTCACTCCCGGTGAAGGGATCTCGGTCCTTTCCTCATCGAATAAGGTGCAGGATGTTCTATAATGAACACCGCGATGCAAAGCAAGAACTGTAGCTACCTGTTTTATTTTGAAATTCGATTCCACAACATCAATTAGGTTTATTTTCTTTCATTAATCTCATTAATGAATATCCCATCATTTATATTACCTAAACATCACAGATAGATATAACGTACGCTTATGCCATCCGCATTCGCCTCGATGTCCCCTCGTGCACCGTTAGGTTAGGTAACTAACGGCAGAGCGGGGCAGGGCTAGCGCGGGTGTAAAACATAAGCAACGTCTATATTATATATCATATATACTATATATAATACCTGTCACAGAACACAGAACATCGCATGATCACAGATAAAACGCAGCAGAAGAAACATATGAAATATTGGATATACTAGGACGTCCGTGTTTTCAATACGAGCCAGTATAAAACACGGATTCCACGGTCGTGATGAATAGCCAATCCCACACCCCTAGACCCCTACGAGAGCGGCAAGCAACCCTGCCAATTCTAGGGTTAGGAGACCCGGACTCGACTCCTCGAGTTGGTCTCCCACTGGACCCCAGAACCCGGTTACTTGTGCTCCCCTCCTTGGGTCTATCCTAGTGCAGAAAAGTAAATAATATACAATGGGTGACGACTTCCGCAACCTGGAAGTTCCCCAATAAAAGAATATTACATACAAGTTTTTTACATGAATGAAAAAGAAAAACACTCATCTCACATAAAAAAACCCGGCTATTCAAACACGACGATCCAATATAACATATCCAGCAACACATAACATCTCATGTCATCAACGTAAGTAAATATGCGCATCCCAATTGTCGTTGACATATAGCAACGAAACCGGCGACTTCACATATTACACTTACGGTCACAGAAAAGAAAGTGTAAAACTACAACAGTTGGAATCCGCAACCACCTCAGACATCGCATGCCTGACCAAATGAATTACTTAGACATCGCATGCCTAACAATTATAAACCCCGCATTTTAGTCTCTTTATCGAAAACACTTTTCAATATCGAGTGGGGCAATTCAACAAGATTCCCGACAGTATGATCGAATACTCGTCGCAAACTTCAGTAGACAGTCGCACCCCCGATACCGTCGACGAAGTGCACCAAGGCGGAACACCGCTACCGCGAGCACCCGGACGGATGCTTTCGGCGACGGGGTTCTCCTACAGTCACTTGGTCGGGGCTATGGAGTGAAGCTGTCTATTAAGTTTACCCGACGAGTATCCGCGTACGCTACGTGATTGCGACGGAGTTTTGATCACATTAAAATTCCGTGGCAACCGATCAATTGAGACTAAACTGCTACGTTTATAACATTCATTTAGTTATCACATAACTTCTTGTGAATTCCAATTATTGTATCACATTCCGGATAAATAGAAAATGTTAAACTTTCCGATCGAACAATCGAACACCCAAGTTTTCCCGATACAGATCAACACATGAAACAAGTCTAACAACATTCAGTTCGTGCCTCAGTACCGACGGTCCAGCCGTAGAAGGGTCAAGCCAACGCCTCACATGTGGCACGCCGTACTCCCCCAAACCCGAAGGTTCAAAGGGCAGTTCAAGACGGTCACATAATCGAGTTAAGGTTTGTGTCTTCTAGAGGGTCCATCGTGTTACTTGCACTACTTAGAACGTCGTTAAACTACGGAAAAATCCAACACTTGGAAATTTCCCGACAGGGGAAAAATTGGGTATTTATATCCGGTCGAACTTTTTAACATATTCTAAAATTTATCCGGAAAGCCACACAGACAAAATTTGATACCCCGATCGAAACACCGAATTCCCAAATCAACTCAGAAAAATTCAACTCTGGAAAAATATTAAAAATACCCAGGAAAACCAGCACAGCACAGTATGAATTACTGTAGAAATTAGGATGCCAGAAACGACAAAATGGCCGCTCTTGCGCCGCACGAGCCAAGCTCGTGCCGCGGAAGCGCGGCGCACTGTTGGAATTAGGCATCCGAGTTTTACTGTATTTCTTATAATTGCCTGCTGATTTTTCTCAATATTTTTAATGTTGAAAAATCCCAGATTTTAAAAATTGTACAGAGAGCATGTTTTGGGTTTCGGTTTTGTGTCGTTCGGACTTCAAATTCCGTCTACGCTTCGCCTAAGGCTCTAGCTAGGCTCTGATACCACTGTAGGGTTCCTAGGCACTCTAGTGAGGTCTCACATGTCATCGATCATGCCATATTAAAATTTTACGGGTGCCTACAAACCCGACTACGGATCGTTTGCTAGATATTTAGGCGAAACAAGCAAGCTAGTTTACAACTAAACTATAAGATAACGGAAATACAACCTTTGTAGATCCAGTGCTCTACCTCCATAGCTCCGCAACGAAGTGCCTCCGCTGTCCAAGTGAACTCCCGGGCTCTAGCGTCGGCTTCGTCGAAGAATAAGCGAGCTAGGTCGTCGATGTCCATGCCGAAGATGATCTACGTCGAAGCATCGCAAGATCAAGCTCTCACTTCACCAAGTCATGAAACTTGTGAAGAAAACACACTCTACTACTTGGCAAGAGGTAGAGGATGAAGAAATAGGAAGTGGGTTAACTTTAGAATTGGATTTCTCACTCAAAACATCAATCCACCATTGATGACCTCAAGCTTCTTCACTTGAAGCAAGGAAGAAGAAGAAGGAAAATGATATGATAAGTTAAAAGAATAAGAAAAGAAAATGAATTCTTATCATAATTTTAACTAGAGTCAAGTGTAGAGAATGAATCATGGTTAGTGGGAATGGTTAGGGTTAAGGATGAGATAAGAATGGTTGACTTGAACAAAACTTCATGAAGCTTCAACTAAAGAACAAAATTAGCCACCATTCTTTTCTCTTTTCTTTTATTCATTTATCAAAAATGAAAAGGATAATTAAATAAGATAAATGAATAATAAATAATAAACCCTAACCATTTCATTAACCAAGGTTTAATCTTTACACTTGAACCCTAGCATGACATGTATCATCAAACATGATACAATCAAGTGCACAAAAGTATATCGCATATACAATGCGCCCATCCGAGTGAGAAAATCCATCTTAAGTAAACCGATACTAGTTGATGCAAAGTAATATATCAAATATATAAATATGCATTAAATCATTAAATCAACACTTGATTCAATGACCCGGTTATGTCGCACACACCCGACTAGTATACAATATATCGGCTTATCGAATCAACGCTTGAATCGATAACTAGGTTATATCGCATACAACCATTCGATATATTTATCGCGAGAATAGAATACGGTATCACATACACGCATTATTCTCGGTCCCGCACATATCTCATATGCGCTCCTATTTCGTTTCGCTTGAGCCAGGAAACCTCTGTGTAGGACTCTAAAGACTCGTCAATACGCCGGCAGCAGGCGATGATCATATCAAACACCCACAAGCCGCAAGCGGTCTGCTAAACGTAACGGCCACCCGGGTATTGAGCGATCTGAAGATCGACGAGCAAGCCCGCTCACACTCCAGTGAATCCAACCAGTAACACTACCGTATAGTCCGGTCTGTTCGTCTGATATGTCGCATATCTCGCCTAGGGGTGGTAAACGTCAGACCCCAATAGCTCGATAAATCATGCCAACGTAGGGTCCATAACATTCGTGAAACTACTGATAACACTTACCAGTATATCACTTCAACCCTGACCAGGGATTTCCTGTTATGGCCAGTCGAGCATTGCACAACATCAACCCCCAATACCGGGAGAGACGAATCCACTCCTATCGCTCATTGCCTCCATGTGAATCGGGACTGTACCCAAAAACCACCTGTTTGCACAACTCAGTAGAGCCGTGGTAGGGTGGAAATCAAAGCACAGTAGGAGACACACAAGACTCTATGACGATCTCGGGTCAACAGACTAAGCTGTACCAGTGTCACCAGAGAACTGCCATCTGACGTGAGGTATAATACCATCTGGGAGTTCTCGGCGAGTCCGTTCAGTGTACCCAGTCTCCACTGAGCATCCGCATACCATCTTCGATGTCAAACACCAATGGATATGGGATCATCCATCGCCCATCGCATGGGTCGAGAAGATATGCGCTAGTCTACTCTGGAATATCGATGCCCCGTCTCAATATTCCCTCGACTAGGAACATTTCAAGGATGTACTCATGGACTACCCAGGCCCCACTAGTATGATCTACATCATAGTCCTGGAAGTCGAGCACACATCCTATGGGCTTTATCAACATGTAATCAGAGAGACAGAAAGTATACATGTTAAGATAAAGAGCAAACAGATAGCGTACTATCATGTCGAGCGAGAAAGTCCTTCCTATATATGTCCCAGCATCCACTACAATATACATCCTATGTACAGTAATGGCCTCTAGGGCATACATATAACTAACATTCTTTCCCTCTGCAACCTACCATATATCTCTCTGTAAAACTTTTCTGCAGGAATTCTTTGCGTAAAGAGTCTTTCTCCCCCTTCTAAATAACAGATCTCTGCAGGTTTCTTTGCGCCGCGCTAAAAATTTTGAATGCAACTGAAATTTTAATTGTTTTGCATAATTTAACCGGATTCTAAGGGGCTATTTGACCAAACTCAGATTGGGTGGGGATTTCATCACCCTTCCCAGGACCCCAGAAAACACCTAAAGCATTTTGCATCGACCACCTTTAATTAAAAAAGATTAGACTCAGACCTAAGGACAGCGAGCTCAATAGGAAAAGGACTAGGGTAGGCATCGGCCGTTTATCCTAACCGACATTGCGGTGTCTAGGCTGGTGGTTATTAATTAGGCCCACTGTAGTGGTGGTTCCTTCCTACTTACCTGGCCGTATTTTTCCGTGAAGAGGCGGTTTGAGGTCTATTTCTAGCCCTAGTTAGGAGCTGTCTAGTAGACCTAGGCGACCCTAGATCTAGGCCTGATTGTGCATGTGTGGCTGATTCAGTTGTGTCTCGAGTCCGTTTTCAAAAACCTCCTTGCAAAACTCACAGATAAATAAAAAAAAAATAATAAAGAAAAATCTTTTCAAACTTGCAACTTGTCGCGAAGAAATTTAAAACTCACTTCCACCACTTCTTCTCACTGACGTTATCTTACCCCCACATTCTGTTTTTCTCTTTTTTCTGACTGCACTACCCTTTAGTGTATGTCATTTTGGACTAGGGATACTAACGCCCGATTAGTCCGTATTTCGTTGGTACCGACCGACGAACCTTCGACGAACCCTTCGTCGACATTCCGTCCATTTCCTTACCTCCACTTTCAAACTCTTCTTTCGAAGGTATGTCGGGATTTAACCCCAACGATACCTTACCGACGGGAATGATTCCACCTCCGCCAGGTGCGAATAACCCGAATCTTCCACCTGTTGTAGCGCCCGCACGAGTCGCGCTCCAGGATCTCTTCTACCCCGTCCGCACTTCTTTACCCACATGTCTTTCACCCCCACCGGCAAATAGGGATAACTTTGAAATAAAACCACACTTCATCAATATGCTGCCTAAGTTTCATGGTTTGGAATCCGAAGATGCATATATTTTCATTAATAAATTCCAAAACGTTTGCGCCATGATGAAGACAACCCAATTAAGTGATGACGCAATAAGGCTAAGGGTCATTCCTTTTACCTTATGTGACCTAGCCGAGAAATGGCTATACAGCACCGCATCACATTCTATTAGAAATTGGGACGAGTTTGTGAGAGCTTTTCTGAAAAAGTTCTATCCTCATCATAAAACTGCTAGAATCTGAAACGAGATTATACAATTTTCACAGCTTCCTTCCGAACTATTTTGGAAGTGCTTCGAGAGATTTAAAGACCTACTTGTTCAATGCCCTCATCATGGGATAGAAAATTGGCAACTTTGCCAAACATTATACGAGGGATTGAACGCAGCAACGAAGCAGTTGCTAGAAACAATATGTTAAGGTCATTTTCTCTCCAAGTCTAGCGACGAAGCTTGGCAGTTTCTTGAGGACCTAAGTGAGCAAATAATTCAGTGGGAGAGTACCAAGACCGCATCATCTTCTTCAGTTGGTCAATCTAGGGCAGGCATACATCAAATAGATATGTCGATAGCTATGAAGGCCGAGATGGCCTCACTTATGAAAAAGCTAGAAGCCATTGAGACCAAAATCTCATC
Source organism: Agapanthus africanus (assembly GCA_030015575.1). Lineage (NCBI taxonomy): Eukaryota > Viridiplantae > Streptophyta > Magnoliopsida > Asparagales > Amaryllidaceae > Agapanthus > Agapanthus africanus. The sequence continues at coordinate 317,177,454 of CM057340.1, read as the reverse complement.
GTCTTCTCCTGCCCCTACTCTACCCATACGAACTGTTTGTGCTTGTTGTTCGAACCCGTCACACCTAACCGAAGAGTGTCCTTATAATGCACCCATTCAAGGACAGGATCAAGTCAATGCTGCATTTCAGCAACGACAAAGGAATGATCCGTACTCTTCGACATACAATCAGGGGTGGAGGAGTCACCCAAATCAACAGTTCCAAGAGAATAATAATTTTCAAAGACCTCCTCCACAACAACAACAAGCACCCTTACAAACTCAAAACCAGCAACCTTTCCAACAACAACCTTATACAAATCAAACGAACAATTTGGTTCAACCAAATGATGATAAGGTTAGCTCGCTCGAGAAAAGTCTAGAAGCATTTCTTAAGCAAACTACAGAATCCGCAGCAAGATTTGAAAGTTATGTGCAATCTTTAATGAATAACAATGCCTCACACGATCAAAGTATCAAATCTATTGAGGCACAAATTGCACAATTAACTGCTGCGTTGAGCGAGAGAGAAAAGGGAAAGCTTCCATCTCAACCATCGCCCAATCCCGGTCACGCACAAAACGCATATCACAATCACAATATAAATACGGTGACCACGTTGAGATCCGGAAGAGAGTTGCAAAATAATGTGGAAACTAGTGATGACATCCCCGCCGGTGGTTCTTCTTCCCCTTCTTCATTTTCTTCACTTCCTTCTTCACCTTTTTCTTTAGAGCCTATTCTCCACCCTTCACACGGCTCTACTTCATCTAGCTCTAACGGACCCATTTCTCACAACACGAACACATCTACACCGGGATCCGTTCCTAATCCACAGTCTGCTCCACAAACATTTGACTCAACTAATTTTCAAAATGCACCATTTCCAAACAGGTTGAGTCCTAATAAACCAAATACACAAGTGGAGAAGATTGTGGAGATATTTAAGCAGGTTAGCATAAATATACCTTTCTTGGATGCTATCCAACAAGTCCCTTCATACGCGAAAATCATAAAGGGATTATGCACTTCAAAGAGAAAAGCATCTCAAGTACCCAAGAAAGTGCTAGTGGCTAGTGCAGTGAGCAATACTATTAACCACCATCAAACCTTACCCCAAAAACGAAAGGACCCCGGCTGTCCTACTATTTCAATCACAATTGGGGATAAGAAAATTAATCGAGCACTTTTAGATCTTGGGTCTAGTGTTAACCTGATTCCTTACTCCGTGTACGAACAATTAGGGGTTGGAGAGTTGAAACCCACTCGTTGCACTCTCCAAATGGCTGATCGATCAATCACCTATCCAAGGGGTCAACTAGAGGATGTGTTGATCAAAGTCGGGGAATTCATATTCCCCGTTGATTTTATCGTTATGGATACACAACCTGTTGCTAACCCAAGAAACCAAATTCCGGTGATTCTCGGTCGACCATTTTTGGCCACTTCCAATGCCGTGATAAATTGTCGCAATGGCTCCATGACTTTATCCTTCGGAAAGTGGTCTAGTGAGTTCAATATTTATAAGATGGGAAGTCTGCCCCCCGTACCTAAAAGTAGTACACGAGAAGTTTGCTCTATTCACGAAATCACACAGGAGGACTGCGAGCTTGAAAGATTTCTATTTGATGAAAACATCTTTGACGCCACTAGTGCGTCCCTCCCTGAGCCTACCACCGTTGACACAACCGATGTTGATTATGAATGTTTCACTTTTTTGGATGACGACGACTCACAGCCCGAATATGAGTCGTTTGAATTTTTGGATGAGTCAGTCGAGCCATCCGAATCGGTTGTTTGCAGTGATTTCGAACCTGTGTTAGAGTCCTTTGAGTTCGAGGTAGATTCCGCAATGATTCTTTCGCCTCAGAAATTCGAACTCACGCCTTTGCCGTCTCACCTTAGATATGCCTACATAGGTGAGAATGAGACTTTTCCCATTATCATATCGGCCTCTCTAGCCCTCGAGCAAGAGAACGCCCTCTTAACGGTCTCACAAGATAGGCGGCAAGTTTTCGGTTGGACTATGGCGGACATCGAGGAGATAAGTTCCCTCATAAGTGAATATCATACACAATTGATGGATGATGCCATGTCAATAGAGGACCCACAGAAACATCTTGGGGGTATTGTGGTGAGTCAACCTCCTCCCTTAGAAGTTGAAATACCCCCATTTCTTTTAATAAGGTACGAGAATGCCAACACTCCACTGATTGTTGATCATTTACATTCTCGTTTCGATGCATCACCATCACCTGTATATTTACCTCCTCACCTCCCATACCACTACTTCTATCTTCCCCAATTCTTTGCGAACCACCACAACTTATTTTTCCACCAACCAATATTCTTTACTGATACATTTTTCAACTGGTTGGTGTTGACTTTTGGCCGATGCAAAGTTTGGCAGTAATGTCTAACAAAGTTTAAAGGAAGTTTGGGGGGAATCTTGTTGTATATATGTATATATCCTTTTGTTTTCTTTTTCTATATAAAAAAAAAAGTCAAAACATAAAAAAAAAAATTTATAAATAAATAAACAGGGGAGTATCGGTATTTTGACCCTCTTGGTTTAGCATGACAGTGAGGACACTGTCAAGTTCAAGTTTGGGGGTATGCTCGGTACGTCTTCTTCCTCCGCATTCATGTGTACATATTTTTGCATTTGCATACTTATTTGAAAACCTAGAAAAATTTGAAAAATTTCAAAAATTATAAAAATAAATGTATTCAATTTTGGCTAATTGACTTTAGTTTGACAAATAGGTCAACTAGCTAGGAACAACTAGATCTTAGACTTAGTAAGTTGAAAACCCTAAAAATAACCTTCCTTAAAGTTTAACTGTAGAAAGTATATGCCTTGTAGTTTGTTTAGAAATAGGCAATTTTTGGGTTCACTTCTTGGGCTATGTCGAAACAAGGGAAGAGTATTGATGTTCTTATTAGAGTATAAGTTTGAAAAATAGTTCCTAACTTAAGTCTAGATTCTGAAAACGTATACCCTACAATTTGCACAATCACGCACCTTGAAACTTGGAATAGTAGAAGAGACCTTGAAATGCTCTTGTCTAAAGTCCTTAGTACAATGAAAATAAAAAGAAAAAAAAAGTGAATAAAGAAAAAAAAATGGACACTAGTTTTTGTGATTACTTAAGGCTATAAAAATAGAAAAATATTTAGTGAGGGTGCTTCATCACCTAGTGCCTTAGACAAACTGGTTTGGGAGTCACTGCTAAAGCCTTGGGTGTTGCAAAGACTAGGAAGTACGCTTTAAAGTGCAAGCGCATTTTGTAATCGGTCGTTGGTACCTCAAGAAGTATTAACGGTCGCATGAAGGATGTGTAAGCAAATTTCATTCACCAACTAATTAGTACTTTGGACAACGGACAAGGGGTTGATTGCTTAATTTGAATTTCCAAGTGTAGGGGTGACTTATACACACACGTAGGGGTATGTGATTGGTGTTTAGATGAGAGAAATGAGTGAAGAATAGAACTTGTATCTTTAATAGAGTTGATAGAAATTCCTGAGTGGAGATGTAACCCTAGAAGGAAAACTTAGGAGATGCCGAAAGCTAAGTAGGTCTACATAACATATATAATCTTAAGTTAAATAATGAGGAAGTGTGAAAAATGTGGGTGGATAATTTACAAGTATAAGATAATAGAATTCCTTGTTAGAAAACCTAATTGGAGAACAAAAGTCAATGGGCCGAGTTGACAGGATTTTGTGGGTGTAATCCGCTGAAAACCCTCAGGAGACAACACTCCTCCTACTAGGGACACCTAGAGGTTTAACGGCTTGTTGCACGTGCTCAGTGCAATCGCGTTTCCCTGCGAAAGTGCGGTTAGGATTTTGGTGAATAAAATAATAAGTTTGCTCGAGGACGAGCAAAAGGTAAGTTTGGGGGTATTTGTTCACATCATAATACTGCAATTCATACGCCCCACTTTCGTGCATTTTATAAGTAAACAGATGCTTTTGACGATCGTTTGTTGCATATTACAGGATACAGGTTTCTGGAGCAACTACAGTGAAAAAGACACAAAACAGCAGAAAAGGGACTTTTGACCAACAATTAGACGGACCCTGGTCAAGCCTAGTCGAAGAACAATACAAGGTCCAAAAATGTCAAGTGAACGGTCAAAAGACACGAACAAGTTTTCACTGAAGATCTGGAAAAGACCTAGAAGCCCAACAGAGAAAATACACATAGAAACAGAAAGCCAAGAAACCCAGAAGAAAGCCCACAAAAGTACAGAGCCTGACTCATTAGTTTGGCCGCGGATCCGCGGCCAAACCCATGCTGGAGCCGCGGATCCGCGGCCATCTAATGCACGTGTCGCCACCGACTTCTTGTGTCGGTGCGACGGTTCGGGTGTTGGGATTTTCAGGGGTTAAATCTGTAATTGCACATCTACGAGACTCTGAAACCCTAATTCTCCTGTTTGCTTATAAATTGTAATTTTAGATCTGTAAAATGTATGCCTCTTTTCAATCAATAAAATTCAGAATTTCTGAGATAAAAATTCAGATCTGTTCTTCTTGTTTGGAGGGAGCCGTCAACCTAGTAAGTATTTTATTTATGTTTCTTTTAATTATAATGTCTTCTCATCCCCTAATGAGCGAGTAGTCTCCTCGCTTGTTAGGGTTAGCCTTAGGGAAAGGATTGAGAGATGAGATCTCTCACCCCCTTTCAATGCCACTTTAACCTAATGAATTAGAACTCCACGCATACGAGCACAACCGCTCCCTGCGGCATCCTACCCATCGAGGTAACGATGAACCGTAGTATAAAGGGCCGGATGCACGCGTTTTCCGTGGGGGTTAGGTAATTATCAACAAAGGAAGAATACGAATTTAGAGGAAGAAACATCTTCCCAAAAGATTCGTATCCTCTTTATTGATAATTAACTTAACATCTAATAGATCTAAAAAGTAGGCATTGAAAGCGGTGATGAGAAACGTTAATCTCCAAAACTTCCCCTAAGCCTAACCCTAGCAAGACTTTTAATTAGATTAATTAGATCAGTTTTAAATAGATTTTTATAAAACCAACCAAAACCACAAATAGAATCAACTCGTTAAAAAACATAAAAGGAATTTACCCGTCTCTGTGGATCGACCCGCACTCACCGGCTAGCTGCGAAGCGACGCCGTTTCTGATTGCGGTAAATACAGTTTTTGACACCAATCAGAACCCGGCTTTTATCTGTTGTCAACAGATGTTCTGTATTTGGCGTAACTGTGGATATTTTTTATCAATTGCGTTATTTGGACTAGCAACCTGTAGCCTGTAAATATGTCGCAAACACGGATTAAAAGCACCTACCTATAAACAAACGAGTATAAGAATTGGCGGTAGTAAATGCAATATTCTGGACTGAACAAATACCCCCAAACTTAACTTTTGCTCGTCCCGAGCAAAACCAATTATTCACAAAAAAGTCCTAAGCTCACTTTCGCAGGGAACGCGATTGCACTGCGCGTGTGCAACAAGCCGCTAAACCTCTAGGTGTCCCTAGTAGGAGGAATGTTGTCTCCTGAGGGTTTTCAGCGGATACTACCCATAAAATCCCGTCAAGCCAGTTTCATAAGTTAACATCGATTCTACTCCTACAGTTCAGTATTTACGTTAGAAATTCTATCATCCTAAGTTAGAAACATCCAACCCTTATGTTTCACGCCTCCTATCTACTTAACTTCAGATCCTATACGTTCCAAAAAAGTTTAGAAAGATGTTGGTATCTCCTGAGTTTTCCTTCTAAAGTGTGGTCTTAAATCAGGAATTTTTATCAACTTTACAGAAAATATAAGTCTTATTCTTCATTTTTATCTTTTATCCAAACATCGATTGTATACCCTTACGTGTGTGTAAATTTTGCACCCTTACACTCGAGAATTCAATTCAAACTATAGTACCCTTGCCCTAATACCTAATACTACTTCTTTTCATTTAATGATGGACGGTGTTGCTCACACACCTTTCATGCGACTATTAATACTTCTTGAGGCACTAACGGCCGATTACTGAATGTGTGAACTTAAAGCGTAATTAGCAGTTTCCAGGTCTTGACTTTATTTCTTTTTCTTTTTCTTTTTCTTTTTCAAGACCGGATATATTTTTCAATATGCTCTTTTGGTGTTTAGCTTTAAATACGGTTTTTTTCTTTCATACTAGGCTTTCAGGCAAGAGTATTTCCGTCACGATCCGAAAGAGCACGTGACTGGCCCTCGAACCACATGAAGTCTATAGGACTCCATCTGATCCAAGTAAGCCAAAAGCCCAGAAATCTAAAACCATTTTAAGGAGTAAATAAAGAAAACTGGTTTTTAAAAAGTAAAGAAACATGTTTTGAAATCAAGCTTTTAAATAACTAAGCCGAATATGCATTTTTAAAATGTGTAGTCTTTTCTGAAAATTTCGGCAGAGTTTTTCTTTGTAAAAACTGGCCCCGAACAGGGTACAACAAGGATAATATATAAGAAATGATAAAAGGCAGTCCCCAAGCGGGAGCTAGCTCTTCGTCAATTGATGGTCACAACCACGCAAGCAATATAATATACAACGCCGGAAGGCGAGGATCAAAACTTAGAAAGAAACTTAAAATCAACATGAAAACCTTAATACTGCTAGGCGCGACTCTAAGGTCGAAATAATATATAACTGATTTCTAAGTCTGAAACAATATACAAGGTTTGGTTGATGGAATTTCTAGATACAATGAATAATAAATGTACAATGGTGGTTCTGATACAAAGAACCCACCTACCCAAGCAAGTCACCCCTATAGAAGCAGTGTGCCAGAAAAGCCGCTATGGAATCTGTACCGCAAAAACCTGCAAGAACTGTGGCACAACGGGGGTGAGTTGCCAACTCGTGAATAGAAAAAATCTACAAGCAGAGATCGAATGTATGACCCTTCCTAGGTCAAAAAAATCATATATAAATAAACCTTAATATGAATAAGTATGCAGCATACTAAACTGGCAATGTAATCTCTATACATGAGTGTAGTGCCAAGTGCTCGTGCCAGTGCCTCAGGTAATAGCATATCATAAATATGAGGTAAAATCAGTGTAATCAAATCCGCATGTACGTGGATCCCGTCCACTCGTCACCCAATGACAATAACCATCATGCATGTAAATATCATCAGCATATGCAAGGAAATATGAGGATATAACCAAAAGCATGGAACCTGAGTGCCTAGCATCGACACTCGAAAACATCATGAAAACCTGTGCCTAGCATCGGCACGTAAATCCTCATATATCGGGCATCCGTCTGTCCGGGTCAGCCCACGCTCTTATATATTGGGCATCCGTCAGTCCGGGTTAGCCCACTCTCTCAAACATCGGGCATCCGTCAGTCCGGGTCAGCCCACTCTCACTCTCTCAAACATCGGGCATCCGTCAGTCCGGGTCAGCCCACTCTCTCATACATCGGGCATCCGTCAGTCCGGGTCAGCCCACTCTCTCATACATCGTGTAAGTCCACGTTGCGACCCCCGGTTCTTACGGGGAGGCGGAAACGGTATAAAATCAAAATTTTAACGCAAGAGGCAACATGGACTAAGCTAGGTCGGGATCTTTACCTAAGATAAAACTAGCATACTAAGCTAAAGATATTTAGCTACTCGGATGAAGATGGTTATACCTAAACTTGAACTCCTTCTCTTTAAGCTCCGATGGTGGTTCGATGGCTCCTTCTCGTTGTCTCCGTACGCCGAAGATAGATCCACTTGAAAGCTCCAACCTTTAGCTCCTTCTTCGTTTTTTGAAGAAACTAGTTCACTTGGTTTGCTAAACCTAGTGAACTAGAATGAGTAGAGATGATTTAGAATGGGATTTTATCTATGGTTCTTGATTCTCAACTCATGAGACAAGAGAACCATAGATCAAGAGAGGGAGCAAGAGGTTGAGGGTGATAGCAAGAGGAGAGCTTAAGAACAAGAGAGAGAATGAGCAAGAAAGAATGAGCAAGTATTTTGTCTCTCACCCTCTCATAATCCAAAGCAATGATAACTCATCATATTAACAAAAGTCTTATGTGATGGTTAGAAGCAACCACAACCATATCATTTCATGCACTCATTTTACACAAATGAGCAAGTAAACAAAAGTCTTTGCCATGAAATGATGGTTATGGTTATCATGATGGTCAACTAGTCAAGCCTAGTCAACCGGTCAACAAGTCAACAAAAGTCAACAAGTCAACAAAGTCAACAAGTCAACAAAAGTCAACAAGTCAACAACCATATCACCATAATACTTAATTAATATAATACTTAATCACATATCATATTCTCATTAGGGTTGAGCATAAAGTCAAATAGTCAACGGTCAACAGTCAACAACCCTAATGAGAATCCGCCGCCTCTGCCTCCCTGTCAACTGTGCATACACACCTGCATCCGCGTTCCGAGGAACACGAATGCAAACTGGATAAATCCAATCCCATAAGGTACACTAGGATCTGGCTTAAACCAAAGCCCGCTAGTGTAAACTGTCCGGACACTGTACGTGCACAAGTGCACGGATGTGACCGAACCCTGTCGCAAAACCATGCGACCTGTCGCAATACCATGCGACCTCTACTCTTTTGCCTAAAGGCGAAAAGCTTTCTGTGTGGGACTCTAAAGACTCGACACTACGCTGGCAGTGGGTTTAACCACAGACCGCAAGCGGCACTAGCTGTGCGTAACGGTCCCTAGGTAATGCCGACAAGAAGACCGACGAGGCGAAACCCATCTGAACTCCTACTGAGCCTGAGTGTGACATTCTCCGTACAGTCCGGTCTGTTCGTCTGATACATCGCATGGCGGGCCTAGGGGGCGGTAAACGTCAGTCCCCCAATAGCGGTACAAGTCGTGCCGGAGTGAAGCCCAATACACCCTGAGATAACACTGGAAACCTACCAGTATATCTCGTTTGCCCTGGCCAGGGACTACTCGTGTAATGGCTCTCCTGGACACAGCACGATGTCAACCCCCAATACCGGGAGAGACGAATCCTGTCTAACCGTCACTGCCTCCAAGTGCTTCGGGACTGCACCCAACCACCACCTGTTTGCACGACTCCTTTGAGCCGTGGTAGGGTAGTGATCAAAGTACAGTGGGAACACACCCGAGGCGAAGTGACAGTGTCAAGTCAGCGGACTAAGCTGTACTCATGTCACCTGGGAACTGATAACTGACGATAGGTATAATACCAACTAGTCAGTTCCCGACGAGTCCTGTCCAGTGTACCCGTAACCTAACGAGCACCCGCATACTATCTCAAGTACGACGTACTGACGGCTGTGGGACAGACCGTCTCCCACACTGGGATGAGAAGCGCATGCGCTGGTCTACTCCGGAGTATCGATGCCCTGTCTCGATAGTCCTGCGACCAGGGACCTGAATAAGGATGTACTTATAGATTACCCAGCCCCCACTAGTGTGACTGCCATCACAACGCTGGTAATCAAGCAAAGATCCTAAGGGCTCCACTAATGCGTATAAGTGATATACTGAAATAAACACAAGTACACATTGAAGTAGAAACAAACCAAGTAGCATACTACTATTTTGAGCAAGATTGTATATACAAGGTGAATATCCCAAGCATCCATTAAGTAATATACAAACTAGTATGATACAGTAATGGCCTCTAGGGCATATACACTAACAATCTCCCACTTGCACTAAGGCCATGTACTGGCGTATCGAAGACCTATCATCTCGATCAGCCGCTCGAACTGAGTCTGGGGCAAGGCCTTGGTGAATGGATCTGCAGTGTTGTCTTCTGAAGCGACTCTCCGAACCTCGATCTCCTGGCGATCCACGATCTCCCTGATCAGGTGATACCGCCTCAAGATGTGCCTGGATCTCTGATGGGACCTGGGTTCCTTCACTAAAGCTATAGCCCCGTTGTTGTCGCAATACAGAGGTATTGGATCAACAATGGACGGAACCACCTGAAGTTCTTTCAAGAACTTCCTCATCCAGACAGCTTCTTTTGCGGCATCAGATGCAGCGATGTATTCCGCTTCCATCGTCGAGTCTGCAACGGTTTCCTGTTTGGAACTCTTCCAACACACCGCCCCTCCATTGAGGGTAAAGACAAAACCCGACATGGACTTGGAATCATCCTTGTCACTCTGGAAGCTGGAGTCAGCAAAGGCCTCGATCTGGAGGTCTTTTCCGCCATACACCAAGAACATCTCCTTAGTCCTTCTCAGGTACTTGAGAATGTTCTTTACCGCTATCCAGTGTTTCTCCCCAGGGTTTGACTGATACCGGCTTACCACACTCAGTGCATAAGCTACATCCGGTCTGGTACACAACATCGCATACATTATAGAGCCTACCGCAGAAGCGTAGGGTATAATAGACATGCGATCCCTCTCCAAATCAGTCTTGGGAGACATCTCTTTAGAGAGGGTGATCCCGTGACAAGCCGGTAGATTACCGTGCTTGGAATCTTCCATACTGAACCTCTTCAGTATGGTGTCGATGTACCTGGACTGTGAAAGTCCTAATATCCTCTTGGATCTGTCACGGTAGATCCGGATACCCAGAATGTATGAGGCATCACCCAGGTCTTTCATGGAGAACCTGTGTGACAAGAACCCCTTGACAGATTGTAGCATAGGAATGTCATTTCCTATTAAGAGAATGTCATCCACGTACAAAACGAGGAATACTACAGTTCTCGCTACAAATCTACTATAGATGCATGGTTCATCTGGATTTTTGATAAAGCCAAATTCTTTGACCGTCTCATCAAAGCAGATGTTCCAACTCCGCGATGCCTGCTTTAGTCCATAGATGGACTTAAGCAACTTGCACACCTTTCCGCTGCTCCCACTCTGAATGAAACCCTCTGGCTGGTCCATATAGACACACTCCTCTAAATTTCCATTTAGAAAAGCTGTCTTTACGTCCATTTGCCAGATCTCATAATCGTGGAAGGCAGCAATGGCAAGAAGGATCCGAATGGATTTCAGCATGGCTACTGGAGAAAAGGTTTCGTCGTAGTCCAAGCCAGGTCTTTGACGGAAACCCTTTGCTACCAGCCTAGCTTTATAGGTCTCAACCTGTCCATCTACACCAATCTTCCTTTTGAAGATCCACTTGCATCCTACGGGTTTTACCCCGTCTGGAGCAATGTCCAACGTCCATACCTTGTTGGTGTACATGGACTCCATTTCGGTCCGCATTGCATCCAGCCATTTCACTGAGTCAACGCTCTGAACGGCCTGCTGGAAGCTAGTAGGCTCATCATAATCTATGATGCAATCCTCTCTATCCCCGTCTATGAGAAAACCGTAGTATCTCTCGGGCGGATGAGACTGCCTACTACTCCTGCGGAGCGGCGTAGGAATGTCCTGTTCTGTTGAACCCTCTGGTTCCACTAAACTTTCAGTAATAGTCCGTGGTTCTGGAATTTCTTCCAGTTCTACTGTGCTCCCACTTATCTGGGTTTCCAAAAACTCAGTTTCCAAGAAGTAGGCATGACGAGAAACAAGGACTTTTTGTTCCTCTTCACAGTAGAAGAAATATCCTTTGGAATTCTTTGGATATCCCACAAACTTGCACTGTACTGAGCGTGCCTCGAGCTTGTCCGCATGCTGCTTTTTGACAAAAGCTGGACATCCCCATGTCTTAATATGCTTAAGATAGGGTCTCTTCCCACACCACATCTCATATGGTGTAGTAGGCACGGTCTTAGTAGGAACTCGGTTCAAAAGGTATGCGGCTGATTCTAGCGCATACCCCCAGAATGATCGCGGCAACTCAGCGTTACTCATCATGGACCGCACCATATCCAATAGGGTGCGGTTCCGTCTCTCCGATACACCGTTATGTTGCGGGGTGTATGGAGGAGTAAGCTGAGAGAGAATTCCGTTCTCTTTTAAATAGTCCAGGAACTCGGCACTTAAGTATTCTCCACCTCGATCCGATCTTAGAATCTTAATACTTTTGCCGGTCTGTTTCTCTACTTCATTCTTATACTCCTGGAATTTTCCAAAGGCCTCGGACTTATGTTTCATTAAGAAGACATAACCGTACCTTGAGAAGTCATCCGTAAAAGTAATGAAGTAAGAATGTCCGCTTCGGGCATGTGTAGACATTGGACCGCACACGTCACTGTGTACGAGTCCCAAGAGCTCGCTCGCTCTTACTCCATGTCCAGTAAACGGAGTCTTTGTCATCTTTCCCTTGAGACAGGATTGACAAGTGGCATACGACTGATATTCGAACGCATTCAAATACCCTTCTGTATGTAACTTCGTCAACCTTCTCTCATTGATGTGACCCAATCTACAATGCCATAAGAAAGTCTGATTTATTTCTGGAGACTTTCTTTTGTGTGTATTCTGGACATTAAAAATCTGTGGTTGGTTTAACACGTATATACCATTACTCAGAGTACCTGACCCAATCAATACTTGATTAAGGTGAATGTTTACAACATTACTTACAAACGCAAATTCATAACCTTCTTTAGAAACTAAAGATACAGAAATGATATTACAAGTTGCGTTGGGTACAAAAAAGCAATTACGCAAAACCAAAACATGTCCATCTGACATTCCCAGGTGATAGTCCCCCACGGCTTTAGCATCCATGCTAGCTCCGTTTGCAACTCTGAGGGTCATGTCACCTGCTTTCAAAACACTACGGTTTCTCAACGCCTGCAAAGAATTACAGATATGAGATCCTGATCCGGTATCCAATACCCAGGAAGTAGAGTTTATTGAAAGACAGTTTTCAATAACATACACACCTGAAGCTGAAGCTGCAACCTGCTTCAATTCCTGTGTTCTGGCCTTCCAGGCCCTGCAATCATTCTTCCAGTGTCCTTTCTTATGATAATAGAAGCATTCTTCCTTATCCACAAGCTTCCCCGCTATATTTGTTGCTTTACCTTTTCCCTTCGTATCCACTTTACTAACACCGCCCCTTGGTTTGGCGGGGGCCTTCTTCTTCTTTCCCTTGGCTTTCGCCTTGGACCTAGAAGAAGATGATCCTCCTACAAACAAAGTGGATGTTTCCCTACCTTTCTGTAGGGTGCCCTCTGCGCTCCTCAGCATGTTGAGGAGCTCTGAAAGTTCAACCTCTTTTTCTTGTAGGTTGAAGTTCAGTATGAACTGGGCGTAAGTGGAAGGAAGGGACTGGAGAACTATATCCGTATATAGCTCACTCTCCAATGTGATCCCTAGGTCAGCGAGCTCCTCAATGAAGCTGATCATCTTTAGCACGTGCTCGGCTACTGATGATCCGACGGCCATTCTTGTCGAAAATAACTTTTTCGACGCTTCGTATCTTGTGATACGTGATTGCTCTCCATACAGTTCTTTTGTATGGAGCAATATGGACTCCATGTCCATATTCTCATGCCTCCTCTGATGTTCGTTGTCCATCGAGGCAAGCAGGAGGCACTTGGCCTTCGCGCTATCAATCTCCCAAGTCTTGCGGATTTCCTTATCCGCGACACTGGAAGTTGGACCAGGGACAGGGGGAGCTTTGGTGGTAAGAAGATACCCCAGCTTGTCATAAGTGATTGCTATCGTGACATTCCTGAGCCAATCTTTGTAGTTCGGCCCTGTCAGTTTGTTTTTATCTAGGAGTAACTTAAGTCCAGTCATGTTGATTGGTCGCTGCAATTAGGAGAGAGAAGAAGAAACACTCAGCATGATGCTCTTCCAAGTTTAGAGTGGTTTTTAGTTTGTCTAAACAGGATGGCTCCCACTGTTTCTCGAATCCCTCCTCAAACCATAAAGGAAGAATTAGTCAGGATCAATCCCACCGTACAATACTTGCTTAACCGTTCAGCCAGGCCGGTGTCGGTACTTCGAGGGAGGTTTTCCAACGCTTTCGCGAAGTTCTTTAATTAAAGAACCTCTTTTCCCTGGGGGCGTAGCCCCGCTAACACCTTTCTAGGCACCTACTAGGTTTATAGCATTGATCGATTAGTGAGAAATTTCCCGAGGAGTAGCATATACTCACAGTAGGATCGGGATCCAAATATCATCGCGTGACGAAACTGAAGGAATCCTACCAGAATCATCACACTCCAAATGGTATGCAAATCTAGCAAGTTTCAGTGCTTATGAAACTCCCGATGTGGATTTTTTTTGCCCCATGCTCTTATGACCTTGACTTTGGCCAACAAATCATAAGTCACATGTCAAGTTCTACCCGTCGTTGTCCAGGTTAATTTGAATCCACCCGCACATACCCTTGACTTTGGCCAACAAGGCAGTACGATTGTTCCAAACCAACGCATCTATCTATGCTGCACATGAATACCCAATAGCTACCAATCACTGTGCCTTGACTTTGGCCAACAAACACAGCTTGAATACTATTGACTATTCATGTGAAACGACGGAGGGCTACGGATGGTTTTGGCAAAACCGTGAACGTAGTGAACTTGATTTGGTCGATGGAACGAGATAGCTTTTAAAAGGAGTGGCTCAAGCTACGTATTTAAAACTTGTTTTGAAAAGAACCGAGTGGGTTTTCGAAAGTGTTCCAACGACTTTAACTTGGTTTATTATCTTGCATTAGTTCTTTTAATGCGTGATATTCTTGCATTAGTTCTTTTAATGCGTCCCATCATTTAAACCTACCATTGCAGAAAACAACCAAAATATGACGTACGCTTATGCCATTCGCATTCGCCACTGGGCCCCGTCATTACCCGTTAGGTTACTTAACTAACGACAGAGCGGGGGCTGGGCTAGCGCGTCTGAAAAACATAAGCAACGCCTAAATAATATCATATATAGATATACTGCAATGATAAACATTTCAGATCACAGATAAATACATTGGATATACTAGCAATCTGTAATTTGTACGAGCCTGTAACAAAAACAGATAACACGGTCGCGGTGAATAGCCAATACCCCACCCAAGACCCCTACGGGTGCGGCAAACTACCCGCCAAGTACCCGAAGCGTAGCAACCTCCCTCATCTCCATGAGTAGGCCACTCGACACTTCGGCATACCCGGTAGTTTGTGCACCCCTCCATGGGTCTATCCTAGGAGCAAAAACAGTAAAAAGAAATTATACAATGACGGCTACAACCCCGACCCGGTTGTGCAGCCATACAAATAATTATTACATCAATTTACAAATTTACATGAATTGCAAGAAAAGAAAACTCTCGTCTCACAACCCCCGGCTATTCACCCGCGACAACCCAACATATTTATATACACATTCCAGCACATTACAGATCATGTATAACCCCGACCAATCGTCTTATAGCGATTAGCCGACGTTCAATACATGCAAACATCACAGATATAACCATCATAGTCAAAGTGCAGTGAAGTTCGGAAAAATACGGAATTATAGGACCCCAAAAGGAAATTTCTTTTCTGGAAAATCTGGGCACATATAATATATTTCAAAAATCCCAAAACCAACACAGACACACACTGCACGAAAAACGATGCACAGAAGACGACAAAGCGCGGCGCTTCCGCGGCGGATCCCTAGCTCGCACGGCGGAAGGGCGGCGGTTTAGACGAATTACTGTATCGTTTTTCTTGGGTGTTCACACAAAACCCTGAGCCGAATTTACAAGTGTAAAGTTTTTCATTTTGAGCCAAAAAAATTTCAACAGAAACTCAGTTTTTGTAAAAGTTTGGTTTTTGGATTTTTCCGGTTCCGAACTTCGTTACACTTCACTACCAAGCTAGTTTAAGTTTAGTTAGGCTCTGATACCACTGTAAGTCCACGTTGCGACCTCCGGTTCTTACGGGGAGGCGGAAACGGTATAAAATCAAAATTTTAACGCAAGAGGCAACATGGACTAAGCTAGGTCGGGATCTTTACCTAAACTAAAACTAGCATACTAAGCTAAAGATATTTAGCTACTCGGATGAAGATGGTTATACCTAAACTTGAATTCCTTCTCTTCAAGCTCCGATGGTGGTTCGATGGCTCCTTCTCGTTGTCTCCGTACGCCGAAGATAGATCCACTTGAAAGCTCCAACCTTTAGCTCCTTCTTCGTTCTTTGAAGAAACTAGTTCACTTGGTTTGCTAAACCTAGTGAACTAGAATGAGTAGAGATGATTTAGAATGGGATTTTATCTATGGTTCTTGATTCTCAACTCATGAGACAAGAGAACCATAGATCAAGAGAGGGAGCAAGAGGTTGAGGGTGAGAGCAAGAGGAGAGCTCAAGAACAAGAGAGAGAATGAGCAAGAAAGAATGAGCAAGTATTTTGTCTCTCACCCTCTCAAAATCCAAAGCAATGATAACTCATCATATTAACAAAAGTCTTATGTGATGGTTTGAAGCAACCACAACCATATCATTTCATGCACTCATTTTACACAAATGAGCAAGTAAACAAAAGTCTTTGCCATGAAATGATGGTTATGGTTATCATGATGGTCAACTAGTCAAGCCTAGTCAACCGGTCAACAAGTCAACAAAAGTCAACAAGTCAACAAAGTCAACAAGTCAACAAAAGTCAACAAGTCAACAACCATATCACCATAATACTTAATTAATATAATAGTTAATCACATATCATATTCTCATTAGGGTTGAGCATAAAGTCAAATAGTCAACGGTCAACAGTCAACAACCCTAATGAGAATCCGCCTCCTCTGCCTCCCTGTCAACTGTGCATACACACCTGCATCCGCGTTCCGAGGAACACGAATGCAAACTGGATAAATCCAATCCCATAAGGTACACTACGATCTGGCTTAAACCAAAGCCCGCTAGTGTAAACTGTCCGGACACTGTACGTGCACAAGTGCACGGATGTGACCGAACCCTGTCGCAAAACCATGCGACCTGTCGCAATACCATGCGACCTCTACTCTTTTGCCTAAAGGCGAAAAGCTTTCTGTGTGGGACTCTAAAGACTCGACACTACGCTGGCAGTGGGTTTAACCACAGACCACAAGCGGCACTAGCTGTGCGTAACGGTCCCCAGGTAATGCCGACAAGAAGACCGACGAGGCGAAACCCATCTGAACTCCTACTGAGCCTGAGTGTGACATTCTCCGTACAGTCCGGTCTGTTCATCTGATACATCGCATGGCGGGCCTAGGGGGCGGTAAACGTCAGTCCCCCAATAGCGGTACAAGTCGTGCCGGAGTGAAGCCCAATACACCCTGAGATAACACTGGAAACCTACCAGTATATCTCGTTTGCCCTGGCCAGGGACTACTCGTGTAATGGCTCTCCTAGACACAGCGCGATGTCAACCCCCAATACCGGGAGAGACGAATCCTGTCTAACCGTCACTGCCTCCAAGTGCTTCGGGACTGCACCCAACCACCACCTGTTTGCACGACTCCTTTGAGCCGTGGTAGGGTAGTGATCAAAGTACAGTGGGAACACACCCGAGGCGAAGTGACAGTGTCAAGTCAGCGGACTAAGCTGTACTCATGTCACCTGGGAACTGATAACTGACGATAGGTATAATACCAACTAGTCAGTTCCCGACGAGTCCTGTCCAGTGTACCCGTAACCTAACGAGCACCCGCATACTATCTCAAGTACGACGTACTGACGGCTGTGGGACAGACCGTCTCCCACACTGGGATGAGAAGCGCATGCGCTGGTCTACTCCGGAGTATCGATGCCCTGTCTCTATAGTCCTGCGACCAGGGACCTGAATAAGGATGTGCTTATAGATTACCCAGCCCCCACTAGTGTGACTGCCATCACAACGCTGGTAATCAAGCAAAGATCCTAAGGGCTCCACTAATGCGTATAAGTGATATACTGAAATAAACACAAGTACACATTGAAGTAGAAACAAACCAAGTAGCATACTACTATTTTGAGCAAGATTGTATATACAAGGTGAATATCCCAAGCATCCATTAAGTAATATACAAACTAGTATGATACAGTAATGGCCTCTAGGGCATATACACTAACACATCGGGCCCCATCATGTACCCTCATACGGCATCACTCCTCGTATGGAGTATAAAATCAGGACCGATAAATCTCATGGTGGCAGCGCAAATATCATATCAAGGGAAACCGGGTTTTTCAAATAAGTACATACCTTCCTTTGAAATTACCCGCGGTTTCCAAATCCAGAAATATCATGAAAACGAATATCTCGATGCGTATAATCAGAAAGCATGATGTATGTGACATATTAATGAAATGCAAGTACAATAGGATATCATGCAACATGGAATAATAGTATGCACATACAAGGTCCTATCCTGATGCAATAATACTACTGTGTAGTGACATGGCAATTATCGATGTTGAAGTGTGTGAGCCGGCAACAAGTGTACGTGGAACTTACGCATCATCGATAAGGGTGCTGGTGTCCTAGCAGCATGACTGTAATATATCAACAACACAAGCGATACAATGCAAATAGCATGAGTATGCGGAATCGAATATTCAACGCAACGGTAAAGAATCTACCTCAATAATTATATCATGCAGCCTTGACATTTGAAACAAGACCAATCGGGTTTTTAATAAAATAAGGGCTACGGTGTTTTAAGAAAAGATGCTTCGTTTGAAAATACCCGTAGAATCTTTTTTGCCTATCTTTAAAATATCCCCGATTCGTTAGTTTTGCAATAGGTATGACTCGGGTCAAGTCCAATGTCTACTAAGCCAAGTCCATCAGGAGGGGTATGGAAACCACCTAAATCTGAGTCGATATATATATATATATATATATATATATATATATAATAGTCAGTAATCCCGCCTAAATAGTATCACAAACGATATAACATCCTTGAGTCATGAGCGCGGATCTATCATCAATGTAGGCTCGTACGGTAAATCTCCGTACGACATCCCAATAGCTGGGTACGGGTCAATATCACATTATCTCATCACATATCAGGTATCACTACCATCATATCATATAATCTAGGGTACAGATCTAAGTCTAGTACAATCGATACCATCTACATAAGTATGAATGAGGGGTAAAACACATGCCCAAAGGCCCGCTAAACCATCATGTCGTATCTCAAATACGAACTCTGTCATACCGCCGAATCTCACGGCCTCAATCAATTCACATCGACTCATCTCAATCCCACGTATCATCCTCAAATCCCGTATATGAACACATCGTCCCATACCCATGTGAACATATACAAATATATATATATTCCCATATACACATGCGAAAGAAAGAATGTATGCAAGTGTGTGCGTGCGTGTATGGGTGCAAACCCTACTCTAGGGTTTCGTACTACACTAAATCAATCCATCCTATCATCAATAATCTCTAAGAACATATAGTAAATATATGTGTGTATACGTATTCGTATACATCACCACGGACTGCGCCATCCACCCGACTTCCCCCGTAGATATAATCTACTCACCTTGCGTCTTTATCTGTCGCCGTCGCCACGCGTTGGCTTGTCATCCCGAAGTCTTTATGGGGTACCAACACATTAACATATCGCAAATGCGTATCAAACCAATTCAAAACTAAAACGGCATACGAAACCCCAAAACGATACGCTATGTTCTATAGGTTAGAACCTATGGACAACGCTTCCAAAACCATCAACAACCCTCGATATCGTCGTATAAACGCCAAGTAGTCGAGGTAAAACACCATACGCAAACTCAGAATTCACAATACGGAAATATGGAAGCACGAATCCAAAACAGCAACTTAGGAAATAGGTTCCAGATTTCACCCTAGGTCAAATTAGACAAATCTATACATGCCAGGGGTCTAGTCTACACATGTAGGAGCTACAGAACCAAAACGACCCAATTTGGTGCAGGTCTGGCCGCAATTTACGGCCAGAGGGATTCAATTTGCGGCCGGGAAGAAGAGTTAGGGGCTAGGGTCTTGTGTGGTGGTTCTAGGGTGCCTGCACATCTCACTGTCCAATCAATTTTATTTTAGGATGTCTCGGGTGATAACAGATTACAAAATACACTCCCAGATTTACAGTTTTTCCCGATATCGATTCCGTAAATCCGTATTCTGGTTTCTAGTTCAGGTTCGGGTCAAAAATAACATCAGTAGGGTGTTTGTGTGGACTCTACTAAGCTCAATTTCACATTACAACTCACAATTCCTCAAACCCTAACTAGGTTTTCGTTAAGTCCGCAAACACACACAATATCGGTATAAAACTTGAATCGAAGATTAAGCACAAGAAATACCACTCTAATTGTGAAGGAATTACCTCATAAGACCCCCATGAATCCTCAACAGCGCCAAAATGAAAGCTTTCTTGGTCCATCCTATAGCTTGCAAGCTTGTGCACACTTTTTGTAAAAAGGAAGTGAGGTTTTGATGAGTTTATCATGGTGTTTTGGAGGCTTGAAAAAGGAGGAGGAGGGAGAGGCAGCAGCTTCAGCAGGAGGAGAGGAAGAGGGAGAGAGAAATGGTGAAGAATAATGGAGGAAGGTTGCACACAAGTTAATGGTCACACCACCCTTTTCTCTCTCTCACCACCTACTACCATATTCTACCAAAATTCTTTTCTTTTCTTTTTTTTTCCCAATTTCCTTCCTCCCAAGAATAGTAAACCCAAAATAACCCATGGTAAGAAAATGCAACACAAGAGTAGAAAAATGATATGTGCATGTTTTGCACAAAAAAGCCAAAAGTCCGATTAGCGATTTTTAATCGCGATTAGCACTAAATTAGCATATAACAACTCATAAAAACTTAAAAATGACTTAATTCCATAAAATACCTTATTTTAGAATTTTCCATAATTTTTCCAAATTTTTCTGTATTTAATTATACCAAAATATTAAAATATTCAATAAAATATTATTAGATTATAAAAATTCCCAAAAAATAATATTTTATTTTTTTGAAATGTTACAATCTTCCCCTCTTAAATAAATTCGGTCCCCGAATTTAAATTTAAACTCCCAAATACTAAATCATTTCAGTAAAAATCCAAATTGTCGGGCTCCGAAAACATCAAATACATAAAACACATCATAGCGCGATACATGTGCATAAGTAATGAGCAGATAACTCAAAAATCGAAACTCCGTCAAGCATCCTGCAATCATCGGAGTCATGGTAAAGACACAAATTTCAAATCCAAAACAGAACCAGTATGATGTACGTCAAAATTATACATGTATATACGAAAGCTATATATGTAAATAACTAAGTAGATGGATGTAAAAGTATGCGGGTACTGTCCTCTGACTAGTCCCGCTCAGTATGATAACACATAGCAAATACCATAAAACGTAATGCTCTATAAGGAATAAATCTCTAAATATATGAATATCCGGTGCGTCTGGTGCGCACGGAAATCAAAATCCATATATGTGCACAAAATATAAATACCCAGTGGGTGCATGAAAACAAATATAATTAAACTCAACCATCAAGACTAAATCATACAAACAGAACGCCTAAAATACCGAAATCCAAGACGACGGATATGTGATAATCGAATCACAAAATCATAATTCATAAATACCGTCGTCGGTAGTTCCTCCTTCAAAGTCGAGAAGGTGCCGGTGTATCCAATACTAGCAGCGCAAGATATCTACTTGTCTCTTGCTCCCGGTGTGGCATCCTTTGTCTCTGGGTCCTTATCTTCTCTGCGGATTATCTATCTCACAATCAATCGGATCATCAGCCCTGTCAGGTGTGCTAACGGGGACGATTCCGTTCTGGCACTTCTCTGGTCATCTCTTGGTCAATCATTACGACTACTCATAAAGTGGCATGTCACTGGCGTTGGCCTCTGGCTCTCTGAATACACATGACACATTTGATCCTGGGTGCAAATATCATTGCAGCAGTGTCCTGGAAGGAATCCTGCTCAGGGTCTCTTCCGATTTTGCCTATGCCGAACTGTACGGAGGCTGGTACTCTTGTATAATCTCTTCTTGCTCAATGGACATCTGTGTCCTCAACACAACATTTCTCCGAAACTGGTCACATCACAACGCCTCTGTAAGCATATCAGGTCTCCGGTCTCGACGTAAAGTAATGACAACTCGTCACTGTCTCGCACGAACCTCTTGTCCCGCTTGTCTGTATCATCGTCCACTTTGACGTCACGTCTCTATCTGCGCACTGCATTGCTCTCGGCTACGGTCAATCCGAAGTCCCTCACACGGACTCGAAATCACGAACTCGGTATCTTCATCACTCGGTAGAAGATATCTAGCAAAACACGTCCTCAGCGTGCATATTGCGTCTCTGATGTCAGCGGAGTGGAACGTCATCTCGTCAAAATCTCGTGCGAACTCTTTACTCCACTTGTTCCAAGGTCGACTGATTTGGACTCGTCTCATCATGGCTGCACAGACTACGCTCCAATGGCTATACTCGTATCTGGAGTCTTCCAAGCAGTGTTTCCCATCACAATATCCGAAAGATGTCGAACAATCCGATCGACTCATTAGAACCTCATAATCCTCCCCTCAAGAGCTCAACATCTTGGGTACAGTTCAACAGTATCGAGTACATACCACAGCATCGGTGGTCCAGCAGTAGAAGGGCAAACCTAAGCCTCACTAATGGCGCCGCGGAACTGCCGCAAACCCTAAGGTTCAAAGGCTTTCATACGGTCATTATGTCGAGTTAGGGTTTCATTCTTCTAGAGGGTCCATAGAATCGCTTGCATGTCTTTCCGAATACTTTAAACTTGGAAAATGGGTTCCTGACATTCGATCATCTCAATCGACTCTCAACGAATCTGTGAGAAGTCGTCTCTACCTGGAATCAATCTACCTGATGGCCTCGCATCGGGGTAAGCGAACAAACCACATATCCTAGTCATTCATCCTCGGTGACTAGCGACTCACCATCATATCTCTAAGTATATGCTCAAGCTGCAGTAGCTCCAACATCTGGGGAGATATCACGTCATTCGCAGCAACAACTGGCTCGTCCGTCCGTACACTGAACAACGCCTCAATCATCATGAATAAGCGACCTATCAATGGTCATCACATCCTGGCTGGCCTCTATCAGTGGCTCAATCCTCTGGTACCAATCGGTACATCCAGGAAATCTCGTAAAAGCGATCAGTCAGACGCTCATGGCGCGAAAACACAATAAGACGGCACCTCTATATGCAATCTTATGTCTCTGGAATCACACCCTGGTCATTCCTCGTCCACGACGAGCTCATGCTGACGCAACTCGAGCCGTAGCTCACTCTTCCCGTGCCATCGCGGCAGCAAAATCATAACCAGTATTGATGAGGATAGATCATAGGAAGTAATATAATACTGTGCAAAGAAATGTACATCCTAGGGTTTCATAAGCGGAGTGGCGTGTTGTAAGTATATCGCGGAACATACGTACGGTATGTCCCTCTACTCAAGCTACCTACTCCATCAACCAAGGGTCATCCTATGCGACGAAAGTTCGGGTATAATACCCCCACGACTAAGTCTAAGTTCCGTAAGGTCAAGCCTAAGTTCCATATATATATAAACGCCCTAGGCTCCACAGAGTCAAACATAGACTCGAACCAAGGTTAACCTAGCGCTCTGATACCAACTTTGTCATGACTCAAAAGAGCATGTGACTGGCCCTTGAACCACATGAAGTCTATAGGACTCCATCTGATCCAAGTAAGCCAAAAGCCCAGAAATCTAAAACCATTTTAAGGAGTAAATAAAGAAAACTGGTTTTTAATATGTAAAGAAACATGTTTTGAAATCAAGATTTTAAATAACTAAGCCGAATATGCATTTTTGAAATGTGTAGTCTTTTCTGAAAATTTCGGCAGAGTTTCCTTTGTAAAAACTGGCCCCGAACAGGGTACAACAAGGATAATATATAAGCAATGATAAAAGGCATCCCCAAGCGGGAGCTAGCTCTTCGTCAATTGACGGTCACAACCACGCAAGCAATGTAATATACAACGCCGAAAGGCGAGGATCAAAGCTCAGAAAGAAACTCAAAATCAACATGAAAACCATAATACTGCTACGTGCGACTCTAAGGTCGAAATAATACATAACTGATTTCTAAGTCTGAAACAATATACAAGTTTTGGTTGATGGAATTTCTAGATACAATGAATAATAAATGTACAATGGTGGTTCTGATACAAAAAACCCACCTACCCAAGCAAGTCACCCCTATAGAAGCAGTGTGCCAGAAAAGCCGCTATGGAATCTGTACGGCAAAAACCTGCAAGAACTGTGGCACAACGGGGGTGAGTTGCCAACTCGTGAATAGAATAATATCTACAAGCAGAGATCGAATGTATGACCCTTCCTAGGTCAAAACAATCATATATAAATAAACCTCAATATTAATAAGTCTGCAGCATGCTAAACTGGCAATGTAATCTCTATACATGAATGTAGTGCCAAGTTCTCGTGCCAGTTCCTCAGGTAATAGCATATCATAAATATGAGTTAAAATTAGTGTAATCAAATCTGCATGTACGTGGATCCCGTCCAGTCGTCACCCAATGACAATAACCATCATGCATGTAAATATCATCAGCATATGCATGGAAATATGAAGATATAACCAAAAGCATGGAACCTGAGTGCCTAGCATCGACACTCGAAAACATCATGAAAACCTGTGCCTAGCATCGGCACGTAAATTCTCATATATCGGGCATCCGTCTGTCCGGGCAGCCCATGCTCTCATATATCGGGCATCCGTCAGTCCGGGTCAGCCCACTCTCTCATACATCGGGCATCCGTCAGTCCGGGTCAGCCCACTCTCTCATACATCGGGCATCCGTCAGTCCGGGTCAGCCCACACTTTCATACATTGGGCCCCACCATGTACCCTCATACGGCACCACTCCTCGTATGGAGTATAAAATCAGGACCGATAAATCTCATGGTGGCAGCGCAAATATCATATTAAGGGAAACCGGGTTTTTCAAATAAGTACATACCTTCTTTTGAAATTACCCACGGTTCCCAAATCCAGAAATATCATGAAAATGAATATCTCGATGCGTATAATCAGAAAGCTCGATGTATGTGACATATTAATGAAATGCAAGTACAACAGGATATCATGCAACATGGAATAATAGTATGCACATACAAGGTCCTATCCTGATGCAATAATACTACTGTGTAGTGACATGGCAATTATCGATGATGAAGTGTGTGAGCCGGCAACAAGTGTACGTGGAACATACGCATCATCGATAATGGTGTTGGTGTCCTAGCGGCATGACTTTAATATATCAACAACACAAGCGATGCAATGCAAATAGCATGAGTATGCGAAATCGAATAATCAACGCAACGGTGAAGAATCTACCTCAATAATTATATCATGCAGCCTTGACATTTGAAACAAGACGAATCGGGTTTTTAATAAAATAAGGGCTACGGTGTTTTAAGAAAGGATGCTTCATTTGAAAATACCCGTAGAATCCTTTTTGCCTATTTTTAAAATATCTAAATTCGTTAGTTTTGCAATAGGTATGACTCGGGTCTAGTCCAATGTCTACTAAGCCAAGTCCATCAGGAGGGGGTATGGAAACCACCTAAATCTGAGTCGATATATATATAATAATCAGTAATCCCGCCTCAATAGTATCACAAACGATATAACATTCTCGAGTCATGAGCGCGGATCTATCATCAATGTAGGCTCGTACGGTAAATCGCCGTATGGCATCCCAATAGCTGGGTACGGGTCAATATCACATTATCTCATCACATATCAGGTATCACTACCATCATATCACATAATCTAGGGTACAGATCTAAGTCTAGTACAATCGATACCATCTACATAAGTATGAATGAGGGGTAAAACACATGCCCAAAGGCCCGCTAAACCATCATGTCGTATCTCAAATACGAACTCTGTCATATCGCCGAATCTCACGGCCTCAATAAATTCACATCGACTCATCTCAATCCTACGTATCATCCTCAAATCCCGTATATGAACACATCGTCCAATGCCCATGTAAACACATACAAATATATATATATATATATATATATTCCCACATACACATGCGAAAGAAAATATGTATGCAAGTGTGTGCGTGCGTGTATTGGTGCATCCCCTACTCTAGGGTTTCGCACTACACTAAATCAACCCATCCTATCATCAATAATCTCTAAGAACATATTGTAAATATATGTGTGTATACGTATTCGTATACATCACCACGGACTGCGGGGGTGCTATACGCCATCCTCCCGACTTCCCCCGTAGATATAATCTACTCACCTTGCGTCTTTATCTGTCGACGTCGCCACGCGTTTGCTTGTCATCCCGAAGTCTTCATGGGGTACCTACACATTAACGTATCGCAAATGCGTATCAAAACCAATTCAAAACTAAAACGATATACGAAACCCCAAAACAATACGCTATGTTCTATAGGTTTGAACCTATGGACAACGCTTCCAATACCATCAACAACCCTCGATATCGTCGTATAAACGCCAAGTAGTCGAGGTAAAACACCATACGCAAACTCAGAATTCACAATACGGAAATATGGAAGCACGAATCCAAAACAGAAACTTAGGAAATAGGCTCCAGATTTCACCCTAGGTCAAATTAGACAAATCTATACATACCAGGGGTCTAGTGTACACATGTAGGAGCTACAGAACCAAAACGACCCAATTTGGTGCAGGTCTGGCCGTAATTTGCGGCCAGAGGGAATAAATTTGCGGCCGGGAAGAAGATTTCGGGGCTAGGGTCTTGTGTGGTGGTTCTAGGGTGCCTGCACATCTCACTATCCAATCAATTTTATTTTAGGATGTCTCGGGTGATAGCAGATTACAAAATACACTACCAGATTTACAGTTTTTCCCGATATCAATTTCGTAAATCCGAATTCTGGTTTCTAGTTCAGGTTCGGATCCAAAATAACATCACTAGAGTGTTTGTGTGGCCTCTACTAAGCTCAATTTCACATTACAACTCACAATTCCTCAAACCCTAACTAGGTTTTCCTTAAGTCCGCAAACACACACAATATCGGTATAAAACTTGAATCGAAGCTTAAGCACAAGAAATACCACTCTAATTGTGAAGGAATTACCTCATAAGACCCCCATGAATTCTCAACGGCAACAAAATGAAAGCTTTCTTGGTCCATTCTATAGCTTGCAAGCTTGTGCACACTTTTTGTAAAAAGGAAGTGAGGTTTTGATGAGTTTATCATGGTGTTTTGGAGGCTTGAAGAAGGAGGAGGAGGGAGAGGCAGCAACTTCAGCAGGAGGAGAGGAAGAGGGAGAGAGAAATGGTGAAGAATAATGGAGGAAGGTTGCACACAAGTCAATGGTCACACCCCTCTTTTCTCTCTCTCACCACCTACTACCATATTCTATCAAAATTCTTTTCTTTTCTTCCCAATTTCCTTCCTCACAAGAATAGTAAACCCAAAATAAGCCATGGTAAGAAAATGCAACACAAGAGTAGAAAAATGATATGTGCATGTTTTGCATGAAAAAGCCAAAAGTCCGATTTGCGATTTTTAATCGCGATTAGCACTAAATTAGCATATAACTACTCATAAAAACTTAAAAATGTCTTAATTCCATAAAATACCTTATTTTAGAATTTTCCATAATTTTTCCAAATTTTTCTGTATTTAATTATATCAAAATATTAAAATATTCAATAAAATATTATTAGATTACAAAAATTCCCAAAAAATAATATTTTATTTTTTTGAAATGTTACAATTTCTAGGTATCCTCTACTATCCCAAGTTTCAAGGTGCGTGTAAGTGCAGTTGTAGGGTATATACTTTCTGAATTTGAACACAAGAATAGAAACTATTTTTCAGACTTATCCTTCTGTAAAGCTTCAATACTTTCCCTTCTTCTTGACTTAACTCAAGAACTGAACTCAAGATTACCTATTTCTCAAAAAAACTGTAAGGGCGTATACTTACCAAAATTAAACAGAATGAGGGTTATTTTTAGGGTTTTCAATTCCTAAGCGTAGGATTTAGTTATTCCTAACGTATTAACTAAATTATCGGAAAAAATCTAAGTTACCCTCTTGGCTAACTTGACGACAAAGTTTTTATATTTTTGAGAAATTTTTTGATTTTTGTGGGTTTTTAGTAAGGTATGCAAATGCAGAATATACAAATGAATGCGAAGGAAGAAAGCTTACCTAGCACACCCCCAAACTTAAACTTGACAGTGCCCTCACTGTCAGGCTACATCAAGAAGGTCAAAATTGCCGGCACTCTCCAAAAGAAAATTTTATACAAAACAAAAAGGAAAACAAAAAAATATATACAAAAAGGGTCCCCCCAAACTTAAGTAAAACTGTTAAGCGTTGAATTTCAGGATCGGGGGGAAAGAACAGTATCAAGCTATACAAGGCCTTACACAGGCCAAAAGTTAGTACCAACCATTCAAAGATTTTATCTCTATAATGTGCTGGTTGGTGAAAGAATGCGGAGAGGTAAGAAATGGAGAATAGGCGAGACTGTATAGAAGCGGGATACGGTCTCGGTATATGAATGGAAGAATGGCGGAAGGGAGAAAGAAGTGGAATACGAACTTAAGGATGAAAATGGATTGAATAAATTAGTACAATCTGTAATGAACTATGTGAAAAGATGGATTGTACTAATCTATCAATATGGAGAGAAATTGGGTCAAATCCCTCATGATTCAAGAGAAACCATGGGTACGCCAAACTTGGTAAACCAGACAATGAAAATAGAAGTGATACGGTTACTTGCAAGGTCGGAACGATGGAAAGGATTGAGGTAGGTGATTGAGGAAGGTTATCGGTTAAAGGTTCAGGAGGGTGTACACATTCAATGAAAGGAACATGATGATTGGAAAATCCGACTAATCAATTAAAACTGGTTCATCCTCAGTACTATCCTCAATAGTCTCCTCAAAATTCAGCTTATCCATGCAAATTTCATCAAAATCAAGACGCATATGAAGTTCGGGAAAAACAGTTAAAGACTCGGGATGATGAATTGGAGAGAAAAACTCATCCAAAACTGCGGGTTCATCATCCAAAATATTCCCAGCGTCAATATCCTCAATCAAGTGAAAATCAATTTTCTCAGACACCTCATCAAGAGCATGGATTTCAATCAATTCTGGTTCTAAGATGGAGGTGTAGAGATCAAAAGGATTGGGATAGGTTTCACTCGAAAGGGACTCTTCACAATCGGATAAATCAAACACTACAAAGTCACACAACTCACTAATCCTTCTATCTTTAATTGGTGAATCGTTTGGAACACTAGATAGACATTCATAATCGGAGTTGTGGGTTTCAATTTGCAATGGGTAGGTTTGATTTGGAAGGGTGTATATCTCACTCTCTCCACTCAAATTAGCAGCCTGTCCTACCGCCTCATCATACATTGAGTGGAGAGAGTGAGATGTACCCCCTCTGGAAGACTTTAGGGTAGCGTCAAGCCAACAGATGAAGGATTTGAATGCGTCCATGGCCGCCCTAATGCAACCTAGTGACCCGGTAGCTAGTTTTCAACTAGCTCCAACTTTTTCAATATATGATGAGGCGGCAGGACAGGCTGTGCATTTGAGTGGAGAGAGTGAGATGTACCCCCTTCCAAATCAAATCTATCCGTCCCAAATTGAATCCCACAACTCCTGTTTTGAAAGTCTATCGAGTATCCCACATGATTTATCAATTGAAGATAGAATGATGAATGAGTTGTGCGACTTCGTAGTGTTTGATTTGCCCAATTGTGAAGGGTCCCTTCCAAGTGAAACCATACCTAATCCTTTTGACCTCTACACCTATATCTTAGAACCAGAATCGATTAATATCCATGCTTTTGATTAGGTGTCAGAGAATTTTGATTTTCACTTGATTGAGGATATTGACGCTGGGGATATTTTGGATGATGAACCCGTAGATTTGGCTGAGTTTGTCTCTTCAAATCATCATCCCGAGTCATTAAATGTTTTTCCCGAACCCCATATGCGTCTGGACTTTGAAGAGAAGAGCATGGATGAGCTTAACTTTGAGGAGAATTTTGAGGATATTTTTGAGGATGAAACAGTTCTAGATGATGAGTCGGATTTTCCAATTCATCCTGTTCCTTTCACTGACTGTGTACACCCTCCAGAACCTTTAACCGATACCCTTCCTCAACCACTTCCCTCCATCCTTTCCATCGTTCCGACCTTGCAAGAACCCGTCTCACTTACATTTCATATGTCTGGTTTACCAAGTTCGGCGTACCCATGGTTTCTTACGAATCTTGAGGGATTTGACCCAATCTCTCGACGGGTTAATAGATTAGCACAATCGTTGTTTACACATCGCTCATCACGAATTGTGCTAATCTATTTACTCCATTTGCACCCTCAAGTTCGTATTCCACTTCCTTTTCCCTTCCGCCATTCTTCTTCTCATCTACCGAGACCGCATTCCACTTCTCCCCACAAGCGGTCTCGCGTAGTCTCCATTTCTTACCTCTACGCCTTCTTTCACCAGCCACTGCTTTATCGAGATAAAATCATTGAATGGTTGGTCCTCACTTTTGGCCTG
Organism: Agapanthus africanus; assembly: GCA_030015575.1. NCBI lineage: Eukaryota > Viridiplantae > Streptophyta > Magnoliopsida > Asparagales > Amaryllidaceae > Agapanthus > Agapanthus africanus. Next base: position 317,147,012 of record CM057340.1, on the reverse strand, counting down.
TGTAAGGCCTTGTATAGCTTGATACTGTTCTCTTTCCCCCCTAATCCTGAACTTCAAACGCTTAACAGTGGAAACACTGTTTTACTTAAGTTTGGGGGGGACACCTTTTTTGTATATATTTTTTGTTTTCCTTTTTTGTTTTGTATATAATTTGTTTTTAGGGAGCGCCGACAATTTTGACCCTCTTGGTATAGCCTGACAGTGAGGGCACTGTCAAGTTTAAGTTTGGGGGTGTGCTCGGTAAGCTTTCTTCCTTCGCATTCATATGTATATTTTGCATCTGCATATTAAATCCATAAAATCCATAAAAATCTGAAAATTTTCTAAAAATATAAAAACTTTTTTGTCAAGTTAGATTGTGGAAGAACTCTGATTCAACATTCGACGGTTTTTGTTTGAAAAAATAGGAATAACTAAATCTTATGTTTAGATTTTGAAAACCTGAAAGATAACTCTCCTTTGAAGTTAACTATAGCTGATATACGTCTTTACATCACACTACACGTGTCGTGAATTTTGGAAATTAGATGACAAGTCTTTTATGTTTAAAAACTTTTAAATAAGATAAATGATTTTCTGAGGATCAAATAGGTTTGTTCTGAAATAAGTAATGTCAAGAATAGTTTATGAAGTAAAGCGAATATGAAGGAATGTTATTGATGCCGTAATTGGAGCTAAGTCTGAAAAATAACCCATCGGAAACTTGATTGGATTGATTACACACCGAACCCACTAAACACGTCTTTTATCCAAAAAATAATTGAACTACCGGTTATATCTCCGTTCGTATTGAATCATCATGATTTTCACGCCAAACTGTCTTTTGTTTTTGGACCTAGGTAACTTGAGTAATTAAGTCCGCTTGGGTGTTTCTACACCTAATGCCCTAAAACCAACTGGTTTGGGTGCATTGGCCCAAAGCTCGCTAAGAAGCCTAGAAAGTCCAGTTTAAAACAAAGTCAAGCAAGTGTTCTCTCCGAGTTAAAATTCCTAACGGTTCTTTGTGTGAGAATAATCTTGATAAAAGACAGGCTTTTATAAAAAAAAATTTAACGGAGATATGAAGGTTTTATTCTATGATAAAGACTATTGCACGTTCACAGAGGTGTGTATGAAATGAAAACAAGAAAAAGGTGGAGTGAAAAATACGACTTAGTTTCCTGTTAAGGAAGATAGAAATTCTGAAGTTGAAACCTTACTGGAAAACGAAACTTGAAAAATGCTTAACTCTTTATAAAACTTATGTGATCCTTTTAAAATTGTTATCTGGGCTTTATTGTGCGACATGATGACTTTAATCGATCCTTCTGGAACTTAATGACACTAATTGCACTGCACGTTAAGACATATAAAATCTGTAGTTAAATAAGAAGCGAGGTGTGAAAAATAAAGGTTCGATAGTCTAGACTTAGGATTATAGAATTGTTATTTTCTGAAACAAAAACTTTAGGGTTTGAATCTTAGTTATTGTACAAAACCAACTTGACCGGATTTTGTGGGTAGTATCCGCTGAAAACCCTCAGGAGACAACACTCCTCCTACTAGGGACACCTAGAGGTTTAACGGCTTGTTGCACACGCTCAGTGCAATCGCGTTCCCTGCGAAAGTGCGGTTATCATTTTATTTTTTGTGAATAATTGGTTTTGCTCGGGACGAGCAAAAGTTAAGTTTGGGGGTATTTGTTCATCACAAAATACTGCATTTTATACCGCCCATTCTTACGCTCGGTTGTTTATAGGTAGGTGCTTTTAATCCGTGTTTGTTACATGTGTACAGAATACAGGTTTCCAGTACAAATATTGCAAATCAGGATAAATCTCTACAGTTACGCCAAAAGCAGAACATCTGTCGACAGCAGATAAAAGCCGGGTTCCGGTCATCCATATCCGTCCAGTGCCGAGTACCGGTTCCCGATACAAGACATGTGACAGTAGTCATTCGTGTCTGGGACAAGCACAGAGCACGAGGGGGCTGCACAAGAATCAATGGGTGCGCGGAGCTCGAGGGAGATAAAGTCAAAAGTAAACAAAGATAATGCAATCTTGGACTTGGAAATCTGGAGATATTCTGAAGACTTTTGCGTAGTTTAAAGTTGGCAAACACGAGGAAACAGAAAACCAGGGCAGTCCACAAAAGTTGACAACCTGAATCCACGGTACGGCCGCGCATGCGCGGCCAATAGGTGTATTGGCCGCGCATGCGCGGCTAGATGGGGCCCACTCACTGACGTTTTTTGGGGGTATTTCTGGGACTTCATTTCTGGTCTGGTGGATGCCCTAGAATTCCATTCTCCAGCCTATAAAAACAGCAGTTCAGAGCCAAACCAAGAGAGCTTTTCTTTAGTCTCTTTTTTGTGTAATTTTGTTCTTCTTCTTCCTCTTCTTCATTTTTTCTCCATTAAAATTGTAGTGAGAGCTTTTTGAGTGGAAGATTAATGAAGATGAGGGTTTTTTATATTTCTTGTTAGTTTGCTCCCGCTTGAGATTCTTGCTTTCTCTTGCTCATTCAACCTCTTCATTGAGCTTGAATGGGTAAGGGTTAGTTATTGATCTCAAGGGTCGTATTTTCTCACGGGACTAGTTCTTCACTTCACATGCGTTCTCTACCCTTCCCTTGATCTTGCAACCTCTTCATTGAGCTTGCAAGTTTAAGGGTTGGCTATTGAGCACATGCTTGGCTTGGGTTCTACTTCCGTGTTCTTTTTATTTGCTTATTTATTACTTGCATTTTTCATTCTTTCTTTTATTACTTGCAATTTTATTCATGCACTTTAATACTTGTATCTTTTCTTTTCTTTGTTCTTTTCTTTTTGTTCTCTTTTGTTTATTTTGTGAATGTTGTAATTATTGTTGTTGTTAAGAATTAATACGGTATTGTAAGTTAACGTTTCTTTGCCAATTCCTTTTCCCGTTATTTTCCATTTGAACTTCGCCCAAACCATACACAAGCGCTCCGTTAGGCACCGTACCCTGACAAGGTAACGGTGATTCCTAACCGCGACCGGTTGTGTTCGGTTTGGCCGGAGGCGAAAGCAAGAGACAAGAACGGAAGGACAAGGGTAAATAAGCCGGATTCCACGAATACCGCGCTTAAATCCCCTAATCCACGTTTTTGCCAATTGCTTAGCTTCAATTGGTCAAGACTCGGCTCAAAGGTTTTGTGTACGGATTTCTTAGCTTACAATCTCGTATCTTTTCTTAACAACCTTATACTTGCAGATAAACACATAGGTTAGTCTGAACAAACATACATATTCTTTATTGACTCGTCTAAGACAAGAAGGTAAGATAACACCATCTCCCTGTGGACCGACCCGTGCTCACCGGCTAGCTGCAAAGCGACACCGTCCTGATCGCGGTTACACTTAAATTCTTTGAACATCCGACACGCCAAAAGCGTGCGATCAGTAGACTAGCGTGTACCTTCTCGACCCATATAGATGGGCGATGGATGATCCCATATCCATTGGTGTTTGACATCAGAGATGATATACGGGTGCTCAGTGGAGACTGGGTACACTGGACGGACTCGCCGAGAACTCCCAGATGGTATTATACCTTACGTCAGATGGCTGTTCTCTGGTGACACTGGTACAGGTTAGTCTGTAGACACGAGATCGTCATAGAGTCTTGTGTAATTCCCACTGTGCTTTGATTTCCATCATACCACGTCCAAGAGGGCGTGCAAAAAGGTAGCTTTTGGGTACAGTCCCGAATCACATGGAGGCAATGAGCGATAGGAGGGGTTTCGTCTCTCTCGGTATAGGGAGTTGATGTTGCGCAGTGCTCGATTGGCTATAACAGGAAGTCCTTGGCCAAGGCTGCTTTTGGGATTTACTGGTAAGTGTTACCGGTAGTTTCTCGACCCGTTATGAGCCTCATATCGACATGACTTATCGAGTTATTGGGGTCTCACGTTTACCACCCCTAGACAAGATATGCGACATATCAGACGAACAGACCGGACTGTACGGTAGTGTTACTCGTTAGATTCACTGGAGTGTGAGCGGGCTTGCTCGTTGATCTTCTGATCGCTCAATACCCGGGTGGCCGTTACGTTTAGCAGACCGCTTTCGGCTTGTGGGTGTTTGATATGATCATCACCTGCTGCCGGCGTATTGACGAGTCTTTAGAGTCCTACACAGGGGTTTCCTGGCTCAAGCGAAACGAAATAGGAGCGCATATGAGATATGTGCGAGACCGAGAATAATACCAGTATGTGATACTGTATTCTATTCTCGCGATTTGTATCATCGGTCGGTTATATGTGATATAGCCGGGTTACCGAATCAAGTGTTGATTACATTGATACACATGATATTAGTAGGTTATATTAGATATGACCGGATCGTTAAATCAAGTGTTGATTTAATGATTTAATGTATAATTATATATTTTATATATTACTTTACATTAACTAGTATTGGTTCACTTAAGATTTGTTTTCTCACTTGAATGTGCACATTGTTTATATGTGATATATGCCAGTGTACATGTTCGTATCATGCTTAATGATACAAACAAGTTGTGTGTATGAGACTTGAACCATATCAAGGTTGGATTAGGGTTTACTATTTTCCTAAACAAATAACAAAAGAGAGTGACTTTGGTCAAAGTTATCAAGCTTCATGAAGCTTGATGAACATTGACAAAGTCAACTCTTTTGTCATTTGTTCAAGATATTAGCTAACCCAACCCTTAACCTTATGCTATGGTTAATTCTCTACTTGAGTTAAGCATGAGGTCTTAACTCAAACATGGTGCCATCATTCATTTGGATAGGTTTTCACTTTGGATATTATTCATATGATTCTTTCTTCTTCTTCATCTTCATCAAGCTTGAAAAAGCTTGCTAGCTCCAATGGTATCATGAGAAAAAGAGTGAGAAATCCAATTCTAAAGTGAACCCACTTCCTATTTCTTCATCCTCTACCACTTGCCATGTAGTATAGGGTGTTCTCTTCACAAAGTTTTCGACCAAGTGAAGGAATAGCTTGAGTTTGAGTCTCCCCGACGTAGATCATCTTCGGCCTCGAAGTCAATGACCTAGCCCGATCATTTCTCCGACAAAACCATCGCTAGAGTCCGGGATCCCGATGATCGCAGTAGAGGGTCGTCAACACGGAGCTAAATAAATGTTGGAGCAGATCTACAAAGGTTGTAATCCCTTTCACTTAGCAAAGCTTGCTTTTCGCCTTAACTTCTAGTTAACGATCTTCTTTAGGGTTTCTCGGCACCGGAAAATTTTTGTTTGGCATGGTTGATTCCTTATGGAACATCCTTAGTGTGCCTAGGAACCCTACAGTGGTATCAGAGCCTAGCTAGAGCATTAGGCGATGCGTTAACGAAGTTAAAACTCCGAACGAACCGAGAAACCTCAAATTATACCCCTTTCTGTATATTTTTTAAAATCTGGGATTTTCTAGAATTAAAAATTCCTAAAAAATTCAGCAGGGTTTTATAAGAATTACGATGCAAATTTGGTGACGTCATCTGTACGGATGGCCGCGGAACCACGGCAATTGCCTGATTGTGCCGCGGATCCGCGGCCGTACAGTGAGCTTATGGTTTGATATTTGCACCGTAATACTTGTCTTTGTTCTTAATATTTTATGGGTATTTTTAACCTGAATCAAGTGTTGAGTTTTCTGGGGGTTTATTTGGTAATCGTCGATTCGATCGGAGAATTTAATTTTGTTGTGTTTTCCGGATATTTTTAGAACATGTTAAAAAGTTCGACCGGATATAAATACCCAATTTTTCCCCTGTCGGGAATTTTCCAAGTGTTGGATCTTTCCGTAGTTTAAAGACGTTCTAAGTAGTGCAAGTAACGCGATGGACCCTCTAGAAGACAACAAACCTTAACTCGATTATGCGACCGTCTTGAACTGCCCTTTGAACCTTCGGGTTTGGGGCAGTACGGCGTGCCACATGTGAGGCGTTGGCTTGACCCTTCTACGGCTGGACCGTTGGTACTGAGGCATGAACTGGATATTTTTGAACTTATTTCAAGAGTTGAGCTGTTTCAGGAAAACTTGGATGTTTTATTGTTCAATCGAAAAGTTTAACATTTTCTATTTATCTGGAATGTGATACAATATTTGGAATCCACAAGTATTTATGAGATAACTGATTTGAATGTTATAAACATAGCACATTAGTCTCATTTGATTGGTTGCCACGGAATTTTGATGTGATCAAAAGTCCGTCGCAATCACGTAGCGTACGCGGATACTCGCCGGATAAACTTAATAGACAGCCATACCCCATAGCCCCGACTAAGTGACTGTAGGAGAACCCCGTCGCCGAAAGCATCCGTCCGGGTGCTCGCGGCAGCGGTGTTCCGCCTTAGTGCACTTCATCGATGACATCGGGGGTGCGGCTGCCTACTAAAGTTTGCGACGAGCATTCAATCAAAATGCCGGGAATCTTGTTGAATTGCCCGACTAGATATTGAAAAGTGTTTTCGATAATGAGATGCGGGGTTTATAATTGTTAGGCATGTGATGTCTAAGGAATTCAGATGGTTAGGCATGCGATGTCTAAAAGGGTTGCGGATTCCAACTGTTGTAGTTTTACACTTTCTTTTCTGCGACCGTAAGTGTAATATGTGATATCGCCGGTTTCGTTGCTATATGTCAATGACAATTGGGATGCGCATATTTACTTACGTTGATGACATGTGATGTTATGTGTTGCTGGATATGTTATATTGGATCATCGCGTTTTGAATAGCCGGGGGTTTTATGTGAGATGAGTGTTTTTCTTTTTCATTCATGTAAAATATGTTGTATGTAATATTCTTTTATTGGGGCACTTCCAGGTTGCGGAAGTTGTCACCTTTGTATATAATTTACTTTTCCGCACTAGGATAGACCCAAGGAGGAGAGCACAAGTAACCTGGTTCTGGAGTCCAGTGGGAGACCAACTCGAGGAGTCGAGTCCGGGTCTCCTAACTCTAGAAATGGTAGGGTTGCTTGCCGCTCTCGTAGGGGTCTAGGGGTGTGGGTTTGGCTATTCATCGCGACCGTGGAATCCGTGTTTTATACTGGCTCGTATTGAAAACATGTACGTCCTAGTATATCCAATGTTTCATATGTTTCTTCTGCTGCGATATCTGTGATGTGATCATGTGATGTTCTGTGATAAATACTGTATATAGTATATATGATATATTATATAGATATTACTTATGTTTTGCACTCGCGCTAGCCCTGCCCCGCTCTGTTGCTAGTTACCTAACCTAACGGTGCACGAGGGAACATCGAGGCGAATGCAGATGGCATAAGTTTACGTCGTATTTATCTGTGATGTTTAGGTGATTTAAATGATGGGGCTTCATTAATGTGATTAATGAAAGAAAATAAACCTAAGATGTTGTGGAATCGAATTTTCAAAAACAGGTAGCTACAGTTCTTGCTTTGCATCGCGGTGTTCCTTGTAGAACATCCTGCACCTTATTCGATAAGGAAAGGGCCGAGATCCCTTCACCGGGAGTGACCCCTTTAGCAATAACTGGCAAATGCTACAACCCTCGGTTTGTCTTTTGATTGCTTCTATAGTTTCTGCTTTGCACAGTGATATATATGATATATCCTGCACCTCATTCGACGAGGAAAGGGCCGACGATCCCTTCACCGGGAGTGGCCCCTTTAGCAAAACTAGAAAAGCCTAAAAAACACTCCACTTTAAAATCATTTGATTCTACAACGATATAAAGTTCATTACGCAAAGGGGTTTCATGAAAACCTGACCTAGCCCTCCATCATTTCAGATAAGTAATAGTTAGTATTCGTGCTGCATTTGTTGACTCAGTCAAAGCGTAGTGTGCGGTAGCTGATTAGTGCTTATCTGCAAAGCATATGATGCGATTGGATTAGGGTAGTCGTGCGGCCTTGTTGACTCAGTCAAGGGTCGTGCGGGTGGGTTTAATTCAATCAAGAAATGACGGGTTGAACTTTACTTGCGGTCTATGGTTTGTTGACTCAGTCAAGGCCATAGATCGCTTGGGGCAAAATATTATCGGGAATTTCAAGTGTTGAAATTTGCAATGAGATTGCATACCCTCTATGAGATAGTTGGATCCCGATACCCACTGCGAGTAATTGTTACTCCTGGGAGAGTTTTACACATTACAATTAGCCGATCAAGTAGGTGTCTAGAAAGGTGTCAATGGGGTTACGCCTCTGGGAAAACGAGGTTTACCGTAATTAGGTCCGTGCGAAAGCACGGGGAACCTCCCTCAAAGTACCGACACTGGCCTGGCTGAAAGATTGGCGAACTTGTAGCGTGTAATTAATCCCGGCTAGTCTTTCCTTTTAAGGTTTGAAGGAAGATTTGATAAAAACAGTGGGAGCCATCCTGATTAGATAAAATAATAACCAATCTGATCTTGCAAGAGCATACGCTGAGTGTTTTCTTCTCTCTCTCTCTCTCTAGGTAGCGACCATATCACGCCTTAATCAAGATAATAAAACGGATATATTGACCGAACCCGCTTGTTATACTGTGCTGGGGAACGTTGGTCCCGTTCCAACTATTAATTGTTATAAGATAGAGCAGGAAATTGGGGAATACCAGATTTCCCGTGCCGCCCAAACGAAGAAAGTGCATGTTGATGCATCATCTTCGGGTGTGTTCGTTACAGAGAACTGTTTCTCAAATGTCTTTTACGTCCTGGGTATATGATACCGGATCAGGATCCCGTATATGTAATCTGTTACATGGACTACAGAAAGGTAGAGAACTGAGAACGGGTGATATGTTTCATGAAAACGGTGCAAGTGTTGCAGCCAGGTCTGTTGGTCACTGTCACCCTGTATTAGCAGAATACATTGATTCTGAACAAATGTTATTAGATACCGAACCTGATATACAAAATCATATCAGTCTCTTTATTAGTAAAGAAGGATATAATTTTGTATTGTTGGATAATGTTTTGAACATTTCCAATATCAATAGTTGATCGGTTCAGGCACGTTATCTAAAAGCATTGACGTTATAAATCAAACTACAGTTCTTAGTATACAGAACACATACAAGAGGAAGAGTTCAGAAATGAACAAATCCTTCTTGAGGTATTTTAGACTAGGTCATATCAATGTGAACCGACTAGCTTAAGTTACATATAGATGCATATTTAAATTAGTTTGAATTTACATCTTGTGAAACTTGCCAGTCATGTCACAGAAATAAGATGACCATAGCTCTGTTTATTGGAAATAGAGAAAGAGTTAGTGAACTCTTGAGATGATACATATTGATGTATGAAGGTCCCCTGTCTACACATGCCTAGACCGGTTCTTTGTACTTCATTACATTCTCTGATAATCTCTCAAGATTCAGACATATATTCCTGTTGAAACACAAGTCCGAACCTTTTGAGATATTCATAGAATATAAGTTAGAAGTAGAGAACCAAAATACGGGTAAAAGTATTATGTCCTTTGATGTGATCAAGGAGGAGAATACTTGAGCACGGGATTCCTGGACTATTCTAAGAATGAGATTCTCTCTCAGCATTACTCCTCCGTATACACCATAGCACGATGGTATATCGGGGCGGAGCAACATCACCCTATATGATATGGTGTGCTCTATGATGAGTACTACTGAGTTTCCTATTTCCTTTAAGTGAGTTATGCACTTATGAAGTTGCATACCTATTGAATAGGGTTCCGATCAAATCAGTTGCCTACCACTTCATATGAGATATGGAAAGGGAAGAGCCCATATCTTAAGTTAGTTAAGATTTGGGGTTGTCCGGCCTATGTCTAAAAGAAAAATCCGGTCAAGCTCGAGGCAAAGTCAGATCTGTGGAAGTTTGTTGGATATCCTAAGCATATGCAAAGGAATATCTTCTACCTAACCGAGGAACAAAAATGTTTTGTTTCTCAGCATACCACCTTTGTGAAAGGGAATTTCTTGTGAAGAAATTATTGGTAATGAGGTAGAACTGGAAACAGTTCCAGCTATACAAACTGCAGCTGATGATTTGGTAGAACCAAAGGACTCAATAGCAACCAACGAACCTCAGCCTCTCCGCCGATCTAGTAGGGTTCCTCACCGACCTGAGAGATACTTCGGTTTCTCTATGACAGTGGGAGTGAGGATTGCATCATGAGATGATGACCCAACTAGTTTCGGGCTGGCCATCAAGAGTAGGACTCTGTAAGAATGGCTGGATGCTTATTGATCTGAGATGGAATCCTTATACACCAACAAAGTATGGACTTTGGTTGCTTTATCTGAAGGGTTAAATCCCCATCAGGAGCAAGTATATATTGAGAAGATTACTTGGTGTACATGGAAAAGTTGAGACTTTCAAAACTAGACTTGTTAAAGGTTTGCATCATAGACCAGATGTGGCTAATGATGAAACCTTTTCTGGGGCCTATGCTTAAGTCCATCCAGATCCTACTTGCTACGGCTACATACCATGACTACGATATCTGGCGGTTGGGTGTCATGACTGCATTTCTAAATGATATTTTGGAAGAAAGCGTCTATAAGTACACAGCCAGAGGATTTCGTAGACAGTGGGAGCAGCGGAAACGTGTGCAAGATGTTTTATGTGATAAAGCAGGCATCGCGGAGTTGGAACATCTGTTTTGATGAGTTAGTCAAAAAGTTTAACATCGTCAAAATGGTAGATGAACCTTGTATATACAAAAATGTAGTAGGGAGTATGGTGGTGATCCTCATAGAGTACGTGGATGACATACTCTTGATAGGGAAGGAGTTTCCTATGCTACGCTCGGTCAATCTCCGCTTAGCACAAGGATTCTCCATATAGGATCAAAGTGATACCTACTAAATCCGAGGTTTTGGATCTATGAGATAGATCTAATTGGATGTTAGGATACTCACTAGTTGTAGTGAGATGGTATCAATCGATCCTGGGGAGAATCACTGGACAGGTTCCAGGGTGATAAGGACGACTGAATGTCAGTCGCAGGCATTGTCTTTACCCTCAGTAAAGGGACGGTATGTTGGAAGAGTTCCAAGCTAGATACCGTGACATACTAGACGATTAAAGGCAAGATACATCGTTACCAAAGATACTACCAAAGAGGCAGTCTGGGTATATATTAGTTCAAGAGATGAACTTCATTCCTCCCATTGTGTGACAATGGAGTTGTGGCTTACGCCTAGGAACGCCCGTCCCATCAGTGATCCAGACATATTCTAAGGCAGTGTCACCTGATCGTGGAGATGATTGATCTCCAGGGATCGAGGTTAGGAGAGTAGACATAGAGGACAACACGGCGGATCCACTCATGAAAGTCCTTTTCCCAGAGAGAGACTTTTATGGGATGGTTGAGTATGAGATACTACAACCACTGCTATCAGATGGCCTTAGTGCAAGTGGGAGATTGTTAGTTATATGTATGCCCTAGAGGCCATTACTATAGATAGGATGTATATTGTAGTGGATGCTTGGACATATATAGGGATGACTTTCTTGCTCGATATGATAGTATGCTATCTGGTTACTCTTTTTCTTAACGTGTACACTGATTGTCTCTCTGTTACATATTGGTAAAGCCCTTAGGATGTGTACTTGACTACCTGGACTGTGATGCGGATCATACTAGTGGGGACATGGTAGTCCATAAGTACATCCTTCAAAGTCCCTAGTCGTGGGTGTATCGAGACGGGGCATCGATATACCAGAGTAGACTAGCGTGTACCTTCTCGACCCATATAGATGGGCGATGGATGATCCCATATCCATTGGTGTTTGACATCAGAGATGATATACGGGTGCTCAGTAGAGACTGGGTACACTGGACGGACTCGCCGAGAACTCCCAGATGTTATTATACCTTACGTCAGATGGCAGTTCTCTGGTGACACTGGTACAGGTTAGTCTGTAGACCCGAGATCGTCATAGAGTCTTGTGTAATTCCCACTGTGGTTTGATTTCCATAATACCACGTCTAAAAGGGCGTGCAAAAAGGTGTCTTTTGGGTACAGTCCCGAATCACATGGAGGCAATGAGCGATAGGAGGGGTTTCGTCTCTCCCGGTATAGGGAGTTAATGTTGCGCAGTGCTCGATTGGCTATAACAGGAAGTCCTTGGCCAAGGCTGCTTTTGGGATTTACTGGTAAGTGTTACCGGTAGTTTCTCGACCCGTTATGAGCCTCATATCGACACGACTTATAGAGTTATTGGGGTCTCACGTTTTCCACCCCTAGACAAGATATGCGACATATCAGACGAACAGACCGGACTGTACGGTAGTGTTACTCGTTGGATTCACTGGAGTGTGAGCGGGCTTGCTCGTTGATCTTCTGATCGCTTAATACCCGGGTGGCCGTTACGTTTAGAAGACCGCTTGCGGCTTGTGGGTGTTTGATATGATCATCACCTACTGCCGGCGTATTGACGAGTCTTTAGAGTCCGACACATGGGTTTCCTGGCTCAAGCGAAACGAAATAGGAGCGCATATGAGATATGTGCGAGACCGAGAATAATACCAGTATGTGATACTGTATTCTATTCTCGCGATTTGTATCATCGGTCGGTTATATGTGATATAGCCGGGTTACCGAATCAAGTGTTGATTCGATACATTGATACACATGATATTAGTCGGTTATATGCGATATGACCGGATCGTTAAATCAAGTGTTCATTTAATGATTTAATGTATAATTATATATTTGATATATTACTTTACATTAACTAGTATTGGTTCACTTATGATTTGTTTTCTCACTTGAATGTGCACATTGTTTATATGTGATATATGCCAGTGTACATGTTTGTATCATGCTTGATGATACAAACAAGTTGTGTGTATGAGACTTGAACCATATCAAGGTTGGATTAGGGTTTACTATTTTCCTAAACAAATAACAAAAGAAAGTGACTTTGGTCAAAGTTATCAAGCTTCATGAAGCTTGATGAACATTGACAAAGTCAACTCTTTTGTCATTTGTTCAAGATATTAGCTAACCCAACCCTTAACCTTATGCTATGGTTAATTCTCTACATGAGTTAAGCATGAGGGCTTAACTCAACCATGGTGCCATCATTCATTTGGATAGGTTTTCACTTTGGATATTATTCATATGATTCTTTCTTCTTCTTCATCTTCATCAAGCTTGAAAAAGCTTGCTAGCTCCAATGGCATCATGAGAAAAAGAGTGAGAAATCCAATTCTAAAATGAACCCATTTCTTATTTCTTCATCCTCTACCACTTGCCATGTAGTATAGGGCGTTCTCTTCACAAAGTTTTCGACCAAGTGAAAGAATAGCTTGAGTTTTAGTCTCCCCGACTTAGATCATCTTCGGTCTCGAAGTCAATGACCAAGCCCGATCATTTCTCTGACGAAACCATCGCTAGAGTCCGGGATCCCGATGATCACAGCGGAGTGACGTCAACACGGAGCTAAAGAAATGGTGGAGCGGATCTACAAAGGTTATAATCCCTTTCACTTAGCAAAGCTTGCTTTTCGCCTTAACTTCTAGTTACGATCTTCTTTAGGGATTCTCGGCACCGGAAAAATTTTGTTTGGCATGGTTGATGCCTTGTGGAACCTCCTTAGTGTGCCTAGGAACCCTACAAAAAGATCGGCTACGGGATTGTTCAATATGTTCAGCGTTGGACAAAGGACGACTTGCAAAAGGGGTATCAACATAAGAGGGTGGGGGAGGTTGAAAAGGTTGATACAACGTGGATTGCGGAGGGCAAGTATTTGTCCTAAACGCGTCTATGCGATCTTTCAGAGAGATTTTGGGCATGGAGGGGTCGTTCGAAGTTCGGCCAAAGCAAGATCCGTAAGAAGAAATGTCTGGTTGTGGATACGAAAGTTCGGCAAGAGTTTTTCTAGGTGGGGTACCCATGATATGAAGAGAGAAAGAATGAAAGGAAGAGAAAAGGAGGGGAAAAAGAATGTGGATTTTTTTTTTATTAAAAGAAAAAAAAATGTTTGTTTTTGGAGTTTTGAAAATTGTTTGTTTGAAAGAATACGGAGTTGTGGGACTAAAATTTGCAAGCACAATGTTAATATGCACAAACACACCTAGAGCTAGGGTCTTTAAAGTCCGACTAGACCGCTCCTAGTCTTCCAAGCGACAAGTTGCAGGATAACCCTCGAATCTCCTCTTCACTGCCAATTGTGGCCAGGTAAGCACAAGTGAGGTAAGGAGGGTTCCGCTCATGAATCACCGTGAGACGAGCCTTTTAAAATTACCTCCTCACTTGTCTTGGCTAGGCACCACAAAGTCAAGTTTAGATAAACGACCGATTCCCCGCAACCTTCATTTGTCTAAATTGAGCGCGACAGTCCTTATAGGTTTGTTCTAGATATTTTTTATTAGCTCAAGGTAATGCGTATGCAATTAGTGATTTGTGGAGTCTTAGGAAGGGTGATGAAATCACCACCCAATCTGAATTGGTGTTATAGCCCCTTAATGTCCGTATTAATATATGCAAAGTGGTAAACAAACAAAATGTAAAACAACAAAAATTTATTTGGCGGCTGCGCAATCTGTGCAAAGAAACCTGCAACAAATACAGTATAGTGGAATTCACAGAGAAGATAAAAGGAAAGAGAAAGGGCGAAAAAAATTGGGGCACAGAGGCCTCAATACGGCCGCGGAACCGCCGCCAAAGCCCCACTTTGACCGCGGTTCCGCGTGTTGGAGATAGTGCCCTCAGAGTCAATTATTAGGTCACAGGTACGTGATTGTAATGATTGAGGGAGGACCTATCCTAGTAGGACAGTCTTGCTCGAGATGATAGTATGCTATCTGGTTTACCTTTATCATCGTGTACTGCTTTAGGTGACATGACACGTCGCTATTACACGTTGATAGAGCCCCTAGGATTCTTGCTTGACCACCAGCAGTATGAGGGCGATCATATAAGTGGGAGCTGGGGGTCTATAAGCTTATCCTTAAAAGGTCCCTAGTCGTGGGAGTTTCGAGACTGGGCATCGATACTCCATTAGTAGACTAGTGTATACAGTCGAGACCCCGACGAGGGGCGGTGGCCGGTCTCACAAGCCACTGGTGTCAGTTGGATCACCTAAGATGTATACAGGTGCTCATTGGGTTATGAGTACACCGGACAGGACTCGCCGGGAACATGCTAGTTGGTCATATACCAGACGTCAGATGGCAGTTCCCTGGTGACATGTGTGCAGGTTAGTTCATCGACCTGGGGATCGTCATTTGTCTCGTGTGAGTTCCCACTGTACTTTGATTACTACCCTACCACGGCTCAAAGGAGTCGTGCAAACAGGTTTTAGTTGGGTACAGTCCCGAGCCACATGGAGGCAGTGAGCGTATCTTCAGGGGTTCGTCTCTCCCGGTATTGGGGGTGAGGTCGTGCTGTGTCTAGGAGAGCCATTACACAAAGTCCTTGGCCAAGGCAAGGAGATTTACTGGTAGGTATTCCAGTAGTATCTCAGGGTGTTCTGGGCTACACTCCGACACGACTTGTACCGCTTTTGGGGGTCTGACTTTTACCAACCCCCTAGGCCCGCCATGCGATGCTCATAGACGAACGGACCGGACTGCACGGATATTGTCACTGACAGGCTCAGTTGGGTGTCGGGGTGAGCTTCCTCATCGACGTCCCATTTGGTCAGTACCTGGTAGCCCGTCACGTATTGGCTTATACCTCTGACGTGCTAGTGGTTAAATCCACAACCAAGGTGTTGACGAGTCTTTAGAGTCCACCACATTTACAGTTACTCAGCTTTCGGGCGAAAGGTTGTAGAGGCCGTATGGAGATATGGCAGGGTCCGATCAGGTACGTGCGGTATTGCACGGATCAGGATCGGACAGTATGTACTATAGGCCGTGTGGATATATGGCAGGGTTCGATCAGATACGTGCGGTATTGCACGGATCAGGATCGAACAGATATTACTAGCCGGTTTTGGTATAAGCCGGATCCTAGTATAGTACAGTGTAGATTTTGTCTCATTGCATTTGTATTTCGGTCGAAATACAGATGCGGGTGTATATGCACAGTATCGGGGTTTTCCTGTAATTTATTACGGGACCAGTTTTCTGGAGTTGCCAGTTTGCTTTCCGTTTCGGCCAATTTCCTTTGTTCCGTTCATTGGCCGAAGATTGGTGGAGGAGGGTTTATTTGCATTGTTGCAAATTTGTTTTTGTGGAGGGGGTCTTTGCTTCTTGTTTCATCATGATGGTTTTCATGATGAGCACCATACCTTGACCTTTTGACTTGATCACTTCATGATAGCTTGACTTTGGATGTCATCATGGTTGTTGTTGATTGGTTAGTGGTGTATGGATTTGGTTGTGATGATAATTTCTTTTCATCATTCTTTTTCTCTCATGATTATTGTAGTGGTTGAATCATCCATACACCACACACTCTCTCTCCAATCTTACTCCCTCTTTTGTTTGGCCGGCCATTCCAAATGGAGGTGTGGATTCATTTTTTATGTATGGCATTTTGTTTCTCATGCTCACTAGAAAAGCCCTCTAGTTCATTTCCTAAAAGTTCCTCTCTTTTCTTCCACAAAATGGCACAACTCCAAACCCCAAAAATGAGACTCCTTCTCTACGAATTCTACAACGAATCTTGGGCACGTCGAGTAGCCGGCTTCGTGCCCGAGTTGCCTCGGCATTGAGGTGGGAGCCCGTAAACAAAGTAGGCGATGTGGTGCACTTCCGGCGACGAGGAGGAGACGGGACTTTTCCGCAGGAGATCCGGACGATGGCGAGAAGACCGGAGGACTTGGATCGTCGGTATATCTCTAACCCATCTTGTTAGTAGCTTAGACTAGTTAATGGTAACGATCCCGGGTGTTTACTGCGCGGTGGTGCCGGTTTGCTAAGTCCGCAAAAATTTAAGTTATTCACCGCTTCCGCATTCCGGCGTCGGATCGACGGCCGGGGCGCCGCCGTTCACTTACAGTGGTATCAGAGCCTCCCCATTAACTTAGTCTAGCTTTGTGTAATGTGTTTTTCAGTTCCGATCGATCGAAATGTCCGAAAACCCAAATACACCCACGACAGTTTCTGTTGAATTTTTTCAGTCTCCAAAAATTTTTCAGGTTGCATAAAAGTACTGTGCTAGATGAACTAAGAGCACTGTTCAAATTCGAGGCAATGATATTCCAACCAGAGCGCGGAAGCGCGGCCAAAACCCACTTCTGGCCGCGCTTCCGCCGCAGTATGGAATAATCATTGGGCCGGATTTTTTCAGTGGGCTTCTGGGGATAAATTTGGGTTTCTGGAACATTTAAATTGGGCCCATATTTTCTGTAACTGCTGCAGTTTTGTTTTGGGGCCCACTTGTTATATTTTAATCGATCGGATATTTTAAACACATTTTTCACAGTATTTACATTATATCTGCGACCGTGAATGTCACTCGATCGGTAAATCCGGTCTAACTGCTATAGCTCGGTTAGACGGATTTGCGAACGTGACTTTCACGTTGATGTTCTATGTATTTGCTGTGATGTTGCGGATCGGTCGTGGGGGATAGCCTGGATGCAATGCTAGTACAGTTTTGTTGTATTATGTACATTTGATATTGCGGGGCGAGCGTCCGACATGTGGACTGCCGTCACTGCCTGATTGTATTATTATTTTGGGGCACGACCTGGTTGCGGTCGATGTACCCGGTGTATGTATATTTTACTTTCTGTACTAGGATTGCCCCGCGGAGGGGTGCACGGATAGCCGGGTTCTGGAGGGCAGCAAGCCCGCATCTCATAGCATTGGGACGGAGGGGCTTCACTCTAGGATTGGCGGGCTATTCGCCGCACTCATAGGGGGTACAGGTTTGACCCAGGAGGGGTGCCCAAGTTACCGGATTCCGTGAAGTGCTGGGTGGTCCATTCACGGTGCTGAAGGGGGCTGCCTCGCTTCAGGTTTTGGCGGGTGACTTGCCGCGCCCGTAGGGGTCTAGGATTCTCATTGCACAGGCTATCCACACGACCAGGGGAACGTCGGGTTTCAGTAGTGGCTCTGTGAAACCCGGGGTTCCCAGATATCTGTTTTGTTTCTGTGATGCTGTTCATTCTCTGTGATGTTGCATTTTATTCACGCCTTGAGCGAAATATAATATATTGGTATATATATTAGTAGATGTTGTATATGTTTTGCATCCGCGCTAGTCCAGTCCCCGCTCTGTCGTTAGTAAGCTAACCTAACGGGTAATGACGGGACCCAGTGGCGAATGCGGATGGCATATACGTACATCAGTATATTTTCGTTTTTTGTGGTGTGATCAATTGATGGGACTGCATTGATTCGGATCAATGCAAGTTAAAAACAAACCTAATCTGATGTTGTTGGAACACTTTTTCAAAAAGCTGTTATTGCAAGGACGTTCACTTTTGTTTTGCATCGTGGTATTCATTTAGAATATCCTGCTCCTCAGTCGACGAGGCAAGGGCCGAGATCCCTTCACCGGGAGTGACCCCTTGGACAGAAGTTTGCGTCAGGGCAGTAACTTCACTATAGCCGATTGCTTTTGCTTTGCACCGTGGTATTCATTTGGAATATCCTGCACCCCATTCTACGGGGAAAGAGCCGAGATCCCTTCACCGGGAGTGACCTCTTTAGCGAAGGTTTTCGTCGCTATATTTTCAAAAAGCTATCCGTTCCTTCAACGATATCAAGTTCATTACGTTAAAGGTTTTCGCCAGAAACCATTCGTAGCCCTCCGTCGTTTCATATGGGTGGTCAATAGTATTCAAGCTGTGTTTGTTGGCCTTAGTCAAGGCACAGTGTTTGGTAGCTGTTGGGTGTTCATATGCTGCATAGATAGATGCGTTGGTTTGGGACAGTCGTATAGCCTTGTTGGCCCTAGTCAAGGGCTTGTACGGGTGGATTCAAATCAACCTGGATAATGACGGGTAGAACTTGACATGTGACTTATGATTTGTTGGCCTTAGTCAAGGTCATAAGAGCATGGGGTAAAAATCACATCAGGAGTTTCAAAAGAACTGAAACTTGCCAGATATGCGCATACCTTCTGGAGTGTGATAGCGTGAGCGGATTCCGTCACGTTATCATGCAATGATAGTTAGATCCCGATTCCCACTGATGAGTTGGTATACTCCTCGGGTAACCCCGACTAATTCTTCTTTCAGGTTTGGAGGAGAATTTGAGGTACAGTGGGAGGATTCCAGATTAGATAAATTGGTAACCATTCTGATCTAGGTTAGAGTGCACGCTGAGTGTTTCTTTTCTCTCTCTCTTTGGCAGCGACCATTGACCCGACCCTAAGACTTTGACTCAGTGACCAAGTTGACCGAACCTTCTTAAACACCGGCTTTTGGATTGTCAGAGTTGCAGACCTCATTGCCACTCCTACTTTTACCCTTTTTCTCCAGGACACCCCGTATTACTACGAACGTCCACTTCCATTGGACAAAACCATCGTATGGTTAGATACGAACTCGAAAGAATTTATTCGAGGATGGTTTCCGGTTCTGGAGAAAACGGATAGGATTATTCAGTTGTCTTTTCCTTTTACCCTCTCTCAGGTTACGAGTACTCCTTGGTTTAGGGGTAGTACACCTATTACGCAAATTGGATTGTCTTCTTCCAAACCTTAGGCTGGTGCCGACCGGTAGGGAATGAAGAAAACCAATTAGCATAACGATGGTGTGCAGAAGGTATTAAGTTCAGACAAAGCAAGGGATTAGTAAGAGGGCAAAGTAAATTGCAACAGATATTCACGACCAAACCAAATATTTCATTACCACTCCCACATCACCTTTGTATTTCTCCAGGACACTCCGTATCACTACGAAGATCCACAGTTTATTTGGATACTCCATCGTATGGTTATATACGAACTCGAATGGAACTTGTTCCAGTTCGGGGATGGATTCTGGTTCAGGAGAAATAGGAATAAGGTTTATTCGGTTGTCTTTTATCTTCACCCTCTCTCATTGCGAGTGTTCCTAGGATGCGGACAGTACACCCATTATGCTTATTGGATAGTCTTCTTCCAAACCATAGGCTGGTGCCGAACGGTAGGGAAGGAAGAAAACCATTTGGCCTAAAAGGGTGTGCAGAAGGTAAAGACTAAAGACATATGAAGGGATTTGGAGAGGTGGCAAAGAACTATACGGTTACAGTCGTGAATCTGGAAGAGGCATTACTAGGAATACCAGAATATCCCATCGAAGCATTTCAATGTTTCAGTTTCACTGTGTACTGTTAAAGGAAAACTGATTTCCCAGTTAGACACTTACTCCAGGGTATGTATTTACCAGGTATGACTCTCACATCTGTATGGTTTTTCAGATGATGAGTGGGAGTAGGTTAGTGGGAATTAGGTGATCACCCTCATTATATCGGGATTCGTTGGAATCAGTGATATTTGAGGAAGTCACCTGGGTTGTTTGCCAGTCGGCAAATATTTGGTTTTGAATATCCGCAGTTATGCACCAATTTCAAATTGATATATCTGTACGTCTATTTTCATAGAGTGAGATATACCTTTCTGAAATTATGTCTACGACATTTACCTATATCAGTGGATGGTTAGGTAAGGAGCATTAAACAGCGGTGTAATTCTTCTTAACCATAAGTACAGTTTTCAACCTACGACACACAGTGAATGAGTTATCAGACTCAAGGGACTTATACAAAGGATTGTATGTTGTCCAGGGTCCATCAGGACAGAGGGGTTGGTCCTCGTACTATATTCGGTTTACTTATGACTTCTCTAGTTTTTAGACAAGTGTTTCGCGGAAACACAGGGTCCAAATTTTGAGAAGTTATAGGTATTTGAATAGAGTAGAGAACCAGGTATAGCAAGTATCGGGATTCTTCAAAGAGATCGAAGATGTAGATACTTGTGTATGGTGTTCAGTTGATAGTAATGATAAAGAGATCTTGCTTCTCTTTCAGGTTACTCATAATTGGAAGTATTCCTAAGTTGAGTAACGCTGATCGGCCTCCTTCCATTTAGTTGACATGCGCTGGGGACAGCTGCATGATTTGAATCTGGTTCAATTAAATCAGTGCCTCTGTTTCTATATTGGATATAGAACAGTTCATATCTTAACATTGTTAAGGTACGGGGAGTTGTCCGGTTTATGATTAAAACCAGACACTGGACAACTCAAGGCACGTTTCTGTAATGGCTGTTTGTGGGTTGACCCAGGCTATGACGAGGGTTGACTTTCTACCATCTGGATGAACAATAGCGATATTGTTCTAGACTCGCCACAGTTTTATTAAAAATGGATTTTTTCAGAAAACAGTAGTGGGAGTATGGTAGAACTGGAAGTGATTCCAGAACCACAAACGATTACTGAAGATTTGATAAGGAACCTAAAGATTCAATCTGGATTGACATTCCATTGGCCACTCCGCAGATAAGGTGGGTAACTTCAGCCACCCGAGAGGTACTCCGGTAGCCTCAAGGACGGTGACAGGGAAGTTCTTGTTTACCCACAATTGCCATTGCTGTTGTTCCAGGTTACGAGACCCGGCAGGAGGATGAGTATAGCGTCGTTCTAAACCAGTTTTAGAAGTGTACGTCTATATGACTCTGCCAGAGGGTTGTCGTAGTCAGTGGGAGCAGCGGAAGCATTGGTGGACAGGTAGCTTATGTCTATTTATAGACTAGAGCAGATGTAGCGGAGATAGATCATCTATTTCTGACGTGACAGTCATGGGTTTGACTTCATCAGAATAGGGGATGGATCTGTTGAGAAGGTAGTAGGGTGTAATATCCTGGTATTTGGATGATATACACAGAGTAGGAAAAGAAACTCCTACACTACGATCGGTTATACTTTGGTCGTCACACAGTTGTTTCTCCACAAAGGAAATGGATTTTATATCAGACATACTGATTACTAGATCTATGTTTTCAGATCTAGATTTGGGTGGTTTCCCAATCAGGGTACTTGACAGCATTCTAAGAGTATTTAGGATGGACGACTCCTGGCACGGTAGTGTACCTGCAAGTAATGGAGTCACCCTCTCCAAAGGTGTCTTGCAGACTAAAGGGGAGAGGGACGGGCATGATTGGCAGATCACTTGCTCAGGAAATTGAGTCAATCGTGAGATGTCAAGTACCACACCAGATGTTGTTCTTGCACTAGATGCAATAAGTTGACATTAATCCAATCCTGGAGAAACAGTCGGAAGCAGTTTTAGAACATAAGTGGATGTTCTAGGGATATGATAACGACAGCCTCATTCAGGAGACAGTTATCATTCCAGGCTTCCAAGGTGACATGGACGACAAGGAGGTTGTCAGAGTTATAGTTTTTCCTTCTGATGAGGGGCAGTATTTTGGACAGGTGGTCCAAGGCAATACTGAGGGAGGCATGGCGCGCAGGATACTGATTAAGTTCAGTTGACGATACAGTCTAAGAAGTTTGGATTTGGAGTTCATTTATGAGCTAGGTCCCATCAGACATCCAGACATATTCTGAGACAGGTATTGCTCTTTTCGGGAGATGGTTTTCTCCGCGAACTTGAGATATAGAGAGACATGGAAAGAGACAACAAGGCGGATCCACTCACTGAGGCTATTCCTCGAACGCAATAGTTTCGCAAACGAGCTTTGTGAGACTGACTAGTAGAGGAGTTGGGTGTTCGGTATCACACGGGCTGTGAGTATGCGACATCGCAATAATTAGCCTTGAGTGCAAGTGGGAGATTGTTGGAGATAGTGCCCTCAGAGTCAATTATTAGGTCACAGGTACGTGATTGTAATGATTGAGGGAGGACCTATCCCAGTAGGACAGTCTTGCTCGAGATGATAGTATGCTATCTGGTTTACCTTTATCATCGTGTACTGCTTTAGGTGACATGACACGTCGCTATTACACGTTGATAGAGCCCCTAGGATTCTTGCTTGACCACCAGCAGTATGAGGGCGATCATATAAGTGGGAGCTGGGGGTCTATAAGCTTATCCTTAAAAGGTCCCTAGTCGTGGGAGTTTCGAGACTGGGCATCGATACTCCATTAGTAGACTAGTGTATACAGTCGAGACCCCGACGAGGGGCGGTGGCCGGTCTCACAAGCCACTGGTGTCAGTTGGATCACCTAAGATGTATACAGGTGCTCATTGGGTTATGAGTACACCGGACAGGACTCGCCGGGAACATGCTAGTTGGTCATATACCAGACGTCAGATGGCAGTTCCCTGGTGACATGTGTGCAGGTTAGTTCATCGACCTGGGGATCGTCATTTGTCTCGTGTGAGTTCCCACTGTACTTTGATTACTACCCTACCACGGCTCAAAGGAGTCGTGCAAACAGGTTTTAGTTGGGTACAGTCCCGAGCCACATGGAGGCAGTGAGCGTATCTTCAGGGGTTCGTCTCTCCCGGTATTGGGGGTGAGGTCGTGCTGTGTCTAGGAGAGCCATTACACAAAGTCCTTGGCCAAGGCAAGGAGATTTACTGGTAGGTATTCCAGTAGTATCTCAGGGTGTTCTGGGCTACACTCCGACACGACTTGTACCGCTTTTGGGGGTCTGACTTTTACCAACCCCCTAGGCCCGCCATGCGATGCTCATAGACGAACGGACCGGACTGCACGGATATTGTCACTGACAGGCTCAGTTGGGTGTCGGGGTGAGCTTCCTCATCGACGTCCCATTTGGTCAGTACCTGGTAGCCCGTCACGTATTGGCTTATACCTCTGACGTGCTAGTGGTTAAATCCACAACCAAGGTGTTGACGAGTCTTTAGAGTCCACCACATTTACAGTTACTCAGCTTTCGGGCGAAAGGTTGTAGAGGCCGTATGGAGATATGGCAGGGTCCGATCAGGTACGTGCGGTATTGCACGGATCAGGATCGGACAGTCTGTACTATAGGCCGTGTGGATATATGGCAGGGTTCGATCAGATACGTGCGGTATTGCACGGATCAGGATCGAACAGATATTACTAGCCGGTTTTGGTATAAGCCGGATCCTAGTATAGTACAGTGTAGATTTTGTCTCATTGCATTTGTATTTCGGTCGAAATACAGATGCGGGTGTGTATGCACAGTATCGGGGTTTTCCTGTAATTTATTACGGGACCAGTTTTCTGGAGTTGCCAGTTTGCTTTCCGTTTCGGCCAATTTCCTTTGTTCCGTTCATTGGCCGAAGATTGGTGGAGGAGGGTTTATTTGCATTGTTGCAAATTTGTTTTTGTGGAGGGGGTCTTTGCTTCTTGTTTCATCATGATGGTTTTCATGATGAGCACCATACCTTGACCTTTTGACTTGATCACTTCATGATAGCTTGACTTTGGATGTCATCATGGTTGTTGTTGATTGGTTAGTGGTGTATGGATTTGGTTGTGATGATAATTTCTTTTCATCATTCTTTTTCTCTCATGATTATTGTAGTGGTTGAATCATCCATACACCACACACTCTCTCTCCAATCTTACTCCCTCTTTTGTTTGGCCGGCCATTCCAAATGGAGGTGTGGATTCATTTTTTATGTATGGCATTTTGTTTCTCATGCTCACTAGAAAAGCCCTCTAGTTCATTTCCAAAAAGTTCCTCTCTTTTCTTCCACAAAATGGCACAACTCCAAACCCCAAAAATGAGACTCCTTCTCTACGAATTCTACAACGAATCTTGGGCACGTCGAGTAGCCGGCTTCGTGCCCGAGTTGCCTCGGCATTGAGGTGGGAGCCCGTAAACAAAGTAGGCGATGTGGTGCACTTCCGGCGACGAGGAGGAGACGGGACTTTTCCGCAGGAGATCCGGACGATGGCGAGAAGACCGGAGGACTTGGATCGTCGGTATATCTCTAACCCATCTTGTTAGTAGCTTAGACTAGTTAATGGTAACGATCCCGGGTGTTTAGTGCGCGGTGGTGCCGGTTTGCTAAGTCCGCAAAAATTTAAGTTATTCACCGCTTCCGCATTCCGGCGTCGGATCGACGGCCGGGGCGCCGCCGTGCACTTACACCGCGGTCAAACAGTGGAAATGGAGCCTCGAATTTGGTTCCCTGCACTCCCCTTGATCTCTACTCCAAAATAAAATGCTCTGTTTTCTTTTTTGATTACTGTACTTGCTCCAGATTACCCTGCACACTTGCACACAAAAATTATCAAAAATAACAAAAGATTTTATTTTATATTTATATTTATAATTTTATATATATACAAAAAGAATATTAACCCAAATAACAAGAAAGAAAATACGTTAACGTCTCCCCGGCAACGGCGCCATTTGATCGCACGCTTTTGGCGTGCCGGGATTCAAAGTTCTAAAGTTATAACCGCGATCAGGACGATGTCGCTTCGCAGCTGGCCGGTTGAGCATGGGTCGATCCGTAGGGAGATGGTTGTATGTCCGTTCGAGTTTTAGACGAGTCAATAAATAATGTGTATATGTATGTTCAAGTATATCCTAAGTGTTCGTATTTATGTTCGAGTAAGCTTGTTAAGGTTAAGGTCGGTTAGTAGAGTCAGGATTAGTGTTGTGCTTGTCTTTTGCCCTTCTTAAGACGGTGTTGGGATAATCGAAAGTAGCGGGGATTAGGAAGATATAGGAATGGGATTTGCAAGTTTAAGCATGCTTTCCAACGCTAAATCCATTCCTAGTGCAGCTTGTCCGTCCGCTAAATACGCTTATTTCCAACCCTCAGCCAAACACCCACAACCATGTATCCAATTAAGTCACAACTACATGTCACGTTGTAGTGCGCTTAAACGACTTCTTAACTTAGGTCGCGGTTACATGTCACGTATAGCGCGCCTAAGCGAGGGGGTTGCGGTTGTTTGGTCGGGGTTCGTTTCAAGATATTTGGCGAAGAGAAGCATAAGGGATTTCTCCGTCCCTCATACCACCTTCCTTAGCCTTAACAAGAGGGAAATTATTCACACATCATAAAAGAAAAGAAAACAAAACAAGAAGGAAGAAAGGAAAGGAAAATACGGTTTTACAAGTGAAGCAAGCTAACTCTTGGGTCCTCACCTTAGCAAGGAACTCCGTCGAGTATTATTGCTTGAAAATACGGATAAAAGAAGAAAAGAAAAGAGAACAAGAAAAGAAATAACAACAACTAGTTAACAACAAATAATAAAGTTACACTAGAAATGAAATTACAATGCAATGAAATAAAAATACAAGATAAGAAAAACAACCCTCATCTTCATTTCATCATACACTCAATGCTCTCACTACATTTTAATGGAGGAAGACATGAAGAAGAAGAAGAAGAAGCTAAACTAAACTACACTAAAAGAGATGGGAGAAGAAGACATGAAGAAGACCCTTGGCTTGGCACAAAACTGGGCTATTTATAGGCTGGGTGCTGAAACCCTAGGGACACATTCTGGCCCCAAATGAAATGAAAAAGCTACCACCAAAATTTGGTCAGATGATGACACGAAACCGCGGCGGATCCGCCACGAAAACGCATATTTGGCGGCGGTTCCGCCGTGATTATGTAGAATTGTGGTCTCGAATTTTCTGGGTTTCCTTGTGTTGCTATCCTCTGTTGTTCTACATGTTCCAAATTGCTAATTGCTTCCATAATTTCTTCAGATCTGCAACAGTCCAAAATGGCATCAAAAATAATACTTTTGACCATTTCTCACTCGCGCTCCGCGCACCCATTGATTCTTGTGCTGCCCCTCTTATGCTTTGTGCTTGTCCCAGACACGAATGACCACAGTCACATGTCTTGTCTCTGGAACTGGTATGTGGCACTGGACGGATACGGATGATCGGAACCCGGCTTTTATCTGTTGTCAACAGATGTTCTGTATTTGGCGTAACTGTGGAGATTTTGTATCAATTGCGTTATTTTGGACTAAGAACCTGTAGCCTGTAAATATGTAGTAAACACGGATTAAAAGCACCTACCTATAAACAAACGAGCATAAGAATTGGCAGTAGTAAATGCAATATTCTGGTCTGAACAGATTTCATGATATTGTTTTCGTGCACCATGGCTGCACCTACTGGGTATCTACATTTTTGTGCATAGTTATTGCACTTGATTTATGTTTATACACCGCTACATCGGTTTACGATTTGTGCATAGAAATTGCACTTAATAGTCATTTTGTGCCTTGGCTGCACTTGTTTATGATTTCGTGGATTTCAAATGGTTGATTTGATTATGTGCATGTAGTACGCACACAATTTGATTTTTGCACTCGGTATAGCTCACATATGCTTGCAGTGCATTGATATGTGTTTTGTGCACGCAGTTGCACACGTTTATGATTTTATACACCGTGGTACACTCGGTGTTGCTTTTTATACGCATTCGAGTTATTGATGAGTTTCCGTGCACTTGTTGCGCCCGATTTGTAATTTTGTGCAGTTGTTGCACTGGATTTGTATTTCGTGCACTGGATGCACCAGATTTATACTCCGTACATTGGTTTCACCCAATTTATGTCATTGAGTATTTTTTTTCACAGATTTATGTTTGTGTGTGCGTTTGCACTTGACGCTCGTTTTCATGCGCTTTACTGCGCGGGGCATTTATACGGACCCGATGCGCTTGGGTTGGATTTTTGCGCATATTAGGCGCTTGGTATTGGATCTTGTGCGCATCGGATGAACTTGAGTTAGATTTTATTCGTGCATGTTGGATGCGATTTCATTCATGCATGTTGGATGCACTTGATTAGATTTTATTCGTACATGTTGGATGCACTTGATTTAGATTTCATTCGTGCATGACGGATGCACTTGATTGAGATTTTATTCGTGCATGACGGATGCACTTGATTTGGATTTTCATGCATGTTGGGCGCATGATATGAGATGCGATTTTGTGCATACCGGATGCACTCGATTGGGATTTTCATTCGTGCATGTTAGTTGCACTGGGTTGAGATTTTCGTGCACTATAGATGCACTTGATATTATTGTCGTGCACATCCGTTGCACTGGATAGATGCTTTCGTGCACACTCGTTGCACTTAGTTTGGTTTTGTTCACATTCATAGCACTTGTATTTGGCTTTGATTTTCGTGTGCACCAGACGCACGTGATTGTTAGGATACGCCTTTTGAGGCTGATTTTGCTCTTGAGCACCTTGTTTTCATGATGGACACTATATTATGTAGTAGCCGAACATTGCAAGTGCACGGCGGCGCCCCGGCCGTCAATTCGACGGCCAAATGCGGAAGCAGTGATAAACTTTAATTTTTCATGAACTGGCACCACCGCGCACTAATACCCGGATCGAACCATTAACTAGTCCTAGCTAACTACAAGATGGGGAAGAGAGATATACCGACTGATCCGAGTTCTCCGGTCTTCTCGTCGTCGTCCCGATCTCCTGCGGAAGCTCCGGTTTCCACCTCGTCGCCGGAAGTGCACCACATCGCCTACATTTTTAACGGGCTCCCACCTCAATGCCGAGGCAACTCGGGCACGAAGCCGGCTAGTCGACGTGCCCAAGGTTTGCTGTAGAATATGTAGTCCTCAAGTCTCACTTTGGGGTTGTGGAATTTCCATTTGGTGGAGGAATGATACTTGGAGCTTTGGAGATTGATCTTGTGGGAATTTTGCAACATGAAATGAACCAAAATCCCACACTCAAAATGTTGGACAGCCCCCCTAAGAGCCAAGGCCGGCCATGACTTGAAGAGGGAGAGAGAGTGTGTGGTGTAGAGAATGAGAATCCATGTATCAAAAAATGGGAGCCATACTCATCTATTCCAAAAGAGAGAGAGAGGAAAGGTTATCATAAGAACCAATGATAACAAAGCAAAACCAACACTCAACTAACAACCATCTCTCATCATCAACAATCATGTCCACAAAAGTCATGCCATGATCAACTAAAGAAAGTCAAGGTAAGGTGCAACATTATGAAACCATCATGATACAACAATAAGCAAAGACCCCCTCCATAAATGCTTATTTGCAACAATGCAAATAAGCCATCCTCCACCAAACTTCGGCCAATGAACGATACAAAGGAAATTGGCCGAAACGGAAAGCAAACTGGCAACTCCAGAAAACTGGTCCCGTAATAAATTACAGGAAAACCCCGATACTGTGCATACACACCCGCATCTGTATTTCGACCGAAATACAAATGCAATGAGACAAAATCTACACTGTACTATACTAGGATCCGGCTTAAACCAAAGCCGGCCAGTAATATCTGTTCGATCCTGATCCGTGAAATACCGCACGTATCTGATCGAACCCTGCCATATAACCATACGGTCTGTAGTACAAACTGTCCGATCCTGATCCGTGCAATACCGCACGTTTCTGATCGGACCTTGCCATATCTCCATACGGCCTCTACAACTTTTTGCCCGAAAGCTGAGTAACTGAATGTGGGGGACTCTAAAGACTCATCAACACCTTGGTTGTGGATTTAACCACTAGCACGTCAGAGGTATAAGCCAATACGTAACGGGCTACCAGGTATTGACTAAAAGGGACGTCTGTGAGCGAACTCAGCCCGACAACCCTACTGAGCCTGTCAGTGACAATATCCGTACAGTCCGGTCCGTTCGTTTATGAGCATCGCATGGCGGGCCTAGGGGGTTGGTAAAAGTCAGACCCCAAAAGCGGTACAAGTCGTGTCGGAGTGTAGCCCAGAACACCCTGAGATACTACTGGAATACCTACCAGTAAATCTCTTTGCCTCAGCCGAGGGCTTTGTGTAATGGCTCTCTTAGACACAGCGCGACCTCACCCCCAATACCGGGAGAGACGAACCCCTGAAGATACACTCACTGCCTCCATGTGGCTCGGGACTGTACCCAACTAAAACCTGTTTGCACGTGTCCTTTGAGCGTGGTAGGGTAGTAATGAAAGTACAGTGGGAACTCACACGAGACAAATGATGATCTCCAGGTCGATGAACTAACCTGTACACATGTCACCTGGGAACTGCTATCTGACGTCTGGTATAGGACCAACTAGCATGTTCCCGGCTAGTCCTGTTCGGTGTACTCATATCCCAATGAGCACCTGTATACATCTTAGGTGATCCAACTGACACCAATGGCTTGTGAGACCGGCCACCGCCCCTCGTCGGGGTCTCGACTGTATACACTAGTCTACTCTGGAGTATCGATGCCCTGTCTCGAAACTCTCACAACTAGGGACCATTTAAGGATGTGCTTATAGACCCCCAGCTCCCACTTATAGGATCGCCCTCATACTGCTGGTGGTCAAGCAAGAATCCTAGGGGCTCTACCAACGTGTAATAGCGACCTGTCAGGTCACCTAGGCAGTACATGATGATAAAGATAAACCAGATAGCATACTATCATCTCGAGTAAGACTGCCCTACTGGGACAGGTCCTCCCTCAATCATTGAAATCACGTTCCTGTGATCCAATAATTGACTCTGAGGGCACTATCTCCAACAATCTCCCACTTGCACTCAAGGCTAATTATTGCGATGTCGCATACTCACATCCTGTATGAAACCGAACACCCAACTCCTCTACTTGTCAGTCTCACAAAGCTCGTTTGCGAAACTGTCGCGTTCGAGGAATAGACTCAGTGAGTGGATCCGCTTTGATGTTTCTTTCTATGTCTCTCTATATCTCAAGTTCGCGGAGAAAGCCATCTCCCGAAATGAGCAATACCTGTCTTAGAATGTGTCTGGATGTCTGATGGGTCCTAGCTCATAAATGAACTCCAAATCCAAACTTCTTAGATTGTATCGTCAACTGAACTTAATCAGTATCCTGCGCCATGCCTCCATCAGTATTGCCTTGGACCACCTGTCCAAAATACTGCCCCTCATCAGAAGGAAAAACTATAACTCTCACAACCTCCTTGTCGTCCAGGTCACCTTGGAAGCCTGGAATGATAACTGTCTCCTGAATGAGGCTGTCGTTATCATATCCCTTAGAACATCCACTTATGTTCTAAAACTGCTTCCGACTGTTTCTCCAGGATTGGATCGATGTCAACTTATTGCATCTAGTGCAAGAACAACATCTGGTGTGGTACTTGACATCTCATGATTGACTCAATTGCCTTGGCAAGTGATCTGCCAATCATGCACATCCCTCTCTACTTTAGTCTGTAAGACACCTTTAGAGAGGGTGACTCCATTACCTGCAGGTACACTACCGTGCCAGGAGTCGTCCATTCTAAATACTCTTAGAATGCTGTCTAAGTACCCTGATTTGGAAACCACCCAAATCTAGATCTAAAACCATAGATCTAGTAACCAGTATGTCTGATATAAAATCCATTTCCTTTGTGGAGAAACCACTGTGTGACGACCAAAGTGTAACCGATTGTAGTATAGGAGTTTCCTTTCCTACTCTGTGTATGTCATCCAAATACCAGGATATCACACCCTACTACCTTCTCAACAGATCCATCCCCTATTCTGATGAAGTCAAACCCATGACTGTCACGTCAGAAATAGATGATCTATCTCCGCTACATCTGCTTTAGTCTATAAATAGACATAAGCTACCTGTCCACCAATGCTTCCGCTGCTCCCACTGACTACGACAACCCTCTGGCATAGTCATATAGACGTACACTTCTAAAACTAGTTTAGAACGACGCTATACTCATCCTCCCGCCGGGTCTCGCAGCCTGGAACAACAGCAATGGTAATTGTGGGTAAACAAGAACTTCCCTGTCACCGTCCTTGAGGCTATCGTAGTACCTCTCGGGTGCCTGAAGTTACCCACCTTATCTGCGGAGTGGCCAAATGGAATGTCAATCCAGATTGAATCTTTAGGTTCCTTATCAAATCTTCAGTAATCGTTTGTGGTTCTGGAATTACTTCCAGTTCTACCATACTCCCACTACTGTTTTTCTGAAAAAATCCATTTTTAATTTAAAACTGTGGCGAGTCAAGAACAATATCGCTATTGATCTTCCAGATGGTAGAAAGTCAACCCGCGTCATAGCCTGGGTCAACCCACAAACAGCCATTACAGAAACGTGCCTTGAGTTGTCCAGTGTCTGGTTTTAAGCATAAACCGGACAACTCCCCGTACCTTAACATCATTAAGATATGAACTGTTCTATATCTAATATAGAACCAGAGGCACTGATTTAATTGAACCAGATTCAAATCATGCAGCTATCTCCAGTGCATGTCAACTAAATGGAAGAAGGACGATCAGCGTTACTCAACTAAGAAATGCTTCCAATTATGAGTAACCTGAAAGAGAAGCAAGATCTCTTTATCATTACTATCAACTGAATACCATACACAAGTATCTACATCTTCGATCGCTTTGAAGAACCCCGATACTTGTTACACCTGGTTCTCTACTCTATTCAAATACCTATAACTTCTCAAAATTCGGACCCTGTGTTTCCACGAAACACCTGTCTAAAAACTAGAGAAGTCATAAGTAAACCGAATATAGTACGAGGACCAACCCCTCTGTCCTTATGGACCCTGGACAACATACAATACTCTGTATAAGTCCCTTGAGTCTGATAACTCATTCACTGTGTGTCGTAGGTTGAAAACTGTACTTATGGTTAAGAAGAATTACACCGCTGCTTAATGCTCCTTACCTAACCATCTACTGATATAGGTAAATGTCGTAGACATAATTTCATAAAGGTATATCTCACTCTATGAAAATAGACGTACCGATATATCAATTTGAAATTGGTGCATAACAGCGGATATTCAAAACCAAATATTTGCCGACCGGCAAACTACCCAGGTGACTTCCTCAAATATCACCGATTACAACGAATCCCGATATAATGAGGATGATCACCCAATTCCCAATAACTTACTCCCACTCATCATCTGTAAAACCATACAGATATGAGAATCAAACCTGGTAAATACATACCCTGGAGTAAGTATCTAATTAGGAAATCAGTTTTCTTTTAAC
Organism: Agapanthus africanus; assembly: GCA_030015575.1. Lineage (NCBI taxonomy): Eukaryota > Viridiplantae > Streptophyta > Magnoliopsida > Asparagales > Amaryllidaceae > Agapanthus > Agapanthus africanus. The sequence goes on along the minus strand of CM057340.1, from coordinate 317,114,238 downwards.
ATTACACAGTGAAACTGAAACATTGAAATGTCTCGATGGGGTATCCTGGTATTCCTAGTAATGCCTCTTCCATTATCCAGATTCACAACTGTAACCGTGTAATTCTTTGCCACCTCTCCAAATCCCTTCATATGTCTTTAGTCTTTACCTTCTGCACACCCCTTTAGGCCAAATGGTTTTCTTCCTTCCCTACCGTTCGGCACCAGCCTATGGTTTGGAAGAAGACTATCCAATAAGCATAATGGGTGTACTGTCCTAATCCTAGGAACACTCGCAATGCGAGAGAAGATGAAGATAAAAGACACCTGAATAAATCTTATTCCTATTTCTCCTGAACCAGAATCCATCCCCGAACTGGAACAAGTTCCTTTCGAGTTCGTATAAAACCATACGATGGAGTATCCAATAAACTGTGGATCTTCGTAGTGATACGGAGTGTCCTGGAGAAATACAAAGGTGATTTAGGATTGGCGAAGGAATACTTGGTTTGGTCGTGAATAGCAGTCGCAATTTACTTTGCCCTCTTACTAATCCCTTGCTTTGTCTTAACTTAATACCTTCTGTACACCATCGTTAGGCTAATTGGTTTTCTTCATTCCCTACCGGTCGGCACCTGCGTATTGTTTGGAAGAAGACTATCCAATTTGCGTAATAGGTGTACTATCTCCTAAACCAAGGAGTACTCGCAACCTGAGAGAAGGTAAAAGGAAAAGACAACTGAATAGTCCTATTCGTTTCCTCCAGAACCGGAAACCATCCTCGAATAAATTCTTTCGAGTTCGTATCTAACCATACGATGGTTTTGTCCAATGGAAGTGGACGTTCGTAGTAATACGGGGTGTCCTGGAGAAAAGGGTAAAAGTAGGAGTGGCAATGAGGTTTGCAACTCTGACAATCCAAAAGCCAGTGTTTAAGAAGGTTCGGTTAACTTGGTCACTGAGTCATAGTCTTAGGGTCGGGTCAATGGTCGCTGCCAAAGAGAGAGAGAAAAGAAACACTCAGCGTGCACTCTAACCTAGATCAGAATGGTTACCAATTTATCTAATCCGGAAACCTCCCACTGTACCGTCAAATTCTACTCCAAACCTGAAAGAAGAATTAGTCGGGGTCACCCGAGGAGTAAACTAACTCATCAGTGGGAATCGGGATCCAACTATCATCGCATGATAACGTGACGGAATCCACTCACGGTGTCACACTCCAGAAGGTATGCGCATATCTGGCAAGTTTCAGTTCTTTTGAAACTCCCGATGTGATTTCTGCCCCATGCTCTTATGACCTTGGCGTGAGGTCAAAATATCATAAGTCACATGTCAAGTTCTGCCCATCATTATCCAGGTTAATTTGAACCCACCCGTACATACCCTTGACGTAGGCCAAAATAGTAGTACGACTGTTCCAAACCAACGCATCTATCTATGCTACAGATAAATACCCGGCAGCTACCAATCACTATGCCTTGGCGTGAGGTCAAAATACATAGCTTGAATACTACCGAATATTTAACTGAAATGATGGAGGGCTACGAATGGTTTCTGGCGAAAACCTTTAACGTAATGAACTTGATATCGTCGAAGGAACGGATAGCTTTTTTAAAAATATAGTGACGAAAACCCTTGCTAAAGTGGTCACTCCCGGTGAAGGGATCTCGGCTCTTTCCCCGTAGAATGGGGTGCAGGATATTCCAACTGAATACTACGGTGCAAAGCAAAAGCAATCGGCTATAGTGAAGTCATTGCCCTGACGCAAACTTTTTGTCCAAGGGGTCACTCCCTGTGAAGGGATCTCGGCCCTTGCCTCGTCGACTGAGGAGCAGGATATTCCAACTGAATACCACGATGCAAAACAAAAGAGAACGTCCTTGCAATAACAGCTTTTTGAAAAGTGTTCCAACAACATCAGATTAGGTTTGTTTTTAACTTGCATTGATCCGAATCAACGCAGTCCCATCAATTGATCACACCACAAAGAACGAAAATATACTGTTGTACGTATATGCCATCCGCATTCGCCACTGGGTCCCGTCATTACCCGTTAGGTTAGCTAACTAACGACAGAGCGGGGACTGGACTAGCGCGGATGCAAAACATATACAACATCTACTAATATATATATACCAATATATTATATTCGCTCAAGGCGTGATAAAAATGCAACATCACAGAAAATGTACAGCATCACAGAAACAATACAGATATCTGGGATCCCCGGGTTTCACAGAGCCACTGAAAACCCGACGTTCCCCTGGTCGTGTGGATAGCCTGTGCAATGAAAACCTAGACCCCTACGGGCGCGGCAAGTTACCCGCCAAAACCTGAAGCGAGGCAGCCCCCTTCAGCAACGTGAATGGACCACCCAGCACTTCACGGAATCCGGTAACTTGGGCACCCCTCCTGTGTCAACCTGTACCCCCTACGAGTGCGGCGAATAGCCCGCCAATCCTAGAGTAAAGCCCCCTCCGCCTCAATGCCATGAGATGCGGGCTTGTTGCTTTCTGGAATCCGGCTATCCGTGCACCCCTCGGCGGGGTAATCCTAGTACAGAAAGTAAAATATACATACAACGGGTACATCGACCGCAATCTTGTCGTGCCCCAAAATAATAATACAAACAGGCAGTGACGGCAGTCCACATGTCGGACGCTCGCCCCGCAATATCAAATGTACATAATACAACCACAATTGTACTAGCATTGCATCCAGGCTATCCCCCACGACCGATCCGCAACATCACAGCAAAAACAGAACATCAACGTGAAAGTCACGTTCGCAAATCCGTCTAACCGGGCTATAGCAGTTAGACCGGATTTACCGATCGAGTGACATTCACGGTCGCAGATATAATGTAAATACTGTGAAATAATGTGTTTAAAATATCCGATCGATCAAATTTTTTTTTAACAAGTGGGCCCCAAGCATTACTGTAGCAGATCAAGAAATTCTGGGCCCAATGTTATTATTCCAAAACCCCAATTTTAACCCCAGAAAGATAATGTAGAAATTTGGTGCAGGGAACCCAACAGTGTGCGGCGGAACCGCGGCCCAAAGGGGTGTTTGGCCGCGGTTCCGCGCTCCTACTGTGGAGTTGTTGCATCGAATTTTTACAGAACTCTTATTTTTTCTAGTAGATCACGTTTCTGCAACCTGAAAAAATTTTCGACACCAAAAATTTTCAACAGAAACTGATGCAAGCAAAAATGCGGTTTTGGGATTTTTGTTCGATCGGAATTGTAAAACACATTAAACAAAGCTAGACTAAGTTAATGGCGAGGCTCTGATACCACTGTGCAAAACACGGCGGCGCCCCGGCCGTCAATCCGACGGCCAAATGCGGAAGCGGTGATAAACTTTAATTTTTCATGAACTGGCACCACCGCGCACTAATACCCGGATCGAACCATTAACTAGTCCTAGCTAACTACAAGATGGGGAAGAGAGATATACCGACTGATCCGAGTCCTCCGGTCTTCTCGTCGTCGTCCCGATCTCCTGCGGAAGCTCCGGTCTCCACCTCGTCGCCGGAAGTGCACCACATCGCCTACATCTTTAATGGGCTCCCACCTCAATGCCGAGGCAACTCGGGCACGAAGCCGGCTAGTCGACGTGCCCAAGGTTTGCTGTAGAATATGTAGTCCTCAAGTCTCACTTTGGGGTTGTGGAATTGCCATTTGGTGGAGGAATGATACTTGGAGCTTTGGAGATTGATCTTGTGGGAATTTTGCAACATGAAATGAACCAAAATCCCACACTCAAAATGTTGGACAGCCCCCCCAAGAGCCAAGGCCGGCCATGACATGAAGAGGGAGAGAGAGTGTGTGGTGTAGAGAATGAGAATCCATGTATCAAAAAATGGGAGCCATACTCATCTATTCCAAAAGAGAGAGAGAGGAAAAGTTATCATATGAACCAATGATAACAAAGCAAAACCAACACTCAACTAACAACCATCTCTCATCATCAACAATCCTGTCCACAAAAGTCATGCCATGATCAACTAAAGAAAGTCAAGGTAAGGTGCAACATTATGAAACCATCATGATACAACAATAAGCAAAGACCCCCTCCACAAATGCTTATTTGCAACAATGCAAATAAGCCCTCCTCCACCAAACTTCGGCCAATGAACGATACAAAGGAAATTGGCCGAAACGGAAAGCAAACTGGCAACTCCAGAAAACTGGTCCCGTAATAAATTACAGGAAAACCCCGATACTGTGCATACACACCCGCATCTGTATTTCGACCGAAATACAAATGCAATGAGACAAAATCTACACTGTACTATACTAGGATCCGGCTTAAACCAAAGCCGGCCAGTAATATCTGTTCGATCCTGATCCGTGCAATACCGCACGTATCTGATCGAACCCTGCCATATAACCATACGGCCTGTAGTACAAACTGTCCGATCCTGATCCGTGCAATACCGTACGTTTCTGATCGGACCTTGCCATATCTCCATACGGCCTCTACAACTTTTTTCCCGAAAGCCGAGTAACTGAATGTGGGGGACTCTAAAGACTCGTCAACACCTTGGTTGTGGATTTAACCACTAGCACGTCAGAGGTATAAGCCAATACGTAACAGGCTACCAGGTATTGACTAAAAGGGACATCTGTGAGCGAACTCAGCCCGACAACCCTACTGAGCCTGTCAGTGACAATATCCGTACAGTCCGGTCCGTTCGTCTATGAGCATCGCATGGCGGGCCTAGGGGGTTGGTAAAAGTCAGACCCCCAAAAGCGGTACAAGTCGTGTCGGAGTGTAGTCCAGAACACCCTGAGATACTACTGGAATACCTACCAGTAAATCTCCTTGCCTCGGCCGAGGGCTTTGTGTAATGGCTCTCCTAGACACAGCGCGACCTCACCCCTAATACCGGGAGAGACGAACTCCTGAAGATATGCTCACTGCCTCCATGTGGCTCGGGACTGTACCCAACTAAAACCTGTTTGCACGTCTCCTTTGAGCGTGGTAGGGTAGTAATCAAAGTACAGTGGGAACTCACACGAGACAAATGACGATCCCCAGGTCGATGAACTAACCTGTACACATGTCACCTGGGAACTGCTATCTGACGTCTGGTATAAGACCAACTAGCATGTACCCGGCGAGTCCTGTCCGGTGTACTCATATCCCAATGAGCACCTGTATACATCTTAGGTGATCCAACTGACACCAATGGCTTGTGAGACCGGCCACCGCCCCTCGTCGGGGTCTCGACTGTATACACTAGTCTACTCTGGAGTATCGATGCCCTGTCTCGAAACTCTCACGACTAGGGACCATTTAAGGATGTGCTTATAGACCCCCAGCTCCCACTTATATGATCGCCCTCATACTGCTGGTGGTCAAGCAAGAATCCTAGGGGCTCTACCAACGTGTAATAGCGACCTGTCAGGTCACCTAGGCAGTACATGATGATAAAGATAAACCAGATAGCATACTATCATCTCGAGTAAGACTGTCCTACTGGGACAGGTCCTCCCTCAATCATTGCAATCACGTTCCTGTGATCCAATAATTGACTCTGAGGGCACTATCTCCAACGAACATGACTGATCTGAGGACAGGTACTGAGTACTTTGCATGCATTAAAAGATTAACAAGAGGTTTTCAAAAAGGAGCTATAGTCTCGTTATTTCTTACGTGTCTGCGAGCAACACGAACGTTTATAAAGGAAAACCTTTTGGGTTATTTCACAACGGCGGAACGTATATTTGAGCAAAACATATATGAACGTATATTTATTGCTTTACAAATGAGCGTAACGTGAATGTGAATCACGATATATATATATATATGTGTGTGTGTGTGTGTAGTGAAAGAGAATCAGTATGAGATTATAGGGGCATGTTATGAGGTTTCTAAATATGATATGAGATTAAGAAGATGACTTGATGTGAGATATTGATGTGATGAAAAGAGTATACGATGAGATATGATGACTTGGTTTGATATGTCGTTATACGGATGCGAGTCGATATGAGATAATTGATACCTTGTCGGTCCTATAATTTGAGATTGATACGGATGTGACCTGAGAGATTGGTATATATATAATGATGTGAATAATGAGTGATATGCCATACAAGACGTTAGGCCCGTACCCTCATTGTCATATAGGTTGATAGAATCCCTAATTGCTTAATGCCGCCGTAAGATGAATTACCGTACATGATGTGTTTTATCTGATGATTGATCCATACCCTTAACTAGAGGATGCCGTACGATTTATTATACCCTACGTGTTGTTGTGAGGCTGGATGTCGATTGATAGATTCGCCGACTCGGTTATGTTATAGATACGTACACCTTGTAGCATTTCTCTTAAGATGTACTTTACGCTACTATCATGACCCGAATTTCGACTCGTGACCGGCACTTAACCACGTAACGTCTACAGGCGTGACGCGACTAATTAAGCCGAAACCGAGAAATCAAAACCATTAAAAGTAGTGAGTGTTGAAAACATTTGGAAAACCTTAAGTAGTTTAATAACAATCTTTAAAGTTTAAGTTATTATCTTAAAAAATTTGGCAGCATTTCCTTTGTAAAAACTAACCCCGAAATCGGGTATAAGGCAAGATATGAGTAAAAATGATACAAAATGAAATAAGGCATCCCAACGGGAGCAATCACGCCCAACGGAGGAAACAAACACCACAAGAGTAATATACGACGCTGAAGCGAAGAAATGAGCAATAAGTGAAAAACATCACAGAATGATAACTGCATAAGTAAAGACGGCTCATACGAGCTCGACACCAGAAAACAAATAATATACATCATCGTCCTCACACTGTCTCTAAATCAATACATAAATGTAGATGGATAGTACTAGATACAAAAGTGTGTACAATGTAAATAACCAGATACCACAATCCACCTAACAGCAAACAGCTCACACACCAACTGTAGTGGTATCCGTAGCCAAAAAGATGCAAAAGGTAACCTGCCGCGACTACTCTGAGGGGCAACCTGCAAACACTGTGGCACAACGGGGGTGAGTTGCAAACTCGTGAATAGAAGATAACATATAAAGGTAATCGCGAGCATGCACGTACTGCGCTACTCTATCATATGCCAGCAGATGATATCTATATGCGATAAGCAGTATGTGCAATAATCATGCAAGTGCTCTATCAGGTAAAATAACTACAGGATGAGATGCATTATAATGAATGCTGAGCATGGGAAATACAATATCTACACGGAATGTCAACGTGGAAAATATAATCGGTGCCCATCAATGCACCCAGATCCCAATAAACTCAGGCGCTGGCACTCTCATCGGCCATCAAATCCTGTAAACCTCTGAAGATCACGAGTGCCCAACATCGGCACTCAAAATATCATGAAATAATCGTGTCCAGCATCGACACGCAAGTCCTTATATATCGTGCTCCATCGGTCCGGATCAGCCTACGGGCTCCATCTGCGGTATCGGCCCTCGGCCCTAGCAGTACGAGTCGTCCCATATCCATCTATCGACTCTGGTTGTAAGTCCACGTTGCTCACCCCGGTTCTTACGGGGAGGTGGAAACGGCGAAAAACAATTATTTAGCACAAGGCAACATGGACTAAAAGTCGGATCTTTGCAAAACTGGAAACTAACAAACTACTAGAGGCTTTAACTACTATGCCGTAGAAATTATACCTCACGAAACCGGTCCTTCGGGTCTTCATTCCGCTGTCCCGCTCGTCCGTCCAAGCTCCAAGGTACGATCCGGATCTTGGTCACCTCCGCGGCCTCCTTGAGTCGAAGACGATCCACCCGAGAGTTGTACACCGAGCTCCACCTCTAGCCGAGGCAACTAGGGTAACGAGATCGCTAGTCTAGATGCCCGAGGTTGTGTAGAAGAGAAAGATGGAAGTGTTTGTCTATGTGAATTCTATTTCTCTCAACACATGAGATCAAAAGAATTTATCAAGAGGAGGAAGAAGGAGGAGCTAGCAACCATGAGAGCTTTTCTTTTCTTCTCACAAGAACAAGAGAGAGAAATGAAAATGAATTATGAGCTAAATAAATGAACCATGGTTGCAATAATGCAAAAAATCATCATTACCAATCCTTTCATGATAAAGTTGATGCTACATTGAATTGACCATTTTCATAATCAAAAGGAAAAAGAAAATCCAAAGAAGAGTGTAGACCTCTCATGAAAGTCAATGGTCAACTCCGGTCAACGGGTCAACAAAGTCAAGAGAGGTCAAGGTGGTCAAATGGTGAATACAATTAGCCATCACGAAACTATCACTAAAAGGATTAGTAAACAATGTCTCCGGCTCATAATGGTTTTGACCGAACGAATTGCCAAAACCCTAACGAGCGTGCCACATAACGGTTTTGGCCGAACCAACTGCCAAAACCCTAATGAGGCACCTCCTCCTTCATCGCTCCTCGAAATTGTGCATACACACCTGCATCCGCATTCCATAGAATGCGAATGCACAGTAAACAAATCAAATCCATCCGTGCAATACTAGGATCTTGCTTTAACCAAAGCCCACTAGTATTGCCTGCCCGAACAACATACGCATACAAGTGCACGTAAGTGATCGCAGCCCTGCCGTAAAACCATACGGCCTCTACACGTTTCGCTCAGTGCAGGGAAACTCTCTGTGTGGGACTCTAAAGACTCGACACTATGCTGGCAGTGGGTTTAACCACAGACCGCAAGCGGCACTAGTTGTACGTAACGGTCCCCAGGTAGATGTCGATAAAAAGGCCGATGAGGTAAACCCATCCGAACTCCTACTGAGCCTGTATGTGACAATCTCCGTACAGTCCGGTCTGTTCGTCTGATACATCGCATGGCGGGCCTAGGGGTGTGGTGAACGTCAGTCCCCTAATAGCGGTACAAGTCGTGTCGGAGTGTAGCCCAGAGCAACCTGAGATAACATGGGAAACCTACCAGTATATCTCGCTTGCCCTGGCCAGGGACTACTCATGTAATGGCTCTCCTAGACACAGCGCGATGTCAACCCACAATACCGGGAGAGACGAATCCTGTCTAACCTTCACTGCCTCCAAGTGCTTCGGGACTGCACCCAACTACTACCTGTTTGCACGACTCCTTTGAGCCGTGGTAGGGTAGTAATCTAAGTACAGTGGGAACACACTAGAGGCGAAGTGACAGTGTCAAGTCAGCGGACTAAGCTGTACTCATGTCACCTAGGAACTGATAACTGACGATAGGTAAAATACCAACCATCAGTTCCCGACGAGTCCTGTCCAGTATACTCGTAACCTTACGAGCACCCGCATACTATCTCCAGTACGACGTACTGATGGCTGTGGAACAGACCATCTCCCCTACTGGGATAAGAAGCGCATACGCTAGTCTACTTCGGCGTATCGATGTCCTGTCTCGATAGTCCTATGACTAGGGACCTGTATAAGGATGTGCTTATAGATCACCCAGCCCCCACGAGTGTGACTGCCATCACAACGCTGGTAATCAAGCAAAGATCCTAAGGGCTCTACTAATATGTATAAGCGATATGCTAAAAGAAACACATGTACATATTGAAGTAGAAACAAACCAAGTAGCATACTACCATTTTGAGCAAGATTGTCTATACAACTGTGAATATCCCATGCTTCCATCAAGTAATATACAAACTAGTATGATACAGTAATAGCCTCTAGGGCATATACACTAACAATCTCCCACTTGCACTAAGGCCATGTACTGGCGTATCGAAGACCTATCATCTCGATCAGCCGCTTGAACTGAGTCTGGGGTAGGGCCTTCGTGAGTGGATCTGCAGTGTTATTCTCCGTATTTACTCTCTTCACCTCGATCTCCCGGTGATCTACGATCTCCCTGATCAGGTGGTACCGCCTCAAAATGTGCCTTGACTTTTGATGGGACCTGGGTTCCTTCGCTAAAGCTATAGCGCCGTTGTTGTCGCAATACAGCGGTATTGGATCAACAATGGTAGGAACCACCTGAAGCTCCGTGAGGAACTTCTTCATCCAGACAGCTTCCTTTGCGGCATCGCAAGCAGCTATGTACTCTGCTTCCATAGTTGAGTCAGCAACGGTCTCCTTCTTGGAACTCTTCCAGCAAACCGCCCCTCCATTGAGGGTAAAGACATAACCCGACATGGACTTGGAGTCATCCTTGTCACTCTGGAAGCTGGAGTCAGCAAAGACCTCGAGCTGGAGGTCTTTTCCGCCATACACCAAGAACATCTCCTTAGTCCTTCTCAGGTACTTGAGAATGTTCTTTACCGCTATCCAGTGTTTCTCCCCTGGGTTTGACTGATACCGGCTTACAACGCTCAATGCGTAAGCTACATCTGGTCTGGTACATAACATCGCATAAATTATAGAGCCTACCGCAGAAGCGTAGGGTATAATAGACATACGATCCCTTTCCAAATCAGTCTTGGGAGACATCTCTTTAGAGAGAGTGATCCCGTGACAAGCCGGTAAATTACCGCGCTTGTAATCTTCCATACTGAATCTTTTCAGTATGTTGTCGATGTACCTTGACTGTGAAAGTCCTAACATCCTCTTAGATCTATCACGATAGATCTGGATCCCCAGAATGTAGTTGGCATCGCCCAGGTCCTTCATGGAGAACCTCTGCGACAAGAATCCTTTGACTGACTGTAGCATAGGAATATCATTTCCTATTAGGAGAATGTCATCCACATACAAGACGATGAATACCACAGTTCTCCCTACAATCTTACTGTAAATGCATGGTTCATCTGGGTTTTTGATAAAGTCGAATTCCTTGACGGTATCATCAAAGCAGATGTTCCAACTCCGCGATGCCTGCTTAAGTCCATAGATGGACTTTAGCAACTTGCACACTTTACCGCTGCTCCCACTCTGAATGAATCCTTCTGGCTGATCCATATAGACGCACTCTTCCAAATTTCCATTTAGGAAATCCGTCTTTACGTCCATCTGCCAGATTTCATAATCGTGGAAGGCAGCAATGGCAAGAAGGATCCGAATGGATTTCAGCATAGCCACTGGAGAAAAGGTCTCGTCATAGTCCAAACTAGGTCTTTGACGAAAACCCTTTGCAACAAGTCTAGCTTTATAGGTCTCAACCTGTCCATCTACATCTTCTTTCTGAAGATCCATTTGCAGCCTACGGGTTTTACCCCTTCTGGAGCAAAGCCCAAAGTCCAAACTTTGTTGGTGTACATGGACTCCATCTCGGCCCGCATTGCATCCATCCATTTTACCGAGTCGCCGCTCTGAATGGCTTGCTGGAAGCTAGTAGGCTCACCATAATCCATAGTGCAATCCTCTCTATCCCCGTCTATGAGAAAACCGTAGTATCTCTCGGGCGGATGCGACTGCCTACTACTCCTGCGGAGTGGCGCTGGGATGTCCGGTTCTCTTGAAACTTCTGGTTCCTTCAAGCTTTCAGTAATAGCTTGTGGTTCTGGAATTTCTTCCAGTTCTATTGCGCTCCCACTTATATGATTTTCTAAAAATTCAGTTTCCAAGAAGTGGGCATGCTGAGAAACAAAAACCTTTTCCTCTGCGGAATAGAAAAGGTACCCCCTGGAGTTCTTTGGGTATCCCACAAACTTACATAGTACTGAGCGTGCCTCGAGCTTGTCCGCATGCTGCTTTTTTACAAAAGCTGGACATCCCCAGGTCTTAAGGTACTTGAGACAGGGTTTCTTCCCACTCCACATCTGATATGGGGTGGTAGGCACAGTCTTTGTTGGAGCCTTGTTCAAGAGATATGCAGCTGTTTCTAGCGCATAACCCCAGAAAGATCGCAGCAACTCAGCCTTACTCATCATGGAACGAACCATATCCAATAGTGTGCGATTCCGCCTTTCCGATACACCGTTGTGTTGTGGTGTGTATCGAAGAGTAAGCTGAGAAAGAATTCCATTCTCTTTTAAGTAGCCCAGAAACTCGGCACTCCAGTATTCACCACCTCGATCAGATCTCAATGTCTTTATACTTTTGCCTCTTTGTTTTTCAACTTCATTCTTGTATTCTTGAAATTTCTCAAAGGCCTCGGATTTGTGCTTCATCAAGAAGACATGCCCATACCTAGAGATATCATCTGTGAAAGTAATGAAGTATGAATAACCACTTCGCGCATGTGTAGACATTGGACCACACACATCACTGTGTATGAGTCCCAAGAGCTCGCTTGCTCTTTCTCCGTGTCCAGTGAACGGAGTCTTTGTCATCTTTCCCATGAGACAAGATTCACAAGTGGCATAAGACTGATACTCGAACGGATTCAAGTATCCCTCTTTATGTAACTTTGTTAACCGTGTCTCATTAATGTGACCCAGTCTACAATGCCATAAGAAAGCCTGATTTGTTTCCGGAGACTTTCTTTTAAGTGTGTTCTGGACAATGAAGATCTGAGCTTGATTCAATACGTATATCCCATTTTGTAATGTACCTGACCCAATCAGAACTTGATTTAGGTGGATGTTTACTACATCGCTTACAAAAGTAAAATCATATCCTTCCCTAGAAAGTAAGGATACAGATATGATATTACAAGTCGCACCTGGTACATAAAAACAGTTAAGCAGAATCAATATCTGCCCAGTTGTCAGTCCAAGATGATATTCCCCTACGGATTCAGCGTACATGCTCATTCCGTTATCAACCCTGAGAGTCATATCACCTTTCTTGATAACCCTACGGTTTCTCAGAGCCTGTAACGAATTACAGATATGAGATCCTGATCCGGTATCCAATACCCAAGAAGTAGGGTTAACTGACATACAGTTCTCTATTACAAACACACCCGAAGCCGAAGCCACAACATGATTCCAATTCTGGCTACTGGCTTTGCAAGCCATGCAATCCTTCTGCCCATGTTCATTCCCGTAACAATAGGAACGTCCTGCTTTTACTACATCCAGTCCCGAAACTTCTGCCCTTCCATTTCTTTCTACTTCCCTGGTTTCCTTCAGGGTAGTAGGTAGAGACTGTTGAACTCAGTCAGCATCTGAACCGTTCTTCAACATGGCCTTCACGTCCGTGAGCTCAAAAGAGCTGGTCTCTGTAAGGACGTTGCCCCTTACAGATGACCCGATAGCCAAGCTCGCTGGAAGCAATTCGTTCGAGGTCTCATATCTTGCGATACGAGATTGTTCTCCATATAAATCTTTGTTATGGAGGAAGATAGAAACTAAGTCCATCTTCTCGTGCTGCCTCTGGTATGTACCATCAACTGAGGCTGACACGAGGCACTTGGCTTTCGCATAGTCCTTTTCCGATGTCTTGCGGATATGAATATTCATGACAGGGGAAACTGGACATGAGACGGCAGGGGTTGGATTAGTTAAGGGGTGTCCCAGCTTGTCATGGGCAATGGACATCTGGACAGACCTTGTCATAACAGTCAGATTCAGTCATTTTATTATCTAGATGTAACCTAGGTGTGGTCACTGGGTCGCTGCAATTAAGAGAGAGAGAAGAAAACACTTAGCATGATGCTCTTGCAAGTTTAGATTGGTTTTTAATTTATCTAAACAGGATGGCTCCCACTGTCTCTCGAATCGCTCCTCAAACTATAAAGGAAGAATTAGTCGGGATCATTCTCACCGTACAATAATTTCTTAACCGTTCAGCCAAGCCAGTGTCGGTACTTCGAGGGAGGTTTTCCAACGCTTTCGCGAAGTTCCTTAATTAAGTAACCTCTTTTTCCCGGGGGCGTAGCCCCGCTGACACCTTTCTAGACACCTACTAGGTTTATAGCATTGATCGTTAAGTGAGAAAGTTCCCGAGGAGTAGCATATACCCACAGCAGGATCGGGATCCAAATATCATCGCGTGACAAAACTGAAAGAATCCTACCAGAATCATCACACTCCAAATGGTATGCAGCGCTAGCAAGTTTCAGTTCTTTTGAAACTCCCGATGTGGATTTTTGCCCCATGCTCTTATGACCTTGACGAAGGTCAACAAATCATAAGTCTCATGTCAAGTTCTGCCCGTTATTGTCCAGGTTAATTTGAACCCACACGTACATACCCTTGACAAAGGTCAACAAGGTAATACGACTGTCCCAAACCAACGCATCTATCTATGCTACATATGAACACCCAACAGCTACCAATCACTATGCCTTGACGAAGGTCAACAAACATTGCTTGAATACTATTGAATATCCATATGAAATGACGGAGGGCTACGAATTGTTTTGGCGAAACCGTGAACGTAGTGAACTTGATATAATCGATGGAACGAGATAGCTTTTAAAAAGGAGTGGCTCAAGCTCCGCATTTTAAAAAGCTGGTTTTTGAAATGAACCGAGTGGTTTTGATAGTGTTCCAACGACTTTTAGTTGGTTTATTTTCTTGCATTAATTCCAATGCGTCCCATCATTTAATCCTACCATTGCAGAAAACAACAAAAATATGGCATACGCTTATGCCATCCGCATTCGCCACGGGGCCCCGTCATCACCCGTTATGTTACTTAACTAATGACAGAGCAGGGGATGGACTAGCATGGATGCAAAACATAAGCAACACCTAAATAGATATCATATATAGATATATAGCAATGATAGTCAATCCAGATCACGGATGAACACTTTGGATATACTAGGAATCCGCGATCCGTTCGAGCCTGCAACAAAAAGCGGATTACACGGTCGCGATGAATAGCCAAACCCCACCCTAGACCCCTACGGGTGCGGCAAACTACCCGCCAAGTACCCGAAGCGAAGCAACCTCGCTCAACCCGTGAGTAGGCCACTCGGCACTTCGAGATACCCGGTAGTTTGTGCACCCTACCTTGGGTCTATCCTAGGAGCAAAAACAGTAAAAAGAAATTATACAATGACGGCTACAATGCCGACCCGGTTGTGCGGCTATACAAATAATATTACATCAATTTACAAATTTTACAATGAATGAAAGAAAAAGAAACTCTCATCTCACATCCATTCCCAGCTATTCATCCGCGACAATCCAACGAGTTCATATACACAAACCATCAACATTACATATCATAGATATGTGTAACCCCCACTAATCGACTATAGCGATTAGCGGACGTTCAATACATATATCACATCACAGAAAATATCCATTAGCCAAAGTCTACGGAATATCGATCACAAATACGGATTTGCAACCACCCCAAAAACCAATTTGTTCTCTGGAAAATCTGGGTAGAAACATACTGTATTAAAAATCCCAAAACAACATAGTAAGAACACTGCAGCAAAACGGAGTCGCGGCCGAGTCAACTCGGCCGCGGATCCGCGGCCAAACCCATGGTTTGGCCGCGTTTCCGCGGTGAGTTGGCCGAGTCAGAGGCTCAGTTTTGCTGTGTGTTCTATAAAAACCCTGAGACGATTTTTCATGTATGTCAAATAATTTTTTTAACAGTATAAAAAATCGAACGAAAGTTGGTTTTTGTCGGATGGGTTTTGCGACTTTTTTCCGATCGATATTCTAAATACTTTGCTAACTTACTAGTTTATGTTTAGCTAGGCTCTGATACCACTGTAAGTCCACGTTGCTCACCCCGGTTCTTACCGGGAGGCGGAAACGGCGAAAAACAATTATTTAGCACAAGGCAACATGGACTAAAAGCCGGATCTTTGCTAAACTGGAAACTAACAAACTACTAGAGGCTTTAACTACTATGCCGTAGAAATTATACCTCACGAAACCGGTCCTTCGGGTCTTCATTCCGCTGTCCCGCTCGTCCGTCCAAGCTCCAAGGTACGATCCGGATCTTGGTCACCTCCGCGGCCTCCTTGAGTCGAAGCCGATCCACCCGAGAGTTGTACACCGAGCTCTACCTCGAGCCGAGGCAACTAGGGTAACGAGATCGCTAGTCTAGATGCCCTAGGTTGTGTAGAAGAGAAAGATGGAAGTGTTTGTCTATGTGGATTCTTTTTCTCTCAACACATGAGATCAAAAGAATTTATCAAGAGGAGGAAGAACGAGGAGCTAGCAACCATGAGAGCTTTTCTTTTCTTCTCACAAAAACAAGAGAGAGAAATGAAAATGAATTATGAGCTAAAGAAATGAACCATGGTTGCAATAATGCAAAAAAATCATCATTACCAATCCTTTCATGATAAAGTTGATGCTACATAGAATTGACCATTTTCATAATCAAAAACAAAAAGAAAATCTAAAGAAGAGTGTAGACCTCTCATGAAGGTCAATGGTCAACTCCGGTCAACGGGTCAACAAAGTCAAGAGAGGTCAAGGTGGTCAAATGGTCAATGCAATTAGCCATAGCTAAACTATCACTAAAAGGATTAGTAAACAATGTCTCCGGCTCATAATGGTTTTGACCGAACGAATTGCCAAAACCCTAACGAGCCTGCCACATAACGGTTTTGGCCGAACTAACTGCCAAAACCCTAATGAGGTACATCCTCCTTCATCGCTCCTCGAAACTGTGCATACTCACCTGCATCCGCATTCCGTAAAATGCGAATGCACAGTAGACAAATCAAATCCATCCGTGCAATACTAGGATCTGGCTTAAACCAAAGCCCACTAGTATTGCCTGCGCGAACAGCATACGCACACAAGTGCATGTAAGTGATCGAAGCCCGGCCGTAAAACCAAACGGCCTCTACACGTTTCGCTCAGTGTAGGGAAACTCTCTGTGTGGGACTCTAAAGACTCGACACTACGCTGGCAGTAGGTTTAACCACAGACCGCAAGCGGCACTAGCTGAACGTAACGGTCCCCAGTTAGATGTCGATAAGAAGGCCGATGAGGTAAACCCATCTGAACTTCTACCGAGCCTATATGTGACAATCTCCGTACAGTCCGGTCTGTTCGTCTGATACATCGCATGGCGGGCCAAGGGGGTGGTGAACGTCAGTCCCCTAATAGCGGTACAAGTCGTGTCGGAGTGTAGCCCAGAACACCCTGAGATAACACTGGAAACCTACCAGTATATCTCGCTTGCCCGGTCCAGGGACTACTCATGTAATGGTTCTCCTAGACACAGCGCGATGTCAACCCCCAATACCGGGAGAGACGAATCTTGTTTAACCGTCACTGCCTCCAAGTGCTTCGGGACTGCACCCAACTACTACCTGTTTGCACGACTCCTTTGAGCCGTGATAGGGTAGTAATCTAAGTACAGTGGGAACACACTTGAAGCGAAGTGACAGTGTCAAGTCAGCGGACTAAGCTGTACTCATGTCACCTGGGAACTGAAAACTGACGATAGGTATAATACCAACCATCAGTTCCCGACGAGTCATGTCCAGTGTACTCGTAACCTAACGAGCACCCGCATACTATCTCTAGTACGACGTACTGATGGCTGTGGGACAGACCATCTCCCCTGCTGGGATGAGAAGCGCATACGCTAGTCTACTCCGGAGTATCGATGCCCTGTCTCGATAGTCCTATGACTAGTGGACCTGTATAAGGATGTGCTTATAGATCACCCAGCCCCCACGAGTGTGACTGCCATCACAACGTTGGTAATCAAGCAAAGATCCTAAAGGCTCTACTAATATGTATAAGCGATATGCTAAAAGAAACACATGCACATATTGAAGTAGAAACAAACCAAGTAGCATACTACCATTTTGAGCAAGATTGTCTTTACAACTGTGAATATCCCAAGCTTCCATCAAGTAATATACAAACTAGTATGATACAGTAATGGCCTCTAGGGCATATACACTAACAGTCAGTATCCTCCGGATAACCGCCAGGTCCAACCAATCACTGGTAGGTACTCGCTACCCTGCCAGGCTCATCGTCTACTCCACGAAAACATTTCTCGCCCCGGGGAACTATACCGGGTCCACCACGAACCCCTCAAACGGATCATCCTACTCCTCGAATCGGGTTTCAAGCACACGTCTCAGAACCGAGAAAACGCGTGGTGGACGCACCAAAATATCATATCATGAGGAACCGGGTTTTCAAATAGTGCATATTTTCTTAAATAACTCCACGGTCCTCAAAAACCAGAAATCAAATGAAATCCAAAACCAATGTTTAAGTCAATGCGATGTGATATGTGCATCAAGTCATATTATACGTAAAAGGGAGAAACCGCTCTTTAAAATAGTTCCAGTTTTTCAAAGGCATCATGCGGCTCCCAGTTTCTACCAAAATCAGCTTATCCAGGTGGGTACAGTTTGAATACGCATAAGTATGTAAATGAGTACGTGCACAAGTATGAACATGTAAAGGAGTACGTGCACAAGTATGAACATGTAAAGGGTTACGTGCACAAGTATGAACATGTAAAGGAGTACGTGCACAAGTATGAACAAGTAAAGGAGTACGTGCACAAGTATGAACATATAAAGAGTTACGCGCACAAGTATGAACATGTAAAGGGTTACGTGCACAAGTATGAACATGTAACGGAGTACGTGCACAAGTATGAACATGTAAAGGAGTACGTGCACAAGTATGAACATGTAAAGAGTTACGTGTGCAAGTATGAACATGTAAAGGAGTACGTGCACAAGTATGAGCATGTAAATGAGTACGTGCACAAGTATGAACAATCATATCGAATCATATGTGAGATGAACTATAGTATAATGATCATGGAAATTCTATAGTGTGAGTGTCAGGGCAATTACTAACGTCATATGTGTAACATGCAGATTAGTGCTCGTGCAACATGAACCGTTAGTAACAGTGTGGTGTTTTAACTATTCTAACTATATATACATATAGCAGGGAATGCAGTATGCAAAAACAGTATCCATGAACAGTCAATGTATGTAAATGCAATATGCTGCTACAAGGTCCTATCAGCCCTGACGCATAACGCCATGCGGGCGATTTTCCCGTAGATGGTAAATCTACTCACTGTAATCTCACGCTAAGTGTAGCCGACGACTTGCTTCCCCTTCTTTGCGGCGTCCGTCGTACTCGCCAGCGAACCTAGAATTTTACAAAATATCACACATAAGCTCAAATCTACAAAGACGCGACATTAAAGCAAAACCAGTAACCCGCGTCGCGAACCAAACGCGTGTGTGCGCGATACGCTAAAACGTGTGATTGCGCGCCTGAAGCTACCCCGACACGTCGCGATACGCAGAAAACCCCAAACCTACACACGTATCACACGTGTCGTGAAGATTCAAAAATACGAGAAATAGGGTAATTGATCCCAGATTTTTCCACATAAAGAATTAAACAAAATTGCACATACCAAAAATCTTCACATAGAAGCAGACACCTACCACACGAACCCCAACCCCCAGGTCCCCCATCTGGCAGCAATTTACGGCCAAAACGAATTTTCCGGCGGCCCGACTTGGGAGTTGGGCTTCCGGGCTTCGTGTGTGTACTCTATACCTAATATGTATGCTCCAGTAAATACAGTTTTATTCTGAAGCCAACGGGATACAAGCAGATTCAACAGAGCCCAATTTCTAGTTAAAATTGCCATTTTAGCACAAACGATACATTCAGGTAATTTTATGAAACCTGAAGAAAAACATGAGCTAAAACCACTCTAATAACACCTCCCTAAGCTAAGCAAGCCATAAAAATACCAATTTAACATAAACTTCACTAATATCCTTCATTATCGCAAAAATGCACATAAAAATACGATTTTTAGCTAAAATACTACAAGTTATAAGATGGGGTGCTAAGTGTAAGTTAAATACCTTCCAAAAACCTTAGGGAAACTAAAATTTCCAGCTCTAGCCCTCAAGTGTACTGACTTGCCATCAACACCTCAAAAAAACCATCTTTCCAAGGGTTTTTGTGAAGGAAAAGAGGTTGTTTTGTGTAGGGTTTGTATAGGAACCAAAAGGGAAGTGAAAGAAGAAGAGAAGATGAATTAAATGGTGTTTTGTTGCTACCTTTCTGTAGGATTTTTCCAGAAAAGAGAAGGAGAAGGAAAAGAGAGAGAAAACAATGGTCAAAATGTCAATTTCTTCACCTAACCACCATGCCTCCAATCCCTTATTTAAAAATTAAAAAGAAAAGGGTTTGACTTGGTTATATGGTGGGAAAAATGAACCATGCTAGAAAAAGAAAAGGTTTAACAAGTTAACACTTGCTTAGGTTACAAAAAAATTAAGTGTGCAAGTGTACACTAACATAACAATTTCCAATTAGGGTAAACACGACTAAATATAATTAATAAACCCTATATATATAAACACTTCACAACACCATTAGCACTAGTTAAAAAAAGATTTTCCGGTTTTTATGAAAAACACGCATCATTTCTAATTTTCGCGAAATAATCCTAAACGAATTTCCAAAGCGTTACAATCTACCCACCTTAAAGAAATCCGGTCCCTGAATTTAAAAATATAGCTACGCATAACTTCAAAAAGATGGGGATGTTTCTTCCTCATCTCACTCTCGGTCTCCCAAGTGACCACCTCGCTGTTTGAGCCACGCCAAAGTACCTTGACAGACGGTATGTCCTTCGATCTCAATTTCTTCACTTGTCGATCCAAGATGACCACCGGCTGCTCTGCAAAAGAAAGGTCGCGCTCTAGCTAGATCGTCGGGTGCTGAATCGCATGCGAAGGATCGTGAAGATACTTGCGGAGCATCGAAACGTGAAGTACGGGGTGCACATTTGGAAAACTGGATGGAAGGGCTAATCGATACGCCACTGCACCAACACGCTCAAGGATCTCGAAGGGGCCCACGTACCTGGGACTAAGCTTTCCCTTATTCCCAAATCTCATCACTCCTTTCATTGGGGAGACCCTCAAGAAAACATGATCACCTATAGAAAACTCAATTCTGCACCGACAACGGTCCGCATAAGATCTTTGCCTACTCTGGGCTGCTCTCATCCTATCGCGAATCAATTTGATCTTCACGGTCGTCTCCTCAACAATCTGTGGCCCTAAGATACTGCTCTCACTGAGCTCTGTCCAACTGGCGGGCGATCTGCATCTCCTCCAATAAAGAGCCTCAAATGGTGCCATCTGAATGGTCTCCTGGTAGCTGTTGTTGTAGGAGAACTCTACTAAGGGTAAATGATGATCAGCTACCTCCGAAGTCTAATACGCATGCTCTGAGTATGTCCTCGAGAGTCTGAATAGTCCGCTCTGACTGCCCATCGGTCTGCGGATGAAATGTTGTGTCGAAACTCAAGTGGGTGCTCAAAGCCTCCTGAAGCCTCTGTCATAGTCGGCTGGTAAACTGGGTGCCTCTGTCGGACACGATACACGTCGGGACTCCATGCAGTCGTACAATCTCGTCGATGTATATATGGGCATACTGAGCAAAACTGAAAGTCGTTTTCACCGGCAGGAAGTAAGCCGCTTTCGTCAAACGATCCACGATCACCTAGATGGAGTCATACCTTCGACTAGTCCTGGGTAGAACCATAATGAAATCTATAGAAATCTGCTCCCATTTCCACTCCGGAATGGATAACGGCTGTAGCTCTCCCGCGGGCCTCGGGTGCTCGGCCTTGACTTGCTGACAAGTCAGGCATCTCAACACGAAATCTGCAATGTCCCTCTTCATTTTGTCCCACCAGTAAACATCTCTAATATCATGGTACATCTTGGTGGAACCTGGATGAACACTGTACACCGATCGATGTGCCTCCTCAAGAATCTCGCGCTGCAGTCCCTCAGCATCTGGTACGAACAGTCTAGTCCCAAATCGCAGTATCCCCTGATCATCGATCACGAACTCAGAAAATCTGCCCTGTCCAATCTGTGCCATGATCTCTGAACATCAGTCATCACTGTATTGTGCCTCATGTATACGGTCAAGCAACTGTGGGCGTGCACGAACATGCGCAATCTGTCTTCCGATCGGCGTAAACTCAAACTGCACCCGGCTGTCGCATAAAATCTGCCAATCTGCCGACGACTGCCTCTGCACTGCGCTCCAACAAGATAGACTACCCCCGGGCCTCCTGCTCAAAGCATCCGCCACCACATTAGCCCTGCCCGGGTGGTATAAATCTCGCAATCGTAGTCCTTCACTAACTCCATCCATCGGCGCTGTCTATGATTCAGGTCCTGCTGCTGAAATATATACTTTAAGCTCTTGTGATCTGTGAATATCTGGCACGACTCGCCGTATAGATAATGTCGCCAGATCTTAAGTGCAAAGACCACTGCAGCCATCTCGAAATCATGAGTGGGGTAATTCTGTTCATGTTTCCTCAATTGCCGTGAAGCATACGCGATCACTCTGTCATGCTGCATCAATACGCACTCTAGCCCCACTCGAGAAGCTTCACAAAAGACCACAAATCCGCCCGATCCTGAAGGCAATGATAACACCGGCGCCGTAGTCAGTCGAGTCAGTAGCTGCTGAAAACTGTGCTCACACTCCTCCGTCCAATCGAAAAGAACTGCCTTCCGGGTCAACCCGGTCAAAGGTGTAGCAATACGGGAGAAGTCCTGCACGAATCGCCTGTAGTAACCGGCCAACCATAAAAAGCTGCGAATCTCCGTAACTGATGTGGGTCTGGGACAACGCTGAACGACCTCGATCTTCCTTTGGTCTATACATATACCATCTCGTGTAATCACGTGACCCAAGAAGTCTACGCTGTCCAGCCAGAATGCGCACTTAGAGAATTTTGCGAAAAGCTGGTGCTCCCTCAAAGTCTGCAGTGTAATCCGCAGGTGCTGCTCGTGCTCCTCTCTACTTAGGGAATACACCAAGATATCGTCAATGAATACGATAATGAACAACTCAAGATACGGCCGGAAAATACGGTTGATCAAGTCCATGAATGCTGCTGGCGCATTGGTGAGTCCGAACGACATCACCAAAACTCATAATGGCCGTAGCGCGTACGGAAAGCTGTCCTAGGAATGTCCTCCTGTCAAACCCACAACTGATGGTAGACTGATCGTAAATCGATCCTCGAAAAGTATCCTGCCCCCTGAAGCTGGTCGAACGAGCCGTCGATGCGTGGCAAAGGATACCGGTTCTGCACTGTAACCCTGTTCAGTTGGCGGTAGTCGATACACAGACGAAAACTGTCATCCTTCTTCTTAACAAACAGGACCGGAGCACCCCACGGAGAAACACTGGGTCGAATAAGTCTCTTATCCAGCAAATCTTGCAACCGACCCTTCAATTCTCTAAGTTCCGCCGGGGCCATCCGATAAGGCGGTATAGAAATAGGCCCCGTGCCAGGAATCAAGTCATTACAGAAAGAAATGTCGCGCTTGGGAGGTAGCCCAGGAAGCTCGTCAGGGAACACATCAGGGAACTCGCTAACAACCAGAACCTGATCCAACGGAACCTCTGTAGCTCTAGTATCACAAACATAGGCGAGAAATCTCTGGCATCCCTTCCTCAGAAGCTGTCCAGTGCGAAAAGAAGAAAGTAAACTGTGAGGGGCGGCACTACGGTTCCCAAGCACAACAAAAACCGACTCGCCGGGAAAACAAAATCTAACTGTCTTCTTGCGGCAGTCCACAGACGCATAGCACGTGGCTAACCAATCCATGCCCAAAAGAACGTCGAAGTCCAACATCTCAAGAAGGATCAAGTCGACAGGCAGCTCTCACTCGCTAATACGGATGATACAGGATCAGAACACGTGCCTAGCAATAAACGACTCTCCTACAGGAGTGGTCACAACAAGCGGCTGATCAAAAAAACCGGACTCTCTACCCTAACTCGGCACAAAGTGTGTGGAAACGTACGAGTGTGTGGATCCGGGATCAAACAACACGTGTGCATCAATAGAACATACTGAAAGGATACCTGAGACCACCGCATTGGACGCCTGTGTGTCCTGATGCGTCAAAGCAAAAACCCGTGCCTGTCCTCCACCTGCGAGTGACTGTCCCCTGCCGGCAGCTGGCTGTCCTCTGCTTCGGTCACCTCGTCCTCTATGAGCAAATCCTCCGCGACCATGACCTCTCTGGGTATGAGTCAGATGCGGAGCAACAGTAGGTACAATAGGCATCGCCCTCTGGGGTGGTGAAGGTGGCATGGTGACATGCGGTACTGCTGCATCCCTCCAGTGTATCTCGGGACAATCTCTAACGAGGTGAAGTAGACTGCCGCACCTAAAGCACCCCTGTGATGGCTGCTGACTCTCCCGTGGATACGAACTAAACATCTGGCCTCGTCCTGAATCTCTGCTACTCCTCATACCAGAACGAAACCTGTCGCGGCGTCTAAATGTCTTTCAACGTGCTGATATACCAGTATGAACTCTCTTCGGCCCTGGAACTACTGAAGTCTCAGCAAAGCGCTCTTCGACTAATAAGGCTGTGTCTACAGCGGCTGCATAAGTCTCGTAATGATGGGCGCTGATCGCAAGGAACAGTGGTGTAAGCAAGCCTCGGACAAATCTCTTGACTCGCATCTCCTCAGTAGCCACTAGATATGGGGCATAAACTGATAGCTCGGTAAATAATACATCGTACTCGGCCACTGTCATCTCCGGAGTCTGTTGTAAGGACTCGAACCAGCGTGCTCTAGCATCTCTGACACTCAGTTGAAGAAAGCGGGCAAGGAATATCGCCACGAACTCTGTCCAGGTCATAGGAGGAAGACCTGCTGCTCTGCCCTTCTCGACCGATTCGCACCATTTCTGCGCAAGACCTTCCAGGCGAAAGCTCGATAACTTTACCCATCTGCGCATCTAAGTGAACGACATATCCGGGCCATCCTATCGACTGTGGGTCCTCGTCTGCATCAGTTCCAGTGAAGACCGGAGGCTTCAACCTCATAATCTCTGATAGTGATACCGTAATGACCTCTATAGCTGCAGGGGCAACTGCCTGTACTGCGGGTACCATCACGGTCTCTGTAATGGTTGGAACTACCTCTGGTCGCTGCGCTTGATGTGGCTCAACTAGCGATCCCATCATCTGGCACATCTCCTGCATACTGCATCCCAGCGTCTGGCGCATCTCCTACGTAACAGCCCCTAGCATGGCGATCTGATCTGTCATAGGAGGAACAGCCTGCTCAGGTACAATCGGTGTACTATCCGGATCAGTCCTCGTCTCGGACGAGTCAACTCGAATCTCAGCCCTCGCGGCTGCTCTCTGCGCCCTCGTAGTTTTTAGCGGCATAATGGCTGAAAAGAAACTAGGATTCGATAAGGATACGGAAATCGAATCGCAAGAATGTATATACTCAAGAAGGAATTAAATCAATAATTCATAAGGTCGCTTAGGCGGAGTACCGTGTCGTGAGTATGCCGCGGAACATACACATGCTACGCCACTCTGCTTTAGCTACCTACTCCATCATACCAGGGTCATCCTAAACTCTGAAAG
Source organism: Agapanthus africanus (assembly GCA_030015575.1). NCBI lineage: Eukaryota > Viridiplantae > Streptophyta > Magnoliopsida > Asparagales > Amaryllidaceae > Agapanthus > Agapanthus africanus. Next base: position 317,089,040 of record CM057340.1, on the reverse strand, counting down.
GTAAAACCTACACTCTGATACCAACTTGTCACGACCCGAAGTTCGACTCGTGACCGACAGTTAACTACGTAACGTCTACAGGCGTGACGCGACTAAGTAAGCCGAAACCCAGAAATCAAAACCATTAAAAGTAGTGAGTGTTGAAAACATTTGTTTAATACATTTGGAAAACCTTAAGTAGTTTAATAACAATCTTTAAAGTTTAAGTTATTATCTTAAAAATTTTGGCAGCATTTCCTTTGTAAAAACTAACCCCGAAATCGGGTACAAGGCATGATATGAGTAAAAATGATATACAATGAAATAAGGCATCCCAACTGGAGCAATCACGCCCAACGGCAGAAACAAACACCACAAGAGTAATATATGACGCCGAAGCGAAGAAATGAGAAATAAGTGAAAAACATCACAGAATGATAACTGCATAAGTAAAGACGGCTCAAACGAGCTCGACACCAGAAAACAAATAATATACATCATCGTCCTCACACTGTCTCTAAATCAATACATAAATGTAGATGGAGAGTACTGGATACAAAAGTGTGTACAATGTAAATAACCAGATGCCACAACCCACCTAACAGCAAACAACTCACACACCAACTGTAGTGGTATCCGTAGCCAAAAAGAAGCAAAAGGTAGCCTCCCGTGATTACTCTCAGGGGCAACCTGCAAACACTGTAGCACAATGGGGGTGAGTTGCCAACTCGTGAGTAGAAGATAACATATAAAGGTAATCGCGAGCATCCACATACTGCGTTACTCTATCTTATGCCAGCAGATGATATCTATATGCGATAAGCAGTATGTGCAATAATCATGAAAGTGCTCTATCAGGTAAAATAACTACAGGATGAGATACATAATAATGAATGCTTGTAAGTCCATGCTACCTCTCCCAGTACTTACGGGCTTGCGGAATTTGGTGAAAAACAAGTTTCTAGAGGCGGTAACATGGACTCAAACGGATCTTTGTTAAACATAGCTACCTAACAACCTAACTAAGAGTTGTTAACTACTCGGTTAGGGGGTTATACCTTTCTTTCTTGAACTCCTTCGTCCTCTACACTTGATGGTTGTCTGGATCGGCTTCACCCCGTCGTCTCCTTGCGCCGAAGATCGATCCACCCGAAAGCTTCTACCTTTGGCTTCTTCTTCGAGCTTTGAAGAAACTAGTTCACTCGGTTTACTAAACCTTGTGAACTAGAGTGAGTAGAGGAGAGTGTGTTGGGATTTTTCTCTATGGTTCTTGGTTCTCAACACATGTGACAAGTGAACCATAGACTAAAGAGAGGGAGAGCAAGAGGAAGAAGATGAGAGCTCAAGAACAAGAGAGAGAATGAAAATTATAGAATGAGAAAGACTTTTCTCTCTTGGCTCTCATAATCCAAAGCCATCATAACAAATCATAGCAATCAAGTATTATATGATGGTTTAAGCTACAATAGCCATATCATTTCATGCACTCATTTTTCACAAGAGAACAAGCAAGAAAAAAGTCTTTGCCATGAAATGATAGCCATTGCCATCATGATGGTCAACTAGTTCAACCTAGTCAACCGGTCAACAAAGTCAACAAGTCCACAAAGTCAACCCCTCAACAACCATGTCACCATAATACTTAATTAATATTATTGTTAATCATATATCATATTCTCATTAGGGTTTAGCAAGAAGTCAATGGTCAATAGTCAACAGTCAACAACCCTAATGAGAATCCTCTGCCTCTGTCTCTCCGTCAACTGTGCATACACACCCGCATCCGCGTTCCGAGGAACACGAATACATACTGGATAAAACCAATCCCAAAACGTACACTAGGATCTGGCTTAAACCAAATCCCGCTAGTGTTAACTGTCCGGACACTAAACGTGCACAAGTGCACGGATGTTACCGAACCCTGTCGCAAAACCATGCGACCGGTCGCAAAACCATGCGACCTCTACTCTTTTGCCTAAAGGCGAATAACTTTCTGTGTGGGACTCTAAAGACTCGACACTATGCTGGCAGTGGGTTTAACCACAGACCGCAAGCGGCACTAGCTGTGCGTAACGGTCCCCAGGTAGATGCCGACAAGAAGACTGACGAGGTGAAACCCATCTGAACTCCTACTGAGCCTGAATGTGACAGTCTCCGTACAGTCCGGTCTGTTCGTCTGATACATCGTATGGCGGGCCTAGGGGGCGGTAAACGTCAGTCCCCTAATAGCGGTACAAGTCGGGTCGGAGTGAAGCCCAAAACACCCTGAGATAACACTAGAAGCATACCAGTATATCTCGCTTGCCCTGGTCAGGGACTACTCGTGTAATGGCTCTTCTAGACACAGCGCGATGTCAACCCCCAATACCGGGAGAGACGAATCTTGTCTAACCGTCACTGCCTCCAAGTGCTTCGGGACTGCACCCAACTACTACCTGTTTGCACGACTCTTTTGAGCCGTGGTAGGGTAGTAATCAAAGTACAGTGGGACCACACTCGAGACGAAGTGACAGTGTCAAGTCAGCGGACTAAGCTGTACTCATGTCACCTGGGAACTGATAACTGACGATAGGTATAATACCAACCGGTCAGTTCCCGACGAGTCCTGTCCAGTGTACTCGTAACCTAACGAGCACCCGTATACTATCACCAGTACGACGTACTGATGGCTGTGGGACAGACCATCTCCCACACTGGGATAAGAAGCGCATACGCTAGTCTACTCCGGAGTATCGATGCCCTGTCTCGATAGTCCTGCGACTAGGGACCTGCATAAGGATGTGCTTATAGATTACCCAGCCTCCACTAGTGTGACTGCCATCACAACGCTGGTAATCAAGCAAAGATCCTAAGGGCTCCACTAATGTGTATAGGTGATATACTAAAATAAACACATGTACACATTGAAGTAGAATCAAACCAAGTAGCATACTACTATTTTGAGCAAGATTGTATATACAAGGTGAATATCCCAAGCTTCCATTAAGTAATATACAAACTAGTATGATACAGTAATGGCCTCTAGGGCATATACACTAACAATCTCCCACTTGCACTAAGGCCATGTACTGGCGTAACGAAGACCTATCATCTCGATCAGCCGCTCGAACTGAGTCTGGGGCAAAACCTTGGTGAATGGATCTGCAGTGTTATCTTCTGAAGCAACCCTCCGAACCTCGATCTCCTGGCGATCCACGATCTCCCTGATCAGGTTATACCGCCTCAAGATGTGTCTGGATTTCTGATGGGACCTGGGTTCCTTCGCTAAAGCTATAGCCCCGTTGTTGTCGCAATACAGAGTTATTGGATCAACAATGGACGGAACCACCTGAAGTTCTTTCAAGAACTTCTTCATCCAGACGGCTTCTTTTGCGGCATCAGATGCAGCGATGTATTCCGCTTCCATCGTCGAGTCTGCAACGGTTTCCTGTTTGGAACTCTTCCAACACACCGCCCCTCCATTGAGGGTAAAGTCAAAACCCGACATGGACTTGGAATCATCTTTGTCACTCTGGAAGCTGGAGTCAGCAAAGGCCTCGATCTGGAGGTCTTTTCCGCCATACACCAAGAACATCTCCTTATTCTTTCTCAGGTACTTAAGAATGTTCTTTACCGCTATACAGTGTTTCTCCCCAGGGTTTGACTGATACCGGCTTACCACACTCAGTGCATAAGCTACATCCGGTCTGGTACACAACATCGCATACATTATAGCGCCTACCGCAGAAGCGTAGGGTATAATAGACATGCGATCCCTCTCCAAATCAGTCTTGGGAGACATCTCTTAAGAGAGGGTGATCCTGTGACAAGCCGGTAGATTACCGCGCTTGGAATCTTCCATACTGAATCTTTTCAGTATGGTGTCGATGTACCTGGACTGTGAAAGTCTTAATATCCTCTTGGATCTATCACGATGGATCCGGATCCCCAGGATGTCGGAGGCATCACCCAGGTTTTTCATGGAGAACCTGTGTGACAAGAACCCCTTGACAGATTGTATCCTAGGAATGTCATTTCCTATTAAGAGAATGCCATCCACGTATAAAACGAGGAATACTACAGTTCTCGCTACAAATCTACTATAGATGCATGGTTCATCTGGATTTTTGATAAAGCCAAATTCCTTGACCGTCTCATCAAAACAGATGTTCTAACTCCGCGATGCCTGCTTTAGTCCGTAAATGGACTTAAGCAACTTGCACACCTTTCCGCTGCTCCCACTCTGAATGAAACCCTCTGGCTGGTCCATATAGACACACTCCTCTAAATTTCCATTTAGAAAAGCAGTCTTTACGTCCACCTGCCAAATCTCATAATCGTGGAAGGAAGCAATGGCAAGAAGGATCCGAATGGATTTCAGAATAGCTACTGGAGAAAAGGTCTCGTCATAGTCCAAACCAGGTCTTTAACGAAAACCTTTTGCAACCAGTCTAGCTTTATAGGTCTCAACATGTCCATCTACACCAATCTTGCTTCTGAAGATCCACTTGCATCCTACGGGTTTTACCCCGTCTGGAGCAACGTCCAACGTCCATACTTTGTTGGTGTACATGGACTCCATTTCGGTCCGTATTGCATCCAGCCATTTTACTGAGTCAACGCTCTGAACGGCCTGCTGGAAGCTAGTAGGCTCATCATAATCTATGATGCAATCCTCTCTATCCCAGTTTATGAGAAAACCGTAGTATCTCTCGGGCGGATGAGACTGCCTACTACTCCTGCGGAGCGGTGTACGAATGTCATGTTCTTTTGAACCCTCTGGTTCCACTAAGCTTTCAGTAATAGTCTGTGGTTCTGGAATTTCTTCCAGTTCTACTGCGCTCCCACTAATTTCCTTTTCTAAGAACTGGTGTTCTAGAAAGTGGGCATGACGAGAAACAAAAACCTTTTGTTCCTCTTCGCAGTAGAAGAAATATCCCTTGGAGTTCTTTGGATATCCCACAAACTTGCACTGTACTGAGCGTGCCTCGAGCTTGTCCGCATGCTGCTTTTTAACAAAAGCTGGACTTCCCCATGTCTTAATGTGATTGAGATGGGGTCTCTTCCCACACCACATTTCATATGGTGTGGTAGGCACAGTCTTAGTGGGAACTCATTTCAAAAGGTATGCAGCTGATTCTAGCGCATACCCCCAGAATGATCGCGGTAACTCAGCGTTACTCATCATGGACCGTACCATATCCAATAGGGTTCGGCTCCGTCTCTCCGATACACCGTTATGTTGCGGAGTGTATGGAGGAGTAAGCTGAGAGAGAATTCCGTTCTCTTTTAAATAGTCCAGGAACTCGGCACTCAAGTATTCACCACCTAGATCCGATCTAAGAATTTTGATACTTTTGCCGGTTTGTTTTTCTCTTTCATTCTTATATTCCTGGAATTTTCCAAAGGCTTCGGACTTATGTTTCATCAAGAAGACATAACCGTACCTTGAAAAGTCATCCGTAAAAGTAATGAAGTAAGAATAACCGCTTCACGCATATGTAGACATTGGACAGCACACGTCGCTGTGTACGAGTCCCAAGAGCTCGCTCGCTCTTACTCCGTGTCCAGTGAACGGAGTCTTTGTCATCTTTCCTTTGAGACAAGATTGACAAGTGGCATACGATTGATATTCGAACGGATTCAAATATCCTTGTGTATGTAACTTCGTCAACCTTCTCTCATTGATGTGACCCAGTCTATAATGCCATAAGAAAGTCTGATTTATTTCCGGAGACTTTCTTTTGTGTGTATTCTGGACATTGAAAATCTGTGGTTGGTTTAATACGTATATACCATTGCTCAATGTACCTGACCCAATCAGAACTTGATTAAGGTGAATGTTTACAACATTGCTTACAAACGCAAATTCATAACCTTCTTTAGAAACCAAAGTTACAGAAATGATATTACAAGTTGCGTTGGGTACAAAAAAGCAATTACGCAAAACCAAAACATGTCCATCTGACATTCCCAGGTGATAGTCCCCCACGGCCTTAGCATCCATGCTAGCTCCGTTTGCAACTTTAAGGGTCATGTCACCTGCCTTCAAAACCCTACGGTTTCTCAACGCCTGCAAAGAATTATAGATATGAGATCCTGATCCGGTATCCAATACCCAGGAAGTAGAGTTTATTGAAAGACAGTTTTCAATAACATACACACCTGAAGCTGAAGCCGCAACCTGCTTCAGATCCTGTGTTCTGGCCTTCCAAGCCCTTCAATCATTCTTCCAGTGTCCCTTCTTATGACAATAGAAGCATTCTTCCTTATCCACAAGCTTTCCCACTTTCTTTGTTGCTTTTGCTTTTCCCTTCGTATCCACTTTACTAACACCGCCCCTTGGTTTAGCGGGGGCTTTCTTCTTCTTTCCCTTGGCTTTCGCCTTGGACCTAGAAGAGGAAAATCCTCCTACAAACAAAGTGGATGTTTCCCTACCTTTCTGTAGGGTGCCCTCTGCGCTCCTCAGCATGTTGAGGAGTTCTGAAAGTTCAACTTCCTTTTCTTGTAAGTTGCAGTTCAGGATAAACTAGGCGTAAGTGGAAGGAAGGGACTAGAGAATCAAGTCTGTATAGAGCTCATTCTCCAACGTGGTCCCAAGGTCCGCGAGCTCTTCTATGTAGCCAATCATCTTAAGCACGTGTTCCGCTACCGATGATCCGACGGCCAACCTTGCCGAAAATAACTTCTTCGACACTTCGTATCTTGCGATACGAGACTGCTCTCCATACAGTTCTTTTGTATGGAGAAATATGGATTCGAGGTCCATATTCTCGTGCCTCCTCTGATGTTCGTTGTCCATAGAGGCAAGCACGAGGCACCTGGCCTTCGCGCAATCGATCTCCCAAGTCTTACGGATTTCCTTATCCGCGACGTTGGAGGTGGGACCTGGGACAGGGGGAGCTTTGGTGGTAAGAAGATACCCCAGCTTATCGTAAGTGATTGCCATTTTGACATTCCTGAGGCAATCTTTGTAGTTTGGCCCAGTCAGTAAGTTTTAATCTAGAAGTAACTTAAGTCCAGTCATGTCGATTGGTCGCTACAATTAGGAGAGAAAGAAGAAACACTCAGCATGATGCTCTTGCAAGTTTAGAATGGTTTTTAGTTTGTCTAAACAGGATGTCTCCCACTGTTTCTCGAATCCCTCCTCAAACCAAAAAGGAAGAATTAGTCAGGATCAATCTCACCGTACAATACTTGCTTAACCGTTCAGCCAGGCTAGTGTCGGTACTTCGAGGGAGGTTTTCCAACGCTTTCGCGAAGTTCCTTAATTTAAGAACCTCTTTTTCCTGGGGGCGTAGCCCCGCTAACACCTTTCTAGACACCTATTTGGTTTATAGCATTGATCGTTAAGTGAGAAATTTCCCGAGGAGTAGCATATACTCACAGTAGGATCGGGATCCAAATATCATCGCGTGACAAAACTGAAGGAATCCTACCAGAATCATCACACTCCAAATGGTATGCAGCGCTAGCAAGTTTCAGTTCTTTTGAAACTCCCGATGTAGATTTTGTCCCCATGCTCTTATGACCTTGACTTTGGCCAAAATATCATAAGTCACATGTCAAGTTCTACCCGTCATTCTCCAGGTTAATTTGGACCCACCCATACTTACCCTTGTATTTGGCCAAAATGGCAGTACGACTGTCCCAAACCAACGCATCTATCTATGCTACACATGAATACCCAATAGCTACCAATCACTATGCCTTGACTTTGGCCAACATACATAGCTTGAATACTATTGACTATTCATGTGAAACGACGGAGGGCTACGAATGGTTTTGGCAAAACCGTGAACGTAGTGAACTTCATATAATCGATGGAACGAGATAGCTTTTAAAAGGAGTGGCTCAAGCTCCGCATTTAAAAGTTGGTTTTAAAAAGAACCGAGTGGTTTTTCGAAAGTGTTCCAACGACTTTTACTTGGTTTATTTTCTTGCATTAGTTCTTTTAATGCGTGATATTCTTGCATTAGTTCTTTTAATGTGTCCCATCATTTAATCCTACCATTGCAGAAAACAACCAAAATATGACGTACGCTTATGCCATTCGCATTCGCCACGGGGCCCCGTCATTACCCGTTAGGTTACTTAACTAACGACAGAGCGGGGGCTGGGCTAGCGCGGCTGTAAAACATAAGCAATGCCTAAATAATATCATATATAGATATACATTGCAATGATAGCCATTTCAGATCACAGATGAACACATTGGATATACTAGGAATCCGCAATTCGTACGAGCCTGTAACGAAAAGCAGATTACACGGTCGCGTTGAATAGCCAATACCCCACCCAAGACCCCTACGGGTGCGGAAAACTACCCGCCAAGTACCCTAAGCGAAGCAACCTCCCTCAACTCCGTGAGTAGGCCAAACGGCACTTCGGAATACCCGGTAGTTTGTGCACCCCCTCCATGGGTCTATCCTAGGAGCAAAAACAGTAAAAAGAAATTATACAATGACGGCTACAACCCCGACCCGGTTGTGCGGCCATACAAATAATTATTACATCAGTTTAAAAATTTACATGAATTGAAAGAAAAGAAAACTCTCATCTCACAACCCCCGGCTATTCACCAGCGACAATCCAATGAATTCATATACACAAACCAATAACATTACAGATCACAGATTTGTATAACTCCCACTAATCGACATATAGCGATTAGCAGACGTTCAATACAAATATCACATCACAGATAAAAACCCGTCAGCTTAAGTCTTTAGAAACTCGATCGAAATACGGTTTTTAAAGCCCCAAAAACAAAATTTTCTTTCTGGAAAATCTGGGCTGAAAAAACATATACCAAAATTCCCAAAATACCCCACTGAACAAACTGCAACCAAAATTTCCCACGGCCGAGTCAACTCGGCCGCGTTTCCGCGGCGGGAGCACGCTCCCGCCGCGTTTCCGCGGCGCTTTGATCGGATAACTGGATGAAATTTTTGCAGTTTGCTATAAAAACCCTGAGCCGAATTTTAAAGTATGATTTATCATTTTTTGAACAGAGTAAAAATTCGACAGCAAGCATGAATTCTGGGTTCATTTCGGGACTTTTTCTCCGATCGAATTTCTAGCTACTATGCTAACATGTTAGATAGAGTTTAACTAGGCTCTGATACCACTGTAAGTCCATGCTACCTCTTCCGGTACTTACGGGCTTGCGGAATTTGGTGAAAAACAAGTTTCTAGAGGCGGTAACATGGACTCGAACGGATCTTTGTTAAACATAGCTACCTAACAACCTAACTAAGAGTTGTTAACTACTCGATTAGGGGGTTATACCTTTCTTTCTTGAACTCCTTCGTCTTCTACACTTGATGGTTGTCCAGATCGGCTTCACCCCGTCGTCTCCTTGCGCCGAAGATCGATCCACCCGAAAGCTTCTACCTTTGGCTTCTTCTTCGAGCTTTGAAGAAACTAGTTCACTCGGTTTGCTAAATCTTGTGAACTAGAGTGAGTAGAGGAGAGTGTGTTGGGATTTTTCTCTATAGTTCTTGGTTCTCAACACACGAAACAAGTGAACCATAGACTAAAGAGAGGGAGAGCAAGAGGAAGAAGATGAGAGCTCAAGAACAAGAGAGAGAATGAAAATTATAGAATGAGAAAGGCTTTTCTCTCTTGGCTCTCATAATCCAAAGCGATCATAACAAATCATAGCAATCAAGTATTATGTGATGGTTTAAGCTACAATAGTCATATCATTTCATGCACTCATTTTTCACAAGAGAACAAGCAAGCAAAAAGTCTTTGCCATGAAATGATAGCCATTGTCATCATGATGGTCAACTAGTCCAACCTAGTCAACCGGTCAACAAAGTCAACACGTCAACAATGTCAACCCCTCAACAACCATGTCACCATAATATTTAATTAATATTATTGTTAATCATATATCATATTCTCATTAGGGTTTAGCAAGAAGTCAATGGTCAATAGTCAACAGTCAACAACCCTAATGAGAATCCTCTGCCTCTGTCTCTCCGTCAACTGTGCATACACACCCGCATCCGCGTTCCGAGGAACACGAATACATACTGGATAAAATCAATCCCAAAACGTACACTAGGATCTGGCTTAAACCAAAATCCGCTAGTGTTAACTGTACGGATACTAAACGTGCACATGTGCACGGATGTGACCGAACCCTGTTGCAAAACCATGCGACCTCTACTCTTTTTCCTACAGGCGAATAGCTTTCTGTGTGGGACTCTAAAGACTCGACACTACGCTGGCAGTGGGTTTAACCACAGACCGCAAGCGGCACTAGCTGTGCATAACGGTCCCCAGGTAGATGCCGACAAGAAGACTGACAAGGTGAAACCCATCTGAACTCCTACTGAGCCTGAATGTGACAATCTCCGTACCGTCCGGTCCGTTCGTCTGATACATCGCATGGCGGACCTACGGGGGCGGTAAACGTCAGTCCCCTAATAGCGGTACAAGTCGTGTTGGAGTGAAGCCCAAAACACCCTAAGATAACACTAGAAGCCTACCAGTATATCTTGCTTGCCCTGGCCAGGGACTACTCGTGTAATGGCTCTCCTAGACACAGCGCGATGTCAACCCCCAATACCGGGAGAGACGAATCCTGTCTAACAGTCACTGCCTCCAAGTGCTTCGGGACTGCACCCAACTACTACCTGTTTGCACGACTCCTTTGAGCCGTGGTAGGGTAGTAATCAAAGTACAGTGGGAACACACTCGAGGCGAAGTGACAGTGTCAAGTCAGTGGACTAAGCTGTACTCATGTCACCTGGGAACTGATAACTGACGATAGGTATAATACCAACCGGTCAGTTCCCGACGAGTCCTGTCCAGTGTCCTCGTAACCTAACGAGCACCCGTATACTATCTCCAGTACGACGTACTGATGGCTGTGGGACAGACCATCTCCCACACTGGGATGAGAAGCGCATACGCTAGTCTACTCCGGAGTATCGATGCCCTGTCTCGATAGTCCTGCGACTAGGGACCTGCACAAGGATGTGCTTATAGATTACCCAGCCCCCACTAGTGTGACTGCCATCACAACGCTGGTAATCAAGCAAAGATCCTAAGGGCTCCACTAATGTGTATAGGTGATATACTAAAATAAACACATGTACACATTGAAGTAGAAACAAACCAAGTAGCATACTACTATTTTGAGCAAGATTGTATATACAAGGTGAATATCCCAAGCTTCCATTAAGTAATATACAAACTAGTATGATACAGTAATGGCCTCTAGGGTATATACACTAACAATCTCCCACTTACACTAAGGCCATGTGCTGGCGTATCGAAGACCTATCATCTCAATCAGCCGCTCGAGTTGAGTCTGGGGCAAGGCCTTGGTGAATGGATCTGCAGTGTTATCTTCTGAAGCAACCCTCCGAACCTCGATCTCCTGGCGATCCACGATCTCCCTGATCAGGTGATACCGCCTCAAGATGTGTCTGGATTTCTGATGGGACCTAGGTTCCTTCGCTAAAGCTATAGCCCCGTTGTTGCCGCAATACAAAGGTATTGGATCAACAATGGACGGAACCACCTGAAGTTCTTTCAAGAACTTCCTCATCTAGACGGCTTCTTTTGCGGCATAAGATGCAGCGATGTATTCCGCTTCCATCGTCGAGCCTGCAACGGTTTCCTGTTTGGAGCTCTTCCAACGCATCGCCCCTCCATTGAGGGTAAAGACAAAACCCGACATGGACTTGGAATCATCCTTGTCACTCTGGAAGCTGGAGTCAGCAAAGGCCTCGATCTGGAGGTCTTTTCCGCCATACACCAAGAACATCTCCTTAGTCTTGCTCAGGTACTTGAGAATGTTCTTTACCGCTATCCAGTGTTTCTCCCCAGGGTTTGACTGATACCGGCTTACCACACTCAGTGCATAAGCTACATCCGGTCTGGTACACAACATCGCATACATTATAGAGCCTACCGCAGAAGCGTAAGGTATAAAAGACATGCGGTCCCTCTCCAAATCAGTCTTGGGAGACATCTCTTTAGAGAGGGTGATCCCGTGACAAGCTGGTAGATTACAGCGCTTGGAATCTTCCATACTGAATCTTTTCAGTATGGTGTCGATGTACCTGGACTGTGAAAGTCCTAATATCCTCTTAGATCTATCACGATGGATCCGGATCCCCAGGATGTAGGAGGCATCACCCAGGTCTTTCATAGAGAACCTGTGTGACAAGAACCCCTTGACAGATTGTAGCATAGGAATGTCATTTCCTATTAAGAGAATGTCATCCACGTATAAAACGAGGATTACTACAGTTCTTGCTACAAATATACTATAGATTCATGGTTCATCTGGATTTTTGATAAAGCCAAATTCCTTGACCGTCTCATCAAAACAGATGTTCCAACTCCGCGATGCCTGCTTTAGTCCGTAAATAGACTTAAGCAACTTGCACACCTTTCCGCTGCTCCCATTCTGAATGAAACCCTCTGGCTGGTCCATATAGACACACTCCTCTAAATTTCCATTTAGAAAAGCGGTCTTTACGTCCATCTGCCAAATCTCATAATCGTGGAAGGCAGCAATGGCAAGAAGGATCCGAATGGATTTCAGCATAGCTACTGGACAAAAGGTCTCGTCATAGTCCAAACCAGGTCTTTGACGAAAACCCTTTGCAACCAGTCTAGCTTTATAGGTCTCAACCTGTCCATCTACACCAATCTTCCTTTTGAAGATCCACTTGCATCCTACGGGTTTTACCCCGTCTGGAGCAACGTCCAACGTCCATATTTTGTTGGTGTACATGGACTCCATTTGGGTCCGCATTGCATCCAGCCATTTTACCGAGTCAACGCTCTGAATGGCCAGCTGGAAGCTAGTAGGCTCATCATAATCTATGATGCAATCCTCTCTATCACCGTTTATGAGAAAACCGTAGTATCTCTCGGGCGGATGAGACTTCCTACTACTCCTGCGGAGCGGCGTAGGAATGTCATGTTCTTTTGAACCCTCTGGTTCCACTAAGCTTTCAGTAATAGTCTGTGGTTCTGGAATTTCTTCCAGTACGAGTTGTCCCGTATCCATCTATCGACTCTGGTCAGTATCCTCCGGATAACCTCCAGGTCCAACCAATCACCGGTAGGTACTCGCCACCCTTCCAGGCTCATCGTCTACTCCATGAAAACATTTCTCGCCCCGGGGAACCATACCGGGTCCACCACGAACCCGCAAACGGATCATCCAACTCCTCGAATCGGGTTTCAAGCACACGTCTCAGAACCGAGAAAACGCATTGTGGACGCACCAAAATATCATATCATGAGGAGCCGGGTTTTTAAATAGTGCATATTTTCTTAAATAACTCCACGATCCTCAAAAACCAGAAATCACATGAAATCCAAAACCAATGTATAAGTCAATGCGATGTGATATATGCATCAAGTCATACTATAAGTAAAAGGGAGAAACCGCTCTTTAAAATAGTTTCAGTTTTTCAAAGGCATCATGCGGCTCCCAGTTTCTACCAAAATCAGCTTATCCAGGTAGGTACAGTTTGAATACGCATAAGTATGTAAATGAGTACGTGCACAAGTATGAACATGTAAAGGAGTACGTGCACAAGTATGAACATGTAAAGGGTTACGTGCACAAGTATGTGTTAGTTATATGTATGCCCTAGAGGACATTACTGTACATAGGATGTATATTGTAGTGGATGCTGGGATATATATAGGGAGGACTTTCTTGCTCGACATGATAGTATGCTATCTGGTTGCCCTTTATCTTAACGTGTACATTGACCGTCTCTCTGTTACATGTTGGTAAAGCCCTTAGGATGTGTACTTGACTACCAGGATTATGATGCGGATCATACTAGTGGGGACATGGTAGTCCATAAGTACATCCTTCAAGGTCCCTAGTCGAGGGTGTATCGAGACGGGGCATCGATATACCAGAGTAGACAAGCGTATACCTTCTCGACCTATACAGATGGGCGATGGATGATCCCATATCCATTGGTGTTTGACATCAGAGATGATATACGGGTGCTCAGTGGAGACTGGGTACACTGGACGGACTCGCCGAGAACTCCCAGATGGTATTATACCTTATGTCAGATGGCAGTTCTCTGGTGACACTGGTACAGGTTAGTCTGTAGACCCGAGATCGTCATAGAGTCTTGTGTGATTCCTACTGTGCTTTGATTTCCACCTTACCACGTCCAAGAGGGCGTGCAAAATGGTGGTTTTTAGGTACAGTCCCGAATCACATAGAGGCAATGAGTGATAGGAGGGGATTCGTCTCTCCCGGTATAGGGAGTTGATGTTACGCTGTGTTCGATGGGCTATAACCGGAAATCCCTGGCCAGGGTTGCTGAGATTTACCGGTAAGGGTTACCAGTAGTTTCTCGAACTGTTATAGACCTCATATCTACACGATTTATCAAGTTACTGGGGTCTGACGTTTACCACCACTAGGCGAGATATGCGACATATCAGACGAACAGACCGGACTGTACGGTAAGTGTTACTGGTTGGATTCACAGGAGTGTGAGCGGGCTTGCTCGTTGATCTTCTGATCGCTCAATACCCGGGTGGCCGTTACGTTTAGCAGACCGCTTGCGGCTTGTGGGTGTTTGATATGATCATCATCTACTGTCGGCGTATTGACGAGTCTTTAGAGTCCTACACAGAGGTTTCCTGGCTCAAGCGAAACGAAATAGGAGCGCATATGAGATATGTACGGGACCGAGAATAATGCGTGTATGTGATACTGTATTCTATTCTCGCGATGAATGTATCGATTGGTTGTATGCGATATAACCTAGTCATCGAATCAAGGATTGATTCGATAAGCCGATACATTGAATATTAGTCGGTCATATGCGATATGACCGGATCGTTAAATCAAGTGTTGATTTAATGATTTAATGTATAATTATATATTTGATATATTACTTTGCATTAACTTGTATTGGTTCACTTAAGATGGATTTTCTCACTTGATGTGCACATTGTATATATGATTTAGTTTTGTGCACTAGTTTGTATCATGTTTGATGATACATGCAAACTTGGATGTGTATGATTAAACCATGGTTATGTTAATAGTTAGGGTATTGATTTACTTGTTTATTTATTCACTTTATTCTTTTTGGCAAAGGTAAAAGAAATGGTTACTTATTTTGGATTTTCATTGAAGCTTCATGAAGCTTTGAAAAGTTCAACCATTTTTGTTTCTTTTGCCTAACCTAACCATTCACCTAACCTTAGTTTATTCTCTACACTTAACCATGGTTGCTAATATGATAAGAATGATTTTTATTTCCTTTTATTCATTATTCTTATCATATTCTATTTCTTCTTCTTCTTCTTCTTCAAGAAGAAAGAAGCTTGCTAGCTTCAATGGTGACTTGAGAAAAAGAGTGAGAAATCCAATTCTAAAGTGAACCCACTGTTGGAGATAGTGCCCTCAGAGTCAATTATTGGATCACAGGCACGTGATTGCAATGATTGAGGAGGACCTATGCCGGTAGGACAGTCTTGCTCGAGATGATAGTATGCTATCTGGTTTATCTTTGTCATCGTGTACTGCTTTAGGTGACCTTACGAGTCGCTATTGCACGTTGATAGAGCCCCTAGGATTCTTGCTTGACTACCAGCAGTATGAGGGCGATCATATAAGTGAGAGCTGGAGTCTATAAGCACATCCTTAAAATGTCCCTAGTCGTGGGAGTTTCGCGACAGGGCATCGATTCTCCAGAGTAGACTAGTGTATACAGTCGAGACCCCGATGAGGGGCGGTGGCCGGTCTCACAAGCCACTGGTGTCAGTTGGTTCACCTAAGATGTATACAGGTGCTCATTGGGTTATGAGTACACCGGACATGACTCGCCGGGAACCTGCTAGTTAGGATTATACCAGACATCAGATAGCAGTTCCCTGGCGACATGTGTACAGGTTAGTTCATCGACCTGAGATCGTCATTTGTCTCGTGTGAGTTTCCACTGTGCTTTGATTACTACCCTACCACGGCTCAAAGGAGTCTTGCAAACAGGTTTTAGTTGGGTACAGTCCCGAGCCACATGGAGGGATTGAGGGGATCTGCAGGGGTTCGTCTCTCCCGGTATTGGGGGTGAGGTAGCGCTGTGTCCAGGAGAGCTAGAACATGAAAAGTCCTTGGCCAAGGCAGGAGATTTGCTGGTAGGTATTCCAGTAGTATCTCAGGGTGTTCTGGGCTACACACCGACACGACTTGTACCGCTATTGGGGGTCTGACTTTACCAACCCCCTAGGCCCGCCATGCGATGCTCATAGACGAACGGACCTGACTGTACGGATATTGTCACTGACAGGCTCAGTAGGGTGCCAGGATGAGTTCGCTCATCGACGTCCCTTTTTGTCAATAGCTGGTGGCCCGTCACGTATGGCTGATACCTCTGACGTGCTAGTGGTTAAATCCACAGCCATAGTATTGACGATTCTTTAGAGTCCACCACACTCAGTTACTCAGGTTTCGGGCGAAACGCTGTAGAGGCCGTATGGAGATATAGCAGGGTTCGATCAGATACGTGCGGTATTGCACGGATCGTGATCGGACGGTTTTTACTAGCCGGCTTTGGCTTAAGCCGGATCCTAGTATTAGATAGTGTAGTTTTGTCTCTTTGCATTTGTGTTCAGTGGGAATACAAATGCAGGCATGTATATGCAGTAGCGGGGTTTTCCTGTAATTTATTACGGGATCGGTTTTCTGGAGTGCCAGTTTGCATTTTATTCCGGCCGATTTTCCTTTGTTCTTTCGCGGCCGGACTTTCCGTTAGAGGGGGTAATTTGCAATTGTGCAAATTACTTTTTGTGGAGGGGTTTCTTGCATATGTGTGGCTTCATTCATCATGAGATTCTTTTCTTGTCCATTCCTTTGCCTTCATGTGATGGATTGAAAAGGGAAATGAGTGTGATTTTGGTGTGACCATTTTCTATATTGTTTATTCTCTTTTTCTTCTCTTGCATAAGATTCTTTTTTCCTTCACCATTCTCATGAGGAGGTGGCCGGCCATTTTTGGGCAAGAGGGGAAAGATGAGAGGAAATTTCATTTGGTGTGGTTCTCATTTTGCTTGCTAAAAATTACATTGCTCATCTCTCCAAAGTTATTCTTTCCTCCATCAAGGCAACTTGAAAACCCCAAAGAGACATAGCATTCTACACATCTACAGCAAATCTTGGATGCGTCGGCTAGCCAACTTCGCGCCCGAGTTGCCTCGGCCAAGAGGTGGGAGCCCGTAAAAGATTCCGGCTACGTGGTGCCCTTTCTGACGAGGAGGAGATGAATGGAGTTTCCGCGGGAGATCGGAGTGGAGACGAAGACCGAAGGACACGGATCGCTTGGTATACTTCTCTATCCGTATTTTACTTTGCTAGTTGCTAGGTTAATGGCTCGATCCGGGTGAAAAGTGCGCGGTGGTGCCGGTTCAATAGTTTTTGAAAGTTTTTGTTTCCGCGTTTCCGGCGTCTGATCGACGGCCGGGGCGCCGCCGCGGGCTTACACCCACTTCCTATTTCTTCATCCTCTACCACTTGCCATGTAGTATAGGGTGTTTTCTTCACAAGTTTCAAGACTTGGTGAAGTGGGAGCTTGATCTTGTGTTGCCTCAACGTAGATCATCTTCGGCATCGAAGTCGACGACCTAGCCCGATCATTTCTTCGATGAAACCACCACGAGAGTCCGGGACCGATGGGTACAGAGGAGGGACGTCATCACGGAGCTAAGGAAGTGGAGAACCGGATCTACAAAGGTTGTATTTCCATTCACTTTAGAGTTAAGTTGTTAACTAGCTCGTAGTTTCGCTTAAACTCTAGTCAACGATCGCATTAGGGTTTCTCGGCACCGGAAATTTTTGAATTTGGCATGGTTGATGCCTTGTGGAACCTCCTTAGAGTGCCTAGGAACCCTACAGTGGTATCAGAGCCTAGCTAGAGCTTTAGGCGAAGTGTAGACGAAGTTAGAAGTCCGATTGAACCCGTAAACCCCGACAAAACCCTTCTCTGTACATTTTTCAAAACAGTGGATTTTTGTGAATTAAAAATGCTCAAAAAAACAAGCAGGAAAAACTAAGAATTACTGTGAAGTACGGTCCACTAAGTCAATAATTTGACAGCGGAACCGCGGCGAAACAAGGGGTTTTGCGGCGGTTCCGCGGCCAAAATTTGGACTTAGTCCCTGAAATTTCATATATTTATTCTTAGGTCCTTTCTTGGCAATTTTTTATGAGAATTTTTTAATTCCACTCAAGTGTTGAGTTTTCTAGGGTTTTATTGGGGACTCGTTAATTCGATCGGATAATTTAACTTCGTTTATGTTTTTCCGGATAATTTAGAATATGTTAAAAAGTTCGACTGGATATAAATACCCAATTTTTCTCCTGCCGGAAAATTTCCAAGTGTTGGATTTTTCCGTGGTTTAAGAACGTTCTAAGTTGTGCAAGTAACGCGATGGACCCTCTAGAAGACAACAAACCTTAACTCGATTATGTGACCGTCTTGAACTGCCCTTTGAACCTTAGGATTTGGGGCAGTACGGCGTGCCACATGTGAGGCGTTGGCTTGACCCTTCTACGGCTGGACCGTTGGTACTGAGGCATGAAGTGAATGTTTTTAAACTTATATCATGTGTTGATCTGTTTTGGGAAAACTTGGGTGTTTGAATGTTCGATCGGAAAGTTTAACATTTTCTATTTATCGAGAATGGGATACAATACTTGGAATCCACAAGTAGTTATGAGATAACTGATATGAATGTTATAAAGATAGCACTTTAGTCCCACATGATCGGTTGCCACGGAATTTTGATGTGATCAAAAGTCCGTCGCAATCACGTAGCGTACGTGGATATTCACCGATAAACTTAATAGACAGCTACACCCCTTAGCCCCGACCAAGTGACTGTAGGAGAACCCCGTCGCCGAAAGCATCCGTTCGGGTGCTCGCGGTAGCGGTGTTCCGCCTTGGTGCACTTCGTCGACGGTATCGGGGGTGTGGCCGTTTACTAAAGTTTGCGACGAGCATTCGATCAGTTTTTCGGGAATCTTGTTGAATTACCCGACTTGATATTGAAAAGTGTTTTCGATAACGAGACTAAAATGCGGGGTTTATAATTGTTAGGCATGTGATGTCTAAGGAATTCATTTGGTTAGGCATGCGATGTCTAAAGAGGTTGCAGATTCCAACTGTTGTAGTTTTACACTTTCTTTTCTGTGACCGTAAGTGTAATATGTGATATCGCCGGTTTCGTTGCTATATGTCAACGACAATTGGGATACGCATGTTTACTTACGTTGATGACATGTGATGTTATGTGTTGCTGGATATGTTATATTGGATCGTCGTGTTTGAATAGCCGGGGGTTTTTTTTTATGTGAGATGAGTGTTTTTCATTTTCATTCATGTAAAAACTTGTATGTAATATTCTTTTATTGGGGCACTTCCAGGTTGCGCAAGATGTCACCATTTGTATATTATTTACTTTTCCGCACTAGGATAGACCCAAGGCGGAGGGCACAAGTAACCGGGTTCTGGAGTCCAGTGGGAGACCAAATCGAGGAGTCGAGTCCGGTTCTCCTAACTCTAGAATTGGTAGGGTTGCTTGCCGCTCTCGTAGGGGTCTAGGGGTATGGGTTTGGCTATTCATCGCGACCGTGGAATCCGTGTTTTATACAGGCTCGTATTGAAAACACGGACGTCCTAGTATATCCAATATTTCATATATGTTTCTTCCGCTGCGATATCTGTGATGTGATCATTTGATATGCTGTGATGGATAATGTACATAGTATATATGATATATTATATAGGCGTTACTTATGTTTTACACCAGCGCTAGCCCTGCCCCGCTCTGCCATTAGTTACCTAACCTAACGGTGCACGAGGGGACATCGAGGCGAATGCGGATGGCATAAGTGTACGTCGTATTTATCTGTGTTGTTTAGGTGACTTAAATGATGGGACTTCATTAATGTGATTAATGAAAGAAAAGAAACCTAAAATGTTGTGGAATCGAATTTTCAAAAACAGGTAGCTACAGTTCTTGCTTTGCATCGCGGTGTTCCTTGTAGAACATCCTGCACCTTATTCGATAAGGAAAGGACCGAGATCCCTTCACCGGGAGTGACTCCTTTAGCAATAACTGGCAGATGCTACAACCCTCGGATTGTCTTTTGATTGCTCCTATAGTTTTTGCTTTGTATAGCGGTATATAAGATATATCCTGTACCTTATTCGATGAGGAAAGGGCCGACGATCCCTTCACCGGGAGTGACCCCTTTAGCAAAACTAGAAAAGCCTAAAAATCACTCCATTTTAAAAGCATTTGATTCTACAACGATATAAAGTTCATTGCGCAAAAGGTTTTCTTAAAAACCTGTCGCAGCCCTCCGTCATTTCAGATAAGTAATAGTTAGTACTCGTGCTGCGTTTGTTGACTCGGTCAAGGCGTAGTGTGCGGTAGCTGATTAGTGCTTATCTGCAAAGCATATGATGCGATTGGATTAGGGTAGTCGTGCGGCCTTGTTGACTCAGTCAAGGGTCGTGCGGGTGGATTTAATTCAATCGGGAAATGACGGGTTGAACTTTACTTGCGGTCTATGGTTTGTTGACTCAGTCAAGGTCATAGATCGCTTGGGGAAAAATTATCGGGAATTTCAAGTGTTGAAATTTGCAATGAGATTGCATACCTTCTATGAGATAGTTGGATCCCGATACCCGCTGCGAGTAATTGTTACTCCTGGGAGAGTTTTACACATTACAATTAGCCGATCAAGTAGGTGTCTAGAAATGTGTCAACGGGGTTACGCCTCTGGGAAAACGAGGTTTACTTTAATTAGGTTCATGCGAAAGCACGGGGGACCTCCCTCAAAGTACCGACACTGGCCTGGCTGAAAGATTGGCGAACTTGTAGCGTGTAATTAATCCCGGCTAGTCTTTCCTTTTAGGGTTTGAAGGAAGATTTGATAAAAACAGTGGGAACCATCCTGATTAGATAAAATAATAACCAATCTAATCTTGCAAGAGCGCACGCAGAGTGTTTTCTTCTCTCTCTCTCCAGGTAGCGACCATGTCACGCTTTAATCAAGATAATAAAATGGATATATTGACCGAACCCGCTTGTTATACTGAGCTGGGGAACGTTGGTCCCGCTCCAACTTATAATTGTTATAAGACAGAGCAGGAAATTGGGGAATACCAGATTTCCCATGCCGCCCAAACGAAGAGAGGGCATGTTGTGCATCATCTTCGGGTGTGTTCATTACAGAGAACTGTTTCTCAGTATCCTTTACGTCCTGGGTATGTGATGCCAGATTAGGATCCCGCATATGTAATATGTTACATGGGCTACAGAAAGGTAAAGAACTGAGAACGGGTGATAAGTTTCATGAGGCAGAAAACGGTGCAAGTGTTGCAGCCAGGTCTGTTGGTCACTGTCACCCTGTATTACCAGAATACATTAATTCTGAACAAATGTTATTAGATACCGAACCTGATATACAAAATCATATCAGTATCTTTATTTAGATAAAGAAGGATATAATTTTGTATTGATGGATAATGTTTTGAACATTTCCTATATCAAAAGTTGATCGGTTCAGGCACGTTATCTAAAAGCATTAATGTTCTAAATCAAACTACAGTTCTTAGATACGGAACACACACAAGAGGAAGAGTTCAGAAATGAACGGATCCTTCTTGAGGTATTGTAGACTAGGTCATATCAATGCGACCCGACTAGCTAAGTTGCGCATAGATGCATATTTAAATCTGTTTGAATTTACATCTTGTGAAAACTTGCCGGTCATGTCACAAAGATAAAATGACCGCAGCTCTGTTTATTGGAAGCAGAGAAAGAGTTAGTGAACTCTTGGGATGATACATATTGATGTATGTAGGTCCCCTGTCTACACATGCCAAGACCGGTTCTTTGTATTTCATTACATTCTCTTATGATTTCTCAAGATTCAGACATATGTTCCTATTGAAACATAAGTCCGAACATTTTGAGATATTCACAGAATGTAAGTTAGAAGTAGAGAACCAAAATACAGGTATAAGTATTATGTCCTTTGATGAGATCAAGGAGGAGAATACTTGAGCACGTAATTCCTGGACTATTCTAAAGGAGAATGAGATTCTCTCTCAGCATTACTCCTCCGTATACACCATAGCACGATGGTATATCGGAGCGAAGCAATCACACCCTATATGATAAGGTGTGCTCTATGATGAGTACTACTGAGTTACCTATTTCCTTTTGGGAGTTATGCACTTATGAAGTTGCATACCTATTGAATAGGGTTCCAATCAAATCAGTTGCATACCGCTTCATATGTGATATGGAAAGGGAAGAGCCTATATCTTAAGTTGGTTAAGATTTGGGATTGTCCAGGCTATGTCTAAAAGCATAATCCGGACAAGCTCGAGGCAAGGTCTGTTATGTACAACTGGAAAGGTTCCAGCTATACAAACTACAGCTGATGATTTGGAAGAACCAAAGGATTCAATAGTTACCAACGAACCTCAGCCTCTCCTCCGATCTAGTAGGGTTTCTCACCCACCTGAGAGATACTTCGGTTTCTCTATGACAGTGGGAGTGAGGATTGCATCATGAGATGATGACCCAACTAGATTCGAACTAGCCATCAGGAGTGGGACTCTGTAAGAATGGCTGGATGCTTAGCGATCTGAGATGGAATCCTTATACACCAACAAATTATGGACTTTGATTGCTTTATCTGAAGGGTTAAATCCCAATCAGGAGCAAGTATATCTTGAGAAGATTACTTGGTGTACATGGAAAAGTTGAGACTTTCAAAGCTAGACTTGTTAAAAGTTTGCATCATTGACCAGGTGTGGATAATGATGAAACCTTTTCTAAGGAGCTATGCTTAAGTCCATCCAGATCCTGCTTGCCATGGCTACATACCATGACTACGATATCTGGTGGTTGGGTGTCATGACTGCTTTTCTAAATGATGTTTTAAAAGAGAGCGTCTATAAGTACACAGCCAGAGGGCTTCGTAGACAGTGGGAGCAGCGGAAACACGACCAAGATGTTTTATATGATAAAGCAGGCATCGCAGAATTGGAACGTCTGTTTTGATGTGTTAGTCAAAAATTTTGACATCATCAAAATGGTAGATGAACCTTGTATAAACAAAAAGGTAGTAAGGAGTATGGTGATGATCCTCGTAGAGTACGTGGATGACATACTATTGATAAGAAAGGAGTTTCCTATGCTACGATCGGTCAATCTCCGCTTATCACAATGATTATCCATATAGGATCAAAGTGATACCTCCTAAATTCTGGGTTTTTGGATCTATGAGATAGATCTGATTGGATGCTAGGATACTCACTAGTTGTAGTGAGATGGTATCAATTGATCCTGGGGAGAATCACTGGAAAGGTTCCAAAGTGATAAGGACGACTGAAAGTCAGTCACAGGCATTGTCTTTACCCTCAGTAAAGGGACGGTATGTTGGAAGAGTTTCAAGCTAGATACCGTGGAATACTAGACGATAAAGGCTGGATACATCGCTACTTAAGATGCAACCAAAGAGGCAGTCTGGATGTATATATGTTCATGAGATGAACTTAGTTCCTCTCATTGTGTGACAATGGAGTTGTGGCTTATGCCTAGGAACGTCCGTCCTATCAGTGATCCAGACATATTCTAAGGCAGTATCACCTAATCATGGAGATGGCTGATCTCCAAGATGATCGAGGTTAGGAGAGTAGACTCAGAGGACAACACAGCGGATCCACTCACAAAGGCCTTTTCCCAGAGAGAGACTTTTATAGGATGGTTGAGTATGAGATACTGCAACCACTGCTACAGATGGCCCTAGTGCAAGTGGGAGATTGTTAGTTATATGTATGCCCTAGAGGCCATTACTGTACACAGGATGTATATTTTAGTGGATGCTGGGACATATATAGGGAGGACTTTCTTGCTCGACATGATAGTATGCTATCTAGTTGCCCTTTATCTTAACGTGTACACTGACTGTCTCTCTGTTACATGTTGGTAAAGCCCTTAGGATGTGTACTTGACTACCTGGATTATGATGCGGATCATACTAGTGGGGACATGGTAGTCCATAAGTACATCCTTCAAGGTCCCTAGTCGAGGGTGTATCGAGACGGGGCATCGATATACCAGAGTAGACTAGCGTATACCTTCTCGACCCATACAGATAGGCGATGGATGATCCCATATCCATTGGTGTTTGACATCAGAGATGATATATGGGTGCTCAGTTGAGACTGGGTACACTGGACGGACTCGCAGAGAACTCCCAGATGGTATTATACCTTACGTCAGATGGCAGTTCTCTGGTGACACTGGTACAGGTTAGTCTGTAGACCCTAGATCGTCATAGAGTCTTGTGTGATTCCCACTGTGCTTTGATTTCTACCTTACCACGTCCAAGAGGGCGTGCAAAACGGTGGTTTTTGGGTACAGTCCGAATCACATGGAGGCAATGAGCGATACGAGGGGATTCGTCTCTCCCGGTATAGGGAGTTGATGTTGCGCTGTGTTCGATTGGCTATAACCGGAAATCCCTGGCCAAGCTTGCTGAGATTTACTGGTAAGTGTTACCAGTTGTTTCTCGAACTGTTATAGACCTCATATCGACACGACTTATCAAGCTACTGGGGTCTGACGTTTACCACCCCTAGGCGAGATATGCTATTTATCAGACGAACAGACCGGACTGTACGGTAAGTGTTACTAGTTGGATTCACAGGAGTGTGAGCGGGCTTGCTCGTTGATCTTCTGATCGCTCAATACCCGGGTGGCCGTTACGTTTAGCAGACCGCTTGCGGCTTGTGGGTGTTTGATATGATCATCATCTGCTGCCGGCGTATTGACGAGTCTTTAGAGTCCTACACAGAGGTTTCCTGGCTCAAGCGAAACGAAATAGGAGCGAATATGAGATATGTGCGGGACCGAGAATAATGCGTGTATGTGATACCGTATTCTATTCTCGCGATGAATGTATCGATTGGTTGTATGCGACTAGTTATCGAATCAAGGATTGATTCGATAAGCCGATACATTGAATATTAGTCGGTCATATGCGATATGATCGGATCGTTAAATCAAGTATTGATTTAATGATTTAATGTATAATTATATATTTGATATATTACTTTGCATTAACATGTATTGGTTCACTTAAGATGGATTTTCTCACTTGATGTGCACATTGTATATATGATATAGTTTTGTGCACTAGTTTGTATCATGTTTGATGATACATGCAAACTTGGGTGTGTATGATTAAACCATGGTTATGTTAATGGTTAGGGTATTGATTTACTTGTTTATTTATTCTCTTTATTCTTTTTGGCAAAGGAAAAAGAAATGGTTGCTTATTTTGGATTTTCATTGAAGCTTCATGAAGCTTTGAAAAGTTCAACCATTTTTGTTTCTTTTGCCTAACCTAACCATTCACCTAACCTTAATTTATTCTCTACACTTAACCATGGTTGATAATATGATAAGAATGATTTTTATTTCCTTTTATTCATTATTCTTATCATATTCTATTTCTTCTTCTTCAAGAAGAAAGAAGCTTGCTAGTTTCAATGGTGACTTGAGAAAAAGAGTGAGAAATCCAATTCTAAAGTGAACCCACTTCCTATTTCTTCATCCTCTACCACTTGCCATGTAGTATAGGGTGTTTTCTTCACAAGTTTCACGACTTGGTGAAGTGGGAGCTTGATCTTGTGTTGGCTCGACGTAGATCATCTTCGGCATCGAAGTCGACGACCTAGCACGATCATTTCTTCGATGAAACCACCGCGAGAGTTCGTGATCCGATGGGTACAGCGGAGGGATGTCATCACGAAGCTAAGGAAGTAGAGAACCGGATCTACAAAGGTTGTATTTCCATTCACTTTAGAGTTAAGTTGTTAACTAGCTCGTAGTTTCGCTTAAACTCTAGTCAACGATCGCATTAGTGTTTCTCGGCACAGGAAAATTTTGAATTTGGTATGGTTGATGCCTTATGGAACCTCCTTAGAGTGCCTAGGAACCCTACAGTATGAACATGTAAAGGAGTACGTGCACAAATATGAACATGTAAAGAGTTACGTGCATAAGTATGAACATGTAAAGGGTTACGTGCCCAAGTATGAACATGTAAAAGTGTACGTGCACAAGTATGAACATGTAAAGTAGTACGTGCACAAGTATGAACATGTACAGGAGTACGTGCACAAGTATGAACATGTAAAGGGTTACGTGCACAAGTATGAACATGTAAAGAAGTACGTGCACAAGTATGAACATGTAAAGGAGTACGTGCACAAGTATCAATAATCATATCGAATCATATGTGAGATGAACTACAGTATAATGATCATGGAAATTCTACAGTGTGAGTGTCATGGCAATTACTAACGGTGTGTGTATAACATGCAGATTAGTGCTCGTGCAACATGAACCGTTAGTAATAGTGCGGTGTTTTAACAATTCTAAGTTCATATACATATAGCAGGGAATGCAGTATGCAACAACAGTATCCATGAACAGTCAATGTATGTAAATGCAATATACTGCTACAAGGTCCTATCAGCCCTGACGCATAATGCCATGCGGGCAATTTCCTCGTAGATGTTAAATCTACTCACTGTAGTCTCGCGCTAAGTGTAGCCGACGACTTGCTTCTCCTTCTTTGCGGCGTCTGTCGTACTCGCCAGCGAACCTAGAATTTCACAAAATATTACACATAAGTTCAAATCTAAAAAGACGCGACATTAAAGCCAAACTAGTAACCCGCGTCGCGGACCAAACGCGTGTGTGCGCGATATGCTAAAACGTGTGATCGCACGCCTGAAGCTACCCCGACACGTCGCGATACGCAGAAAACCCCAAACCTACACACGTATCACACATGTCGCGAAGATTCAAAAATATGAGAAATTGGGTAATTGATCCCATATTTTTTCACAGAAAGAATTAAACAAAATTGCACATACCAAAATTCTTCACGAAGCAGCAGACACCTACCATACGAACTTCGACCCCCAGGTCCCCCATCTGGCCGCAATTTGCGGCCAGAACCAATTTTCCGGCGGTCCGACTTGTGAGTTGGGCTCCCGGGCTTCGTCTGTGTACTCTATACCTAATATGTATGCTCCAGTAAATACAGTTTTATTCTGAAGCCAACGGGATACAAGCAGATTCAACAGAGCCCAATTTCTAGTTAAAATTGCCATTTTAGCACAAACGATACATTCAGGTATTTTTATGAAACCTGAAGCAAAACTTGAGCTAAAACCACTCTAATAACACCTCCCTAAACTAAGCAAACCCTAAAAATACCAATTTAACATAAACTTCACTAATATCCTTCATTATCGCAAAAATGCACATAAAAATACAATTTTTAGCTAAAATACTACAAGTTATGAGATGGGGTGCTAAGTGTGAGTTAAATACCTTCCAAAAACCTTAGGGAAACTAAAATTTCCAGCTCTAGCCCTCAAGTGTACTGACTTGCCATCAACACCTCAAAAAAACCTTCTTTCCAAGGGTTTTTGTGAAGGAAAAGAGGTTGTTTTGTGTAAGGTTTGTATAGGAACCAAAAAGGGAAGTGAAAGAAGAAGAGAAGATGAAGTAAATGGTGTTTTGTTGCTGCCTTTCTGTAGGATTTTTCCAGAAAAGAGAAGGAGAAGGAAAAGAGAGAGAAAACAATTGCCAAAATGTCAATTTCTTCACCTAACCACCATGCCTCCTATCCCTCATTTAGAAATTAAAAAGAAAAGGGTTTGACTTGGTTATATGGTGGGAAAAATGAACCATGCTAGAAAAAGAAAAGGTTTAACAAGCTAACACTTGCTTAGGTTACAAACAAAATTAAGTGTGCAAGTGTACACTAACATAACAATTTCCAATTAAGGGTAAACACGACTAAATATAATTAATAAACCCTATATATATAAACACTTCACAACACCATTAGCACTAGTTAAAAAAAGATTTTCGGGTTTTTATGAAAAACACGTATCATTTCTAATTAACGCGAAATTATCCTAAATGAATTTCCAAAGCGTTATAGCTACGTTCTTGATATCCTCATTGCATTACATATACCTGTGCTAGTACACCTACACAATTATCGATGATGCGTATGTTACACTTACACAGATTGCCAGCTCACACACTTTCATCATCGATAATTGCTGTCACATACATAGTAGAATTGCTACATCATGCTATGATATACTTGCTATGCTCACATCACTATACCATGTCGCATGATATAGTTGATATGCTCACATTTCTGTTCTATGTTTGCATATATCATGCTTTACGATTTTATGCATTGAGATGCTATTTTCATGAGATTCTGGATTTGAGAACCGTGGTTATATTTCAGAGGAAATCATGTATTGTTTTAAAAACCAAGTTTCTCTTGATATGATATTTCGAGACGTCCACCATGTTTTTTCTCGGTTCTGAGATTGGTATGTGAAACCCGATTCGAGGAGCGGTAGGCACCGTCTGCAGGTACATGGTGGACCCGGTAAGGCACCCTGGGGCAAGAAATGATTTTCGTGGAGTAGCCGATGAGCCTGGCAGAGGGAACACTTCCTACCGGTGATAGTATTTGGGCTCGACGGTTATCCAGAGGATACCGACCGGAGTCGTGAGATGATATGGGCCGATCCGAACTGATGGAGCCCGTGGGCTGATGCGGACTGACGGAGCCTGAGATATAAGGATTTGCGTGTCGATGTTGGAAACGGTTTTCATGATGTTTCGAGTGTCGATATTGGACACTTAGGTTCCATGATTTTGATGTGTCGTTGATGGACACACGTTATTTGATATCCTCATATTTATATGCATATTCTTTCATGATGTTTCGAGTGTCGATTTTAGGAACACAGGTTCCATGATGTTGTTGTTCCATTGATGGACACGTAGATGATATCCACATGCATATAGGCATTGATTATATTGTTGGTATATATGCAGATACGGTCACCTTAGGTATCATAGTATTGCCTTTATGATATATTTGACCTAGAAATCGTTGTTTTATTCGATTTCTACCTGCTGATGCTTTCTACTCACGAGTTGGCAACTTACCCCGGTTGTGCCACAGTTCTTGCAGGTTGACCGCATGGATCAGTAGCGGTATCGCTGGCACACAGCTTGCATTCGTGTGATTTACTTTGGTAGGTGGGACATATTGGATCGTGTCACTCTTGTATAATTATTCATGTTGTATCTATTCAACTCCATCAATCAGAAACTAGTGTTTGTATAAGTAGTATGATTTAGAAAGACTTGTATTTGTGAGACTTAGAGCGATGGGTTATATGTTCGCTTGGTAGGTTGATGACTTGCTTTATTCATTATTCTTTGTGTTGATCTTCGTCGTTGGGCGTCATATACATATATTGCTGACTTCCGTGGTTGTGATTCCGCCGTTTGGCGAAGAGCTAGCTCCCTCTTGGGGATGCCTTTTGTATTATCATGTATATGTGGTTTTGGATCAAAATATACAAGGGAGGTGCTGCCAAATTTTTTTTAAAAGACGAAACATGTTTTTCAACTCGTAAAATCGACTTGCATTTTTCATGTTCCATTATATATACATTTAAGAAAACATTTGATTTCATCATATCTTTATTTCAAAACTTCATCTCTTTTATTTTCTTTAAAAAGGTTTAGATCTCTGGGCTTCGGCTTACTTAATTTACGTTACGCCTTTAGACGTGGATTGATTTAAGTGTCGGTCACGAACTAAATTTCGGGCCGTGACAGTAAAACTAGGGCATTTTGCATATAGGGTAGGTCTAGATACTAGATAACCAAGCTATACACCAAAAACCAACATCAAACTATAGAGTGTGGCCGCAAATTGCGGCCACCAAGGATAAATCTGTGGCCTGAAATAAAGGGGAGGGCCTCGGGTTTCAAGGGTAGCTTCATGGTTGCCTGCACGTCTCACTGTCATGGGACCTTATTTTATGGGGCTCTCGGGTCACTCCAGATTCCAATATACAATCACAAACTGTCAAAATATTCGATGTCGGGCAATTTCTAAGTTCTTGGTTTTGGGTTCTAGTCTTTGGTCTTGGCTAGAAAATCATCACTAACGGTTTCTAAACTCACACTAAACCGCAATTGCCACTTTACAAGTCAAATCTCCCACCAATCATCGACCTAGAAATTTCTAAGATACAAATCTCACTAAAACGAGCTTTAAACTAAACTAGAAGGTTAGGAAAAAATTAGCAAGATTAGAAAGAAAGGTTATACCTCTTGGAAGCAACTCAAGAAAAGCCTAGAAGCTCCAAAGTGCTCAAAATCCAAACTTGATTCAACCATGGGGTGTAGGATGAGGTGGTGTACAATTTTAATGAAGATGGTGTGGGATTTTGATGAATATTTAGAGATGATTCATGGAGGTAGAGGAGGGTGAAGGAAGAAGGAGAAGAAGATGAAGGAAGTAGAAGAAAATGGTGAAGTGAAGAAAATGAATGAGGAATGGTCAAGATAAGTCCCCTCTCTCTCACACACTCATGCTCTCTCTCATGCCCATACTCATCATGTTGCCCCCATGCCTCCATGTCATCATGTCTCGTTTTCTTTTCTTTTCCTTTTTCCCTCACTCATTTAAATCCAAACATATAACACAAATGCAAATAAAACAAACATGTAACAAAATGCAACATGCCATGGTGCACTAGTCATGGTTATTTAAAAAGAGGGATTTGGCCTAATCGTGATTAATAGTGCACTAATCAAGTTTAATTTAAACTTGCATATAGTTAATTATAAAACGCCCAAATCCAATAAATAACTTTTTAGTAAATAATACAATATTAATCTCCAATTATTTTCCAAATATTGGTATTTAATTATACCATTTTACGAAAACTCCAATTCGCAAATCGAATAATTTTCGTGAAATATATTATTTTATTATTTAAATTCCAAAAATAATAATTTATATTTCTGAAATGTTACAATCCTCCCCTTTTAAATGAATTCGGTCCCCGAATTTAAATTTAAACCCCCAAATACTGAAACATTTCAATAATTAGTTCAGATCAATGGGGCTCCGAAATCACAGAATTCTCAAGAAAATCGCAGCGCATCGAGTGCGCATGAAAATGAATGTGAAACACAAAATCGAACTCTGTCAAGCGTCGCGCAATCACTAAAGTTATAATGGAAATACAAATCTTGAAATCCACTACTGAAATCCAAATATACTATAGTCAAAATCATAATACGTATATAGTACGCATCCTTGTAAAATCCTCTAAAAACTGAATAAAACACATGCAGAATCTTTTCTGAATCGCCGTGTGATGCGTAACTCATGTCACAAGTGGCAGACGCTCATTTGTAAAGAAATAGATATATATGTTGGCTATAGTGCCCTCAAGTTAATTATTGAATCGCAGGCACGCGATTGCGATGATTGAGGGAGGACCTATACGGATAAAACAGTCTTACTCAAAATGATAGTATGCTATCTGATTTGTCTTTATTATCTTGTACATGCTTTATGTGATATTACAGATTACTATTACAAGTTGATAGAGCCTATAGGATTCTTGCTTGACTACCAGCATTATGATGGCGATCAATGTTCAGTTGATAAAACTGCACATTTGTTATTACATTTTTCCTAACATTTCCATATTAAAAAAGGTCTTTATTATAATATATTATACATATGAGGGTTTATGTGTAAAAATACTATTTTCAATGTGTTGATATATTATAATTAGAATTTGGTAGGAAAATGTATGCAAATAATATCATTGACCAAATCCTAGTAGAACAAAGTCTACTAAATATTATTTAAGTTGTTTGCAGAATTTTTCCAAGACTAAAATCAAAAAAATCAAGTTGTTAAAGCAAACCTGCCTAATTAAAAAATCAAAACTTGGAAATCAAGTCTGGTAGCAACTACGAGAAGATTTCCAAATTCCAAAGATTCCAGAGAACCCCACATGTCACACAGATGAAGCTCCAAAAACTTGATCAAGGGACCAGATTAGCAGCGGATCCGCGGCCATACGCACCTTTAGGCCGCGGATCCGCGGCAGTCAAGAGGAGTTAGAAGTTGCATTTTTTGGGGAGAATCTTTATAGTTAGCTTCCATATTTGGAAGCAAGAGTTCTGTCCTTTGGGCTATAAATAAAGACCGAGAGCCTCTTGGAAAAATCATTAAGCCGGCGAGATCATGAAGTCCAAGATGGCTCACGCATCCAGGCTGATCATCAACTGTTCGTCTACCTCCTTGGAAGAGATCGAGAAGCAAACTAGTATTTGTAATCATTTTCTTAGGGATCAAAGTGTAATGAATATTCTTGATTAATAAAGGTAGCTCTTTAACCTATTCTATTTTTTTGTAGTTTAATTATGCATTTTCTCCCCATCTCTTTTTCTCCCAACATGCGCGAGTAATTCTCCGCTTGTTAGGGTTCGTAGGATTAAGGTAGGCTAATGGATGATGAACATCCCTAAACCCTTTTTAAGTCCTATAAAGTTTATAAACTTTATCAAAAGAATCATTAACATCCTAATCGGGCGCGCTACCAATTCATTGTTAGTCTCGACCGCGATTAGAGATTAGATTGATAATTGTTTTGGTAAAGGCTAGATATGAACGGAGTTCCGTGTCGAGATAGGGGTTAAGAGTGGAATTCCTTTTTCCTCCAGAAACCCTAATCTGCACGCATCACTGTCGTTCTAGTTTTAAATCTATTAATGGATAAAAAGGGTAATCTTTAATTAATCACCCATAACTACTAAATCCTAATGAACCGTACAAGCCTTCTTCTTATATAAACCTACTTCCGTAGCTAATCTAGATCTATATTTTGCATCCGTGTTTAACGTAGATCTAGATCCTACAACCATTCTTCAATATTCTTTATTCCTCCACTCTATTTCAACACATCTAAAGTAAGATTAAAAGATTCAACGTTTCCCTGAGGACGACCCGTACTCACCTCGGTCTAGCTACGCGCGACACCGTTCTGATTGCGGTTATTCTACTAAACACACTCTTTCGTGTCAATCAAATGGCGCCGTTGCCGGGGAATACGTGCGTAATTTTTTAGTCTTACTATTTGTGTTGAATTCTTATATGATCTATATCATAAATAAAACAAAACTGCAAATTGTATATTTAACGATTATTGTGTGAATTTTGCGAGGGAATCTGGAGTCACGGACTTGAGGATACAGAGTGACAGAGACATTCATCAAGATCTAGAGGAGTACAGGAGGCCACGTAGCAAAAATCAACACCTGATCCATCTTCCTTGCAGCGGAACCGCGGCCGGAAGTGCAAAACGGTGGCGGAAGCGCGGCCAGTTAGGGGGTTTAGGGCTGCAAACTTCTCTGGTATATTTTCTCTATCTTTCTCTCTCCTATGAAATCCAATAAAATATCTTTTCTGCAGGATTCTTTGCAAAATATCGCCGCTCAAAACTCTTTTTGCAAGTTCTGTTTTGCGGTTTGTTTTTGCATATTTTAATATGGATTTTTAAGGGGCAAAGACCAAATCCAGATTAGGTGGGGATTTCATCGCCCTTCCTAAGCCCCACAAATCACAAACCAAGCATCTGCATCAATCCTACATTAATTTAAAAAATATCTAGACCAGACTCTAAGGACTGTCGCGCTCATTAAGGACAGAGGAAGGTCGTGGGTAATCTAACGCTTATCCGCATTACTTTTGTGGTGTTGAGGCAAGTGTGTCAAAGGCAAGTGGTTACTTAATTAGGACCACTACTTTCGTAGTAGGGAGCCTCCCACTTACCTAGCACTTACCTAGCACTTACCTGGCTACAAGGGTAGTAAAGAGGCGGTAGAGGATTGATCCTACGGCTTGTCCTTTGGAAGTCTAGGAGCGGTCTAGAGACTGGACCTAGGTAACCATAGTTCTAAGGTTGTTTGTGCATTTTTGTGTGATTTATCTAAATCCGTCATTTTTCAAAACAAACCAATTATTTTCTCCCCTTTTTACCCTTCCCCCTTCTTCTCTTCTTATAATGGGTGACCCAAACAGACGATCTCTTGCCGAGCTTTGCTGTCCACAACCAGATATCTCTTGTTTTCGTAATCCTTTCGGTATACCGTCCGGCTCTTCCATGTCCTTAAGAGTTCATATAGAACAAGAGGGAAGAAACAGTTGGCCACCTCAGTCTAGGTCTTATCAACTGTATCCCAATCCTACACATGTTTCAGTTCATACCCAGAGTAAGGAAGCCCCTAGACGAATGTCCATTGCTGAGCACATAGTTATGGCTAGAGGACAAAGTTTCAAACCGGACCAATATCAACCATCACCACCACTGTCCAGAGAAGAGTTTGATAGGCGGTTTGTGTCATATAAGATGTCTATTGAAAATAGCCAACCAACCAACCCATATCAATATTCTTATTATCATAATATTGATCCTACTCCTACCCCATTTTCGCAACCATTCTATTCCTATCAATCCAATCCGACTTTTCCACCTTCTCTAGACAGTTCTTCTAACCAGTCATTTGGGAGTTTTAATCATCCACGAGAATTTCAATCTTATCCTGTAACCCAATATCGACCCAAGTCTAGTCTTGAGAAGACATTAGAAAAATTGTTGGAAATGTCGAACCAAATGATAGAGTGGATGCAAGCAAATAATTTCAAACCAGCCCAAAAATTTTCAGTATATGATTCAGGCATAGGACAAAATGATAATTTGGGTAGTGAGACAGAACTGTACACCCTTCCTAATCAAACCTCACCATTCCAAACTGAAACCCACAACTCCAGTTTCATAGATTCATCAAGTACACCAAATAGAATGTCTGATAAGTTGTGTGACTTTGTAGTGTTTGATTTAGCCAACCGTGAAGGGTCCATTTCAAGTGAAACCATACCCAACCCTTGTGATCTCTACACCTCCACTCTTGAACCAAAACTGATTGAAAACCATACTTTTGATGAGGTGTTTGAGAATTTTAACCTTCACTTGAATGAGGTGATTGACGTTGGGGATATATTGATTGATGAACCCGAAATTTTAGATGATTTTGTCCCATCAATTCATCAAATCCTTTCACTTCTTTGTGGTCATCATCTTGAGCCTTTAATTCTTCCCGAACCCCAAATATGTCTTGAAGTTGACGATAAAGGTATACCCGAAGAAATACAACCTCCATTTTCCACATCTGGTTCAGCAACACTCGACAAACCAATTTGTTTACCCATTTCACCTTCTACTTTCTCCGGTTCTTCTTCTGTTCCTATAGTTTCAGTGAGTTTTGATAAATCACAATCCGTTAATTCAAGTTTAATAATACCAGAAATTCAACTTGATTTGGATATTTTTGGAAATGAGGTAGATGAGTTTTTCGAGTCCTCTACCTCAATGATTTTTTATGAATCAAGTAGGATAAATTCTGGCACAAAACTCTTTGACAGCAAAATGTTCAATCATACCATTGATAAAAGTTTTAAAGAACTTTTTGCTGACGAACTTGAATTTTTAAACAATACGGATTTTGTGATTAATCAATCTCCACCTATAGAGGTTGAACCGTCACCATTCCTTCTTCCTAATCATTCACATCCATCCTCATTCTTTCTTTTCTCTAATTTCAAACCCTTTCCAGACCACCTCTTATCCCATCCCCATTTTTTCTTGACTCGATACAACACATTCTTCCACCAACCTATACGGTATACTGATAAAATCTTTGAATGTTTGGTGTTAACTTTTGGTCTTTGTAAAGTCTTACTTTGACCAAATGGCTCACCCCTCTTAAAATGCTTCGTATTGTCTAACTCATGTTTGAGAGGGGTGTATTTTTGGTTCTTGAACATAACTTTTGTCCTCAAATTTGTGAGCCAAAAATAAGTTTGGGGGAGGATTTTCACTTTCATATATTTTTGCCCCCATTAATAATGTCCTCCCAAGCTTACAGGTATTTATGATCCAGCAGATAGCAACAGTGAGGACACTGTTGAAAACAAGTTTGGGGGAGGTTTGTTCTTATTTACACATCAATTTGCATCATATTTTGCATAAGCACAATATTTTCAAAAAAAAAAAATTCTTTTATAACAAAAGAGTAGATAGTGAAAATTTACATCCGAAAGATTAGAAAAATTTAAGAAAACCAAGAAAATTAGAAGTTTTCTTAAACGAACTGGTAATAAGTAGTTATAAGCTGTTGTCCTAAGGGTTAGTAAGATGAAGGAAGTCACTAATCTGAGGATAAAAATAAGTCTGAAAAATAGTCCCTATTCTGGAAGCCAAACATTTGAATGTTGATACCCTACTATATGCACTTACACACGTCTTGAAACTCGGGATAGTAGACGATACCTTGAAATGCTCTTGTCTAAAATCCAAAGTATGAAGGAAATAATAAATGAAGAAAATATAAAAATGGTGGAAAAAAAAATGAACACTGGTTTGGTTATCGCCAAGGCAGCAATAAAAAATATAGCGAGGGTGCTTCTGTAACGTTTTGAAAATCGTTTCGGTGAAATTTCGAAAAACGGTAAAATAAGGGGGTTTTCTGTAAAAAGTCAAAATGCAAATATTTTATTATAAAAGTTAAATATACATATTCTAGCTATGTAATTGCTAGTATTTGGTGTTTATTGAGCCACTGGTTAAATTTCAAATTTTCTGAAAAATATTTATTTTATTATTATTTTAAGCCGTCACTAATACATTTAATTAGGAAAAATTACAAATTGGAATGAGTTGAAACAAATTTTGTACATCATAAAACGTTAAATAAAATTTTATCACGTGGTTTTTGAAATGAAATCGTTTTCTAAAACGGTTTAGAAAATATCGAAGAAAAAGGCTTTTTTTCGGTGAAATTAGTGTTAATGGGAATTGGGGTAATACATTCATCTTTTTTCCTAACCCACACACCCACACCTCACCCTCTCTCCCCCTCCCCACATGGCCGGCCCCACTTTGACAGCCCTCTGTCACGACCCGCAGGGTACGGAACGTGACAGGCACTTAAGTTTACGAAACGTCTAAAGACGTCCGTAAAATAAGTAAGCCAAAGCTCAGAAAACAAAACCAATTAAGCAAAAGAGTGAAGAAAACCCAATCAGTTGAAAGCGAGTTAATAAAATAAGTCATGTAAAACCCTTTTTGAAAACAATATCAATTTTTCCGAAAATTTCGGCAGAGTCTCCTTTGTAAATACTGGCCCCCAAAATGGGTACAACAAGAATAAATATGAATCCAACAAAATAGGGCATCCCCAAGCGGGAGCTAGCTCTTCGCCCCAAGGCGGTCACAAATCCCACGCAATATAAAATGACAACAAGCAAAATAATCATAATGAAGCATAAGAAGAACAGCATGTCGACTCAAGTGAGCTCGACCCCAAAATACAGCATAAAAGTCTACAAATCTCACAGTCTCATCTCTAGGTCAATATACAATAATGCTGGTAGATACAGTAGATGGAGTGCACTAGATACAAGGAATATACAAGGTGGTACAAAAATAATGATATAACCCACCTAAGAGCAAAACCTCGAGTCCAGGCAAATGAGGCAAAAGAACAAGTGCGCCCGCCGCTACTGTACTGACGGAGCGGACCTGCAAAAGGCTGTGGCACAACGGGGGTGAGTTGCCAACTCGTGAGTAATAAATAACATCTACAAAGGCTATCGTATGCATGCACACAAGCATCCTAGCATCTAAAATACAGGTATGACTGGATGCACTAGCAGGTGTGTATACAACATCAGTGTACGAATATGTATGCAACATGAATATCTGAGGTCTCAATAGGTATATATAAGAAACATTTTATCTCTTTTTGTTTTTGAAACTCTTTTAGAATGCCAGCATAATATTCAAAGAATCGACGAGAACCGGTGTCCAGCAACGACACCCAAAAGCTGTCTCAAATCTCATAAATCCATATCATAGTGTCTCTGGCCTCAGCCAACCGGCTGACCCAGCTCAATATCAAAATCTCATCATCTCGCGGCCACGGTCGGTATCCTCTGGATATCCGCCGTGCCAAACAGTCACCGGTAGGTAATCCGTCCCCTGCCAGGCTCAACGTCAACACCACATTCCTCTTACCCCGGGGTACCTTACCGGGCCCACCATGTACCCGTGACGGTTCCTCCACTCCTCGACACGGATCTCGAAAACCACAGCAAACTCATGGTGGACGACACTTTACATCACTAGAAAACCGCAATTACATATTTTAAAAACATAATAAGTTTAGAAATTTTGCGGTTTTCCCCCGAAATCAAGAAATATCATAAAATCTCAAGAAATCCTCATAAGTGCATATATCAATGGTGATGAATGGATATGATATCAATAATTAAGCTACGATGTATGATTAATAGACTAGGCATGAACAAATAATATGATGAGGTACATGCACATGAATGGCAATCCTACGATTTCATTTTAAGGAATTAAAGGCAATAGCACAAGTTTAAGTATCAATTAGTAAAAGGTTTAAATTTAAAGGTTATCTAGTGTGGTGGCATGGCAATTACCAGGGTGTGTGTGTAAGCATGAATAGTGCTCGTGCTGCATATAAAAACCCTGGCAATGGTGCAGGTGTCCTAGAAAATGGTTTCGCATATGTATGTCAATATAATGCATGGATGCAGCAAATAATCATATAAGTATTTCACCCCTAATTACTAACATCACTAAGAATCTTGTAAGTTACTAAAACTATCGGGCGGCTTGCGCCATCCAACGATAGTCCCCCGTAGATGTTACATCTACTCACCGGAATCCCTGGCTAGCTGTGTCCAATCACCGCTTTCCCCTTTCGTGCCGCGTCTGACGTCTCCGCGACCGAACCTGGAATTTACATCAATACCAAACATAAGGTTACGTATCAAGAACGACGCAAAACCCGAACGAAACTACTAATGTTCACTGGCTAGGTACAACGTGCACAAGGTGCGCGGAACATACGCGAAAATCGCAAAAACTGCCAAAAATCGCCGATTTGGTCGCACGGCAAAACTAAAACCCGACTACTCAAAAATCCGCACACACGCATCCTAAGCGTCATAGGATAAGCGAACACAATCATCAAGATGTCGAAAATAATCCATCACATAATTTTATAACAAAACTAGTAAGCAGTTACATTCCAAAAATTGGTGCAACATCGCCGATTTGCTACAAAGACTACTATCAAGCTTGAACAACCAACCACACTACAAGCAATCTACAAACACTATAATTACAACACATTAGCAATGATTCAAAACCTATTTTTCATAAACAACCATTACTTGAATTTATAACCTAGCAAATCTTAATCCAAACTATATATGAAAACCTTAAATTAACACTAATTTATAGCCTAATTAGCAAGTTAACCTCCCAGATTAGGTTAGCAAAACAACTAGATAACAAATTAGATTTAATCAACTAAATAATGGTTTCTAAACCCTAATTCAATTCAAACCATTCACTTTAAAAGAACAAGATTAGAAATTAGCAATGAAATTTAACACTAAAACAATTTCATTCAAGGAATCAAACCATAAGTATTTAAATGGGTCAAAATTATACCTCAATAGATCAATCCCTAAGTTGCTAAAACCTCCCAAGATGCCATCTTTCACCAAGATTTGAACCAATTTGGGTTTGAGAGGAGAGGGAATAAGGTTTTGTGTTGAAAAAGTGAAGGATTTGTTGATTTTTATTGAATTTTGATGCAATTTTTTGAAGAAAATGAGAGAAAAAGAGAAGGAAAATAATGGAAATGAGGGGGGGGAGCAGGTCTCGGCCAGGAGAGGTAAGGGGAGGGTGTGGGTGTGTGGGAAAAGTCATTGGTCAACTCCCCCAAAAGTCAATGCACCATACTTCAACAAACTATATTTAAAATAAATTCCTAAACAAACCAATTCAACACATGAAGGAAAATCAAAATGAGGTCAGAAATTTCTGGACCTGATCAAGGTGGGGCTGTCCTAGGGCTGAGGGAAGAGAGAGAGGGGTTTTACAAAAGAAATTTTATGCAAAAAGACCCCCTACAAGTCAAAAATTGTAAGTTTTAGCTTAAAATTCAATAAATTCGTTTCCTATCATAAAAATTAGTTAAAAATCAAAATAAAATTCTAAAAATTTATGTTACAACTAGATTTTAATTAACATAATTTTAAAGATAAAAATTAGCCCGGAAAAATTTGTATTTATCGCTAAATTAATGTATTTTCTTACCGGCTTAATATAATATTAAAAAATTGAAAAATTAGGGAACATTTTTAAACGACCAGAATTTCATAATTAACTCATTAGCTACTAAAAACAAGCAATTACCTATCCATTTTAGGTATAACTAGCCCTAAACTGCAAAATAACGAGAAAGACGGTTTTCGGAAAAATACCGAATTTTCACCGATTTTCAGGAAAACACCAAAACGACTTTTCAAGACGCTACAATCTTCCCCCCTTAAAGAAATTCGGTCCCCGAATTTAAAAATATAACTACGCGTACCTTTAAAGAGATGGGGATATTTCTTCCTCATCTCGCCCTCGGTCTCCCAGGTAACCTCCTCGCTGCTCGGGCTACGCCAAAGGACCTTGACGGTTGGTATAATCTTCGACCTCAACTTCTTCACCTGCCGATCCAGGATGGACACCGGCTGCTCTGCAAAAGAAAGGTCGCGCTCTAGCTGGACTGTCGGGTGCTGAATCGCATGCGAAGGGTCGTGAAGGTACTTGCGGAGCATCGAAACATGGAAGACGGGGTGAACATCGGGAAAGCTGGGTGGAAGAGCCAAACGATATGCAACTGCGCCGACACGCTCGAGGATCTCGAAGGGACCTACGAATCTAGGGCTAAGCTTCCCCTTTCGCCCAAAACACATCATGCCCTTCATCGGAGAGACTTTCAGAAAAACATGGTCGCCAACTGCGAACACTAATCTGCGACGGCGCCTGTCAGCATACGATTTCTGCCTGCTCTGAGCCACTCTCATCCGGTCTCGGATCAACTGTATCTTCACTGTCGTCTCCTCAACAAGCTGCGGCCCCAAAATGCTGCTCTCGCTGAGCTCTGTCCAACAGACGGGCGATCTGCATCTCCTCCCATACAATGCCTCGAAAGGTGCCATCTGAATAGTATCCTGGAAGCTGTTGTTGTAGGAGAACTCCACTAGAGGTAAATGACGATCCCAGCTACCACCAAAGTCTAAAACGCACGCTCTGAGCATGTCCTCGAGAGTCTGAATGGTCCGCTCTGACTGTCCGTCTGTCTGCGGATGAAACGCTGTGCTGTAGCTCAAACGAGTGCCCAAAGACTCCTGAAGTCTCTGCCAAAGTCGGCTGGTGAACTGAGTGCCTCGATCTGACACGATACAAGTCGGTACGCCATGTAGTCGCACGATCTCGTCAATATAGAGCTGAGCATACTGAGTGAAGCTGAAAGTGGTCTTCACTGGTAGGAAGTGAGCCGCTTTCGTCAATCTATCCACGATCACCCAGATGGAGTCGTACCCTCGACTGGTCCTGGGTAGACCCACAACGAAATCCATCGAAATCTGCTCCCATTTCCACTCTGGAATGGGTAACGGCTGTAGCTCTCCTGAGGGCCTCTGGTGCTCGGCCTTGACTTGCTGACAAATCAGGCATCTCGAAACGAACTCCGCAATGTCCCTCTTCATCCCGTCCCACCAGTAGGTCTCTCTCATATCATAGTACATCTTGGTGGAACCGGGGTCGACACTATACACTGATCGGTGTGCCTCCTCAAGAATGTCGCGCCGCAATCCATCAGCATCTGGTACGCACAGTCTGGATCCATATCGTAAAATCCCCTGATCGTCAACCACGAACTCGGAAAATCTGTCCTGTCCCATCTGTGCCATGATCTCTGAGCAACGGTCGTCACTGCGCTGTGCCTCATATATACGGTCAAGCAACTATGGGCGTGCACGAACATGCGCGAGCTGTCCCCCTGTCTGAGTGAACTCGAACTCAACTCGGCTGTCGCATAACATCTGCCAATCTGCTGACGACTGTCTCTGCACTGCGCGCAAAAAGGATAGACTACCCCCGGGCCTCCTACTCAACGCATCTGCCACCACATTCGCCTTGCCTGGGTGATATAAGATCTTGCAGTCGTAGTCTTTCACCAACTCCATCCAACGACGCTGTCTGAGGTTCAAGTCTCGCTGCTGAAATATGTACTTTAAGCTCTTGTGATCGGTGAATATCTGACACGACTCGCCGTATAGGTAATGTCGCCAAATCTTCAGTGCAAGGACCACTGCAGCCATCTCCAAATCATGAGTGGGGTAGTTCTGTTCATGCTTCTTCAACTGC
Source organism: Agapanthus africanus (assembly GCA_030015575.1). Lineage (NCBI taxonomy): Eukaryota > Viridiplantae > Streptophyta > Magnoliopsida > Asparagales > Amaryllidaceae > Agapanthus > Agapanthus africanus. The sequence continues at coordinate 317,046,720 of CM057340.1, read as the reverse complement.
CGAGAAGCATAAGCGATCACCCGGCCATGCTGCATCAATACGCATCCTAATCCCACTCGCGAAGCATCACAGTAGACCACGAATCCGCCTGATCCCGAAGGCAAAGATAATACCGGCGCCGTAGTCAAACAAGTCCGTAGCTGCTGAAAACTGCGCTCGCACTCCTCTGTCCAGACGAAAGGAACTCCCTGCCGGGTCAAACCGGTCAACGGTGCAGCTATACGGGAGAAGTCCTGAACAAAATGACTGTAGTAGCCCGCCAGGCCTAGAAAACTACGGATCTCAGTAACCGATGTAGGTCGGGGCCACTGCTGAACAGCCTCAATCTTCTTCGGGTCCACACAAATGCCGCCTCTCGTAACCAAGTGACCCAAGAATCCGACGCTGTCCAGCCAGAATGTACACTTGGAGAACTTTGCGAACAGCTGGTGCTCCCTCAGAGTCTGTAACGTAATCCGCAAGTGCTGCTCGTGCTCCTCTCTGCTCCGGGAGTACACCAAGATATCGTCGATAAACACGATGATGAACAAGTCAAGATACGGCCTGAATGTACGGTTCATCAAATCCATGAATGCTGCTGGGGCGTTGGTGAGTCCGAACGACATCACCAAAAACTCGTAGTGGCCGTAGCGCGTGCGGAAAGATGTCCTCGGTATATCTTCCTGTCGGACTCGCAGCTGGTGGTATCCTGATCGTAAGTCGATCCTCGAAAAATAACCCGCACCCTGAAGCTGGTCGAAAAAATCATCAATGCGTGGCAACGGATATCTGTTCCGCACGGTAACCTTGTTCAGCTGGCGGTAGTCGATACATAAGCGCAAACTTCCATCCTTCTTCTTGACAAACAGGACCGGAGCACCCCACGGAGAAACACTCGGTCGAATAAGCCCCTTATCTAACAAATCCTGCAGCTGATCCTTCAGCTCTCGAAGCTCTGCCGGGGCCATCCGATAAGGCGGTATAGAAATAGGCCCCGAGCCGGGAATCAAATCAATGCAGAACTCAACATCGCGCTCAGGCGGTAGCCCAGGTAGCTCATCAGGGAAAACATCAGGGAACTCACAAACTACCGGGACCCGGTCCAACGGAACCTCTGCAGCTCGAGTATCACAAATAAACGCCAAGAATCCCTGACATCCCTTCCGCAAGAGCTGACCAGCGCGAAGAGACGAAATTAAGCTGGGAAGGGTGACACTGCGGTCTCCCTGAATAACAAGGACTGGCTCTCCCGGAAATCTAAATATGACTGCCTTCTCACGGCAGTCCACCGAAGCATAACAAGTGGCTAGCCAATCCATGCCCAGAAGCACATCAAAGTCCAACATATCGAGGAGAATCAAATCAACTGATGAATCCCTCTCCCCGATACGAACGGAACACAAACGAAAAACAAAACGAGCGACAAACGACTCGCCTACCGGAGTACTAACAACAAGCGGATGATCTAACGACGACGACTCACGGCCCAACATCGGTGCAAAGTGTGTAGATATGTACGAATGTGTGGAACCTGGGTCGAATAATACCCGTGCGTCGAAAGAACAAACTGGCAAGGTACCTGTCACAACGGCATTGGATGCCTGCGCATCCTGCGGTGTCAAAGCAAAAACTCGGGCCCGTCCTCCACCGATAGCGGGCTGACCTCGACCTCGGCCTCTGCCTCCTCGTCCTCTCTGAACAGGACCGCCGCGTCCACGGCCTCTGGGTGCACCTAACTGGCGTGGAGCATCGCCTGTGGTAGGAAGTAGGGCTCTCTGTGGAGGGGGTGGCGATGGTGGTAGGGTCACATGCGGAACTGTCGCTGCTCCCTGTCGTCTCGCCGGACAGTCTCTGACAAGATGGTGCAAACTCCCGCACCCAAAACACCCTGGCGACGGCTGCTGCCCCTGGGGATAAGAACCATATAACTGTCCCTGCCAAAATCCTCTGCCAGGCCTATCTCTCGGAAAGAATCTGGCGCGTTGCCTCTGAGACGGTACCTCAGTGCGAATCCTTTTCGGCCCAGAAACGGCCGAAGTCTGTGATATGCGTGCCTCCATCCGCAATGCCGTATCCATAGCAGCTGAATAAGTGTCGTAGTGCTGGGCGCCAATGGCAAGATATAGCTGGGCATCAAGTCCCTGTACGAACCTCTTCACCATCTTCTCCTCGGTATCCACCAAATACTGAGCATATCGGGATAACTGTGTAAACTGGATGTCATACTCAGACACCGTCATCCCAGGTGTCTTGACTAAGGCCTCGAAACTACGAGCTCTGGCGTCACGAACGCTCTCTGGAAGGAAACGGGCTACAAAGACCGCTGTAAACTCGGCCCAAGTCATAGGCGGCAGACCAGCAGCTCGACCTCTCAAGACTGACTCCCACCATGTCTGCGCGAGACCCTCTAGTCGGAAACTCGCAAGCTCTACCCATCGATCTTCCGAACATCTCAGCGAACGGCAGATCCTGGCTAAACTGTCAAGTAACGTCTGTGGGTCCTCCGCTGCCTCGGTGCCGGTGAATACTGGAGGTCTCAGCCTCATGAAATCCTGTAGTGAAACCGGAATGGCCACGGTGGTAGTAGTAGGAGCAGGTATCATGGTCGTCTGTGATGTAGTAGGTACGTCATCCGGCCTCGGTGTACGACTGGCTGCAACTAGGGATCCTACCATCTGACGTAGCTCCTGCATGCCTCCCATCATCTGTCGCAACTCCTCCATACCAGTCTCGAGCCTATCCATACGGCCTGGGGAAGGTGGATCGGTCTGTCCCTGCGGCGTAGGAATACCACCGTGCTCAGTCCTAGTCTCGGACGAGCCAGCTCGAATCTCGTCTCTGGCGGCAGCCCTCTGTGCCCTCGTAGCCTTCGGCGGCATAGTGGCTGTTACAGGAAAACGGATAGTAAGAACAGTGCAATAGGATCATAGGATACACGGAATTGAAGAAGGAATTTTCAAGCAAGTTTATCCTAAAGTCACTTAGGCGGAGTACCGTATCGTAAGTATGCCGCGGACAAACACACACTACGTTACCCTACTTAAGTCACTTACTCCATCTACCAAGGGTCATCCTACACTCAAAAAGGTAAAACCTATCGCTCTGATACCAACTTTGTCACGACCCGCAGGGTATGGAACGTGACTGGCACTTAAGTTTACGAAACGTCTAAAGACGTCCGTAAACTAAGTAAGCCAAAGCCCAGAAAACAAAACCAATTAAGCAAAAGAGTGAAGAAAACCCAATCAGTTGAAAGCGAGTTTATCAAATAAGTCATGTAAAACCCTTTTTGAAAACAATATCAATTTTTTCGAAAATTTCGGCAGAGTCTCTTTTGTAAATACTGGCCCCCAAAATGGGTACAACAAGAATAAATATGAATCCAACAAAATAGGGCATCCCCAAGCGGGAGCTAGCACTTCGCCACAAGGCGGTCACAAATCCCACGCAATATAAAATGACAACAAGCAAAATAATCATAATGAAGCATAAGAAGAACAGCATGTCGACTCAAGTGAGCTCGACCCCAAAATACAGCATAAAAGTCTACAAATCTCACAGTCTCATTTCTAGGTCAATATACAGTAATGCCGGTAGATACAGCAGATGGAGTGCACTAGATACAAGGAATATACAAGGTGGTACAAAAATAATGATATAACCCACCTAAGAGCAAAACCTCGAGTCCAGGCAAAGGAGGCAAAAGAACAAGTGCGCCCGCCGCTACTGTACTGACGGAGCGGACCTGCAAAAGGCTGTGGCACAACGGGGGTGAGTTGCCAACTCGTGAGTAATAAATAACATCTACAAAGGCTATCGTATGCATGCACACAAGCATCCTAGCATCTAAAATACAGGTATGACTGGATGCACTAGCAGGTGTGTATACAACATCAGTGTACGAATATGTATGCAACATGAATATCTGAGGTCTCAATAGGTATATATAAGAAACATTTTATCTCTTTTTGTTTTTGAAACTCTTTTAGAATGCCAGCATAATATTCAAAGAATCGACGAGAACCGGTGTCCAGCAACGACACCCAAAAGCTGTCTCAAATCTCATAAATCCATGTCATAGTGTCTCTGGCCTCAGCCATCCGGCTAACCCAGCTCAATATCAAAATCTCATCATCTCGCGGCCACGGTCGGTATCCTCTGGATATCCGCCGTGCCAAACAGTCACCGGTAGGTAATCCGTCCCCTGCCAGGCTCAACGTCAACACCACATTCCTTTTGCCCCGGGGTACCTTACCGGGCCCACCATGTACCCGTGACGGTTCCTCCACTCCTCGACACGGATCTCGAAAACCACAGCAAACTCATGGTGGACGACACTTTACATCAATAGAAAACCGCAATTACATATTTTAAAAACATAATAAGTTTAGAAATTTTGCGGTTTTCCCCCGAAATCCAGAAATATCATAAAATCTCAAGAAATCCTCATAAGTGCATATATCAATGGTGATGAATGGATATGATATCAATAATTAAGCTACGATGTATGATTAATAGACTAAGCATGAACAAATAATATGATGAGGTACATGCACATGAATGGCAATTCTACGATTTCATTTTAAGGAATTAAAGGCAATAGCACAAGTTTAAGTATCAATTAGTAAAAGGTTTAAATTTAAAGGTTATCTAGTGTGGTGGCATGGCAATTACCAAGGTGTGTGTGTAAGCATGAATAGTGCTCATGCTGCATATAAAAACCCTGGCAATGGTGCAGGTGTCCTAGAAAATGGTTTCGCATATGTATGTCAATATAATGCATGGATGTAACAAATAATCATATAAGTATTTCACCCCTAATTACTAACATCACTAAGAATCTTGTAAGTTACTAAAACTATCGGGCGGCTTGCGCCATCCAACGATAGTCCCCCGTAGATGTTACATCTACTCACCGGAATCCCTGGCTAGCTGTGTCCAATCACCGCTTTCCCCTTTCGTGCCGCGTCTGACGTCTCCGCGACCGAACCTGGAATTTACATCAATACCAAACATAAGGTTACGTATCAAGAACGACGTAAAACCCGAACGGAACTACTAATGTTCACTGGCTAGGTACAACGTGCACAAGGTGCGCGGAACATACGCGAAAATCGCAAAAACTGCCAAAAATCGCCGATTTGGTCGCCCGGCAAAACTAAAACCCGACTACTCAAAAATCCGCACACACGCATCCTAAACGTCATAGGATAAGCCAACACAATCATCAAGATGTCGAAAATAATCCATCACATAACTTTATAACAAAACTAGTAAGCAGTTACATTCCAAAAATCGGTGCAACATCGCCGATTTGCTACAAAGACTACTATCAAGCTTGAACAACCAACCACACTACAAGCAATCTACAAACACTATAATTACAACACATTAGCAATGATTCAAAACCTATTTTTCATAAACAACCATTACTTGAATTTATAACCTAGCAAATCTTAATCCAAACTATATATGAAAACCTTAAATTAACACTAATTTATAGCCCAATTAGCAAGTTAACCTCCTAGATTAGGTTAGCAAAACAACTAGATAACAAATTAGATTTAATCAACTAAATAATGGTTTGTAAACCCTAATTCAATTCAAACCATTCACTTTAAAAGAACAAGATTAGAAATTAGCAATGAAATTTAACACTAAAACAATTTCATTCAAGGAATCAGACCATAAGTATTTAAATGGGTCAAAATTATACCTCAATAGATCAATCCCTAAGTTGCTAAAACCTCCCAAGATGCCATCTTTCACCAAGATTTGAACCAATTTGGGTTTGAGAGGAGAGGGAATAAGGTTTTGTGTTGAAAAAGTGAAGGATTTGTTGATTTTTATTGAATTTTGATTCAATTTTTTGAAGAAAATGAGAGAAAAAGAGAAGGAAAATAATGGAAATGGGGGGGAGCAGGTCTCGGCCAGGAGAGGTAAGGGGAGGGTGTGGGTGTGTGGGAAAAGTCATTGGTCAACTACCCCAAAAGTCAATGCACCATACTTCAACAAACTATATTTAAAATAAATTCCTAAACAAACCAATTCAACACATGAAGGAAAATCAAAATGAGGTCAGAAATTTCTGGACCTGATCAAGGTGGGGCTGTCCTAGGGCTGAGGGAAGAGAGAGAGGGGTTTTACAAAAGAAATTTTATGCAAAAAGACCCCCTACAAGTCAAAAATTGCAAGTTTTAGCTTAAAATTCAATAAATTCGTTTCCTATCATAAAAATTAGTTAAAAATCAAAATAAAATACAAAAAATTTATGTTACAACTAGATTTTAATTAACATAATTTTAAAGATAAAAATTAGCCCGGAAAAATTTGTATTTATCGCTAAATTAATGTATTTTCTTACCGGCTTAAAATAATATTAAAAAATTGAAAAATTAGGGAACATTTTTAAACGACCAGAATTTCATAATTAACTCATTAGCTACTAAAAACAAGCAATTACCTATCCATTTTAGGTATAACTAGCCCTAAACTGCAAAATAACGAGAAAGACGGTTTTCGGAAAAATACCGAATTTTCACCGATTTTCAGGAAAACACCAAAACGACTTTTCAAGACGCTACACCCTCCCTCTCTCTCTCTCTCCAATCACCTCTCTTTTGAAAAGAAAAGGAAAGAAAAGAAAAGAAAGTCAAAGGGTGTAAACTTTGTCTTTTCCTCCCCACTTTCTCCATCTCACTCTCTCTCCTCCCTCCCTCAATTTTCTAGCCGAGCCCCATTCCTCCCTTAACAGCAGCAGCCCCCCCCTTCTCATCTCATTTCTCTCCAAAATTCCAAGAAAAATCAAGTAAAACCTCACAATTTTCCAAATACAAACCTTACCCATTTTTCCTTAGCTATTCTTGTATGGATCTTGGTGAAAGGAAGCATGTTTGGAAGGCTAGATTTATGCTAGATCTCAAGATAATTGTGAGGTAAATTCTTAACCTTATGGCTAATTGTTGTTTAATTATGATAAGCTATCTTATTCAAGTGTTGATTTGGGTGTAATTGCTAGTTTAGTTTATTTTAGAAAAGGGTTTGATTTTGGGATTAGGGTTTGTAAAATTCAAGTGAGGGTTTCTAGCATTAGATTATGGTTCTAGTGAGTGATTAACATGTTAATTCTATGCAAAACTAAACCTTGTTGCTTATTACTAGATTGTTAAATTTAAATTGTCCTAATTATGATTGTTTTGCAAACTAGATTTTTGTAATTAATTTTAAGAGTGAGATTAAAATCTAGATAATGGTTGTGTGGCTTAGTTAATATGTTTTAATGAGAATTACGGCCACTAGAATTGTTAAAATATTTAAGTTGATTAAAACACCAAGTTTTGAGCTAAAATGGAAAATTGTGCTAATTTTGTTAACTAGGTTTTGTAAATATATATATTTTGTGGAGAATAAATTATTAGAATGGTTTATATAACTTGGTTATGATATTGAGTGGATATTGCGGCCGCTAGATTTGTTTAAAAATCCAGTTTTGTACTAAAACGGGTAATTTGGGTTGCTAGATTTTCGGAAATATAGCTTTTAAAGTGAGTTTGAGGTTTTTGGGAATTTTAAGCTATTTTATATTATAATTAGTGCTTGTGATTGTGTAAACGAGTGTGTTTGGGTTTTTCTCGATGGTTTGGCGTTTGTACGCCGACGTCGAGGGTTTTTGGGTTGATTTGTGAAAGCAACCATAGGTTTTGACCTATATGGGATTCGTGTGTCGTTTTGGTCATGAGTCGGATTTTAATGCGATGCGGTGCGTTATGATATGTAGGTACCCCCATGTGGACTTCGAGACGGCAAGCAAGCGCATGGCGACGTCGGCACCGGCGAGCAAGGACCAGGTGAGTAGATTTATATCTACGGGGAGAAGTCGGGTGGATGGCGTATAGCACCCCCGCAGTCCGTGGTAGTGTATACGGATGCGTATACACACCAACAATTATTATATGTTATTTGGGATTAACAACGATGTTTAGGATGGATATTGGTGTGTTGGATTATTTTAGTGTTGCGAACCCTAGGGTAGTGTTGCACTACACATACATACTTGCATACATTCATATTTATATGTGCTCATGGGATTCTTTATAGTTAATTGTTCACATGGTTATGGGACTATGTGTTCACATACGGATTTGAGGATGATACTTGGGATTGAGCTGAGTCGATGAGATTTGTTTTGTGGTTGTGATATCGGTGATATGGCAGGATTCGTACTTGAGGTACGTCCTGGTGTTATAGCGGATCTTGGGGCAGCGATACGGGTGAATAGTGTTATAAATAAAATGGTCGACATGTGATCGTGATATGAGGCATAATATGCTAGGATATTGATATTAGGCCGTATCGGGCGATGTATACCCCTTGATGATGACATGTGCTGACGATATCGGTTTGTACGAGATTGTCGATCAGTAGTCAGAACATGAGTATATTGAGGATATTAGTATTGTACTAGACATAGGTCAGTACCCTAGACTATGATCTTGGATAAAGAGGATACCAGAGAAATAGTGTGAGGAATATAATATTGACCCGTACCCAGATTTGGGGATGCCGTACGACGGATTTACGTACGAGCTATATCTTGATGATTGATCCGCACTCTTGACTTGGGATGTCTGCTTATAGATATGGTATCGGATATGATATTATTGAGGCGGGATCACCGACTAATATATATACAGGTATGTATATGGATCGACTCAGATGTTAGGCGGTTTCCTTACCTGTAGTCCAGCTTGTTAGCTTAGCCCTTTAGTTTAGTTTTGTTGTTAGATTAGATTCGATTCTTACCTATTTCAAAAACTAACGAATCGTGGGTATTTTAAAAGACAGCCCAAGGGATCCTACGGATATTTCAAAAGACGTATCTTTTCATAAAAACACCGTAGCCCCTATTTTCAAAACCCCATGATTCGTGTGATTTCAAAAGGCACCATTTGTAGGACTTATATTAGATTAATGCACGTTAGTTACAGTTGCGTCTAGTATTCAGCTCCCGCTTATTATTGTGGTTCGCTTCGCATCGCATACTTATGTTATAATTTCTTATTGCAATGGTGATATCATATTGTTAGGACACCAGCACCATTACCGATGATGCGTATGTACCACGTACACTTACTAGCCGGCTCACACACGTCTTCATCGGTAATTGCCATGTCACGTACACCTTAAAAAATATTATTGCTTGACTTAGCTTGTTAGTTAGTCGTTTGACATAATATTAGTGTACATACCTTATATGCCAGCTTAGATATTGTAGTTATTACTTGTCGCTTCATGCATACTGTTATTCAGTTTCATGCTTATATTCATGGTTTTACATGCTATTGATGATTCGGATTTCCATGATATTTTCTGGATTTGGAGAAAAACCGCAAAACATATATAAACTGCTTTCTCTCTTTTTAAATAAAAATGCCGTTTTCCCATGATGTATGAGTCGTCCACCATGAGTTTGCTGATGGATTTTGAGACCCGATTCGAGGAGTTGGATGAACCGTTTCGGGTACATGGTGGACCCGGTAAGGTACCCTGGGGCAAGAAGCTCATGGTGATGACGATGAGCCTGGCAGGGGGAGACTACCTACCGGTGATTTTACCCGACGCGTCGGATATCCGGAGGATACCGTCGTGGTCTTGAGATGGATGGTAGGGGCCGGTCTGGACTGACGACGCCCTAGATATTGAGATTGAGACATTGAGATTTCGAGATATTGAGGTACTGAGATTTGATGATACAGACCAGTCCGGATAGCCGGAGCCTGAGTTTTGAGACATTGAGATTTATGTTTTGTGTCGATGCTAGACACTGTTGATGCTGATTTCTTTTATGATACCTCATTTTAAAAATACAAAGGAAATCTCACTAATTTATGAAAACAGTTTCTTCATTTACCTGTATTCTGTTTTCATGCATTCATACCTCATTCATATGATACATTGCTACCTGAGGCACTGACACGGCACATGGATTTACACTTGGGTTAGATGTTTGCCCTAACCATTGTTATGGATTGCTGGTTATTTATTTGAGGATATATTATGATCATTGACCTAGGATTGCGTTATTTATGCGATTTCTTTTCGTAGATGTTTTTCTATTCACGAGTTGGCAACTCACCCCCGTTGTGCCCCAGTTTCTTGCAGGATTGCCGTACAGGTTTCTTTACGGCTTTGCGGGCATAGTTTCCTTCGGGTGATTTGCTAATAGGTGGGTTTACTTGTATCGTACCCCCAATATATATCTTGTATATCATTATTCCGTTGTATCTAGAAGTTCCATCAACCAAACATGTATTCATTTTTGAGATAGAGACCAGTGATGTTATTCTTTCGACCTTAGAGTCGCGCATTATATTTCTTTGGTTTTCTTGTGGTTTTGAGTTTCCTTTTGAGTTTTGATCCTCGCCCTTGGCGTTGTATATTATATTGCTTGTGTGGTTGTGACCGTCGATTGACGAAGAGCTAGCTCCCGCTTGGGGATGCCTTTTTATTGATTTCGTATACTATTCATGTTGTATCCCGTTTGGGAGCCAGTATTTACAAAGGAGACTCTGCCGAAATTTTCAGGAAATATTTGATGTTTTTAAAAACGCATAATTCGGCTTATGCTATTAAAACTACTTGATTTAAATTGGTTTTCCTTCACTCTACTACTTTTCTTGGTTTGGATTTCTGGGTTTTCGGTTTACTTAGATTACGTACGTCTCGAGACGTTTCGTAGTTTAAGTGCCGGTCATGTTCCGTACTTTCGGGACGTGAAAAAGTTGGTATCAGAGCGTTAGGTTTTACCTTAGGAGTGTAGGATGACCCTTGGTTGATGGAATAGGTGACTAAAGTAGAGTGACGTACCGTGGGTATGTTCCGCGGCATACTTACGACACGCCACTCCATTTAAGGAGCCTTAGGATGTACATTTCTTTGCTCAGTATTATATTCATTCCGATCTAGCCTCATCAGTACCAGTTTGGTTTTGCTGCCACGATTACGGCCAGGAAGAGCTACAGCTAGAGTTGTGGTCAGCACGAGCTCGTCACGAACGAGGACCGACCAGGGCGAAATTCCGGCGACACACGATTGCGGAGATGTATTTTTTTATTGTGATTTCGCGCCACGAGCGTTGGATGGATCGCTGTATGAAATTACTTGGACATGCCGATCAGCACTAGAGGATTGAGACAATGATGGAGGCCAGCCAGATTTTGATGACCGTTGGTGTGTTGCTTACTCCTGATGATTGAGGCACCGTTCAGCGTGCAGACGAGCGAGCCAGTTATTGCTGCGAACGACAAGAAATTGCCCCAGATGCTGGAGTTAGTGCAGAATGAGTTGTACTAAGAGATGATAGAAGGTCTCTAGTCATCGAGGATGAATGACTAGGATGTGTGGATCGTTCGCCTACCCCGATGCGAGGTCATCAGATAGATTGATTCCAGCTAGAGACGACTTCACGCGGAGACGTTGGGAGTCGACAGAGGCGATCGAATTTCAGAGACCTATTATTCCAAGTTTAAAGTAGTCGGAAAGACATGCAGGCAATTCTATGGTCCCTCTAGAAGAATGAAACCCTAACTCGACTTAATGACCGTGTGAAAGCCTTTGAACCTTCGGGTTTGCGGCAGTTCTACGGCGCCATTAGTGAGGCTTGGGTTTGCCCTTCTACGGCTGGACCACCGATGCTGTGGTATGTACTCGATACTATTAAACTGTGCCCAAGATGTTGAGCTCTTGGGGGATTATGAGGTTTTGACGAATCGATCGGATGGTTCGACTTCATTCGGATGCTAGGTGGTGAGATGCGTTCTTGGGAGACTCCAGATACGAGGATAGCCGTTGGAGCTCAGTCCATGTAGCCACGACGAGATGAGTCCGAAGCAGTCGACATTAGAAAAAGTGTAGTAAAGAGCTTCGTACAAGATCTGGATAAGACGACGTTCCACTCCGCCGACATCAAAGATGCGATGCGCATGCCGAGGCATGGTACTTGGATTTACCTTCCAGAAGGAGTCGCGATGAGTATGCAGTCGTTCCAGAGCAAGATGCAAATATAGGAAAGGACGATGACTTCCGGACAGTTGGCAGAGACGGGACATGGAAGAGACCGTGAGCAGGATTCCTTCCAGGACACTGCTGCAATGATACTTGCACCCAGGATCAGATGTGTCACGTACATTCAGAGAGCCAGAGGCCGACGCCAGTGATATGCTGTCTTACGAGTGGTCGCGATGATTGACCAGAGAAGTGCCAGAACGGGATCATCCCCGTTAGCACACCTGGCAGGGCCGATGAGCCGATGGACCGAGAGATTTGTAATTCACAGTGAAGACCTTGACCTAGGAGTGGTCATTATTAAGCACACCAGCAGGCCAGAGTTCATGATCATCGACGAGACGTCCCACTAATGACCGCGACAGTTGGCCCGAGATTCTTGAAGGATGCACTTGAGCGGTACTATTGCGCCATTATTGATTTCGATGTTTGGGTGATTTATTCTTATGATTTGATTTTGATGATTGATGATTTACGATCTTTGCACAGTATTGCCCTTGATATAGTTTTCGTGCTTTGGTTTCACATGTCTGTGATTTTACGGTTTTAGACATTTGAGTTGATTTTGTGCATATGCACGCACACGATTTGGTTTTTGCACTCGGTATAGTTCATATATGCTTGCAGTGCAGTGTTACGTATGTTGTGCATTTAGATGCCCTGGACTTCGATTTCGATGGTGATGTTCGATATTTTTTTTGTGCACCTTGTGCACCTGATTGGATTTTGCGTATATTCGGCACTTGATATTGGATTTCATGATTTCGTGCACGATGGATGCACTTGATTTGGATTTTCGTGCATGTTGGGCGCTTGTTTTGAAGTGTGATTTTGGTGCACACCAGATGCACTAAATCGAGATTTTTCGTGCATGTCAGATGCACCTGATTTTGCTGTCAGGCACACATGTTGCCTACGACAGATGTTTCGTGCACACCCGATGCACTTAGATGTTGTTTCTGTGCATATGTATGGCACATATTTGGATTTTGATTTTCGTGCGCACCAGACGCACGTAGTATTCATACGCGTATTTCGGGATTGATTTGTCTTATAGAGCAGTACGTTTTATGATATTTGCTATGTGTCTTCGTACTAGGCAGGACTTGTCAGAGGACAGTACCTGAATATATTTGGCATTCATTTCCTTCAGATATTTACATATATAGATTTGATATTTACGTGTATAGTTTCGAGTTATATCATATTGGTTTTGTATTGGATTTGACATTTGCGTCTTTACCATGACTCCGAGGATTGAGGGATGCTTGACGGAGTTCTGATTTGAGTTATATGCTCATTTTCATGCGCATGCGTTGCGCTACGATTTGTTCTATGTATTTATGATTTCGGAGCCCCGACGATTTGATGGTTTTGGCTGAAATATTTTAGTATTTGGAGGAACTTTTAATTTAAATTCGGGGACCGAATTTCTATAAGGGGGAAGATTGTAACGTTTTGATAATCGTTTCGGTGAAATTTCGAAAAACGGTAAAATAAGGGGGTTTTCTGTAAAAAGTCAAAATACAAATATCTTATTATAAAAATTAAATATACATATTCTAGTTATGTAATTGCTAGTATTTGGTGTTTATTGAGCCACTGGTGAAATTTCAAATTTTCTGAAAAAAATTTATTTTATTATTATTTTAAGCCGTCACTAATACATTTAATTAGGGAAAATTACAAATTGGAATGAGTTGAAACAAATTTTTTGCATCATAAAACATTAAATAAAATTTTATCATGTGGTTTTTGAAATGAAATCGTATGCTAAAACGGTTTAGAAAATATCGAAGAAAAAGGCTTTTTTTTCGGTGAAATTAGTGTTAATGGGAATTGGGGTAATACATTCATCTTTTTCCCTAACCCACACACCCACACCTCACCCTCTCTCCCCCTCCCCACATGGCCGGCCCCACTTTGACAGCCCTCCCTCTCTCTCTCTCTCCAATCACCTCTCTTTTGAAAAGAAAAGGAAAGAAAAGAAATGAAAGTCAAAGGGTGTAAACTTTGTCTTTTCCTCCCCACTTTCTCCATCTCACTCTCTCTCCTCCCTCCCTCAATTTTCTGGCCGAGCCCCATTCCTCCCTTAACAGCAGCAGCCCCCCCTTCTCATCTCATTTCTCTCCAAAATTCCAAGAAAAATCAAGTAAAACCTCACAATTTTCCAAATACAAACCTTACCCATTTTTCCTTAGCTATTCTTGTATGGATCTTGGTGAAGGGAAGCATGTTTGGAAGGCTAGATTTGTGCTAGATCTCAAGATAATTGTAGGGTAAATTCTTAACCTTATGGCTAATTGTTGTTTAATTATGATAAGCTATCTTATTCAAGTGTTGATTTGGGTGTAATTGCTAGTTTAGGTTATTTTAGAAAAGGGTTTGATTTTGGGATTAGGGTTTGTAAAATTCAAGTGAGGGTTTCTAGCATTAGATTATGGTTCTAGTGAGTAATTAACATGTTAATTCTATGCAAAACTAAACCTTGTTGCTTATTACTTGATTGTTAAATTTAAATTGTCCTAATTATGATTGTTTTGCAAACTAGATTTTTGTAATTAATTTTAAGAGTGAGATTAAAATCTTGATAATGGTTGTGTGGCTTAGTTAATATGTTTTAATGAGAATTACGGCAACTAGAATTGTTAAAATATTTAAGTTGATTAAAACACCAAGTTTTGAGCAAAAATGGAAAATTGTGCTAATTTTGTTAACTAGGTTTTGTAAATATATATATTTTGTGGAGAATAAATTATTAGAATGGTTTATATAACTTGGTTATGATATTGAGTGGATATTGCGGCCGCTAGATTTGTTTAAAAATCGAGTTTTGTACTAAAACGGGTAATTTGGCTTGCTAGATTTTCGGAAATATAGCTTTTAAAGTGAGTTTGAGGTTTTTGGGAATTTTAAGCTATTTTATATTATAATTAGTGCTTGTGATTGTGTAAACGAGTGTGTTTGGGTTTTTCTCGATGGTTTGGCGTTTGTACGCCGACGTCGAGGGTTTTTGGGTTGATTTGTGAAAGCAACCATAGGTTTTGACCTATGTGGGATTCGTGTGTCGTTTTGGTCGTGAGTCGGATTTTAATGTGATGCGGTGCGTTATGATATGTAGGTACCCCCATGTAGACTTCGAGACGGCAAGCAAGCGCATGACGACGTCGGCACCGGCGAGCAAGGACCAGGTGAGTAGATTTATATCTACGAGGAGAAGTCGGGTGGATGGCGTATAGCACCCCCGCAGTCCGTGGTGGTGTATACGGATGCGTATACACACCAACAATTATTATATGTTATTTGGGATTAATAACGATGTTTAGGATGGATATTGGTGTGTTGGATTATTTTAGTGTTGCGAACCCTAGGGTAGTGTTGCACTACACATACATACTTGCATACATTCATATTTATATGTGCTCATGGGATTCTATATAGTTATGTGTTCACATGGGTATGGGACTATGTGTTCATATACGGATTTGAGGATGATACTTGGGATTGAGCTGAGTCGATGAGATTTGTTTTGTGGTTGTGATATCGGTGATATGGCAGGATTTGTACTTGAGGTACGTCCTGGTGTTATAGCGGATCTTGGGGCGGCGATACGGGTGAATAGTGTTATAAATAAATGTAAGTGCACGGCGGCGCCCCGGCCGTCAATCCGACGCCGGAATGCGGAAGCGGTGAATAACTTAAATTTTGCGGACTTGGCAAACCGGCACCACCGCGCACTAAACACCCGGGATCGTTACCATTAACTAGTCTAAGCTAACAAGAAGATGGGTTAGAGATATACCGACGATCCAAGTCCTCCGGTCTTCTCGCCATCGTCCGGATCTCCTGCGGAAAAGTCCCGTCTCCTCCTCGTCGCCGGAAGTGCACCACATCGCCTACTTTGTTTACGGGCTCCCACCTCAATGCCGAGGCAACTCGGGCACGAAGCCGGCTACTCGACGTGCCCAAGGTTCGTTGTAGAATATGTAGTAGAAGAAGTCTCATTTGGGGTTTATGGAGATGCCATTGTGGTGGAGGAAAAGAGAGCTTGGAGAGAGGTGGGGAAAATGTAGCATACCAAAATGAGAGTAACAATTTCCACACCCAAAATGAAAATCAATCCCATTCCTCTTTTAATGGCCGGCCACACATTTCTCTTTTTGTGATTGGAGAGAGAGAGTGAACAAGGTCAAGGGGGAGTGGTTGAACCATCATACAAGGGAGTGTGAAGTTATGATGTGAAGGAATGATAGCTAGGTAAGTCCAACACTCAAACCAACCATCAACAAAACCAAAGTCAATCCATCATGAGAAGGAGAAGTCAATGATGGTGCTCATCATGAAAACCATCATGATGCAACAAGATGCAAAGAACCCCCTCCACAAATGCCTATTTGCAACAATGCAAATAAACCCTCCTCCACCAAACTTCGGCCAATGAACGGAACAAAGGAAATTGGCCGAAACGGAAAGCAAACTGGCAACTCCAGAAAACTGGTCCCGTAATAAATTACAGGAAAACCCCGATACTGTGCATACACACCCGCATCTGTATTTCGACCGAAATACAAATGCAAAGAGACAAAGTCTACACTGTACTATACTAGGATCCGGCTTATACCAAAGTCGGCTAGTAATATCTGTTCGATCCTGATCCGTGCAATACCGCACGTATCTGATCGAACCCTGCCATATATCCATACGGCCTATAGTACAAACTGTCCGATCTTGATCCGTGCAATACCGCACGTATCTGATCGGACCTTGCCATATCTCCATACGGCCTCTACAACCTTTCGCCCGAAAGCTGAGTAACTGAATGTGGGGGACTCTAAAGACTCGTCAACACCTTGGTTGTGGATTTAACCACTAGCACGTCAGAGGTATAAGCCAATACGTAACGGGCTACCAGGTACTGACTAAAAAGGGATGTCTGTGAGCGAACTCAGCCTGACAACCCTACTGAGCCTGTCAGTGACAATATCCGTGCAGTCCGGTCCGTTCGTCTATGAGTATCGCATGGCGGGCCTAGGGGGTTGGTAAAAGTCAGACCCCCAAAAGCGGTACAAGTCGTGTCGGAGTGTAGCCCAGAACACCCTGAGATACTACTGGAATACCTAACAGTAAATCTCCTTGCCTTGGCCAAGGACTTTGTGTAATGGCTCTCCTAGACACAGCACGACCTCACCCCCAATACCGGGAGAGACGAACCCCTGAGGATACGCTCACTGCCTCCATGTGGCTCGGGACTGTACCCAACTAATACCTGTTTGCACGACTCCTTTGAGCCGTGGTAGGGTAGTAATCAAAGTACAGTGGGAACTCACACGAGACAAATGACGATCCCCAGGTCGATGAACTAACCTGCACACATGTCACCAGGGAACTGCCATCTGACGTCTGGTATATGACCAACTAGCATGTTCCCGGCGAGTCCTGTCCGGTGTACTCATAACCCAATGAGCACCTGTATACATCTTAGGTGATCCAACTGACACCAGTGGCTTGTGAGACCGGCCACCGCCCCTCGTCGGGGTCTCGACTGTATACACTAGTCTACTAATGGAGTATCGATGCCCAGTCTCGAAACTCCCACGACTAGGGACCTTTTAAGGATAAGCTTATAGACCCCCAGCTCCCACTTATATGATCGCCCTCATACTGCTGGTGGTCAAGCAAGAATCCTAGGGGCTCTATCAACGTGTAATAGCGACGTGTCATGTCACCTAAAGCAGTACACGATGATAAAGGTAAACCAGATAGCATACTATCATCTCGAGCAAGACTGTCCTACTGGGATAGGTCCTCCCTCAATCATTACAATCACGTACCTGTGACCTAATAATTGACTCTGAGGGCACTATCTCCAACAATCTCCCACTTGCACTCAAGGCTAATTATTGCGATGTCGCATACTCACAGCCCGTGTGATACCGAACACCCAACTCCTCTACTAGTCAGTCTCACAAAGCTCGTTTGCGGAACTATTGCGTTCGAGGAATAGCCTCAGTGAGTGGATCCGCTTAGTTGTTTCTTTCTATGTCTCTCTATATCTCAAGTTCGCGGAGAAAGCCATCTCCCGAAATGAGCAATACCTGTCTTAGAATGTGTCTGGATGTCTGATGGGACATAGCTCATAAATGAGCTCCAAATCCAAACTTCTTAGACTGTATCGTCAACTGAACTTAATCAGTATCCTGCGCCATGCCACCCTCAGTATTGCCTTGGACCACCTATCCAAAATACTGCCCCTCATCAGAAGGAAAACTATAGCTCTGACAACCTCCTTGTCGTCCATGTCACCTTGGAAGCCTGGAATGATAACTGTTTCCCGAATGAGGCTGTCATTATCATATCCCTAGAACATCCACTTATGTTCTAAAACTGCTTCCGACTGTTTCTCCAGGATTGGATTAATGTCAACTTATTGCATCTAGTGCAAGAACAACATCTGGTGTGGTACTTGACATCTCATGATTGACTCAATTGCCTGAGCAAGTGATCTGCCAATCATGCACATCCCTCTCCCCTTTAGTCTGTAAGACACCTTTGGAGAGGGTGACTCCATTACCTGCAGGTACACTACCGTGCCAGGAGTCGTCCATCCTAAATACTCTTAGAATGCTGTCAAGTACCCTGATTGGGAAACCACCCAAATCTAGATCTAAAACCATAGATCTAGTAACCAGTATGTCTGATATAAAATCCATTTCTTTTGTGGAGAAACAACTGTGTGACGACCAAAGTATAACCGATCGTAGTGTAGGAGTTTCTTTTCCTACTCTGTGTATATCATCCAAATACCAGGATATCACACCCTACTACCTTCTCAACAGATCCATCCCCTATTCTGACGAAGTCAAACCCATGACTGTCACGTCAGAAATAGATGATCTATCTCCGCTACATCTGCTCTAGTCTATAAATAGACATAAGCAACCTGTCCACCAATGCTTCCGCTGCTCCCACTGACTACGACAACCCTCTGGCAGAGTCATATAGACGTACACTTCTAAAACTGGTTTAGAACGACGCTATACTCATCCTCCCGCCGGGTCTCGTAACCTGGAACAACAGCAATGGCAATTGTGGGTAAACAAGAACTTCCCTGTCACCGTCCTTGAGGCTACCGGAGTACCTCTCGGGTGCCTGAAGTTACCCACCTTATCTGCGGAGTGGCCAATGGAATGTCAATCCAGATTGAATCTTTAGGTTCCTTATCAAATCTTCAGTAATCGTTTGCGGTTCTGGAATCACTTCCAGTTCTACCATACTCCCACTACTGTTTTCTGAAAAAATCCATTTTTATTAAAACTGTGGCGAGTCTAGAACAATATTGCTATTGTTCATCCAGATGGTAGAAAATCAACCCGCGTCATAGCCTGGGTCAACCGACAAACAGCCATTACAGAAACGTGCCTTGAGTTGTCCAGTGTCTGGTTTTAAGCATAAGCCGGACAACTCCCCGTACCTTAACATCGTTAAGATATGAACTGTTCTATATCCCATATAGGACCAGAGGCACTGATTTAATTGAACCAGATTCAAATCATGCAACTGTCTCCAGTGCATGTCAACTAAATGGAAGGAGGCCGATCAGCGTTACTTAACTTAGGAATGCTTCCAATTATGAGTAACCTGAAAGAGAAGCAATTTCTCTTAATCACTACTATCAACTGAATACCATACACAAGTATCTACATCTTCGATCTCTTTGAAGAATCCCGATACTTGCTATACCTGGTTCTCTACTCTATTCAAATACCTATAACTTCTCCAAATTCGGACCCTGTGTTTTCACGAAACACCTGTCTAAAAACTAGAGAAGTCATAAGTAAACCGAATATAGTACGAGGACCAACCCCTCTGTCCTGATGGACCCTGGACAACATACAATGCTCTGTATAAGTCCCTTGAGTCTGATAACTCATTCACTGTGTGTCGTAGGTTGAAAACTGTACTTATGGTCAAGAAGAATTACACCGCTGTTTAATACTCCTTACCTAACCATCCACTGATATAGGTAAATGTCGTAGACATAATTTCAGAAAGGTATATCTCACTCTATTCAAATAGACGTACAGATATAACAATTTGAAATTGGTGCATAACAGCGGATATTCAAAACCAAATATTTGCCGACCGGCAAACAGCCCAGGTGATTTCCTCAAATATCACTGATTACAACGAATCCCGATATAATGAGGATAATCACCCAATTCCCAATAACTTACTCCCACTCATCATCTGTAAAACCATACAGATGTGAGAATCGTACCTGGTAAATACATACCCTGGAGTAAGTATCCAATCGGGAAATCAGTTTTCCTTTAACATTACACAGTGAAACTGAAACATTGAAATGTTCCGATGGGGTATTCTGGTATTCCTAGTAATGCCTCTTCCAGATTCACGATTGTAACCGTATAATTCTTTGCCACCTCTCCAAATCCCTTCATATGTCTTTAGTCTTTACCTTCTGCACACCCTTTTAGGCCAAATGGTTTTCTTCCTTCCCTACCGTTCGGCACCAGCCTATGGTTTGGAAGAAGACTATCCAATAAGCATAATGGGTGTACTGTCCCAATCCTAGGAACACTCGCAATGAGAGAGGGTGAAGATAAAAGACAACCGAATAAACCTTATTCCTATTTCTCCTGAACCAGAATCCATCCCCGAACTGGAACAAGTTCCTTTCGAGTTCGTATATAACCATACGATGGAATATCCAATAAACTGTGGATCTTCGTAGTGATACGGAGTGTCCTGGAGAAATTCAAAGGTGATTTTAGGATTGGCGAAGAAATACCTGGTTTGGTCGTGAATATCTGTTGCAATTTACTTTGCCCTCTTACTAATCCCTTGCTTTGTCTGAACTTAATACCTTCTGCACACCATCGTTATGCTAATTGGTTTTCTTCATTCCCTACCGGTCGGCACCAGCCTAAGGTTTGGAAGAAGACAATCCAATTTGCGAAATAGGTGTACTACCCCTAAACCAAGGAGTACTCGTAACCTGAGAGAGGGTAAAAGGAAAAGACAACTGAATAATCCTATCCGTTTTCTCCAGAACCGGAAACCATCCTCGAATAATTCTTTCGAGTTCGTATCTAACCATACGATGGTTTTGTCCAATGGAAGTGGACGTTCGTAGTAATACGGGGTGTCCTGGAGAAAAGGGTAAAAGTAGGAGTGGCAATGAGGTCTGCAACTCTGACAATCCAAAAGCCGGTGTTTAAGAAGGTTCGGTCAACTTGGTCACTGAGTCAAAGTCTTAGGGTCGGGTCAATGGTCGCTGCCAAAGAGAGAGAGAAAAGAAACACTCAGCGTGCACTCTAACCTAGATCAGAATGGTTACCAATTTATCTAATCTGGAAATCTCCCACTGTACCTCAAATTCTCCTCCAAACCTGAAAGAAGAATTAGTCGGGGTCACCCGAGGAGTAAACCAACTCATCAGTGGAAATCGGGATCCAACTATCATTGCATGATAACGTGACGGAATCCGCTCACGCTATCACACTCCAGAAGGTATGCGCATATCTGGCAAGTTTCAGTACTTTTGAAACTCCCGATGTGATTTCTGCCCCATGCTCTTATGACCTTGACGAAGGTCAACAAATCATAAGTCACATGTCAAGTTCTACCCGTCATTATCCAGGGTTAATCTGAATCCACCCGTACAAGCCCTTGACGAAGGTCAACAAGGCTATACGACTGTCCCAAACCAACGCATCTATCTATGCAGCAGAAAGGTAACAAGCAGCTACCATACACTATGCCTTGACGAAGGTCAACAAACATAGCATGAATACTACGTGCTACCCGTCTGAAACGACGGAGGGCTACGAATGGTTTCTGGCGAAAACCTTTAACGTAATGAACTTGATATCGTTGAAGGAACGGATAGCTTTTTGAAAATATAGTGACGAAAACCGTTGCTAAAGAGGTCACTCCCGGTGAAGGGATCTCGGCTCTTTCCCCGTAGAATGGGGTGCAGGATATTCCAAATGAATACCACGGTGCAAAGCAAAAGTAATCGGCTATAGTGAAGTCATTGCCCTGACGCAAACTTTTTGTCCAAGGGGTCACTCCCGGTGAAGGGATCTCGGCCCTTGCCTCGTCGACTGAGGAGCAGGATATTCCAATGAATACCACGATGCAAAACCAAAGTAAACGTCCTTGCAATAACAGCTTTTTGAAAAAGTGTTCCAACAACATCAGATTAGGTTTGTTTTTAACTTGCATTGATCCGAATCAATGCAGTCCCATCAATTGATCACACCAAAAAGAACGAAAATATACTGATGTACGTATATGCCATCCGCATTCGCCACTGGGTCCCGTCATTACCCGTTAGGTTAGCTTACTAACGACAGAGCGGGGACTGGACTAGCGCGGATGCAAAACATATACAACATCTACTAATATATATACCAATATATTATATTCGCTCAAGGCGTGAATAAAATGCAACATCACAGAAATGTACAGCATCACAGAAACAATACAGATATCTGGGATCCCCGGGTTTCACAGAGCCGCTGAAACCCGACGTTCCCCTGGTCGTGTGGATAGCCTGTGCAATGAAATCCTAGACCCCTACGGGCGCGGCAAGTCACCCGCCAAAACCTGAAGCGAGGCAGCCCCCTTCAGCGCCGTGAATGGACCACCCAGCACTTCACGGAATCCGGCAACTTGGGCACCCCTCCTGGGTCAACCTGTACCCCCTACGAGTGCGGCGAATAGCCCGCCAATCCTAGAGTGAAGCCCCCTCCGTCTCAATGCCATGAGATGCGGGCTTGTTGCCCTCTAGAACCCGGCTATCCGTGCACCCCTCCGCGGGGTATCCTAGTACAGAAAGTAAAATATACATACAACGGGTACATCGACCGCAACCAGGTCGTGCCCCAAAAGAATAATACAAACAGGCAGTGACGGCAGTCCACATGTCGGACGCTCGCCCCGCAATATCAAATGTACATAATACAACAGCACAGTACTAGCATTGCATCCAGGCTATCCCCCACGACCGATCCGCAACATCACAGCAAATACATAGAACATCAACGTGAAAGTCACGTTCGCAAATCCGTCTAACCGGGCTATAGCAGTTAGACCGGATTTACCGATCGAGTGACATTCACGGTCGCAGATATAATGTAAATACTGTGAAAAATGTGTTTAAAATATCCGACCGATCAAATTATACCAAGTGGGCCCCAAAACAATACTGTAGCAGTTACAGAAAATATGGGCCCAATTTTAATGTTCCAAAACCCCTGAAATAAACCCAGAAGGCATCTGTAAAAATTTGGTGATGTGACGTGCACAGTGCGCCGCGGAAGGGCGGCATGTATGGGGTTTCCGCGGCGGTTCCGCGCTCACACTGTAGCTTTACATCGTCGAATTTTTACAGAACTCTTATATTTTTTGGTAGATCACTTTTCTGTCACCTGAAAAATTTTTGGACACCAAAAAATCTTAACAGAAAACTGATGTGAACATAAATTGGGTTTTCGGAATTTTGGTCGATCGGAACTGAAAAACACATCAAACGAAGCTAGACGAAGTTAATGGCGAGGCTCTGATACCACTGTAAGTGCACGGCGGCGCCCCGGCCGTCAATCCGACGCCGGAATGCGGAAGCGGTGAATAACTTAAATTTTGCGGACTTGGCAAACCGGCACCACCGCGCACTAAACACCCGGGATCGTTACCATTAACTAGTCTAAGCTAACAAGAAGATGGGTTAGAGATATACCGACGATCCAAGTCCTCCGGTCTTCTCGCCATCGTCCGGATCTCCTGCGGAAAAGTCCCGTCTCCTCCTCGTCGCCGGAAGTGCACCACATCGCCTACTTTGTTTACGGGCTCCCACCTCAATGCCGAGGCAACTCGGGCACGAAGCCGGCTACTCGACGTGCCCAAGGTTCGTTGTAGAATATGTAGTAGAAGAAGTCTCATTTGGGGTTTATGGAGATGCCATTGTGGTGGAGGAAAAGAGAGCTTGGAGAGAGGTGGGGAAAATGTAGCATACCAAAATGAGAGTAACAATTTCCACACCCAAAATGAAAATCAATCCCATTCCTCTTTTAATGGCCGGCCACACATTTCTCTTTTTGTGATTGGAGAGAGAGAGTGAACAAGGTCAAGGGGGAGTGGTTGAACCATCATACAAGGGAGTGTGAAGTTATGATGTGAAGGAATGATAGCTAGGTAAGTCCAACACTCAAAACAACCATCAACAAAACCAAAGTCAATCCATCATGAGAAGGAGAAGTCAATGATGGTGCTCATCATGAAAACCATCATGATGCAACAAGATGCAAAGAACCCCCTCCACAAATGCCTATTTGCAACAATGCAAATAAACCCTCGTCCACCAAACTTCGGCCAATGAACGGAACAAAGGAAATTGGCCGAAACGGAAAGCAAACTGGCAACTCCAGAAAACTGGTCCCGTAATAAATTACAGGAAAACCCCGATACTGTGCATACACACCCGCATCTGTATTTCGACCGAAATACAAATGCAAAGAGACAAAGTCTACACTGTACTATACTAGGATCCGGCTTATACCAAAGTCGGCTAGTAATATCTGTTCGATCCTGATCCGTGCAATACCGCACGTATCTGATCGAACCCTGCCATATATCCATACGGCCTATAGTACAAACTGTCCGATCCTGATCCGTGCAATACCGCACGTATCTGATCGGACCTTGCCATATCTCCATACGGCCTCTACAACCTTTCGCCCGAAAGCTGAGTAACTGAATGTGGGGGACTCTAAAGACTCGTCAACACCTTGGTTGTGGATTTAACCACTAGCACGTCAGAGGTATAAGCCAATACGTAACGGGCTACCAGGTACTGACTAAAAAGGGATGTCTGTGAGCGAACTCAGCCTGACAACCCTACTGAGCCTGTCAGTGACAATATCCGTGCAGTCCGGTCCGTTCGTCTATGAGTATCGCATGGCGGGCCTAGGGGGTTGGTAAAAGTCAGACCCCCAAAAGCGGTACAAGTCATGTCGGAGTGTAGCCCAGAACACCCTGAGATACTACTGGAATACCTACCAGTAAATCTCCTTGCCTTGGCCAAGGACTTTGTGTAATGGCTCTCCTAGACACAGCACGACCTCACCCCCAATACCGGGAGAGACGAACCCCTGAGGATACGCTCACTGCCTCCATGTGGCTCGGGACTGTACCCAACTAAAACCTGTTTGCACGACTCCTTTGAGCCGTGGTAGGGTAGTAATCAAAGTACAGTGGGAACTCACACGAGACAAATGACGATCCCCAGGTCGATGAACTAACCTGCACACATGTCACCAGGGAACTGCCATCTGACGTCTGGTATATGACCAACTAGCATGTTCCCGGCGAGTCCTGTCCGGTGTACTCATAACCCAATGAGCACCTGTATACATCTTAGGTGATCCAACTGACACCAGTGGCTTGTGAGACCGGCCACCGCCCCTCGTCGGGGTCTCGACTGTATACACTAGTCTACTAATGGAGTATCGATGCCCAGTCTCGAAACTCCCACGACTAGGGACCTTTTAAGGATAAGCTTATAGACCCCCAGCTCCCACTTATAAGATCGCCCTCATACTGCTGGTGGTCAAGCAAGAATCCTAGGGGCTCTATCAACGTGTAATAGCGACGTGTCATGTCACCTAAAGCAGTACACGATGATAAAGGTAAACCAGATAGCATACTATCATCTCGAGCAAGACTGTCCTACTGGGATAGGTCCTCCCTCAATCATTACAATCATGTACCTGTGACCTAATAATTGACTCTGAGGGCACTATCTCCAACAATAAAATGGTCGACATGTGATCGTGATATGAGGCATGATATGCTAGGATATTGATATTAGGCCGTATCGGGCGATGTATACCCCTTGATGATGACATGTGCTGACGATATCGGTTTGTACGAGATTGTCGATCAGTAGTCAGATCATGAGTATATTGACGATATTAGTATTGTACTAGACATAGGTCAGTACCCTAGACTATGATCTTGGATAAAGAGGATACCAGAGGAATAGTGTGAGGAATATAATATTGACCCGTACCCAGATTTGGGGATGCCGTACGACGGATTTACGTACGAGCTATATCTTGATGATTGATCCGCACTCTTGACTTGGGATGTCTGCTTATAGATATGGTATCGGATATGATATTATTGAGGCGGGATCACCGACTAATATATATACAGGTATGTATATGGATCGACTCAGATGTTAGGAGGTTTCCTTACCTGTAGTCCAGCTTGTTAGCTTAGCCCTTTAGTTTAGTTTAGTTGTTAGATTAGATTCGATTCTTACCTATTTCAAAAACTAATGAATCGTGGGTATTTTAAAAGACAGCCCAAGGGATCCTACGGATATTTCAAAAGACGTATCTTTTCATAAAAACACCGTAGCCCCTATTTTCAAAACCCCATGATTCGTGTTATTTCAAAAGGCACCATTTGTAGGACTTATATTAGATTAATGCACGTTAGTTACAGTTGCGTCTAGTATTCAGCTCCCGCTTATTATTGTGGTTCGCTTCGCATCGCATACTTATGTTATAATTTCTTATTGCAATGGTGATATCATATTGTTAGGACACCAGTACTATTACCGATGATGCGTATGTACCACGTACACTTACTTGCCGGCACACACACGTCTTCATCGGTAATTGCCATGTCACGTATACCTTAGAAAATATTATTGCTTGACTTAGCTTGTTAGTTAGTAGTTTGACATAATATTAGTGTACATACCTTATATGCCAGCTTAGATATTGTAGTTATTACTTGTCGCTTCATGCATACTGTTATTCAGTCTCATGCTTATATTCATGGTTTTACATGCTATTGATGATTCGGATTTCCATGATATTTTCTGGATTTGGAGGAAAACCGCAAAACATATATAAACTGCTTTCTCTCTTTTTAAATAAAAATGCGGTTTTCCCATGATGTATGAGTCGTCCACCATGAGTTTGCTGATGGATTTCGAGACCCGATTCGAGGAGTTGGATGAACCGTTTCGGGTACATGGTGGACCCGGTAAGGTACCCCGGGGCAAGAAGCTCGTGGTGATGACGATGAGCCTGGCAGGGGGAGACTACCTACTGGTGATTTTACCCGACGCGTCGGATATCCGGAGGATACCGTCGTGGTCTTGAGATGGATGGTAGGGGCCGGTCTGGACTGACGGCGCCCTAGATATTGAGATTGAGACATTGAGATTTTGAGATATTGAGGTACTGAGATTTGATGATACAGACTAGTCCGGATAGCCGGAGCCTGAGTTTTGAGACATTGAGATTTATGTTTTGTGTCGATGCTAGACACTGTTGATGCTGATTTCATTTATGATACCTCATTTTAAAAATACAAAGGAAATATCACTAATTTATGAAAAACAGTTTCTTCATTTGCCTGTATTCTGTTTTCATGCATTCATACCTCATTCATATGATACATTACTACCTGAGGCACTGACACGGCACATGGATTTACACTTGGGTTAGATATTTGCCCTAACCATTGTTATGGGTTGCTGGTTATTTATTTGAGGATATATTATGATCATTGACCTAGGATTGCGTTATTTATGCGATTTCTTTTCGTAGATGTTTTTCTATTCACGAGTTGGCAACTCACCCCCGTTGTGCCCCAGTTTCTTGCAGGATTGCCGTACAGGTTTCTTTACGGCTTTGCGGGCATAGTTTCCTTCGGGTGATTTGCTAATAGGTGGGTTTACTTGTATCGTACCCCCATTATATATCTTGTATATCATTATTCCGTTGTATCTAGAAGTTCCATCAACCAAGCATGTATTCATTTTTGAGATAGAGACCAGTGATGTTATTCTTTCGACCTTAGAGTCGCGCGTTATATTTCTGTGGTTTTCTTGTGGTTTTGAGTTTCCTTTTGAGTTTTGATCCTCGCCCTTGGCGTTGTATATTATATTGCTTGTGTGGTTGTGACCGTCGATTAACGAAGAGCTAGCTCCCGCTTGGGGATGCCTTTTTATTGATTTCGTATACTATTCATGTTGTATCCCGTTTGGGAGCCAGTATTTACAAAGGAGACTCTGCCGAAGTTTTCAGGAAATATTTGATATTTTTAAAAACGCATAATTCGGCTTATGCTATTAAAACTACTTGATTTAAATTGGTTTTCCTTCACTCTACTACTTTTCTTGGTTTGGATTTCTGGGTTTTCGGTTTACTTAGATTACGTACGCCTCGAGACGTTTCGTAGTTTAAGTGCCGGTCATGTTCCGTACTTTCGGGACGTGACAGCTTCATCACCTAGTGCCTTAGACCAACTGGTCTGGGAGTCACTGCTAAGCCTTAGGTGGTGCAAGACGAGGAAAATACTATCACCTA
Organism: Agapanthus africanus; assembly: GCA_030015575.1. NCBI lineage: Eukaryota > Viridiplantae > Streptophyta > Magnoliopsida > Asparagales > Amaryllidaceae > Agapanthus > Agapanthus africanus. The sequence goes on along the minus strand of CM057340.1, from coordinate 317,018,263 downwards.
ATCAGCAAGCACATAAGTAATCTGTCGGTTAGTACCTCAAGAAGTATTAACGATCGCATGAAAATGTGTGAGCAAATCTAAATATTCATCAAATTAAAAAGTAATGAGGTAGATGGACAAGAGTATGATAGCTTGAATTGAATTCTCCGAGTGTATGGATGTTCTTTACACACACATAGGGTTATATGATCGATATTTGGATGAAAGGTAGGAATGAAGAATAAAGACGATGTTTTATTGAGGGATGATGTGATTTCTAACATCTTTTCATGACATTAAGATAGGGCTCATGACAACTGAAAAGCTAGTGTAGTTGGAAATTCTTATTTTCAAAATCTTTCTTTTATGGTTCTTACCTTTATATGTAAATTTCACCATCTCTCTTTTATTATAGGATTTTGTGGGTGTAATCCGCTGAAAACCCTCAGGAGACAACACTCCTCCTACTAGGGACACCCAGAGGTTTAACGGCTTGTTGCACGTGCTCAGTGCAATCGTGTTTACCTACGAAAGTGTGCTTAGTTTTCTCCTTCACTTGAATAATCATATACGTGGGAGTTGGGTGGTCTTTAAGCACATCCTTAAATGTCCCTAGTCGTGAGAGTTTCAAGACTGGGCATTGATACTCCAGAGTAGACTAGTGTATACTGATCAAGACCCCGACGAGGGGCGGTGGCCAGGTCTCACAAGCCATTGGTGTTAGTTTGTTCACCTAAGATAGTATACAGGTGCTCATTGGGTTATGAGTACACTGGACGGACTCGCCGGGAACATGGTAGTTGGTATTGTACCTATTTTCAGATAGCAGTTCCCAGGTGACATGTGTACAGGTTAGTCTGTCGACCTGAGATCGTCATTTGTCTCGTGTGAGTTCCCACTGTGCTTTGATTACTACCCTACTATGGCTCAAAGGAGTGGTGCAAACAGGTTTTAGTTGGGTACAGTCCCGAGCCAAATGGAGGCAGTGAGCAAATCGTTGGGGATTCGTCTCTCCCGGTATTGAGGGATGATGTCGTGCAGTGCACGGGTGGCCATCACCAGAAATCCTTGGCTAAGGTAGTCGAGAATTACTGATTTAGATCAGTTGTTTCTCAGTTGGTGATGGGCATCATACCGATACGAAATGTCGTGTTATTAGGGGTCTGACTTTATCCACCCCATAGACTCGATATGCGATACTCTTAGACGAACAGACCGGACTGGACGGATATTGTCACGGACAGGCTCAGTAGGGGTCAGGATGAGTTTGCACGTTTTCCTTCGTTTCTCTTAATACCTGGGTAGCCATTACGTATAGCTAGTGCCGCTGACGTGCTTGTGGTTAAACCCACTGCCAGCGTATTGACAAGTCTTTAGAGTCCCACACAGAGGGTTTCTCTGCTTCTGTCGAAACGATGTAGAGGCTATAAGGTTTTACGGCAGGATTCGACCATATACGTGCACTTGTGCACGTATCATGATTCAGACGGTTTATACTATTAGGCTTAGGTTTAAGCCAGATTCTAGTATTGGATTGTTAAATTATTTTCATCTCTTTGTATTCATATTCTTCGGAATGCGGATGCGGGTATGTATATACGGACGAGGGGTATTCTTGTAATTTCTTACAAGTTGCTTCTAGAAGTTGCCACCTCATTTAGCTTTAACTATTTAGGATTAAACGGTTAATGAGGTGGAGGATGAGGTGTGTTTGGCATTAATTCAAGCATGACTCATGGAGTGGCTCATGGGGTGACTCATGGATTCACTATTGAGGCATGCTTGATATTTGTTTGGGTCTTGAGATATTTCGGAGACTTGAGATATTACTATGGCATCATAATTGCTCACAACACCTAGCCTAATTTTTATTTTTCTTGAGTTGCTTCACACTCTCATTCTTAAGCTTGTTCTTCTACCTCCATCCTTTAAGTCTCATGTGTTGAGAAACCTAAGGTGTTTGTGTTAGTGATATGTATGCCCTAGTGGCCATTATTGTATGATATAGTGGATGGTTGGACATATATATGGAGGACTTTCTTGCTCGACATGATAGTATGCTATCTGGTTGTCTTTATCTTAACATGTTCACTGGTATTATTATACCGTCTCTCATATACATGTTGATAAAGCCCTTAGGTTGTTGGCTCGACTACCAGGACTATGATGCGGATCATACTACTGGGACATGGGCAGTCCATAAGCACATCCTTCTGTCACGACACGAATAATTCGACTCGTGACCGGCACTTAACCACGCAACGTCTACAGGCGTAACGCGACTAAGTAAGCCGAACCCAGAAATCAAAACCATTTAAAAGTAGCGAGTGTTGAAAACATTTAATTAAGATATTTAGAAAACTTTAAATAGTTCAATAAGTTCTTTTAAAGTTACGTTATCATTTAAATAATTTTGGCAGCATTTCCTTTGTAAAGTAACCCCGAAATCGGGTATAAAACAGGATATGAGTGAAAATGAGATATAATGAAACCAAAACATTCCCGAACGGAAGCAATCACGCCCACCGACGGAAACCATCATCACAAGAGTAATATACGACGCCGTAGCGAAGAATGAGCAATAAATAAACATCACAGAATAATAAACTGCATATAAAAACAGTCGGCTCCTACGAGCTCGACACCAGAATACAAAGAAATATACATTATCGTTCTCACACTGTCACTAAGTCCAGTACATATATGGTAGATGGAGAATACTAGATACAAAAGGGGTACAATAAAAGTAATCAGATACCACAACCCACCTAAAAGCAAAACAGCTCTCGCACCAACTATAGTGGTATCTGTAGCCAAAAGATGCAAAAGGCAGCCTGCCGCGACTACTCTGAGGGCAACCTTCAAATGCTGTGGCACAACGGGGGTGAGTTGCCAACTCGTGAATAGAGATAACATATAAAGGTAATCGCGAGCATGCACGTACTGTGCTACTCAATCATATGCCAGCAGATGATATCAATGTGTGATAAGCAGTATGTGCAATAGTCATGCAAGTGATCTATCAGGTAAAATAGCTACAGGATGAGATACATGATAATCAATGCTGAGCATGGGATAAATAACATCTACATGGAATATCAACGTGGAAAATAATCGGTGCCCAAAACTGCACCCAAATCCCAAATAAACTCAGGCGCCGACACTCTCCTCGGCCCTCAAATCCTGTACATCTCGGAGAATCACGAGTGCCCAACATCGGCACTCAAAATATCATAAAATACTCGTGTCCAGCATCGACACGCAAATCCTCATATATCGGGCTCTGTAAGTCCGGATCAGCCCACAGGCTCTGTCTACGGTATCGACCCTCGGCCCCGGCAGTACGAATCATCCCGCATCCATCTCTCGACTCTGGTCAGTATCCTCCGGATAACCGCCAGGTCCAACCAATCACCGTTAGGTACTCGCCACCCTGCTAGGCTCATTGTCTACTCCACGAAAAACATTTCTCGCCCCGGGGAACCATACCGGGTCCACCACGAACCCGCAAACGGATCATCCAACTCCTCGAATCGGGTTTCAAACACACGTCTCAGCACCGAGAAAACGCGTGGTGGACGCACCAAAATATCATATCACGAGGAACCGGGTTTTCAAATAGTGCATCTTTTTATAAATAATCCCACGGTCCTCAAAACCAGAAATCACATGAAAATTCAACACCAAGAAGTAAATCAAATGCGATGTGCTATGTACATCAAGCCATAATATAGGTACAAGGGGAAACCGATTTTAAAAATAGTTTCCATTTTTAAAGACATCATGCGGCTCCCAATTTCAATGAAAATCATATCGAATCATATGTGAAATGAACCACAGCAATATAATCATGGCAGTTCTACAGTGAGTGTGTCATGGCAATTACTAATGGTGTGTGTGTAACATGCAGATTAGTGCTCGTGCTACATGAACCGTTAGTAATAGTGCAGTGTTCTATCAATTCTAAGTTTACTTACAAATAGCAAGGAATGCAGTATGCAATGACAGTCAATGGGGTAAATGCAACATATAACTATAAGGTCCTATCAGCCCAGACGCATAACGCCATGCGGGCGATATCCCCGTAGATGTTAAATCTACTCACCGAAGTCTCGCGCTAAGTGTAACCAATGACTTGCTTCCCCTTCTTCGCAGCGTCCGTCTCACTCGCCTGCGAACCTAGAATCACACAATATATTACATATAAGCTCAAATCCATAAAAACGTGATATTAAGGTCAAACTAGAAACTCGCGTTGCAAACCAAGCGCGCGTGTGCGCGATACGCTAAAACGTGTGATTACGCGCCTGAAACTACCCCGACGCGTCGTGATACGCAGAAACCCCAAAGCTACACACGTATCACGCGTGTCGCGAAGGTTTAAAATACGAAAAATAGGTATATAGCTCCAGATTTTTCTACATTAAGAATTAAATAAAATTATACATGCCATGAGTCTAAGGGTTGCAGCAGACACCAATAGAGACAAACCCCAACCCAATCCCTCCCCATCCGGCCGCAATTTGCGGCCAGAATCAATATTCCGCGGCCTGCACAAGTCGTATGGGGGTCGGGTTCTACCTGGGGGATCAGCACCTAAAAACTATACTACAGTCATCTCAAAATTATTCTGAACTCACTGGGTCGATAGCAGTTTACAGAAAGTCAAAATTTGCTTAAAAACGATGAATTTGCATCAAATAGGGATCTGGTGGTATTTTAGTGCAATTGGGGGCTAAGATGGGTTAACATGGCCCTAACAACACTCCATCAACTTACTAAAACCAATCACACATCACTTGGTCATGGTTCCCACTAATCACCACATATCGCACTAAAACGCACCAATAAACACTAATCGAAGCTAAGCTACACTAATCAAGCAAACTAAGGGGTAAGTTCAAGAAGTATACCCCACACTCGACCCTAGGGAGCTGGAGGAAGAAGGAGTAGAGGGAAGGAGCTGCAGTTGAAGTTGTGCTATTGCTGCTGCTGCTCACTGTTGCTGCTGCTGTGATGCTTGCTGCTCCTGCTGTGATGCTTGCTGCTGCTGTGCTGCTTGCTTCTGCTACTGTGCTACTGCTTTGGATGTGGGTGTGTGAGTGTGAGAGTGAGGTTGAGAGAAATGAGCACAAGAATGAGAGGAAATCATTACTCCCTAGGTCAACCCCTCCACACTCTCTCTTCATTAAATGCAAGCATGGCTTTTGCCATGATGCATTCTCTCTCTCTCATTCTCACCAAGTCAACACTCCAAAAGGAAATTCAAATTAAAGCAACCATCAATTAACTAATTAGACTTAATTAAAACACAAAAGACTTAATCCCCATTATTAAACCCACCATGGTTGCTAATCATGGTATTACCTCATTTTTAAACCCTAGTTTACGTGCACATGTGTGTGCAAGCCTAGGAAAATTCTAGAAAAATATTTATTAAATTTGGAAAAATATTAGAAACCCAATTTGGTAAACTTTTTTTTAAAACCCCTTTATTTAAATATAATTAGCCACTAAACACATCCTAAGGTGTTACAATCCCCCTCCTCCCTTAAAAGAAATTCATCCCCGAATTTGAAAATATAAAGCTACGCATACCTTCAAAGAGATGAGGGAACTTGTTCCACATCTCGCCCTCGGCTTCCCAAGTGATCACTTCGCCACTCGGGCTGCGTCAAAGCACCTTCACTGATGGCAAGACCCTCGATCTAAGTTTCTTCACCTGCCGGTCCAATATCACAACTGGCCGCTCGGTGAACAAAAGGTCACGCTCGAGCTGAACAGTCTGATGCTAAATCATGTGCGAAGGGTCATGTAGGTATCTGCGAAGCATCGACACGTGGAACACGGGGTGAACATCTGGGAAGTCGGATGGAAGAGCCAAACGATAAGCCACTGTGCCCACACGCTCGAGGATCTCGAAGGGACCTATGAATCTAGGGCTAAGCTTCCCCTTCCGTCCAAACCTCATCACTCCATTCATCGGAGAGACCCTCAGAAAAACGTGATCTCCAACTGCGAACTCTAATCTGCGGCGGTGCCTATCAGCGTACGATCTCTGCCTGCTCTGAGCTGTCCTCATCCTGTCTCGAATCAGCTCTATCTTCTCGGTCGTCTCCTGTACAATCTGGGGCCCCAAAATACTGCTCTCACTAAGCTCTGTCCAGCAGACGGGCGATCTACATTTCCTCCCATACAGAGCCTCAAAAGGTGCCATCTGAATAGTATCCTGGAAACTATTGTTGTAGGAGAACTCCACCAAGGGTAAATGATGATCCCAGCTACCACCAAAGTCTAAAACGCACGCTCGGAGCATGTCCTCGAGAGTCTGAATCGTCCGCTCTGACTGGCCATCGATCTGCGGATGAAATGCTGTGCTGAAACTCAAGCATGTGCCCAAAGCCTCCTGAAGTCTCTGCCATAGTCGGCTGGTGAACTGGGTGCCTCTGTCGGACACAATGCATGTTGGGACTCCGTGCAGTCGTACTATCTTGTCGATGTAAATCTGGGCGTACTGAGCAAATCCGAAAGTCGTCTTCACTGGCAGGAAGTGAGCCGCTTTCGTCAAACGATCCACGATCACCCAAATGGAGTCATACCCTCGCATAGTCCTGGGTAGACCCACAACGAAATCCATCGAAATTTGCTCCCATTTCCACTCCGGAATGGGTAACGGCTGTAGCTTCCCCGTGGGCCTCTAGTGCTCGGCCTTGACTTGATGACAAGTCAGGCATCTCGACACGAAATCTGCGATGTCCCTCTTCATTCCGTCCCACCAGTAAACATCTCTCATATCATGATACATCTTGGTGGAACCGGGATGGACGCTGTACAGCGATTGATGTGCCTCCTCAAGAATCTCACGCCGCAGCCCCTCAGCATCTTGTATGCACAGTCTAGTCCCAAATCTCAGCATCCCCTGATCATCGATCACGAATTCTGAAAATCTGCCTTGTCCAAACTGCGTCCTGATCTCTGAACATCGGTCATCACTGTGCTGTGCCTTATGTACACGGTCAAGCAACTGTGGGCGTGCACGAACATGCACAATCTGTCCTCCGATCGGCGTGAACTCGAACTGCACTCGGCTGTCGTATAATATCTGCCAATCTACCGACGATTGCCCCTGTACTGCGCTCAAACAAGATAGACTACCCCCGGGCCTCCTGCTCAAAGCATCCGCCACCACATTCGCCTTGCTCGGGTGATACAAGATCTCGCAGTCGTAATCCTTCACTAACTCCATCCATCGGCACTGTCTAAGGTTCAGGTCTCGCTGCTGAAATATATACTTTAAACTCTTGTGATCAGTGAATATTTGGCACGACACGCCGTATAGGTAATGTCGCCAGATCTTAAGTGCAAAGACCACTTCAGCCATCTCCAAATCGTGAGTGGGGTAGTTCTGTTCATGTTTCTTCAATTGTCGTGAAGCATACGCGATCACCCTGTCATGCAGCATCAATACGCACCCTAGTCCCACTCGAGAAGCATCACAATAGACCACAAATCCACCTGATCCCGAAGGTAATGATAACACCGGTGCCGTAGCCAGCCAAGTCCGTAGCTGCTAAAAACTGTGCTCGCACTCCTCCATCCAATCAAAAGGAACTCCCTTCCGGGTCAACCCGGTCAAAGGTGTAGCAATACTGGAGAAGTCCTGCACAAATCGCCTGTAGTAACCGGCCAACCCCAAAAAGCTGCGAATCTCCGTAACTGATGTGGGTCTGGGCCAACGCTGAACGGCTTCGATCTTCCTCGGGTCTACACATATACCGTCTCGTGAAATCACATGCCCCAAGAAGTCTACGCTGTCCAGCCAGAAAGCACACTTGGATAATTTCGCGTAAAGCTGGTGCTCCCTTAAAGTCTGCAGTGTAATCTGCAGGTGCTGCTCATCTCCTCACTACTCAGGGAATACACCAAGATATCGTCAATGAATACTATGATGAACAGATCCAAATATGGCCGAAAAATATGGTTCATCAAGTCCATGAATGCTGCTGGCGCATTGGTGAGTCCGAACGACATCACCAAAAACTCATAATGGCCGTAGCGCGTACGGAAAGCTGTCCTAGGAATGTCCTCCCGTCGAATCCGCAGCTGATGATAGCCCGATCGTAAATCGATCCTCGAAAAGTATCCTTCCCCCTGAAGCTGGTCGAACAAATTGTCGATACGTGGTAAGGGATATCTGTTCTGCACTGTCACCCTGTTCAGCTGGCGGTAGTCGATACACAGACGCAAACTACCGTCCTTCTTGACGAACAGGACTGGAGCACCCTAAGGAGAAACAATGGTTCGAATAAGTCCCTTATCCAGCAAATCTTGCAACTGACGTTTCAATTCTCGAAGTTCCGCCGGGGCCATCAGATAAGGCGGTATCTAAATAGGCCCCATGCCAGGAACCAAATCAACACAGAAAGAAATGTCGCGCTCGGGCGGTAGCACAGGAAGCTCGTCAGGGAACACATCAGGAAACTCGCTAACAACCGGAACCTGATCCAATAAAACCTCTGTAGCGCTAGCATCGCAAACATAGGCGAGAAATCCCTGACATCCCTTCCTCAAAAGATGTCCAGCACAAAATGAAGAAATCACACTGTGAGGGGGGCACCACGGTCCCCTAACACAACAAAAACCGACTCGCCGGGGAAACAGAATCTAACTGTCTTCTCGCGGAAGTCCACAGAAGCATAGCACGTCGCTAACCAATCGATGCCCAAAAGGATGTCGAAGTCCAACATCTCATGAAGGATCAAGACGACAGGTAACTCTCTCTCGCCAATACAGACGGTACAGGATCGGAACACGTGCCTAGCTACAAACGACTCTCCCACAGGAGTGGTCACAACAAGCGGCTGATCAAGCAAACTAGACTCTCTACCCAAAGTCGGCAAAAAGTGTGTGGATACGTACGAGTGCGTGGATCCGGGATCGAACAACACGTGTGCATCGACAGAACATACTGGAAGGATACCTGAGACCACCGCATTAGACGCCTGCGCGTCCCGATGCGTCAAAGCAAAAACCCGCGCCTGTCCTCCACCGGTGACTGACTGTCCTCTGCCTCGGTCATCTCGACCTCTCGGAGCAACTCCTCCACGCCCACGACCTCTCTGTGCATGAGTCTGACGTGGAGCAATGGTAGGTACAACAGGCAACTCCCTCTGGGGTGGTCAACGTGGTAAGATAACTTGTGGTGCTGCTGCCTCCTTCCGGTGTATCTCAGGACAATCTCTAACGAGGTGAAGTAGACTGCCGCATCTAAAGCAACCCTGCGGTGACTGCTGGCTCTCCCGTAAATATGAGCTAAACATCTGGCCTCGTCCCGAATCTCTGCCACTCCTCGTACCAGAACGGTACCTGTCGCGGCGTCTGAATGTCTGTCTTCGTGCGGATATACTAGTACGAACTCTCTTCTTCTCTGGAACTACCAAAGTCTCAACAAGGCGCTCCTCGACTAATAGGGCTGCATCTACAGCTACTGCGTATGTCTCGTAATGCTGCGCACTGATCGCAAGGAACAGTAGTGTGAGCAAGCCTCGGACAAATCTCTTAACTCGCATCTCCTCGGTAGCCACTAAATACGGGGCATAAACCGCTAGCTCTGTAAACAGCACGTCATACTATGCCACTGACATCTCCGGAGTCTGGCGTAAGGACTCGAACCTGCGTGCTCTAGCATCTCTGACACTCAGTGGGAGAAAGCGAGCAAGGAATAGTGCCACGAACTCTGTCCAGGTCAAAGGAGGAAGACCTACCGCTCTGCCCTTCTCAACTGAATCACACCACTTCTGCGCTAGACCTTCCAGGAGAAAGCTCGCGAACTCAATCCATCTCGCATCTGCGCATCTGAGGGAACGACATTCTGGGCCATCCTATCAATGAAAGACTGTGGGTCCTCGGCTGTATCGGTGCCTGTGAAGACCGAAGGCTTCAAACTCATGAACTCTGATAGCGATACTGTAATCACCTCCGTGGCTGCAGGGGCAACTGGCTGTGCGGTAGGTACCATCGCGGTCTCTGTAACGGGTGGAGCTACCTCTGGTCACTGCGCTCGAACCATCTCAACTAGCGATCCTATAATCTGGCGCATCTCCTGCATGCTGGATCCCACCGTCTGGCGCATTTCCTGCATACCAGCCCTAGCATGGCGATCTGATCTGTCACGGGAGGAACAACCTGCTCGGGAACAACCGGTGTACTGCCCGGATCAGTCCTCGTCTCAGACGAATCAACTCGAACCTCGGCCCTCGCGGCCGCTCTCTGCGCCCTCGTAGTCTTTGGCGGCTTAATGGCTGAAAGGAAATTAGGATTCGATAAGAATACGGAAATCGAGTCACAAGAATATATATACTTAAGAAGGAATTTAAATCAATAAGTCCTAAGGTCTCCTTGGCGGAGTACCGTGTCGTGAGTATGCCGCGGAACATACACACGCTACGCCACTCTGCTTCAGCTACCTACTCCATCATACCAAGGTCATCCTACACTCCGAAAGGTAAAACCTACGCTTTGATACCAACTTTGTCACGACCCGAATAATTCGACTCGTGACCGGCACTTAACCAGGCAACGTCTACAGGCGTAACGCGACTAAGTAAGCTGAACCCAGAAATCAAAACCATTTAAAAGTAGCGAGTGTTGAAAACATTTAATTAAGACATTTAGAAAACCTTAAATAGTTCAATAAGTTCTTTTAAAGTTACGTTATCATTTAAATAATTTTGGCAGCATTTCCTTTGTAAAAGTAACCCCAAAATCGGGTATAAAACAGGATATGAGTGAAAATGAGATATAATGAAACCAAAACATTCCCAAACGGAAGCAATCACGCCCACCGGCGGAAACCATCATCACAAGAGTAATATATGACGCCGTAGCGAAGAATGAGCAATAAATAAACATCACAGAATAATAAACTGCATATAAAACCTAGCTCGACACCGGAATACAAAGAAATATACATCATCGTCCTCACACTGTCACTAAGTCCAGTACATATATGGTAGATAGAGAATACTAGATACAAAAGGGGTACAATAAAAGTAATCATATACCACAACCTACCTAAAAGCAAAACAGCTCTCGCACCAACTGTAGTGGTATCTGTAGCCAAAAGATGCAAAAGGCAGCCTGCCGCGACTACTCTTAGGGGAAACCTGCAAATACTATGGCACAACGGGGGTTAGTTGCCATCTCGTGAATAGAGATAACATATAAAGGTAATCGCGAGCATGCACGTACTGCGCTACTCTATCATATGCCAGCAGATGATATCAATGCGTGATAAGCAGTATGTGCAATAGTCATGCAAGCGCTCTATCAGGTAAAATAACTATAGGATGAGATGCATGATAATCAATGCTGAGCATGGGATAAATAACATCTACACGGAATATCAACTTGGAAAATAATCGGTGCCCAAAACTGCACCCAAATCCTAAATAAATCAGGCGCCGGCACTCTCCTCGGCCCTCACATCCTGTACATCTCGGAGAATCACGGGTGCCCAACATCGGCACTCAAAATATCATAAAATACTCGTGTCCAGCATCGACACGAAAATCCTCATATATCGGGTTCCGTAAGTCCAGATCAGCCCACGGGCGCCGTCTGCGGTATCGGCCCTCTGCCCGGCAGTACGGATCATCCAGCATCCATTTCTCGACTCTGGTCAGTATCCTCCGGATAACCGCCAGGTCCAACCAATCACTGGTAAGTACTCGCCACCCTGCTAGGCACATCGTCTACTCTACGAAAAACATTTCTCGCCCCATGGAACCATACCGGGTCCACCACGAACCCGCAAACGGATCATCCAACTCCTCGAATCGGGTTTCAAACACACATCTCAGCACCGAGAAAACGCGTGGTGGACGCACCAAAATATCATATCACGAGGAACCGGGTTTTCAAATTGTGCATCTTTTCTTAAATAATCCCACGGTCCTCAAAACTAGAAATCACATGAAAATTCAACACCAAGAAGTAAATCAAATGCGATGTGCTATGTACATCAAGCCATAATATAGGTACAAGGGGAAACCGCTTTTAAAAATATTTTCCGTTTTTAAAGACATCATGCGTCTCCCAATTTCAATGAAAATCATATCGAATCATATGTGAAATGAACTACAGCAATTTAATTATGGCAGTTCTACAGTGAGTGTGTCATGGCAATTACTAACGGTGTGTGTGTAACATGCAGATTAGTGCTCGTGCAACATGAACCGTTAGTAATAGTGCGGTGTTCTATCAATTCTATGTTTACTTACATATAGCAAGGAATGCAGTATGTAATGACAGTTAATGGGGTAAATGCAACATATAACTATAAGGTCCTATCAGCCCTTACGCATAACGTCATGCGGGCGATATCACCGTAGATGTTAAATCTACTCACCGAAGTCTCGCGCTAAGTGTAGCCGACGACTTTCTTCCCCTTATTCGCAGCGTCCGTCCCACTCGCCTGCGAACCTAGAATCACACAATATATTACATATAAGCTCAAATCCACAAAAACGTGATATTATGGTCAAACTAGAAACCCGCGTCGCAAACCAAGCGCACGTGTGCGCGATACGCTAAAACGTGTGATTATGCGCCTGAAACAACCCCGACACGTCGCGATACGCAGAAACCCCAAACCCACACACGTATCACGTGTGTCGCGAAGGTTTAAAATACGAGAAATAGGTATATAGCTCCAGATTTTTCTACAGTAAGATTTAAATAAAATTATACATGCCATGAGTCTAAGGGTTGCAGCAGACACCAATAGAGACAAACCCCAACCCAATCCCTCCCCATCTGGCCGCAATTTGTGGCCAGAATCAATATTCCGCTGGCCTGCACAAGTCGTATGGGGGTCGGGTTCTTCCTGGGGGATCAGCACCTAACAACTATACTGCAGTCATCTTAAAATTATTCTGAACTCACTGGGTCGATAGCAGTTTACAGAAAGTCCATATTTGCTTAAAAATGATGAATTTGCATCAAATACGGATCTGGTGGTATTTTAGTGCAATTGGGGGCTAAGCTAGGTTAACATGGCCCTAACAACACTCCATCAACTTATTAAAACCAATTCACACATCACTTGGTCATTGTTCCCACTAATCACCACATATCGCACTAAAACGCACCAATAAACACTAATCGACGCTAAGCTATGCTAATTAAGAAAACTAAGGGGTAAGTTCAAGAAGTATACCCCACACTCGACCCTAGGGAGCTGGAGGAAGAAGAAGGAGTAGAGGGAAGGAGCTGCAGTTGAAGTTGTGCTGCTGCTGCTGCTCACTGTTGCTGCTGCTGTGATGCTTGCTGCTGCTGTGATGCTTGCTTCTGCTGCTGTGCTACTGCTTTGGATGTGGGTGTGGGTGTGTGAGAGTGAGGTTGAGAGAAATGAGCACTAGAATGAGAGGCAATCATAACTCCCTAGGTCAACCCCTCCACTCTCTCTCTTCATTAAATGCAAGCATGGCTTTTACCATGATGCACTCTCTCTCTCATTCTCACCAAGTTGTTCATATCAGAAAATTGCATTCTAATACCGTTCATTCATTATCTAATTGTTGTATTTATCGGTATTATTGACCAGTGTCTGCTCAGTATTATAGATTACAGGTATCCATGACAAAATACTGGAAATGCATCCAACAGCGCGGATATATCACTTGAGGGAAGACACTGCGACCAGAAACGCTAACCGACCGATACTTCAATAGTTCCTTTATGCAACAAGTTGTGTACACATTTTTTTCTAAATGGTCCAACACAACAAGTGTGTACATAAGACTTTTAAGCACATGTGGATATGATTCTATATGCAATCAAGGATATGATTCTATATGCAATCAAGGATATGATTTTATATGCAATCATCAAGGATATGATTCTATATGCAATCAAGGATATGATTTTATATGCAATCATCAAGGATATGATTTTATATGAAATCAAGGATATGATTTTATATGCATATGATATTATATGCATTCAAGACTAAAAAGCATGTGTTCAAATCAAAGGCAATCAAACAAATCAGCATGAGCCATAATGGGGCAGATATGAATATTTCTTTCTGAGCCTATAAATAGAGACCAGAGGGAAGAGGAAAGGGTAGCTTTTTCTTTAGTTCTATCTTAGAATTCTTGTAATTTTTCTTTTCATTCTTGAGCTCTTGACCTTGCAACTTCTCATTTAGAACTTGCAAGCTTAAGGCTTAGGTTCTTGACTTCAAGATCTCTTGTAACAAGTTTGTTCTTCAATAAAAGTTCGTATTTTTATTACATGTCTTGTTCCACTTTACATGATTTCAATTGTGAAATTCATGCCTTGCTTTGATCTTGCAACCTCTTAAGTGAGCTTGCAACCTTAAAGCTTGGTATTTGGATCTCACACGTTGCCGGGGATTGAACACTGGGAGATAAAACGCTTGAACTCATCGGTTCTCTTTTCCTCTTTATTTCATTGCATGTTTTTATGTATCTTCTCTTTTCTTTCTTGTTAATTTGTAAATATGTGTGAGTAATCTTTTCACTTGTTAAGGGTGTAATATGTTAGATCGTATTCGAAGATTTTCTTTGTCCAAACTTTAAAACCTAAAACTTGCCTATTGAAACTTCGTGCAAATCACCCGCAACTCCGCTCACTAGGCATCCTATCCTACCCCGATAGTGATGATTCCTAATCATGACCGGATTGCCCGTGGTTTGCCGAAGGCTAAAATCAAGAGATAACAACGGAAGGACAAGGGACAAGGAAAACAGATTTAGCGAAATACCGCAAATACCGTATTTCAAGTTCCCTAATCCGCGTTGTTACCTATTGCTTTAGTATCAATACCAAGTCGGGGCTATAAGGAATTGGCAAACATCACCTTCATACAATCTAACTTATTACTACCTTTAACAAGCCCTTTTTATTCATATCTTTGTTACGACAATTAGTTAACCAACAAATCAAAACACGGAATTAACTCGTTAAAACAAGCAATAAGAAACTTACCATCTCCCTGCGGACGACCCGTATTCATCGCGGCTCGCTACAAGCGACACCGTTTTGATTGCGGTAATTTCAGAATTTTTTTTAAACACGACACAGTTAGAGCGTGACAATCACAAGTCAACACTCCAAAAGGAAATTCAAATTAAAGAAACCATCAATTAACTAATTAGACTTAATTAAAACCCAGAATACTTAATCCCCATTATTAAACCCACCATGGTTGCTAATCATGGTATTACCTTATTTTAAAACCCTAGTTTACGTGCACATGTGTGTGCAAGCCTAGGAAAATTCTAGAAAAATATTTATTAAATTTGGAAAAATATTAGAAACTCAATTTGGTAAACTTTTTATTAAAAACCCTTTATTTAAATATAATTAGCCACTAAACACATCCTAAGGTGTTACACCTTCACTTGTTCCTAGTCGAGGGAATATTGAGACAAGGCATCGATATTCCAGAGTAAACTAATGTGTACGTTTCTTGACCCTGTATGGGGCGATGGTTGATCCCATATCCATTGTTGTTTGACATCAAAGATTGTAAACAGGTGCTCATTAGAGAATGGGTTCACCAAACAGGACTCGCCGAGAACTCCTAGATGGTACTATACCTATCGTCAGATAGCAGTTCTCTAGTGACACTGGTACATGTTAGTCTGTAGACCCGAGATCGTTATAAAGTCTTAGGTGGTTCCCACTGTGCTTTGATTTCCTCCCAACCATGGCTTAAAAGAGTCATGCAAACAGGTGGATTTTGGGTACAATCCCGAGTCACATGAAGGCAATGTGCGATAGGAGGGGTTTCGTCTCTCCTGGTTTTGGGAGTTGATGTTGCACTATGCTCGATTGGCTATAACAGTAAGTCCCTGGCTGGGGTTGTTGATGAGATTTACTGGTAAGTATTATCAGTAATTTCTCGAACCGTTATGAGCTTTACATCGGCATCACTTATCAAGTTATTGGGGTCTGACGATTCCACCCTTAGACTCAATATGCGACATATCAGACGAAGAGACCGGACTGTACAGTAAGTGTTACTTATAGGCTTCATTGTAGTTTAGACAAGCTTTCTTCTTGATCTTCTAATCTCTCAATACCTGGGTAGCCGTTACGTCCCGCTAGTACCGCTGACGGCTTGTGGGTGACTGATGTGATCATCACCTACAGCTGGCATATTGACGAGTCTTTAGAGTCCCACACAGAAGTTTTCTTGTTCAAGAGAAATGAAGTAGGGCACATATGCTGATATGTGCGGGGGCCCGATTAAATACGAGTATGAGATATCGTATTGTAATCTGGCGGCTATTTGTTATCAGTTAGGTTATATGTGATATAACCGCATTATCGAATCAAGTGTTGATTTTATAATGTGATATATATATATATATATTATTAGTCGGTTATATGTGATATAACTGCATTATTGAATCAAGTGTTGATTTAATAATATGATATATATTTATATTTGATATAATTATATATTGACTAATATTATTGCTCACTAATAATATGCTTATCTTTATATATATATATATATATTAATATATATGTGATATATATATATATTAATATATATTTGATATATATATATATATATATATTTATTATATGAATCATGGCATGGATTTTTTCTATTTTTAGAATATAGAAAATGAGATGTAATATGTGGAGATATTTGTGGAATGGCAAGGCATGGATTTGTTCCTTTGTTTATTAGTCTTGACTGACTATTCAAGCATGGTTGCAATTTCTTTTTGCAATTTATTCCATGCTTGAATAATTGAGGTCAAGAGAGAGCCATTCATGCTTGCTCATTCTAACACTTAGCCATTTTTGAGAGCTCATGTGATGAGTTTCTCTAGCTCTCTCCATCATCATCCTCTTCCTCATACATCAAGCTCTAAACCCGCACATGTGATGTGAACCAAAGATCTTGAGATCCCTAGTGAGCATACAACACCCCTACTTCACCATCCCGCTTTAGATTAGCACTTTGGTGTGGTGTGTTTCCTTCACTAAAGAGTTTAGTGAAGAGGTAGCTTGGATTGGCGAACTTCGGGTGGATCATCTTCGGTACGAAGGTCATCGGAGGAAGTTCGTTCAACCTTCAACTGGAGTCGCGTGGACTACAACTCGGAGCATTAGAAAAGAAGGACACGGTCTACAAAGGTTGTAGCCTCCTCCCCTTCTCTTAGTTTATCATACATCATTGTTAAACCCTAATATTCTAGTTAAGATCTTGTAAAGTGTTCATTAGCACCACGAATTTTTGAAAATTTCATGTGTGATGCCCGTTTAAACCACATCGCGTTGCAAGTAAACACTTTCAGTTTGGAGACAAATTAATCCATCGTTAGGTTCTACATCCTCTAGGCTATCTAGTTTAGCGAACTAGGTACCTTAGTTACCTCGGCTATGAAGTTGGAGCTCAAAATACAAATCCTCAGGTGGATCATCTTCGATGGAGGGAGACCGGAGATCAAGCTTGATCATGGAGGCTTCTAGAATCTTGGGATGATGGTTAAACATCGGAAGACACGGATCATTCGGTATAACCATTCTAAATTCCTCTAAATGTTTGCTAGCTTAAGGTTTATAGTAGATCCGGATTATCGGGTTGTTCTAACGCTAGTTTTAGAAAAAATTTGTTCCGCATTCGGTCACATTAGATGGCCAGGGTGCTAGCATAATCCAACAAGGTATCAGAGCCAACCCATAAGCCCTTACTAGCTAGTTTACACGAGGTTAAAATCGCAATCGACAAATTTTTCCGAATCGTATTTTCATATTAGCATGCTTGCTGTCGAATTTCAAAGTTGTTCAAATTTTTTTTTGGGTATCTTAAAAATATGTGCAGGCAAAAATAGAGCTAAGAAAAAAATTTGGGCACCTAACTCCAAAATTTCGCCGCGGAACCAAAGCTAAATGGCACGTTTTGCTGAGGAACCGCGGCTCTTTTTTTGCTACAGTGCCCCAATTTTTTTCTGGGGCTCTATTTCATGGAAATATGATTTTTGGAATATTTGGTTTTGGTCTAGATTTGTTTGAGTGCTGGTTTTGCATTTGTGGGCCAATTTGGAAAAGTTTAGTCGATCGAAATTTTAATTGTGTGTTTTTCAGTGCATACATTACTATCTGTGACTGTGAATGTCATTAGAGCGGCACAACTCGTCTAATTGCTATATGTTCTTTTAGACGGGTTTGCGAACATTACATTCACGTTGATGTTCTGTGTTGTGCTGAGGTTGTGGATTAATTGTCGTGGTGGATAGCCAGTGGTGCAATGGTAGTTGTACAGTTCAGATTCTTTTGTGTTGGGTTACGCTTACGCCTGTCACGACCCGAAATGGCACGTTACTGGCACTTGAACTATATGAAGTCTATAGGATCCCATCTAATTCAAGTAAGCCAAAAATCCCAGAAATCTAAACCATTTTAAATAATAAGAGAAGGAAAACTTGTTTTAAAGCAAGTGGTTTTAATAGCATAAGCCGAAGTATGCGTTTTTAAAACATCAAGTCTTTTCTGAAAATTTCGGCAGAGTTTCCTTTGTAAATACTGGCCCCCAAATGGGGTACAACATGAATAATATGTACATAATGATAAAAGGCATCCCCAAGCGGGAGCTAGCTCTTCGTCAATCGACGGTCACAACCACGCAAGCAATATAACATACAACGCCGAAGGGCGAGGATCAAAACTCAAAAGGAAACTCAAAATCAACATGAAAACCATAATAATACAATGCGCGACTCTAAGGTTGAAATAATATACATCTGGTCTCTAGTCTGGAATAAAAATACATGTCTGGTTGATGGAGTTACTAGATACAACTGAAATAAATAAATGTACAATGGTGGTCACGATGCGAGTGAATCCACCTACCAAAGCAATCACCCGGAAAGGAAATAGTGTGCCAGCAAAGCCGCCAAGGGAAAAACCTGTACGGCAAAACTTGCAATAAACTGTGGCACAACGGGGGTGTGTTGCCAACTCGTGAGTAGAAAACATCACTGAGCAGAAATTTTTGGATATAGTCCCTCAGAGTCAATTATTGGATCACATGCACATGATTGCAATGACTGAGGGAGGACCTATACCGGTAGGACAGTCTTACTCAAGATGATAGTATGCTATCTGGTTTATCTTTATCATCATGTACTGCTTGAGGTGACCTTACAGGTCACTATTGCACATTGATAGAGCCCTTAGGATTATTGCTTGACGGCCAGCAATATGATGGCGATCATATACGTGGGAGCTGGGGTCTATAAGTACATCCTTAAAGTGGTCCCTAGTCGTGGGAGTTTCAAGACTGGGCATCGATACTCCATTAATAGACTAGTGTATACAGTCGAGACCCCGACGAGGGGCGGTGGCTGGTCTCACAAGCCATTGGTGTCAGTTGGTTCACCTAAGATGTATACAGGTGCACATTGGGTTATGAGTACACCGGACAGGACTCGCCGAGAACATGCTAGTTGGTAATATACCTGACGTCAGATAGCAGTTCCCTGGTGACATGTGCACATGTTAGTTCATCGACCTGAGATCGTCATTTGTCTCGTGTGAGTTCCCACTGTGCTTTGATTACTACCTTACCGCGGCTCAAAGGAGTCGTGAAAACATGTTTTAGTTGGGTACAGTCTCAAGCCACATGGAGGCAGTGAGCGGATCGGCAGGGGTTTCGTCTCTACCGGTATTAGGGGTGAGATCGCACTGTGTCTAGGAGAGCCATTACACGAAGTCCTTGGCCAAGGAAGGAGATTTACTGGTAGGTATTCCAGTAGTATCTCAGGGTGTTCTGGGCTACATTCCAACACGACTTGTACCCCCTTTTGGGGGTCTGACTTTTACCAACCCCTAGGCCCGCCATACGATGCTCATAGACGAACGGACCGGACAGTACGAATATTGTCACTGGCAGGCTCAGTAGGGTTTCAGGATGAGCTTGCTCATCGACCTCCCTTTTGGTCAATACCTGGTAGCCCGTTACGTACGGCTAGTACCTCTGACGTGCCAGTGGTTAAATCCACAGCCAAAGTATTGACGAGCCTTTAGAGTCCCCCACTGACAGTTTCTCAAGTTTCGGGCGAAACGTTGTAGAGGCCGTATGGATTTATGGCAGTGTTCGAACGTACGCGTGCACTTGTTCACCTGTCATGGTTCGGCCGGATAATACTAGCGGGCTTTGGTTTAAGCCGGATCCTAGTATTATACAGTGTAGATTTTTTCTCATTGCATTTGTATTCGGTCGGAATACAAATGCGGGTATATATATACAGTCGCAGGGTTATCCTGTAATTTGTTACCAGATCGCTTTTTGAAGTTGCCAGCTTGTTTTCTCTTTTTGGCCAAATTTCTTCTCTATTTTCCATTGAGGGGCTTATTTGCAAATGTGCAATCAGCGTTGTGGTGGCTGGGGCTCCAGCAGAATTTCTGGAATACTCTTGATGAGATTGATTAATTTGTGCATCATTGCTTGCTTTCATGGTCAATGGATTGAAAAAGACTTTGTTGTGACATTTTTGCTTATCATCACCTCTTGCTTTTTCCTACACCCACCTCCCTTCACAATCTTCTCCCCATATATTTCTCTTCACTGGCCGAGAGCTTGAAAGAGGATGCACCATTTTTGTGGAGGATTTTTGATTCATTTGATGATGCACATAAATCCTTAGTTCATTCCAAAGCTCATTTTCTTCACACTTCTCCATTGTGGCAACTTCAATTAACCCTCGAGGCAAATCGTTCTAAACTTAGTCTACAACAATCTTGAACACGTCGGCTAGCAAATTTCGTGTCCGAGTTGCCTCGGTTCAAAGGCGGGAGCCCGTAAAAAGATTCGAAGATGTGGTGCCCTTCCGACGAGAAGACCGGAGATCGGAGATGCCGCGTGGTGCTTGGGTTGGTGGCCAAAGACCGAAGGATACTGTAACACTTCAGAAAAATAAAATATTATTTTTGGGAATTTTTATAATTAAATAATATTATATTGAATATTTTAATATTTCAGTATAATTAAATACCGATAAATTGGAAAAAATTTGGAAAATTATGGAAATTACTAAAATGAGGGTACTTTATGTGATTCATGCAAATTATGAGAGTTTATGATTAATTATATGCTAATTTAGTCCTAATCGCAATTAAAAATCGCTAATCGGTTTTTTAGCATTTTTGTGCAAAACAGGCACATATCATTTTTCTTTTACACTTGTGCATTTCTACCATGTTCTTTTGGGTTTACTATTGATGTGAGAAAGGATTTAGAGAAAAGAAAAAGAAAGGAATTGATTAAAGAATGGTATAGTTGTAGGTATGGTGAAGAGAGAGAAAGGTAGGGTTTACTTTGACCAAGACTTAGCCATTTCCCTTATTTCCTCTCTCCCTCTTCCTCAACTCCCTACTGCTGCTGCTGCTCCTTCTCCCTCCCCTCTTCACCTCCTCAAATCATCTCAAAAACAAACTCAAAACCCTATCACCATTTCACTAAAAAGGTGCACAAGCTCAAGAGAAGCATTTTGGACCAAGAAAACAAGGATTTTGGCCACTTGGGGGCAACTCAAGAATTTTCTTGAGTTGTCAAATAAGGTATTTTCTGAACCACTAGCGTAGTTTTTCCATTACTTATACCCCCATGCTAGATTAGAAATGATATTGTGTGATTTGGTGGACTTGGGAAAAACCTAGTTAGGGTTATTGGAAATTGTGAGTTATGATGTGAAATTGAGCTCAGTAGAGGCTACACAAACACCCTAGTGTTAGAATTAAGACCCAAAACCTGAGACTTGAAACCCGGAATACGGATTTAGAAACCGATATCGGAAGATTTGTGGAATCTGTGAAGGTTATATAGGATCTGCTATCACCCCGAGACTCCTAAAATTATTTTGTATTGATAGTGAGATGTGCAGGTACCTAGGAAGCTACCACAGAGACCCGAGCCCCTAACTCTAACCCCAGGACGCAGATATATTCATTCTGGCAGCAATTTGCGGCCAGATCAGGGAAATAGGGTTCCAGATTTGGTCCATGGCTCCTTTTGCACTAAAATAGACCCTCCCATATGCAGTTTTGGCTAATTGTCACCTGGGGAAAATTTGGGAGCATTTTGGTGTGTTTTAGGCTATGTTTTCTGTATTTTAAAATGCACTTTCTCGATACTTGGATTGGTATTGGGTTGTTGGATGTTTGTACATCGACAACAAGGGTTGTTTGATTGTTTTTGCACGTGTAGGCCATAGGTTCTAACCTATGGGCGCACCGTGCGCCGTATCGGTTTTCCGGATTCGATTTTAATACGCATTGAGACTGTTGATTATTGTTGGTACCTTCGCATGGATTCCGAGGAAATGGAGTGTGGCGTCATCAATTTCAGCGAGCGAAGACCAGGTGAGCGGATCGATATCCACGGGGGAAGTCGGGTGGATGGCGTATAGCACCCCCGCAATTTATTGATGGAAAACTGATTATAGAATATGGTTTGGAAACCTAGATTAGGAAACTAGGGTTACAATGAGGATAGCTATGAAACCAAATTTGAAACTAGAGGATAGTTAGAAGTGATGTGTTACAGCTATTATGTGATAACGGAATTCGAGGACGACGTTTGTCGATATTGCCGTTTAGGGTACTGTAGGACTGGATAGTCAATGTAGAGACGTCATCCGAACCATACCCTTTTCTAAACCGAAGAATCGTATGTATTTTAAATATATATACTTATAGGGATGTTACGGATTTTCAAATGATATCTTTTCCTTAAAACACCGTAACCCCTATTTTCAAAACTACGATTCGCTTCTTTTAAAGTCTGATTGTATGGCTCGGGTGTATATGTTAGATTAGATACCTATACTTATAGTAGAGATGGAATGTTTAGGTAAACTCGGCTTGACATGAGTTATAAATGCGATGAAAAGATCATAAAACGGATATGATGACCTGGTGATATGTTGGTATACGGAAGCGAGTCGATCGAGATGATTATACCATGTCGGTCCCCTGATGTGAGATTATTGCGGATGTGACCTAGGACATAAGTATATTGATACATATATAGATATTTAGAGAATGTTGTTAATCATGGATGATAGGCCGTACGTGATTTCAGGCCGTACCCTCATTTGTCGTATAGGATGATAGGATCCCTATTAGCTTAATGCCGCCGTATGATGATTTTTCGTGCGTGATGAGTTTGACTTGATGATTAATCCTTACCCTTGACTAGAGGTTGCCGTACGACGGATCATACAGTACGTGATGTTGTGAGGCTGGATGCCGATTGATTGATTCCCCGACTCGGTCATATTAGAACGTATACCCGTCAGCATTGCATATGATTTACCTTATGCTGTATTCATATTATTTCCATTGCATTGCTTATATCTGTGCTAGTACACTTGCACCATTATCGATGATGCGTATGTCACACGTACAAAGATTTGCCGGCTCACACACTTCATCATCGATAATTGCCATGTCACTACACAATAGGATTGCTGCATCATGATATGACTCTATACATCATTTACTTGCTATAGTTACCCGTGCACTTATATACGATGTTGCATTTGACTTTGGAGATATTGGAAACCGTAAGGCATATTTTCAAAACTGGAATTCTTTAAAGGAGCGGTTTTCCCTTAATATGATATATCACTGTTCCTTGTTGCATGATATACGGATATGCTTACATTTCCATCATATGTCGCATACATCATGCTTTATGATTTTACGCATTGAGATATGCCATTTTTATGAGATTTCTGGATTTGTGAACCGTGGACATTTTAAAAGAGATTATGTGTTGTTTTAAAAAACCCGGTTTCTCTTTTTATGATATTTCAGTGCGTCCACTATATGTTTTCTCGGTTCTGAGAGCGACATGTGAAACCCGATTCGAGGAGGCGGATGAGGCCGATTGCGGGTACGTGGTGGAACCAGTTTGGTACCCCGGGACGAGAACGGATCTGCTGTGTTGCTAGACGGTGAGCCTGGCAGAGGGACCACTACCTGCCGGTGATTGGTTGGACCTGGCAGTTATCCAGAGGATACTGACCAGAGTCGATAGATGGATACGGGATGACTCGTACTGCCGGGGCTGAGGGCCGATTCCGCAGACGGAGTCCGTGGGCCGATCCGGACTGACGGAGCCCGATATATGAGGATTTATGTGCCGATGCTGGGCACGGTTTTCATGATGTTTTCGAGTATCGATGATAGGCACTCAGGTTTCAAGATTTTGATTTGTCGAGAGGGACACGCTGATATATACATATCCTCATACTTTCATGCACACCCTTTATGATATTTATGTGCATGCAGACATTGATTTTGGATGGACGAGATCCACATGCATACATATCTTGATTATGGTTGGACGAGATCCATATACATGCATTGGTTATTACTGTTGGATGTTATCCACATGCATATAGGTATTGACTACCTTGTTGGCACATATACAGACCCGGTCACCCTAGATACATAGTATTACCTTTATGATATAATTGACCTTGGAGTCGTTGTTTATTCGATTTCTATCTGTTGATATTTTTCTACTCACGAGTTGGCAACTCACCCCCGTTGTGCCACAGCTCTTGCAGGTTGACCGCTTGGATCAGTAGCAGCTTCGCTGGCATACAGTTGCATTCGGGTGTTTTGCATTAGTAGGTGGGATATTTGTATCATTCACACTCTTGTATCTATATTTCATATTGTATCTAGTTAACTCCATCAATCAAAAGTTTTAAATTGTATAAGTGATGAGACTTAGTGAGACTTGTAGTTGCGAGTTTTGAGCGATGGGTTTTATATTCACTTTTGAGGTTATATCTTGCTCATTTCTTTATCTTTTTGTGGTGAGCTTCGCCGTTGGGCGTCGTATATTTATTCATGCTGTATTGCGTGGTTGTGATCCGCCGTTTGGCGAAGAGCTAGCTCCGGCTTGGGGATGCCATCATCCTTATTATGTATTTGTGGTTTTGGATCAAAATATACAAAGGAGGTGCTGTCGAAATTTTTAAAAGACAGAACATTTTTCCAAACTTGTAAATTTCACTTGCATCATTCATGTTCCTTTTCTATGCTTGAAGAAAACTTGTTTTCATCATACCTTTATTTCAAAACCTCACCTCCTTTATTTTTCTAAAAAAGGTTTAGATTTCTGGGTTTCAGCTTACTTGAATTCCATTACGCCTTTAGAAGTTGCGTGATTCAAGTGCTGGTGATGAGCTAATATTTCGGGTCGTGACAAAGTTTATACCAAAATATTAAAATATTCAATATAATATTATTTAATTATAAAAATTTCCAAAAATAATATTTTATTTTTCTGAAGTGTTACAGACACGGATCAATCGGTATTGCTTTTCTAACCCTTCTCTAGTTGCTAGTTGTAAGTTAATGGTTCGATCCGGATTTAAAGTATACGATAGCGCCGGTTTCAAGTTTTGAAAAAGTTTTCGTTTCGGCAGTTTGGCCTCGAACAAACGGCCGGGGCGCTACCGTAGACTTACATGGTATCAGAGCCACGCCATTAACCTTTACTAGCTTGTTCTAACGTATTTAAAATATTGATCAAACAAAATTTCCGAAACTGCATTTCTAATACTGAACTTTCTGTCGAATTTTTATTGTCGTCAAAAAATTATTTTGAGTATTGCAAAAATTCAGGCAGGCTTTTATAAGACTTCTGAGAAAATTTGGTAGCATGATGCTACAGTAGAGCCGCGGAACCACGACCATACCCTTGTTTTGGCCGCGGTTCCGCTTCCATTTAGTGGCCTCTTTGCTCCAAAATTTCTACAGTGGTTGTTTTCTTGGAAATGGGGTTTCTGGAATGTTTATTTTTGGCCCAGATTATTTTGAGTGCTGCAGTTGTACTTGGGGCCCACTTCAGGAAATTTTGTCGATCGAAAATTTTAAAAATGTTAGTTCACAGTATTTACATTATATCTGCGACCGTGAATGTCATTTGATCGGTAAATATTGTCTAATTTCTATAGCTCTTTTAGACGGATTTGTGAACGTGACATTCACGTTGATGTTCCGTGTTGCGCTGTGATGTTGCGTATTTGTCGTGGTGGATAGCTTGGTGTAATGGTAGTACGGTTTGGTTATATTTGTATATTTGATATTGCGGGGCGAGCGTCCGACATGTGGACTGCCGTCACTGCCTGTTTGTATATTATTCTTTTGGGGCACGACCGGGCTGAGATCGATGTACCCGTTGTATATATTTTACATTCTGTACTAGGATTACCCCGTGGTGGGGTGCACGGATAGGCGGGTTCTAGAGGCCAACGAGCCCGCATCTCATCGCTTTGAGACGGAGGGGTATTCACTCTAGAATTGGCGGGCTATTCGCCGCACTCGTAGGGGGTACAGGTTGACCCAAGGAGGGGTGCTCAAGTTACCGGATTTCGTGAAGTACTGGGTGGTCCATTCACTTTGCTGAAGGGGGCTGCCTCGCTTCAGGTTTTGGCGGGTAACTTGCCGCACCCATAGGGGTCTAGGATTTCATTGCACAGGCTATCCACACGACCAGGGGAACGTCGGGTTTCAGTAGCGGCTCTATGAAACCCAGGGATCGTAGATTATCTGTATTGTTCTGTGATACTTATTACATTTCTGTGATGTTGCATTTTATCACGTCATGAGCGAATATTATATATTGATATATATACTAGGAGATGTTGTATATGTTTTACACCTGCGCTAGTCCAGTCCCCGCTCTGTCGTTAGTTAAGTAACCTAACGGGTGATGACGGGACCCAGTGGCGAATGCGGATGGCATATACGTACATCATATTTTCGTTCTTTTGTGGTGTGATTAATTGATGGGACTGCATTGATTCGGATCAATGCAAGCTAAACAAACCTATTTTGATGTTGTTGGAACATTTTTCAAAAAGCTGTTATTGCAAGGACGTTCTCTTTTGCTTTGCACAGTGGTATTCGGTTAAGAATATCCAGCACCTCAGTCGACGAGGCAAGAGCCGAGATCCCTTCACCGGGAATGACCCCTTGGGCAGAATTTTGCGTCAGGGTAATAACTTCACTATAGCCGATTACCTTTTGCTTTGCATCGTGGTATTCAGTTGGAACATCCTGCACCTCATTCTACGGGGAAAGAGCCGAGATCCCCTCACCGGGAGTGACCTCTTTAGCAAAGGTTTTCGCCACTATATTTTTACAAAAAGCTATCTGGTTCCTTCAACGATATCAAGTTCATTACATATAAGGTTTTTCTCCAAAACCATTTGTAGCCCTCCATCATTTCCTACAAGTGGTACTTAGTATTCGTGTTGCGTTTGTTGGCTCCATCAAGGCGTAGTGTACGGTAGCTAAGTTGTCACGACCCGAAAGTACGGAACATGACCGGCACTTAAACTACGAACGTCTCGAGGCGTACGTAATCTAAGTAAACCGAAAACCCAGAAATCCAAACCAAGAAAAGAAGTAGAGTGAAGGAAAACCAATTTAAAACAAGTAGTTTTAATAGCATAAGCCGAATTATGCGGTTTTTAAGAACATCAAAATTTACTGAAAATTTCGGCAGGGTCTCCTTTGTAAATACTGGCTCCCAAACGGGATACAACATGAATAGTATACGAAATCAATAAAAAGGAATCCCCAAGCGGGAGCTAGCTCTTCGTCAATCGACGGTCACAACCACACAAGCAATATAAAATACAACGCCAACGGCGAGGATCAAAACTCAAAAGGAAACTCAAAACCACCAGAAATATAACGAGCGACTCTAAGGTCGAAAGAATAAACAACACTGGTCTCTATCTCAAAATAAATACATGTTTGGTTGATGGAATTTACTAGATACAACAGAATAATATTATACAAGATAATATGATGGGTACGATACAAGAAAAACCCACCTACTAGCAAGTCACCCGAATGAAACTGAGCCCGCAAAGCCGTAATGAAACCTGTACGGCAAACCTGCAAGAAATTGGGGCACAACGGGGGTGAGTTGCCAACTCGTGAATAGAAAAACATCTACGCACAGAAATCGCATAAATAACGCAACCTAGGTCAATGATCATAATATATCCTCAAATATAAGTATAACAGGCAGCCTATAACAATGACTAGGGTAATATCTAACCCGAGTATAATTTCATGTGCCCGTGTCAGTGCCTCAGGTAGCAATATAACATATGAATGAGGTATGAATGCATGAAACAGAATACATGTAAATGAAGAAACTGTTTTCATAAATTAGTGAGATTTCCTTCGTATTTTTAAACTGAGGTATCATAATGAAATCAGTATCAACAGTGTCTAGCATCGACACAAAACATAAATCTTACTGTCTCGAAATATAAATGTCTCAATCTCAATATCTAGGGCGCCGTCAGTCCGGACCGGCCCCTACCATCCATCTCAAGACCACGACGGTATCCTCCGGATATCCGACGCGTCGGGTAATATCACCAGTAGGTAGTGCTCCCCTGCCGGGCTCAACGTCAACACCACATTCATCTTGCCCCGGGGTACCATACCGGGCCCACCATGTACCCGTGATGGTTCCTCCACTCCTCGACACGGATCTCCAAAACCACAGCAAACTCATGGTGGACGACACTTTACATCACTAGAAAACCGCAACATTTTATATTTTAAAAGATCATAAGTTGTAAATTTTGCGGCTTTCCCCGAAATCCAGAAATATCATAAATCTCAAGAAATCATCACAAGTGCATATGTCAATGATAATGAACTAGGCATGAACAACTGAATAACAGTATGCATGAAGTGGTAGGTAATAACTACAATGTCTAATATGGCATATAAGGGGAGTACACTAATATCATGTCAAAACTACCAGCTAACAATCTAAGTCAAGCAATTATATTCTCTAAAGTGTACGTGACATGGCAATTACCGATGAAGATGTGTGTGAGCCGGCAAGTAGGTGTACGTGGTACATACGCATCATCGGTAATGGTGCTGGTGTCCTAACAGCATGATATCAATAATGGAATATGCAGCAAAATAAATATGCGAGGCAGAGCGAACAGCAATAATGTGCGGGAGCTGAATACTAGACACAACGATAACTAATCTGCAATAATCTAATATAAGTCCTACGAATGGTGCCTTTTGAAATAACACGAATCATGGGGTTTTGAAAAATAGGGGCTACGGTGAATACTAGACACAAGCATGGACGTGTGTGAAACACAACGTCAAGGACCCGCTACAACGTCATGTCGTATTTATGATACGAACCCTGCTATATCACCGATCTCACGGCCTCAAATCAAATCTCATCGACTCAGCTCAATCCCAAGTATCATCCTCAAATCCGTATGTGAACACATAGTCCCATACCCATGTGAACCCATAACTATAAAGAATCCCATGAGCACATATCAATAGTAATGTATGCGAGTATGCATGTGTGTATGTGTAGTGCAACACTACCCTAGGGTTCGCAACGCTAAAATAATCCAACACACCAATATCCGTCCTAAGCATTGTTATTATTCCCAAATAACATATAACAATTGTTGGTGTGTATACGCATCCGTATACACCACCACGGACTGCGGGGGTACTATACGCCATCCACCCGACTTCTCCCCGTAGATATAAATCTACTCACCTGGTCCTCGCTAGCCGGTGCCGACGTCGCCACGCGCTTGCTTGTCGTCTCGAAGTCCACATGGGGGTACCTACATATCATAACGCACCATATCGCATTAAAACTAAATTCGAAATCGAAACGGCATACGAAAATCAAATCGGCACGCGTATCACGCATAGGTCCAAACCTATCGCCTACGCATGCAAGAATAGTCAAACCAACCCTCGATGTCGATGTACAAACGTCAAACCATCGAGAAAAATCCAATCACACTCATTTGCACATTCACGAACACTAATTTTAATATAAACTAGGTTAAAACTCACAAAAACCCCAATTTCACTTAAAAAGTCATTTTTCCGAAAATCTAGCAAGCACAAATCACCCGTTTTAGTACAAAACTCGACGTTTAAACAAATGTAGCGGCCAATATATTTATTAAATATCTTAAATAAGTCGTATAAACAATTTCCGGAATTTAATCTCATTAAATTCCAAAAATCCTAATATTCTAGTTTACAAAAATACCCTTTTTAACAATTTCAAAGCAAAATGCACAAACTACAATCTAGCTTAGAATTGCATGATCCAAAGCATTAAACCACACTTAATAAAGTTAATGAAGCCAAGAAAAACCTAATCACATTTTTAATCCCAAGAATTTAACAAATTTCAAAAACCTTGTAAGCAAATTTGCAAAATAACAAAATTTTTTAAGCTAACCATTAGCACTAGCTACTAAACTTGTATTAACATGACAACAAAGCCTAATTATAACACACAACCATACACCAATTTTATAAACCCTAACTTTCATTCAATTTCACAACTTGAATTCCAAAACTTGCAATTAAACTCACATATCCAAATAACACTTAATTAAATTAGCTTAAGAAATTAGTAACAATTTAAGCAACAAAAAGTTTTAGAATTATACCCAAAAATATATGAAGGTCCACAAGACTCCATGGCCTCCCAAAATGCTCTCTTTTCACAAGGATCCATGCTAAACGGGCTAAGCTAAAATGGGTAGGACTTTGATTTTGATTTTGTGGGATTTTTGGTGGATTTTTGATGCAATTTTTCATGAAGTTTTGAAGGGAAAAGAGAGGGGAAAATGGAGGGGGGGCTGCTGTGGGGAGATGGAAGTTTTGAAGGGAAAAGAGAGGGGAAAATGGAGAGGGGGGGCTGCTGTGGGGAGAAGGAATTTTCGGCCAGAAAAGTGGGTGGGGGAGAGAGAGGGAGGTGAGGAAAATGGGGGGGGGGACAAGGTCAAGGTCAAACAAAGTCAAAAGTCTAACTACTTCACTCATTTTCTTTTCTTTTCTTTCATTTCTTTTTCCTTGAAAATCAAGTGGGGAAAAATATGGTGGGTGCTGAATTCAGCCATGGGGAGGAGTAAGTGGGGGTGTGTGGGTGTGGGCACGGGTGTGGGGTGATGAAAAATGATAAATACAATACCCCAAACATCCATTTACGCTAAAAAAAGCCTTTTTTCTTCAATAATTTCTAAACCGTTTTGGGAAATGATTTCTTTCCAAAAAACCACATGATAAATTTTTATTTAATGTTTTATGATGCATAAAATTTGTTTCAACTCATTCCAATTTGTAATTTTCCCTAATTAAATGTATTAGTGACTGCTTAAAATAATAATAAAATAATATTATTTTCAGAAAATTTGAAATTTCACCAGCGGCTCAATAAACACCAAATAATAGCAATTACATAGCTAGAATATGTATATTTAATTTTTATAATAAGATATTTGTATTTTGACTTTTTACAGAAAACCCCCTTATTTTACCAATTTTTTTTTTTGAAATTTCACCGAAACGATTTTCAAAACGTTACAATCTTCCCCCCTTAAAGAAATTCGGTCCCCGAATTTAAATTCAAACTCCCCCAATTACTAAAACATCTAAGAAAAACCATCAAGTCGTCGGGCTCCGAAATCATAAATACATAAAACAAATCGTAGCACAGCGCATGCGCTTGAAAAATGAGCATATAACTCAAATCAAAACTCCGTCAAGCATCCCGCAATCATCGGAGTCATGGGGAAGACATCAATGCCAAATCCAAGGCAAAACCAATATGATATAACTCGAAACTATACATGTAAATATCGAATCTATATATGTAAGTATCTGAAGGAAATGCATGCCAAATCTCTTTAAGTCGCTGTGCACGCATATAACACTGCACAGTGGTGGACGTCTAACATAAGGAAATAACTATTTACATATATACCTTTGTTTGAAATGTACGTTCCGCCGTTTTGGAAACAATTTAGAAGGGTCTCCTCGTTTTAAACATTTCGTGTCATATCAGACACTTAGGTAAATACTGAGGCTATAGCTCGCTTTTTGGAAATCCCATCAATAATTATCAATGCATGCAAAATATATTCAGGTACTGTCCTCTGACTAGTCCTGCTCAGTACGAAAACACATAGCAATATCATAAAAACGTACTGCTCTATACGAAATCAATCCCAAAATATGCACATGAATGTTACGTGCGTCTGGTGCACACGGAAATCAAAATCCATGAATGTGCCATACATGCGCACAGAAACAACATCTAAGTGCATCGGGTGTGCACGAAACATCTGTCGTAGGCAACGTGTGTGCCTGACAGCAAAATCAGGTGCATCTGACATGCACGAAAAATCTCGAATTAGTGCATCTGGTATGCACCAAAATCACCCTTCAAAACATGCGCCCAACATGCGCGAAAATCCAAATCAGGTGCATCTATCGTGCATGAAATCATGAAATCCAATATCAAGCGCCGAACGTGCGCAAAAGCAATCAGGTGCACAAGGTGCACAAAACAAATATCGAGTATCACAATCAAAATCGAAGTCCAGTGCATCTAAGTGCACAAAAGGCGTATCACTGCACTGCAAGCATATATAAACTATACCGAGTGCAGGAACGAAATCGTGTGCATGCATACGCACAAAACCAACTCAACTGTTTAAAACCGTAAAATCATAAACATGTGAAACTAAAGAAC
Organism: Agapanthus africanus; assembly: GCA_030015575.1. NCBI lineage: Eukaryota > Viridiplantae > Streptophyta > Magnoliopsida > Asparagales > Amaryllidaceae > Agapanthus > Agapanthus africanus. Next base: position 316,985,625 of record CM057340.1, on the reverse strand, counting down.
GAAAACGATATCAAGTGCAACACTGTGCAAAGATCGTAAATCCTCAATCATCAAAATCAAATCATACGAATAAATCACCCAAAACATCGTAATCAATAATGGCGGAATAGTACTGCTCAAGCGCATCCTCTAAGAATCTCGGCCAACTGTCGCGGTCACTAGTGGGACGTCTCGTCGATGATCATGAACTCTGTCCTGCTGGCGTGCGTAACCATGATCACTCCTGGGTCAAGGTCTTCACTATGAATTACCAATCTTTCGGTCCATCGGCTCATCAGCCCTATCAGGTGTGCTAACGGGGACGATTTCGTTCTGGCACTTCTCTGGTCATCTCTTGGTCAATCATCGCGACCACTCGTAAGACAGCATATCACTGGCGTCGGCCTCTGGCTCTCTGAATGTACTTGACACATCTGATCCTGGGTGCAAGTATCATTGCAGCAGTGTCCTGGAAGGAATCCTGCTCACGGTCTCTTCCATGTCTCGTCTCTGCCAACTGTCCGGAAGTCGTTGTCCTTTCCTATATCTGCATCTTGCTCTGGAACGACTGCATACTCATCGCGACTCCTTCTGGAAGGTAAGTCCAAGTACCATGCCTCGGCATGCGCATCGCATCTCTGATGTCGGCGGAGTGGAATGTCATCTCATCTAGATCTGGTACGAACCTCTTACTCACTTTTCTCTAATGTTGTCTGCTTTGGACTCGTCTCGTCGTGGCTGCATGGACTGAGCTCCAATGGCTATCCTCGTATCTGGAGTCTCCCAAGAATGCATCTCACCACCTAGCATCTGAATTAAGTCGAGCCATCCGATCGAGTCGTCAAAACCTTATAATCCCCCAAAAGCTCAACCTCTTGGGCACAGTTTAATAGTATCGAGTACATACCACAGCATCGGTGGTCCAGCCGTAGAAGGGCAAACCCAAGCCTCACTAATGGCGCCGTAGAACTGCCGCAAACCCGAAGGTTCAAAGGCTTTCACACGGTCATTAAGTCGAGTTAGGGTTTCATTCTTCTAGAGGGACCATAGAATTGCCTGCATGTCTTTCCGACTACTTTAAACTTGGATAAATAGGTTTCTGACATTCGATTGTCTCTGTCGACTCCCAACGTCTCCGCGTGAAGTCGTCTCTAGCTGGAATCAATCTATCTGATGACCTCGCATCGGGGTAAGCGAACGATCCACATGTCCTAGTCATTCATCCTCGATGACTAGCGACCTTCTATCATCTCTTAGTACAACTCGTTCTGCACTAACGCCAGCATCTGGGGCAATATCTCCTCGTTCGCAGCAATAACTGGCTCGCTCGTCTGCACGCTGAACAGTGCCTCAACCATCATGAATAAGCAACACACCAACGGTCATCAAAATCTGGCTGCCCTCTGCCAGTGGCCCAATCCTCTGATACTGATCGGCACGTCCGAGAAATCTCATAAATGTGATCCGCCAAACGCTCGTCGTGCGAAAACACAATCAAAAAACACCTCTCTACAATCGGGTGTCGCCGGAATTTCGCCCTGGTCAGTCCTCGTTCGTGACGAGCTTGTGCTGACCGCAACTCTAGCCGTAGCTCTCCCTGCCCGTAACCGTAGCAGCAAAACCAAACTGGTACCGATGAGGCTAGATCAGGAAGGAATATAATACTGAACAAGAAAATGTACATCCTAAGGCTTCATAAGTGGAGTGACGTGTCGTAAATATGCCGCGGAACATACCAACGGTACGTCACTCAACTTTAGTCACCTGTTCCATCAACCAAGGGTCATCCTACGCTCCGAAGGTTAAAACCTGACGCTCTGATACCAACTTTGTCACGACCCGAAAGTACGGAACATGACCGGCACTTAAACTACGAACGTCTCGAGGCGTACGTAATCTAAGTAAACCGAAAACCCAGAAATCCAAACCAAGAAAAGAAGTAGAGTGAAGGGAAACCAATTTAAAACAAGTAGTTTTAATAGCATAAGCCGAATTATGCGGTTTTTAAGAACATCAAAATTTACTGAAAATTTCGGCAGAGTCTCCTTTGTAAATACTGGCTCCCAAACGGGATACAACATGAATAGTATACGAAATCAATAAAAAGGCATCCCCAAGCGGGAGCTAGCTCTTCGTCAATCGACGGTCACAACCACACAAGCAATATAAAATACAACGCCAACGGCGAGGATCAAAACTCAAAAGGAAACTCAAAACCACCAGAAATATAACGAGCAACTCTAAGGTCGAATGAATAAACAACACTGGTCTCTATCTCAAAATAAATACATGTTTGGTTGATGGAATTTACTAGATACAACGGAATAATATTATACAAGGTAATATGATGGGTACGATACAAGAAAAACCCACCTACTAGCAAGTCACCCGAATGAAACTGAGCCCGCAAAGCCGTAATGAAACCTGTACGGAAAACCTGCAAGAAACTGGGGCACAACGGGGGTGAGTTGCCAACTCGTAAATAGAAAAACATCTACGCACAGAAATCGCATAAATAACGCAACCTAGGTCAATGATCATAATATATCCTCAAATATAAGTATAACAGGCAGCCTATAACAATGACTAGGGTAATATCTAACCCGAGTATAATTTCATGTGCCCGTGTCAGTGCCTCAGGTAGCAATATAACATATGAATAAGGTATGAATGCATGAAACAGAATACATGTAAATGAAGAAACTGTTTTCATAAATTAGTGAGATTTCCTTCGTATTTTTAAACTGAGGTATCATAATGAAATCAGTATCAACAGTGTCTAGCATCGACACAAAACATAAATCTCACTGTCTCGAAATATCAATGTCTCAATCTCAATATCTAGGGCGCCGTCAGTCCGGACCGGCCCCTACCATCCATCTCAAGACCACGACGGTATCCTCCGGATATCCGACGCGTCGGGTAATATCACCGGTAGGTAGTGCTCCCCTGTCGGGCTCAACGTCAACACCACATTCATCTTGCCCCGGGGTACCATACCCGGCCCACCATGTACCCGTGACGGTTCCTCCACTCCTCGACACGGATCTCCAAAACCACAGCAAACTCATGGTGGACGACACTTTACATCACTAGAAAACCGCAACATTTTATATTTTAAAAGATCATAAGTTGTAAATTTTGCGGCTTTCCCCGAAATCCAGAAATATCGTAAATCTCAAGAAATCATCACAAATGCATATGTCAATGATAATGAACTAGGCATGAACAACTGAATAACAGTATGCATGAAGTCGTAGGTAATAACTACAATGTCTAATATAGCATATAAGGGGAGTACACTAATATCATGTCAAAACTACCAGCTAACAATCTAAGTCAAGCAATTATATTCTCTAAAGTGTACGTGACATGGCAATTACCGATGGAGATGTGTGTGAGCCGGCAAGTAGGTGTACGTGGTACATACGCATCATCGGTAATGGTGCAGGTGTCCTAACAGCATGATATCAATAATGGAATATGCAGCAAAATAAATATGCGAGGCAGAGCGAACAGCAATAATGTGCAGGAGCTGAATACTAGACACAACGATAACTAATCTGCAATAATCTAATATAAGTCCTACGAATGGTGCCTTTTGAAATAACACGAATCATGGGGTTTTGAAAATACGGTCTACGGTGTTTTTATGAAAAGATACGTCGTTTTTGAAATATCCGTGGATTCCCTTGAGCTGTCTTTAAAAATGCCCACGATTCGTTAGTTTTTGAAATAGGTAAGAAGTCTAATCTAATCTAACAACTACACTAAACTATACGGCTGAACTAACAAGCTGAACTACAGGTAAGGAAACCGCCTATCATCTGAGTCGATACATATACATACCTGTATATGTATAGTCGGTGATCCCGCCTCAATAATATCATATCCGATACCATATCTATAATCAGGCATCCCAAGTCAAGAGTGCGGATCAATCATCAATATAGCTCATACGTAAATCCGTCGTACGGCATCCCAATCTGGGTACGGGTCAATATCACATTTATCATACTATTCACCTGGTATCCTCTTTATCAAATATCATGATCGGGGTACTGATCTACGTCTAGTACCATACTGATACCGCCTACGTAAGCATGGACGTGTGTGAAACACAACGTCAAGGACCCGCTACAACGTCATGTCGTATTTATGATACGAACCCTGCTATATCACCGATCTCACGGCCTCAAATCAAATCTCATCGACTCAGCTCAATCCCAAGTATCATCCTCAAATCCGTATGTGAACACATAGTCCCATACCCATGTGAACCCATAACTATAAAGAATCCCATGAGCACATATCAATAGGAATGTATGCGAGTATGCATGTGTGTATGTGTAGTGCAACACTACCCTAGGGTTCGCAACGCTAAAATAATCCAACACACCAATATCCGTCCTAAGCATTGTTATTATTCCCAAATAACATATAACAATTGTTGGTGTGTATACGCATCCGTATACACCACCACGGACTGCGGGGGTGCTATACGCCATCCACCCGACTTCTCCCCGTAGATATAAATCTACTCACCTGGTCCTCGCTAGCCGGTGCCGACGTCGCCACGCGCTTGCTTGTCGTCTCGAAGTCCACATGGGGGTACCTACATATCATAACGCACCATATCGCATTAAAACTAAATTCGAAATCGAAACGGCATACGAAAATCAAATCGGCACGCGTATCACGCATAGGTCCAAACCTATCGCCTACGCATGCAAGAATAGTCAAACCAACCCTCGATGTCGATGTACAAACGTCAAACCATCGAGAAAAATCCAATCACACTCATTTGCACATTCACGAACACTAATTTTAATATAAACTAGGTTAAAACTCACAAAAACCCCAATTTCACTTAAAAAGTCATTTTTCCGAAAATCTAGCAAGCACAAATCACCCGTTTTAGTACAAAACTCGACGTTTAAACAAATGTAGCGGCCAATTTATTTATTAAATATCTTAAATAAGTCGTATAAACAATTTCCGGAATTTAATCTCATTAAATTCCAAAAATCCTAATATTCTAGTTTACAAAAATACCCTTTTTAACAATTTCAAAGCAAAATGCACAAACTACAATCTAGCTTAGAATTGCATGATCCAAAGCATTAAACCACACTTAATAAAGTTAATGAAGCCAAGAAAAACCTAATCACATTTTTAATCCCAAGAATTTAACAAATTTCAAAAACCTTGTAAGCAAATTTGCAAAATAACAAAATTTTTTAAGCTAGCCATTAGCACTAGCTACTAAACTTGTATTAACATGACAACAAAGCCTAATTATAACACACAACCATACACCAATTTTATAAACCCTAACTTTCATTCAATTTCACAACTTGAATTCCAAAACTTGCAATTAAACTCACATATCCAAATAACACTTAATTAAATTAGCTTAAGAAATTAGTAACAATTTAAGCAACAAAAAGTTTTAGAATTATACCCAAAAATATATGAAGGTCCACAAGACTCCATGGCCTCCCAAAATGCTCTCTTTTCACAAGGATCCATGCTAAACGGGCTAAGCTAAAATGGGTAGGACTTTGATTTTGATTTTGTGGGATTTTTGGTGGATTTTTGATGCAATTTTTCATGAAGTTTTGAAGGGAAAAGAGAGGGGAAAATGGAGGGGGGGGGGGCTGCTGTGGGGAGAAGGAATTTTCGGCCAGAAAAGTGGGTGGGGGAGAGAGAGGGAGGTGAGGAAAATGGGGGGGGACAAGGTCAAGGTCAAACAAAGTCAAAAGTCTAACTACTTCACTCATTTTCTTTTCTTTTCTTTCATTTCTTTTTCCTTGAAAATCAAGTGGGGAAAAATATGGTGGGTGCTGAATTCAGCCATGGGGAGGAGTAAGTGGGGGTGTGTGGGTGTGGGCACGGGTGTGGGGTGATGAAAAATGATAAATACAATACCCCAAACATCCATTTACGCTAAAAAAAGCCTTTTTTCTTCAATAATTTCTAAACCGTTTTGGCAAATGATTTCTTTCCAAAAAACCACATGATAAATTTTTATTTAATGTTTTATGCTGCATAAAATTTGTTTCAACTCATTCCAATTTGTAATTTTCCCTAATTAAATGTATTAGTGACGGCTTAAAATAATAATAAAATAATATTATTTTCAGAAAATTTGAAATTTCACCAGCGGCTCAATAAACACCAAATAATAGCAATTACATAGCTAGAATATGTATATTTAATTTTTATAATAAGATATTTGTATTTTGACTTTTTACAGAAAACCCCCTTATTTTACCAATTTTTTTTTTTGAAATTTCACCGAAACGATTTTCAAAACGTTACCATCTTCCCCCCTTAAAGAAATTCGGTCCCCGAATTTAAATTCAAACTCCCCCAATTACTAAAACATCTAAGAAAAACCATCAAGTCGTCGGGCTCCGAAATCATAAATACATAAAACAAATCGTAGCACAGCGCATGCGCTTGAAAAATGAGCATATAACTCAAATCAAAACACCGTCAAGCATCCCGCAATCATCGGAGTCATGGGGAAGACATCAATGCCAAATCCAAGGCAAAACCAATATGATATAACTCGAAACTATACATGTAAATATCGAATCTATATATGTAAGTATCTGAAGGAAATGCATGCCAAATCTCTTTAAGTCGCTGTGCACGCATATAACACTGCACAGTGGTGGACGTCTAACATAAGGAAATAACTATTTACATATATACCTTTGTTTGAAATGTACGTTCCGCCGTTTTGGAAACAATTTAGAAGGGTCTCCTCGTTTTAAACATTTCGTGTCATATCAGACACTTAGGTAAATACTGAGGCTATAGCTCGCTTTTTGGAAATCCCATCAATAATTATCAATGCATGCAAAATATATTCAGGTACTGTCCTCTGACTAGTCCTGCTCAGTACGAAAACACATAGCAATATCATAAAAACGTACTGCTCTATACGAAATCAATCCCAAAATATGCACATGAATGTTACGTGCGTCTGGTGCACACGGAAATCAAAATACATGAATGTGCCATACATGCGCACAGAAACAACATCTAAGTGCATCGGGTGTGCACGAAACATCTGTCGTAGGCAACGTGTGTGCCTGACAGCAAAATCAGGTGCATCTGACATGCACGAAAAATCTCGAATTAGTGCATCTGGTGTGCACCAAAATCACCCTTCAAAACATGCGCCCAACATGCGCGAAAATCCAAATCAGGTGCATCTATCGTGCATGAAATCATGAAATCCAATATCAAGCGCCGAACGTGCGCAAAAGCAATCAGGTGCACAAGGTGCACAAAACAAATATCGAGTATCACAATCAAAATCGAAGTCCAGTGCATCTAAGTGCACAAAAGGCGTATCACTGCACTGCAAGCATATATAAACTATACCGAGTGCAGGAACGAAATCGTGTGCATGCATACGCACAAAACCAACTCAACTGTTTAAAACCGTAAAATCATAAACATGTGAAACTAAAGAACGAAAACGATATCAAGTGCAACACTGTGCAAAGATCGTAAATCCTCAATCATCAAAATCAAATCATACGAATAAATCACCCAAAACATCGTAATCAATAATGGCGGAATAGTACTGCTCAAGCGCATCCTCTAAGAATCTCGGCCAACTGTCGCGGTCACTAGTGGGACGTCTCGTCGATGATCATGAACTCTGTCCTGCTGGCGTGCGTAACCATGATCACTCCTGGGTCAAGGTCTTCACTATGAATTACCAATCTTTCGGTCCATCGGCTCATCAGCCCTATCAGGTGTGCTAACGGGGACGATTTCGTTCTGGCACTTCTCTGGTCATCTCTTGGTCAATCATCGCGACCACTCGTAAGACAGCATATCACTGGCGTCGGCCTCTGGCTCTCTGAATGTACTTGACACATCTGATCCTGGGTGCAAGTATCATTGCAGCAGTGTCCTGGAAGGAATCCTGCTCACGGTCTCTTCCATGTCTCGTCTCTGCCAACTGTCCGGAAGTCGTTGTCCTTTCCTATATCTGCATCTTGCTCTGGAACGACTGCATACTCATCGCGACTCCTTCTGGAAGGTAAGTCCAAGTACCATGCCTCGGCATGCGCATCGCATCTCTGATGTCGGCGGAGTGGAATGTCATCTCATCTAGATCTGGTACGAACCTCTTACTCACTTTTCTCTAATGTCGTCTGCTTTGGACTCGTCTCGTCGTGGCTGCATGGACTGAGCTCCAATGGCTATCCTCGTATCTGGAGTCTCCCAAGAATGCATCTCACCACCTAGCATCCGAATTAAGTCGAGCCATCCGATCGAGTCGTCAAAACCTTATAATCCCCCAAAAGCTCAACCTCTTGGGCACAGTTTAATAGTATCGAGTACATACCACAGCATCGGTGGTCCAGCCGTAGAAGGGCAAACCCAAGCCTCACTAATGGCGCCGTAGAACTGCCGCAAACCCGAAGGTTCAAAGGCTTTCACACGGTCATTAAGTCGAGTTAGGGTTTCATTCTTCTAGAGGGACCATAGAATTGCCTGCATGTCTTTCCGACTACTTTAAACTTGGATAAATAGGTTTCTGACATTCGATCGTCTCTGTCGACTCCCAACGTCTCCGCGTGAAGTCGTTTCTAGCTGGAATCAATCTATCTGATGACCTCGCATCGGGGTAAGCGAACGATCCACATGTCCTAGTCATTCATCCTCGATGACTAGCGACCTTCTATCATCTCTTAGTACAACTCGTTCTGCACTAACGCCAGCATCTGGGGCAATATCTCCTCGTTCGCAGCAATAACTGGCTCGCTCGTCTGCACGCTGAACAGTGCCTCAACCATCATGAATAAGCAACACACCAACGGTCATCAAAATCTGGCTGCCCTCTGCCAGTGGCCCAATCCTCTGATACTGATCGGCACGTCCGAGAAATCTCATAAATGTGATCCGCCAAACGCTCGTGGTGCGAAAACACAATCAAAAAACACCTCTCTACAATCGGGTGTCGCCGGAATTTCGCCCTGATCAGTCCTCGTTCGTGACGAGCTTGTGCTGACCGCAACTCTAGCCGTAGCTCTCCCTGCCCGTAACCGTAGCAGCAAAACCAAACTGGTACCGATGAGGCTAGATCAGGAAGGAATATAATACTGAACAAGAAAATGTACATCCTAAGGCTTCATAAGTGGAGTGACGTGTCGTAAATATGCCGCGGAACATACCAACGGTACGTCACTCTACTTTAGTCACCTGTTCCATCAACCAAGGGTCATCCTACGCTCCGAAGGTTAAAACCTGACGCTCTGATACCAACTTTGTCACGACCCGAAAGTACGGAACATGACCGGCACTTAAACTACGAACGTCTCGAGGCGTACGTAATCTAAGTAAACCGAAAACCCAGAAATCCAAACCAAGAAAAGAAGTAGAGTGAAGGAAAACCAATTTAAAACAAGTAGTTTTAATAGCATAAGCCGAATTATGCGGTTTTTAAGAACATCAAAATTTACTGAAAATTTCGGCAGAGTCTCCTTTGTAAATACTGGCTCCCAAACGGGATACAACATGAATAGTATACGAAATCAATAAAAAGGCATCCCCAAGCGGGAGCTAGCACTTCGTCAATCGACGGTCACAACCACACAAGCAATATAAAATACAACGCCAACGGCGAGGATCAAAACTCAAAAGGAAACTCAAAACCACCAGAAATATAACGAGCAACTCTAAGGTCGAAAGAATAAACAACACTGGTCTCTATCTCAAAATAAATACATGTTTGGTTGATGGAATTTACTAGATACAACGGAATAATATTATACAAGGTAATATGATGGGTACGATACAAGAAAAACCCACCTACTAGCAAGTCACCCGAATGAAACTGAGCCCGCAAAGCCGTAATGAAACCTGTACGGAAAACCTGCAAGAAACTGGGGCACAACGGGGGTGAGTTGCCAACTCGTAAATAGAAAAACATCTACGCACAGAAATCGCATAAATAACGCAACCTAGGTCAATGATCATAATATATCCTCAAATATAAGTATAACAGGCAGCCTATAACAATGACTAGGGTAATATCTAACCCGAGCATAATTTCATGTGCCCGTGTCAGTGCCTCAGGTAGCAATATAACATATGAATAAGGTATGAATGCATGAAACAGAATACATGTAAATGAAGAAACTGTTTTCATAAATTAGTGAGATTTCCTTCGTATTTTTAAACTGAGGTATCATAATGAAATCAGTATCAACAGTGTCTAGCATCGACACAAAACATAAATCTCACTGTCTCGAAATATCAATGTCTCAATCTCAATATCTAGGGCGCCGTCAGTCCGGACCGGCCCCTACCATCCATCTCAAGACCACGACGGTATCCTCCGGATATCCGACGCGTCGGGTAATATCACCGGTAGGTAGTGCTCCCCTGTCGGGCTCAACGTCAACACCACATTCATCTTGCCCCGGGGTACCATACCGGGCCCACCATGTACCCGTGACGGTTCCTCCACTCCTCGACACGGATCTCCAAAACCACAGCAAACTCATGGTGGACGACACTTTACATCACTAGAAAACCGCAACATTTTATATTTTAAAAGATCATAAGTTGTAAATTTTGCGGCTTTCCCCGAAATCCAGAAATATCATAAATCTCAAGAAATCATCACAAATGCATATGTCAATGATAATGAACTAGGCATGAACAACTGAATAACAGTATGCATGAAGTGGTAGGTAATAACTACAATGTCTAATATGGCATATAAGGGGAGTACACTAATATCATGTCAAAACTACCAGCTAACAATCTAAGTCAAGCAATTATATTTTCTAAAGTGTACGTGACATGGCAATTACCGATGAAGATGTGTGTGAGCCGGCAAGTAGGTGTACGTGGTACATACGCATCATCGGTAATGGTGCAGGTGTCCTAACAGCATGATATCAATAATGGAATATGCAGCAAAATAAATATGCGAGGCAGAGCGAACAGCAATAATGTGCAGGAGCTGAATACTAGACACAACGATAACTAATCTGCAATAATCTAATATAAGTCCTACGAATGGTGCCTTTTGAAATAACACGAATCATGGGGTTTTGAAAATAGGGGCTACGGTGTTTTTATGAAAAGATACGTCGTTTTTGAAATATCCGTGGATTCCCTTGAGCTGTCTTTAAAAATGCCCACGATTCGTTAGTTTTTGAAATAGGTAAGAAGTCTAATCTAATCTAACAACTACACTAAACTATACGGCTGAACTAACAAGCTGAACTACAGGTAAGGAAACCGCCTATCATCTGAGTCGATACATATACATACCTGTATATGTATAGTCGGTGATCCCGCCTCAATAATATCATATCCGATACCATATCTATAATCAGGCATCCCAAGTCAAGAGTGCGGATCAATCATCAATATAGCTCGTACGTAAATCCGTCGTACGGCATCCCAATCTGGGTACGGGTCAATATCACATTTATCATACTATTCACCTGGTATCCTCTTTATCAAATATCATGATCGGGGTACTGATCTACGTCTAGTACCATACTGATACCGCCTACGTAAGCATGGACGTGTGTGAAACACAACGTCAAGGACCCGCTACAACGTCATGTCGTATTTATGATACGAACCCTGCTATATCACCGATCTCACGGCCTCAAATCAAATCTCATCGACTCAGCTCAATCCCAAGTATCATCCTCAAATCCGTATGTGAACACATAGTCCCATACCCATGTGAACCCATAACTATAAAGAATCCCATGAGCACATATCAATAGGAATGTATGCGAGTATGCATGTGTGTATGTGTAGTGCAACACTACCCTAGGGTTCGCAACGCTAAAATAATCCAACACACCAATATCCGTCCTAAGCATTGTTATTATTCCCAAATAACATATAACAATTGTTGGTGTGTATACGCATCCGTATACACCACCACGGACTGCGGGGGTGCTATACGCCATCCACCCGACTTCTCCCCGTAAATATAAATCTACTTACTTGGTCCTCGCTAGCCGGTGTCGACGTCGCCACGCGCTTGCTTGTCGTCTCGAAGTCCACATGGGGGTACCTACATATCATAACGCACCATATCGCATTAAAACTAAATTCAAAATCGAAACGGCATACGAAAATCAAATCGGCACGCGTATCACGCATAGGTCCAAACCTATCGCCTACGCATGCAAGAATAGTCAAACCAACCCTCGATGTCGATGTACAAACGTCAAACCATCGAGAAAAATCCAATCACACTCATTTGCACATTCACGAACACTAATTTTAATATAAACTAGGTTAAAACTCACAAAAACCCCAATTTCACTTAAAAAGTCATTTTTCCGAAAATCTAGCAAGCACAAATCACCCGTTTTAGTACAAAACTCGACGTTTAAACAAATGTAGCGGCCAATTTATTTATTAAATATCTTAAATAAGTCGTATAAACAATTTCCGGAATTTAATCTCATTAAATTCCAAAAATCCTAATATTCTAGTTTACAAAAAAACCCTTTTTAACAATTTCAAAGCAAAATGCACAAACTACAATCTAGCTTAGAATTGCATGATCCAAAGCATTAAACCACACTTAATAAAGTTAATGAAGCCAAGAAAAACCTAATCACATTTTTAATCCCAAGAATTTAACAAATTTCAAAAACCTTGTAAGCAAATTTGCAAAATAACAAAATTTTTTAAGCTAGCCATTAGCACTAGCTACTAAACTTGTATTAACATGACAACAAAGCCTAATTATAACACACAACCATACACCAATTTTATAAACCCTAACTTTCATCCAATTTCACAACTTGAATTCCAAAACTTGCAATTAAACTCACATATCCAAATAACACTTAATTAAATTAGCTTAAGAAATTAGTAACAATTTAAGCAACAAAAAGTTTTAGAATTATACCCAAAAATATATGAAGGTCCACAAGACTCCATGGCCTCCCAAAATGCTCTCTTTTCACAAGGATCCATGCTAAACGGGCTAAGCTAAAATGGGTAGGACTTTGATTTTGATTTTGTGGGATTTTTGGTGGATTTTTGATGCAATTTTTCATGAAGTTTTGAAGGGAAAAGAGAGGGGAAAATGGAGGGGGGGGCTGCTGTGGGGAGAAGGAATTTTCGGCCGGAAAAGTGGGTGGGGGAGAGAGAGGGAGGTGAGGAAAATGGGGGGGGGACAAGGTCAAGGTCAAACAAAGTCAAAAGTCTAACTACTTCACTCATTTTCTTTTCTTTTCTTTCATTTCTTTTTCCTTGAAAATCAAGTGGGGAAAAATATGGTGGGTGCTGAATTCAGCCATGGGGAGGAGTAAGTGGGGGTGTGTGGGTGTGGGCACGGGTGTGGGGTGATGAAAAATGATAAATACAATACCCCAAACATCCATTTACGCTAAAAAAAGCCTTTTTTCTTCAATAATTTCTAAACCGTTTTGGCAAATGATTTCTTTCCAAAAAACCACATGATAAATTTTTATTTAATGTTTTATGCTGCATAAAATTTGTTTCAACTCATTCCAATTTGTAATTTTCCCTAATTAAATGTATTAGTGACGGCTTAAAATAATAATAAAATAATATTATTTTCAGAAAATTTGAAATTTCACCAGCGGCTCAATAAACACCAAATAATAGCAATTACATAGCTAGAATATGTATATTTAATTTTTATAATAAGATATTTGTATTTTGACTTTTTACAGAAAACCCCCTTATTTTACCAATTTTTTTTTTTGAAATTTCACCGAAACGATTTTCAAAACGTTACAATCTTCCCCCCTTAAAGAAATTCGGTCCCCGAATTTAAATTCAAACTCCCCCAATTACTAAAACATCTAAGAAAAACCATCAAGTCGTCGGGCTCCGAAATCATAAATACATAAAACAAATCGTAGCACAGCGCATGCGCTTGAAAAATGAGCATATAACTCAAATCAAAACTTCGTCAAGCATCCCGCAATCATCGGAGTCATGGGGAAGACATCAATGCCAAATCCAAGGCAAAACCAATATGATATAACTCGAAACTATACATGTAAATATCGAATCTATATATGTAAGTATCTGAAGGAAATGCATGCCAAATCTCTTTAAGTCGCTGTGCACGCATATAACACTGCACAGTGGTGGACGTCTAACATAAGGAAATAACTATTTACATATATACCTTTGTTTGAAATGTACGTTCCGCCGTTTTGGAAACAATTTAGAAGGGTCTCCTCGTTTTAAACATTTCGTGTCATATCAGACACTTAGGTAAATACTGAGGCTATAGCTCTCTTTTTGGAAATCCCATCAATAATTATCAATGCATGCAAAATATATTCAGGTACTGTCCTCTGACTAGTCCTGCTCAGTACGAAAACACATAGCAATATCATAAAAACGTACTGCTCTATACGAAATCAATCCCAAAATATGCACATGAATGTTACGTGCGTCTTGTGCACACGGAAATCAAAATCCATGAATGTGCCATACATGCGCACAGAAACAACATCTAAGTGCATCGGGTGTGCACGAAACATCTGTCGTAGGCAACGTGTGTGCCTGACAGCAAAATCAGGTGCATCTGACATGCACGAAAAATCTCGAATTAGTGCATCTGGTGTGCACCAAAATCACCCTTCAAAACATGCGCCCAACATGCGCGAAAATCCAAATCAGGTGCATCTATCGTGCATGAAATCATGAAATCCAATATCAAGCGCCGAACGTGCGCAAAAGCAATCAGGTGCACAAGTTGCACAAAACAAATATCGAGTATCACAATCAAAATCGAAGTCCAGTGCATCTAAGTGCACAAAAGGCGTATCACTGCACTGCAAGCATATATAAACTATACCGAGTGCAGGAACGAAATCGTGTGCATGCATACGCACAAAACCAACTCAACTGTTTAAAACCGTAAAATCATAAACATGTGAAACTAAAGAACGAAAACGATATCAAGTGCAACACTGTGCAAAGATCGTAAATCCTCAATCATCAAAATCAAATCATACGAATAAATCACCCAAAACATCGTAATCAATAATGGCGGAATAGTACTGCTCAAGCGCATCCTCTAAGAATCTCGGCCAACTGTCGCGGTCACTAGTGGGACGTCTCGTCGATGATCATGAACTCTGTCCTGCTGGCGTGCGTAACCATGATCACTCCTGGGTCAAGGTCTTCACTATGAATTACCAATCTTTCGGTCCATCGGCTCATCAGCCCTATCAGGTGTGCTAACGGGGACGATTTCGTTCTGGCACTTCTCTGGTCATCTCTTGGTCAATCATCGCGACCACTCGTAAGACAGCATATCACTGGCGTCGGCCTCTGGCTCTCTGAATGTACTTGACACATCTGATCCTGGGTGCAAGTATCATTGCAGCAGTGTCCTGGAAGGAATCCTGCTCACGGTCTCTTCCATGTCTCGTCTCTGCCAACTGTCCGGAAGTCGTTGTCCTTTCCTATATCTGCATCTTGCTCTGGAACGACTGCATACTCATCGCGACTCCTTCTGGAAGGTAAGTCCAAGTACCATGCCTCGGCATGCGCATCGTATCTCTGATGTCGGCGGAGTGGAATGTCATCTCATCTAGATCTGGTACGAACCTCTTACTCACTTTTCTTTAATGTCGTTTGCTTTGGACTCGTCTCGTCGTGGCTGCATGGACTGAGCTCCAACGGCTATCCTCGTATCTGGAGTCTCCCAAGAATGCATCTCACCACCTAGCATCCGAATTAAGTCGAGCCATCCGATCGAGTCGTCAAAACCTTATAATCCCCCAAAAGCTCAACCTCTTGGGCACAGTTTAATAGTATCGAGTACATACCACAGCATCGGTGGTCCAGCCGTAGAAGGGCAAACCCAAGCCTCACTAATGGCGCCGTAGAACTGCCGCAAACCCGAAGGTTCAAAGGCTTTCACACGGTCATTAAGTCGAGTTAGGGTTTCATTCTTCTAGAGGGACCATAGAATTGCCTGCATGTCTTTCCGACTACTTTAAACATGGATAAATAGGTTTCTGACATTCGATCGTCTCTGTCGACTCCCAACGTCTCCGCGTGAAGTCGTCTCTAGCTGGAATCAATCTATCTGATGACCTCGCATCGGGGTAAGCGAACGATCCACATGTCCTAGTCATTCATCCTCGATGACTAGCGACCTTCTATCATCTCTTAGTATAACTCGTTCTGCACTAACGCCAGCATCTGGGGCAATATCTCCTCGTTCGCAGCAATAACTGGCTCGCTCGTCTGCACGCTGAACAGTGCCTCAACCATCATGAATAAGCAACACACCAACGGTCATCAAAATCTGGCTGCCCTCTGCCAGTGGCCCAATCCTCTGATACTGATCGGCACGTCCGAGAAATCTCATAAATGTGATCCGCCAAACGCTCGTGGTGCGAAAACACAATCAAAAAACACCTCTCTACAATCGGGTGTCGCCGGAATTTCGCCCTGGTCAGTCCTCGTTCGTGACGAGCTTGTGCTGACCGCAACTCTAGCCGTAGCTCTCCCTGCCCGTAACCGTAGCAGCAAAACCAAACTGGTACCGATGAGGCTAGATCAGGAAGGAATATAATACTGAACAAGAAAATGTACATCCTAAGGCTTCATAAGTGGAGTGACGTGTCGTAAATATGCCGCGGAACATACCAACGGTACGTCACTCTACTTTAGTCACCTGTTCCATCAACCAAGGGTCATCCTACGCTCCGAAGGTTAAAACCTGACGCTCTGATACCAACTTTGTCACGACCCGAAAGTACGGAACATGACCGGCACTTAAACTACGAACGTCTCGAGGCGTACGTAATCTAAGTAAACCGAAAACCCAGAAATCCAAACCAAGAAAAGAAGTAGAGTGAAGGAAAACCAATTTAAAACAAGTAGTTTTAATAGCATAAGCCGAATTATGCGGTTTTTAAGAACATCAAAATTTACTGAAAATTTCGGCAGAGTCTCCTTTGTAAATACTGGCTCCCAAACGGGATACAACATGAATAGTATACGAAATCAATAAAAAGGCATCCCCAAGCGGGAGCTAGCTCTTCGTCAATCGACGGTCACAACCACACAAGCAATATAAAATACAACGCCAACGGCGAGGATCAAAACTCAAAAGGAAACTCAAAACCACCAGAAATATAACGAGCGACTCTAAGGTCGAAAGAATAAACAACACTGGTCTCTATCTCAAAATAAATACATGTTTGGTTGATGGAATTTACTAGATACAACGGAATAATATTATACAAGGTAATATGATGGGTACGATACAAGAAAAACCCACCTACTAGCAAGTCACCCGAATGAAACTGAGCCCGCAAAGCCGTAATGAAACCTGTACGGAAAACCTGCAAGAAACTGGGGCACAACGGGGGTGAGTTGCCAACTCGTAAATAGAAAAACATCTACGCACAGAAATCGCATAAATAACGCAACCTAGATCAATGATCATAATATATCCTCAAATATAAGTATAACAGGCAGCCTATAACAATGACTAGGGTAATATCTAACCCGAGTATAATTTCATGTGCCCGTGTCAGTGCCTCAGGTAGCAATATAACATATGAATAAGGTATGAATGCATGAAACAGAATACATGTAAATGAAGAAACTGTTTTCATAAATTAGTGAGATTTCCTTCGTATTTTTAAACTGAGGTATCATAATGAAATCAGTATCAACAGTGTCTAGCATCGACACAAAACATAAATCTCACTGTCTCGAAATATCAATGTCTCAATCTCAATATCTAGGGCGCCGTCAGTCCGGACCGGCCCCTACCATCCATCTCAAGACCACGACGGTATCCTCCGGATATCCGACGCGTCGGGTAATATCACCGGTAGGTAGTGCTCCCCTGTCGGGCTCAACGTCAACACCACATTCATCTTGCCCCGGGGTACCATACCGGGCCCACCATGTACCCGTGACGGTTCCTCCACTCCTCGACACGGATCTCCAAAACCACAGCAAACTCATGGTGGACGACACTTTACATCACTAGAAAACCGCAACATTTTATATTTTAAAAGATCATAAGTTGTAAATTTTGCGGCTTTCCCCGAAATCCAGAAATATCATAAATCTCAAGAAATCATCACAAATGCATATGTCAATGATAATGAACTAGGCATGAACAACTGAATAACAGTATGCATGAAGTGGTAGGTAATAACTACAATGTCTAATATGGCATATAAGGGGAGTACACTAATATCATGTCAAAACTACCAGCTAACAATCTAAGTCAAGCAATTATATTTTCTAAAGTGTACGTGACATGGCAATTACCGATGAAGATGTGTGTGAGCCGGCAAGTAGGTGTACGTGGTACATACGCATCATCGGTAATGGTGCAGGTGTCCTAACAGCATGATATCAATAATGGAATATGCAGCAAAATAAATATGCGAGGCAGAGCGAACAGCAATAATGTGCAGGAGCTGAATACTAGACACAACGATAACTAATCTGCAATAATCTAATATAAGTCCTACGAATGGTGCCTTTTGAAATAACACGAATCATGGGGTTTTGAAAATAGGGGCTACGGTGTTTTTATGAAAAGATACGTCGTTTTTGAAATATCCGTGGATTCCCTTGAGCTGTCTTTAAAAATGCCCACGATTCGTTAGTTTTTGAAATAGGTAAGAAGTCTAATCTAATCTAACAACTACACTAAACTATACGGCTGAACTAACAAGCTGAACTACAGGTAAGGAAACCGCCTATCATCTGAGTCGATACATATACATACCTGTATATGTATAGTCGGTGATCCCGCCTCAATAATATCATATCCGATACCATATCTATAATCAGGCATCCCAAGTCAAGAGTGCGGATCAATCATCAATATAGCTCGTACGTAAATCCGTCGTACGGCATCCCAATCTAGGTACGGGTCAATATCACATTTATCATACTATTCACCTGGTATCCTCTTTATCAAATATCATGATCGGGGTACTGATCTACGTCTAGTACCATACTGATACCGCCTACGTAAGCATGGACGTGTGTGAAACACAACGTCAAGGACCCGCTACAACGTCATGTCGTATTTATGATACGAACCCTGCTATATCACCGATCTCACGGCCTCAAATCAAATCTCATCGACTCAGCTCAATCCCAAGTATCATCCTCAAATCCGTATGTGAACACATAGTCCCATACCCATGTGAACCCATAACTATAAAGAATCCCATGAGCACATATCAATAGGAATGTATGCGAGTATGCATGTGTGTATGTGTAGTGCAACACTACCCTAGGGTTCGCAACGCTAAAATAATCCAACACACCAATATCCGTCCTAAGCATTGTTATTATTCCCAAATAACATATAACAATTGTTGGTGTGTATACGCATCCGTATACACCACCACGGACTGCGGGGGTGCTATACGCCATCCACCCGACTTCTCCCCGTAGATATAAATCTACTCACCTGGTCCTCGCTAGCCGGTGCCGACGTCGCCACGCGCTTGCTTGTCGTCTCGAAGTCCACATGGGGGTACCTACATATCATAACGCACCACATCGCATTAAAACTAAATTCGAAATCGAAACGGCATACGAAAATCAAATCGGCACGCGTATCACGCATAGGTCCAAACCTATCGCCTACGCATGCAAGAATAGTCAAACCAACCCTCGATGTCGATGTACAAACGTCAAACCATCGAGAAAAATCCAATCACACTCATTTGCACATTCACGAACACTAATTTTAATATAAACTAGGTTAAAACTCACAAAAACCCCAATTTCACTTAAAAAGTCATTTTTCCGAAAATCTAGCAAGCACAAATCACCCGTTTTAGTACAAAACTCGACGTTTAAACAAATGTAGCGGCCAATATATTTATTAAATATCTTAAATAAGTCGTATAAACAATTTCCGGAATTTAATCTCATTAAATTCCAAAAATCCTAATATTCTAGTTTACAAAAATACCCTTTTTAACAATTTCAAAGCAAAATGCACAAACTACAATCTAGCTTAGAATTGCATGATCCAAAGCATTAAACCACACTTAATAAAGTTAATGAAGCCAAGAAAAACCTAATCACATTTTTAATCCCAAGAATTTAACAAATTTCAAAAACCTTGTAAGCAAATTTGCAAAATAACAAAATTTTTTAAGCTAGCCATTAGCACTAGCTACTAAACTTGTATTAACATGACAACAAAGCCTAATTATAACACACAACCATACACCAATTTTATAAACCCTAACTTTCATTCAATTTCACAACTTGAATTCCAAAACTTGCAATTAAACTCACATATCCAAATAACACTTAATTAAATTAGCTTAAGAAATTAGTAACAATTTAAGCAACAAAAAGTTTTAGAATTATACCCAAAAATATATGAAGGTCCACAAGACTCCATGGCCTCCCAAAATGCTCTCTTTTCACAAGGATCCATGCTAAACGGGCTAAGCTAAAATGGGTAGGACTTTGATTTTGATTTTGTGGGATTTTTGGTGGATTTTTGATGCAATTTTTCATGAAGTTTTGAAGGGAAAAGAGAGGGGAAAATGGAGGGGGGGGGGGCTGCTGTGGGGAGAAGGAATTTTCGGCCATAAAAGTGGGTGGGGGAGAGAGAGGGAGGTGAGGAAAATGGGGGGGGACAAGGTCAAGGTCAAACAAAGTCAAAAGTCTAACTACTTCACTCATTTTCTTTTCTTTTCTTTCATTTCTTTTTCCTTGAAAATCAAGTGGGGAAAAATATGGTGGGTGCTGAATTCAGCCATGGGGAGGAGTAAGTGGGGGTGTGTGGGTGTGGGCACGGGTGTGGGGTGATGAAAAATGATAAATACAATACCCCAAACATCCATTTACGCTAAAAAAAGCCTTTTTTCTTCAATAATTTCTAAACCGTTTTGGCAAATGATTTCGTTCCAAAAAACGACATGAGAAATTTTTATTTAATGTTTTATGATGCATAAAATTTGTTTCAACTCATTCCAATTTGTAATTTTCCCTCATTAAATGTATTAGTGACGGCTTAAAATAATAATAAAATAATATTTTTTTCAGAAAATTTGAAATTTCACCAGCGGCTCAATAAACACCAAATAATAGCAATTACATATCTAGAATATTTATATTTAATTTTTATAATAAGATATTTGTATTTTGACTTTTTACAGAAAACCCCCTTATTTTAACGATATTTTTTTTTGAAATTTCACCGATACGATTTTCAAAACGTTACATAAGTGGTGCTTGTTTGTAGCATGGATATGTGATTGGTTAGGACAGTCGTGCGGCCTTGTTGACTCCGTCAAGGGCACGTACGGGTGGGTTTAATGCAATCAAGATAATGACGGGTTGAGCTTGACTAGGACTCTTTGATTTGTTGACTCCGTCAAGGTCACTTTGGTCCTATTGGTAAAAACACCCATCGGGAGTTTCTAAAGAAACTGAAACTTGCCAAGCATGCGCATACCTTCTGGAGTGTGATAACGTGAGTGGATTCCATCACGTTATCATGAGATGATAGTTGGATCCTGATTCCCACTGATGAGTTGGTTTACTCCTCGGTTAATCCTGACTAATTCTTCATTAAGGTCTGGAGGAGAATTTGAGGTTACAGTGGGAGGTTTCCTGATTAGATAAATTGATAACCATTCTGATCTTGGTTAGAGTGCATGCAGAGTGTTTCTTTTCTCTCTCTCTTTGGCAGCGACCATGACCGGGCCCTATACTATGACTCAGTGACCAAGTTAACCGAACCTTCTTAAAACACTGAGTTTTGGATTGTCAGAGTTGCATACCTCATTGCCACTCCTACTTTTTCCCTTTTCTCCAGAACACCCCGTATTACTACGAACATCCACTTCCATTGGATAAAACCATCGTATGGTTATATAAGAACTCGAAGGAACTTGTTCCCGATTCGAGGATGGTTTCTGGCTCTGGAGAAAATGAATAGGACTATTCAGTTGTCTTTTCCTTTTACCTTCTCCCAGGTTGCGAGTGCTCCTTGGATTAGGACGGTACACCTATTACGCTAATTAGACAGTCTTCTTCCAAACCATAGGCAGGTGCCTAACGGTGGGGAATGAAGAAAACCAATTAGCCTAACGATGGTATACAGAAGGTAATAAGTTAAGAAAAATAAAGGGATTAGAAAGAGGGCAAAGTAAACTGCGACTGCTATTCACGACCAAACCAAGTATTTCATTACCACTCCTACTTCACCTTTATATTTCTCCAGAACACTCCGTATCACTACGAAGATCCACAGTTATTTGGATACTCCATTGTAAGGTTATATACAAACTCGAAGGAACTTGTTCCAGTTCGGGGATGGATTCTGGTTCAGGAGAAATAGAATAAGGTTTATTCAATTGTCTTTTATCTTTACCTTCTCTCGCATTGCGAGTGCTCCTAGGATTAGGACAGTACACCTATTACGCTTATTGGATAGTCTTCTTCCAAACCATAGGCTGGTGCCGAACGGTAGGGAAGGAAGAAAACCATTTAGCCTAAAAGGGTGTACAGAAGTTAATGACTAAAGACATATAAAGGGATTTGGAGAAATGGCAAAGAAATATATGGTTATAGTTGTGAATCTGATAATGGAAGAGGCATTACTAGGAATACCCGGATACCCCTTCGAAACATTTATATGTTTCAGTTTCACTGTGCATTATTAATAGAAAACTGATTTCCCAATTAGACACTTGCTCCAGGGTATGTATTTACCAGGTATGATTCTCACATCTCTATGGTTTTACAGATTATGAGTGGGAGTAACTTATTGGGAATTGGGTGATCATCCTCATTATATCGGGATTCGTTGTAATTGGTGATATTTGAGGAAATCGCCTGGGTTGTTTTCCGGACGGCAAATATTTGATTTTGAATATCCGTTGTTATGCACCAATTTCAAATTGATATATCTGTACGTTTATTTTTATAAAGTGAGATATAACTTTTTGAAATTATGTCTATGATATTTACCTTTATCAGTGGATGGTTAGGTAAGGAGCATTAAACAGCGGTGTAATTCTTCTTAACTGTAAGTATAGTTTTCAACCTACGACGCACAGGGAATGAGTTATTAGACTCAGGGGACTTATACAGAGTATTGTATGTTGTCCAGTGTCCATTAGGACTGTGGGGTTGGTACTCGTACTATATTCTGTTTACTTGTGACTTCTCTGGTTCTTAGACATGTGTTTCGTAGAAATGCAAGGTCTATATTTTGAGAAGTTATAGGTATATGAATAAAGTAGAGAACCAGGCGTTGCAAGTATCAGGATTCTTCAAGGTGATAGAATTTGTAGATACTTGTGTATGGTATTCAGTTGATAGTAAAGATTAAGTGAACTTGCTTCTCTTTTAGGTTACTCATAATTGGAAGCACTCCTAATTTCAGTAATGCTGATCGGCCTCTCTCCACTTAGTTGAGATGCACTGGAGACAGCTGGATGATTTGAATCTGGTTCCAATTAAATCAGTGCCTCTGTTTCTATATTGGATATAGAATAGTTCATATCTTAACAATGTTAAGGTACGGGGAGTTTTCCGGCTTATGCTTAAAACGAGACTCTGGATAACTCAAGGCACCTTTCAGTAATGTCAGTTTGTAGGTTGACCCGGGTTATAACGACGGTTGACTTTCTACCATCTGGAAGATCAATAGTGATATTGTTCTTGACTCGCCACAGTTTTAGTAAAATGGATTTTTTCAGAAAACAATAGTGGGATTATGGTAGAACTGGAAGTGATTCCAGAACCACAAACGATTACCAAAAATTTGATAAGAACCTAAAGATTCAATCCGGTTTGAAAATCTATTAGCCACTCCGCAGATATGGTGGGTAACCTCAGGCACTCGAGAGGTACTTTGGTATGCTCAAGGACGGTGACAAGGAGGTTCTTCTTTACCCAGACTTGACACTACTGTTGTTCCAGGTTATGAGACCCGGCAGGAGGATGAGTATAGCGTCATTCTAAACTAGCTCTAGAAGTGCATGTTTATATGACTCTGCCAGAGGGTTGTTGTAGTTAGTGGGAGCAACGGAAGCATAGTGGACAAGTAGCTTATGTCTATGGACTAAAGCAAATATAGCGGAGATAGATAATCTATTTCTGATGTGACAGTCATGGGTTTGGCTTTATCAGAATAGGGGATGGATCTGTTAAGAAGGTAGTAGGGTGTGATGTCCGGGTGTTTGGATGACATACATATAGTAGGAAATGAAATTCCTATACTACGATCGGTCATACTTTGGTTGTCACACAGTAGTTTCTCCACACAAGGCTAGGATATTATATCAGACATTCTGGTTACTAGATCTATGGTTTTAGATCTAGATTTGGGAAGTGTCCCAATCTGGGTACTTAGACAGCATTCTAAAGGTGTTTTAGAATGGACGACTCCTGGCAGGGTAGTGTACCTGCAGGTGATGGAGTCACCCTCTCTAAAGGTGTCTTAAAGACTAAAGGGGAGAGGGATGTGCATGATTGACAGATCACTTGCTTAGGCAATTGAGTTGATCATGAGATGTCAAGTTCCACACCAGATGTTGTTTTTGCACGAGCTGCAATAAGTTGATATTGATCCAATCTTGGAGAAACGTTCGGAAGCAGTTTTAGAACATAAGTGGATGTTCTAGGGAAATGATAACGGCAGCCTCCTTTAGGAGACGGTTATCATTCCACGCTTCCAAGGTGACCTGGATGACAGAGAGACTGTCAGAGTTGTAGTTTTTCCTCTGACGAGGGGCAGTAGTTTGGACAGGTGGTCCAAGCGGATACTGAGGGAGGCATGGCGCAGGATACTGATTAAATTCAGTTGACGATACAGTCTAAGAAGTTTGGATTTGGAGTTCATTTATCATCTAGGTCCCATCAGATATCCAGACATATTCTAAGAAAAGTATTGCTCATTTCGGGAGTTGTCTTTCTCCGCGAACTTGAGATAAAGAGAGACATAGAAAGAAACATCTGGGCAGATCCACTCACTGAGGCTATTTCTCGAACGCAATAGTTTCGCAAATGGGCTTTGTGAGACTGATTAGTAGAGGAGTTGGGTGTTCAGTCTCACACGGGCTGTGAGTATGCGACACCGCAATAATTAGCCTTGAGTGCAATTGGGAGATTGTTGGATATAGCGCCCTCAGAGTCAATTATTGGATCACAGGCACGTGATTGCAATGACTGAGGGAGGACCTATACCGGTAGGACAGTCTTACTCAAGATGATAGTATGCTATCTGGTTTATCTTTATCATCGTGTACTGCTTGAGGTGACGTTAGAGGTCACTATTGCATGTTGATAGAGCCCTTAGGATTCTTGCTTGACGGCCAGCAGTATGATGGCGATCATATATGTGGGAGCTGGGGTATATAAGCACATCCTTTAAGTGGTCCCTAGTCGTGGGAGTTTCGAGACTGGGCATCGATACTCCATTAGTAGACTAGTGTATACAGTCGAGACCCCGACGAGGGGCGGTGGCTGGTCTCACAAGCCATTGGTGTCAGTTGGTTCACCTAAGATGTATACTGGTGCTCATTGGGTTATGAGTACACCGGACATGACTCGCCGGGAACATGCTAGTTGGTATTATACCTGACGTCAGATAGCAGTTCCCTGGTGACATGTGTACAGGTTAGTTCATCGGCCTGAGATCGTCATTTGTCTCGTGTGAGTTCCCACTGTGCTTTGATTACTACCCTACCATGGCTTAAAGGAGTCATGCAAACAGGTTTTAGTTGGGTACAGTCCCGAGCCACATGGAGGCAGTGAGCGGATCAGCAGGGGTTCCGTCTCTCCCGCTATTGAGGGTGAGATCGCGCTGTGTCTAGGAGAGCCATTACACGAAGTCCTTGGCCAAGGCAGGAGATTTACTGGTAGGTATTCTAGTAGTATCTCAGGGTGTTCTGGGCTACACTCCGACACGACTTGTACCGCTTTTAGGGTTCTGACTTTTACCAACCACCTAGGCCAGCCATGCGATGCTCATAGACGAACGGACCAGACTGTACGGATATTATCACTGACAGGCTCAGTAGGGTGTCAGGATGAGCTTGCTCATCGACCTCCCTTTTGGTCAATACCTGGTTGCCCGTTATGTACGTCTAGTATCTCTAACGTGCCAGTGGTTAAATCCACAGCAAAGTATTGACGAGTCTTTATAATCCACCACAGACAGTTTCTCAAGTTTCGGGCGAAACGTTGTATAGGCCGTATGGATTTATGGCAGTGTTTAAACGTACGTGTGCACTTGTGCACGTGTCATGGTTCGGACGGATAATACTAGCGGGCTTTGGTTTAAGCCGGATCCTAGTATTATACAGTGTAGATTTTGTCTCATTTCATTTGTATTCGGTTGGAATACAAATGCGGGTATGCATATACAGTTGTAGGGTTATCCTGTAATTTGTTACCGGATCGCTTTTTGAAGTTGCCAGCTTGTGTTCTCTTTTTGGCCAAATTCCTTTTCTATTGTTCTTTGGCTGGATTTTCCCTGGAGGGGCTTATTTGCAAATGAGCAATTAGCAAAGGAGGTTTTTTTTTGGTTGCTGGGTCTTCAGCAGAATTTCTGGAATACTCTTGATGAGGTTGATTAATTTGTGCATCATTGCATGCATTTATGGTTAATGGATTGAAATAGACTTTGTTGTGACATTTTTTATTATCATCACCTCTTGCTTTTTCCTACACTCACCTCCCTTCACAATCTTCTCCCTATATATTTCTCTTCACCGGCCGAGAGCGTGAAAGTGGCAGCCCTATTTTTGTGAAGGATTTTTGATTCATTTGATGATGCACATAAATCCTTAGTTCATTCCAAAGCTCATTTTCATCACACTTCTCCATTGTGGCAACTTCAATTAACTCTCGAGGCAAAGTGTTCTACACATAGTCTACAGCAATCTTGGACACGTCGGCTAGCAAACTTCGTATCTGAGTTGCCTCGGTTCAGAGACGGGAGCCCGTAAAAAGAATCGAAGATGCGGTGCTCTTCCGATGAGAAGACAGGAGATCGGAGATGCCGCGAGGAGCTTGGGTTGGTGGCCAGAGACCCAAGGACACATATCGATCGGTATTGCTTTTCTAACCCTTCTCTAGTTGCTAGGTTAATGGTTCGATCCGGATTTAAAGTATACGATAGCGCCGGTTTCATGTTTTGAAAAAGTTTTCGTTTTCGCATTTTGGCCTCGGACAGACGGCCGGGGCGCTACCGTAGACTTACAGAAATCGTATGTATGACTCAATCCTAGGTCAATACGATCAGTAAAATATATATCCTCAAATGATAAAGTCTGAAGCATGATAAGGTGGCAAGGGTAAATATCTATACAAAAGTGTAATCCCATGTCCTCGTGTCAGTGCCTCAGGTTGCAAAATATCATATGTATGAGGTATGAATGCATGAAAACAGAATACATCTAAATGATAAAACTGTTTTCTTGTTTTAGTGAGATATCTGTATATAAATCGAAATATCATCAATGAAATCAACATAAATCAGTGTCGAGCATCGACACAAAATATATCTCAATATCTCAGTATCTGGGACTCCGGCTATCCGGACTGGCCTCCGGGCTCCGTCTATCCAGACTGGCCCGAACACCGATCGGTATCCTTTGGATATTCGACGAGTCATAATAACATCACCGGTCAGCTGTACTCCCCTGTCACAGGCTCAACGCCATCATCTGCGATCTTCTTGCGCCGGGGTACCGCACCGGGTCCACCATACACCCACAAACGGTTCCTCCTCCTTCTCGAATTAGGTGTATGATTGTTAGTTATATATATGCCTTAGAGGCTATTAATGTACATATGATGTATATTATAGTGGATGCTTGGATATATAGTGAGAGGACTTTCTTGCTCGACATGATAGTATGCTATTTGTCTTAACATGTTGACTTGTATTAGTTTACTGTCTTACTCTCACATGTTGATAAATCCCTTAGGATATGTACTCGACTACTAGGACTATGATGCAGATCATATTAGTGGGGCTAGGGTAGTCTAAGAGAATATCCTATAACTGTTCCTAGTCGAGGGAGTATCGAGACAGGGCATCGATACTCCAGAGTAGACTAGCGTATACGCATCTTGACCCATATCATGGGCGATGGATGATCCCATATCCATCGGTGTTTGACATCAAAGATGGTGTATGGGTGCTCAGTGGAGACTGGGTACACTGAACGGACTCGCCGAGAACTCCTAGATGGTATTATACCTATCATCAGATAGTAGTTCTCCGGTGACACCGGTACAGGTTAGTCTGTAGACCCGAGATCGTCATAGAGTCTTGTGTGATTCCCACTGTGCTTTGATTTCCACCTTACCACGTCTAAGAGGGCGTGCAAAATGGTGGATTTTGGGTACAGTCTCGAATCACATGGAGGCAACGAGCGATAGAGGGGTTTCGTCTCTCTCAGAATAGGGAGTTGATGTTGCGCTGTGTTCGATTAGCTATAACTGGAAATCCCTGGCCAGGGCTGATATGGAGTGCTACTGGTAAGAGTTATCAGTAGTTTCTCGACCCGTTATGAACCTCACATCGACATGACTTATCGATTACTGGGACTGACGTTTACCACCCCTAGACTGGATATGCGACATATCAGACGAAGAGACCGGACTGTACTGAAGTGTTACTGATTGGATTCACAGGAGAATGTACAGGCTTGCTTGTTGATCTTCTGATCGCTCAATACCTGGATGGCTGTTACGTTTAGCTGACCGCTTGCAGCTTGTGGGTGTTTGATATGATCATCACCTACTGCCGGCGTATTGACGATTCTTTAGAGTCCTACACAGAGGTTTCCTGGCTCAGGAAAAATAGAGTAAGAGCACATATGTGATATGTGCAGGACCGAGAATAATACGATATGAGATACTGTATTCTATTCTCGCGATATGTGATATAGCCGGGTCATCGGATCAAGTGTTGATTCGATGAAATGGTACATGTTATATTAGTCGGTTATATGTATTATAGCCGGGTTATCGGATCAAGTGTTTAAATCAAACCACAGTTCTGAACATACAAAACACACACAAGAGAAGAGTTCAGAAATGAACGAATCTTTCTTGTGGCATTGTAGACTAGGTCATATCAATGCGACATGACTAACTAAGTTATATAAGGATGGATATTTGAATCCGTGCGAATTTTCATCTTATGACACTTGCCAGTCATGTCTCAAAGGCAAGATGACCAAAACTCCGTTTACATGACACGGAGAAAGTGTTACGGAACTCTTGGGACTGATACATAGTGATGTATGCGGTCCCATGTCTACACATTCCAGGAATGGTTCTTCGTACTTCATTACATTCGCTGATAATCTCTCAAGACACGGACATGTGTTCCTGTTGAAACACAAGTCTGAAGTTTTTGAGATATTCAAAGAATATAAGCCCGAAGTCGAGAACCAAACGGGTAAAAGTATTAAAATCCTACGATCTGATTGAGGAGGAGAATACTTGAGCAATGAGTTCCTGAATTATCTAAAAGAGAATGAGATTGACTCTCAGCTTACTCCTCCGAATACACTACAGCACAAAGGTGTATCGGAACGGAGGAATCGCATCCAATTAAGTATGGTGCGCTCTATGATGAGCACCGCTGAGTTACCTATTTCCTGTTGGGGTTATGCGCTAGAGACATCCGCATACCTATTGAATAGATTTCCAACTAAATTGGTGCCTACCACTCCATATGAGATATGGAATGGGAAGAGACTATCTCTTAAACGAGTTAATATATGGGGTTGTCCGGCCTATGTTAAAAAGCAAAATCCGGACAAGCTCGAGGTAAGATCAGTTCTTTGCAAGTTTGTAGGATATCAAAACAATTTGTATGGATATCAGTTCTACCTCAGTGAAGAACAAAAGGTGTTTGTTGCTCAACATGCCACCTTTTTAGAAAAGGAATTTCATGTAAAAGAGATTAGTGTCAAAGAGGTAGACCAGGAAGAAGTTCCAACCGTGCAAACTATAGAAGAAGATTTGGTAGGACCAGAGGATTCGATAGTTACCTACGAACCTCAGCCTCTCCGCCGATCTAGTAGGGTTCCTCATCCACCTAAGAGATACTACGGTTTTCTCATTGATGGTGGGAGCGAGGATTGCATCATGTTAGATGATGACCCAACTAGCTTCGAGCAGGCCATCACGAGTAGGGACTCTGTGAAATGGCTGGATGCAATGCGATCTGAGATGGAATTCATGTACACCAACAAAGTATGGACTTTGGAAGTTGCTCCTGAAGGGGTAAAACCCATTGGAAGCAAATGGATCTTTAAGAAGAAACTTGGTGTAGATGGAAAAGTTGAGACATTCAAAGATAGACTTGTTGCAAAAGGTTTTCGTCAACGACCAGGTGTGGATTATGATGAAATCTTTTCTCCAGTGGCTATGCTTAAGTCCATCCGAATCCTACCTGCCATTGCTGCATACCATGACTTCGAAATCTGGCAAATGGATGTTAAGACCGCCTTTCTAAATGGTGATTTAGAAGAGTGCGTGTACATGATACAGCCAGAGGGCTTCATAGATAGTGGGAGCAGTGGAAAGGTATGCAAGCTGCTTAAATCCATCTACGGGTTAAAGCAGGTATCGCGGAGTTGGAACATCTGTTTTAATGTTATAGTCAAAGAGTTTGACTTCATCAAGAACGTAGATGAACTTTTTATATACAAGAAGGTGGCAGAGAGTATGGTTGTCTTCCTTGTATTGTACGTGGACGACATACTCTTGATAGGAAATGATGTTGCGATGCTGTACTCGGTCAAGCTCTTCTTTTCACATAGATTCTCATTGAAATACCGAACGTAGTTGTGAGATTTGGCGATATGGGCCGATCCGGACTGATGGAGCCCGGGATATTGTGGATTTTGTGTCGAGGTTTGACACGGATTTCTGTCGATTTCATTGATGATACTCCAGTTTTTATATAAAAATTTCATTAAGGTAAGAAAGCTTTCTCATGCAGATATATCCTGATTTCATGTTAGTTATTCATTCATGATGCATTCATACATCAGATATATGACATGTTGCTACTTTGTGACACTGACACGAGTACTTGGTATTACACTTATTCTTAGATTATTACCCTTGCCACTACTAGATGTTCAGTGTTATATTATGAGTATATTATTGTATGACCTAGGAGATCGGCATACAATCGATTTCTACTCGGTGATGTCTTCTACTCATGAGTTGGCAATCCACCCCCGTTGTGCCACAGTTTTTTTGCAAGTTCGTCCGTACAGGTTCCGTTGCGACTTGCTGGCACATCATTTCCTTCGCGTGATTGCTTGGTGGGTGGTTTCACTTGCATCGTGACCACCGTTGCAAATGTACCTTATATTTCAGTTGTACCTAGTTAAAGGCTCCATCAACCAGACTTGTATATTTTTAGTAGACTTAGATAACAAGGGTTGTTTATTCTTTCGGCCTTAGAGTCGCGCTCTTGTATTCTTTATTGTTAGGATTTTCTTAATGATGCTTAGTTTTCTCGCTTTCTTTCTGAGTTTTGATCCTCGTCCTTCGGCGTTGTATATTCATATTATTGCGTAGTTGTTTCGGCTAATTGGCGAAGAGCTAGCTCCCGCTTGCGGATGCCTATATTTATTGCTTGTACCGTTTTTCGGGTTAAAATATACAAAAGAGGTGCTGCCAAAATTTTCAATACTGAAACATGTAAGGCTACGTTAGCGCCCCCCGGCCATCAATCCGTGGCCAAATGGGGAACAAAAACTTTTAAAAGCCGGCGCTAACGGAACCTGATTCCCGGATCGAACCATTAACCCAATACTAGTTAACTATAAAAGGAGTTTAGAGAGGTTATACCGATCGATCCGTGTCCTTCGGTCTTCAACCTCTGTCCCAATCTTCTCACGGCTTACTCGATCAAGTTCGGTCTCCGGTCTCCCTCGTCGAAAACGATCCACGTAGAGAATTAGTAATACGGGCTCTCGCCTCAAAACATAGACAACTCGGGCATCCAGTTTGCTAGCCTAGATACCCAAGGTGAAGTAGAAATTGTGTGTGAATACTTTTTCTCAAAGCACCCAAGGATTTGGGTCAAGGTGAATGAAGTAGCCAAGTGAGGGAAAAATGTGAGCACAAGATTTTAGAAAGTGAAAAAAAAACTTGTGAACCAAAATCTTCTGGAAAATTGGCTTTGCCACTTTCGAAAATCTTCTCTAGGATTTTTTGTGTGAGTTTTTTTGTACTGGTTGTGGTGCGTGATTAATTAATCAAGAGCAACCAAAAAAAATATCTCTTCTAAAAAAAACAGCAGCCCACAACTCCAACACAAAATCAGACAGGAAAAATATCTAAACTATATATCTTTACTCAAAACAAAACCAATCAATGCATGAGATGAGTCACCAAATTAGCCCATCCCTTGCTAATGATCATGAATTGCCCATCACTGCTCACGAATTTCCCTCACAAAAAATCAAGTCAAAATTTGTTCCCACTAAAAATCAACACATGAAAAACTCATTTGACATTTATCAAACATTTAAAACTAAATGTTTAATAAAGAAAAAGAAATGGAAACTTCAAAAGTAAGCTCATAACGAATTACAAGAATACCCCTCATCCGTATTTACATACCCGCATCCGTATTCCGAATAAATACGAATACAACGAGACGGAAATAATCCAACAATCTAATACTAGGATCCGTCTTAAACCAAAGCCCACTAGTATGATCCGTCCGATCATGATCCGTGCACAAGTGCACGAATATGATCGAACCCTGCCATAAAACCATACGGCCTCTACAACGTTTCGCCCGAACCGGGGAAATCCTTTGTGTCGGACTCTAAAGACTCGTCAATACGATGGCAGTGGTTTTAACCACAAGCACGTAAGTGGCACTAGCTGTACGTAACTGCTGCCCAGATATTGAGCGAAAGGGAGGCCGACGAGCGAACTCATCCTGAAACCCTACTGAGCCTGACAGTGACAATATCCGTACAGTCCGGTCCGTTCATCTATGAGTATCGCATATCGATTCTAGGCGATGGTTAAAGTCAGACCCCGAATAAGGCGACATTTAGTGTCGGCATGAAACCTATCACCACCTGAGAAACTATCGATCCTAGATCGGTAATTCTCGTCTACCCCGGACGAGTATTTCTGGTGATGGCCATCCGTGCACAATGTGATATCAACCCCCAATACCGGGAGAGACGAATCCCCTGACGATCCTCTCACTGCTTCCATGTGGCTCGGGACTGTACCCAACTAAAACTTGTTTGCACGACTCCTCTGAGTCGTGGTAGGGTAGTAATCAAAGCACAGCGGGAACTCAAAAGAGACAAATGACGATCTCAGATCGATAGACTAACCTGTACACTTGTCACCAGTGAACTGCTATCTGACAATAGGTATACTACCAGCTAGCATGTTCCTGATCAGTCCGTCCGGTGTACTCATAACCCAATGAGCACCTGTATACATCTTAGATGAACTAACTGACACCAATGGCTTGTGAGACCGGCCACCGCCCCTTGTCGGGGTCTCGATCCATATACACTAGTCTACTCTGGAGTACCGATACCCAGTCTCGAAACTCCCACGACTAGGGACATTTGAGGATGTTCTTATAGACCACCAACTCTCACATATATGATCGCCATCATACTGCTGGTAGTCAAGCATGAATCATATGGGCTCTATCAACATGTAATAGTGATCTGTAATGTCACCTGAACCATGTACACGATGATAAAGTCAGACCAGATAGCATACTATCATCTCGAGTAAGAATGTTCTACCGGTATAGGTCCTCCCTCAATCATTGCAATCACGTGCCTGCGATCCAATAATTGACTTGAGGGCATTATAGCCAACAATCTCCTACTTGCACTTATGGCTAATTATTACGGTGTCACATACTTACAGCCCGTGTGATACCGAACACCCAACTTCTCTAATAATCAGTTTCACAAAGATCGTTTGTAAAACTATTGCATTCGAGAAATAGCCTCAGTGAGTGGATCCGCTCCAATGTTTCTTTCTATATCTCTCTTTATCTCAAGTTCGCGGAGAAAGCCATCTCCCGAAATGAGCAATACCTGTCTTAGAATATGTCTGGATATCTGATGGGACCCGGCTCATAAATGAACTCCAAATCCAGTAAACTTCTTAGACTGTATCGTCAACTGAATTTAATCAGTATCCTGCGCCATGCCTCCCTAAGAATCCGCTTGGACCAACTGTCCAAACTACTGCCCCTCAAAAGAGGGAAAGCTATAACTTTGACAGTCACTCTGTAATCCAGGTCTCCTTAGAAGCCTGGAATGATAACCGTCTCCCGAAGAAGGCTATCATTACCATATCCCTAGGACTTTCACTTATGTTCAAAAGCCGGTTCCGAACGTTTCTCCAGGATTGGATTAATATATCAACTTATTGCATCTAGTGCAAAAACAACATCTGGTGTGGTACTTGACATCTCATGAATGACTCAATTGCCTAAGCAAGTGATATGCCAATCATGCACATCCCTATCCCCTTTAGTCTGTAAGACACCTTTAGAGAGGGTGACTCCATCACCTGCAGGTTCACCACCATGCCAGCAGTCTTCTATTCTAAAATACCTTTAGAATACTGTCTAAGTACCCCGATTTGGAAACTACCCAAATCTAGATCTAAAAGCATAGATCTAGTAACAAAAATGCCTGATATAATATCCATATCCTATGTGGAGAAACCACTGTATGACAACTACAGTATAATGGACCGTAGTATAGGAATATCACTTCTTACAAGTGTATGTCATCCAAATACCAGGACATACCACCCAACTACCTTCTTAACAGATCCATCTCCTATTCTGATGAAGTCAAAGCCTATGACTATCACATCAAAATTAGATGATCTATCTCCGCTATATCCGCTTTAGTCTATAAATAGACACAAGCTACTTGTCCACTATGCTTCTGCTGCTCCCACTGACTACAACAACCCTCTGGCAGAGTCACATACGCATGCACTTCTAAAGCTAGTTTAGAATGATGCTATACTCATCCTCATGACGGGTCTCATAGTCTAGAACAACAGTAGTGTCAAGTCTGGGTAAACAAGAACCTCCCTGTCACCGTCTTTGAGGATACTGAAGTACCTCTCGGGCGCCTGAGGTTACCCACCATATCTGCGGAGTAGCTAATCGAATGTCAAAACCCGATTGAATCATTAGGTTCTATTAAATTTTCAGTATTCGTTTGTGGTTCTAGATTCACTTCCAGTTCTACCATACTCCCACTACTATTTTCTGAAAAAGTCCATTTTACTAAAACTGTGGCGAGTCAAGAACAATATTGTCAGAACCCGAAATGGCACATGACTGGCACTTGAATCATGTGAAGTCTATAGGACCCCACCTAATTCAAATAAGCCAAAAGCCCAAAAATCTAAACCATTTGAAAAGGGAGTGAAGGAAAACTTACTAAAAGTAACATATAAATTCACTTGAAGGTCGTAGTAAACATTTTTAAATGCAGCCTCATATTTTCCCAAAAGTTTCGGTAGAGTTTCCTTTGTAAATACTGGCCCTAAACGGGTACAAACATACATAATATACATAATGAATAAAGGCATCCCCAAGTGGCGAAAACAACCACGCAATGCAATATAATATACAACGCCGAAGGGCGGGGATCAAAACTGAGAAGGAAACCAACATCCTTAAGAAAACAAGAGAAAAACCATTATAATACAGCGCGCGACCCTAAGATCGAAAGAATATACAACTGGTCTTCTAAGTCTATCAAATATACAAGTCTGGTTGATGGAGTTTACTAGGTACAACTGAAATAAATACAAATACTACGGTGGTCACGATACAAGTGAACCCACCTACCAAAGCAATCATCCGGAAGGAAGCAGTGTGCCAGCAAAGCCTCCAAGAAAACTTGTACGGCAAAACCTGCAAGAAACTGTGGCACAATGGGGGTGAGTTGCCAACTCGTGAGTAGAAAACATCACCGAGCAGAAATCGCATGTATGACTCTATCCTAGGTCATACCATAATATCCTCATAATAATATAACCTGAAACATCTAAAAGAAAAGGGCAAGGTAATCATCTAACATACGTATGATACCAAGTGTTCGTGTCAGTGCCTCAGGTAATAACATGCCACATATATGATGTACAAATGTATTGAGAACGAAAGTAAAATACATCTTGTACGAGAAACTATTTTCTTTTCTCAATGTGAATTTTGTATAAAACCGAAGTATCATCAATGAAATCAACAGAGAAACACGTGTCAAGCATGGAAACAAAATATATCTCATTATCTCAATATCTCAGGCTCCGGCAATCCGGACTGGCCCATATCGGCAAATTTCAATATCTCAGGCTCCGCATGATCAGGATCGGCCTATATCCATCTCTATCATAACTCCGAACGGTATCCTCCGGATATCCATCGAGTTTCTATACAATCACTGGTCGGTAGTGCTCCCCTGCCAGACTCAAACGCCTTTCTATACGATCTTCTTGCGCCGTGGTACCGCACCGGGTAAACCATGCACCCGCAGACAGTCCCTCCCCCTACCTCGAATCGGGTGTATGATACCACTCGAGAACCGAAAAAACTCATGGTGGACATCAAAAATATCATATCACGAGAAAACCGCAAATTTCTATTTTTAGAAATGATACTGAGTTTCTAAATTCTTGCGGTTTCTCAAAATCCCGAAATCTGATGGAAAAATCCGAATCCCATAACTAAAAGTCAATAAACAGTAAATACCGACATAGAACCCTATAATATCGCATGACAAATGAGTACATATGCATCCATGATATCTAAGCAAAGAATGAAATATTTGAACTGGCATAGTAATTATATATTGGAACTATCTACTAGCAGTTATATCCATGAAGTAATATTCTCTAAGGTGTACGTGACATGGAAATTACTGATGATGATGTGTCTGAGCCGGCAAGTAAGTCTACATGAGGCATACGCATCATCGGTAATGGTGCTGGTGTCCTGACAACAAGGTTCATAATAACTAACGAAAACACATTTAAGCATGCAATGCGATGCGAACAGCAAGAATATACGGAAATTGAATAGAAAACGCAACAATAAATAAATACACATTCCTATATACGAGTCATACAGTTTTTGGTTTCTGAAATCGCACGAATCGTGGTTTTAGAAAAATTGTGCTACGGGGTCTTTGAGAAAAGGTGCATCCTTTGAAAAATCTGTAGTATCCCTACGCATGTCATTAAAATACTCACGATTCGTTAGTTTTGAAAATAAGTATGACTCGAGCCCAATCAAACATCTAACAGGTAAACTACAGGACGAAGCTAAGAGACTAATCGAAAAGGTAAGGAAATCCACCCAAGTCCGAGTCGATATATCTAGTAGTCGGAGATCCCGCCTCAATAGCGTCATGTACGATAAATATATAATGCGACATCCTCGAGTCCCGAGTGCAGATCAATCATCATATTTACACATCGTACGGTAAAAATCCATCGTACGGCATCCCAAATCGGGGTACGGGTCAAATATCACATATAACTCATAATTTATATGGTATCATTATCATCATATACTGAATTAGGGGTATTGATCTAAAGTCTAGTACATTCTGATACAATCAAACATATATCCGCTTGTGAATAAAACACATCGCCCATCGACCCACTATACTATCATGTAGTATATCATAACACGACCCAAAACATATAACTGATCTCACGGCATCATGCCCGTTCATATCGACTCTCCTCCGAGTATCATATACTATCCTCATCACCCGTGTATACGTATATATATATATATATATATATATATATATATATATATATATATATATATATATATATGCACCAACGCATCCACACACACACACACACACACACACACACACACAAAAACATATACACCCAAAACCATATCATGTGTGTGCATATGTGTGTGTGTCAATTTTATTCTAGGGTTCGCGACTAAGAAACTAACTAAAAACGTTATCTTCCAATTACACTAAAACTAACCCATGCTCTCCAAAAAACCTTCTTTCTATGTATAGATATCTCGTAACAAC
The DNA here is from genome assembly GCA_030015575.1 of Agapanthus africanus. NCBI lineage: Eukaryota > Viridiplantae > Streptophyta > Magnoliopsida > Asparagales > Amaryllidaceae > Agapanthus > Agapanthus africanus. The sequence goes on along the minus strand of CM057340.1, from coordinate 316,947,502 downwards.
ACATATGTATACATATATATATATATATATATATATATATATATATATATAAACACTTCATATCCTACGAAATTGAGGGGGTGCTATACGCCATCCACCAGACTTCCCCCGTAGATATATATCTACTCACCTTGATCCTTGCTTGCCGAAGTCGATGTCGCTCTTCTCTTCCTCGTCGTCCGAAGTCCACAAGAGGATACCTACATATCACATATATCGTATCGTAAACAGAATCGCATACGAAAACCAAAACGGCACACGAATCACACATAGGTTAAAACCCATGGTCTACTCATACAAAAGAACCAAATAACTCTCGACATCAACGTACAAACGCCAATTGATCGAGATAAAACCCAAATTCAAAGGTTTTAAGTCACTAAAAGAAACATTAAGCAGCGACTTAGAAAACTGGTTCCAGATTTTGGTTCAGGTGGAATTGGGTTAAACTAGCAGTACAGGGTTGTAGTATCGGAGGTATATGAGCTACAGAACAAATCCTAGCACCAACACCCAAACTTTGGTCTGCCACACACCCTATAAATCCGGCCTGCTCGGCCAAATGAGGGAGTTGGGATCTCGTCTTTGGAGGGTGGTTTCCTAGTGTTCATTATAGGTTAATAGTGTTGCTAGTTTTTCTACGAGAGGTCTCGGGCTACTACAGATCCCTGTAGGCACATATTGTACACAAAACCGACATTTTGAATTTTCTAATCCAAGTTTGGTTTGCTTCAGTTTTTGTCTAGGTTTCTAGCACCATGGGGGGGGGGGGTTTAAGGTCACCAATTACACCGTAATTGCATCTTCACTACCCAAGAATCCCTAATCCACATCTATGAATTCCCAAACACCACTAAACCACAATAATTCGATTCTAAACTAAACTAGAAGCTATATAAAATTAATTACTAAGCTAAGGGTGAAACAATTACCTCATTTGGCCTCTCTTGAATCCCCTAGAGCTCAAAATCCAAACTTTCTTGATCTCCCATGCATGTACTGAGCTTGTGCACATTTTTAATGAAAGGAAATAGGTTTTTTGAGGTGTTTTTGGGGTTGATATGAGGTGGTGTAGGTGGTGGAGGGAGGAGGGCAGCCATGGTGTGAAGAGGAGAAGGATGAAGATAATGAAGAGAAGAAGAATGCCCATGGTCAATGAAGACCCCTCACCTCACTCTCTCTTCTCTCTCTTTCCCATACCACATTATTTTAATCTATTCCCTTTTCTTTTCTTTTTCCTTTCTCTTATTAACCTTTTCTTTTCTCTAGAAAACTCAAAACAAAAACCATACAAATGAATAATGAAGATTTAAAGTCATAATTAGAATGAATGTAGCAAGTGTGTAACATGACATGGTCCATGTTACATGCACAAAACACAATCAATGCATGATTAAGTACTAATCGAGTTTAGTAATAATAATTTTTATACAATTAATTGTATACTAAATTGTAAAATTCCCAATCTTCATAAATTCTCTTAAAATCAATAATTAGTATAAATTTCTAAATATTTTCCAATTTATCGGTATTTAATTATACCATATCATTTAAAATTAATCTCCACACATTAAAATATTCATAATATTTATTATTCAATTATATAAATTTCCAAAAAAATATTTTATTTTTCTGAAATATTACAAATATCACTTTTGATCTTCGAGATGGTAGAAAGTTACCCCTCGTCATAGCCAAGGATAATTCACAAACTGCCATTACAGAAACGTGCCTTGAATTATCCAGAGTCTGGTTTTAAGCATAAGCCGGACAACTCCATATACCTTAATATCGTTAAGATATGAACCATTCTATATCCAATATAGAAACAGAGGCACTGATTTAATTGAAACCAGAGTCATATCATGCAGCTGTCTCCAGTGCATGTCAACTAAATGGAGAGAGGCTGATCAGCATTACTCAACTTAGTAGTGCATCCAGATATGAGTAACCTGAAAGAGAAGCAAGTTCTCAACACCATTACTATCAACTGAATACCAAACACAAGTATCTACATCTTCGATCACCTTGAAGAATCCTGATACTTGCATCATGTGGTTCTCTACTTTATTCTTGTACCTATAACTTCTCAAAACTTGAACCTTGCATTTCTTCGAAATACTTGTCTAAAACAGGAGAAGTCACAAGTAAACAGAATATAGTACGAGTACCAACCCCTCTGTCCTAATGGACACTGGAAAACATACAATACTTTGTGTATGTCCCGTGAGTTTAATAACTCAAACCCTGTGCGTCGTAGGTTGAAAACTGTACTTATGGTTAAGAAGAATTACACCGCTGTTTAATGCTCCTTACCTAACCATCAACTGATATTTGTAAATGTCATGGACATAATTTCAAAAAGTTATATCTCACTTTATAAACTAAACGTACAGATATATCAGTTAGAATTGGTGCATAACAACGGATATTCAAAAACCAATATTTGCCATCAGGCAAAACCCAGGTGATTTCCTCAAATATCACCAATTACAACGAATTCCGATATAATGAGGATGTCACTTAATTCCCAATAACTTACTCCCACTCATTATCTGTAAAACCATACAGATGTGAGAATCAATTCTGGTAAATACATACCCAGGAGTAAAGATCTAATTGGGAAATCAGTTTTCAATTAACAATGCATAGTGAAACTGAAACATGAAGATGTTTCGAAGGGGTAGCCGGGTATTCCTAGTAATGTCTCTTCCATTATCAGCATATTACTTTGCCCACTTTCTAATCCCTTTATTTATCTTTACTTATTACCTTCTGTACACCACACTTAAGCTAATTGGTTTTCTTCATTCCCTACCTTTCGGCACCTGCCTATGGTTTGGAAGAAGACTATCCAACAAGCGTAATAGGTGTACCCTCTCCTAGTACTAAGAGCCCTCTCAACCAGAGAGAAGGTAAAAGAAAAAGACAACTGAATAGTCCTATTCAATTTCTCCAGAACCGGAAACCATCCTCGAATCTGAAACAAGTTTCTTATAGTTCGTATGTAACTATACGATGGTCAAATCCAATAATTGTGGATCTTCGTAGTGATACGGAATGTTTCGGAGAAAAGTAATGAGTAAAAGTAGGAGTGGTAATGAAGTATGCAACTCTGACAATCCAAAAGTCAATGTGTTTTAAGAAGGTCCGGTTAACTTGGTTACTGAGTTATAGTCTAGGGTCGGGCCATGGCCGCTGCCAAAGAGAGAGAGAGAAAATAAACACTCAGTGTGCACTCTAACCTAGATCAGAAGGGTCAATCACTTTATCTAATCAGGATGTCTCCCACTTTAACCTCAAATTTTCCTCCAAACCTGAAAGAAGAATTAGTCGGGATCATCTAAAATCACCCGAGGAGTAAACCAACTCATCAGTGGGTATCGGGATCCAACTATCATCACATGATAACCTGATGGAATCCACTCACGTTATCACACTCCAGAAGGTATGCGCATGCCTGGCAAGTTTCAGTTTCTTTAGAAACTCCCGATGTGATTTTTTACCCCATGCTCTTATGAGCTTGACGAAGGCCAATATATCATAAGTCACATGTCAAGTTCTACCCGTCATTATCTATGTTAATTTTAACCCACCCTTACATACCCTTGACGAAGGCAAAAATAGTAGTACGACTGTCCCAAACCAACGCATCTATCTATGCAATAGAAAAGTAATAAATAGCTACTATACACTATGCCTTGACGAAGGACACCATACATAGCATGAATACTAAGTGCTACCCGTCTGAAATGACGGAGGGCTACGAATGGTTTTTGGTGAAAAAACTTTAACATAATGAACTTGATATCGTTGAAGGAACCGGATAGCTTTTTATAAATATATAGTAGTGAAAACCTTTCCTAAAGTGGTCACTCCCGGTGAAGGGATCTCGGCTCTTTCCTTGTCGAATGAGGTGCAGGATATTCCAACTGAATACCTCGATGAAAAGCAAAAATTAATCGACTACAGTGAAGTTATTACCCTAATGCAAACTTCTACCCAAGGGGTCACTCCCGGTGAAGGGATCTCGGCCCTTGCCTCGTCGAATGAGGTGCTGGATATTCATAACCGAATACCGCTGTGCAAAGCAAAAGAAAACGTCCTTGTAATAACAACTTTTAAAATTGTCCCAACAACATCAAATAGGTTTGTTTTCCTTGCATTGATCTGAATCAACGCAGTCCCATCAATTATTCACACCAGAAAAGAACGAAAATATGTTGTACGTATATGCCATCCGCATTCGCCACTGGGTCCCGTCATCACCCGTTGGGTTACTTAACTAACGACAGAGCGGGGACTGGACTAGTGCGGGTGTAAAACATATACAACATCTATAAGTATATATATAAAAATATATAATAATCGCTCCATGCGTGATAAATGCAACATCACAGATAAGCAATAAGCATCATAAAACAATACAGATAATCTAGGAGCCCCGGGTTTCCTTTGAGCCACAAGTGAAACCCGACGTTCCCCTGGTCGTGTGGATAGCCTGTGCAATGAAAACCTAGATCCCTACGAGCGTGGCAAGTTACCTGCCAAAACCAGAAGCGAGGCAGCCCCCTTCATCAAAGTGAATGGGCCACCCATCACTTCATGGAATTCGGTAACTTGATCACCCCTCATTGGGTCAACCTGTACCCCCTACGAGTGCGGAGAATAGCCCACCAATTCTAGAGTGAGGCCCCCTCCTTCTCAAAGCCATGAGATGCGGACCCGTTGCCCTCCAGGACCCGGCTATCCGTGCACTCCATCGCGGGGTAATCCTAGTACAGAAAAGAAAATATGTACAGCGGTGACATCGACCTCAACCCGATCGTTCCCCAAACAAATAATATACAAACAGGCAGTGACGGCAGTCCACATGTCGTACGCTCGCCCCGCGATATCAAATGTACAAATAAAACTAAACTGTACTAACATTGCACCCAAACTATCCACCACGACAAATCCGCAACAACACAACACAACACAGAACATCAACGTGAATGTCACGTTCGCAAACCCGTCTAAAAGAACTATATCAATTAAACAAGTTGTACCGATCAAATGACTTTCACGGCCGCAGATAGAAATGTATGTACTGTAAACTTTAAACGATGTTAGAAATATCGACTTCAAAATAACTCCGAATAGCTCCCAAACAACTAGATAAAACTATATCCAAACTGAGCTAAACAACCAATACCACTGAACTAATATTATTGGGATGAAGAAAATGTGAAGCATTGGTTTTGGCCAATTCTAGAAAAGAGAAAGAAGTGGCTGTGGTTTTTAAGTGGCTGTGGCTTTTGATGTGAGTGTTGTAATGTAATGTAGTGAAAAAAATGAGCAACTAAAGAACTATCCATTCCCACCAAAAAAACAACAGCCCATGAATTTTCCCTCCACCCCCCAATATTAGCCACGAAATTAACCATCACTAAAATCAACAGCCACTAAAAATTGCCTCACCAAAAATTTCATTGGTATTGTTTCGGGGTTGTTTCGGTTTCGATATTTTAACATTGTCTAAACAACTTGTATGTGGTTAATGAGTTGGCTCTGATACCATATAATGCTATGCTACCGCCCCGGCCATCAATCCGTGGCCAAATGCGGAACAAAAACTTTTAAAACCCGGCGCTAACGGAACACGATTGCCGGATCGAACCATACTAGTTAACGGTAAAAGAAGTTTAGAGAGGTTATACCGATCGATCCGTGTCCTTCGGTCTTCAACCTCTGTCTCAAGCTCTTCGCGGCTTCCTCGATCAAGTTTGGTCTTCAGTCTCTCTCGTCGAAGACGATCCAAGTCGAGGATTAGTAATACGGGAACCCGTCTCAAAACCGAGGCAACTCGGGCAACCGGTTTGCTAGCCTAGATACCCAAGGTGAAGTAGAGATATTATGTGAATACTTTTTCTCAAAGTACCCAAGGATTTGGATGTAGGTGAATGAAGTTGCCAAGTGAGCACAAGATTTTAGAAAGTGTACAAAAAACTTATGAACCAAAATCTTGTGGAAAATTGGCTCTCCCACTTTCGAAAATCTTCTCGGGATTTTTTGTGTGAGTTTTTTTGTAGTGGTTGTGGTGAGTGATTAATTAATCAAGAGCAACCAAAAAAATATCTCTTCTTAAAAAAAACAGCGGCCCACAACTCCAACAAAAAATCACACAAGAAAAATATCTAAACTAAATATCTTTACTCAAAACAAAACCAATCAATGCATGAGATGAGTCACCAAATTAGCCCATCCCCTGCCAATGCTCACGAATTGCCCATCACTGCTCACGAATTTCCCTCACAAAAAATCAAGCCAAAATTTGTTCTCACCAAAAATCAACACATGAAAAACTTATTTCACAATTATCAAACATTTAAAACTAATTGTTTAATAAACAAAAAGAAATGGCAACTTCAAAAGTAAACTGATAACGAATTACAAGAATATCCCGCATCCGTATATACATACCCACATCCGTTTTCCGAATGAATACGAATACAACGAGACAAAAATAATCCTACAATCTAATATTAGAATCCGGCTGAAACCAAAGCCCACTAGTATGATCCGTCCGATCATGATCCGTGCACAAGTGCACAAATATGATCGAACCCTGCCATAAAAACAAACGGCCTCTACAACGTTTCGCCCGAACCAGGAAAAACCTCTGTGTGGGACTCTAAACACTCGTCAACACGCCGGCAGTGGATTTAACCACAAGCACGTCAGTGGCACAAGCTGTACATAACGACTGCTCAGATACTGAGCGAAAGGGAGGCCGACGTGCGAACTCATCCTGAAACCCTACTAAGCTTGACAGTGACAATATCCGTACAGTCCGGTCCGTTCGTCTATGAGTATCGCATATCGAGTCTAGAGGGGTGGATAAAGTCAGACCCCTAATAACGCGACATTTAGTATTAGCATGAAACCTATCACCACCTGAGAAACTATCGATCATAAATCGGTAATTCTCATATACCCCGGCCGAGGATTTCTGGTGATGGACATCCGTGTTGGAGATAGTGCCCTCAGAGTCAATTATTGGATCACAGGCACGTGATTACAATGATTGAGGGAGGACCTGTCCCAGTAGGACAGTTTTACTCGAGATGATAGTATGCTATCTGGTTTATCTTTATCATCATGTACTGCTTAGGTGACCTGACAGGTCACTATTACACGTTGATAGAGCCCCTAGGATTCTTGCTTGACCACCAGCAGTATGAGGGCGATCATATAAGTGGGAGCTGGGAGTCTATAAGCATATCCTTAAAAGGTCCCTAGTCGTGCGAGTTTCGAGACAGGGCATCGATACTCCAGAGTAGACTAGTGTATACAGTCGAGACCCCGACAAGGGGCGGTGGCCGGTCTCACAAGCCATTGGTGTCAGTTGGATCACCTAAGATGTATACAGGTGCTCATTGGGTTATGAGTACACCGGACAGGACTCGCCGGGAACATGCTAGTTGGTCTTATACCAGACGTCAGATGGCAGTTTCCTGGTGACATGTGTACAGGTTAGTTCATCGACCTGGGGATCATCATTTGTCTCGTTTGAGTTCCCACTGTACTTTGATTACTACCCTACCACGGCTCAAAGGAGTCGTGCAAACAGGTTTTAGTTGGGTACAGTCCCGAGCCACATGGAGGCAGTGAGCGTATCTTCAGGGGTTCGTCTCTCCCGGTATTGGGGGTGAGGTCGCGCTGTGTCTAGGAGAGCCATTACAAAAAGCCTTCGGCCGAGGCAGGAGATTTACTGGTAGGTATTCCAGTAGCATCTCAGGGTGTTCTGGGCTACACTCCGACACGACTTGTACCGCTTTTGGGGGTCTGACTTTTACCAACCCCCTAGGACCGCCATGCGATGCTCATAGACGAACGGACCGGACTATACGGATATTGTCACTGACAGGCTCAGTAGGGTGTCAGGATGAGTTCGCTCATCGACGTCCCTTTTGGTCAATACCAGGTAGCCTGTTACGTATTGGCTTATACCTCTGACGTGCTAGTGGTTAAATCCACAACAAAGGTGTTGATGAGTCTTTAGAGTCCCCCACATTCAGTTACTCAAGCTTTCGGGCAAAAAGCTGTAGAGGCCGTATGGAGATATGGCAAGTTCCGATCAGGTACGTATGGTATTGCACGGATCAGGATCGGAAATTTTGTACTACAAGCCATATGGAGATATGGCAGGGTTCGATCAGATACGTGTGGTATTGCACGGATCAGGATCGAACGGATATTACTAGCCGGCTTTGGTTTAAGCCGGATCCTAGTATAGTACAGTGTAGATTTTGTCTCTTTGCATTTGTATTTCGGTCGGAATACAAATGCGGGTGTGTATACACAGTAGCGGGGTTTTCCTGTAATTTATTACGGGACCAGTTTTCTGGAGTTTCCAGTTTGCTTTCCGTTTCGGCCAATTTCCTTTGTATCATTCATTGGCCGAAGATTGGTGGAGGAGGGCTTATTTGCATTTGTGCAAATAAGCATTTGTGGAGAGGGTCTTTGCACTTTGTGACATCATGATTATTGCACCATACCTTGACTTTCTTTAGTTGATCATGACTTGACTTTTGGCTCATCATGGTTGTTGATGATTTGGTTGTTGGAGTGAGGTTATTTGATTGTGATCATTGCTTTTTATCATGCCCAATTTTTTCCTCTCACTTGGATTATGGGTATGGCTCCATGATACATTCACCTCACTCTCATTCTCACTCTCCTCTCACTCACCATGGCCGGCCAAGCATGGAGTGGGGCTGCCCATTTTTTCCATGTGGGGATTTTTGTATCTTTGGCTTTGTAAAATCCCTACAACTCAATCTCCAAAAGCTTATCTCATTATCCTCCATCAAAGGCAATTCCATAAACCCCCAAATGAGACTTGAGCACTACACATTCTACAGCAAATCTTGAGCACGTCGACTTGCCAGCTTCGTGCTCGAGTTGCCTCGGCATTGAGGTGGGAGCCCGTAAAAGACGTAGGCGATGTGGTGCACTTCCGGCGACGAGGTGGAGACAGGACATTCCGCGGGAGATCGGGACGACGACGAGAAGACCGGAGGACTTGGATCAGTCGGTATATCTCTCTTCCCTATCTTGTAGTTAGCTAGGACTAGTTAATGGTTCGTTCCGGGTTTTAGTGCGCGGTGGTGCCGGTTTGCTAGTTTGCAAAATTAAAGTTTATCACCGTTTCCGCATTTGGCCGTCGGATTGACGGCCGGGGCGCCGCCGTGCACTTACAGTGGTATCAGAGCCTCGCCATTAACTTAGTCCAGCTTTGTTTAATGTGTTTACATTTCCGATCGATCAAAATTCCAAAATCCGCGTTTTCTTCACATCAGTTTTCTGTTGAATTTTTTCTTGCTCGAAAAATTTTTTCAGGTTGCAGAAAAGTGTTGTACTGGAAATTATAAGAACACAGTAGAAATTTGATACAGTGACTCCACAGTGGGAGCACGGAACCGCGGCCAAACACCCCTTTGGGCCGCGGTTCCGCCGCACTCTGTTGAGATCACTGCATCAAATTTCTGCAGTTGCTCTCTGGGTTGATTTTAGGGTTTCTGGAATATTAATTTTGTGCCCAGAATTTCTTGTTGTGCTACAGTAATACTTGGGGCCCACTTGATAAAATTTGATCGATCGGATATTTAAAACACATTATTTCACAGTATTTACATTATATCTGCGACCGTGAATATCACTCGATCGGTAAATCCTGTCTAACTGCTATAGCCCGGTTAGACGGATTTGCGAACGTGACTTTCACGTTGATGTTTTGTACATTTCTGTGATGTTGCGGATCGGTCTGTGGGGATAGCCTGGATGCAATGCTAGTACAGTTTTTGTTGTATTATGTACATTTGATTTTGCGGGGCGAGCGTCCGACATGTGGACTGCCGTCCCTGCCTGTTTGTATTATTATTTTGGCGCACGACCAGGTTGCGGTCGATGTACCCATTGGATGTATATTTTACTTTCTGTACTAGGATTGCCCCGCGGAGGGGTGCACGGATAGCCGGGTTCTAGAGGGCAACAAGCCCGCATCTCATGGCATTGGGACGGAGGGGGCTTCACTCTAGAATTGGCGGGCTATTCGCCGCACTCGTAGGGGGTACAGGTTGACCCAGGAGGGGTGCCCAAGTTGTCGGATTTCGTGAAGTGCTGGGTGGTCCATTCACGGTGCTGAAGGGGGCTGCCTTGCTTCAGGTTTTGGCGGGTGACTTGCCGCGCCCGTAGGGGTCTAGGATTTCATTGCACAGGCTATCCACACGACCAGGGGAACGTCGGGTTTCAGCGGCTCTGTGAAACCCGGGGATCACAGATATCTGTATTGTTCTGTGATACTGTACATTTCTGTGATGTTGCATTTTATCACGCCTTGAGCGAAATATAATATATTGGTATATATATTAGTAGATGTTGTATATGTTTTGCATCCGTGCTAGTCCAGTCCCCGCTCTGTCGTTAGCTATCTAACCTAACGGGTAATGACGGGACCCAGTGGCGAATTGGGATGGCATATACGTACGTCATATTATTTTCGTTCTTTGTGGTGTGATCATTTGATGGGACTGCATTGATTCGGATCAATGCAAGTTAAAACAAACCTAATCTGATGTTGTTGGAACACTTTTCAAAAGGCTGTTATTGCAAGGACGTTCACTTTTGTTTTGCATCGTGGTATTCAGTTGGAATATCCTGCTCCTCAGTCGACGAGGCAAGGGCCGAGATCCCTTCGCCGGGAGTGACCCCTTGGACAAAAGTTTGCGTCAGGGCAATAACTTCACTATAGCCGATTACTTTTGCTTTGCATCGTGGTATTCAGTTGGAATATCCTGCACCTCATTCTACTGGGAAAGAGCCGAGATCCCTTCACCGGGAGTGACCTCTTTAGCAAAGGTTTTCGTCACTATATTTTTATAAAGCTATCAGTTCCTTCAACGATATCAAGTTCACTACGTTAAAGGTTTTCGCCAGAAACCATTCGTAGCCCTCCATCATTTCAGTTAAATATTCGGTAGTATTCAAGCTATGTATTTTGACCTCACGCCAAGGCATAGTGTTTGGTAGCTGCCGGGTATTTATCTGTTGCATAGATAGATGCGTTGGTGTGGGACAGTCGTACTACTATTTTGGCCTACGTCAAGGGTATGTACGGGTGGATTCAAATTAACCTGGACAATGATGGGTAGGACTTGACATGTGACTTATGATATTTTGACCTCACGCCAAGGTCATAAGAGCATGGGGCAAAAATCACATCGGGAGTTTCAAAAGAACTGAAACTTGCCAGATATGCGCATACCTTCTGGAGTGTGATGACGTGGGCGGATTCCGTCACGTTATCATGCGATGATAGTTGGATCCCGATTCCCACTGATGAGTTAGTTTACTCCTCGGGTGACCCCGACTAATTCTTCTTTCAGGTTTGGAGGAGAATTTGAGGTACAGTGGGAGGTTTCCAGATTAGATAAATTGGTAACCATTCTGATCTAGGTTAGAGTGCACGCTGAGTGTTTCTTTTCTCTCTCTCTGGTAGCGACCATTGACCCGACCCTAAGACTATGACTCAGTAACCAAGTTGACCGAACCTTCTCAAACACTGGCGTTTGGATTGTCAGAGTTGCAAACCTCATTGCCACTCCTACTTTTACCCTTTTCTCCAGGACACCCCGTATTACTACGAACGTCCACTTCCATTGGACAAAACCATCGTATGGTTAGATACGAACTCGAAAGAATTTATTCGAGGATGGTTTCAGGTTCTGGAGGAAACAGATAGGACTATTCAGTTGTCTTTTCCTTTTACCTTCTCTCAGGTTGCGAGTACTCCTTAGTTTAGGAGATAGTACACCTATTATGCAAATTGGATAGTCTTCTTCCAAACCTTAGGCAGGTGCCGACCGGTAGGGAATGAAGAAAACCAATTAGCATAACAATGGTGTACAGAAGGTATTAAGTAAAGACATAACAAGGGATTAATAAGAGGGCAAAGTAAATTGCAACTGATTTTCACGACCAAACCAGGTATTTCATTACCACTCCCACTTCACCTTTGAATTTCTCCAGGACACTCCGTATCACTACGAAGATCCACAGTTTATTGGATACTCCATCGTATGGTTATATACGAACTCGAAAGGAACTTGTTCAAGTTCGGGGATGGATTCTGGTTCAGGAGAAATAGGAATAAGGTTTATTCAGGTGTCTTTTATCTTCACCTTCTCTCGCATTACGAGTGTTCCTAGGATTGGGACAGTACACCCATTATGCTTATTGGATAGTCTTCTTCCAAACCATAGGCTGGTGCCGAACGGTAGGGAAGGAAGAAAACCATTTGGCCTAAAGGGGTGTGCAGAAAGTAATGACTAAAGACATATAAAGGGATTTGGAGAGGTGGCAAAGAATTATACGGTTACAGTCGTGAATCTCGAAGAGGCATTACTAGGAATACCGGGATACCCCGTCGAAATATTTTTATGTTTCAGTTTCACTGTGTACTGTTAAAGGAAAACTGATTTCCCAGTTAGACACTTGCTCCAGGGTATGTATTTACCAGGTATGATTCTCACATCTGTAGGGTCTTACAGATGATGAGTGGGAGTAGGTTATTGGGAATTGGGTGATCATCCTCATTATATCGGGATTCGTTGTAATCGGTGATATTTGAGGAGATCACCTGGGCTGTTTGCCGGACGGCAAATATTTGGTTTTGAATATCCGCTGTCATGCACCAATTTCAAATTGATATATCTGTACGTCTATTTTTATAGCGTGAGATATACCTTTTTGAAATTATGTCTGTGACATTTACCTATATCAGTGGATGGTTAGGTAAGGAGCATTAAACAGCGGTGTAATTCTTCTTAACCATAAGTACAGTTTTCAACCTACGACACACAGTGAATGAGTTATCTGACTCAAAGGACTTATACAGAGTATTATATGATGTCCAGGGTCCATCAGGACAGAGGGGTTGGTCCTCGTACTATATTCGGTTTACTTATGACTTCTCTAGTTTTTAGACAGGTGTTTTCGTGGAAACACAGGGTCCGAATTTTGAGAAGTTATTGGTATTTGAATAAAGTAGAGAACCAGGTATTGCAAGTATCGGGACTCTTCAAGGTGATCGAAGATGTAGATACTTGTCAATGGTATTCAGTTGATAGTAGTGATTAAGAGATCTTGCTTCTCTTTCAGGTTACTCATAATTGGAAGCTTTCCTAAGTTGAGTAACGCTGATCGGAGTTCTTCCATTTTGTTGACATGCACTGGAGACAGCTGCATGATTTGAATCTGGTTCAATTAAATCAGTGCCTCTGGTTCTATATTGGATATAGAACAGTTCATATCTTAACGATGTTAAGGTACGGGGAGTTGTCCGGCCTATGCTTAAAACCAGACTCTGGATAACTCAAGGCACGTTTCTGTAATGGCTGTTTATGGGTTGACCCAGGCTATGACGCGGGTTGACTTTCTACCATCTGGAAGATCAATAGTGATATTGTTCTTGACTCGCTACAGTTTTAATAAAAATGAATTTTTCAGAAAACAGTAGTGGGAGTATGGTAGAACTGGAAGTGATTCCAGAACCACAAACGATTACTGAAGATTTGATAGGAACCTAAAGATTCAATCTGGTTTGACATTCTATTGGCCACTCCACAGATAAGGTGGGTAACTTCAGGCACCCGAGAGGTACTTCGGTAGCCTCAAGGACGGTAACAGGGAAGTTCTTGTTTACCCACACTTACCATTGCTGTTGTTCCAAACTGTGAGACCCGGCAGTACGATGAGTATAGCGTCGTTCTAAACTAGTTTTAGAAGTGTACGTGTATATGACTCTGCCAGAGGGTTGTCGTAGTCAGTGGGAGCAGCGGAAGCTTTGGTGGACAGGTAGCTTAGGTATATTTATAGACTAAAGTAGATATAGCGGAGATAGATCATCTATTTCTGATGTGACAGTCATAGGTTTGACTTCATCAGAATAGGGGATGGATCTGTTGAGAAGGTAGTAGGGTGTAATGTCCTGGTATTTGGATGACATACACAGAGTAGGAAGTGATATTCCTATACTACAATCGGTTATACTTTGGTCGTCACACAGTGGTTTCTCCACATAGGACTTGGACATTATATCAGACATACTGGATACTAGATCTATAGCTTTAGATCTAGATTTGGGTGGTTTCCCAATCAGGGTACTCAGACAGCATTCTATGAGTATTTAGAATGGACGACTCCTGGCACGGTAGTGTACCTGCAGGTAATGGAGTCACCCTCTCTAAAGGTGTCTTACAGACTAAAGAGAAGAGGGATGTGCATGATTGGTAGATCACTTGCTTAGGCAATTGAGTCAATCATGAGATGTCAAGTACCACACCAGATGTTGTTCTTGCACTAGATGCAATAAGTTGACATTAATCCAATCCTGGAGAAACAGTCGGAAGCAGTTTTAGAACATAAGTGGGTGTTCTAGGGAAATGATAACGACGGCCTCATTCGGGAGACAGTTATCATTCCAGGCTTCCAAGATGACCTGGACGACAAGGAGGTTGTCAGAGTTATAGTTTTCCTTCTGACGAGGGGCAGTATTTTGGACAGGTGGTCCAAGGCAATACTGAGGGAGGCATGGCACAGGATACTGATTAAGTTCAGTTGACGATACAGTCTAAGAAGTTTGGATTTGGAGTTCATTTATGAGCTAGGTCCCATCAGACATCCAGACACATTCTAAGACAAGTATTGCTCATTTCGGGAGATGGCTTTTTCCACGAACATGAGATATAGAGAGACATATAAAGAAACATCAAAATGGATCCACTCACCGAGGCTATTCCTCGAACGCATTAGTTTCGCAAACGAGTTTTTTGAGACTGACAAGTAGGGGAGTTGGGTGTTCGGTATCACACGGGCTGTGAGTATGCGACATCACAATAATTAGCCTTGAGTGCAAGTGGGAGATTGTAGGAGATAGTGCCCTCAGAGTCAATTATTGGATCACAGGCACGTGATTACAATGATTGAGGGAGGACCTGTCCCAGTTGGACAGTTTTACTCGAGATGATAGTATGCTACCTGGTTTATCTTTATCATCGTGTACTGCTTAGGTGACCTGACAGGTCACTATTACACGTTGATAGAGCCCCTAGGATTCTTGCTTGACCACCAGCAGTATGAGGGCGATCATATAAGTGGGAGCTGGGAGTCTATAAGCATATCCTTAAAAGGTCCCTAGTCGTGAGAGTTTCGAGACAGGGCATCGAAACTCCAGAGTAGACTAGTGTATACAGTCGAGACCCCGACGAGGGGCGGTGGCCGGTCTCATAAGCCATTGGTGTCAGTTGGATCACCTAAGATGTATACAGGTGCTCATTGGGTTATGAGTACACCGGACAGGACTCACCGGGAACATGCTAGTTGGTCTTATACCAGACGTCAGATGGCAGTTCCCTGGTGACATGTGTACAGGTTAGTTCATCGACCTGGGGATCGTCATTTGTCTCGATTGAGTTTCCACTGTACTTTGATTACTACCCTACCACGGCTCAAAGGAGTCGTGCAAACAGGTTTTAGTTGGGTACAGTCCCGAGCCATATGGAGGCAGTGAGCGTATCTTCAGGGGTTCGTCTCTCCCGGTATTGGGGGTGAGGTCGCGCTGTGTCTAGGAGAGCCATTACACAAAGCCCTCGGCCGAGGCAGGAGATTTACTGGTAGGTATTCCAGTAGAATCTCAGGGTGTTCTGGGATACACTCCGACGCGACTTGTACCGCTTTTGGGGGTCTGACTTTTACCAACCTCCTAGGCCCGCCAAGCCATGCTCATAGACGAACGGACTGGACTATACGGATATTGTCACTGACAGGCTCAGTAGGGTGTCAGGATGAGTTCGCTCATCGACGTCCCTTTTGGTCAATACCAGATAGCCCGTTACGTATTGGCTTATACCTCTGACGTGCTAGTGGTTAAATCCACAACCAAGGTGTTGATGAGTCTTTAGAGTCCCCCACATTCAGTTACTCAAGCTTTCGGGCAAAAAGCTGTAGAGGCCGTATGGAGATATGGCAAGGTCCGATCAGATACGTGCGGTATTGCACGGATCAGGATCGGACATTTTGTACTACAGGCCGTATGGAGATATGGCAGGGTTCGATCAGATACGTGCGGTATTGCACGGATCAGGATCGAACGGATATTACTAGCCGGCTTTGCTTTAAGCCGGATCCTAGTATAGTACAGTGTAGATTTGGTCTCTTTGCATTTGTATTTCTGTCGGAATACAAATGCGGGTGTGTATACACAGTAGCGGGGTTTTCCTGTAATTTATTACGGGACCAGTTTTCTGGAGTTGCCAGTTTGCTTTCCGTTTCAGCCAATTTCCTTTGTATCGTTCATTGGCCGAAGATTGGTGGAGGAGGGCTTATTTGCATTTGTGCAAATAAGCATTTTTGGAGAGGGTCTTTGCACTTTGTCACATCATGATTATTGCACCATACCTTGACTTTCTTTAGTTGATCATGACTTGACTTTTGGCTCATCATGGTTGTTGATGATTTGGTTGTTGGAGTGAGGTTATTTGATTGTGATCATTGCTTTTTATCATGACCAATTTTTTCCTCTCACCTGGATTATGGGTATGGCTCCATGATACATTCACCTCACTCTCATTCTCACTCTCCTCTCACTCACCATGGCCGGCCAAGCATGGAGTGGGGCTGCCCATTTTTTCCATGTGGGGATTTTTGTATCTTTGGCTTTGTAAAATCCCTACAACTCCATCTCCAAAAGCTTATCTCATTATCCTCCATCAAAGGCAATTCCATAAACCCCCAAATGAGACTTGAGCACTACACATTGTACAGCAAATCTTGAGCACGTCGACTTGCCAGCTTCATGCCCGAGTTGCCTCGGCATTGAGGTGGGAGCCCATAAAAGACGTAGGCGATGTGGTGCACTTCCGGCGACGAGGTGGAGACAGGACATTCCGCGGGAGATCGGGACGACGACGAGAAGACCGGAGGACTTGGATCAGTCGGTATATCTCTCTTCCCCATCTTGTAGTTAGCTAGGACTAGTTAATGGTTCGATCCGGGTTTTAGTGCGTGGTGGTGCCGGTTTGCTAGTTTGTAAAATTAAAGTTTATCACCGTTTCCGCATTTGGCCGTCGGATTGACGGCCGAGGCGCCGCCGTGCACTTACAATCCGTGCACAATGCGATATCAACCCCCAATGCCGGGAGAGACGAATCCACTGACGATCCGCTCGCTGCCTCCATGTGGCTCGGGACTGTACCCAACTAAAACCTGTTTGCACGACTCCCCTGAGCCGTGGTAGGGTAGTAATCAAAGCACAGTGGGAACTCACACGAGACAAATGACGATCTCAGGTCGATAGACTAACCTGTACACATGTCACCTTGGAACTGCTATCTGACAAAAGGTATACTACGAACTAGCATATTCCCGACGAGTCCGTCTGGTGTACTCATAACCCAATGAGCACCTGTATATATCTTAGGTGAACCAACTGACACCAATGGCTTGTGCGACCGGCCAACGCCCCTCGTCGGGGTCTCGATCTGTATACACTAGTCTACTCTGGAGTATCGATCCCCCATCTCGAAACACCCACGACTAGGGACACTTTAAGGATATGCTTATAGACCACCCAACTCTCACGTATATGATCGCCATCATATTGCTGGTAGTCAAGCATGAATCCTATGGGCTCTATCAACATGTAATAGTGATCTGTAATGTCATCTGAAGCATGTACACGATGATAAAGTCAAACCAGATAGCATACTATTATCTCGAGTAAGACTGTTCTACCGGTATAGGTCCTCCCTCATTCATTGCAATCACGTGCGTGTGATCCAATGATTGACTTGAGGTCACTATAGCCAACAAAACATGTTTTCAAGATAGCTTCAAACATTGTGTCTTCGTATACCGTTACTTATCTTTTAAAGGAAGAACTTTATTTTTATTATTTCAAAACTTCACCTCCAGTAGTTTCCCTAAAACGGTTTAGATTTCTGGGCTTTTAGCTTACTTGAATTAGGTGGTGTCCTATAGACTTCACATGATTCAAGTGCCAGTCACATGCATTTTCCGGGTCGTGACAATATGTATGCCTTAGAGGCCATTATTGTATATGTATACATATGGTTGCTGGGGATGTGTATGTACATGATGATCTTGCTCAGTTATATATTATATTATTTCAGTTGTCATTATCAGGATATGTGTACTTGTTTTTATTGATGCTTTATCCAGCTTGCACACATTGATATAGTAGTATACTATTATGGGTTGACTTTATCTTAACATGGCATATGTTATACATGTTATTACATATTGCGGTTACATATTGATAAAGACCGTAAGATCTTGCTTGACTACCTGCGTTGTGATGGCGATCATACTTGTGGGAGCTGGGTAGTCTGTAAGCACATCCTTAAATGTCCCAAGTTATAGGAGTATCAAGATCGGGCATCGACACTCCAGAGTAGACTTGCGTGTACGTTTCTAGACCCTGACAAGGGGCGGTGGTTGGTCCCACAACCATTGGTGTGATCACCTAAAATTGTATACGGGTGCTCACTGGGGGTGATTACACTGGACGGACTCGCTGAGAACCTCTAGATGGTATTATACCTATCGTCAGATAGCGTTTCTCTTGTGACATGTATACATGTTAGTCTTTGGACCTGAGGTCGTCATTTGTCTCGTGTGAGTTCCTACTGTGCTTTGATCACTGCCCTACCATGGCTCTACTGAGTCGTGCAAACAAGTTTTGGTTGGTGATCAGTCGAAAATACTGCATTTTTAACATGGCAATTTCCCTATCTTTTGCATTCATCTAGAGGTGTTTGGTATGCATATTGCACATATTAGCAAAACACCTGTAAAATACTGAATTACTTGTATTCTATACGAAAACCTGCATTTTTTGGGAAATTGACTGTTTATCATGGCATCGCATCATCCTTGCATTGCGCAACACTTGTTTCGAAGTCTGTGCAGGAAATTTTAGAAATCGAGCCAAAATTGTCAAATTGCTGATAAAAAAATACGCCAACTCAATGACTTGAGATCTGGAAAAGAACTAAAGGGTATTACAAAATTCAGCACATCAGAGAATAATCCCAAAGACAGAAGAAGACATACCATGAAGTTTCAAGCCCTAGCACTCCTATTGGGCCGCGGATCCGCGGCGGGAGCCGGCTTGCGCCGCGTATCCGCGGCATGCTTGCCACGTCAGCAAGAAAGACTTTCTCCATTATTCTTCTCTTAAGGCCAGAAGCTCTTCAAGTCACTACATTTTTTTGATTACTCCAGAACTTTCTGCCAGATCAGCAAAGGTTCTTTGTGCAAACTAATGATGTCCAAGCTTCCAAAGCAAGCTTCACCCTAACTACCTTAAAAGCCTAGAACCTTCACCCTAACCTCCTGGCTTAAGGTGGAAGCTAAACCCTAACTAACTAGTTCTAGAGGCTTCTACCTAACTAACTAGCTTACAAGGGAAGCTAACCTAATCCAAGCTTCTTAAGGAAGCTAATCATTCCTAAGCTTATAAAAGGGACCCTAGGCCTCACTTGCAAAGGTTGTTCAACAATTCTCCCTACAAGTTGAGTGACACGACTTGTACCTCAAACCCTAACACTAATCCAATCAAAAAGCCAAAAGTTCAAGATCTTTGAGTTCAATCGAAGCAAGAATTCTTCAAAGCCTTTAGAAGCGAAGCCGGACTTCATCGGAGCAAGTGATCAAGCCGATCCGCGACTCAAGGAGCCGAAGCGACGCCAAATTCGACGATCTAGTTCTTTCCTTTTGTAAATTCAAGAGAGTTGTAACGAATTTGTCGATAAATAAAGGTGAAATTCTTTTATCTTGCTTTCTTTAAATTCAAGCATTATGATTCAATCTAGATTCTTGAATGTGTTCTTTGTGATGATGCTTGAGTAAACTCCGCTCGTGGAGGAGTCAACATAAATCAATAGATGATGAAGTTGACGAATCTTTAAATATTTTCTTAAGTCCTATAACGTTTGTAAATTCTTGAAAATCGAATGATCGATGATCTAGTTTCGAGGCGAAATTCTTTCTTGATTATTTTCGCACGGAACTAGAGTTCAACGATCGATCATTTGATTTCATAGAAGCTATTTTGTGAATGAGATTCATCGAAAGGACAAAGGATAAGATGAAGAAACCCTAATTCTTCACAAGATCCTTAATCCTCGATAAATCGTCATCGATCTTGCATTAATTCGTTAATGGATAAGAAAAGGTAATTGCTAATCTTCTTCACATCTATAGATTTAATCGACTCCTACGAGCTACATTTCAATTCTTGAAAATTAAATCGACTGGAATTCTATCACTTCTTGATTCTTGATTTTTAATGCTTTCTTGATTCTTGATTAGATCTAGTTGATTCTTGAAATTCATTGATATAAATCATGAATCGTTTGCTTTTCTTTTCTATTAAATTTTAAATTCAAACAAAACTAATACGAACGAATCTCACAATCCCTGTGGACGATCCGCACTTACTAATGCGCTACATTCGACACCGTTATTGATTGCGGTCAATATATTTTTGGTTGTGATTTATGTACAATTTTCTCTAAACTACACAATCCGAAATCGTTTCAATCAAATGGCGTCGTTGCCGGGGATCGTGCGCTAATTCGTTTTTTATTTTAAATTTGAATTGAAAGATTTATTCCATTGCAATTTCGAGATCAAAATTCGCGCAAAATCTAAACGTGTTGTTGTGATTTGATTACGAGGAAACCTGGAAGCTGTGGAGCAAGTGAAATTTTTTTCAGAATATTTCAGAGGACTCAGGGCCTGAACAGAAGCTCTCTGGAAAAATTTCATGCAGTGAACAGTATCTACGGCCGCGCAACCGCGGTTTAAGCCATCATTTGCGGCGGTTCCGCGTCTTGGTGGGAGCCTCTCTGTGCAATTTTCTCTCAGGTCCTCTAAAACTTTCTTATCCCCTTCTCTGTCTGCTCCAATTAACAATTTTCTGCAGGCTTCTTTGCAAAAAATCGCAGCGCCGCAAAAAGCAAAATAAATTGTGCGTGTTTTTGGTTTTTGGTTGTTTGCATATTAATACGGAAATTAAGGGGCAAAGACCAAATCCAGATTAGGTGGGGAGTTCATTACCCTTCCTAAGCCCCAAAAAACACAAACTTGCATCCGCATTTAGCCTCATTAACTAAAAAAAGATCTAGAGATGACTCTAAGGACCGTCGCGCTCACTTAGGACAAGAGAAGGTCGTGGGTAATTCATTGCTTATCCGCGTTTCTTTTGTGGTGTCTAAGGCAAGTGTGTCGAAGGCAAGTGTGTCGAAGGCTAGTGGTTACTTAATTAGGCCCACTACTTACGTAGTGGAGAACCTCCCACTTACCTGGCACTTACTTGGCCACAGGAGAGACAAAGAGGCAGTGGAGGATTTATCCTGCGACTTGTCTTTTGGCAGTTAGGAGCGGTCTAGAGCTTTGACCTAGGTGACCCCTAGAATAAGGGTTTTGCTTATTGCATTTGTTGTGATCGCATCATATTTTCAAAAATCCGTATCATTTTTCAAAACAAACACCGCATTCATTCATTTCCCCAAATTATAAGTCACGCTGCAACTTGCACTAACCCTTTTTATTGCAAGATAGGCTGGACACGGGATTCTAGTGCCCGTTTAGTCCGCGTTCCCTTGATCGACTCCGAAGTCGGTATTTCTCCATTTACTTCTTCTTTACCCACCACCACACCCACATCGATGGATCCGTCTCCATCGAATTTCTTTACCACTAATCTGCCGCCGTCCGTTGGTGCGCAGAATCCACCCCGCATCTCTCTCCAAGAGAGGTGTTATCCTTTGCGAGGTCCTCTTTCGACCTGCTTATTCATTCCACCAGCCAACGGGGATAATTTTGAGATTAAACCCCAATACATCAACCTTCTACCCAAATTCCATGGTCTCGAGACTGAAGATGCATACGTCTTTATCACGAAATTTGAAAACGTATGCGCAATGATGGGTACGTCACAACTTTCTGTGGATGCTATGCGTCTACGTCTTCTTCCATTTACCTTGTGCGATATAGCCGAGAAGTGGCCGTATAACACTACCGCACATTCCATTACGAATTGGAAGAATTCGTTGCGGCATTCCTTAAGAAATTCTACCCTATGCAAAAAACAGCTCGAATCCGTAGCGAACTAAATCAATTCACCCAGCTTCCGACTGAACCATTCTCGAAATGCTTTGAACGTTTCAAGGATCTTTTGGTTCAATGTCCACATCACGGCATCCCGAGATGGGATCTTTGCCGAATCATTTATGAGGGCATTAACCCAAACACTAAACAAAACCTTGAAAACATGTGTCAAGGCACCTTTATGACCAAGGATGATGGGGAAGCTTGGAAATTTTTAGAAGAGTTTGCTGAAAAATCCTTACAGTGGGAGAGTAGAACCCAGTCATTGTCTAGGGGTGGCGTACAACAAATTGATGTGTCCATAGGTGTTCGAGCTGAGATGGCAGCAATGCAAAAGAAGCTTGAGGCTATGGAACATAAATTTTTAGCAACCTCCCTAAACCCAATGTCGCTCCCCAAAACTGTATGTGGGTGTTGTTCTGATCCTTCTCACTTAACGGAAGAATGTCCATTAAACTCTCCGTTTCAAGGTCACGAGCATACCAATGCCGCATTTCAAAGACCTAGAAACGATCCATATTCTTCCACGTACAATCAGGGTTGGAGGAATCACCCGAACTTTGCTTGGAACCAATCCCAATCCCAATATCAAAACACGGTTCCAAACCCGAATCAATTCCAAAGGGCTCTTCCACCACAACAACAACCACTTCAACTCACTCAGCACCCCTACCAGTCACAAAATTTTCAAAACCAGGTCAACCCTCCTGCACCGTCTAATCCTATGACCTGTTCTGACGAATTCTCTCAATTCACTCAAACCATGAAATCACTCTTGTCAAATTTCATAGAGGTGTCGGTTGAGGTTAGATCTTCCGTCAGTGAGATAAAGAAAAACTCAGCGTCCCAAGCTAAGAGTATCAGATCGATGGAAGCTGAAATTGCACGACTTAAAGCCGAAATGAGTACGAGAGAAAAAGCGAAACTTCCGTCTCAACCCCTACCGAATCCTGGACATTACAATGTAAATGCCATCACAACGTTGAGATCAGGAAGAGTATTGAATAACCATGCTGGTGAAGAAATTGATGATATTGAAAATCCTATCAATAACACCCCGACTGAGACCTTTCCTCACACACACACTTCTACTTCTGATCCTTGTTCTTCTACCCTACCGCCTTCTCACGAGCCTATTCTCCGCTTCCCACTAGGCTCGACACCTCAGCAATCCTCTTCTAGTTCTCCACAGACGATCCCCACTCCTCTTCTGGGATTACGTCTACCCCCACTTTCTTCTCCTATGATGGACCCAGCGCTTATTGTTAAAGCTCCTTACCTGAATCAGTTAAGGGGTAACAAATTGTTGGAGATAGTGCCCTCAGAGTCAATTATTGGATCACAGGCACGTGATTGCAATGATTGAGGGAGGACCTATCCTGGTAGGACAGTCTTACTCGAGATGATAGTATGCTATCTGGTTTATCTTTATCATCGTGTACTGCTTTAGGTGACCTGACAGGTCACTATTGCACGTTGATAGAGCCCATAGGATTCTTGCTTGACTGCCAGCAGTATGAGGGCGATCATATACGTAAGAGCTGGTAGTCTATAAGCACATCCTTAAAAGGTCCCTAGTCGTGGGAGTTTCGAGACAGGGCATCGATTCTCCAGAGTAGACTAGTGTATACAGTCGAGACCCCGACGAGGGGCGGTGGCCGGTCTCACAAGCCATTGGTGTCAGTTGGATCACCTAAGATGTATACAGGTGCTCATTGGGTTATGAGTACACCGGACAGGACTCGCCGGGAACATGCTAGTTGGTCTTATACCAGACGTCAGATAGCAGTTCCCAGGTGACATGTGTACAGGTTAGTTCATCGACCTGAGGATCGTCATTTGTCTCGTGTGAGTTCCCACTGTACTTTGATTACTACCCTACCACGCTCAAAGGAGACGTGCAAACAGGTTTTAGTTGGGTACAGTCCCGAGCCACATGGAGGCAGTGAGCGTATCTTCAGGGGTTCGTCTCTCCCGGTATTGGGGGTGAGGTCACGCTGTGTCTAGGAGAGCCATTACATGAAGCCCTCGGCCGAGGCAGGAGATTTACTGGTAGGTATTCCAGTAGTATCTCAGGGTGTTCTGGGCTACACTCCGACACGACTTGTACCGCTTTTGGGGGTCTGACTTCACCAACCCCCTAGGCCCGCCATGCGATGCTCATAGACGAACGGACCGGACTGTACAGATATTGTCACTGACAGGCTCAGTAGGGTGTCAGGATGAGTTCGCTCATCGGCGTCCCTTTTGGTCAATGCCTGGTAGCCCGTCACGTATTGGCTTATACCTCTGACGTTCTAGTGGTTAAATCCACAACTATGGTGTTGACGAGTCTTTAGAGTCCCCCACATTCAGTTACTCAGCTTTCGGGCAAAAAGCTGTAGAGGCCGTATGGAGATATGGCAAGGTCCGATCAGATACGTGCGGTATTGCACGGATCAGGATCGGACAGTTTGTACTAGAGGCCGTATGGAGATATGGCAGGGTTCGATCAGATACGTGCAGTATTGCACGGATCAGGATCGAACGGATATTACTAGCCGGCTTTGGTTTAAGCCGGATCCTAGTATAGTATAGTGTTGTTTTTTTTGTCTCATTGCATTTGTATTTCGGTCGGAATACAAATGTGGGTGTGTATGCACAGTAGCGGGGTTTTCCTGTAATTTATTACGGGACCAGTTTTCTGGAGTTGCCAGTTTGCTTTCCGTTTCGGCCAATTTCCTTTGTATCGTTCATTGGCCGAAGATTGGTGGAGGAGGGCTTATTTGCATTGTGCAAATAATCTTTTGTGGAGGGGGTCTTTGCATATTATTGTGTCATGATGGCATGACTTTTGTGGACATGATTGTTGATGATGGTTGTGGTTGAGTGTGGATGTTTTTGTGATCATGTTCCTTCATGATTTCATTTTGATTCCCTCTTGCATTATTGATCAAGCCACTCACTCCCTCATTGCTCTCACTTCCATTCTCTCCATTCCATTGTCATGGCCGGCCATATAGAGGGAAGGGGGGCTGTCCCAATTTGTTGGGGTGGGATTTTTGTTCTTCGAGCTTTGTAAAATCCCATATGTTCCATCTCCACAAGCTGATATCATTTCCTCCACCAATAAGGCAATTTCATAAACCCCAAAATGAGACTTGAGCACTACACATTCTACAGCACATCTTGGGCACGTCGACTAGCCAGCTTCATGCCCGAGTTGCCTCGGTATTGAGGTGGGAGCCCGTAAAAGATGCAGACGATGTGGTGCCCTTCTGGCAAGGAGGCGACGACCGGAGTTTCCGCAGGAGATCGGGACGACGACGAGAAGACCGGAGGACTCGGATCATTCGGTATATCTCTAACCCATCTTGTAGTTAGCTAGGACTAGTTAATGGTTCGATCCGGGTGTTTAGTGCGCGGTGGTGCCGGTTTGCTAGTTTGCAAAATTAAAGTTTTTCGCTTCCGCATTTTTGGCGTCGGATTGACGGCTGGGGCGCCGCCGTGCACTCACAGTGGTATCGGAGACTCGCCATTAACTTAGTCTAGCTTTGTTTAATGTGTTTACATTTCCGATCTATCAAAATTTCAAAATCCGCGTTTTCTTCACATCAGTTTTCTGTTGAATTTTTCCTTGCTCGAATTTTTTTTCAGGTTGCAGAAAAGTGATGTACTGGAAATTATAAGAACACTGTAGAAATTCGATACAGTGACTCCACAGTGGGAGCGCGGAACCGCGGCCAAACACCCCTTTGGGCCGCGGTTCCGCCGCACTGTGTTGAGATCACTGCATCAAATTTCTGCAGCTGCTCTCTGGGTTGATTTTAGGGTTTTTGGAATATTATATTTGGGCCCAGATTTTCTGTGAGTGCTACAGTATTGCTTGGGGGCCCACTTGGTATTCTTTTGATCGATTGGATATTTCAAACACATTATTTCATAGTATTTACATTATATCTGCGACCGTGAATGTCACTCGATCGGTAAATCCTGTCTAACTGCTATAGCCCGGTTAGACGGATTTGCGAACGTGACTTTCACGTTGATGTTCTGTGTATTGCTGTGATGTTGCGGATCGGTCGTAGGGATAGCCTGGATGCAATGCTAGTACAGTTTTTGTTGTATTATGTACATTTGATATTGCGGGGCAAGCGTCCGACATGTGGACTGCCATCACTGCCTGTTTGTATTATTATTTTTGGGCACGACCAGGTTGCGGTCGATGTACCCGTTGTATGTATATTTTATTTTCTGTACTAGGATTGCCCCGCGGAGGGGTGCACGGATAGCCGGGTTCTAGAGGGAAACAAGCCTGCATCTCATGGCATTGAGACGGAAGGGGCTTTACTCTAGAATTGGCAGGCTATTCGCCGCACTCGTAGGGGGTACAGGTTGACCCAGGAGGGGTGCCCGAGTTACCGGATTCCGTGAAGTGCTGGGTGGTCCATTCACGTTGCTGAAGGGGGCTGCCTCGCTTCAGGTTTTGGCGGGTAACTTGCCGCGCCCGTAGGGGTCTAGGATTTCATTGCACAGGCTATCCACACGACCAGGGGAACGTCGAGTTTCAGCGGCTCTGTGAAACACGGGGATCCCAGATATCTGTATTGTTCTGTGATGCTGTACATTTCTGTGATGTTGCTTTTTTATCACGCCTTGAGCGAAATATAATATATTGGTATATATATTAGTAGATGTTGTATATGTTTTGCATCCGCGCTAGTCCAGTCCCCGCTCTGTCGTTAGTTAGCTAACCAAACGGGTAATGACGGGACCCAGTGGCGAATGCGGATGGCATATACGTACGTCATATTATTTTCGTTCTTTGTGGTGTGATCAATTGATGGGACTGCGTTGATTCGGATCAATGCAAGTTAAAAACAAACCTAATCTGATGATGTTGGAACACTTTTCAAAAAGCTGTTATTGCAAGGACGTTCACTTTTGTTTTGCATCGTGGTATTCAGTTGGAATATCCTGCTCCTCGGTCGACGAGGCAAGGGCAGAGATCCCTTCACCGGGAGTGACCCCTTGGACAAAAGTTTACGTCAGGGCAATGACTTCACTATAGCCGATTACTTTTGCTTTGTATCGTGGTATTCAGTTGGAATATCCTGCACCTCATTCTACGGGGAAAGAGCCGAGATCCCTTCACCGGGAGTGACCTCTTTAGCGAAGGTTTTCGTCACTATAATTTTAAAAGCTATCCGGTTCCTTCAACGATATCAAGTTCATTACGTTAAAGGTTTTCGCCAGAAACCATTCGTAACCCTCCATCATTTCAGTTAAATATTCGATAGTGTTTAAGCTATGTATTTTGACCTCACGCCAAGGCATAGTGTTTGGTAGCTGCCGGGTATTTATCTGTTGCATAGATAGATGCGTTGGTTTGGGACAGTCGTACCACTATTTTGGCCTACGTCAAGGGTATGTACGGGTGGGTTCAAATTAACCTGGACAATGATGGGTAGAACTTGACATGTGACTTATGATATTTTGACCTCACGCCAAGGTCATAAGAGCATGGGGTAAAAATCACATCGGGAGTTTCAAAAGAACTGAAACTTGCCAGATATGCGCATACCTTCTGGAGTGTGATGACGTGAGCGGATTCCGTCACGTTATCATGCGATGATAGTTGGATCCCGATTCCCACTGATGAGTTAGTTTACTCCTCGGGTGACCCCGACTAATTCTTCTTTCAGGTTTGGAGGTGAATTTGACGGTACAGTGGGAGGTTTCCAGATTAGATAAATTGGTAACCATTCTGATCTAGGTTAGAGCGCACGCTGAGTGTTTCTTTTCTCTCTCTCTTCGGCAGCGACCATTGACCCGACCCTAAGACTATGACTCTGTGACCAAGTTGACCGAACCTTCTTAAACACTGGCTTTTGGATTGTCAGAGTTGCAAACCTCATTGCCACTCCTACTTTTACCCTTTTCTCCAGGACACCCCGTATTACTACGAACGTCCACTTCCATTGGGCAAAACCATCGTATGGTTATATACGAACTCGAAGGGATTTATTCGAGGATGGTTTCCGATTCTGGAGAAAACAGATAGGACTATTCAGTTGTCTTTTCCTTTTACCTTCTCTCAGGTTGCGAGTACTCCTTGGTTTAGGAGATAGTATACCTATTACGCAAATTGGATAGTCTTCTTCCAAACCTTAGGCTGGTGCCGATAGGTGGGGAATGAAGAAAACCAATAAGCATAACAATGGTGTACAGAAGGTATTAAGTTAAGACAAAGAAAGGGATTAGTAAGAGGGCAAAGTAAATTGCGACTGCTATTCACGACCAAACCAAGTATTTCATTACCACTCCCACTTCACCTTTGTATTTCTCCAGGACACTCCGTATCACTACGAAGATCCACAGTTTATTGGATACTCCATCGTATGGTTATATACGAACTCGAAAGGAACTTGTTCCAGTTCGGGGATGGATTCTGGTTCAGGAGAAATAGGAATAAGGTTTATTCGGTTGTCTTTTATCTTCACCTTCTCACGCAGTACGAGTGTTCCTAGGATTGGGACAGTACACCCATTATGCTTATTGGATAGTCTTCTTCCAAACCATAGGCTGGTGCCGAACGGTAGGGAAGGAAGAAAACCATTTGGCCTAAAGGGGTGTGCAGAAGGTAATGACTAAAGACATATGAAGGGATTTGGAGAGGTGGCAAAGAGATATACGGTCACAGTTGTGAATCTGGATAATGGAAGAGGCATTACTAGGAATACCAGGATACCCCATCGAAACATTTCAATGTTTCAGCTTCACTGTGTAATGTTAAAAGAAAACTGATTTCCCAATTAGACACTTGCTCCAGGGTATGTATTTACCAAGTTTGATTCTCACATCTGTACGGTTTTACAGATGTTGAGTGGGAGTAACTTATTGGGAATTGGGTGATCATCCTCATTATATCGGGATTCGTTGTAATCGGTGATATTTGAGGAAGTCACCTGGGTTGTTTGCCGGTCGGCAAATATTTGGTTTTGAATATCCGCTGTTATGCACCAATTTCAAATCGATATATCTGTACATCTATTTTCATAGAGTGAGATATACCTTTTTGAAATTATGTCTATGACATTTACCTATATCAGTGGATAGTTAGGTAAGGAGCATTAAACAGCGGTGTAATTCTTCTTAACCATAAGTACAGTTTTCAACCTACGACACACAGTGAATGAGTTATCAGACTCAAGGGACTTATACAGAGTATTGTATGTTGTCCAGGGTCCATCAGGACAGAAGGGTTGGTCCTCGTACTATATTCGGTTTACTTATGACTTCTCTAGTTTTTAGACAGCTGTTTCGTGGAAACACAGGGTCCGAATTTTGAGAAGTTATAGGTATTTGAATAGAGTAGAGAACCAGGTGTAGCAAGTATCGGGATTCTTCAAAGTGATCGAAGATGTAGATACTTGTGTATGGTATTCAGTTGATAGTAATGGTTAAGAGAACTTGCTTCTCTCTCAGGTTACTCATAATTGGAAGCATTCCTAAGTTGAGTAACGCTGATCGGCCTCCTTCCATTTAGTTGACATGCACTGGGGACAGCTGCATGATTTGAATCTGGTTCAATTAAATCAGTGCCTCTGGTTCTATATTGGATATAGAACAGTTCATATCTTAACGATGTTAAGGTACGGGGAGTTGTCCGGCCTATGCTTAAAACCAGACTCTGGATAACTCAAGGCATGTTTCTGTAATGGCTGTTTGTGGGTTGACCCAGGCTATGACGCGGGTTGACTTTCTACCATCTGGAAGATCAATAGTGATATTGTTCTTGACTCGCCACAGTTTTAATAAAAATAATTTTTTCAGAAAACAATAGTGGGAGTATGGTAGAACTGGAAGTGATTCCAGAACCACAAACGATTACTGAAGATTTGATAGGAACCTAAAGATTCGATCTGGTTTGATATTCCATTGGCCACTCCGCAGATAAGGTGGGTAACTTCAGGCACCCGAGAGGTACTCCGGTAGCCTCAAGGATGGTGACAGGGAAGTTCTTGTTTACCCACACTTGCCATTGCTGCTGTTCCTGGTTGCGAGACCCGGCAGGAGGATGAGTATAGCGTCGTTCTAATCTAGCTTTAGAAGTGTACGTGTATATGACTCTGCCAGAAGGTTGTCGTAGTCAGTGGGAGCAGCGGAAGCATTGGTGGACAGGTAGCTTATGTCTATTTATAGACTAAAGCAGATGTAGCGGAGATAGATCATCTATTTCTGATGTGACAGTCATAGGTTTGACTTCATCAAAATAGGGGATGGATCTGTTGAGAAGGTAGTAGGGTGTGATGTCATGGTATTTGGATGACATACACAGAGTAGGAAGTGATATTCCTATACTACGATCGGTTATACTTTGGCCGTCACACAGTGGTTTCTCCACATGGGTACTTAGACAGCATTCTATGAGTATTTAGAATGGACGACTCCATGCACGGTAGTGTACCTGCAGATAATGGAGTCACCCTCTCTAAAGGTGTCATACAGACTAAAGAGGAGAGGGATGTGCATGATTGGCAGATCACTTGCTTAGGCAATTGAGTCAATCATGAGATGTCAAGTACCACACCAGATGTTGTTCTTGCACTAGATGCAATAAGTTGACATTGATCCAATCCTGGAGAAACAGTCGGAAGCAGTTCTAGAACATAAGTGGATGTTCTAGGGATATGATAACAACAGCCTCATTCGGGAGACAGTTATCATTCCAGTTTTCAAAGGTGACCTGGACGACAAGGAGGTTGTCAGAGTTATAGTTTTTCCTTCTGACGAGGGGCAGTATTTTGGACAGGTGGTCCAAGGCAATACTGAGGGAGGCATGGCGCAGGATACTGATTAAGTTCAGTTGACGATACAGTCTAAGAAGTTTGGATTTGGAGTTCATTAATGAGCGAGGTCCCATCAGACATCCAGACACATTCTAAGATAGGTATTGCTCATTTCGGGAGATGGCTTTCTCAGCGAACTTGAGATATAGAGAGACATAGAAAGAAACATCAAAGCGGATCCACTCACTAAGGCTATTCCTCGAACGCAATAGTTTCGCAAACGAGTTTTGTGAGACTGACAAGTAGAGGAGTTGGGTGTTCGGTATCACACGGGCTGTGAGTATGCGACATCGCAATAATTAGCCTTGAGTGCAAGTGGGAGATTGTTGGAGATAGTGCCCTCAGAGTCAATTATTGGATCACAGGCACGTGATTGCAATGATTGAGGGAGGACCTATCCGGGTAGGACAGTCTTACTCGAGATGATAGTATGCTATCTGGTTTATCTTTATCATCGTGTACTGATTTAGGTGACCTGACAGGTCACTATTGCACGTTGATAGAGCCCCTAGGATTCTTGCTTGACTGCCAGCAGTATGAGGGCGATCATATACGTGAGAGCCGGTAGTCTATAAGCACATCCTTAAAAGGTCCCTAGTCGTGGGAGTTTCGAGACAGGGCATCGATTCTCCATAGTAGACTAGTTTATACAGTCGAGACCCCGAAGAGGGGCGGTGGCCGGTCTCACAAGCCATTGGTGTCAGTTGGATCACCTAAGATGTATACAGGTGTTCATTGGGTTATGAGCACACCGGACAGGACTCGCCGGGAACATGCTAGTTGGTCTTATACCAGACGTCAGATTGCAGTTCCCAGGTGACATGTGTACAGGTTAGTTCATCGACCTGAGGATCATCATTTGTCTCGTGTGAGTTCCCAATGTACTTTGATTACTACCCTACCACGCTCAAAGGAGACGTGCAAACAGGTTTTAGTTGGATACAGTCCCGAGCCACATGGAGGCTGTGAGCGTATCTTCAGGGGTTCGTCTCTCCCGGTATTGGGGGTGAGGTCGCGCTGTGTCTAGGAGAGCCATTACACGAAGCCCTCGGCCGAGGCAGGAGATTTACTGGTAGGTATTCCAGTAGTATCTCAGGGTGTTCTGGGCTACACTCCGACACGACTTGTACCGCTTTTGGGGGTCTGACTTCACCAACCCTCTAGGCCCGCCATGCGATGCTCATAGACGAACGGACCGGACTGTACGGATATTGTCACTGACAGGCTCAGTAGGGTGTCAGGATGAGTTCGCTCATCGACGTCCCTTTTGGTCAATGCCTGGTAGCCCGTCACGTATTGGCTTATACCTCTGACGTGCTAGTGGTTAAATCCACAACCATGGTGTTGACGAGTCTTTAGTGGCCCCCACATTCAGTTACTCAGCTTTCGGGCAAAAAGCTGTAGAGGCCGTATGGAGATATGGCAAGGTCCGATCAGATACGTGCGGTATTGCACGGATCAGGATCGGACAGTTTGTACTAGAGGCCGTATGGAGATATGGCAGGGTTCGATCAGATACGTGCGGTATTGCACGGATCAGGATCGAACGGAAATTACTAGCCGGCTTTGGTTTAAGCCGGATCCTAGTATAGTACAGTGTTGTTTTTTTAGTCTTATTGCCTTTGTATTTCGGTCGGAATACAAATGCGGGTGTGTATGCACAGTAGCGGGGTTTTCCTGTAATTTATTACGGGACCAGTTTTCTGGAGTTGCCAGTGTGCTTTCCGTTTCGGCCAATTTCCTTTGTATCGTTCATTGGCCGAAGATTGGTGGAGGAGGGCTTATTTGCATTGTCCAAATAAGCTTTTGTGGAGAGGGTCTTTGCATATTATTGTGTCATGATGGCATGACTTTTGTGGACATGATTGTTGATGATGGTTGTGGTTAAGTGTGGATGTTTTTGTGATCATGTTCCTTCATGATTTCATTTTGATTCCCTCTTGCATTATTGATCAAGCCACTCACTCCCTCATTGCTCTCACTCTCATTCTCTCCATTCCATTGTCATGGCCGTCCACATAGAGGGAAGGGGGGCTGTCCCAATTTGTTGGGGTGGGATTTTTGTTCTTCGAGCTTTGTAAAATCCCACATGTTCCATCTCCACAAGCTGATATCATTTCCTCCACCAATAAGGCAATTTCATAAACCCCAAAATGAGACTTGAGCACTACACATTCTACAGCAAATCTTGGACACGTCGACTAGCCAGCTTCGTGTCCGAGTTGCCTCGGTATTGAGGTGGGATCCCGTAAAAGATGCAGACGATGTGGTGCCCTTCCGGCAAGGAGGCGACGACCGGAGTTTCCGCAGGAGATCGGGACGACGACGAGAAGACCGGAGGACTCGGATCATTCGGTATATCTCTAACCCATCTTGTAGTTAGCTAGGACTAGTTAATGGTTCGATCCGGGTGTTTAGTGCGCGGTGGTGCCGGTTTGCTAGTTTGCAAAATTAAAGTTTTTCGCTTCCGCATTTTTGTCGTCGGATTGACGGCTGGGGCGCCGCCGTGCACTCACACAAATCGAGTCCACATATGGAGAAAATTATGGAAATGTTCAAACAGGTTAACATCAACATCCCTCTCCAAGATGCCATTCAACAAGTCCCCGCTTATGCGAAAATTCTTAAGGACTTGTGCACTAGGATGAGGAAGACTCAAGTGCCGAAGAAGGTCTTCATGTCTAATAACATTAGCACTGCTTTTATCCCACAATTACCAAAGAAACGTAAGGACCCAGGATGTCCTACGATATCGATTTCTATTGGGGGTAAAAAATCAACCGTGCTCTTTTAGACCTTGGTGCAAGTGTTAACCTACTTCCATATTCTGTCTATGAGCAGATAGGGTTTGGAGAGTTGAAACCAGCTCACTGCACTCTCCAAATGGCAGACCGTTCAATCACCAAACCTAGAGGTTAACTAGAGGATGTGTTGATTAAGGTCGGGGAATTTATATTCCCTGTGAACTTCATTGTACTCGATACACAACTTGTAGCGAACCTCCGGAGCCAAATTCCGGTGATTTTGGGTCGACCATTCCTTGCCACTTCCAATGCTGTCATTAACTGTAGAAATGGTTTAATGAACTTATCCTTTGGAAATATGACCATTGAACTAAACATCTACAAAATTGGAAGTCAGCCATCAGAACCCTCTGCTCAAATCCTTGATGTGTGTTCTGTCCACGAGATTGCTCCCGAAAGTTACGGAGTTGATGAACTTTGCTTTACAGATCTCGACGACACTATCACATCACTGTTTGATCTTGCACATGATCTTAGTGAGGACACAAATTCCACGCTTGAGTCCGACACTCCTGACTCATCACCATCCTAGTCTGTATCTTTTACAGGCTATGAGCTTCTTTGTGACTCCGAAAATCACTCGATGATCCCACTTCTATTATTTCTCCGCCAGCATTAGATCTCAAAATTTTGCCTTCTCATCTTAAATATGCATATTTATGTGAGAATGATTCTTTACCGGTTATCATATCCGCTTCTCTAGCATCAGAGCAAGAGAATGCACTTTTATCGGTATTGAGATCTAATAGGGAGGTGTTTGGTTGGACCATGGCGTGTTGGAGATAGTGCCCTCAGAGTCAATTATTGGATCACAGGCACGTGATTGCAATGATTGAGGGAGGACCTATCCCGGTAGGACAGTCTTACTCGAGATGATAGTATGCTATCTGGTTTATCTTTATCATCGTGTACTGCTTTAGGTGACCTGACATGTCGCTATTACACGTTGATAGAGCCCCTAGGATTCTTGCTTGACTACCAGCAGTATGATGGCGATCATATACGTGGGAGCTGGTAGTCTATAAGCACATCCTTAAAAGGTCCCTAGTCGTAGGAGTTTCGAGACAGGGCATCGATACTCCATTAGTAGACTAGTGTATACAGTCGAGACCCCGACGAGGGGCGGTGGCCGGTCTCACAAGCCACTGGTGTCAGTTGGTTCACCTAAGATGTATACAGGTGCTCATTGGGTTATGAGTACACCGGACAGGACTCGCCGGGAACCTGCTAGTTGGTCTTATACCAGACGTCAGATAGCAGTTCCCAGGTGACATGTGTACAGGTTAGTTCATCGACCTGAGATCGTCATTTGTCTCGTGTGAGTTCCCACTGTGCTTTGATTACTACCCTACCATGGCTCAAAGGAGTCGTGCAAACAGGTTTTAGTTGGATACAGTCCCGAGCCACATGGAGGCAGTGAGCGGATCTGCAGGGGTTCGTCTCTCCCGGTATTGGAGGTGAGGTCGCGCTGTGTCTAGGAGAGCCATTACACAAAGCCCTCGGCCGAGGCAGGAGATTTACTGGTAGGTATTCCAGTAGTATCTCAGGGTGTTCTGGGCTTCACTCCGACACGACTTGTACCGCCTTTGGGGGTCTGACTTTTACCAACCCCCTAGGCCCGCCATGCGATGCTCATAGACGAACGGACCGGACTGTACGGATATTGTCACTGACAGGCTCAGTAGGGTGTCAGGATGAGTTCGCTCATCGACGTCCCTTTTGGTCAATAGCTAGTGGCCCGTCATGTATTGGCTTAAACCTCTGACGTGCTAGTGGTTAAATCCACAACCATAGTATTGACGAGTCTTTAGAGTCCACCACACTTTCAGTTACTCAAGCTTTCGGGCGAAACGCTGTAGAGGCCGTATGGAGATATGGTAGGGTCCGATCAGATACGTGCGGTATTGCACGGATCAGGATCGGACGGTTTGTACTAGAGGCCGTATAGATATATGGCAGGGTTCGATCAGATACGTGCGTTATTGCACGGATCAGGATCGGACGGATATTACTAGCCGGCTTTGGTTTAAGCCGGATCCTAGTATAGTACAGTATAGATTTTGTCTCTTTACATTTGTATCCGGACGGAATACAGATGCGGGTGTGTATGCACAGTATCGGGGTTTTCCTGTAATTTATTACGGGACCAGTTTTCTGGAGTTGCCAGTTTGCATTCCGTTCCGGCCGGTTTTCCTTTGTTCTTTCCCGGCCAGACTTTTTCGATGGAGGGGGTTATTTGCAAGTTTGCAAATAACACATTATGGAGGGGTTTCTTGCAAATGTATTGATTATGATAGCATCTTTTCTTTTCAACCATCATTTGATTCTCTTTACATCACTAAAAGGTGATTAGAGTTTGATGTGAGATTGTTATGATGATGTTTGGATATGGTCACCCTTTCTCTTTTCCTACACTCACCTCCCTCTTGATATCTCTCCACCATTCTCATTTGAGGGGGCCGGCCAACACTTTGAGGAGAGGAGAAAAAAATGAGAGAGTTTCATTTGGTGTGGGAAATTCATCATCCATCTCATTTTTCCATTGCTACCAAAATCCCCAAGTTCATTTCTCAACCTCATTCCTCCATCAAGGCAACATAACCCTAAAGAGACAAAGCACTACACATTCTACAGCAAATCTTGGGCGCGTCGTCTAGACAACTTCGCGTCCGAGTTGCCTCGGTATTGAGGTGGGAGCCCGTAAAAGATACAGACGATGTGGTGCCTTTCCGGCAAGGATGCGACGACCGGAATTTCCGCGGGAGATCGGGACGATGACGAGAAGACCGGAGGACTCGTATCACTCGGTATATCTCTCACCCTTTCTCTTGATTGCTAGTATCGGTTAATGGTTACGATCCGGGTATATTGTCCGCGGTAGCGCCAGTTTAAAGTTAAGAAAATTTTGATTCCGTATTTTGGCCTCGGATAGACGGCCGGGGCGCTGCCGTGGCGAAACATGGTATCAGAGCCACGCCATTAACCTTGCCTAGCTTGTTCTAATGTGTTTTACTTATCCGATCGACCAAAATTCCAAAATCCGCGTTTTGCATGCATCAGTTTTCTGCCGATTTTTTCCGGGCACGAAAATTTTTTCTAGTTGTAGAAAATTGATGTACATGAAGTTCTAAGAAAACTGCAAAAATTTGGTAAGCTGATCCTTCTAGAGGACCGCGGAACCGCGGCAATGACCCCTCTTTTGCCGCGGTTCCGCCGCAGGATGTTCCCTTTATTTTACCATTTCTTTGCAGTGGGCTTTTGGGCTTAAGATAGGGGTTTTGGAATATTAAAATTGGGCCCAAAATTTCTGTGAGTGCTACAGTATTACTTGGGGGCCCACTTGTTAATTTTTGATCGATTGGATATTTTAAACACATTATTTCACAGTATTTACATTATACCGGCGACCGTGAATGCCACTTGATCGGTAAATCCTGTCTAACTGCTATAGCCCGGTTAGACGGATTTGCGAACGTGACTTTTCACGTTGATGTTCTATGTTTATGCTGTGTTGTTGCGGATCGGTCGTGGGGGATAGCCTGGATGCAATGCTAGTACAGTTTTGTTTTATATGTACATTTGATATTGCGGGGCGAGCGTCCGACATGTGGACTGCCGTCACTGCCTGTTTGTATTATTCTTTTGGGGCACGACCTGGTTGCGGTCGATGTACCCGTTGTATGTATATTTTACTTTCTGTACTAGGATTACCCCGCGGAGGGGTGCACGGATAGCCGGGTTCTGGAGGGCAACGAGCCCGCATCTCGTGGCATTGGGACGGAGGGGGCTTCACTCCAGGATTGGCGGGCTATTCGCCGCACTCGTAGGGGGTACAGGTTGACCCGGGAGGGGTGCCCGAGTTACCGGATTCCATGAAGTGCTGGGTGGTCCATTCACATTGCTGAAGGGGGCTGCCTCGCTTCAGGTTTTGGCGGGTGACTTGCCGCGCCCGTAGGGGTCTAGGTTTTCATTGCACAGGCTATCCACACGACCAGGGGAACGTCGGGTTTCAGTAGCGGCTCTGTGAAACCCGGGGCTTCCAGATATCTGTATTGTTCTGTGATGCTGCATATTTCTGTGATGTTGCATTTTATCACGCCTTGAGCGAAATATAATATATTGGTATATATATTAGTAGATGTTGTATATGTTTTACATCCGCGCTAGTCCAGTCCCCGCTCTGTCGTTAGTTAGCTAACCTAACGGGTAATGACGGGACCCAGTGGCGAATGCGGATGGCATATACGTACATCAGTATATTTTCGTTCTTTGTGGTGTGATCAATAGATGGGACTGCATTGATTCGGATCAATGCAAGATAAACAAACCTAATCTGATGTTGTTGGAACACTTTTCAAAAAGCTGTTATTGCAAGGACGTTCACTTTTGTTTTGCATCGTGGTATTCATTTGGAATATCCTGCTCCTCAGTCGACGAGGCAAGGGCCGAGATCCCTTCACCGAGAGTGACCCCTTGGACAGAAGTGTGCGTCAGGGCATTAACTTCACTATAGCCAATTACTTTTGCTTTGCATCGTGGTATTCAGTTGGAATATCCTGCACCTCATTCTACGGGGAAAGAGCCGAGATCCCTTCACCGGGAGTGACCTCTTTAGCAAAGGTTTTCGTCGCTATATTTTTTATAAAAGGCTATGCAGTTCCTTCAACGATATCAAGTTCATTACGTTAAAGGTTTTTCGCCAAAAACCAGTCGTAGCCCTCCGTCATTTCAGATTAGTATTACTTAGTATTCGTGCTGCGTATGTCGTGCTTAGCCGAGGCGTAGTGTTCGGTAGCTATGTAGTGCTTTTCTGTTGCATGGATATGAGATTGGTTAGGACAGTCGTGCGGTCATTTTGGCTCAGTCAAGGATTCGTGCGGGTGGGTCTAATGCAATCAAGATAATGACGGGTTGAACTTGACTAGGATCCTTTGATATGTTGGCTCAGTCAAGGTCACTTGGGTCCTAGGGGTAAAAATCACATCGGGAGTTTCAAAAGAACTGAAACTTGCCAGGCATGCGCATACCTTCTGGAGTGTGGTGACTTGAGTGGATTCCGTCAAGTTATCACGCGATGATAGTTGGATCCCGATTCCAACTGATGAGTTGGTTTACTCTTCGGGTGACCCCGACTAATTCTTCTTTCAGGTTTGGGGAAGAATTTGAGGTAACAGTGGGAGGTTTCCTGATTAGATAAATTGGTAACCATTCTGATCTACGTTAGAGTGCACGCTGAGTGTTTCTTTTCTCTCTCTCTGGCAGCGACCATTGACCCGACCCTAAGACTACGACTCAGTCACCAAGTTGACCGAACCTTCTTAACACTGGCTTTTGGATTGTCAGAGTTGCAGACCTCATTGCCACTCCTACTTTTACCCTTTTCTCCAGGACACCCCGTATTACTGCGAACGTCCACTTCCATTGGACAAAGCCATCGTATGGTTAGATACGAACTCGAAGGAATTCGAGGATGGTTTCCGGTTCTTGAGAAAACGGATAGGATTATTCAGTTGTCTTTTCCTTTTTGCCTCCTCTCAAGTTACGAGTACTCCTTAGTTTAGGAGATATTACACCTATTACGCAAATTGGATAGTCTTCTTCCAAACTTTAGGCTGGTGCCGAACAGTGGGGAATGAAGAAAACCAATTAGCATAACGATGGTGTGCAGAAGGTATTAAGATTAAGACAAAGCAAGGGATTAGTAAGAGGGCAAAGTAAATTGCAACTGATATTCACGACCAAACCAAGTATTTCTTCGCCAATCCTAAATCACCTTTGTATTTCTCCAGGACACTCCGTATCACTACGAAGATCCACAGTTTATTGGATACTCCATCGATGGTTATATACGAACTCGAAAGGAACTTGTTCCAGTTCGGGGATGGATTCTGGTCCAGGAGAAATAGGAATAAGGTTTATTCGGTTGTCTTTTATCTTCACCTTCTCTCGCATTGCGAGTGCTCCTAGGACTAGGACAGTACACCCATTATGCTTATTGGATAGTCTTCTTCCAAACCATAGGCTGGTGCCGAACGGTAGGGAAGGAAGAAAACCATTTGGCCTAAGGGGTGTGCAGAAAGTAATGACTAAATACATATAAAGGGATTTGGAGAAATGGCAAAGAATTATACGGTTACAGTTGTGAATCTGGATAATGGAAGAGGCATTACTAGGAATACCAGGATACCCCATCGAAACATTTCAATGTTTCAGTTAAGCTGTGTACTGTTAAAAGAAAACTGATTTCCCGATTGGACACTTGCTCCAGGGTATGCATTTACCAGGTTTGATTCTCACATCTGTATGGTTTTACAGATGATGAGTGGGAGTAAGTTTTGGGAATAGGGTAATCATCCTCATTATATCGGGATTCGTTGTAATCAGTGATATTTGAGGAGATCATCTGGGCTGTTTGCCGGTCGGCAAATATTTGGTTTTTGAATATCCGCTGTTGTGCACCAATTTCAAATTGATATATCTGTACGTCTATTTTCATAGAGTGTGATATACCTTTTGATATTATGTCGATGACATTTACCTATATCAGTGGATGGTTAGGTAAGGAGCATTAAACAGCGGTGTAATTCTTCTTAACCATAAGTACAGTTTTCAACCTACGACGCACAGTGAAAGAGTTGTTAGACTCAGCGGACTTATACAGAGTATTGTATGTTGTCCAGTGTCCATTAGGACAGAGGGGTTGGTCCTCATACTATATTCTGTTTACTTTTAACTTCTCTAGTTCTTAGACATGTGTTTCGTAAGAACACAGGGTCTAAGTTTTGAGGAGTTATAGGTATTTGAATAGAGTAGAGAACCAGGTGTAGCAAGTATCGGGATTCTTCAAAGTGATCGAAGATGTAGATACTTGTGTATGGTGTTCAGTTGATAGTAATGATTAAGAGAACTAGCTTCTCTTTCAGGTTACTCATAATTGGAAACATTCCTAAGTTGAGTAACGCTGATCGGCCTCCTTCCATTTAGTTGACATGCACTGGAGACAGCTGCATGATTTGAATCTGGTTCAATTAAATCAGTGCCTCTGTTTCTATACTGGATATAGAACAGTTCATATCTTGACATTGTTAAGGTACGGGGAGTTGTCCGGCTTATGCTTAAAACCAGACACTGGACAACTCAAGGCACGTTTCTGTAATGGCTGTTTGTGGGTTGACCCAGGCTATGACGAGGGTTGACTTTCTACCATCTAGAAGATCAATAGTGATATTGTTCTTGACTCGCCACAGTTTTAATAAAAATGGATTTTTTCAGAAAACAGTAGTGGGAGTATGGTAGAACTGGAAGTAATTCCAGAACCACAAACGATTACTGAAGATTTGATAAGGAACCTAAAGATTCAATCTGGATTGACATTCCATTAGCCACTCCGCAGATATGGTGGGTAACCTCAGGCACTCGAGAGGTACTTCGGTATG
Source organism: Agapanthus africanus (assembly GCA_030015575.1). Lineage (NCBI taxonomy): Eukaryota > Viridiplantae > Streptophyta > Magnoliopsida > Asparagales > Amaryllidaceae > Agapanthus > Agapanthus africanus. The sequence goes on along the minus strand of CM057340.1, from coordinate 316,906,189 downwards.
CTCAAGGACGGTGGCAAGGAGGTTCTTGTTTACCCAGACTTACCATTGCTGTTGTTCCAGACTGTGAGACCCGGCAGGAGGATGAGTATACCGTCGTTCTAAACTAGCTTTAGAAGTGTACGTCTATATGACTCTGCCAGAGGGTTGTCGTAGTCAGTGGGAGCAGCGGAAGCATTGGTGGACAGGTGGCTTATGTCTATTTATAGACTAAAGCAGATACAGCGGAGATACATCATCTATTTCTGATGTGACAGTCATAGGTTTGACTTCATCAGAATAGGGGATGGATCTGTTGAGAAGGTAGTAGGGTGTGATGTCATGGTATTTGGATGACATACACAGAGTAGGAAGTGATATTCCTATACTACGATCGGTTATACTTTGGTTGTCACACAGTAGTTTCTCCACACAGGACTTGGATATTATATCAGACATTCTGGTTACTTGATCTATGGTTTTAGATCTAGATTTGGGTAGTTTCCCAATCTGGGTACCTTGACAGCATTCTATGAGTATTTAGAATGTACGACTCCTGGCACGGTAGTGTACCTGCAGTTGATGGAGTCACCCTCTCTAAAGGTGTCTTACAGACTAAAGGGGAGAGGGATACGCATGATTGACAGATCACTTGCTTAGGCAATTGAGTCAATCATGAGATGTTAAGTACCACATCAGATGTTGTTCTTGCAGTAGATGCAATAAGTTGATATTGATCCAATCCTGGAGAAACAGTCGGAAGCAGTTTTAGAACATAAGTGGATGTTCTAAGGATATGATAACGACAGCCTCATTAGGGAGGCAGTTATCATTCCAGGCTTCCAAGGTGACATGGACGACAGGGTGATCGTCAGAGTTATAGTTATCCTTCTGACGAGGGGCAGTATTTTGGACAGGTGGTCCAAGGGAATACTAAGGGCGGCATGGCGCAGGATACTGATTAAGTTCAGTTGACGATACAGTCTAAGAATTTTGGATTTGGAGTTCATTTATGAGCTAGGTCCCATCAGACATCCAGACATTCTAAGACAGGTATTGCTCATTTCGGGAGATGGCTTTCTCCGCGAACTTGAGATAGAGAGAGATATAGAAAGAAACATCAAGGCGGATCCACTCACTGAGGCTATTCCTCGAACGCAATAGTTTCACAAATGGGTTTTGTGAGACTGACTAGTAGAGGAGTTGGGTGTTCGGTATCACACGGGCTGTGAGTATGCGACATCGCAATAATTAGCCTTGAGTGCAAGTGGGAGATTGTTGGAGATAGTGCCCTCAGAGTCAATTATTGGATCACAGGCACGTGATTGCAATTATTGAGGGAGGACCTATCCCGGTAGGACAGTCTTACTCGAGATGATAGTATGCTATCTGGTTTATCTTTATCATCGTGTACTGCTTTAGGTGACCTGACATGTCGCTATTACACGTTGATAGAGCCCCTAGGATTCTTGCATGACTACCAGCAGTATGATGGCGATCATATACGTGGGAGCTGGTAGTCTATAAGCACATCCTTAAAAGGTCCCTAGTCGTAGGAGTTTCGAGACAGGGCATCGATACTCCATTAGTAGACTAGTGTATACAGTCGAGACCCCGACGAGGGGCGGTGGCCGGTCTCACAAGCCACTGGTGTCATTTGGTTCACCTAAGATGTATACAGGTGCTCATTGGGTTATGAGTACACCAGACAGGACTCGCCGGGAACCTGCTAGTTGGTCATATACCAGACGTCAGATAGCAGTTCCCAGGTGACATGTGTACAGGTTAGTTCATGTAGGGTTCCTAGGCATCCCAAGGAGGTCTCACAAGGCATCAACCATGCCAATTTCAAAAATTACGGTGCCGAGAAACCCTAGTGTACGGATCGTCGGCTAGATATCTAGGCGAAAAGATAAACTAGTTAACACTTAACTAAGAGATACGGAAATACAACCTTTGTAGATCTGGTTCTCCACCTCCATAGCTCCGCAATGAAGTCTCCTCGCTGTCCATAACAAGTCCCGGGCTCTAGCATCGGCTTCATCGGAGAATGGACGGGCTAGGTCATCGATGTCCATGCCGAAGATGATCTACGTCGAGGCATCGCTAAATCAAGCTCCGACTTCACCAAGTCAAGAAACTTGTGAAGAAAACACACTCTACTACTTGGCAAGAGGTAGAGGATGAAGAAATAGGAAGTGGGTAGACTTTAGATTTGGATTTCACACTCTTTTTCATCACTTGCCATTGATGGAGGCAAGCTTTCTTCACTTGAAGAAATGAAGAAGAAGAAGGTAAAAATTATGATAAGTTATTAGAAAATATAAAATAAAAGAATACTTATCATAATCTTTAACCATGGTAATGTGTAGAGAATCAATCATGGTTAAAGGAATGGTTAGGGTCAAGCTAGAGACAAAATGGTCACTTAGTCAAAGTGTTCATGAAGCTTCATGAAAACAACAAAGAAAGCCACCATTTAATCTTTATGCAAATCATTTTCCAAAAAGAATAAATAGATAAATAAATGAATAACGAAATAGTAAACCCTAACCATTTCATTAACCAAGGTTTAATTCTTTACACTTAAACAAAAGGCATGTATCATCAAACATGATACAAGCAAGTGCACAAAATCATATCGCATATGCAATGCGCACATCCGAGTGAGAAAATCCATTTAAAGTGAACCGATACTAGTTAATGCAAAGTAATATATCAAATATATAATTATGCATTAAATAATTAAATCAACACTTGATTCAATGATCCGGTCATGTCGCACACAACCGACTAGTATACAATGTATCGGCTTATCGAATCAATCCTTGATTCGATAACTAGGTTATATCGCATACAACGATTCGACACATTCATCGCGAGAATGGATTACGGTATCACATACACGTATTATTCTCGGTCCCGCACATATCTCATAAGCGCTCCTATTTCGTTTTTCTTGAGCCAGGAAACCTCTGTGTAGGACTCTAAAGACTCGTCAATACGCCGGCAGCAGGTGATGATCATATCAAGCACCCACAAGCCGCAAGCGGTCTGCTAAACGTAACGGCCACCCGGGCATTGAGCGATCAGAAGATCGACGAGCAAGCCCGCTCATACTCCTGTGAATCCAACCAGTAACACTACCGTACAGTCCGGTCTGATCGTCTGATATGTCGCATATCTCGCCTAGGGGTGGTAAACGTCAGACCCCAATAGCTCGATAAGTCGTGTCGATATGAGGTCTATAACTATTCGAGAAACTACTGGTAACACTTACCAGTAAATCTCAGCAACCCTGGCCAGGGATTTCCTGTTATAGCCAATCGAACACAGCGCAACATCAACTCCCTATACCGGGAGAGACGAATCCCCTCCTATCGCTCATTGCCTCCAAGTGACTCGGGACTGTACCCCAAAACCACCGTTTTGCACGCCCTCTTGGACGTGGTAAGATGGAAATCAAAGCACAGTGGGAACCACACAAGACTCTATGACGATCTCGGGTCAACAGACTACTCTGTACCAGTGTCACCAGAGAACTGCCATCTGACGTGAGGTATAATACCATCTGGGAGTTCTCGGCGAGTCCGTCCAGTGTACCCAGTCTCCACTGAGCACCCGTATATCATCTCTGATGTCAAACACCAATGGATATGGGATCATCCATCGCCCATCTGTATGGGTCGAGAAGGTACACGCTAGTCTACTCTGGTATATCGATGCCCCGTCTCGATACACCCACGACTAGGGACTTTGAAGGATGTACTTATGGACTACCATGTCCCCACTAGTATGATCCGCATCATAGTCCAGGTAGTCAAGTACAGATCCTAAGGGCTTTACCAACATGTAACAGAGAGACAATCAGTATACACGTTAAGGTAAAGTTCAACCAGATAGCATACTATCATGTCGAGCAAGAAAGTCCTCCCTATATATGTCCCAGCATCCACTACAATATACATCCTATGTACAGTAATGGCCTATAGGGCATACATATAACTAACAATCTCCCACTTGCACTAGGGCCATCTGTAGCAGTGGTTGTAGTATCTCATACTCAACCATCCCATAAAAGTCTCTCTCTGGGAACAGGCCTTTGTGAGTGGATCCGCTGTGTTGTCCTCTGAGTCTACTCTCCTAACCTCGATCCCTTAGAGATCATCCATCTCCATGATCAAGTGATACTGCCTTAGAATATGTCTGGATCACTGATGGGACCTGCGTTCCTTGGCATAAGCCACAACTCCATTGTCACACAATGGGAGGAACATAGTTCATCTCATGAACTAATATACACCCAAACAGCCTCTTTGGTAGCATCTTAAGTAGCGATGTATCCTGCCTTTATCGTCTAGTATGTCACGGTATCTAGCTTGGAACTCTTCCAACATACCGTCCCTTTACTGTGGGTAAAGACAATGCCTGCGACTGACATTCAGTCGTCTTTATCACCATGGAACCCTTCCAGTGATTCTCCCCAGGATCGATTGATACCATCTCACTACAACTAGTGAGAATCCTAACATCCAATTAGATCTATCTCATAGATCCAAAATCCAGGATTTAGTAGGTATCACTTTGATCCTATATGGAGAATCCTAGTGATAAGCGGAGATTGATCGAGCGTAGCATAAGAAACTCTTTTCTTATCAAGAGTATGTCATCCACGTACTCTACGAGGATCGTCACCATACTCCCTACTACCTTTTTGTATATACAAGGTTCATCTACCATTTTGATGATGTCAAACTCTTTGACTATTTCATCAAAACAGATGTTCCAACTCCGCGATGCCTGCTTTATCCTATAAAGCATCTTGCACACGTTTCCGTTGCTCCCACTGTCTACGAAGCCCTCTGGCTGTGTACTTATAGACACTCTCTTCTAAACATCATTTAGAAAAGCTGTCATGACACCCAACCACCAGATATCGTAGTCATGGTATGTAGCCGTGGCAAGTAGGATCTGGATGGACTTAAGCATAGCTACTTAGAAAAGGTTTCATCATCATCCATACCTGGTCAATGATGTATACCTTTAACAAGTTTAGCTTTGAAAGTCTTAACTCTTCCATGTACACCAAGTAATCTTCTCAAGATATACTTTCTCCTGATGGGGATTTAACCCTTCAGATATAGCAACCAAAGTCCATACTTTGTTGGTGAATATGGATTCCATCTCAGATCACTAAGCATCCAGCCATTCTTACAGAGTCTTACTCCTGATGGCCAGCTCGAAACTAGTTGGGTCATCATCTCATGATGCAATCCTCACTCCCACCGTCATAGAGAAATCGAAATATCTCTCAGGTGGGTGAGGAACCCTACTAGATCGGCGGAGAGGCTGAGGTTCATTGGAATCTACTGAATCCTTTGGTTCTACCAAATCATCAGCTGCAGTTTTGTATAGCTGGAACCTTTCCAGTTCTACACAACAGATCTTGCCTCGAGCTTGTCCGGATTTTGCTTTTCAGACATAGGCCGGACATCCCTAAATCTTAACTAGCTTAAGAGATGGGCTCTACCCTTTCCATATCACATATGAAGTGGTAGGCAACTGATTTGATTTGAACCCTATTCAATAGGTATGCAGCTTCTCAAGTGCACAACTCCCATAAGGAAATAGGAAACTCAGTAGTACTCATCATAGAGCACACCATATCATATAGGGTGCATCTGCTCCGCCCCGATATACCATCGTGCTATGGTGTATACGGAGGAGTAATGCTGAGAGAGAATCTCATTCTCCTTTAGAAAAGTCCAAGAACTTCATGCTTAAATATTCTCCACCTTGATCTCATCAAAGGATATAATACTTATACCCGTATTGGTTCTCTACTTCTAACTTATATTCTGTGAATATCTCAAAAGGTTCGGACTTGTGTTTCAACAGGAACATATGTCTGAATCTTGAGAGATTATCGGAGAATGTAATGAAGTACAAAGAACCAGTCTTGGCATATGTACACAGGGGACCTTACATACATCAACATGTATCATCCCAAGAGTTTACTAACTCTTTCTCTGTTTCCAATAAATAGAGCTAGTGTCATTATATCTTTGTGACATGACTGGCAAGTTTCACAAGATGTAGATTCAAACTGATTTAAATATGCATCTACATGTAACTTCAGCTAGTCGGGTCACATTGATCTGACCTAGTCTACAATACCTTAAGAAGGATCTGTTCATTTCTGAACTCTTCCTCTTGTGTGTGTTCTGTATACAAGAAACTGTAGTTTGATTTAGAACGTCAATGCTTTTAGATAACGTTCCTGAACCGATCAACTTTTGATATAGGAAATGTTCAACACATTATCCAACAATACAAAATTTTATCATTTCTTTACTAATAAAGAGACTGATATGATTTTGTATATCAGGTTCGGTATCTAACAACATTTGTTCAGAATAAATGTTTTCATAATACAGGGTGACAGTGACCAACAGACTTGGCTGCAACACTTGCCCCGTTTTCTGCCTCATGAAACTTATCACCCGTTCTCAGTTCTCTACCTATCTGTAGCCCTATATAACAGATTACATAACTGGGATCCTGATCTTGTATCACATACCCAGGACGTAGAGGATACAGAGAAACAGTTCTTTGTAATGAACACACCCGAAGATGATGCATCAGCATGCACTCCCTTCGTTTGGGCGGCACGGGAATTCTGGTAATCCCCAATTTCCTGCTCTGTCTTATAACAATTATAAGTTGGAGCGGGACCAACGTTCCCCAGCTCAGTATAACAAGCGGGTTCGGTCAATATTGTGTATTATTATCTTGATTAAGGCGTGATATGGTCCCTACCTGGAGAGAGAGAGAAGAAAACACTCAGCGTGCGCTCTTGCAAGAATAGATTGGTTATTATTTTATCTAATCAGGATGGCTCCCACTGCTTTTTATCAAATCTTCCTTCAAACCCTAAAAGGAAAGACTAGCCGGGATTAATTACACACTACAAGTTCGCCAATCTTTCTGCCAGGCCAGTGTCGGTACTTTGAGGGAGGTCCCCCGTGCTTTCGCACGAACTTAATTACTGTAAACCTCGTTTTCCCAGAGGCGTAACCCCGTTGACACCTTTCTAGACACCTACTTGATCGGCTAATTGTAATGTATAAAACTCTCCCAGGAGTAACTCTTACTCGCAGCGGGTATCGGGATCCAACTATCTCATAGAAGGTATGCAATCTCATTGCAAATTTCAACACCTGAAATTCCCGATAATATTTTGCCCCTAGCACCCTATGACCTTGACGGAGGTCAACAAACCATAGGCTACTAGTCAAGTTCAACCCGTCATTTCTTGATCGAATTAAACCCACCCGCACGACCCTTGACGGAGGTCAACAAGGCCGCACGACTATCCTAACTCAATCTGCATCATATGCATAAGAAGATAAATACTGGTTAGCTACCGCACACTGCGCCTTGACGGAGGCCAACAAACGCAGCACGAATACTAAACAGCACTTATCTGAAATGACGGAGGGCTACGTCAGGTTTTTATGAAAACCTATTGCGTAATGAACTTGATATCATTGTAGAATCAAATGATTTTAAAATGGAGTGCTTTTGAGGCTTTTCTAGTTTTGCTAAAGAGTCACTCCCGGTGAAGGGATCGTCGGTCCTTTCCTCGTCGAATGAGGTGCGGGATATATCATATATATCGCTGTGCAAAGCAAAAACACATAAAAGCAATCAAAAGACAAACCGAGTGTGTAGCATCTGCCAGTTATTGCTAAAGGAGTCACTCCCGGTGAAGGGATCTCGGTCCTTTCCATATCGAATAAGGTGCAGGATATATCATATATACCGCTGTGCAACGCAAGAACTGTAGCTACCTGTTTTATTTTGAAATTCGATTCTAAAACATCTTAGGTTTCTTTTATTTCATTAATCACATTAATGAAGTCCCATCATTTAAGTACCTAAACATCACAGATAAATACGACGTATACTTATGCCATCCGCATTCGCCTCGATGTCCCCTCGTGCACCGTTAGGTTAGGTAACTAACGGCAGAGCGGGGCAGGGCTAGCACGGGTGTAAAACATAAGTAACATCTATATAATATATCATATATACTATATATTGTATCTATCACAGAACATCACATGATCACATCACAGATATCGCAGCAGAAGAATCATATGAAATATTGGATATACTAGGACGTCCGTGTTTTCAATACGAGCCAGTATAAAACACGGATTCCACGGTCGTGATGAATAGCCAAACCCACACCCCTAGACCCCTACGAGAGCGGCAAGCAACCCTACCAATTCCAGAGTTAGGAGACCCGGACTCGACTCCTCGAGTTGGTCTCCTACTGGACTCCAGAACCCGGTTACTTGTGCTCCCCTCCTTGGGTCTATCCTAGTGCGGAAAAGTAAATAATATACAAAAGGTGACAACTTCCGCAACCTGGAAGTGCCCCAATAAAAGAATATTACATACAAGTTTTTACATGAATGAAAATGAAAAACACTCATCTCACATAAAAACCCCCGGCTATTCAAACACGACGATCCAATATAACATATCCAGCAACACATAACATCACATGTCATCAACGTAAGTAAATATGCGCATCCCAATTGTCGTTGACATATAGCAACGAAACCGGCGATATCACATATTACACTTACGGTCACAGAAAAGAAAGAGTAAAACTACAACAGTTGGAATCCGCAACCACCTCAGACATCGCATGCCTGACCAAATGAATTCCTTAGACATCGCATGCCTAACAATTATAAACCCCGCATTTTAGTCTCAAAATCGAAAACACTTTTCAATACCAAGTCGGGTAATTCAACAAGATTCCCGACATCCTGATCGAATACTCGTCGCAAACTTCAGTAGACGGCCGCACCCCTGATACCGTCGACGAAGTGCACCAAGGCGGAACAACGCCACCGCGAGCACCCAGACGGATTCTTTCGGCGACGGGGTTCTCCTACAGTCACTTGGTCGGGGCTATAGAGCGAGGCTTCTATTAAGTTTACCCGGCGAGTATCCACGTACGCTACGTGATTGCGACGGACTTTTGATCACATCAAAATTCCGTGGCAACCGATCAAGTGAGACTAAACTGCTATGTTTATAACATTCATTCAGTTATCACATAACTCTTTGTGAATTCCAATTATTGTATCACATTCCGGATAAATAGAAAATGTTAAACTTTTCGATCGAACAATCGAACACCCAAGTTTTTCCGATACAGCTCAACACATGAAATAAGTCTAACAACATTCCGTTCGTGCCTCAGTACCAACGGTCCTGCCGTAGAAGGGTCAAGCCAACGCCTCACATGTGGCACGCCGTACTGCCCCAAACCCTAAGGTTCAAAGGGCAGTTCAAGACGGTCACATAATCGAGTTAAGGTTTGTTGTCTTCTAAAGGGACCATCGCGTTACTTGCACTACTTAGAACGTCGTTAAACCACGGAAAAATCCAACACTTTGAAATTTCCCGACAGGGGAAAAATTGGGTATTTATATCCGGTCGAACTTTTTAACATATTCTAAAATTTATCCGGAAAGCCACACAGACAAAATTTGATAATCCGATCGAAACACCGAATCCCCAAAACAACTGCAGAAAATTCAACTCTTGAAAAATTATTAAAAATTCCCAGAAAAATCACCACTGGAAACTAAGAATTACTGTACAAAATAATTTAAATAATGTGGCCGTACGGCCGCGGATCCACCGCCTGAGCCTTGCTCATGCCGCGGAAACGCGGTGGGAAAGTGGAATTAGGTCCACGAAATTTACAGTAATTCTTAGAAAACCCTGCTTGATTTTCTGCATATTTTTAATTTGACAAAAGACCAGATTTTAAAAAAAAGACAGAGAGCATGTTTGTGATCGGGTTTCGGGTTCGTTCGGGTTTCAAATTCCGTCTAGACTTCGCCTAAGGCTCTAGCTAGGCTCTGATACCACTGTAGGGTTCCTAGGCACCCCAAGGAGGTCTCACAAGGCATCAACCATGCCAATTTCAAAAATTACGGTGCCGAGAAACCCTAGTGTACGGATCGTCGGCTAGATATCTAGGCGAAAAGATAAACTAGTTAACACTTAACTAAGAGATACGGAAATACAACCTTTGTAGATCCGGTTCTCCACCTCCATAGCTCCGCAATGAAGTCTCCTCGCTGTCCATAACAAGTCCCGGGCTCTAGCGTCGGCTTCATCGGAGAATGGACGGGCTAGGTCATCGATGTCCATGCCGAAGATGATCTACGTCGAGGCATCGCTAAATCAAGCTCCGACTTCACCAAGTCAAGAAACTTGTGAAGAAAACACACTCTACTACTTGGCAAGAGGTAGAGGATGAAGAAATAGGAAGTGGGTAGACTTTAGATTTGGATTTCACACTCTTTTTCATCACTTGCCATTGATGGAGGCAAGCTTTCTTCACTTGAAGAAATGAAGAAGAAGAAGGTAAAAATTATGATAAGTTATTAGAAAATATAAAATAAAAGAATACTTATCATAATCTTTAACCATGGTAATGTGTAGAGAATCAATCATGGTTAAAGGAATGGTTAGAGCCAAGCTAGAGACAAAATGGTCACTTAGTCAAAGTGTTCATGAAGCTTCACGAAAACAACAAAGAAAGCCACCATTTAATCTTTATGCAAATCATTTTCCAAAAAGAATAAATAGATAAATAAATGAATAAGGAAATAGTAAACCCTAACCATTTCATTAACCAAGGTTTAATTCTTTACACTTAACCAAAAGGCATGTATCATCAAACATGATACAAGCAAGTGCACAAAATCATATCGCATATGCAATGCGCACATCCGAGTGAGAAAAACGATTTAAAGTGAACCGATACTAGTTAATGAAAAGTAATATATCAAATATATAATTGTGCATTAAATAATTAAATCAACACTTGATTCAATGATCCGGTCATGTCGCACACAACCGACTAGTATACAATGTATCGGCTTATCGAATCAATCCTTGATTCGATAACTAGGTTATATCGCATACAACCATTCGACACATTCATCGCGAGAATGGAATACGGTATCACATACACGTATTATTCTCGGTCCCGCACATATCTCATATGCGCTCCTATTTCGTTTTGCTTGAGCCAGGAAACCTCTGTGTAGGACTCTAAAGACTCGTCAATACGCCGGCAGCAGGTGATGATCATATCAAGCACCCACAAGCCGCAAGCGGTCTGCTAAACGTAACGGCCACCCGGGCATTGAGCGATCAGAAGATCGACGAGCAAGCCCGCTCATACTCCTGTGAATCCAACCAGTAACACTACCGTACAGTCCGGTCTGATCGTCTGATATGTCGCATATCTCGCCTAGGGGTGGTAAACGTTAGACCCCAATAGCTCGATAAGTCGTGTCGATATGAGGTCTATATATATTCGAGAAACTACTGGTAACACTTACCAGTAAATCTCAGCAACCCTGTCCAGGGATTTCCTGTTATAGCCAATCGAACACAGCGCAACATCAACTCCCTATACCGGGAGAGACGAATCCCCTCCTATCGCTCATTGCCTCCATGTGACTCGGGACTGTACCCAAAAACCACCGTTTTGCACGCCCTCTTGGACGTGGTAAGATGGAAATCAAAGCACAGTGGGAACCACACAAGACTCTATGACGATCTCGGGTCAACAGACTACTCTGTACCAGTGTCACCAGAGAACTGCCATCTGACGTGAGGTATAATACCATCTGGGAGTTCTCGGCGAGTTCGTCCAGTGTACCCAGTCTCCACTGAGCACCCGTATATCATCTCTGATGTCAAACACCAATGGATATGGGATCATCCATCGCCCATCTGTATGGGTCGAGAAGGTACACGCTAGTCTACTCTGGTATATCGATGCCCCGTCTCGATACACCCACGACTAGGGACTTTGAAGGATGTACTTATGGACTACCATGTCCCCACTAGTATGATCCGCATCATAGTACAGATCCTAAGGGCTTTACCAACATGTAACAGAGAGACAATAAGTATACACGTTAAGGTAAAGTTCAACCAGATAGCATACTATCATGTCGAGCAAGAAAGTCCTCCCTATATATGTCCTAGCATCCACTACAATATACATCCTATGTACAGTAATGGCCTCTAGGGCATACATATAACTAACAGTTCATCGACCTGAGATCGTCATTTGTCTCGTGTGAGTTCCCACTGTGCTTTGATTACTACCCTACCACGGCTCAAAGGAGTCATGCAAACAGGTTTTAGTTGGGTACAGTCCCGAGCCACATGGAGGCAGTGAGCGGATCTGCAGGGGTTCGTCTCTCCCGGTATTGGGGGTAAGGTCGCGCTGTGTCTAGGAGAGCCATTACACAAAGCCCTCGGCCGAGGCAGGAGATTTACTGGTAGGTATTCCAGTAGTATCTCAGGGTGTTCTGGGCTTCACTCCGACACGACTTGTACCGCCTTTGGGGGTCTGACTTTTACCAACCCCCTAGGCCCGCCATGCGATGCTCATAGACGAACGGACCGGACTGTACGGATAATGTCACTGACAGGCTCAGTAGGGTGTCAGGATGAGTTCGCTCATCGACGTCCCTTTTGGTCAATAGCTGGTGGCCCGTCATGTATTGGCTTATACCTCTGACGTGCTAGTGGTTAAATCCACAACCATAGTATTGAAGAGTCTTTAGAGTTCACCACACTTTCAGTTACTCAAGCTTTCGGGCGAAACGCTGTAGAGGCCGTATGGAGATATGGCAGGGTCCGATCAGATACGTGCGGTATTGCACGGATCAGGATCGGACGGTTTGTACTAGAGGCCATATAGATATATTGCAGGGTTCGATCAGATACGTGCGGTATTGCACGGATCAGGATCGGACGGATATTACTAGCCGGCTTTGGTTTAAGCCGGATCCTAGTATAGTACAGTGTAGATTTTGTCTCTTTACATTTGTATCCGGACGGAATACAGATGCGGGTGTGTATGCACAGTATCGGGGTTTTCCTGTAATTTATTACGGGACCAGTTTTCTGGAGTTGCCAGTTTGCATTCCGTTCCGGCCGGTTTTCCTTTGTTCTTTCCCGGCCGGACTTTTCCGATGGAGGGGGTTATTTGCAAGTTTGCAAATAACACATTGTGGAGGGGTTTCTTGCAAATGTATTGATTATGATAGCATCTTTTCTTTTCAACCATCATTTGATTCTCTTTACATCACTAAAAGGTGATTAGAGTTTGATGTGAGATTGTTATGATGATGTTTGGATATGGTCACCCTTTCTCTTTTCCTACACTCACCTCCCTCTTGATATCTCTCCACCATTCTCATTTGAGGGGGCCGGCCAACACTTTGAGGAGAGGAGAAAAAAATTAGAGAGTTTCATTTGGTGTGGGAAATTCATCATCCATCTCATTTTTCCATTGCTACCAAAATCCCCAAGTTCATTTCTCAACCTCATTCCTCCATCAAGGCAACATAACCCCAAAGAGACAAAGCACTACACATTCTACAGCAAATCTTGGGCGCGTCGGCTAGCCAACTTCTCGTCCGAGTTGCCTCGGTATTGAGGTGGGAGCCCGTAAAAGATACAGACGATGTGGTGCCCTTCCGGCAAGGATGCGACGACCGGAATTTCCGCGGGAGATCGGGACGATGACGAGAAGACCGGAGGACTCGGATCACTCGGTATATCTCTCACCCTTTCTCTTGATTGCTAGTATCGGTTAATGGTTACGATCCGGGTATATTGTCCGCGGTAGCGCCAGTTTAAAGTTAAGAAAATTTTGATTCCGCATTTTGGCCTCGGATAGACGGCCGGGGCGCTGCCGTGGCGCAACATGGCGGACATCAAAGGGATTAGTCCCTTGATAGTAGAACATCATATACATGTGATGGATAATGCCAGACCAACCCGAGAACCATAGAGACGGTTGAACCCCGTCATGAAGGAAGCGGTGATGAAAGAAATCGTCAAATGTCTTGATAATGGTTTTATATACCTAATCTCCGATAGCCAATGGGTGAGTCCAATACATGTCATCCCTATGAAATCTTGCATCACTGTTATTACCAATGAGGCAAATGAGTTGATTCAGACACGCGCCCAAACTGGGTGGCGTGTATTTTTTGATTATAGAAAACTCAATGCCACTACGAGGAAAGACCACTTTCCTCTACCTTTCATTGATCAGATGCTGGAACGCCTAGCTTGACATGAGTATTATTGCTTTATGGACGGATACTCTGGCTATAATCAGGTGCCCATTGCCAAAAAGGATCAAGATAAAACCACTTTTACTTGTCATTTTGGTACCTTTGCTTACAGACGCATGCCCTTTGAGGTATGCAAAGCTCCCGCTACATTTCAGCGGTGTATGATGGGGATATTCTCTGACATGGTCAAGAATTTTTTGGAAATTTTTATGGGCGATTTCTCGATTTTCAGAGACTTTTTTTTGACTGCCTAACGAATCTTGACGCGGTTCTTACTCGTTGCAAAGAGATGAACTTAATCTTGAATTGGGAAAAATGCCATTTCATGGTCCAAGAGGGAATTGTGCTTGGACATGTTATTTCACAGAAAGGCATTAAGGTTGACAGAGCTAAGATAGATGTCATTCAAAACCTTCCTCATCCTAAAAGCGTCAAGGATATCCGATCATTTCTTGGCCATGCGGGCTTTTATAGGAGATTCATTAAGGATTTTAGCAAAATTGCTAGACCTTTAACTCTTCTCTTGGCCAAGGATACGACCTTCCACTTTGACTCGGATTGTGAGGCAGCGTTCGACTCACTTAAACACTCCCTCACTACAGCCCTCGTTCTATCGTCTCCAAATTGGGACTACCCCTTTGAGCTTATGTGTGATGCATCAGACTTTGCAGTAGGTGCAGTCTTAGGACAGCACATTGAAAAGATGGCACACGTGATCTATTATGCGAGTAAGACCTTGAATGATGTTCAAATTAACTATACAACTACCGAAAAAGAACTTTTGGCAGTTTTATTTGCATTAGAAAAATTCAGGCCTTACTTGATTGGCTCACCAATTGTTGTGTAGACTGACCACTCCGCCTTGAAACATCTTTTGGCGAAGAAGGATGCTAAAGATAGGCTAATACGTTGGATCCTTCTATTTCAAGAATTTGATCTTGTTATCAAAGATAAGAAAGGATGTGAAAACGTTGTAGCCGACCATCTTTCACGCATCTCTTCTTCACCTGTGACCCTGCGGATCAATGATTCGTTTCCGGACGAACAACTTTTGAGCGTATCCAATGAACCTTGGTTCAGAGATATTGTGAACTATCTTGTCACGGGACTTATACCCAGTGATTGGCCAAAACAGGACAAACACCGTTTTCTATCCCAAGTAAAACACTTTTATTGGGATGATCCATATCTGTTTATGTATTGTCCTGATCAGATCATTCGCCGGTGTGTCCCGAATGAGGAGTTCAAGAGTGTTCTATCTTTTAGTCATGATCAGGCCTGTGGGGGTCACTTCGGTCCTAAAATGACGACGGAGAAGGTTTTGCAATGCGGATTTTATTGGCCGACCTTGTTCAAGGACGCATTTGATTATTGCAAAACCTGTACACAGTGTCAACACACGGGTAGGATTTCCCGGAGAAATGAAATGCCTCAGCAACCCATTTTAGTGGTTGAAATTTTTGATGTTTGGGGCATTGACTTTATAGGTCCCTTTCCGAACTCCTTTGGGAATTTGTACATACTGGTTGCGGTTGATTACGTCTCGAAGTGGGTTGAAGCCATTCCATGTCGCACTAATGACAAGAAGGTTGTCATTAAGTTCTTAAAAGAAAATATCTTTTCGCGATTTGGACACCCACGCGCTATCATTAGAGATAACGGGACATATTTCTGCAACAGGTCTTTCGAGACTCTGATGCGGAAATACGCAATCAACCACAGAATTTCAACACCCTATCATCCCCAAACGAGCGGGCATGCTGAAATTTCAAATAGACCGATCAAACAAATCCTGGACAAGACTGTTGCTAAGAATAGAAAAGATTGGTCGACCAAACTGACGGATGCTCTTTCGGCATTCCGAGTTGCATTTAAAACCGATCTAAGGATGTCTCCATATAGGTTAGTGTTTGGGAAGGCTTGTCACTTGCCAGTCGAGATTGAGCATAAAGCATTGTGGGCTATTTAGGAAATCAACTTTGATCTAAACCAAGCCTGCAACTTTCGGAAGCTGCAATTAAATGAGCTAAGTGAACTCCGCGATGAAGCTTATGGTAACACAGTAATCATAAAGAATAGGACTAAGGTTTTTCACGATAAAAACATTTTGAGGAAAACATTTACACCTGGTCAACAAGTCCTTCTTTATGATTCACGACTACACCTTCATGCGGGTAAGCTTCGATCTCGGTGGAAGGGACCATTTGTTGTGCGGTCTGTATACCCGCACGGGGCAGTAGAGGTAGAAAATGTTAAAAACGGCACATTTTTCAAAGTGAATGGACATAGACTAAAGCCGTATTTTTCCACTGACCCCACGGAGGAGCTCCTGTCTTACAGGAGCCATTTTATCATGATTAAAATTCCTTCGTCTCACCTCCATGTCATGTATATCACTGCATCATCTTTTGAATGGAGGTAAGTGAAAAGAATAAGTTTGGGGGAGGATCTTCACTTATATATTTTTCCCCCACTAATAAATTCCTTCTAGGCTTACAGGTTTTGTAGATATAGCGGTTGGCAACAGTGAGGACACTGCTGAAAACAAGTTTGGGGGAGGTTTGTGCTTATTTTTGCATCATTTGCATATCATTTGCATAAGCACAAAACATTTCTTTAGAAACCCATAAAAATTTTCAGAACCCATAAAAATTTCTAAAAATTTTAAAATTTTCAAAACCCATAAAAAATTTTAAAAAAATTTCAAAAATTCAAAATATTTAATATTTAACATTTTTGTACATAAATAAGATAATAAAAGATTAGATAGTGAAAAATTACATCCATGAGATTAGAAAAATTTAAGAAAACCAAGAAAATTAGAAATTTTCTTATACGAACTAGTAATAAGTAGTTATGAGCCGTTGTCCCAAGGGTTAGTGTCACGACCCAAAGTTTGGCCCGTGACCGGCACTTAACCACGTAACGTTTACAGGCGTATACATCATCGTCCTCACACTGTCTCTAAGTCAAATACATACATGGTAGATGGAGAATACTGGATACAACAATATACATAACTGAAAGATAAACAGATACCGCACAAAACCCACCAATCAGCAAAAGAGCTAGTACACCAACTATGGGGGTATCTGTGACGAAAGATGCAAAACGCAGCCTGCCGCGACTACTCCGAAAGGCAACCTGCAAACACTGTGGCACAACGGGGGTGAGTTGCCAACTCGTGAATAGACATAACATATAAAAGTAATTGCGAGCATGCACGTACTGCGCTACTCTATCATATGCCAACAGATGATATCAATATGTGATAAACAGTATGTGCAATAATCATTCAAGTGCTCTATCAGGTAATATAACTACAGGATGAGGTACAATAATAAATGCTGAGCATGGGCAATATAACATCTACACGGAATGTCAACGTGGAATATATAATCGGTGTCCATCAATACACCCAGATCCCCCACATAGCTCAGGCGCCGGCACTCTCATCGGCCCTCAAATCCTGTAAATCTCTGAGAATCCCGAGTGCCCAACATCGGCACCCAAATATCATAAATACTCGTGTCCTGCATCGACACGCAAATCCTCATCCATCGGGCCCCGTCAGTCCGGGTCATCCCACGGGCTCCGTCTGCGGTATTGGCCCTCGGCCCCGGCAGTACGGATCACCCCGCATCCATCTATCGACTCTGATCAGTACCCTCCGGATAACTGTCAGGTCCAACCAATCACCGGTAGGTAGTAGTCCCTCTGCCAGGCTCACCGTCTACTACACAGCGAAACCGTTCTCGCCCCGAGGTACCATACCGGGTCCACCATGTACCCGTAATCGGCCTCCACCAGCTCCTCGATTCGGGTTCACATATATCACTCTAGCACCGAGGAAACACATGATGGACGCACCGAAATATCATATCAAGGGAACCGGTTTTTAAATGATTACATATTTGAAATAGCCACGGTTCCCAAATCCAGAAATCACAAGTAATGCAAACCAACATGCAAGTCAATGATCCGATATGATATGTGCATCAAATATGAATATCATGCCAAGTCACATAAAGATGAGCTACAACATAACGATCTGATGTAATATATGCATCAAGTATGAATATCATGTCAAGTCACATAAAGATGAGCTACAACATAACGATCCGATGGAAATTCTACAGTGTGAGTGTCATGGCAATTACTAACGGTGTGTGTGTAACATGCAGGATAGTGCTCGTGCAACATGGACCGTTAGTAATGATGCGGTGTTCTATCAATTCTAGTTTATATCCATATAGCAGGGAATGCAGTATGCATTAAATAGTAGCCATGCACAGTCAATGTATGTAAATGTAGCTATAAGGTCCTATCAGCCCTGACGTAAAATGCCATGCGGGCGATATCCCCGTAGATGTTAAATTTACTCACCGTAGTCTCTCGCTAGGTATAGCCAACAACTTGTTTCCCCTTCTGCGCGGCGTCCGTCGTACTTGCCTGCGAACCTAGAATTACACAATACATCATACATATGCTTGACATCACACAAACACGACATTAAAGCCGAAATAGTAACTCGTGTCGTGTGCGCGATACGCTAAAACGTGTGATTACGCGCCTGAAGCCACTCCGACGCGTCACGATACGCAGAAACCCCAACCCACACACACGTATCACGAGTGTCGCGAAAGATTGAAAAATACGGGAAAATAGGTATTCTACTCCAGATTTTGATACAGAAAAGATATTGTAAATATATATATACCAAAATAACTCACATAGCAGCAGACACCATCACCCCAAACAGCAACCCAAAACACCCCCATCTGGCCGCAAATTGCGGCCAGAATGCTTATTTTGGCGGCCTGTGTAGGGTTCCTAGGCACCCTAGTGAGGTCTCACAAGGCATCGAACATGCCAATATAAAAATTTATGGGTGCCGAGAGACCCGACTACGGATTGTTTGCTAGAAAACTAGGCGAAAAAGCTAACTAGTTAACACTTAACTATAAGAATCGGAAATACAACCTTTGTAGATCCGGTGCTCCACCTCCATAGCTCCGCAATGAGGTCTCCTCGCTGTCCATTACAAGTCCCGGGCTCTAGCGTCGGCTTCATCGGAGAATGTACGGGCTAGGTCATCGACGACGTGCCGAAGATGATCTACGTCGAGGCATCGCTAAATCAAGCTCCGACTTCACCAAGTCAAGAAACTTATGAAGAAAACACACTCTACTACTTGGCAAGAGGTAGAGGATGAAGAAATAGGAAGTGGGTAGACTTTAGAATTGGATTTCTCAGTTGTTTCAACAATCCACCATTGATGAAGAAAGCTTTTCTTCTTTGAAGAAGATGAAGAAGAAGAAGCTAATTGTTATGATAAGTTAATTAGAAAGTATAAAATAAAAGAATACATATCATAATCTTTAACCATGGTAATGTGTAGAGAATCAATCATGGTTAAAGGAATGGTTAGGGTCAAGCTAGAGACAAAATGGTCACTTAGTCAAAAGATCAAGAAGCTTCAACTAGAATCCAAAATTAGCAACCATTTCATTTCATTTTCTTTTATTCATTTATCATAAATAAATGGATAATTAAATAAGATAAATGAATAACAAATAATAAACCCTAACCTATTCATTAACCAAGGTTTAATACTTTACTCTTAACCAAAAAGCATGTATCATCAAACATGATACAAGCAAGTGCACAAAATCATATCGCATATGCAATGCGCACACCCGAGTGAGAAAATCCATTTAAAGTGAACCGATACTAGTTAATGCAAAGTAATATATCAAATATATAATTATGCATTAAATCATTAAATCAACACTTGATTCAATGATCCGGTCATGTCGCACATAACCGACCAGTATCCTATGTATCGGCTTATCGAATCAACCTTTGATTCGATAACTAGGGTATATCGCATATAACCTAATCGATACATTCATAGCGAGAATGGAATACGGTATCACATACACGCATTATTCTCGGTCCAGCACATATCTCATATGCGCTCCTATTTCGTTTTGCTTGAGCAAGGAAACCTCTGTGTAGGACTCTAAAGACTCGTCAATACGCCGGCAGCA
Organism: Agapanthus africanus; assembly: GCA_030015575.1. Lineage (NCBI taxonomy): Eukaryota > Viridiplantae > Streptophyta > Magnoliopsida > Asparagales > Amaryllidaceae > Agapanthus > Agapanthus africanus. The sequence goes on along the minus strand of CM057340.1, from coordinate 316,885,944 downwards.
GGCGATGATCATATCAAACACCCACAAGCCGCAAGCGGTCTGCTAAACGTAACGGCCACCCGGGTATTGAGCGATCTGAAGATCGACGAGCAAGCCCGCTCACACTCCAGTGAATCCGACCAGTAACACTACCGTACAGTCCGGTCTGATCGTCTGATATGTCGCATATCTCGCCTAGGGATGGTAAACGTCAGACCCTAATAGTTCGATAAGTCGTGTCGATATGAGGTCTATAACAATTCGAGAAACTACTGGTAACACTTACCAGTAAATCTCAACAACCCTGGCCAGGGATTTCCCGTTATAGCCAATCGAACACAGCGCAACATCAACCCCCTATACCGGGAGAGACGAATCCCCTCCTATCGCTCATTGCCTCCATGTGACTCGGGACTGTACCCAAAAACCACCGTTTTGCACGCCCTCTTGGACGTGGTAAGATGGAAATCAAAGCACAGTGGGAACCACATAAGACTCTATGACGATCTCGGGTCAACAGACTACTCTGTACCAGTGTCACCAGAGAACTGCCATCTGACGTGAGGTATAATACCATCTGGGAGTTCTCGGCGAGTCCGTCCAGTGTACCCAGTCTCTACTGAGCACCCGTATATCATCTCTGATGTCAAACACCAATGGATATGGGATCATCCATCGCCCATCTGTATGGGTCGAGAAGGTACACGCTAGTCTACTCTTGTATATCGATGCCCCGTCTCGATACACCCACGACTAGGGACTTTGAAGGATGTACTTATGGACTACCATGTCCCCACTAGTATGATCCGCATCATAGTCCAGGTAGTCAAGCACACATCCTAAGGGCTTTACCAACATGTAACAGAGAGACAATCAGTATACACGTTAAGGTAAAGTTCAACCAGATAGCATACTATCATGTCGAGCAAGAAAGTCCTCCCTATATATGTCCCAGCATCCACTACAATATACATCCTATGTACAGTAATGGCCTCTAGGGCATACATATAACTAACAATCTCCCACTTGCACTAGGGCCATCTGTAGCAGTGGTTGTAGTATCTCATACTCAACCATCCCATAAAAATCTCTCTCTGGGAACAGGCCTTTGTGAGTGGATCCGCTGTGTTGTCCTCTTAATCTACTCTCCTAACCTGGATCACCCTGGAGATCAACTATCTCCATGATCAGGCGATGCTGCCTTAGAATAAGTCTGGATCACTGATGGGACCGGCGTTCCTCGGCATGAGCCACAACTCCATTGTCTCACAATGGTAGGAACGTAGTTCATCTCATGAACTAATATACACCCAAACAGCCTCTTTGGTAGCATCTTAAGTAGCGATGTATCCTGCCTTTATCGTCTAGTATGCCACGGTATCTAGCTTGGAACTCTTCCAACATACCGTCCCTTTACTTAGGGTAAAGACAATGCCTGTGACTGACATTCAGCCGTCTTTATCACCCTGGAACACTTCCAGCGATTCTCCCCAGGATCAATTGATACTATCTCACTACAACTAGTGAGAATCCCAACATCCAATTAGATCTATCTCATAGATCCAAAACCCAGGATTTAGGAGGCATCACTTTGATCCTATATGGAGAATCATTGTGATAAGCGGAGATTGATCGAGCGTAGCATAGGAAACTCCTTCCCTATCAAGAGTATGTCATCCACGTACTCTACGAGGATCACCACCATACTCCCTACTACCTTTTTGTTTATACAAGGTTCATCTACCATTTTGATGATGTCAAACCCTTTGACTACTTCATCAAAACAGATGTTCCAACTCCGCGATGCCTGCTTTATCAAATAAAGCATCTTGCACACGTTTCCGCTGCTCCCACTGTCTACGAAGCCCTCTGGCTGTGTACTTATAGACGCTCTCTTCCAAAATATCATTTAGAAAAGCAGTCAAGACACCCAACCACCAGATATCGTAGTCATGGTATGTAGCCGTGACAAGTAGGATCTGGATGGACTTAAGCATAGCTCCTTGAAAAAGGTTTCATCATTATCCATACCTGGTCAATGATGCACACTTTTAACAAGTCTAGCTTTGAAAGTCTCAACTTTTCCATCTACACCAAGTAATCTTCTCAAGATATACTTGCTCCTGATGGGGATTTAACCCTTCAGATATAGCAACTAAAGTCCATACTTTGTTGGTGTATAAGGATTCCATCTCAGATCGATAAACATCCAGCCATTCTTACAGAGTCCTACTCCTGATGGCCAGCTCGAAACTAGTTGGGTCATCATCTCATGATGCAATCCTCGCTCCCACTGTCATAGAGAAACCGAAGTATCTCTCAGGTGGGTGAGGAACCCTACTAGATCGGCGGAGAGGCTGAGGTTCGTTGGAATCTACTGAATCCTTTGGTTCTATCAAATCATCAGCTGTAGTTTGTATAGCTGGAACCTTTCCAGTTGTACATAACTGACCTTGCCTCGAGCTTGTCCGGATTATGCTTTTAGACATAGGCCGGTCAACCCCAAATCTTAACTAACTTAAGATGTGGGCTCTTCCCTTTCCATATCATATATGAAGTGGTAGGCAACTGATTTGATTTGAACCCTATTCAATAGGTATGCAGCTACTCAAGTGCATAACTCCCAAAAGGAAACAGGTAACTCAGTAGTACTCATCATAGAGCACACCTTATCATATAGGGTGTGATTGCTCCACCCCGATATACCATCGTACTATGGTGTATACGGAGGAGTAATGCTGAGAGAGAATCTCATTCTCCTTTAGAATAGTCCAGTATTTCCGTGCTCAAGTATTCTCCTCCTTGATCTCATCATAGGAAATAATACTTATACCCGTATTCTGGTTCTCTACTTCTCGCTTATATTCTGTGAATATCTCAAAAGGTTCGGACTTGTGTTTCAACAGGAACATAGGTCTGAATCTCGAAAGATCATCAGAGAATGTAATGAAGTATAAAGAACCAGTCCTGGCATTTGTAGACAGGAGACCTTACATACATCATCATGTATCAGTCCCAAGAGTTTACCAACTCTTTCTCTGTTTCCAGTAAACGGAGCTATGGTCATCTTATCTTTGTGACATGACTGGCGAGTTTCACAAGATGTAAATTCAAACGGATTTAAATATGCATCTAAATGTAACTCAGCCAGTCGGGTCGCATTGATATGACCTAGTCTACAATACCTCAAGAAGGATTCGTTCATTTCTGAACTCCTCATCTTGTGTGTGTTCGTTATGCTCAGAACTGTTGATTGGTTTAGAACATAAATGCCATTGCACAACGTGCCTGATCCAACCAACTTTTGGTTATGGAAAATGTTCATAACATTGTCCTGTAATACAAAATTATATCCCTCTTTACTTAATAAAGAAACCGATATAATGTTGCATATCGGGTTCGGCATGTAATAGCATTCGTTCAGAACCAATGTACTACCAGTTGGTAATACAAGGTGATATTCCCCGACAGTCTTAGCTGCAACAATTGCACCATTTCCAACTCTAATTTCTTTATCACCTTCTCCAAGTTCTCTACCTTTCCTAAGCCCATGTAACTGATTACATATATGGGATCCTGACCCGGTATCTAATACCCAGGACGTAGAGCAAATGGAGAAACAGTTCTCAGTAACGAACACACCCGAAGAAAATGCATCAACATGTACTTTCTTCATTCGGGTGGCATGGGAATCCTGGTATTCCCCTATATCCTGTTCATTCCTATAACTCTTATAAGAAAGAACGGAACCAACGTTCCCCAGCACAGTATAACATGCGGGTTCGGTCAATACATCCATATTATTATCTTCATTAGGGCATGAAATGGTCGCTACCTGGAGAGAGAGAGAAGAAAACACTCAGCGTGCGCTCTTGCAAGAATAGATTGGTTTTTATTTTATCTAATCAGGATGGCTCCCACTGCTTTTTATCAAATCTTCCTTCAAACCCTAAAAGGAAAGACTAGCCGGGATTAATTACACACTACAAGTTCGCCAATCTTTCAGCCAGGCCAGTGTCGGTACATTGAGGGAGGTCCCCCATGCTTTCGCACGAACCTAATTAATGTAAAACCTCGTTTTCCCAGAGGCGTAACCCCGTTGACACCTTTCTAGACACCTACTTGATCGGCTAATTGTAATGTATAAAACTCTCCCAGGAGTAACTCTTACTCGCAGCGGGTATCGGGATCCAACTATCTCATAGAAGTTATGCAATCTCATTGCAAATTTCAATAATTGAAATTCCCGATAATATTTTGCCCCTAACGTGCTATGACCTAGACGAAAGCCAACAAACAATAGCCCGCTAGTCAAGTTCAGCCCGTACATTTCTTGATTGAATTAAACCCACCCGCACGACCTTTGACGAAAGCCAACAAAGCCGCACGACTACCCTAATCCAATCGCATCGTATGCTAGCAGATAAGCAGCATATAGCTACCGCACACTGCACCTTGACGAAAGCCAACAAATGCAGCACGAATACTATATACAACTTATCTGAAATGACGGAGGGCTACGACAGGTTTTTCTGAAAACCTATTGCGTAATGAACTTGATATCGTTGTAGGATCGAATGATTTTAAAATGGAGTGCTTTTGAGGCTTTTCTAGTTTTGCTAAAGGAGTCACTCCCGGTGAAGGGATCGTCGGTCCTTTCCTCGTCGAATGAGGTGCGGGATATATCATATATATCACTGTGCAAAGCAAAAACTCTTAAAAGCAATCAAAAGACAAACCGAGTGTGTAGCATCTGACAGTTATTGCTAAAGGAGTCACTCCCGGTGAAGGGATCTCGGTCCTTTCCTTATCGAATAAGGTGCAGGATATATCACATATACCACTGTGCAAAGCAAGAACTGTAGCTACCTGTTTTATTTTGAAATTCGATTCTACAACATCTTAGGTTTCTTTTATTTCATTAATCTCATTAATGAAGTCCCATCATTTAAAATACCTAAACATCACAGATAAATACAACGTACACTTATGCCATCCGCATTCGCCTCGATGTCCCCTCATGCACCGTTAGGTTAGGTAACTAACGGCAGAGCGGGGCAGGGCTAGCGCGGGTGTAAAACATAAGTAACGTCTATATAATATATCATATATACTATATACTGTATCTATCATAGAACATCACAGATATCGCAGCAGAAGAATCATATGAAATATTGGATATACTAGGACGTCCGTGTTTTCAATACGAGCCAGTATAAAACACGGATTCCACGGTCGTGATGAATAGCCAATCCCACACCCTTAAACCCCTACGAGAGCGGCAAGCAACCCTGCCAATTCTAGGGTTAGGAGACCCGGACTCGACTCCTCGAGTTGGTCTCCCACTGGACCCCAGAACCCGGTTACTTGTGCTCCCTTCCTTGGGTCTATCCTAATGCGGAAAAGTAAATAATATACAAAGGGTGACAGCTTCCTCTACCTGGAAGTGCCCCAAATAAAAGAATATTACATACAAGTTTTTACATGAATGAAAATGGAAAACACTCATCTCACATAAAAACCCCCGGCTATTCAAACACGACGATCCAATATAACATATCCAGCAACACATAACAACACATGTCATCAACGTAAGTAAATATGTCCATCCCAATTGTCGTTGACATATAGCAACGAAACCGGCGATATCACATATTACACTTACGGTCACAGAAAAGAAAGTGTAAAACTACAACAATTGGAATCCGCAACCTCTTTAGACATCACATGCCTAACAGTTACAAACCCCGTATTTTAGTCTCATTATCGAAAACTCTTTTCAATATCGTATGGGACTAAACTGCTAGATTTATAACATTCATCCAGTTATCTCATAACTGTTTGTGAATTCCAATTATTGTATCCAATTCCGGATAAATAGAATATATTAAACTTTCCGATCGAACATTCGAACACCCAAGTTTTCCCGACACCGATCAACACATGAAATAGGTTCAAAAACATTCACTTCATGCCTCAGTACCAACGGTCCAGCCGTAGAAGGGTCAAGCCAACGCCTCACATGAGGCACGCCGTACTCCCCCAAACCCGAAGGTTCAAAGGGCAGTTCAAGACGGTCACATAATCGAGTTAAGGTTTGTTGTCTTCTGGAGGGACCATCGCGTTACTTGCACTACTCAGAACGTCTTTTAACCACAGAAAAATCCAACACTTGGAATTATTTCGGCAGGGGAAAAATTGGGTATTTATATCCGGTCGAACTCTTTAACATATTCTACAGTTATCTGGAAAAACACTTAGACAAAGTTTGATATTCCGATCGAATCGTCGATTCCCAATTTAACCCTAGAGCACTCAATCTTAGAGTCAATTTAAAAATACCCAGAAAACTCAGTAGAATTTAACAGGAATTACTGTGCAATTAAGTATGGCTGACGTCACCTTTTGAGCGCGGAACCGCGGCAGAAGCCTAGTTTTCTAGCAAACGATCCGTAGTCGGGTCTCTCGGCACCCATAAATTTTTATATTGGCATGTTCGATGCCTTGTGAGACCTCACTAGGGTGCCTAGGAACCCTACAGTGGTATCAGAGCTAAGTGGGAACCACACAAGACTCTATGACGATCTCGGGTCAACAGACTACTCTGTACCAGTGTCACCAGAGAACTGCCATCTGACGTGAGGTATAATACCATCTGGGAGTTCTCGGCGAGTCCGTCCAGTGTACCCAGTCTCTACTGAGCACCCGTATATCATCTCTTATGTCAAACACCAATGGATATGGGATCATCCATCGCCCATCTGTATGGGTCGAGAAGGTACACGCTAGTCTACTCTGGTATATCGATGCCCCGTCTCGATACACCCACGACTAGGGACTTTGAAGGATGTACTTATGGACTACCATGTCGCCACTAGTATGATCCGCATCATAGTCCAGGTAGTCAAGCACACATCCTAAGGGCTTTACCAACATGTAACGGAGAGACAATCAGTATACACGTTAAGGTAAAGTTCAACCAGATAGCAAACTATCATGTCGAGCAAGAAAGTCCTCCCTATATATATCCCAGCATCCACTACAATATACATCCTATGTACAGTAATGGCCTCTAGGGCATACATATAACTAACAGCCTGGGTAGGGAATTGGGCTCCCAGGTTTGGTGTGTGCACTCTATACCCCCCATACATGCTACAGTAACCTCTACTTTCACTCTGAAATATCTCGGGTAGCAGCAGATCCTACAGAGCCTTATTTCTAGTTAAAATCCACACTTTTGCACTAAAATCAAATTTTAGGGTATTTTTCTGAAATCTGAAACAAACCTAAGTCTAAACCCACACTAATAACTCATTAACAAGCTAATTAAGCCACAACAACATAAATTTAACATATTAACACTAAATTCCTTCAATATCACTAAAATTGGACAAAAAGGTGATATTTGGAAGCTAAACATGTAAGTTTTGGAGATAGGGTGCTAGGAGTGAGATTTATACCTTCAAATGACCTTAGAAAAACCAAAAGTTCCAGCTCCTCCTTCAAGTATGCAGACTTGCCTCCAAACACCCCAAAAACTCATTTTTCCCAAGGTTTTGTGAAGGAAAAGGGTGGTTTTTATGTAGGAATTGTGTAGAGATCAAAGAGAAGTGAAAAGGAGAGGGAACGGTGAAGAAAAGCTAGGGTTTTGCTGCTAAATTTCTGCTGGATTTCAGAATGAGGGAAAGAGAGAGAAGAGAGAAGAAAAGGGGTCAAAAAAGTCAAAGTTCAATACCTAACACCATGGCTCATTTTCTATTGGGATTTTGAATTATGAAAAAGGGTTTTGTTTTGATTAAAGGGTGGGGAAATAAGTTAGCAACCATGCAACACAAGAATTGTTAACATGTTACCAAAACCCTAAGTCACAAAAATGGCTAAGTGTGCAAGGTGTACACTACAAAGGAAAATTTTCCCAATTTGCTAACACGACTAAATATAACTAATAATCTCATAAACACATCTATAATAACACGTACGATCACTAATTATCACGAAAGACATTCTAACGGAAATTCAAAGTGTTACAATCTACCCCCCTTAAAGAAATTCGGTCCCCGAATTTAAAATCTAACTATACGCACCTTCAAAAAGATGGGAATACCTCTTCCTTATCCCGCTCTCGGTCTCCCAAGTGACTTACTCGCCGCTCTGGCCACGCCAAAGTACCTTGACGGACGGTATCTCTTTCGTCCTCAATTTCTTCACTTGTCGATCCAAGATCATCACCGTTTGCTCTGCATAGGAAAGGTCGCGCTCAAGCTGGATCGTCGGGTGCTGAATCGCATGCGAAGGATCATGAAGATATCTGCAGAGCATCAAAACGTGAAATACGGGGTGCACATCTGGAAAACTGGGCGGAAGGGCTAATCGATACGCAACCGCACCAACACGCTCGAGGATCTCGAAGGGGCCCACATATCTGGGGCTAAGCTTCCCCTTCTTCCCAAACCTCATCACGTCTTTCATTGGGGAGACCCTCAAGAAAACATGATCACCAACAGAAAACTCAAGTCTGCGCCGACGACGGTCCGCATAAGTCCTCTGCCTACTCTGGACTGCTCTCATCCTATCGCGAATCAACTGGATCTTCGCGGTCGTCTCCTCTACAATCTGCGGCCCTAAGATACTGCTCTCACTGAGCTCCGTCCAACAGGTGGGCGATCTGCATCTCCTCCCATAAAGAGCCTCAAACGGTGCCATCTGAATTGTCTCCTGGTAGCTGTTGTTGTAGGAGAACTCTATTAAGGGCAAATGATGATACCAGCTACCTCCGAAGTCTAAATTGCATGCTCTGAGCATGTCCTCGAGAGTCTGAATAGTCCGCTCTGACCGCCCGTCGGTCTGCGGATGGAATTCTGTGCTGAAACTCAAGCGAGTGGCCAAAGCCTCCTGAAGCCTCTCCCATAGCCGGCTGGTAAACTGGGTGCCTCTATCGGACATGATACAAGTCGGAACTCCGTGCAGTCGTATAATCTCATCAATGTAAATCTGGGCATACTGAGCAAATCCGAAAGTCGTCTTCACCGGCAGGAAGTGAGCCGCTTTCGTCAAACGATCCACGATCACCCAGATGGAGTCATACCCTCGACTAGTCTTGGGTAGACCCACAATGAAGTCCATAGAGATCTGTTCCCATTTCCACTCTGGAATGGGTAACGGCTGTAGCTCTCCCGTGGCCCTCTGGTGCTCAGCCTTGACTTGCCGACAAGTCAGGCATCTCGACACAAAATCTGCAATGTCCCTCTTCATACCGTCCCACCAGTAAACATCTCTCATATCGTGGTACATCTTGGTGGAGCCGGGATGAACACTATATACCGACCGATGTGCCTCCTCAAGAATCTCGCGCCGCAATCCCTCAGCATCTGGTATGCACAGTCTAGCTCCAAATCGTAGTATCCCCTGATCATCGATCACGAACTCGGAAAATCTGCCCTGTCCCATCTGTGTCCTGATCTCTGAACAGCGGTCATCACTGTGCTGTGCCTCATGTATACGGTCAAGCAACTGTGGGCGTGCACGAACATGCGCAATCTGTCCTCCGATCGGCGTAAACTCGAACTGTACCCGGCTGTCGCATAAGATCTACCAATCCGCCGACGACTGCCTATGCACTGTGCTCAAACAGGATAGACTACCCCCGGGCCTCCTGCTCAAAGCATCCGCCACTACATTCGCCCTGCCCGGGTGATACAAGATCTCATAATCGTAGTCCTTCACTAACTCCATCCATCGGCGCTGTCTAAGGTTCAGGTCTCGCTGCTGAAATATATACTTTAAGCTCTTGTGGTTAGTGAATATCTGGCACGACTCTCCATACAGATAATGTCGCCAGATCTTGAGTGCAAAGACCACTGCAGCCATCTCCAGATCATGAGTGGGGTAATTCTGTTCATGTTTCTTTAATTGCCGCGAAGCATACGCGATCACCCTGTCATGCTGCATCAAAACGCACCCTAGCCCCACTCGTGAAGCATCACAGTAGACCACAAATCCGCCTGATCCTGAAGGCAATGATAGCACTGGTGTCGTAGTCAGTAGAGCCCGTAGCCGCTGGAAACTGTGCTCACACTCCTCCGTCCAATCGAAGCGAACTCCCTTCCGGGTCAACCCGGTCAAAGGTGTAGCAATGCGAGAGAAGTCCTGCACAAATCGCATGTAATAGCCTGCCAGCCCTAGAAAGCTGCGAACCTCCGTTACTGACGTGGGTCTAGGCCAACTCCGAACTGCTTCGATCTTCCTCGGGTCGACACATATACCATCTCGTGTAATCACGTGCCCCAAGAAGTCTTAGCTGTCTAGCCAGAAAGCACACTTGGAGAATTTGGCGAAAAGCTGATGCTCCCTCAAGGTCTGCAGTGTAATCCGCAGGTGTTGCTCGTGCTCCTCTCTACTCCGAGAATAAACCAAGATTATCGTCAATGAACACTATATACGGCCGGAAAATGCGGTTCATCAAGTCCATGAATACTGCTGGCGCGTTGGTGAGTCCGAACGACATCACCAAAAACTCATAATGGCCGTAACGTGTGCGGAAGGCTGTCCTAGGAATGTCCTCCTGTCGAACCCGCAGCTGATGGTAGCCCGATCGCAAATCGATCCTCGAAAAGTATCCTGCCCCCTGAAGCTGGTCGAACAAATCGTTGATGCGTGGCAAAGGATACCGGTTCCGCACTATCACCCTGTTCAGCTGGCGGTAGTCGATACACAAATGCATACTGCCGTCCTTCTTCTTGACAAACAGGACTGGAGCACCACAAGGAGAAACACTGGGTCGAATAAGTCCCTTGTCCAACAAGTCCTGCAACTGACCCTTCAATTCTCTAAGTTCCGCCGGGGCTATCCGATAAGGCGGTACAGAAATAGGCCCCGTGCAAGAAACCAAGTCAATACAGAATGAAATATCACGCTCGGGCGGTAGCCTAGGAAGCTCGTCGGGGAACACATCAGGGAACTCGCTAACAACCGGAACCTGATCCACCGGAACCTCTGTGTCTCTAGTATCGCAAACATAGGCGAGAAATCTCTGACATCCCTTCCTCAAAAGTTGTCCAGCGCGAAAAGAAGAAATCACACTGTGAGGGGTAACACCACGGTCCCCCAACACAACAACAACCGACTTGCCGGGAAAACAAAATCGAACTGTCTTCTCGAGGCAGTCAACAGAAGCATAGCACGTGGCTAACCAATCCATACCTAAGAGGACGTCGAAGTCCAACATCTCAAGAAGGATCAAATCGATAGGCAGCTCTCTCTCGCCAATACGGACGGTACAGGATCGGAACACGTACCTAGCAACAAACTACTCTCCCACAGGAGTAGTCACAATAAGCGGCTGGTCAAGCAAACCAGACTCTCTACCCAAATTCGGCACAAAGTGTGTGGATACGTACGAGTGAGTGGATCCGGGATCGAATAACACGTGTGCATCAACCGAACATACAGGAAGGATACCTGAGACCACCGCATTGGACGCCTGCGCGTCCTGATGCGTCAAAGCAAAAACTCGCGCCTGTCCTCCACCTGCAACTAACTGTCCCCTGCTGGCCGCTGGCTGCCCTCTGCCTCGGTCACCTCGTCCCCTATGAACAAATCCTCCGCGACCACGACCTCTCTGTGCATGCGTCTGACGCGGAGTAACAGTTGGTACTATCGGCAATGCCGTCTGGGGTGGTGAAGGTGGTAACGTAACATGCGGTGCTGCCGCCTCACTCCGGGGTACCTCCGGACAATCTCGCACACGATGGTAAGAGCTCCCGAAACGGTAACATCCCGATGATGGTCGCTGACCCTCCTGGGGATAGGAGCTAAACAATCGACCTCGCCTCGAATCTCTGCCACCTGCAAGGTGCCTGTCACGACTCCGGAAAGGCCATCTCTGCACTGACGTATCTGCACGAACTCTCTTCGGCTCTGGAACTGCCGAAGTCTCAGCAAGGCGCTCCTCAACAAATAAGGCTGCATCTACAGCTGCTGCATAGGTCTCGTAGTGTTGCGAGCTAATCGCAAGGAACAGTGGTGTGAGCAAGCCTCGGACAAATCTCTTAACTCGCAACTCCTCAGTAGCCACTAGGTTTGGAGCATAAACTGATAGCTCGGTGAACAGCACATCGTACTCTGCCACTGACATCTCTGGCGTCTGGCGTAAGGACTCAAACCTGCGTGCTCTAGCATCTCTGACACTCAGGGGAAGAAAGCAGGCAAGGAATAACGCCACAAACTCTGTCCAGGTCATAGGAGGAAAACCTGCTGCTCTACCCTTCTAGACTGATTCGCACCATTTCTTTGCAAGACCTTCCATGCGAAAGCTCGCGAACTCAACCCATCTCGCATCTGCACATCTAAGTGAACGACATATTCACGCCATCCTATCAATGAAAGACTGTGGGTCCTCGGCCACATCGGTGCCTGTGAAGACCGGAGGCTTCAGCCTCATAAACTCTGACAGCGATACTGTAATAACCTCTGTAGTCGCAGGTGCAACTGCCGGAACTGTGGGTACCACTGCGGTCTCTGCAACGGGTGGAACTACCTCTGGTCGCTGCGCTCGAAGTGTCTCAACTAGAGATCCCATCATCTGGCGCATCTCCTGCATACTGGATCCCATCGTCTAGCGTATCTCCTGCACACCAGCCCCTAACATAGCAATCTGATCTGTCACGGCAGGAACAGCCTGCTCGGGCACAACCGGTGTACTACCTGGATCAGTCCTCGTCTCGGACGAGTCAACTTGAATCTCGGCCCTCGTGGCCGCTCTCTGCGCCCTCGTAGTCTTTGGCGGCATAATGGCTGAAAGGAACAATAGGATTCGATAAGGATACGGAAATCGAATCACAAGAATGCATAGACTCAAGAAGGAATTTAAATCAACAAGTCCTAAGGTCGTGTAGGTGGAGTACTGTGTCGTGAGTATGCCGTGGAACATACACACGCTACGCTACCCTGCTGCAGCTACTTACTCCATCATACCAGGGTCATCCTACACTCCGAAAGGTAAAACCTACGCTTTGATACCAACTTAGTCACGACCCAAAGTTTGGCCCGTGACCGGCACTTAACCACGTAACGTCTACAGGCGTAACGCGACTATGTGAACCGAAAACCCAGAAATCAAACCAGTAAAAGTATAGAGTGTTATAAGTTTAAAATGAAAGCACTTACTAACGTGATAAGAAATCTAAGTAAACGATCACCAAAATAACAATATACGACGCCGTAGCGAAGATCAAGATCCACAAGTGGGAACATCACAGATAGAATAAACTACAAGTACAGTCGGCTCACAACGAGCTCGACACCAGAATACCAATAAAATACATCATCGTCCTCACACTATCTCTAAGTCAAATACATACATGGTAGATGGAGAATACTAGATACAACAATATACATAACTGAAAGATAAACAGATACCGCACAAAACTCACCTATTAGCAAAAGATCTAGTACACCAATTATGGGGGTATCTGTGACGAAAGATGCAAAACGCAGCCTGCCGTGACTACTCCGAAGGGCAACCTGCAAACACTGTGGCACAACGGGGGTGAGTTGCCAACTCGTGAATAGAGATAACATATAAAGGTAATCGCGTGCATGCACGTACTGCGCTACTCTATCATATGCCAACAGATGATATCAATATGTGATAAGCAGTATATGCAATAATCATGCAAGTGCTCTATCAGGTAATATAACTACAGGATGAGGTACAATAAAAAATGCTGAGCATGGGCAATATAACATCTATACGGAATGTCAACATGGAATATATAATCGGTGTCCATCAATGCACCCAGATCCCCCACATAGCTTAGGCGCCGGCATTCTCATCGGCCCTCAAATCCTGTAAATCTCTGAGAATCCCGAGTGCCCAACATCGGCACCCAAATATCATAAATACCCGTGTCCAGCATCGACACACAAATCCTCATCCATCGGGCCCCGTCAGTCCGGGTCAGCCCACGGGCTCCGTCTGCGGTATCGGCCTTCGGCCCCGGCAGTACGGATCACCCCGCATCCATCTATCAACTCTGATCAGTACCCTCCGGATAACTGTCAGGTCCAACCAATCACCGGTAGGTAGTATTCCCTCTGCCAGGCTCACCGTCTACTACACAGCGAAACCGTTCTCGCCCCGGGGTGCCATACCGGGTCCACCATGTACCCGTAATCGGCCTCAACCAGCTCCTCGATTCGGGTTCACATATATCACTCTAGCACCGAGGAAACACATGGTGGACGCACCAAAATATCATATCAAGGGAACCGGGTTTTTAAATGATTACATATTTGAAATAGCCACGGTTCCCAAATCCAGAAATCATAAGTAATCCAAACCAATATGCAAGTCAATGATCCGATATGATATGTGCATCAAATATGAATATCATGCCAAGTCACATAAAGATGAGCTACAACATAACGATCCGATGTAATATATGCATCAAGTATGAATATCATGTCAAGTCACATAAAGATGAGCTACAACATAACGATCCGATGGAAATTCTACAGTGTGAGTGTTATGGCAATTACTAACGGTGTGTGTGTAACATGCAGGATAGTGCTCGTGCAACATGGACCGTTAGTATTGGTGCGGTCTTCTATCAATTCTAGTTTATATCCATATAGCAGGGAATGCAGTATGCATTAAATAGTAGCCATGCACAGTCAATGTATGTAAATGTAGCTATAAGGTCCTATCAGCCCTGACGTAGAATGCCATGCGGGCGATATCCCCGTAGATGTTAAATCTACTCACCGTAGTCTCTCGCTAGGTATAGCCAACAACTTGTTTCCCCTTCTGCGCGGCGTCCGTCGTACTCGCCTGCGAACCTAGAATTACACAATACATCATACATAAGCTTGACATTACAAAAACACGACATTAAAGCTGAACTAGTAACTCGTGTCGTGAACCAAGCGCGCGTGTGCGCGATACGCTAAAACCTGTGATTACGCGCCTAAAGCCACTCCGACGCGTCATGATACGCAGAAACCCCAACCCACACACACGTATCACGCGTGTCGCGAAAGATTGAAAAATACGGGAAAATAGGTATTCTACTCCAGATTTTGATACAGAAAAGATATTGTAAAAATATATATACCAAAATAACTCACATAGCAGCAGACACCATCACCCCAAACCCCAACCCAAAACACCCCCATATGGCCGCAAATTGCGGCCAGAATGCTTATTTCGGCGGCCTGGGTAGGGAATTAGGCTCCCATGTTTGGTGTGTGCACTCTATACCCCCCATACATGCTACAGTAACCTCTAGTTTTACTCTGAAATATCTCGGGTAGCAGCAGATCCTACAGAGCCTTATTTCTAGTTAAAATCCACACTTTTGTACTAAAATCAAACTTTAGTGTATTTTTCTGAAATCTGAAACAAACCTAAGTCTAAACCCACACTAATAATTCATTAACAAGCTAATTAAGCCACAACAACATAAATTTAACATATTAACTCTAAATCCCTTCAATAGCACTAAAATTGCACAAAAAGGTGATATTTGGAAGCTAAACATGCAAGTTATGGAGATAGGGTGCTGGGAGTGAGATTTATACCTTCAAATGACCTTAGAAAAACCAAAAGTTCCAGCTCCTCCTTCAAGTATGCAGACTTGCCTCCAAACATCCCAAAAACTCATTTTTCCCAAGGTTTTGTGAAGGAAAAGGGTGGTTTTTGTGTAGGATTTGTGTAGATATCAAAGAGAAGTGAAAAAGAGAGGGAAAGGTGAAGAAAAGCTAGGGTTTTGCTGCTAAATTTCTGCTGGATTTCAGAATGAGGGAAAGAGAGAGAAGAGAGAAGAAAAAGGGGTCAAAAAAGTCAAAGTTCAATACCTAACACCATGGCTCATTTTCTATTGGGATTTTGAATTATGAAAAAGGGTTTTGTTTTGATTAAAGGGTGGGGAAATAAGTTAGTAACCATGCAACACAAGAATGGTTAACATGTTACCAAAACCCTAAGTCACAAAAATGGCTAAGTGTGCAAGGTGTACACTACAAAGGAAAATTTTCCCAATTTGCTAACACGACTAAATATAACTAATAATCCAATAAACACATCTATAATAACACGTACGATCACTAATTATCAAGAAAGACATTCTAACGGAAATTCAAAGTATTACAGTTAGTAAGATGAAGGAAGTCACTAATCTGAGGATAAAAATAAGTCTGAAAAATAGTTTTTATTCTGGAAGCCAAACATTTTGAACGTTGATACCCTACTATACGCACTTACACACGTCTTGAAGCCCGGGATAGTAGAGGATACCTTGAAATGCTCTTGTCTTAAAGCCAAAGTATGAAGGAAATAAAAAAAATGAATAAAATATAAAATGGTGAGAAAAATGAACACTGGTTTTGTTATCGCCAAGGCAGCAATAAAAAAATATAGCGAGGGTGCTTCTTTACCTAGTGCCCTAAAGCCAACTGGTCTGGGAGTCACCGCTAAGCCTTAAGTGGTGCAAGACGAGGAAAAAAACACAAAATAAGCAAGCACATGAGTAATCGGTCGGTTAGTATCTCAAGAAGTATTAACGGTCTCATGAAAGTGTGTGAGCAAATTTAGCTAAATATTCATTAATTAAAAAGTACTGAGGCTGATGGATAAGAGTATGATTGCTTGAATTGAATTCTCCTGGTATAGGGATGTTCTTTACATACACGTAGGGTTATATGATCGATGTTAGGAAGAAAGATAGGAATGAAAAATAAGACGATGTTTTATTTAGGGAGGACGTGATTTCCGACATCTTTTCATGACTATTAAGATAGGGCTCATGACAACCGAAAAGCTAGCATAGTTGGAAACCCTAATTTTAAAAGTCTTTCTTTTACAATTCTTATCCTTATATGTAACTTTCATGGTCTTCCTTTTATTATTGGATTTTGTGGGTGCAATTCGCTGAAAACCCTCAGGAGACAACACTCCTCCTACTAGGGACACCTAGAGGTTTAAAGGCTTGTTGCACGTGCTCAGTGCAATCGTGTTGCCTACGAAAGTGTGCTAGTTAGTTTTTCTCTTTCTTTATTTTCCCCTTCTCTTTTTAATAAAACAACTCGCTCGAGACAGCCTAAAATAAGTTTGGGGGAATTTGATCAGTCGAAAATACTGCATTTTTAACATGGCAATTTTCCTATCTATTGCATTCATCTAGAGGTGTTCGGTATGCATATTGCACATATTAGTAAAACAACTGTAAAATACCGAATTACTTGTATTCTATACTAAAACCGACATTTTTAGGGAAATTGACTGTTTATCATGGCATCGCATCATCCTTGTATTGCGCAACACTTGTTTCGAAATCTGTGCAGGAAATTTCAGGAATCGAGCCAAACTTGTCAAATTGCTGATAAAAAAATACGCCAACTCAATGACTTGAGATCTGGAAATGAACAAAAGGGTATTACAAAAATTAGCACATCAGAGAATAATCCCGAAGACAGAAGAAGACATACCATGAAGTTTCAAGCCCTAGCTCTCCTATTGGGCCGCGGATCCATGGCGGGAACCGGCTTGCGCCACGGATCCGCGGCATGCTTGCCACGGATCCGCGGCATGCTTGCCACGTCAGCAAGAAAGACTTGCTCCATTATTCTTCTTTTAAGGCCAGAAGCTCTTCAAGTCACTACGTTTTTTAGATTACTCCAGAACTTTCTGCCAGATCAGCAAAGGTTCTTTGTGCAAACTAATGATGTCTAAGCTTCCAAAGCAAGCTTCACCCTAACTACCTTAAAAGCCTAGAACCTTCCCCCTAACCTCCTAGCTTAAGGTGGAAGCTAAACCATAACTAACTAGTTCTAGAGGATTCTACCTAACTTACTAGCTTACAAGGGAAGCTAACCTAATCCAAGCTTCTTAAGGAAGCTAATCATTCCTATGCCTATAAAAGGGACCCTAGGCCTCACTTGAAAAGGTTGTTGAACAATTCTCCCCACAAGTTGAGTGACACGACTTGTGCCTCAAAACCAAACCCTAATCCATTCAAAAAGCTAAAAGTTCAAGATCTTTGAGTTCAATCGAAGCAAGAATTCTTCAAAGCCTTTAGAAGCGAAGCCGGACTTCATCGGAGCAAGTGATCAAGCCGATCCGCGACTCAAGGAGCCGAAGCGGCGCCAAATTCGACGATCTAGTTCCTTCCTTTTGTAAATTCAAGAGAGTTGTAACGAATTTGTCGATAAATAAAGGTGAAATTCTTTTATCTTGCTTTCTTTAAATTCAAGCATTATGATTCAATCTAGAGTCTTGAATGTGTTCTTTGTGATGATGCTTGAGTAAACTCCGCTCGTGGAGGTGTCGAAACAAATCAATAGATGATGAAGTTGACGAATCTGTAAACATTTTCTTAAGTCTTATAACGTTTGTAAATTCTTGAAAATCGAATGATCGATGATCTAGTTTCGAGGCGAAATACTTTCTTGATTATTTTCGCACGGAACTAGAGTTCAACGATTGATCATTTGATTTCATAGAAGCTATCTTGTGAATGAGATTCATCGAAAGGACAAAGGATAAGATGAGGAAACCCTAATTCTTCACAAGATCCTTAATCCTCGATAAATCGTCATCGATCCAGCATCAATTCATTAATGGATAAGAAAAGGTAATTGCTAATCTTCTTCACATCTATAAATTTAATCGACTCCTACGAGCTACATTTCAATTCTTGAATCTTAAATCGATTGGAATTCAATCACTTCTTGATTCTTAATTTTTAATGCTTTCTTGATTCTTGATTAGATCTAGTTGATTCTTGAAATTCATTGATATAAATCTTGAATCGTTTGCTTTTCTTTTCTATTAAATTTTCAATTCAAACAAAACAAATACGAACGAATCTCACAATCCCTGTGGACGATCCACACTTACTAACGCGCTACATTCGACACCGTTATTGATTGCGGTCAAAATATTTTTGGTTGTGATTTCTATACAATTTTCTCTAAACTACACAATCCGAAATCGTTTCAATCAGTTAGGTACAGCCACGAGCCATATGGAGGCAGTGAGTGATTGTCCGGGATTCGACTCTCCAGTTATTGGGAGTTGATATTGCACTGTGTTCGATTGGTCATGACCATATGACTTTGGCCAAGGCAGTTAGTATTTACTGATAGGTTGATCTGTAGTTTCCCGGATTGGTCCTGAGCCGGATCAGCATGAATTATCGGGTTATTAGGCTCTGACGCTTACCACCCCCTAGATCCAGTATGCGATGCTCTTAGATGAAGAGATCGGACTATACGGATATTGTCATGGATAGGCTCAGTAGGGATCCGAATGAGTTCGTTCGTCGGCTTTCCTTTTTAACAGGTACCCGGGTAGCCGTTCCATACAGCTAGTGTCGATGACGTGCTTGCGGTTATGGATTTTTCTAGTAAGGTGTAGGGTTCCTAGGCACCCTAATGAGGTCTCACAAGGCATCAACCATGCCAATTTAAAATTTTACGGTGCCGAGAAACCCTAAACTACGGATCGTTGGCTAGATGTCTAGGCGAACAAAGTAACTAGTTAACACTTAACTATAAGAATCGGAAATACAACCTTTGTAGATCCAGTGCTCCACCTCTATAGCTCCGCAATGAAGTCCTCTCGCTGTCCAAAACAAATCCCGGGCTCTAGCGTCGGCTTCATCGGAGAATAGGCGAGCTAGGTCGTCGATGTCCATGCCGAAGATGATCTACGTCGAAGCATCGCTAGATCAAGCTCCACCTTCACCAAGCCATGAAAACTTGTGAAGGAAACACCCTATACTACTTGGCAAGAGGTAGAGGATGAAGAAATAGGAAGTGGGTAGACTTTAGAATTGGATTTCTCACTTGTTTTTGATCAATCACCATTGATGAAGCAAGCTTCTTCAAGGAAGAAGAAGATGAAGAAGATGAATATTGTTATGATAAGTTATTTTCCAAATAGAAAATAAAAGGAATGCTTATCATAATCTAACCATGGTGAAGTGTAGAGAATCAACTAGGGTTGAGTGGAGTGGTTAGGGTTAAGCATGAGACAAAATGGTGACTAAGTCAAAGCTTCATGAAGCTTCAACATGCAAGTCTAAAATTAGCCACCATTTCATTTCTTTATGCTTAATATTTTTCCAAAATAAATAAATGAATAAATAATGGATAAAACAAAACCCTAATTTCCAACTTAACCATGGTTTAATTCTTTACACTTAACCAAAAAGAATGTATCATCAAACATGATACAATCATGTGTACAAAAGTATATCACATATACAATGTGCACAAACCAAGTGAGAAAATCCGTTTAAAGTGAACCAATACTAGTTAGTGCAAAGTAATATATCAAATATATAATTATGCATTAAATCATTAAATCAACACTTGATTTAACGATCCGGTCATATCACATATAACCGACTAGAATCCAATGTATCGGTTTATCGAATCAATCCTTGATTCGATAACTAGGGTATATCGCATATAACCTAATCGATAAATTCATCGCGAGAATGGAATACGGTATCACAAACACGCATTATTCTCTGTCCCGCACATATCTCATATGCGCTCCTATTTCGTTTCGCTTGAACCAGGAAACCTCTGTGTAGGACTCTAAAGACTCGTCAATACGCCGGCAGCAGATGATGATCATATCAAACACCCACAAGCCGCAAGCGGTCTGCCAAACGTAACGGCCACCCGGGTATTGAGCGATCAGAAGATCTACGAGCAAGCCCGCTCACACTCCTATGAATCCAACCAGTAACACTACCGTACAGTCCGGTCTGATCGTCTGATATGTCGCATATCTCGCCTAGGGGTGGTAAACGTCAGACCCCAATAGCTCGATAAGTCGAGTCGATATGAGGTGTATAACAATTCGAGAAACTACTGGTAACACTTACCAGTAAATCTCAGCAACCCTGGCCAGGGATTTCCGGTTATAGCCAATCGAACACAGCGCAACATCAACTCCCTATACCGGGAGAGACGAATCCCCTCCTATCGCTCATTGCCTCCATGTGATTCGGGACTGTACCTAAAAACCACCGTTTTGCACGCCCTCTTGGACGTGGTAAGATGGAAATCAAAGCACAGTGGGAACCACACAAGACTCTATGACGATCTCGGGTCAACAGACTACTCTGTACCAGTGTCACCAGAGAACTGCCATCTGACGTAAGGTATAATACAATCTGGGAGTTCTCGGCGAGTCCGTCCAGTGTACCCAGTCTCTACTGAGCACCCGTATGTCATCTCTGATGTCAAACACCAATGGATATGGGATCATCCATCCCCCATCTGTATGGGTCGAGAAGGTATACGCTAGTCTACTCTGGTATATCGATGCCCCGTCTCGATACACCCACGACTAGGGACTTTGAAGGATGTACTTATGGACTACCATGTCCCCACTAGTATGATCCGCATCACAGTCCAAGTAGTCAAGTACACATCCTAGGGGCTTTACCAACATGTAACAGAGAGACAATCAGTATACACGTTAAGGTAAAGATAAACAAGATAGCATACTATCATGTCGAGCAAGAAAGTCCTCCCTATATATGTCCCAGCATCCACTACAATATACATCCTATGTACAGTAATGGCCTCTAGGGCATACATATAACTAACAATCTCCCACTTGCACTAGGGCCATCTGTAGCAGTGGTTGTAGTATCTCATACTCAACCATCCCATAAAAATCTCTCTCTGGGAACAGGCCCTTGTGAGTGGATCCGCTGTGTTGTCCTCTGAGTCTACTCTCCTGTCCTCGATCCCCTGGAGATCAACCATCTCCACGATCAGGTAATACTGCCTTAGAATATGTCTAGATCACTGATGGGACGGACGTTCCTTGGCATAAGCCACAACTCCATTGTCTCACAATGGCAGGAACGAAGTTCATCTCATGAACTAATATACACCCAAACAGCCTCTTTGGTAGTATCTTAAGTAGCGATGTATCGAGCCTTTATCTTCTAGTATGCCACGGTATCTAGCTTGGAACTCTTCCACCATACCGTCCCTCCACTGAGGGTAAAGACAATGCCTGTGACTGACATTCAGTCGTCTTTATCACCCTGGAACCCTTCCAGTGATTCTCCCCAGGATCGATTGATACCATCTCGCTACAACTAGTGAGAATCCTAACATCCAATTAGATCTATCTTATAGATCCAAAACCCATGATTTAGGAGGTATCACTTTGATCCTATATGGAGAATCATTGTGATAAGCGGAGATTGACCGAGCGTAGCATAGGAAACTCCTTCCCTATCAAGAGCATGACATCCACGTACTCTACGAGGATCACTACCATACTCCCTAATAACTTTTTGTTTATACAAGGTTCATCTACCATTTTGATGATGTCAAACTCTTTGACTTATCCATCAAAACAGATGTTCCAACTCCGCGATGCCTGCTTTATCCTATAAAGCATCTTGCACACGTTTCCGCTGCTCCCACTGTCTACGAGGCCCTCTGGCTGTGTACTTATAGACGCGCTCTTCTAAAACATCATTTAGAAAAGCTGTCATGACACCCAACCACCAGATATCGTAGTCATGGTATGTAGCCGTGGCAAGTAGGATCCGGATGGACTTAAGCGTAGCCACTGGAAAAGGTTTCACCATTATCCACGCCTGGTCAATGATGCAAACTTTTAACAAGTCTAGCTTTGAAAGTCTTAACTTTTCCATGTACACCAAGTAATCTTCTCAAGATTTACTTGCTCCTGATGGGGATTTAACCCTTCAGATATAGCAACCAAAGTCCATTCTTTGTTGGTGTATAAGGATTCTATCTCAGATCGCTAAACATCCAGCCATTCTTACAGAGTCCCACTTCTGATGGCTAGCTCGAAACTAGTTGGGTCATCATCTCATGATGCAATCCTCGCTCCCACTGTCAGAGAGAAACCAAAGTATCTCTCAGGTGGGTATGGAAGCCTACTAGATCGGCGGAGAGGCTGAGGTTCGTTGGAATCTACTGAATCCTTTGGTTCTACCAAATCATCTGCTGTTGTTTGTATAGCTGGAACCTTTCCAGTTCTACATTACAGACTTTGCCTCGAGCTTGTCCGGATTTTGCTTTCAGACATAGGCCGGTCAACCCCAAATCTTAACTAGCTTAAGACATGGGCTCTTCCCTTTCCATATCTCATATGAAATGGTAGGCAACTGATTTGATTCGAACCCTATTCAATAGGTATGCAGCTTCTCAAGTGCATAACTCCTAAAAAGGAAATAGGTAACTCAGTAGTACTCATCATAGAGCACACCTTATCATATAGGGTGTTATTGCTCCGCCCCGATATACCATCGTGCTATGGTGTATACAGAGGAGTAATGCTGAGAGAGAATCTCATTCTCCTTTAGAATAATCTAGGATTTTCGTGCTCAAGTATTCTCCTCCTTGATCTCATCAAAGGACATAATACTTATACCCGTATTGGTTCTCTACTTCTAACTTATATTCTGTGAATATCTCAAAAGGTTCTGACTTGTGTTTCAACAGGAACATATATCTGAATCTTGAGAGATTATCAGAGAATGTAATGAAGTATAAAAAACCGGTCTTGGCAAGTGTAGACAGGGGACCTACATACATCAACATGTATCATCCCAAGAGTTCACTAACTCTTTCTCTGTTTCCAGTAAACGGAGCTATGGTCATCTTATCTCTGTGACATGACTGGCAAGTTTCATAAGATGTAAATTCAAACTGATTTAAATATGCATCTAATATGTAACTTCAGCTAGTCGGATCGCATTGATATGACCTAGTCAACAATGCCTGAAGAAGGATCCGTTCATTTCTGAACTCTTCCTCTTCTGTGTGTTCCGTATACAAAGAACTGTAGTTTGATTTAGAACATTAATGCTTTTAGATAACGTGCCTGAACCGATCAACTTTTGATATAGGAAATGTTCAAAACATTATCCAACAATACAAAATTATATCCTTTCTTTACTAATAAAGAGACTGATATGATTGTATATCAGGTTCGGTATCTAATAACATTTGTTCAGAATCAATGTATTGGTAATACAGGGTGACACTGACCAACAGACTTGGCTGCAACACTTGCCCTATTTTCTGCCTCATGAAACTTATCACCCGTTCTCAGTCCTTTACCTTTCTGTAGCCCTATGTAACAGATTACATATCTGGGATCCTGATCTGGTATCACATACCCAGGACGTAAAGGTTACTGAGAAACAGTTCTCTGTAATGAACACACCTGAAGATGATGCATCATCATGCACTCTCCTCGTTTGGGCGGCACGGGAATTCTGGTAATCCCCAATTTCCTGCTCTGTCTTATAACAATTATAAGTTGGAGCGGGACCAACATTCCCCAGCTCAGTATAACAAGCGGGTTCGGTCAATTTTCCGTATTATTATCTTGATTAAGGCGTGATATGGTCGCTACCGGGAGAGAGAGAGAAGAAAACACTCAGCGTGTGCTCTTTCAAGAATAGATTGGTTATTATTTTATCTAATCAGGATGGCTCCCACTGCTTTTTATCAAATCTTCCTTCAAACCCTAAAAGGAAAGACTAGCCGGGATTAATTACACACTACAAGTTCGCCAATCTTTCAGCCAGGCCAGTGTTGGTACTTTGAGGGAGGTCCCCAGTGCTTTCGCATGAACCTAATTAATGTAAACCTCGTTTTCCCAGAGGCGTAACCTCGTTAACACCTTTCTAGACATCTACTTGATCGGCTAATTGTAATGTGTAAATCTCTCCCAGGAGTAACTCTTACTCGCAGCGGGTATCGGGATCCAACTATCTAATAGGAGGTATGCAATCTCATTGCAAATTTCAACACTTGAAATTCCCGATAATATTTTGCCCCTAACCTCCTATGACCTTGACAAAGGCCAACAAACCATAGGATGCTAGTCAAGTTCAACCCGTCATTTCCTGATTGAATTAAACCCACCCGCACGGCCCTTGACAAAGGCCAACAAGGTCGCACGACTACCCTAACTCAATCTGCATCATATGCATAAGCAGATAAGCACCAGTTAGCTACCGCACACTGCGCCTTGACAAAGGCCAACAAACGCAGCACGAATACTAACTACTACTTATCTGAAATGACGGAGGGCTACGACAGGTTTTTATGAAAAACTATTGCGTAATGAACTTGATATCGTTGTAGGATCGAATGGATTTTAAAATGGAGTGCTTTTAAGGCTTTTTTTTAGTTTTGCTAAGGGAGTCACTTCCGGTGAAGGGATCGTCGGTCCTTTCCTCGTCGAATGAGGTGCGGGATATATCATATATATCACTGTGCAAAGCAAAAACACTTAAAAGCAATCAAAAGACAAACCGAGTGTGTAGCATCTGCCAGTTATTGCTAAAGGAGTCACTCCCGGTGAAGGGATCTCGGTCCTTTCCTCATCGAATAAGGTGCAGGATATATCACATATACCGCTGTGCAAAGCAAAAACTGTAGCTACCTGTTTTATTTTGAAATTCGATTCTACAACATCTTAGGTTTCTTTTATTTCATTAATCACATTAATGAAGTCCCATCATTTACGTACCTAAACATCACAGATAAATACGATGTATACTTATGCCATCCGCATTCGCCTCGATGTCCCTTCGTGCACCGTTAGGTTAGGTAACTAACGGCAGAGCGGGGCAGGGCTAGCGCGGGTGTAAAACATAAGTAACGCCTATATAATATATTATATA
Source organism: Agapanthus africanus (assembly GCA_030015575.1). Taxonomy (NCBI): domain Eukaryota; kingdom Viridiplantae; phylum Streptophyta; class Magnoliopsida; order Asparagales; family Amaryllidaceae; genus Agapanthus; species Agapanthus africanus. Next base: position 316,860,250 of record CM057340.1, on the reverse strand, counting down.
TACTATATACTGTATCTATCACAGAACATCACATGATCATATCACAGATATCGCAGCAGAAGAAACATATGAAATATTGGATATACTAGGACGTCCGTGTTTTCAATACGAGCCAGTATAAAACACGGATTCCACGGTCGTGATGAATAGCCAAACCCACACCCCTAGACCCCTACGAGAGCGGCAAGCAACCCTACCAATTCTAGAGTTAGGAGACCCGGACTCGACTCCTCGAGTTGGTCTCCCACTGGACTCCAGAACCCGGTTACTTGTGCTCCCCTCCTTGGGTCTATCCTAGTGCGGAAAAGTAAATAATATACAACAACGGTGACAACTTCCGCAACCTGGAAGTGCCCCAAATAAAAGAATATTACATACAAGTTTTTACATGAATGAAAATGAAAAACACTCATCTCACATAAAAAACCCCCGGCTATTCAAACACGACGATCCAATATAACATATCCAGCAACACATAACATCACATGTCTTCAACGTAAGCAAACATGCGTATCCCAATTGTCGTTGACATATAGCAACGAAACCGGCGATATCACATATTACACTTACGGTCACAGAAAAGAAAGTGTAAAACTACAACAGTTGGAATCCGCAACCACCTCAGACATCGTATGCCTGATCAAATGAATTCTTTAGACATCGCATGCCTAACAATTATAAGCCCCGCATTTTAGTCTCATTATCGAAAACACTTTTTAATATCAAGTCGGGCAATTCAACAGGATTCCCGACATTCTGATCGAATGCTCGTCGCAAACTTTAGTAGGCGGCCGCACCCCCGAAGCCGTCGACAAAGTGCACCAAGGCGGAACACCGCAGCCGCGAGCACCCGAACGGATGCTTTCGGCGACGGGGTTCTCCTACAGTCACTTGGTCGGGGCAATGGAGTGAGGCTGTCTATTAAGTTTACCCGGCGAGTATCCGCGTACGCTAAGTGATTGCGACGGACTTTTGATCACATCAAAATTCCGTGGCAACCGATCAAGTGAGACTAAACTGCTACGTTTATAATATTCATTCCGTTATCTCATAACAATTTGTGAATTTCAATTATTGTATCACATTCCGGATAAATAGAAAATGCTAAACTTTTCGATCGAACGATCGAACAATCGAACACCCAAGTTTTCCCGATACAGCTCAACACATGAAATAAGTCTAACAACATTCAGTTCATGCCTCAGTACCAACGGTCCAGCCGTAGAAGGGTCAAGCCAACGCCTCACATGTGGCGCGCCGTACTCCCCCAAACCCGAAGGTTCAAAGGGCAGTTCAAGACGGTCACATAATCGAGTTAAGGTTTGTTGTCTTCTAGAGGGTCCATCGCGTTACTTGCACTACATAGAACGTCGTTAAACTACGGAAAAATCCAACAATTTGAAATTTCCCGGCAGGGGAAAAAGTGGGTATTTATATCCGGTCGAACTTTTTAACATATTCTAAGATTTATCCGGAAAAACACACCGACAAAATTAGACAATCCGATCGATACACCGAGTTCCCAATACAACCCAGAATATGCAACTCTGGAAAAATTATTAAAAATCCCCAGGAAAACCAGCACAGACAACTATAAATTACTGTGCAAAATTGGATGCACAAAACGACAAAAGGGCCGCGGATCCGCCGCATGAGCCTCCTGTAAGGCCGCGGATCCGCGCCGCCTTTATGGAATCAAGCCCTCGAATTTTACAGTAACCCTTATATCTTCCTGCTGATTTTTCTGAATATTTTTAATCTACAAAAATCCACATTTTACAGAAAAGTCCAGAGAGCATTTTTCAAGTCGGGTTTTGGGTCGATCGGACTTCTGATTCCGTCGGGACTTCGCCTAAGGCTCTAGCTAGGCTCTGATACCACTATAGGGTTCCTAGGCACCCTAATGAGGTCTCACAAGGCATCAACCATGCCAATTTAAAATTTTACGGTGCCGAGAAACCCTAAACTACGGATCGTTGGCTAGATGTCTAGGCGAACAAAGTAACTAGTTAACACTTAACTATAAGAATCGGAAATACAACCTTTGTAGATCCGGTGCTCCACCTCCATAGCTCCGCAATGAAGTCCTCTCGCTGTCCAAAACAAATCCCGGGCTCTAGCATCGGCTTCATCGGAGAATAGGCGAGCTAGGTCGTCGATGTCCATGCCGAAGATGATCTACGTCGAAGCATCGCTAGATCAAGCTCCACCTTCACCAAGCCATGAAAACTTGTGAAGGAAACACCCTATACTACTTGGCAAGAGGTAGAGGATGAAGAAATAGGAAGTGGGTAGACTTTAGAATTGGATTTCTCACTTGTTTTCATCAATCGCCATTGATGAAGCAAGCTTCTTCAAGAAAGAAGAAGATGAAGAAGATGAATATTGTTATGATAAGTTATTTTCCAAATAGAAAATAAAAGGAAAGATTATCATAATCTAACCATGGTGAAGTGTAGAGAATCAACTAGGGTTGAGTGGAGTTGTTAGGGTTAAGCATGAGACAAAATGGCGACTAAGTCAAAGCTTCATGAAGCTTCAACATGCAAGTCCAAAATTAGCCACCATTTCATTTCTTTATGCTTAATATTTTTCCAAAATAAATAAATGAATAAATAATGGATAAAACAAAACCCTAATTTCCAACTTAACCATGGTTTAATTCTTTACACTTAACCAAAAAGAATGTATCATCAAACATTATACAATCATGTGTACAAAAGTATATCACATATACAATGTGCACAAACCAAGTGAGAAAATCCGTTTAAAGTGAACCAATACTAGTTAGTGCAAAGTAATATATCAAATATATAATTATGCATTAAATCATTAAATCAACACTTGATTTAACGATCCGGTCATATCACATATAACCGACTAGAATCCAATGTATCGGTTTATCGAATCAATCCTTGATTCGATAACTAGGGTATATCGCATATAACCTAATCGATACATTCATCGCGAGAATGGAATACGGTATCACATACACGCATTATTCTCGGTCCCGCACATATCTCATATGCGCTCCTATTTCGTTTCGCTTGAACCAGGAAACCTCTGTATTTGACTCTAAAGACTCGTCAATACGCCGGCAGCAGATGATGATCATATCAAACACCCACAAGCCGCAAGCGGTCTGCCAAACGTAACGGCCACCCGGCTATTGAGCGATCAGAAGATCGACGAGCAAGCCCGCTCACACTCCTGTGAATCCAACCAGTAACACTACCGTACAGTCCGGTCTGATCGTCTGATATGTCGCATATCTCGCCTAGGGGTGGTAAACGTCAGACCCCAATAGCTCGATAAGTCGTGTCGATATGAGGTCTATAACAATTCGAGAAACTACTGGTAACACTTACCAGTAAATCTCAACAACCCTGGCCAGGGATTTCCGGTTATAGCCAATCGAACACAGCGCAACATCAACTCCCTATACCGGGAGAGACGAATCCCCTCCTATCGCTCATTGCCTCCATGTGATTCGGGACTGTACCCAAAAACCACCGTTTTGCATGCCCTCTTGGACGTGGTAAGATGGAAATCAAAGCACAGTGGGAACCACACAAGACTCTATGACGATCTCGGGTCAACAGACTACTCTGTACCAGTGTCACCAGAGAACTGCCATCTGACGTAAGGTATAATACCATCTGGGAGTTCTCGGCGAGTCCGTCCAGTGTACCCAGTCTCTACTGAGCACCCGTATATCATCTCTGATGTCAAACACCAATGGATATGGGATCATCCATCGCCCATCTGTATGGGTCGAGAAGGTATACGCTAGTCTACTCTGGTATATCGATGCCCCGTCTCGATACACCCACGACTAGGGACTTTGAAGGATGTACTTATGGACTACCATGTCCCCACTAGTATGATCCGCATCACAGTCCAGGTAGTCAAGTACACATCCTAAGGGCTTTACCAACATGTAACAGAGAGACAATAAGTATACACGTTAAGGTAAAGATCAACCAGATAGCATACTATCATGTCGAGCAAGAAAGTCCTCCCTATATATGTCCCAGCATCCACTACAATATACATCCTATGTACAGTAATGGCCTCTAGGGCATACATATAACTAACATAAGGCACTGACGGCGTATTGTCGAGTCTTTAGAGTCCCACAAAGAGGGTTTCTCTGCTTCGGGCGAAACGATGTAGAGGCCGTATGGTTTTACGGCAGGATTCGATCACATACATGTACTTGTGTACGTATGATGTTCGAGCGGATAATACTAGCGGGTTTTGGTTTAAGCCGGATCTTGGTATTACATTGTTGGATTATTTTCATCTCTTTTGTGCTCGTATTTTTCGGAATACGGATAAGGGTATGTACATATGGATGAGGGGTATTCTTGTAATTTTTGACAAAAATGCTTCTAGATGAAGACACCTCATTTGTTATTTATTATTTTTGATTAAATGTTAAATGAAGTGGAGGTATGAGGTGCTGACTTTTATTAAGTGAAGCATGGCTACTTGTTGACTCACTTAGTGAGTCATGGGTTACTATTGAGACAACGCGGCATCTAGATATTTTGTGGGAAATATCTAGATATTTTGTGGTGGAGAGAATTTTTTATTATTATCTTGTGATGCTTGCTTTATTAGTCACAAGACTTGGCCATTCTTCACTTAATTCTTATGTTTCTCTCTACAACACTCTCATCTTCTCCAAACTTCTCTTCATCTACCTAAAACCCTGATAGTCTTATGTGTTGAGAAACCTAGGGTTCTTGAGACAAAACAATCCATCATCACTCTCTACATCTTCTAGGCTACTTAGATTAGTATACTAAGTAACCCAGTTACCATAGTTTAAAGGTAGGAGCTCAAAGTAGACACTCTCGGGTGGATCATCTTTGGCGTGATGAAGTCGTCGATCAAGCTCGATCATGGAGGCCACTAGGAGCCTGCTAAAGGAGAGGAGTGAAGACCCGAAGGACTTGAGCCTCTTGTTATAAACTCTTTTCATAGTAGATAGTTTCTTTAGATGGTAGTTATGTTTACGGTAGATCCGGTTTATGGTTATTCTAGCGCCAAGTTTACATCGTTAGGAAAAAAATTCCGCCATCGACCATGGATGATGGCCAGGGCATTAGCGTAACCTTTCATGGTATCAGTGCCAGCCTATAAACCCTATACTAGTAGGTTTAAACAATGTTAAAGTAACGAAACCGAAATATCTCCGAAACACAAAACGAAAATCCAAGTTTCTGTCGAAATTTTCGGAGGCTCTAATTTATTTTTAACGAATTGCAGAATGCTCCTTTGAATGTGAGATGAACACAGAACAAAAACGAGGCAATTCCACAAGAACTTGGCCGACCAAAGTCTCTAAATTACCGGCCCCACCGGTTTTATTAATTTGGAATTGGGTCGTTTTTGTTTGGTTTTCTCTAACTCATGGATTTAGGGTTTCAGGATATGTTTTTTTTTGCCCAAGTTCGATATTTTTTTATCTTTGAGTTTGGGGAAATACGGACTATTTCGAAGTCGTTATTTTTAACACTGTTTAATAGGTTTCAGTGCATACACTTTTATCTGCGACCGTGAATATCATTTGAGCGGTATAACTCGTCTAACTGCTATATGTTCTTTTAGATGGGTTTGCGAACATGACATTCACGTTGATGTTTTGTGTTTGTGCTGTGGTTGTGGTTGGATTTTCATGGTGGATTGTTTGATGGTGCAATGATATTAGTACAGTTAAGATTCATTTGTACATTTGTTATTGCGGGGCGAGCGTCCGACATGTGGACTGCTGTCTTTGCTGGGTTGTATATTATTTGTTTAGGACATGACCTGATTGAGGTCGATGTCACCATTTTACATATTATTTTCATTTTCCGTACTAGGATTACCCCGCTGTGGAGTGCAAGAATAGCCTTCTTCTAGAAGGAAACAAGCCCGCATCTCATGGCGTTGAGACGGACGGGGCTTCACTCTAGAATTGACAGGCTATTCGTCGCACTCATAAGGGGTATAGGATGACCCACGGAGGGGCGCTCAAGTTACCGGATTCCATGGAGTGATGGGTTGTCCATTCACATAGTTGATTGGGTTGCCTCACTTCTAGGATTGGCGGGTAACTTGCCGCGATCGTAGGGGTCCAGGTTTCATTGCACAGGCTATCACACGACCGGGAACGTCGGGTTTTATTTTCGGCACAAATGAAACCCGAGGCTCCAAGATTATCCACCACTCTGTGTTGCTTGCTGAGATTCTGTGATGTTGATTATATCTGTAGGGTTCCTAGGCACACTAATGAGGTCTCACAAGGCATCAACCATGCCAAATTCAAAAATTTCCGGTGCCGAGAAACCCTAATGCGATCGTTGACTAGAGATTAGGCGAAACATGCAACTAGTTAACAACTTTAACTAAGAAGTGAAAGAGACTACAACCTTTGTAGATCCGGTCCTCCAATTACTTGGCTCCGTGATGACGTCCCTCCGCTGTACCAATCGGAATCCGGACTCTAGCGTCGGCTTCATCGGAGAAATGATCGGGCTAGGTCATCGACTTCGATGCCGAAGATGATCTACGTCGAGGGAACTCAAGATCAATCTCCAACCTCACCAAGTCATGAAACTTGTGAAGAAAACACCCTATACTACATGGCAAGTGGTAGAGGATGAACAAATAGGAAGTGGGTTCACTTTAGAATTGGATTTCTCACTCTTTTTCTCAAGTCACCATTGAAGCTAGCAATCTTCTTTCTTCTTGAAGAAGAAGAAGAAGAAGATGATGATAATATGATAAGAATAATAGAAAATAAGTCATTCTTATCATATTAGAAACCATGGTTATGTGTAGAGAGTAAACTAAGGTTAGGTGAATGGTTAGGTTAGGCATGAAACAAAAATGGTAGACTTTTTCAAAGCTTCATGAAGCTTCAACTATAAAACAAAACAAGCCACCATTTCACTTTTTGCCAAAAATGAATTAAGAGAATAAATAAATAAGTAAATCAAAACCCTAACCATTAACATAACCATGGTTTAATCATACACACCCAAGTTTGCATGTATCATCAAACAAGATACAAACTAGTGCACAAAACTATATCATATATACAATGTGCACAACAAGTGAGAAAATCCATCTTATGTGAACTAATACTAGTTAATGTAAAGTAATATATCAAATATATAATTATACATTAAATCATTAAATCAACACTTGATTTAACGATCCGGTCATATCTCATATAACCGACTAATATCAAGTGTATCAATGTATCGAATCAACACTTGATTCGATAACCCGGCTATATCACATATAACCGACCAATGATACAAATCGCAAGAATAGAATACAGTATCACATACTAATATAATTCTCGGTCCCGCACATATCTTATATGCGCTCCTATATCGTTTCGCGTGAGCCAGGAAACCTCTGTGTAGGACTCTAAAGACTCGTCAATACGCCGGCATCAGGTGATGATCATATCAAGCACCCACAAGACGCAAGCGGTCTGCTAAACGTAACGGCCACCCGGGTATTGAGCGATCAGAAGATCGACGAGCAAGCCCGCTCACACTCCTGAGAATCCAACTAGTAACACTTACCGCACAGTCCGGTCTGATCGTCTGATATGTCGCATATCTCGCCTAGGGGTGGTAAACGACAGACCCCAATAACTCAATAATTCGTGTCGATAAGAAGCCTATAACAGTTCGAGAAACTACTGGTAACACTTACCAGTAAATCTCAGCAACCCTGTCCAGGGATTTCCGGTTATAGCCAATCGAACACAGCGCAACATCAACTCCCTATACCGGGAGAGACGAATCCCCTCCTATCGCTCATTGCATCCATGTGATTCGGGACTGTACCCAAAAGCCACCGTTTTGCACGCCCTCTTGAACGTGGTAAGGTGGAAATCAAAGCACAGTGGGAATCACACAAGACTCTATGACGATCTCGGGTCTACAGACTAACCTGTACCAGTGTCACCAGAGAACTGCCATCTGACGTAAGGTATAATACCATCTGGGAGTTCTCGGCGAGTCCGTCCAGTGTACCCAGTATCTACTGAGCACCCGTATATCATCTCTGATGTCAAACACCAATGGATATGGGATCATCCATCGCCCATCTGTATGGGTCGAGAAGGTATACGCTAGTCTACTATGGTATATCGATGCCCCGTCTCGATACACCCACGACTAGAGACCTTGAAGGACGTACTTATGGACTACCATGACCCCACTAGTATGATCCGCATCACAGTCCAGGTAGTCAAGTACACATCCTAAGGGCTTTACCAACATGTAACAGAGAGACAAACAGTGTACACGTTAAGGTAAAGAGTAACCAGATAGCATACTATCATGTCGAGCAAGAAAGTCCTCCCTATATATGTCCAAGCATCCACTACAATATACATCCTATGTACAGTAATAGCCTCTAGGGCATACATATAACTAACAATATCCCACTTGCACTAGGGCCATCTGTAGCAGTGGTTGTAGTATCTCATACTCAACCATCCCATAATAATCTCTCTCTGGAAAAAGGCTTTTGTGAGTGGATCCGCCGTGTTGTCCTCTGAGTCTGCTCTCCTAACCTTGATCCCCTGGAGATCAACCATCTCCACGATCAGGTGACACTGCCTTAGAATATGTCTGGATCACTGATGGAACAGACGTTCCTTGGCATAAGCCACAACTCCATTGTCACACAATGGGAGGAACTAAGTTCATCTCATAAACAAATATACATCCAGACTGCCTCTTTGGTAGCATCTTAAGTAGCGATGTATCCAGCCTTTATCATCTAGTATGCCACGGTATCTAGTTTGGAACTCTTCCAACATACCGTCCCTTTACTGAGGGTAAAGACAATGCCTGTGACTGACTTTCAGCCGTCCTTATCACCCTGGAACCCTTCCAGTGATTCTCCCCTGGACCAATTGATACCATCTCATTACAACTAGTGAGTATCCTAACATCCAATTAGATCGATCTCATAGATCCAAAATCCAGGATTTAGTAGGTATCACTTTGATCTTATATGCAGAATCATTGTGATAAGCGGAGATTGACCGAGCGTAGCATAGGAAACTCCTTCCCTATCAAGAGTATGTCATCCACGTACTCTACGAGGATCACCACCATACTCCCTACTACCTTTTCGTTTATACAAGGTTCATCTGCCATTTTGATGAAGTCAAACTCTTTGAATACCACATAAAAACAGACGTTCCAACTCCGCGATGCCTGCTTTAATCTGTAAATCAACTTGCACACGTTTCCGCTGCTCCCACTGTTTACGAAGCCCTCTGGCTGTGTACTTATAGACATTCTCTTCTAAAACATCATTTAGAAAAGCAGTCATGGCACCCAACAGCCAGATATCGTAGTCATGGTCTATAGCCATAGCAAGTAGGATCTGGATGGACTTAAGCATAGCTCCTGGAAAAAGGTTTCATCATTTTCCACGCCTGGTCGATGACGAAAAACCTTTAACTAGTCTAGCTTTGAAAGTCTCAACTGTTCCATCTACACCAAGTAATCTTCTCAAGATATACTTGCTCCTGATAGGGATTTAACCCTTCAGATAAAGCAACTAAAGTCCATACTTTGTTGGTGTATAAGGATTCCATCTCAGATCACTAAGCATCCAGCCATTCTTATAGAGTTCCACTCCTGATGGCCAGCTCGAAACTAGTTGGGTCATCATCTCATGATGCAATCCTCGCTCCCACTGTCATAGAGAAACCGAAGCAACTCTCAGGTGGGTGAGGAACCCTACTAGATCAGCGGAGAGGCTGAGGTTCGTTGGTTACTATTGAATCCTTCGGTTCTACCAAATCATCAGCTGCAGTTTGTATAGATGGAACATTTCCAGTTCTACATAACAGACCTTGCCTCGAGCTTGTCCAGATTTTGCTTTTTAGACATAAGCTGGACAACCCCAAATCTTAACTGACTTAAGAAATGAGCTCTTCCCTCTCCATATCATATATGAAATGGTAGGCATCTGATTTGATCGGAACACTATTCAATAGGTATGCAACTTCATAAGTGCATAACTCCCTAAATGAAATAGGTAACTCAGTAGTACTCATCATAGAGCACACCATATCATATAGGGTGTTATTGCTCCATCCTGATACACCATTGTTCTGTGGTGTATTCAGAGGAGTAATACTGAGAGAGAATCTCATTCTCCTTTAGAATAGTCCAGGATTTCCGTGATCAAGTATTCTCCACCTCGATCATATCAAAGGACATAATACTTATACCCGTATATTTTGGTTCTCTACTTCTAAATCATATTCTGTGAATATCTCAAAAGGTTCGGACTTGTGTTTCAACAGGAATATATGTCTGAATCTCGAGAGATTATCAGAGAATGTAATGAAGTACAAAGAACCGGTCTTCTCATGTGTAGACAGGGGATCTACATACATCAACATGTATCAATCCCAAAAGTTCACTAACTCTTTCTCTGTTTTCAATAAACAGATCTATGGTCATCTTATCTTTGTGACATGACTGGCGAGTTTCACAAGATGTAAATTCAAACTAATTTAAATATGCATCTTAAATGTAACTTTAGCTAGTCAGGTCACATTGATCTGACCTAGTCTACAATGCCTCAAGAAGGATCCGTCATTTCTGAACTCTTCCTCTTGTGTGTGTTCCGTATACTAAGAACTGTAGTTTGATTTAGAATATCGATGCTTTTAGATAACGTGCCTGAACCGATCAACTTTTGATATAGGAAATGTTCAAAACATTATCTAACAATACAAAATTTTATCATTTCTTTACTTATAAAGAGACTGATATGATTTTGTATATCAGGTTCGGTATCTAATAACATCCGTTCAGAATCAATGTATTTGTAATACAGTGTGACAGTGACCAACAGACTTGGCTGCAACACTTGCCCCGTTTTCTGCCTCATGAAACTTATCACCCGTTCTCAGTTCTCTACCTATCTGTAGCCCCATGTAACAGATTACATATCTGGGATCCTGATCAGGTATCAAATACCCAGGATGTATAGGATACAGAGAAACAGTTCTTTGTAACGAACACACCCGAAGAAGATGCATCATATGCACTTTCTTCGTTTGGGCGGCATGGGAATCTTGGTATTCCCCTATTTCCTGCTCTGTCTTATAACAATTATAAGTTTGAGCGGGACCAACGTTCCCCAGCTCAGTATAACAAGCGGGTTCGGTCAATATATCCATTTTATTATCTTGATTAAGGCGTGATATGGTCGCTACCTGAAGAGAGAGAGAAGAAAACACTCAGCGTATGCTCTTGCAATATCAGATTGGTTATTATTTTATCTAATCAGGATGGCTCCCACTGTTTTTATCAAATCTTCCTTCAAACCCTAAAAGGAAAGAGTAGCCGGGATTAATTACACGCTACAAGTTCGCCAATCTTTCAGCCAGGCCATTGTCGGTACTTTGAGGGAGCTTCCCCGTGCTTTCGCACGGACCTAATTACAGTTAACCTCGTTTTCCCAGAGGCGTAACCCCGTTGACACCTTTCTAGACACCTACTTGATCGGCTAATTGTAATGTGTAAAACTCTCCCAGGAATAACACTTACTCGCAGCGGGTATCGGGATCCAACTATCTCATAGAAGGTATGCAATCTCATTGCAAATTTCAATACTTGAAATTCCCGATAATTTTTCCCCTAACCTCCTATAACCTTGACAAAGGCCAACAAACCATAGGATGCTAGTCAAGTTCAACCCGTCATTTCCTGATTGAATTAAACCCACCCGCACGACCCTTGACAAAGGCCAACAAGGTCGCACGACTACCCTAACCCAATCTGCATCATATGCATAAACAGATAAGCACCAGTCAGCTACCGCACACTACGCCTTGACAAAGGCCAACAAACGCAGCACGAATACTAACTACTACTTATCTGAAATGACGGAGGGCTACGACAGGTTTTTCTGAAAACCTATTGCGTAATGAACTTGATATCGTTGTAGAATCAAATGATTTTAAAATGGAGTGTTTTTTAGGCTTTTCTAGTTTTTCTAAAGGGGTCACTCCCGGTGAAGGGATCGTCGGCCCTTTCCTCGTCGAATGAGGTGCGGGATATATCATATATATCACTGTGCAAAGCAAAAATTATAGAAGCAATCAAAAGACAAACCGAGGGTTGTAGCATCTGCCAGTTATTGCTAAAGGAGTCACTCCCGGTGAAGGGATCTCGGTCCTTTCCTTATCGAATAAGGTGCAGGATGTTCTACAAGGAACACCGCAATGCAAAGCAAGAACTGTAGCTACCTGTTTTATTTTGAAATTCGATTCTACAACATCTTAGGTTTCTTTTCTTTCATTAACCACATTAATGAAGTCCCATCATTTAAGCACCTAAACATCACAGATAAATACGACGTACACTTATGCCATCCGTATTCGCCTCGATGTCCCCTCGTGCACCGTTAGGTTAGGTAACTAACGGCAGAGCGGGGCAGGGCTAGCGCGGGTGTAAAACATAAGTAACATCTATATAATATATCATATATACTATATACAGTATTTATCACAGAACATATCAAATGATCACATCACAGATGTTGCAGCAGATGAATCATATGAAATATTGGATATACTAGGACGTCCGTGTTTTCAATACGAGCCTGTATAAAACACGGATTCCACGGTCGTGATGAATAGCCAAACCCACACCCCTAGACCCCTACGAGAGCGGCAAGCAACCCCACCAATTCTAGAGTTAGGAGACCCGGACTCGACTCCTCGAGTTGGTCTCCCACTGGACTCCAGAACCCGGTTACTTGTGCTCTCCTCCTTGGGTCATCCTAGTGCGGAAAAGTAAATAATATACAATGGGTGACAACTTCCGCTACCTGGAAGTGCCCCAATAAAAGAATATTACATACAAGTTATTACATGAATGAAAATGAAAAACACTCATCTCACATAAAAACACCCCGGCTATTCAAACACGACGATCTAATATAACATATCCAGCAAAACATAACATCACATGTCTTCAACATAAGTAAATGTGCGCATCCCAATTATCGTTGACATATAGCAACGAAACCGGCGATATCACATATTACACTTACGGTCACAGAAAAGAAAGTGTAAAACTACAACAGTTGGAATCCGCAACTTGCATAGACATCGCATGCCTAAACAAATGAATTCCTTAGACATCGCATGCCTAACAATTATAAACCCCGCATTTTAGTCTCATTATCGAAAACACTTTTCAATACCAAGTCGGGCAATTCAACAAGATTCCCAATATCCTGATCGAATGCTCGTCGCAAACTTTAGTAGACGGCCGCACCCCCGATACCGTCGACGAAGTGCACCAAGGCGGAACACCGCTGCCGCGAGCACCCGAACGGATGCTTTCGGCGACGGGGTTCTCCTACAGTCACTTGGTCGGGGCTATGGGGTGAGGCTGTCTATTAAGTTTACCCGGCGAGTATCCACGTACGCTATGTGATTGCGACGGACTTTTGATCACATCAAAATTCCGTGGCTACCGATCAAGTGAGACTAAAGTGCTGTGTTTATAACATTCATTCAGTTATCTCATAACTACTTATGAATTCCAATTATTGTATCACATTCCAGATAAATAGAAAATGTTAAACTTTCCGAACGAACAATCAAACACCCAAGTTTTCCCGAAACAGATCAACACATGATATAAGTTTAAAAACATTCACTTCATGCCTCAGTACCAACGGTCCAGCCGTAGAAGGGTCAAGCCAACGCTTCACATGTGGCACGCCGTACTGCCCCAAACCCTAAGGTTCAAAGGGCAGTTCAAGACGGTCACATAATCGAGTTAAGGTTTGTTGTCTTCTAGAGGTTCCATCGCGTTACTTGCAATACTTAGAACGTTATTAAACCACAGAAAGATCCAACACTTGGAAATTTCCCGTCAGGGGAAAAATTGGGTATTTATATCCGGTCGAACTTTTTAACATATTCAAAAATTATCCGGAAAACACATAGACAAAATTAGACAATCCGATCGAATAATCGAATCCCCAAAACAACCCCAGAAAACACCACTGTTGAGTATTAATTAAAAATTCCCATAAAATACAAAACTTAAAAATAGAGATTACTGTGCAAGCCACGTGGAAAGATTCATCAATTTGGCTGTGGAACCGCCGCCCAAGCCATGGTGGGGCCGCAGTTCCGCGGCGCTTTAGACGATTTGTGGTCACGTGCTTCACAGTAACTCTTATAAAACCATGCTGAATTTTTTGACAATTTTTAATTCACAAAAATCCAAATTTTCAGAAAATTACAAGAGAGTGGTTTGAGTTAGGGTTTCGGGGTTCGTTCGGATTTCTAACATCGTCTACACTACGCCTAAGCCTCTAGCTAGGCTCTGATACTACTGTAGGGTTCCTAGGCACACTAATGAGGTCTCACAAGGCATCAACCATGCCAAATTCGAAAATTTCCGGTGCCGAGAAACCCTAATGCGATCGTTGACTAGAGATTAGGCGAAACATGCAACTAGTTAACAACTTTAACTAAGAAGTGAAAGAGACTACAACCTTTGTAGATCCGGTCCTCCACTTCCTTGGCTCTGCGATGACGTCCCTCTGCTGTACCAATCGGAATCCGGACTCTAGCGTCGGCTTCATCAGAGAAATGATCGGGCTAGGTCATCGACTTCGATGCCGAAGATGATCTACGTCGAGGCAACTCAAGATCAAGCTCCAACTTCACCAAGTCATGAAACTTATGAAGAAAACACCCTATACTACATGGCATGTGGTAGAGGATGAAGAAATAGGAAGTGGGTTCACTTTAGAATTGGATTTCTCACTCTTTTTCTCAAGTCACCATTGAAGCTAGCAAGCTTCTTTCTTCTTGAAGAAGAAGAAGAAGAAGATGATAATATGATAAGAATAATAGAAAATAAGTCATTCTTATCATATTAGCAACCATGGTTATGTGTAGAGAGTAAACTAAGGTTAGGTGAATGGTTAGGTTAGGCATGAAACAAAAATGGTAGACTTTTTCAAAGCTTCATGAAACTTCAACTATAAAACAAAACAAGCCACCATTTCTCTTTTTGCCAAAAATGAATTAAGAGAATAAATAAATAAGTAAATCAAAACCCTAACCATTAACATAACCATGGTTTAATCATACACACCCAAGTTTGCATGTATCATCAAACATGATACAAACTAGTGCACAAAACTATATCATATATACAATGTGCACAACAAGTGAGAAAATCCATCTTAAGTGAACAAATACTAGTTAATGTAAAGTAATATATCAAATATATAATTATACATTAAATCATTAAATCAACACTTGATTTAACGATCCGGTCATATCTCATATAACCGACTAATATCAAGTGTGTTAGTGTTATGCCCTAGAAGGCCATTACTGTATCATACTAGCTTGTATATTACTTAATGGAAGCTTGGGATATTCACATGTATATAACAGTCTTGCTAAACATGGTAGTATGCTACTTGGTTTTTTCTATCTTAATATGTGAGTGTACGTATTGATAGAGCTTTTAGGATCTTGCTTGTCTACCAGCGTTGTGATGGCAGTCACACTAGTGGGGGCTGGGTAGTCTACAAGCACATCCTTATTCAGGTCCCTGGTCGTTGGATTATCGAGACAGAGCATCGATACTCCGGAGTAGACTGGTGTGTACGCTTCTCATCCCAGTTGGGGAGATGGCCTGTCCCACAGCCATCAGTACGTCGTACTGGAGATAGTATACAGGTGCTCGTTAGGTTACGGGTACACCGGACAGGACTCACAGGGAACTGTTGGTTGGTTTGATACCAGTCGTCAGTGAACAGTTCCCAGGTGACATGAGTACAGCGTAGTCCGCAGACTTGACACTGCTACTTCGCCTCGAGTGTGTCCCACTGTTCTTAGATTGCTACCCTACCACGGCTCAAAGGAGTCGTGCAAACAGGTAGCAGTTGGGTGCAGTCCCGAGCACTTGGAGGCAGTGGCGGTTAGACAGGATTCGTCCCTCCCGGTATTGGGAGTAGATATCGTGCTGTGTCAGAGAGCCATTACGCAAAGTCCCTGGCCAGGGCAAGCGAGATTTGCTGGTAGGTTCCAGTAGTTTCTCAGGGTGTAATGGGCTTCACTCCGACACGACTTATACCGCTATTAGGGGACTGACGCTTGCCGCCCCCCTAGGCCCGATATGCGATAGTCTTGGACGAACGGACCGGACTGTATGGAGATTGTCACATCAGACTCAGTAGGAGTTCGGATGGGTTTACTCATCGGCCTTCTTATCGACAACTACCTGGGGACCGTTACGTACAGCTAGTGCCGCTTACGGTCTGTGGTTAAACCCACTGCCAGCGTAGTAGTCGAGTCTCTAGAGTCCCACACAGAGAGTTTCCTACTCCAGGCGAAACGATATAGAGGTTGCATGGTTTTGCGACAAAGGGTTCGGACGCATACGTGCATTTACGCACGTATGACTTTCGGACAGTTTTTACCAGTCGGCTTTGGTTTAAGCCAGTTACTGGTATCCGGTTATTGGATTTTTACAGTCTAAAGTTTTTCCGTATTTTTTACGGATTGGAGGGGCGTTCTCGTAATTGTACGAGAAGCTTCTAGAAGATGTGACTAAGGAGGTTTCTTTTGGATAAGAAAGTGAGTCATGGTGGTGATTCATTCATTTCATTAATGCACATTTATTGCTTAATGACTCATGCTAATGAATCACCACTAGATATTTCATGAAGCATGCTTATTCATTTCCTTTATTCATTTTTCTTAAAAAGAAATGCTTCATGATATATTATGATACACTCTCTCTCTTCTCTCATTATCTCATTCACATTCTCTCTCCTCAAGCTCTCATCTTCAAACCCTAATCCTTACACCTCATGAGTTGAGATCAAAGGATTAGTTAGACTAAACAATCCATAACCATCACTCTTTATCATCCTTTCATCTTTGATTAGCAATCAAAGTTGATTAGTTACCTCAAGTGAGAGGTTTAGCTTGGAGTTTTGCTCTCGGGTGGATCGTCTACTACCTAGAGAAGGTCGAGGAGAACAAGGAGGACACAAAGACGAAGGACTAGTATCGATAGGTATAATCCCTAATCACAAGTGATAAGAAAATCATTGTATTTGGTTATTAGTTGTTTAGCTTCGATTTAAGCGGTTAGTCGATGTTCGTTCTTTAAACTTGATCGTTTTAGAAAATTCCGCCTCCCCACAAGTACTGGGGTGTACTACATCGACTTACAGTGGTATCAGAGCCTCGCTAAACACTAAATAACTTAATTGCAAATTTGTACGAATTTCGAACGGAAAAACGAAGCCGAAAAACCCTAATTCTGTCATGTTTCTGTCGAATTTAAAACGATGTCAGAAAATTTTTCAGGTGAGTTCAGAGAGCTTTACATGACACCAGAAGAACACCCAAGAAAAACAGTCGACTGAATCGACCATCTCGCCGCGGAAGCGCGGCCTCAGCCTACTGAGTCGCCGCGCTTCCGCCGCCGAGTTGGCGAGTCAGCGACCGATTTTTCTTCTGTTGCTTCTCTGTGAAATTTAGGGTTTTCTGGAATATTTAATTATTGCTCAGGTTACTGTTTAACAGAGCAGATTTTGGAGCAATATTGATGTTGTTTATTCGATCGAATTGTACAGTATTTGCGTATTGGATTATATCTGTGATTGTTTGATGTGTTCGTAAACCTCCCCCAACTGCTAGTATGTCGGTTGGCAGGGGGTTGCACATTTCTGAAATGGTTATATCTGTTTGTGCATATAAACTGTATTGGACTGTTGTGGTGTATAGCCGGGGTTTGCAATGGGTTATTGATTAATTCATTTGTTGTAAATGTAATTTGTTGTAATATTATTTTTTGCGGGGCACTTCCAGGTTGCGGTTGTAGCCACCGTTGTATTATTTCATTTTACTGTTTTTTGCTCCTAGGACTGACCCAAGATGGGGTACACAGACTGCCGGGCGGGTAGTTTGCCGTACCCGTAGGGGTCGAGGGTGGGGTAACGGCTATTCATCACAACTGTGTAATCTGTCTTTTCTTGCAGGCTCAAAAGAAATACAGATTGCTTGCATATCCAATATTGTTTATCTGTGTTCTGGAATGAATATCATTGCGTCAGACGAATGTAAAATATCTATATTTATTGTAGCTATTTAGACGTCACTTATGTTTTACACCCGCGCTAGCCCAGCCCCCGCTCTGTCGTTAGTTAAGTAACCTAACGGGTGATGACGGGACCCCGTGGCGAATGCGGATGGCATAAGAGGACGTTGTATTTTCGTTGTTTTCTGCAATGATAGGTTAATGATGGGACGCATTATCTGCAATGCAAAGAAAACAAACCAAAGTTTAAATCGTTGGAACAATTTAAAAGAAACCACTCGGTTATTTTTAAAACAGATATTTTTAAATGCGGAGATTTAACCACTCCTTTTAAAAGCTATCAGGTTCTTTCGGTTATATCAAGTTCACTACGTTCACGGTTTCGCCAAAACCATTCGTAGTCCTCCGTCATTTCATTGGGTATTCAGTAGTATTCAAGCTATGTATTTTGACCTAACGCCAAGGCATAGTGTTTGGTAGCTACTGGGTATTCATTTGTTGCATAGATAGATGAGTTAGTTTGGGACAGTCGTATTATCATTTTGGCCGAACGTCAAGGATATATACGGATGGGTTCAAATTGACAAGATAATGATGGGCAGAACTTGACATGTGACTTATGACATTTTGACCTAACGCCAAGGTTATAAGAGCATGGGGCAAAAACTTATATCGGGAATTTCAAAAGAAACTGAAATTTGCAAAGAGATGCATACCATTTTGAGTTTGATGAATGTTGGTAGCATTCCTACAACATTATCAGACGATGATATTTGGATCCCGATCCTACTGTGAGTATATGCTA
Source organism: Agapanthus africanus (assembly GCA_030015575.1). Classification (NCBI taxonomy): domain Eukaryota; kingdom Viridiplantae; phylum Streptophyta; class Magnoliopsida; order Asparagales; family Amaryllidaceae; genus Agapanthus; species Agapanthus africanus. The sequence goes on along the minus strand of CM057340.1, from coordinate 316,841,290 downwards.
CTTATCAGGATATTCGTCACTTAACGATCAATGCTATAAACCTAGTAGGTGTCCAGAAAAGTGTCAGCGGGGTTACGCCCCCAGAGAAAAGAGGTTATTTAATTAAGGAACTTCGCGAAAGCGTTGGAAAACCTCCCTCGAAGTATCGACACCGGCCTGGCTGAACGGTTAAGCAAGTATTGTACGGTGAGAATAGTCCTGGCTAATTCTTCTTTTATGGTTTGAGGAAGGATTCGAGAAACAGTGGGAGCCATCCAGTTTAGATAAACTAAAAACCACTATAAACTTGCAAGAGCATCGTGCTAAAGTGTTTTCTTCTCTCTCTCCTAATTGCAGCGACCCTGAAAATGACTGGACTTAAGTTACTTTTAGAAAAGAATATACTGACGGGGCCAAACTATAAAGATTGGCTGCGGAATGTCAAGATGGCCTTGACCTATGACAAATTGGGGTACGTCCTCACCGCTACGGCACCTGCTGTCCCTGGTCCCAAATCCAGCAATGCGGATAAGGAAATCCGCAAAACCTGGGATTTAGATTGCGCGAGAGCCAAGTGCATCGTGCTTGCCTCGATGAACAATGAACATCAGAGGAGGCACGAGGATATGTCCCTAGATGGCATATTTCTCCATACAAAGGAACTTTATGGAGAGCAATCTCGTATTGCAAGATACGAGACCTCGAAGAAATTATTTCGAGCGAGGTTGGCTGTCGGGTCATCGGTAGGTGAACATGTCCTACAGATGATCGGCTATATTGAGGAGCTCGCAGACCTTGGGACGACTTTGGATAATGAGCTCTATACAGACCTTATTCTCCAGTCCCTTCCTCCCACCTACGCCCAGTTTATCCTCAACTTCAACCTTCAAGGAAAAGAAGTTGAACTTGCGGAACTCCTGAACATGTTAAGGAGTGCAGAGGGCACCTTACAGAAGGTAAGGGAAACACCCGCTATGTTTGTTGGCGGTTCATCTTCTTCAGGGTCCAAGGCTAGGGCCAAAGGAAGGAAGAAGAAGGCCGCACCCAAACCTAGAGGAGGTGTTAGTAAGGTGAGAGGGAAGGGAAAGAAAAAGACTGCAGTACCGATAGTTGGTCAGGATGAGTGCTTCCATTGTCACAGGAAAGGGCACTGGAAGAAGGATTGCAAGGCGTGGAACGCCAAGAACCAGGAACCGAAGCAAGCTGTGGCTTCGACTTCAGGTGTGTTTGTAATTGAGAATTGTCTGTCGATCAACTCTACTTCCTGGGTATTGGATACCGGATCAGGATCTCATATTTGCAATTCATTGCAGGCACTGAGAAACCGTAGAGTGCTGAAGGAAGGTGATATGATCCTCAGGGTTGCTAACGGAGCTAGCGTGGGAGCTGCGTCCGTCGGGGATTATCACCTAGGATTGACGAGTGGACATATTTTGGTTTTGCATAACTGTTATTTTGTACCCAGCTTAACGTGTAATATCATATCAGTTTCCTTGTTATCAAATAAAGGTTATGATTTCACGTTTGTAAGAGATGTTGTCAACATCCACCTTAATCATGGTTTGATTGGGTCCGGTACTCTAAATAACGGCATATATGTTTTAAACCAACTCCAAATTTTCAATGTCCAGAACACACTAAAAAGAAAGTCTCCAGATTTAAATAAAGCTTTCTTATGGCATTGTAGACTGGGTCACATCAATGAGAGAAGGTTAACTAAGTTGCATAGAGAAGGATATTTGGACACGTTTGAATATCAATCCTATGACACTTGTCAATCTTGTCTCAAAGGAAAGATGACAAAGACTCCATTTACTGGACAAGGAGTAAGAGCGAGCGAGCTCTTAGGACTCATACACAGTGATGTATGTGGTCCAATGTCTACACATGCGAGAGGTGGTTTTTCCTATTTCATTACTTTCACGGATGATTACTCAAGATACGGATTCATTTATCTGATGAAACATAAATCCGAGGCTTTTGAGAAATTCCAAGAGTATAAGAATGAAGTAGAAAACCAAACCGGCAAAAGTATTAAGACACTTAGATCTGATCGAGGTGGTGAATACTTGAGTGCCGAGTTCCTAGGTTACCTAAAAGAGAAAGGAATTCTCTCTCAGCTTACTCCTCCGTACACTCCACAGCATAACGGTGTATCGGAGAGACGGAATCGAACCCTATTGGATATGGTACGATCCATGATGAGTAATGCTGAGTTACCGCGATCTTTCTGGGGACATGCGCTAGAATCAGCGGCATATCTTTTGAACATGGTTCCTACCAAGACTGTGCCTACCACTCCATATCAGATGTGGAGCGGGAAGAAACCCCATCTACAGTATATAAAAATTTGGGGATGTCCAGCTTTTGTTAAAAAGCAGCATGTGGACAAGCTCGAGGCACGATCAGTAAAGTGTAAGTTTGTGGGATATCCAAAGCACTCCAGGGGATATCTATTCTATTACGCAGAGGAACAAAAGGTATTTGTTTCTCGTAATGCCCATTTTCTAGAACATCAGTATTTAGAAAAGGAATCAAGTGGGAGCGAAATAGAACTGGAAGAAATTCCAGAACCACAAACTGCTACTGAAAGTTTGGTAGAACCAGAGGTTCAAGAAGAACAGATCATTCCCGCACCCCTCCGTAGGAGTAGTAGGCCGTCTCATCCGCCTGAGAGATACTACGGTTTTCTCATAGACGGGGATAGAGAGGATTGCATCATAGATGATGATGAACCTACTGACTTCCAGCAGGCCATCCAGAGCGGCGACTCGGTACGATGGCTAGATGCAATGCGGACCGAGATGGAGTCCATGTACACCAACAAAGTATGGACTTTGGACTTTGCTCCAGATGGGGTAAAACCCATAGGATGCAAATGGATCTTCAAGAAAAAGATTGGTGTAGATGGACAGGTGGAAACCTATAAGGCTAGACTTGTTGCAAAGGGTTTTCGTCAAAGACCTGGTTTGGACTATGACGAAACTTTTTCTCCAGTGGCTATGCTCAAATCCATTCGGGTCCTTCTTGCTATTGCTGCCTTCCATGATTATGAAATCTGGCAGATGGACGTAAAGACGGCTTTTCTGAATGGAAATTTAGAAGAGAGCGTCTATATGGATCAGCCAGAGGGTTTCAATCAGAGTGGGAGCAGCGGGAAAGTATGCAAGCTGCTTAAGTCTATTTATGGACTAAAGCAGGCATCGCGGAGTTGGAACATCTGTTTTGATGAGACAGTCAAAGAATATGACTTTATCAAAAATCCAGATGAACCGTGCATATATAGTAAAGCTGTGGCCAGAAGTGTCGTATTCCTCGTCTTGTACGTGGATGACATTCTATTGATAGGAAATGACATTCCTATGCTACAATCTGTCAAAGGATTCTTGTCACAAAGGTTCTCCATGAAAGACCTGGGTGATGCCTCTTACATTCTGGGGATCCGGATCTATCGTGATAGATCCAAGAGGATGTTGGGACTTTCGCAGTCCAGGTATATCGACACTGTACTGAAAAGATTCAGTATGGAAGATTCTAAGCGCGGTAATCTACCGGCTTGTCACGGAATCACCCTCTCCAAAGAAATGTCTCCCAAGACTGATTTGGAAAGGGAACGCATGTCTATTATACCCTACGCTTCTGCGGTAGGCTCTATAATGTATGCGATGTTGTGTACCAGACCAGATGTAGCTTACGCACTGAGCGTGGTAAGCCGGTATCAGTCAGACCCAGGGGAGAAACACTGGATAGCAGTAAAGAACATTCTCAAGTACCTGAGGAGGACTAAGGAGATGTTCTTGGTTTACGGCGCTAAAGACCTCAGGTTGGAGGCCTTTGCTGATTCCGGCTTCCAGAGTGATAAGGACGATTCCAAGTCCATGTCGGGTTATGTCTTTACCCTCAATGGAGGGGCGGTGTGCTGGAGGAGCTCCAAGCAGGACACCGTTGCTGACTCGACGATGGAAGCGGAGTATATAGCTGCTTGCGATGCCGCAAAAGAAGCAGTCTGGATGAAGAAGTTCCTAACAGAACTTCAGGTTGTTCCTACCATAGTTGATCCAATACCTCTGTATTGCGACAACAACGGAGCTATAGCTTTAGCGAAGGAACCAAGGTCCCATCAGAAGTCCAGACACATCTTGAGGCGGTATCACCTGATCAGGGAGATCATTGATCGTCAGGAGATCGAGGTTCGGAGAGTTGCTTCAGAAGAGAACATTGCTGATCCATTCACGAAGGCCCTTCCTCAGATTCAGTTCGAGAGGCTGCTCGAGATCATTGGTCTACGATATGCCAGTACATGGCCCTAGTGCAAGTGGGAGATTGTTAGTGTTTATGCCCTAGAAGGCCATTACTGTATCATACTAGCTTGTATATTACTTAATGGAAGCTTGGGATATTCACATGTATATAACAGTCTTGCTAAACATGGTAGTATGCTACTTGGTTTTTTCTATCTTAATATGTGAGTGTACGTATTGATAGAGCTCTTAGGATCTTGCTTGTCTACCAGCGTTGTGATGGCAGTCACACTAGTGGGGGCTGGGTAGTCTACAAGCACATCCTTATTCAGGTCCCTGGTCGTTGGATTATCGAGACAGAGCATCGATACTCCGGAGTAGACTGGTGTGTACGCTTCTCATCCCAGTTGGGGAGATGGCCTGTCCCACAGCCATCAGTACGTCGTACTGGAGATAGTATACAGGTGCTCGTTAGGTTACGGGTACACCGGACAGGACTCACAGGGAACTGTTGGTTGGTTTGATACCAGTCGTCAGTGAACAGTTCCCAGGTGACATGAGTACAGCGTAGTCCGCAGACTTGACACTGCTACTTCGCCTCGAGTGTGTCCCACTGTTCTTAGATTGCTACCCTACCACGGCTCAAAGGAGTCGTGCAAACAGGTAGCAGTTGGGTGCAGTCCCGAGCACTTGGAGGCAGTGGCGGTTAGACAGGATTCGTCCCTCCCGGTATTGGGAGTAGATATCGTGCTGTGTCAGAGAGCCATTACGCAAAGTCCCTGGCCAGGGCAAGCGAGATTTGCTGGTAGGTTCCAGTAGTTTCTCAGGGTGTAATGGGCTTCACTCCGACACGACTTATACCGCTATTAGGGGACTGACGCTTGCCGCCCCCCTAGGCCCGATATGCGATAGTCTTGGACGAACGGACCGGACTGTATGGAGATTGTCACATCAGACTCAGTAGGAGTTCGGATGGGTTTACTCATCGGCCTTCTTATCGACAACTACCTGGGGACCGTTACGTACAGCTAGTGCCGCTTACGGTCTGTGGTTAAACCCACTGCCAGCGTAGTAGTCGAGTCTCTAGAGTCCCACACAGAGAGTTTCCTACTCCAGGCGAAACGATATAGAGGTTGCATGGTTTTGCGACAAAGGGTTCGGACGCATACGTGCGTTTACGCACGTATGACTTTCGGACAGTTTTTACCAGTCGGCTTTGGTTTAAGCCAGTTACTGGTATCCGGTTATTGGATTTTTACAGTCTAAAGTTTTTCCGTATTTTTTACGGATTGGAGGGGCGTTCTCGTAATTGTACGAGAAGCTTCTAGAAGATGTGACTAAGGAGGTTTCTTTTGGATAAGAAAGTGAGTCATGGTGGTGATTCATTCATTTCATTAATGCACATTTATTGCTTAATGACTCATGCTAATGAATCACCACTAGATATTTCATGAAGCATGCTTATTCATTTCCTTTATTCATTTTTCTTAAAAAGAAATGCTTCATGATATATTATGATACACTCTCTCTCTTCTCTCATTATCTCATTCACATTCTCTCTCCTCAAGCTCTCATCTTCAAACCCTAATCCTTACACCTCATGAGTTGAGATCAAAGGATTAGTTAGACTAAACAATCCATAACCATCACTCTTTATCATCCTTTCATCTTTGATTAGCAATCAAAGTTGATTAGTTACCTCAAGTGAGAGGTTTAGCTTGGAGTTTTGCTCTCGGGTGGATCGTCTACTACCTAGAGAAGGTCGAGGAGAACAAGGAGGACACAAAGACGAAGGACTAGTATCGATAGGTATAATCCCTAATCACAAGTGATAAGAAAATCATTGTATTTGGTTATTAGTTGTTTAGCTTCGATTTAAGCGGTTAGTCGATGTTCGTTCTTTAAACTTGATCGTTTTAGAAAATTCCGCCTCCCCACAAGTACTGGGGTGTACTACATCGACTTACAAAGTGTATCAATGTATCGAATCAAAACTTGATTCGATAACCCGGCTATATCATATATAACCGAACAATGATACAAATCGCGAGAATAGAATACAGTATCACATACTAGTATAATTCTCGGTCCCGCACATATCTCATATGCGCTCCTATTTCATTTCGCTTGAGCCAGGAAACCTCTGTGTAGAACTCTAAAAACTCGTCAATACGCCGGCTGCAGGTGATGATCATATCAAGCACCCACAAGACGCAAGCTGTCTGCTAAACGTAACGGACACCTGGGTATTGAGAGATCAGAAGATCGACGAGCAAGCCCGCTCACACTCCTCTGAATACAACCAGTAACACTTACCTCACAGTCTGGTCTGATCGTCTGATATGTCGTATATCTCGCCTAGGGGTGGTAAACGTCAGACCCCAATAACTCGATAAGTCGTGTCGATAAGAGGTCTATAACAGTTCGAGAAACTACTGGTAACTCTTACCAGTAAATCTCAGCAACCCTGGCCAGGGATTTCCGGTTATAGCCAATCGAACACAGCGCAACATCAACTCCCTATATCGGGAGAGACGAATCCCCTCCTATCGCTCATTGCCTCCATGTGATTCGGGACTGTACCCAAAAGCCACCGTTTTGCACGCCCTCTTGGACGTGGTAAGGTGGAAATCAAAGCACAGTGGGAATCACACAATACTCTATGACGATCTCGGGTCTACAGACTAACCTGTACCAGTGTCACCAGAGAACTGCCATCTGACGTAAGGTATAATACCATCTGGGAGTTCTCGGCGAGTCCGTCCAGTATACCCAGTCTCTACTGAGCACCCGTATATCATCTCTGATGTCAAACACCAATGGATATGGGATCATCCATCGCCTATCTGTATGGGTCGAGAAGGTATACACTAGTCTACTCTGGTATATCGATGCCCCATCTCGATACACCCACGACTAGAGACCTTGAAGGATGTACTTATGGACTACCATGTCCCCACTAGTATGATCCGCATCATAGTCCAGGTAGTCAAGTACACATCCTAAGGGCTTTACCAACATGTAACAGAGAGACAATCAGTGTACACGTTAAGGTAAAGAGTAACCAGATAGCATACTATCATGTCGAGCAAGAAAGTCCTCCCTATATATGTCTAAGCATCCACTACAATATACATCCTATGTACAGTAATGGCCTCTAGGGCATACATATAACTATAACTAACAATATAATGCCTGGGACGAATGTTATATATATTTATATATATACTAGTAGATGTTGTATATGTTTTACACCCGCGCTAGTCCAGTCCCCGCTATGTCGTTAGTTAAGTAACCTAACAGGTGATGACGGGGCCCAGTGGCGAATGCTGATGGCATATACGTAAATTGTATTTTCGTTCTTTTCTGGTGTGATAGGTTAGTTGATGGGACCGCATTAATTTTGATTAATGCAAGAAAAGAAACCTAAAAAGATGTTGTTGGAACAAATTTCGAAAAACTATAGTTATATTCTTCCTCTTTGCTTAGTGGTATTCGGTTGTGAATATCCAGCACCTCATTCCACGAGGCAAAAGCTGAGATCCTTTCACGGGGAGTGACATCTTGAGCAATAGTTTATACTATAGATTACTCAGTTTTTTTCAAAACCAGAAGTTTTCAAAAGAGGAGCCTAAACCACTCTTTTTCAAAACTTCTCAGGTTCCTTCAACGATGTCAACTTCATAACGTTAAAGGGTTTTTCGCCGAAAACCCAGCCGTAGCCCTCCGTCATTTCTTACAAGTATTACTTAGTATTCATGCTATGTATGTTGACCTCTGTCAAGGCATAGTGAATGGGAGCTAAGTATTGTTTGTTTGTTGCATAGATATGCGATTATTTAGGACAGTCGCACGGTCATGTTGACCTCTGTCAAGGGTTTGTGTGGGTGGGTCTATGTTAATTAAGGCCAATGACGTGTTGAACTTGACTTGCGACTTATGACATGTTGACCTCTGTCAATGTCATAAGTCGCTTGGGGCAAAAACTACATCGGGAATTTCAAATATAAAGGAAACTTGCAGGCTTAGCATACCTTTTGGAGTGTGGTGACTAGAGTGGATTCCATCTAGGTCATCACACAATGATAGTTGGATCCCGATCCCACTGATGAGTAGGATTACTCTTGAAAGTTTATTTCACTTAACAATCAATTCTATAAACCAAGTAGGTGTCTAGAACGGTGTTAGTAGGGCTATGCCTCCAGGGAAAAGAGGTTACATAATTAAGGAACTTCGCGAAAGAGTTAGAAAACCTCCCTCGAAGTACCGACACTAACCTGGCCGAAAGGTTAACCAAGTATTGTGACGTACGATTAATCCTGACTAGTTCTTGTTTTAGGGTTTGAAGAATAATTTGAGGAAACAGTGGACACCATCCTGATTAGATAAATTAATAACCAATCTAATCTTGCAAGAGCGCACGCTATGTGTTTCTTTTCTCTCTCTCTCCAGGTAGCAACCATTTCATGCCCTAATCAAGATAATAAAATGTATCGTTTGGCCGATCCGAATTCTTATTCAGAGCCGGGGAACGTCGGTTCGGCTCTAAACTATAACAGATGTCATGAGTATAAACAAGGGAAAGAGGATTGCATGAATTCCTTGATGACCCCAATGAAAAAGACGCATACTATTGCGTCTCCTTCAGGTGTTTTTGTTATTGTGAACTATTTTTCGGTCTGTCTTACTTCCTGGGTACTAGATACCGGATCAGGATATCACATCTGTAACTTATTTTAGGGACAGAGAAAAAGTAGGATAGTTGGACCTGGTGATATGTTCCTCAGAGTAGGGGACGGAGCACAAGTTGATGCTGCTGCCGCCGGTGAATATCATCTAGTGTTGCCAAAAGGCAATACTATGATTTTGAACAATTGCTACTATGTATCTTCCATGGTTTGAAACATCATATTAGTTTCTTTACTTGATAAAGATGGATATATGTTTGTTCTTGATAAAAATATGATGAACATTTACCTTAATCAGGTATTGGTTGCAGAAGGTACACTGTGTAATGGTATCTATGTTCTAAATCAAAACACAGTTTTCAATGTACAAAACACACGCAAGAAGAAGAGTTCAGATATGAACGAATCCTAATTGTGGCATTATAGACTTGGTCCTATCGGAGAGAAAAGACTGAGTAAATTGCATAAGGATGGATATTTGAATACGTTTGAATTTTCATCTTATGAAACTTGTCAGTTCTGTCTCAAAGGAAAAATGACCAAATCTCTATTCACCGGACACGAAGAAAGAGCAGCAGAGCTCTTGGGACTCATACACAGTGATGTATGTGGTCCGATGTCTATACATTCAAAGGGTGAGTTCTCGTACTTCATCACATTCACTGATGATCTCTTTAGATTCGGGTATGTGTATCTTATGAAACACAAATCTGAAGCTTTTGAGAAATTCAAAGAATTCAGAAAGGAAGTAAAGAACCAGACTGGCAAAAGTATCAAGATCCTCCGATTTGATAGAGGAGGGGAGTACTTGAGCATGGAATTTCGGGATTTTCTAAAAGCGAATGGTATTCTCACTCAGCTTACTCCTCCATATACACCACAGCACAACGGTGTATCGGAGCGGAGGAACCGTACCCTATTGGATATGGTTCGCTCCATGATGAGTAATGTCGAGTTGCCTCTTTCATTCTGGGGACTTGCGCTTGAAACAACAGCATACCTATTGAATCAGCTTCCGTCTAAATCTGTGCCTAAGACTCCATATGAAATATGGAGTGGTAAAAAACCATGTCTTAAACAGGTTAAGATATTGGGTTGTCCGGCCTATGTTAAAAACCAGAATCCGGACAAACTTCAGGAACGGTCAGTTTTATGCAAGTTTGTAGGATATCCCATACATTCAAATGGATATTTGTTCTACCACACCGAGGAACAGAAGGTGTTTGTTGCTCAGCACGCCACCTTTTTAGAGTGGCAATTTCTTGCAAAAGAAATTAGTGGGAGCACGGTAGAACTGGAAGAAATAACAGAGGGACAAACTATAACTGAAGATTTGGTAGAACCAGATAATTCAATAATCCGGGAAGAACCTCAGCCACTCCGCAGATCTTGTAGGATTTCTCATCCGCCTGAGAGATTCTACGGTTTTCTCATAGACGGGGATCGAGAGGATTGCATCTTGGAAGAAGATGGTCCTACTACTTACAGGCAGGCCATTATCAATATGGACTCTGATAAGTGGCTGGATGCTATGCGATCCGAAAAGGATTCCATGTACTCCAATAAAGTGTGGACCTTGGAAGTTGGTCCACAAGGGGTAAAACCCGTTGGATGCAAATGGATCTACAAAAGGAAGATTGGTGTAGATGGGCAGGTGGAAACCTATTAGGCTAGACTTGTTGCAAAAGGTTTTCGTCAAAGACCAGGATTTGACTATGACGAAACCTTTTCTCCGGTGGCTATGCTCATATCCATTCGGATCCTACTTGCCATTGCTGCCTTTCATGACTATGAGATCTGGCAGATGGACGTAAAAACGTCTTTTCTAAACGGTAGTTTGGAAGAGTGCGTTTATATAGATCAGCCAGAAGATTTTGTAGACAGCGGGAGCAGCGGGAAGGTGTGCAAGTTGCTCAAATCCATTTATTGATTGAAACAGGCATCGCGGAGCTGGAACATCTTTTTTGATGAAACAGTTAAGGAATTTGACTTCATCAAGAACAAGGACAAACCATGTATTTATAAGAAGATTGTAGGACAAACTGTCATATTCCTAGCCTTGTACGTGGACGACATTCTTTTGATAGGAAATGATATTCCTATGCTACAATCGGTCAAGTTGTTCTTATCACAAAGATTCTCCATGAAGGACCTGGGTGATGCCTCGTACATTCTGGGGATCAGGATCTACAGAGATAGATCCAAGAGATTACTGGGACTTTTGCAATCTAGGTACATAGAGACCGTACTAAAGAGATTTAGTATGGAAGATTCCAAGCGCGGTAACATACTCGCATTGCATGGAATCACCCTCTCTAAGGAGATGTCTCCCAAGACTGATGAGGAAAGGGTTCGCAAGAGCGCTATCCCCTATACTTCGGCGGTAGGATCTATAATGTATGCGATGCTATGTACACGACCAGATGTATCTTACGCGCTAAACGTGGTGAGCCGGTATCAGTCGAACCAAGGTGAGAACCACTGGACAACAGTGAAGAATATTCTCAAGTACCTAAGAAGGACTAAGGAGATATTCTTGGTTTTCGGTAATGGAGACCTCAAGGTCGAATCCTTTACCGATTCAAGCTTCCAGAGTGACAAGGATGACAACAAGCCTGTCTCGGATTTTGTGTTTACCCTCAACGGAGGGGCAGTGTATTGGAGGAGTTCTCCAAACAGGATACCGTCGCAGACTCGACGATGGAGGCTGAATACATTGCTGCGAGCGATGCCGCAAAAGAAGCGGTCAGGATGAAGAAGTTCATTGATGAACATCAGGTAGTTCCGTCCATTGTTGATCCGATACCATTGTATTGCGATAACAATGGGGCTATAGCTTTAGAGAAGGAACCACGGTCCCATCAGAAATCCAGACACATCTTAAGGCGGTATCACCTGATCATGGAGATCGTAGATCGCCAGGAGATCGAGGTCCAGAGAGTGGATACAAAAGAGAACACGGCCGATCCATTTACAAAGGCCATCCCTCAAGCACAGTTTGGGCGACTTTTTGAGAAGTTGGGTATGAGGTGCACCAGCAGCTGGCCTTAGAGCAGATGTTGGGCATTCGGTACACCAATAACTGGCCTTTAGTGCAAGTGGGAGATTGTTGGATATGTATGCCCTAGTGGCCATTATTGTATATGTATACATATCCATGCTGGGGATTGAAAGTCTACCTTAGCACCACCATGAGGTTCTAGGGGCATCAAGCATGCCAAATTCAAAATTTTCATGGTGCTAAGTTAGACTATACAAGATCTTTGCTCGAAGTTTAGGGTTTGCCTTTGTGATGTGAACACTAGAGAAAAGAAAAGATCATACAACCTCTTTGTAGTTCGAGTACTTCTCTTCTATAGCTCTGGGTTGAAGTCCACGCGACTCTACTAGGCTCCTCTTCGAGTTGAACGAACCTCCTTCGTGATCTTCACGGCAAAGACGATCCACCCGAAGTTCCTCTAGCTCAAGCTAACTCTACACTAAACTCCTTTAGTGTAGGAAACACACCACACCAAATTGCTAGTTTGGTGTGGGCTGGTGAAGAAGGGGATGTTAAAATCTCACAAGTTTGTGTTCAAGCTTCATGATTCACATCACATGTGAGGGTTGAAGCTTGAACTATAGCAATTGAGGAAGAAGATGAAGCTAGAGAGCAAACATGGGAGCAACTCAATAAAATGGCTAAGTGTTGAGAATGAGACTAGAATGAATGGAAACTCTTGACCCCCACTCATTCAAGCATAGAATTTTGCAATATAAAATTTCAACCATGCTTGAATAGTGAGTCAAGATGAATAAACAAATATAACTCCCATGCTTGCAACCATGCTCTCAATTTACACCTCATTTCTATTTTTCTCAAAAATAGAAAATCAAGCCATGCTTCTTTATTATATATATATATATTAATATATATTTATATAATGAAGAATAATTAGTAAGCTAATGATATTAGTTAAGATATAATTATATCGCATATAATATATATCACATTATTCAATCAACACTTGATTTAATAATCCGGTTATATCACATATGACCGACTAATATCATTTATATGTATATCACATTCTCAAATGAACACTTGATTCGACAATCTGGTTATATCATATATAACTGAACCGATACCAGATAACTGCCAGATTACAATACGTTATCACATACACCTATTTAATCAGGCCCACGAACATATCACATATGTGTCCTACTTCATTTTGCTCGAACCAGGAAACTTCTGTGTGGGACTCTAAAGACTCATCAATACGCCAGCAGTAGGTTATGATCATATCAGTCACCTACAAGCCGTCAACGGTACTAGCTGGACATAACGGCTACCCGGGTATTGAGCGATATGAAGATCAACAAGCAAGCTCGTCCATACTCAATATGAAGCCTATCAGTAACACTACCGTACAGTCCGGCCTTTTCGTCTGATATGTCGCATATCATGTCTAAGGGTGGTAAACGTCAGACCCCAGTAACGTGATAAGTCATGCTGATGTCTGGCCTATAACGGTTTGAGAAACTACTGATAACACTCATCAGTAAATCTCAGCAGCAGCCCTAGCCAGGGACTTCCAGTTATAGCCTATCGAGCATAGCGCGACATCAACCCCTAATACCGGGAGAGACGAAACCCCTCCTATCACTCATTGCCTCCATGTGACTTGGGACAGTACCCAAAATCCACCTATTTGCACGATTCCTTTGAGCCGTGGTAGGGAGGAAATCAAAGCACAGTGAAAGCCACACAAGACTCTATGACTATCTCGGGTTTACTGACTAATCTGTACCAGTGTCAACAAAGGACTGCTATCTGACGATAGGTATACTACCATATAGGAGTCCTCGGCGAGTCCAGTTTGGTGTACCCATTCTCTAATGAGCACATGTGTACAATCTTTGCTGTCACACACCAATGGTTGTGGGATCAACCATCGCCCTCTAAGGTATAAGAAACGTACACACTAGTCTACTCTAGATTATCGATGCGCTAGTCTCGATATTCCCTCGACTAGGAACTGATTAAAGGATGTACTTATGGACCTCCCTGGCCCCACTAGTATGATCTCATCATAATCCTGGTAGTCATGTACATATCCTAAGGGCTTTATCACCGTGTAAGAGACAGACAGTATAAATACCAGTCTACATGTTAAGATAATGGTATCCTGATAGCATACTATCATGTCGAGCAAGAAAGTCCTCTCTATATTTGTCCAAGAATCCACTATATCAACAATAATGGACTCTAAGGCATACATATTCCTAACAATCTCCTACATGGAGGCCAGTTGTTGTAGTATCTCATACCCAACGTCCCAAAAGTCTCTCAAATAGCATTCACGACCCGAAAGAGCACGTGATTGGCCCTTGAACCATATGAAGTCTATAGGACTCCATCTGATCCAAGTAAGCAGGTATTGGTTGCAGAAGGTACACTGTGTAATGGTATCTATGTTCTAAATCAAAACATAGTTTTCAATGTACAAAACACACGCAAGAGGAAGAGTTCAGATATGAACGAATCCTAATTGCGGCATTATAGATTTGGTCCTATCGGAGAGAAAAGACTGAGTAAATTGCATAAGGATGGATATTTGAATACGTTTGAATTTTCATCTTATGAAACTTGTCAGTCCTGTCTCAAAGGAAAAATGACCAAATCTCTATTCACCGGACACGAAGAAAGAGCAGCAGAGCTCTTGGGACTCATACACAGTGATGTATGTGGTCCGATGTCTATACATTCAAAGGGTGAGTTCTCGTACTTCATCACATTCACTGATGATCTCTTTAGATTCGGGTATGTGTATCTTATGAAACACAAATCTGAAGCTTTTGAGAAATTCAAAGAATTCAGAAAGGAAGTAAAGAACCAGACTGGCAAAAGTATCAAGATCCTCCGGTTTAATAGAGGAGGGGAGTACTTGAGCATGGAATTTCGGGATTTTCTAAAAGCGAATGGTATTCTCACTCAGCTTACTCCTCTATATACACCACAGCACAACGGTGTATCGGAGCGGAGGAACCGTACCCTATTGGATATGGTTCGCTCCATGATGAGTAATGTCGAGTTGCCTCTTTCATTCTGGGGACTTGCGCTTGAAACAACAGCATACCTATTGAATCAGCTTCCGTCTAAATCTGTGCCTAAGACTCCATATGAAATATGGAGTGGTAAAAAACCATGTCTTAAACAGGTTAAGATATGGGGTTGTCCGGCCTATGTTAAAAACCAGAATCCGGACAAACTTCAGGAACGGTCAGTTTTATGCAAGTTTGTAGGATATCCCATACATTCAAATGGATATTTGTTCTACCACACCGAGGAACAGAAGGTGTTTGTTGCTCAGCACGCCACCTTTTTAGAGTGGCAATTTCTTACAAAAGAAATTAGTGGGAGCACGGTAGAACTGGAAGAAATTACAGAGGGACAAACTATAACTGAAGATTTGGTAGAACCGGATAATTCAATAATCCTGGAAGAACCTCAGCCACTCCGCAGATCATGTAGGATTTCTCATCCGCCCGAGAGATTCTACGGTTTTCTCATAGACGGGGATCGAGAGAATTGCATCTTGGAAAAAGATGATCCTACTAGTTACAGGCAGGCCATTATCAATATGGACTCTGATAAGTGGCTGGATGCTATGCGATCCGAAAAGGATTCCATGTACTCCAATAAACTGTGGACCATGGAAGTTGCTCCACATGGGGTAAAACCCGTTGGATACAAATGGATCTACAAAAGGAAGATTTGTGTAGATGGGCAGATGGAAACCTATTAGGCTAGACTTTTTGCAAAAGGTTTTCGTCAAAGACCAGGATTTGACTATGACGAAACCTTTTCTCCGGTGGCTATGCTTAAATCCATTCGGATCCTACTTGCCATTGCTGCCTTTCATGACTATGAGATCTGGCAGATGAACGTAAAAACGTCTTTTCTAAACGGTAGTTTGGAAGAGTGCGTTTATATGGATCAGCCAGAAGATTTTGTAGACAAAGGGAGCAGCGGGAAGGTGTGCAAGTTGCTCAAATCCATTTATTGATTGAAACAGGCATCGCGGAGCTGGAACATCTTTTTTGATGAAACAGTTAAGGAATTTGACTTCATCAAGAACAAGGACGAACCATGTATTTATAAGAAGATTGTAGGACGAACTGTCATATTCCTAGTCTTGTACGTGGATGACATTCTTTTGATAGGAAATGATATTCCTATGCTACAATCGGTAAAGTTGTTCTTATCAAAAAGATTATCCATGAAGGACTTGGGTGATGCCTCGTACATTCTGGGGATTAGGATCTACAGAGATAGATCCAAGAGAATACTGGGACTTTCGCAATCTAGGTACATAGAGACCATACTAAAGAGATTTAGTATGGAAGATTCCAAGCGCGGTAACATACTCGCATTGCATGGAATCACCCTCTCTAAGGAGATGTCTCCCAAGACTGATGAGGAAAGGGTTCGCAAGAGCGCTATACCCTATACTTCGGCGGTAGGTTCTATAATATATGCGATGCTATATACACGACCATATGTATCTTACGCGCTAAGCGTGGTGAGCCGGTATCAGTCGAACCAAGGTGAGAACCACTGGACAACAGTGAAGAATATTCTCAAGTACCTGAGAAGGACTAAGGAGATATTCTTGGTTTTCGGTAATGGAGACCTCAAGGTCGAGTCCTTTACCGATTCAAGCTTCCAGAGTGATAAGGATGACAACAAGTCTGTCTCAGATTTTGTGTTTACCCTCAACGGAGGGGCAGTGTATTGGAAGAGTTCTCCAAACAGGATACCGTCGCAGACTCGATGATGGAGGCTGAATACATTGCTGCGAGCGATGCCGCAAAAGAAGCGGTCAGGATGAAGAAGTTCATTGATGAACATCAGGTAGTTCCGTCCATTGTTGATCCGATACCATTGTATTGCGATAACAATGGGGCTATAGCTTTAGAGAAGGAACCACGGTCCCATCAGAAATCCAGACACATCTTAAGGCGGTATCACCTGATCATGGAGATCGTAGATCGCCAGGAGATCGAGGTCCAGAGAGTGGATACAAAAGAGAACACGGCGGATCCATTTACAAAGGCCATCCCTCAAGCACAGTTCGGGCGACTTTTTGAGAAGTTGGGTATGAGGTACACCAGCAGCTGGCCTTAGAGCAGATGTTGGGTATTCGGTACTCCAATAACTGGCCTTTAGTGCAAGTGGGAGATTGTTGGATATGTATGCCCTAGTGGCCATTATTGTATATGTATACATATCGATGCTGGGGATTGAATGTCTACCTTAGCACCACCATGAGGTTCTAGAGGCATCAAGCAGGCCAAATTCAAAATTTCCATGGTGCTAAGTTAGACTATACAAGATCTTTGCTCGAAGTTTAGGGTTTGCCTTTGTGATGTGAACAACTAGAGAAAATAAAAGATCATACAACCTCTTTGTAGTTCGAGTACTTCTCTTCTATAGCTCCGGGTTGAAGTCCACGCGACTCTACTAGGCTCCTCTTCGAGTTGAACGAACCTCCTTCGTGATCTTCACGCCAAAGACGATCCACCCGAAGTTCCTCTAGCCCAAGCTAACTCTACACTAAACTCCTTTAGTGTAGGAAACACACCACACAAAATTGCTAGTTTGGTGTGGGCTGGTGAAGAAGGGGATGTTAAAATCTCATAAGTTTTTGTTCAAGCTTCATGATTCACATCACATGTGAGGGTTGAAGCTTGAACTATAGCAATTGAAGAAGAAGATGAAGCTAGAGAGCAAACATGGGAGCAACTCAATAAAATGGCTAAGTGTTGAGAACAAGACTAGAATGAATGGAAACTCTTGACCCCCACTCATTCAAGCATAGAATTTTGCAATATAAAATTTCAACCATGCTTGAATAGTGAGTCAAGATGAATAAACAAATATAACTCCCATGCTTGCAACCATTCTCTCAATTTACACCTTATTTCTATTTTTCTCAAAAATATAAAATCAAGCCATGCTTCATTATTATATATATATATATATTAATATATATATATATATTAATATATATATATATATAATGAAGAATAATTAGTAAGCTAATGATATTAGTTAAGATATAATTATATCATATTATTAAATCAACACTTGATTTAACAATCCGGTTATATCACATATGACCGACTAATATCATTTATATGTATATCACATTCTCAAATCAACACTTGATTCGACAATCTGGTTATATCATATATAACTGAACCGATACCAGATAACTGCCAGATTACAATACGTTATTACATACACGTATTTAATCAGGCCCACGAACATATCACATATGTGTCCTACTTCGTTTCGCTCGAACCAGGAAACTTCTGCGTGGGACTCTAAAGGCTCATCAATACGCCAGCAGTAGGTTATGATCATATCAGTCACCTACAAGCCGTCAGCGGTACTAGCTGGACATAACGGCTACCCGGGTATTGAGCGATATGAAGATCAACAAGCAAGATCGTCCATACTCAACATGAAGCCTATCAGTAACACTACCGTACAGTCCGGACTTTTCGTCTGGTATGTCGCATATCATGTCTAGGGGTGGTAAACGTCAGACCCCAGTAACGTTATAAGTCATGCTGATGTATGGCCTATAACGGTTTGAGAAACTACTGATAACACTCATCAGTAAATCTCAGCAGCAGCCCTGGCCAGGGACTTCCAGTTATAGCCAATTGAGCATAGCGCAACATCAATCCCTAATACCGGGAGAGACGAAACCACTCCTATCACTCATTGCCTCCATGTGACTTGGGACAGTACCCAAATTCCACCTGTTTGCACGATTCCTTTGAGCCGTGGTAGGGAGGAAATCAAAGCACTGTGGAAGCCACACAAGACTCTATGACTATCTCGGGTTTACTGACTAATCTGTACCAGTGTCACCAAAGGACTGCAATCTGACGATAGGTATACTACCACATAGGAGTCCTCGGCGAGTCCTGTTTGGTGTACCCATTCTCTAATGAGCACCTGTGTACAATCTTTGCTGTCACACACCAATGGTTGTGGGATCAACCATCGCCCTCTAAGGTAGAAGAAACGTACACACTAGTCTACTCTAGATTATCGATGCGCTTGTCTCGATATTCCCTCGACTAGGAACTGATTAAAGGATGTACTTATGGACCTCCCTGGCCCCACTAGTATGATCTCATCATAATCCTGGTAGTCATGTACATATCCTAAGGGCTTTATCACCGTGTAAGAGACAGACAGTATAAATACCAGTCTACATATTAAGATAATGGTATCCTGATAGCATACTATCATGTCGAGCAAGAAAGTCCTCACTATATATGTCCAAGAATCCACTATATCAACAATAATGGTCTCTAAGGCATACATATTCCTAACAATCTCGTACATGAAGGCCATTTGTTGTAGTATCTCATACCCAACATCCCAAAAGTCTCTCGAATAGCATTCACGACCCGAAAGAGTACGTGATTGGCCCTTGAACCATATGAAGTCCATAGGACTCCATCTGATCCAAGTAAGCCAAAAGCCCAGCAATCTAAAACCTTTTTAAGGATAAATAAACATACAAGCAATATACTATACAACACCGAATGGCGAGGATCAAAATTTCAAAGAAACCCAGATAAGCTTGAAAACCGTAACACTACTAAGCGCGACTCTAAGGTCGAAATAATACATCACTAGTGTCTTAGTCTGAAATAATATATACAAGTTTTGGTTGATGGAATTTCTAGATACAAAAGAATAATACATCAACAAGGGTGGTCATGATACAAAAGAACCCACCTACCCAAGCAAGTCCTCCTTATGGAAGCAGTGTGCCAGAAATGCCGCTTCGGAACCTGTACGGCAAAACCCTTCAAGAACTGTGGCACAACAGGGGTGATTTGCCAACTCATGAATAGAAAATATCTACAAGCAGAAATCGAATGCAAGACATGATCCTAGGTCAATACAATCAGTATATAATATAACCCTCAAGAGTAAGTCTGAAGCATGAAAATGTGGCAGTGTAACATCTAATCATGTAGGTAGTGCCAAGTACTCATGCCAGTGCCTCAGATAATAACATGTCATAAATGTAAGGTCTATCTGCATGAAGTAAACATGATGAAGTAGCAAATGGATATCATTACACATATATTAGCGTCCTATTCCACTAATATTGGTGTAAGGGTATATACAAATGAAGTATGATAAATGTAGTCAAAGTCTGTATGTAATCAATGTCTGTATATATATACGTGGATCCCGTCCACCTGTCACCCAATGTCAATGAATATCATACATGCAAATACGAGGATATAATCAAAATCATGGAGATCATCATGAAACCTGTGCCTAGCATCGACACGTAAATCCTCATCTATCGGGCTCCGTCAGTCCGGATCAACCCACAGGCTATGTCTGCGGAATCGGCCCTCAGCCTCGGCAGTACGCCCATATCGATCTATCGACTCTGGTCAGTATCCTCCGGATAACCGCCAGGTCCAACCAATCACCGGTAGGTAGTAGTCCCTCTGCCAGGCTCACCGTCTACTACACAGCGAAACCGTTCTAGCCCCGGGGTACCATACCGGGTCCACCATATACCCGTAATCGGTCTCATCCAACTCCTCGATTCGGGTTCACATATATCACTCTAGCACCGAGAAAACACATGGTGGACGCACCAAAATATCATATCAAGAGAAACCGGGTTTTAAATAATTAACTATTCTCTTTTGAAATATCCACGGTTCCCCAAATCCAGAATTAACATGGAAACAACATATCTCAATGCGTAATCTAAGCAAGTATGAAGATATAAATGTATGTGTGCACTGGTATGAATATACAGTATGCATGTGCGCAGGTATGAAGATATCAATATATGTGTGCACTGGTATGAATATACAGTGTGCATGTACGCAGGTATGAAGATATCAATATATGTGTGCACTGGTATGAATATACAGTGTGCATGTGCGCAGGTATGAAGATATCAATATATGTGTGCACAGGTATGAATATACAGTGTGCATGTGCGCAGGTATGAAGATATCAATATAAGTGTGCACTGGTATGAATATACAGTGTGCATGTGCGCAGGTATGAAGATATCAATATATGTGTGCACTGGTATGAATATACAGTGTGCATGTGCGCAGGTATGAAGATATCAATATATGTGTACAAGTATGGGTATGTGACATATAAATGGAATGCAAGTATAACAGTATATCTTATAACATGGAAATAATAGTATGCATATACAAGGTCATACCCTGAGGCAATAATGCTACTGTGTAGTGACATGGCAATTATCGATGATGAAGTGTGTGAGCCGGCAAGCAAGTGTATGTGGAACATACGCATCATCGATAATGGTGCTGGTGCTGGTGCCCTAGCAACATGATAGTAATATAGCAATAAACATATGCAAATCAATGTGAATAGCATGAATATGCGGAAATCGAATAAACAACGCAACAGTAAAGAATCTACACCCATATGTATATGTCATGCAGTTATGCCATTTGAAATAAGACGAATCGGGATTTTTACTAAAAATAAGGGATACAGTGTTTTTAAGATATTCCTGATTCGTAGTTTTGAAATAGGTATGACTCGGGTCTAGTCTAACATCTACTATGCGAACTACAGATCTAAGTATCAAGTCAATCGGGAGGGGTATGGAAACCACCTAAATCTGAGTCGATATATAGATATAATAATCGGTGATCCCGCCTCAATAGTATCGCGTATGATACAGTATATCATATGACATCCTCAAGTCATGAATGCGGATTTATCATCAATATAAAGCACGTACGTTAAATCGTCGTACGACTTCCCAATAGCTGGGTACGGGTCAGTATCACATTCCTCTCATCAAATATCAGGTATCATTATCATCATATCATATAATCTGGGGTACAGATATAAGTCTAGTACAAATCAATACCATCTATATAAGTATGAAAGCGGGGGTAAAAACACATGCCCAACGGCCCGCTAATATCACATGTCGTATCGCAAGTACGAATCACTTCACATCACCGATCTCACGGAAAAATGCCCAAAATCATCGACTCATCTCCAATGTCATCCAATATCATCATCAACATCAACACAGTGTAAGTATAGTGAATATGCAAGGGTGCGCGTATGGGTGTAAACCTATTCTAGGGTTCGCGACTATGAAATATACTAGCTTACTTCTAACCCTAAGCTATCCATAATACACCTAACGCAATATCCAATATCCATGATACACTATAACTATCATAGGTAATATATAGTATAGCAATTACGGACTGCGAGGGTGCTATACGCTATCCACCCGGCTTCCCCCTGTAGATATAATCTACTCACCTTGCGTCTTCATTTGTCGATGTCGCCACGCGCTTTCTTGTCATCCCGAAGTCTTCATGGGGTACCAATACTTCAAAGTATCGTAAATGCGTATTAAAACCAAATCAAAGCTAAAACGGCACACGAAACCCAAAACGATACGATAAGGGGCCTATAGGTTAAAACCTATGGGCACGCCTTCAAAATCTTCAACAAATCCTCGATATTGTCGTATAAACGCCAAATGGTCGAGGTAAAACACAATACACAATTGCAGAATTAAAAATACGGAATACGGAAACACGAATCCAAAACAGCAACTAAGGAAATAGGCTCCAGATTTCACCCTAGGTCAATTTAGACAAATCAATACATGCCAGGGGTCTAATATACTGGTAAGGGGGCACCAAAACCAAAACGAGCCAAAATGAAGCAGGTCTGGCCGCAAATTGCGGCCAATAGGATTAAATCTGCGGCCGGGTCAAGGAGTTAGGGGCTAGGGTCTTGGTGTTAGCTTCCTGGGTGCCTACACATGTCACTGTCCATTCAATATAATTTTCAGAGTCTCGGGTTGATAGCAGATCTAAAATAACCTTCAAAGATTCTACAAACTTTCCGATATCGGTTTCTAAATCCGTATTCCGGGCCTTAAGTCTCAGGTTTGGGTCTCAATTCATGCACTAGGGTGTTTATCTAACCTCTACTGAGATCAATTACACAATACAACACAAAATTTCCCATAACCCTAACTAGGTTTTCCTTAACTCCACAATATCCAACAATATCGGTTCAAAACTAAACATGGGGTAAGTTAATGCATAAACTAAGCTTAAGGTCCAGAAAATACCTCATTTGGCAACTCAAGAATTTTCTTGAGTTGCCCCTAGTGGCCAAAATCCTAGCTTCCTTGGTCCAATGTGTAGATCTTGAGCTTATGCACACTTTTTGTGAAATGAGAGTAGGGTTTTGGTGTAGTTTTAGAGGTGATTTGGGGCTTGAAGAGGGGAGGTGAGGTGAGGAGCAGGAGAAGCAGCAGCAACAAGAGGGAGAGGGAGAGGGAGAGAAATGGGTGTTGAAAATGGAGGAGAATGGCTAGGACTTAGTCAAAGGAAAACCCCCCTCACTTTCTCTCTCACACCCATACCTTATATTTTATTCTTTTTCATTTCGTTTTCTTTTCCATATCTTTTCCATCTAATTCCTTCTTACTCAAATAGTAACCCAAAAGGAACATGGTGGAAAAATGCATAAGTGTAGAAAAAAGATATGTGCATGTTTTGCACAAAATTGCTTAAAAGGCGATTAGCGATTTTTAATCGCGATTAGCACTAAATTATCATATAACTAATCATAAAAACTTAGAAATGGCATAATTCTCTAATTTACCCTATTTTAGAATTTTCCATAATTTTCCAAAATTCCCCCCCCCCCCATTTATTTGTATTTAATTATACTGAATTATTAAAATATTCAATAAAATAATATTAAATTATAAAAATTCCCTAAAAATATTTTTTTTTTTATAAATGTTACAATCTTCCCCCCTTAAATTAATTCGTTCCCCGAATTTAAATTTAAACCCCCAACTACAAAAACATTCAGTCAAAATCCAAGTTGTCGGATACGTGATAATCGAATCACAAAATCACCAATCGTCAATATTGTCGTCGGTAGTCCCTCCTTCAAAGTTGAGAAGGAGTCGGAACATCTAATGCTAGCAGCGCAAGATATCTACTTGTCTCTTGCTCACGGTCTGGCGTCCTTTGTCTCTCGGTCCTTATCTTCTCCGTGGATTACCAATCTCATAATCGATCGGCTCATCGGCACTGTTAGGTGTGATAACGGGGACAATTCCGTTCTAGCACTTCTCTGGTCATCTCTCGGTCAATCCTCACGACCACTAGTAAAGCAGCATATCACTGGCGTCGGCCTCTGTCTCTCTGAATGCCCGTGACACATCTGATCCTGGGTGGAAATATCATTGTAGCAGTGTCCTGGAAGGAATCCTGCTCAAGGTCTCTTCCGATCTTGCCTATGCCGAACTGTACGGAGGCTGGCTCTCTTGCATAATCTCTTCTCACTCGATGGACATCTGTGTCCTCACCACAAAATTTTCTCGGAAATTGGTCGCATCCTAACGCCTCTATAAGCATATCAGGTCTCTAGCCTCGACGGGAAGTAATGAAAGCTCGTCAGCGTCTCGCACGAACCTCTGGTTCCACTTATATCTATCATCATCCACTATAACGTCACGCCATGCTATCTACGCACTGCACTGTTCTCAGCCACGGTCAATCCGAAGTCTCTCGCACGGACTCGAAATCGCGTACTCTGTAGCTTCACCAGTCTATAGAAGATGTCTGGCCGAACAGGTCCTCGGGAACGCGTCCCAACTATCGGAGGAATACTCAATACTCGTCCGTCCTTGATCAATTCGCAATGCATCTGGGTAAGGTCCTTTATCCGAACCTGGTCAACTACCTCGTCGACAATGCCTAACTCTGGCCTGCTGGGTGTGCGCAATATAACCACTCCTGGGTCTAGATCTTCTCGTATCGTATTCCAGAAAGGTCCTATCAAAGTCTCTCCCTCAAATCTCATTCCTGCCGAATTGCCCGGAAGTCATCATCCATTGCTGAAGCTAATTCTTATTCCGGAACGGCTGCATACTTATCGCACCTCTTTCTGGAAGATATATCCATATACAATGCCTCTGATGTCAGCGAAGTGGGACGTCATATCGTTGAAATCTCCTGTGAACTCTTTACTTCACTCTGCTTCAATGTCGACTGCTTCGGACTCGTCTCATCATGGCTAGACGGACTGCGCTCCAACGGCTATCCTCGTATCTGGAGTCTCCCAAGAAATGCATCTCACCACCTAGCATCCGAAGGAAGTCGAACCATTTGATCGATTCGTCAAAACCTCATAATCCCCTAAGAGCTCAACATCTTGGGTACAGTTTAACAGCATCGAGTACATACCAAAGCATCAATGGTCCAGCCGTAGAAGGGAAAACCCAAACCTCACTAATGGCGCCGCAGAACTGCCGCAGACCCTAAGGTTCAAAGGCTTTCACACGGTCATTATGTCGAGTTAGGGTTTCATTCTTCTAGAGGGTCCATAGAATTTCCTGCATGTCCTTCTGAATACTTTAAACTTGGAATAGCAGGTTTCTGACATTCGATCGTCTCTGTCGACTCTCAATGTCTCCGCTTGAAGCCGTCTCTAGCTGGAAGCAACCTATCTGATGACCTCGCATCGGTAAGCGAACGAACCACACGCCCTAGTCATCCACCCTCGGTGACTAGCGACCGTCCATCATATCTCCAAGTATATACTCATGCTGCCGTATCTCCAATCATCTGGGCGATATCTTGTCATTTGCAGCAGCAACTGGCTCATTCGTCTGTACGCCGAACAGCGCCTCAATCCCCCAGGAAAGGCGATACATTGACGGTCATCTCTAAATCGGTCTGCTCTAGATCTGAGTAAGGCTCTCCGCACAGGATATCTTCAACTCATCTGGGCCTGCTCTGGTGCATAAATCGAACGAATCACCTTCGTCTCTCAAATCGGGTAGACTAGCTATCATCTGTCTCATATCTGCTTGGAAGCACCGGCGATCTCAGCTCGTAAGCTCCGGAAGCAACATCCTATGAATCTCAGCAATAGCTGGTCCATCTGTCTGCACGGTAGGCGACATCATAATCTCTGAGGTATGCTGTGCATCAACAGTCCTCTCTCAACTGGCACCTCTAACAATGGCATGATCATCCGGTGCAAAACCAAGCACTCGCCTCCACTAGAGGTCACAATCACCAATACTAACTCGAGACGTTCCTATGTCACCAGAAAACTGTTAGTGTATATGCCCTAGAGGCCATTACTGCATCATACTAGTATGTATATTACTTAATGGAAGCTTGGGATATTCACCTTGTATTGATAATCTTGCTCAATATAGTAGTATGCTACTTGGTTTATTTCTACTTCAATGTGTACATGTGTTTATTTTAGTATATCACCTATACACATTAGTGGAGCCCTTAGGATCTTTGCTTGATTACCAGCATTGTGATGGCAGTCACACTAGTGGGGACTGGGTAATCTATAAGCACATCGTTATGCAGGTCCCTAATCGTAGGACTATCGAGACAGGGCATCGATACTCCAGAGTAGACTAGCATATGCGCTTCTCATCCCAGTATGGCAGATGGTCTGTCCCACAGCCATCAGTACGTCGTACTGGAGATAGTATGCGGGTGCTCGTTGGGTTACGAGTACACTGGACAGGACTCATCGGGAACTGTTGGTTGGTACTATACCTATCGTCAGTTATCAATTCCCAGGTGACATGAGTACAGCTTAGTCCGCTGACTTGACACGGTCACTTCGCCTCGAGTGTGTTCCTACTGTACTTAGATTACTACCCTACCACGGCTCAAAGGAGTCGTGCAAACAGGTAGTAGTTGGGTGCAGTCCCGAAGCACTTGGAGGCAGTGACGGTTAGACAGGATTCGTCTCTCCCGGTATTGGGGGTTGACATCGCGCTGTGTCTAGGAGAGCCATTACACGAGTAGTCCCTGGCTAGGGCAAGCGAGATATACTGGTAGGTTTCCAGTGTTATCTCAGGGTGTTCTGGGCTTCACTCCGACACGACTTGTACCGCTATTAGGGGACTGACGTTTACCGCCCCCTAGGCCCGCCATGCGATGTATCAGACGAACAGACCGGACTGTATGGAGATTGTCACATTCAGACTCAGTAGGAGTTCAGATGGGTTTCACCTCATCAGGCTTCTTGTAGGCATCTACCTGCGGACCGTTACGCACAGCTAGAGCAGCTTGCAGTCTGTGGTTAAACCCACTGCCAGCGTAGTGTCGAGTCTTTAGAGTCCCACACAGAAAGCTATTCGCCTTCAGGCAAAAGAGTAGAGGTCGCATGGTTTTGCGACAGGTCGCATGGTTTTGCGACAGGGTTCGGTCACATCCGTGCACTTGTACTCGTACAGTGTCCGGACAGTTTTGTCATGACCCGCAGGGTACGGAACGTGACTGGCACTTAAGTTTACGAAACGTCTCAAGACGTCCGTAAAAAGTAAGCCAAAGCCTAGAAACCAAAACCAAATAAGCAAAAGAGTGAAGAAAAACCAATCAATTGAAAGCGAGTTTATCAAATAAGTCATATCAACCCTTTTTAAAAACAATTTCAATTTTTCCGAAAATTTCGGCAGAGTCTCCTTTGTAAATACTGGCCCCCAAAACGGGTACAACAAGAATATATATCACTACAACAAATAAGGCATCCCCAAGCGGGAGCTAGCTCTTCGCCACAAGGCGGTCACAAATCCCACGCAATATAAAACAACAACATGCAAAATAAACATAAAGAAGCATAAGAAAAACCGCATGTCGACTCAAGTGAGCTCGACCCTAAAATACAACATAAAAAAAGTCCACAAATCTCACAGTCTCATCTCTAGGTCAATATAAAACAATACTGGTAGATACAGTAGATGGAGTACTCTAGATACAAAGAATATACAAGATGGTACAAAAATAATAATACAACCCACCTACGAGAAAAAACCTCGAGTCCTGGCAAGAGAGGCAAAAGAAGCGGTGCGCCCGCCGCTACTGTGCTGACGGAGCGGACCTGCAAAAGACTGTGGCATAACGGGGGTGAGTTGCCAACTCGTGAGTAATAAATAATATCTATAGAGGCTATCGCAAGTATGCACACAAGCATCCTAGCATCTATAATACAGGTATGGCAGGACATAATACCAGGTATGTATGCAATATGAATATACTAGCAGGTATGAATGCAATGTGAATCAACTCATTATCTGAATGTGTAAGTATAAGAATCATGTTTTTCCTTTAGGAATCTCTTTTGAAATACCAGCACAATACCAATAGAATCAACAAGAACCTGTGTCCAGCAACGACACCTCAAAACTATCACAAATCTCATATATCCATGTCATGGTATCTCTGGCCTCAGCCATCCGGCTGACCCATCTCAATATCACTATCTCAACATCTCGCGGTCACGGTCGGTATCCTCTGGATATCCGCCGTGCCAAACAGTCACCGGTAGGTAATCCGTCCCCTGCCAGGCTCATCGTCAGCAACACGAGCTTCTTGCCCCGGGGTACCTTACCGGGCCCACCATGTACCCGAGACGGTTCATCCAACTCCTCGAAACGGGTCTCGAAAACCACAGCAAACTCATGGTGGACGACACTTACATCACTAGAAAACCGCAATTTACATGTTTTTTTAAAAAAATAATTAGTTTAGAAATTTTTGCGGCTTTCCCCCGAAATCCAGAAATATCATAAAATCTCAAGAAATCCTCATAAGTGCATATGTCAATGATAATGAATGCATATGGTATCAATAATCAAGTTGCGATGTATGATTAATAGACTAGGCATGAGCAAATAATATGATGAGGTACATGCACATGAATAGCAATTCTACGATTTCATTTTAAGGAATTAAAGGCAATAGCACAGGTTTAAGCATCAATTATAGTAAAAGGTTTCAAATTGTAGGTTATCTAGTGTGGCGGCATGGCAATTACCAGGGCGTGTGTGTAAGCATGAATAGTGCTCGTGCTGCATATAAAAACCCTGGCAATGGTGCAGGTGTCCTATAGAATGGGTTCGTATATGTAGGTCAAATAAGGTATGGATGTAGTTACTAATATCACTAAAATCTTAACTACTTAAACTATCAGGAGACTTGCGCCATCCAAACGATAGTCCCCCGTAGATGTTAAATCTACTCACCGGAATCCCTAGCTACCCACGTCCAATCACCGCTTTCCCCTTTCGTGCCGCGTCTGACGTCTCCGCGACCGAACCTGGAATTTACATCAATACAAACATAAGGTTACATATCAAGAACGACGCAAATCCCAAACGAAAATACTAACGTTCACAAGCTAGGTACAACATGCACAAGGTGCGCGGAACACACGCGAAAATCGCAAAAACTAACTAAATCGCCGATTTGGTCGCCCGGCAAAGCTAAAACCCGCTCACTCAAAAAAGCCGCACTCACACATCCTAAGTGTCATAGGATATGCCAAAAATATCATCAAGATATCGCAAATAATTCGTCACAATATTTTTATAAAAACCTAGTAAGCACTAAAATTTCCAAATTCGTGCAAACATCGCGTATTTGCGATAAAGTGCTCACATCATCGCATCATCCTACAATCCACACAACTAGCTAGCCTCAACACTCAATTTAACCCATTTACCATGCTTCAAAACACATTTTTCATAAACAAACCCTTTCTAGAATTTCATAACTAGCAATCTTAATCCAAACTATACATGAAAAACCCTAAATTAACACTAGTTTATAGCCCAATTAGCAAGTTAACCACTTAGATTAGGTTATCAAAACAACTAGATAACGAAATAGATTTAATTAACCTACTAAAGATTTCTAAAACCCTAGTTTAATTTCAAACCATGAACTAGAAAAAACTAGATTAGGATTTAGCTATAATTTTAACCCTAAAACAACATGCAAGTTCTAATTAGCACACTTTAACTACAAATTAACCTTAGATTAGAAATTATACCTCACACTAGAGATCTAGCAAGAACAAGATGCCTCCAAAGATGGCTTCATAGCACCATGATCCAAGCAAGAAAGGCTAAGGAGAATGGGATGAAGGATGGGGGTTAATTTGTGAGGTTTAAATTGGAATTTTGGAGCAAAATGATGGAATTTTGACGGAAATGGAAAGAAAAAAAAAATTAAGAGGGAGAGCTGCAGATTTCCAGCAGAGAATGGAGGGAGATTGGTGTGGGTGGTGATGGAAAAGTCATGGTCAACCCATACCAATCAACCAAAGACCCATACCCACATTAAAAAATCAAAACCCTTTTCAAAATACCTCATTTCCACACATAATAAAAAGTCAAAGGAGGCAAGGAAATTTTCCTTGTGCTGCTGATAGTGGGCCGGCCTAGGGGTGAGGGAAGAGTGAATGGGGTTTTAGAAAAAAAATTTATGCAAAAAGACCCCCTACAAGTCCAAAATTGCAAGTTTTAGCTTAAATTCAATAAATTTCGTTTTCCATAATAAAAATTAGTTAAAACTTGAAATAAAATACTAAAAAATTATATTACAACTAGATTTTAATTAACATGATTTTAAAGATTAAAATTAGCCCAAAGAAATTTGTATTTATCTCTAATTTAATGTATTTTCTTACCGGCTTAAAACAATATAAAAAAATTGAAAAATAGGGAAAATTTTTTAAATGACCAAAAATTAATAAGTAACTCATTAGCTACTAAAAACTAGCAATTACCTATCCAAATTAGGTATAATTAGTCCTAAACTGCAAAATAACAAAAAAGACGGTTTACAGAAAAATACTGAATTTTCACCGATTTTCAGGAAAACACCAAAACGACTTTTCAAGGCGCTACAAGTTTACACTAGCGGGCTTTGGTTTAAGCCAGATCCTAGTGTAAGTTTTGGGATTGATTTCATCTCGTTTGTATTCGTGTTCCTCGGAACGCGGATGCGGGTGTGTATGCACAGTTGACAGAGAGACAGAGGCAGAGGATTCTCATTGGGGTTGTTGACTGTTGACTATTGACTTTGCTTAACCCTAATGAGAATTAAAGATATGGTTAATGATAATTAAGTATTATTGTGCCATGGTTGGTTTGAAAGGTTGACCTGTTCACTTGTTGACTTTGTTGACCGGTTGACTAGGTTGGACTTGTTGACCACCATCATTACTATGGCTATCATTTCATCCAAAGACTTTTGGCTTGCTTATTTGTTCACACATTGCATTTAATGCATGAAATGATATTGCCTTTTGTGATATGATAACCATCACATAATACTTGATTTATCATTATGGCTCATGATGCTTTTGGATTATGAGAGGTGAGAATGAGAAGAGTATGGTTCACTTTTTCATTTGCTTTCTCTCTCTTGTGCTCTCTCATTCTCAAGCTCTCCCTCTTCCTATTGCTCTCTCTATCTCAAGGCAAACCATTCTCATGTGTTGAGACTCATTGCCTTAGAGATAAAAAGACACCAAAACATTCCTCTACTCATTCTAGTTCACAAGGCCTAGCAAGCCAAGTGATCTAGTTTCTTCAAAGTTCGAAGA
Source organism: Agapanthus africanus (assembly GCA_030015575.1). NCBI lineage: Eukaryota > Viridiplantae > Streptophyta > Magnoliopsida > Asparagales > Amaryllidaceae > Agapanthus > Agapanthus africanus. The sequence continues at coordinate 316,809,848 of CM057340.1, read as the reverse complement.
AGAAGCCAAACGTAGAAGCTTTCGGGTGGATCCATGTTCGGCGCAAGGAGACGACGAGGTGAGGCCGATCCGTACACCGAGAGGAGTCGAAGAAGAAGGAGTTCAAGAAAGGTATAGCCCCCTAACCGAGTAGGTAAACTCTTGTTAGGTTGTTAGTTAGTAGTTTAACAAAGATCCGTATTGGTAGTCCATGTTACCACCCTCTTGAAAATCGTTTTTCACCACTTCCGCAACCCCGTAAGAACCGGGGAAGGGTAGCATGGACTTACAGTGGTATCAGAGCCTAGTTAAACACAATCTAACATGTTAGCTAAGTATGTAGAAGTTCGATCGGAGAAAAAGTCGCGAAATACACCCGGAACTCAAAATTTCTGTCGATTTTCAAAGTGCTGTAAAAATTATTTGTGATAAACCAAAAATCGACTCAGGGTTTTTAGAAGAAACTGCAAAAAATCGGCCCACTGAGTCGATCAACGCGCCGCGGATCCGCGGCCGAGTTGACTCGGCAGTGGGGTTTTATTTTTGCAGTTTGTTCATAGGGGTATTTTGGGATTTTTGGAGCATGTCTTTTCAGCCCAGATTTTCCAGAAAGAAAAATTTGTTTTTGGGGCTTGAAAATCCGTATTTTTATCGAACTTCTAGAGACTAAGGCTAACGGGTTTATATCTGTGATGTGTTATATGTATTGAACGTCCGCTAATCGCTATACGTCGATTAGTGGGGGTTATACATATCTGTGATCTGTAATGTTGATGGTATGTGTATATGAATTCGTTGGATTGTCGCGGATGAATAGCCGGGGGGTTGTGAGATGAGAGTTTTCTTTTATCTTTCAATTCATGTAAAATATGTAAATTGATGTAATATTATTTGTATGGCCGCACAACCAGGTCTGGGTTGCAGCCGTCATTGTATAATTTCTTTTTACTGTTTTTGCTCCTAGGATAGACCCAAGGTGGGGTGCACAAACTACCGGGTACCTCGAAGTGCCGAGTGGCCTACTCACGTCGTTGAGGGAGGTTGCTCCGCTTCGGATATTTGGCGGCTAGTTTGCCGCACCCATAGGGGTCTTGGGTGGGGTATTGGCTATTCACCGCGACCGTGTAATCCGCTTTTCATTACAGGCTCGTACGAATTGCCGATTCCTAGTATATCCAATGTGTTCATCTGTAATCTGAAATGGCTATCATTGCAATATATCTATATATGATATTATTTAGGCGTTGCTTATGTTTTGCAGACGCGGTAGCCCAGCCCCGCTCTGTCGTTAGTTAAGTAACCTAACGGGTAATGACGGGGCCCCGTGGCGAATGCGAATGGCATAAGCGTACATCATATTTTGGTTGTTTTCTGCAATGGTAGGATTAAATGATGCGACGCATTAAAAGAACTAATGCAAGAAAAACACGCATCAAAAGAACTAATGCAAGAAAAATAAACCAAGTAAAAGTCGTTGGAACACTTTCAAAAACCACTCGGTTTCTTTTCAAAATAACTTTTAAATGCGGAGCTTAAGCCACTCCTTTTAAAATCTATCTTGTTCTATCGATTATATCAAGTTCATTACGTTCACGGTTTTGCCAAAACCATTCGTAGCCCTCCGTCGTTTCACATGGATGGTCAATAGTATTCAAGCTATGTTTGTTGGCCAAAGTCAAGGCATAGTGATTGGTAGCTATTGGGTATTCATGTGCAGCATAGATAGATGTGTTGGTTTGGGGAAGTCGTTCTACCTTGTTGGCCAAAGTCAAGGGTATGTGCGGATGGGCTTAAATTAACCTGGAGAATGACGGGTAGAACTTGACATGTGACTTATGATTTGTTGGCCAAAGTCAAGGTCATAAGAGCATGGGGCAAAAATCCACATCGAGAGTTTCAAAAGAACTGAAACTTGCTAGTGTTGCATACCATTTGGAGTGTGATGATTCTGGTAGGATTCCTTCAGTTTCGTCACGCGATGATATTTGGATCCCGATCCTACTGTGAGTATATGTTACTCCTCGGGAAATTTCTCACTTAACGATCAATGCTATAAACCAAGTAGGTGTCTAGAAAGGTGTTAGCGGGGCTACGCCCCCAGGGAAAAAAGGTTCTTAAATTAAGGAACTTCGTGAAAGCATTGGAAAACCTCCCTCGAAGTACCGACACCAGCCTGGACGAACGGTTAAGCAAGTATTGTACGGTGAGATTGATCCTGACTAATTCATCCTTTTTGTTTTGAGGAGGGATTCGAGAGACAGTGGGAGCCATCCTGTTTAGGCAAATTAAAAACCACTCTAAACTTGCAAGAGAATCATGCTAAAGTGTTTCTTCTCACTCTCCTAATTGCAGCGACCAATCATCATGACCCGACTTAAGTTATTACTAGATAAAAACATACTGACAATGCCAAACTACAAAGATTGGCTCAGGAATGTCAAAATGGCAACCACTTATGACAAGTTGGGGTATCTCCTAACCACCAAAGCTCCCCCTGTCCCAGGTCCCACCTCCAGCATCGCGGATAAGGAAATCCGTAAGACTTGGGAGATCGATAGCGCGAAGGCCAAGTGCCTCGTGCTTGCCTCTATGGACAACGAACATAAGAGGAGGCACGAGAATATGGACCTCGAATCCATATTTCTCCATACAAAAGAACTGTATGGAGAGTAATCTCGTATCGCAAGATACGAAGTGTCGAAGAAGTTATTTTCGGCAAGGTTGGCCATCGGATCATCGGTAGCGGAACACGTGCTTAAGATGATTGGCTTCATTGAGGAGCTCGCGGAACTTGGGACCACGTTAGAGAACGAGCTCTCTACGGACCTGATTCTCCAGTCCCTTCCTTCCACTTATGCCCAGTTTATCCTTAACTTCAACTTACAAGAAAAAGAAGTTGAACTTTCAGAGCTCCTCAACATGCTGAGGAGTGCAGAGGGCACCCTACAGAAAGGTAGGAAAACATCCACTTTGTTTGTAGGAGGATCTTCATCTTCTAGGTCCAAGGCGAAAGCCAAGGGAAAGAAGAAGAAAGCCTCCGCCAAACCAAGGGGCGGTGTTAGTAAAGTGGATACGAAGGGAAAAGCAAAAGCAACAAAGATAGCGGGGAAGCTTATAGGGAAGGAAAAGTGCTTTTTCTGTCATAAGAGTGGTCACTGGAAGAAAGATTGCAGGGCTTGGAAAGCCAGGACACAGGATCTGAAGCAAGTTGCGGCTTCAGCTTCAGGCGTGTATGTTATTGAAAACTGTCTATCAATAAACTCTACTTCCTGGGTATTGGATACCGGATCAGGATCACATATCTGTAATTCTTTGCAGGCGTTGAGAAACCGTAGGGTTTTGAAGGCAGGTGACATGACCCTCAAAGTTGCCAACGGAGCTAGCATGGATGCTAAGGCCGTGGGGGACTATCACCTGGGTTGTCAGATGGACACGTTTTGGTTTTGCGTAATTGCTATTTTGTACCCAACGCAACTTGTAATATCATTTCTGTATCTTTGACTTCTAAAGAAGGTTATGAATTTGCGTTCGTAAGTAATGTTGTAAACATTCACCTTAATCAAGTTCTGATTGGGTCAGGTACATTAAGCAATGGTATATACGTACTAAACCAACCACAGATTTTCAATGTCCAGAATACACACAAAAGAAAGTCTCCGGAAATAAATCAGACTTTCTTATGGCATTGTAGACTGGGTCGCATCAATGAGAGAAGGTTGACGAAGTTACATGCAGAAGGATATTTGAATCCGTTCGAATATCAATCATATGCCACTTGTCAATCTGTCTCATAGGAAAGATGACAAAGACTCCGTTCACTGGACACGGAGTAAGAGCGAGCGAGCTCTTGGGACTCGTACACAGCGACGTGTGCGGTCCAATGTCTACACATGCGCGAAGTGGTTATTCTTACTTAATTACTTTTACGGATGACTTTTCAAGGTACGGTTATGTCTTCTTAATGAAACATAAATTCGAAGCCTTTGGAAAATTCTAGGAATATAAGAATGAAGTAGAAAAACAAACCGGCAAAAGTATCAAGACACTAAGATCGGATCAAGATGGTGAATACTTGAGTGCCGAGTTCCTGGACTATTTAAAAGAGAATGGAATTCTCTCTCAGCTTACTCCTCCATACACTCCGCAACATAACGGTGTATCGGAGAGACGGAACCGGACCCTATTGGATATGGTACGTTCCATGATGAGTAACACTGAGTTACCGCGATCATTCTGGGGATATGCACTAGAATCAGCTGCATACCTTTTGAACCGAGTTCCAACTAAGACTGTGCCTACTACACCATATGAGATGTGGTGTGGGAAGAGACCCTATCTTAATCACATTAAGACATGGGAATGTCCAGCTTTTGTCAGAAAGCAGCATGCGGACAAGCTCGAGGCACGCTCAGTACAGTGCAAGTTTGTGGGATATCCAAAGAACTCCAAGGGATATTTCTTCTATTGCGAAGAGGAACAGAAGATTTATGTTTCTCGTCATTCCCACTTCTTGGAAACTGAGTTTTTGGAAAATCAGATAAGTGGGAGCGCAATAGAACTGGAAGAAATTCCAGAGCCACGAGCTATTACTGAAAGCTTAGTAGAACCAGAGGGTTCGGAAGATCATGACATTCCTGCGCCGCTCCGCAGGAGTAGTAGGCAGTCTCATCCGCCCGAGAGATACTACGGTTTTCTCATAGACGGGGATAGAGAGGATTGCATCATTGATTATGATGAGCTGACTAGCTTCCAGCAGGCCATTCAGAGCGTTGACTCGGTAAAATGGCTGGATGCAATACAGACCGAAATGGAGTCCATGTACACCAACAAAGTATGGACGTTGGACGTTGCTCCAGATGGGGTAAAACCCGTAAGATGCAAGTGGATCTTCAAAAGGAAGATTGGTGTAGATGGACAGGTTGAGACCTATAAAGCTAGATTGGTTGCAAAGGGTTTTCGTCAAAGACCTGGTTTGGACTATGACGAGACCTTTTCTCCAGTAGCTATACTGAAATCCATTCGGATCCTTCTTGCCATTGCTGCCTTCTACGATTATGAGATTTGGCAGATGGACGTTAAGACCGCTTTTCTAAATGGAAATTTAGAGGAGTGTGTTAATATGGACCAGCCAGAGGGTTTTATTCAGAGTGGGAGCAGCGGAAAGGTGTGCAAGTTGCTTAAGTCCATCTATGGACTAAAGCAGGCATCGCGGAGTTGGAACATCTGTTTTGATGAGACGGTCAATGAATTTGGCTTTATTAAAAATCCAGATGAACCATGCATCTATAATAGATTTGTAGCGAGAACTGTAGTATTCCTCGTTTTATACGTGGATGACATTCTCTTAATAGGAAATGACATTCCTATGCTACAATCTGTCAAGGGGTTCTTGTCACACAGGTTCTCCATGAAAGACCTGGGTGATGCCTCATACATTCTGGGGATCCGGATCTATCGTGACAGATCCAAGAGGATACTGGGACTCTCACAGTCCAGGTACATCGACACCATACTGAAAAGATTCAGTATGGAAGATTCCAAGTGCGGTAATCTACCGGCTTGTCACGGGATCACCCTTTCCAAAGAGATGTCTCCCAAGACTGATTTGGAAAGGGATCGCATGTCTATTATACCCTACGCTTCTGCGGTAGGCTCTATAATGTATGCGATGTTGTGTACCAGACCAGATGTAGCTTATGCACTGAGTGTGGTAAGCCGGTATCAGTCAAACCCTGGGGAGAAACATTGGATAGCAGTAAAGAATATTTTCAAGTACCTGAGAAGGACTAAGGAGATGTTCTTGGTGTATGGCGGAAAAGACCTCCAGTTCGAGGCCTTTGCTGACTCCAGCTTCCAGAGTGACAAGGATGATTCTAAGTCCATGTCGGGTTATGTCTTTACCCTCAATGGAGGGGCGGTGTGTTGGAGGAGTTCCAAACAGGAAACCGTTGCTGACTCGACGATGGAAGCGAAATATATCGCTGCTGCAAATGCTGCAAAAGAAGCTGTCTGGGTAAGGAAGTTCTTAACTGAACTTCAGGTGGTTCTGTCCATTGTTTATCCAATACCTCTGTATTGCGACAACAACGGGGCTGTAGCTTTAGTGAAGGAACCAAGGTCCCATCAGAAGTCCAGACACATCTTGAGGCGGTATCACCTGATCAGGGAGATCGTGGGTCGCCAGGAGATCGAGGATCGGAGAGTTTCTACGGAAGACAACACTGCTGATCCACTCACAAAGGCCTTACCCTAGACTCAGTTCGAGCGGCTGATCGAGATGATAGGTCTTCGATACGCCAGTACATGGCGTTAGTGCAAGTGGGAGATTGTTAGTGTATATGCCCTAGAGGCCATTACTGTATCATACAAGTATGTATATTACATAATGGAGGCTTGGGATATTCACCTTGTATTGACAATCTTGCTCAATATAGTAGTATGCTACTTGGTTTGTTTCTACTTCAATGTGTACATGTGTTTATTTTAGTATATCACCTATACACATTAGTGGAGCCCTTAGGATCTTGGCTTTATTACCAGCGGTATGATAGCAGTCACACTAGTGGGGGATGGGTAATCTATAAGCACATCCTTATGCAGGTCCTTAGTGGCAGGACTATCGAGACAGGGCATCGATACTCCGGAGTAGACTAGCGTATGCGCTTCTCAACCCAGTGTGGGAGATGGTCTGTCCCACAGCCATTAGTACGTCGTACTGGAGATAGTATGCGGGTGCTCGTTGGGTTACGAGTACACTGGACAGGACTCGTCTGGAACTGTTGGTTGGTACTATACCTATCGTCAGTTATCAGTTCCCAGGTGACATGAGTATAGCTTAGTCCGCTGACTTGACACTGTCACTTCGCCTCGAGTGTGTTCCCACTGTACTTAGATTACTACCCTACCATGGCTCAAAGGAGGCGTGCAAACAGGTAGTAGTTGGGTGCAGTCCCGAAGCACCTGGAGGCAGTGACGGTTAGACAGGATTCGTCTCTCCCGGTATTGGGGGTTGACATCGCGCTGTGTCTAGGAGAGCCATTACACGAGTATTCCCTGGCCAGGGCAAGCGAGATATACTGGTAGGTTTCCAGTGTTATCTCAGGGTATTCTGGGCTTCACTCCGAGACGACTTCTACCGTTATTGGGGGACGGACGTTTACCGCCCCTTAGGCCCGCCATGCGATGTATGAGACGAATAGACCGGACTATATGGAGATTGTCACATTCAGACTCAGTAGGAGTTCAGATGGGTTTCACCTCGTCAGTCTTCTTGTCAGCATCTACCTGGGAACCGTTACGCACAGCTTGTGTTAGTTTTATGTATGCCCTAGAGGCCATTACTATACATAGGATGTATATTGTAGTGGATGTTTGGACATATATAGGAATGACTTTCTTGCTCGATACGATAGTTGTAGGGTTCCTAGGCACACACTAGAGGTCTCACAAGGCATCAACCATGCCAATTTCAAAATTTAACGGTGCCGAGAAACCCTAATACGGATCGTTGGCTAGATGTTTAGGCGAAAAACAAACTAGTTAACACTTAACTACAAGAATATGGAAATACAACCTTTGTAGATCCGGTCCTCCACCTTCATAGCTCCATGATGAAGTCCTCTCCGCTGTCCTCATGCAATCCCGGGCTCTAGCGTCGGCTTCATCGGAGAAGAAGCGGGCAAGGTCATCGACGACGTGCCGAAGATGATCTACGTCGAGGCATCGCTAGATCGAGCTCCAACTTCACCAAGTCATGAAACTTGTGAAGAAAACACACTCTACTACTTGGCAAGAGGTAGAGGATGAAGAAATAGGAGGTGGGTTCACATTAGATTTGGATTTCTCACTCTTTTTCATCAATCACCATTGATGAAGTGAAGCTTTCTTCATTGAAGAAGATGAAGAAGAAGAAGAAAGAATATCATAAGTATTATATAAAATGAATACTTATCATATCCTAACCTTGGTTAGGTGTAGAGAATAGACTAGGGTTAAATGGAGTGGTTAGGGTTAAGCATGAGACAAAATGGTCACTTTGGTCAAATGTTCAAGAAGCTTCAACTAGAAAACAAATTTAGCAACCATTTTCCCTTTATGCTTTCCTTTTTCCAAAATGAATAAATAGATAAATAAATGAGAAAAGGAAATGAAACACTAACCACTTAAGTAACCATGGTTTAATTCTTTACACAAACCCAAACTAGCATGTATCATCAAACATGATACAATCATGTGCACAAAAGTATATCACATATACAACTTGCACAATCCAAGTGAGAAAATCCATTTAAAGTGAACCAACACTAGTTAATGCAAAGTAATATATCAAATATATAATTGTGCATTAAATCATTAAATCAACACTTGATTTAACGATTCGGTCATATCGCATATAACCGACTAATATTCAACGTATCGGCTTATCGAATCAATCCTTGATTCGATAACTAGGTTATATCGCATACAACCATTCGATACATTCATCGCGAGAATAGAATACGGTATCACATACTCGAATCATTCTCGGTCCCGCGCATATCTCATATGCGCTCCTATTTCATTTTGCATGAGCCAGGAAACCTCTGTGTAGGACTCTAAAGACTCGTCAATACGCCGGCAGCAGGTGTTGATCATATCAAACACCCACAAGCCGCAAGCGGTCTGCTAAACGTAACGGCCACCCGGGTATTGAGCGATCAGAAGATCGACGAGCAAGCCCGCGCACACTCCAGTGAATCCAACCAGTAACACTACCGTACAGTCCGGTCTGTTCGTCTGATATGTCGCATATCTTGCCTAGGGGTGGTAAACGTCAGACCCCAATAGCTCGATAAGTCATGTCGATATGAGGTCTATAACAATTCGAGAAACTACTGGTAACACTTACCAGTAAATCTCAGCAACCCTGGCCAGGGATTTCCTGTTATAGCCAATCGAACACAGCGCAACATCAACCCCCTATACCGGGAGAGACGAATCCCCTCCTATCGCTCATTGCCTCCATGTGACTCGGGACTGTACCCAAAAACCACCGTTTTGCACGCCCTCTTGGACGTGGTAAGATGGAAATCAAAGCACAGTGGGAACCACACATGACTCTTTGACGACCTCGGGTCAACAGACTACTCTGTACCAGTGTCAGCAGAGAACTGCCATCTGACGTAAGGTATAATACCATCTGGGAGTTCTCGGCGAGTCCGTCCAGTGTACCCAGTCTCTACTGAGCACCCGTATATCATCTCTGATGTCAAACACCAATGGATATGGGATCATCCATCGCCCATCTGTATGGGTCGAGAAGGTATACGCTAGTCTACTCTGGTATATCGATGCCCCGTCTCGATACACCCACGACTAGGGACTTTGAAGGATGTACCTATGGACTGCCTTGTCCCCACTAGTATGATCTGCATCATAGTCCAGGTAGTCAAGTACACATCCTAAGGGCTTTACCAACATGTAACAGAGAGACAATCAGTGTACACGTTAAGGTAAAGAGCAACCAGATAGCATACTATCATGTCGAGCAAGAAAGTCCTCCCTATATATGTCCAAGCATCCACTACAATATACATCCTATGTATAGTAATGGCCTCTAGGGCATACATATAACTAACAATCTCCCATTTGCACTAGGGCCATCTGATAGCAGTGGTTTTAGTATCTCATACTCGACCATCCCATAAAAATCTCTCTCTGGGAACAGGCCTTTGTTTGTAGATCCGCTGTGTTGTCCTCTGAGTCTACTCTCCAAACCCGATCACCCTGGAGATCATCCATCTCCATGATCAAGTGACACTTCCTTAGAATATGTCTGGATCACTGATGGGACCGGCGTTCCTTGGTATAAGCCACAACTCCATTGTCCCATAATGGGAGGAACAAAGTTCATCTTATGAACTAATATACACCCAGACTGCCTCTTTGGTAGCATCTTAAGTAGCGATGTATCCTGCCTTATCGTCTAGTATGCCACGGTATCTAGCTTGGAACTCTTCCAACATACCGTCCTTTTACTGAGGGAAAAGACAATGCCTGTGACTGATACTCAGTCGTCTTTATCACCCTGGAACCATTCCAGTGATTCTCCCCACGGTTGATTGATACCTTCTCACTACAACTAGTGAGAATCCTAATATCCATTTAGATCTATCTCATAGATCCAAAATCTAGGATTTAGTAGGTATCACTTTGATCCTATATGGAGAATCATTGTGATAAGCGGAGATTGATCGAGCGTAGCATAGGAAACTTCTTCCTTATCAAGAGTATGTCATCCACGTACTCTACGAGGATCGTCACCATACTCCCTACTACCCTTTTTGTTTATATAAGGTTCATCTACCATTTTGATGATGTCAACTTCTTTGACTAATCCATCAAAACAGATGTTCCAACTCCGCGATACCTGCTTTATCACATAAAACATCTTGCACACGTTTCCGCTGCTCCCACTGTCTACGAGGCACTCTGGCTGTGTACTTATAGACGCTCTATTCTAAAACATCATTTAGAAAAGCTGTCATGACACCCAACCACCAGATATCGTAGTCATGGTATGTAGTCGTGGTAAGTAGGATCTGGATGTACTTAAGCATAGGCACTGGAAAAGGTTTCATCATTATCCATGCCTGGTCGATGATGACAACCTTTAACATGTCTAGCTTTGAAAGTCTCAACTTTTCCAAGTACACCAAGTAATCTTCTCAAGATATACTTGCTCCTGATAGGGATTTAACCCTTCAAATATAGCAACCAAAGTCCATACTTTGTTGGTGTATAAGGATTCCATCTCAGATCACTAAGCATCCAGCCATTCATACAGAGTCCCACTCCTGATGGCTAGGTCGAAACTAGTTGGGTCATCATCTCATGATGCAATCCTCGCTCCCACTGTCATAGAGTAACCGAAGTATCTCTCAGGTGGGTGAGGAACTCTACTAGATCGGCGGAGAGGCTGAGGTTCGTTGGTAACTATTGAATCCTTTGGTTTTATCAAATCATCTGCTGTAGTTTGTATAGCTGGAACCTTTCCAGTTCTACATAACTGACCTTGCCTCGTGTTTGTCCGGATTTTGCTTTTAGACATAGGCCGGACAACCCCAAATCTTAACTAACTTAAGATATGGGCTCTTCCCTTTCCATATCACATATGAAGTGGTAGGCATTGATTTGATTCGAACCTAATTCAATAGATATGCATATTCTCAAGTGCATAACTCCCAAAAGGAAAAGAGGAAACTCAGTAGTACTCATGATAGAGCACACCTTATCATATAGGGTGTGATTGCTCCACCCCGATATACCATCGTGCTATGGTGTATACGGAGGAGTAATTCTGAGAGAGAATCTCATTCTCCCTTAGAATTGTCCATAAATTCCGTGCTCAAGTAATCTCCTCCTTGATCCCATCAAAGGACATAATACTTATACCCGTATTGGTTCTTTACTTCTAACTTATATTCTGTGAATATCTCAAAAGTTTCGGACTTGTGTTTCAACAGGAACATAGGTCTGAAACTCGAAAGATCATCAGAGAATGTAATGAAGTATTAAGAATCAGTCCTGGCATTTATAGACTGGGGACCTACATACATCAACATGTATCATCCCAAGAGTTCACTAACTCTTTCTCTGTTTCCAATAAACAGAGCTGTGGTCATCTTATCTTTGTGACATGAATGGCGAGTTTCACAAGATGTAAATTCAAACTAATTTAAATATGCATCTTTATGTAACTCTAGCTAGTCGGGTCACATTGATATGACCTAGTCTACAATACCTTAAGAAGGATCCATTCATTTCTGAACTCTTCCTTTTGTGTGTGTTCTGTATACTAAAGAACTGTAGTTTGATTTAGAACATCAAAGCTTTTAGATAACGTGCCTGAACCAATCAACTTTTGATAAAGGAAATGTTCAAAACATTATCCGACAATACAAAATTTTATCGTTTCTTTACTAATAAAGAGACAGATATGATTTTGCATATCAGGTTCGGTATATAATAACATTAGTTCAAAATCAATGTATTGGTAATACAGGGTGACAGTGACCAACAGACTTGGCTGCAACACTTGCCCCGTTTTCTGCCTCATGAAACTTATCACCCGTTCTCAGTTCTCTACCTTTCTGCAGCCCTATGTAACAGATTACATATCTGGGATCCTGATCTGGTATCACATACCCAGGACGTAAAGGATACTGAGAAACAGTTCTCTGTAATGAACACACCCGAAGATGAAGCATCATCATGCACTCTCCTCGTTTGGGCGGCACGGGAATTCTGGCAATCCCCAATTTCCTACTCTGTCTTATAACAATTATAAGTTGGAGCGGGACCAACGTTCCCCAGCTCAGTATAACAAGCGGGTTCGGTCAATATTCCGTATTGTTATCTTGATTAAGGCGTGATATGGTCGCTACCTAGAGAGAGAGAGAAGAAAACACTCAGCGTGCGCTCTTGCAAGAATAGATTGGTTATTATTTTATCTAATCAGGATGGCTCCCACTGCTTTTTATCAAATCTTCCTGCAAACCCTAAAAGGAAAGACTAGCCGGGATTAATTACACACTACAAGTTCGCCAATCTTTCAGCCAAGCCAGTGTCGGTACTTTGAGGGAGGTCCCCCGTGCTTTCGCACGAACCTAATTAATGTAAACCTCGTTTTCCCAGAGGCGTAACCTCGTTGACACCTTTCTAGACACCTACTTGATCGGCTAATTGTAATGTATAAAACTCTCCCAGGAGTAACTCTTACTCACAGCGGGTATCGGGATCCAACTATCTCATAGAAGGTATGCAATCTCATTGCAAATTTCAACACTTGAAATTCTCGATAATATTTTGCCCCGAACGATCTATGACCTTGACAAGGTCAACAAACCATAGACCGACAGTCAAGTTCTACCCGTCATTTCTTGATTGAATCAAACCCACCCGCACGACCCTTGACAAGGTCAACAAGGCCGCACGACTACCCTAACCCAATCTGCATCATATGCATAAGCAGAAAAATACTGGTTAGCAACCGCACACTGCGCCTTGACAAGGTCAACAAACGCAGCACGAATACTAAACAGGATTTATCTGAAATGACAGAGGGCTACGACAGGTTTTTCTGAAAACCTATTGCGTAATGAACTTGATATCGTTGTAGAATCAAATGATTTTAAAATGGAGTGCTTTTGAGGCTTTTCTAGTTTTGCTAAAGGAGTCACTCCCGGTGAAGGGATCGTCGGTCCTTTCCTCGTCGAATGAGGTGCGGGATATATCATATATATCACTGTGCAAAGCAAAAACACTTAAAAGCAATCAAAAGACAAACCGAGTGTGTAGCATCTGCCAGTTATTGCTAAAGGAGTCACTCCCGGTGAAGGGATCTCGGTCCTTTCCTCATCGAATAAGGTGCAAGATATATCATATATACCGCTATAGAAAGCAAGAACTGTAGCTACCTGTTTTATTTTGAAATTCGATTCTACAACATCTTAGGTTTCTTTTATTTCATTAATCACATTAATGAAGTCCCATCATTTAAGTTACCTATACATCACAGATAAATACGACGTACACTTATTGTTGGATATATGTATGCCCTAAAGGCCATTATGTGATAGTTTATGTATCTATACATATATATATATTCAGTTTGCATTCTTGCTCGACATGATAGTATGCTATCTGGTTCTTCTTTATCTGACATGTTGATTTGATCATGCTTTTATTCATTCATACATGCTGATAAAGCACTGAGGATATCGGCTTGACTACTCTGATTATGATGGAGATCATACTAGTGGGGCATCCGTAGTCTATAAGCATATCCTGGAACGTCCCTAGTCGTAGGTATATCGAGACGGGGCATCGATATACCAGAGTAGACTAGCGTATATGATACTAGACCCATGTGATGGGCGATGGATGTTCCCACATTCATCGATGTTTGACATCAAGATCATATACGGGTGCTCAGTGCTGACTGGGTACACTGGACGGACTCACCGAGAACTCCTATATGGAATTATATCTATCGTCGGATAGCAGTTCTCAGGTGACACTGGTACAGGTTAGTCTGTAGACCCGAGATCGTCATGGAGTCTTGTGTGTTCTCCCACTGTACTTTGATTGCCACCCTACCACGGCTCTACTGAGTCGTGCAAACAGGTGGCCGTTTGGTACAGTCCCGAGACACACGAAGGCAATGAGCGATAGGAGGGGTTTCGTCTCTCCCGGTATTGGGAATTTATGCTGTGCTGTGCTCGACTGGTTATAACAGCAAGTCCCTGGCTAGGGCTGCTGAGATTTGCTGATAAGTGTTATCAGTAGTTTCTCGATCTGTTATAGACCATTCACCGACACGACTTATTGAGTTATTGGGGTCGACGTGATCATCCCTAGGCTCGATATGCAGCATATCTGACGAAGAGACCGGACTGTACGGTAGTGTTGCCGGATGGCTCGACGGGAGTTGTAGCAGGTTCGCTTGTTGTCTTCTGATCGCTCAATACCCGGGTGGCCGTTATGTTTAGCTGACCGCTTGCGGCTTGAGGGTACTTGATATGATCATTACCCTCTGCCGGCGTATTGACGAGTCTTAGAGTCCCACAGAGGAGTTACCCAGTCCAGGCGAAACGTTGTGGTGCGCATATGCGATATGTGCATGCACCCGATTGAAATGTGCGTATATGATGCCGAACATTGATCGGGTGAACTGCTTTTGGTGGGGTCATATGAGATATGACCGGATTGATAAATCAAGTGTTGATTTATCATTTAACCATTAGTTTTCTCACTTAAAACCTTTCTAGGGTTTGATGGATGTATGCATGCATGCATGTGTTTCTTTCTTCTTTTCTAGTTTCATGCACATGTAGATGTGCATACATGTACACATACATACATCAAACCATCATGGTTGATTATATATGGAAATGGTGGCAATATAAGCCTCACACCATAGATTAAACAATGGATAATTATTTCATTTTGGGTTTAAAAAGAAAATGAAAAAGAGAGGATAATCATTCATGCTTCCACATTCTTCCATTGACCTAACCTATCTCAACTACCACTAAACTATGGTTATCCTTCTCTTTATCATTCTAAACCCAAGTTAAACTAACTATCCATCATTTAATCATGGTTTGAGTCAAGAAGAAAATAAATATATATAGTGATATATATTTCTTTCTCTTGTTAACTCAAAGGTTATCTTTTTATCTCTTGATAATATTAGCCACCATCTTCATCTTCCTTCATCTTTTCTTCTCTAGTATTTTCTAGTGAGTGAAATACAACAAAAGAAAGGTTTTTGAAGTGAGAAACCCAACCACAACATCATTCTACACAAGCTTAGCCGCTTTGTTTAGAGTGTTCTTTTCGGTTTGTCGAAATTGCGAGCTTGGACGGAGTGCTCCGTGGTGGATCGTCGTGGACGCAAGGGAACATCGAGAGGACCTCGACTCAACACCCAAGACACCAAGGAGTCTAGCAAAGGGGAGCTACAAAGGTTGTAGCCTTCAAACCCTAATCTTTTCTAGCTAAAAGTTAAATAACCCTAATTTTCTAGGATCGATCCACTTGCATGTTAGTTTAGCACCTTAAAAATTATAACTTTGGGTCATTTGATGCTTCAAAAACACTTCATAGGGTGCTATACTAGCCTTACACTTATGCCATCCGCATTCGCCTCGATGTCCCCTCGTGCACCGTTAGGTTAGGTAACTAACGGTAGAGCAGGGCAGGGCTAGCGCGGGTGTAAAACATAAGTAACGCCTATATAATATATCATATATACTATATACTGTATCTATCACAGAACATCACATGATCACATCACAGATATCGCGGCAGAAGAATCATATGAAATATTGGATATACTAGGACGTCCGTGTTTTCAATACGAGCCAGTATAAAACACGGATTTCACGGTCGTGATGAATAGCCAAACCCACACTCCTAGACCCCTACGAGAGCGGCAAGCAACCCTACCAATTCTAGAGTTAGGAGACCCGGACTCGACTCCTCGAGTTGGTCTCCCGCTGGACTCCAGAACCCGGTTACTTGTGCTCTCCTCCTTGGGTCTATCCTAGTGCGGAAAAGTAAATAATATACAAATGGTGACAGCTTCCGCAACCTGGAAGTGCCCCAATAAAAGAATATTACATACAAGTTTTTACATGAATGAAAATGAAAAACACTCATCTCACATAAAAACCCCCGGCTATTCAAACACGACGATCCAATATAACATATCCAGCAACACATAACATCACATGTCATCAACGTAAGTAAATATGCGCATCCCAATTGTCGTTGACATATAGCAACGAAACCGGCGATATCACATATTACACTTACGGTCACAGAAAAGAAAGTGTAAAACTACAACAGTTGGAATCCGCAACCTGCACAGACATCGCATGCCTAATCAAATGAATTCTTTAGACATCGCATGCCTAACAATTATAAATCCCGCATTTTAGTCTCATTATCGAAAACACTTTTCAATATCAAGTCGGGTAATTCAACATGATTCCCGACATCCTGATTGAATGCTCGTCGCAAACTTCAGTAGGCGGCCGCACCCCTGATGCCGTCGACGAAGTGCACCAAGGCGGAACACCGCTGCCGCGAGCACCCGAACGGATGCTTTCGGCGACGGGGTTCTCCTACAGTCACTTGGTCGGGGCTATGGAGTGAGGCTGTCTATTAAGTTTACCCGGCGAGTATCCGCGTACGCTACGTGATTGCGACGGACATTTGATCACATCAAAATTCCGTAGCAACCGATCAAGTGAGACTAAACTGCTATGTTTATAATATTCATTCCGTTATCACATAACTTCTTGTGAATTCCAATTATTGTATCCCATTCCGGATAAATAGAAAATGTTAAACTTTCCGATCGAACATTCAAACACCCAAGTTTTCCCGATACCGATCAACACATGAAACAAGTCTAAAAACATTCAGTTCGTGCCTCAGTACCAACGGTCCAGCCGTAGAAGGGTCAAGCCTGTTAGTTATATGTATGCCCTAGAGGCCATTACTATACATAGGATGTATATTGTAGTGGATGCTGGGACATATATAGGGAGGACTTTCTTGCTCGACATGATAGTATGCTATCTGGTTGACCTTTACCTTAACGTGTACACTGATTGTCTCTCTGTTACATGTTGGTAAAGCCCTTAGGATGTGTACTGGACTACCTGGACTATGATGCGGATCATACTAGTGGGGACATGGTAGTCCACAAGTACATCCTTAAAAGTCCCTAGTCGTGGGTGTATCGAGACGGGGCATCGATATACCAGAGTAGACTAGCGTGTACCTTCTCGACCCATACAGATGGGCGATGGATGATCCCATATCCATTGGTGTTTGACATCAGAGATGATAAACGGATGCTCAGTAGAGACTGGGTACACTGGACGGACTCGCCGAGAACTCCCAGATGGTATTATACCTCACGTCAGATGGCAGTTCTCTGGTGACACTGGTACAGAGTAGTCTGTTGACCCGAGATCGTCATAGAGTCTTGTGTGGTTCCCACTGTGCTTTGATTTCCATCTTACCATGTCCAAGAGGGCGTGCAAAACGGTGGTTTTTGGGTACAGTCCCGAGTCACATGGAGACAATGAGCGATAGGAGGGGATTCGTCTCTCCCGGTATAGGGAGTTGATGTTGCGCTGTGCTCGATTGGCTATAACAGGAAATCCCTGGCCAGGGTTGCTGAGATTTACTGGTAAGTGTTACCAGTAGTTTCTCGAGTTGTTATAGACCTCATATCGACACGACTAATCGAGCTATTGGGGTCTGACGTTTACCACCCCTAGGCGAGATATGTGACATATCAGACGATCAGACCGGACTGTACGGTAGTGTTACTGGTTGGATTCACTGGAGTGTGAGCGGGCTTGCTCGTCGATCTTCTGATCGTTCAATACCCGGGTGGCCATTACGTTTGGCAGACCGCTTGCGGCTTGTGGGTGTTTGATATGATCATCATCTGCTGCCGGCGTATTGACGAGTCTTTAGAGTCCTACACAGAGGTTTCCTGGCTCAAGCGAAACGAAATAGGAGCGCATATGAGATATGTGCGGGACCGAGAATAATGCGTGTATGTGATACCGTATTCTATTCTCGCGATGGATGTATCGATTGGTTATATGCGATATAACCTAGTTATCGAATCAAGGATTGATTCGATAAGCCGATACATAGGATACTAGCCGGTTATATGCGATATGACCGGATCGTTAAATCAAGTGTTGATTTAATGATTTAATGCATAATTATATATTTGATATATTACTTTGCATTAACTAGTATTGGTTCATTTAAAATGGATTTTCTCACTCGGGTGTGCGCATTGCATATGCGATATGATTTTGTGCACTTGCTTGTATCATGTTTGATGATACATGCCTTATTTGTTAAGTGTATAGAATTAAACCTTGGTTAATGGAATGGTTAGGGTTTACTATTTGATTATTCATTTGTTTATTCTTTTTGGAAAAGAAAAAGAGCATGATAAAATGGTGGCATTTTTGTTTTGTTCATGAAGTTTCTTGAACACTTTGACTTTGTAACCCTTTTGTCTCATGCTTAAACCTAACCACTTCATTTAACCCTAATTAGTTCTCTACACTTAACCATGGTCATGTTATGATAAGAATTGATTTCTTTTCCTTTTTAATAATAACTTATCATAACTTTCTTCTTCTTCTTCTTCATATCTATCATGAAGAAAGCTTAGGTCATCAATGGTGATTGATGATAAAGAGTGAGAAATCCAATTCTAAATTGAACCCACTTCCTATTTCTTCATCCTCTACCTCTTGCCAAGTAGTAGAGTGTGTTTCCTTCACAAGTTTTCATGACTTGGTGAAGTTGGAGCTTGATCTAGCGATGCCTCGACGTAGATCATCTTCGGCATGGACATCGACGACCTAGCTTGCCTATTCTCCGACGAAGCCGACGCTAGAGCCCGGGAACTCATTTGGACAGCGAGGGGACTTCGTTGCGGAGCTATGGAGGTGGAGCACCGGATCTACAAAGTTTGTATTTCCGTATTCTTTATAGTTAAGTTGTTAACTAGTTTCTTGTTTCGCCTAAACTTTAGCCAACGATCCGTATTAGGGTTTCTCGGCACCTAGATTTTTTGAAATTGGCATGGTTGATGCCTTGTGAGAACTCATTAGGGTGCCTAGGAACCCTACAGTGGTATCAGAGCCTAGCTAGAGCCTTAGGCGAAGTCCCGACGGAATCAGAAGTCTGATCGACCCAAAACCCTACTTGAAAAATGCTCTCTGGACTTTTCTGTAAAATGTGGATTTTTGTAGATTAAAAATATTCAGAAATATCAGCAGGATGATACAAGGATTACTGTAAAATTCGATGGATTGATTCCATAAAGGGGGCGCGGATCCGCGGCCTTACAGGAGGCTCATGCGGCGGATCCGCGGCCCTTTTGTCGTTTTGTACATCCAATTTTGCGCAGTAGTTCTTAGCTGTCTGTGCTGGTTTTCCTGGGGATTTTTAATATTTTATTCCAGAGTTGTATTTTCTGAGTTGTATTGGGGACTCGGTGTATTCGATCGGACTGTCTAATTTTGTCAGTGTGCTTTTCCGGGAATTTTTAGAATATGTTAAAAAGTTCGACCGGATATAAATACCCACTTTTTCCCCTGCCGGGAAATTTTCAATTGTTTGATTTTTCCATAGTTTAACGACGTTCTAAGTAGTGCAAGTAACGCGATGGACCCTCTAGAAGACAACAAACCTTAACTCGATTATGTGACCGTCTTGAACTGCCCTTTGAACCTTCGGGTTTGGGGCAGTACGGCGTGCCACATGTGAGGCGTTGGCTTGATCCTTCTACGGCTGGACCGTTGGTACTGAGGCACGAACTGAATGTTGTTAGACTTATTTCATGTGTTGAGCTGTATCGGGAAAACTTGGGTGTTCGATTGTTCGATCGGAAAGTTTAACATTTTCTATTTATCCGGAATGTGATACAATAATTGGAATTCACAAATTGTTATGAGATAACGGAATGAATATTATAAACGTAGCAGTTTAGTCTCACTTGATCGGTTGCCACGGAATTTTGATGTGATCAAAAGTCCGTCGCAATCACGTTGCGTACGCGGATACTCGCCGGGTAAACTTAATAGACAGCCTCACTCCATAACCCCGACCAAGTGACTGTAGGAGAACCCCGTCGCCGAAAGCATCCGTTCGGGTGCTCGCGGTAGCGGTGTTCCGCCTTGGTGCACTTCGTCGACGGTATCCGGGGTGCGGCCGTCTACTGAAGTTTCCGACGAGCATTCGATCAGGATGTCGGGAATCTTGTTGAATTGCCCGACTTGATATTGAAAAGTGTTTTCGATAAAGAGACTAAAATGCGGGGTTTATAATTGTTAGGCATGCGATGTCTAAGGAATTCATTTGGTCAGGCATGCGATGTCTGAGGTGGTTGCGGATTCCAACTGTTGTAGTTTTACACTTTCTTTTCTGTGACCGTAAGTGTAATATGTGATATCGCCGGTTTCGTTGCTATATGTCAACGACAATTGGGATGCGCATATTTACTTACGTTGATGACATGTGATGTTATGTGTTGCTGGATATGTTATATTGGATCGTCGTGTTTGAATAGCCGGGGGTTTTTTATGTGAGATGAGTGTTTTTCATTTTCATTCATGTAAAAACTTGTATGTAATATTCTTTTATGTGGGGCGCTTCCAGGTTGCGGAAGTTGTCACCGTTGTTGTATATTATTTACTTTTCTGCACTAGGATAGACCCAAGGAGGGGAGCACAAGTAACCGGGTTCTGGAGTCCAGTGGGAGACCAACTCGAGGAGTCGAGTCCGGGTCTCCTAACTCTAGAATTGGCAGGGTTGCTTGCCGCTCTCGTAGGGGTCTAGGGGTGTTGGTTTGGCTATTCATCACGACCGTGGAATCCGTGTTTTATACTGGCTCGTATTGAAAACACGAACATCCTAGTATATCCAATATTTCATATGTTTCTTCTGCTGCGATATCTGTGATGTGATCATGTGATGTTCTGTGATAGATACAGTATATAGTATATATGATATATTATATAGACGTTACTTATGTTTTACACCCACGCTAGCCCTGCCCTGCTCTGCCGTTAGTTACCTAACCTAACGGTGCACGAGGGGACATCGAGGCGAATGCGGATGGCATAAGTGTACGTCGTATTTATCTGTGATGTTTAGATAATTTAAATGATGGGACTTCATTAATGTGATTAATGAAATAAAAGAAACCTAAGATGTTGTAGAATCGAATTTCAAAATAAAACAGGTAGCTACAGTTCTTGCTTTGCACAGCGGTATATATGATATATCCTGCACCTTATTCGATAAGGAAAGGACCGAGATCCCTTCACCGGGAGTGACTCCTTTAGCAATAACTGGCAGATGCTACTCACTCGGTTTGTCTTTTGATTGCTTTTAAGAGTTTTTGCTTTGCACAGTGATATATATGATATATCCCGCACCTCATTCGACGAGTAAAGGACCGACGATCCCTTCACCGGGAGTGACTCCTTTAGCAAAACTGGAAAAGCCTCAAAAGCACTCCATTTTAAAATCATTTGATTCTACAACGATATGAAGTTCATTACGCAATAGGTTTTCAGAAAAACCTGTCGTAGCCCTCCGTCATTTCAGATAAGTGGTAGTTAGTATTCGTGCTACGTTTGTTGGCCTGCGTCAAGGCGTAGTGTGCGGTAGCTAACTAGTATTTATCTGCTTATGCATATGATGCAGATTGGATTAGGGTAGTCGTGCGACTTTGTTGGCCTGCGTCAAGGGTCGTGCGGGTGGGTTTAATTCAATCAGGAAATGACGGGTTGAACTTGACTAGCGCACTATGGTTTGTTGGCCTGCGTCAAGTTCATAGCACGCTAGGGGTAAAATATTATCGGGAATTTCAAGTTTTGAAATTTGCAATGAGATTGCATACCTCCTATGAGATAGTTGGATCCCGATACCCGCTGCGAGTAAGAGTTATTCCTGGGAGAGTTTTATACATTACAATTAGCCGATCAAGTAGGTGTCTAGAAAGGTGTCAACGGGGTTACGCCACTGGGAAAACGAGGTTTACATTAATTAGGTTCGTGCGAAATCACGGGGGACCTCCCTCAAAGTACCGACACTGGCCTGGCTGAAAGATTGGCGAACTTGTAGTGTGTAATTAATCCCGGCTAGTCTTTCCTTTTAGGGTTTGAAGGAAGATTTGATAAAAAGAAGTGGGAGCCATCCTGATTAGATAAAATAAAAACCAATCTATTCTTGCAAGAGCGCACGCTGAGTGTTTTCTTCTCTCTCTCTCCAGGTAGCGACCATATCACGCCTTAATCAAGATAATAATACGGATTTTTGACCGAACCCGCTTGTTATACTGAGCTGGGGAACGTTGGTCCCACTCCAACTTATAAATGTTATAAGACAGAGCAGGAAATTGGGGAATACCAGATTTCCCGTACCGCCCAAACGAAGAAAGTGCATATGATGCATCATCTTCGGGTGTGTTCATTACATAGAACTGTTTCTCCGTATCCTCTACGTCCTGGGTATGTGATACCAGATTAGGATCCCAGATATGTAATCTGTTATATAGGGCTACAGAAAGGTAGAGAACTGAGAACGGGTGATAAGTTTCATGAGGCAGAAAACGGGGCAAGAGTTGCAGCCAAGTCTGTCGGTCACTGTCACCCTGTATTACCGATACATTGATTCTGAACGAATGTTATTAGATACCGAACCTGGTATACAAAATCATATCTGTCTCTTTATTAGTAAAGAAACGATAAAATTTTGTATTGTTGGATAATGTTTTGAACATTTCCTATATCAAAAGTTGATCGGTTCAGGCACGTTATCTAAAAGCATTGATGTTCTAAATCAAACTACAGTTCTTAGTATATGGAACACACACAAGTGGAAGAGTTCAGAAATGAACAGATCCTTCTTGAGGTATTGTAGACTAGGTCATATCAATGCGACCCGACTAGCAGAGTTACATAAAGATGCATATTTAAATTAGTTTGAATTTACATCTTGTGAAACTCGCCAGTCATGTCACAAAGATAAGATGACCACAGCTCTGTTTATTGGAAACAGAGAAAGAGTTAGTGAACTCTTAGGATGATACATGTTGATGTATGTAGGTCCCCTGTCTACACATACCAAGACTGGTTCTTTATACTTCATTACGTTCTCTGATGATCTCTTTAGATTCAGACATATGTTCCTGTTGAAACACAAGTCCGAACCTTTTGAGATATTCACAGAATATAAGTTAGAAGTAGAGAACCAAAATACGGGTATAAGTATTATGTCCTTTGATGTGATCAAGGAAGAGAATACTTGAGCACGGAATTCCTGGACTATTCTAAAGGAGAATGAGATCCTCTCTCAGCATTACTCCTCTGTATACACCATAGCACGATGGTATATCGGGGCGGAGCAGATACACCCTATTTGATATGGTGTGCTCTATGATGAGTACTACTGAGTTACCTATTTCCTTTTAGGAGTTATGCACTTGAGAAGCTGCATACCTATTGAATAGGGTTCGAATCAAATCAGTTGCCTACATTTCATATGTGATATGGAAAGGGAAGAGCCCATGTCTTAAGCTAGTTAAAATTTGGGGTTGACCGGCCTATGTCTAAAAGCAAAATCCGGACAAGCTCGAGGCAAGGTCTGTAATGTAGAACTGGAAATGTTCCAGCTATACAAACTACAGCACATGATTTGATAGAACCAAAGGATTCAGTAGATTCCAACGAACCTCAGCCTCTCCGCCGATCAAGTAGGGTTCCTCACCCACCTGAGAGATACTTCGGTTTCTCTATGACAGTGGAAGCGAGGATTACATCATGAGATGATGACCCAACTAGTTTCGAGCTGGCCATCAGGAGTGAGACTCTGTGAGAATGGCTGGATGTTTATCGATCTGAGATGGAATCCTTATACACCAACAAAGTATGGACTTTAGTTGCTATATCTGAAGGGTTAAATCCCCATCAGGAGCAAGTATATCTTAAGAAGATTACTTGGTGTACATGGAAAAATTGAGACTTTCAAAGCTAGAATTGTTAAAGGTTTTCGTCATCGACCAGGCGTGGATAATGATGAAACCTTTTCCAGTAGCTATGCTTAAGTCCATCCAGATCCTACTTGCCACGGCTACATACCATAACTACGATATCTAGCGGTTGGGTGCCATGACTTCTTTTCTAAATGATGTTTTAGAAGAGTGCGTCTATAAGTACACAGCCAGAGGGCCTTGTAGACAGTGGGAGCAGCGGAAACGTGTGCAAGACGTTTTATATGATAAAGCAGGCATCGCGGAGTTGGAACGTCTGTTTTGATGTAATAGTCAAACAGTTTGACATCATCAAAATGGTAGATGAAACTTGTATATACAAAAAGGTAGTAGGGAGTATAATAATGATCCTCATAGAGTACGTGGATGACATACTCTTGATGGGAAAGGAGTTTCCTATGCTACGCTCGGTCAATCTCCGCTTATCACCAAAATTCTCCATATAGGATCAAAGTGATACCTACTAAATCCTGGATTTTGGATCTATGAGATAGATCTAATTGGATGTTAGGATACTCACTAGTTGTAGTGAGATAGTATCAATTGATCCTGGGGAGAATCACTGGAAGTGTTCCAGGGTGATAAAGACGACTGATTGTCAGTCGCAGGCATTGTCTTTACCCTCAGTGAAGGGACGGTATGTTGGAAGAGTTCCAAGCTAGATACCGTGACATACTAGACGATAAAGGCAGGATACATCACTACTTAAGATGCTACCAAAGAGGCAGTCTGGATGTATATTGGTTCATGAGATGAACTACGTTCCTACCATTGTGAGACAATGGAGTTGTGGCTTATGCCAAGGAACGCCGGTCCCATCAGTGATCCAGACATATTCTAAGGCAGTATCACCTGATCATGGAGATGGTTGATCTCCAAGGAGATCGAGGTTAGGAGAGTAGACTCAGAGGACAAACACAGCGGATCCACTCACAAAGGCCTGTTCCCAGAGAGAGACTTTTATGGGATGGTTGAGTATGAGATACTGCAACCACTGCTATCAGATGGCCCTAGTGCAAGTGGGAGATTGTTAGTTATATGTATGCCCTAGAGGCCATTACTATACATAGGATGTATATTGTAGTGGATGCTGGGACATATATAGGGAGGACTTTCTTGCTCGACATGATAGTATGCTATCTGGTTGACCTTTACCTTAACGTGTACACTAATTGTCTCTCTGTTACATATTGGTAAAGCCCTTAGGATGTGTACTTGACTACCTGGACTATGATGCGGATCATACTAGTGGGGACATGGTAGTCCACAAGTACATCCTTCAAAGTCCCTAGTCGTGGGTGTATCGAGACGGGGCATCGATATACCAGAGTAGACTAGCGTGTACCTTCTCGATCCATACAGATGGGCGATGGATGATCCCATATCCATTGGTGTTTGACATCAGAGATGATATACGGGTGCTCAGTAGAGACTGGGTACACTGGAAGGACTCGCCGAGAACTCCCAGATGGTATTATACCTCACGTCAGATGGCAGTTCTCTGGTGACACTGGTACAGAGTAGTCTGTTGACCCGAGATCGTCATAGAGTCTTGTGTGGTTCCCACTGTGCTTTGATTTCCATCTTACCACGTCCAAGAGGGCGTGCAAAACGGTGGTTTTTGGGTACAGTCCCGAGTCACATGGATACAATGAGCGATAGGAGGGGATTCGTCTCTCCCGGTATAGGGAGTTAATGTTGCACTGTGCTCGATTGGCTATAACAGGAAATACCTGGCCAGGGTTGCTGAGATTTACTGGTAAGTGTTACCAGTAGTTTCTCGAATTGTTATAGACCTCATATCGACACGACTTATCGAGCTATTGGGGTCTGACGTTTACCACCCCTAGGCGAGATATGCGACATATCAGACGATCAGACCGGACTGTACGGTAGTGTTACTGGTTGGATTCACTGGAGAGTGAGCAGGCTTGCTCGTCGATCTTCTGATCGTTCAATACCCGGGTGGCCGTTACGTTAGGCAGACCGCTTGCGGCTTGTGGGTGTTTGATATGATCATCATCTGCTGCCGGCGTATTGACGAGTCTTTAGAGTCCTACACAGAGGTTTCCTGGCTCAAGCGAAACGAAATAGGAGCGCATATGAGATATGTGCGGGACGAGAATAATGCGTGTATGTGATACCGTATTCTATTCTCGCGATGGATGTATCGATTGGTTATATGCGATATAACCTAGTTATCGAATCAAGGATTGATTCGATAAGCCGATACATAGGATACTAGCCGGTTATATGCGATATGACCGGATCGTTAAATCAAGTGTTGATTTAATGATTTAATTCGTAATTATATATTTGATATATTACTTTGCATTAACTAGTATTGGTTCATTTAAAATGGATTTTCTCACTCGGGTGTGCGCATTGCATATGCGATATGATTTTGTGCACTTGCTTGTATCATGTTTGATGATACATGCCTTATTTGTTAAGTGTATAGAATTAAACCTTGGTTAATGGAATGGTTAGGGTTTACTATTTGATTATTCATTTGTTTATTCTTTTTGGAAAAGAAAAAGTGCATGATAAAATGGTGGCGTTTTTGGTTTGTTCATGAAGTTTCTTGAACACTTTGACTTTGTAACCCTTTTGTCTCATGCTTAAACCTAACCACTTCATTTAACCCTAATTAGTTCTCTACACTTAACCATGGTCATGTTATGATAAGAATTGATTTCTTTTCCTTTTTAATAATAACTTATCATAACTTTCTTCTTCTTCTTCTTCATATCTATCATGAAGAAAGCTTAGGTCATCAATGGTGATTGATGATAAAGAGTGAGAAATCCAATTCTAAATTGAACCCACTTCCTATTTCTTCATCCTCTACCTCTTTCCAAGTAGTAGAGTGTGTTTCCTTCAGATGTTTTCATGACTTGGTGAAGTTGGAGCTTGAACTAGCGATGCCTCGACGTAGATCATCTTCGGCATGGACATCGACGACCTAGCTTGCCCATTCTCCGACGAAGCCGACGCTAGAGCCCGGGAACTCATTTGGACAGCGAGGGGACTTCGTTGCGGAGCTATGGAGGTGGAGCACAGGATCTACAAAGGTTGTATTTCCGTATTCTTTATAGTTAAGTTGTTAACTAGTTTCTTGTTTCGCCTAAACTTTAGCCAACGATTCGTATTAGGGTTTCTCGGCAGCTAGATTTTTTGAAATTGGCATGGTTGATGCCTTGTGAGACCTCATTAGGGTGCCTAGGAACCCTATAAAGCCAACGCCTCACATGTGGCACGCCGTACTGCCCCAAACCCTAAGGTTCAAAGGGCAGTTCAAGACGGTCACATAATCGAGTTAAGGTTTGTTGTCTTCTAGAGGGTCCATCGAGTTACTTGCACTACTTAAAATGTCTTTAAACTACGGAAAAATCCAACTCTTGGAAATTTCCCGACAGGGGAAAAATTGGGTATTTATATCCGGTCGAACTTTTTAACATACTCTAAAAATTATCCGGAAAGCCACATAAACAAAATCTGATACTCCGATCGAAATACCGAATCCCCAAAACAAACCCAGAAAATTCAACTCTTGAATAAAATTTGAAAATTCCCATAAAATCCAGCATCAGAAAATAGGGAGTTACTGTGCAGCAATTACAGTGAGATATGACCGTACGGCCGCGGAACCGCCGCATGAGCCATGCTCATGCCGCGGAACCGCGGCGGTTTAGATGAATTAGGATGTCGTTTTTCACCATAACTCTTAGATCTTCCTGCTGAATTTTATACGAATTTTTAATCTGTAAAATCCCAGTTTTTAGAAAAAGTCCAGAGAGCAAGTTTTGAGTTGGGGTTTCGGGTCGATCGGACTTCAAACTCCGTCTAGACTTCGCCTAAGGCTCTAGCTAGGCTCTGATACCACTGTAGGGTTCCTAGGCACACACTAGAGGTCTCACAAGGCATCAACCATGCCAATTTCAAAATTTAACGGTGCCGAGAAACCCTAATACGGATTGTTGGCTAGATGTTTAGGCGAAAAACAAACTAGTTAACACTTAACTACAAGAATACGGAAATACAACCTTTGTAGATCCGGTCCTCCACCTTCATAGCTCCATGATGAAGTCCTCTCCGCTGTCCTCATGCAATCCCGGGCTCTAGCGTCGGCTTCATCGGAGAAGAAGGGGGCTAGGTCATCGACGACGTGCCGAAGATGATCTACGTCGAGGCATCGCTAGATCAAGCTCCAACTTCACCAAGTCATGAAACTTGTGAAGAAAACACACTCTACTACTTGGAAAGAGGTAGAGGATGAAGAAATAGGAGGTGGGTTCACTTTAGATTTTGATTTCTCACTCTTTTTCATCAATCACCATTGATGAAGTGAAGCTTTCTTCATTGAAGAAGATGAAGAATAAGAAGAAAGAAGATCATAAGTATTATATAAAATGAATAATAAAATGAATACTTATCATATCCTAACCTTGGTTAGGTGTAGAGAATAGACTAGGGTTAAATGGAGTGGTTAGGGTTAAGCATGAGACAAAATGGTCACTTTGGTCAAATGTTCAAGAAGCTTCAACTAGAAAACAAATTTAGCAACCATTTTCCCTTTATGCTTTCCTTTTTCCAAAATGAATAAATAG
The DNA here is from genome assembly GCA_030015575.1 of Agapanthus africanus. Taxonomy (NCBI): domain Eukaryota; kingdom Viridiplantae; phylum Streptophyta; class Magnoliopsida; order Asparagales; family Amaryllidaceae; genus Agapanthus; species Agapanthus africanus. The sequence goes on along the minus strand of CM057340.1, from coordinate 316,781,099 downwards.
ATAAATAAATGAGAAAAGGAAATGAAACCCTAACCACTTAAGTAACCATGGTTTAATTCTTTACACAAACCCAAACTAGCATGTATCATCAAACATGATACAATCATGTGCACAAAAGTATATCACATATACAACTTGCACAATCCAAGTGATAAAATCCATTTAAAGTGAACCAACACTAGTTAATGCAAAGTAATATATCAAATATTTAATTATGCATTAAATCATTAAATCAACACTTGATTTAACGATCCGGTCATATCGCATATAACCGACTAATATTCAATGTATCGGCTTATCGAATCAATCCTTGATTCGATAACTAGGTTATATCGCATACAACCATTCGATACATTCATCGCGAGAATAGAATACGGTATCAAATACTCGAATCATTCTCGGTCCCGCGCATATCTCATATGCGCTCCTATTTCGTTTTGCTTGAGCCAGGAAACCTCTGTGTAGGACTCTAAAGACTCGTCAATACGCCGGCAACAGGTGATGATCATATCAAACACCCACAAGCCGCAAGCGGTCTGCTAAACGTAACGGCCACCCGGGTATTGAGCGATCAGAAGATCGACGAGCAAGCCCGCGCACACTCCAGTGAATCCAACCAGTAACACTACCGTACAGTCCGGTCTGTTCGTCTGATATGTCGCATATCTTGCCTAGGGGTGGTAAACGTCAGACCCCAATAGCTCGATAAGTCGTGTCGATATGAGGTCTATAACAATTCGAGAAACTACTGGTAACACTTACCAGTAAATCTCAGCAACCCTGGCCAGGGATTTCCTGTTATAGCCAATCGAACACAGCGCAACATCAACCCCCTATACCGGGAGAGACGAATCCCCTCCTATCGCTCATTGCCTCCATGTGACTCGGGACTGTACCCAAAAACCACCGTTTTGCACGCCCTCTTGGACATGGTAAGATGGAAATCAAAGCACAGTGGGAACCACACATGACTCTATGACGATCTCGGGTCAACAGACTACTCTGTACCAGTGTCACCAGAGAACTGCCATCTGACGTAAGGTATAATACCATCTGGGAGTTCTCGGCAAGTCCGTCCAGTGTACCCAGTCTCTACTGAGCACCCGTATATTATCTCTGATGTCAAACACCAATGGATATGGGATCATCCATCGCCCATCTGTATGGGTCGAGAAGGTATACGCTAGTCTACTCTGGTATATCGATGCCCCGTCTCGATACACCTATGACTAGGGACTTTGAAGGATGTACCTATGGACTACCTTGTCCCCACTAGTATGATCTGCATCATAGTCCAGGTAGTCAAGTACATATCCTATGGGATTTACCAACATGTAACAGAGAGACAATCAGTGTACACGTTAAGGTAAAGAGCAACCAGATAGCATACTATCATGTCGAGCAAGAAAGTCCACACTATATATGTCCAAGCATCCACTACAATATACATCCTATGTATAGAAATGGCCTCTAGGGCATACATATAACTAACAATAGTATGCTATCTGGTTACTCTTTACCTTAACGTGTACACTGATTGTCTCTCTGTTACATGTTGGTAAAGCCCTTAGGATGTGTACTTGACTACCTGGACTATGATGCGGATCATACTAGTGGGGACATGGTAGTCCATAAGTACATCCTTCAAAGTCCCTAGTCGTGTGTGTATCGAGACGGGGCATCGATATACCAGATTAGACTAGCGTGTAGCTTCTCGACCCATATAGATGGGCGATGGATGATCCCATATCCATTGGTGTTTGACATCAGAGATGATATACAGGTGCTCAGTGGAGACTGGGTACACTGGATGGACTCGCCGAGAACTCCCAGATGGTATTATACCTTACGTCAGATGGCAGTTCTCTGGTGACACTAGTACAGGTTAGTCTGTAGACCCGAAATCGTCATAGAGTCTTGTGTGATTCCCACAGTGCTTTGATTTCCATCATACCACGTCCAAGAGGGCGTGCAAAAAGGTGGCTTTTGGGTACAGTCCCGAATCACATGGAGGCAATGAACGATAGGAGGGGTTTCGTCTCTCCCGGTATATGGAGTTGATGTTGCGCAGTGCTCGATTGGCTATAACAGGAAGTCCTTGGCCAAGGCTGTTTTAGGGATGTACTGGTAAGTGTTACCAGTAGTTTCTCGACCCGTTATGAGCCTCATATCGACACGACTTATCGAGTTATTGGGGTCTGACGTTTACCACCCCTAGACGAGATATGCGACATATCAGACGAACAGACCGGACTGTACGGTAGTGTTACTCGTTGGATTCACAGAAGTGTGAGCGGGCTTGCTCGTTGATCTTCTGATCGCTCAATACCTTGGTGGCCGTTATGTTTAGCAGACCGCTTGCGGCTTGTGGGTGTTTGATATGATCATCACCTACTGCCGGCGTATTGACGAGTCTTTAGAGTCCTACACAGGGGTTTTCTGGCTCAAGCGAAACGAAATAGGAGCGCATATGAGATATGTGCGGGAACGAGAATAATACCAGTATGTGATACTGTATTCTATTCTTGCGTTTTGTATCATCGGTCGGTTATATGTGATATAGCCGAGTTACCGAATCAAGTGTTGATTCGATACATTGATACACATGATATTAGTCGGTTATATGCGATATGACCGGATCGTTAAATCAAGTGTTGATTTAATGATTTAATGTATAATTATATATTTGATATATTACTTTGCATTAACTAGTATTGGTTCACTTAAGATTGATTTTCTCACTTGAATGTGCACATTGTTTATATGTGATATATGCAAGTGTACATGTTTGTATCATGCTTGATGATACAAACAAGTTATATGTATGAGACTTGAACCATATCATGGTTAGATTAGGGTTTACCATTTTCCTTAGCATATAACAAAAGAGTGTTACTTTGGTCAGAGTTATCAAGCTTCATGAAGCTTGATGAACATTGACAAAGTCAACTCTTTTGTCATTTGTTTAAGATATTAGCTAACCCAACCCTTAACCTTATGCTATGGTTAATTCTCTACATGAGTTAAGCATGAGGTCTTAACTCAACCATGGTGCCATGATTAAAAGGATAAGTATTCATATTATTCTTTTAATTGATATCATTCTTTCTTCTTATTCATCTTCATCAAGCTCACAAAAGCTTGAGAGCTCCAATGGTGCCATGAGAAAAAGAGTGAGAAATCAAATTCTAAAGTTAACCCACTTCCTATTTCTTCATCCTCTACCACTTGCCATGTAGTATAGGGTGTTCTCTTCACAAATTTTTTGACCAAGTGAACGAATAGCTTGAGTTTGAGTCTCCGCGACGTAGATCATCTTCGGCCTCGATATCAATGACCTATCCCGATCATTTCTCTGACGAAACCATCGCTAGAGTCCAGGATCCGATGATCGCAGTGGAGGGACGTCAACACGGAGCTAAAGAAATGGTGGAGCGGATCTACAAAGGTTGTAATCCCTTTCACTTAGCAATAAAGTTGTTTACTTGCTTGCTTTTCGCCTTAACTTCTAGTTAACGATCTAGTTTAGGGTTTCTCGGCACCGGAAAATTTTTGTTTGGCATGGTTGATGCCTTGTGGAACCTCCTTAGTGTGCCTAGTAACCCTAGAGTGGTATCAGAGCCTAGCTAGAGCTTTAGGCGAAGTGTAGACGATATTAGAAGTCCGATCGAACCTGAAACCCTAATCCAAAACCCTTCTCTGTAGAATTTTTCAAAACTGGGATTTTTGTGAATTAAAAATATGCAGAAAATTAAGCAGGGTTTTCTAGGGGTTACTGTGAAGCACGTGTCCCAGATTCATCTAAAGCACCGCGGAACCGCGGCCCCACCCTGGCATTTGCGGCGGTTCCGCGGCCATGTAGATGCCTCTTGTCGCGTTATTTGCACAGTAATCCCCGTATGTAATGCCTCTGTTTTCTGGGTAATTTTAATCTTTACTCAAGAGTTGAGTTTTCTGGGTTGTTTTGGGGACACGATGTTTCGATCGGATATTTTAACCTCGTTCTTGTTTTTCCGGATATTTTTAGAACATGTTAAAAAGTTCAACCGGATATAAATACCCAATTTTTCCCCTGCCGGGAAATTTCCAAGTGTTGGATTTTTCCGTAGTTTAATAACGTTCTAAGTAGTGCAAGTAACGCGATGGACCCTCTAGAAGACAACAAACCTTAACTTGATTATGTGACCGTCTTGAACTGCCCTTTGAACCTTAGGGTTTGGGGCAGTTCGGCGTGCCACATGTGAGGCGGTGGCTTGACCCTTCTACGGCTGGACCGTTGGTACTGTGGCATGAAATGGACGTTTTTGAACTTATTTCAAGAGTTGAGCTGTATCGGGAAAACTTGGGTGTTTGATTGTTCGATCGGAAAGTTTAACATTTTCTGTTTATCTAGAACGTGATACAATATTTGGAATCCTCAAGAAGTTATGTGATAACTGTTAGTGTATATGCCCTAGAGGCCATTACTATATCATACTAGTTTGTATATTACTTAATGGAAGCTTGGGATATTCACCTTGTATATACAATCTTGCTCAAAATAGTAGTATGCTACTTGGTTTGTTTCTACTTCAATGTGTACATATGTTTATTTTAGTATATCATCTATGCACATTAGTGGAGCCCTTAGGATCTTTGCTTGATTACCAGCGTTGTGATGGCAGTCACACTAGTGGGGCTGGGTAATCTATAAGCACATCCTTATGCAGGTCCCTAGTCGCAGGACTATCGAGACAGGGCATCGATACTCCGGAGTAGACTAGCGCATGCGCTTCTCATCCCAGAGTGGGAGATGGTCTGTCCCACAGTCATCAGTACGTCGTACTGGAGATAGTGTGCGGGTGCTCGTTGGGTTACGAGTACACTGGACATGACTCGTTGGGAACTGACTGGTTGGTATTATACCTATCGTCAGTCATCAGTTCCCAGGTGACATGAGTACAGCTTAGTCCGCTGACTTGACACTGTCACTTCACCTCGAGTGTGTTCCCACTGTACTTTGATTACTACCCTACCACGGCTCAAAGAAGTCGTGCAAACAGGTAGTAGTTGGGTGCAGTCCCGAAGCACTTGGAGGCAGCGACGGTTAGACTGGATTCGTCTCTCCCGGTATTGGGGGTTGACATCGCGCTGTGTCTAGGAGAGCCATTACACGAGTAGTCCCTGGCCAGGGCAAGCGGGATATACTGGTAGGCTTCCAGTGTTATCTCAGGGTGTATTGGGCTTCACTCCGACACGACTTATACCGCTATTAGGGGACTGACGTTCACCACCCCCTAGGCCCGCCATGCGATGTATCAGATGAACAGACCGGACTGTACGGAGATTGTCACATTCAGGCTCAGTAGGAGTTCAGATGGGTTTCACCTCGTCAGTCTTCTTGTCGGCATCTACCTGGGGACCGTTACGCACAGCTAGTGCCGCTTGCGGTCTGTGGTTAAACCCACTGCCAGCGTAGTGTCGAGTCTTTAGAGTCCCACACGGAAAGCTATTCGCCTTTAGGCAAAAGAGTAGAGGTCGCATGGTTTTGCGACAGGTCGCATGGTTTTGCGACAGGGTTCAGTCACATCCGTGCACTTGTGCACGTTTAGTGTCCAGACAGTTTACACTAGCGGGCTTTGGTTTAAGCCAGATCCTAGTGTACGTATTGGGATTGGTTTTATCCAGTTTGTATTCGTGTTCCTCGGAACGCGAATGCGGGTGTGTATGCACAGTTGACGGAGAGGCAGAGGTAGAGGATTCTCATTAGGGTTGTTGACCATTGACCGTTGACTGTTGACTTCTTGCTCAACCCTAATGAGAATATTATATGTAATTATCAATTATATTAATTAAGTATTATGGTGACATGGTTGTTGAGGGATTGACTTTGTTGACTTGTTGACTTTGTTGACTTGTTGACTTTGTTGACTTGTTGACTTTGTCGACCAGTTGACTAGGCTTGACTAGTTGACCATCATGATAACAATAGCTATCATTTCATGGCAAAGACTTTTGCTTGCTTGCTCTCTTGTGCAAAATGAGTGCACGAAATGATATGGCTATTGTTGCTTAAACCATCACATAATACTTGATTGCTATGATGTGTTATGATGGTTTTGGATTATGAGAGCCAAATGAGAAAAGTTTTCTCTCATTCTTCTATGCTCATTCTCTCTCTTGTTCTTGAGCTCTCATCTTCCTCCTCTTGCTCTCCCTCTCTTGAGTCTATGGTTCACTTGTCTCATGAGTTGAGAACCAAGAACCATAGATAAAATCCCAAACAAACTCTTCTCTACTCACTCTAGTTCACAAGGTTTGGCAAACCGAGTGAACTAGTTTCTTCAAAGTTCGAAGAAGGAGCCAAAGGTAGAAGCTTTCAGGTGGATCTATCTTCGGCGCAAAGAGACGACGGGGAGAAGCCGATTCGGACAACCATCGAGGCTTGAAGATGAAGGAGTTCGAGATAAGAAAGGTATAAACCCCCTAACCGAGTAGTTAACAACTCCTAGTTAGGTTGTTAGTTAGATGTTTAACAAAGATCCGGGTTTTAAGACCATGTTACCACCTCTAGAAAATTGTTTTTCACCAAATTCCGGATGCCCGAAAGTACCGGGAGAGGTAGCATGGACTTACAATAACTGATTTGGATGTTATAAAGATAGCACTTTAGTCTCACTTGATCGGTTGCCACGGAATTTTGATGTGATCAAAAGTCCGTCGCAATTACGTAGCGTACGCGGATACTCGCCGATAAACTTAATAGACAACTACACCCCTTAGCCCCGACCAAGTGACTGTAGGAGAACCCCATCGCCAAAAGCATCCTTTCGGGTGCTCTCGGTAGCGGTGTTCCGCCTTGGTGCACATCGTCGACGGCATCGGGGGTGCGGCTGCCTACTAAAGTTTGGGACGAGCATTCGATCAGTTTGTCGGGAATCCTGTTGAATTGCCCGACTTGATATTGAAAAGTGTTTTCGACAATGAGACTAAAATGCGGGGTTTATAATCGTTAGGCATGTGATGTCTAAGGAATTCATTTGGTTAAGCATGCGATGTCTAAAGAGTTTGCGGATTCCAACTGTTGTAGTTTTACACTTTCTTTTCTGCGACCGTAAGTGTAATATGTGATATCGCCGGTTTCGTTCATATATGTCAACGACAATTGGGATGCGCACATTTACTTACGTTGATGACATGTGATGTTATGTGTTGCTGGATATGTTATATAGGATCGTCGCGTTTTGAATAGCTGGGGGTTTTATGTGAGATGAGAGTTTTTATTTTCATTCATGTAAAATAAATTATATGTAATATTCTTTTATTGGGGCACTTCCAGGTTGCGGAACTTGTCCCCGTTGATGTATATTATTTAATTTTCCGCACTAGGATAGACCCAAGGAGGAGGGCACAAGTAACCGGGTTCTGGAGTCCAGTGGGAGACCAACTCGAGGAGTCGAGTCAGGGTCTCCTAACTCTAGAATTGGTAGGGTTGCTTGTCGCTCTCGTAGGGGTCTAGGGGTGTGGGTTTGGCTATTCATCGCGACCGTGGAATCCGTGTTTTATACTGGCTCGTATTGAAAACACGAACGTCCTAGTATATCCAATATTTAATATGTTTCTTCTGCTGTGATATCTGTGATGTGATCATTTGATGTTCTGTGATAAATACTGTATATAGTATATATGATATATTATATAGACGTTACTTATGTTTTACACCCGCGCTAGCCCTGCCCCGCTCTGCCGTTAGTTACCTAACCTAACGGTGCACGAGGGGACATCGAGGCGAATGCGGATGGCATAAGTGTACGTCGTATTTATCTGTGATCTTCAGGTGATTTAAATGATGGGACTTCATTAATGTGATTAATGAAAGAAAATAAACCTAAGATGTTGTGGAATCGAATTTTCAAAAATAGGTAGCTACAGTTCTTGCTTTGCATCGCGGTGTTCCTTATAGAACATCCTGCAACTTATTCGATAAGGAAAGGACCGAGATCCCTTCACCGGGAGTGACTCCTTTAGCAATAACTGGCAGATGCTATAACCCTCTGTTTGTCTTTTGGTTGCTCCTATAGTTCTTGCTTTGCACAACGATGTATATGATATATCCTGCACCTCATTCGACGAGGAAAGGGCCGACGATCCCTTCACCGGGAGTGACCCCTTTAGCAAAACTAGAAAAGCCTCAAAACCACTCCATTTTAAAATTATTTGATTCTACAACGATATAAAGTTCATTACGCAAAGGGTTTTCTAAAAACCTGTCGTAGCCCTCCGTCATTTCAGATAAGTAATAGTTAGTATTCGTGCTGCGTTTGTTGACTCAGTCAAGGCGTAGTGTGCGGTAGCTGATTAGTGCTTATCTGCAAAGCATATGATGCGATTGGATTAGGGTAGTCGTGCGGCCTTGTTGACTCAGTCAAGGGTCGTGCGGGTGGGTTTAATTCAATCTGGAAATGACGGGTTAAACTTTACTTGCGGTCTATGGTTTGTTGACTCAGTCATGGTCATAGATCGCTTGGGGCAAAATATTATCGGGAATTTCAAGTGTTGAAATTTGTAATGAGATTGCATACCTTCTATGAGATAGTTGGATCCCGATACACACTGCGAGTAATTGTTACTCCTGGAAGAGTTTTACACATTACAATTAGCCGATCAAGTAGGTGTCTAGAAAGGTGTCAACGGGGTTACGCCTCTGGGAAAACGAGGTTTACACTAATTAGGTTCGTGCGAAAGCGCGGGGGACCTCCCTCAAAGTACCGACACTAGCCTGGCTGAAAGATTGGCGAACTTGTAGCGTGTAATTAATCCCGGCTAGTCTTTCCTTTTAGGGTTTGAAGGAAGATTTGATAAAAACAGTGGGAGCCATCCTGATTAGATAAAATAATAACCAATCTGATCTTGCAAGAGCGCACGCAGAGTGTTTTCTTCTCTCTCTCTCCAGGTATCGACCATGTCACGCCTTAATCAAGATAATAATACGGATATTGACCGAACCCGCTTATTATACTGAGCTGGGGAACGTTGGTCCCGCTCCAACTTATAATTGTTATAAGATAGAGCAGGAAATTGAGGAATACCAGATTTCCCGTGCCGCCCAAACGAAGAAAGTGGATGTTGATGCATCATCTTCGGGTGTGTTCATTACAGAGAACTGTTTCTCAATGTCCTTTACGTCCTGGGTATATGATACCGGATCAGGATCCCACATATGTAATATATTACATGGGCTACAGAAAGGTAAAGAACTGAGAACGGGTGATATGTTTCATGAGGCAGAAAACGGTGCAAGTGTTGCAGCCAAATCTGTTGGTCACTGTCACCCTGTATTACCAGAATACATTGATTCTGAACAAATGTTATTAGATACCGAACCTGATATACAAAATCATATACAAAATCATATCAGTCTCTTTATTTAGATAAAGAAGGATATAATTTTGTATTGTTGGATAATGTTTTGAACATTTCCTATATCAAGAGTTGATCGGTTCAGGCACGTTATCTAAAAGTATTGACGTTCTAAATCAAACTACAGTTCTTAGTATACAGAACACACACAAGAGGAAGAGTTCAGAAATGAACGAATCCTTCTTGAGGTATTGTAGACTAGGTCATATCAATGCGACCCGACTAGCTAAAGTTACATTTAGATGCATATTTAAATTAGTTTGAATTTACATCTTGTGAAACTTGCCAGTCATGTCACAGAGATAAGATGACCATAGCTCTGTTTATTGGAAACAGAGAAAGAGTTAGTAAACTCTTGGGATGATACATGTTGATGTATGTAGGTCCCCTGTCTATACTTGCCAAGACCGGTTCTTTGTACTTCATTACATTCTCTAATAATCTCTCAAGATTTAGACATATGTTCCTGTTGAAACACAAGCCCAAAATTTTTGAGATATTCACAGAATATAAGTTTGAAGTAGAGAACCAAATTACGGGTAAAAGTATTATGTCCTTTGATGTGATCAAGGAGGAGAATACTTGAGCACGGAATTCCTGGATTATTCTAAAGGAGAATGAGATTCTCTCTCATCATTACTCCTCCGTATACACCACAGCAACTCGGTGTATCGGGGCGGAGCAATCACACCCTATGTGATATGGTGTGCTCTATGATGAGTACTACTGAGTTTCCTATTTCCTTTTAGGGAGTTATGCACTTATGAAGTTGCATACCTATTGAATAGGGTTCCGATCAAATCAGATGCCTACCATTTCATATGAGATATGGAAAGGGAAGAGCCCATATCTTAAGTTTGTTAAGATTTGGGGTTGTCTGGCCTATGTCTAAAAGCAAAATGCGGACAAGCTCGAGGCAAAGTCAGATCTGTAGAAGTTTGTTGGATATCCGAAGCATACGCAAGGGAATATCTTCTACCTAACCGAGGAACAAAAGATGTTTTGTTTCTCAACATGCCACCTTTGTGAAAGGGAATTTCTTGTGAAGAAATTAGTGGACATGAGGTAGAACTGGAAAGTGTTCCAGCTATACAAACTGCAGCTGATGATTTTGTAGAACCAAAGAATTCAATAGAAACCAACGAACCTCAGCCTCTCCGCCGATCTAGTAGGGTTCCTCACCCACCTGAGAGATACTTTGGTTTCTCTATGACAGTGGGAGCGAGGATTGCATCATGAGATGATGACCCAACTAGTTTCGAGATGGCCATCAGGAGTGAGGCTCTGTAAGAATGGCTGGATGCTTTTCGATCTGAGATGGAATCCTTATACACCAACAATGTATGGACTTTGGTTGCTTTATCTGAAGGGTTAAATCCCCATCAGGAGCAAGTATATCTTAAGAAGATTACTTGGTGTACATGGAAAGGTTAAGACTTTCAAAGCTAGACTTGTTAAAGGTTTGCATAAATGACCAGGTATGGATTATAATGAAACCTTTTCTAAGTAACTATGCTTAAGTCCATCCAGATCCTACTTGCCACGGCTACATACCACGACTACGATATCTGGCGGATGGGTGTCATGAATGCTTTTCTAAATAATGATTTAGAAGACAGAGTCTATAAGTACACAGTCAGAGGGCTTCGTAGACAGTGGGAGCAGCGGAAACGTGTGCAAGATGTTTTATTTGATAAAGCAAGCATCGCGGAGTTGGAACATCTGTTTTGATGAGGTAGTCAAAGTGTTTGACTCCATCAAAATGGTAGATGAACCTTGTATATACAAAAAGATAGTAGGGAGTATAGTGTTGATCCTCGTAGAGTACGTGGATGACATACTCTTGATAAGGAAGGAGTTTCCTATGCTACGCTCGGTCAATCTCCGCTTATCACAAGGATTCTCCATATAGGATCAAAGTGATACCTCCTAAATCCTTAGTTTGGATCTATGAGATAGATCTAATTGGATGTTAGGATACTCACTAGTTATAGTGAGATAATATCAATTGATCCTGAGGAGAATCACTGAAAGGTTCCAGAGTGATAAGGACGACTGAATGTAAGTCGCAGGCATTGTCTTAACCCTCAGTAAAGGGACGGTATGTTGGAAGAGTTCCAAGCTAGATACCATGACATACTAGACGATTAAAGGCATGATACATCGCTACTTAAGATGCTACCAAAGAGGTAGTCTGGGTGTATAATAGTTCATGTGATGAACTTCGTTCCTCCCATTGTGAGACAATGGAGTTGTGGCTTATGCCTAGGAACGCCCGTCCCATCAGTGATCCAGGCATATTCTTAGGCAGTATCACCTGATCATGGAGATGGTTGATCTCCAGGGGATCGAGGTTAGGAGAGTAGACTCAGAGGACAACACGGCGGATCCATTCACGAAAGCCTTTTCCCACAGAGAGACTTTTATGGGATGGTTGAGTATGAGATACTTCAACCACTGCTATCAGATGGCCCTAGTGCAAGTGGGAGATTGTTATTCATATGTATGCCCTAGAAGCCATTACTATACATAGGATGTATATTGTAGTGGATGTTTGGACATATATAGGGATGACTTTCTTGCTCGATATGATAGTATGCTATCTGGTTACTCTTTACCTTAACGTGTACACTGATTGTCTCTCTGTTACATGTTAGTAAAGCCCTTAGGATGTGTACATGACTACCTGGACTATGATGCGGATCATACTAGTGGGGACATGGTAGTCCATAAGTACATCCTTCAAAGTCCTTGGTCGTGGGTGTATCGAGACGGGGCATCGATATACCAGAATAGACTAGCGTGTAGCTTCTCGACCCATATAGATGGGCGATGGATGATCCCATATCCATTGGTGTTTGACATTAGAGATGATATACGGGTGCTCAGTGGAGACTGGGTACACTGGACGGACTCGCCGAAAACTCCCAGATGGTATTATACCTTACGTCAGATGGCAGTTCTCTGGTGACACTGGTACAGGTTAGTCTGTAGACCCGAGATCGTCATAGAGTCTTGTGTGATTCCCACTGTGCTTTGATTTCCATCATACCACGTCCAAGAGGGCGTGCAAAAAGGTGGCTCTTGGGTACTGTCCCGAATCACATGGAGGCAATGAGCGATAGGAGGGGTTTCGTCTCTCCCGGTATAGGGAGTTGATGTTGCGCAGTGCTCGATTGGCTATAACAGGAAGTCCTTGGCCAAGGCTGTTTTAGGGATGTACTGGTAAGTGTTACCAGTAGTTTCTCTACCCGTTATGAGCCTCATATCGACACGACTTATCGAGTTATTGGGGTCTGACGTTTACCACCCCTAGACGAGATATGCGACATATCATACGAACAGACCGGACTGTACGGTAGTGTTACTCGTTGGATTCATAGGAGTGTGAGCAGGATTGCTCGTTGATCTTCTGATCGCTCAATACCCGGGTGGCCGTTACGTTTAGAAGACCGCTTGCGGCTTGTGGGTGTTTGATATGATCATCACCTACTGCCGGCGTATTGACGAGTCTTTAGAGTCCTACACAGGGGTTTCCTGGCTCAAGCGAAACGAAATAGGAGCGCATATGAGATATGTGCGGGACCGAGAATAATACCAGTATGTGATACTGTATTCTATTCTCGCGTTTTGTATCATCGGTCGGTTATATGTGATATAGTCGGGTTACCGAATCAAGTGTTGATTCGATACATTGATACACATGATATTAGTCAGTTATATGCGATATGACCGGAAAGTTAAATCAAGTGTTGATTTAATGATTTAATTGATAATTATATATTTGATATATTACTTTGCATTAACTAGTATTGGTTTGTTAGTTATATGTATGCCCTAGAGGCCATTACTGTACATATGATGTATATTGTAGTGGATGCTAGGACGTATATAGGGAGGACTTTCTTGCTCGACATGATAGTATGCTATCTGGTTACCCTTTACCTTAACGTGTATGCTGATTGTCTCTCTGTTACATGTTGGTAAAGCCCTTAGGATCTGTACTTGACTACCTGGACTATGATGCGTATCATACTAGTGGGGACATGGTAGTCCATAAGTACATCCTTCAAAGTCCCTAGTCGTGGGTGTATCGAGACGGGGCATCGATATACCAGAGTAGACTAGCGTTTACCTTCTCGACCCATACAGATGGGCGATGGATGATCCCATATCCATTGGTGTTTGACATCAGAGATGATATACGGGTGCTCAGTAAAGACTGGGTACACTGGACGGACTCGCTGAGCACTCCCAGATGGTATTATACCTCACGTCAGATGGCAGTTCTCTGGTGACACTGGTACAGAGTAGTCTGTTGACCCGAGATCGTCATAGAGTCTTGTGTGGTTCCCACTGTGCTTTGATTTCCATCTTACCACGTCCAAGAGGGCGTGCAAAACGGTGTTTTTTGGGTACAGTCCCGAGTCACATGGAGGCAATGAGCGATAGGAGGGGATTCGTCTCTCCCGGTATAGGGAGTTGATGTTGTGCTGTGTTCGATTGGCTATAACAGGAAATCCCTGGCCAGGGTTGCTGAGATTTACTAGTAAGTGTTACCAGTAGTTTCTCGAATGGTTATAGACCTCATATCGACACGACTTATCGAGCTATTGGGGTCTCACGTTTACCACCCCTAGGCGAAATATGCGACATATCAGACGATCAGACCGGACTGTACGGTAGTGTTACAGGTCGGATTCACTGGAGTGTGAGCGGGCTTGCTCGTCGATCTTCAGATCGCTCAATACCCGGGTGGCCGTTACGTTTAGCAGACCGCTTGCGGCTTGTGGGTGTTTGATATGATCATCATCTGCTGCCGGCGTATTGACGAGTCTTTAGAGTCCTACACAGAGGTTTCCTGGCTCAAGCGAAACGAAATAGGAGCGCATATGAGATATGTGCGGGACCGAGAATAATGCGTGTATGTGATACCGTATTCCATTCTCGCGATGAATGTATCGATTAGGTTATATGCGATATACCCTAGTTATCGAATCAAAGGTTGATTTGATAAGCCGATACATTATATACTAGTCGGTTGTGTGCGACATGACCGGGTCATTGAATCAAGTGTTGATTTAATTATTTAATGCATAATTATATATTTGATATATTACTTTGCATTAACTAGTATCGGTTCACTTTAGATGGATTTTCTCACTCGGATGTGCGCATTATATATGTGATATGATTTTGTGCATTTGCTTGTATCATGTTTGATGATACATACTTTTTGGTTTGTGTAAAGATTAAACCATGGTTATTTAAATGGTTAGGGTTTTGTTTTTATATCCATTTATTCATTTATTTATTTATTTTCTTTTTGGAAAAAGAAATGAGAAGAATGGTGGCTTTCTTTGTTTGTAGTTGAAGATTCATGAACCTTTGACTTTGTCCACCATTCTTATCTCATGCTTAACCTAACCATTTGATTTAACCCTAGTTCAATCTCTACACTTTACCATGGTTTAGTCATGATAAGTTTTGATTATTCTTTTCTTTCTCTAATTAACTTATCATAATATTCTTCTTGATCTTCTTCATTCTTCAAGTGAAGAAAACCAAGCTCCATCAATGGTGATTGTTGGAAAAGAGTGAGAAACCCAATTCTAAAGTCTTCCCACTTCCTATTTCTTCATCCTCTACCTCTTGCCAAGTAGTAGAGTGTGTTTACTTCACAAGTTTCTTGACTTGGTGAAGTTGTGAGCTTGATCTAGCGATGCCTCGACGTAGATCATCTTCGGCATGGACATCGACGACCTAGCTCCCTTTTTCTCCGACGAAGCCGACTCTAGAGCCCGGATTTGATTTGGACAGCGGAGAGGACCTCGTTGCGGAGCCGTGGAGGTGGAGCACCGGATCTACAAAGGTTGTATTTCCGTATCTCTTAGTTAATTGTTAACTAGTTAGCTTTTTCACCTAGACATCTAGCAAACGATCCGTAGTTTAGGGTTTCTCGGCACCGTAAAATTTTAATTTGGCATGATCGATGCCTTGTGAGACCTCATTAGGGTGCCTAGGAACCCTACAGTGGTATCAGAGCCTAGCTAGAGCCTTAGGCGAAGCGTAGACGAAATTTGAAGTCCGAACGACCCAAAACCGAAACCCAAAATATGCTCTCTGTACTTTTTTGAAAACAGTGGATTTTTCCAAATTAAAAATTGCTAAAAAATTCAGCAGGGAAAAATAAGAATTACGGTGCAAAAAGTTTCTGGTGAACAGTATTTTTAGCGGCGGATCAGCGGCAGAAGCATGGCTTCTGCGGCTGATCAGCGGCCCCTTGGTGACGTCAGCCCACTTTGTTTGCACAGTAACTCCTGATGAATTCTGCTGAGTTTTCTGGGAATTTTTAATATTTATTCAAGAGTTGAATTTCCTGGGATTGTTTTGGGGATTCGGTGTTTCGATCGGGGTATCAAATTTTGTCTATTTGGCTTTCCGGATAAATTTTAGAATATGTTAAAAAGTTCGACCGGATATAAATACCCAATTTTTCCCCTGTCGGGAAATTTCCAAGTGTTGGATTTTTCCATAGTTTAACGACGTTCTAAGTAGTGCAAGTAACTCGATGGTCCCTCTAGAAGACAACAAACCTTAACTCGATTATGTGACCGTCTTGAACTGCCCTTTGAACCTTCGGGTTTGGGGCAGTACGGCGTGCCACATGTGAGGCGTTGGCTTGACCCTTCTACGGCTGGACCGTTGGTACTGAGGTACGAACTGAATGTTGTTAGACTTATTTCATGTGTTGATCTGTATTGGGAAAACTTGGGTGTTCGATTGTTCGATCGGAAAGTTTAACATTTTCTATTTATCTGGGATGGGATACAATAATTGGAATTCGCAAAAGTTATGTGATAACTGAATGAATGTTATAAACATAGCAGTTTAGTCTCACTTTATCGGTTGCCACGGAATTTTGATGTGATCAAAAATCCGTCGCAATCACGTAGCGTACGCGGATACTCGCCGGGTAAACTTAATAGACAGCCTCACTCCATAGCCCCGACCAAGTGACTGTAGGAGAACCCCGTCGCCGAAAGCATCCGTTCGGGTGCTCGCGGTAGCGGTGTTCCGCCTTGGTGCACTTCGTCGACGGCATCGTGGGTATGGCCGTCTGCTGAAGTTTGCGACGAGCATTCGATCAGAATGTCGGGAATCCTGTTGAATTGCCCGACTTGGTATTGAAAAGTGTTTTCGATTATGAGACTAAAATGCGGGGTTTATAATTGTTAGGCATGCGATGTCTAAGAAATTCATTTGGTCAGGCATGCGATGTCTGAGGTGGTTGCAGATTCCAACTGTTGTAGTTTTACACTTTCTTTTCTGTGACCGTAAGTGTAATATGTGATATCGCCGGTTTCGTTGCTATATGTCAACGACAATTGGGATGCGCATATTTACTTACGTTGATGACATGTGATGTTATGTGTTGCTGGATATGTTATATTGGATCGTCGTGTTTGAATAGCCGGGGTTTTTTATGTGAGATGAGTGTTTTTCATTTTCATTCATGTAAAAACTTGTATGTAATATTCTTTTATTGGGGCACTTCCAGGTTGCGGGAGTTGTCACCGTTTGTATATTATTTACTTTTCTGCACTAGGATAGACCCAAGGAGGAGGGCACAAGTAACCGGGTTCTGGAGTCCAGTGGGAGACCAACTCGAGGAGTCGAGTCCGGGTCTCCTAACTCTAGAATTGGTAGGGTTGCTTGCCGATCTCGTAGGGGTCTAGGGGTGTGGGTTTGGCTATTCATAACGACCGTGGAATCCGTGTTTTATACTGGCTCGTATTGAAAACACGGACGTCCTAGTATATCCAATATTTCATATGATTCTTCTGCTGCGATATCTGTGATGTGATCATGTGATGTTCTGTGATAGATACAGCATATAGTATATATGATATATTATATAGGCGTTACTTATGTTTTACACCCGCGCTAGCCCTGCCCCGCTCTGCCGTTAGTTACCTAACCTAACGGTGCACGAGGGGACATCGAGGCGAATGCGGATGGCATAAGTGTACGTCGTATTTATCTGTGATGTTTAGGTACTCAAATGATGGGACTTCATTATTGAGATTAATGAAATAAAAGAAACCTAAGATGTTGTAGAATCGAATTTCAAAATTAAAACAGGTAGCTACAGTTCTTGCTTTGCACAGCGGTATATATGATATATCCTGCACCTTATTCGATAAGGAAAGGACCGAGATCCCTTCACCGGGAGTGACTCCTTTAGCAATAACTGGCAGATGCTACAACCCTCGGTTTGTCTTTTGATTGCTTTTAAGTGTTTTGCTTTGCACAGTGATATATATGTGATATATCCCGCATCTCATTCGACGAGGAAAGGACCGACGATCCCTTCACCGGGAGTGACTCCTTTAGCAAAACTAGAAAAGCCTCAAAAACACTCCATTTCAAAAATTCATTTGATTCTACAACGATATCAAGTTGATTACGCAATAGGGTTTCAGAAAAACCTGTCGTAGCCCTCCGTCATTTCAGATAAGTAGTAGTTAGTATTCGTGCTACGTTTGTTGGCCTGCGTCAAGGCTAGTGTGCGGTAGCTAACTCGTGCTTATCTGCATAAGCATATGATGTGGTTGGATTAGGGTAGTCGTGCGACTTTGTTGGCCTGCGTCAAGGGTCGTGCGGGTGGGTTTAATTCAATCAGGAAATGACGGGTTGAACTTGACTAGCGGACTATGGTTTGTTGGCCTGCGTCAAGGTCATAGGACGCTAGGGGCAAAATATTATCGGGAATTTCAAGTGTTGAAATTTGCAATGAGATTGCATACCTTCTATGAGATAGTTGGATCCCGATACCCGCTGCGAGTAAGTGTTACTCCTGGGAGAGTTTTATACATTACAATTAGCCGATCAAGTAGGTGTCTAGAAAGGTGTTAACGAGGTTACGCCTCTGGGAAAACGAGGTTTACATTAATTAGGTTCGTGCGAAAGCACGGGGGACCTCCCTCAAAGTACCGACACTGGCCTGGCTGAAAGATTGGCGAACTTGTAGTGTGTAATTAATCCCGGCTAGTCTTTCCTTTTAGGGTTTGAAGGAAGATTTGATAAAAAGCAGTGGGAGCCATCCTGATTAGATAAAATAATAACCAATCTATTCTTGACAGAGCGCACGCTGAGTGTTTTCTTCTCTCTCTCTCCTGGTAGCGACCATATCACGCCTTAATCAAGATAATAATACGGATTATTGACCGAACCCGCTTGTTATACTGAGCTGGGGAACGTTGGTCCCGCTCCAACTTATAATTGTTATAAGACAGAGCAGGAAATTGGGGAATACCAGATTTCCCGTGCCGCCCAAACGAAGAGAGTGCATGCTGATGCATCATCTTCGGGTGTGTTCATTATACAGAGAACTGTTTCTCAGTAACCTTTACGTCCTGGGTATGTGATACCAGATCAGGATCCCAGATATGTAATCTGTTACATAGGGCTACAGAAAGGTAGAGAACTGAGAACGGGTGATAAGTTTCATGAGGCAGAAAACGGGGCAAGAGTTGCAGCCAAGTCTGTTGGTCACTGTCACCCTGTATTACAAATACATTGATTCTGAACGAATGTTGTTAGATACCGAACCTGATATACCAAATCATATCACTCTCTTTGTTAGAAAAGAAAGGATATAATTTTGTATTGTTGGATAATGTTTTGAACATTTCCTATATCAAAAGTTGATCGGTTCAGGCACGTTATCTAAAAGCATTGATGTTCTAAATCAAACTACAGTTCTTTACTATACGGAACACACACAAGAGGAAGAGTTCAGAAATGAACGAATCCTTCTTGAGGCATTATAGACTAGGTCATATCAATGTGACCCGACTAGCTGGAGTTACATTTAGATGTATATTTAAATCAGTTTGAATTTACATCTTATGAAACTCGCCAGTCATGTCACAAAGATAAGATGACCATAGCTCCGTTTACTGGAAACAGAGAAAGAGTTAATGAACTCTTGGGATGATACATGTTGATGTATGTAGGTCCCCTGTCTACACATGCCAGGACCGGTTCTTTGTACTTCATTACATTCTCTGATGATCTTTCGAGATTCAGACCTATGTTCCTGTTGAAACACAAGTCCGAACCTTTTGAGATATTCACAGAATATAAGCGAGAAGTAGAGAACCAATACGGGTATAAGTGTTATGTCCTTTGATGTGATCAAGGAGGACAATACTTGAGCACGGAAATACTGGACTATTCTAAAGGAGAATGAGATTCTCTCTCAGCATTACTCCTCTGTATACACCATAGCACGATGGTATATCGGGGCGAAGCAATCACACCCTATATGATAAGGTGTGCTCTATGATGAGTAATACTGAGTTACCTTTTTCCTTTTGGGAGTTATGCACTTGAGAAGCTGCATACCTATTGAATAGGTTCGAATCAAATCAGTTGCCTACCACTCCATATGAGATATGGAAAGGGAAGAGCCCATGTCTTAAGCTAGTTAAGATTTGGGGTTGTCCGGCCTATGTCTAAAAGCAAAATCCGGACAAGCTCGAGGCAAAGTCTGTAATGTAAAACTGGAAAGGTTCCATCTATACAAACTACAGCTGATGATTTGGTACAACCAAAGGATTCAGTAGATACCAACGAACCTCAGCCTCTCCGCCGATCTAGTAGGGTTCCTCACCCACCTGGGAGATATTTCGATTTCTCTATGACAGTGGGAGCGAGGAATGCATCATGAGATGATGACCCAACTAGTTTCGAGCTGGCCATCAAGAGTGAGACTCTGTAAGAATGGCTGGATGTTTATCGATCTGAGATGGAATCCTTATACACCAACAAAGTATGGACTTTGGTTGCTATATCTGAAGGGTTAAATCTCCATCAGGAGCAAGTATATCTTGAGAAGATTACTTGGTGTACATGGAAGAGTTGAGACTTTCAAAGCTAGACTTGTTAAAGGTCTACATCATTGACCAAGTATGGATGATGATGAAACCTTTTCTAAGTAGCTATGGTTAAGTCTATCCAGATCCTACTTGCCACGGCTACATACCATGACTACGATATCTGGCGGTTGGGTGTCTTGACTGCTTTTCTAAATGATGATTTAGAAGAGAGCGTCTATAAGTACACAGCCAGAGGGCTTCGTAGACAGTGGGAGCAGCGGAAACGTATGCAAGATGCTTTATAGGATAAAGCAGGCATCGCGGAGTTGGAACGTCTGTTTTGATGAAGAAGTCAAAGAAGTTGACATCATCAAAATGGTAGATGAACCTTGTATAAACAAAAAGGTAGTAGGGAGTATGGTGACGATCCTCGTAGAGTACGTGGATGACATACTCTTGATAGGGAAGAAGTTTCCTATGCTACGCTCTGTCAATCTCCGTTTATCACTATGATTCTCCATATAGGATCAAAATGATACCTCCTAAAATCCAGAGTTTTGGATCTATGAGATAGATTTAATTGGATGTTAGGATTCCCACTAGTTGTAGTGAGATGGTATCAATCGACCCCGGGGAGAATCACTGGAAGGGTTCCAGGGTGATAATGACGACTGAATGTCAGTCGCAGGCATTGTCTTTACTCTCAGTAAAGGGACGGTATGTTGGAAGAGTTCCAAGCTAAATACCGTGACATACTAGACGATAAAGGCTGGATACATCGCTACTTAAGATGCTACCAAAGAGGCTGTTTGGGTGTATATTGGTTCATCAGATGGATTATGTTCCTTCCATTGTGTGACAATGGAGTTGTGGCTTATGCCAAGGAACGCCGGTCCCATCAGTGATCCAGACATATATTCTAAGGCAGTATCACTTGATCATGGAGATGGTTGATCTCCAGGGTGATCGAGCTTTGGAGAGTAGACTCAGAGGACAACACAGCGGATCCACTCACAAAGGCCTGTTCCCAGAGAGAGACTTTTATGGGATGGTTGAGTATGAGATACTACAACCACTACTACAGATGGCCCTAGTGCAAGTGGGAGATTGTTAGTTATATGTATGCCCTAGAGACCATTACTGTACATATGATGTATATTGTAGTGGATGCTAGGACGTATATAGGGAGGACTTTCTTGCTCGACATGATAGTATGCTATCTGGTTACCCTTTACCTTAACGTGTATGCTGATTGTCTCTCTATTACATGTTGGTAAAGCCCTTAGGATCTGTACTTGACTACCTGGACTATGATGCGGATCATACTAGTGGGGACATGGTAGTCCATAAGTACATCCTTCAAAGTCCCTAGTCGTGGGTGTATCGAGACGGGGCATCGATATACCAGAGTAGACTAGCGTATACCTTCTCGACCCATACAGATGGGCGATGGATGATCCCATATCCATTGGTGTTTGACATCAGAGATGATATACGGGTGCTCAGTAAAGACTGGGTACACTGGACGGACTCGCCGAGAACTCCCAGATGGTATTATACCTCACGTCAGATGGCAGTTCTCTGGTGACACTGGTACAGAGTAGTCTGTTGACCCGAGATCGTCATAGAGTCTTGTGTGGTTCCCACTGTGCTTTGATTTCCATCTTACCACGTCCAAGAGGGCGTGCAAAACGGTGGTTTTTGGGTACAGTACCGAGTCACATGGAGGCAATGAGCGATAGGAGGGGATTCGTCTCTCCCGGTATAGGGAGTTGATGTTGCGCTGTGTTCGATTGGCTATAACAGGAAATCCCTGGCCAGGGTTGCTGAGATTTACTAGTAAGTGTTACCAGTAGTTTCTCGAATGGTTATAGACCTCATATCGACACGACTTATCGAGCTATTGGGGTCTGACGTTTACCACCCCTAGGCGAAATATGCGACATATCAGACGATCAGACCGGACTGTACGGTAGTGTTACTGGTCGGATTCACTGGAGTGTGAGCGGGCTTGCTCGTCGATCTTCAGATCGCTCAATACCCGGGTGGCCGTTACGTTTAGCAGACCGCTTGCGGCTTGTGGGTGTTTGATATGATCATCATCTGCTGCCGGCGTATTGACGAGTCTTTAGAGTCCTACACAGAGGTTTCCTGGCTCAAGCGAAACGAAATAGGAGCGCATATGAGATATGTGCGGGACCGAGAATAATGCGTGTATGTGATACCGTATTCCATTCTCGTGATGAATGTATCGATTAGGTTATATGCGATATACCCTAGTTATCGAATCAAAGGTTGATTTGATAAGCCGATACATTATATACTAGTCGGTTGTGTGCGACATGACCGGGTCATTGAATCAAGTGTTGATTTAATTATTTAATGCATAATTATATATTTGATATATTACTTTGCATTAACTAGTATCGGTTCACTTTAGATGGATTTTCTCACTCGGATGTGCGCATTATATATGTGATATGATTTTGTGCATTTGCTTGTATCATGTTTGATGATACATACTGTTTGGTTTGTGTAAAGATTAAACCATGGTTATTTAAATGGTTAGGGTTTTGTTTTTATATCTATTTATTCATTTATTTATTTATTTTCTTTTTGGAAAAAGAAATGAGAAGAATGGTGGCTTTCTTTGTTTGTAGTTGAAGATTCATGAACCTTTGACTTTGTCCACCATTCTTATCTCATGCTTAACCTAACCATTTGATTTAACCCTAGTTCAATCTCTACACTTTACCATGGTTTAGTCATGATAAGTTTTGATTATTCTTTTCTTTCTCTAATTAACTTATCATAATATTCTTCTTCATCTTCTTCATTCTTCAAGTGAAGGAAACCAAGCTCCATCAATGGTGATTGTTGGAAAAGAGTGAGAAATCCAATTCTAAAGTCTACTCACTTCCTATTTCTTCATCCTCTACCTCTTGCCAAGTAGTAGAGTGTGTTTACTTCACAAGTTTCTTGACTTGGTGAAGTTGTGAGCTTGATCTAGCGATGCCTCGACGTAGATCATCTTCGGCATGGACATCGACGACCTAGCTCCCTTTTTCTCCGACGAAGCCGACTCTAGAGCCCGGATTTGATTTGGACAGCGGAGAGGACCTCGTTGCGGAGCCGTGGAGGTGGAGCACCGGATCTACAAAGGTTGTATTTCCGTATCTTTTAGTTAATTGTTAACTAGTTAGCTTTTTCACCTAGACATCTAGCAAACGATCCGTAGTTTAGGGTTTCTCGGCACCGTAAAATTTTAATTTGGCATGATCGATGCCTTGTGAGACCTCATTAGGGTGCCTAGGAACCCTACATGGTTCACTTAAGATTGATTTTCTCACTTGAATGTGCACATTGTTTATATGTGATATATGCAAGTGTACATGTTTGTATCATGCTTGATGATACAAACAAGTTATGTGTATGAGACTTGAACTATAACAAGGTTAGATTAGGGTTTACTATTTTCCTTAGCATATAACAAAAGAGTGTGACTTTGGTCAAAGTTATCAAGCTTGATGAACATTGACAAAGTCAACTCTTTTGTCATTGGTTTAAGTTATTAGCTAACCCAACCCTTAACCTTATGCTATGGTTAATTCTCTACATGAGTTAAGCATGAGGGCTTAACTCAACCATGGTGCCTTGATTAAAAGGATAAGTATTCATATTATTCTTTTAATTGATATCATTCTTTCTTCTTCTTCATCTTCATCAAGCTCACAAAAGCTTGAGAGCTCCAATGGTGCCATGAGAAAAAGAGTGAGAAATCAAATTCTAAAGTGAACCCACTTCCTATTTCTTCATCCTCTACCACTTGCCATGTAGTATAGGGTGTTCTCTTCACAAAGTTTTTGACCAAGTGAAGGAACAGCTTGAGTTTGAGTCTCCCCGACGTAGATCATCTTCGGCCTCGAAGTCAATGACCTAGCCCGATCATTTCTCCGACGAAACCATCGCTAGAGTCCAGGATCCGATGATCGCAGCGGAGGGACGTCAACACGGAGCTAAAGAAATGGTGGAGCGGGTCTACAAAGGTTGTAATCCCTTTCACTTAGCAATAAAGTTGTTTACTTGCTTGCTTTTCACCATAACTTCTAGTTAACGATCTAGTTTAGGGTTTCTCGGCACCGGAAAATTTTTGTTTGGCATGGTTGATGCCTTGTGGAACCTCCTAAGTGTGCCTAGTAACCCTACAGCTAGTGCCGCTTGCGGTCTGTGGTTAAACCCACTGCCAGCGTAGTGTCGATCCTTAGAGTCCCACACAGAAAGCTATTCGCCTTTAGGCAAAAGAGTAGAGGTCGCATGGTTTTGCGACAGGTCGCATGGTTTTGCGACAGGGTTCAGTCACATCCGTGCACTTATGCACGTACAGTGTCCGGACAGTTTACACTAGCGGGCTTTGGTTTAAGCCAGATCCTAGTGTAAGTTTTGGGATTGATTTTATCTCGTTTGTATTCGTGTTCCTCGGAACGCGGATGCGGGTGTGTATGCATAGTTGACAGAGAGACAGAGGCAGAGGATTCTCATTGGGGTTGTTGACTGTTGACTATTGACTTTGCTTAACCCTAATGAGAATTAGAGATATGGTTAATGATAATTAGGTATTATTGTGCCATGGTTGGGCTGAAAGGTTGACCTTGTTGACTTGTTGACTTTGTTGACCGGTTGACTAGGTTGGACTTGTTGACCACCATCATTACTATGGCTATCATTTCAAGCAAAGACTTTTGGCTTGCTTATTTGTTCACACATTGCATTTAATGCATGAAATGATATTGCCTTTTGTGATATGAGAACCATCACATAATACTTGATTTATCATTATGGCTCATGATGCTTTTGGATTATGAGAGGTGAGAATGAGAAGTGTATGGTTCACTTTTTCATTTGCTTTCTCTCTCTTGAGCTCTCTCATTCTCAAGCTCTCCCTTTTCCTCTTGCTCTCTCTACCTCAAGGCAAACCATTCTCATGTGTTGAGACTCATTGCCTTAGAGATAAAAACACACCAAAACATTCCTCTGCTCATTCTAGTTCACAAGGCCTAGCAAGCCAAGTGATCTAGTTTCTTCAAAGTTCGAAGAAGAAGCCAAAGGTAGAAGCTTTCGGGTGGATCCATCTTCGGCGCAAGGAGATGACGAGGTGAGGCCGATCCGTACACCGGGAGGAGTCGAAGACGAAGGAGTTCAAGAAAGATATTGCCCCCTAACCGAGTAGGTAAACTCTTGTTAGGTTGTTAGTTAGTAGTTTAACAATGATCCGTATTGGTAGTCCATGTTACCACCCTCTTGAAAATCATTTTTCACCACTTCCGTAACCCCGTAAGAACCGGGGAAGGGTAGTATGGACTTACAAAAACACAATGGCCAGCCCTCGTACCAGACGAGCTCGCACTGACCGTAACCCTAGCAGCAGCCCAAACTGCGCTCAAACATGGCGACAGGAACCTCAATCGAGTATCGAAGAGAGCAGATCAATGGCAAGAAAGAAAACAACAGATCTAGAGTGGATACATGATCATAAGAAGTAACAGCATCAATGAAGGTATGATCATGAAACTAATAGAATCGAGGATCTAAAATGGATGTATAATCATGGATATGAAGAGAATCACTGATCTCGAAAATATGTACATCGTAAGGTTCCTTAAGCGGAGTGGCGTGTCATAAGTATGCCGCGGAACATACCCACGGTACGTCACTCTACTTTAGTCACCTATTGTTCATATCAGATTTTTGCATTTTTATACCGCCCAATTTTTATCACATTGCATGTCGGTAGATACTCTTGAGCCGTGTTTGCTAGTCAATTGCAGGATACAGGTTCCCGGTTCTCAAACGGAGAAATTCATGGAAAACACGACAAAAATCCGGTTCCTGCCAACTACAGATAAAACACGGTCTCCGCTCTTCATCCGTATGCTGCCAGATACCGGTTTAGGAAGACAAAATGTCAAATCAATATCGTTTTCAGGCACAAGGCTCAATGGTGGCACAAGATCCAAGAGATCTACGCGGAGCTCGAGACAATCATGACAAAATCTTAACAAAAAGTCCACCTTTCCTTCAACAGAAATTCTGGAAAAATCGTGGTGCCAAATTGAGAAAATACATATACCAGAATTAGGTACACTGAAGACCAGGGGACCACCAAAAATACAGAGGAACAATTCATCTAAACGGCCGCGGAAGAGCGGCCAAAGGGGGGTATTGGCCGCGCTTCCGCGGCCGTTCTGGCGCCAAGTGTGCAGGGCTTTGGGGGGTAGGTTGGTAATTTCATATGGGCCCGTATTGTTGCCCTAGTTTCTCATTTTCCAGCCTATAAATACCCCAGAATTCTGTGAAGGAAAGGGTCCATAATCTTGTATTTTTCTTTGCTAGGTTTTAGTACATGTTCTTCTTCCTCTTCTCACCTCTTCTCCATTAAACTTGTAAGTGAGCTTTTGAGTGAAGAGTGATGAATAAAGAAGACCATTTTTATTATCATGCTTGTCTCTTTCTTTACTTGTTATAATTGTTGTAATTTTAATTGTTAAGTAGTTGTTGTTATTTCCTTGTTATTTGTTTCTTCTCTCTTTTTCTTTATCCTTGCATACGACAATGATACTTACGCTTGATCCTCGCCAAGGTGAGGTCGCAAACAGTTAGTCGTATTCTTCTAATCTCTTTCTTTCTATCTTCCTCTTTTGTGTTGTTTTATTTTTCCGTATTATGAAGTGTGAGTAGTTCTATACTTGCTAGGGTAGGATAAGGGAAGTTTGAGAGAAGGAAATCTCTCTCACTCTTTCCTTGACAACATAAATCAACTCCCGTTAACCCAACCACAATCCGCTCCTTACGGCACCCTATCCTACATGATAGCGGTGATTCCGTAGTGAGACCGGTTGTGGTTGAATTAACCGGAGGTTATGGATAAGAGCCAAGAACGGACGGACAAGCACCAAAAGGAAGGACTATGCGTTGGAAAGCCTAGCTTATACTCGCAAGTTCCTTCCTAGTCGTGCTAATCCCCGTTGTTGCCGATTACCGTAACACCGATATTAAGTGGGGCAACGAAAGATGTGGAGACTCCTAACTCAAACTAACCTAATCCTAACCCTAACAAGCTCTCTTTAAATATCAACTCAACACTTAGATAACTACAAACAAAATCTGAACAACCGGACTTAACTCGTCGAAAAACACATAGAAAAAGATTCCCATCTCCCTGCGGACGACCCGTACTCAACCGGCTAGCTACGTGCGAAACCGTCTTGATTGCGGTATTTAAACTAGAACTTGAACACGCTTGTAGCCTAACAATCAAATGGCGCCGTTGCCGGGGAGACGGTAGTCTATTTCTAAGTGAAATTTCGGGTTAATTTGTGAATATAAAAACAACCAAAAACAAAAAAATATACTTTGTAAAAAATCATCTTGTTATTCTTGATTAGTTTTTGTGCAAGTGTGCAGGAAATACGAAGCTCAAGATCGACGCCTAAGACGTTGGAAATACGGAGTTCAAGTACAGTGCCAAAGACGTGGGAAGATAGACCCACAGTTCGCGGCTACACCGCGACGGACAAAAACGAAGCATCCGGTCTACTGTAGAAATCTGGAGCAGATACAGTGAGCATATTAGAATTCCACACATCCAGACAAGTAGAGGAGATCAAACAGAGCCCACATCAGAAAAATTAAGCATCAATTCCTCATTTCCGCCGCGGAACCGCGGCATTAGGGCCTTTTTGCCGCCCTTCCGCGGCCACTTGGTGGGGTCAGTGTGCCATCTTCTCTCTGTAAGTCCCTCTGCCTCTCTCCACTCCTCTGAGCTCCACTGAATTGTGTTTTCTGCAGCCTTCTTTGCGCAAATTCTTCTCCCCATTCCAATAAACTGTTCTTGTGCAGGATTCTTTGCGCCGCAAATAAAAATTGTTTGCTGTTGATATTGTTACTGTTTTGCATTCTTTAATACGGACTTAAGGGGCTTGAAACCAATCCAGATTGGGTGGGGATTTCATCACCCTTCCCAGGACCCCGGAAATCACTAAAGCATATGCATTGTCCATTGTAATTAAAAAAAAAATACTAGACTTCAGCCCTAAGGACTTCGCGCTCATTAGGAGAAGATAAACCTTGTTTAGAACCTTGCTTAACCGTATATTGTTTACGGGGTGTCTAGGAAAGTGTTAAAGGCGCAACCGCCGAAAGAGAAAGGGTTATTTAATTAAGGAACTTCGCGAAAGCGTTGGACAACCTCCCCTTATCTCTGCACTTACCTGGCCTCGTGATCAGTGTATTTTTAAGCCTGTTTCTCGATACTGTTTAACTTCGACAATCAAGTTCAGGAGCAGGTCTAGTAGACCTAGGTTACCCTAGATCTAGGTGTGATTGTGCATATCTTATTTGTGATTGCTTAAGCCATATTCCCGTACATACTTCTGTAAATCTTTTTCTAAAAAAAAAAAAATCAAAAATCAAAAACTTTTATAAAAACTTGCCCTTTTGTCGCCAAATCCATTTTCACCCAACACCCTTCGCCTTTCTTCATTGACGTTTTCTTACCCTCACCTTCTCCGCTTTGACTATACTAAACTCGTTTAGTGTATGTCCGCTTGGACTCGGGAAACTAGCGCCCGTCTAGTCCGCGTTACGTTAGTCGCGACCGACTACGCGATCGACTCCGAAGTCGATACTCCGTCCACTCCTCTTTCACCCCTTCCTTTGCCGGCCAACTCCGACGTTGACCAGAATTCTGTTCATACATCTTCACCTTCACCTTCACCTTCACCAACCTCTTCTTCCGCGATGTCGGGATTTATTCCAAACATCTCGTTGACCACCCCTGGATTGGCTCCACCTCCTATGGAGACCAATCTCCCACCACCTCCGCCTGTTGTAGCGCCGCAGCGAATTGCGCTCCAGGATCGTTTCTACCCTACCCGTTCTGCACTTCCAACCTGCCTTTCTCTTCCTCCGGCCAATGGGGACAACTTTGAAATTAAGCCCCATTTCATCAACATGCTTCCACGTTTTCATGGGCTTGAATCTGAAGATGCCTATATCTTCATTAACAAATTTCAAAACGTCTGTGCCATGATGAAAACAACCCAGCTGTCGGACGATGCTATACGTCTACGGGTCATTCCGTTCACTTTATGCGATCTCGCAGAAAAATGGCTGTATAGCACCGCTTCCCACTCAATCACCAGCTGGGACGAGTTTGTTAAAGCGTTTCTGAAAAAATTCTACCCAAATCATAAGACCGCAAGAATTCGAAATGAGATCAACCAATTCTCCCAGCTTCCTTCTGAACCCTTTTGGAAGTGCTTTGACCGATACAAAGACCTTCTTGTTCAGTGTCCTCACCACGGTATAGAGAAATGCCAACTCTGCCAAACCTTATACGAGGGACTGAACCCAGCAACAAAGCAGTTGCTGGAAACCATCTGTCAGGGCCACTTCCTATCCAAATCTGACGAGGAAGCGTGGCAGTTCTTTGACGATCTTGCGGAGCAAACGCTACAGTGGGAGAGCACCAGACCGACTCCTTCTTCTTCTTCTACCTCCACTTCTACCGGTCAGTCTAGGGTAGGAATTCACCAGCTTGATGTCTCTATTGCGATGAGAGCTGAAATGGCTGCAATCACAAAAAAGCTTGAAGCAATAGAGAGCAAATTTTCTTCTCCTACTCCTGCCCCTGTTCTCCCCCTTCGTACCATCTGCGCTTGTTGTTCCGATCCGTCCCACTTAACTGAAGAGTGTCCTTACAATCCACCCTCGCAAGGACAGGATCAGGTTAATGCATTCCAGCAAAGACCAAGGAATGATCCATACTCTTCCACCTACAATCCCGGTTGGAGGAACCACCCCAATTTCGCCTGGAATCAGAATCAGAATCAATTCCAGGGCAACAATTTCCAAAGGGCCCCTCCACCGCAACAACAAGCGCGACAACAAACTCAGTATCAGCAGCCCTTCCAACCCCAGCCTTACCAAAACCAGACGAACAACTTTGCACCGAACAATTCCTTCCCACCAAACAACTTTGTTCCGTCGAACAACGATAAGGTTTCCTCGCTCGAGCGAAGTCTGGATGCGTTTGTTAAACAATCGACTCAATCCACCGCCAACATCCAGTCTTCGATCCAATCTTTAGTGCAACACACCGCCGCACATGGGCAGAGCATCAAGACCATCGAGGCCCAGATTGCACAGCTGAACGCGGCCTTGAGCGAGCGAGAGAAGGGGAAGCTCCCGTCCCAGCCACTTCCAAATCCCGGCCACCCACATAATGCACATGTTGCTCTTGAACAACAACACCATAATGTGAGTGCCGTGACCACACTGAGATCAGGGAGGGTGCTGCAAAACAACATTGGCAAGCAAATCAACGATGACACCCCGGCTGCTTCTTCTTCTTCTTCTCCTGCTTCTTCTTCTTCGTCTTCCGAGCCTATTCTTCGTTCTTCACAAGGCTCTCCTTCCTCTTCTTCTCTAAACGGACCCGCTTCTCACTCCACGAAAACACCTATTCTGGGATCCGTTCCAACTCCAAAATCTCCTCCTCCAGCATTAGACTCAACCAATTTTCAAAATGTTCCATTTCCAAACCGGTTGAGGTCTAACAAACAAAATCCACAAATGGAGAAGATTTTGGAGTTATTCAAGCAAGTTAACATTAACATTCCTCTTTTAGATGCTGTCCAACAAGTCCCTTCTTACGCGAAAATCTTAAAGGACTTGTGCACGAAAAAGAGGAAGTCTCAGGTACCCAAGAAAGTTTTCTTGGCTAGTGCTGTGAGTGATGCCCTTACCCAATCTTTACCACAAAAACGGAAGGACCCTGGCTGTCCTACGATTTCAATTACTATTGGGGATAAGAACATCAACCGCGCACTATTAGATCTTGGTGCCAGTGTTAACTTGCTTCCGTATTCAGTATACGAGCAATTAGGCGTCGGAGAGCTGAAACCCACACACTGCACTCTCCAGATGGCCGACCGATCGATCACCCATCCTAGGGGTGAGCTAGAGGATGTGTTAATCAAAGTCGGGGACTTCATATTCCCCGTCGACTTCATTTTCTTAGATACACAGCCTGTAGCTAACCCCCGGAATCAAATTCCGGTGATACTCGGTCGCCCATTTCTCGCAACCTCAAATGCTGTGATCAATTGTCGCAATGGTTCAATGAACCTCTCTTTTGGAAATATGACAATTGAACTCAACATTTTTAGGTTGGGGAATCAGCCCGCCGAACCTAATGCTCATATACTGGATGTTTGCTCGATCCAGGAGATCACCCCCGAAGAGTGTGAATTCGAGGAGTTTTTGTTTAAATACGATAATCTTGACGCCACTAGTGCGTGTCTCTTCGAACCTGCTGCTGTTGCTGCGCCCGATAACGACTACGAGTGTTTCACGTTCACGAACGATCTTAGCCGCGCACAACCCGAGTTTGAATCTTTCGACTTTTCGGATGAGTTACCTGAACCATCCGACTCGGTTGCCTACACTCGTTTTGAACCTTTGCTGGAGTCCTTTGAGTTCGAGACCTTTGCACCAGTCTTGCCTTCCATCATTTCACCTCCAACGCTCGAACTCAAGCCGTTGCCGTCTCACCTTAAGTATGCTTACTTAGGTGAGAACGAGACCCTCCCTGTCATCATCTCGGCTTCTCTAGCTCCCGAGCAAGAGAAAGCCCTTCTCACGGTCTTGCACGGCAACAGGCAAGCTTTTGGCTGGTCCATGGCGGACATCAAGGGGATTAGTCCCCTCATCGTTGAGCATCACATTCATCTGATGGATGATGCCAAACCAGCCCGGGATCCACAAAGACGTCTTAATCCAGTCATGAAGGAGGCTGTGAAGAAGGAGATCGTCAAATGTCTAGATAGTGGTATCATTTACCCTATCTCTGATAGCCAGTGGGTTAGCCCCATTCACGTTGTCCCCAAGAAGTCGGGCATCACGGTCATAACCAACGAGGCGAATGAGTTAATCCCTACTCGCACCCAAACTGGGTGGCGAGTTTGCATTGATTACAGAAAACTCAACGCTGCAACGCGGAAAGACCACTTTCCGCTACCTTTCATTGACCAGATGCTGGAACGATTGGCCGGACATGAGTACTATTGTTTTCTTGATGGCTACTCTGGTTATAATCAAATTCCCATCGCCGAAAAAGACCAGGACAAGACCACTTTCACTTGTCCTTTCGGCACGTTTGCATATCGACGCATGCCCTTTGGGTTATGCAATGCGCCCGCTACCTTCCAGCAGTGTATGATGGGGATTTTCTCAGACATGGTGGAGAAATTTCTGGAGATCTTCATGGACGACTTCTCCATCTTTGGCGATTCTTTTGACGAGTGTCTGCTGCATCTCGACGCTGTCCTTACCAGATGTAAGGACAAGAATCTCACTTTGAACTGGGAGAAATGCCACTTCATGGTGCGCGAAGGTATTGTCTTAGGACATATCATCTCGCAAAATGGCATAGAGGTTGACAAAGCAAAGATTGAGGTCATTTCCAATCTGCCTCCTCCCCGATGCGTCAGAGATATCCGAGCCTTCCTTGGCCATGCCGGTTTCTATAGACGGTTTATCAAGGACTTTAGCAAGATTGCTAGGCCCTTGACGCTTTTGCTGGCCAAGGACACGCCTTTTGACTTCAACTCGAGCTGTGTGACTGCATTCGAGTCACTAAAACGCTCACTCACTTCTGCTCCCGTTCTTTCTTCTCCTGACTGGACGCACCCATTCGAGATCATATGCGATGCATCCGACTTTGCCATCGGTGCTGTCCTTGGACAGCACATCAACAAGATGCCGCACGTAATCTATTACGCGAGCCGAACCCTGAACGACGCCCAACTTAACTATACAACAACTGAGAAGGAATTCTTAGCTGTTGTATTTGCCTTAGAAAAGTTCAGGCCCTACCTCATCGGCTCTCCAGTCATTGTCTACACTGACCACTCAGCTCTGCGCCATCTTTTTGCGAAGAAAGATGCCAAATCTCGGTTAATCCGTTGGATCCTCTTGCTTCAAGAGTTTGACCTTGTCATTAAGGACAAACGGGGATGTGAAAACGTGGTTGCCGACCATCTCTCACGACTTCCTTCTTCGCCTTCGCTTCCAATTCCGATAAACGACGTTTTCCCGGATGAACAACTCTTGACAGTATCTTGCGAACCCTGGTTCGCAGATATTGTGAACTATTTGGCCACGGGATTGCTACCGACCGAATGGTCACGTCAGGACAGACTTCGCTTCTTATCCCAAGTAAAACACTTTTACTGGGACGAACCCTACTTGTTCAAGTACTGTCCCGACCAGATTATTCGTCGGTGTGTCCCAGATGAGGAATTCAAGAGTGTGCTGTCATTTTGCCACGACCAAGCATGTGGCGGGCATTTTGGGCCCAGAAAGACAGCTGAGAAGATCTTGCAATGTGGTTTCTACTGGCCACAACTTTTCAAAGACGCTCACGATTATTGCAAGACTTGCTCCCGGTGCCAACACATGGGCCGGATATCCCGGAGGAATGAGATGCCGCTACAACCGATCTTGGTTGTGGAGATTTTCGATGTTTGGGGGATAGACTTCATGGGGCCGTTTCCCAGCTCTTTTGGGAACTTGTACATCCTTCTAGCTGTTGATTACGTCTCTAAATGGGTCGAGGCTGTGCCCAGCCGAACTAACGACAACAAGGTTGTCGTTAGGTTCCTTAAAGAAAACATTTTCTCACGGTTTGGGCACCCCCGAGCGATCATTAGCGACAATGGAAGTCATTTCTGCAATAGGACTTTCGAGGCCTTGATGCGGAAATACTCCATTAATCATAAGCTTTCTACGCCCTACCACCCCCAAACCTGCGGGCAGGCCGAAGTTTCAAATCGGCAAATCAAGCAGATACTGGAGAAAACGGTTTCCAAGAACCGTAAGGATTGGTCTTTGAAACTCACTGATGCCCTTTGGGCATTTAGAACCGCTTATAAGACCGACCTTGGCATGTCTCCCTATCGGCTTGTGTACGGAAAAGCCTGCCACCTTCCTGTCGAAATCGAGCATCGCGCGTTTTGGGCGATAAAGGAGCTGAATCTGTCTCTGGAGGACGCGGGCAGCCATCGGAAGCTGCAGCTGAACGAACTGAGCGAGCTTAGGGATGAGGCTTACGACAACGCGGTTGTCGTTAAGAATCGAACGAAGGTGTTTCATGATAAACACCTTGTGCGCAAAACCTTCGTACCTGGTCAACAGGTACTTCTTTACGACACCCGACTTCATTTCCATCCTGGAAAGCTCCGATCTCGCTGGAAAGGGCCGTATTTTGTGCGGACTGTGTATCCGCAGGGCGCTGTGGATTTGGAAAATCCAAAGGACGGTTCACTCTTCAAAGTGAACGGACACCGATGCAAACCGTACCTTAGCGCCAAACCAACAGAGGAGCTCCTGTTCTTACAGGAGCCGGTTTACCTTGCTTGATCTTCCTCTGCCTACCTCCAAACTTCGGTTATCCAGCCAAGAACAGTGGACACTGTTCCAAATAAGTTTGGGGGTATGTACAAACCATTTTGTTTATATTTTTGTATATTCTTTTTCTTTTCTTTCAAAACAAAAACAAATAAAAATTGTGTATCGCTAACCAACAATTTTGAACCTTCAAACTACTCTCTTCATGCAATGACAGTGAGGACACTGTCCAGTTTAAGTTTGGGGGTACGCTCGGTACGCATTTCTTACCTTCGCATTCATATGTATATTTTGCATCTGCATATTAAAATCCATAAAATCCATAAAAATTTGAAAATTTTCCTAAAATATAAAAACTTTTTTTCAAGTTAGCTTGTGGAAGAACTCTGATTCAACATTCGACGGTTTTTGTTTGATAAAATAGGAATAACTAGATCTTATGTTTGGATTTTGAAAACCTGAAAGATAACTCTCCTTTGAAGTTAACTATAGCTGATATACGTCTTTACATCACACTACACGTGTCGTGAGTTTTGGGAATTAGATGACAAGTCTTTCATGTTCAAACTTTTAAACAGATAAATGATTTTCTGAGAATCAAATAGGTTTGTTCTGAAATAAGTAATGACAAGAATAGTTTATGAAGTAAAGCAAATATGAAGGAATGTTATTGATGCCGTAATAGGAGCTAAGTCTGAAAAATAACCCATCTAAAACTTGATTGGAATGATTACACACCAAACCCACTAGACACGTCTTTTATCCAAAAAATATTTGAACTGCCGATTATATCTCCGTTCGTATTAAATCATCTGATTTTCACGCCAAACTGTCTTTTGTTTTTGGACCTAGGTAACTTGAGTAATTAAGTCCGCTGGGGTGTTTCTACACCTAATGCCCTAAAACCAACTGGTTTGGGTGCATTGGCCCAAAGCTCGCTAAGAAGCCTAGAAAGTCCAGTTTAAAACAAAGTCAAGCAAGTGTTCTCTCCGAGTTAAAATTCCTAACGGTTCTTTGTGTGAGAATAATCTTGATAAAAGACAGGCTTTTAAAAAATTTTTTAACGGAGATATGAAGGTTTTACTCTTTGATAAAGACTATTGCACGTTCACAGTGGTGTGTATGAAACGAAAACAAGAAAAAGGTAGAGTGAAAAATACGACTTAGTTTCCTGTTAAGGAAGATAGAAATTCTAAAGTTGAAACCTTACTGCAAAACGAAACTTGAAAAATGCTTAACTCATTATAAAACTTATGTGATCCTTTTAAAATTGTTATCTGGGCTTTATTGTGCGACATGATGACTCTAATCGATCCTTCTGGAACTTAACGACACTATCCGCACTGCACGTAAAGACATATAAAATCTGTAGTTAAATAAGATGTGAGGTGTGAAAAATAAAGGTTCGATAGTCTAGACTAAGGATTATAGAATTGTTATTTTCTAAAACAAAACTTTAGGGTTTGAAACTTAGTCATTTTTACAAACCAACTTGACCGGATTTTGTGGGTAGTATCCGCTGAAAACCCTCAGGAGACAACACTCCTCCTACTAGGGACACCTAGAGGTTTAACGGCTTGTTGCACATGCTCAGTGCAATCGCGTTCCCTGCGAAAGTGAGGTTAGGAAATTTTTGTGAATAAATGGACTTTGCTCGGGACGAGCAAATGATAAGTTTGGGGGTATTTGTTCATATCAGATTTTTGCATTTTTATACCGCCCAATTTTTATCACATTGCATGTCGGTAGATACTCTTGAGCCGTGTTTGCTAGTCAATTGCAGGATACAGGTTCCCGGTTCTCAAACGGAGAAATTCATGGAAAACACGACAAAAATCCGGTTCCTGCCAACTACAGATAAAACACGGTCTCCGCTCTTCATCCGTATGCTGCCAGATACCGGTTTAGGAAGACAAAATGTCAAATCAATGTCGTTTTCAGGCACAAGGCTCAATGGTGGCACAAGATCCAAGAGATCTACGCGGAGCTCGAGACAATCATGACAAAATCTTAACAAAAAGTCCACCTTTCCTTCAACAGAAATTCTGGAAAAATCGTGGTGCCAAATTGAGAAAATACATATACCAGAATTAGGTACACTGAAGACCAGGGGACCACCAAAAATACAGAGGAACAATTCATCTAAACGGCCGCGGAAGAGCGGCCAAAGGGGGGTATTGGCCACGCTTCCGCGGCCGTTCTGGCGCCAAGTGTGCAGGGCTTTGGGGGGTAGGTTGGTAATTTCATATGGGCCCGTATTGTTGCCCTAGTTTCTCATTTTCCAGCCTATAAATTCCCCAGAATTCTGTGAAGGAAAGGGTCCATAATCTTGTATTTTTCTTTGCTAGGTTTTAGTACATGTTCTTCTTCCTCTTCTCACCTCTTCTCCATTAAACTTGTAAGTGAGCTTTTGAGTGAAGAGTGATGAATAAAGAAGACCATTTTTATTATCATGCTTGTCTCTTTCTTTACTTGTTATAATTGTTGTAATTTTAATTGTTAAGTAGTTGTTGTTATTTCCTTGTTATTTGTTTCTTCTCTCTTTTTCTTTATCCTTGCATACGACAATGATACTTACGCTTGATCCTCGCCAAGGTGAGGTCGCAAACAGTTAGTCGTATTCTTCTAATCTCTTTCTTTCTATCTTCCTCTTTTGTGTTGTTTTATTTTTCCGTATTATGAAGTGTGAGTAGTTCTATACTTGCTAGGGTAGGATAAGGGAAGTTTGAGAGAAGGAAATCTCTCTCACTCTTTCCTTGACAACTTAAATCAACTCCCGTTAACCCAACCACAATCCGCTCCTTACGGCACCCTATCCTACATGATAGCGGTGATTCCGTAGTGAGACCGGTTGTGGTTGAATTAACCGGAGGTTATGGATAAGAGCCAAGAACGGACGGACAAGCACCAAAAGGAAGGACTATGCGTTGGAAAGCCTAGCTTATACTCGCAAGTTCCTTCCTAGTCGTGCTAATCCCCGTTGTTGCCGATTACCGTAACACCGATATTAAGTGGGGCAACGAAAGATGTGGAGACTCCTAACTCAAACTAACCTAATCCTAACCCTAACAAGCTCTCTTTAAATATCAACTCAACACTTAGATAACTACAAACAAAATCTGAACAACCGGACTTAACTCGTCGAAAAACACATAGAAAAAGATTCCCATCTCCCTGCGGACGACCCGTACTCAACCGGCTAGCTACGTGCGAAACCGTCTTGATTGCGGTATTTAAACTAGAACTTGAACACGCTTGTAGCCTAACAATCACCTATTCCATCAACCAAGGGTCATCCTACGCGATAAAAGTTCGGGTCTAATACTCCCTCGACTGAGTCTAAGTTTCGTAAGGTCAAGCCTAGGTTCCGTATATATATAGACGCCCTAGGATCCACATAGTCAAACTTAGACTCGAACCAAGGTTAACCTAGCGCTCTGATACCAACTTTGTCACGACCCGAAAGAGTACGTGACTGGCCCTTGAACCATATGAAGTCTATAGGACTCCATCTGATCCAAGTAAGCCAAAAGCCCAGAAATCTAAAACATTTTAAGGATAAGTAAACATACAAGCAATATACTATACAACGCCGAATGGCGAGGATCAAAATTTCAAAGAAACCCAGATAAGCATGAAAACCGTAACACTACTAAGCGCGACTCTATGGTCGAAATAATACATCATTAGTGTCTGAGTCTGAAACAATATATACAAGTTTTGGTTGATGGAATTTCTAGATACAAAAGAATAATACATCAACAAGGGTGGTCCTGATACAAAAGAACCCACCTACCCAAGCAAGTCCCCCATATGGAAGTAGTGTGCCAGAAATGCCGCTACGGAACCTGTACGACAAAACCCTGCAAGAACTGTGGCACAACAGGGGTGAGTTGCCAACTCGTGAATAGAAAATATCTACAAGCAGAAATCGAATGCAAGACATAATCCTAGGTCAATACGATCAGTATATAATATAACCCTCAAGAGTAAGTCTGAAGCATGAAAATGTGGCAGTGTAACATCTAATCATGTAGGTAGTGCCAAGTACTCGTGCCAGTGCCTCAGATAATAACATGTCATAAATGTAAGGTATGTCTGCATGAAGTAAACATGATGAAGTATCAAATGGATATCAATACACATATATTAGCGTCCCATTTCACTAATATTGGTGTAAGTTTATATATAACAGCGCCCTCGTACCCTATTATATATACAAATGAAGTATGATTAATGTAGTCAAAGTCTGTATGTAATCAATGTCTGCATATATATACGTGGATCCCGTCCACCCGTCACCCATTGTCAATAAGGATCATACATGCAAATATGAGGATATAATCAAAATCATGGAGATCATCATGAAACCTGTGCCTAGCATCGACACGTAAATCCTTATCTGTCGGGCTCCGTCAGTCCAGATCAGCCCACGGGCTATGTCTGCGGAATCAGCCCTCGGCCCCGGCAGTACACCCATATCCATCTATCGACTCTGGTCAGTATCCTCCGGATAACCGCCAGGTCCAACCAATCATCGGTAGGTAGTAGTCCCTCTGCCAGGCTCACCGTCTACTACACAGCGAAACCGTTCTCGCCCCGGGGTACCATACCTGGTCCACCATGTACCCGTAATCAGCCTCATCCAACTCCTCGATTCGGGTTCATATATATCACTCTAGCACCGAGAAAACACATGGTGGACGCACCAAAATATCATATCAAGGGAAACCGGGTTTTTAAATAATTAACTATTCTCTTTTCAAATATCCACAGTTCCCCAAATCCAGAATTAACATGGAAACAATATATCTCAACGCGTAATCTAAGAAAGTATGAAGATATCAATGTATGTGTGCACTGGTATGAATATACAGTGTGCATGTGCGCAGGTATGAAGATATCAATATATGTGTGCACTGGTATGAATATACATTGTGCATGTGCGCAGGTATGAAGATATCAATATATGTGTGCACTGATATGAATATATAGTGTGCATGTGCGCTATGTGTGCACTGATATGAATATATAGTGTGCATGTGCGCAGGTATGAAGATATCAATATATGTGTGCACTGGAATGAATATACAGTGTGCATGTGCGGAGGTATGAAGATATCAATATATGTGTGCACTGGTATGAATATATAGTGTGCATGTGCGCAGGTATGAAGATATCAATATATGTGTGCACTGGTATGAATATACAGCGTGCATGTGCGCAGGTATAAATATACGATGTATGTGTACAAGTATGGGTATGTGACATATAAATGAAATGCAAGTATAACAGTATATTTTGTAACATGGAAATAATAGTATGCACATACAGGGTCATATCCTGATGCAATAATGCTACTATGTAGTGACATGGCAATTATCGATGATGAAGTGTGTGAGCCGGCAAACAAGTGTACGTGGAACATACGCATCATCGATAATAGTGCTGGTGCCCTAGCAACATGACAGTAATATAGCAATAAACATATGCAAAGCAATGTGAATAGCATGAATATGCGGAAATCGAATAATCAACGCAACAGTAAAGAATCTACACCCATATGTATATGTCATGCAGTTATGCCATTTGAAATAAGACGTATCGGGATTTTTACTAAAAATAAGGGCTACAGTGTTTTTAAGATATTCCTGATTCGTAGTTTTGAAATAGGTATGACTCGGGTCTTGTCTAACATCTACTATGCAAACTACAAATCTAAGTATCAAGTCAATCGGGAGGGGTATGGAAACCACCTAAATCTGAGTCGATATATAGATATAATAGTCGGTGATCCCGCCTCAATAGTATCGCGTACGATACAATATATAATATGATATGCTCAAGTCATGAGTGCGGATCTATCATCAATATAAAGATCGTACGGTAAATCGTCGTACGGCATCCCAATAGCTAGGTACGGGTCAGTATCACATTCCTCTCATCAAATATCAGGTATCATTATCATCATATCACATAATCTGGGGTACAGATCTAAGTCAAGTACAAATCAATACCATCTATATAAGTATGAAAGCGGGGGTAAAACACATGCCCAACGGCCCGCTAAGATCACATGTCGTATCGCAAGTATGAATCACATCACATCACCGATCTCACGGCACAATGCCCAAAATCATCGACTCATCTCCAATGTCATCCAATATCATCATCAACATAGTGTAAGTATAGTGAATATGCAAGGGTGCGCGTGTGGGTGTAAACCTATTCTAGAGTTCGCGACTATGAACTATACTAGTTTACTTCTAACCCTAACCTATCCATAATACACCTAACGCAATATCCCTGACACACTATAACTATCATAGGTAATATATAGTATAGTAATTACGGACTGCGGGGGTGCTATACGCTATCCACCCGACTTCCCCCTGTAGATTTAATCTACTCACCTTGCGTCTTCATTTGTCGACGTCGCCACGCGCTTGCTTGTCATCCCGAAGTCTTCATGGGGTACCTATAATTCAAAGTATCGTAAATGCGTATTAAAACCAAATCAAAGTTAAAACGGCACACAAAACCCAAAATGATAAGATAAGGGGCCTATAGGTTAGAACCTATGGGTACGCCTTCAAAACCATCAACAAATCCTCGATATCGTCGTATAAACGCCAAATGGTCGAGGTAAAACACATTACACAATTGCAGAATTAAAAATACGGAATAAGGAAACACGAATCCAAAACAACAACTATGGGAATAGGCTCAAGATTTCACCCTAGGACAATTTAGGCAAATCTATACATGCCAGGGGTCTAATATACTGGTAAGGGGGCACCAAAACCAAAACGGGCCAAAATGAAGCAGGTCTGGCCGCAAATTGCGGCCAATAGGATTAAATCTGCGGCCGGGTCAAGGAGTTAGGGGCTAGGGTCTTAGGGTTAGCTTCCTGGGTGCCTGCACATGTCACTGTCCATTCAATATAATTTTCAGTGTCTCGAGTTGATAGCAGATCTCAAATAACCTTCACAGATTCCACAAACTTTCCGATATCGGTTTCTAAATCCGTATTCCAGGCCTTAAGTCTCAGGTTTGGGTCTCAATTCATGCACTAGGGTGTTTATCTAAACTCTACTGGGCTCAATTACACAATACACCATAAAATTTCCCATAACCCTAACTAGGTTTTCCTTAACTCCACAATATCCAACAATATCGGTTCAAAACTAAACATGGGGTAAAGGTAATGCATAAACTAAGCTTAAGGTCCATAAAATACCTCATTTGGCAACTCAAGAATTTTCTTGAGTTTCCCCTAGTGGCCAAAATCCTTGCTTCCTTGGTCCAATGTATAGATCTTGAGTTTATGCACACTTTTTGTGAAATGAGTGTGGGGTTTTGGTGTATTTTTAGAGGTGATTTAGGGCTTGAAGAGAGGAGGTGAGGTGAGGAGCAGCAGCAGCAGCAGCAACAAGAGGGAGAGGGAGAGAACTGAGTGTTGAAAATGGAGGAGAATGGCTAGGATTTAGTCAAAGGAAAACCCCCCTCACTTTCTCTCTCACACCCATACCTTATATTTTATTCTTTTCCCTTTCTTTTTCTTTTCCTTATCTTTTCCCTCTAATTCCTTCTCACTCAATAAGTAACCCAAAAGGAACATGGTGGAAAAATGCACAAGTGTAGAAAAAAGATATGTGCATGTTTTGCACAAAATTGCTTAAAAGCCGATTAGCGATTTTTAATCACGATTAGCACTAAATTATCATATAACTAATCATAAAAACATAGAAATGGCATAATTCTCTAATTTACCCTATTTTATAATTTTCCATAATTTTCCAAAATTTCCCCCCCATTTATTTGTATTTAATTATACCGAATTATTAAAATATTCAATAAAATAATATTAAATTATAAAAATTCCCTAAAAATAATATTCTAATTTTTTTTTGAAATGTTACAATGTCCGCGGTGAGTGGATCCTCTGTGTTATCCTCTGTGTCAACTCTCCTGACCTCGTTCTTTCGGAGATCAACTATCTCCCTAATCAGGTGATACTGTCTAAGAATATGTTTGGATCGCTGACGGGACCGGGGTTCCTAGGCCAAAGCCACAGCTCCATTGTCATCCCAAAACACAAGTATTGGATGCCCAATGGTAGGAACCAAGTTCATCTCATGAACTTTATTCATCCAGACAACCTCTTTGGCAGCATCGTTGGTAGCGATGTAATTACCCTCTATCAACGAGTCTTCTAGGTATATAGCTTGGAACCCTTCCTGTTAGTTGTATGTTTGCCCTAGAGGCCAGTAATGTACAGATGATGTATATTATATTGGATGCTTGGACATATATAGAGATGACTTTCTTGCTCGATATGATAGTATGCTATCTGGTTGCTCTTTATCTTAACATGTATACTTGTCTCTTTATACTGTCTAATACTTACAAGTTGGTAAAGCCCTTAGGATGTGTACTTGACTACCTGGACTATGATGCGGATCATACTAGTGGGGACATGGTAGTCCATAAGTACATCCTTCAAGGTCCCTAGTCGTGGGTGTATCGAGACGGGGCATCGATATACCAGAGTAGACTAGCGTATACGCTTCTCGACCCATGAGATGGGCGATGGATGATCCCATATCCATTGGTGTTTGACATCAGAGATGGTATATGGGTGCTGACTCGCCGAGAACTCCCAGATGGTATTATACCTCACGTCAGATGGCAGTTCTCAGGTGACACTTGTGCAGGTTAGTCTGTAGACCCGAGATCGTCGTAGAGTCTTGTGTGATTCCCACTGTGCTTTGATTTCCACCTTACCACGTCCATGAGGGCGTGAAAAATGGTGGTTTTTGGGTACAGTCCCGAGTTACATCGAGGCAATGAGCGATAGGAGGGGTTTCGTCTCTCCCGGTAATGGGGGTTGATGTTGTACTGTGCTCGATTGGCCGTTACAGGGAAGTCCCTCGCCAGGGTTGATTAGAGATTTACTGGTAAGTGTTACCAGTAGTTTCTCGACCCATTATGAGCCTCACATCGGCATGACTTATCGTTTATTGGGGTCTGGCGTTTACCACCCGTAGACTTGATATGCGACATATCAGACGAGGAGACCGGACTGTACGGGAAGTGTTGCCGGTAGGCTCGACGGGAGTTATAGCAGGTTCGCTTGTTCTCTTCTGATCGCTCAATACCCGGGTGGCCGTTACGTTTAGCTGACCGCTTGCGGCTTGGGGGTGCTTTATATGATCATCACCCACTGCCGGCGTATTAACGAGTCTTAGAGTCCCACAATGGAGTTACCTAGTCCAGGCGAAACGTTGTGGTGCGCGTATGCGATATGCGCATGGACCCGATTAAAATGCGCGTATAGGATACCGTATATTGATCCGGCGGCTTGCTTTTGGTTTGGGTCATATGTGATATGACCGGATTGATAAATCAAGTGTTGATTTATCATTTAACCATTAGTTTCTCACTAGAAATCCTTTCTTGTATTTGATGGATGTATGCATGCATGTATGCTTTCTTTATAGATTCATGCACATATGGATGTACATACACACACACATACATACATACATCCTTCATGGTTGTACATAAATGAAAATGGTGGCAATATAAGACTCACACCATGGTTGGATTTATATATGATTTATTATTGCATTTGATTTAAAACAAAAGAAAAGAAAAGGATAATTCATGGATACTTTCTACACTCTTCTTGACCTAACCATTCTCACCCACCATTTGACCATGGATTACTTTTCCTTTTGTGTTTTTAACTCAAATTCAATAATATCCTAACAATGGTTTGATATGAGAAGAGGAAAATATATATTGATATATTTTCTATTTTTCTTTCATGAGTTATTCTTATCATCTTCTCAAATAGCCATCATCTTCTTCCTCCTTCTTCACTTGCTCTCTAGACTTTTGTAGTGAGCAAATTACATAGCAAGATTGGATTTTGAAGTGAGAATAAGAACCACAACATCATTCTACACAAGTTTAGCCCACTTGTTTAGAGTGTTATCTTCATTCGTTCTCTTGATCGGGTGAAGTTGCGAGCTTGGACTAGGAACTTCGGGTGGATCGTCGTGGACGCAAGAAGACTTTAAGAGGACCTTCCTCCA
Source organism: Agapanthus africanus (assembly GCA_030015575.1). Lineage (NCBI taxonomy): Eukaryota > Viridiplantae > Streptophyta > Magnoliopsida > Asparagales > Amaryllidaceae > Agapanthus > Agapanthus africanus. The sequence continues at coordinate 316,736,242 of CM057340.1, read as the reverse complement.
ACACCCAAGAGGCCGAGGAGTCTAGCGTAGGGATCTATAAAGGTTGTACTCTCTAAACCCTAGTTTTTCTTTCATGAGATGATGTGAAAATTTTGAAACCCTAATTTTTCTAGGAACGATGCTATGTTCGTTAACTTCACACCCTAAAAATTCAATCTTTGGTTCATGTGATGCTTCCAAACCCTTCATGAGGTGCTAGGCTAACCTTTCATTGGTATCAGAGCCGACCTAGAACTTTAGGAGGCAATTTTATGAAGTAAAAAATCCGATCGAACCAAAATAAGACGTTATAGAACCCTCTCTGGACATTTTTCCAAATCTGGTTATTTTCAGAATTAAAAATATGTAAAAAATAGAGCAGGGAATTCTAAGATATACTATGAAAAATGAAACCCTAATTCGACAATTCCACCGCGAAACCGCGGCCATAGCTTGCTTAGGCAGCGGCTCCGCGGCCGTACAGAGCCCTTAATGTTTCATTTTTGCTACAGTGTATTCTTGTTTGCTTTTAGATGGTTTTGGGTATTTTTAATCTGAATTTAGTCTGTAAATTCTGGAGATGGTTTTGGACTCGTCGATTCGATCGGAATTTTCATTTCGTGGCTTTTCCGAATAAATTAGAAAGTATTGAAGTGTTTGAACGAGTATCATTTGCTCACTTTTCACGGGGTTTAAAAGCTTTCGAAAATACGTGCAAGTTTGTTTGTGGTGGACCCTCTAGTAGACAACAAACCTTAACTCGATTATGTGACCATCTTGAACTGCCTTTTGAACCTTAGGGTTTGGGGCAGTACGGCGTGCCATATGTGAGGCGTTGGCTTGACCCTTCTACGGCCGGACCGCTACCATTGTGTCACACTCCGGGTTTTTGAACTCCGCTCAAGTGTTGAGCTTTAGCGAATCTTGAGTATTTGATCGTTCGTTCGAAAACTTTAATACCGTCTATTTATCTGGAATGTGATGCAATATGTGGAATTCATATAGTTGGACATGAAATACGAAGCATGTGATATTTCGCATTTACGATGTCTAAAGAGAATGTGGATTCCAAATATTGCAGTTTTACACTTTCTTTTCTGTGACCGTAAGTGTAGTATGTCGATATCGTCGGTTTCGTTGCTATACATCAACGACAATTGGGGTACGCATACTTACTTACGTTGATGATATATGATATTATGTGTTGCTGAGATATGATGTGCAGGATTGTCGTGATCGAATAGCCGGGGGGTTTTATGTGAGATGAGAGTTTTATATTTTCATTCATGTAAATTCAAATGTAATATTCTTTTATTTGGGGCACTTCCGGGTTGAGGTCGATGCCACCAGTGTTGTATATTATTTACTTTTCCGCATTAGGATGGACCCAAGGAGGGGAGCACAGGTGACCGGGTTCTAGGGTTCAGTGGGAGGCCATCTCGAGGAGTCGAGACCGGGTCTCCTAAACTCCAGTATTGGTAGGGTCGCTTGCCGCTCTCGTAGGGGTCCAGGGTGTGGGCTTGGCTATTCATCGCGACTGTGGAATCCGTATGTTCTATAATTGGTTAAATACTAAATACGGACGTCCTAGTATATCCCACATTATATCTATGTTTCTACTGCGATAGCTGTGATGTGATCATTTGATATGTTCTGTGATGGATACACTATATAGTATATATGATATATTATATAGGCGTTACTTATGTTTTACACCCGCGCTAGCCCTGCCCTTCTCTGCCGTTAGTTACCTAACCTAACGGTGCATGAGGGGACATCGAGGCGAATGCGGATGGCATAAGTGTACGTCGTATTTATCTGTGATGTTTAGGTGACTTAAATGATGGGACTTCATTAATGTGATTAATGAAAGAAAAGAAACCTAAAAGATGTTGTAGAATCAAATTTTAAAATAAAAGGGTAGCTACAGTTTTACTTTGCATAGTGGTATATATGATATACCCTGCACCTTATTCGATGGGGAAAGAGCCGAGATCCCTTCACCGGGAGTGACCTCTTTAGCAAAACTGGCAGATGCTACAACACTCGGTTTGCTTTTGATTGCTTTTGGAGTTTTGCTTTGCACAGTGATATATATGATATATCCCGCACCTTATTCGATGAGGAAAGAGCCGAGATCCCTTCACCAGGAGTGACCTCTTTAGCAAAACTAATAAAAGCCTCAAAATCACTCCATTTCAAAACTTCACTTGATTCTACAACGATATCAAGTTCATTACGCAATAGGTTTTCAGAAAAACCTGTCGTAGCCCTCCGTCATTTCAGATAAGTGCTACTTAGTATTCATGCTGCGGTAGTTTGGCCTCCGTCAAGGCGTAGTGTATGGTAGCTAACTAGTGCTTATCTGCTAGCATATGATGCGATTGGATTAGGGTATTCGTACGGCGTAGTTTGGCCTCCGTCAAAGGTCGTACGGGTGGGTTTAATTCAATCAAGAAATGACGGGTTGAACTTGACTAGCGCCCTGTCGGTAGTTTGGCCTCCGTCAAGGTCATGGGACGCTAGGGGCAAAAGCATTATCGGGAATTTCAAGTGTTGAAATTTGCAATGAGATTGCATACCTTCTATGAGATAGTTGGATCCCGATACCCACTGCGAGTAATTGTTACTCCTGGGAGAGTTTTACACAGGACAATTAGCCGATCAAGTGGGTGTCTAGAAAGGTGTCAATGGGGTTACGCCTCTGGGAAAACGAGGTTTACTTTAATTAGGTCCGTGCGAAAGCACGGGAAACCTCCCTCAAAGTACCGACGCTGGCCTGGCTGAAAGATCGGCGAAGTTGTAGGGTGTAATTAATCCCGGCTAATCTTTCCTTTTAGGGTTTGAAGGAAGATTTGATAAAAACCAGTGGGAGCCATCCTGATTAGATAAGATAATAACCAATCTGATCTTGCAAGAGCATACGCTAAAGTGTTTTCTTCTCTCTCTCTCCAGGTAGCGACCATGTCATGCCTTAATCAAGATAATAATATGGATGTATTGACCGAACCCGCATGTTATACTGTGCAGGGGAACGTTGAACCCGTTCTATCTTATAAGTGTTATAAGACTGAACAGGTAACAGGAGAATATCTGGATTCTCACGCCGCCCAAACGGAGAACATGCATGTTGATGCACTTTCTTCGGGTGTGTTTGTCATTGAGAACAGTTTTTCAGTTCACCCTACGTCCTGGGTATTAGATACCGGATCAGGATCCCATATATGTAAACAGTTACATGGGCTACGGAAAGGTAGAGAACTGGGAAAAGGTGATCATTCCGTTCAAGTAGGGAATGGTGCAAGTATTGCAGCCAAAGCAGTTGGCGAATATCACCTAGTATTACCAAGTGGTGATACTCTGATTCTAAATGAGTGCTATTATATACCGAACATGATGTGCAACATTATATCAGTTTCTTTATTAAGTAAAGAAGGATATAATTTTGTAGTAAAGGATAATGTTATGAACATATTCCTAGATCAAAAGTTGATTGCATCAGGCTCGTTACATAATGGCATATTCTTTCTAAATCAAAATACAGTCCTCAATATACAAAACACAAACAAGAGGAAAAGTTCAGAAATGAACGAATCCTTCTTGTTGCATTGTAGACTTGGTCATATCAATGCGACACGACTGGCTAAGTTACATAAAGATGGATGTTTGAATTCGTTCAAATTATCATCTTATGATACTTGCCATTCATGTCTCAAAGGCAAGATGATCAAAACTCCGTTTACAGGGCACGGAGAAAGAGTTACAGAACTCTTGGGACTGGTGCATAGCGATGTATGCGGTCCCATGTCTACACATGCCAGGGATGGTTCTTCCTACTTCATTACATTCACTGACGATCTCTCAAGATTCGGATATGTGTTCCTGATGAAACACAAGTCTGAAGCTTTTGAGAAATTCAGAGAATATAAAAACGAAGTAGAGAACCAAACGGGCAAAAGTATTAAGATCCTTCGATCTGATCGAGGAGGAGAATACTTAAGCAATGAATTCAGAGATTATCTAAAAGAGAATGGGATTCTCTCTCAGCTTACTCCTCCTTATACACCACAGCACAACGGTGTATCGGAGCGGAGAAATCGCACCCTATTAGATATGGTGCGCTCTATGATGAGTGCAGCTGAGTTACCTATTTCCTTCTAGGGATATGCACTGGAGACAGCTGCATACCTATTGAATAGAGTTCCAGCCAAATCAGTGTCTACCACTCCATATGAGATATGGAATGGTAAGAGACCATGTCTTAATTTTATTCAGATATGGGGTTGTCCGGCCTATGTTAAAACACAAAATACGGACAAGCTCGAGGCAAGGTCTGTTCTATGTAAGTTTGTTGGATATCCCAAACATTCGCGAGGGTATATCTTCTACCACTCCGAGGAACAAAAAGTGTTTGTTTCTCGACATGCCACTTTCTTAGAAAAGCGTTTTCTTATGAAACAGACAAGTGGCATTGAGGTAGAACTGGAAGAGGTTCCAGCGACACAAACTATGACAGAAGATTTAGTGGAACCAGAAGATTCAGTAGCTCCCAACGAACCTCAGCCTCTCCGCCGATCTAGTAGGGTTCCTCGCCAACCTGAGTGATACTACGGTTTTCTCATGGATGGTGGGAGCGAGGATTGCATCATGGAGGATGATGACCCAACTAGCTTCGAGCAGGCCATCACGAGTGGGGACTCAGTGAAATGGCTAGATGCTATACGGTCCGAGATGGAATCCATGTACACCAACAAAGTATGGACTTTGGAAAATGCACCTGAAGGGGTAAAACCCATTAGGAGCAAGTGGATCTTCAAGAAAAAACTTGGTGTAGATGGGAAAGTGGAGACTTTCAAAGCTAGACTTGTAGCAAAGGGTTTTCGTCAAAGACCAGGTGTGGACTATGACGAGACCTTTTCTCCAGTGGCTATGCTTAAATCCATCTGGATCATGCTTGCCATCGCTGCAAATCATGATTACGAAATCTGGCAAATGGATGTTAAGACCGCCTTTTTAAACGGTGATTTAGAAGAGTGCGTGTACATGACTCAGCCAGAGGGCTTCGTAGATAGTGGGAGCAGCGGGAAGGTGTGCAAGCTGCTTAAATCCAATTATGGATTAAAGCAAACATCGCGGAGTTGGAACATCTACTTTGATGTCGTTATCAAAGAGTTTGATTTCGTCAAAAACGTAGATGAACCTTGTATCTACAAAAAGGTGGCAGAGAGTAAGGTTGTCTTCCTCGTATTGTACGTAGACGACATAATCTTGATAGGAAATGATATTCCTATGCTGCAATCGGTCAAGCTCTTCTTATCACAAAGATTCTCAATGAAAGATCTTGGTAATGCCTCCTGCATATTGGGAATTAGGATCTATAGAGATAGATCCAAACGGATATTGGGATTGTCCCAATCCAGGTACATTGACACCATACTAAAGAGGTTTAGTATGGAAGAATCCAAGCGTGGGAACTTACCCACGATCTCTGGAGTCACTCTCTCCAAAGTGATGTCTCCCAAGACTGATTTGGAGAGAGCTCGCATGCAAGGGATACCCTATGCTTCGGCTGTAGGCTCTAACATGTACGCGATGCTGTGTACCAGACCCGATGTAGCATACTCACTAAGTGTAGTGAGTAGGTGTCAAGCTGATCCTGGAGAAAGTCACTGGACAGCAGTGAAGAGCATTCTCAAGTACTTACGAAGGACTAAAGAGATGCTCTTGGTGTATGGTAATGGAGAACTGCAAGTGGAGTCCTTTACCGATTCGAGCTTCCAGAGTGATAAGGACGACTCTAAGTCGCAGTCAGGATTTGTCTTTACCCTTTACGGAGGGGCGGTTAGCTGGAAGAGTTCCCAGCAGGAAACCGTGGCAGACTCGACGATGGAGGCTGAATGCATCGCTGCCAACGATGCTGCCAAAGAGGCTGTCTGGATCAAGAAGTTCATTACTGAACTTGGAGTGGTTCCATCCATTGAGCATCCAATACCTTTGTATTGTGATAACAATGGAGCGGTGGCTTTAGCCAAGGAACCCAGGTCCCATCAGCGATCCAGGCATATTCTGAGGCGGTATCACCTGATCCGGGAGATAGTTGATCGCCGGGAGATCGAGGTCAGGAGGGTTGACACGAAGAATAACACAGCGGATCCACTCACGAAGGCCATTCCCCAGATTCAGTTTGAGAGACTCTTCGGGATGCTCGGTATGCGATACTACAGCAGCTGGCCCTAGTGCAAATGGGAGATTGTTAGTTGTATGTATGCCCTAGAGGCCAGTATTGTACAGATGATGTTTATTATATTGGATGCTTGGACATATATAGAGATGACTTTCTTGCTCGATATGATAGTATGCTATCTGGTTGCTCTTTATCTTAACATGTATACTTGTCTCTTTATACTGTCTAATATTTACATGTTGGTAAAACCCTTAGGATGTCTACTTGACAACCTGGACTATGATGCGGATCATAGTAGTGGGGACATGGTAGTCCATAAGTACATCCTTCAAGGTCCCTAGTCGTGGGCGTATCGAGACGGTGCATCAATATACCAGAGTAGACTAGCGTATACGCTTCTCGACCCATGAGATGGGCGATGGATGATCCCATATCCACTGGTGTTTGACATCAGAGATGGTATATGGGTGCTCAGTGGAGACTGGGTACACTGGACGGACTCGCCGAGAACTCCCAGATGGTATTATACCTCACGTCAGATGGCGGTTCTCAGGTGACACTTGTGCAGGTTAGTCTGTAGACCCGAGATCGTCATAGAGTCTTGTGTGATTCCCACTGTGCTTTGATTTCCACTTTACCACGTCCATGAGGGCGTGCAAAATGGTGGTTTTTGGGTACAGTCCCGAGTCACATGGAGGCAATGAGCGATAGGAGGGTTTTCGTCTCTCCCGGTATTGGGGGTTGATGTTGCACTGTGCTCGATTGGCCGTAACAGGGAAGTCCCTGGCCAGGGCTGATTAGAGATTTACTGGTAAGTGTTACCAGTAGTTTCTCGACCCGTTATGAGCCTCACATCGGCACGACTTATTGGTTATTGGGGTCTGACGTTTACCACCCCTAGACTTGATATGCGACATATCAGACGAGGAGACCGGACTGTATGGGAAGTGTTGCCGGTTGGCTCGACGGGAGTTGTAGCAGGTTCGCTTGTTCTCTTCTGATCGCTCAATACCCGGGTGGCCATTACGTTTTGCTGACCGCTTGCTGCTTGGGAGTGCTTGATATGATCATCACCCACTGCCGGCGTATTGACGAGTCTTAGAGTCCCACAATGGAGTTACCTAGTCCAGGCGAAAAGTTGTGGTGCGCGTATGCGATATGCGCATGGACCCGATTAAAATGCGCGTATAGAATACCGTATATTGATCGGGCGGCTTGCTTTTGGTTTGGGTCATATGTGATTTGACCGGATTGATAAATCAAGTGTTGATTTATCATTTAACCATTAGTTTCTCACTAGAAATCCTTTCTTGTATTTGATGGATGTATGCATGCATGTATGCTTTCTTTATAGATTCATGCACATATGGATGTACATACACACACATACATACATACATCCTTCATGGTTGTACATACATGAAAATGGTGGCAATATAAGACTCACACCATGGTTGGATTTATATATGATTTATTATTGCATTTGATTTAAAACAAAAGAAAAGAAAAGGATAATTCATGGATACTTTCTACACTCTTCTTGACCTAACCATTCTCACCCACCATTTGACCATGGATTACTTTTCCTTTTGTGTTTTAAACTCAAATTCAATAATATCCTAACCATGGTTTGATATGAGAAGAGGAAAATATATATTGATATATTTTCTATTTTTCTTTCATGAGTTATTCTTATCTTCTTCTCAAATAGCAATCATCTTCTTCCTCCTTCTTCACTTGCTTTCTAGACTTTTGTAGTGAGCAAATTACATAACAAGATTGGATTTTGAAGTGAGAATAAGAACCACAACATCATTCTACACAAGTTTAGCCCACTTGTTTAGAGTGTTATCTTCATTCGTTCTCTTGATCGGGTGAAGTTGCGAGCTTGGACTAGGAACTTCGGGTGGATCGTCGTGGACGCGAGAAGACATCAAGAGGACCTTCCTCCAACACCCAAGAGGCCGAGGAGTCTAGCGTAGGGAGTTACAAAGGTTGTACTCTCTAAACCCTAGCTTTTCTTTCATGAGATGATGTGAAAATTTTGAAACCCTAATTTTTCTAGGAACGATACTATGTTCGTTAACTTAGCACCCTAAAAATTCAATCTTTGGTTCATGTGATGCTTCCAAACCCTTCATGAGGTGCTAGGCTAACCTTTCACTTCCAACATACCGTCCCTCCACTGAGGGTGAAGACAAAACCCTAGACTGACTTTCAGTCCTCCTTATCACTCTAGAAGCTCGAATCGGTAAAGGACTCCATCTGGAGTTCACCATTACCATACACCAAGAACATCTCTTTAGTCCTTCCCAAACACTTAAGAATGTTCTTCAGTTGTCCAGTGGTTTTCCCGAAGTTATTTTCGATACTTATTCACTACACCCAGTGAGTAAGCTACATCTGGTCTGGTATATAACATCGCATACATGATTGACCCATCTGCCAAAGCATAGGGTATCCCTTGTATGCGAGCCCTCTCCAAATCAGTCTAGAGAGACATCTCTTTGTATAGAGTGATTCCTGACCAAGCGGGTACATTACCACGCTTAGAATCATCCATAGTAAACCCCTTTAGCATGGTGTCTATGTACCTGGATTGGGACAATCGCAAATCCATTTAGATCTATATCCCCAGGATGTAGGATACATCGGTTAGATCTTTCATGGAGAACCTGTGTGATAAGAGGAGCTTGACCGAGTGTAGCATAGGAACACCCTTTCCTATCAAGAGTATGTCATCCGCATACAATACGAGGAAGACAATCATACTCTCTACAACCTTCTTATTTACACATGGTTCATCTACCTTTTTGATGAAGTCAAACTCTTTGACAGCTTCAATAAAAACAGATGTTCCATCTCCGCGATGCCTGCTTTAACCCGTAGATGGATTTAAGCAGCTTGCACATGCCTCCACTGCTCACACTATCTATGAAGCCCTCTGGCAGTGTCATATACGCTCTCTTCTAAATCACCATTTAGAAAAGCGGTTTTGACGTGCAGTCTGCCAGATTTCGTAGTCATGGTATGCAACAATGGCAAGTAGGATCCTGATGGACTTAAGCATAGCTTTGAATTTCTCAACTTTTCCATCTACACCAAATTGTCTTTCTCAAAGATCATCTTGCTCCCGATAGGTTTTACCCCTTCAGGAGCAACATCCAAAGTCAATACTTTGTTGGTGTACATGGATTGCATTACAGATCGCATAGCATCCAGCCATTTCACATAGTCTCCACTTGTGATGGCCTACTCAAAACTACTTGGGTCATCATCTCCATGATGCAATCCTCGCTCCCACCATCTATAAGAAAACCGTAGTATCTCTCAGGTGGATGAAGAACCTAACTAGATCTACGGAGTGGCTGCGGTTCGCCGGGGTCTATTGAATCCTCCGGTTCCAACAAATCGTCAGTTATAGTTTTTGTTTGCTGGAACTACTTCCAGTTCTACCTCATCGTCACTGATTTCTTCCACAAGAAATTCATTTTCTAAAAAGGTGGCATGTCGAGAAACAAAACACCTTTTGTTCCTCGGTGTAGTAGAAGATATACCCTCGCGAATGTTTGGGACATCCTATAAACTTGCACAGAACTGACCTTGCCTCAAGCTTGTCCGGATTATGCTTTTCAATACAGGCCGGACAACCCAATATCTTAACTCGTTTAAGAGATGGTCTCTTCCCATTCCATATCTCATGTAGAGTAGTAGGCAACGGATTTGATCAGACTCTATTCAATAGGTATGCATCTTCTCAAGTGCATGTCCCTGAAATAAAATAGGCAACTCAGCAGTACTCGTCATTGAGCGTACCATATCTCATAGGGTGCGATTCCTCCACCCCGATATACCGTTGTTCTGTGCTGTATACGAAGGAGTAAACTGAGAGAGAATCTCATTCTCTTTTAAATAGTCTCGGAATTCCGTGCTCCAGCATTCTTCTCCCCAATCATATCGAAGGATTTGAATACCTTTACCCATCTGGTTCTCTTCTTCGTACTTATATTCGTTGAAATTCTCAAAAGATTCAGTTTTGTGTTTCAACAAGAACACATGTGCGTATCTTGAGAGAATATCAGTGAATGTTATAAAGTACGCGGAACAATCCCTGGTATGTGTAGACATAGGACCGCATACATCAACATGTATCTGTCCAAGAGTTCAATAGCTCTTTCTCCTTTTCCAGTAAACGGAGATTTGGTCACCTGGTCTTTGAGACAAGACTGAAAAGTTTCATAATATGTAAATTCGAACGGATTCAAATATGCATCCTTATGGAACTTCAGCTAGTCTTGTTTCATCGATATGACCCAGTCTACAATGCCACAAGAAGACTTCGTTCATTTCTGAATTGTTCCTCTTGTGTGTATTCTGTACGTTAGAACTGTGGTTTGAATCAGAACGTGTACACTGTTATACAACGTACCTTACCCAATCAACACTTGATTTAGGAAAATATTCACAATATTATTGGTACGAAATAATAGTCGCTAAGAATCAATGTATTACCAGTTGGTAACACCAGATGATATCTGCCAACTGCATTGGCTGCAACAATTGCACCATTATCTACTACTAGAGATATATCACCCTTTTCCAGTTCACCACCTGTCTATAGCCCATGTACCAAATTACATGTGTGGGATCCTGATCCGGTATCCAATACCAGGACGTAAAGGTAACTGAGAAACAGTTCTCGGTTATGAACACACCCGAAAACAATGCATCAACATGCTTATTCTTCGTTTGGGTGGCGTGAGAATCCGAATATTTCCCGATTCCTTGCTCCGACATATGACAATCATAAGGTAGAGCGGAACCTAGCCCAGTATAATAAGTAGGTTCGGTCAATACATCCATATTATTATCTTGATTAAGGCATTTCATTGGTCGCTACCAGGGGAGGGAGAGAGAGAGAGAGAGAGAAGGATAATCGCTTTGCGTGCGCTCTTTGCAAGATTGGTTACTTTATCTAAACAGGATTGCTCCCACTGTTTTTATCAAATCTTTCTTCAAACCATAATAGGTAAGATTAGCCGGGATTAATTACACCCTACTGGTTTACCAATCGTTCGACCAGGTAGGTATCGGTACTTTGAGGGAGGTTCCCCATGCTTTTCCACGGACCTAATTAAAATAAACAATGTTTTCCCAGAAGCATGACCCATTGACACCTTTTCAGACACTTACTTGATCGGCTAATTGTAAAATGCAAAACTCTCCAAGGAGTAACTCTTACTCGCAGTGGGTATCGGGATCCAACTATCATATAGAAGGTATGCAATCTCATTGCAAATTTCAACATTTGAAATTCCCGATAATGTTTTTACCCCTAGCTTCCTATGACCTTGACGAAGGCCAACAAAGCATAGGCCGCTAGTCAAGTTCAACCCGTTCATTTCATGATTGAATTAAACCCACCCGCACGACCCTTGACGAAGGCCAACAAAGTCGCATGACTACCCTAATCCAATCGCATCACATGCTAGCAGATAAGCACTAATCAACTACCTCACACTACGCCTTGACGAAGGCCAACAAACGTAGCACGAATACTAAAATAGTACTTATCTGAAATGACGGAGGGCTACACAGGTTTTTAAGAAAACCATGTGCGTAATGGTCTTGATATCGTTGTAGAATCTAGTGATTTAGAAACGGAGTGTTTTTGAGGCTTTTGCTAGCTTTGCTAAAGAGGTCACTCCCGGTGAAGGGATCTCGGCTCTTTCCTCATTGAATGAGGTGCTGGATATTCAGGAATACCAGGATGGAAATCAAGAACTATAGAAGCAATTAAAAACAAAACCGAGTGAGTTGTAGCATTTGCTAGTTTCGCTAAAGAGGTCACTCCCGGTGAAGGGATCTCGGCTCTTTCCTCATCGAATGAGGTGCTGGATATTCATGAAGGAATACCACTGTGCAAAGCAAAAACTAGAGCTACCCTTTTTGAAAATTTGATTCTACAACATCATTTGGTTTCTTTCTTTTCATTAATCTAATTAATGAAGTCCCATCATTTAATGTTTCCTAAACATTACAGAAAATGAAACGAAAATAGAACGTACGCTTATGCCATAAGCATTTGCCACGGGGCCCCGTCATGCACCGTTAGGTTACTTAACTACCGGCAGAGCGGGGGCTGGACTAGCGTAGGTGGAAAACATAAGCAACATTTATTATATATCATATATATAATATTATATTCGTCTCACGCAGTTATATGATTAACATCACAGAATCAAGTAGCAGAAGCAATATATGAAATATTGGATATACTAGGATGTCCGTGTTTTTAATTTAGCCAGTAATGTAAATCACGGATTCCACAGTCGTGATGAATAGCCAAACCCACATCCTTAGAACCTTACAAGAGCGGCAAGTAACCCTGCCAATTCTAGAGTTAGGAGACCCGATCTCAACTCCTTGAGATGGTCTCCCACTGGACTCTAGAACTTGGTTACTTGTGCTCCCCGCCTTTGGTCTATCCTAATGGGGAAAAGTAAATAATATACAACAATGGTGACATCATCCTCAACCCGGAAGTTCCCCAATAAAAGAATATTACATGTAGATTTTACATGAATGAAAATAAAAACCCTCATCTCACATAAAAAAAACCCGGCTATTCTTTCACGACGATCCAATAAATCTTATCAACAGCAACATATGATATCACATATCATCAACATAAGAAAATATGTGTATCCCTAAATCTCGTTGACATATAGCAACGAGATCGGGATACCCCACATATTACACTTACGGTTGCAGAAAAGAAAACAGAAAACTATAATAATTAGAATCCGCAATATCCTTAGACATCATAATCCCGGAATATCTCATATTCCGGATTTCATACCTAACTTATAAAACTTGCATTTTAGTCTCAAATTGAAAACTCTTTTCAATTGGTTGTGGGATAATTCAACAAGATTTCCAGCTTAGTGATTGCGTACAATATGCAATTGCGACGGAGTTTTGATTTGAATCAAAACTTTGTGGCAATCGATCAATTGAGACTAAATGGTTAGTTTTACAATATACTAACTAGTTTTCATAAAACTAATTAATCCGGATTCTAATAATTGTATCACACATCACCAAGCTTGTAAAGTAACCGCGACATTAGAATTCCGCACGCAATTACCAAACTAAACCAATTTTTCCAAGACATGAAAAATGCAGTGAGCTAATGTTCCAAAACCGATCGTTTTAAGCCTATCCGGGAGTCAAAACGAACTCGAAACCCACCCGAATCTTCGCGGAAGCGAAGATGCCAAAATTAAGTATCGAATGGGGGGCCTAGAAGGGTTACCCCACCCCCGAGGCCACCACGAGGTGGCCAGGGGGTGAGGCAGACCCGAAACTGCCTAAGATGGGGTAGTTTTGGGTCCCCACCGCCAAGACCACCTTGTGGTGGTCTTGAGGAGCAGGCCCAGCCGTTCGGTCCCCCTAGGGTGTCCTAGGGTGCGCACGCTCCACCCCGCGGCTTCTCGGTTCAAACCGTGAGCATGGGGGGTGTGCAAACAACTGAAAATATCAATTTTGAGAACTGTTTTATCGGCAGTTTTTGCACGACAAAAACGGCGGATTTCTAACGTCGCTACAAGTTACCCTAATGTTAAAGCTTGGCTCTGATACCTTTAAAGTCAGGCAGCACCCCATCCAATGGGGTCGCTGTGGCACCTACAGGTCCCTCAGCAGTTACTTTTTACGCATGCCCCCTCGCGAAGACTACAACCCGCCGGAATACCTTCCGGTCTCAGGGCACCCTGGGGTTAAGAGCCTATGCTTCGCCACACTGTCACACAGTGAGAACCCCCCATAGGTCGACACCTAATGCCTAGTAGCTCTGATACCATGAAAGTCTACCTTAGCACCACCATGAGGTTCTAGAGGCATCAAGCATGCCAAATTCAAATTTTTCATGGTGCTAAGTTAGACTATACAAGATCTTTGCTAGAAGTTTAGGGTTTGCCTTTGTGATGTGAACAAATAGAGAAAAGAAAAGAGTATACAACCTCCTTTTAGTTGGAGTCCTTCTCTTCTATAGCACCGGTTGAAGTGCACGCGACTCTACTAGGCTCCTCTCCGAGTTGAACGAACCTTCTTCATGATCTTTACGCCAAAGACGATCCACCCGATGTTCCTCTAGACCAAGCTAACTCTACACTAAGCTCCTTTAGTGTAGGAAACACACCACACCAAATTGCTAGTTTCGTTGGGATGGTGAAGTAGGGGATGTTAAAAGCTCACAAGTTTGTGTTCAAGCTTCATGATTCACATCTCTTGTAAGAGTTGAAGCTTGAACCATGGCAATTGAGGAAGAAGATGAAGCTAGAGAGCAGCCATGGGAGCAACTTAAGAAAATGGCTAAGTGTTAAGAATGAGACTAGAATGAATGGCAACTCTTGACCCCCACTCATTCAAGAATGGAATTTTGCAATATAAAATTGCAACCATGCTTGAATAGTGAGTCAAGATGAATAAACAAATATAACTCCCATGCTCTTAATTTACACCTCATTTCTTTTTTTCTCAAAAATATAAAATCAAGTCATGCTTCATTATTATTATATATATATATCATATATATTAATATATATATAATGAAGAATAATTAGTTAGCTAATGATATTAGTTAAGATATATTTATATAATATATAATATATATCACATTATTAAATCAACACTTGATTTAAAAATCCGGTTATATGACATATGACCGACTAATATAATTTATCTATATATCACATTATCAAATCAACACTTGTTTCGACAATCTGATTATATCACATATAACCGAACCGATACCAGATAACTGCCAGATTACAATACGGTATCATATACACGTATTTAATCAGGCCCACGCACATATCACATATGTTTCCTACTTCGTTTCGCTTGAACCAAGAAACTTCTGTGTGGGACTCTAAAGACTCGTCAATACGCCAGCAGTAGGTGATGATTATATCAGTCACCTACAAGCCGTCAGCGGTACTAGCTGGACGTAATGGCTACCCGGGTATTGAGCGATATGGAGATCAACAAGAAAGCTCGTCCATACTCTCCATGAAGCCTATCAGTAACACTCCCGTACAGTCCGATCTCTTTTTCTGATATGTCGCATATCATGTTTAGGGGTGGTAAATGTCAGACCCCAGTAACGTGATAAGTCTTGCCGATGTCTGGCCTATAACGGTTTGGGAAACTACTGATAACACTTATCAGTAAATCTCAGCAGCAGCCCTGTCCAGGAACTTCCAGTTATAGCCAATCGAGCATAGCGCAACATCGACCTCTAATATCGGGAGAGACGAAACCCCTCCTATCACTCTTTGCCTTCATGTGACTCGGGACTGTATCTAAAATCCACCTGTTTGCATGACTCCTTTGAGGCGTGGTAGGGAGGAAATCAAAGCATGGTGGGAGCCACACAAGACTCTATGACGATCTCGGGTCTACAGACGAACCTGTACCAGTGTCACCAGAGGACTGGTATCTAACGATAGGTATACTACCATATACGAGTCCTCGGCGAGTCCTGTTCGGGTACCCATTCTCCAATGAGCACCTGTGTACAATCTTTGATGTCACACACAAATGGTTGTGGGATCAACCATCGCCCTCTAAGGGACAACAAACCTGCACACTAGTCTACTCTGGAATATCGATGCCCTAGTCTCGATATTCTCTCGACAAGGAATTGATTAAAGGATGTACTTTTGGACCACCCTGGCCCCACTAATATGATCTCATCATAATCTTGGTAGTCAAGTACATATCCTAAGGGCTTTATCAACAGGTAAGTGACAGATAGTATAAATACCAGTCTACATATTAATATAATGGTAACCTGATAGAAAATTATCATGTCAAGAAAGAAAGTCATATATATATATATATGTGTGTATGTATGTGTGTATGTGTGTGTGTGTGTGTGTCCAAGCATCCACTATATCAACAATAATGGCCTCTAGGGCATACATATTCCTAACAGGGATATGTATGTACAGGACGATCTTGATCAGTTATATAGTATATTATTTCAGTTGTCATTATCAAGATATCTGTATTTGTTTTTATTGATGCATTATCTAGCTTGCACACAATGATAAAGACTAGATATAGTAGTATACTATTATAGTTTAATTTTATCTTAAAATGGCATATGTTATACACGTTATTACATATTGCGGTTTTATATTGATAAAGCCCGTAGGATCTTGCTTGACTACCTGCGTTGTGATGGCGATCATACTTGTGGGAGCTGCGTAGTCTGTAAGCACATCCTTAAATGTCCCAAGTCGCAGGAGTATCAAGATTGGGCATCGACACTCAAGAGTAGAATTGCGTGTACATTTCTAGACCCCGATGAGGGGCGGTGGTTGGTCCTAGAACCATTGGTGTGGCCACCTAAGATTGTATACGGGTGCCCACTGGGGGTGAGTACACTGGTCGGACTCGCTGAGAACATCTAGATGGTATTGTACCTATCGTCAGATAGCGGTTCTTTTGTGACATGTGTACAGGTTAGTCTTTGGACCTGAGATCGTCATTTGTCCCATGTGAGTTCCTACAGTGCTTTGATCACTGCCCTACCACGGCTCTACTGAGTCGTACAAACAGGTTTTGGTTGGTTACAGTTCCGAGCCATATGGAGGCAGTGAGTGAATGTCAGGGATTCGTCTCTCCAGGTATTGGGAGTTGATATCTCCCTGTGTTTGATTGGTCAGGACCATAAGACCTTGGGATTTACTGATAGGTTGATCAGTAGTTTCCCGGATTGGTACTGAGCCCCATCAGCACGAATTATCGGGTTATTAGGGTCTGACGCTTACCACCCCCTAGATCCGGTATGCGATACTCTTAGACGAACATACTGTTAGTTGTATGTATGCCCTAGAGGCCAGTATTGTACAGATGATGTATATTATATTGGATGCTTGGACATATATAGAGAGAACTTTCTTGCTCGTCATGATAGTATGCTATCTGGTTGCTCTTTACTTTAACATGTATACCAGTCTCTTTATACTGTCATAAAGTTACATGTTGGTAAAGCCCTTAGGATGTGTACTTGAAGACCTGGACTATGATGCGGATCCTACTAGTGGGGACATGGTAGTCCATAAGTACATCCTTCAAGGTCCCTAGTCGAGGGTGTATCGAGACGGGGCATCGATATACCAGTGTAGACTAGCGTATATGCTTCTCGACCCATGAGATGGGCGATGGATGATCCCATATCCATTGGTGTTTGACATCAGAGATGGTATACGGGTGCTCAGTGGAGACTGGGTACACTGGACGGACTCGCCGAGAACTCCCAGATGGTATTATACCTCACGTCAGATGGCAGTTCTCTGGTGACACTTGTGCAGGTTAGTCTGTAGACCCGAGATCCTCATAGAGTCTTGTGTAATTCCCACTGTGCTTTGATTTCCACCTTACCACGTCCATGAGGGCATGCAAAACGGTGGTTTTTGGGTACAGTCCCGAGTCATATGGAGGCAATGAGCTATAGGAGGGGTTTCATCTCTCCCGGTATTGGGGGTTGATGTTGCACTGTGCTCGATTGGCCGTGACAGGGAAGTCCTTGGCCAGGGCTGATTAGAGATTTACTGGTAAGTGTTACCAGTAGTTTCTCGACCCTTTATGAGCCTCACATCGGCACGACTTATCGGTTATTGGGGTTTGACGTTTACACCCCTAGACTTGATATGCAACATATCAGACGAGGAGACCGGACTGTACGGGATGTGTTGTCGGCAGGCTTTCACAGGAGTTGGAGCGGGCTTGCTTGCTGATCTTCTGATCTCTCAATACCCGGGTAGCCGTTACGTCTAGCTAGTACCGCTGACGACTTATGGGTGCGTGATGTGATCATCACCTATTGCCGGTGTATTGACGAGTCTTTAGAGTCCTACACAGAGGTTTTACTGGCTCAGGCGAAACGAAATAGGAGCGCATAGGTGATATGTGCGAGACCAAGAATAAATGCGTGTATGTGATACCGTATTCTATTCTTGCGACTTTATGTATCGGTCGGTCATATATGATATGACCGGGTTATCGAATCAAGTGTTGATTCGATAAGTCGATACGATGGATGTTAGCCGGTAATATGAGATATGACCGGATTATTAAGTCAAGTGTTGATTTAATAATTAAGTGTATAATTGTATATTAGATATACTAATTTACATTTGCTAACACTTATTCACTTTAGGGTTTTTCTCACACTTGCACACTTGAATATATATATATATATATGATATATATATTAAAAGTGTTTTTGTTTTGTATCATAGTTGATGATACACTAAACATGGGTGTACAAGACTCACACCATTCTATTTTTAAATGGTGGTTCATATTTATTTAAGGTAATTACAAATTAGTGGAATTTCTTTAATAAGCAAGAAGCTTGTAGAAGCTTGTGGTTGTTTTGAAAAAGTCCACTTGTTTTGTTTTTGCTTAGATCTTTGTTTAACCTAACCATTTACACTTAGCTATGGTAAAGTCTCTACAAGGGTTAGTATATGATACTCTCTCACCATGGTTAGAAAACTCACTTAATCATTATCCTCATATCTTTTCTTTTGTTCATCATCTTCTTCTTCATTGAGCAAAAGAAAAGCAAGCTAGGGTTTGATCCAAAGTTAGAATCCTTGTGAGAAACAAAATTCTAAAGAGAACCCACTTCCTATTTCTCCATCCTCTACTAGATTAGCACTTTAGTATAGGGTGTTTACTTCACTAATTCTCAAGTTAGTGAAGTAGGAGCTTGAATCGGAATTCCCTCGACGTAGATTATCTTCGGCCTCGGAGACTTCAAGCAAGGTCGCATCCTTCGCGTCGTGAAGCCATGCAAGAGCCCGGGAGAACCTTGGTCGCAGCGAAGGGACTTCAACAAGCAGCGAATGAAGTGGAGGACCGATCTACAAAGGTTGTATATCGTGTTCCCTTTAGTGTAAAGTTGTTTACTTGCTCATTTATTCGCCTAAACTTTAGTTAACGATCTTGCTTAGTGTTATTCGGCACATAGAAATTTAATTTTGGCATGGTCGATGCCTTGTAGAGCCTCGTTAGTGTGCCTAGTAACCCTACAGTGGTATCAGAGCATAGCTAGAGAATTAGACGATGCGTTAACGAAGTTAAAACTCCGAACGAACCCGAATACGACAAAACGACCCCCTCTCTGGACAATTTTTAATATCTAGGATTTTTGTGAATTAAAAATACTTTAAAAATACAGCAGGGATTTCTCAGAATTACGGCGCAAAAATGATGACATAATCCGTACGGACCGCCGCGGTTCCGCGGCAATACCCCGCTTGTGCCGCGGAACCGCAGCCGTACACTGAGACTTTGACGATTGGTTTGCACAGTAATTCTAGATTCTGTGATTGTTATTTTATGGGTATTTTTAATTTGACTCAAGTGTTGAGTATTAAGGGGTTCATTTTGTAATCGTCGATTCGATCGGAGAATTTAATTTTGTTTTGTTATTCCGGATAATTTAGAAAGTACTAAAATGTTCGAACGGATATCATTAACTCAATTTTTCCCGACACGAAAAAATATTCAAGTGTTGAATTTTTCTCGGGTTTAAATCTTTCAGAAAAACCTGGAAGAAATGTGACGGACCCTCTAGAAGACAACAAACCTTAACTCGATTATGTGACCGTCTGGAACTGCCCTTTGAACCTTAGGGTTCGGGGCAGTACGGCGTGCCACATGTGAGGCGTTGGCTTGACCCTTCTAGGCTGGACCGTTGCTACTGTGACGTATTCTGGAATCTTTAAACTCCGCTCAAGTGTTGAGTTATTATGGAAATCTTGAGTATTTGATTATTCGATCGGAAAGTTTAATACTGTCTATTTATCTGGAATGTGATACAATATGTGGAATTCATACATGTTAGGCATGGAATGCGAAATATGTGATATTTCGGATTTACGATGTCTAAAGAGATTGTGGATTCCAAATGTTGTAGTTTTACACTTTCTTTTCTGTGACCGTAAGTGTAATATGTGATATCGCCGGTTTCGTTGCTATATGTCAACGACAATTGGGATGCGCATATTTACTTACGTTGATGACATGTGATGTTATGTGTTGCTGGATATGTTATATTGGATCGTCGTGTTTGAATAGCCGGGGGTTTTATGTGAGATAAGAGTTTTTATTTTCATTCATGTAATATTTAAATGTATGTAATATTCTTTTATTGGGGCACTTCCGGGTCGAGGTTGATGTCACCTTTTGTATATTATTTACTTTTCCGCACTAGGATAAACCCAAGGAGGGGAGCACAAGTAACCGGGTTCTAGGGTCCAGTGGGAGACCAACTCGAGGAGTCGAGTCCGCGTCTCCTAACCCTAGAATTGGAAGGGTTGCTTGCCGCTCTCGTAGGGGTCTAGGGGTGTGGGTTTGGCTATTCATCGCGACCGTGGAATCCGTGTTTTATAGAGGCTCAAAATAAAACACGGACGTCCTAGTATATCCAATGTTTCATATGTTTCTTCTGCTGCGATATCTGTGATGTGATCATTAGATGTTCTGTGATAAATACTGTATATAGTATATATGATATATTATATAGGCGTTACTTATGTTTTACACCCGCGCTAGCCCTACCCTGCTCTGCCGTTAGTTACCTAACTTAACGGTGCACGAGGGGATATCGAGGCGAATGCGGATGGCATAAGTGTACGTCGTATTTATCTGTGATGTTTAGGTTAGTTAAATGATGGGACTTCATTAATGTGATTAATGAAAGAAAAGAAACCTAAAAGATGTTGTAGAATCACATTTTCAAATAAAAAGGGTAGCTACAGTTTTGCTTTGCATAGCGGTATATATGATATACTCTGCACCTTATTCGATGAGGAAAGAGCCGAGATCCCTTCACCGGGAGTGAACTCTTTAGCGAAACTGGCAGATGCTACAACACTCGGTTTGCTTTTGATTGCTTTTGGAGTTTTGCTTTGCATAGTGATATATATGATATGTCCTGCACCTTATTCGATGAGGAAAGAGCCGAGATCCCTTCACCGGGAGTGACCTCTTTAGCAAAACTAATGAAAGCCTAAAAAACACTCCATTTCAAAATTTCACATAATTCTACGACGATATCAAGTTCTTTACGCTCATGGTTTTCTGAAAAACCTGCGTAGCCCTCCGTCATTTCAGATAAAGACTAGTTAGTATTCGTGCTACGTTTGTTGACTATGTTAAGGCGTAGTGTGCGGTAGCTAATTAGTACTTATCTGCTAAAACATGAGATGTGATTGGATTAGGGTAGTTGTACGACTTTGTTGACTATGTTAAGGGTCGTGCAGGTGGGTTTAATTCAATCGGGAAATGACGGGTTGAACTTGACTAGCAATTATGATTTGTTGACTATGTTAAGATCATAAATTGCTGGGGGCAAAATGTTATCGGGAATTTCAAGTGTTGAGATTTGCAATGATATTGCATACCTTCTATGAGATAGTTGGATCCCGATACCCACTGCGAGTAATTGTTACTCCTGGGAGAGTTTTACACAGGACAATTAGCCGATCAAGTAGGTGTCTAGAAAGGTGTCAACGAGGTTACGCCTCTGGGAAAACGAGGTTTACTTTAATTAGGTCCGTGCGAAAGCACGGTGAACCTCCCTCAAAGTACCGACACTAGCCTGGCTGAAAGATTGGCGAAGTTGTAGGGTGTAATTAATCCCGGCTAGTCTTTCCTTTTAGGGTTTGAAAGAAGATTTGATAAAAACAGTGGGAGCCATCCTGATTAGATAAGATAATAACCAATCTGATCTTGCAAGAGCATACGCTAAAGTGTTTTCTTCTCTCTCTCTCCAGGTAGCGACCATATCATGCCTTAATAAAGATAATAATATGGATGTATTGACCGAACCCGCATGTTATACTGTGCAGGGGAACGTTGGTTCCGTTCTTTCTTATAAGAGTTATAAGAATGAACAGGATATAGGGGAATACCAGGATTCTCATGCCACCCGAATGAAGAAAGTACATGTTGATGCATTTTTTTCGGGTGTGTTCGTTACAGAGAACTGTTTCTCCATCTCCTCTACGTCCTGGGTATTAGATACCGGGTCAAGATCCCAAATATGTAATCAGTTACATGGGCTTAGGAAAGGTAGGGAACTTGGAGAAGGTGATAAAGACATAAGGGTTGGAAATGGTGCAATTGTTGGAGCTAAAACCGTCGGGGAATAACACCTTGTATTGCAACTGGTAATACATTGATTCTGAACGAATGCTATTACATACCGAACCTGATATGCAACATTATATTGGTTTCTTTATTGAGTAAAGAGGGATATAATTTTGTATTACAGGATAATGTTATGAACATTTTCCTGAACCAAAAGTTGGTCGGATCAGGCACGATGTGCAATGGCATTTATGTTCTAAATCAATCAACAGTTCTGAGCATAACAAACACACACAAGAGGAAGAGTTCAGAACTGAACGGATCCTTCTTGTGGCATTGTAGACTGGGTCACATTAATGCGACACGACTAGCTAAGTTGCATAAGGATGGATATTTAAATTCATTTGAATTTTCATCTTATGACACTTGCCAGTCATGTCTCAAAGGCAAGATGACCAAAACTCCGTTTACGGGACACGGAGAAAGAGTAACCGAACTCTTGGGACTGGTACATAGTGATGTATGCGGTCCCATGTCTACACACGCCAGGGATGGTTCTTCGTACTTCATTACATTCACTGACCATCTCTCTAGATTCGGATATGTGTTCTTGATGAAACACAAATCAGAAGCTTTTGAGAAATTTAGAGAATATAAACAAGAAGTCGAGAACCAAACCGGAAAAATATTAAAATCCTACGATCTGATCGAGGAGGTGAATACTTGAGTAATGAATTCCTGGACTTCCTAAAAGAGAATGGGATTCTCTCTCAGCTGACTCCTCCATATACACCTCAGCACAACGGTGTATCGGAACGGAGGAATCGCACCCTATTAGATATGGTGCGCTTGATGATGAGTACAGCTGAGTTACCTATTTCCTTCTGGGGTTATGCGCTTGGGACAGCAGCATAACTATTGAATCAAGTTCCGTCTAAATCTGTACCTACCACACCATATGAGATATGGAGTGGGAAGAGACCATATTTCAAACGAGTTAAGATATGGGGTTGTCCGGCCTCTGTCAAAAGGCAAAATCCAGACAAACTCGAGGCACGGTCAGTTCTTTGTAAGTTTGTGGGATATCCTAAGAAGATATTTTTTCTACCACGCTGAAGAACAAAAAGTGTTTGTTTCTCAATATGCCACCTTTTTGGAAAAGGAATTTCTTGCAAAAGAAATTAGTGGCAAAGTGGTAGAGCTGGAAGAGGTTCCAGATACACAAACTGCAACTGAAGATTTAGTGGAACCAGAGGATTCGGTAGTTCCTAACGAACCTCAGCCTCTCCGCCGATCTAGTAGGGTTCCTCACCCACCTAAGAGATACTACGGTTTTCTCATGGATGGTGGGATCGAGGATTGCATCATGGTTGATGATGACCCAACTAGCTTCGAGCAGGCCATCACGAGTGGGGACTCAGTGAAATGGCTGGATGCAATGCGGTCCGAGATGGAATCCATGTACACCAACAAAGTGTGGACTTTGGAAGTTGCTCCTTAAAGGCTAAAACACATTGGGAGCAAGTGGATCTTCAAGAAAAAACTTGGTGTAGATGAGAAAGTGGAGACTTTCAAAGCTAGACTTGTTGCAAAGGGTTTTCGTTAAAGACCAGGTGTAGACTATGACGAAACCTTTTCTCCAGTGCCTATGCTTAAATCCATCCGGATCATACTTGCCATCGCTGCATATCATGACTATGAAATCTGGCAAATGGATGTTAAGACCGCCTTTCTAAACGGTGATTTAGAAGAGTGTGTGTACATGACTCAGCCAGAGGGCTTCGTAGATAGTGGGAGCAGCGGGAAGGTGTGCAAGCTGCTTAAATCCATTTATGGATTGAAGCAAGCATCGCGGAGTTGGAACATCTGCTTTGACGTCGTTATCAAAGAGTTTGATTTCATCAAAAACGTAGATGAACCTTGTATCTACAAGAAGGTGGCAGAGAGTAAGGTTGTCTTCCTCGTATTATACATGGACGACATACTCTTGATAGGAAATGACATTCCTATGCTGCAATCGGTGAAGCTCTTCTTATCACAAAGATTCTCAATGAAAGATCTTGGTGATGCCTTCTGCATATTGGGAATTATGATCTATAGAGATAGATCTAAAAGGATACTGGGATTGTCCCAATCCAGGTACATTGACACCATACTAAAGAGGTTTAGTATGGAAGAGTCCAAACGTGGGTTTTTACCCACAATCTCTGGGCTCACTCTCTCCAAAGAGATGTCTCCCAAGACTGATTTGGAGAGAGCTCGCATGCAAGGGATACCCTATGCTTCGGCAGTAGACTCTATCATGTAGGCGATGCTATGTACCAGACCCGATGTAGCATACTCACTAAGTGTTGTGAGTAGGTATCAAGCTGATCCTGGAGAGAGTCACTGGACAGCTGTGAAGAGCATTCTCAAGTACTTGCGAAGGACTAAAGAGATGCTCTTGATGTATGGTAACGGAGAACTCCTAGTGGAGGCCTTTACCGATTCGAGCTTCCAGAGTGATAAGGACGACTCTAAGTCGCAGTCGGGATTTGTCTTTACCCTTTACGGAGGGGCCGTTAGCTGGAAGAGTTCCATGCTGGAAACCGTGGCAGACTCGACGATGGAGGCTGAATACATCGCTGCCAACGATGCTGCCAAAGAGGCTGTCTGGATCAAGAAGTTCATTACTGAACTTGGAGTGGTTCCATCCATTGAGCATCCAATACCTTTGTATTGCGATAACAATGGAGCGGTGGCTTTGGCCAAGGAACACAGGTCCCATCAGCGATCCACGCATATTCTGAGACGGTATCACCTGATCCGGGAGATAGTTGATCGCCGGGAGATCGAGGTCAGGAGGGTTGACACGAAGAATAACACAGCGGATCCACTCACGAAGGCTATTCCCCAGATACAGTTTGAGAGACTCTTCGGGTTGCTCGGTATGCGATACTACAGCAGCTGGCCCTAGTGCAAGTAGGAGATTGTTAGTTGTATGTATGCCCTAGAGGCCAGTATTGTATAGATGATGTATATTATATTGGATGCTTGGACATATATAGAGAGGACTTTCTTGCTCGTCATGATAGTATGCTATCTGGTTGCTCTTTACTTTAACATGTATACTTGTCTCTTTATACTGGCTTAAATTTACATGTTGGTAAAGCCCTTAGGATGTGTACTTGACTACCTGGACTATGATGCGGATCATACTAGTAGGGACATGGTAGTCCATAAGTACATCCTTCAAGGTCCCTGGTCGAGGGTATATCGAGACGGGGCAACGATATACCAGTGTAGACTTGCGTATATGCTTCTCGACCCATGAGATGGGCGATGGATGATCCCATATCCATTGGTGTTTGACATCAGAGATGGTATATGGGTGCTCAGTGGAGACTGGGTACACTGGACGGACTCGCCGAGAACTCCCAGATGGTATTATACCTCACGTCAGATGTCAGTTCTCTGGTGACACTTGTGCAGTTAGTCTGTAGACACGAGATCGTCATAGAATCTTGTGTGATTCCCACTGTGCTTTGATTTCCACCTTACCACGTCCATGAGGGCGTGGTTTTTGGGTACAGTCCCGAGTCACATGGAGGCAATGAGCGATAGGAGGGGTTTCGTCTCTCCCGGTATTGGGGGTTGATGTTGCGCTGTGCTCGATTGGCCGTGACAGGGAAGTCCCTGGCCAGGGCTGATTAGAGATTTACTGGTAAGTGTTACCAGTAGTTTCTCGACCCGTTATGAGCCTCACATCGGCATGACTTATCGGTTATTGGGGTCTGACGTTTACCACCCCAAGACTTGATATGCGACATATCAGACGAGGAGACCGAACTGTACGGGAAGTGTTGCCGGCAGGCTTTCACAGGAGTTGGAGTGGGCTTGCTTGCTGATCTTCTGATCGCTCAATACCCAGGTAGCCGTTACGTCCAGCTAGTACCGCTGACGGCTTGTGGGTGCGTGATGTGATCATCACCTACTGCCGGCGTATTGACGAGTCTTTAGAGTCCTACACAGAGGTTTTACTGGCTCAGGAGAAACGAAATAGGAGCGCATATGTGATATGTGAGAGACCGAGAATAAATGCGTGTATGTGATACCGTATTCTATTCTCACGACTTTATGTATCGGTCGGTCATATACGATATGACCGGGTTATCGAATCAAGTGTTGATTCGATAAGTCGATACGATGGATGTTAGCCGGTAATATGAGATATGACCGGATTATTAAGTCAAGTGTTGATTTAATAATTAAGTGTATAATTGTATATTAGATATACTAATTTACATTTGCTAACACTTATTCACTTTAGGGTTTTTCTCACACTTGCACACTTGAATATATATGTATGATATATATATTGAAAGTGTTTTTGTTTTGTATCATGGTTGATGGTACACTAAACATGGGTGTACAAGACTCACACCATTCTATTTTTAAATGGTGGTTTACATTTATTTAAGGTAATTACAAATTAGTGGAATTTCTTTCATAAGCAAGAAGCTTGAACAAGCTTGTGGTTGTTTTGAAAAAGTCCACTTGTTTTGTTTTACGTTAGATCTTTGTTTAACCTAACCACTTACACTTAGCTATGGTAAAGTATTTACAAGTGTTAGTATATGATACTCTCTCACCATGGTTAGAAAACTCACTTAATCATTATCCTCATATCTTTTCTTTTGTTCATCATCTTCTTCTTCATTGAGCAAAAGAAAAGCAAGCTAGGGTTTGATCCAAAGTGAGAATCCTTGTGAGAAACAAAATTCTAAAGAGAACCCACTTCCTATTTCTCCATCCTCTACTAGATTAGCACTTTAGTATAGGGTGTTTACTTCACTAATTCTCAAGTTAGTGAAGTAGGAGCTTGAGTCGGAATTCCCTCGACGTAGATTATCTTCGGCCTCGGAGACTTCAAGCAAGGTCGCATCCTTCGCGTCGTGAAGCCATGCAAGAGCCCGGGAGAACCTTGGTCATAGCGAAGGGACTTCAACAAGCAGCGAATGAAGTGGAGGACCGATCTACAAAGGTTGTATATCGTGTTCCCTTTAGTGTAAAGTTGTTTACTTGCTCATTTATTCGCCTAAACTCTAGTTAACGATCTTGCTTAGTGTTATTCGGCACATAAAAATTTAATTTTAGCATGGTCGATGTTTTGTAGAGCCTCGTTAGTGTGCCTAGTAACCCTACAGATACTGGACTGTAGGGATATTGTGACAGATAGGCTCAGTAGGGATGCGGATGAGTTTGCTCGTCGGCTTTCCTTTTCGACAGGTACCCGGGTAGCCGTTACGTACAGCTAGTGCCGCTGACGTGCTTGTTGTTATGGATTTATCCAGTAACGCACTGTCGACGTACTGTCGAGTCTTTAGAATCCCACATAGAGTGTTTCTCTGCTTCGGGCGAAACGATGTAGAGGCCGTATGGTTTTACGGCAGAGTTCGATCAGATATGTGTTCTTGTGCACGTATGATTTTCGAGCAGATAATACTAGCGGGCTTTGGTTTATGCCGGATCCTGGTATAACATTGTTGGATTATTTTCGTCTCTTTTGTATTCGTATTTTTCGGAATACAGATACGGGTATGTATATACGGATGAGGGGTATTGTTGTAATTTTTGACAAGAACGCTTTTAGAAAAAGACACCACATTTGTTATTTAATCTTTTTGTTTAAATGTTAAATGAGGTGGAGGTATGAGGTGTTGACTTTTATTAAGTGAAGCATGGCTACTTGTTGACTCACTTAGTGAGTCATGGGTTACTATTGAGGAAACGTGGCTTCTAGATATTTTGTGGGAAATATCTAGATATTTTGTGGTGGAGATAATTTTTTATTATTATCTTGGGAAGCTTGCTTTATTAGTCACAAGACTTAGCCATTCTTCACTTGATTCTTATGTTGCTCTCTACAATACTCTCATCTCCTCTAAGCTTCTCTTCTTCTACCTCAAACCCTAATAGTCTCATGTGTTGAGAAACCTAGGGTTCTTGAGACAAAACAATCCATCACCACTCTCTACAGCCTCTAGGCTACTTAGATTAGCATGCTAAGTAACCTAGTTACCTTAGTTTAAAGGTAGGAGCTCAAAGTAGACACTCTCGGGTGGATCATCTTTGACGAGCGGAAGCCGTCGATCAAGCTCGATCATGGAGACCACTAGGAGCATGCTAAAGGAGAGGAGTGAAGACCCGAAGGACTTGAGCCTCTTGGTATAAAATCTTTTCACAGTAGATAGCTTCTTTAGATGGTAGTTAGGTTTATGGTAAATCTGGTTTAGGGTTATTCTAGCGCCAAGTTTACATAGTTAGAAAAAAAAATTTCCACCATCGGCAACGGATGATGGCCAGGGCATTAGCGTAACCTTTCATAAGTAACCTAACGGTGATGACGGGGCCCCGTGGTGAATGCGGATGGCATATACGTACATTTTATTTTCGTTCTTTTCTGGTGTGATATAGATTAATTGATAGGACTGCATTAATTCTGATTAATGCAAGGAAAAATTAACCTAAATGATGTTGTTGGAACCAAGTTTTAAAAACTGACATTACAGACGTTTCCTTTTGCTTTGAACAGTGGTATTCGGTTATGAATATCCAGCACCTCATTCGACGAGGAAGTGCCGAGATCCCTTTATAGGGAGTGACCTTTTGGGCAAAAGTTTGCATCATTGTAATAACTTTACTATAGTTGATTCTTTTGCTTTGCATCGTGGTATTTAGTTAGGAATATCCCGCACCTCACTCGACAATGAATGAGCCGAGATCCCTTTACAGGGAGTGACCTCTTTAGAAAAAGTTACGTCACTATATATTTGTAAAACCACTCGAGGTCCTTCAACGATATCAAGTTTATTACATTAAAGGTTTTTCGCCAAAAACCAGCCGTAGCCCTCCGTCGTTTCGAATAAATAGCACATAGTATTCATGCGGTGTTTGTTGGCCAAAGTCAAGTCATCGTGAATGGTAGCTGTGTGTTGCTTACCTGTAGCATAAATAAATGCATTGGATTAGCACAGTCGTACCACTTTGTTGGCCAAAGTCAAGGATGTGCGGGTGGGTCTAAATCAATCTGGATAATGACTGGTAGAACTTGACTTGCGTATTATGATTTTTTAGCCAAATTCAAGGTCATAAGCGCTTGGGGCAAAAACCACATCGGGAGTTTCAAACATAAAAGAAAATTTGCATGCATGCGCATACCTTCTGGAGTGTGATGACTTGAGTGGCTTCCATCAAGTTATCATGCGATGATAGTTGGATCCCGATTTCCACTGATGAGTAGGTGTTACTCCTAAGATGATTTTAGACAATCGCGACTAATTCTCCACATTTATTTCCTTATAAAGAAACGTCCGCCATTTTTGCCGTGATTTGCGCATCGCACGTCGATTTGAAAAAGGTTTTGCATGCGTTTCTATTCGGATGTTTGACGATTTCACAAGGATGCATACTATATACATGTTATGGTTTTGATTATATCATGTTGGTTTTCGTTTTGGATTTAGAAACTTGTATTTTCGTCATGACTCAGATGAATCCAAGATGCTTGACGGAGTTTGATTTTGAGTTTTGCGCTCGTTTTCACGTGCATACGGTGCGTTATGATATATTTTATGTAGTCATGATTTCGGAGCCCCGACGACTTGATAGTTTTGCTGAAATGTTTTAGTATTTTTGGGGAGATTTAAATTTAAATTCGAGGACCGAATTTATTTAATGGGGGAAGATTGTAACATTTCTGAAAATAAAATATTATTTTTGCGAATTTAAATAATTAAATGATAAATATTAGGGATATTTTAAAAGTATGGAGATTAGTTTTAATGAAAAGGTATAATTATATACTGATAATTTGGTAAATAATTGGGAAATTAATAAGAATTATTGATTTGAAGGTATTTATGTGATTTGGGAATTTTACGAATTATTATACAATTAAATATATACAAGTTTAATGTTAACTCGATTAATATTTACTAATTATGCTTCAATCTGGTTTATGTGTATGACATGCACCATGTCAGTTACACAATTTGTCACATTTTATTTTACCCATGGCTTCATTTGTATATGCATGGCTTTGTTTTGTTTTAAAATGAGTGAGTAAAAGGAAAGAAAAAGAAAATAGGTGGGAGAGAGTGATGGGACAAGTATCATGGGTGAGAGAGAAAGAGAGAAGCTTTTACATTTTTCCAAGTTCCCTTCATCTCTTCATTTCCTCACCTCATTTCTTACATATTTCCTCTTCCTCCACCTCCTCTAACCTCCATGGCCACCCTCAAAACCACCATCAAACTCCATGCATCCTCCACAAAAATTGTGCTCAACTCCACTACAAACACCTTGGACCAAACAAGTTGGGGCATTGAAGACTTTAGGCAACTCAAGAAAATTCTTGAGTTTCCAAATGTGGTAATTTCCTATACCCTTAGTGTAGTTTTTAGTTCTCCTTATGTTTTAGTGTAGTTTAGAGTTAAACTTGTGGAGATTTGTGATGTGGAAATTTGCCATAAGGAGATTTGGGAATTTTTATGACTTGTGAAGGTAGATTTGAGGTTTAGGGTATAGCATGACTTGTGAGGGTGTAATTAGTGACCACAACCCATCTAGTGTTAGAATTCTGGCGAACTAGAGACTAGAAACCCCAAGGCTCGAACTTTGAATTTTGCTGATATCGGATTTTGTAGATTTTGTGATGACTTATTGAGATCTGTTACAACTCGGGAGCCCTGAAAAATAAATAGCAATTACAGTGAGTCGTGCATGCAATTTAGAAGCTACCCTTGAGTCCAGAGACCAAAACTCAATATCTTGGCCGCAAATAAATTGCTTTTGGCCGCAATTTGAGGCCTGGGAAGGGGCAAATTGTCTCGTGCTTGGTCCATGGCCCCATTGTCTGTTAACTTGACTTATCATATATGCTAAATGTCGCAATTCTCACCTGAGGCAAATCTGGTAGTGTTTTCTTGAGTTGATGTTTTCGTTTTGCAGTTTTAATAAATTGAGGTTTCGTAATTGTGTTTTATCTAGGTCGATTGATGTTTGTACGTCAACGACGAGGGTTGTTTATTTGTTCTTTCACAAGTAGACCATTGGTTCTAACCTTTGTGTGTGTTTCGTGTGCCGTATCGGCTTTTCTTGTAATTGATTCTTGTTTTACGATATAACGTATTTGAAACTGTAGATACCCTGCGTCGATTTCGTACGAAAAGGGAGAGCATGGTGTCATCGACTCCGGCAAGCGAGGATCAAGGTGAGTAGATGTATATCTACGAGGGAAGTCGGGTGGATGGTGTATAGCACCCCCACAACAGTAGGATATGGTATTACTATATTACTCTGTTTGGATGCGATATTTGGATACTTAGTAAATAGGGTATTTAGAATATCTTAGTTTAGATTAGGTTGATTTAGGAAGACCTATCCATAGGATGATTACCTTGGTGGCGAATCGCAGGTTATATGTAGTCACACGCGCACACACACACACACTTGATTTTGTGTGTGTGTATGTGTGTATGTGTGTGTGTGTGTGTGTATGTGTGTATGTGTATGTGTGTGTGTGTATATATATATACATACATGTACACGGGTGATGAGGATAGTATGTGATATGTGAAGATGAGTCGATATGATCGGGCAAGATGCCATGAGATTTTGATATGTGATTGAGTCGTGATGTGGTATATGATATGATATTATAATGGATCGTTGGGCGATATGTATTCATATATATGATAATATGTGAGTTGTTAATATTTGAATGTAAGAGACCTTAGAACCGTAACCATGATCATGATATTGTACGATGATGATAACATATGAACGATGATGTATATTTTATAATTGACCAGTACCCTCGATTTTGGGGATGCCATACGAAGGATTTTTCCGTGCAAGGTATATATAAGATGATTGATCCACACTCTTAACTCGAGGATGTCGTACTATGTATTATACAGTACGTGACGCTATCCGGCTGGATCGCCGACTACTAGGTATATCGACTAGGGATACATATTTAGATTTTCTTATTCTTATAACTAGTTTCTTAGTTAGTCTTTTAGTTGTTTAGGTAGATGCTATACTAGGTTCGAGTCATACCTATTTTCAAAACTAACGAATCATGAGTATTTTTCAAAAGACAACACGATGGATGCTACGGATTTTTTCAAGGACACATCTTTTCTCAAAAACACCGTAGCCCCTACTTTTCTAAATACCACGATTTGTGCTATTTCAAAACACTAAAACCGTATGACTCGTACACAGATATTTATACTTTTATAATGATACGCTTACTATTCACTTTTCTGTTATATTTATGTTGTTCTCATTGTATTGTATATTTATTACATGAGTTTCTTTAGCTATTTTGAATCCCGTCTGTTAGGACACCAGCACCAATACCGATGATGCATATGTTCCATATACACTTGCTTGCCGACTCACACACATCATCATCGGTAATTTCTAAGCCACGTACACTTTAGAAAACGTTACTTCATTGGTATAACCTGCTAGCTGGTAGTTTCAACACATTATTAGTATTCTTGCTCTCATATGCTAGTTTAGATATTGCATTCCTTATTTAGATACCCCATGCATTTATATATTCATTCTATTATGCAATATTGAGGGGCTTTATGCCGATATTCACTGTTTATTGACTCATGATTTTGAGATTTGGATTTTCCATGAGATTTCTGGATTTGGGGGAAACTGCAAGAATTTTATAAACATATAATCATTTTAAAAATGCAAGTTGCGGTTTTCTCGTGATATGATGTATATGACGTCTACCATGAGTTTTCCTGATTGAGTTGGTTTTTGAGACCCGATTCGAGGAGTATGATGAACTGTCTCGGGTACATGGTGGATGTTCATCTCAGAAAACTGCATTTTAATACCGCTCATTAATTATCTACTTTGTGATATATTGGTACTATTAACCAGTGTCTGCTCAGTAATTAAAGATTACAGGTGTTTGTGATTAGAATACCGGAATCAAACTCAATATCACGGATACAGTGTTTGGGAGCCGACAATGCAAACAGAACAGGAAACCGACCGATATCCAAAGAGTTCTTTTGGAAATAAACATGTGTACACAATTTTGGTCCAACAAAACACAAGTGTACACACAACTCTTTGGCTAGGACCATGGTGGGGGTGCCCATGGCACACAAGATTTGATGAAGTGGGCACATGGGGGGGACAAGAGTTATTAATGCAAAAAGTTTTGATGTGATATGTGGCATCTTGTTCCCTCCAAATATCTGAATGCAAACCAGGCTAAAACAGCTAAATCAAGCAACATCATTGTGATTGTGGAGAGCACACATATCCACCACATCAACCCGAGCCCCTACGCTCGGCTTTGGACCGGCCACACCCTAATTAAAACCGAGCACGCCGGCCTCCCTTGCCCCATTGGTCCCCATCTTTTCACTGTCCCTCCCTTGCAGTCACATCACCTTATTTCTATTACATGTTTAATATTTTTGTTAGTTATATGTATGCCCTAGAGGCAATTACTATACATGAGATGTATATCGTAGTGGATGCTTGGACATATATAGGGAGGACTTTCTTGCTCGACATGATAGTATGCTACCTAGTTACTCCTTACCTTAACGTGTATACTGATTGTCTCTCTGTTACATGTTGGTAAAGCCCTTAGGATGTGTACTTGACTACCTTGACTATGATGCGGATCATACTAGTGGGGACATGGTAGTTCATAAGTACATCCTTCAAGGTCCCTAGTCGTGGGTGTATCGAGACGGGGCATCGATATACCAGAGTAGACTAGCGTATACCTTCTCGACCCATACAGATGGGCGATGGATGATCCCATATCCATTGGTGTTTGACATAAGAGATGATATATGGGTGCTCAGTGGAGACTGGGTACACTGGACGGACTCGCCGAGAATACCCAGATGGTATTATACCTTACGTCAGATGGCAGTTCTCTGGTGACACTGTTACAGGTTAATCTGTAGACCCGAGATCGTCATAGAGTCTTGTGTGATTCCCACTGTGCTTTGATTTCCACCTTACCACGTCCAAGAGGGCGTGCAAAATGGTGGTTTTTGGGTACAGTCCCGGGTCACATGGAGGCAATGAGCAATAGGAGGGGTTTCGTCTCTCCAGGTATTGGGGGTTGATGTTGCGCTTTGCTCGATTGGCCATAACAGGGAAGTCCCTGGCCAGGGCTGGTTTAGAGATATACTGGTCAGTGTTACCAGTAGTTTCTCGACCCGTTATGAGCCTCGCATCGGCATGACTTATCGGTTATTGGGGTCTGACGTTTACCACCCCTAGACTTGGTATGCGACATATCAGACGAGGAGACCAGACTGTACGGTAGTGTCACTGTCAGGCTATTTGCAGGAGTTGGAGCGGGCTTGCTTGCTGATCTTCTGATCGCTCAATACCCTTATAGCCGTTACGTCCAGCTAGTACCGCTGACGTCTTGTGGGTGCTTGATATGATCATCACCTACTGCCGGCATATTGACGAGTCTTTAGAGTCCTACATAGAGGTTATACTGGCTCAGGCAAAACGAAATAGGAGCGCATATGTGATATGTGCGAGACCGAGAATAATGCGTGTATGTGATACCGTATTCTATTCTCGCGACTATTGTATCGGCCGGTTATATGAGATATAGCCGGGTTATCGAAATAAGTGTTGATTCGATAAGTTGGTACATTTTGTGTTAGTCGGTTATATGAGATATAACCGGATTATTAAGTCAAGTGTTGATTTAATAATTTAGTGTATAATTGTATATGTGATATACTAATTTACATTAACTAACATTGGTTCACTTAAGTATTTGTTTTTCTCACTTGTGCACAACTTAATATATATGCGATATATATTAAAATGTGTTTTCTTTTTGTATCATGGTTGTTGATACAACATTCATGGGCGTATGAGACTTACACCATGCTATTTTTTATGGTGGGTTTAATGTATTTAAAGTAATTACAAAATTAGTGGAAAATTAGAAAATGCATGAAGCTTGTGGATGCATTGAATAAAGTCCACTAAGTTTGTTTTTACTTTGGATTTTTGTTAACCTAACCATCACACTTAGCCATGATTAAGTCTCTACATGAGTTAGTATATGATACTCACTCACCATGGTTAGTTCTCTCTCTCTGTTGATTAGTCTTCATTCTCATTTTGAGCTCATCTTCTTCCTCCTTCAATTTCTTTCTAGGGTTTGAAAAAGAGAGAGAATGAAAGTGAGAAAAGAAATTCTAAAGTGTAACCATTTCCTATTTCATCATCCTCTACTAGACTAGCACTTTAGTTTAGGGTGTTTGCTTCACTAATTCTCTAGTTAGTGAAGTAGAAATTTGAGTTCGTATTCCCTCGACGTAGATCATCTTCGGCCTCGAAGACTTTAAGCAATACCGTTGCAATTTTCTCATGGAGCCGTCCGAGAGTCCGGGAGTTTGATGATCGCAGCGAAGGGACTACTACAAGGAGCTTAAGAAGTGAAGGACCGATCTATAAAGGTTGTATTTCGTATTCACTTAGTGTTAAAGTTTTTAACTTGCTAGTTTTCGCCTAATCTCTAGTTCAAAGATCTTGTTTCAGAGTTATTCGGCACAGCTAAAAATTTAATCGGGCATGGTTGATTCCTTGTAGAACCTTGTTAGAGTGCCTAATAACCCTACAGTTTTTTGGTACCTATAAAAGCTAGATCAGTGAGCAAGGGAAGGGCTCTCACATAACATGCACATATTCTATCTTATAGTTTTGTTTTGTTTTTGGATTAGGCTTGAGAGTGAGTGGGCTATCATTTGGTTTCTTCTTCTTCCTTCTTGAAGCTTTCTCTTGAGAGCTTCATTATGGAGGTTGACCAAGTTACCAATATCTTGTACCTCTTCCTCAAGTGTTAATATATTGCTTTGTTTATTTTCTTTCCTTTCTTTACTTGCTTTGCTTTTCTTTTCAGTATGTTGCTTAACTAATCTCTTTGGTTGTGGTAATGGTTAGGAAGTGAGATGAAAGACTTTGCCTCCTCCTCTTGTGATTGTTTAAGTGCTTAATTTTGATTATAAACTTAGTAATGTAACTTGGATGGGTTGATATGGTATGTTGATTCCATGGTTACTTTCTAAGCTCATCACATACCATATTCTCCCTACAAACCCCATCTTGCAAGCCTAAGGTTAGAATCTATTTGGTGTTAAGTTTGCTATGTTTGGATGTGATATTTTGTGATTCAGTGACTTGACAAATCTTTTGGTTTCATATACCATATACCATCACAAACACTTAGCACACTTAACACTAAAATCATTTGCTTTCACTCACTACTTTGTGTTTTTTTATGTTGCCGTATACTTGCTAACCCTTGTGTTTAGTGTTGATAACTCAAGCTTGGACATACAAACGGTAAGTGAACGTAAACGGAATCGTTTCGTATTTTACGGCGAATATCGGAATTTGATGACTTGTTCTCCGCAACCTCCTTGACAAGTGATGCTTCATGACTGGATCGACGTAAGGACAGACAACTCATGATCAAGGGAGCGTAGAAGGAATCGTCGTGATTCGATCTTCCGAGCCAAAGCCACAACCACTTCTTCCTCAACTAGTTTTCATCGTTTTCCTTGTTCTCGTATTTTCTATTTTTTTAGTGACAAACCAACCATTCGTTATTTGTTGAACCTTAAAAAACAAAACCTAATACAAAATTCCCCGCGGATCGACCCGTATTTGCAGGCTTGCTACAACGCGCCGTGCACTTGTGGTTTATAAATTTTAAAATGAGAACGATCTCACGTGCGCATTCCATTTCCTTAAAATCATATCCGTTTCTAAAACATACGCGTTTGCGCGCAGGTGAATCACCAACAAGTTTTTGGCGCCGTTGCCGGGGAGTTGGTAGTATTGGGTATTGTTATTTCTGGTTCTTACTAACAAAACTAACTCTTAACTCAATTATTTTTCAACACTAACACTAACTAACAAATTCTTTTCACTTTGTTCTCTTTCCTTCAGACCTGTTGTGATTCAACTGAAAATTCAAGTTATACCATAAGTGCACTTTGCTAGACTAGAGAACCCACCAAAAATTCTTGGACCTAACTCTTAGACAAAACCGGCGACACACTCTAAAAGTCCGAGCTCGCCGGCCGTTTGTTTGATCTTGGGTTTTCTATTTTTTTGGTGATCTCCAGTGCAGTGTTGGTACTCTAGTGGTATTGCTTGATTTTTATAATTTTGAGTGTGCAGCAATTGGGGAATATATATTGCTTTTTGACACCAAATATCGTATTTTCCGACATTTCTGGTTTTTCACGGAATTACGACAAGCGATCGTGCGGAGCGAAGATCAAACTCAATTTCAAGACGTTAGTGAAGTATAGTGCCAAAGATCCAGGTAATTTGACCCGCGCAAGCGAACAATCAATGACTCGGATCACTTCAAAGGGGTTTTCATAACCAAATCACATTGGTACATATTTCCTAACACATTCTTCTCGAATCCGACGCAGTCCAATATTTCTATCTTCTGCAGGATTCTTCGCACAAGCTTGCCACCAATTGAACAGAGAACTAACCGTATTTGTTGCAGCGCTTAAATTTAAACCGAAAAAGAATTGTTTAAATTGCTTGATGTCTTGAATTCTTTTATTGATTGCGCATTTGCATCTTAATACGGGTTTACGGGAAAAATGACCAAACAAGATACGGTAAAGGATTTCATCACCTTTTTCCGTAGCCCACAAATCACAAAACTGCAATCTTGCATACCCACGGTAATTTAAAATCAATTATAACTCTGACTTTAAGGACTTCGCGCTCATTAGGAGAAGTTGACTGTGTTTAGAACACCGCTTAACGGTATATCGTTCACGGAGTGTCTAGGCAAGTGTTCAAGAGAAATGGTTATTTAATTAAGGAACTTCGCGAAAGCGTTGGAAAACCTCCCCTTATCTCTTGCACTTACCTGGCTTCGTGATCCGTATATCTTGAGCCCGTTTCTCGACACAGTTTTATTTCAACAATCAGGTTCTCGAGCAGGTCTAGTTGACTAGCATACCATAAACTGCTAGGGGTGTGATATTCTTTGTTTTTTGTGATATTTGTGAATTCTTGTTAATATGGGTGATACACGATTTAATTCATTTTTTCACGATTCTTATTCTTTTTTTTATATTCAGTCCTAATTCGTTTGTTCAAATTGCCACGATTCTTCCCACATTCATGACAACTGTCCTTTCTTAGGGGGTGACCAACCGTCCCAGATTTTTGATAATGGTCACCGACCTAACAATCTTGAGCCCAGTCCCACTTCAATTAGAGACCTAATGATTGAAGATTTAGAGAAAGTGTTCGACAGATTGACTGCTTTAGCATCACCACCATCACAACCCTCCTTGCCTGAAACAACTGACACGTCATTAGGGTATGATAGTGAGATAGATGCTAGGTTGACCACATTAGAGAAGGGTATTGAAGTAATGACCGCGGTCGAGAATCGATCAACTTCTACGCTAGCCCTATGCATACAACAGTCTGAGCAATTGTTTCTTGCTTAAGCTCAATCATTGGCTAGAATAGAGGAACACGCGATACATTTTGCTGTGAGGATTCTAGGGAGTGAACATAGTCAGTCGGAACCCAATAGTGTTAGTATATGTCATCTAGGAAGTCGCCCGAGTGAGATAAATGATCAAACAAATTTTGAAGATATCATAGATGATGATACAATTGAATTGACTGAGTGTTACCAGGACACACAAGAAAACCCTCCGATGCAGACCTGTGATTTTTGTAATCCATTTTTAAATGAGGGACCTTGTGAATTTGTCAGGTATGGTTTGGATAGATTGTTTGAAGAGATCAATGATCAGGAACCCACAATTTTTGTATCACCTAGTGATATTGTTTCGGAAGAAACGTTAGTGTGGGAACCTACTTTTTAGATGACATGAACCTACCCATTTATGAATGTGATGAGGGAGAAATTGTATTGGAAGAGTCTGTGAGCTATAGTGATAAGAATAGAATTGTAAAAAATCAAATGGAGGAAGACAACATTGAAAAATATTCTTTCATATCGAGTTTTGAGGAAATTTTTGCGGATGAACATGATATTCTGGGTGAGTTTGAGTCAGGATCAATTTGGGAACATCCTAGGCCTTTCTTTTGCCGAACTTTTTGCGGATGAAATCCATTTTTTAAACGAACTTGACTTCGGAACTCAACACGTGCTTCTTGAACATTCAATTCATCCAGGGAACAATTCTTTGACCTCTTCAAAACTTCATTTTCATCTTCAGCGTCTTCTGATCCCTACTTTTACACGCCCATGCCCTTCACTAACATCTAAAATATAACTTTTCTTTTTATTTTTTCTTTTTATATACATATTCTTTTACTAGCCATTGCACTATATAGACAAAATCTTTAATTGGCTGGTATTAATTTCTGGACTAACCCAATCTTTTAACATTTAAATGTTGTAATTAATCTTAGGTTTTTTCTTTTTCTTTGAATAAAATTCTCACCCTAATGTCTAATTCTAGCTACCGGAGACGGGGGCAATGCTGAGGACATCATAAAACTTAGGTTTGGGGGTGAGCACTGCGTTTATTTTGCTGCATCATGTGTATATTGTATATTCTGCATTGCATGCATATTAAAAACCCCATAAAAATTGAAAATAATTCCCAAAAATATAAAAACTTTTTCATGTTAGCTAGTGGGGGAACATAGATTCGAAATCTAACGGTTCAGTTGATAAGTTAAAAATAACTAAATCCTTGTTGTGAGATTGACGACCCGAAAAATAACCCTCCTTTGTGTTTTACCATGGCTGATATGTGTCTTTTATAAACACTTTACACGTGTCGTATGTTTTTGAGAATTTGATGAAATTCTGACATGTCTGTAAAACTTTTAAAATTGATAAACATTTTTAGGATCAAACAGGTTTGTTCCGAGTTAAGTAATATCAAGAATAGTTCCTAAGGTAAGCTGAATATGAAGTATATTATTGAGATTTTAATAGAAGCTATAATTCTGAAAAATAACCCATCTGGAACCTTGTTGGAGTGATTACACACCTTATCCACATGTAACGTCTTCGGATTTAAAAGAAATTGTGGCTATATCTCCGTTTTCACTAAGTTCCGAATATTTTAAAATAAAACGAGACTTTTGTTTTGTGGCCCTGGTAACTTAGGTAATTAAGTCCTTGGGGTGTCTCCACACCTAATGACCTAAAACCGTATGGTTTTGTAACATTTCAGAAAATATAAAATATTATTTTTGTAATTTAATATGAAAATAATATATTTCGCGAAAACTACCCGATTTGGGAAATTGGGATTTTCGTAAAGTGGTATAAGTACATACCAATATTTGGAAATTTATCGGAGATTAAAATGATTTATTTATTTCAATGATATTTATCGGATTTTTGGGCAAAATCCATATTTTTACATTTTTCCGTGATTTATGCATGTTGGGTTGTGACTTGTGAGTTTTGTGAGTTAGAGAAATAAAGAGAAAGAGAAAGGAAAAGAATAGAAAAGAAAAGAAAAGAGTTGAGTTTGTGTGTGAAAAGGATTAATGGATATAAAACAAAAAGGAGAAGAAACAAAATAGATATTTTGTGAGAGAGGTGAGTGTAGGGAGAGATATTTGTTGTGAGAGAGTGAGGCTAAGAGAGAGAGATAGGGTTAACTTGGCTTCCCCATTTCATTCACCTCTCCATTTTTACTTCATCTTCATCATCTTGATCACTTCCTCACTACCCCCTTGCCACATCTCTAATCCTTCACCAAATCCCTATACCCCCTTCATTAAAAACATGCACCCCTTCATCCTAAACACATTGGACCTTTTAAGCTTGGATTTTGAAGACTTGGGCAACTCAAGAAAGTTCTTTGGTTGCAAGAAAGGTAATCCATACACTTTTAGTTAAGTATTTGTGTTATATATCCTAGTTTAGTTAGAAATCGGTATAAATAGGTTATGTGATCATGGAAAATTATAAGTTGTTGTTGAATGATAAGTTGAGATGTAGTGAGTGTTTACTTGACCTTTGAGAGTGTTTTTCTGGCCAATACCTAAGACATAAACCCAAAATACGAATTTTGAAAGTGGCCGATATCGTATTTTGTGTGATTTGTGTTGGGATTTTGTGATCTGCTTTGACACGGAGGACCTGAAAAATATTTAGCGAACACAGAGAGACGTGCAGGCAACCAGAAACTTACCCTAGAAACCTGAGCCCATTTCCCCTTATCCTGGCCGCATGTTTAATCAATATGGCCGCAATTTGTGGCCACTTTGTAGTGAAATGTGGTGATTTTTGTTCTGTAGCTTCCTTATCCTATATCTAGAGCAACCTGATATGCAAAATTGGCTAATTTGACCTGAACAAAAATCTGGGAGCACATTAAGGTGTTTTTGGGCTATGTTTCCGTATTTTAGAATTCTTGGTCTTAGTATTTGATATTGTATTGGGTCGTTGGATGTTTGTACGTCAACGACGAGTGTTGTTTGGTATTTTTTGCATGTATATGCTATAGGTTCTAACCTATGAGCGCACCGTATGTCGTATTGGTTTTCGGACATCGATTTTAATGGTATTGCAATATATGTTGATATTGTAGGTACATTCGCGTGGATTCCGAGACGACGAAGCGCATCGACTATGGCTAAGCGAGGAGTTTAGCAGGTGAGTAGATATATATCTACGGGGAAAGTCGGGTGGATGGCGTATAGTTTCCCCGCAACCATTGATGGAATATCGTTTGATTATTTTATCCAGTAAATGATATGTGACGGACAAGATTGTAGGATTTGCAAACGATAATATGATAGAAGCGGATGCTAATGAACATATTGGCATATAAGATTATGAAATGATAAGTGAATCATGATAGGTACGAATTGAAAGAGATCAAGTGTGACGTTTATAAAATGTGATGCGAGATATTAATGTGTTGAACGAGTATACGATATGATATGATGACTTAGTGTGATATGTCGTTATATGGATTCGAGTCGATATGAGATTGTTGATACCTTTGTCGGTCCCCTGATACGAGATGGACATGGATGTGACCTGAGAGATAGGTACTTATATTATGGATAATGTTTTTGCATATTGAGTGATATGCTGTACGAGACTTAGATCCGTACCCCGATGTTGAATAGGTTGATAGAATCCCTATTTGTTTTATGCTCTCGTATGATGGATTGTACCGTACGTGATGTTGTGAGGCTGGATGCCGATTTCTAGATTCACCGACTCGGATACATATTGTAGACATGTATACCTTATAGCTTTTAGCTGATGATGTATTTTATGCTACGATCATGTTATTCTCATCGCATTAAATATACCCGTGCTAGCACACCTACACCATTATCGATGATGCGTATGTTACACTTACACAGATTTGCCGGCTCACACACCTTCATCATCGATAATTGCCATGTCACTACACAGTAGAATTGCTAAATCATGCTATGATATATTTGCTATGTTCATATCACTGTTCCAAGTCGCATGAGATATACGGACATACTTGCATCCGGTTATATGTTGCATACATACTGACAAGTACGCCCACAAACTTGGTTACAGCTACATGTACTTCTTGCATACATACTGACATGTACACCCACATATCTTGCTATAGCTGCATATACCCCTAAGTGGTATTGTATTGACATATGATTTTAAGACGTTGATTATTGTGCTATTGCGCTTATGAAATGCATCATACATACCTTCTTACATGTAGATACTTATACATTGCTGCAGTTACATGTACACCTCACGACGACGACGACGTTTTGGTAAAAAGAAAATTCAATTAAAAATTTTCGATGGTGCTGTAAGAATAAATATCGACGGTGCTGTAAGAAGCAATCATACCCGACGTGTGTGTATAGATCACCCCTACACTTGGAAATTCAAATCAAGCAATCATACCCTTGTCCGTTGCCCAAAGTACTAATTAGTTGGTGAATTTTTAATTGAATTTTGCTTACACATCCTTCATGCGACCGTTAATACTTCTTGAGGTACCAACAACCGATTACAAGATGTGTTTGGACATTAAAGCGTAATTCCTAGTCTTGCAACACCCAAGGCTTTTAGCAGTGACTACCAAACCAGTTGGTCTAAGGTACTAGGTGATAAGGCACCCTCGCTAAATATTTTTTCTATTTTTACTGCTTTAAGTAATCACAAAAAGCAGTGTCCATTTTTTTCTTTATTCACTTTTTTTTCTTTTCTTTTTTTTCGTACCAAGGACTTTAGACAAGAGCATTTCAAGGTCTCTTCTACTATTCCAAGTTTCAAGGTGCGTGATTGTGCAAGTTGTAGGGTATACATTTTCAGAATCTAGACTTAAGCTAGGAACTATTTTTCAAACTTGTACTCTAATAAGAACATCAATACTATTCCTTTGCTTCGACTTAGCCCAAGAAGTGAACCCAAAATTTTCCTATTTCTAAATAAACTACAAGGCAAATACTTTCTACCGTTAAACTTTAAGGAATGTTATTTTTAGGGTTTTTAATTCACTTAGTCTAAGATCTAGTTGTTCCTAGCCAGTTAACCTATTTGTCAAACTTAAGTCAATTAGCCAAAATTGAATACAATAATTTTTATAATTTTTGAAAATTTTCAGTTTTTATGGGTTTTCAAATAAGTATGCAAATGCAAAAATATGTACAAATGAATGCGAAGGAAGAAGACGTACCGAGCATAAATACCCCCAAACTTGAACTTGTCAGTGTCCTCACTGTCATGCTACACCAAAAGGGTCAAAATGCTGGCACTCCCCTATTTATTTATTTACAATTTTTTATATTTTTAATGTTTTGAAATTTTTTTATTTTTATTTTTTTTTATAGAAAAGAAAACAAAAAATATATACATATATACAAAGATTCCCCCAAACTTAAGCTTGGCCTTGCACAAGCCAAAAGTTAGCACCAACCATTCAAAAATCTTATCGTGGAAATGGTATAGTAGGTGCAAGAAAATGAGACGCACGCGAGACCATGTGGAAAGAAGAATGGTAGAATATGGTCTCGGTGGGGGAGAAGAATGGCGAAAAGAAGAAGGAAGTGGAGTACGATCTTGAGGGTGTAAATTGAGTGAATAAATTAGCGCAATATGTGATGACCGATATGTTATAAGCGATTGCGCTAACCTATCAACCCGTCGGGAAATAGGGTCAAATCCCTCAAGATTCGCAAGAAAACATGGGTACGCCGAACTTGGTATAGGAGATGAAAGCGTAACGGTCATTTGTACGGTCGGAACAATGGGAAAAAGGGAGGGTGATATAACAGTCAAAGGTTCAGGAGGATGAATTGGAAAATCAGACACATCAAACCAAAATGATTCAACCTCAATATTATCCTCAAGACTCTCC
The DNA here is from genome assembly GCA_030015575.1 of Agapanthus africanus. Lineage (NCBI taxonomy): Eukaryota > Viridiplantae > Streptophyta > Magnoliopsida > Asparagales > Amaryllidaceae > Agapanthus > Agapanthus africanus. The sequence goes on along the minus strand of CM057340.1, from coordinate 316,691,446 downwards.
TCAATATTATCCTCAATATTCAACTCATCCATGCCATTATCATCAAAATCTAGACGCATATGAGATTCGGGAGAAACATTTAATAATTCAGGATGATGATTTGAACATAAAATTTTAATTAAATCGACAGGTTTATCATCTAAAATATTCCCGGCGTCTATATCCTCAATCAAGTGAAAATCAATTTCTTTAGACACCTCATCAAAAGCATGGATATCTATCGATTTAGGTTCTATTGATTTGAACATAAAATTTTAATTAAATCGACAGGTTCATCATCTGAAATATTCCCGGCGTCTATATCCTCAATCAAGTGAAAATCAATTTCTTTAGACACCTCATCAAAAGCATGGATATCTATCGATTTAGGTTCTAGAGTGGAGGTGTAAAGATCGAAAGGATTAGGTGCGGTTTCACTCGAAAGGGGTTCCTCACAATCTGGCAAATCAAACACTACAAAGTCGCACAACTCGTTTTTATTTTGAACTTGTGAATCATTTAGGACATTCGATGGAAAACTGGAGTTGTGGACTTCAATTGGGTAACGGTAGGTTTGATTTTGAAATCCTCTCATATTCTCATTCTGTCCAACCGCCTCCTCATACGTTGAAAATTTTTGAGATAGCGGAAAACTAGCTACCGGTTCGGTAGGTTGCATAAGGGCGGCTAAAGACGCTTCCACATTCCTAGTCATTTTATTCGTTGCAGCAATATAAGCCTCCAACGACTCTTCCAAACTATACTTAGGTGGTGAGGGGGTTTCAGTAAAAGATTCAAAATTGGTTGGATATGTGAAACTCCCTAATGGCTGTGTCGAAACAGTGTCTAGTGAAGGTGGAAAAGTCGGGTAGGACTGGTAGGAAGTGGGTGGTTGGACAGGGGTAGGGTCAACATGTTGATAAAAAGGTGAATAGTCTTGTTGATCCCTAGAACTAGATGAGGGGAGAGGGGTGAAAGATCGACTGCGAGATTGAGCAATATGCTCAGCAATGGACATCGGCCTAGGAGTGACAGAAGGACTTGAAGAAGTGGTATCAACATATGTATGTGGTAAAGGTTGACTCGGTCGACAAAAAGTGGGTTGAAAAGTCAAACTATTTCTCCTAGACGCCTCTATTTGATCTTTCAAAGATATTTTTGGCACGGAAGGATCGTTTTTAAATTTACCGAACAAATTAACGTACGACGCAAAATTAGGTTCGGGATACCAAAGTTCGGCTAATGATTTATTGTGTGGGGTACCCATGTTAGAAGAAGAAAGGTGACAAGAAGGAAGGTTGGATGGTGCAAGGATTTATTTGGGGCTAAAAAAATTTTTGCAAGTTTCTATAAAATATTTATCCTTTTTATTTTCATTCTTTTCCTCTTTATTTGGAAAAAAATTTGTTGCAAAAAAGATTTTAGAGAAAAGATATGCAACAGCAAAATATTTTATTGAAAAGATATGCAACAGCAAAATATTACTTGCAATCAATTTAGTTCAAGCGGGGCCCAAAAATCCTGCACAAGACTGTTATATGGAAGGGAATATATTTTTAAAGTGCACAGAATCTTACAGGAATTTCCAGAAAAGATATATAGGGATTTGTAGAGGGGAGAATTAGAAATCAAACCGAGAAAATTTCGCGCAGAGAGGAGGCTAAACCGCCGCGGTTCAGCGGTCTGGGCCCACTTTTGCCGCGGTTTTGCGGTCTGGTGATGGGATCAACTCCCGAAAAAAATTGTACGGCACTCTGGTGGTACTCTCCCACTGTTCTGATGTACCCTTTTCTGATTTGCCTTCTGGAAATTTCCAGATCCGAATTTGTATATCCTGCAAAAATTCAGACAACAAAGTATCCCTTCCAAAAATAACAGATTATATATATTTTTATATATATTTTTTTTTATTTTTCAGATTTTTCAGATTTTTTTTATCTTAATTAACCCGAAATTGCAAAAAGGAAAGTTCTACGCCATCCCCGGCAACGGCGCCATTTGATTTTTTTCAAAAACTATCTATTAACCGCAATCAAGAACGGCGTCGCTTGGTAGCTAGCCGGTGAGTACGGGTCGGTCCACAAGGATGTTGTGAATTTCCTAGTCGCTCTTACGAGTTAATTCCGATGGGAGCCGGATTGATTATTAAATCTAAAAACTGAATTAATCTATATCTAAATCTTGCTAGGGTTAGGTCTAGGTTAAGTTTGGAAAGTCAATAAATCTCACCGCTTTCTATACCCATATGAAGATCTAATTAGGTGTTATGGTAATTATTAATAAAATGGATTAGAACCATTTGGAAAGATGTTTCTTCCTCTAGGTTCTTGTCCTTCCATTAGAAATCCTTACCCTAACCTCCATGGAAAACCATCACAACCGGGCCTTTATACTACGGTATCACCGCTACCTTGATGGATAGGGTGCCGTAGGGCGCGGTATGTGCGTGTATGCATGGAGTCGTATTGTAAATATTTGGTGGGTAAGAAAGGGATGAGAGATCTCATCTCTCAAAATCCTTCCTCAAAGTTAAACCCTAAACAAGTTCCTAGGGCATGAAATTAAATCTACCTAGGGCAAGAAATTAAATTACTTACAGATGACTCTCTCCAAACATCAAAGCAGGGTTGTCAGATCTGAATTCAAGAAGTGAAAAGAGGCACCGATGCTCTCCAAAAGATTTCTAAATTTTATTCATTAAAGGGAGGCATAGGGAGGCATAAAAATTACAATCTTTAAAGTTCCTATTTATAAAGAATAGGAAACCCTAGGGTTACATTTGTTTCGCATGTCTACAATTACAAATATACCCCCAGGAAATCTTTCCATAGCCGCCAAGACGTTTTGGTAAAATTTTCTCTGAGTGATGGCTTCAAACGGCCGCGGAACCGCGGCATTGGCGTGCTTGGGCCGCGGTTCCGCGGCCCAATGGTGAGATCTCCTGATAATTTTTCTGGGCTTTCTTTAGGTTTCTTTGGGCTTTTTATTTCTTTAGTCTTTTCTTCATTTGGGCTTTTAGGTTGGTTCCAGATCTTCAGTGAACAATTTGCAATGGATTTTTAACCGTTCTCTTTGAGTCGATGTCTTGAATCTTGCTTTGTGAATTGTTCCTTATCTAGGCTTGATCAAGATTCTCTGTTTGTTGGTTAAAGTCCATATTTTCATCGTTTTTACATCGTTTGCACTGTTTTCTGTCCAAGAACCTGTAACCTGTAACATGTAGCAGACATGCGTCAAAAGCACCTGTTTATTTATAAAAAGAATAAGAATGGGGAATATAATAATGCAATATTCTAGTTTGAACAGCGGGCAGTGCCTCGCGAAAGCGATTAAGGAAAAGTGGACGGGAGCGGACATGAGCAAGCTGTCCCCTCAGTAGAGGAGAACTTAAGATGTACTCAACGATCGCACAAGAACTGTAAATATGCAGATGACTATCTCAACAATCAAAGCCCGCTGCAGGTAGATGTACATTAAGCTATGGTGATCCGTGAAAATCTGACACGACTCCCCAAACAAGTAGTGTCGCCAAATCTCCAACGTAAGACCACCGCAGCTACCTCCAGATCATGAGTGAGATATCCTGCTAGTACTTCCTCCAACTGTAAGGAAGCAAAAGCGATAACTCTATAGTGGTACATCAGTACACAATCGAGCCCCACTCACGAAACATCATAGTTAAACAACAAAGTCGCCCGAACTAGAAACAAAGAAAGAAATGATGCAGTTGTTAACCGGGTCTTCAACTGCTGAAAAACTCCGCACGCATGCCTCAGTCAAAAGAAACGAAACCTCCTTTCTGGTCAGTCCAGTCAACGGTGCAGCGCTGCACTAGTAATACTGCATAAAACGGCGGTAAAAACCTGCGAAGCCCAAAAATCTGCGGACCTCCGTCCGTACACAAGTCTTGACCAAAGCTTTATGGCCTCGATCTTCTTCGGAACCATACGAAAACCTTCTCCCGTAACTACAAGACCTAGGAGTCAACACAAACAAGCCTGAAGGGACACTCCGAGAATCTAGCAAACAGCTAGGGCTCTCCCAATGTCTGCAAAACAAATCCTCAAGTGCTACTCCTGTCCCTCACGACACATTGAATAGACCAGAATGTCGTCAATAACACAACAATAACTGGTCGAGGAACGGCCTGAAGAAATATGGTTCATCACCTCTACGAATGCTGCTAGGGCATTGGTGACTCCAATGACACCACCAAAACACGCAAAACCCGTAGCACGCACAAGGCAGACTTCGGAATGTCATCACCCCGAACCCGCAACAATAATGACCAGATCCGATCAAACTTAGAAAAATGTCTCGCACTCTGGAGCTGATCAAAGAAATCGTCAATGCGAGGTAAAGGATACCTATCCGCATCGTTACCCGGTTAAACTGACGATCAATCGATTCATAACCTCAACTTCCAACCTTCTCTTGATGAACAGAATAGGAGCTCCCCAATGCGAAAAACTCAGACGCATAAGCCCCCCAACAAACAACTCTGCAGCTGATCCTTAAACTCCCTAAACTATGCCGGCTTATTTGGAACAACGTCGAAAAACTCACGCACGAAGGAACCCGATCCAACAAACCCACTGTGGCTCCGGTATCACGAATGAATGCCAAGAATCCTTGACATCCTCTCCTCAAAAGCCGACTAGCGAAAAAGGCTGAATTCAAGCTGTGAGAGGCGGCACCACAGTCCCCCTGCACAACAAGAACTGGCTTGCCGGGAAAACAAAACCTGACTGTTTCCTCACGGTAGTCCACAGACACCAAGCACGTAGCTAACCAGTCCATACCCAGGAGAACGTCAAATCCCATATCTCTAGAAGGATCACAACGACGGACGAATCTCTATCTCCTTTCCGATTGGCATATGACCGAAATACGTGTTGCGCAACAAAAGGATCGCTGACAGAAGTTAACACAACAAACGGCTGATCTACCTAACTCGACTCTCGTACCAACCACGGCACAAAGTGTGTAAAACAAACAAGTATATCAAATGAACGTACGAATTAAGAATACCTGAAAACTCTACATTGGACGCCCGCGCGTCCCGATGAGTAAAAGCAAACTCTCGTGTCCGCCTCCTACCCGCAACTGACTGAAATCTTCCTCTGCCAACCTGTCCCCTCTGAGCGAACCTTCCGCATCCACGACCTCTCTGAAAACGACCCTGTCGCAGTGCTAAGGAACAATCCCTGATGAGGGGATGAAGGCTCCCGCATCGAAAACATCCAAACGATGGCTGCTGACCCTCCCGGGGATGAGATCTGAACGACTGTTCTCGTCCTAAGCCTCTGCTATGTAGGGTTACTAGGCACTCTAATAAGGTTCTACAATGCATCAACCATGCCCATTTAAAAATTTAGACGTGCCGAATAACCCTAAACAAGATCGTTGCTAGAAAATTAGGGTTTCATATGCGAGTAAACTACGTTTACGACTAAGTGAATATGAAATACAACCATTGTAGATCGGTCCTTCACTTCTTTAGCTCCTTGTTGAAGTCCCTTCACTGCGATCGTGGTTCTCCCGGACCCTTGCATGGCTTCACGAGGCGAAAGACGCGTCCTTGCTTGAAGTCTTCGAGGCCGAAGATGATCTACGTCGAGGGGATGCCAACTCAAGCTTCTACTTCACTAACTTGAGAATTAGTGAAGCAAACACCCTAAACTAAAGTGCTAGTCTAGTAGAGGATGGTGAAATAGGAAGTGGGTTCTCTTTAGAATTTTATTTCTCACAATCTTTCTCACTTTTGATCAAACCCTAGCAAGCTTTTTCTTTTTAACAATGAAGAAGAAGATGAACAAAAGAAAGAGATGAGGATAATGATCAAGTGAGAAAGTTAACCATGGTGAGTGAGTATCATATAATAACCCATGTAGAGACATAACTATGGCTAATAGTTATGGTTGGGTTAAGAAATATCCATAGTAAAAACAAATTTAGTGGAATTAGTCAATGCATCCATAAGCTTCCACAGGATTCATGCATTGTGCTAATCCTCCACTAATTTTGTAATTAATTAAAGTATAATAACCCAACATAATAGATAGCTTGGTGTAAGTCTCATACACCCAAGTCATGTGTATCATCAACCATGATACAATAAGAAAACACAATTTTAATAAATATCACATATATATTAAAGTTGTGTACATGTGAGAAAAAACCTAAAGTGAACAAGTGTTAGTTAATGTAAACTAGTATATCAAATATACAATTATACAATTAATTATTAAATCAACACTTGACTTAATAATCCGGTCATATCACATATAATCGACTAACATCCAATGTATCGACTTATCGAATAACACTTGATTCGATAACCCGGCTATATCACTTATAACCTCACGATACAAAAAGTCGCGAGAATAGAATACGGTATCACATACCCGCATCATTCTCGGTCTCGCACATATCACATATGCGCTCCTATTTCGTTTTGCCTGAGCAAGTAAAACCTCTGTGTAGGACTCTAAAGACTCGTCAATACGCCGACAGTAGGCGATGATCACATCAAGCACCCATAAGCCGTCAGCGGTACTAGCTGGACGTAACGGCTACCCCGGTATTGAGCGATCAGAAGATCAGCAAGCAAGCCTGCTCCAACTCCTGTAAAAGCCTGCCGGTAACACTTCCCGTACAGTCCGGTCTCCTCGTCTGATATGTCACATATCAAGTCTAGGAGTGGTAAACATCAGACCCCAATAACTGATAAGTCGTGCCGATGTGAGGCTCATAACGGGTCGAGAAACTACTAGTAACACTTACCAGTAAATCTCTAAATCAGCCCTGGACAGGGACTTCCCTGTTACGGCCAATCAAGCACAGCGCAACATCAACCCCCAATACCGGGAGAGAGGAAACCCCTCCTATCGCTCATTGCCTCCATGTGACTCGGGACTGTACCTAAAAACCACCATTTTGCACGCCCACATGGACGTGGTAAGGTGAAAATCAAAGCACAGTAAGAATCACACAAGACTCTATGACGATCTCGGGAGTTCTCGGTGAGTTCGTCCAGTGTACCCAGTCTCCACTGAGCACCCGTATACCATCTCTGATGTCAAACACCAATGGATATGGGATCATCCATCGCCCATCTCATGGGTCAAGAAGTGTATACGCTAGTCTACACTGTTATATCGATGCCCCGTCTCGATACACCCATGACTAGGGACCTTGAAGGATGTAATTATGGACTACCATGTCCCCACTAGTATGAACCACATCATAGTCCAGGTAGTCAAGTACACATCCTAAGGGCTTTACCAACATGTAACAATAAGACAGTATAAAGAGACAAGTATACATGTTAAGATAAAGTGCAACCAGATAGCATACTAACATATCGAGCAGGAAAGTCCTCTCTATATATGTCCAAGCATCCAATATAATATACATCATATGTACAATACTGGCCTCTAGGGCATACATACAACTAACAATCTCCCACTTGCACTAGGGCCAGCTGCTGTAGTATCGCATACCAAGCATCCCGAAGAGTCTCTCAAACTGTATCTGGGGAATGGCCTTCGTGAGTGGATCCGCTGTGTTGTTCTTCTTGTCAACCCTCCTGACCTCGATCTCCCAGCAATCAACTATCTCCCGGATCAGGTGATACCGCCTCAGAATATGCCTGGATCGCTGATGGGACCTGGGTTCCTTGGCCAAAGCCACCGCTCCATTGTTATCGTAATACAAAGGTATTGGATGCTCAATGGATGGAACCACTCCAAGTTCATTAATGAACTTCTTGATCCAGACAGCCTCTTTGGCAGCATCGTTGGCAGCGATGTATTCAGCCTCCATTATCGAGTCTGCCACGGTTTCCTGCTTGGAACTCTTCCAGCTAACCGCCTCTCCGTAAAGGGCAAAGACAAATCCCGACTGCGACTTAGAGTCATCCTTATCACTCTGGAAGCTCGAATCGGTAAAGGACTCCAATTGGAGTTCTCCGTTACCATACACCAAGAGCATCTCTTTAGTCCTTCGTAAGTACTTGAGAATGCTCTTCACAGCTGTCCAGTGACTCTCTCCAGGATCAGCTTGATACCTACTCACTACACTTAGTGAGTATGCTACATCAAGTCTGGTACATAGCATCGCATACATGATAGAGCCTACAATCGAAGCATAGGGTATCCCTTGCATGCGAGCTCTCTCCAAATCAGTCTTCGGAGACATCTCTTTGGAGAGAGTGAGCCCTGAGATCGTGGGTAAAAACCCACGTTTGGACTCTTTCATACTAAACCTCTTTAGTATGGTGTCATTGTACCTGGATTGGGACAATCCCAATATCCTTTTAGATCTTTCTCTATAGATCATAATTCCCAGTATGCAGGAGGCATCACCTAGATCTTTCATTGAGAATCTTTGTGATAAGAAGAGCATGACCGATTGCTGCATAGGAATGTCATTTCCTATCAAGAGTATGTCGTCCACGTACAATACGAGGAAGACAACCTTACTCTCTGCCACCTTTTTCTAGATACAAGGTTCATCTACGTTTTTGACGAAATCAAACTCTTTGATAACGACGTCAAAGTAGATGTTCCAACTCCGTGATGCTTGCTTTAATCCATAAATGGATTTAAGCAGCTTGCACACCTTCCCGCTGCTCCCACTATCTACGAAGCCCTCTGGCTGAGTCATGTACACGCACTCTTCTAAATCACCGTTTAGAAAGGCGGTCTTAACATCCATGTAACGTTTCTGAAATCGTTATATGAATTTTTCCGTTTTAGGGTAAAATAGTCGGTATTTTCCGTTTTAACCCGATTGTGATCAAATCTCTTTACAGACTTGACTGCGCTTAATTTAACTATAATAGTACTAGTGCGCGGGCTTTGGGGGTCAATTGGAAGTTTTAGTTCACATAGATTTTTTCCCTAATTAAAATATTATTTTAATGTGTTATTTATGCATTTAATTATTGGTTGATGTTGATATATCATTTTGGCCAAAAATCCATTTATCATTTATCATGGCATGGCCGAATTCTTTTGTTTGGGGGGGGGGGATTCATTTGGCTAAGTGGTGAGTCATGGTTGTGAGGTTCTAGAATTGATGAGTCATATTTGTGACTCATGCTTTGGAGTGCCATGCTTTGCATTGAATGGCTTTTGTATTGTGTAGGATATTTTTCATAAGATCTTTGGTGTTGTGGCTGCCAAAATGGGGGGGATTAATTTATTATTTAGCAATCTATTATTCACACATCACCAGTCACATTTTGAAATCCCCAGTGAGCATTTCGAATTTATGCAGTGAGCCTCTTCTTCTTTTTTTAAAGAATGGCCGAGCCCCCCTTTTTACATGCAATATATTTCTAAAGCTCACATCTTCTTCATATCGAAGGCAACTTCAATTTACCTTCACCCAATGGCTTGGGTGTCTTGAGACAAAGTATTCTACGCTCTCTCTACTTCAATCTTGGACATGTCGGTTGGCAAACTTCTTGTCCGAGTTGGTTCGGTTTGAACCGGGAGCCCGTATAAAGATTCGTCGACGTGGTCCCAATTCGACGAGGAGACCGGAGATCGGAGAGGCCGCGATGATCGTGGAATGATAGCTAAAGACCGAAGGACACGGATCGATCGGTATAATTTCTTAAACCACTTTACAGTTTACTAGTTAGGGTTTTGATGTGTTAAATGGTTAATCTTGAAGTGTAGACTTGGATAACCTTATCATTTGTGAGAATGATATTTGTTAAATTCTTATTTGTCTAATTGAGATAATTAGCAAACTAGGTTTTTCTAAATCATTTTTGGGTAAGATTAAAATTATGGAATTGATTTGGATCACTAAATTAAGCTACTTTGTGTTGTTGGAAATGGCTAGAATTGTTAAATATCTTGACTTGAGCTAAAATGATATAAATTGCTTACTAGGTTTTTGGTAAAAATTAGACGTGGGTTTTAATGGACTTGGTGATGATGTATATATTATTACCTACGATAATTATTGGGGTGTGAATGAGTATTTGTACTATTGGGTTTTTTTTTTGGTGTTGCAGTTTCCATGTATAGCGACCCAATTTAGGGTTTTGGCTATGTTTTTTCTCGTATTTGGATTCTTGGTTTTGAGTTATGGTATTATATTTGGTCGTTGGACGTTTTTACGTCAACGACGAGGGTTGTTTAGATGTTTTGCATGCTTCGGCTATAGGTTCTAACCTATGAGCGCACCGCGTGCCGTTTTTGGATTTCGGAATTTGATGTTAATAGCATTGCGATTTCGTATTGATTGTAGGTACCTTCGCGTGGATTTCGAGACGACGAAACGCATCGACTACGGCTAAGCGAGGAGTTTACCAGATGAGTAGATTTATATCTACGGGGGAGGTCGGATGGATGGCGTATAGCACCCCCGCATACATTGATATGGATTATCGTTTGATTATTAAATCTTGATAATGATATTCGACGGACATGATTGTAGGATTAACAAACGATAATATGATTGAAGTTGATGCTAATGAATTTTGGAGTTAGGAGAATATGAAATGATAAGTGAATCATGATGGCTACAAATTTAAAAGAGAACTGTAACGCCTTGAACTTCGTTTAGGGTGTTTTCGCGTTAAATTGCTAGTGTGCGTGTTTTTCGTAAAAACGGATATCTTATTTTCCTTCTTAGCTAGTGGAAATTGTGTTGTGAAGTGTTTTTATAGGTATATTTAATTATTTTAGTCGGGTTTATCCTAAGTGTGAAATTTTGTGTTAGGAGCACACATGCACACTTAGCTTTTTTTGAGACTTGATGGGAAATGTATCATGTTAACCCTTTTTCTTTTCTTGCATGGTTTTTATTTATCCCAACCATTTAAACAAGTCAAACCCCTTATAAAATTCAAATTTTTAATTAAGGAATGGAGGTATGGTGGTTAGGTAAAAGGTTGACTTCTTTTGACCAATTTTTCCCCTCTCTTCTCTCTCTCTTCTCTCATTTCTGATTTCTACAGAAGAGCTGCAGAAAACCATAGCATTTTCTTTATCTTCTCTTTTCTTTTCACTTCTCTTTTGATCCTTGCATGAACCCTACACAAAACAATCCATTTTCTACACTAAAACCATGGAAAAATGACCTTTGGGGGTGTTTGATGGCAAGTCTGGATACTTGAGGATAAATCTGGAACTTTTGGTGGTTTGAAGGGTCATTAAAAGGTATAAACTCATATCTAAACCTCTTTTTCCATTACTTGTTGTATTTTGGCAAAAAGGTCACATTTTTATGCACGTTTTGTGCTATATAAAGGGATTTAGTGAGGTTATGATAAAAGTTAACTTTTTATGGCTTGATTAGCTTGGTAATGTGATATTAGTGTAGTTTTAGACTTGGGTTTGTTTCAGATTTCACAAATATACCCTAAAGTATCATTTTAGTGTAAAAGTGTGATTTTTAACTTGAAATTGGGTTCTGTTGAAACTGCTACTACCCGGGGAGTTTCGGAATAAAATTGTATTTACTGTAGCTTGTGTATGGGGTATAGAGTGCACACACCAAACCCCGGAGCCCACCCCCTACCCAAGCTACCGAAAAACTCATTCTGGCCGCAATTTGCGGCCAGATGGGAGAATTGTGGGTTGGGGTTTTGGTGGTTGGTGTCTGCTGGTATTTGGAGTGTTTTGGTATATTAATTTTTATAAAACTCTTTCTGTATCAAAATCTGGGACCCATTACCCTATTTTCCGTATTTTAAATCTTCGCGACACACGTGATACGTGTGTGGGTTTGGGTTGTGCTGCGTATCGCGACGCGTCAGGTTAGCTTCAGGAGCTTAATCATACGTTTAAGCGTATCGCGCACACGCGCGCTTGGTTTGCAACGCGGGTTTCTAGTTTGACCTTAATATTGCGTTTTTGGTAGATTTGAGCTTATGTGTGATATATTGTGTAATTCTAGGTTCGCAGGCGAGTGAGACGTACGCTGCGAAGAAGGGTAAGCAAGTCGTCGGCTACACTTAGCGTGAGACTTCGGTGAGTAGATTTAACATCTACGGGGATATCGCCCGCATGGCGTTATGCGTCAGGGCTGATAGGACCTTATAGCTACATATTGCATTTACCTACATTGACTGTTCATGGATACTGTTATTGCATACTGCATTCCCTGCTATATGTGTGTAAACTTTGAATTGATAGAACACCACACAATTACTAACAGTTCATGTTGCACGAGCACTAATCTGCATGTTACACACACCGTTAGTAAGTGCCATGACACACTCACTGTAAAATTGCCATGATCATTATACTGTAATTCATTTCATATATGATTCGATATGACTTTCATATAGATTGGAAGCCGCATGCTGTCTTGAAAACTGAAACTATCTTAAGAAAAGTGGTTTCTCCCTTGTGCCTATATTATGACCTGATGTACACGACATATCGTATTTGATTTACTCATTGGTGTTGGATTTTTATGTGATTTCTGGTTTTGAGGACCGTGGAATTATTTAAGAAAGGATGCACTATTTGAAAACCCGGTTCCTCGTGATATGATATTTTGGTGCGTCCACCACGCGTTTTCTCGGTGCTGAGACGTGTACTTGAAACCCGATTCGTGGAGTGGATGATCCGTTTGCGGGTTCGTGGTGGACCCGGTATGGTTCCCCTCGGCAAGATGATCGATGGACTTTGCCGATTGAGCCTGGAGGTGGGCGAGTACTTACCGGGGATTGGTTGGACCTGGCGGTTTTCCGGAGGATACTGACCAGAGTTGAGAGATGGATGCGGGATGATCCGTACTGTCGGGGCCGAGGGCCGATACCGCAGACGGAGCCCGTGGGCTGATCCGGACTTACGGAGCCCGATGTATGAGGATTTGTGTGTCGATACTGGACACGACTATTTTATGATATTTGGGGTGCCGATGTTGGGCACTCGTGATTCTCAGAGATTTACAGGAATTGAGGGCCGAGGAGAGTGCCGGCGCCTGAGTTTATTTGGGATTTGGGTGCAGCTTTGGGCACCGATTATTTTTCCACGATTGATATTTCGTGTAGATGTTGTTTATCCCATGCTCAGCTGTGATTATCATGTATCTCATCCTGTAGTTATTTTACCTGACAGAGCATTTGCATGATTATTGCACCTACTGCTTGTCGCATATAGATTTACCTGGCGGCATATGATAGCGTAGCGCAGTACATGCATGCTCGTGATTACCTTTATATGTTATCTCTATTCACGAGTTGGCAACTCACCCCGTTGTGCCACAGTATTTGCAGGTTGCCCCTCAGAGTAGTCGCAGCAGGCTGCCATTTTGCATCTTTTGACTACAGATACCACTACAGCTGGTACGAGAGCTATTTTGCTATTAGGTGGGTTGTGGTATCTGGTTACTTTATTGTACACACTTTCATATCTAGTATTCTCCATCTACCATATATGTACTAGACTTAGTGACAGTGTGAGGACGATGATGTATATTTTTGTTTTCTGGTGTCGAGCTCGTGGGAGCCGACTATTATATATTGCAGTTTATTATTTTGTGATGTTTACTTATTGCTCATTCTTCGCTACGGCGTCGTATATTACTTTTGTGGTGATGGTTTCCGCCGTTGGGCGTGATTGTTTCCGTTGGGGATGCATTATTTCATTATATATCATTTTCACTTATATCCTGTTTTATACCCGATTTTTGGGGTTACTTTTACAAAAGAAATGCTGCCAAAATTATATTAAGGATAATTAAATTTTAAAAAGAACATCATTGAGCTATTAAGGTTTTCTAAATGTTTTAATTGAATGTTTTCAACACTCACTACTTTTAAATGGTTTTGATTTCTGGGTTCGGCTTACTTAGTCGCGTTACGCCTGTAGACGTTGCGTGGTTAAGTGCCGGTCACGAGTCGAAAAATTTGGGTCGTGACAAAGTTGGTATCAGAGCATAGGTTTTATCTTTCGGAGTATAGGATGACCTGGTATGATGGAGTAGGTAGCCGTAGCAGAGTGGCGTAGCGTGCGTATGTTCCGCGGCATACTCACGACACGGTACTCCGCCAAAGCGACCTTTGGACTTATTGATTTAAATTCCTTTTTAAGTACATACATTCTTGCGATTCGATTTCTGCATACTTATCGAATCCTATTTTCCTTTTAGCCATTATGCCGCCAATGATTACGAGGGCGCAGAGAGCGGCCGTGAGGGCCGAGATTCGAGTTGATTCGTCTGAGACGGGGACTGATCCAGGCAGTACACCGGTTGTACCCGAGCAGGTTGTTCCTCCCGTGACAGATCAGATCTCCACGCTAGGGGCAGGTATGCAGGAGATGCACCAGACAGTGGGATCCAGCATGCAGGAGATGCGCCAGATGATAGGATCGCTAGTTGAGACGCTTCGAGCGCAGCGACCAGGGGTAGCTCTACCCGTTACAGAGACCGCGATGGTACCTACCGCACAGCCAGTTGCCCCTGTGTCTACGGAGGTGATTACAGTATTGCTATCAGAGTTCATAAGGCTGAAGCCTCTGGTCTTCACAGGCACCGATGCTGCCGAGGACCCACAGTCCTTCATTGATAGGATGGCTCGAATATATCGTTCCCTCAGATGCGCAGATGCGAGATGGGTTGAGTTTGCGAGCTTTCGCCTGGAAGGTCTTGCGAAGAAATGGTGTGAATCAGTCGAGAAGGGCAGAGCAGCAGGTCTTCCTCCTATGACCTGGACAGAGTTCGTGGCGCTATTCCTTGCCCGCTTTCTCCTACTGAGTGTCAGAGATGCTAGAGCACGCAGGCTCGAGTCCTTACACCAGACTCCGGAGATGTCAGTGGCAAAGTATGATGTGCTGTTCACAGAGCTATCTATCTATGCCCCGTATCTAGTGGCTACCGAGGAGTTGCGAGTCAAGAGATTTGTTCGAGGCTTGCTTACACCACTGTTCCTTGCGATCAGCGCGCAGCACTATGAGACAAATGCAGCAGCGGTAGATGCAGCTCTATTAGTTGAGGAGCGCCTTGCTGAGACTTCGGTAGTTCCATCGCCGAAGAGAGTTCGTATTGGTATATCAGCACGGAGACAGACATTCAGACGCCGCGGCAGGTATCGCTCAGGTACGGGGAGTGGCAGAGATTCGGGACGAGGCCAGATGTTTAGTTCAAATCCACGGGAGGGTCAACAGTCGTCGCGAGGTTGCTATAGATGCGGCAGTCTACTTCACCTCGTCAGAGATTGTCCTGAGATACACCGGAGGGAGACAGCAGCACTGCACGTCACCCTACCACCTTCACCACCCCAGAGAGCGTTGCCTGTTGTTCCTACTGTTACTCTGCGTCAGCCTCATACACAGAGAGGTTGTGGGCATGGAGGAGTTGCTCAGAGAGGACGGGATGACCGAGGCAGAGGACAGTCAGTCACAGGTGGAGGACAGGCGCGAGTTTTTTCTTTGACGCATCAGGACGCGCAGGCGTCCAATGCGGTGGTCTCAGGTATCCTTCCAGTATGTTCTGCTGATGGACATGTGTTGTTCGATCCCGGATCCACGCACTTGTACGTATCCACACACTTTGAGCCGAGTTTGGGTAGAGAGTCCGGCTTGCTTGATCAGCCGCTTGTTGTGACTACTCCTGTGGTGGAGTCGTTTGTTACTAGGCACGTGTTCCGATCCTGTACCGTCTGTATTAGCGAGATAGAGTTGCCTGTCGACTTGATCCTTCTTGAGATGTTGGACTTCGACGTTCTTTTGGGCATGGATTGGTTAGCCACGTGCTATGCTTCTGGGAACTGCCGTGAGAAGACAGTTAGATTTTTTTTTTCCCCGCGAGTCGGTTGTTGTTGTGTTGGGGGACCGTGGTGCCGCCCCACACTGTGTGATTTCTTCTTTTCGCGCTGGACAGCTTTTGAGAAAAAGATGTCAGGGATTTCTCGCCTATGTTTGCGATACTAGAGCTACAGAGTTTCCTCTGGATCAGGTTTCGGTTGTTAGCGAGTTCCCTGATGTGTTGCCTGACGTGCTTCCTGGGCTACCGCCCGAGCGCAACATTTCTTTCTGTATTGATTTGGTTCCTGGCACGGGGCCTATTTCTGTACCGCCTTACCAGATGGCCCCGGCGGAACTTCGAGAATTGAAGGGTCAGTTGCAAGATTTGCTGGACAAGGGACTTATTCGACCCTATGTTTCTCCTTGGGGTGCTCCAGTCCTGTTCGTCAAGAAGAAGGACGGCAGTTTGCGTATGTGTATCGACTATCGCAAGCCGAACAGGGTTACAGTACGGAACAGATATCTTTTGCCACGTATCGACGATTTGTTCGACCAGCTTCAGGGGGCAGGATACTTTTTGAGGATCGATTTGCGATCAGGCTATCATCAGCTGCGGGTTCGACAGGAGGATATTCCTAGGACAGCTTTCCGCACGCGCTACGGCCATTACGAGTTTTTGGTGATGTCGTTCGGACTCACCAATGCGCCAGCAGCATTCATGGATTTCATGAACTGTATATTCCGGCCGTATCTTGATCTGTTCATCATTGTATTCATTGACGATATTCTGGTGTATTCTCGGAGTAGAGAGGAGCACGAGCAGCACAAGCAGATTACACTGCAGACGTTGAGAGAGCATCAGCTTTTCGCCAAATTCTCCAAGTGTGCTTTCTGGCTGGACAACATAGACTTCTTGGGGCACGTGATATCACGAGACGGTATATGTGTAGACCCGAGGAAGATCGAGGCCGTTCGGAGTTGGCCTAGACCCACATCAGTTACGGAGAATCGCAGCTTTCTAGGGCCGGCCGGCTACTACAGGTGATTTGTGCAGGATTTCTCTCGCATTGCTACACCTTTGACCGGGTTGACCTGGAAGGGAGTTCCTTTCGTTTGGACAGAGGAGTGTGAGCACATTTTTTGGCAGTTACAGGCTCTACTGACTACGGCGCCAGTATTATCATTGCCTTCAGGGTCAGGAGGATTTGTGGTATATTGTGATGCTTCTCTAGTAGGGCTAGGGTGCGTTTTGATGCAGCATGATTGGGTGATCGCGTATGCTTCGCGGCAATTGGACAAACATGAACAGAACTACCCCTCTCACGATTTGGGGATGGCTGAAGTGGTCTTTGCACTTAAGATCTGGCAATATTGCCTATACGGTGAGTCATGCCAGATATTCACTGATCACAAGAGCATAAAATATATATTCCAGCAGCGAGACCTGAACCTTAGACAGCGCCGATGGATGGAGTTAGTGAAGGACTACGACTGCGAGATCTTGTATCACCCGGGAAAGGCTAATGTAGCGGTGGAAGCTTTGAGTAGGAGGCCCGGAGGTAGTCTATGTCGTTTGAGCGCAGTGCAGAGGCAGTCGTCTGCAGATTGGCAGATTTTATGCGACAGCTGGGTACAGTTCGAGTTTATGCCGATCGGAGGACAGATTGCGCATGTTCGTGCACGCCCACAGTTGCTTGACCGTATACATGAGGCACAGCACAGTGATGACCGTTGTTCAGAGATCAGGACGCAGATGGGACAGGGCTGATTTTCCGAGTTTGTGATCGATGATCAGGGGATGGTACGATTTGGGACCAGATTGGGAGTACCAGATGCTGATAGACTGCGGCATGAGATTCTCGAGGAGGCACATCGATCGGTGTATAGTGTTCATCCAGGTTCCACCAAGGTGTACCACGATTTGAAAGATGTTTACTGGTGAGACGGGATGAAGAGGGACATCGCAGATTTGGTGTCGAGATGCCTGACTTGTCAGCAAGTCAAGGCTGAGCATCAGAGGCCCGCGAGAGAGCTACAGCCGTTGCCCATTCCGGAGTGGAAATGGGAACAGATTTCTATGGACTTTATTGTGGGTCTACCCAGGACTAGTCGAGGGTATGACTCCATCTGGGTGATCGTGGATCGTTTGACGAAAGCGGCTCGATTCCTACCGGTGAAGACGACTTTCGAATTTGCTCAATATGACCAGATTTACATTGAGGAGATTGTACGACTGCACGGAGTTCCGACATGTATCGTGTCCGACAGAGGCACTCAGTTTACCAGCTGACTATGTAAGAGGCTTCAGGAGGCTTTGGGCACCCGCTTGAGTTTCAGCACAGCATTTCATCCGCAGACCGACGGACAGTCAGAGCGAACTATTCAGACACTCGAGGACATGCTCAGAGCGTGCGTATTAGAATTCGGAGGTAGCTGGGATCATCATTTTCACTTAGTAGAGTTCTCCTATAACAACAGCTACCAGCAGACTATTCAGATGTCACCGTTTGAGGCTCTTTATGGGAGGAGATGTAGATCGCCCACCTGTTGGACGGAGCTCAGTGAGAGAGGTATCTTAGGGCCGCAGATTGTTGAGGAGACGACAACGATGATCCAGTTGATTCGTGATAGGATGAGAGCAGCCCAGAGTAGGCAGAGATCTTATGCGGACCGTCGTCGGCGCAGAATTGAATTTTCTGTTGGTGATCATGTTTTCTTGAGGGTCTCCACAATGGAAGGTGTGATGAGGTTTGGGAAGAAGGGGAAGCTCAGTCCCAGATATGTGGGCCCCTTCGAGATCCTCGAGCGCGTTGGTGCAGTTGCATATCGGTTGGCCCTTCCGCCCAGTTTCCAGACGTGCACCCCGTATTTCACGTTTTGATGCTCCGCAAGTATCTTTATGATCCTTCGCATGCGATTCAGCACCCAACGATCCAGCTTGAGTGCGACCTTTCCTACGCGGAGCAGCCGGTGATGATTTTGGATCGACAAGTGACGAAATTGAGATCGAAAGAGATACCGTCCGTCAAGGTAATTTGGCGTGGTCCGAGTAGCGAGGAGGTCACTTGGGAGACCGAGAGCGAGATGAGGAAGAGGTATCCCCGTCTTTTTGAAGGTACGTATATTTAGATTTTTAAATTCGGGGACCGAATTTATTTAAGGGGGGTAGATTGTAACGTCTTGAACTTCGTTTAGGGTGTTTTCGCGTTAAATTGCAATTGTGCGTGTTTTTCGTAAAAACGGATATCTTATTTTCCTTCTTTTCTAGTGGAAATTGTGTAGTGAAGTGTTTTTATAGGTATATTTAATTATTTTAGTCGGGTTTACCCTAAGTGTGAATTTTTGTGTTAGGAGCACACATGCACACTTAGCCTTTTTTGAGACTAGATGGGAAATGTATCATGTTAACCCTTTTTCTTTTCTTGCATGGTTCTTATTTATCCCAACCATTTAAACAAGTCAAACCCCTTATAAAATTCAAATTTTTAATTAAGGAATGGAGGTATGGTGGTTAGGTAAAAGGTTGACTTCTTTTGACCAATTTTTCCCCTCTCTTCTCTCTCTCTTCTCTCATTTCTGATTTCTTCAGAAGAGCTGCTGAAAACCATAGCATTTTCTTCATCTTCTCTTTTCTTTCCACTTCCCTTTTGATCCTTGCATGAACCCTACACAAAACAATCCATTTTCTACACTAAAACCATGGAAAAATGACCTTTGGGGGAGTTTGATGGCAAGTCTCGATACTTGAGGATAAATCTGGAACTTTTGGTGGTTTGAAAGGTCATTAGAAGGTATAAATTCATATCTAAACCTCTTTTTCCATAACTTGTTGAATTTTGGCAAAAAGGCCACATTTTTATGCATCTTTTGTGCTATATAAAAGGATTTAGTGAGGTTATGACAAAAGTTAACTTTTTATCGCTTGATTAGCTTGGTAATGTGATATTAGTGAAGTTTTAGACTTGGGTTTGTTTCATATTTCACAAATATACCCTAAAGTATCATTTCAGCGTGAAAGTGTGATTTTTAACTTGAAATAGGGTTCTGTTGAAACTGCTACTACCCGGAGTGTTTCAGAATAAAATTGTATTTACTGTAGCTTGTGTATGGGGTATAGAGTGCACACACCAAACCTGGGAGCCCACCCCCCTACCCAGGCCGCCGAAAAACTCATTCTGGCCGCAATTTGCGGCCAGATGGGAGAATTGTCGGTTGGGGTTTTGGTGGTTGGTGTCTGCTGGTATTTGGAGTGTTTTGGTATTTTTATTTTTATAAAACTCTTTCTGTATCAAAATCTGGGACCTATTACCCTATTTTCCGTATTTTAAATCTTCGCGACACAAGTGATACGTGTGTGGGTTTGGGTTGTACTGCGTATCGCGACGCGTCTGGTTAGCTTCAGGAGCGTAATCACACGTTTTAGCGTATCGCGCACACACGCACTTGGTTTGCAACGCGGGTTTCTAGTTGGACCTTAATATTGCGTTTTTGGTAGATTTGAGCTTATGTGTCATATATTGTGCAATTCTAGGTTCGCAGGCGAGTGAGACGGACGCTGCGAAGAAATGAAAGCAAGTCGTCGGCTACACTTAGCGCGAGACTTCGGTGAGTAGATTTAACATCTATGGGGATATCGCCCGTATGGCGTTATGCGTCAGGGCTGATAGGATCTTATAGATACATATTGCATTTACCTACATTGACTGTTCATGGATACTGTTATTGCATACTGAATCCCCTGCTATATGTGTGTAAACTTAGAATTTATAGAACACCGCACTATTACTAACGGTTCATGTTGCACGAGCACTAATCTGCATGTTACGCACACACCGTTAGTAATTGCCATGACACACTCACTGTAAAAATTGCCATGATCATTATACTGAAGTTCATTTCATATATGATTCGATATGATTTTCATATAGATGGGAAGCCGCATGTTGTCTTGAAAACTGAAACTATCTTAAGAAAAGCGGTTTCTCCCTTGTGCCTATATTATGACCTGATGTACACGACATATCGTGTTTGATTTACTGATTGGTGTTGGATTTTTATATGATTTCTGGTTTTGAGGACCATGGAATTATTTAAGTAAGGTTGCACTATTTGAAAACCCGGTTCCTCGTGATATGATATTTTGGTGCGTCCACCACGCGTTTTCTCGGTGCTGAGACGTGTGCTTGAAAGCCGATTCGTGGAGTGGATGATCCGTTTGCGGGTTCGTGGTGGACCCGGTATGGTTCCCCTCGGCAAGATGATCGATGTACTTTGCCGATTGAGCCTGGAGGTGGGCGAGTACCTACCGGTGATTGGTTGGACCTGGCGGTTTTCCAGAGTATACTGACCAGAGTCGAGAGATGGATGCGGGATGATCCGTACTGCCGGGGCCGAAGGCCGATACCGCAGAAGGAGCCCGTGGGCTGATCCGGACTTACGGAGCCCGATGTATGAGGATTTGCGTGTCGATGCTGGACACGAGTATTTTATGATATTTTGGGTGCCGATGTTGGGCACTCGTGATTCTCAGAGATTTACAGGATTTGAGGGCCGAGGAGAGTGCCGGCGCCCGAGTTTATTTAGGATTTGGGTGCATCTTTGGGCACCGATTATTTTTCCACGATTGATATTTCGTGTAGATGTTGTTTATCCTATGCTCAGCAATGATTATCATTTATCTCATCATGTAGTTATTTTACCTGACAGAGCATTTGCATGATTATTGCACCTACTGCTTGTCGCATATAGATTTACCTGTTGGCATATGATAGCGTAGCGCAGTACGTGCATGCTCGTGATTACCTTTATATGTTATCTCTATTCACGAGTTGGCAACTCACCCCATTGTGCCACAGTATTTGCAGGTTGCCCCTTAGAGTAGTCGCGGCAGGCTGTCTTTTTGCATCTTTTGGCTACAGATATCACTACAGCTGGTGCGAGAGCTATTTTGCTATTAGGTGGGTTGTGGTATCTGGTTACTTTATTGTACACACTTTTGTATCTAGTATTCTCCATCTACCATATATGTACTGGACTTAGTGACAGTGTGAGGACGATGATGTATATTTTTGTTTTCTGGTGTCGAGCTCGTGGGAGACGACTGTTATATATTGCAGTTTATTATTTTGTGATGTTTACTTATTGCTCATTCTTCGCAACGGCGTCGTATATTACTTTTGTGGTGATGGTTTCCGCCGTTGTGCGTGATTGTTTCCGTTGGGGATGCTTTATTTCATTATATATCATTTTCACTCATATCCTGTTTTATAACCGATTTTCGGGGTTACTTTTACAAAGGAAATGCTGCCAAAATTATATTAAGGATAATTAAATTTTAAAAAGAACATCATTGAGCAATTAAGGTTTTCTAAATGTTTTAATTGAATGTTTTCAACACTCACTACTTTTAACTGATTTTGATTTATGGGTTCGGCTTACTTAGTCGCGTTACGCCTGTAGACGTTGCGTGGTTAAGTGCCGGTCACGAGTCGAAAAATTCGGGTCGTGACAAAGTTGGTATCAGAGCGTAGGTTTTACCTTTCGGAGTGTAGGATGACCTGGTATGAAGGATTAGGTAGCCGAAGCAGAGTGGCGTAGCGTGCGTATGTTCCGCGGCATACTCACGACACGGTACTCCGCCAAAGCGACCTTAGGACTTATTAATTTAAATTCCTTTTTAAGTATATACTTTCTTGCGATTCGATTTCTGGATCCTTATCGAATCCTATTTTCCTTTCAGCCATTATGCCGCCAAAGACTACGAGGGCGCAGAGAGGGGCCACGAGGGCCGAGATTCAAGTTGATTCGTCTGAGACGAGGACTGATCCAGGTAGTACACCGGTTGTACCCGAGCAGGTTGTTCCTCCCGTGACAGATCAGATTGCCACGCTAGGGGCTGGTATGCAGGAGATGCGCCAGACGGTGGGATCCAGCATGCTGAAGATGCACCAGATGATAGGATCGCTAGTTGAGACGCTTCGAGCGCAGCGACCAGAGGTAGCTCCACCCGTTACAGAGACCGCGATGGTACCTACCGCACAGCCAGTTGCCCCTGTGTCTACGGAGGTGATTACAGTATCGCTATCAGGGTTCATGAGGCTGAAGCCTCCGGTCTTCATAGGCACCGATGCAGCCGAGGACCCACAGTCCTTCATTGATAGGATGGCTCGGATATGTCGTTCCCTCAGATGCGCAGATGCGAGATGGGTTGAGTTCGCGAGCTTTCTCCTGGAAGGTCTTGCGCAGAAATGGTGTGAATCAGTCGAGAAGGGCAGAGCAGCAGATCTTCCTCCTATGACCTGGACAGAGTTCGTGGCGCTATTCCTTGCCCTCTATCTCCCACTGATTGTCAGAGATGCTAGAGCACGCAGGTTCGAATCCTTACGCCAGACTCCGGAGATGTCAGTGGCAGAGTATGATGTGCTGTTCACAGAGCTATCTATTTATGCCTCGTATCTAGTGGCTACCGAGGAGTTGTGAGTCAAGAGATTTGTTTGAGGCTTGCTTACACCACTGTTCCTTGCGATCAGCGCGCAGCACTACGAGACATATGCAGCAGCGGTAGATGCAGATCAATTAGTCGAGGAGCGCCTTGCTGAGACTTCGGTAGTTCCAGAGCCGAAGAGAGTTCGTACTGGTATATCAGCACGGAGACAGACATTCAGACGCCGCGACAGGTATCGTTCAGGTACCGGGAGTGGCAGAGATTCGGGATGAGGCGAGATGTTTAGTTCATATCCACGGGAGAGTCAGCAGTCGTCGCGAGGTTGCTATAGATGCGGCAGTCTACTTCACCTCGTCAGAGATTGTCCTGAGATACATCGGAGGGAGACAGCAGCACCGCACGTCACCCTACCACCTTCACCACCCCAGAGGGCGTTGCCTGTTGTTCCTACTGTTACTCCGCATCAGCCTCATACACAGAGTGGTCGTGGGCGTGGAGGAGTTGCTCAGAGAGGACGGGATGACCGAGGCAGAGGACAGTCAGTCACAGGTGGAGGACAGGCGCGAGTTTTTGCTTTGACGCATCAGGACGCGCAGGCGTCCAATGCGGTGGTCTCAGGTATCCTTCCAGTATGTTCTGTTGATGCACATGTGTTGTTCGATCCCGGATCCACGCACTTGTATGTATCCACACAATTTGTGCCGTGTTTGGGTAGAGAGTCCGGCTTGCTTGATCAGCCGCTTGTTGTGACCACTCCTGTGGGGGAGTCGTTTGTTGCTAGGCACGTGTTCCGATCCTATACCGTCTGTATTGGCGAGAGAGAGTTGCCTGTCGACTTGATCCTTCTTGAGATGTTGGACTTCGACGTTCTTTTGGGCATGGATTGGTTAGCCATATGCTATGCTTCTGTGGACTGCCGTGAGAAGACAGTTAGATTTTGTTTTCCCGGCGAGTCGGTTGTTGTTGTGTTGGGGGACTGTGGTGCCGCCCCACACTGTGTGATTTCTTCTTTTCGCGCTGCACAGCTTTTCAGGAAGGGATGTCAGGGATTTCTCGCCTATGTTTGCGATACTAGAGCTACAGAGGTTCCTCTAGATCAGGTTCCGGTTGTTAGCGAGTTCCCTGATGTGTTCCCTGACGAGCTTCCTGGGCTACCGCCCGAGCGCGACATTTCTTTCTGTATTGATTTGGTTCCTGGCACGGGGCCTATTTCTGTATCGCCTTACCAGATGGCCCCGGCGGAACTTCGATAATTGAAGGGTCAGTTGCAAGATTTGCCGGACAACGGACTTATTCGACCCTGTGTTTCTCCTTGGGGTGCTCCAGTCCTGTTCGTCAAGAAGAAGGACGACAATTTGCGTCTGTGTATCGACTATCGCCATCTGAATAGGGTTACAGTGCGGAATAGATATCCTTTGCCACGTATCGACGATTTGTTCGACCAGCTTCAGGGGGCAGGATACTTTTCGAGGATCGATTTGCGATCAGGCTATCATCAGCTACGGGTTCGACAGGAGGACATTCCTAGGACAGCTTTCCGCACGCGCTACGGCCATTACGAGTTTTTGGTGATGTCGTTCGGACTCACCAATGCGCCAGCAGCATTCATGGATTTGATGAACCGTATATTCCGGCCGTATCTTGATCTGTTCATCATTGTATTCATTGACGATATTCTGGTGTATTCTCGGAGTAGAGAGGAGCACGAGCAGCACCTGCGGATTACACTGGAGACCTTGAGAGAGCATCTGCTTTTCGCCAAATTCTCCAAGTGTGCTTTCTGGCTGGACAGCGTAGACTTCTTGGGGCACGTGATTTCACGAGGCGGTATATGTGTAGACCCAAGGATGATCGAGGCCATTCGGAGTTGGCCCAGACCCACATCAGTTACGGATATTCGCAGCTTTCGAGGGGTGGCCGGCTACTACAGGCGATTTGTGCAGGATTTCTCTCGCATTGCTACACCTTTGACCGGGTTGACCAGGAAGGGAGTTCCTTTCGTTTGGACAGAGGAGTGTGAGCACAGTTTTCGGCAGTTACGGGCTCTACTGACTACGGCGCCAGTATTATCATTGCCTTCAGGGTCAGGAAGATTTGTGGTATATTGTGATGCTTCTCTAGTGGGGCTAGGGTGCGTTTTGATGCAGCATGATAGGGTGATCGCGTATGCTTCGTAACAATTGAAGAAACTTGAACAGAACTACCCCACTCACGATTTGGAGATGGCTGCAGTGGTCTTTGCACTTAAGATCTGGCGGCATTACCTATACGGCGAGTCGTGCCAGATATTCACTGATCACCAAAGCTTAAAATATATATTCCAGCAGCGAGACCCGAACCTTAGACAGCGCCGATGGATGGAGTTAGTGAAGGACTACGACTGCGAGATCTTGTATCACCTGGGAAAGGCTAATGTAGCGGCAGATGTAAGTCGATGTTCAACACCCCAATATTCATGGGGAGGCGGAAATATGAATAACAATCTTGTTCTATGATCAAACATCGATTAACCGTATGAATCGTTTACTAAACAAGTTTTAACAAAAGCTATAGAGTTCTAAACTTCTATGTTAAGAGATTATACCAAACGGTTCTAGTCCTTCGTCTTAATGTTATCTACGGCCTCTTTGGATCTCCACGTCCTCTTCGGCTTTCTTCCGTGATAGACGATCCACCCGAGAACCCTAATCCAAGCTATAACCTCTAAACTTGAGGTTACTTAGTTTCTCTAGTTGCTAAATAGAATAGCTAAGGTGATGTAGAGATAGGTTATGGAGTAATTAGTCTTTCCTAATTCTTGTTCTCAACTCATGAGGGGTAGGATTAGGCTTGGTGAAGGAGAGAGAACTTGAAGAGAGAGAGTGAGAAGATGATAATGATAATAATATATGAAATGAAAAAGCTTCTCACTAGATATATGAAACATAATGAATTAAAAGAAATGAATAATAAGAGATTATTCATCATGTTTCATTAATGCAAGTGGGTGATTCATTATGTGAGTCATTAAGCATTTAATAATGCATTAATGACATGATGAATCACTCACAATGAGTCACTAATTCATTAAATGAAAATGCCACCTCTCCCTTCATGTCACATCCTTCTAGAAGCTTCTCGGAAAATTACGAGAACGCCCCTCTCATCCGTAAAAACACGGAAAAACTTTAGACTGTATAAATCCAATAACCTGATACTAGAATCAGGCTTAAACCAAAGCCGGCTAGTAAAAAACTGTCCGAATGTCATACGTGCGTTCAAGCACGTATGCGTCCGAACCTTTGTCGTAAAACCATACGACCTCTATATCTTTTCGCCTGGGTTTGGGAAATCTCTGTGTGGGACTCTAATGACTCGACTACTACGCTGGCAGTGGGTTTAACCACAGACCGCAAGCGGCACTAGCTGTACGTAACGGTCCCCAGGTAGTAATCGATAAGAAAGCTGATGAGGTAACCCATCTGAAATCCTACTAAGCCTGTCTGTGACAATATCCGCGCAGTCCGGTCTGTTCGTCTAAGAGTATCGCATGTATGGTCTAGGGAGGTGGTGGACGTCAGACCCTTAATAACCGTACAAGTCGTGTCGGTATGGTTCAAGACCACCCGAGAATCTACTGATCATTCCATCAGTAATTCTCAATCAGCCCTGGCCAGGGACTTATGGTAATGACCAAACGACCATAGTACGATATCAACTCCCTATACCGGGAGAGACGAATCCCTAACAGTCGCTCACTTCCTCCATGTGGCTCGGGACTGTGCCCAACTGAAACCTGTTTGCACGACTCCTTTGAGCCGTGGTAGGGTAATAATCAAAGCACAGTGGGAACTCACACGAGACAAATGATGACCTTAAGTCAACGGACTATCTGCACACATGTCACCTGAGAACTGCTATCTGACGTTAGGTATAATACCATCCAGTCAGTTCTCGGCGAGTCCTGTCCGGTGTACTCACACCCAGTGAGCATCTGTATACAATCTTAGGTGAACACCACCAATGGTTGCGGGACCAATCCATTGCCCCTTATCAGGGTCTAGATATGTATACACTAGTCTACTCCGGAGTATTGATGCCCAATCTCGATACTCCTGCGACCAGGGACATTCTAAGGGTGTGCCTATTGACTATCCAGCTCCCACTAGTATGACTGCCATCACAACGCCGGTAGTCAGACAAAACACCCTATGGGCTTTATCAACATATATATATAGATAACAAGTAAAAAATATCATACGTTAAGACAAAGTCAAACCAAATAGCGTACTATCATATCAAGCAAGACTGTCATGTACATACATATCCCAAGCATCCTATACAATGTAGGCCTCTAGGGCATATATATCCAACAATCTCCCACTTGCACTAAGGCCTATAATTAGCGCAATGAGTACCCACTGTCTCTACCAGATCCAGTTGCTTGCGTACCGCATGCCCAACATCTTAAAAAGCCTCTCGAACTGTACTTGAGGAATGGCCTTGGTGAATGGATTTGCCGTGTTGTCTTTTGTGTCTACTCTCCGTATCTCGATCTCCCGACGATCCACGATCTCCCTGATCAGGTGAAACCGCCTTATGATATGCCTGGATTTCTGATGGGACCTTGGTTCCTTCGCTAAAGCTACAGCGCCATTGTTATCGCAATACAAAGGTATTGGATTGGCAATGGACGGAACCACCTGAAGTTCAGAAATGAACTTCCTTATCCAGACAGCCTCTTTTGCGGCTTTACTAGCAGCTATATACTCAGCCTCCATAGTTGAGTCTGCGACGGTATCTTGTTTGGAACTCTTCCAACATACCGCTCCTCCATTGAGGGTAAACACAAAACCCGAAATGGATTTAGAATCATCCTTATCACTTTGGAAGCCGGAGTCGGTAAAAGCCTCTACCTGGAGGTCTTTATTACCGTAAATCAAGAACATTTCCTTAGTCCTTCTCAGGTACTTGAGAATGTTCTTCAACGCTCTCCAATGTTTCTCACCTGGGTCAGACTGATACCTGCTTACCACACTAAGTGCGTAAGCTACATCCGGTCTGGTACACAACATCGCATACATTATTGATCCTACCGCCGAAGCGTAGGGTATAATGCCCATGCGAACCCTCTCTTTATCAGTCTTTGGAGACATCTCTTTGGAGAGGGTGATTCCGTGACAAGCGGGCATATTGCCGCGTTTGGAATCTTCCATACTAAATCTCTTTAGTATAGTGTCTATATACCTGGACTGTGAAAGTCCCAATATTCTATTAGATCTATCTCGATAGATCTTAATGCCCAGAATGTATGATGCATCTCCTAAGTCTTTCATAGAGAATTTCTGTGACAAGAAGAGCTTTACTGATTGTAGTATAGGGATATCATTCCCTATCAGTAGTATGTCGTCGACGTATAAAACGAGGAAGACTACTGCTTCTTCTACAATCTTCCTACAAATACATGGTTCATCTACATTTTTGATAAAGTCAAATTCCTTGACTGTTTCATCAAAGCAGATGTTCCAACTCCGCGATGCTTGCTTTAACCCATAAATGGATTAAGCAATTTGCACACTCTTCCGCTGCTCCCACTGTCTAAGAAACCTTCTGGTTGATCCATGTAAACACTCTCTTCTAGATGTCCATTTAGAAAAGCTGTTTTTACATCCATTTGCCAGATTTCATAGTCATGGAAGGCAGCAATGGCAAGCATGATCCGAATGGATTTAAGCATAGCTACTGGTGAAAAAGTTTCATCATAGTCCAATCCTGGTCTTTGACGAAAACCTTTTGCTACTAGTCTAGCTTTGTAGGTTTCCACTTGTCCAAATATACCAATCTTCTTTTTGAAGATCCATTTGCACCCAACTGGTTTTACCCCAGGAGGAGCAACTTCTAAAGTCCATACTTTATTGGTGTACATGGATTCCATTTCAGATCTCATTGCATCCAGCCACTTCACTGAGTCGCTACTCGTGATAGCCTGCTGAAAATTAGTAGGCTCATCATCATCGATGATGCAATCCTCTCGATCTCCATCAAGAAGAAAACCATAGTATCTTTCAGGAGGATGAGAGAGCCTACTAGATCTGCGGAGTGGCATTGGTTCGTCATGTTCTATTGAAATAAGAGATTCTTCTAAGTCTTCGGTTGCAGTTTGAGGTTCTGGAATTTCTTCCAGTTCTACCGCGCTCCCAATAATTTCTTTTGCAAGAAATTCGCTTTCTAAGAAGACAATGTGACGAGCGACAAACACCTTTTGTTCTTCAGTGTGGTAGACCATGTACCCCCTTGAATGCTTGGGGTATCCTACAAACTTGCATAAAACCGATCGTGCTTCGCGCTTGTCCGGATTATGCTTTTTAACATATACCGGACACCCCCATATCTTGATATACTTGAGATATGGTCTCTTCCCACACCATATTTCATATGGAGTGGTAGGAACAGACTTAGTTGGAACTCTATTCAATAGGTATGCGGCTGATTCTAGAGCAAATCCCCAGAAGGAAAGTGGTAACTCAGCACTACTCATCATTGAACGCACCATATCTAATAGCGTGCGATTCCTTCTTTCTGATACACCATTATGCTGAGGTGTATAAGGTGGAGTAAGCTGAGAGAGAATTCCATTCGTTTTTAAGTATTCAAGGAAACCGGTGCTTAAGTATTCTCCGCCTCGATCAGATCGAAGTGTCTTGATGCTTTTACCAGTTTGTTTCTCTACTTCATTTTTATACTCCTTAAACTTCTCAAAAGCCTCGGATTTATGCTTTATTAAGAACACATGTCCATACCAAGAGAAGTCATAAGTAAAAGTGATGATGTAGGAGTGACCACTTCGTGCATGTATAGACATCGGACCACATACATCACTGTGTACTAGTCCCAAGAGTTCAGTGGCTCTTTCTCCGTGTCCGGTGAACGGAGATTTGGTCATTTTTCCTTTGATACATGATTGACAAGTTGCATATGATGAATATTCAAACGGATCTAGATATCCATCTTTATGTAACTTAGTCAACCTTGTTTCATTTATATGGCCAAGTCTACAATGCCATAGGAAGGCTTGATTCAAATCTGGAGCCTTTCTTTTACGCGTGTTTTGAATATTGAAAATTTGAGGTTGATTAAGTATGTATATGCCGTTTTCTAGTGTGCCAAAACCAATCAGTTCTTGATTTAGGAGAATGTTCATGACATTTCTTTCAAGCACAAAATTATATCCTTTATTAGACAACAAAGATACAGATATAATATTACACAACATACTGGGAATACAAAAACAGCTATACAATACCAAAATGTGTCCACTATTCAACCCTAGATGATATTCCCCTATTGCAACTGCATCTACATGCATTCCATTGCCCATCCGGAGAGTCATATCATCTGCCCCCAGTACTCTACTATTTCTCAGATCCTGCAAAGAATTACAGATGTGAGAACCAGAACCGGTATCAAGTACCCATGAAGTAGAGTTTACTGAAAGACAATTTTCGATTACGAACACACCTAAAGCAGAAGCAACAGCTTGCTTCATGTCCTTAGCTTTAAAGGCCAAACAGTCCTTCTTCCAGTGCCCTTGCTTGTGACAATAGAAGCACTCGTTCTTTTCTGCCTTTACCCTTCCTGCCTTGTTCGTTCCCTGCACCTTCTTGACCCCTCCCTTCGGTTTGGTGGCTTTTATCTTCTTCTTCCCTTTAGCTTTTGCTTTAGATTTAGAAGAAGATGATTGGCCAACATACAGAACGGGGGTCTTCTCCTTTTTCAAGGAGGTCTCTGCTACCCTCAACATATTGAGAAGCTTTGGAAGATCCGCTTCCATTTCGTGCATGTTGAAGTTCAGCACGAACTGAGAGAAGGTATGGGGAAGGGACTGCAAAATCAAGTCGATATACAAATCATTCTCTAGCACGCATCCCAGGTTTGCGAGTTCCTCAATGAGGGTGATCATTTTGAGGACGTGCTCTCCAACAGGCGATCCTGGAGCTAACCTCATCTGGAAAAGTTTCCTTGAGGTTTCGTACCTCGCGATACGGGAGTGTTCACCATACAATTCCTTGCAATGGAGGAATATAGATATAATATCCATACTCTTGTGCTGTTTCTGGAGTTCATTATTCATGGACGCCAGCACGATACACTTAGCTCGCTCACAGTCTAGATCCCAGGTTTTACGAACTTCCTTGTCCGCAACTGAGGAATCTGGTCCTGGGATAAGGGGAGGAACAGCGGTGGTAACATATGCAACTTTGTCATAAGTCAGCGCAATATTGACGTTCCTTAGCCAATCTTTATAGTTCTGCCCGGTCAGTATATTCTTTTCAAGTAATAGTTTTAGTCGAGTAATGGTAGCTGCCAGAGAGAGAGAAAAGAAACACTCAGCATACGCTCTTGCAAGTTTAGATTGGTTATTAATTTATCTAAACAGGATGGCTCCCACTGTTTCCTCAAATCCTTCTTCAAAACCTAAAAGAAGAACTAGTCAGGATTTAATCACACGTCACAATTCTTGCTTAACCTTTCAGCCAGGTTGGTGTTGGTACTTCGAGGGACGTTTTCCAACGCTTTCACGAAGTTCCTTAATTAAAGAACCTCTTTTCCCTGGAGGCGTAGCCCCTCTAACACCTTTCTAGGCACCTACTTGGTTTATAGCATTGATTGTTAAGTGAGAGAAATTCCCGAGAGTAATCCTACTCATCAGTGAGATCGGGATCCAACTATCATTGCATGATGCCCTAGATGGAAGCCACTCTAGTCACCACACTCCAGAAGGTAAGCTAAATCTGCAAGTTTCCTTTATGTTTGAAACTCCCGATGTGATTTTTACCCCAAGCTCTTATAGACCTTGACGTAGGCCAACAAGTCATAAGACGCAAGTCAAGTTCTACCCGTCGTTGTCCTGATCAATTTAAATACATCGTACAAGCCCTTGACGTAGGCCAACAAGGTGTACGTCTGTATTAAACTAATGCATCTATCTATGCAACAAATAGGCACGCACACTGCTACCATTCACTATGCCTTGACGTAGGCCAACAAGCATAGCATGAATACGATGTGCTGTCTATCTGAAACGACGGAGGGTTACGGCTGGTTTTTGGCAAAAAACCGTTAACGTAGTGAACTTGATTTGATCGAAGGAACTAAGATAGCTTTTATTAAAAGGAGTGGTTTAAGCTCCGCATTTAAAATTTGCTTTTTCAAGAAAACCGAGTGGTTTTTAGAAATTGTTCCAACGATTCAGTTTAGGTTTTATTTTCTTTGCATTAATAATAATGCGTCTCATCTTTAACCTATCATTACAGATAACAACGAAAATACAACGTCCTCTTATGCCATCCGCATTCGCCACGGGGTCCCGTCATCACCCGTTAGGTTACTTAACTAACGACAGAGCGGGGGCTGGGCTAGCGCGGGTGTAAAACATAAGCGACGTCTAAATAGCTATCATATATAGATATTGTACATTCGTCAGACGCAATAATAGGCATTCCAGATCACAGATAAACAATATTGGATTTGCAAGCAATCCGCATTTCTTTTGAGCCTGCAATGAAAGACGGAATACACAGTTGTGATGAATAGCCATTTTCCCTCCCCAGACCCCTACGGGTACGGCAAACTACCCGCCAAGTACCAGAAGTGAAGCGGTCTGCCCCAACACTTCAAAATACCCGGTAGTTTGTGCACCCCACCTTGGGTCTATCCTAGGAGCAAAAACAGTAAAAAGAAATAATACAACGGTGGCTACAACCGCAACCTGGATGTGCCCCGCAAAATAATATTACAACTTATTACATTTACATCAAATGAATTGATACAAAAACCCATTACAAAACCCGGCTAAACACCACAACAGTCCAATACAGTTTATATACACAAACAATTATATATAACATCACAGATATGTGCAACCCCCTGCCAACCGACTGTTGGATATATATGCCCTAGAGGCCTACATTGTATAGGATGCTTGGGATATGTATGTACATGACAGTCTTGCTTGATATGATAGTACGCTATTTGGTTTGACTTTGTCTTAATGTATAATATATTTTACTTGGTATTTATATATATATATGTTGATAAAGCCCATAGGGTGTTTGTCTGACTACCGGCGTTGTGATGGCAGTCATACTAGTGGGAGCTGGATAGTCAATAGGCACACCCTTAGATGTCCCTGGTCGTAGGAGTATCGAGATTGGGCATCGATACTCCGGAGTAGACTAGTGTATACATATCTAGACCCTGACGAGGGGCGATGGATTGGTCCCGCAACCATTGGTGGTGTTTACCTAAGATTGTATACAGATGCTCAGTGGGTGTGAGTACACCGGACAGGACTCGCCGAGAACTGACTGGATGGTATTATACCTAACGTTAGATAGCAGTTCTCAGGTGACATGTGTGCAGATAGTCCGTTGACTTAAGGTCATCATTTGTCTCGTGTGAGTTCCCACTGTGCTTTGATTATTACCCTACCACGGCTCAAAGGAGTCGTGCAAACAGGTTTCAGTTGGGCACAGTCCCGAGCCATATGGAGGCAGTGAGCGACTGTTAGGGATCCGTCACTCCCGGTATAGGGAGTTGATATCGCACTGTGGTCGTTTGGTCATTACCATAAGTCCCTGGCCAGGGCTGATTGAGAATTACTGATGGAATGATCAGTAGATTCTCGGGTGGTCTTGAACCATACCGACACGACTTGTACGGTTATTAGGGGTCTGACGTCCACCACCTCCCTAGACCATACATGCGATACTCTTAGACGAACAGACCGGACTGCGCGGATATTGTCACAGACAGGCTCAGTTGGATTTCAGATGGGTTACCTCATCAGCTTTCTTATCGACAACTACCTGGGGACCGTTACGTACAGCTAGTGCCGCTTGCGGTCTGTGGTTAAACCCACTGCCAGCGTAGTAGTCGAGTCTTTAGAGTCCCACACAGAGATTTCCTAAACCCAGGCGAAAAGATATAGAGGTCGTACGGTTTTACGACAAAGGTTCGGACGCATACGTGCTTGAACGCACGTACAACATTCGGACAGTTTTTTACTAGCCGGCTTTGGTTTAAGCCAGATTCTAGCATCAGGTTATTGGATTTATACAGTCTAAAGTTTTTCCGTGTTTTTACGGATGAGAGGGGCGTTCTCGTAATTTTTCGAGAAGCTTCTAGAAGGATGTGACATGGAGGGAGAGGTGGCATTTTCATTTAATGAATTAGTGACTCATTGTGAGTGATTCATCATGTCATTAATGCATTATTAAATGCTTAATGACTCACATAATGAATCACCCACTTGCATTAATGAAACATGATGAATAATCTCTTATTATTCATTTCTTTTAATTCATTATGTTTCATATATCAAGTGAGAAGCTTTTTCATTTCATATATTATTATCATTATCATCTTCTCACTCTCTCTCTTCAAGTTCTCTCTCCTTCACCAAGCCTAATCCTACCCCTCATGAGTTGAGAACAAGGATTAGGAAAGACTAATTACTCCATAACCTATCTCTACATCACCTTAGCTACTCTATGTAGCAACTAGAGAAACTAAGTAACCTCAAGTTTAGAGGTTATAGCTTGGATTAGGGTTCTCGGGTGGATCGTCTATCACGGAAGAAAGCCGAAGAGGACGTGGAGATCCAAAGAGGCCGTAGATAACATTAAGACGAAGGACTAGAACCGTTTGGTATAATCTCTTAACATAGAAGTTTAGAACTCTATAGCTTTTGTTAAAACTTGTTTAGCAAACGATTCATACGGTTAATCGATGTTTGATCATAGAACAAGATTGTTATTCATATTTCCGCCTCCCCATAAGTATTGGGGTGTTGAACTTCGACTTACAGTGGTATCAGAGCCTAGCTAAATAGTATTTAACTTACTTGCAAATTTGTATGAATTTCGAACGAAAAAAACGAAACCGGAAAAGCCCGAAAACATCAATTTCTGTCGATTTTTAAATGAAGTCCTAAAATTTTTCAGGGAGGTTCAGAAAGCTTAAAAAGACAGTAGAAGAACACCCAAGAAAATTGGGCACATGATTCGGCTAAAGCGCCGCGGAAACGCGGCGGATCCCACCGATCCGCCGCGGTTCCGTCGCCGAGTTGCCGAGTCATGAACCCAATTTTCCTGTGTTGGTTCTGTGTGATATTTGGGATTTTCTGGAATATTTAATTTTTGCTCAGGTTTCAGATTTGCAGAGCAGTATTGGAGCAAAATTAAAAGTGTTTAATCGATCGAAATTATACAGTATTTGCTTGTTGGATTATATTTGTGATTGTATAATGTGTTCGTAAACCTCTCCTAACTGCTAGTATGTCAGTTGGCAGGAGGTTGCACATTTCTGAAATGGATTTTATCTGTTTGTGTATATAAACTGTATTGGACTGTTGTGGTGTTTAGCCGGGTTTTGTAATAGGTTTTTGTATCAATTCATTTGATGTAAATGTAATAAGTTGTAATATTATTTTGCGGGGCACATCCAGGTTCCGGTTGTAGCCACCGTTGTATTATTTCTTTTTACTGTTTTTGCTCCTAGGATAGACCCAAGGTGGGGTGCACAAACTACCGGGTATTTTGAAGTGTTGGGGCAGACCGCTTCACTTCTGGTACCTGGCGGGTAGTTTGCCGTACCCGTAGGGGTCTGGGGTGGGAAAATGGCTATTCATCACAACTGTGTAATCCGTCTTTCATTGCAGGCTCAAAAGAAATGCGGATTGCTTGCAAATCCAATATTGTTTATCTTTGATCTGGAATGCCTATTATTGCGTCTGACGAATGTACAATATCTATATATGATAGCTATTTAGACGTCGCTTATGTTTTACACCCGCGCTAGCCCAGCCCCCGCTCTGTCGTTAGTTAAGTAACCTAACGGGTGATGACGGGACCCCGTGGCGAATGCGGATGGCATAAGAGGACGTTGTATTTTCGTTGTTATCTGTAATGATAAGTTAAAGATGGGACGCATTATTATTAATGCAAAGAAAATAAAACCTAAACTGAATCGTTGGAACAATTTCTAAAAACCACTCGGTTTTCTTGAAAAAGCAAATTTTAAATGCGGAGCTTAAACCACTTCTTTTAATAAAAGCTATCTTAGTTCCTTCGATCAAATCAAGTTCACTACGTTAACGGTTTTTTGCCAAAAACCAGCCGTAACCCTCCGTCGTTTCAGATAGACAGCACATCGTATTCATGCTATGCTTGTTGGCCTACGTCAAGGCATAGTGTATGGTAGCAGTGTGTGTGCCTATTCGTTGCATAGATAGATGCATTAGTTTAATACAGACGTACACCTTGTTGGCCTACGTCAAGGGCTTGTACGATGTATTTAAATTGATCAGGACAACGACGGGTAGAACTTGACTTGCGTCTTATGACTTGTTGGCCTACGTCAAGGTCTATAAGAGATTGGGGTAAAAATCACATCGTGAGTTTCAAACATAAAGGAAACTTGCAGATTTAGCTTACCTTCTGGAGTGTGGTGACTAGAGTGGCTTCCATCTAGGGCATCATGCAATGATAGTTGGATCCCGATCTCACTGATGAGTAGGATTACTCTCGGGAATTTCTTTCACTTAACAATCAATGCTATAAACCAAGTAGGTGCCTAGAAAGGTGTTAGAGGGGCTACGCCTCTAGGGAAAAGAGGTTCTCTAATTAAGGAACTTCGCGAAAGCGTTGGAAAACCTCCCTCGAAGTACCAACACCAGCCTGGCTGAAAGGTTAAGCAAGAATTGTGACGTGTGATTAAATCCTGACTAGTTCTTCTTTTAGGTTTTGAAGAAGGATTTGAGGAAGCAGTGCGAGCCATCCTGTTTAGATAAATTAATAACCAATCTAAACTTGCAAGAGCGTATGCTGAGTGTTTCTTTTCTCTCTCTCTGGCAGCTACCATGACTGGACTAAAACTATTACTTGAAAAGAATATACTAACCGGGCAGAACTATAAAGATTGGCTAAGGAACGTCAATATTGCACTGACTTATGACAAAGTTGCATATGTTACCACCGCTGTTCCTCCCCTTATCCCAGGACCAGATTCCTCAGTTGCGGACAAGGAAGTTCGTAAAACCTGGGATCTAGACTGTGAGCGAGCTAAGTGTATCGTGCTGGCGTCCATGAATAATGAACTCCAGAAACAGCACGAGAGTATGGATATTATATCCATATTCCTCCATTGCAAAGAATTGTATGGTGAACACTCCCGTATCGCGAGGTACGAAACCTCAAGGAAACTTTTCCAGATGAGGTTTGCTCCAGGATCGCCTGTTGGAGAGCACGTCCTCAAAATGATCACCCTCATTGAGGAACTCGCAAACCTGGGATGCGTGCTAGAGAATGATTTGTATATCGACTTGATTTTGCAGTCCCTTCCCCACACCTTCTCTCAGTTCGTGCTGAACTTCAACATGCACGAAATGGAAGCGGATCTTCCAAAGCTTCTCAATATGTTGAGGGTAGCAGAGACCTCCTTGAAAAAGGAGAAGACCCTCGTTCTGTATGTTAGCCAATCATCTTCTTCTAAATCTAAAGCGAAAGCTAAAGGGAAGAAGAAGATGAAAGCCACCAAACCGAAGGGAGGGGTCAAGAAGGTGCAGGGAACGAACAAGGCAGGAAGGGTAAAGGCAGAAAAGAACGAGTGCTTCTATTGTCACAAGCAAGGGCACTGGAAGAAGGACTGTTTGGCCTTTAAAGCCAAGGACATGAAGCAAGCTGTTGCTTCTGCTTCAGGTGTGTTCGTAATCGAAAATTGTCTTTCAGTAAACTCTACTTCATGGGTACTTGATACCGGTTCTGGTTCTCACATCTGTAATTCTTTGCAGGATCTGAGAAATAGTAGAGTACTGGGGGCAGGTGATATGACTCTCCGGATGGGCAATGGAATGCATGTAGATGCAGTTGCAATAGGGGAATATCACCTAGGGTTGAATAGTGGACACATTTTGGTATTGTATAGCTGTTTTTGTATTCCCAGTATGTTGTGTAATATTATATCAGTATCTTTGTTCTCTAATAAAGGATATAATTTTGTGCTTGAAAGAAATGTCATGAACATTCTCCTAAATCAAGAACTAATTGGGTTTGGCACACTGGAAAACGGCATATACATACTTAATCAACCTCAAATTTTCAATATTCAAAACACGCGTAAAAGAAAGGCTCCAGATTTGAATCAAGCCTTCCTATGGCATTGTAGACTTGGTCATATAAATGAAACAAGGTTGACTAAGTTACATAAAGATGGATATCTAGATCCGTTTGAATATTCATCATATGCAACTTGTCAATCATGTATCAAAGGAAAAATGACCAAATCTCCGTTCACCGGACACGGAGAAAGAGCCACTGAACTCTTGGGACTAGTACACAGTGATGTATGTGGTCCGATGTCTACGCATGCACGAAGCGGTCACTCCTACTTCATAACTTTTACTGATGACTTCTCTAGGTATGGACATGTGTTCTTAATAAAGCATAAATCCGAGGTTTTTGAGAAGTTTACGGAGTATAAAAATGAAGTAGAGAAACAAACTGGTAAAAGCATCAAGACACTTCGATCTGATCGAGGTGGAGAATACTTAAGTACCAGTTTCCTTGAATACTTAAAAGCGAATGGAATTCTCTCTCAGCTTACTCCACCTTATACACCTCAGCATAATGGTGTATCAGAAAGAAGGAATCGCACGCTATTAGATATGGTGCGTTCAATGATGAGTAGTGCTGAGTTGCCACTTTCCTTCTGGGGATTTGCTCAAGAATCAGCCGCATACCTATTGAATAGAGTTCCAACTAAGTCTGTACCTACCACTCCATATGAAATATGGTGTGGGAAGAGACCATATCTCAAGTATATCAAGATATGGGGGTGTCCGGTATATGTTAAAAAGCATAATCCGGACAAGCTCGAAGCACGATCGGTTTTATGCAAGTTTGTAGGATACCCCAAGCATTCAAGGGGGTACATGGTCTACCACACTGAAGAACAAAAGGTGTTTGTCGCTCGTCACATTGTCTTCTTAGAAAGCGAATTTCTTGCAAAAGAAATTAGTGGGAGCGCGGTAGAACTGGAAGAAATTCCAGAACCTCAAACTGCAACCGAGGACTTAGAAGAATCTCAGATTTCAATAGAACATGACGAACCAACGCCACTCTGCTGATCTAGTAGGCTTTCTCATCCTCCTGAAAGATATTATGGTTTTCTTCTTGATGGGGATCGAGAGGATTGCATCATCGATGATGATGAGCCTACTAGTTTTCAGCAGGCTATCACAAGTAGCGACTCAGTGAAGTGGCTGGATGCAATGAGATCCGAAATGGAATCCATGTACACCAATAAAGTATGGACTTTAGAAGTTGCTCCTCCTGGGGTAAAACCAGTTGGGTGCAAATGGATCTTTAAAAAGAAGATTGGTACATTTGGACAAGTGGAAACCTACAAAACTAGACTAGTAGCAAAAGGTTTTCGTCAAAGACCAGGATTGGACTATGATGAAACTTTTTCACCAGTATCTATGCTTAAATCCATTCGGATCATGCTTGCCATTGCTGCCTTCCATGACTATGAAATCTGGCAAATGGATGTAAAAACAGCTTTTCTAAATGGACATCTAGAAGAGAGTGTTTACATGGATCAACCAGAAGGTTTCTTAGACAGTGGGAGCAGCAGAAGAGTGTGCAAATTGCTTAAATCCATTTATGGGTTAAAGCAAGTATCGCGGAGTTGGAACATCTGCTTTGATGAAACAGTCAAGGAATTTGATTTTATCAAAAATGTAGATGAACCATGTATTTATAGGAAGATTGTAGAAGGAGCAGTAGTCTTCCTCGTTTTATACGTCGACGACATACTACTGATAGGGAATGATATCCCTATACTACAATCAGTAAAGCTCTTCTTGTCACAGAAATTCTCTATGAAAGACTTGGGAGATGCATCATACATTCTGGGCATTAAGATCTATCGAGATAGATCTAATAGAATATTGGGACTTTCACAGTCCAGGTATATAGACACTATACTAAAGAGATTTAGTATGGAAGATTCCAAACGCGGCAATATGCCCGCTTGTCACGGAATCACCCTCTCCAAAGAGATGTCTCCAAAGACTGATAAAGAGAGGGCTCGCATGGGCATTATACCCTACGCTTCGGCGGTAGGATCAATAATGT
The DNA here is from genome assembly GCA_030015575.1 of Agapanthus africanus. Classification (NCBI taxonomy): domain Eukaryota; kingdom Viridiplantae; phylum Streptophyta; class Magnoliopsida; order Asparagales; family Amaryllidaceae; genus Agapanthus; species Agapanthus africanus. Next base: position 316,651,121 of record CM057340.1, on the reverse strand, counting down.
ATGCGATGTTGTGTACCAGACCGGATGTAGCTTACGCACTTAGTGTGGTAAGCAGGTATCAGTCTGACCCAGGTGAGAAACATTGGAGAGAGGTGAAGAACATTCTCAAGTACCTGAGAAGGACTAAGGAAATGTTCTTGATTTACGGTAATAAAGACCTCCAGGTAGAGGCTTTAACCGACTCCGGCTTCCAAAGTGATAAGGATGATTCTAAATCCATTTCGGGTTTTGTGTTTACCCTCAATGGAGGAGCGGTATGTTGGAAGAGTTCCAAACAAGATACCGTCGCAGACTCAACTATGGAGGCTGAGTATATAGCTGCTAGTGAAGCCGCAAAAGAGGCTGTCTGGATGAGGAAGTTCATTTCTGAACTTCAGATGATTCCGTCCATTGCCAATCCAATACCTTTGTATTGCGATAACAATGGCGCTGTAGCTTTAGCGAAGGAACCAAGGTCCCATCAGAAATCCAGGCATATCTTAAGGCGGTTTCACCTGATCAAGGAGATCGTGGATCGTCGGGAGATCGAGATACGGAGAGTAGACACAAAAGACAACACGGCAGATCCATTCACCAAGGCCATTCCTCAAGTACAGTTCGAGAGGCTTTTTGAGATGTTGGGCATGCGGTACGCAACCAACTGGATCTGGTAGAGACAGTGGGTACTCATTGCGCCAATTATAGGCCTTAGTGCAAATGGGAGATTGTTGGATATATATGCCCTAGAGTCCTACATTATATAGGATGCTTGGGATATGTATGTACATGACAGTCTTGCTCGATATGATAGTACGCTATTTGGTTTGACTTTGTCTTAACGTATAATATATTTTACTTGGTATTTATATATATATGTTGATAAAGCCCATAGGGTGTTTGTCTGACTACCGGCGTTGTGATGGCAGTCATACTAGTGGGAGCTGGATAGTCAATAGGCACACCCTTAGATGTCCCTGGTCGCAGGAGTATCAGGATTGGGCATCGATACTCCGGAGTAGACTAGTGTATACATATCTAGACCCTGATGAGGGGCGATGGATTGGTCCCGCAACCATTGCTGGTGTTTACCTAAGATTGTATACAGATGCTCACTGGGTGTGAGTACACCGGACAGGACTCGCCGAGAACTGACTGGATGGTATTATACCTAACGTCAGATAGCAGTTCTCAGGTGACATGTGTGCAGATAGTCCGTTGACTTAAGGTCATCATTTGTCTCGTGTGAGTTCCCACTGTGCTTTGATTATTACCCTACCACGGCTCAAAGGAGTCATGCAAACAGGTTTCAGTTGGGCACAGTCCCGAGCCATATGGAGCCAGTGAGCGACTGTTAGGGATTCGTCTCTCCCGGTATAGGGAGTTGATATCGCACTATGGTCGTTTGGTCATTACCATAAGTCCCTGGACAGGGCTGATTGAGAATTACTGATGGAATGATCAGTAGATTCTCGGGTGGTCTTGAACCATACCGACACGACTTGTACGGTTATTAGGGGTCTGACCTCCACCACCTCCCTAGACCATACATGCGATACTCTTAGACGAACAGACCGGACTGCGCGGATATTGTCACAGACAGGCCCAGTAGGATTTCAGATGGGTTACCTCATCAGCTTTCTTATCGACAACTACCTAGGGACCGTTACGTACAGCTAGTGCCGCTTGAGGTCTTTGGTTAAACCCACTGCCAGCGTAGTAGTCGAGTCTTTAGAGTCCCACACAGAGATTTCCCAAACCCAGGCGAAAAGATATAGAGGTCGTATGGTTTTACGACAATGGTTCGGACGCATACGTGCTTGAACGCACGTATGACATTCGGACAGTTTTTTACTAGCCGGGTTTGGTTTAAGCCAGATTCTAGTATCAGGTTATTGGATTTATACAGTCTAAAGTTTTTCTGTGTTTTTACTGATGAGAGGGGCGTTCTCGTAATTTTCCGAGAAGCTTCTAGAAGGATGTGACATGGAGGGAGAGGTGGCATTTTCATTTAATGAATTAGTGACTCATTGTGAGTGATTCATCATGTCATTAATGCATTATTAAATGCTTAATGACTCACATAATGAATCACCCACTTGCATTAATGAAACATGATGAATAATCTCTTATTATTCATTTCTTTTAATTCATTATGTTTCATATATCAAGTGAGAAGCTTTTTCATTTCATATATTATTATCATTATCATCTTCTCACTCTCTTTCTTCAAGTTCTCTCTCCTTCACCAAGCCTAATCCTACCCCTCATGAGTTGAGAACAAGGATTAGGAAAGACTAATTACTCCATAACCTATCTCTACATCACCTTAGCTACTCTATTTAGCAACTAGAGAAACTAAGTAACCTCAAGTTTAGAGGTTATAGCTTGGATTAGGGTTCTCGGGTGGATCGTCTATCACGGAAGAAAGCCGAAGAGGACGTGGAGATCCAAAGAGGCCGTCAATAACATTAAGACGAAGGACTAGAACCGTTTGGTATAATCTCTTAACATAGTAGTTTAGAACTCTATAGCTTTTGTTAAAACTTGTTTAGCAAACGATTCATACGGTTAATCGATGTTTGATCATAGAACAAGATTGTTATTCATATTTCCGCCTCCCCATAAGTATTGGGGTGTTGAACATCGACTTACACCGACATACTAGCAGTTAGGGGAGGTTTACGAACACATATAACATTTCACAGATATAATCAAACAAGCAAATAATGTATAATTTCGATCTATTAAACACATTTAATCTTGCTCCAATACTTCTCTATAAATCTGAAATCTGAGCAAAAATAAAAATTACCAGAAAACACCAAATATCATAGAGAAACAACAAAAGAAAGTTGGGATGATGAATCGTCCAAAGCGCGGCGGAATCGCGGCGGATCGGTGGGATCGGCCGCGGTTCCGTGGCGCTATGGCCGATTCATGAGCCCAATTTTCTTGGGTGTTCTAATACATTCATTTAGGTCATTCTGAAGCACCCTGAAAAATTTTTGGACCTCATTTAAAATTCGACAGAAAGTTCATGATATCGGGGTTTTTCCGGTTTGTTTTTCCGTTCGAAATTCTTACAAATTTGCAAGTGTGTTAAATACTGTTTAGCTAGGCTCTGATACCACTGTAAGTCGATGTTCAACACCCCAATATTCATGGGGAGGCGGAAATATGAATAACAATCTTGTTCTATGATCAAACATCGATTAACCGTATGAATCGTTTGCTAAACAAGTTTTAACAAAAGCTATAGAGTTCTAAACTTCTATGTTAAGAGATTATACCAAACGGTTCTAGTCCTTCGTCTTAATGTTATCTACGGCCTCTTTGGATCTCCACGTCCTCTTCGGCTTTCTTCCGTGATAGACGATCCACCCGAGAACCCTAATCCAAGCTATAACCTCTAAACTTGAGGTTACTTAGTTTCTCTAGTTGCTAAATAGAGTAGCTAAGGTGATGTGGAGATAGGTTATGGAGTAATTAGTCTGTCGTAATCTTTGTTCTCAACTCATGAGCGGTAGGATTTGGCTTAGTGAAGGAGAGAGAACTTGAAGAGAGAGAGTGAGAAGATGATAATGATAATAATATATGAAATGAAAAAGCTTCTCACTAGATATATGAAACATAATGAATTAAAAGAAATGATTAATAAGAGATTATTCATCATGTTTCATTAATGCAAGTGGGTGATTCATTATGTGAGTCATTAAGCATTTAATAATGCATTAATGACATGATGAATCACTCACAATGAGTCACTAATTCATTAAATGAAAATGCCACCTCTCCCTTCATGTCACATCCTTCTAGAAGCTTCTCGGAAAATTACGAGAACGCCCCTCTCATCCGTAAAAACACGGAAAAACTTTAGACTGTATAAATCCAATAACCTGATACTAGAATCTGGCTTAAACCAAAGCCGGCTAGTAAAAAACTGTCCGAATGTCGTATGTGCGTTCAAGCACGTATGCGTCGGAACCTTTGTCGTAAAACCATACGACCTCTATATCTTTTCGCCTGGGTTTGGGAAATCTCTGTGTGGGACTCTAAAGACTCGACTACTACGCTGGCAGTGGGTTTAACCACAGCCCGCAAGCGGCACTAGCTGTACGTAACGGTCCCCAGGTAGTTGTCGATAAGAAAGCTGATGAGGTAACCCATCTGAAATCCTACTGAGCCTGTCTGTGACAATATCCGCGCAGTCCGATCTGTTCGTCTAAGAGTATCGCATGTATGGTCTAGGGAGGTGGTGGACGTCAGACCCCTAATAACCGTACAAGTCGTGTCGGTATGGTTCAAGACCACCCGAGAATCTACTTATCATTCCATCAGTAATTCTCAATCAGCCCTGGCCAGGGACTTATGGTAATGACCAAACGACCACAGTGCGATATCAACTCCCTATACCGGGAGAGACGAATCCCTAACAGTCGCTCACTGCCTCCATGTGGCTCGGGACTGTGCCCAACTGAAACCTGTTTGCACGACTCCTTTGAGCCGTGGTAGGGTAATAATCAAAGCACAGTGGGAACTCACACGAGACAAATGATGACCTTAAGTCAACGGACTATCTGCACACATGTCACCTGAGAACTGCTATCTGACGTTAGGTATAATACCATCCAGTCAGTTCTCGGCGAGTCCTGTCCGGTGTACTCACACCCAGTGAGCATCTGTATACAATCTTAGGTGAACACCACCAATGGTTGCGGGACCAATCTATTGCCCATTATCAGGGTCTAGATATGTATACACTAGTCTACTCCGGAGTATCGATGCCCAATCTCGATACTCCTGCGACCAGGGACATTCTAAGGGTGTGCCTATTGACCATCCAGCTCCTACTAGTATGACTGCCATCACAACGCCGGTAGTCAGACAAAACACCCTATGGGCTTTATCAACATATATATATAGATACCAAGTAAAAAATATCATACGTTAAGACAAAGTCAAACCAAATAGCGTACTATCATATCAAGCAAGACTGTCATGTACATACATATCCCAAGCATCCTATACAATGTAGGCCTCTAAGGCATATATATCCAACAGCGGATGCTTTGAGTAGGAGGCCCGGAGGTAGTCTATGTCGTTTGAGCGCAGTGCAGAGGCTATCGTCGGCAGATTGGCAGATTTTATGCGACAGCCGGGTACAGTTCGAGTTTACGCCGATCGGAGGACAGATTGCACATGTTCGTGCACGCCCACAGTTGCTTGACCGTATACATGAGGCACAACACAGTGATAACCGTTGTTCAGAGATCAGGTCGCAGATGAGACAGGGCAGATTTTCCGAGTTCGTGATCGATGATCAGGGGATACTATGATTTGGGACCAAATTGTGCGTACCAGATGCTGAGGGACTGCGGTTTGAGATTCTCGAGGAGGCACATCGATCGGAGTATAGTGTTCATCCAGGTTCCACCAAGATGTTGCACAATTTGAGATATGTTTATTGGTGGGACGGGATGAAGAGGGACATCGCTGATTTCGTGTCGAGATGCCGGACTTGTCAGCAAGTCAAGGCTGAGCATCAGAGGCCCGCGGGAGAGCTACAGCCGTTGCCCATTCCGGAGTGGAAATGGGAACAGATTTCTATGGACTTTGTTGTGGGTCTACCCAGGACTAGTCGAGGGTATGACTCCATCTGGGTGATCGTGGATCGTTTGACGAAAGCGGCTCACTTCTTACCGGTGAAGACGACTTTCGGATTTGCTCAATATGCCCAGATTTACATTGATGAGATTGTACGACTGCACGGAGTTCCGATATGTATCGTGTCCGACAGAGGCACTCAGTTTACCAGCCGACTATGGCAGAGACTTCAGGAGGCTTTGGGCACCCGCTTGAGTTTCAGCACAGCATTTCATCCGCAGACCGACGGACAGTCAGAGCGGACTATTCAGACTCTCGAGGACATGCTCAGAGCGTGCGTATTAGAATTCGGAGGTAGCTGGGATCATCATTTTCCCTTAGTAGAGTTCTCCTATAACAACAGCTACAAGCAGACCATTCAGATGGCACCGTTTGAGGCTCTTTATGGGAGGAGATGTAGATCGCCCACCTGTTGGACAGAGCTCAGTGAGAGCAGTATCTTAGGGCCGCAGATTGTTGACGAGACGACCGCGAAGATCCATTTGATTCGTGATAGGATGACAGCAGCGCAGAGTAGGCAGAGATCTTATGCGGACCGTCGTCGGCGCAGACTTGAGTTTTCTGTTGGTAATCATGTTTTCTTGAGGGTCTCCCCAATGAAAGGTGTGATGAGGTTTGGGAAGAAGGGGAAGCTCAGTCCCAGATTTGTGGGCCCCTTCGAGATCCTCGAGCGCGTTAGTGCAGTTGCATATTGGTTGGCCCTTCCGCCCAGTTTTCCAGACGTGCACCCCGTATTTCATGTTTCGATGCTCCGCAAGTATCTTTATGATCCTTCGCATGCGATTCAGCACCCAACGATGTAGCTCGAGCGCGACCTTTCCTACACCGAGCAGCCGGTGGTGATTTTGGATCAACAAGTGAAGAAATTGAGATCGAAAGAGATACCGTCCGTCAAGGTACATTGGCGTGGTCCGAGCAGCGAGGAGGTCACATGGGAGACCAAGAGCGAGATGAGGAAGAGGTATCCCCGTCTTTTTGAAGGTACGTATAGTTAGATTTTTAAATTCGGGGACCGAATTTCTTTACGGCGGGTAGATTGTAACGCCTTGAACTTCGTTTAGGGTGTTTTCGCATTAAATTGCAACTGTGCGTGTTTTTCGTAAAAACAGATATCTTATTTTCCTTCTTGGCTAGTGGAAATTGTGTTGTGAAGTGTTTTTATAGGTATATTTAATTATTTTAGTCGGGTTTACCCTAAGTGTGAAATTTTGTGTTAGGAGCACACATGCACACTTAGCTTTTTTTGACACTAGATGGGAAATGTATCATGTTAACCCTTTTTCTTTTCTTGCATGGTTTTTATTTATCCTAACCATTTAAACAAGTCAAACCCCTTATAAAATTCAAATTTTTAATTAAGGAATGGAGGTATGGTGGTTAGGTAAAAGGTTGAATTCTTTTGACCAATTTTTCCCCTCTCTTCTCTCTCTCTTCTCTCATTTCTGATTTCTGCAGAAGAGCTGCAGAAAACCATAGCATTTTCTGCATCTTCTCTTTTCTTTTCACTTATCTTTTGATCCTTGCATGAACCCTACACAAAACAATCCATTTTCTACACTAAAACCATGGAAAAATGACATTTGGGGGAGTTTGATGGCAAGTCTGGATACTTGAGGATAAATCTGGAACTTTTGGTGGTTTGAAGGTCATTAGAAGGTATAAACTCATATCTAAACCTCTTTTTCCATAACTTGTTGTATTTTGGCAAAAAGGTCACATTTTTATGCATGTTTTGTGCTATATAAAAGGAATTAGTGAGGTTATGATAAAAGTTAACTTTTTATGGCTTTATTAGCTTGGTAATGTGATATTAGTGTAGTTTTAGACTTGGGTTTGTTTCAGATTTCACAAATACACCCTAAAGTATCATTTTAGTGTAAAAGTGTGATTTTTAACTTGAAATTGGGTTCTGTTGAAACTGCTACTACCCGGGGTGTTTCAGAATAAAACTGTATTTACTGTAGCTTGTGTATGGGGTATAGAGTGTACACACAAAACCCGGGAGCCCACCCCCCTACCCAGGCCGCCGAAAAACTCATTCTGGCCGCAATTTGCGGCCAGATGAGGGAATTGTGGGTTGGGGTTTTGGTGGTTGGTGTCTGCTGGTATTTGGAGTGTTTTGGTATATTTATTTTTATAAAACTCTTTCTGTATCAAAATCTGGGACCTATTACCCTATTTTCCGTATTTTAAATCTTCGCAACACACGTGATACGTGTGTGGGTTTGGGTTGTGCTGCGTATCGCGACGCGTCAGGTTAGCTTCAGGAGCGTAATCACACGTTTTAGCGTATCGCGCACACGCGTGCTTGGTTTGCAACGCGGGTTTCTAGTTTGACCTTAATATTGCGTTTTTGGTAGATTTGAGCTTATGTGTGATATATTGTGTAATTCTAGGTTCGCAGGCGAGTGAGACTGACGCTGCGAAGTAGGGGAAGCAATTAGTCGGCTACACTTAGCGCGAGACTTCGGTGAGTAGATTTGACATCTACGGGGATATCGCCCGCATGGCGTTATGCGTCAGGGTTGATAGGACCTTATAGATACATATTGCATTTACCTACATTGACTGTTCATGGATACTGTTATTGCATACTGCATTCCCTGCTATATGTGTGTAAACTTAGAATTGATAGAACACCGCACTATTACTAACGGTTCATGTTGCACGAGCACTAATCTGCATGTTACACACACACCGTTAGTAATTGCCATGACACACTCACTGTAAAATTGCCATGATCATTATACTGTAGTTCATTTCATATATGATTCCATATGATTTTCATATAGATTGGAAGCCGCATGCTGTCTTGAAAACTGAAACTATCTTAAGAAAAGCGGTTTCTCCCTTGTGCCTATATTATGACCTGATGTACACGACATATCGTATTTGATTTAATCATTGGTGTTGGATTTTTATGTGATTTCTGGTTTTGAGGACCGTGGAATTATTTAAGAAAGGATGCACTATTTGAAAACCCGGTTCCTCGTAATATGATCTTTTGGTGCGTCCACCACGCGTTTTCTCGGTGCTGAGATGTGTGCTTGAAACCCGATTCGTGGAGTGGTTGATCCATTTGCGGGTTCGTGGTGGACCCGGTATGGTTCCCCTCGGCAAGATGATCGATGGACTTTGCCGATTGAGCCTGCAGGTGGGCGAGTACCTACCGGTGATTGGTTGGACCTGGCGTTTTTCCGGAGGATACTGACCAGAGTCGAGAGATGGATGCGGGAAGATCCGTACTGCCGGGGCCGAGGGCCGATACCGCAGACAGAGCCCGTGGGCTGATCCGGACTTACGGAGCCCGATGTATGAGGATTTGCGTGTCGATGCTGGACACGAGTATTTTATGATATTTTAGGTGCCGATGTTGGGCACTCGTTGTTAGTTATATGTATGCCCTAGAGGCCATTACTGTACATTGGATGTATATTGTAGTGGATGCTGGGACATATATAGGGAGGACTTTCTTGCTCGACATGATAGTATGCTATCTGGTTGCACTTTAACTTAACGTGTACATTGATTGTCTCTCTGTTACATGTTGGTAAAGCCCTTAGGATGTGTACTTGACTACCTGGACTATGATGCGGATCATACTAGTGGGGACATGGTAGTCCATAAGTACATCCTTCAAGGTCCCTAGTCGTGGGTGTATCGAGACGGGGCATCGATATACCAGAGTAGACTAGCGTATACCTTCTCGACCCATACAGATGGGCGATGGATGATCCCATATCCATTGGTGTTTGACATCAGAGATGATATACGGGTGCTCATTGGAGACTGGATACACTGGACGGACTCGCCGAGAACTCCCAGATGGTATTGTACCTTACGTCAGATGGCAGTTCTCTGGTGACACTGGTACAGAGTAGTCTGTTGACCCGAGATTGTCATAGAGTCTTGTGTGATTCCCACTGTGCTTTGATTTCCACCTTACCACGTCCAAGAGGGCGTGCAAAACGGTGGTTTTTGGGTACAGTCCCGAATCACATGGTGGCAATGAGCGATAGGAGGGGATTCGTCTCTCCCGGTATAGGGAGTTGATGTTGCGCTGTGTTCGATTGGCTATAACCGGAAATCCCTGGCCAGGGTTGCTGAGATTTACTGGTAAGTGTTACCAGTAGTTTCTCGAATTGTTATAGACCTCATATCGACACGACTTATCGAGCTACTGGGGTCTGACGTTTACCACCCCTAGGCAAGATATGCGACATATCAGACGACGAGACCGGACTGTACGGTAAGTGTTACTGGTTGGATTCACAGGAGTATGAGCGGGCTTGCTCATCGATCTTCTGATCGCTCAATACCCGGGTGGCCGTTACGTTTAGCAGACCGCTTGCGGCTTGTGGGTGTTTGATATGATCATCATCTGCAGCCGGCGTATTGACGAGTCTTTAGAGTCCTACACAGAGGTTTCCTGGCTCAAGCGAAACGTGATAGGAGCGCATATGAGATATGTGCGGGACCGAGAATAATGCATGTATGTGATACCGTATTCTATTCTCGCGATGAATGTATCGATTGGTTGTATGCGATATAACCTAGTTATCGAATCAAGGATTGATTCGATAAGCCGATACATTGGATATTAGTCGGTTGTATGCGATATGACCGGATCGTTAAATCAAGTGTTGATTTAATGATTTAATGCATAATTATATATTTGATATATTACTTTGCATTAACTAGTATTGGTTCACTTTAAATGGATTTTCTCACTTGCAGTACACAAGTTGTATATGTGATATACTTTTGTGCACTTGATTGTATCATGTTTGATGATTCATGCTTACTTGGCTTTGTGTAAAGACTTATACCATGGTTATCATAATGGTTAGGGTTTTATTTATTTATTTATTTATCCATTTATTTTTGGTCAAATATAGAGAGAAGAAAACAAAATGGTTGCTTGAAAAACATGATGCTTGTTGAAGTTTCAAGAAGGTTTGACCATTTTGTCTTCATCTACTAAACCTAACCATTCATTAACCCTAGTATATTCTCTACACTTAATCATAGTTAGGATTTGATAAGTATTCAATTATTTTATTATTTTGATATAACACTTATCATATTCATCTTCTTCTTCTTCATCTTTACAAAGAAGAAAAGCTTGCACCATCAATGGTGATTTGATGAAAAGAGTGAGAAATTCAATTCTAAAGTGAACCCACTTCCTATTTCTTCATCCTCTACCTCTTGCCAAGTAGTATAGGGTGTTTTCTTCACAAGTTTCTTGACTTGGTGAAGTTTGAGCTTGATCTAGTGTTGCCTCGACGTAGATAATTTTCGGCATCGAAGCCGACGACCAAGCCCGCCCATTTCTCCGATGAAACCGACGCTAGAGCCCGGGATTCTATTTGGACAGCGAGGACACTTCATCATGAAGCAATGGAGGTGGAGGACCGGATCTACAAAGGTTGTATTTCCGTTCTTTTAGTTAAGTTGTTAACTAGTTTCATTGTTTCGCCTAAAATTCTAGTTAACGATCCGTATTAGGTTTTCTCGGCACATGTAAATTTTGAAATTGGCATGGATGATGCCTTGTGAGACCTCTAGTGTGTGCCTAGGAACCCTACACTCGTGATTCTCAGAGATTTACAGGATTTGAGGGCCGAGGAGAGTGCCGGCGCCTGAGTTTATTTGGGAGTTGTGTGCAGCTTTGGGCACCGATTATTTTTCCACGATTGATATTTCGTGTAGATGTTGTTTATCCCATGCTCAGCAGTGATTATCATGTATCTCATCCTATAGTTATTTTACTTAATAGAGCATTTGCATGATTATTGCACCTACAGCTTGTCGCATATAGATTTACTTACTGGCATATGATAGCGTAGCACAGTACGTGCATGCTCGTGATTACCTTTATATGTTATCTCTATTCACGAGTTGGCAACTCACCCCATTGTGACACAGTATTTGCAGGTTGTCCCTTAGAGTAGTTGCGGCAGGCTGCCTTTTTTCCTCTTTTAGCTACAGATACCACTACAGCTGGTGCAAGAGCTATTTTGCTATTAGGTGAGTTGTGGTATCTGGTTACTTTATTGTACACACTTTTGTATCTAGTATTCTCCATCTACCATATATGTACTGGACTTAGTGACAGTGTGAGGACGATGATGTATAATTTTGTTTTCTGGTGTCGAGCTCGTGGGAGCCGACTGCTATATATTGCAGTTTATTATTTTGTTATGTTTACTTATTGCTCATTCTTTGCTACGGCGTTGTATATTACTTTTGTAGTGATGGTTTCCGCCGTTGGGCGTGATTGTTTCCGTTGGGGATGCTTTATTTCATTATATATCATTTTCACTTATATCCTGTTTTATACCCGATTTTCGGGGTTACTTTTACAAAGGAAATGCTGCCAAAATTATATTAAGGATAATTAAATTTTAAAAATAACTTCATTGAGCTATTAGGGTTTTCTAAATGTTTTAATTGAATGTTTTCAACACTCAGTACTTTTAAATAGTTTTGATTTCTGGGTTCGGCTTACTTAGTCGCGTTACGCCTGTAGACGTTGCGTGGTTAAGTGTCGGTCACGAGTCGAAAAATTCGGGTCGTGACAAGAACAAGTGTGATGTTTATTAATGTGATCAACGAGTATACGATGTGATATGATGACTTAGATTAATATGTCGTTATATGGATTTCGAGTCGATATGAGATCTTTGATACCTTTGTAGGTACCCTTATAGGAGATGGACATGGATGCGACCTGAGAGATAGGTACTTTTTATGGATAATGTTTTGCATAATGAGTGATATGCCGTACGAGATTTAGATCCGTACCCCCGATGTTGTATAGGTTGACAGAATCCCTATTTGGTTAATGCCGCTGTACGTTAGATTACCGTACGCGATGAGTTTTACTTATTGATTTATCCATACCACTGATTAGAGGATGTCGTACGATGGATTGTACCGTACGTGATGTTGTGAGGCTGGATGCCGATTGATAGATTCACCGACTCGGTCTTGTTGATATGTATACCTTATAGCATTTGATTCACTATATGCATTGCATTTCTTATGCTTGTGCTAGTACACCTACACCATTATCGATGATGCGTATGTTACACTTACACAGATTGTCGACTCACACACTTCATCATCGATAATTGCTATGTCACTTACACAGTAGAATTGCTACATCATGCTATGATATATTGCCATGTTGACATCACAATGCTAGGTTGCATGATATACTGACATGTACACCCACATACTCTGCTACGGCTACATGTACATCGTGCCTACATACTGACATGTATACCCACATATCTTGCAATAGCTGCATATACCCCTAAGTGGTATTGTTTTGACATGTGATATTGAGACGTTGCTTATTGTGCTATTGTGCTTATGAGATGCATCATACATACCTGCTTACATGTAGATACACTTATCTTGCTATAGTTACAGGTACACCTCATATGATGCTGCACTTGATTTCGGAGGATTTCGTAACCGCATGATATATTTTAAAAGCTGGATTTCTTTAAAAGAGCGGTTTTCCCTTAATATGCTGCATATTGCTGTTTTATGTTGCATATATCATATTTACATGGATTTACGCATTGAGATAAGGTTTTCATGTGATTTCTGGATTTGAGAAACGCGGGATGTTTTAAGAAATTTTGTGTTGCTTGAAAACCCGGTTTCTCTTGATATGATATTTCAGTGCGTCCACCATGTGATTTCTCGGTTCTGAGTGTTAGTGTATATGCCCTAGAGGCCATTACTGGATCATACTAGCTTGTATATTACTTGATGGAAGCGTAGGATATTCACAGTTGTATAGACAATCTTGCTCAAAATGGTAGTATGCTACTTGGTTTGTCTCTACTTCAATATGTGCATGTGTTTCTTTTAGCATATCGCTTACATACATATTAGTAGAGCCCTTAGGATCTTTGCTTGATTACTAGCGTTGTGATGGCGCTCACACTCGTGGGGCTGGGTAATCCATAAGCACATCCTTATACAAGTCCCTAGTCGTAGGACTATCGAGACAGGGCATCGATACTCCGGAGTAGACTAGCGTATGCGCTTCTCATCCCAGCGGGGGAGACGGTCTGTCCCACAGCCGTCAGTACGTCGTACTTGAGATAGTATGCGGGTGCTCATTAGGTTACGAGTACACTGGACAGGACTCGTCGGGAACTGTTGGTTGGTATTATACCTATCGTCAGTTATCAGTTCCCAGGTGACATGAGTACAGCTTAGTCCGCTGACTTGACACTGTCACTTCGCCTCGATTGTGTTCCCACTGTACTTAGATTACTACCCTACCACAGCTCAAAGGAGTCGTGCAAACACGTAGTAGTTGGGTACAGTCCCGAAGCACTTGGAGGCAGTGACGGTTAGACAGGATTCGTCTTTCCCGGTATTGGGGGTTGACATCGCGCTGTGTCTAGGAGAGCCATTACACAAGTAGTCCCTGGCCATGGCAAGCGAGATATACTGGTAGGTTTCCAGTGTTATCTCAAAGTGTTCTGGGCTACACTCCGACACGACTTGTACCGCTATTAGGGGACTGACGTTCACCGCCCCCTAGGCCCGCCATGCGATGTATCAGACGAACAGACCGGACAGTACGGAGATTGTCACATACAGGCTCAGTAGGAGTTCGGATGGGTTTACCTCATCGGCCTTCTTATCGACATCTACCTGGGGACCGTTACGTACAGCTAGTGCCGCTTGCGGTCTGTGGTTAAACCCACTTCCAGCGTAGTGTCGAGTCTTTAGAGTCCTACACAGAGAGTTTCCCTGCACTGAGCGAAACGTGTAGAGGCCGTATGGTTTTACGGCAGGGCTATGATCACTTACGTGCACTTGTGTGCGTATGCTGTTCGGGCAGGCAATACTAGTGTGCTTTGGTTTAAGCAAGATCCTAGTATTGCACAGATGGATTTGATTTGTCTTCTGTGCATTCGCATTCTACGGAATGCGGATGCGGGTGTGTATGCACAGTTTTGAGGAGCGATGAAGGAGGAGGTGCCCCATTAGGGATTTGGCAGTTGGTTCGGCCAAAACCGTAATGTGGCACACTCATTAGTGTTTTGACAATTCGTTTGGTCAAAACCGTTATGAGCCGGAGACATTGTTTACTAATCATTTTAGTGATAGTTTAGTGATGGCTTATTGCATTGACCATTTGACCACTTAGACCTCTCTTGACTTTGTTGACCCGTTGACAGTGTTGACCATTGACCTTCAAGAGAGATCTACACTCTTCTTCCATTTTCTTTTTAATTCTTGAGTTATGATAATGGTAAATTCAATGTGCCATCAACTTTATCATGATAGGATTAGTAATGAAGATTTTAGTGTATTATTGCAACCATGGTTCATTTCATTTGGGTTAATCTTTTCATTATTCTCTTCTCATTCTCTCTCTTGAAGTGAGAAGAAAAAGAAAAGCTCCATGGTTGCTAAGTTTCTCCTTCTTCTTCCTCTTCTTGATCTCATCTTTTGATCTCATGTGTTGAGAGAAAAAGATCCCACAAAGACAAACACATCCATACATCTCCTCTACACATCCTAGGGCTTCTTGACTAGCAATCTCTTTGCCCTAGTTGCCTCGGCTCGAGGTGGAGCTCGCTGTACATCTCTCGGGTGGATCGTATTCGACTCAAGAAGGCCGCGGAGGTGCCCAAGGTCCGGATCGACGCTTGGAGCTTGGATGGACGAGCGGGACAGCGGAATGAAGACCCGAAGGACCGGTTCCGTGAGGTATACTTTCTACAGCATAGTAGTTAAAGCCTCTAATAGTTTACTAGTTACTAGTTTAGCAAAGATCCTTGCTTTGAGTCCATGTTGCCTTGCGCCAAATCATTGTTTTTCGCCGTTTCCGCCTCCCCGTAAGAACCGGGGTGAGCAACGTGGACTTACAGTGGTATCAGAGCCTAGCTAAACATAAACTAGTAAGTTAGCATAGTGTTTAGAATATCGATCGGAAAAAAGTCGCAAAACACGTCCGCAAAACCTCAAGTTTCTGTCGATTTTTATACTGCTCCAAAAGTGATTTAAAATATATGAAAAATCGTCTCAAGGTTTTGTAAAAACACTGCAGAAAAACGATCCAGTGATTCGATCAAACCGCCGCGGTTCCGCGGCAATAACATGCTTATTGCCGCGGTTCCACGGCCGATTTAACTCGGCAGTGGATCGGGTTTTGTGCAGTGTTTTAGTTTGGCTATTTTGGGATTTTTAAGACATGTTTTTTCCACCCAGAATTTCCAGAGAGAAAATTGACTTTTGGGGTGGTTATAAATCCGTATTTTGATCGATATTCCGTACTCTTTGGCTAATGCATATTTTCTGTGATGTGATATATGTATTGAACATCCGCTAATCGTTATACGTCGATTAGTGGGGGTTATACATATCTGTGATCTGTAATGTTGATGGTTTGTGTATATGAACTCGGTGGATTGTCGCGGATGAATAGCCGGGAATGGGTGTGAGATGAGAGTTTCTTTTTCTTTCATTCATTATAAATTTTGTAAATTGATGTAATATTATTTGTTTGGCCGCACAACCGGGTCGGGGTTGTAGCCGTCATTGTATAATTTCTTTTTACTGTTTTTGCTCTTAGGATAGACCCAAGGTGGGGTGCACAAACTACCGGGTATCTCGAAGTGCCGAGTGGCCTACTCACGGTATTGTGGGAGGTTGCTTCGCTTCGGGTACTTGGCGGGTAGTTTGCCGCACCCGTAGGGGTCTAGGGTGGGGTTTGGCTATTCATCGCGACCGTGAAATCCGTTTTTCGTTGCAGGCTCGAACGAATCGCGGATTCCTAGTATATCCAAAGTGTTCATCTGTGATCTGTAATGGCTATCATTGCTATATATCTATATATAATAACTATTTAGGTGTTGCTTATGTTTTGCATCCGCGCTAGTCCAGCCCCCGCTCTGTCGTTAGTTAAGAAACCTAACAGGTGATGACGGGGCCCCGTGGCGAATGCGGATGGCATAAGCTTGTTAGTTATATGTATGCCCTAGAGGCCATTACTGTACATAGGATGTATAGTGTAGTGGATGCTGGGACATATATAGGGAGGACTTTCTTGCTCGACATGATAGTATGCTATCTGGTTGAACTTTACCTTAACGTGTATACTGATTGTCTCTCTGTTACATGTTGGTAAAGCCCTTAGGATGTATGCTTGACTACCTGGACTATGATGCGGATCATACTAGTGGGGACATGGTAGTCCATAAGTACATCCTTCAAAGTCCCTAGTCGTGGGTGTATCGAGACGGGGCATCGATATACCAGAGTAGACTAGCGTATACCTTCTCGAGCCATACAGATGGACGATGGATGATCCCATATCCATTGGTGTTTGACATCAGAGATGATATACGGGTGCTCAGTAGAGACTGGGTACACTGGACGGACTCGCCGAGAACTCCCAGATGGTATTATACCTCACGTCATATGGCAGTTCTCTGGTGACACTGGTACAGAGTAGTCTGTTGACCCGAGATCGTCATAGAGTCTTGTGTGGTTCCCACTGTGCTTTGATTTCCATCTTACCACGTCCAAGAGGGCGTGCAAAACGGTGGTTTTTGGGTACTGTCCCGAGTCACATGGAGGCAATGAGCGATAGGAGGGGATTCGTCTCTCCCGGTATAGGGGGTTGATGTTGCGCTGTGTTCGATTGGCTATAACAGGAAATCCCCGGCCAGGGTTGCTGAGATTTACTGGTAAGTATTACCAGTTGTTTCTCGAATTGTTATAGACCTCTTATCGACACGACTTATCGAGCTATTGGGGTCTGACGTTTACCACCCCTATGCGAGATATGCGACATATCAGACGATCAGACCGGACTGTACGGTAGTGTTACTGGTCGGATTCACTGGAGTGTGAGCGGGCTTGCTCGTCGATCTTCAGATCGCTCAATACCCGGGTGGCCGTTACGTTTAGCAGACCGCTTGCGGCTTGTGGGTGTTTGATATGATCATCACCTGCTGCCGGCGTATTGACGAGTCTTTAGAGTCCTACACAGAGGTTTCCTGGCTCAAGCGAAACGAAATAGGAGCGCATATGAGATATGTGCGGGACCGAGAATAATGCGAGTATGTGATACCGTATTCCTTTCTCGCGATGAATGTATCGAATGGTTGTATGCGATATAACCTAGTTATCGATTCAAGTGTTGATTCGATAAGCCGATACATTATATACTAGTCGGTTGTGTGCGACATGACCGGATCATTGAATCAAGTGTTGATTTAATGATTTAATGTATAATTATATATTTGATATATTACTTTGCATTAACTAGTATTGGTTCACTTTAAATGGATTTTCTCACTCGGGTGTGCGCATTACATATGCGATATGATTTTATGCATTTGATTGTATCATGTTTGATGATTCATGATTACTTGGTTAAGTGCAAAGAATTAAACCATGGTTAAAAGAATGGTTAGGGTTTCATTTCCTTTATTTATTCATTTATTTATTTGTTTATTCATTTTTGGAAAAGAGGAGAAAAGAATGGTGGCTTAATTTGGAGTTTAGTTGAAGCTTCATGAATCTTTGATCAAGTCAACCATTCTTATCTTATCCTTAACCCTAACCATTCCCACTAACCATGATTCATTCTCTACACTTAACTCTAGTTAACATTATGATAAGTTTTGATTTTTCTATTGTTTTTAATTAACTTATCATAATATTCTTCTTCATCTTCTTCATTCTTCAAGTGAAGAAAACCAAGCTCCATCAATGGTGATTGTTGGAAAAGAGTGAGAAATCCAAAACTAAAGTCTACCCACTTCCTATTTCTTCATCCTCTACCTCTTGCTAAGTAGTAGAGTGTGTTTACTTCACAAGTTTCTTGACTTGGTGAAGTTGTGAGCTTGATCTAGCGATGCCTCGACGTAGATCATCTTCGGCATGGACATCGACGACCTAGCTTGCCCATTCTCCGACGAAGCCGACGCTTGAGCCCGGATTTGATTTGGACAGCGGAGAGGACTTCATTGCGGAGCTATGGAGGTGGAGCACCGGATCTACAAAGGTTGTATTTCTGTATCTTGTAGTTAAGTGTTAACTAGTTAGCTTTTTCGCCTAGTTTTCTAGCAAACGATCCGTAGTCGGGTCTCTCGGCACCCGTAAAATTTTATAATGGCATGTTCGATGCCTTGTGAGACCTCATTAGGGTGCCTAGGAACCCTACAGTGGTATCAGAGCCTAGCTAGAGCCTTAGGCGAAGTCTAGACGGAATTTGAAGTCCGAACGAACCCGAAACCCCGAATCAAACTTGCTCTCTGTCCTTTTTTCAAAAACTGGGATTTTTCCAAATTAAAAATATCCAGAAAACCCAGTAGGAAATTGTAAGAATTACTGTGCAAATACGAGATTATTTGGACTTTAAACAGGCGCGGAACCGCGGCACGAGCATGCCTCGTGCGGCGGTTCCGCCGCTACTTGGTGACGTCACAGTTCCAGTTTTGCACAGTAATTCAATATTTCCAGTGTTGAGTTCTCTGGGTACTTTTTAAATTTATTCAAGAGTTGAATAATCTGCAGTTGTTTTGGGGATTCGGTGTTTCGATCGGGGTATCAAATTTTGTCTATTTGGCTTTCCGGATAAATTTTAGAATATGTTAAAAAGTTCGACCGGATATAAATACCCAATTTTTCCCCTGTCGGGAAATTTCCAAGTGTTGGATTTTTCCGTAGTTTAACGACGTTCTAAGTAGTGCAAGTAACGCGATGGTCCCTCTAGAAGACACAAACCTTAACTCGATTATGTGACCATCTTGAACTGCCCTTTGAACCTTCGGGTTTGGGGCAGTACGGCGTGCCCCATATGAGGCGTTGGCTTGACCCTTCTACGGCTGGACCGTTGGTACTGAGGCACGAACGGAATGTTGTTAGACTTATTTCATGTGTTGAGCTGTATCGGGAAAACTTGGGTGTTCGATTGTTCGATTGGAAAGTTTAACATTTTCTGTTTATCTGGAATGGGATACAATAATTGGAATTCACAATAGTTATGAGATAACTGAATGAATGTTATAAACGTTGCAGTTTAGTCTCCCTTGATCGGTTGTCACGGAATTTTGATGTGATCAAAAGTCCGTCGCAATCACGTAGCGTACGCGGATACTCGCCGGGTAAACTTAATAGACAGCTTCACTCCATAGCCCCGACCAAGTGACTGCAGAAGAACCCCGTCGCCGAAAGCATCCGTTCGGGTGCTCGCGGTAGCGGTGTTCCGCCTTGGTGCACTTCGTCGACGGTATCAGGGGTGCTGCCGCCTACTAAAGTT
Source organism: Agapanthus africanus (assembly GCA_030015575.1). Classification (NCBI taxonomy): domain Eukaryota; kingdom Viridiplantae; phylum Streptophyta; class Magnoliopsida; order Asparagales; family Amaryllidaceae; genus Agapanthus; species Agapanthus africanus. The sequence continues at coordinate 316,631,158 of CM057340.1, read as the reverse complement.
TGCGACGAGCATTCGATCAGTTTTTCGGGAATCTTGTTGAATTGCCCGACTTGATATTGAAAAGAGTTTTCGATAATGAGACTAAAATGCGGGGTTTATAATTGTTAGGCAAGCGATGTCTAAGTAATTCATTTGGTCAGGCATGCGATGTCTGAGGAGGTTGCGGATTCCAACTGTTGTAGTTTTACACTTTCTTTTCTGTGACCGTAAGTGTAATATGTGATATCGCCGGTTTCGTTGCTATATGTCAACTGTTGGAGATAGTGCCCTCAAAGTCAATTATTAGTTCACAGGTACGTGATTGTAATGATTGAGGGAGGACCTATCCCGGTAGGACAGTCTTACTCGAGATGATAGTATGCTATCTGGTTTACCTTTATCATCGTGTACTGCTTTTGGTGACATGACACGTCGCTATTACACGTTGATAGAGCCCCTAGGATTCTTGCTTGACCACCAGCAGTATGAGGGCGATCATATAAGTGGGAGCTGGGGGTCTACAAGCATATCCTTAAAAGGTCCCTAGTCGTGGGAGTTTCGAGACCGGGCATCGATACTCCATTAGTAGACTAGTGTATACAGTCGAGACCCCGACGAGGGGCGGTGGCTGGTCTCACAAGCCACTGGTGTCAGTTGGATCACCTAAGATGTATACAGGTGCTCATTGGGTCATGAGTACACCGGACAGGACTCGCCGGGAACATGCTAGTTGGTCATATACCAGACGTCAGATGGCAGTTCCCTGGTGACATGTGTGCAGGTTAGTTCATCGACCTGGGGATCGTCATTTGTCTCGTGTGAGTTCCCACTGTACTTTGATTACTACCCTACCACGGCTCAAAGGAGTCGTGCAAACAGGTTTTAGTTGGGTACAGTCCCGAGCCACATGGAGGCAGTGAGCGTATCTTCAGGGGTTCGTCTCTCCCGGTATTGGGGGTGAGGTCGTGCTGTGTCTAGGAGAGCCATTACACAAAGTCCTTGGCCAAGGCAAGGAGATTTACTGGTAGGTATTCCAGTAGTATCTCAGGGTGTTCTGGGCTACACTCCGACACGACTTGTACCGCTTTTGGGGGTCTGACTTTTACCAACCCCCTAGGCCCGCCATGCGATACTCTTAGACGAACGGACCGGACTGCACGGATATTGTCACTGACAGGCTCAGTAGGGTGTCAGGATGAGTTCGCTCATCGACGTCCCTTTTTGTCAATAGCTGGTGGCCCGTTACGTATTGGCTTATACCTCTGACGTGCTAGTGGTTAAATCCACAGCCATTGTATTGACGAGTCTTTAGAGTCCACCACACTTTCAGTTACTCAGCTTTCGGGCGAAACGCTGTAGAGGCCGTATGGAGATATGGCAGGGTCCGATCAGATACGTGCGGTATTGCACGGATCAGGATCGGACAGTTTTGTACTAGTGGCCGTATAGTTATATGGCAGGGTTCGATCAGATACGTGCGGTATTGCACGGATCAGGATCGAACGGTTTTTACTAGCCGGCTTTGGTTTAAGCCGGTCCTAGTTTAGTACAGTGTAGATTTTGTCTCATTGCATTTGTATCCGGACGGAATACAGATGCGGGTGTGTATGCACAGTATTGGGGTTTTCCTGTAATTTATTACGGGACCAGTTTTCTGGAGTTGCCAGTTTGCATTCCGTTCCGGCCGGTTTTCCTTTGTTCTTTCCCGGCCGGACTTTCCCGATGGAGGGGGTTATTTGCAATTGTGCAAATAACATTTGTGGAGGGGGTTTCTTGAATATATATTGATTATGATAGCTTTCTTTTCTTTGCACCATAACTTGCTTTGACTTGTTTTAAAGTGAAGTGAAAGGTTATGGTGGCATAGTGTTTTTAAGCATGGTTGATGTTTTGTTGACCTTGGATGTGGTCACCCCTCTCTTGCTCCTACACTCACCTCCCTCTTGCTATCATATTATCATTCCTCCACCATTCTCATTCTTACTTGATGATAAGTCTTTCAAGAAAGTGAGAAGAAAAAGAGAGAGCTTCATTCTTGAGAGTTTCCTTCTTGATCTTGCTTTCATGCAAGGAAAAATGAAAGCACCATATTTTCCTTGTCCTCTTTCCTCCATCATGGCAACAAAACCCCATTGAGACAAAGCGTATTCTACACTACATTCTACAGCACTTCTTGAGCATGTCGAGTTGCCGGCTTCATGCTCGAGTTGCCTCGGTATTGAGGCGGGAGCCCGTAAAAGACGAAGGCGATGTGGTGCCCTTTCCGGCGAGGAGGCGACGATGTGGACGGAGATCCCGCGAGGAGATCGGAGTGGAGATGAAGACCGGAGGACTTGGATCGTCGGTATACATCTCTTCCCTTTCTTGTTAATTGCTTAGACTTGTTAATGGTTTCGATCCGGTTAAAGTGCGCGGTGGTGCCGGTTTGCAAAGTCCGCAAAATTTATGTTTATCACCGTTTCCGCATTCCGGCGTCGGGTTGACGGCCGGGGCGCCGCCGTGAACTTACAGTGGTATCAGAGCCTCGCCATTAACTTCGTCTAGCTTTTGTGTAATGTGTTTTACGTTTCCGATCGAACAAAATCACGAAAACCCGTATTTCTTTGCACATCAGTTTCTGTCGAATTTTTTTTGAGTCCAAAAATTTTTCAGGTGGTCTCAGAATGATGTGCAGGGAAAACTAAGCACACTGTAAAAAATTGGTACCATGATCTCACTGTTCCGCCGCGGAAGGGCGGCCAAACCCCTGATTAGGCCGCGCTTACGCGGCGCTTTTAACTGTTCATGCTCCCAAAGTTTTGCAGTATGTTCCTGTATGATAAATGGGCTTTCTGGAATATTAAAGTTGGGCCAATTATTTCTGTGAGTGCTACAGTTTTCTTTGGGGCCCACTTGTTAATTGTTTGATCAATCGGAAAATCTTAAACACATTTTTCACAGTATTTACATTATATCTGCGACCGTGAATGTCACTCGATCGGTAAATCCGGTCTAACTGCTATAGCCCGGTTAGACGGATTTGCGAACGTGACTTTCACGTTGATGTTCTATGTATTTGCTGTGATGTTGCGGATCGGTCGTGGGGATAGCCTGGATGCAATACTAGTACAGTTTTGTTGTATTATGTACATTTGATATTGCGGGGCGAGCGTCCGACATGTGGACTGCCGTCACTGCCTGATTGTATTATTATTTTGGGGCACGACCTGGTTGCGGTCGATGTACCCGGTGTATGTATATTTTACTTTCTGTACTAGGATTGCCCCGCGGAGGGGTGCACGGATAGCCGGGTTCTGGAGGGCAACAAGCCCGCATCTCATGGCATTGAGACGGAGGGGGCTTCACTCTAGGATTGGCGGGCTATTCGCCGCACTCGTAGGGGGTACAGGTTGACCCAGGAGGGGTGCCCAAGTTGCCGGATTCCGTGAAGTGCTGGGTGGTCCATTCACGGCGCTGAAGGGGGCTGCCTCGCTTCAGGTTTTGGCGGGTGACTTGCCGCGCCCGTAGGGGTCTAGGATTTCATTGCACAGGCTATCCACACGACCAGGGGAACGTCGGGTTTCAGCGGCTCTGTGAAACCCGGGGATCCCAGATATCTGTATTGTTCTGTGATGCTGTACATTTCTGTGATGTTGCATTTTATTCACGCCTTGAGCGAATATAATATATTGGTATATATATTAGTAGATGTTGTATATGTTTTACATCCGCGCTAGTCCAGTCCCCGCTCTGTCGTTAGTTAGCTAACCTAACGGGTAATGACGGGACCCAGTGGCGAATGCGGATGGCATATACGTACATCAGTATATTTTCGTTCTTTTTGGTGTGATCAATTGATGGGACTGCATTGATTCGGATCAATGCAAAGTTAAAAACAAACCTTAATCTGATGTTGTTGGAACACTTTTTCAAAAAAAGCTGTTATTGCAAGGACGTTTACTTTTGTTTTGCATCGTGGTATTCATTTAGAATATCCTGCTCCTCAGTCGACGAGGCAAGGGCCGAGATCCCTTCACCGGGAGTGACCCCTTGGACAAAAAGTTTGCGTCAGGGCATTAACTTCACTATAGCCGATTGCTTTTGCTTTGCATCGCGGTATTCATTTGGAATATCCTGCACCCCATTCTACGGGGAAAGAGCCGAGATCCCTTCACCGGGAGTGACCTCTTTAGTAAAGGTTTTCGTCACTATATTTTCTAAAAAGCTATCCGTTCCTTCAACGATATCAAGTTCATTACGTTAAAGGTTTTCGCCAGAAACCATTCGTAGCCCTCCGTCGTTTCATATGGGTAGTCAATAGTATTCAAGCTGTGTTTGTTGGCCTTAGTCAAGGCACAGTGTTTGGTAGCTATTGGGTATTCATATGCTGCATAGATAGATGCGTTGGTTTGGGACAGTCGTATAGCCTTGTTGGCCTTAGTCAAGGGCTTGTACGGGTGGGTTCAAATCAACCTGGAAAATGACGGGTAGAACTTGACATGTGACTTATGATTTGTTGGCCTTAGTCAAGGTCATAAGAGCATGGGGCAGAAATCACATCGGGAGTTTCAAAAGTACTGAAACTTGCCAGATATGCGCATACCTTCTGGAGTGTGATACCGTGAGCGGATTCCGTCACGTTGTCATGCGATGAGAGTTGGATCCCGATTCCCACTGATGAGTTAGTTTACTCCTCGGGTGACCCCGACTAATTCTTCTTTCAGGTTTGGAGGAGAATTTGAGGTACAGTGGGAGGATTCCAGATTAGATAAATTGGTGACCATTCTGATCTAGGTTAGAGTGCACGCTGAGTGTTTCTTTTCTCTCTCTCTTTGGCAGCGACCATTGACCCGACCCTAAGACTTTGACTCAGTGACCAAGTTGACCGAACCTTCTTAACACTGGCTTTTGGATTGTCAGAGTTGCAGACCTCATTGCCACTCCTACTTTTACCCTTTTCTCCAGGACACCCCGTATTACTACGAACGTTCACTTCCATTGGACAAAACCATCGTATGGTTAGATACGAACTCGAAGGAATTCGAGGATGGTTTCCGGTTCTGGAGAAAACGAATAGGATTATTCAGTTGTCTTTTCTTTTCACCTTCTCTCAGGTTGCGAGTACTCCTTGGTTTAGGAGTAGTACACCTATTACGCAAATTGGATAGTCTTCTTCCAAACCATAGGCTGGTGCCGACCGGTAGGGAATGAAGAAAACCAATTAGCATAACGATGGTGTGCAGAAGGTATTAAGTTCAGACAAAGCAAGGGATTAGTAAGAGGGCAAAGTAAATTGCAACAGATATTCACGACCAAACCAAATATTTCGTTACCACTCCCACATCACCTTTGTATTTCTCCAGGACACTCCGTATCACTACGAAGATCCACAGTTTATTTGGATACTCCATCGTATGGTTATATACGAACTCGAATGGAACTTGTTCCAGTTCGGGGATGGATTCTGGTTCAGGAGAAATAGGAATAAAGTACATTCAGGTGTCTTTTATCTTCACCTTCTCTCGTGTTGCGAGTGTTCCTAGGATTGGAACAGTACACCCATTATGCTTATTGGATAGTCTTCTTCCAAACCATAGGCTGGTGCCGAACGGTAGGGAAGGAAGAAAACCATTTGGCCTAAAGGGGTGTGCAGAAGATAAAGACTAAAGACATATGAAGGGATTTGGAGAGGTGGCAGAGAACTATACGGTTACAGTCGTGAATCTGGAAGAGGCATTACTAGGAATACCAGAATACCCCACCGAAACATTTCAATGTTTCAGTTTCACTGTGTACTGTTAAAAGAAAACTGATTTCCCGATTAGATACTTACTCCAGGGTATGTATTTACCAGGTATGATTCTCACATCTGTATGGTTTTACAGATGATGAGTGGGAGTAGGTTATTGGGAATTGGGTGATCATCCTCATTATATCGGGATTCGTTGTAATCGGTGATATTTGAGGAAATCACCTGGGTTGTTTGCCGGTCGGCAAATATATGGTTTTGAATATCCGCTGTTGTGCACCAATTTCAAATTGATATATCTGTACGTCTATTTTCATAGAGTGAGATATACCTTTCTGAAATTATGTCTATGACATTTACCTATATCAGTGGATGGTTAGGTAAGGAACATTAAACAGCGGTGTAATTCTTCATAACCATAAGTACAGTTTTCAACCTACGACACACAGTGAATAAGTTATCAGACTCAAGGGACTTATACAGAGTATTGTATGTTGTCCAGGGTCCATCAGGACAGAGGGGTTGGTCCTCGTACTATATTCGGTTTACTTATGACTTCTCTAGTTCTTAGACATGTGTTTCGTAGAAACACAGGGTCTAAGTTTTGAGGAGTTATAGGTATTTGAATAGAGTAGAGAACCAGGTATAGCAAGTATCGGGATTCTTCAAAGAGATCAAAGATGTAGGTACTTGTATATGGTATTCAGTTAATAGTAATGATAAAGAGATCTTGCTTCTCTTTCAGGTTACTCATAATTGGAAGTACTCCTAAGTTGAGTAACGCTGATAGGCCTCCTTCCATTTAGTTGACATGCGCTGGGGACAGCTGCATGATTTGAATCTGGTTCAATTAAATCAGTGCCTCTGTTTCTATATTGGATATAGAACAGTTCATATCTTAACGATGTTAAGGTACGGGGAGTTGTCCGGTTTATGACTAAAACCAGACACTGGACAACTCAAGGCACGTTTCTGTAATGGCTGTTTGTGGGTTGACCCAGGCTATGACGAGGGTTGATTTTCTACCATCTGGATGAACAATAGCAATATTGTTCTTGACTCGCCACAGTTTTATTAAAAATGGATTTTTTCAGAAAACAGTAGTGGGAGTATGGTAGAACTGGAAGTAATTCCAGAACCACAAACGATTACTGAAGATTTGATAAGGAACCTAAAGATTCAATCTGGATTGACATTCCATTGGCCACTCCGCAGATTAGGTGGGTAACTTCAGGCACCCGAGAGGCACTACGGTAGCCTCAAGGACGGTGACAGGGAAGTTCTTGTTTACCCACAATTACCATTGCTGTTGTTCCAGGCTGCGAGACCCGGTGGGAGGATGAGTATAGCGTCGTTCTAAACTAGTTTTAGAAGTGTACGTCTATATGACTCTGCCAGAGGGTTGTCGTAGTCAGTGGGAGCAGCGGAAGCATTGGTGGACAGGTAGCTTATGTCTATTTATAGACTAAAGCAGATGTAGCGGAGATAGATCATCTATTTCTGACGTGACAGTCATGGGTTTGACTTCATCAGAATAGGGGATGGATCTGTTGAGAAGGTAGTAGGGTGTGATATCCTGGTATTTGGATGATATACACAGAGTAGGAAAAGAAACTCCTACACTACGATCGGTTATACTTTGGTCGTCGCACAGTGGTTTCTCCACACAGGACTTGGACATTATATCAGACATACTGGTTACTGGATCTATGGTATTAGATCTAGATTTGGGTGGTTTCCCAATCAGGGTACTTAGACAGCCTTCTAAGGGTATTTAGAATGGACGACTCCATGCACGGTAGTGTACCTGCAGAAGATGGAGTCACCCTCTCTAAAGGTGTCTTACAGACTAAAGGGGAGAGGGATGTCCATGATTGGCAGATCACTTGCTCAGGCAATTGAGTTAATCATGAGATGTCAAGTACCACACCAGATATTGTTCTTGCACTAGATGCAATAAGTTGACATTAATCCAATCCTGGAGAAACAGTCGGAAGCAGTTTTAGAACATAAGTGGATGTTCTAGGGATATGATAACGACAGCCTCATTCAGGAGACGGTTATCATTCCAGGCTTCCAAGGTGACATGGACGACAAGGAGGTTGTCAGAGTTATAGTTTTCCCTCTGATGAGGGGCAGTATTTTGGACAGGTGATCCAAGGCAATACTGAGGGAGGCATGGCGCGCAGGATACTGATTAAGTTCAGTTGACGATACAGTCTAAGAAGTTTGGATTTGGAGTTCATTTATGAGCTATGTCCCATCAGACATCCAGACACATTCTAAGACAGGTATTGCTCATTTCGGGAGATGGGTTTCTCCGCGAACATGAGATATAGAGAGACATGGAAAGAAACAACTAAGCGGATCCGCTCACTGAGGCTATTCCTCGAACGCAATAGTTCCGCAAACGAGCTTTGTGAGACTGACTAGTAGAGGAGTTGGATGTTCGGTATCACACGGGCTGTGAGTATGCGACATCGCAATAATTAGCCTTGAGTGCAAGTGGGAGATTGTTGGAGATAGTGCCCTCAAAGTCAATTATTAGGTCACAGGTACGTGATTGTAATGATTGAGGGAGGACCTATCCCGGTAGGACAGTCTTACTCGAGATGATAGTATGCTATCTGGTTTACCTTTATCATCGTGTACTGCTTTTGGTGACATGACACGTCGCTATTACACGTTGATAGAGCCCCTAGGATTCTTGCTTGACCACCAGCAGTATGAGGGCGATCATATAAGTGGGAGCTGGGGGTCTACAAGCATATCCTTAAAAGGTCCCTAGTCGTGGGAGTTTCGAGACCGGGCATCGATACTCCATTAGTAGACTAGTGTATACAGTCGAGACCCCGACGAGGGGCGGTGGCTGGTCTCACAAGCCACTGGTGTCAGTTGGATCACCTAAGATGTATACAGGTGCTCATTGGGTCATGAGTACACCGGACAGGACTCGCCGGGAACATGCTAGTTGGTCATATACCAGACGTCAGATGGCAGTTCCCTGGTGACATGTGTGCAGGTTAGTTCATCGACCTGGGGATCGTCATTTGTCTCGTGTGAGTTCCCACTGTACTTTGATTACTACCCTACCACGGCTCAAAGGAGTCGTGCAAACAGGTTTTAGTTGGGTACAGTCCCGAGCCACATGGAGGCAGTGAGCGTATCTTCAGGGGTTCGTCTCTCCCGGTATTGGGGGTGAGGTCGTGCTGTGTCTAGGAGAGCCATTACACAAAGTCCTTGGCCAAGGCAAGGAGATTTACTGGTAGGTATTCCAGTAGTATCTCAGGGTGTTCTGGGCTACACTCCGACACGACTTGTACCGCTTTTGGGGGTCTGACTTTTACCAACCCCCTAGGCCCGCCATGCGATACTCTTAGACGAACGGACCGGACTGCACGGATATTGTCACTGACAGGCTCAGTAGGGTGTCAGGATGAGTTCGCTCATCGACGTCCCTTTTTGTCAATAGCTGGTGGCCCGTTACGTATTGGCTTATACCTCTGACGTGCTAGTGGTTAAATCCACAGCCATTGTATTGACGAGTCTTTAGAGTCCACCACACTTTCAGTTACTCAGCTTTCGGGCGAAACGCTGTAGAGGCCGTATGGAGATATGGCAGGGTCCGATCAGATACGTGCGGTATTGCACGGATCAGGATCGGACAGTTTTGTACTAGTGGCCGTATAGTTATATGGCAGGGTTCGATCAGATACGTGCGGTATTGCACGGATCAGGATCGAACGGTTTTTACTAGCCGGCTTTGGTTTAAGCCGGTCCTAGTTTAGTACAGTGTAGATTTTGTCTCATTGCATTTGTATCCGGACGGAATACAGATGCGGGTGTGTATGCACAGTATTGGGGTTTTCCTGTAATTTATTACGGGACCAGTTTTCTGGAGTTGCCAGTTTGCATTCCGTTCCGGCCGGTTTTCCTTTGTTCTTTCCCGGCCGGACTTTCCCGATGGAGGGGGTTATTTGCAATTGTGCAAATAACATTTGTGGAGGGGGTTTCTTGAATATATATTGATTATGATAGCTTTCTTTTCTTTGCACCATAACTTGCTTTGACTTGTTTTAAAGTGAAGTGAAAGGTTATGGTGGCATAGTGTTTTTAAGCATGGTTGATGTTTTGTTGACCTTGGATGTGGTCACCCCTCTCTTGCTCCTACACTCACCTCCCTCTTGCTATCATATTATCATTCCTCCACCATTCTCATTCTTACTTGATGATAAGTCTTTCAAGAAAGTGAGAAGAAAAAGAGAGAGCTTCATTCTTGAGAGTTTCCTTCTTGATCTTGCTTTCATGCAAGGAAAAATGAAAGCACCATATTTTCCTTGTCCTCTTTCCTCCATCATGGCAACAAAACCCCATTGAGACAAAGCGTATTCTACACTACATTCTACAGCACTTCTTGAGCATGTCGAGTTGCCGGCTTCATGCTCGAGTTGCCTCGGTATTGAGGCGGGAGCCCGTAAAAGACGAAGGCGATGTGGTGCCCTTTCCGGCGAGGAGGCGACGATGTGGACGGAGATCCCGCGAGGAGATCGGAGTGGAGATGAAGACCGGAGGACTTGGATCGTCGGTATACATCTCTTCCCTTTCTTGTTAATTGCTTAGACTTGTTAATGGTTTCGATCCGGTTAAAGTGCGCGGTGGTGCCGGTTTGCAAAGTCCGCAAAATTTATGTTTATCACCGTTTCCGCATTCCGGCGTCGGGTTGACGGCCGGGGCGCCGCCGTGAACTTACATCAACGACAATTGGGATGCGCATATTTACTTACGTTGATGACATGTGATGTTATGTGTTGCTGGATATGTTATATTGGATCGTCGTGTTTGAATAGCCGGGGTTTTTTATGTGAGATGAGTGTTTTTCATTTTCATTCATGTAAAAACTTGTATGTAATATTCTTTTATTGGGACACTTCCAGGTTGCGGAAGTTGTCACACTTTGTATATTATTTACTTTTCCGCACAAGGATTGACCCAAGGAGGGGAGCACAAGTAACCGGGTTCTGGAGTCCAGTGGGAGACCAACTCGAGGAGTCGAGTCCGGGTCTCCTAACTCTAGAATTGGTAGGGTTGCTTGCCGCTCTCGTAGGGGTCTAGGGGTGTGGGTTTGGCTATTCATCACGACCGTGGAATCCGTGTTTTATACTGGCTCGTATTGAAAACACGGACGTCCTAGTATATCCAATATTTCATATGTTTCTTCTGCTGCGATATCTGTGATGTGATCATGTGATGTTCTGTGATAGATACAGTATATAGTATATATGATATATTATATAGACGTTACTTATGTTTTACACCCGCGCTAGCCCTACCCCGCTCTGCCGTTAGTTACCTAACCTAACGGTGCATGAGGGGACATCGAGGCGAATGCGGATGGCATAAGTGTACGTCGTATTTATCTGTGTTGTTTAGGTACTTAAATGATGGGACTTCATTAATGTGATTAATGAAATAAAAGAAACCTAAGATGTTGTAGAATCGAATTTCAAAATAAAACAGGTAGCTACAGTTCTTGCTTTGCACAGCGGTATATGTGATATATCCTGCACCTTATTCGATGAGGAAAGGACCGAGATCCCTTCACCGGGAGTGACTCCTTTAGCAATAACTGGCAGATGCTACACACTCGGTTTGTCTTTTGATTGCTTTTAAGAGTTTTTTCTTTGCACAGTGATATATATGATATATCCCGCACCTTATTCGACGAGGAAAGGACCGACGATCCCTTCACCGGGAGTGACTCCTTTAGCAAAACTAGAAAAGCCTCAAAAGCACTCCATTTTTAAATTCATTTGATTCTACAACGATATCAAGTTCATTACGCAATAGGTTTTCAGAAAAACCTGTCGTAGCCCTCCGTCATTTCAGATATGTACTGGTTAGTATTCGTGCTGCGTTTGTTGACCTCTGTCAAGGCGTAGTGTGCGGTAGCTGATTAGTGCTTATCTGCATAAGCATATGATGTGATTGATTTAGGGTAGTCGTGCGACCTTGTTGACCTCTGTCAAGGGTCGTGCGGGTGGGTTTACTTCAATCAGGAAATGACGGGTTGAACTTGACTAGCAGCCTATGGTTTGTTGACCTCTGTCAAGGTCATAGGACGCTAGGGGCAAAATATTATCGGGAATTTCAAGTGTTGAAATTTACAATGAGATTGCATACCTTCTATGAGATAGTTGGATCCCGATACCCGCTGCGAGTAAGAGTTACTCCTGGGAGAGTTTTATACATTACAATTAGCCGATCAAGTAGGTGTCTAGAAAGGTGTCAACGGGGTTACGCCTATGGGAAAACGAGGTTTACATTAATTAGGTTCGTGCGAAAGCACGGGGGACCTCCCTCAAAGTACCGACACTAGCCTGGCTGAAAGATTGGCGAACTTGTAGTGTGTAATTAATCCCGGCTAGTCTTTCCTTTTAGGGTTTGAAGGAAGATTTGATAAAAAGCAGTGGGAGCCATCCTGATTAGATAAAATAATAACCAATCTATTCTTGCAAGAGCGCACGCTGAGTGTTTTCTTCTCTCTCTCTCCTGGTAGCGACCATATCACGCCTTAATCAAGATAATAATACGGAATATTGACCGAACCCGCTTGTTATACTGAGCTGGGGAACGCTGGTCCCGCTCCAACTTATAATTGTTATAAGACAGAGCAGGAAATTGGGGATTACCAGAATTCCCGTGCCGCCCAAACGAAGAGAGTGCATGCTGATGCATCATCTTCGGGTGTGTTCATTACAGAGAACTGTTTCTCAGTATTCTTTACGTCCTGAGTATGTGATACCAGATCAGGATCCCAGATATGTAATCTGTTACATAGGGCTACAGAAAGGTAGAGGACTGAGAACGGGTGATAAGTTTCATGAGGCAGAAAACGGGGCAAGTGTTGCAGCCAAGTCTGTTGGTCACTGTCAACCTGTATTACCAATACATTGATTCTGAACGAATGTTATTAGATACCGAACCTGATATACAAAATCATATCAGTCTCTTTATTAGTAAAGAAATGATAAAATTTTGTATTGTTGGATAATGTTTTGAACATTTCCTATATCAAAAGTTGATCGGATCAGGCACGTTATCTAAAACCATTGATGTTCTAAATCAAACTACAGTTCTTAGTATACGGAACACACATAAGAGGAAGAGTTCAGAATTGAACGATTCCTTCTTGAGGTATTGTAGACTAAGTCAGATCAATGCGACCCGACTAGCTGAAGTTACATGTAGATGCATATTTAAATCAGTTTGAATTTACATCTTGTGAAACTCGCCAGTCATGTCACAAAGATAAGATGACCATAGCTCCGTTTACTGGAAACAGAGAAAGAGTTAGTGAACTCTTGGGATTGATACATGTTGATGTATGTAAGGTCCCCTGTCTACACATGCCAAGACTGGTTCTTTGTACTTCGTTACATTCTCTGATAATCTCTCAAAATTCAGACCTATGTTCCTGCTGAAACACAAGTCCGAACCTTTTGAGATATTCACAGAATATAAGTAAGAAGTAGAGAACCAAAATACGGGTATAAGTATTATGTCCTTTGATGTGATCAAGGAGGAGAATACTTGAGCACGGAAATCCTGGACTATTCTAAAGGAGAATGAGATTCTCTCTCAGCATTACTCCTCCGTATACACCATAGCACGATGGTATATCGGGGCGGAGCAATAACACCCTATATGATAAGGTGTGCTCTATGATGAGTACTACTGAGTTACCTATTTCCTTTTGGGAGTTATGCGCTTGAGAAGTTGCATACCTATTGAGTACGGTTCGAATCAAATCAGTTGCCTACCACTCCATATGAGATATGGAATGGGAAGAGCCCATGTCTTAAGCCAGTTAAGATTTGGGGTTGTCCGGCCTATGTCCGAAAGCAAAATCCGGACAAGCTCGAGGCAAGGTCTGTAATGTAGAACTGGAAAGGTTCCAGCTATACGAACTACAGCAGATGATATGATGGAACCAAGGGATTCAGTAGATACCAACGAACCTCAGCCTCTCCGCCGATCTAGTAGGGTTCCTCACCCACCTGAGAGATATTTCGGTTTCTCTATGACAGTGGGAACGAGGATTGCATCATGAGATGATGACCCAACTAGTTTCGAGCTGGCCATCGAGAGTAAGACTCTGTAAGAATGGCTGGATGCTTAGTGATCTGAGATGGAATCCATATACACCAACAAAGTATGGACTTTAGCTGCTATATCTGAAGGGTTAAATCCCCATCAGGAGCAAGTATATCTTGAGAAGATTACTTGGTGTACATGGAAAAGTTGAGACTTTCAAAGCTAGACTTGTTAAAAGTTTGCATCATTGACCAGGTGTGGATAATGATGAAACCTTTTCAAGTAGCTATGCTTAAGTCCATCCAGATCCTACTTGTCACGGCTACATACCATGACTGCGATATCTGGTGGTTGGGTGTCTTGACTGCTTTTCTAAATGATGATTTAGAAGAGAGCGTCTATAAGTACACAGCCAGAGGGCTTCGTAGACAGTGGGAGCAGCGGAAACGTGTGCAAGATGCTTTATATGATAAAGCAGGCATCGCGGAGTTGGAACATCTGTTTTGATGGAGTAGTCAAAGAGTTTGACATCATCAAAATGGTAGATGAACCTTGTATAAACAAAAAGATAGTAGGGAGTATGGTGGTGATCCTCGTAGAGTACGCGGATGACATACTCTTGATAGGAAAGGAGTTTCTTATGCTACGCTCGATCAATCTCCGCTTATCACAAAGATTCTCCATATAGGATTAAAGTGATACCTACTAAATCCTGGATTTTGGATCTATGAGATAGATCTAAATGGATGTTAGGATACTCACTAGATGTAGTGAGATGGTATCAGTTGATCCTAAGGAAAATCACTGGAAGTGTTCCAGGGTGATAAAGACGACTGAATGTCAGTCGCAGGCATTGTCTTTACCCTCAGTAAAGGGACGGTATGTTGGAAGAGTTCCAAGCTAGATACCGTGACATACTAGACGATAAAGGATGGATACATCGCTACTTAACATGCTACCAAAGAGGCTGTTTGGGTGTATATTGGTTCATGAGATGAACTACGTTCCTACCATTGTGAGACAATGGAGTTGTGGCTTATGCCAAGGAACGCCGGTCCCATCAGTGATCCAGACATATTCTAAAGCAGTATTACCTGATCATGGAGATGGTTGATCTCCAGGGGATCGAGGTTTGGAGAGTAGACTCAGAGGACAACACAGCGGATCCACTCACAAAGGCCTGTTCCCAGAGAGAGATTTTTATGGGATGGTTGAGTATGAGATACTACAACCACTGCTATCAGATGGCCCTAGTGCAAGTGGGAGATTGTTAGTTATATGTATGCCCTAGAGGCCATTACTGTACATAGGATGTATAGTGTAGTGGATGCTGGGACATATATAGGGAGGACTTTCTTGCTCGACATGATAGTATGCTATCTGGTTGAACTTTACTTTAACGTGTATACTGATTGTCTCTCTGTTACATGTTGGTAAAGCCCTTAGGATGTATGCTTGACTACCTGGACTATGATGCGGATCATACTAGTGGGGACATGGTAGTCCATAAGTACATCCTTCAAAGTCCCTAGTCGTGGGTGTATCGAGACGGGGCATCGATATACCAGAGTAGACTAGCGTATACCTTCTCGACCCATACAGATGGACGATGGATGATCCCATATCCATTGGTGTTTGACATCAGAGATGATATACGGGTGCTCAGTAGAGACTGGGTACACTGGACGGACTCGCCGAGAACTCCCAGATGGTATTATACCTCACGTCAGATGGCAGTTCTCTGGTGACACTGGTACAGAGTAGTCTGTTGACCCGAGATCATCATAGAGTCTTGTGTGGTTCCCACTGTGCTTTGATTTCCATCTTACCACGTCCAAGAGGGCGTGCAAAACGGTGGTTTTTGGGTACAGTCCCGAGTCACATGGAGGCAATGAGCGATAGGAGGGGATTCGTCTCTCCCGGTATAGGGGGTTGATGTTGCGCTGTGTTCGATTGGCTATAACAGGAAATCCCTGGCCAGGGTTGCTGAGATTTACTGGTAAGTGTTACCATTAGTTTCTCGAATTGTTATAGACCTCATATCGACACGACTTATCGAGCTATTGGGGTCTGACGTTTACCACCCCTAGGCGAGATATGCGACATATCAGACGATCATACCGGACTGTACGGTAGTGTTACTGGTCGGATTCACTTGAGTGTGAGCGGGCTTGCTCGTCGATCTTCAGATCGCTCAATACCCGGGTGGCCGTTACGTTTAGCAGACCGCTTGCGGCTTGTGGGTGTTTGATATGATCATCACCTGCTGCCGGCGTATTGACGAGTCTTTAGAGTCCTACACAGAGGTTTCCTGGCTCAAGCGAAACGAAATAGGAGCGCATATGAGATATGTGCGGGACCGAGAATAATGCGAGTATGTGATACCGTATTCCATTCTCGCGATGAATGTATCGAATGGTTGTATGCGATATAACCTAGTTATCGATTCAAGTGTTGATTTGATAAGCCGATACATTGTATACTAGTCGGTTGTGTGCGACATGACCGGATCATTGAATCAAGTGTTGATTTAATTATTTAATGTATAATTATATATTTGATATATTACTTTGCATTAACTAGTATTGGTTCACTTTAAATGGATTTTCTCACTCGTGTGTGCGCATTACATATGCGATATGATTTTGTGCATTTGATTGTATCATGTTTGATGATACATGATTACTTGGTTAAGTGCAAAGAATTAAACCATGGTTAAAAGAATGGTTAGGGTTTCATTTCCTTTATTTATTCATTTATTTATTTGTTTATTCATTTTTGGAAAAGAGGAGAAAAGAATGGTGGCTTAATTTGGAGTTTAGTTGAAGCTTCATGAATCTTTGATCAAGTCAACCATTCTTATCTCATCCTTAACCCTAACCATTCCCACTAACCATGATTCATTCTCTACACTTAACTCTAGTTAACATTATGATAAGTTTTGATTTTTCTATTGTTTTTAATTAACATATCATAATATTCTTCTTCATCTTCTTCATTCTTCAAGTGAAGAAAACCAAGCTCCATCAATGGTGATTGTTGGAAAAGAGTGAGAAATCCAAAACTAAAGTATACCCACTTCCTATTTCTTCATCCTCTACCTCTTTCCAAGTAGTAGAGTGTGTTTACTTCACAAGTTTCTTGACTTGGTGAAGTGGTGAGCTTGATCTAGCGATGCCTCGACGTAGATCATCTTCGGCATGGACATCGACGACCTTGCTTGCCCATTCTCCGACGAAGCCGACGCTTGAGCCCGGATTTGATTTGGACAGCGGAGAGGACTTCGTTGCGGAGCTATAGAGGTGGAGCACCGGATCTACAAAGGTTGTATTTCTGTATCTTGTAGTTAAGTGTTAACTAGTTAGCTTTTTCGCCTAGTTTTCTAGCAAACGATCCGTAGTCGGGTCTCTCGGCACCCGTAAAATTTTATAATGGCATGTTCGATGCCTTGTGAGACCTCATTAGGGTGCCTAGGAACCCTACAAAGCTTACACCATATTTTGGTTGTTTTCTGCAATGGTAGGATTAAATGATGGGACGCATTGGAATTAATGCAAGAAAATAAACCAAGTAAAAGTCGTTGGAACACTTTGAAAATCACTCGGTTCTTTTCAAAAACCAGCATTTTAAACGCAGAGCTTGAACCACTCCTTTTAAAAGCTATCTCGTTCCATCGACTATATCAAGTTCACTACGTTCACGGTTTCGCCAAAACCATCCGTAGCCCTCCGTCGTTTCATATGAATATTCAACAGTATTCAAGCTGTGTTTGTTGGCCTTAGTCAAGGCACAGTGTTTGGTAGCTGGTGGGTATTCATATGTTGCATAGATAGAATGCGTTGGTTTGGGATAGTCGTATTGCTTTGTTGGCCATAGTCAAGGGTATATACGGGTGGGTTCAAATTAACCTGGACAACGACGGGTAGAACTTGACAAGTGACTTATGATTTGTTGGCCCTAGTCAAGGTCATAAGAGCATGGGGCAAAAATTCACATCGGGAGTTTCATAAGTACTGAAACTTGCTAGCGCTGCATACCATTTGGAGTGTGATGATTCTGGTACGATTCCTTCGGTTTTATCACACGATGATATTTGGATCCCGATCCTACTGTGAGTATATGCTACTCCTCGGAAACTCTTTCACTTAACGATCAATGCTATAAACCAAGTAGGTGTCTAGAAAGGTGTTAGCGGGGCTACGCCCACAGGGAAAAGAGGTTACTTAATTAAGGAACTTCGCGAAAGCGTTGGAAAACCTCCCTCGAAGTACTAACACTGGCCTGGCTGAACGGTTAAGCAAGTATTGTACGGTGAGATTGATCCTGACAAATTCTTCTTTTATGGTTTGAGGAGGGATTCGAGAGACAGTGGGAGCCATCCTGTTTAGATAAACTAAAAACCAATCTAAACTTGCAAGAGTATCATGCTAAGTGTTTTCTTCTCTCTCTCTTAATTGCAGCGACCCAGTGACCGCACCTAGGTTACATCTAGATAACAAAACGACTGAATCTGACTGTTATGACTGGAAATGGTCTGTCCAGATGTCCATTGCCCATGACAAGCTGGGACACCTCTTGACTGATCCAACCCCTGCCGTCTCAGGTCCAGTTTCCGCTGTCATGGATATTGATATCCGTAGGACATCGGAAGAAGACTGTGCGAAAGCCATGTGCCTCGTGTTAGCCTCAGTTGATGGTGTATACCAGAGGCAGCACGAGAAGATGGACTCAGTTTCTATCTTCCTCCATAACAAAGATTCATATGGAGAGCAATCTCGTATCGCAAGATATGAGACCTCGAACGAATTGCTTCCAGCGAGGTTGGCTATCAGGTCATCTGTAGGGGGCAACGTCCTTACAGAGACCAGCTCTTTCGAGCTCACGGACCTGAAGACCACGTTAAAGAACGGGTCAGATGCTGATTTAGTTCAACAGTCTCTACCCACTACCCTGAAGGAAATCAGGGAAGTAGAAAGAAAGGGAAGGGCAGAAGTTTTGGGAATGAATGTAGTAAAAGAGGGATGTTCCTATTGTTACGGGAATGAACATGGGCAGAAGGATTGCAGGGCTTGCAAAGCCAGTAGCCAGAATTCGAAGCATGTTGTGGCTTCGGCTTCGGGTTTGTTTGTAATAGAGAACTGTATGTCAGTTAACCCTACTTCCTGGGTATTGTATACCGGATCAGGATCTCATATCTGTAATTCGTTACAGGCTCTGAGAAACCATAGGGTTATCAGGAAAGGTGATATGACTTTCAGGGTTGCTAACGGAATGAGCATGTATGCTGAATCCATAGGGGAATATCATCTAGGACTGACAACTGGGCAGATATTGATTCTGCGTGACTGTTTTTATGTACCAGGTGCGACTTGTAACATCATATCTATATCCTTACTTTCTAAGGAAGGATATGATTTTACTTTTGTAAGCGATGTAGTAAACATCCACCTAAATCAAATACTGATTGGGTCAGGTACATTGAAATACGGTATATACGTTTTGAATCAAGCTCAGGTCTTCAGTGTCCCGAACACACTTAAAAGAAAGTCTCCGAAAACAAATCGGGCTTTCTTATGGCATTGTAGACTGGGTCACATTAATGAGACACGGTTGACAAAGTTACATAAAGAAGGATACTTGGATCCGTTCGAGTACCAGTCTTATGCCACTTGTGAATCTTGTCTCGTCGGAAAGATGACAAAGACTCCGTTCACTAGACACGGAGAAAGAGCGAGCGAGCTCTTGGGACTCATACACAGTGATGTGTGTGGTCCAATGTCTACACATGCGCGAAGTGGTTATTCATACTTCATTACTTTCACAGATGATTTCTCTAGGTATGGGCATGTCTTCTTAATGAATCACAAATCCAAGGCCTTTGAGAAATTTCAGGAATACAAGAATGAAGTTGAAAAACAAACAGGCAAAAGTATCAAGACACTGAGATCTGATCGAGGTGGTGAATACTTGAGTGCCGAGTTTCTGGGCTTCTTAAAAGAGAGTGGAATTCTCTCTCAGCATACTCCTCCATACACACCACAACACAACGGTGTATCGGAAAGGAGGAATCGAACCCTATTGGATATGGTTCATTCCATGATGATTAAGGCTGAGTTGCCGCGATCCTTCTGGAGTTATGCACTAGAAACAGCTGCATATCTTTTGAACCAAGTTCCTACTAAGTCAGTGCCTGCCACACCATATCAGATGTGGAGTGGGAAGAAACCCAGTCTTAAACACTTTAAGACATGGGGATGTCCAGCTTTTGTAAAAAAGCAGCATGCGGACAAGCTCGAGGCACGTTCAGTACAGTGTAAGTTTGTGGGATACCCAAAGAACTCCAAGGGGTATCTTTTCTATTACGCAGAGGAACAAAAGGTTTTTGTTTCTCGTCATGCCCGCTTCTGGGAAACAGAGTTTTTGGAAAATCAGATAAGTGGGAGCGCAATAGAACTGGAAGAAATTCCAGAACCACGAGCTATTACTGAAAGCTTAGTAAAACCAGAGGGTTCGAAAGAACAGGACATTCCTACGCCACTACGCAGGAGTAGTAGGCAGTCTCATCCGCCCGAGAGATACTACGGTTTTCTCATAGACCGGGATAGAGAGGATTGCACTATGGATTATGGTGAGCCTACTAGCTTCCAGCAAGCCATTCAGAGCGGTGACTCGGTAAAATGGCTGGATGCAATGCGGACTGAAATGGAGTCCATGTACACCAACAAAGTTTGGACTATGGACTTTGCTCCAGAAGGGGTAAAACCCGTAGGCTGCAAATGGATCTTCAGAAAGAAGATTGGTGTAGATGGGCAGGTTGAGACCTATAAAGCTAGACTTGTTGCAAAGAGTTTTCGTCAAAGACCTGGTTTGGACTATGACGAGACTTTTTCTCCAGTGGCTATGCTGAAATCCATTCGGATCCTTCTTTCCATTGCTGCCTTCCATGATTATGAAATCTGGCAGATCGACGTAAAGACGGCTTTCCAAAATGGAAATTTGGAAGAGTGCGTCTATATGGATCAGCCGGAGGGATTCATTCAGAGTGGGAGCAGCGGTAGAGTGTGCAAGTTGCTCAAGTCCATTTATGGACTTAAGTAGGCATCGCGGAGTTGGAACACCTGCTTTGATGATACTGTCAAAGAATTCGACTTTATCAAAAACCCAGATGAACCATGCATTTACAGTAAGATTGTAGGGAGAACTGTAGTATTCCTCGTCTTGTACGTGGATGACATTCTCCTAATAGGAAATGATATTCCTATGCTACAGTCAGTCAAAGGATTCTTGTCGCAGAGGTTCTCCATGAAGGACCTGGGCGATGCCAACTACATTCTGGGGATCCAGATCTATCGTGATAGATCTAAGAGGATGTTGGGACTTTCACAGTCAAGGTACATCGACACCATACTGAAAAGATTCAGTATGGAAGATTCCAAGCGCGGTAATTTACCGGCTTGTCACGGGATCACCCTCTCCAAAGAGATGTCTCCCAAGACTGATTTGGAAAGGGATTGCATGTCTATTATACCCTACGCTTCTGCGGTAGGCTTTATAATGTATGCGATGTTATGTACCAGACCAGATGTAGCATATGCATTGAGCGTTGTAAGCCGGTATCAGTCGAACCCAGGGGAGAAACACTGGATAGCAGTAAAGAACATTCTCAAGTACCTGAGAAG
Organism: Agapanthus africanus; assembly: GCA_030015575.1. Taxonomy (NCBI): domain Eukaryota; kingdom Viridiplantae; phylum Streptophyta; class Magnoliopsida; order Asparagales; family Amaryllidaceae; genus Agapanthus; species Agapanthus africanus. The sequence goes on along the minus strand of CM057340.1, from coordinate 316,609,678 downwards.
GACTAAGGAGATGTTCTTGGTGTATGGCGGAAAAGACCTCCAGCTCGAGGCCTTTGCCGACTCCAGCTTCCAGAGTGACAAGGATGACTCCAAGTCCATGTCGGGTTATGTCTTTACCCTCAATGGAGGGGCGGTTTGCTGGAAGAGATCCAAGCAGGAGACCGTTGCCGACTCAACTATGGAAGCGGAGTACATAGCTGCTTGCGATGCCGCAAAGGAAGCTGTCTGGATGAAGAAGTTCATCACGGAGCTTCAGGTGGTTCCTACCATTGTTGATCCAATACCGCTGTATTGCGACAACAACGGCGCTATAGCTTTAGTGAAGGAACCCAGGTCCCATCAGAAGTCCAGGCACATTTTGAGACGGTACCACCTGATCAGGGAGATCGTAGATCGCCGGGAGATCGAGGTGAAGAGAGTAAATACGGAGAACAACACTACAGATCCACTCACAAAGGCCCTACCCCAGACTCAGTTTGAGCGGCTAATCGAGATGATAGGTCTTCGATACGCCAGTACATGGCCTTAATCCAAGTGGGAGATTGTTAGTGTATATGCCCTAGAGGCCATTACTGTATCATACTAGCTTGTATATTACTTGATGGAAGCTTGGGATATTCACAGTTGTATAGACAATCTTGCTCAAAATGGTAGTATGCTACTTGGTTTGTCTCTACTTCAATATGTGCATGTGTTTCTTTTAGCATATCGCTTATATACATATTAGTAGAGCCCTTAGGATCTTTGCTTGTGTTAGTTATATGTATGCCCTAGAGTCCATTACTGTACATAGGATGTATATTGTAGTGGATGCTGGGACATATATAGGGAGGACTTTCTTGCTCGACATGATAGTATGCTATCTGGTTGAACTTTACCTTAACGTGTATACTGATTGTCTCTCTGTTACATGTTGGTAAAGCCCTTAGGATGTGTGCTTGACTACCTGAACTATGATGCGGATCATACTAGTGGGGACAGATAGTCTATAAGTACATCCTTCAAAGTCCCTAGTCGTGGGTATATCGAGACGGGGCATCGATATAACAGAGTAGACTAGCGTGTACCTTCTCGACCCATACAGATGGGCGATGGATGATCCCATATCCATCGGTGTTTGACATCAGAGATGATATACGGGTGCTCAGTAGAGACTGGGTACATTGGACGGACTCGCCGAGAACTCCCAGATGGTATTATACCTCACGTCAGATGGCAGTTCTCTGGTGACACTGGTACAGAGTAGTCTGTTGACCCAAGATCGTCATAGAGTCTTGTGTGGTTCCCACTGTGCTTTGATTTCCATCTTACCACGTCCAAGAGGGCGTGCAAAACGGTGGTTTTTGGGCACAGTCCCGAGTCACATGGAGGCAATGAGCGATAGGAGGGGATTCGTCTCTCCCGGTATAGGGAGTTGATGTTGCGCTGTGTTCGATTGGCTATAACAGGAAATCCCTGGCCAGGGTTGCTGAGATTTACTGGTAAGTGTTACCAGTAGTTTCTCGAACAGTTATAGACCTCATATCGACACGACATATTGAGCTATTGGGGTCTGACGTTTACCACCCCTAGGCGAGATATGCGACATATTAGACGATCAGACCGGACTGTACGGTAGTGTTACTGGTCGGATTCACTGGAGTGTGAGCGGGCTTGCTCGTCGATCTTCAGATCGCTCAATACCCGGGTGGCCGTTACGTTTAGCAGACCGCTTGCGGCTTGTGGATGCTTGATATGATCATCATCTGCTGCCGGCGTATTGACGAGTCTTTAGAGTCCTACACAGAGGTTTACTGGCTCAAGCGAAACGAAATAGGAGCGCATATGAGATATGTGCGGGACCGAGAATAATGCGTGTATGTGATACCGTATTTCATTCTCGCGATGAATGTATCGATTAGGTTATATGCGATATACCCTAGTTATCGAATTAAGGGTTGATTCGATAAACCGATGCATTGCATACTAGTCGGTTATATACGATATGACCGGATCGTTAAATCAAGTGTTGATTTAATGATTTGATGCATAATTATATATTTGATATATTACTTTGCATTAACTAGTATCGGTTCACTTTAAATGGATTTTCTCGCTCGGATGTGCGCATTAAATATGCGATATGATTTTGTGCACATGTTTGTATCATGTTTGATGATGCATGGTTTTTGATTAAGTGTATAGAATTAAACAAAGGTTAAGATGATGGTTAGGGTTTATTATTTGTTATTCATTTATCTTATTTAATTATCCTTTTATTTTTGATAAATGAATAAAAGAAAAGAGAAAAGAATGGTGGCTAATTTTGTTCTTTAGTTGAAGCTTCATGAAGCTTTGTTCTAGTCAACCATTCTTATCTCATTCTTAACCCTAACCATTCCCACTAACCATGATTCATTCTCTACACTTGACTAGAGTTAATATTATGATAAGTATTGTTTTTCTATTGTTTTTTAATTAACTTATCATATATCATCTTCTTCTTCTTCCATTTTCTTCAAGTGAAGAAAGCTTGCCCCATCAATGGCAAGTGATGGAAATGAGTGAGAAATCCAAAACTAAAGTCTACCCAGTTCCTATTTCTTCATCCTCTACCTCTTGACAAGTAGTAGAGTGTGTTTACTTCACAAGTTTCTAGACTTGGTGAAGTTGTGAGCTTGATCTAGCGATGCCTCGACGTAGATCATCTTCGGCATGGACATCGACGACCTAGCTCCCTTTTTCTCCGACGAAGCCGACTCTAGAGCCCGGATTTGATTTGGACAGCGGAGAGGACCTCGTTGCGGAGCCGTGGAGGTGGAGGACTGGATCTACAATGGTTGTATTTCCGTATTCTCATTAGTTAATTGGTTAACTAGTTCTTTTTCGCCTAGACATCTAGTTATCGATCCGTAGTTTAGGGTTTCTAGGCACCGTAGAATTTGAAAATGGCATGTTCGATGCCTTGTGAGACCTCTTGGGAGTGCCTAGGAACCCTACAGTGGTATCAGAGCCTAGCTAGAGCCTTAGGCGAAGTCCAGACGGAATTCGAAGTCCGAACGAACCCGGAACCCCAAAACAAATATGCTCTCTGTACTTTTTCCGAGAATGCGGATTTTTGTGAATTAAAAATTTCTAGAAAATACATAAAATAAAACTAAGAATTACGGTGCAAACTCAGGTGAGTAATTCGTTTGAACGGCGGCGGAACCGCGACATAAGCACTGCTTATGCGGCGGTTCTGCGCTATATTGGTGACGTCATCGTACCTGCTCTGCACAGTAATTCCTATTATTTTATGCTGAGTTTTCTGGGAATATTTAAAACTTATTCCAGAGTTGAATTTTCTGGGTTTATTTTGGGGGACTCGGTGTATTCGATCGGACTGTCTAATTTTGTCGGTGTGCTTTTCCGGGTATTTTTAGAATATGTTAAAAAGTTCGACCGGATATAAATACCCAATTTTTCCCCTGTCGGGAGATTTCCAAGTGTTGGATTTTTCCGTAGTTTGACGACGTTCTAAGTAGTGCAAGTAACGCGATGGTCCCTCTAGAAGACAACAAACCTTAACTCGATTATGTGACCGTCTTGAACTTCCCTTTGAACCTTCGGGTTTGGGGCAGTACGGCGTGCCACATGTGAGGCGTTGGCTTGACCCTTCTATGGCTGGACCGTTGGTACTGAGGTACGAACTGAATGTTGTTAGACTAGTTTCATGTGTTGATCTGTATCGGGAAAACTTGGGTGTTAGAATGTTCGATCGGAAAGTTTAACATTTTCTATTTATCTGGAATGGGATACAATAATTGGAATTCACAATAGTTATGAGATAACTGAATGAATGTTATAAACATAGCAGTTTAGTCTCACTTGATCGGTTGCCACGGAATTTTGATGTGATCAAAAGTCCGTCGCAATCACGTAGCGTACGCGGATACTCGCCAGGTAAACTTAATAGACAGCCTCACGCCATTGCCCCGACCAAGTGACTGTAGGAGAACCCCGTCGCCGAAAGCATCCGTCCGGGTGCTCGCGGTGGCGGTGTTCCGCCTTGGTGCACTTCGTCGACGGTATCGGGGGTGCGGCCGCCTACTGAAGTTTGCGACGAGCATTCGATCAGGATGTCGGGAATCTTGTTGAATTGCCCGACTTGATATTGAAAAGAATTTTCGATTTTGAGACTAAAATGCGGGGTTTATAATTGTTAGGCATGCGATGTCTAAAGAATTCATTTGGTCAGGCATGCGATGTCTGAAGAGATTGCGGATTCCAACTGTTGTAGTTTTACACTATCTTTTCTGTGACCGTAAGTGTAATATGTGATATCTCCGGTTTCGTTGCTATATGTCAACGATAATTGGGATGCGCATGTTTACTTACGTTGATGACATGTGATGTTATGTGTTGCTGGATATGTTATATTGGATCGTCGTGTTTGAATAGCCGGGGGTTTTTATGTGAGATGAGTGTTTTTCATTTTCATTCATGTAAAAACTTGTATGTAATATTCTTTTATTGGGGCGCTTCCAGGTTGCGGAATTAGTCACCGTTTGTATATTATTTACTTTTCCGCACTAGGATAGACCCAAGGAGGAGGGCACAAGTAACCGGGTTCTGGAGTCCAGTGGGAGACCAACTCGAGTAGTCGAGTCCGGGTCTCCTAACTCTAGAATTGGTAGGGTTGCTTGCCGCTCTCGTAGGGGTCTAGGGGTGTGGGTTTGGCTATTCATCACGACCGTGGAATCCGTGTTTTATACTGGCTCGTATTGAAAACACGGACGTCCTAGTATATCCAATATTTCATATGATTCTTCTGCTGCGATATCTGTGATGTGATCATGTGATGTTCTGTGATAGATACAGTATATAGTATATATGATATATTATATAGGCGTTACTTATGTTTTACACCCGTGCTAGCCCTGCCCCGCTCTGCCGTTAGTTACCTAACCTAACGGTGCACGAGGGGACATCGAGGCGAATGCGGATGGCATAAGTGTACGTCGTATTTATCTGTGATGTTTAGGTACTTACATGATGGGACTTCATTAATGTGATTAATGAAATAAAAGAAACCTAAGATGTTGTAGAATCGAATTTCAAAATAAAACAGGTAGCTACAGTTCTTGCTTTGCACAGCGGTATATGTGATATATCCTGCACCTCATTCGACGAGGAAAGGACCGAGATCCCTTCACCGGGAGTGACTCCTTTAGCAATAACTGGTCGATGCTACGCCCTCGGTTTGTCTTTTGATTGCTTTTAAGAGTTCTGCTTTGCACAGTGATATATACGATATATCCCGCACCTCATTCGACGAGGAAAGGACCGACGATCCCTTCACCGGGAGTGACTCCTTTAGCAAAACTAGAAAAGCCTCAAAAACACTCCATTTTAAAATCATTCGATCCTACAACGATATCAAGTTCATTACGCAATAGGTTTTCAGAAAAACCTGTCGTAGCCCTCCGTCATTTCAGATAAGCAGTAGTTAGTATTCGTGCTACGTTTGTTGGCCTGCGTCAAGGCGTAGTGTGCGGTAGCTAACTGCTGCTTATCTGCATAAGCATTTGATGTGATTAGATTAGGGTAGTCGTGCGACTTTGTTGGCCTGCGTCAAGGGTCGTGCGGGTGGGTTTAATTCAATCAGGAAATGACGGGTTGAACTTGACTAGCGGACTATGGTTTGTTGGCCTGCGTCAAGGTCATAGGACGCTAGGGGCAAAATATTATCGGGAATTTCAAGTGTTGAAATTTGCAATGAGATTGCATACCTTCTATGAGATAGTTGGATCCCGATACCCGCTGCGAGTAAGTGTTACTCCTGGGAGAGTTTTATACATTACAACTAGCCGATCAAGTAGGTGTCTAGAAAGGTGTTAACGAGGTTACGCCTCTGGGAAAACGAGGTTTATATTAATTAGGTTCGTGCGAAAGCACGGGGGACCTCCCTCAAAGTACCGACACTGGCCTGGCTGAAAGATTGGCGAACTTGTAGTGTGTAATTAATCCCGGCTAGTCTTTCCTTTTAGGGTTTGAAGGAAGATTTGATAAAAAGCAGTGGGAGCCATCCTGATTAGATAAAATAATAACCAATCTATTCTTGACAGAGCGCACGCTGAGTGTTTTCTTCTCTCTCTCTCCAGGTAGCGACCATATCACGCCTTAATCAAGATAATAATACGGAATATTGACCGAACCCGCTTGTTATACTGAGCTGGGGAACGTTGGTCCCGCTCCACCTTATAATTGTTATAAGACAGAGCAGGAAATAGGGGATTACCAGAATTCCCGTGCCGCCCAAACGAAGAGAGTGCATGCTGATGCATCATCTTCGGGTGTGTTCATTATACAGAATTGTTTCTCAGTATCCTTTACGTCCTGGGTATGTGATACCAGATCAAGATCCCAGATATGTAATATGTTACATAGGGCTACAGAAAGGTAGAGAACTGAGAACGGGTGATAAGTTTCATGAGACAGAAAACGGGGCAAGTGTTTTAGCCAAGTCTGTTGGTCACTGTCACCCTGTATTACAAATACATTGATTGTGAACGAATGTTATTAGATACCGAACCTGATATACAAAATCATATCAGTCTCTTTATTAGTAAAGAAATGATAAAATTTTGTATTGTTGGATAATGTTTTGAACATTTCCTATATCAAAAGTTGATCGGTTCAGGCACGTTATCTAAAAGCATTAATGTTCTAAATCAAACTACAGTTCTTAGTATACGGAACACACATAAGAGGAAGAGTTCAGAAATGAACGGATCCTTCTTAAGGTATTGTAGACTAGGTCAGATCAATGTGACCCGACTAGCTAGAGTTACATATAGATGCATATTTAAATCAGTTTGAATTTACATCTTGTGAAACTCGCCAGTCATGTCACAAAGATAAGATGACCATAGCTCCGTTTAATGGAAACAGAGAAAGAGTTAGTGAACTCTTGGGATGATACATGTTGATGTATGTGAGGTCCCCTTTCTACACATGCCAGGACTGGTTCTTTGTACTTCATTACATTCTCTGATAATCTCTCAAGATTCAGTCATATGTTCCTGTTGAAACACAAATCCGAACCTTTTGAGATATTCACAGAATATGATTTAGAAGTAGAGAACCAAAACGGGTATAAGTATTATGTCCTTTGATGAGATCAAGGAGGAGAATACTTGAGCACGGAAATCCTGGACTATTCTAAAGGAGAATGAGATTCTCTCTCAGCATTACTCCTTCGTATACACCATAGCACGATGGTATATCGGGGTGGAGCAATTACACCCTATGTGATAAGGTGTGCTCTATGATGAGTACTACTGAGTTACCTATTTCCTTTTTGGGAGTTATGCACTTGAGAAGCTGCATACCTATTGAATAGGGTTCGAATCAAATCAGTTGCCTACCACTCCATATGAGATATGGAAAGGGAAGAGCCCATGTCTTAAGCTAGTTAAGATTTGGGGTTGTCCGGCCTATGTCTGAAAGCAAAATCCGGACAAGCTCGAGGCAAGGTCTGTTATGCAGAACTGGAAGTGTTCCAGCTATACAAACTACAGCATGATTTGGTACAACCAGAGGATTCAGTGGAAACCAACGAACCTCAGCCTCTCCGCCGATCTAGTAGGGTTCCTCACCCACCTGAGAGATACTTCGGTTTCTCTATGACAGTGGGAGCGAGGAATGCTAGTTTCGAGCTGGCCATCAGGAGTAAGACTCTGTAAGAATGGCTGGATGCTTAGTGATCTGAGATGGAATCCTTATACACCAGCAAAGTATGGACTTTAGCTGCTATATCTAAAGGGTTAAATCCCCATCAGGAGCAAGTATATCTTGAGAAGATTACTTGGTGTACATGGAAAAGTTGAGACTTTCAAAGCTAGACTTGTTAAAAGTTTGCATCATTGACCAGGCGTGGATAATGATGAAACCTTTTCAAGTGGCTATGCTTAAGTCCATCCAGATCCTACTTGCCACGGCTACATACCATGACTACGATATCTGGTGGTTGGGTGTCATGACAGCTTTTCTAAATGATGTTTTAGAAGAGTGCGTCTATAAGTACACAGCCAGAGGGCTTCGTAGACAGTGGGAGCAGCGGAAACGTGTGCAAGATGCTTTATAGGATAAAGCAGGCATCGCGGAGTTGGAACATCTGTTTTGATGGATTAATCAAAGAGTTTGACATCATCAAAATGGTAGATGAACCTTGTATAAACAAAAAGGTAGTAGGGAGTATGGTGGTGATCCTCGTAGAGTATGTGGATGACATACTCTTGATAAGAAAGGGATTTCTTATGCTACGCTCGATCAATCTCCGATTATCACAATGATTCTCCATATAGGATCAGAGTGATACCTCCTAAATCCTGAGTTTTGGATCTATGAGATAGATTTAATTGGATGTTGGGATTCTCACTAGTTGTAGTGAGATAGTATCAATTGATCCTAGGGAGAATCACTGGAAGTGTTCCAGGGTGATAAAGACGACTGAATGTCAGTCACAGGCATTGTCTTTTCCCTCAGTAAAGGGACGGTATGTTGGAAGAGTTCCAAGCTAGATACCGTGACATACTAGACGATAAAGGCAGGATAGATCGCTACTTAAGATGCTCCCAAAGAGGCTGTTTGGGTGTATATTAGTTCATGAGATGAACTACGTTCCAACCATTGTGAGACAATGGAGTTGTGGCTTATGCCAAGGAACGTCCGTCCCATCAGTGATCCAGACATATTCTAAGGCAGTATCACTTGATCATGGAGATGGTTGATCTCCAGGGAGATCGAGGTTAGGAGAGTAGACTCAGAGGACAACACAGCGGATCCACTCACAAAGGCCTGTTCCCAGAGAGAGACTTTTATGGGATGGTTGAGTATGAGATACTGCAACCACTGCTATCAGATGGCCCTAGTGCAAGTGGGAGATTGTTAGTTATATGTATGCCCTAGAGGCCATTACTGTACATAGGATGTATATTGTAGTGGATGCTGGGACATATATAGGGAGGACTTTCTTGCTCGACATGATAGTATGCTATCTGGTTGAACTTTACCTTAACGTGTATACTGATTGTCTCTCTGTTACATGTTGGTAAAGCCCTTAGGATGTGTGCTTGACTACCTGGACTATGATGCGGATCATACTAGTGGGGACAGATAGTCTATAAGTACATCCTTCAAAGTCCCTAGTCGTGGGTATATCGAGACGGGGCATCGATATACCAGAGTAGACTAGCGTGTACCTTCTCGACCCATACAGATGGGCGATGGATGATCCCATATCCATCGGTGTTTGACATCAGAGATGATATACGGGTGCTCAGTAGAGACTGGGTACACTGGACGGACTCGCCAAGAACTCCCAGATGGTATTATACCTCACGTCAGATGGCAGTTCTCTGGTGACACTGGTACAGAGTAGTCTGTTGACCCGAGATCGTCATAGAGTCTTGTGTGGTTCCCACTGTGCTTTGATTTCCATCTTACCACGTCCAAGAGGGCGTGCAAAACGGTGGTTTTTGGGTACAGTCCCGAGTCACATGGAGGCAATGAGCGATAGGAGGGGATTCGTCTCTCCCGGTATAGGGAGTTGATGTTGCGCTGTGTTCGATTGGCTATAACAGGAAATCCCTGGACAGGGTTGCTGAGATTTACTGGTAAGTGTTACCAGTAGTTTCTCGAACAGTTATAGACCTCATATCGACACGACTTATTGAGCTATTGGGGTCTGACGTTTACCACCCCTAGGCGAGATATGCGACATATTAGACGATCAGACCGGACTGTACGGTAGTGTTACTGGTCGGATTCACTGGAGTGTGAGCGGGCTTGCTCGTCGATCTTCAGATCGCTCAATACCCGGGTGGCCGTTACGTTTAGCAGACCGCTTGCGGCTTGTGGATGCTTGATATGATCATCATCTGTTGCCGGCGTATTGACGAGTCTTTAGAGTCCTACACAGAGGTTTCCTGGCTCAAGCGAAACGAAATAGGAGCGCATATGAGATATGTGCGGGACCGAGAATAATGCGTGTATGTGATACCGTATTTCATTCTCGCGATGAATGTATCGATTAGGTTATATGCGATATACCCTAGTTATCGAATCAAGGGTTGATTCGATAAACCGATGCATTGCATACTAGTCGGTTATATACGATATGACCGGATCGTTAAATCAAGTGTTGATTTAATGATTTGATGCATAATTATATATTTGATATATTACTTTGCATTAACTAGTATCGGTTCACTTTAAATGGATTTTCTCGCTCGGATGTGCGCATTAAATATGCGATATGATTTTGTGCACATGTTTGTATCATGTTTGATGATGCATGGTTTTTGATTAAGTGTATAGAATTAAACAAAGGTTAAGATGATGGTTAGGGTTTATTATTTGTTATTCATTTATCTTATTTAATTATCCTTTTATTTTTGATAAATGAATAAAAGAAAAGAGAAAAGAATGGTGGCTAATTTTGTTCTTTAGTTGAAGCTTCATGAAGCTTTGTTCTAGTCAACCATTCTTATCTCATTCTTAACCCTAACCATTCCCACTAACCATGATTCATTCTCTACACTTGACTAGAGTTAATATTATGATAAGTATTGTTTTTCTATTGTTTTTTAATTAACTTATCATATATCATCTTCTTCTTCTTCCATTTTCTTCAAGTGAAGAAAGCTTGCCCCATCAATGGCAAGTGATGGAAATGAGTGAGAAATCCAAAACTAAAGTCTACCCACTTCCTATTTCTTCATCCTCTACCTCTTGCCAAGTAGTAGAGTGTGTTTACTTCACAAGTTTCTAGACTTGGTGAAGTTGTGAGCTTGATCTAGCGATGCCTCGACGTAGATCATCTTCGGCATGGACATCGACGACCTAGCTCCCTTTTTCTCCGACGAAGCCGACTCTAGAGCCTGGATTTGATTTGGACAGCAGAGAGGACCTCGTTGCGGAGCCGTGGAGGTGGAGGACCGGATTTACAAAGGTTGTATTTCCGTATTCTCATTAGTTAATTGGTTAACTAGTTCTTTTTCGCCTAGACATCTAGTTATCGATCCGTAGTTTAGGGTTTGTAGGCACCGTAGAATTTGAAAATGGCATGTTCGATGCCTTGTGAAACCTCTTGGGAGTGCCTAAGAACCCTACAGCTTGATTACCGGCATTGTGATGGCGCTCACACTCGTGGGGCTGGGTAATCCATAAGCACATCCTTATACAAGTCCCTAGTCGTAGGACTATCGAGACAGGGCATCGATACTCCGGAGTAGACTAGCGTATGCGCTTCTCATCCCAGCGGGGGAGACGGTTTGTCCTACAGCCGTCAGTACGTCGTACTCGAGATAGTATGCGGGTGCTCGTTAGGCTACGAGTACACTGGACAGGACTCATCGGGAACTGTTGGTTGGTATTATACCTATCGTCAGTTATCGGTTCCCAGGTGACATGAGTACAGCTTAGTCCGCTGACTTGACACTGTCACTTCGCCTCGAGTGTGTTCCCACTGTACTTAGATTACTACCCTACCACGGCTCAAAGGAGTCGTTCAAACAGGTAGTAGTTGGGTACAGTCCCGAAGCACTTGGAGGCAGTGACGGTTAGACAGGATTCGCCTCTCCCGGTATTGGGGGTTGACATCGCGCTGTGTCTAGGAGAGCCATTACACAAGTAGACCCTGGCCAGGGCAAGCAAAATATACTGGTAGGTTTCCAGTGTTATCTCAAAGTGTTCTGGGCTACACTCCGACACGACTTGTACCGCTATTATGGGACTGACGTTCACCGCCCCCCTAGGCCCGCCATGCGATGTATCAGACGAATAGACTGGAATTTACGGAGATTGTCACATACAGGCTCAGTAGGAGTTCGGATGGGTTTACCTCATCGGCCTTCTTATCGACATCTACCTGGGGACCGTTACGTACAGCTAGTGCCGCTTGCTGTCTGTGGTTAAACCCACTGCCAGCATAGTGTCGAGTCTTTAGAGTCCCACACAGAGAGTTTCCCTGCACTGAGCGAAACCTGTAGAGGCCGTACGGTTTTACGGCAGAGCTACGATCACTTACGTGCACTTGTGTGCGTATGCTGTTCGGGCAGGCAATACTAGTGGGCTTTGGTTTAAGCCAGATCCTAGTATTGCACAGATGGATTTGATTTGTCTTCTGTGCATTCGCATTCTACGGAATGCGGATGCGGGTGTGTATGCACAGTTTTGAGGAGAGATGAAGGAGGAGGTGCCCCATTAGGGTTTTGGCTGTTGGTTCGGCCAAAACCGTAATGTGACACACTCATTAGGGTTTTGACAATTCGTTTGGTCAAAACCGTTATGAGCCGGAGACATTGTTTACTAATCCATTTAGTGATAGTTTAGTGATGGCTAATTGCAATGACCATTTGACCACTTAGACCTCTCTTGACTTTGTTGACCCGTTGACCGTGTTGACCATTGACCTTCAAGAGAGATCCACACTCTTCATCCATTTTCTTTTTAATTCTTGAGTTATGATAATGGTAAATTCAATGTGCCATCAACATTATCATGATAGGATTTGTAATGATGATTTTAGTGTATTATTGCAACCATGGTTCATTTCATTTGGGTTAATCTTTTCATTATTCTCTTCTCATTCTCTCTCTTGAAGTGAGAAGAAAAAGAAAAGCTCCGTGGTTGCTAAGTTTCTCCTTCTTCTTCCTCCTCTTGATCTCATCTTTTGATCTCATGTGTTGAGAGAAAAAGATCCCACAAAGTCAAACACATCCATACATCTCCTCTACACATCCTAGGGCTTCTTGACTAGCAATCTATTTGCCCTAGTTGCCTCAGCTCGAGGCGGAGCTCGGTGTACATCTCCCGGGTGGATCGTCTTCGACTCAAGAAGGACGCGGAGGTGCCCAAGGTCCGGATCGACGGTTGGAGCTTGGATGGACGAGTGGGACAGCGGAATGAAGACCCGAAGGACCGGTTCCGTGAGGTATACTTTCTACAGCATAGTAGTTAAAGCCTCTAATAGTTTACTAGTTACTAGTTTAGCAAAGATCCTTGCTTTGAGTCCATGTTGCCTTGCGCCAAATCAGTGTTTTTCGCCGTTTCCGCCTCCCCGTAAGAACCGGGGTGAGCAACGTGGACTTACACTGAGATTGGCATGTGATACCCGATTCGAGGAGCGGGAGGCACCGTCTGCGGGTATATGGTGGACCCGGTATGGTACCCCGGGGCGAGAGGTGATTTCGTGGTGTAGACGATGAGCCTGGCAAAGGGACCACTACCTACCGGTGACAGTATTTGGACTCGGCATATATCTTGGGGATACAGACCAGAGTCATGTTCAGACATCCTACGTGGATTGCGTGTGTCGATGTGGACACTCAGGTTCCATGAGATGTACTGACATTAGGGCCGGTCATGGTGACGGCGCCTGGCAGATGAGGATTTACGTGTCGATGCTAGACACGGGTTTCGTGATGTTTTCGAGTGTCGATGTGGACACTCTGGTTCCATGATTTTGTTGTGTCGCGAGAGACATACATTGATATATATCCTCATTTTTCCTGCTTATGCTTTTATGATATTTACATACAGAAGTTGTTGTGTCAGTGGGTGACACGTGGACGAGATCCACTGCATACATGCATTGATTATATTGTTGGACGAGATCCACTTCATACATGCATTGATTTTATTGTTGGACGAGATCCACCAACATACATGCATTTTTATATTGTTGGATGATATCCACTTGCTGATAGGCAGTTATTTATGTGTTGGCACATATGCAGATACGGTCACCCTAGATATCATAGTATTACCTTTATGATATAGTTGACCTAGGAATCGTTGTTTAATTCGATTTCTACCTGGTGATGTTTTTCTATTCACGAGTTGGCAACTCACCCCCGTTGTGCCACAGTTCTTGCAGGTTGTCCACATGGATCAGTTGCGGCATTGCTGGCACACAGCTGTTTTCGGGTGACTTGCTTTTGGTAGGTGGTACATGTTGGATCGTGCCCCTCCTGTATTCATTATTCATATTGTATCTAGTCACTCCATCAATTCAGAAACTAGTAATTGTATATGTTGCAGACTTAGAAAACTTGTAGTTGCGAGACTTGAGCTTTGGGTTTTATGTTCGCTTTTGGGGTTGTTGTCTTGCTTTTTTTTTTCCTTGTGTGGATCTTCGCCGTTGGGCGCCGTATACTTGTTATTTATAATTGTGGTGGTTGTTTCCGCCGTTGGGCGTGATTTGCTCCCGTTTGGGATGCTTTAGTTATATTCTGTATTGTACCCGTTTTCGGGGTTAGTTTTTACAAAGGAGGTGCTGCCCATTTTTTTTCAAAAGACAAAACATGATTTATTGTATCTTTATTTCTTAAAAAGGTTTAGATTTCTGGGTTTCAGCTTACTTGAATTACGTTACGCCTGTAGACGTCGCGTGATTTAAGTGCCTGTCACGAGCTAATATTTTGGGTCGTGACAAAGTTGGTATCAGAGCGCTAGGTTTAACCTTAGTTCGAATCTAGGTTTGACTATATGGAGTCTAAATCGTTTACATTTTGGAACCTAGGCTTGACCTTACGGAACATAGACTTGAACAAGGGGGTCTTAGACCCGAACATTCGTTTCATAGGCTGACCCTGATTGATGGAGTAGGTAGCTTGAGTAGAGTGACGTACCGTACGTATGTTCCGCGGCATATTTACGATACGATACTCCAGTTAAGAAACCTTAGGATGTACATATTTTGAGACTGGTGATTCTCTTTGTTTTCCTTGATTATACATCCATTTGAGATCCTTGATTCTATTCGTTTACATGATCATACTCTCACTGATTCTGTTCCTCCATATGATCATATATTCCTTCTGGATCTGTTGTTTCACTTCATCGCTTGATCTTTTTTCTGTCGATACTTGTTTTAGGTTCCTGTCACCATGGTTTGAGCGCATATTGAGCTGCTACAGGTGATGCGGTCAGGGCGAGCTCGTCGTGGACGAGGACTGACCATCGTGTTTTCTGGTGACATGGGAACGTATCGATGTAGTGTTGTGTTGTGACCTCTCGTTTGAGACGAGTGTACGGTTTTGTACCGGATGATCCGGCCATTGTTAGAGGCTGCTTGCTGTAAGAAGACTGTTGATGTACAGCATACCTTAGAGATTGTGATGCCATCGACCGTGCAGACAGATGACCCAGCTGTTGCTGAGATTGATGTGATGTCGCTTCCATAGATTACGAGCTGAGATCGCTGGAGCTTCTAGGATGAGATGCGACAGGTGATAGCTAGTCTATCTTGAGTTGAGAGACGAAAGTGATTCGTCAGATTTGATGCGCCGACGCAGGCCCTGTTGAGTTGAAGATTTCCAGTGTGGAAGGTCTTACTCAGATCCAGAGTAGATCGATCCAGAGATGACGTTGTTCGTCGGATGTTCCGATATGAGATCGGTAAACTGACCAGTTTCAGATAGAGGACCTCACCCAGATGTGTTGTGAGTTGAACGAGAAACGGAAGAGTATTTAGTATTCCTCCGATAGTTGGGACAAGTTCCCGAGGACGCGTTAGGCTTGATATCTTCTACAGAGAGATGAAGATACCGTGTTCGTAGTTCGAGTCCCTGTGAGAGATTCCGGATTGACTGTAGCCGAGAAAATTTGTGGTATGCAGATAACATGATGTCAAAGTGGACGATAATAAAGACGAGTGGAACAAGAGGTTCGTGCGTGATGCTGACGAGCTGTTGTTACTTCCCGTCGAGATTAGAGATCTGATATGTATGCAGAGGCGTTGGGATACGGCCAGTTCCCGAGAAAATGTTGTGCTGAGAACGCAGAAGTCCAGAAAGCGAGAAAAGATTTGTGAGTGTACCAGCTTCCATACAGTTCGGTATAGGCGAGATCGGAAGAGACCTTGAGCCAGTTCTTTCCAGGACACTGCTACGATGAGTTTGCACCGAGGATCAGTTTGGTCACGTGTATTCAGAGGGCCAGAGGCCGACGCCAGTGACGTGCTGCTTTATGAGTGATCATACTAATTGGACGAGAGTTGACCTGAGGAGTGCCAGAGCGGAATCGTTTCCATTAGCACACCTGACCGGAGAGATAAGCCGATAGAGCGCGAGATTTGTGATCCACAGAGAAATAGGGACCCAATGACAGAAGACGCCAGACTATGAGTAAGAGGCAAGCAGATGTTCTTGCTCTGCCAGTTTGGGCGCATCGACATTTTTCGACATTGTAGGAGGTGTACCTCAATGTCATTTGTTGCGATTTGCGTTGTGATCCGAGTATCACGCTTATATCGCTTGGATTTGAGTTTTGATGATTGAGTTTCAGGATGTTGTTTTCGTGCACCGCGGCTGGACATACTCGGTATTTATATTTTTGTGCATAGTTATTGCACTTGATATATTTTATACACCGTGGTGTTGAGGTCGACTTTTTGCCTTAGCTGCACATGTTTTTGATTTTCTGCACAAGATTTGATATTTCGTGCACTAGATGCACAGGATTTGATATTTCGTGCAGTGGATGCACAGGATTTGATATTTCGTGTACTAGATGCACATGATTTGATATTTCGTCCACTAGATGCACAGGATTTGATATTTCGTGCAGTGGATGCACAGGATTTGATATTTCGTGCACTATATGCACATGATTTGATATTTCATGCACTAGATGCTTTTTACGAACCCGACGCGCTTGGGTTAGATTTTTGCGCATTATAGGCGCTTGGTATTGGATTTTGTGCGCATCGTATGCACTTGAGTGAGATATTTACTCGTGCATGTTGGATGCCCTTGATTTAGATTTTTATTCGTGCATGTGGGATGCACTTGATTTCGATTTTTTATTCGTGTTTGTGGGATGCACTTGATATTGATTTCATTTATGCATGACAGATGCACTTGATTTGGACAATCGCGCACGTTGGGCGCGTGATATGATTTTGTGCACACCTGATGCACTCGATTGGGGTTTTCATACGTGCATGTTAGTGGCACTGGATTGAGATTTTCGGGCACTGTTGATGCACTAGTTGTTATTGTCGTGCACGCAAGTTGCACTGGACAGATGCTTTCGTGCACACCCGTTGCACTTAGTCTTACTTTTGTGCATATTGTGGCACCTGTACTTGGATTTGATTCCCGTGCGCACCAGACGTACGTGATTGTTGGATACGCCTTTTGAGGCTGATTTTTGCTTTTGGGCAATTTGTTTTCAGGATGAAGCCCTATACTTGATAGTAGCCTAACAGGACAGATCCGAGGACAGTACCTGTGTACTTTGCATGCATAACAAGTTTATCAAGAGGTTTTCAAAAAGGAGCTATAGTCTCGCTATTTCTTACGTGTCTGCGAGTGACACGAGCATTTACAAAAGAAAACCTTTTGGGATATTTTAAAAAAGGGCGGGACGTGTATTTGAGCAAAACATATATGCTAGTATATTATTACTTTACAAATGAGCATCCGTCATTTGTGCCGTGAGTTACACATCACACGGCAATTCAGAAAAAGGTTCTGCATATGTTATTTCAGTTTTGGAGATTTTTCAAAAAGGATGTGTACTATATAATATTATAGCATTTGGTTAGTGTATATTGGATTTCAGTAGTGGATTTTGAGATCTGTATCTCCATTGTAACTCCGATGATATGCGTGCGAGTCCGATGATTTGCGTGACGCTTGACGGAGTTCGGTTTTGAATTTCATTCATGTCTTCAGGCGCATGCGACGCGCTATGTTATTTCTGTTGCTTCCGTGATTTCGGATCCCTGTTGTTTTAGTTGGAGTTTGAAATGTTTTAGTATTGGGGGTTTAAATTTAAATTCGGGGACCGAATTTCATTAAGGGGGGAAGATTGTAACGTTTCTGAAATCTTTATATGAATTTTTCCGTTTTAGGGTAAAATAGTCGGTATTTTCCGTTTTAACCCGATTGTGATCAAATCTATGTACAGACTTGACTGCGCCTAATTTAACTATAATAGTGCTAGTGCGCAGGATTTGGGGGTCAATTGTAAGTTTTGGTTCACATAGATTTTTTCCCTAATTAAAATATTATTTTAATGTGTTATTTATGCATTTAATTATTGGTTGATGTTGATATATCATGTTGGCCAAAATTCCATTTATCATTTATCATGGCATGGCCAAATTCTTTTGTTTGGGGGGGATTCATTTGGCTAAGTGGTGAGTCATGGTTGTGAGGTTCAAGAATTGATGAGTCATATTTGTGACTCATGCTTTGGAGTGCCATGCTTTGTATTGAATTGCTTCTGTATTGTGTAGGATATTTTTCATAAGATCTTTGGTGTTGTAGCTGCCAAAATGGGGGGATTAGTTTATTAGTTAGCAATCTATTATTCACACATCACCACTCACATTTTTAAATCCCCAGTGAGCATTTCGAATTTATGCAGTGAGCCTCTTATTCTTTTTTTAAAGAATGGCCGAGCCCCCCTTTTTACGTGCAATATATTTCTAAAGCTCACATCTTCTTCATATCGAAGGCAACTTCAATTTACCTTCACCCAATGGCTTGGGTGTCTTGAGACAAAGTATTCTACACTCTCTCTATTTCAATCTTGGTCATGTCGGTTGGCAAACTTCTTGTCCGAGTTTGTTCGGTTTGAACCGGGAGCCCGTATAAAGATTCGTTGCCGTGGTGCCAATTCGACGAGGAGGCCGATGATCGGAGAGGCCGCGATGAGCGTGGAATGATAGCTAAAGACCGAAGGACACGGATCGATCGGTATAATTTCTTAAGCCACTTTACAGTTTGCTAGTTAGGGTTTTGATGTGTTAAATGGTTAATCTTGAAGTGTAGACTAGGATAACCTTATCATTTGTGAGAATGATATTTTCTAAATTCCTATTTGTCTAATTGAGATAATTAGCAAACTACGTTTTTCTAAATCATTTTTGGGTAAGATTAAAATTATGGAATTGATTTGGATCACTAAATTAAGCTATTTTGTGGTGTTGGAAATGGCTAGAACTGTTAAATATCTAGACTTGAGCTAAAATGATATAAACTGCTTACTAGGTTTTTGGTAAAAATTAGACGTGGGTTTTAATGGACTTGGTGATGATGTATATATTATTACCTACGATAATTATTGTGGTGTGAATGAGTATTTGTACTATTGGGTTTTTTTTGGTGTGGCATTTTTCACGTATAGCGACCCAATTTAGGGTTTTGGCTTTGTTTTTCCGGTATTTGGATTCTTGGTTTTGAGTTATGGTATTATATTTGGTCGTTGGACGTTTTTACGTCAACGACGAGGGTTGTTTGGATTTTTGCATGCTTCGGCTATAGGTTCTAACCTATGAGCGCACCGTGTGCCGTTTTTGGATTTCAGAATTTGATGTTAATAGCATTGCGATTTCATATTGATTGTAGGTACCTTCGCATGGATTTCGAGACGACGAAACGCATTAACTACGGCTAAGCGAGGAGTTTAGCAGGTGAGTAGATTTATATTTACGGGGGAAGTCGGGTGGATGGCGTATAGCACCGCCGCAACCATTGATATGGATTATCTTTTGATTATTAAATCTTGATAATGATATGCGACGGACATGATTGTAGGATTTACAAACGATAATATGATTGAAGTTGATGCTAATGAACTTTGGACTTAGGAGAATATGAAATGATAAGTGAATCATGATGGCTACAAATTTAAAAGAGAACAAGTGTGATGTTTATTAATGTACGATGTGATATGATGACTTAGATTAATATGTCGTTATATGGATTTCGAGTCGATATGAGATCTTTGATACCTTTGTAGGTCTCCTGATAGGAGATGGACATGGATGTGACTTGAGAGATAGGTACTTTTTATGGATAATGTTTTGCATAATGAGTGATATGCCGTACGAGACTTAGATCCGTACCCCCGATGTTGTATAGGTTGACAGAATCCCTATTTGGCTAATGCCGCCGTATGTTAGATTACCGTACGCGATGACTTTTACTTGTTAATTTATCCATACCCCTGATGAGAGGATGCCGTACGATGGATTGTACCGTACGTGATGTTGTGAGGCTGGATGCCGATTGATAGATTCACCGACTCGGTCTTGTTGATATGTATACCTTATAGAATTTGATTCACTATATGCATTGCATTTCATATGCCTGTGCTAGTACACCTACACCATTATCGATGATACGTATGTTACACTTACACAGATTACCGGCTCACACACTTCATCATCGATAATTGCTATGTCGCTTACACAGTAGAATTGCTACACCATGCTATGATATACTGCCATGTTCACATCACCATGCTAGGTTGCATGATATACTGACATGTACACCCACATACTCTGCTACAGCTACATGTACATCATGCCTACATACTGACATGTACACCCACATACTCTGTTACAGCTACATGTACATCATGCCTACATACTGACATGTACACCCACATATCTCGCTATAGCTGCATATACCCCTAAGTGGTATTGTTTTGACATGTGATATTGAGACGTTGCTTATTGTGCTATTGTGCTTATGGGATGCATCATACATACCTGCTTACATGTAGATACACTTATCTTGCTATAGTTACATGTACACCTCATATGATGCTGCACTTGATTTCGGAGGATTTCGGAACCGCATGATATATTTTAAAAGCTGGATTTCTTTAAAAGAGCGGTTTTCCCTTAATATGCTCATATTGCTGTTTTATGTTGCATATATCATATTTACATGGATTTACGCATTGAGATATGGTTTTCATGGGATTTCTGGATTTGAGAAACGCGGGATGTTTCAAGAAATTTTGTGTTGTTTGAAAACCCGGTTTCTCTTGATATGATATTTCAGTGCGTCCACCATATGATTTCTCGGTTCTGAGATTAGCATGTGATACCCGATTCGAGGAGCGGGAGGCACCGTCTGCGGGTACATGGTGGACCCGGTATGGTACCCCGGGGCGAGAGGTGATTTCGTGGTGTAGACGATGAGCCTGGCAGAGGGACCACTACCTACCGGTGACAATATTTGGACTCGGCGGATATCTTGGGGATACCGACCGGAGTCATGTTCAGACATGCTACGTGGATTGCGGGTGTCGATATGGACACTCAGGTTCCATGAGATGTACTGACATCAGGGCCGGTCATAGTGACGACGCCTAGCAGATGAGGATTTACGTGTCGACGCTAGACACGGGTTTCGTGATGTTTTCGAGTGTCGATGTGGACACTCCGGTTCCATGATTTTGTTGTGTCGCGAGAGACACACGTTGATATATATCCTCATTTTTCCTGCTTATGCTTTTATAATATTTACATGCAGGAGTTGTTGTGTCAGTGGGTGACACGTGGACGAGATCCACTGCATACATGTATTAATTATATTGTTGGACGAGATCGACTTCATACATGCATTGATTTTATTGTTGGACGAGATCCACCTGGATACATGCATTGTTTATATTCTTGGATGATATCCACTTGCTGATAGGCAGTTATTTATGTGTTGGCACATATGCAGATACGTTCACCCTAGATATCATAGTATTACCTTTATGATATAGTTGACCTAGGAATCATTGTTTATTTCAATTTCTACCTGGTGATGTTTTTCTATTCACGAGTTGACAACTCACCCCCGTTGTGCCACCGTTCTTGCAGGTTGTCCGCATGGATCAGTTGCGGCATCGCTGGCACACAGCTGTTTTCGGGTGACTTGCTTTTGGTAGGTGGTACATGTTGGATCGTGCCCCTCCTGTATTCGTTATTCATATTGTATCTAGTCACTCCATCAATTCAGAAACTAGTAATTGTATATATTGCAGACTTAGAAAACTTGTAGTTGCGAGACTTGAGCGATGGGTTTTATGTTCGCTTTTGGGGTTGTTGTCTTGCTTTTTTTTTCCTTGTGTGGATCTTCGCCGTTGGGCATCGTATACTTGTTATTTATACTTGTGGTGGTTGTTTCCACCGTTGGGCGTGATTTGCTCCCGTTTGGGATGCTTTAGTTATATTCTGTGTTGTACCCGTTTTCGGGGTTAGTTTTTACAAAGGAGGTGCTGCCCATTTTTTTCAGAAGACAAAACATGATTTATTGTATCTTTATTTCTTAAAAAGGTTTAGATTTCTGGGTTTCAGCTTACTTGAATTACGTTACGCGTGTAGACGTCACGTGATTTAAGTGCTGGTCGCGAGCTAATATTTTGGGTCGTGACAATCCATTTGCCAGATTTCGTAGACATGATATGCAGCGATGGCAAGCATGATCCGGATGGATTTAATCATAGCCACTGGAGAAAAGGTTTCGTCATAGTCCACACCTGGTCTTTGACGAAAACCCTTTGCAACAAGTCTAGCTTTAAAAGTCTCCACTTTCCCATCTACACCATGTTTCCACTTGCTCCCAATGGGTTTTACCCTTTCAGGAGCATCTTCCAAAGTCCATACTTTGTTGGTGTACATGGATTCCATCTCGGACCGCATTGCATCCAGCCATTTCACTGAGTCCCCACTCGTGATGGCCTGCTCGAAGCTAGTTGGGTCATCATCAACCATGATGCAATCCTCGCTCCCACCATCCATGAGAAAACCGTAGTATCTCTCAGGTGGGTGAGGAGCCCTACTAGATCGGCGGAGAGGCTGAGGTTTGTTGGGAAATATCGAATCCTCCGGTTCCACTAAATCTTCAGTTTGAGTTTGTGTAGCTGGAATTTCTTCCAGTTCTACCTTGTCGCCACTAATTTCTTTTGCATGAAATTCCTTTTCTAAAAAGGTGGCATGTCGAGAAACAAACACTTTTTGTTCCTTAGTATGATAGAAAAGATATCCATGTGAATGTCTGGGATATCCCACAAACTTGCATAAAACCGACCGTGCCTCGAGTTTGTCCGGATTTTGCCTTTTGACATAGGCTGGACAAACCCATATCTTAACTCGTTTAAGACATGGTCTCTACCCACTCCATATCTCATATGGTGTGGTAGGTACAGATTTAGACGGAACTTGATTAAATAGGTATGCTGCTGTCTCCAGCGCATACCCCCAGAAGGAAATAGGTAACTCAGCTGTGTTCATCATAGAGCGCACCATATCAATAGGGTGCGGTTCCTCCGTTCCGATACACCGTTGTGCTGTGGTGTATATGGAGGAGTCAACTGAGAGAGAATCCCATTCTCTTTTAGGAAGTCCACGAATTCATTGCTCAAGTATTCACCTCCTCGATCAGATCGAAGGATTTTAATACTTTTCCCGGTTTGGTTGTCGACTTTTTGTTTATATTCTCTAAATTTCTCAAAATATTCTGATTTGTGTTTCATCAGGAACACATATCTGAATCTAGAGAGATCGTCAGTGAATGTAATGAAGTACGCAGAACCATTCCTGGCATGTGTAGACATAGGGCCGCATACATCACTATGTATCAGTCCCAAGAGTTCCGTAACTCTCTTTCCGTGTCCCGTAAACGGAGTTTTGGTCATCTTGCTTTTGAGACATGACTGGCAAGTGTCATAAGATGAATCAAACGGATTCAAATATCCATCCTTATGCAACTTAGCTAGTCGTGTCGTATTGATGTGACCCAGTCTACAATGCCACAAGAAGGATTCGTTCATTTCTGAACTCTTCCTCTTGTGTGTGTTTGTTATGCTCAGAACTGTTGATTGATTTAGAACATAAATGCCATTGCACATCGTACCTGATCCAACCAACTTTTGGTTTAGAAAAATGTTCATAACAATATCCTGTAATACAAAATTATATCCTTCTTTACTCAATAAAGAAACCGATATAATGTTGCATATCAGGTTCGGCATGTAATAACATTCGTTCAGAATCAATGTATTACCATTTGGCAATACAAGGTGATATTCCCCGACGGTTTTAGCTGCAACAATTGCACCATTTCCAACCCTTATGTCTTTATCACCTTCTCCAAGTTCTCTACCTTTTCTTAGCCCATGTAACTGATTACATATATGTGATCCTGACCCGGTATCTAATACCTAGGACGTAGAGGAAATAGAGAAACAGTTCTCTATAACGAACACACCCGAAGAAAATGCATCAACATGTACTTTCTTCATTCGGGTGGCATGGAAATCCTGGTATTCCCCTATATCCTATTCAGTCTTATAACTTTTATAAGAAAGAACGGAACCAACGTTCCCCAGCACAGTATAACATGCGGGTTCGGTCAATACATCCATATTATTATCTTGATTAAGGCATGATATGGTCGCTACCTGGAGAGAGAGAGAAGAAAACACTTTAGCGTATGCTCTTGCAAGATCAGATTGGTTATTATTTTATCTATTCAGGATGGCTCCCACTGTTTTTATCAAATCTTCCTTCAAACCCTAAATGGAAAGACTATCCGGGATTAATTACACCCTACAACTTCGCCAATCTTTCAGCCAGGCCAGTGTCGGTACTTTGAGGGAGGTTCCCCGTGCTTTCGCACGGACCTAATTAAAGTAAACCTCGTTTTCCCAGAGGCGTAACCTCGTTGACACCTTTCTAGACACCTACTTGATCGGCTAATTGTCCTGTGTAAAACTCTCCCAGGAATAACAATTACTCGCAGTGGGTATCGGGATCCAACTATCTCATAGAAGGTATGCAATCTCATTGCAAATTTCAACATTTGAAATTCCCGATAATATTTTGCCCCTAACCCCTATGATCTTGACAAAGGCCAACAAATCATAGGATGCTAGTGTCACGTCCCGAAAGTACGGAACATGACCGGCACTTAAACTACGAAACGTCTCAAGGCGTACCTAATCTAAGTAAGCAGAAAACTCAGAAATCCAAACAAAGAAAAGTAGTAGAGTGAAGGAAAACCCAATTTAAATCAAATAGTTTTATTAGCATAAGCCGAATTATGCGTTTTCTTTAAAACATCAAATATTTCTTGAAAATTTCGGCAGAGTCTCCTTTGTAAATACTGGCCCCCAAACGGGATACAACATGAATAGCATACGAAATCAATAAAAGGCATCCCCAAGCGGGAGCTAGCTCTTCGTCAATTGACGGTCACCACCACACAAGCAATATAATATACAACGCCGAAAGGAGAGGATCACAACAGAAAGGAAACTCAAAACAGCATGAAATCGACAGAATTACAATGCGCGACTCTAAGGTCGAAAGAATAACATCACTGGTCTCTATCTCAAAAATAAATACATGTTTGGTTGATGGAACTTCTAGATACAACAGAATAATAATATACGAGGTATAATGATGCGTACGAAACAAATAAACCTACCTACTAGCAAATCACCCGAAATGGAAATAGTGCCAGCAAGCCGTAATGAAACCTGTATGGCAAAACCTGCAAGAAACTGTGGCACAACGGGGGTGAGTTGCCAACTCGTGAGTAGAAAAATATCTATGAACAGAAATCGCATGAACAACGCAATCCTAGGTCAACGATCATAATATATCCTCAAATATATAACCAGCAGCCTATAACAATGGCTAGGGTAAGTATCTAACCCAAGTGTAATCCCATATGCCTGTGTCAGTGCCTCAGGTAGCAATATATCATATGGATGCGGTATGAATGCATGAAAACAGAATACATGAAACTGAAGAAACAGCTTTCATAACTTAGTGAGATTTTTGTATATTTAAAATGAGGTATCATAATCAAATCAGCATAAACAGTGTCTAGCATCGACACAAAACAAATATCCAAATATCTCGATATCTCTGTGTCGCAATCTCTGTACCTCAATATCTCAAATATCTCTGTATGTCTCAATCTCACTATTTAGGGCACCGTCAGTCCAGACCGGCCCTTAATATCCATCTCAAGACCACGACGGTATCCTCCGGATATCCGACGCGTCGGGTAATATCACCGGTCGGTCGTGCTCCCCTGCACAGGCTCAACGTCAACAACACGATCTTCTTGCCCCGGGGTACCGCACCGGGCCCACCATGTACTCGAAACGGTTCACCCATCTCCTCGAATCGGGTCTCGAAATCCATCAGCAAACTCATGGTGGACGACTCATACATCATGGGAAAAGCGCACTTTTTATTTAAAAGAGAAGAAAGAAGCTTATACAAGTTTTGCGGTTTTCCCCCAAATCCAGAAAATCTCATAGAAATCCGAATCCAAATCATCAATAGCATGTAAAACCATGAATGTAGGCATGAGAATCCATGAATACAGCATAACAATGAATAACAGTATGCATGAAGTGACAAGTAATAAGTACAATATCTAAGCTGGCATATAAGGTAAGTACACTAATATCATGTCAAACTACTAGCTATCAGGCTAAGTTAAGCAATAATATTTTCTAAGGTGTATGTGACATGGCAATTACCGATGAAGATGTGTGTGAGCCGGCAAGTAAGTGTACGTGGTACATACGCGTCATCGGTAATGGTGCTGGTGTCCTAACAGCATAATATCAACAATGCAATATGAAATAACAATGTAAGTATGCGATGCGGAGCGAGCAACCATAATGAGCGGGAGCTAAATATTAAACAATGGTGCCATTTGAAATAACACGAATCGTGGGGTTTTGAAAATAAGGGCTACGGTGGTTTTAAGAAAGGATACGTCTTTTGAAATATCCGTAGATCCCTTGACCTGTCCTTTAAAATACCCACAATCCGCTTGTTTTGAAATAGGTAGGAGTCTAATCTAATCTAACAACTACACTAAACTATACGGCTGAACTAACAAGCTGAACTACAGGTAAGGAAACCGCCTATCATCTGAGTCGATACATATACATACCTGTATATGTATAGTCGGTGACCCCGCCTCAATAATATCATATCCGATACCATATCTATAGTCAGACATCCCAAGTCAAGAGTGCGGATCAATCATCAATATATAGCTCGTACGTAAATCCGTCGTACGGCATCCCAAATCTGGGTACGGGTCAATATTATATTCATCACACTATTCATCTGGTATCCTCTTTATCCAAGATCATAGTTCAGGGTACTGACCTATGTCTAGTACAATATTGATACCATCTATGTATGCATGCAGGTGTAAGAATCACTACGTCAAAAGACCCGCTAAAACATCATGTCGTATCTCAATACGAACCAAATCACATCACCGATCTCCTGGCCTCAAGCCCAATCTCATCGACTCATCTCAAATCCTAAATACTATCCTCAAATCCAGTATATGAACACATAGTCCCATACCCATATGAACACATAAATATATATTCCCATAAACACACATATGAAAGAAAGAATGTATGCAAGTATGTGTGTGCCTGCATGTGTGAGTGCGACCACTACTTTAGGGTTTCGCAACTACACTAAACCAATCCAAAAAAATACCAAATATCCATCTTTATCATCAATAATCTCAACAACATACAATCAATATATGTGTGTATACGTATTCGTATACATCACTACGAACTGCGGGGGTGCTATACGCCATCCACCCGACTTCTCCCCGTAGATATAAATCTACTCACCTGTATCCTGCGTGTCGATGTCGATAACGCCATGCTCCGTCGCCTCGGAATCTACGTGAAGGTACCTACAATGATCAACCATAGCAATGCGTATGAAAATCAAGGCAGAAAACCGATACAGCGCACAGTGTGCTCACAGGTTGGAACCTATGGCCCAAACATCCAAATCCAACAAACAACCCCTGTTGTCGATGTAGGAACACCCGACAACCACATACAAATCCAAATATCAAGAAAGTGCATTTAAAAATACGGAAAACATCGCCTAAAACACACCAAAATGCTCCCAGATTTTCCCCAGATGACAATTAGCCAAAACTGCATATAGGAGGGGTCTAATTTAGTGCAAAATTAGCCCTGGAACAAAAATGGACCGATTCTCTTCTACTATGGCCGCAAATTGCGGCCAAAATGATTAAATCTGCGGCCGTAGGTTTGAGTTAGGGGCTCGGGTCTTGGTGGTAGCTTCCTAGGTGCCTGCACGACTCACTGTCAGCTCAATTTTATTTTTGGTGCCCCCGGGTTGCTCCAGATTCCAGAACACCTTCACAGATCACACAAACCGACATGAAAAGTTCCGTAATTCCGTATTTTTGAGTTTCAGGTTGTGCTAGGCCAGTGTTTTGGTCAATATAGGGTCTAAGGTCACCATTTAAGTCCAATTGCAAAGCAACATCTCAATTTTACCCTAACCCTCTCTAAGTTGGTTGAAAATACACCAAATTACACGATATTGATATGAAACTTGAATTGAAGCTTAAGCAAAAGCAATAACACTCTAATTGTGAAGAAATTACCTCATAAGACCCTCATGAATCCTCAACAGTGCCAAAATGAAGACTTTCTTGGTCCAATGTGTAGCTAGTGAGCTTGGGAACAATTTTTGTGAAGTGGGGATAGGGTTTTGAGGTGTTTTTGGATGTGTTTTGAGGAGTTGAAGAGGGGAAGGAGGTGAAGAGCAGGAGCAGCAGCAGCAATGAAGGAAGAGGGAGAGAAATGAGTGAAGGAATGAAGGGAAATGGTCAAGTCAACACCCTCACCTACTCTTTCTCACCCATACCTCAATATAATATCCTTTTTCCCTTTCTTTTCTTTTCTTTTCCAGTTTCATTAACCCAAATACTTCTCACACCAATAGAAAACCCAAAGTAACATGGTAGAAATGCACAGGTGTAAAACAAAAATG
The DNA here is from genome assembly GCA_030015575.1 of Agapanthus africanus. Lineage (NCBI taxonomy): Eukaryota > Viridiplantae > Streptophyta > Magnoliopsida > Asparagales > Amaryllidaceae > Agapanthus > Agapanthus africanus. The sequence goes on along the minus strand of CM057340.1, from coordinate 316,581,027 downwards.
ATATGTGCATGTTTTGCACAAAAATGCTAAAAAACCGATAAGCGATTTTTAATCGCGATTAGCACTAAATTAGCATATAATTAATTATAAAAACTTTAAAATGGCATAATTCCATAAAATACCCTATTTGAGAATTTTCCATAATTTTTTCCCATTTATCTGTATTTAATTATACCGAAATATTACAATATTCATTAAAATAATATTAAATTATAAAAATTCCCAAAAATAATATTTTATTTTTTTGAAATGTTACAATCATCCCCCCTTAAAGAAATTCGGTCCCCGAATTTAAATTTAAACCCCCAAATTCTAAAACATTTCAATAGAATGTCCAAGTCGTCGGGGCTCCGAAATCATCAATACATAAAACGCATCATAGCGCAACGCATGCGCATGAGAAATGAGTAGATAACTGAAAATCGAAACTCCATCAAGCAACCCGCAATCATCGGAGTCATGGTAATGACACGAATTCCAAATCCAAAGCAAAACCAATATGATATAAATCAGAACTGTACATGTAGATATCAAATCTATACATGTAAGTTTCTAAAGGAAATGCATGCCAAATCTTTTAAAGTCGTTGTGCAATGCGCATAACACTGCACAGTGGCGGACGTCTCTTATATGAAAATAACCATATACGTGTATACCTTTTGTTTAATATGCACGTTCCGCCGTTTTGAAAACAATTTAGAAGGGTCTCCTTGTTTTAAACGTTTCGTGTCTTATCAGACGCGTAGGTAAATACTGAGACTATAGCTCGCTTTTGGAAATCCCTTCGATAACTATCAATGCATGCAAACTATACTCAGGTACAGTCCTCTGACTAGTCCTACTCAGTATAAAAACATATAGCAATCATCATAAAAACGTACCGCTCCATAAGAAATCAATTCCAAAATATACATATGAATACTATGTGCGTTTGGCGCGTATGGAAATCAAGATCCATAAATGTGCCATACATGTGCACAGAAACAACATCTAAGTGCATCGGGTGTGCACGAAGCATCTGTCATGGGCCAAGTGTGTGCCTGACAGCAAAAAAAAGTGCATCTCATGCACGAAGAATCTCGATTTAGTGCATCTGGTGTGCACTAAATCGCATCTCATATCATGCGCTCAACATGCGCTAAAATCCGAATCAGGTGCACAGGGTGCACAAAATAAACATCGAACATTACTATCGAAATTGAAGTCCAGTGCAACTAAGTGCATAAAATGCGAATCACTGCACTGCAAGCATATGTGAACTATACCGAGTGCAAAAACCAAATCGTGTGCGTGCATAAACGCAAAATCAACTCAACTGTATGAAACGCATAAAATCAAAAATATGGGAAACCAAGGTTCAAAAACGATATCAAGTGCAACAACTGTGCAAAAATCGTAAATACTCAGCAAGTGCCACCATGGTGCAGGAAAACAAATATCATGAGACCCAATCATCAAAATCAAATCAAGCGAATAAATCGCCCAACAATACTGAAAACAAGCATGGCGAGCTAGTCCCGCTCAAGCACATCCTCCAAGAATCTCTGGCCAACTGTCGTGGTCACTCATAGCATGTCTCATCGACGATCCTGAACTCTGGCCTGCTGGTGTGCGTAACATGACCACTCCTGGGTCCAAGTATTCTCTGTGGATTACCAATCTCACGATCCACCGGCTCATCGCCCCTGTCAGGTGTGCTAACGGGGACGATTCCGTTTTGGCACTTATCTGGTCATCTCTCGGTCAATCCTCACGACCACTCGTCAAGCAGCATGTCACTGGCGTCGGCCTCTGGCTCTCTGAATGCACGTGACACATCTAATCCTGGGTGCAAATATCATTGCAGCAGTATCCTGGAAGGAATCCTGCTCAAGCTCTCTTCTAAGTCTCGTCCCTGCCTAACTGTCCGGAAGTCATCATCCTTTACTATATCTGTTTCTTGCTCCGGAACAGCTGCATACTCACTGCGACTCCTTCTGGAAGGTATATCCAAGTACAATGCCTCGGCATGCGTATCACATCTCTGATGTCGGCGGAGTGGAACGTCATCTCGTCCAGACCTGGTATGAACCTCTTACTCCACTTTTCTCTAATGTCGACTGCTTCGGACTTGTCTCGTCGTGGCTGCATGGACTGAGCTCCAACGGCTATCCTCGTATCTGGAGTCTCCCAAGAAATGCATCTCACCGATTAGCATCCGAATTAAGTCGAGCCATCCGATCGATTCGTCGAATCCTTATAGTCCCCCAAGAGCTCAACATCTTAGGTACAGTATAATAGTATCGAGTACATACCACAGCATCGGTGGTCTAGCCGTAGAAGGGCAAACCCAAGCCTCACTAATGGCACCGCAGAACTGCCGCAAACCCTAAGGTTCAAAGGCTTTCACACGGTCATTAAGTCGAGTTAGGGTTTCATTCTTCTAGAGGGACCATAGAATTTCTTGCATGTCTTTCCGAATACTTTAAACTTGGAATAATAGGTTTCTGACATTCGATCGTCTCTGTCGACTCTCAACGTCTCCGCATGAAGTCGTCTCTAGCTGGAATCAATCTATCTGATGACCTCGCATCGGGGTAGCGAACGATCCACATGTCCTAGTCTCTCATCCTCGGGTGACTAGCGACCTCTATCATCTCTTAGTATAACTTTTACTGCAATAGCTCCAACATCTGGGGCGATATCTCGTCGTTCGCAGCAATAACTGGCTCGCTCGTCTGCACGCTGAACAGTGCCTCGACCATCATGAATAAGCAATACACCAACGGTTATCAAAATCTTGCTGGCCTCTGTCAGTAGCCCAATCCTCTGGTACTGATCGGCACGTCCGAGAAATCTCATAAAGGCGATCCGCCAAACGCTGGTGGCGCGAAAACACAGTAAAAAGACACATCTCCGCAATCGTGTGTCGCCGGAATTACGCCATGGTCAGTCCTCATTCATGACGAGCTCGTGCTGACCGCAACTCTAGCCGTAGCTCTCCCTGCCCGTAATCGTGGCAGCAAAACTATAACTGGTACTGATGAGGCTAGATCGGAATGAATATAATACTGAGCAAAGAAATGTACATCCTAAGGCTTCTTAAGTGGAGTAGTGTATCGTAAGTATGCCGCGGAACATACCCACGGTACGTCACTCTACTTTAGTCACCTATTCCATCAACCAAGGGTCATCCTACGCTCCGAAGGTAAAACCTAACGCTTTGATACCAACTTTGTCACGTCCCGAAAGTACGGAACATGATCGGCACTTAAACTACGAAACGTCTCGAGACGTACGTAATCTAAGTAAGCCGAAAACCCAGAAATCCAAACCAAGAAAAGTAGTAGAGTGAAGGAAAACCGAATTTAAATCAAATAGTTTTATTAGCATAAGCCGAATTATGCGGTTTTTTTTAAAACATCAAATATTTCTTGAAAATTTCGGTAGAGTCTCCTTTGTAAATACTGGCCCCCAAACGGGATACAACATGATAGCATACGAAATCAATAAAAGGCATCCCCAAGCGGGAGTTAGCTCTTCGTCAATTAACGGTCACCACCACACAAGCAATATAATATACAACGCCGAAAGGTGAGGATCACAACAGAAAGGAAACTCGAAACAGCATGAAATCCACAGAATTACAACGTGCGACTCTAAGGTCGAAAAAATAACATCACTGGTCTCTATCTCAAAAATAAATACATGTTTGGTTGATGGAACTTCTAGATACAACAGAATAATAATATACGAGGTATAATGATGGGTACGAAACAAATAAACCTACCTACTAGCAAATCACCCGAAATGGAAATAGTGCCAGCAAGCCGTAATGAAACCTGTACGGCAAAACCTGCAAGAAACTGTGGCACAACGGGGGTGAGTTGCCAACTCGTGAGTAGAAAAATATCTATGAACAGAAATCGCATGAACAACGCAATCCTAGGTCAACGATCATAATATATCCTCAAATATATAACCAGCAGCCTATAACAATGGCTAGGGTAAGTATCTAACCCAAGTGTAATCCCATGTGCCTGTGTCAGTGCCTCAGCTAGCAATATATCATATGGATGCGGTATGAATGCATGAAAATAGAATACATGAAACTGAAGAAACTGCTTTCATAACTTAGTGAGATTTTTGTATATTTAAAATGAGGTATCATAATGAAATCAGCATAAACAGTGTCTAGCATCGACACAAAACAAGTATCCAAATATCGCGATATCTCTGTGTCGCAATCTCTGTACCTCAATATCTCAAATATCTCTATATGTCTCATTCTCACTATCTAGGGCACCGTCAGTCCAGACCGGCCCCTAATATCCATCTCAAAACCACGACGGTATCCTCCGGATATCCGACGCGTCGGGTAATATCACCGGTCGGTCGTGCTCTCCTGCACAGGCTCAACGTCAACAACACGATCGTCTTGCCCCGGGGTACCGCACCGGGCCCACCATGTACCCAAAACGGTTCATCCATCTCCTCGAATCGGGTCTCGAAATCCATCAGCAAACTCATGGTGGACGACTCATACATCATGGGAAAACCGCACTTTTTATTTAAAAAGAGAAGAAAGAAGCTTATACAAGTTTTGCGGTTTTCCCCCAAATCCAGAAAGACTCATGGAAATCCGAATCCAAATCATCAATAGCATGTAAAACCATGAATGTAGGCATGAGAACCCATGAATACGGCATAACAATGAATAACAGTATGCATGAAGTGACAAGTAATAAGTACAATATCTAAGCTGGCATATAAGGTAAGTACACTAATATCATGTCAAACTACTAGCTATCAGGATAAGTTAAGCAATAATATTTTCTAAGGTGTACGTGACATGGCAATTACCGATGAAGATGTGTGTGAGCCGGCAAGTAAGTGTACGTGGTACATACGCATCATCGGTAATGGTGCTGGTGTCCTAACAGCATATTATCAACAATGCAATATGAAATAACAATGTAAGTATGCGATACGGAGCGAGCAACCATAATGAGCGGGAGCTAAATATTAAACAATGGTGCCATTTGAAATAACACGAATCGTGGGGTTTTGAAAATAAGTGCTACGGAGGTGTTAAGAAAGGATACGTCTTTTGAAATATCCGTAGATCCCTTGACCTGTCCTTTAAAATACCCACAATCCGCTAGTTTTGAAACAGGTTGGAGTCTAATCTAATCTAACAACTACACTAAACTATACGGCTGAACTAACAAGCTGAACTACAGGTAAGGAAACCGCCTATCATCTGAGTCGATACATATACATACCTGTATATGTATTGTCGGTGATCCCGCCTCAATAATATCATATCCGATACCATATCTATAGTCAGACATCCCAAGTCAAGAGTGCGGATCAATCATCAATATATAGCTCGTACGTAAATCCGTCGTACGGCATCCCAAATCTGGGTACGGGTCAATATCATATTCATCACATTATTCATCTGGTATCCTCTTTATCCAAGATCATAGTCCAGGGTACTGACCTATGTCTAGTACAATATTGATACCATCTATGTATGCATGGAGGTGTAAGAATCACTACGTCAAAAGACCCGCTAAAACATCATGTCGTATCTCAATACGAACCAAATCACATCACCGATCTCCTGGCCTCAAGCCCAATCTCGTCGACTCATCTCAAATCCCAAATACGATCCTTAAACCCAGTATGTGAACACATAGTCCCATACCTATGTGAACACATAAATATATATTCCCATATACGCACATATGAAAGAAAGAATGTATGCAAGTATGTGTGTGCCTGCGTGTGTGAGTGCGACCACTACTCTAAGGTTTCGCAACTACACTAAACCAATCCAAAAAAATACCAAATATCCATCTTTATCATCAATAATCTCAACAACATACAATCAATATATGTGTGTATACGTATTCGTATACATCACCACGAACTGCGGGGGTGCTATACGCCATCCACCCGACTTCTCCCCGTAGATATAAATCTACTCACCTGTATCCTCCGTGTCGATGTCGATAACGCCATGCTCCGTCGCCTCGGAATTCACGTGAAGGTACCTACAATGATCAACCATAGCAATGCGTATAAAAATCAAGGCAGAAAACCGATACAGCGCACAGTGTGCTCACAGGTTGGAACCTATGGCCCAAACATCCAAATCCAACAAACAACCCCTGTTGTCGATGAACGAGCACCCGACAACCAAATACAAATCCAAATATCAAGAAAGTGCATTTAAAAATACGGAAAACATCGCCTAAAACACACCAAAATGCTCCCAGATTTTCCCCAGATGACAATTAGCGAAAACTGCATATAGGAGGGGTCTAAGTTAATGCAAAATGAGCCCTGGAAGAAAAATGGACCGATTCTCTTCTACTTTGGCCTCAAATTGCGGCCAGAATGATTAAATCTGCGGCCGTAGGTTTGAGTTAGGGGATCGAGTCTTGGTGGTAGCTTCCTAGGTGCCTGCACGACTCACTGTCAGCTCAATTTTATTTTTGGTGCCCCCGGGTTGCTCCAGATTCCAGAACACCTTCACAGATCACACAAACCGACATGAAAAGTTCTGTAATTCCGTATTTTTGGGTTTCAGGTTGTGCTAGGCCAGTGTTTTGGTCAATATAGGGTCTAAGGTCACCATTTAAGTCCAATTGCAAAGCAACATCTCAACTTTACCCTAACCCTCTCTAAGTTGGTCCAAAATACACCAAATTACACGATATCGATATGAAACTTGAATTGAAGCTTAAGCACAAGCAATAACACTCTAATTGTGAAGAAATTACCTCATAAGACCCTCATGAATCCTCAACAGCGCCAAAATGAAGACTTTCTTGGTCCAATGTGTAGCTAGTGAGCTTGGGAACAATTTTTGTGAAGTGGGGATAGGGTTTTGAGGTGTTTTTGGATGTGTTTTGAGGAGTTGAAGAGGGGAAGGAGGTGAAGAGCAGGAGCAGCAGCAGCAATGAAGGAAGAGGGAGAGAAATGAGTGAAGGAATGAAGGGAAATGGCCAAGTCAACACCCTCACCTACTCTTTCTCACCCATACCTCAATATAATATCCTTTTTCCCTTTCTTTTCTTTTCTTTTCCAATTTCATTAACCCAAATCCTTCTCACACCAATAGAAAACCCAAAGTAACATGGTAGAAATGTACAAGTGTAAAACAAAAATGATATGTGCATGTTTTGCATAAAAATGCTAAAAAACCGATTAGCGATTTTTAATCGCGATTAGCACTAAATTAGCATATAATTAATTATAAAAACTTAAAAATGGCATAATTCCATAAAATACCCTATTTGAGTATTTTCCATAATTTTTCCCATTTATCTGTATTTAATTATACCGAAATATTATAATATTCATTAAAATAATATTAAATTATAAAAATTCCCAAAAATAATATTTTATTTTTTTGAAATGTTACAGCTAGTCAAGTTCAACCCGTCATTTCTTGATTGAATCAAACCCACCCGCACGACCCTTGACAAAGGCCAACAAGGTCGTACGACTACCCCAAAACAATCTGCATCATATGCATAAGCAGATAAGCACCATTCAGCTACTGCACACTACGCCTTGACAAAGGCCAACAAACGCAGCACGAATACTAAATATTTCTTGTCTGAACTGACGGAGGGCTACGACAGGTTTTTCTGAAAACCTATTGCGTAATGAACTTCATATCGTCGTAGAATCGAGTGAATTTTGAAATGGAGTGATTTTGAGGCTTTCATTAGTTTTGCTAAAGAGGTCACTCCCGGTGAAGGAATCTCGGCTCTTTCCTCATTGAATAAGGTGCAGGACATATCATATATATCACTATGCAAAGCAAAACTGTAGCTACCCTTTTTGAAAAATTTGATTCTACAACATCTTTTAGGTTTCTTTTCTTTCATTAATCACATTAATGAAGTCCCATCATTTATGTCACCTAAACATCACAGATAAATACGACGTACACTTATGCCATCCGCATTCACCTCGATGTCCCCTCGTGCACCGTTAGGTTAGGTAACTAACGGCAGAGCGGGGCAGGGCTAGCGCGGGTGTAAAACATAAGTAACGCCTATATAATATATCATATATACTATATACAGTATTTATCACAGCACATCAAATGATCACATCACAGATATCGCAGCAGAAGAAACATATGAAACATTAGATATACTAGGACGTCCGTGTTTTATTTTGAGCCTCTATAAAACACGGATTCCACGGTCGCGATGAATAGCCAAACCCACACCCCTAGACCCCTACTAGAGCGGCAAGCAACCCTATCAATTCTAGAGTTAGGAGACCCGGACTCGACTCTTCGAGTTGGTCTCCCACTGGACTCCAGAACCCGGTTACTTGTGCTCTCCTCCTTGGGTCTATCCTAGGGCGGAAAAGTAAATAATATACAAAAGGTGACATCAACCTCATCCCGGAAGTGCCCCAATAAAATAATATTACATAAAATTTATTTTACATGAATGAAAATAAAAACTCTAATCTCACATAAAAACCCCGGGCTATTCAGAACGCGACGATCCAATATAACATATCCAGCAACACATAACATCAATGTCATCAACGTAAGTAAATATGCGCATCCCAATTGTCATTGACATATAGCAACGAAACCGGCGATATCACATATTACACTTACGGTCGCAGAAAAGAAAGTGTAAAACTACAACATTTGGAATCCACAATCTCTTTAGACATCGTAAATCCGAAATATCACATATTTCGCATTTCATGCCTAACTGTGTGAATTCCACATATTGTATCACATTCTAGATAAATAGATAGTATTAAACTTTCCGATCGAATAATCAAATACCCATGATTTCCTAAATAGCTCAACACTTGAGCGGAGTTCAAAAATTCCAGAATACGTCACAGTAGCAACGGTCTAGCCGTAGAAGGGTCAAGCCAACGCCTCACATGTGGCACACCGTACTGCCCCAAACCCTAAGGTTCAAAAGGCAGTTCAAGATGGTCACATAATCGACTTAAGGTTTGTTGTCTTCTAGAGGGTCCATCGCGTCACATGCACGTATTTCCGAAAGATTTAAACCTGAGAAAAATTCAACACTTGAATGTTTTTCGTGCCGGGAAAAATTGAGTTAATGATATCCGTTCGAACATTTTAATACTTTCTAAATTATCCGGAATAACAAAACAAAATTAAATTCTCCGATCGAATCGAAGATTACAAAATAAACCCCAAAATACTCAACACTTGAGTCAGAAAACAAAATACCCAGAAAATATAAGGAATATCTACGGATGTTACTACATAAAGAACCGTCCCCAAAACCATTTTCCTGCCGCGGAACCGCCGAAGCATGTGGCTTAGTGCCGCGGTTTCGCGGCCACGTAGGGGATTTGGGGGCTCGTTTTTCATGGTAACCCTTAGAATTCCCTGCTGATTTTTTTGAGCATTTTTAATTCTGAAAAACCACAGATTTTAAAAATTGTACAGAGAGGGGTTCATTTTGACATATTCGGGTTCGTTCGGAGTTTTATCTTCGTAAACACATCGCCTAATGCTCTAGCTAGGCTTTGATACCACTGTAGGCTTACTAGGCACTCTAATAAGGTTCTACAATGCATCAACCATGCCCGTTTAAAAATTTAGACATGCCGAATAACCCTAAACAAGATTGTTGCTAGAAAATTAGGGTTTCATATGCGAGTAAACTACGTTTACGACTAAGTGAATACGAAATACAACCTTTGTAGATCGGTCCTTCACTTCTTTAGCTCCTTGTTGAAGTCCCTTCGCTGCGATCGTGGTTCTCCCGGACCCTTGCATGGCTTCACGAGGCGAAAGACACGTCCTTTCTTGCAGTCTTCGAGGCCGAAGATGATCTACGTCAAGGGGATGCCAACTCAAGCTTCTACTTCACTAACTTGAGAATTAGTGAAGAAAACACCCTAAACTAAAGTGCTAGTCTAGTAGAGGATGGAGAAATAGGAAGTGGGTTCTCTTTAGAATTTTATTTCTCACAATCTTTCACACTTTTGATCAAACCCTAGCAAGTTTTTTCTATTTAACAATGAAGAAGAAGATGAACAAAAGAAAGAGATGAGGATAATGATCAAGTGAGAAAGCTAACCATGGTGAGTGAGTATCATATACTAATTCATGTAGAGACATAACCATGGCTAATAGTTATGGTTGGGTTAAGAAATATCCATAGTAAAAACAAATATAGTAGAATTAGTCAATGCATCCACAAGCTTCCACAAGCTTCATGCATTGTGCTAATCCTCCACTAATTTTGTAATTACTTAAAATATATAAACCCAACATAATAGATAGCATGGTGTAAGTCTCATACACCCAACTCATGTGTATCATCAACTATGATACAATAAGAAAACACAATTTTAATATATATTAAAGTTGTGTACATGTGAGAAAAAACCTAAAGTGAACAAGTGTTAGTTAATGTAAACTAGTATATCAAATATACAATTATACAATAAATTATTAAATCAACACTTGACTTAATAATCCGGTCATATCACATATAACCGACTAACATCCAATGTATCGACTTATCGAATCAACACTTGATTCGATAACCCGGTTATATCACATATAAGCTCGCGATACAAAAAGTCGTGAGAATAGAATACGGTATCACATACACGCATCATTCTTGGTCTCGCACATATCACATATGCGCTCCTATTTCGTTTTGCCTGAGCCAGTAAAACCTCTGTGTAGGACTCTAAAGACTCGTCAATACGCCGGCAGTAGGCGATGATCACATTGAGCACCCACAAGCCGTCAGCGGTACTAGCTGGACATAACGGCTACCCGGGTATTGAGCGATCAGAAGATCAGCAAGCAAGCCCGCTCCAACTCCTGTAAAAGCCTGCCGGTAACACTTCCCGTACAGTCCGGAATCCTCGTCTAATATGTCGCATATCAAGTCTAGAAGTGGTAAACGTCAGACCCTAATAACTGAAAATTCGTGCCGATGTGAGGCTCATAACGGGTCGAGAAACTACTGGTAACACTTACCAGTAAATCTCTAAATCAGCCCTGGCCAGGGACTTCCCTATTACGGCCAATCGAGCACAGCGCAACATCAACCCCCAATACCAGGAGAGACGAAACCCCTCCTATCGCTCATTGCCTCCATGTGACTCATGACTGTACCCAAAAACCACCGTTTTGCACGCCCTCATGAACGTGGTAAGGTGGAAATCAAAGCACAGTGGGAATCACACAAGACTCTATGACGATCTCGGGTCTACAGACTACCGCCCTTAAAAAGAGAGAAAGCTATAACTCTGATAGTCACTCTGTCATCCAGGTCACCTTGGAAGCCTGGAATGATAACCGTCTCCTGAAGGAGGCTGTCATTACCATATCCCTAGAACATACACTTATGTTCAAAAACTTCTTCCGAACGTTTCTCCAGGATTGGATTAATATATCAACTTATTGCATCTAGTGCAAAAACAACATCTGGAGTGTTACTTGACATCTCATGATTGACTCAATTGCCTAAGTAGGTGATATGCCAATCATGCACATCCCTCTCCCTTTTAGTCTGTAAGACACCTTTAGAGAGGGTGACTCCATCACCTGTAGGTTCACCACCAAGCTAGTAGTTGTCTATTCTAAAATACCTTTAGAATACTGTCTAAGTACCCAGATTGGGAAACTACCCAAATCTAGATCTAAAACCATAGATCTAGTAACCAGAATGCCTGATATAATATCCATATCCTATTTTGAGAAACCACTGTATGACAACCACAGTATAACCGACCGTAGTATAGGAATATCACTTCTTACAAATGTATGTCATCCAAATACCAGGACATACCACCCTACTACCTTCTTAACAGATCCATCTCCTATTCTAATGAAGTCAAAGCCTATGACTATAACATCAAAATTAGATGATCTATCTCCGCTATATCCGCTTTAGTCTATAAATAGACAGAAGCAACTTGTCCACTATGCTTCCGCTGCTCCCACTGACTACAACAACCCTCTGGCAGAGTCATATATACGTGCACTTCTATAGCTAGTTTAGAACGACGCTATACTCATCCTCATGCCGGGTCTCATAGTCTGGAACAATAGTAGTGTCAAGTCAGGGTAAACAAGAACCTCCCTGTCAGCGTCTTTGAGGATACTGAAGTACCTCTCGGGCGCCTGAGGTTACCCACCATATCTGTAGAGTGGCTAATGGAATGTCAAACCCGATTGAATCTTTAGGTTCTATTAAATTTTTAGTAATCGTTTGTGGTTCTGGAATCACTTCCAGTTCTACCATACTCTACTACTATTTTCTGAAAAAGTCCATTTTACTAAAACTGTGGCGAGTCAAGAACAATATTGTCACGATCCGAAATGGCACGTGACTGGCACTTGAATCATGTAATGTCTATAGGACCCCACCTAATTCAAGTAAGCCAAAAGCCCAGAAATCTAAACCATTTGAAAAGAGAGTGAAGGAAAACTTACTTAAAAGTAACATATAAATTCACTTGAAGGTTGTAGTAAACATTTTTAAAAGCAATCTCATATTTTCCCAAAAGTTTCGACAGAGTTTCCTTTGTAAATACTGGCCCCAAACGGGTGCAAACATGCATAATATACATAATGAATAAAGGCATCCCCTAGTGGGAGCTAGGTCTTCTCCAATTGGCGGAAACAACCACACAGTGCAATATAATATTCAACGCCGAAGGGCGAGGATCAAAACTCAGAATGAAATCAACATCCTCAAGAAAACCAGAGAAAAACCATAATAATATAGCGCGCGACCCAAAGGTCGAAAGAATATACAACTGGTCTTCTAGGTCTATCAAATATACAAGTCTGGTTGATGGAGTTTACTAGGTACAACTGAAATAAATACAAATACTACGGTGGTCACGATACAAGTGAACCCACCTACCAAAGCAATCACCCGGAAGGAAGCAGTCTGCAAGCAAAGCCGCCAAGAAAACCTGTACGGCAAAACCTGCAAGTAACTGTGGCATAACGGGGGTGAGTTGCCAACTCGTGAGTAGAAAAAACATCACCGAGCAGAAATCGCATGTATGACTATATCCTAGGTCATACCATAATATCCTTATAATAATATAACCTGAAACATCTCAAAGAAAAGGGAAAGGTAATCATCTAACATACGTATGATACCTAGTGCTAATGTTAGTGCCTCAGGTAATAACATGCCACATATATGATGTACAAATGTATTGAGAATGAAAGTAAAATACATCTTGTACGAGAAACAATTTTCTTATCTCAATGAGAACTTTGTATAAAACCGAACTATCATCAATGAAATCAACAGAGAAACCTGTGTCAAGTATCGAAACAAAATATATCTCAATATCTCAATATCTCGGGCTCCAGCAATCCGGACTGGCCCATATCAGCAAATCTCAATATCTCGGGCATCGCATGATCAGGATTAGCCCATATCCATCTCCATCAGAACTCCGAACGGTATTCTCCGGATATCCGTCGAGTTTCCATACAATCACTGGTCAGTAGTGCTCCCCTGCCGGACTCAAATGCCTTTCTATACGATCTTCTTGCCCCGGAGTACCGCACCGGATCCACCATGCACCCGCAGACGGTCCCTCCCCCAACCTCGAATCGGGTGTATGATACCACTCGAGTACCGAGAAAACTCATGGTGGACATCACAAATATCATATCACGAGAAAACCATAAATTTCTATTTTTAGAAATGATACTGAGTTTATAAATTCTTGCGGTTTCTCCAAATCCCAAAATCTCATAGAAAAATCCGAATCCCATAACTAAGTCAATAAACAGTAAATACCGGCATAGAGCCCCATAATATCGCATGACAAATGAGTACATATACATGCATGATATCTAAGCAAAGAATGCAATATTTAAACTGGCATAGTAATTATATATTGGAACTATCTACTAGCAGTTATATCCATGAAGTAATATTCTCTAAGGTGTACGTGGCATGGAAATTACCGATGATGATGTGTGTGAGCCGGCAAGTAAGTGTATGGGGGCATACGCATCATCGGTAATGGTGTTGGTGTCATGATAACAGGGTTCATAATAACTAAAGAAAACACATTTAAGCATGCAATGCGATGCGAACAGCAAGAATAACGGAAAATGAATATTAAACGCAACAATAAAGAAATACACATTCTTATATACGAGTCATACATTTTTTGGTGTCTCAAATCGCATGAATCGTGGTTTTAGAAAAATAGGGCTACGGGGTCTTTGAGAAAAAGTGCATCCTTTGAAAAATCTGTAGTATCCCTACGCATGTCTTTAAAATACTCACGATTCGTTTGTTTTGAAAATAAGTATGACTCGAGCCCAATCTAACATTTAACAGGTAAACTACAGGACGAAGCTAAGAGACTAGTCGAAAAGGTAAGGAAATCCACCTAAGTCCGAGTCGATATATCTACTAGTCGGTGATCCCGCCTCAATAGCGTCACGTACGATAAAATATATAATGCGACATCCTCGAGACCCGAGTGCGGATCAAACATCATATTTATACATCGTACGGTAAAAAACCATCGTACGACATCCCGAATCGGGGTACGGGTCAAATATCACATATAACTCATAATTTATCTGGTATCATTATTCATCATATCTTGAATTAGGGGTACTGATCTAAAGTCTAGTACATTCCGATACCATCAAACATATATCTGCATGTGAATAAAACACATCGCCCATCGATCCACTATACTATCTTGTAGTATATCATAACATGACCCAAATCACATAACTGATCTCACGGCATCATGCCCGATCATATCGACTCGCTTCCGAGTATCATATACTATCCTCATCACCCGTGTATACGTATGTGTGTGTGTGTATGCACTAACGCATCTATACACACACACACACACACACACATAAACATATACACCCAATACTATATCACGTGTGTGCATGTGTGTGTGTCTATCAATTTTATTCTAGGGTTCGCGACTAAGAAACTAACTAAAAACGTTATCTTCCAATTACACTAAAACTAACCCATGCTCTCCAAAAATCCTTCTTGCTAAGTATAGATATCTCGTAACAACACATATGTATACATATATACATACATACATATATATATATATATATATATATATATATATATATATATATAAACACTTCATATCCTACGAAATTGCTGGGGTGTTATACGCCATCCACCCGACTTCCCCCGTAGATATATATCTACTCACCTTGATCCTTGCTTGCCGAAGTCGATGTCGCTCTTCTCTTCCTCATTGTCCAAAGTCCACGTGAGGGTACCTACATATCACATATATCGTATCATAAACAGAATCGCATACGAAAACCAAAACGGCACAAGAATCACACATAGGTTAAAACCTATGGTCTACTCATACAAAAGAACCAAATAACCCTCGACATCGACGTACAAACGCCAATTGATCGAGATAAAACACAAATTCTAAGGTTTTAAGTCACTAAAAGTCA
This sequence comes from Agapanthus africanus, assembly GCA_030015575.1. Taxonomy (NCBI): domain Eukaryota; kingdom Viridiplantae; phylum Streptophyta; class Magnoliopsida; order Asparagales; family Amaryllidaceae; genus Agapanthus; species Agapanthus africanus. Next base: position 316,565,534 of record CM057340.1, on the reverse strand, counting down.
CAAAACATTAAGCAGCAACTTAGAAAACTGGTTCCAAATTTTGGTTCAGGTGGAATTAGGCTAAACTAGCAGTACAGGGGTGTAGTATAGGAGGTATGTGAGCTACAGAACAAATCCTAACACCAACACCCACACTTTGGTCGGCTACAAACCCTATAAATCCGGCCTGCTCGGCCAAATGAGGGAGTTGGGGTCTCGTCTTTGCAGGGTGGTCTCCTAGTGTTCATTATAGGTTAATAGTGTTGCTCGTTTTTCTAATAGAGGTCTCGGGCTACTCCAGATTCCCTGTAGGCACATATTTTACACAAAACCGACATTTTGAATTTTTTAATCCAAGTTTGGTTTGTTTCAGTTTTGCTCTAGGTTTCTAGCACCATGGGGGGTTTAAGGTCACCAATTACACCTCAATTTCTTCTTCACTACCCAAGAATCCTTAATCCACATCTATGAATTCCCAAACACCACTAAACCACAATAATTCGATTCTAAACTAAACTAGAAGCTATATAAACTTAATTACTAAGTTAAGGGTGAAACAATTACCTCATTTGGCCTCTCTTGAATCCCCTAGAGCTAAAAATCCAAACTTTCTTGATCTCCCATGCTTGTAGTGAGCTTGTGCACATTTTTAATGAAAGGAAATAGGTGTTTTGAGGTGTTTTTGGGGTTGATATGAGGTGGTGTAGATGGTGGAGGGAGGAGGGCAGCCATGGTGTGAAAAGGAGAAGGATGAAGATAACGAAGAGAAGAAGAATGGCCATGGTCAATGAAGACCCCTCACCTCACTCACTCTTCTCTCTCTTGCCCATACCACATTATTTTAATCTATTCCCTTTTCTTTTCTTTTTCCTCTCTCTTATTAACCTTTTCTTTTCTCCCTTTTAAAAGAAAACTCAAAACAAAAACCATACAAAAGAATAATGAAGATTTAAATTCATAGTTAGAATGAATGTAACAGGTGTGTAACATGACATGGTGCATGTCACATGCACAAAACACAATCAATGCATGATTAAGTACTAATCGAGTTTAGTAATACTAACTTATATACAATTAATTGTATACTAAATTGTAAAATTCCCAATCTTCATAATTCTCTTCAAATCAATAATTAGTATAAAGTTCTAAATATTTTCCAATTTATCGGTTTTTAATTATACCATATCATTTAAAACTAATCTCCACACATTAAAATATTCATAATATTTATTATTCAATTATATAAATTCCCAAAAAAATTATTTTATTTTTCTTAAATGTTACAAATATCACTTTTGATCTTCCAGATGGTAGAAAGTTACCCCTCGTCATAGCCAGGCATAACACACAAACTGCCATTACAGAAACGTACCTTGAGTTATCCAGAGTCTGGTTTTAAGTATAAGCCGGACAACTCCATATATTTTAACATCGTTAAGATATGAACCATTCTATATCCAATATAGAAACAGAGGCACTGATTTAATTGGAACCAGATTCAAATCATGCAGGTGTCTCCAGTGCATGTCAACTAAATGGAAAGAGGCTGATCAGCATTACTCAACGTAGGAGTGCATCCAGATATGAGTAACATGAAAGGGAAGCAAGTTCTCAAAACCATTACTATCAATTGAATACCAAACACAAGTATCTACATCTTCGATCACCTTGAAGAATCCTAATACTTGCATCACGTTGTTCTCTACTTTATTCTTGTACATATAACTACTCAAAACATGGACTTTGCATTTCTTCGAAATACTTGTCTAAAACTGAAGAAGTCACAAGTAAACAGAATATAGTACGAGTACCAACCCCTCTGTCCTAATGGACAGTGGACAACATACAATACTTTGTATAAGTCCCCTGAGTTTAATAACTCAAACCCTGTGCGTCGTAGGTTGAAAACTGTACTTTTGGTTAAGAAGAATTACACCGCTGTTTAATGTTCCTTAACTAACCATCAACTGATATAGGTAAATGTCATGGACATAATTACAAAAAGTTATATCTCACTTTATAAAATAAACGTACAGATATATTAGTTTGAATTGGTGCATAACAACGGATATTCAAAACCAAATATTTACCCTCAGGCAAAACCCAGGTGATTTTCTCAAATATCACCAATTACAACGAATTCCGATATAATGAGGATGATCACCTAATTTCCAATAACTTACTCCCACTCATCATCTGTAAAAACCTTACAGATGTGAGAATCAAGTCTGGTAAATACATACTCTGGAGTAAAGATCTAATTGGGAAATCAGTTTTTAATTAACAACGCATAGTGAAACTGAAACATGAAGATATTTCGAAGGGGTAGCCGGGTATTCCTAGTAATGCCTCTTCCATTATCAGCATATTACTTTGTCTTCTTTCTAATCCCTTTATTTGTCTTTACTTATTACCTTCTGTACACCACACTTAGGCTAATTGGTTTTCTTCAGTCCCTATCTTTCGGCACCTGTCTATGGTTTGGAAGAAGACTATCCAACAAGTGTAATAGGTGTACCCTCTCCTAATCGTAGGAGCCCTCTCAACCTCAGAGAAGGTCAATGGAAAAGAAAACTGAATAGTCCTATTCAATTTCTCCACAACCGGCAACCATCCTCGATTCAGAAACAAGTTTCTTCGAGTTCATATGTAACTATACGATGGTCATATCCAATAACTGTGGATCTTCGTAGTGATACGGAATGTTCTGGAGAAAAGCAAAGGGTAAAAGTAGGAGTGGTAATGAAATATGCAACTCTGACAATCCAAAAGTCAATGTGTTAAGAAGGTCCGGTTAACTTGGTTACTGAGTTATAGTCTAGGGTCGGGCCATGGTCGCTGCCAGAGAGAGAGAGAAAAGAAAAACTCAACGTGCACTCTAACCTAGATTATAATGGTCAATCACTTTATCTAATCAGGATGTCTCCTACCGTATCCTCAAATTCTCCTCCAAACCTGAAAGAAGACTTAGTCGGGATCATCTAAAATCACCCGAGGAGTAAACCAACTCATCAGTGGATATCGGGATCCAACTATCATCACATGATAACCTGATGGAATGTCACGACCCGAAGTTCGGCCCGTAACTGGCACTTAACCCCGTAACGTCTACTGGCGTAACGCGACTAAGTAAGCCGAAACCCGGAAATCAAAACCATTAAAAGTAGTGAGTGTTGAAAACATTGGTTTAAAAACATTTAGAAAACTCGGGTAAGAATCATTAAAGTTTAAGTTGTTTTCTTAAAAATTTCGGCAGCATCTCCTTTGTAAAACTAACGCCGAAAACGGGTACAAAATATGGCATAAGTAAAAATGAAATATAATAAGAATAAAGCATCCCCAAACGGGAGCAATCGCGTCCAACGGCGGAAACAATCACCACAAGAATAATATACGACGCCGTAGTGAAGAAATGAGCAATATAAGTGGAAAAATATCATGAAAGATAAAACTGCATAAATAAAGTCGGCTCAAAACGAGCTCGACACCAGTGTACAAAATAATATACATCGTCCTCACCACTGGTCTCTAAGTCAATACATGAATAGTAGATGGAGAGTACTAGATACAATAGTGTGTACAACTGGAAAATGAATGGATACCGCACGAACCCACCTATCAGCAAAAGGGCTCACACGCCAACTGCAGTGGTATCCGTATAAAAAATGCAAGAAAGTAGCCCTGCCGCAACTACTCTGAGGGGCAACCTGTAAACACTGTGGCACAACGAGGGTGAGTTGCCAACTCGTGAATAGTAGATAACATATAAAGGTAATCGCGAGTATGCACGTACTGCGATACTCTAATATGTGCCAACAGATAACATCTATATGATGAGCAGGGTATGCAATAATCATGCAAACAAGTACAATCTAATAACATCTATATATATGATGAGCAGGGTATGCAATAATCAGGCAAACAAGTACAATCTAATAACTTATATATATATATATATGATGAGCAGGGTATGCAATAATCAGGCCAAAGTACTCTATAAGGTACTACGCCTACAGGATGAGATGCATAACAATGAATGCTGAGCATGGGATAAAATGTCTACACGGATCATCAATGCGGAAAAATACCCGGTGTCCATCAAATACACCCAAATCCCAGTAAAAACTTAGGCGCCGTCACCCTAATCGGCCATGAAATCCTATAAATATCATAGAATCGTGAGTGCCCAACATCGGCACTCGAAATATCATGAAATAATCGTGTCAAACATCGACACGCAAATCCTCAAGTATCGGGCTCCGTCAGTCTGGATCGGCCTACGGGCTCCGACTGCGGAATCGGCCCACGGCCCCGGCAGTACGGGTCGTCCCGTATCCATCTCTCGACTCTGGTCAGTATCCTCCAGATAACCGTCAAGTACAACCAATCACCGGTACGTAGTAGTCCCTCTGCCAGGCTCACCGTCTACTGCACAGCGAACCGTTCTCGCCTTGGGGTACCATACCGGGTCCTCCATGTACCCGCAATCGGCCTCATCCAGCTCCTCGATTCGGGTTCACATGTCAGGCGTCTCAGCACCGAGAAAACACATGGTGGACGCACTGAAATATCATAACAAGAGAAACCGGGTTTTTAAAACAGTGCATATTTCCTTAAAATAATACCACGGTTCTCAAATCCAGAAATCATATGAATCCAAAACTCAATGCGTAAATCCATACAATGTGTCGTATGACACTAAGAGTAAAAAAGGAGAACCACTATTTTAAAAGGACCCAGTTTTGAAAATATCTCATGCGGTCCCTATTCTCTAGAAATCAAGTCAATATCATCCATGTATGTAACATATGTATGCATATAGGTATGGATGTGCAAGTGGATATATACGCAAATATGAGTGTAGCAATGGATATGTGCACTAATATGAATACACAGTGTGTATGTGCGCAAGTATAGAAATATCAAAGTATGTGTGCACCTATCGGGATATACAATGTGTGAGTGCACAAGTATAGATATATCAAGGTAAGTGTATATACATCTATGAGTGTAGCAATATATATGGGCACTAATATGGATACACAATGTGTATGTTCGCAAGTATGAATCTATCAACGTATATATATGCCAATATGCGACAAAGTCATGTCTAATCATCAATGATGTGGTACTCAAAACGATATATGATTCGTTGCAATCCTATAGTGCGAGTGTCATGGCAATCACTAACGGTGTGAGTGTAACATACAAATAGTGCTCGTGCAGCTTGAACCGTTAGTGACAGTGCGGTGTTATATAACTACCATTTCTATATGCAACAAAGAGGGGTATGCTACAATAGTACATATGCGCGATCAATATACATATAAATATATGTGAATAAAATATCCTATCACACCCTGACGCTTAACGCCATACGGGCGATTTCCCCGTAGATGTTAAATCTACTCACCTAGTCTCGTGCTAAGTTTAGCCGACCACCTGTTTCCCTTTCTTTGCGGCGTCCGACGTACCCGCCTGCGAACCTAGAATTTACACAAGGAATACACATTAGCAAAAATCCTACAAAAAAACGCGATATCCAAACCAAATGAGAAACTCGCGTCGCGAACTAAACGCGCATGTATCCGATATGCTAAAATGTGTGTATACGAGTCTGAAACTACCCCGACACGTCACGACACGCAGGAACTCTAAACCCACTCACGTAACACACATGTCGCGCAAGCTTAAAGTATTGGATAAACGGTATATTGCTCCAGATTTTGACTCGGGTGTAAAAGTGAAAAGTTGCATATACCAAAACACTAGAATATACAGCAGACTGCCACAGAACAAACCCAGGCACCCATCTCCCCCCTCTGGCCGCAAATTACGGCCAGAACGAATATTTCGGCGGCCAGGGTGTGGAAATGGGGGCTCGTGTTTCGTGTGTGTGGTCTAGATCTAGTGTACATGCTCCAGTAATCTCAGATTTTGTCTGAAGTAACCGGGTCAATAGAAGATTTTAAAAGTCTAAAATTTTACCTTAAAACGTTAAATTTAGACTAAATTGAAACCCTATGGTATTTTAGTGAAATCTGGTTTTAAATCTCAGTTTAAAGGGCCTAATAACACTTAGTTAAGTAAAGCTAACCATCAAAATCACCACTTGGCCAAATATCCACTCTAATCACCATTTCTAGCACTAAAACTCATATTTAACACTAACCAAAGCTAAATAACACATAACTTTAGCAAGCAAGAAAATTAACCTAAAAATTATACCTCACTTGACCCTAGGTGCAAGGAGAAGGAGAAGAAGAAGAAGAGAAGGAGCTGTTGCTGCTGCTGGGGTGCTGCTGCTACTTGCTACAGCTGTTATTGCTTTGTGTTGTTGTTGCTGCTTGTGTTGCTGCTGCTGATGGGGCTTCTGCTGCTGCTGGGGCTGAAGTGTGTGTGTGTGTGAGTGAGAGTGAGAGAAAGATGTGAGAAAATGAGAGTGTTGAAACAAAAAGAAATGAGAGCATGAGAGAGTCAAACCCCCTGTTGGATATATGTATGCCCTAGAGGCCATTATGTGATAGTGGATGTATTTATACATGTATATATATATATATATATATATATATTCAGTGTACATTCTTGCTCGACATGATAGTATGTTATCTGGTTATTCTTTATCTGACATGTTGATTTGACTATGCTTTTATTCATTCATACATGTTGATAAAGCCCTGAGGATATTGACTTGACTACTGTGATTATTGAAGGGTTCCTTGGCACTTTTATGAATGTTCATAAAGCATCAATCATGCCCAAATAAAATTTTAGATGTGCCGAACAACCCAAAGACGGGATCTTTGCTAAATTATTAGGGTTTAACTTGCAAGATAACATCTTTAAACCTAAGTGTGACGGATTACAACCTTTGTAGTCCGCTCCTTCGCTTCACAAGCTCCGAGTAGATGTCCCTTCACTGCGATCCACGATCTCCCGGACTCAAGAGAGGCTCCATGACTCGAACGATCCTTGCTAGCTTGTATTGTTCCGCTTCTCCGATGATCTACGTCGAAATTGCTATAACCCAAGCTCTCTCACTCTAATGAGGTGAACACCCATATCTAATGGGCTAGATTAGATGAGGATGATGGAGTAGTATTTATGCTATCTTTTTAATTCACTTTCTCACAAGAAATCATCATAAAAGGAATTTCTAGTGAGCTCTCTCAAAAACTAAAAAGAGAAGAAGATGAAGAAATATGAGATGATTCCTTTTGTGATGAATAGTAGATAAGAATATATGATTGATATGGAACCATGGTCAAGGATGATAGGCTTAACCTTTGTAGAGAATAAACTAGAGCTAGGGTTTGGTTAGGTTAAGGATAAGTATCAACCATAATATCTTAACCAAGACAAAAGAGAATCCTTCTAGAATGAACAAGAAGGAGCTAACCCTAATCAAACCCTAATCCCATTTTATCATCCTTAAACATGTTTCATAATAAATCATATCATGTCACAATAATATATATCACATATATATTATATATTTGCAAAAAAAGAAAATAATACAATTAACATATATCGCATATATATATCAATGTATTAATCCGGTGAGAAAATAAAATAATAAAGCGAGCCAATATTAGATAATGTAATACAATATATCATATATATCATTATACATTAAATCATCGAATCAACACTTGATCCGACGATCCGGCTATATCGAATATAACCGACTAATATATCATGTACCGATTCATCGAATCAACACTTGATTCGATGTCCCGGTTCATAACTAAATATCGCGAGAATATAATACGGTATCTCATATCGCATTATACTCGGTCCTGCACATATCACATATGTGCCTCTACTCCGTTTTGCCTGAGCCAAGAAACCTCTGTGTAGGACTCTAAAGAATCGTCAATACGCCGGTAGCAGGTGATGATCATATCAAACACCCACAAGCCGCAAGCGGTCAGCTAAACGTAACAGCCACCCAGGTATTGAGCGATCAGAATATCAACAAGCTAGCCTGTCCGTTCTCTTGTGAATCCAATCAGTAACACTCCCGTACAGTCCGGTCTGCTCGTCTGATATGTCTCATATCAAGTCTAGGGGTGGCATACGTCAGACCCCAGTAACCGATAAGTCGTGTCGATGTGAGGCTCATAACAGGTCGAGAAACTACTGGTAACACTTACCAGTAAATCTCTATATCAGCTCTGGCCAGGGACTTCCAGTTATAGCCAATCGAACACAGCACAACATCAACTCCCTATACCGGGACAGACGAATCCCCTCCTATCGCTCATTGCCTCCATGTGATTCGGGACTGTACCCAAAAGCCATCATTTTGCTGTTAGTTATATGTATGCCCTAGAGGCCATTACTGTACATTGGATGTATATTGTAGTGGATGCTGGGACATATATAGGTAGGACTTTCTTGCTCGACATGATAGTACGCTATCTGGTTACTCTTTATCTTAACATGTATACTTTCTGTCTCTCTGATTACATGTTGATAAAGCCCTTAGGATGTGTACTCGACTTCCAGGACTATGATGCAGATCATACTAGTGGGGCCTGGGTAGTCAATGAGTACATCCTTCATTGTTCCTAGTCGTGGGAATGTCGAGACGGGGCATCGATATTCCAGAGTAGACTAGCACATATCTTCTCGACCCATGCGATGGGCGATGGATGATCCCATATCCATTGGTGTTTGACATCGAAGATGGTATGCGGGTGCTCAGTGGAGACTGGGTACACTGAACGGACTCGCCGAGAACTCCCAGATGGTATTATACCTCACGTCAGATGGCAGTTCTCTGGTGACACTGGTACAGCTTAGTCTGTTGATCCGAGATCGTCATAGAGTCTTGTGTGTCTCCCACTGTGCTTTGATTTCCACCCTACCACGGCTCTACTGAGTCGTGCAAACAGTTGGTTTTTGGGTACAGTCCCGATTCACATGGAGGCAATGAGCGATAGGAGGGGATTCGTCTCTCCCGGTATTGGGGGTTGATGTTGTGCTATGCTCGACTGGCCATAACAGGAAATCCCTGTCCAGGGTTGCTGTGATATACTGGTAAGAGTTATCAGTAGTTTCACGAATGTTATGGACCTCAAGTCGGCATGACTTATAGAGCTATTGGGGTCTGACGTTTACCACCCCTAGGCGAGATATGCGACATATCAGACAATCAGACCGGACTGTACGGTAAGTGTTACTGGTTGGATTCACAGGAGTGTGAGCAGGCTTGCTCGTAGATCTTCTGATCGCTCAATACCCGGGTGGCCGTTACGTTTAGCAGACCGCTTGCGGCTTGTGGATGCTTGATATGATCATCATCTGCTGCCGGCGTATTGACGAGTCATTAGAGTCCTATACAGAGATTTCCTGGCTCAAGCGAAACGAAATAGGAGCGCATATGAGATATGTGCGGGACCGAGAATAATTCGAGTATGTGATACCGTATTCCATTCTCGCGATCAATGTATCGATTGGTTATATGCGATATAACCTAGTTATCGAATCAAGGATTGATTCGATAAGACGATACATATGATACTAGTCGGTTATATCCGATATGACCGGATCGTTAAATCAAGTGTTGATTTAATGATTTAGTGCATATTTATATATTTGATATATTACTTTCCGTTAACTAGTATTGGTTCACTTTAAAAGGATTTTCTCACTTGAATTGTGCACATTGTATATGCGATATAGTTTTGTGCACATGTTTGTATCATGTTTGATGATACATGCTTACTTGGTTAAGTGTAAAGAATCAAACCATGGTTTGGGTTAATGATTAGGGTTTTGATTATTTATTCATTTATCTTTCTTATTTATTCTTTTTGGAAAATGAAAAAGATAAATGAATGATTGAATGTTTTGTTTTTAATTGAAGTTTCTTGAAACTTTGACTAAGTCACTCTTTTGTTCTTATGCTTAACCCTAACCATCCTTTTAACCATGGTCTTTTCTCTACACTTAACTATAGTTGAAAGTATGATAAGTATTGATTTTTTTTTATCTAATATTTAAGACTTATCATATCTTTCTTCTTCTTCTTCAAGAGCTAGAAAAAGAAAAGCTTTCTAGTTCAATGGCAACTAGCCAAATCAAGTGAGAAATCCAAATCTAAAGTCTACCCACTTCCTATTTCTTCATCCTCTACTACTTGCCATGTAGTAGAGTGTGTTGTCTTCACAAGTTTCTTGACTTGGCGAAGGCGGAGCTCGTTCTTGTGATGCCTCGACGTAGATCATCTTCGGCATCGAACAGACGATCAAGCCCGCCCATTTCTTCGACGAAGCCGATACTTGAGTTCGGGATTCGATTTGGACAGCGGAGGGAGATCATCACGGAGCTTAGGAAGTGGTGGACCGGATCTACAAAGGTTGTTGTCACTTTCCCTAAGCATTTAATTCGATTACATGCTTGTTTCGCCTAGATATCTAGTAAACGATCCGTATTAGGGTTTGTAGGCACCCGTAAAATTTGATTTGTGCATGTTTGATCACTTGTGAGACCTCACTAGGGTGCCTAGGAACCCTACAGTGGTATCAGAGCCTAGCTAGAGCTTTAGGCGAAGTCCTGACGGAGTTAGAAGTCCGATCGACCCAAAACCCCGACTTTGAATATGCTCTCTGTTCATTTTTTAATTTCGAGGATTTTTCCACATTAAAAATATCCAGAAAAATCAGCAGGCTAATTTAAGAATTACTGTGAATTTCGATGGAGTAATTCCATCAAAGAGCCGCGGATCCGCGGCACGAGCATGGCTCGTGCGGCGGTTCCGCGGCCATTTTGTCGTTATGTGCATCCTATTTTGCATAGTAATTCTTAGTTGTCTGTGCTGGTTTTCCTGGGGTTTTTTAATAATTTTTCCCAGAGTTGCATTTTCTGAGTTGTATTGGGGACTCGGTGTATTCGATCGGACTGTCTAATTTTTATCGGTGTGCTTTTCCGGGTATTTTTAGAATATGTTAAAATGTTCGACCGGATATAAATACCCACTTTTTCCCCTGCCGGGAAATTTCCAATTGTTGGATTTTTCCGTAGTTTAACGACGTTCTAAGTAGTGCAAGTAACGCGATGGACCCTCTAGAAGACAACAAACCTTAACTCGATTATGTGACCGTCTTGAACTGCCCTTTGAACCTTCGGGTTTGGGGCAGTACGGCGTGCCACATGTGAGGCGTTGGCTTGACCCTTCTACGGCTGGACCGTTGGTACTGAGGCACGAACTGAATGTTGTTAGACTTATTTCATGTGTTGAGCTGTATCGGGAAAACTTGGGTGTTCGATTGTTCGATCGAAAAGTTTAGCATTTTCTATTTATCCGGAATGTGATACAATAATTGGAATTCGCAAATAGTTATGAGATAACGGAATGAATGTTATAAACATAGCAGTTTAGTCTTACTTGATCGATTGCCACGGAATTTTGATGTGATCAAAAGTCCGTCGCAATCACGTAGCGTACGCGGATACTCGCCGGGTAAACTTAATAGACAGCCTCACTCCATAGCCCCGACCAAGTGACTGTAGGAGAACCCCGTCGCCGAAAGCATCCGTTCAGGTGCTCCCGGTAGCGGTGTTCCGCCTTGGTGCACTTCGTCGACGGCGTTAGGGGTGCGGCCGCCTACTAAAGTTTGCGACGAGCATTCGATCAGAATGTCGGGAATCCTGTTGAATTGCCCGACTTGATATTGAAAAGAGTTTTCGATAATGAGACTAAAATGCGGGGTTTATAATTGTTAGGCATGCGATGTCTAAGTAATTTATTTGGTCAGGCATGCGATGTCTGAGGAGGTTGCGGATTCCAACTGTTGTAGTTTTACATTTTCTTTTCTGTGACCGTAAGTGTAATATGTGATGTCGCCGGTTTCGTTGCTATATGTCAACGACAATTGGGATGCGCATATTTACTTATGTTGATGACATGTGATGTTATGTGTTGCTGGATATGTTATATTGGATCGTCGTGTTTGAGTAGCCGGGGGTTTTTTTATGTGAGATGAGTGTTTTTCATTTTCATTCATGTAAAAAACTTGTATGTAATATTCTTTTATTGGGGCACTTCCAGGTTGCGGAAGTTGTCACCGTTGATGTATATTATTTACTTTTCCGCACTAGGATAGACCCAAGGAGGGGAGCACAAGCAACCGGGTTCTAGGGTCTAGTGGGAGACCATCCCGAGTAGTCGAGTCCGGGTCTCCTAACCCTAGAATTGGTAGGGTTGCTTGCCGCTCTCGTAGGGGTCTTGGGGTGTGGGATTGGCTATTCATCACGACCGTGGAATCCGTGTTGTATACTGGCTCGTATTGAAAACACGGACGTCCTAGTATATCCAATATTTCATATGTTTCTTCTGCTGTGATTTATCTGTGATCATGTGATGTTCTGTGACAGGTATTATATATAGTATATATGATATATTATATAGACGTTGCTTATGTTTTACACCCGCTCTAGCCCTGCCTCGCTCTGGCTTTAGTTACCTAACCTAACGGTGCAGACGGGACATCGAGGCGAATGCGGATGGCATAAGCGTACGTTATATTTATCTGTGATGGTTAGGTGGACTTAAATGATGGGATATTCATTAATGAGATTAATGAAAGAAAATAAACCTAATTGATGTTGTGGAATCGAATTTCAAAATAAAACAGGTAGCTACAGTTCTTGCTTTGCATCGCGGTGTTCATTATAGAACATCCTGCACCTTATTCGATGAGGAAAGGACCGAGATCCCTTCACCGGGAGTGACTCCTTTAGCAATAACTGGCAGACGCTACAACCCTCGGTTTGTCTTTGATCGCTTCTATAGTTTCCGCTTTGCACAGTGATATATATGATATATCCCGCACCTCATTCGACGAGGAAAGGGCCGACGATCCCTTCACCGGGAGTGACCCCTTTAGCAAAACTAGAAAAGCCTCGAAAACATTCCATTTAAAAACCATTTGATTCCGCAACGAGATCAAGTTCAAAGCGTTAAAGGTTTTCACAAAAACCAGCCGCAACCCTCCGTCATTTTAGGAAGTAGAGTACTTAGTATTCGTGCTGTGTTTGTTGACCATAGTCAAGGCACAGTGTACGGTAGCTAAGTGATGTCTTCCTACACCGCATATGATGCGATTAGTTAGGACAGTCGCGTGACTTTGTTGACCTTAGTTAAGGGTCATGTGGGTGGGTCTAATTAATCACGAAATGACGGGTAGAACTTGACTAGTACTTATGATTTGTTGACCATAGTTAAGGTCATAGGTGCTAGGGGTAAAAACCATTATCGAGAGTTTCAAGTGTTGAAACTTGCAATGAGATTGCATACCTTCTATGTGATAGTTGGATCCCGATACCCACTGCGAGTAATTGTTACTCCTGGGAGAGTTTTGCACTTTGCAATTAGCCGATCAAGTAGGTGTCTAGAAAGGTGTCAACGGGGTTACGCCTCTAGGAAAACGAGGTTTACTGTAATTAGGTCCGTGCGAAAGCACGGGGAACCTCCCTCAAAATACCGACACTGGCCTGGCTGAATGATTGGCGAACTTGTAGATTGTAATTAATCCCGGCTAGTCTTTCCTTTTAGGGTTTGAAGGAAGATTTGATAAAAACAGTGGGAGCCATCCTGATTAGATAAAATATATATAACCAATCTAATCTTGCAAGAGCGCACGCTGAGTGTTTTCTTCTCTCTCTCTCCTGGTAGCGACCATATCACGCCTTAATCAAGATAATAATATGGATGTATTGACCGAACCTGCTTGTTATACAGAGCTGGGGAACGTTGGTCCCGCTCCAACTTATAATTGTTATAAGACAGAGCAGGAAATTGGGGAATACCAGAATTCCTATGCCGCCCAAACGAAGAAAGTGCATATGATGCATCTCCTTCGGGTGTGTTCATTACAAAGAACTGTTTCTCAGTATCCTCTGCATCCTGGGTATATAATACCGGATCAGGATCCCAGATATGTAATCTGTTACATTGGGCTACAAAAGGGTAGAAAAACTGAGAACGGGTGATAAGTTTCATGAGACAGAAAACGGGGCAAGTGTTGCAGCCAAGTCTGTTGGTCACTGTCACCCTGTATTACGAATACATTGATTCTGAACAAATGCTGTTAGATACCGAACCTGATATACAAAATCATATCAGTCTCTTTATTAGTAAAGAAAGGATATAATTTTGTATTGATGGATAATGTTTTGAACATTTCCTATATCAAAAGTTGATCGGTTCAGGCACGTTATCTAAAAGCATTGACGTTCTAAATCAAACTACAGTTCCTTGTACACTGAACACACACAAGAAGAAGAGTTCAGAAATGAACAAATTCTTCTTGAGGTATTGTAGACTAGGTCATATCAATGCGACCCGACTAGCTGAAGTTACATTTAGATGCATATTTAAATCAGTTTGAATTTACATCTTGTGAAACTTGCCAGTCATGTCACAAAGATAAGATGACCATAGCTCTGTTCATTGGAAACAGAGGAAGAGTTAGTAAACTCTTGGGACTGATACATGATGATGTATGTAAGGTCTCCTGTCTACACATGCCAGGACTGGTTCTTTATACTTCATTATATTCTCTGATAATCTCTCAAGATTCAGTCGTATGTTCCTTTTGAAACATAAGTCCGAAGCTTTTGAGGTATTCACAGAATATAAGTTGGAAGTAGAGAACCAAAATACGGGTATAAGTATTATGTCCTATGATGAGATCAGGGAGGAGAATACTTGTGCATGGCATTCCTGGACCATTCTAAAGGAGAATGAGATTCTCTCTCCGTATTACTCCTCTGAATACACCACAGCACAATGGTGTATCAGGGCGGGGCAATCACACAATATTAGATATGGTGTGGTCTATGATGAGTATTACTGAGTTACCTATTTCCTTTTTGGGTGTTATGCGCTTGAGAAGCTGCATACCTATTGAATTAGGTTCGAATCAAATCACTGCCTACCATTCCATATGAGATATGGTATGGGAAGAGCCTATCTCTTAAGTAAGTTAAGATTTGGGATTGTCCGGCCTATGTCAAAAGCAAAATCCGGACAAGATCGAGGAAAGATCAGTTCTGTAGAACTGGAAAGGTTCCAGCGGTACAAAACTGCTAATGATTTGACAGAACCAAAGAATTCAATAGTTCCCGACGAACCTCAGCCTCTCCGCCGATCTAGTAGGGTTCCTCACCCACCTGAGAGATACCTTGGTTTCTCGATGACAGTGGGAGCATGGAATACATCATAAGATGATGACCCAACTAGATTCGAGCAGGCCATCAAGAGTAGGGACTCTGTAAGAATGGCTGGATGCTTGGCAATCTGAGATGGAATCCATATACACCAACAAAGTATGGACTTTGGTTGCGATATCCGAAGGGTTAAATCCCCATCAGGAGCAAGTATATCTTGAGAAGATTACTTGGTGTAGATGGACAAGTTGAGACTTTCAAAGCTAGACTTGTTAAAGGTTTTCGTCATCAACCAGGCACGGATAATGATGAAACCTTTTCCATGGACTATGTTTAAATCCATCCAGATCCTACTTGCCACGGCTACATACCACGACTATGATATCTGGTGGTTGGGTGCCATGACTACTTTTCTAAATATTGATTTAGAAGAGAACGTCTATAAGAACACAGCCAGAGGGCCTCGTAGACAGTGGAAGCAGCGGAAACGTGTGCAAGATGCTTTATAGGATAAAGCAGGCATCGCGGAGTTGGAACATCTGTTTTGATGGAATATTCAAAGAAGTTGACATCATCAAAAATGGTAGATGAACCTTGTATAAACAAAAAGGTAGTAGGGAGTATGGTGACGATCCTCGTAGAGTACGTGGATGACATACTCTTGTTAGGGAAGGAGTTTCCTATGCTACGCTCGATCAATCTCCGCTTATCACAATGATTTTCCATATAGGATCAAAGTGATACCTACTAAATCCTAAGCTTTGGATCTATGAGATAGATCTAATTGGATGTTAGGATACTCACTAGTTGTAGTGAGATGGTATCAATTGATCCTGGGGAGAATCACTGGAAGGGTTCTAGAGTGATAAAGACGACTGAATGTCAATCACAGGCATTGTCTTTACCCTTAGTAAAGGGACGGTATGTTGGAAGATATCCAAGCTAGACACCGTGACAAAGTAGACGATAAGGGCTGGTAACATCGCTATTAAAGATACTGCCAAAGAGGCAGTTTGGGTGTATATTGGTTCATAGGATGAACTAGGTTCCTACCATTGTGTGACAATGGAACTGTGGCTTTGGCCCTGGAACCCTGGTCCAATCAGTGACCCAGACATATTCTGAGGCCGCATCACCTGATCATGGAGATAGTTGATCTCCAGAGTGATCGAGGTTAGGAGAGTAGACTCAGAGAAGAACACGGCGGATCCACTCACGAAGGCCTTTTCCCAAAGAGAGACTTTATGGGATGGTAGAGTATGTGATACTGCAACCACTGCTACAGATGGCCCTAATGCAAGTGGGAGATTGTTAGTTATATGTATGCCCTAGAGGCCATTACTGTACATTGGATGTATATTGTAGTGGATGCTGGGACATATATAGGTAGGACTTTCTTGCTCGACATGATAGTACGCTATCTGGTTACTCTTTATCTTAACATGTATACTTTCTGTCTCTCTGATTACATGTTGATAAAGCATTTAGGATGTGTACTCGACTTCCAGGACTATGATGCAGATCATACTAGTGGGGCCTGGATAGTCAATGAGTACATCCTTCATTGTTCCTAGTCGTGGGAATGTCGAGACGGGGCATCGATATTCCAGAGTAGACTAGCGCATATCTTCTCGACCCATGCGATGGGCGATGGATGATCCCATATCCATTGGTGTTTGACATCGAAGATGGTATGCGGGTGCTCAGTGGAGACTGGGTACACTGAACGGACTCGCCGAGAACTCCCAGATGGTATTATACCTCACGTCAGATGGCAGTTCTATGGTGACACTGGTACAACTTAGTCAGTTGACCCGAGATCGTCATAGAGTCTTGTGTGTCTCCCACTGTGCTTTGATTTCCACCCTACCACGGCTCTACTGAGTCGTGCAAACAGGTGGTTTTTGGGTACATTCCCGATTCACATGGAGGCAATGAGCGATAGGAGGGGATTCGTCTCTCCCGGTATTGGGGGTTGATGTTGTGCTATGCTCGACTGGCCATAACAGGAAATCCCTGGCCAGGGTTGCTGTGATATACTGGTAAGAGTTATCAGTAGTTTCACGAATGTTATGGACCTCAAGTCGGCATGACTTATCGAGCTATTGGGGTCTGACGTTTACCACCCCTAGGCGAGATATGCGTCATATCAGACGATCAGACCGGACTGTACGGTAAGTGTTACTGGTTGGATTCGCAGGAGTGTGAGCGGGCTTGCTCGTCGATCTTCTGATCGCTCAATACCCGGGTGGCCGTTACGTTTAGCAGACCGCTTGCGGCTTGTGGATGCTTGATATGATCATCATCTGCTGCCGGCGTATTGACGAGTCTTTAGAGTCCTACACAGAGGTTTCCTGGCTCAAGCGAAACGAAATAGGAGCGCAAATGAGATATGTGCGGGACCGATAATAATTCGAGTATGTGATACCGTATTCCATTCTCGCGATCAATGTATCGATTGGTTATATGCGATATAACCTAGTTATCGAATCAAGGATTGATTCGATAAGCCGATACATATGATACTAGTCGGTTATATCCGATATGACCGGATCGTTAAATCAAGTGTTGATTTAATGATTTAGTGCATATTTATATATTTGATATATTACTTTGCGTTAACTAGTATTGGTTCACTTTAAAAGGATTTTCTCACTTGAATTGTGCACATTGTATATGCGATATAGTTTTGTGCACATGTTTGTATCATGTTTGATGATACATGCTTACTTGGTTAAGTGTAAAGAATCAAACCATGGTTTAAGTTAATGATTAGGGTTTTGATTATTTATTCATTTATCTTTCTTATTTATTCTTTTTGGAAAAAGAAAAAGATAATTGAATGATTGAATGTTTTTTTTTTAGTTGAAGTTTCTTGAAACTTTGACTAAGTCACTCTTTTGTTCTTATGCTTAACCCTAACCATCCTTTTAACCATGGTCTTTTCTCTACACTTAACTATAGTTGAAAGTATGATAAGTATTGAATTTTTTTTTATCTAATATTTAAGACTTATCATATCTTTCTTCTTCTTCTTTAAGAGCTAGAAAAAGAAAAGCTTTCTAGTTCAATGGCAACTAGCCAAATCAAGTGAGAAATCCAAATATAAAGTCTACCCACTTCCTATTTCTTCATCCTCTACTACTTGCCATGTAGTAGAGTGTGTTGTCTTCACAAGTTTCTTGACTTGGCGAAAGCGGAGCTCGTTCTTGTGATGCCTCGACGTAGATCATCTTCGGCATTGAACCGACGATCAAGCCCGCCCATTTCTTCGACGAAGCCGATACTTGAGTTCGGGATTCGATTTGGACAGTGGAGGGAGATCATCGCGGAGCTTAGGAAGTGGTGGACCGGATCTACAAGGGTTTTTGTCACTTTCCCTTCGCATTTAATTCGATTACATGCTTGTTTCGCCTAGATATCAAGTAAACGATCCGTATTAGGGTTTGTAGGCACCCGTAAAATTTGATTTGTGCATGTTTGATCACTTGTGAGACCTCACTAGGGTGCCTAGGAACCCTACATTTGCATGCCCTCTTGGACGTGGTAAGGTGGAAATCAAAGCACAGTGGGAATCATACAAGACTCTATGACGATCTTGGGTCTACAGACTACCTTGTACCAGTGTCACCGGAGAACTGCCATCTGACGTGTGGTATATCACCATCTGAGAGTTCTCGGCGAGTACGTCCAGTATACCCAGTCTCCACTGAGCACCCGTACACAATCTCTGATGTCAAACACCGATGGATATGGGATCATCCATCGCTCATCATATGGGTCAAGATGCATATACGCTAATCTACTCTGGTGTATCGATGCCCTGTCTCGATATACCCTCGACTAGGAACAGTTATAGGATGTACTCATCGACTATTATGGCCCCACTAGTATGATCTCATCATAGTCCCAGTAGTCGAGTAAAGATCCTAAGCACTTTATCAACATGTGAGAGTAAGACAGTAAACCAATACAAGTCAACATGTTAAGATAAAGTGAAACCAAATAGCATACTATCATGAAGAGCAAGAAAGTCCTCTCTGTATATATCCAAGCATCCATCATAATATACATCATATGTACAACAATGGCCTCTAGGGTATATACATAACTAACAATCTCCCACTTGCACTAAGGCTAGCTGCTGTAGTATCTCATACCTAGCATCCTGAATAATCTCTCAAACTGTATCTGGGGAATGGCCTTCGTGAGTGGATCCGCAGTGTTATCCTTCGTATCTACTCTCCTGACCTCGATCTCCCGGCGATCAACTATCTCCCTGATCAGGTGATACCGCCTCAGAATATGTCTGGACTTCTGATGGGACCTGGGTTCCTTGGCCAAAGCCACAGCTCCATTGTTATCGCAATACAGAGGTATTGGATGTTCAATGGATGGAACCACACTAAGTTCAGTGATGAACTTCTTCATCCAGACAGCCTCTTTGGCAGCATCGTTGGCAGCGATGTATTCAGCCTCCATCGTCGAGTCTGCAACGGTATCTTGTTTGGAACTCTTCCAACATACCGCCCCTCCATTGAGGGTAAAGACAAATCCTGAGTGTGACTTAGAGTCTTCCTTATCACTTTGGAAGCTGGAATCGGTAAAGGACTCCACCCGGAGTTATCCGTTACCATACACCAAGAACATGTCTTTAGTCCTTCGCAAGTACTTGAGAATGTTCTTCACAGCTGTCCAGTGACTCTCTCCAGGATCTGCTTGATACCGACTCACTACACTTAGTGAGAATGCAACATCGGGTCTGGTACATAGCATCGCATACATGATAGAGCCAACTGCCGAAGCATAGGTTATCCCTTGCATGCAAGCTCTCTCCAAATCAGTCTTGGGAGACATCTCTTTGGAGGAGTGAGTCCAGAGATCATGGGTTGGTTCCCACGCTTGGATTCTTCCATACTAAACCTCTTTAGTATGGTGTCAATGTACTTGGATTAGGACAATCCCAGTATCCTTTTGGATCTATCTCTATAGATCCTAATCCCCAATATGCAGGAGGCATCACCTAGATCTTTCATTGAGAATCTTTGTGATAAGAAAAGCTTGACTGATTGCAGCATAGGAATATCATTTCCTATCATGAGTATGTCATCCACGTACAATACGAGGAAGATAACCTTACTCTCTGCCACCTTCTTATAGATATAAGGTTCATCTATATTTTTGATGAAGTCAAACTCTTTGACTACAACATCAAAATAGATGTTCCAACTCCGCGATGCTTGCTTCAACCCATAAATGGATTTAAGCAGCTTGCATACCTTTCCGCTGCTCCCACTATCTACGAAGCCCTCTGGCTGAGTCATGTACACGCACTCTTCTAAATCACCATTTAGAAAGGCGGTCTTAACATCCATTTGCCAGATTTCGTAGTCATGGTATGCAGCAATGGCAAGTAAGATCCGGATGGACTTAAGCATAGCCACTGGAGAAAAGGTTTCATTATAATCCACACCTGGTCATTGACGAAAACCCTTTGCTACAAGTCTAGCTTTGAAAGTCTCAACTTTTCCATCTACACCAAATTTCTTTTTAAAAATCCACTTGCTCCCAATGGGTTTTACCCCTTCAGGAGCATTTTCCAAAATCCATACTTTATTGGTGTACATGGATTCCATCTCAGATCGCATTGCATCCAGCCATTTCACAGAGTCACCACTCGTGATAGCCTGCTCGAAACTAGTCGGGTCATCATCTCCCATGATGCAATCCTCGCTTCCACCATCAATGAGAAAACCGTAGTATATCTCAGGTGGACGGGAAACCCTACTAGATCGGCGGAGAGACTGGGGTTCGTCGGGTACTACTGAATCTTCTGGTTCCAACAAATCATCAGTTGCGGTTTGTGGTGCTGGAACCTCTTCCAGCTCTACATCTTTGCCACTAATTTCTTTTGCAAGAAATTCCTTTTCCAAAAAGGTGGCATGTTGAGCAACAAACACTTTTTGTTCCTCAGCGTGGTAGAAAAAATATCCTTGAGAATTCTTTGGATATCCCACAAATTTGCAAAGAACTGATCGTGCCTCGAGTTTGTTCGGATTTTGTCTTTTGACATAGGCCGGACATCCCCATATCTTAACTCGTTTAAAATATGGTCTCTTCCCACTCCATATCTCATATGGTGTGGTAGGTACAGATTTAGATGGAACTAGATTCAATATGTATATGGCTGTCTCAAGTGCATACCCCTAGAAGGAAATAGGTAACTCGGCTTCGCTCATCATAGATCGCACCATATCTAATAGGGTCTGATTCCTTCGTTCCGATACACCGTTGTGCTGTGGTGTATAATGAGGATTAAGCTGAGAGAGAATCCCATTCTCTTTTAGATAATCCAGAAAATCATTGCTCAAGTATTCTCCTCCTCGATCAGATCGAAGGATCTTAATACTTTTGCCCGTTTGGTTCTCTACTTCATGCTTATATTCTCTGAATTTCTCAAAAGCTTCAGACTTGTGTTTCAACAGGAACATATGCCCGTATCTAGAGAGATCGCCAGTGAATGTAATGAAGTAGGAAGAACCGTTCCTGGCATGCGTAGACATGGGACCGCATACATCACTATGTACCAGTCCTAAGAGTTCGGTAACTCTTTCCCTGTGTCCACTAAACGGAGCTATGGTCATTTTTCCTTTGAGACATGAATGGCAAGTATCATAAGTTGAAAATTCGAATGAATTCAAATATCCATTTTTATATAACTTAGCTAGCCGTGTCTCATTGATATGGCCAATTCTGCAATGCCACAAAAAGGATTCGTTCATTTCTGAACTTTTCCTCTTGTGTGTGTTTTGTATATTGAGAACTGTATTCTGATTTAGAATGAATATGCCATTATGTAACGAGCCTGATGCAATCAACTTTTGATCTAGGAATATGTTCATAACATTATCCTTAACTACAAAATTATATCCTTCTTTACTTAATAAAAAACTGATATAATGTTGCACATCATGTTTGGTATATAATAGCACTCATTTAGAATCAGTGTATTATGACTTGGCAATACTAGGTGATATTCGCCAACTGCTTTGGCAGCAATACTTGCACCGTTCCCTACTTGAACGGAATGATCACCTTTTCCCAGTTCTCTACCTTTACGTAGCCCATGTAACAATTTACATATGTGGGATCCTGATCCGGTATCTAATACCCAGGACGTAGGGTGAACT
This sequence comes from Agapanthus africanus, assembly GCA_030015575.1. Classification (NCBI taxonomy): domain Eukaryota; kingdom Viridiplantae; phylum Streptophyta; class Magnoliopsida; order Asparagales; family Amaryllidaceae; genus Agapanthus; species Agapanthus africanus. The sequence continues at coordinate 316,543,185 of CM057340.1, read as the reverse complement.
GAGAAACAGTTTTCAATAACTAACACACCTGAAGAAGATGCATCAACATGCATGTTCTTTTGGGCGGCGTGAGTATCCAAATATTCTCCTATTCCCTGTTTAGTCTTATAACTCTTATAAGAAAGAACGGGTCCAACGTTCCCCTGCTCAGTATAATAAGCGGGTTCAGTCAATAAATCCATAATATTATCTTGATTATGGCCTGACATGGTCGCTACCTGGAGAGAGAGAGAAGAAAACACTTTAGCGTATGCTCTTGCAAGATTAGATTGGTTATTACCTTATCTAATCAGGATGTCTCCGACTGTTTTTATCAAATCTTCCTTCAAACCCTAAAAGGTAAGATTAGCCGGGATTAATTACACCATACAATTTCGTCAATATTTTAGCCAGATCAGTGTCGGTACTTAAGGGAGGTTCCCCGTGCTTTCTCACGGACCTAGTTAAAGTAAACCTCGTTTTCCCAGAGAGGTAACCCCGTTAACACTTTTCTAGACACCTACTGATCGGCTAAATGTCCTGTGTAAAACTCTCCCAGGAGTAACACTTACTCGCAGTGGGTATCGGGATTCAACTATCTCATAGGAGGTATGCAATCTCATTGCAAATTTTAACACTTGAAATTCTCGATAATATTTTGCCCCTAGCGATCTATGACCTTTACTAAGTCAACAAACCATAAATCGCAAGTCAAGTTCAACCCGTACATTTCCCGATTGAATTAAACCCACCCGTACGACCCTTGACTGAGTCAACAAGGCCGTGCGAATACCCTAATCCAATCACATCTCATGTTTTAGCAGATAAACACTACTTAGCTACCATATACTACGCCTTGACTAAGTCAACAAATATAGCACAAATATTAAATAATATCTATCTGAAATGACGGAGGGCTACGCAGGTTTTTCTGAAAACCTATTGCGTAATAAACTTGATATCGTCATAGAATCAAGTGAAATTTTGAAATGGAGAATTTTTGAGGCTTTCATTAGTTTTGCTAAAGAGGTCACTCCCGGTGAAGGGATCTCGGCTCTTTCCTCATCGAATAAGGTGCAGGACATATCATATATATCACTGTGCAAAGCAAAACTCTAAAAGCAATCAAAAGACAAACCGATTTTTGTAGCATCTGCCAGTTTCGCTAAAGAGGTCACTCCCGATGAAGGGATCTCGGCACTTTCCTCATCGAATAAGGTGCAGGGTATATCATATATACCACTATGCAAAGCAAAACTGTAGCTACCCTTTTTATAAAGTTTTGATTCTACAACATCTTTTAGGTTTCTTTTCTTTTTATTAATCTCATTAATAAAAAACCCAACAGCTTATGCTTCCTAAGCATCACAGATAAATACGACGTACACTTATGCCATCCGCATTCGCCTCGATGTCCCCTCGTGCACCGTTAGGTTAGGTAACTAACGACAGAGCAGGGCAGGGCTAGTGCGAGTGTAAAACATAAGTAACGTCTATATAATATATCATATATACTATATACTGTATCCATCACAACATATCAAATGATCACATCACAGATATCGCAGCAGAAACATAGATATAATGTGGGATATACTAGGACGTCCGTATTTAGTATTTAGCCAACAATAGAAAATACGGATTCCACAGTTGCGATGAATAGCCAAGCCCACACCCTGGACCCCTACGAGAGCAGCAAGCGACCCTACCAATTCTGGAGTTTAGGAGACCCGGTCTCGACTCCTCGAGATGGCCTCCCACTGAACCCCAGAACCCGGTCACCTGTGCTCCCCTCCTTGGGTCCATCCTAATGCGGAAAAGTAAATAATATACAACACTGGTGGCATCAACCTCAACCCGGAAGTGCCCCAAATAAAAGAATATTACATTACAATTGAATTTACATGAATGAAAATATAAAACTCTTATCTCACATAAAAACCCCGGCTATTCAATCGCGACAATCCTGCACATCATATCTCAGCAACACATAACATCTCATATCATCAACGTAAGTAAGTATGCATACACCGATCGTCGTCGATGTATAGCAACGACAACCGGCAATACAACTACATACTACACTTATGGTCACAGAAAAGAAATTGTAAAACTACAATATTCAGAATCCACAATCACTTTCGACATCGTAAATCTGAAATATCACATACTTCGCATTTTATGCCTAACTCTATGAATTCCACATATTGTATCAAATTCCAGATAAATAGACAGTATTAAACTTTTCGAACAGATAATCAAATACCCAAAATTTCCTAAAGTGCTCAACACTTGAGCGGAGTTCCAAAAATCCCAGAATATGTCACAGTACCAGTGATCCAGCCGTAGAAGGGTCAAGCCAACGCCTCACTTGTGGCACGCCGTACAGCCCCAAACCCGAAGGTTCAAAAGGCAATTCAAGACGGTCACATAATCGAGTTAAGGTTTGTTGTCTTCTAGAAGGTCAACCGTGTTACTTGCACATTTTTCCGAAAGATTTAAACCCGATAAAAGTTCAACACTTGAAAGTTTTTCGTGCCGGGAAAAATTGAGTTAATGATATCCGTTCGAACATTTTAACAGTTTCTAAATATCCGGAAAAATAACGAATTTAAATGTTCCGATCGAATCTACGATTACAAAATAAACCCCAGAACACTCAACACTTGAGTCAATTTAAAATTACCCAAAATAAATAACTAAGAGAATTAGAAATTACTGTGCAAACAGACAGGCAAACAACAACTGTACGGCCGTGGATCCGCGGCCCAAGCAAGGATTGGCCGCGGTTCTGCGGTAGTCCGTACACATTACACTGTCGTTTTGCACCATAATTCTTATAATTTCCTGCTGTTATTTTTAGATATTTTTAATTCAGAAAAATCACAGTTTTTGAAAAATATCCAGAGAGGGGGTTAACTTTGTCGGTTCGGGTTGGATCGGAGTTTTAACTTTGTAAACACGTCGCCTAATGCTCTAGCTAGGCTCTGATACCATTGTAGGGTACTTTGGCACTCTTGTGAAGGTTCATAAAGCATCAATCATGCCCAAATAAAATTTTAGATGTGCCGAACAACTCAAAGACGGGATCTTTGCTAGATTATTAGGGTTTAACATGCAAGATAACATCTTTAAACCAAAGTGTGACGGATTACAACCTTTGTAGTCCGCTCCTTCGCTTCACAAGCTCCGAGTAGAAGTCCCATTGCTGCGATCCACGATCTCCCGGACTCAAGAGAGGCTCTACGACTCGAACGATCCATGCTAGCTTGTATTGTTCCGCTTCTCCGATGATCTACGTCGAAGTTGCTATAACCCAAGCTCTCTCACTCTAATGAGGTGAACACCCTAATCTAATGGGCTAGATTAGATGAGGATGATGGAGTAGTATTTATGCTATCTTTTTAATTCACTTTCTCACAAGAAATCATCACAAAAGGAATTTCTAGCGAGCTCTCTCAAAAACTAAAGAGAGAAGAAGATGAAGAAATATGAGATAATTCCTTTTGTGATGAATAGTAGATAAGAATATATGATTGATATGGAACCATGGTCAAGGATGATAGACTTAACCTTTGTAGAGAATAAACTAGAGCTAGGGTTTGGTTACGTTAAGGATAAGTATCAACCATAATATCTTAACCAAGACAAAAGAGAATCCTTCTAGAATGAACAAGAAGGAGCTAACCCTAATCAAACCATAATCCCTTTTTATCATTCTTAAACATGTTTCATAATAAATCATATCATGTCACAATAATATTTATCACATATATATTATATATTTGCAACAAAAGAAAATAATACAATTAACATATATCGCATATATATCAATGTATTAATCCGGTGAGAAAATGAAATAATAAAGCGAGCCAATATTAGATAATGTAATACAATATATCATATATATCATTATACATTAAATCATCGAATCAACAATTGATCCGACGATCCGGCTATATCGAATATAACCGACTAATATATCATGTACCGATTCATCGAATCAACACTTGATTCGATGTCCCGGTTCATAACTAAATATCGCGAGAATATAATACGGCATCTCATATCGCATTATCCTCGGTCCTGCACATATCACATATGTGCCTCTACTCCGTTTTGCCTGAGCCAAGAAAACACTGTGTAGGACTCTAAATAATCGTCAATACGCCGGTAGCAGGTGATGATCATATCAAACACCCACAAGCTGCAAGTGGTCAGCTAAACGTAACAGCCACCCAGGTATTGAGCGATCAGAAGATCAACAAGCTAGCCTGTCCGTTCTCCTGTGAATCCAATCAGTAACACTCCCGTACAGTCCGGTCTATTCGTCTGATATGTCGCATATCAAGTCTAGGGGTGGTATACGTCAGACCCCTGTAACCGATAAGTCGTGTCGATGTGAGGCTCATAACAGGTCGAGAAACTACTGGTAACACTTACCAGTAAATCTCTATATCAGCCCAAGCCATGGACTTCCAGTTATAGCCAATCGAACACAGCACAACATCAACTCCCTATACCGGGAGAGACGAATCCCCTCCTATCGCTCATTGCCTCCATGTGATTCGGAACTGTACCCAAAAGCCACTGTTTTGCACGCCCTCTTGGACGTGGTACGGTGGAAATCAAAGCACAGTGGGAATCACACAAGACTCTATGACGATCTCGGGTCTACAGACTACCTTGTACCAGTGTCACCGGAGAATTGCCATCTGACGTGTGGTATATCACCATCTGGGAGTTCTCGGCGAGTCCGTACAGTGTACCCAGTCTCGACTGAGCACCCGTACACCATCTCTGATGTCAAACACCGATGGATATGGGATCATCCATCACCCATCATATGGGTCAAGATGCGTATACTCTAGTCTACTCTGGTGTATCGATGCCCTGTCTCGATATACCCTCGACTAGGAACAGTTATAGGATGTACTCATCGACTACTATGGCCCCACTAGTATGATCTCATCATAGTCCCAGTAGTCGAGTAAAGATCCTAAGGGCTTTATCAACATGTGAGAGTAAGACAGTAAACCAATACAATTCAACATGTTAAGATAAAGTGAAACCAAATAGCATACTATCATGACGAGCAAGAAAGTCCTCTCTGTATATATCCAAGCATCCATCATAATAGACATCATATGTACAACAATGGCCTCTAGGGCATATAAATAACTAACAATTATGATAGAGATCATACTAGTGGGACATCAGTAGTTTATAAGCATATCCTAGAGTGTCCCTAGTCGTAGGTGTATCGAGACAGGGCATCGATATACGAGAGTAGAGTAGCGTATATGACATTAGACCCATATGATGGGCGATTGATGTTCCCACATTCATCGATGTTTGACATCGAGATCGTATACAGGTGCTCAGTGGTGACTGGGTACGCTGGACGGACTCGCCGAGAACTCCTATATGGAATTATATCTATCGTCGGATAGCAGTTCTCAGGTGACACTGGTGTAGGTTAGTCTGTAGACCCGAGATCGTCATAGAGACTTGTGTGTTCTCCCACTGTACATTGATTACCACCCTACCACGGCTCTACTGAGTCGTGCAAACATGTGGCCGTTGGGTACAGTCCCGAGACACACGAATGCGATGAGCGATAGGAGGGGTTTCGTCTCTCCCGGTATTGGGGGTTGATGTTGTGCTGTGCTCGACTGGCTATATCAGTAAGTCCCTGGCCAGGGCCGTTGAGATTTACTTATAAGTGTTATCAGTAGTTTCTCGATCTGTTATAGACCATTCATCGGCACGACTTATTGAGTTATTGGGGTCGACGTTACCATCCCTAGACTTGATATGCAGCATATCTGACGAAGAGACCGGACTGTATGGTAGTGTTGCCGGTTGGCTCGACGGGAGTTGTAGCAGGTTCGCTTGTTTTCTTCTGATCGCTCAATACCCGGGTGGCCGTTACGTTTAGCTGACCGCTTGCAGCTTAGGGGTGCTTGATATCATCATAACCCACTGCCGGCGTATTGACGAGTCTTAGAGTCCCACAAAGGATTTACTTAGTCCAGGCGAAACGTTGTGGTTCGCATATGCGATATGTGCATGGGCCCGGTTAAAATGCGCATATGAGATACCGTATATTAATCGGGCGGCTTGCTTTTGGTCGGGTCGTATGTGATATGACCGGGTTGATAAATCAAGTGTTGATTTATCATTTAACCATTAGTTTCTCACTACAAATCTTTTTCTTGTCTTTTTGGTGTATGCATGCATGTATGCATTCATTCTTGTTTATGCACATATGGATGTGCATGCACACATACATGCATACATCATTCTATCATGGTTGTATATATAGAAGATGGTGGCAATATAAGACTCACACCTTATAATTATATATATGGATATATATTGTATTTGTTTTAAAACAAAAGAAAAGAAAAAGATTAACACATGATTATCTTCTACACTCTTCTTTGATCTAACCTTGTTCACCTACTTTTTAACCATGATTTAATCTTCCCTTTGTGTTTTAACTCAAGTGCAATAATATCCATATAATGTAACTTTGGTTTGAGATGAAGAGTAGAAAATATATATACTTATATTTTCTATTTTTCAAAACACATTATCATTCTCTTGTTTTTCAAAAGACATCATCTTCTTCCTCCTTTCACTTTTGCTCTCTAGATTTCTCAAGTGAGCAAAATACTCATCAAGTTAGGATTTTGAAGTGAGAAAACCAACCACAACACCATTCTACACTAGTCTTGCCAACTTGTGAAGAGTGTTAGCTTCCATTTTCTTATCTTGATCTTGCGAAGTTACAAGCTTGGACAAAGAGGACTCCGGGTGGATCATCGTAGACCTATAGGTTCTCAAGCAGACGTTTTCCAACCCTCAAGGAGACGAGGAGTCTAGCGTCGGGAGCTACAAAGGTTTTACTCTCAAAACCCTAGCTTTATCTACTTGTGATGATGTGCATGTTTAGAAACCCTAAAATTCTAGTGATGATTTTTTGCATGTTAACTTAGCACCATAAAAATTTAATTTTGAGACATGTGATGCTTGCAAACCCTTCATGAGGTGCTAGGTAAACCTAACATTGGTATCAGAGCTGACCTAGAACTTTAGGCGACACTTTAACGAAGTCAAAACTCTGATCGAACCAAAATACGGATTTCTTGAACACTCTCTGGACAATTTTTTGAAACTGTGATTTTTCAGTATTAAAAATATGTAAAAAATTCTGCAGGGAATTCTAAGAACAACTTTAGAAAACGAAGCCATCAACAGTAAATCCCACCGCGGAACCGCGGCCAGAGCTTGCTTAGGCCGCGGCCGTACGGATGATTCATTGCCTCGTCTTTATACAGTGTTCTTCCTACCTGCTTGTAGATATTTTTGGGTATTTTTAATTTGAATCTAGTGTTGAATGTTCTGGGGATTGTTTAGGATTCTATGATTCGATCGGAATTTTAACTTCGTGCTTTTTTTCCGGGTAATTTAGAAAGTATTAAAAAGTTCGAACGAGTATCATTAACTCACTTTTTCACGGGGTTTAAATCTTTCGGAAATACGTGCAAGTTTTGTGGTGGACCCTCTAGAAGACAACAAACATTAACTCGATTATGTGACCGTCTTAAACTGCCTTTTGAACCTTAAGGTTTGAGGCAGTACGGCGTGCCACATGTGAGGCGTTTGCTTGACCCTACTACGGCTGGACCGCTACTACTGTGACACATTCCGGGTTTTTTGAACTCCGCTCAAGTGTTGAGCTTTAGGAAATTTTGGGTATTTGATTATTCGATCGAAATGTTTAATACTGTCTATTTATCTGGAATGTGATATAATATGTGGAATTCATATAGTTAGGTATGAAATGCAAGGTATTAGATATCTCGGATTTACGATGTCTAAAGAGAATGTGGATTCCAAATGTTGTAGTTTTACACTTTCTTTTCTGTGACCGTAAGTGTAGTAAGTCGATATCGCCGGTTTCGTTGCTATACATCAACGAAAATCAGGGTACGCATACTTACTTACGTTGATGATATATGATATTATGTGTTGCTGAGATATGATGTGCAGGATTGTCGCGATTGAATAGCCGGGGGGGTTTATGTGAGATGAGAGTTTTATTTTTCATTCATGTAAAATTCAAATGTAATGTAATATTCTTTTATTTGGGGCACTTCCGGGTTGAGGTTGATGTCACCAGCGTTGTATATTATTTACTTTTCCGCATTAGGATAGACCCAAGGAGGGGAGCATAAGTGACCGGGTTCTGGGGTTCAGTGGGAGGCCATCTTGAGGAGTCGAGACCGGGTCATTCCGGGTTTTTTGAACTCCGCTAAAGTGTTGAGCTTTAGGAAATTTTGGGTATTTGATTATTCGATCGAAATGTTTAATACTGTCTATTTATCTGGAATGTGATACAATATGTGGAATTCATATAGTTAGGAATGAAATGCGAGGTATGAGATATCTCGGATTTACGATTTCTAAAGAGAATGTGGATTCCAAATGTTGTAGTTTTAAACTTTCTTTTCTGTGCCCGTAAGTGTAGTAAGTCGATATCGCCGGTTTCATTGCTATACATCAACGAAAATCGGGGTATGCATACTTACTTACGTTGATGATATATGATATTATGTGTTGCTGAGATATGATGTGCAGGATTGTCGCGATTGAATAGCCGGGGGGTTTTATGTGAGATGAGAGTTTTATTTTTCATTCATGTAAAATTCAAATGTAATGTAATATTCTTTTATTTGGGGCACTTCCGGGTTGAGGTTGATGTCACCAGCGTTGTATATTATTTACTTTTCCGCATTAGGATAGACCCAAGGAGGGGAGCACAAGTGACCAGGTTCTGGGGTTCAGTGGGTGGCCATCTTGAGGAGTCGAGACCGGGTCTCCTAAACTCCAGGATTGGTAGGGTCACTTGCCGCTCTCGTAGGGGTCTAGGGGTGTGGGCTTGGCTATTCATCGAGACTGTGGAATCCGTATTTTCTATTGTTGGTTAAATACTAAATACGGACGTCCTAGTATATCCCACATTATATATATGTTTCTGCTGCCTGTGTCCTGTGATATCTGAGACGAATGATATATTATATAGAAGATATATAGTAGAGGTTGCTTATGTTTTACACCCGCGCTAGTCCCGTCCCGGTATGCCGTTAGTTAAGTAACCTAACGGTGCATAACGGAACATTGCGGCGAATGCGGATGGCATAAGCGTACGTTGTATTTTCGTTTCTTTTTTGTGATTGGCTTAAGGACTTAAATGATGGGACTACATTAATATGATTAATGTAAAGAAAATAAACCTAAAAAGATGTTATAGAATCGGATTTGAAAACCACTCGGCTCTTTATAAAAAAGCTATATTTCAAAACTGCGGAGCACAAGCCACTTCTTTTGAAAACCATTTGATTCTACGACGATATCAAGTTCAAAGCGTTAAAGATTTTCTTAAAAATCATCCGCAACCCTCCGTCATTTTAGGAAGTAGAGTACTTAGTATTCGTGCTACGTTTGTTGACTTTAGTTAAGGCGTAGTGTACGGTAGCTAAGTGATGTCTTCCTACACTGCATACGATGCAGATTAATTAGGACATTCATGCGACTTTGTTGACCATAGTTAAGGGTCATATGGGTGGGTCTAATTGATCAAGAAATAACGGGTAGAACTTGACTGGTGCTTATGATTTGTTGACCATAGTTAAGGTCATAAGTACTACGGGTAAAAATCACATCGGGAATTTCAAGTGTTGAGATTTGCAATGAGATTGCATACCTACCATACGATGTTTGGATCCCGATCCCACTGTGGGCAATAGTTGCTCCTAGGAGAGTTTTGCAGTTTACAATTAGCTAACTCATTAGGTGTCTAGAAAGGTGTTAACGTGGCTACGCCTCTGGGAAAATGAGGTTTACTTTAATTAGGTCCGTGTGAAAGCACGGGGAACCTCCCTCAAGTACCGACACTGGCCTGGCTGAACGGTTATCGAAGTTGTAGACTGTAATTAATCCTGGCTAGTTTTCTTTTTAAGGTTTGAAAGAAAAACTTGATTAAAGTAGTGGGAGACATCGATTAGACAAGATAATAACCAATCTGATCTTTGCAAGAGCTTTCGTTGAGTGTATTCTTTTCTCTCTCTCTTAATGGCAGATACCAATGACTGGACTCAAGCTTCTACTAGATAAAAACAAACTGAATGGGACCAATTATAAAGACTGGCTAAGGAATCTGAAGATTGCCTTGACTTATGATAAAGTATCATATGTCCTCACGGCTTCAGCCCCGCCCGTCCCATGTCCAAAATCCTCAGTTGCGGACAAAGAAGTCCGCAAGACATGGGACGCTGACTGTGCTACGGCCAAATGCCTTATGCTTGCATCGATGGACAACACACATCAAAAGCAGCACGAGAATATGGACATTCAAGCCATATTTCTCCATACAAAGGAGTTGTATGCAGAGCAATCCCGCGTATTACGATACGAAGCATCAAAGAAATTGTTTCAGATGCGAATGGCCCCTGGCACATCAGTAGGAGACCATGTTCTGAAGATGATAGCTCTAACAGAAGAGCTTGAGGACCTTGGATGGACAATGGACAATGAACAATATACAGATATTATTCTGCAGTCCCTCCCCTTCACCTTTGCTCAGTTCATAGTTAACTTCGACATGCACAACATGGAGAGGGAACTACCTGAACTCCTTAATATGTTAAGGAGTACAGAGAGCACACTGAAATCAGTAAAAACTCCCGTTATGACTGTTGGACAATCTTCCTCTTCTCGCCCAAAGGCTAAAGCCAAAGGAAAGAAAAAGAAGAAGCCCACCAATCCTAAGGGTGGAGTTAAAAAGGTGAAGGGAAAGGAAAAGTCCAAAGCTGGAGAGTGGGGGAAAGGTGAATGTTTTCATTGCCACAAAACAGGACATTGGAAGCGCAACTGTACGGAGTACTTGAACCTCAAGAAGAAACATGGGGATGCTTCCTCTTCAGGTGTGTTTGTGACAGAAAACCGTTTTTCAATAAACTCTGCTTCCTGGGTCTTAGATACCAGCTCAGGTTCTCACATTTGCAATTCTATGCAGGGGCTGAGAAATAGCAAAGTTTTGAAGACAGGTGACCATACTCTCCACGTTGGAAATGGTTCCAATGTACATACAGTCGCAGTGGGAGAGTATCACTTGGGGTTTCCATCTGGGTGTATATTGGTTTTGAACCCATGTTATTTTGTACCAAGTATGCTTTGTAATATAATATCCGTTTCTTTGTTAGACAATGAAGGATATAATTTTGTATTGCAGAACAATGTTATGAACATTCACCTGAATCAAATGTTGGTTGGGTACGGTACACTTAATAACGGGATACACGTCCTAAATCAACACACAGTTTTCAGCATACAACACACTAATAAAAGAAAACTTTCAGAAATAAATGAAGCTTTTCTTTGGCACTGTAGACTTGGTCATATTAACGAAAAAAGACTAAACAAGTTACACAAAGATGGATATTTAAACCCTTTTGAATATAAATCTTATGCGACTTGCCAGTCTTGTATCAAGGGTAAAATGACCAAAACTCCGTTTACCGGACACGGAGAAAGAGCTACCGAGCTCCTAGGACTCATACATAGTGATGTATGTGGGCCAATGTCTACACAGGCCAGAGGCAGTTTTTCTTACTTCATTACTTTCACTAACGATTTCTCAAGATTCGCTCATGTATTTTTACTAAAGCACAAATCCGAAGCCTTCGAGAAATTCACTGAATATAAACAAGAAGTAGAAAAACAAACTGGCTTGAGTATCAAGATGCTTCGATCAGATCGAGGTGGGGAGTACCTCAGTACATAATTTGCAAACTTCCTAAAAGAGAATGGGATTCTCTCTCAGCTCACTCCTCCTTACACACCACAGCACAACGGTGTGTCTGAACGACGGAATAGGACCCTATTAGATATGGTCCGATCCATGATGAGTGATGCTGAGTTACCTATCTCAATTTGGGGGCATGCATTGGAAACTGCAGCGTTTCTTTTGAACAGGGTTCCAACCAAAACTCGTGTCTACCACGCCATATGAGATATAGCATGGGAAGAGACCATCTCTTAAGAGAATTAAGATTTGGGGTTGCCCGGCCTATGTTAAAAAGCAGAATCCGGACAAACTCGAGACACGGTCAGTCATGTATAACTTTGTGGGATATCCAAAGAACTCTTATGGATATCTATTCTACCACAAGGAGGAACAAAAGGTGTTTGTTTCTCAGTATTCCACATTCTTAGAAAAAGTGTTTTTCACAGATAAAGATGATGGCAATGTGGTGGATCTAGAAGAGGTTCTAGAGACACAAACTACAAATGACGACTTGGTTGAACCGGCTGTTGCAATAGGAACTGAGGAACCTCGGCCACTCCGAAGGTCCGGTAGGACTTCTCGCCCACCGGAGAGGAACTATGGTTTCCTCATTGATGGTGACAGAGAAGACTGCATCATGGAGGATGATGATCCTATCGGTTTTCAGCAAGCTATAACGAGTGGAGACTCTGTGAAGTGGCTGGATGCCATGAGATCCGAAATGGAGTCTATGTACACCAACAAAGTTTGGACTTTGGACGTTGTACCGCCTGGGGTAAGACCTGTGGGATGCAAATAGATCTTTAAAAGAAAGATTGGTGTAGATGGGCAGGTAGAGACCTACAAGGCAAGACTTGTGGCGAAGGGTTTTCGTCAAAGACCAGGTTGGGACTATGACGAGACTTTTCGCCCGTAGCCATGCTTAAATCTATTCGGATCCTACTTGCTATTGCTGCTCACTATGACTATGAAATCTGGCAGATGGACGTTAAAACGGCATTTCTAAATGGGGATTTAGAAGAATGCGTTTATATGGATCAGCCGGAGGGCTTCATTGACAGTGGGAGCAGCGGGAAAGCATGTAGATTGCTTAAATACATATATGGGTTAAAGCAGGCATCACGGAGTTGGAACATCTGTTTCGATGATGTTATCAAAGAGTTTGATTTCATCAAAAATCCAGATGAACCTTGTGTTTATAAGAAGGCTGTAGGGAGAGCTGTCACATTCCTCGTATTGTACGTGGATGATATTCTTCTGATAGGAAATGATATTCCTATGCTACAGTCGGTCAAATCTTTCTTATCACTAAGGTTATCCATGAAGGACCTGGGTGATGCCACATACATTATGGGCATAAGGATCTATAGGGATAGATCCAAGAGGTTATTGGGATTGTCCCAAACCAAGTACATCAACACCATCCTAAAAAGGTTTAGTATGGAAGACTCCAAGCGGGGTGCCTTACCCGCTTGCCATGGGGTCACTCTCTCCAAGGATTCTTGTCCAAAGACCGATGAAGAGAGAGCTCGCATGAGCATTATACCCTATGCTTCGGCAGTAGGATCTATAATGTATGCGATGTTATGTACACGCCCAGATGTAGCTTATGCACTTAGTGTTGTAAGCAGGTATCAATCCAACCCAGGGGAGAATCACTGGATAGCTGTGAAGAATATTCTTAAGTACTTGCGAAGGACTAAAGAATTGTTCTTGGTGTATGGTAATGGAGATCTCCAAATAGAGGCCTTTACGGATTCGAGCTTCCAGAGCGATAAGGACGACAGCAAATCTATCTCAGGGTTTGTATTTACCCTCAATGCAGGGGCGGTAAGTTGGAAGAGTTCCAAACAGGAAACCGTTGCAGACTTTATGATGGAGGCTGAGTACATTGCTGCAAATGATGCCGCCAAGGAAGCCGTCTGGATGAGGAAGTTCGTCTTGGAGCTAGGAGTAGTTCCAACCATTATTGATCTAATACCATTGTATTGTGATAATAATGGGGCTATGGCATTAGGCAAGGAGCCCAGGTCCCATCAGCGGTCCAGACACATCCTTAGGCGCTTTCATTTGATCCGGGAGATTATAGATCGCCGTGAGATCGAGATTAAGAGAGTAGACACAAAGAATAACGCCGCGGATCCACTCACCAAGGCCCTCTCTCAGCCGCAGCATGAGCGACTTTTTGAGATATTGGGTATGAGATACGCCAATAACTGGCCTTTGTGCAAGTGGGAGATTGTTGGATATATGTATGCCCTAAAGGCCATTATGTGATAGTGGATGTATTTATACATGTATATATATATATATATTCAATGTACATTCTTGGTCGACATGATAGTATGCTATCTAGTAATTCTTTATCTGACATGTTGATTTGACAATGCTTTTATTCATTCATACATGTTGATAAATCCCTGAGGATATTGACTTGACTACTGTGATTATGATAGAGATCATACTACTGGGACATCAGTAATTTATAAGCATATCCTAGAATGTCCCTAGTCGTAGGTGTATCGAGACGGGGCATCGATATACCAGAGTAGACTAGTGTATATGACACTAGACCCATATGATGGGCGATAGATGTTCCCACATTCATCGATGTTTGACATCGAGATCGTATACGGGTGCTCAGTGGTGACTGGGTACACTGGACGGACTCGCCGAGAACTCCTATATAGAATTATATCTATCGTCGGATAACAGTTCTCAGGTGACACTAGTGCAGGTTACTCTGTAGACCCGAGATTGTCATAGTATTCTCCCACTGTACTTTGATTAACACCCTACCACGGCTCTACTGAGTCGTGCAAACAGGTGGTCGTTAGGTACAGTCCCGAGACACACGAAGGCGATGAGCGATAGGAGGGGTTTCGTCTCTCCCGGTATTGGGGGTTGATGCTGTGCTGTGCTGACTGGCTATATCAGTAAGGCCCTGGCCAGGGCTGTTGACATTTACTGATAAGTGTTATCAGTAGTTTCTCGATCTGTTATAGACCATTCATTGGCACGACTTATTGAGTTATTGGGGTCGACATTACCATCCCTAGACTTGATATGCAGCATATCTGACGAAGAGACCGGACTGTACGGTAGTGTTGCCGGTTGGCTCGATGGGAGTTGTAGCAGGTTCGCTTGTTTTCTTCTGATCGCTCAATACCCGGGTGGCCGTTACGTTTAGCTGACCGCTTGCTTCTTGGGGGTTCTTGATATGATCATCACCCGCTGCCGGCGTATTGACGAGTCTTAGAGTCCCACAAAGGAGTTACCTAGTCCAGGCGAAACGTTGTGGTTCGCATATGCGATATGTGCGTGGGCCCGGTTAAAATGTGCGTATGAGATACCGTATATTAATCGGGCGGCTTGCTTTTGGTCGGGTCTTATGTGATATGACCGGGTTGATAAATCAAGTGTTGATTTATCATTTAACCATTAGTTTCTCACTACAAATCATTTTCTTGTCTTTTTGGTGTATGCATGCATGTATGCATTCATTCTTGTTTATGCACATATGGATGTGCATGCACACATACAAGCATACATCATTCTATCATGGTTGTATATATAGAAGATGGTGGCAATATAAGACTCACACCTTATAATTATATATATGGATATATATTGTATTTGTTTTAAAACAAAAGAAAAGAAAAAGATTAACACATGGTTATCTTCTACACTCTTCTTTGAACTAACCTTGTTCACCTACTTTTTAACCATGATTTAATCTTCCTTTTGTGTTTTAACTCAAGTGCAATAATATCCATATAATATAACTATAGTTTGAGATGAAGAGTAGAAAATATATATACTTATATTTTCTATTTTTCAAAACTCATTATCATTCTCTTGTTTTTCAAATGCCATCATCTTCTTCCTCCTTTCTCTTTTGCTCTTTAGATTTCTCAAGTGAGCAAAATACTCATCAAGTTAAGATTTTGATGTGAGAAAACCAACCACAAAACCATTCTACACTAGTCTTGCCCACTTGTGAAGAGTGTTAGCTTCCATTTTCTTATCTTGATCTTGCGAAGTTACAAGCTTGGACAAAGAGGACTCCGGGTGGATCATCGTGGACCTAGAGGTTCTCAAGAGGACGTTTTCCAACCCTCAAGTAGCTGAGGAGTCTAGCGTCGGGAGCTACAAAGGTTGTACTCTCAAAACCCTAGCTTTATCTACTTGTGATGATGTGCATGTTTAGAAATCCTAAAATTTTGGCGATGATTCTTTGCATGTTCACTTAGCACCCTAAAAATTTAATTTTGAGACATGTGATGCTTGCAAACCCTTCATGAGGTGCTAAGTAAACCTAACACCCCCTCTCTCTCCTCATTAAATGTAAGCATGGGCTCAAGCCATCATGCCCTCTCTCTTTCACCTACTCAAGTCAACACCTAAAACTAATTCTTTTTTTAAAAAACAATTACCCTTAATTAAAATCAAATTGGCTTAACAAAGAAAACGGTTAGTCCACCATGGTTGCTAATCATGGTCTAACCCTAATCTTAACCCTAGTTAGCGTGCACATGTGTGTGCAAGCCTAAATAAATTCTAATAAAATATTCTTTAATTTTGATAAATTTTTTGAAAATCGTTTTGGTAAACTTTTTACTAAAAACCACACATTAAATATAATTAGACACTAAACACAATCTAAGGTGTTACAATCTTCCCCCCTTAAAGAAATTCGTCCCCGAATTAAAAAATATATAGCTACGCATACCTTCAAAGAGATGAGGGAATTTCTTCCGCATCTCGCCCTCGGCCTCCCAAGTGATCTCTTCACAATTTGGGGTGCGCCAAAGCACCTTCACCGATGGAAAGACCTTCGATCGAAGTTTCTTCACCTACCGGTCTAATATCACGACTGGCTGCTTGGTGAATAAAAGATCGCGCTCGAGCTGAACGGTCTGATGCTGAATCATGTGAGAAAGGCCATGCAGGTATCTGCGAAGCATCGACACGTGTAATACGGGGTGAACATCTGGGAAGTCGGGTGGAAGAGACAAACGATATGCTACTGTGCCCACACGCTCGAGGGTCTCGAATGGACCTATGAATCTGGGGCTAAGCTTCCCCTTCCGTCCAAACCTCATCACGCCCTTCATCGGAGAGACCCTCAGAGAAACGTGATATCCGGCTGCGAACTATAATCTGCGGCGGCGTCTGTCAGCATACGATTTCTGCCTGCTCTGAGCTGGCCTCATCCTATCTGAAATCTGTTAGTATATATGCCCTAGAGGCCATTACTGTATCATACTAGCTTGTATATTACTTAATGGAAGCTTGGGATAATCACAGTTGTATAGACAATCTTCCTCAAAATGGTAGTATGCTACTTGGTTTGTCTCTACTTCAATATGTGCATGTGTTTCTTTTAGCATATCGCTTATATACATATTAGTGGAGCCCTTAGGATCTTTTCTTGATTACCAGCGTTGTGATGGCAGTCACACTTGTGGGGGCTGGGTAATCTATAAGCACATCCTTATACAGGTCCCTAGTCGTAGGACTATCAAGACAGGGCATCGATATTCTGGAGTAGACTAGCGTATGCGCTTCTCATCCCAGCAGGGGAGATGGTCTGTCCCACAGCCATCAGTACGCCGTACTGGAGATAGTATGCGGGTGCTCGTTAGGTTACGAGTACACTGGACATGACTCGTCGGGAACTGTTGGTTGGTATTATACATATCGTCAGTTATCAGTTCCCAGGTGACATGAGTACAGCTTAGTCCGTTGACTTGACACTGTCACTTTGCCTCGAGTGTGTTCCCACTGTTCTTTGATTACTACCCTACCACGGCTCAAAGGAGTCGTGCAAACATGTAGTAGTTGGGTGCAGTCCCGAAGCACTTGGAGGCAGTGACGGTTAGACAGGATTCGTCTCTCCCGGTATTGGGGGTTGATATTGCGCTGTGTCTAGGAGAGCCATTACACAAAGTCCCTGGCCAGGGCAAGCGGGATATACTGGTAGGTTTCCAGTGTTATCTCAGGGTGTTCTGGGCTTCACTCCGACACGACCTGTACCGCTATTAGGGGACTGACATTTACCGCCCCCATAGGCCCGCCATGCGATACTCTTAGACGAAAAGACCGGACTGTACGGAGATTGTCACATTCAGGCTCAGTAGGAGTTCGGATGGGTTTACCTCATCGGCCTTCTTATCAACATCTATCTGGGGACCATTACATACAGCTAGTGCCGCTTACGGTCTGTGGTTAAGCCCACTGCCAGCGTAGTGTCGAGTCTTTAGAGTCCCACACAGAGAGTTTCCCTGCACTGAGCGAATGGTGTATAGGCCGTATAGATTTACGGCAGGGCTACGATCACATACGTACACTTGTGTGAGTATGCTGTTCGGGCAGGCAATACTAGTGGGCTTTGGTTTAAGCCGGATCCTAGTATTGCACGGATGGATTTGTTTTGTCTTCTGTGCATTCGTATTCTACGGAATGCGGATGCGGGTGTGTATGCACAGTTGTGAGGAGACAAGAGGAAGGAGGTGCCTCATTAGGGTTTTGACAGTTGATTCGGTCGAAACCATAATGAGGCGGACTCATTAGGGTTTTGGCAGTTCGTTCGGTCAAAACCATTATGAGCCGGGGACATGATTTACTACTCTTTTTACTGATTATTAAGTGATGGCTAATTGCTTTGACCATTTGACCACACTTGACTTTGTTGACCATTTGACAAAAGTTGACTTGGACCTTCATGAGAGGTCTAGAGTTTTCTTTGGTTTTCTTTTTATTTTTGGATTATGATAATGGTCAAGTCAATTGTTGCCATCAACTTAATCTTGAAAAGATTAGTAATGATGATAATGGTGTATTATTGCAACCATGGTTCATTCTCTCTAACACAATAGTTCATTTCTCATTCTCTCTCTTGGAAAAGAAATGAGAGAGCTCCATGGTTGTTCTCCTTCTTCTCCCTCCTCTTGATTCTTCCTTTGATCTCATGTGTTGAGAGAAAAAGGATCCAAATAGACAAACACTTCCATCATTCTCTTCTACACATCCTAGGACATCAAGACTAGCGATCTTGTTGCCCTAATTGCCATGGCTCGAGGTAGAGCTCGGAGTACATCTCTCGGGTGGATCGTCTTCGACACAAGAAGGCCACGGAGGTGATCAAGATCCGGATCGACCCTCGGAACGTTGATGGCCGAGCTGGACAGCGGAATGAAGACCCGAAGGACCGGTGTCATGAGGTATAATCTCTATGACATAGTAGATAGAACCTCAAGTAGTTTGCTAGTTTGTAACTTAGCAAAGATCCTTCTTTTAGACCATGTTGCCTTTGCGCCAAAAATAGTTTTTCGCCGTTTCCGCCTCCCCATAAGAACCGGGGTGAGCAACGTGGACTTACAGTGGTATCAGAGCCTAGCTAAACATAAACTAGCAAGTTAGCGAAGTGTTTAGAATTTCGATCGAAAAAAAAATCGCAAAACACGTCTGGAAAAACCATGTTTCTGCCGATTTTTTATACTGCTCTAAAAATGATTTAACATACATGAAAAATCGGCTCAGTGTTTTGTAAAAACACAGAACAAAAACAATCCAGTGACTCGGTCAAAGCGCCGCGGATCCGCGGCAAGAACATGCTTCCTGCCGCGGAACCGCGGCCGAGTTGACTCGGCCGTGGACCGCGTTTTCTGCAGTGTTTTTATTTGGATGTTTTGGGATTTTTAGTATAGTTTGTTTCTGCCCAGATTTTCCATAGAACAAATTAGTTTTTGGGGTGGTCACAAATCCGTATTTTGATCAAAATTCCGTAGACTTTGGCTAATGGATATTATCTGTGATGTGTTATATGTATTGAACGTTTGCTAAACGCTATACGACGATTAGTGGGGGTTATACATATCTGTGATCTGTAATGTTGATGATTTGAGTATATGAACTCGGTGGATTGTCGCGGATGAATAGCCGAGTGGATGTGAGATGAGAGTTTCTTTTTCTTTCAATCATTGTAAAGTTTGTAATTGATGTAATATTATTTTATGGCCGCACATCCGGGATGAGGTTGTAGCCGCCATTGTATATTATTTCTTTTTACTGTTTTTTGCTCCTAAGATAGACCCAAGGTAGGGTGCACAAACTACCGGGTATCTCGAAATGCCGAGTGGCCTACTCATGTTATTGAGGGAGGTTGCTTCACTTCGGGTACTTGGCGGGTAGTTTGCCGCACCCGTAAGGGTCTAGGGTGGGGTTTGGCTATTCATCACGACCGTGTAATCCGTCTTTCGTTGCAGGCTCAAACGAAACGCGGATTCCTAGTATATCCAAAGTGTTCATCTGTGAACTGGAATGTCTATTATTGAATCTGACGAATGTATATATCTATATATGATATCTATTTAGGCGTTGCTTATGTTTTGCATCCGCGCTAGTCCAGCCCCTGCTCTGTCGTTAGTTATGTAACCTAATGGGTGATGACGGGACCCCGTGGCGAATGCGGATGGCATAAGCGCACGTTATATTTTCGTTGTTTTCTGCAATGGTAGGATTAAATGATGGGACGCATTAAAAATTAATGCAAGAAAATAATCCAAAGTAAAGTCGTTGGAACAATTTCAAAACCACTCGGTTTCTTTTCATAACAGAAAACTATTAAAAATGCGAAGCTTAAACCACTCTATTTAAAAGCTATCATGGTTCCTTCGATTATATCAAGTTCACTACATTCACGGTTTCGCCAAAACCATTCGTAGCCCTCCGTCATTTCGTATAAATATTCAATAGTATTCAAGCTATGTTTGTTGACCTTCGTCAAGGCATAGTGATTGGTAGTTGTTGGGTGTTCATATGTAGCATAGATAGATGCGTTGGTTTGGGACAGTCGTATTACCTTGTTGACCTTCGTCAAGGGTATATACGGGTGGGTTCAAATTGACCTGGACAATGACGGGTAGAACTTGTCATGTGACTTATGATTTGTTGACCTTCGTCAAGGTCATAAGAGCATGGGGAAAAAATCCACATCGGGAGTATCTAAAGAAACTGAAACTTGCTAGTGCTGCATACCATTTGGAGTGTGATGATTCTGGTAGGATTCCTTCAGTTTTATCACACGATGATATTTGGATCCCTATCCTACTGTGAGTATATGCTATTCCTTGGGAACTTTCTCGCTTAACGATCAATGCTATAAACCAAGTAGGTGTCTAGAAAGGTGTTAGCGGGGCTACGCCCATAGGGAAAAGAGGTTACTTAATTAAGGAACTTTGCGAAAGCGTTGGAAAACCTCCCTCGAAGTACCGACACTGGCCTGGCTGAACGGTTAAGCAAGTATTGTACGGTGAGATTGATCCCGACTAATTCTTCCTTTATGGTTTGAGGAGGGATTCGAGAGACAGTGGGAGCCATCCTGTTTAGATAAATTAAAAACCAATCTAAACTTGCAAGAGCATCATGCTAAAGTGGTTTCTTCTTTCTCTCTTAATTGCAGCGACCCGGTGACCAGACATATGTTACATCTAGATAATAAACTGACTGAATCTGACTATTATGACTGGCAAAGGTCTGTCCAGATGTCCATTTCCCATGACAAGCTGGGACACCTCTTGACTGGTCCAACCCCTGCCGTCTCAGGTCCAGTTTCCCGTGTCACGGATATTCATATCCGCAAGACATTGGAAAAAGACTGTGCGAAAGCCAAGTGCCTCGTGTTAGCCTCAGTTGATGGTGCATACCAGAGACAGCACGAGAAGATGGACTTAGTTTCTATCTTTCTCTAGAACAAAGATTTATATGGAGAGCAATCTCGTATCGCAAGAAATGAGACCTCGAATGAATTGCTTCCAGCAAGGTTGGCTATCGGGTCATCTGTGGGGGGCAATGTCCTTTCAGAGACCAGCTATTTTGAGCTCACGGACCTGAAGACCACGTTGAAGAACGGGTCAGATGCTGACTTGATTCTACAGTCTCTACCTTCTACCCTGAAAGAAACTACGGAAGTAAAAGGAAAGGAAAGGGCAGAAGTTTCGGGACTGGATGTAGTAAAAGAGGGACGTTCCTTTTGTTACAGGAATGAACATTGGCAGAAGGATTGCAGGGCTAGCATAGCCAGTAGCCAGGATTCGAAGCATGTTGTGGCTTCAGCTTCGGGTGTGTTTGTGATAGAGAACTGTATGCCAGTTAACCCTACCTCCTGGGTATTGGATACCGGATCAGGATCTCATATTTGTAATTCGTTACAGGCTCTGAGAAACCGTAGGGTTATCAATATAGGTTATATGACTCTTAGGGTTTCTAACGGAATGAGCATGTACGCTGAGTCCGTAGGGGAATATCATCTTGGACTGACAACTGGGCAGATATTGATTCTGCGTAACTGTTTTTATGTACCAGGTGCGACTTGTAATATCATATCTGTATCCTTACTTTCTAAGGAAGGATATGATTTTACTTTTGTAAGCGATGTGGTCCACATCAACCTAAATCAAGTTTTGATTGGGTCAGGTACATTAGAAAACGGAATATACGTATTAAATCAAGCTCAGATTTTCAGTGTCCAGAACACACTTAAAAGAAAGTCTCCAGAAACAAATCAGGCTTTCTTATGGCATTGTAGACTGGGTCACATTAATGAGACACGGTTAACAAAGTTACATAAAGAAGGATACTTGAATCCGTTCGAGTATCAGTCTTATGCCACTTATGAATCTTGTCTTATGGGAAAGATGACAAAGACTCCGTTCACTGGACACGGAGAAAGAGCAAGCGAGCTCTTGGGACTCATACATAGTGATGTGTGTGGTCCAATGTCTATACATGCGCGAAGTGGTTATTCATACTTCATTACTTTCACAGATGATTTCTCTATGTATGGACATGTCATCCTAATGAAGCATAAATCCGAGGCCTTTGAGAAATTTCGGGAATACAAGAATGAAGTTGAAAAACAAACAGGCAAAAGTATCAAGACACTAAGATCTGATCGAGGTGCTGAATACTTGAGTGCCGAGTTTCTGGGCTACTTAAAAGAGAATGGAATTCTCTCTCAGCTTACTCCTCCATACACACCACAACACAACGGTGTATCGAAAAGGCGGAATCGAACCCTATTGGATATGGTTCGTTCCATGATGAGTAAGGCTGAGTTGCCGCGATCTTTCTGGGGTTATG
The DNA here is from genome assembly GCA_030015575.1 of Agapanthus africanus. NCBI lineage: Eukaryota > Viridiplantae > Streptophyta > Magnoliopsida > Asparagales > Amaryllidaceae > Agapanthus > Agapanthus africanus. The sequence continues at coordinate 316,520,204 of CM057340.1, read as the reverse complement.
CACGAGAAACAGCTGCATATCTCTTGAACAAGGCTCCAACCAAGACTGTGCCTACCACCCCATATCAGATGTGGAGTGGGAAGAAACCCTGTATTAAGTATCTTAAGACATGGGGATATCCTGCTTTTGTAAAGAAGAAACATGCAGACAAGCTCGAGGCACGCTCAGTACTGTGTAAGTTTTTGGGATACCCAAAGAACTCCAATGGGTATCTTTTCTATTCCGCAGAGGAACAAAAAGTTTTTGTTTCTCAGCATGCCCGCTTTTTGGAAACTGAATTTTTAGAAAATCAGATAAGTGGGAGCGCAATACAACTGGAAGAAATTCCAGAACCACAAGCTATTAGTGAAAGCTTGGAAGAACCAGAAGGTTCAGGAGAACCGGACATCCCAGCGCCACTCCACAGGAGTAGTAGGCAGCCTTATCCGCCCGAGAGATACTACGGTTTTCTCATAAACGGGGATAGAGAAGATTGCACTATTGATTATGGTGAGCCTACTAGCTTCCACTAAGCCATTCAGAGCGGTGACTCGGTAAAATGGCTGGATGAAATGCGGACCGAGATGGAGTCCATGTACACCAACAAAGTTTGGACTTTGGACTTTGCTCTAGAAAGGGTAAAACCCGTAGGCTACAAATGGATCTTCAGAAAGAAGATTGGTGTAGATGGGCAGGTTGAAACCTATAAAGCTAGACTTGTAGCAAAGGGTTTTCGTCAACGACCTGGTTTAGACTATGACGAGACCTTGTAGCAAAGGGTTTTCGTCAAAAACCCAGATGAACCATTCATTTACAGTAAGATTGTAGGGAGAACTGTGGTATTCCTCGTCGTGTACGTCGATGAAATTCTCCTGATAGGAAATGATATTCCTATGCTACAGTCAGTCAAAGGATTCTTGTCACAGAGGTTCTCCATGAAGGACATGGGCGATGCCAACTACATTCTGGGGATCCAGATCTATCGTGATAGATCTAAGAGGATGTTGGGACTTTCGCAGTCCAGGTACATCGACACCATACTGAAACGATTCAGTATGGGAGATTCCAGGCACGTCAATCTACCGGCTTGTCACGGAATCACCCTCTCCAAAGAGATGTCTCCCAAGACTGATTTGGAAAGGGCTCGCATGTCATCTATACCCTACGCATCTACGGTAGGCTCTATAATGTATGCGATGTTGTGCACCAGACCAGATGTAGCATACACATTGAGCGTTGTAAGCCGGTATCAGTCGGAACCAGAGGAGAAACACTCGATAGCAGTAAAGAACATTCTCAAGTACCTGAGAAGGACTAAGGAGATGTTCTTGGTGTATGGCGGAAAAGACCTCCAGATCGAGGCCTTTGCTGACTCCAGCTTCTAGAGTGACAAGGATGACTCCAAGTCCATGTCAGGTTATGTCTTTACCCTCAATGGAGGGGCGGTTTGCTGGAAGAGTTCCAAGCAAGAGACTGTTGCTGACTCAACTATAGAAGCGGAGTACATAGCTACTTGCGATGCCGCAAAGGAAGTTGTCTGGATGAAGAAGTTCCTCGTGGAGCTTCAGGTGGTTCCCACCATTGTTGATCCAAGACCGCTGTATTGTGACTACAACGGAGCTATAGCTTTAGCGAAGGAACCCAGGTCCCATCAGAAGTCCATGCACATTTTGAGGCGGTACCACCTGATTAGGGAGATCGCAGATCGCCGGGAGATCGAGGTGAAGAGAGTAAATTCGGAGGATAACACTGCAGATCCACTCACGAAGGCCCTACCCCAGACTCAGTTCGAGCGGCTGATCAAGATGATAGCTCTTCGATACGCCAGTACATGGCCTTAGTGCAAGTGGGAGATTGTTAGTGTATATGCCATAGAGGCCATTATTGTATCATACTAGCTTGTATATTACTTAATGGAAGCTTGGGATATTCACAGTTGTATAGAAAATCTTGCTCAAAATGGTAGTATGCTACTTGGTTTGTCTCTACTTCAATATATGCATGTGTTTCTTTTAGCATATCGCTTATATACATATTAGTGGAGCCCTTAGGATCTTTGCTTGATTACCAGCGTTGTGATGGCAGTCACACTTGTGGGGGCTGGGTAATCTATAAGCACATCCTTATACAGGTCCCTAGTTATAGGACTATCGAGACAGGGCATCGATACTCCGGAGTAGACTAGCGTATGCGCTTCTCATCCCAGCAGGGGAGATGGTGTGTCCCACAGCCATCAGTACGTAGTACTGGAGATAGTATGCCGGTGCTCGTTAGGTTACGAGTACACTGGACAGGACTCATCGGGAACTGTTGGTTGGTATTATACCTATCGTCAGTTATCAGTTCCCAGGTGACATGAGTACAACTTAGTCCGTTGACTTAACACAGTCACTTCGCCTCGAGTGTGTTCCCACTGTTCTTTGATTACTACCCTACCACGGCTCAAAGGAGTCGTGCAAACAGGTAGTAGTTGGGTGCAGTCCCGAAGCACTTGGAGGCAGTGACGGTTAGACAGGATTCGTCTCTCCCGGTATTGGGGGTTGATATCGTGCTGTGTCTAGGAGAGCCATTACACAAAGTCCTTGGCCAGGGCAAGCGAGATATACTGATAGGTTTCCAGTGTTATCTTTGGGTGTTCTGGGCTTCACTCCGACACGACTTATACCGCTATTAGGAGAATGATGTTTACCGCCCCCTAGGCCCGCCATGCGATACTCTTAGACGAACAGAACGGACTGTACGGAGATTGTCACATTCAGGCTCAGTAGGAGTTCGGATGGGTTTACCTCATCGGCCTTCTTATCGACATCTACCTGGGGACCGTTACGTACAGCTAGTGTCGCTTGCGGTCTGTGGTTAAACCCACTGCCAGCATAGTGTCGAGTCTTTAGAGTCCCACACAGAGAGTTTCCCTGCACTGAGCGAAAGGTGTAGAGGCCGTATAGATTTACGGCAGGGCTACGATCACTTGCGTGCACTTGTGTGCGTATGCTGTTCGGGCAGGAAATACTAGTGGGCTTTGGTTTAAGCCGGATCCTTGTATTGCACGGATGGATTTGTTTTGTCTTCTGTGCATTCGCATTCTGCGGAATGCGGATGCGGGTATGTATGCACAGTTGTGAGGAGCCAAGAGGAAGGAGGTGCCTCATTAGGGTTTTGACAGTTGATTCGGTCAAAACCATAATGAGGCGGACTCATTAGGGTTTTGGCAGTTCATTCGGTCAAAACCATTATGAGCCGGGGACATGATTTACTACTCTTTTTAGTGATTATTAAGTGTTGGCTAATTACTTTGACCATTTGACAAAAGTTGACTTGGACCTTCATGAGAGGTCTAGAGTTTTCTTTGGTTTTCTTTTTATTTTTAAATTATGAATGGTCAAGTAAATTGTTGCCATCAACTTAATCTTGAAAAGATTAGTAATGATGATAGTGGTGTATTATTGCAACCATGGTTCATTCTCTCTAGCACAATAATTCATTTCTCATTCTCTCTCTTGGAAAAGAAATGAGAGAGCTCCATGGTTGTTCTCCTTCTTCTCCCTCCTCTTGATTCTTCCTTTGATCTCATGTGTTGAGAGAAAAAGGATCCAAATAGACAAACACTTCCATCTATCTCTTCTACACATCCTAGGACATCAAGACTAGCGATCTTGTTGCCCTAGTTGCCTCGGCTCGAGGTGGAGCTCGGATTACATCTCTCTGGTGGATCGTCTTCGACTCAAGAAGGCCGTGGAGGTGATTAAGATCCGGATCGACCCTCGGAACGTGGATGGACGAGATGGACAGCGGAATGAAGACCCGAAGGACCGGTGTCGTGAGGTATAATCTCTATGACATAGTAGATAGAACCTCAAGTAGTTTGCTAGTTTGTAGTTTAGCAAAGATCTTTCTTTTAGTCCATGTTGCCTTTGTGCTAAAAATAGTTTTTTGCCGTTTCCGCCTCCCCGTAAGAACCGGGGTGAGCAACGTGGACTTACAGAATCAGCTGTATCTTCTCGGTCGTCTCATGTACGATCTGCGGCCCCAAAATACTGCTCTCACTGAGCTCTGTCCAACAGACGGACGATCTACATCTCCTCCCATACAAGGCCTCAAAAGGTGCCATCTAAATAGTATCCTGGAAACTATTGTTGTAGGAGAACTCCACCAAGGGTAAATGATGATCCCAACTACCACCAAAGTCTAAAACGCACGCTCGGAGCATGTCCTCGAGAGTCTGAGTAGTCCTCTTTGACTAGCCGTCGGTCTGCGGATGAAATGCTGTGCTGAAACTCAAGGGGGTGCCCAAAGCCTTCTGAAGCCTCTGCCATAGTCGGCTAGTAAACTAGGTGCCTCTGTCGGACACGATACATGTCGGGACTCCATTCAGTCGTACCATCTCGTCGATGTATATCTGGGCATACTGAGCAAATCCGAAAGTAGTCTTCACCGGCAGGAAGTGAGCCGCTTTCGTCAATCGATCCACGATCACCCATATGGAGTCATACCCTCGACTAGTCCTGGGTAGACCCACAATGAAGTCCATAGAAATCTGCTCCTATTTCCACTCCGGAATGGGTAACGGTTGTAGCTCTCCCACTGGCCTCTGGTGTTCGTCCTTGACTTGATGGCAAGTCAGGCATCTCGACACGAAGTCTATGACGTCCCTCTTCATCCCGTCCCACCAGTAAATATTTCTCATATCATGGTACATCTTGGTGGAACCCGGATGAACACTGTACACCGATCGATGAGCCTCCTAAGGAATCTCACGCCGCAGTCCCTCAGCATCTGGTACGCACAGTCTAGTCCCAAATCGCAGTATCCCCTGATCATCAATCACGAACTCGGAAAATCTGCCATGTCCAATCTGTGCCGTGATCTTTGAACAACGGTCATCACTGTACTTTGCCTCATTTATACGGTCAAGCAACTATAGGCATGCTTGAACATGCGCAAGCTGTCCCCCGATCAGAGTGAACTCGAACTGCACTCGGCTGTCGCATAAAATCTGCCATTCTGCCGGTGACTGCCTATGCACTGCGCCTAAACAAGATAGACTACCCCTGGGCCTCCTACTCAAAGCATCCACCCCTACATTAGCCTTGACCGGGTGATATAAGATCTCGCAGTCGTAGTCCTTTACTAGTTCCATCCAATGGCACTGTATAAGATTCAGGTCTCGCTGCTGAAATATATACCTCAAGCTCTTGTGATCAGTGAATATCTGGCATGACTCGCCGTATAGGTAATGTCGCCAGATCTTCAGTGCAAAGACCACTGCAGCCATCCCTAAATCATGAGTGGGGTAGTTCTGTTCATGTTTCTTCAGCTGCCGAGAAGCATACGCGATCACCCTGTCGTGCTGCATCAATACGCACCCTAGCCCCACTCGAGAAGCGTCACAATAGACCACAAATCCGCCCGATCCCGAAGGTAAAGATAACACCGGCGCCGTAGTCAAACGAGTCCGCAACTGCTGAAAGCTATGCTCGCACGCCTCCGTCCAATCGAAAGGAACTCCCTTCCGGGTCAACCCGGTCAACGGTGCAACAATACGGGAGAAGTTCTGAACAAATCGCCAGTAGTAGCCGGCCAGTCCTAGAAAGCTGCGGATCTCAGTAGCTGATGCTGGTCTGGGCCAATGCTGAATGGCCTCGATCTTCCTCGGGTCCACACATATACCATCTCGTGTAATCACATGGCCTAAGAAGACTACGGTGTCAACCCAGAATGCGCACTTTGAGAATTTTGCGAATAGCTGGTGCTCCCTCAAAGTCTGCAGTGTGATCCGCAGGTGCTGCTCGTGCTTCTCTCGGCTCCGGGAATAAACCAAAATATCGTCAATGAATACGATGATGAACAAATCAAGATACGGCCTGAAAATACGATTCATCAAGTCCATAAACGCTGCTGGGGCGTTGGTGAGTCCGAACGACATCACCAAAAACTCATAGTGGCCGTAACGCGTGCGAAAAGCCGTCCTCGGAATATCCTCCTGTCGAACCCGCAGCTGATGGTAGCCTGATCGCAAGTCGATCCTCGAAAAGTATCCTGCACCTTGAAGCCGGTCGAGCAAGTCCTCGATGCGTGGTAAAGGATATCTGTTCCGCACGGTAACCCTGTTCAGCTGGCGGTAGTCAATACACAAACGCAAACTGCCATCCTTCTTCTTGACAAACAGGACTGGAGCACCCCAAGGAGACACACTGGGTCGAATAAGTCCCTTGTCCGGCAAATCTTGCAACTGACCTTTTAACTCTCTAAGCTCCTCTGGGGCTATCCGATAAGGCGGTATGGAAATAGGCCCCGTGCCGGGAATCAAGTCAATGCAGAAAACAATATCGCGCTCAGGCGGTACCCAGGAAGCTCATCAGGGAAAACATCAGGGAACTCGCTAACAATCGGAACCTGGTCCAACGGAACCTCTGTAGCTCTAGTATCACAGACATAAGCTAGAAATCCCTGACATCCCTTCCTCAAAATCTGTCAAGCGCGAAGAGAAGAAATCAAACTGTGAGGGGCGGCACCACGGTCCCCCTGCACAACAAAAGCCGACTCGCCGTGAAAAAAAAACCTAACTGTCTTCACGCGGCAGTCCACGGATGCATAACACGTGGTTAACCAATCCATGCCCAAAAGAACGTCGAAGTCCAACATCTCGTGAAGGATCAAGTCGACAGGCAACTCTCTCTCGCCAATACAGACAACACAGGATCGGAACACGTGTCTAGCAACAAATGACTCGCCCACAGGGGTGGTAACAACAAGCGGCTGATCAAGCAAACCAGACTCTATCCAAACTCGGCACGAAGTGTGTAGAAACGTACGAGTGCGTGGATCCCGGATCAAACAACATGTGTGCGTCAATAGAACATACAGAAAGGGTACTTTAGACCACTGCATTGGACGCCTGTGCGTCCTGATGCGTCAAAGCGAAAACCCGTACCTGTCCTCTACCCGCAACTGGCAGTCCCCGACTAGCAACTGGCTGTACTCTGCCGGCAACTGGCTGTCCTCTGCCTCGGCCACCTCGTCCTCTATGAGCAAACCCTCCGCGACCACGGCCACTCTGTGCATGAGCCTGACGCGGAGCAACAGTCGGTATAATAGGCAACGCCCTCTGAGGTGGAGAAGGTGGAAGTATGACATGTGGTACGGCTGTCTCGCCCTCATGTGGCTTCGGACAATCTCGCACACGATGGTAAGTACTCCCGCATCGGAAACATCTAGATGGTGCCGGCTGACCCTCCTGGGAATAAGAGCTGAATAGCCTACCTCGTCTCGATCCTCCGGTACCTGCAAGGTGTCTGTCGCGGCGCCTAAATGGTTGTCCCTGTGCTGGCGTATCTGTATGAACCATCTTCGGCTCTAGAACTACCGAAGTCTCAGCATGGCGCTCCTCGACTAATAAGGCTGCATCCACAGCTGCTGCATAGGTTTCGAAAAACTGTGCGATGATCGCGAGAAACAGTGGGGGGAGCAAGCCTCGAATAAATCTCTTGACTCGCATCTCCTTAGTGACCACTAAGTATAGGGCAAAAACAGATAACTTGGTGAACAGTACGTCGTACTCTGCTACTGTCATCTCCGGAGTCTGATGTAAAGACTCGAACCAGCGCGCTCTAGAATCTTTGACACTCTGTGGAAGGAAGCGGGCAAGGAACACCGTCACAAACACATTCCAGGTCATAGGAGGAAGACTTGCTTCTCTGGCCCTCTCGACCGATTCACACCATTTCTGCGCAAGACCATCCAGGCGAAAGCTTGCGAACTCCACCCACCTCGCATCTGAGCATCTGAGTGAACGACATATCCGGGCCATCCTATCAATAAAAGACTGTGGGTCCTCGGCTGCATCGGTGCCTGTGAAGACCGGAGGCTTCAGCCTTATAAACTCTGATAGCGATACAATAATAACCTCTGTGGCTGCATGGGCAACTGTCTGCATTGTAGGTACCATCGCGGTCCCCGTAACGGGTGGAACTACCACTAGTCGGCGCGATCGAAGTGCCTCAACTAACGACCCCATCATCTGGCGCATCTCCTGTATACCGGCCCCTAGCATGGCGATCTGATTTGTCGAAGGAGGAACAGTCTGCTCTGGCACGACGAGTGTACTGCCCGGGTCAGTCCTCGTCTCAGATGAGTCAACTCAAATCTCGGCTCTCGCGGCCGCTCTCTGCGCCCTCGAAGTCTTCGGCGGCATAATGGCTGAAAAGAATGTAGGATTCGATGAGGATACGAAAATCGAATCACAAGAATGTATATAATGACGAAGGAATTTCAATCAATAAGTCCTAAGGTTACTTAGGCGGAGTACCGTGTCGTGAGTATGCCGCGGAACATACACACGCTACGCCACTCTGCTTCAGCTACCTACTCCATCATACCAGGGTCATCCTACACTCCGAAAGGTAAAACTTACGCTCTGATACCAACTTTGTCACGACCCGAAGTTCGGCCCGTTACCGGCACTTAACCACAAAACGTCTATAGGCGTAACGTGACTAAGTAAGCCGAAACCCAGAAATAAAAACCATTAAAAGTAGTGAGTGTTGAAAACATTAGTTTAAAAACATTTAGAAAACTCGGGTAAGAATCATTAAAGTTTAAGTTGTTTTCTTAAAAATTTCGGCAGCATCTCCTTTGTAAAAACTAACCCCGAAAACGGGTACAAAACATGATATAACTTAAAATGCATATAATAAGAATAAACCATCCCCAAACGGGAGCAATCACGCCCAACGGCGGAAATAATCACCACAAGAATAATATACGACCCCGTAGCGAAGAAATAAGCAAAAGGGCTCACGCGCCAACTGCAGTTGTATCCGTAAAAAAAATGCAAGAAAGTAGCCCTGCCGCAACTACTCTGAGGGGCAACTTGCAAACACTGTGGCACAACGTGGGTGAGTTACCAACTCGTGAATAATAGATAACATATAAAGGTAATCGCGAGTATGCACGTACTGCGATACTCTAACATGTGCCAACAGATAACATCTATATGATGAGCTGGGTATGCAATAATCATGCAAACAAGTACAATCTAATAACATCTATATATATATGATGAGCAGGGTATGCAATAATTAGGCAAACAAGTACAATCTAATAACATCTATATATATATGATGAGCAGGGTATACAATAATCCGGCCAAAGTACTCTATCAGGTACTACGACTACAGGATGAGATGCATAACAATGAATACTGAGCATGGGATAAAATGTCTACACGGATCATCAACATGGAAAACTACCCCGTGTCCATCAAATACACCCAAATCCTAGTAAAAACTCAGGCGTCGTCACTCTAATCGGCCCTCAAATCCTGTAAATCTCATAGAATCGTGAGTGCCCAACATCGGCACTCGAAATATCATGAAATAATCGTGTCCAGCATCGACACGCAAATCCTCAAGTATCGGGCTCCATCAGTCCAGATCGGCCCACGGGCTCCGTCTGCGGAATCGGCCCTCGGCCCCGGTAGTACGGGTCGTCCCGTATCCATCTCTCAACTCTGGTCAGTATCCTCCGGATAACCGCCAAGTCCAACCAATCACCAGAAGGTAGTAGTACCTCTGCCAGGCTCACCGTCTACTGTACAGCGATCCGTTCTCGCCCCGGGGTACCATACCGGGTCCACCATGTAACCGCAATCGGCCACATCCAGCTCCTCGATTCGGGTTCACATGTCACGCGTCTCAGCACCGAGAAAACGCATGGTGGACGCACTGAAATATCATAACAAGAGAAACCGGGTTTTTAAAATATTGCATATTTCCTTAAAATAATACCACGGTTCTCAAATCCAGAAATCATATGAATCCAAAACTCAATGCGTAAATCCATGCAATGTGTCGTATGACACTAAGAGGATCTAGTTTTAAAAATATCTCATGCGGTCCCTATTCTCTAGAAATCAAGTCAATATCATCCATGTATGTAACATATGTATGTATATAGCTATGGATGTGCAAGTGGATATATACGCAAATATGAGTGTAGCAATGGATATGTGCACTAATATGGATACACAGTGTGTATGTGCGCAAGTATAGATATGTCAAAGTATGTGTGCACCAATAGGGATATACAATGTGTGTGTGCACAAGTATAGATATATCAAGGTATGTGTATATACATCTATGAGTGTAGCAATATATATGTGCACTAATATGGATACACAATGTGTATGTGCGCATGTATGAATCTATCAACGTATATATGCCAATATGCGACAAGGTTATGTCTAATCATCAATGATGCGGTACTCAAAACGATGTATGATTCGTAGCAATCCTATAGTGCAAGAGTCATGGCAATTACTAATGGTGTGAGTGTAACATACAAATAGTGCTCGTGCAGCTTGAACCGTTAGTGACAGTATGGTGTTATATAACTACCATTTCTATATGCAACAAAGAGGGGTATGCTACAATAGTACCTATGCGCGAGCAATATACAAATAAATATATGCGACTACAATATCCTATTACGCCCTGACGCTTAACGCCATACGGGCGATTTCCCCGTAGATGTTAAATCTACTCACCTGGTCTCGTGCTAAGTGTAGCCGACCACCCGTTTTCCCTTCTTTGCGGCATCCGACGTACCTGCCTGCGAACCTAGAATTTACACAATGATTACACATTAGCAAAAATCCTATAAAAAAACGCGATATCGAAACTAAACGAGAAACTCGCGGCGCGAACTAAACGCGCGTGTATCCGATACGCTGAAACGTCTGTATACGAGTCTGAAACTATCCCGACACGTCACGACACGCTGGAACACTAAACCCACTCACGTAACACACGTGTCGCGCAAGCTTAAAGTATTGGAAAAACGGTATATTGCACCATATTTTGACTCGGGTGTAAAAGTGAAAAGTTGCATTTACCAAAACACTAGAATATACAGCAGACTACCACAGAACAAACCCAGGCACCCAACTCCCCCCTCTGCCCACAAATTGCGGCCGAAATATTCGTTCTGGCCGCAACAACACAGAACATCACTTGACGCTAACTAGGTTTGTATTGCTGCTGCTGCTGCACATGGTGGAAATTATACCTCACTCGGCCCTTGCCTTGTCGAATGAGGTGCTAGATATTCATAACCGAATACCGTTGTGCAAAGCAAAAGAAAACGTCCTTGTAATAACAGCTTTTTAAAATTGTCCCAAAAACATCGAATAGGTTTGTTTTCCTTGAATTGATTTGAATCAACGCAGTCCCATCAGTTACTCACACCAAAAAAGAACGAAAATATGATGTAAGTATATGCCATCGGCATTCACCACTGGGTCCCGTCATCACCCGTTAAGTTACTTAAATAACGACAGAGCGGGGACTGGACTAGCGCGGGTGTAAAACATATACAGCATCTACTTGTATATATATAACAATATATAATAATCGCTCCATGCGTGATAAATGCAACATCACAGATAAGCAATAAGCATCACAGAACAATACAGATAATCTGGGAGGCCCGGGTTACCTTTGAGCCACAAGTGAAACCCGACGTTCCCCTAGTCGTATGGATAGCCTGTGCAATTAAAACCTAGACCCCTACGAGCGCAGCAAGTTACCCTCCAAAACCATAAGCGAGGCAGCCTCCTTCATCAAAGTGAACGGGCCACCCAGCAATTCACGGAATCCGGTAACTTGAGCACCCTTCATTGGGTCAACCTGTACCCCCTACGAGTGCGGAGAATAGCCCGCCCATTCTAGAGTGAGGCCCCACCTTCTCAACGCCATGAGATGCGGACCGGTTGCCCGCCAGAACCCGGCTATCCGTGCACTCCATCACGGGGTAATCCTAGTACAGAAAAGAAAATATACACAACGGTGACATCGACCTCAACCCGGTCGTGGCCCAAATAAATAATATATAAACTGGCAGTGACGGCAATCGACATGTCGGACGTTCGCCCCGCAATATCAAATGTACAAATAAAACTAAACTGTACTAACATTGCACCCAAACTATGCACCACGACAAATCCGCAACAACACAGAACATCAACGTAAATGTCACATTCGCAAACCCGTCTAAAAGAACTATATCGATTAGACAAGTTGTACCGATCAAATGACATTCACGGTCGCAGATAGAAATGTATGTATTGTAAACTTTAAACGATGTTAGAAATATCGACTTCGAAATAACCCCGAATAGCACCCAAACAACTAGATAAAACTATATCCAAACTGAGCTAAACAAACAATACCACTGAACTAATATTATTGGGATGAAGAAAATGTGACCATTGGTTTTGGCCAAGTGTAGAAAAGAGAAATAAGTGGCTGTGGTTTTTAAGTGGCTGTGGCTTTTGAAGTGAGTGTTGTTGTTAGTGACATGTATGCCCTAGAGGCCATTACTGTACATATGATGTATATTGTAGTGGATGCTTGGACATATATATGGAGGACTTTCTTGCTCGACATGATAGTATGCTATCTGGTTGCTCTTTATCTTAACATGTACACTGATTGTCTCTATGTTACATGTTGATAAAGCCCATAGGATGAGTACTTGACTACCAGGATTACGATGAAGATCATACTAGTGGGGACAGTGTAGTCGCTAAGTACATCCTTCAAATGTTCTTAGTCGTGGGTGTATCGAGACAGGGCATCGATATACCAGAGTAGACTAGCGTATAGCTTCTCGACCCATACAGATGGGCAATGGATGATCCCATATCCATTGGTGTTTGACATCAGAGACAGTATACAGGTGCTCAGTGGATACTGGGTACATTGGACGGACTCGCCGAGAACCCCCAGATGGTATTATATCTCACGTCAGATGGCAGTTCTCTGGTGACACTGGTACAGGTTAGTCTGTAGACCTGAGATCATCATAGAGTCTTGTGTGATTCCCACTGTGCTTTGATTTCCACCTTACCACGTTCAAGAGAACATGCAAAACGGTGGCTTTTAGGTACAGTCCCGAATACATGGAGGCAATGAGCGATAAGAGGGGTTTCGTCTCTCCCGGTATTTGGGGTTGATGTTGCGCTGTGCTCGATTGGCTATACCAGGCAGTCCTTGGCCAAGGCTGCTTCAGAGATATACTGGTAAGTGTTATCAGTAGTTTCTCGACCCGTTACGAGCCTCACATTGGCATGACTTATCGTGTTACAGGGGTCTGACGTTTACTACCCCAAGAAGAGATATGCGACATATCAAAAGAAGAGACCAGACTGTACGGTAGTATTACTGATTGGATTCGCAGGAGTGTGAGCAGGCTTGCTTGTTGATTTTCTGATCGCTCAATACGCGGGTAGCCGTTACGTTTAGCAGACCACTTGCGGCTTGTGGGTGTTTGATATGATCATCACCTTCTGCCAGCGTATTGACGAGTCTTTAGAGACCTACACAGAGGTTTCCTGGCTCAAGCGAAATGGAGTAGGAGCATATATGTGATATGTGCGGGACTGAGATTAATATGATATGTGTCACGACCCAAGTTTGGCCCGTAACTGGCACTTAAACTACGCAACGTCTACAGGCGTACGCAACTCAAGTAAGCCGAAAACCCAGAAATCTAAACCACCCAGAACTTGATCAACGGATAAAACATAGTTTAAAACATTTATAAAATCACAAGTAAAATCTCTAACTCTAGTTTTCTTTCTTGAAAATTTCGGCAGCACCTCCTTTGTAAAAACTAGCTCCGAAAACTGGTAAAACACAGATAATATATAAAGCATCCCAAATGGGAGAAAAATCATGCCCAACGGCGGAGACAATCACCACAACAAGTACACGACGCCGAAGCGAAAAAATAACAAAGGAAAGACTGCAATAAGAAGTAAACATCCCAATATAACTGGCTCCCATGAGCACGGCACCCAAAGTCACCAAAATAATACAACACTGAATCCTCACAAGTCGTCTCTAAGTCATATACAACAGTGGTAGAAGGAGAATACTAGATCCAACAAAAAGATATACAATGTACAGACAGATAACCGCAAACCCACCTAAAAGCAAAGGCCTCACTGCCTAACGTAGCAGTATCCGCAAAAGTAGTGATGATAAGACGCCCTGCCGCAACTACTCTGAGGGTAAGTCCTGCAAAACACTGTGGCACAACGGGGGTGGGTTGCCAACTCGTGAATAGTAAATAACATCATACTGTAATCGCAGGTATGCACGAACAACGATCTATCTATCACATGTAATCAGATAGCATAAGTATGATAAGTGAATATGCAACAATCATGTAAAGGTACATCATCAGGGTAATACAACTACATGAAACAATGCATAACAACAATAATCCTGAATGTGTGGGATGATACAATAAAATCTCATGCAAAATCATCAGCATGGAAAAACAGCAGTGTCCCTCACTGACACATCAAATCCTAAATCCTCAGGCACCGCATCCTCAGATCGGCCCTCACATCCTGTAAGTCTCATGGAACCAGAGTGTCTATCATCGACACCCGAAACATCATGAAAACATATACCTGTAAGTATATATATATATATATATATTAATGGAGGAAAGAGGCCATAGGAGGGGATTTCCTCCTATGGGGTGGAAAAAATACAACCTCCACCATTTTTTCCGACGATCGGCACCCATCATCATCATCGTTATCATCTAAGATGTGTGTACACCAAATTTCATGTGATTCCACAACTTTTTCACCGTTGATTTAGTGGGTTCAAAATTAACGGTTTACCGACAATAGAACTTTTTACATTGCTAAATCAACGGTGAAAAAGTTGTAGAATCACATGAAATTTGATGTACCCACATCTTAGATGATAACGATGAAGATGATGGGGGCCGATAGTCGAAAAAATTGGTGGAGGTTGTATTTTTTCCACGCCATAGGAGGAAATCCCCTCCTATGGCCTCTTTTCTCCATTATTCTCATATATATATATATATATATATATATATATATATATATATAAGGATATCAACCACATATGTCCACCGACGATACGTAAAAATCATGAAAACCTGAGTGTCTAACACCGACACTCGAAACATCATGAAACCCGTGTCTACCATCGACACGTAAATCCTCATAACTCAGGTGCTGTCACCACGACTGGCCCTGACTATATGCCTTACATCACTCCGGTCGGTATCCCCACGATAACCGCCGAGTCCAAATACAGTCACCGGTAGGTACTTGCCCACCTTCCAGGCTCATCGTCTGTACCACGAACATCTTGCCGAGGGGAACCATACCGGGCCCCACCATGTACCCGCACACGGCCCACTCACTCCTCTTATCGGGTATATATCACAAATCTCATAACCAAGAAATCTCTTGGTGGACGCATCAAATATCATTTCAAGAGAAACCGGGTTTTCTAACAATACATAGTTTCTTGAAAATGCCCCCACGGTTCTCTAATCCATAAATCATATGAAATCCATATCTCAATGCGTAAAATCCATATAAAATAGATATATGCAACATAAAACATCAATATGAGCATATAAAATGAAAACCGCTCTTTTAAATGAATCCAGCTTTAAAATATATCTTGCGGTTCCAAAAATCCTCCAAAAACAAATGCAACATCATATGAAGTGTATATGTAAGTGTAGAAAGGTTTAAGTATCTACATGTAAACAAGTGGGTACGATGCATTTCATAAGCGCAATGATCAACAACTCTATACCACATATCAAAACAATACCACGTGGGGTACATACAACTATAGCGAAAATATGCGGTGTACATGTCAATATGAGTGCATGATATACATGTAACTATTGTTAGTTATGTATATGCCCTAGAGGCCATTGTTGTACATATGACGTATATTATGATGCATGCTTAGATATATACAGAGAGGACTTTCTTGCTCGTCATGATAGTATGCTATTTGGTTTCACTTTATCTTAACATGTTGACTTGTACTGGTTTACTGTTTCTCTCTCAGATGTTGATAAAGCCCTTAGGATCTGTACTCGATTACTGGGACTATGATGAGATCATACTAGTGGGGCCACGGTAGTCGATGAGTACATCCTATAACTGTTCCTAGTTGAGGGTATATGGAGACAGGGCATCGATACACCAGAGTAGACTAGCGTATACGCATCTTAACCCATATGATGGGCGATGGATGATCCCATATCCATCGGTGTTTGACATCAGAGATGGTGTACGGGTGCTCAGTGGAGACTGGATACACTGGACGGACTCGCCGAGAACTCCCAGATGGTGATATACCACACGTCAGATGGCAGTTCTTCGGTGACACCGGTACAGGAGTCTCTAGACCCGAGATCGTCATAGAGTCTTGTGTGATTCCCACTGTGCTTTGATTTCCACCTTACCACGTCTAAGAGGGCGTGCAAAACGGTGGCTTTTAGGTACAGTCCCGAATCACATGGAGGCAATGAGCGACAGGAGGGGATTCATCTCTCCCGGTATAGGGAGTTGATGTTGTGCTGTGTTCGATTGGCTATAACTGGAAGTCCTTGGCCAGGGCTGATATAGAGATTTACTGGTAAGTGTTACTAGTAGTTTCTCGACCCGTTATGAGCCACACATCGACACGACTTATCGGTTACTGGGGTCTGACGTTTACTATCCCTAGACTTGATATGCGACATATCAGACGAACAGACCGGACTGTACGGGAGTGTTACTGATTGGATTCACAGGAGAACGCACAGGCTAGCTTGTTGATCTTCTGATCGCTCAATACCGGGGTGGCTGTTACGTTTAGCTGACCGCTTGCAGCTTGTGGGTGTTTGATATGATCATCACCTGCTACCGGCGTATTGACGATTCTTTAGAGTCCTACACAGAGGTTTCTTGGCTCAGGCGAAACGGAGTAGAGGCACATATGTGATATGTGCAGGACCGAGGATAATGCGATATGAGATACCGTATTATATTCTCGCGATATTTAGATTTGAACCGGGACATCGAATCAAGTGTTGATTCGATGAATCGGTACATGATATATTAGTCGGTAATATTCGATATAGCCGGATCATCGAATCAAGTGTTGATTCGATGATTTAATGTATAATAATATATATGATATATTGTATTACATTATCTAATATTGGCTCGCTTTATTATTTCATTTTCTCTCTGGATGATACATTGATATATATGCGATATATGTTAATTGTATTATTTTCTTTTGTTGCAAATATATAATATATATGTGATATATATTATTGTGACATGATATGATTTATTATTAAACATGTTTAAGGATGATTAAATGGGATTAGGGTTTGATTAGGGTTAGCTTCTTCTTGCACCTTCTAGAAGCTTTGTTTTTGTCATGCTTAAGATATTATGGTTGATATTTTTACATGACTCATAACTTAACCTAACCAAACCCTAACTCTAGTTTATTCTCTACAAACTCTTAGCCACTCATCCTTGACCATGGTTGATATATCAATCATACACATTTCTTTCTATTCATCACAAAAGGAATTATCATTTCCATTATCATCTTCTTCTCTCTTGATTTTGAGCTCTCTAGAAATTCATTTTGTGATGATAAATTATGAGAAAATGATTTAAAAAGAAAGCATAAATACAACTCTCTCATCCTCATCTCATCTAGCCCATGAGATTAGTGTGTTCATCTCTTTAGAGTGAGAAAGCTTGAGTTATTGAAACTTCGACGTAGATCATCAGAGATTTGGAACACTTCAAGCAAGCATGGATCGTTCGAGTTGTGGAGCCTCTCTTGAGTCCGGGAGATTGTGGATCGCGGTGAAGGGACTTCTACTCGGAGCTTGTAAAGCGAAGGAGCGGACTACAAAGGTTGTAATCCCTCACACTTAGCTTAAAAGATGTAATCTTGTATGCTTAACCCTTATTATCTAGCAAAGATCCTGTCTTTGGGTTGTTCGGCACATGTAAAATTTTATTCGTGCATGTTTGATGCGTTATGAACCTTCACATGTATGCCTAGGAACCCTACAACTATAATAGACTATGTGGGTGTACATGTCAATATGTATGCAAGATGTACAATATAGCTATAGTAAAGTATACGTGAAATGGATTAAGAGTTACTATCTTAACTATCCATGTCCAATACAATAACACGTATATAGGTGTCAACAACATCTCATATGCACAATGGGATAAAGGTTACTACCTCAACTATCCCTATCCACTACCGTATCACGTATGTAGGTGGTTTGTACGTGTCATGGCAATTACAGACGGGTGGGTGTAGCATAATATTTAGGGCTCGTGCAACATGAACCGTCAGTAATGTGTTATATCTAAAGGTACGAGTCATGTACAACAAATACTACTATGCAATGACATTCATATGCAATTAACCAATATGCAATAACATGCAGTTATTCTATCATATCCGCCCCAACGCATAACGCCATACAGGCGATTTCCCCGTAGATGTTAAATCTACTCACCAATGGTCTCCAGCTAAGAAAATACGACAACCTGCTTCCCCTTGTTCGCAGCGTCCGAAGTCCCCGCTTGCGACGCTATAACTTCACAAAACACAAGAAATAATGCGAACATCTCAGAATCGATCAATATAACGCAAAACTACATATTCAAAAATACACCAACACACTAAACTAACTCGCGAGTGCACGTCTAGAGGCTAACACGTATAACGATACTACCAAACCAAACTGAGTCCAACAGCTGCACAAGATCACGATTCGTGTCGCAACACGTGTCACGCGGACTCAAAACACTAGATTATAGGTAAACGATCCCAGATTTTGCATACTGAATTTACTAAAAAAGTAAACAGTACCAAACACCCCTAACCAATAGCAGACAACTACCCAGAGAAGACCAACCCCAACCCTCTCCGACCTAGCCCGCGTCGCCGGATTTCGCCCTAGGGTCGCCGGCCCCGGCCGGTGAGGTGGTCCACATCCCACAGGTGATGTCTCAGGTTCACTAGTACATCTCTATAATTTTGTTTGGTCAAACACTAAATTCTCCAGATCACAGCAGGTATAAAAGCTCTAAAAAGACTTTAAAAAAAACGATATCGCACTAATCGATTTAAAAAGCGTTCTACGCTATAACCAGCGAGCTATACAACATACAAACTCCTAATTAACAGTGTAGGGATTATACCTAACAATCTTGCTCACAAGATCCAAGCTTTCCCTAGGTCCAAGTGATCCAAGAGCAAAAATCAAGAACTTTTGGTATTTTTGTGATATGTTTGGGATTTTTTGAGGATTTGTGAGTTTGGATTGATATAAAATGAGAAGGAAAAGAGCAAGGGCAGTAGAGAAAGAAGGAATCTAGTCCAAGGGAAGGAGGTGAGCGTTTTGTGAGGGTTTCCTGGCAATTTCAAGCAATTAATGCAATAAATGCATTCATACACACATAAATACACATGCATGCACCTGTTCTTTTCTTTTCTTTTTCTTTTAAAACTTAATCCCTAAAACCCATCAAATATCTAGATATGAAGAGAAGGGTGAATTACTCAAACATAATTGATGAAAAGATCTCTTTATAGAAATTTCACAAAATGTGAATACCGTATTAATATAATATTAAAATTGGGAAAATTTCAAATTGAACCAAAACGTCCCATATACCCCCAAAGCTTGCGCACTAGCTTTATTTTAGCTAAACTAGGTGCTGGTAAGTCTATATGGTCGTTCGATCACAGTCGGGTTAAAACGGAAAATACCGACAAACTTACCCTAAAACGGACAAATTCGCATAACGATTACTAAAACGTTACAATCTCCTCCCCCCCTCTTATTGAAATTCGGTCCCCGAATTAAAATTTCATCCTAAGCGTACTTTCAAAGAGATGAGGGAATTTCTTCCGCATCTCGCTCTCGGCCTCCGAAGTGATCTTCTCGCTAGTAGGGCTACGCCATAGAACCTTCACAGACGGAAAGATCCTTGACCGAAGATTCTTCACCAGCAAATCAAAAATAACTACCGGCTGCTCGGTGAACGAAAGACCGCGCTCAAGCTGAACGGTCTCGTGCTAAATCATGTGAGAAGGATCATGAAGGTATCTACGAAGCATCGACACATGGAAAACAGGGTGAACATCCGGAAAACTGGGCGGGAGTGCCAAACGATAAGCAACTGAACCTACTCGCTCAAGGATCTCGAAAGGACCTATAAATCTGGGACTGAGCTTCCCCCTCTTCCAAAATCGCATAATGCCCTTCATCGGAGAAATCCTCTGGAATACATGATCCCCCACTGCGAACTCAAGTCTGCGACGACGACGGTCGGCATAAGACTTCTTCCTGCACTGGGCTGCTCTCATCCTGTCCTGAATTAGCTGGATCTTCTTTGTGGTCGCCTGAACTAGCTGGGGTCCCAAAACCAGGCTCTCACTTAGCTCGGTCCAACAGACTGGCAATCGACACTTCCTACCATATAAAGCCTCAAAAGGTGCCATCTGAATAGTCTCCTGAAAGTTGTTGTTGTAGGAGAACTCAATCAACGGCAAGTGACGATCCCAACTGCCACCAAAATCAAGCACACATGCACGGAGCATATCCTCCAGAGTCTGTATAGTCCGCTCCGACTGACCATCTGTCTGCGAATGAAAAGCGGTGCTAAAACTCAACCGGGTACCCAAAGCATCCTGAAGCTTCTGCCAAAGACGGCTAGTAAAATGGGTGCCTCTGTTGGATACTATGCATATGGGAACACCATGCAAACGCACAATCTCATTTATATACAGCTGAGAAAACTGAGCATAACCGAAAGTGGCCTTCACAGGAAGGAAGTGAGCTGCTTTCGTCAACCGGTCAACAATCACCCAAATGGAGTCATACCCCTACTGGTCCTGGGTAGACCCACATTGAAGTCCATGGAAATCTGCTCCCATTTCCACTCCGGAATGGGTAAAGGCTGCAACTCTCCAGCCGGTCTCTGATACTCAGCCTTGACTTGATGACAAGTCAAGCACCTCGAAACAAAGTCCGAAATATCGCGTTTCATCCCTTCCCACCAGTAAAAATCCCTCAGATCACGGTACCATGGTGGAACCTGGATGAACGCTAAAGGCCGACTGATGTGCCTACTCTAGGATCTCGCGTCTCAACCCTTCAGCATCTGGTACAAACAAGCGAGTCCTGCATCGTAGCACACCCTGGTCATCAATCATGAACTCCGAAACTGTACCCTGTCGAACATGCTCAAGAATCTCGGACAAACGGGCATCACTGGGTTGCGCCTCACGGATACGATCAAATAGTAGTGGACGGGCGCGGGCATAAGCAAATTGTCCCCCTGTGGAAGAAAACTCGAACTGCACTCTACTATCACACAAGAGCTGCCAATCTGCACAAGACTGATGCTAAACTGCGCTCAACTGGGACAAGCTACCCCCGGGCCTGCTACTCAAAGCATCAGCTACGACATTCGCCTTGCCCGGGTGATAAAGGATCTCACAATCATAATCCTTCACTAGCTCCATCCATCGGCGCTGTCTCAGGTTCAGATCCCGCTGCTAGAAGATATACTTCAAGCTCTTGTTATCCGTGAAGATCTGACACGACTCCCCGTACAAGTAGTGTCTCCAAATCTTCAACATAAAGACCACCACGTCCATCTCAAGATCGTGAGTGGGGTAATTTTGCTCGTGCTTCTTCAGCTGCCTAGAAGCATACGCAATCACTCTATCATGCTGCATCAAAACACAGTCGAGCCCCACTCGAGAAGCATCACAATAAACAACATAGCCGCCCGATCCAGAAGGTAAAGAAAGAACTGATGCTATCGTCAACCGAATCTTCAACTGCTGAAAACTCTGTTCGCACGCATCAGTCCAAAGAAAAGGAACTCCCTTCTGGTCAGTCCTGTCAGCGGTGCAGCGATACTCGAGAAATCCTGCACAAAATGGCGATAATAACCAGCTAAGCATAAAAAGTTGCGTACCTCAGTCACCGATACAGGTCTGGGCCAAACCTGTACAGCCTCAATCTTTCTCGGGTCCACAAGAATACCATCACCAGTCACCACATGCCCAGGAAGTCAACTCTATCAAGCCAAAATACGCACTTTGAGAATTTAGCATACAGCTGGTGCGCTCTCAAAATCTGCAAAGCAATCCTCAAGTGCTGCTCATGCTCCTCACAACTCCTAGAGTAGACCAGTATGTCATCAATAAACACTATAATAAACTGGTCGAGGAACGGCCTGAAAATCCGGTTCATCACATCCATGAACACTGCTGGCGCATTAGTGAGTCCGAACGACATCACCAAAAACTCATAGTGCCCATAGCGCGTACGAAATGCAGTCTTCGGAATGTTATCATTCCGAACCCACAACTGATGACAACCCGAACGCAAATCAATCTTTGAAAAATGTTTCGCACCCTGGAGCTGACCAAATAAATCGTCAATGCGGGATAAAGGATACCTGTTCCGCACCGTAACTCGGTTCAACTGACTATAATTCACACATAACCTCAAACTGCCGTCCTTCTTATTGACGAACAGAACAGGAGCTCCCCACGACGAAACACTCGGACGCACAAGTCCCAAATCAAGCAACTATTGCAATTGCTCTTTAAGCTCTGCCGGAGCCATCCGATAACGCGGTTTGGAAATAGGCTGCGTGCCAGAAATCAAATCAATGCAAAACTCAATATCGCGCTCTGGCGGCAACCTAGGTAACTCATCGGGAAAGATATCGGGTGTTTCGGTGAAATTTCGGAAAATCGGTAAAATGAAGGGGTTTTCTGTAAAAAGTCAAAATAAAAATATCTTTATTATAAAATTAAATATATATATTCTAGCTATGTAATTGCTAGTATTTGGGGATTATTGAGCCACTGGTGAAATTTCAAATTTTCTGAAAATTTTTCCAAAATTAATTTTTTTAATATTATTTTAAGCCGTCACTAATACATTTAATTAGGGAAAATTATAAATTGGAATGAGTTGAAACAAATTTTGTGCATCATAACAAATTAAACAAAATTTTAACATGTGGTTTTTGAAATGAAATGAAGTTGTTAAACGGTGTTAGAAAATATCGAAGAAAAAGGCTTAAATATTGAATTTAGTGTAAATGGATGTTTCGGGTATAGTAATTATCATTTTCCATCACCCCACACCATACCCACACTCACACACCCCCATTTTCCCTTCCCCTTGGTTGAATTCAGCTGCCCCCCTCAACTTTCCCCACTTGAATTGCAAAAGAAAAGAAAAGGAAAAAAATAAAGGAAAAGGTGGTATAAGTGTTGACTTGAGGTATGGTCTTTGCCTTTGACTTTCTTAACCTCACCACACTCTCTCTCTCCGCCCCCCTCCCTCTTCAGGTCGAGCCCATCCCCTCCATTCAGCAGCAGCCCCCCTCCCCATTTCATCTCTTTTCCATCAAAAAAAAATCCACCAATTTTCGTAAAAAAACCAAACAAAATCCAAATCAAAGCCCTAACAATTTTCCCTTATCTCTTTTAGCATGGATCTTGGTGCATGGATTTCAAATTGGAGGCCTAGATTTCATGTTTGATCATGGATTGTGAGATATAACTTTTGACCTATTGTTCAATTGTTGGTTTAAATTTCTTAATGTAGCTTATTAGGTGCTTAATTATGGTTTAATGAAAAGATTTGGGTTTTCAAGAGAAGGATTATATTATAGTTATGATTTTTGTTGTGTGATTATGGTTGCAAAATGGAATTCATCATTTTGTGATATGTAAAACCTAGCTTGGGTGTTAAATTGCAAATTGTTATATGTAAATTGTCCTAATTATATTTGTTTTGCAAACTAGATTTTTCGTATTTATATAAAGAGTGAGATTAAAATATAGTTAATGGTTGTGTGGCTTAGTTAATATGTTTTAATGAGAATTATGTCCACTAGAATTGTTAATATATTTAAAGTTGATTAAAACACCAAGTTTTGAGCTAAAATGGAAAATTGTGCTAATTTTGTTAACTAGGTTTTTGTAAATATATATTTTGTGGAGAATAAATTATTAGAACGCTTTATATGACTTGTTTATGATATTAAGTGGATATTGCGGCCGCTAGATTTGTTTAAACGTCGAGTTTTGTACTAAAACGGATAATTTTGCTTGCTAGATTTTCGGAAAAATTGGTTTTAAAGTGAGTTTGAGGTTTTTGTGAATTTTAAGCTATGTATATTATAATTAGTGCTTGTGATTGTGTAAATGAGTGTGTTTGGGTTTTTCTCGATGGTTTGACGTTTGTACGCCGACGTCGAGGGTTTTTCGGTTGATTTGTGAAAGCAACCATAGGTTTTGACCTATGTGGGATTCGTGTGTCGTTTTCGTCATGAGTCGGATTTTAATACGATACGGTGCGTTATGATGTGTAGGTACCCCATGTGGACTTCGAGATGACAAGCAAGCGCGTGGCGACGTTGGCACCGGCGAGCGAGGACCGGGCAAGTTGATTTATATCTACGGGGAGAAGTCGGGTGGATGGCGTATAGCACCCCCGCAGTTCGTGGTGATGTATACGAATACGTATACACACATATATTGATTATATTTTTTAAGATTATTAGTGTTAAGGATGGATATTTTGTGTGTTTGGATTGGTTTAGTGTTGTGAAACCCTAGAGTAGTGGTTGCACCACACATACACACACACCCATACTTGCATATATTCTTCTTTCATTTGTACGTATATGGGAATATATTTTTATGTGTTCACATAGGTACGGGACTATGTGTTCATATACTGGATTTCAGGGTAGTACTTGGGATTTAGGATGAGTCGATGAGATTCGATTTCAGGCCGTGAGATCGGTGATATGACAGGGTTCGTATTTGATATACGACCTGATGTTTTAGGGGGTCCTTTGACGTAGTTTTCACACACGTGCATGCATACTTAGGTGGTATCAGCATTGTACTAGACAGAGATCAGTACCCAGATTAGGATCTTTGATAAAGAAGATACCAGATGAATAATGTGATGAACATGATATTGACTCATACCTAGATTTGGGGATGCCGTACGACTGATTTACGTACGAGCTATATATTAATGATAGATCAGCACTCTTGACTTGGGAATATGTGATTATAGATATGGTATCGGATGTGATTTTATCGAGGAGGGATCACCGACTAATATATATGTTTATATATATATCGACTCAAATGTTAGGCGGTTTCTTTACCCTTAATTCAGCTTGTTAGTTCAGCCGTATAGTTTAGTGTAGTTGTCAGACTAGATTTGATTCGTACCTATTTCAAAACTAACGGATCGCGGGTATTTTTAAAGACAGGTTAAGGGATTCTACGGATATTTCAAATGACTTATCTTTTCTTAAAAACACCGTAGCCCTTATTTTCAAAACACCGCGATTCGGGTTATATTCAAATGGCACCACCGTAGAACTCATATTTTATTAAATGCAGATTAGCTATCGTTGTGTATAGTATTCAGCTCCCGCACATCATTGTTGTTCCCTCCGCATTGCATACTTATTTTATGATTTCATATTCCATTGTTGATATCATGCTGTTAGGAAACCAGCACCATTACCGATGATGCGTATGTACCACGTACACTTACTTGCCGGCTCACACACATCTCCATCGGTAATTGCCATGTCACGTACACTTAGAAAATACTATTACATTGACATAGCCTGTTAGCTAATAGTTTAGACATGATATTAGTGTACTTGCCTTATATGCTAGTTTAGACATTGTAGTTATTATCTGCTACTTCATGCATGTTATTATTCACTGTTATGCCGCATTCATGGATTCTCAGGCATATATTCACTATTTTACGTGCTATTGAGGTTTTGGATTCGGATTTCCATGAGATATTCTGGATTTGGGGGAAAACCGCAAAACTTATACAAACTTCTTCTTTCTTTTTAATTAAAAAGCGCGGTTTTCCCATGATGTATGAGTCGTCCACCATGAGTTTTCTGATGGATTTCGAGACCCGATTCGAGGAGATGGAGGAACTGTTTCGGGTACATGGTGGACCCGGTGCGTTACCCCGGGGAAAGAGGATCGCAGATGATGGCGTTGTGCCTGGCAGGGGAGCACTACCGACCAGTGATTTTACCCGACGCGTCGGATATCCGGAGGATACCGTCGTGGTCTTGAGATGGATTGTAGGGGCCAGTATGGACTGACGGCGCCCTAGATATTGTGATTGAGACATTGAGATTTTGAGATATTGAGGTACAGAGATTGCGACACAGAGATATCGAGATATTTGGATACTTGTTTTGTCTCGATGCTAGGCACTGTTTATGCTGATTTCATTTATGATACCTTATTTTAAAAATACAGAAATCTCACAAATTTATGATAGCAGTTTTCTTCAGTACATGCATTCTGTTTCATGCATTTATACATCATCCATATGATACATTGCTACCTAAGGTACTGAAACGGGCACATGGGATTAAACTCGGGTTAGATATTTACCCTAGCCATTGTTATAGGCTGCTGGTTATTTTATTTGGGGATACATTATGATCGTATGACCTAGGATTGCGTCATACATGCGATTCCTGTTCGTAGATGTTTTTCTACTCACGAGTTGGCAACTCACCCCCGTTTTGCCACAGTTTGTTGCAGGTTATGCCGTACAGGTTTCATTACGGCTTTGCTGGCACTGCTCCTTTCGGGTTACTTGGTAGTAGGTGGATTTATTTGTATCGTACCCATCATTATACATTGTATATTATTATTCAGTTGTATCTAGAAGTTCCATCAACCAAACATGTATTTATTTTTGAGATAGAGACCAGTGATGTTATTCTTTCGACCTTAGAGTTCCGCGTTATTTTTCTTTGGATTTCTTGTTGTTTTGAGTTTCCTTTTGAGTTTTGATCCTCGCCCTTGGCGTTGTATATTATATTGCTTGTGTGGTTGTGACCGTCGATTGACAAAGAGCTAGATCCCGCTTGGGGATGCCTTTTATTGATTTCGTATACTATTCATATTGTATCCCGTTTGGGGGCCAGTATTTACAAAGGAGACTCTGCCGAAATTTTCAGTAAATATTTGATGTTTTTAAATACGCATAATTCGGCTTATGCTATTAAAACTACTTGATTTAAATTGGTTTTCCTTCACTCTACCACTTTTCTTGGTTTGGATTTCTGGGATTTCGGCTTACTTAGATTACGTACGCCTCGAGGCGTTTCGTAGTTTAAGTGTCGGTCATGTTCCGTATTTTCGGGACGTGACAAAGTTGGTATCGGAGCGTTAGGTTTTACCTTCGGAGCGTAGGATGACCCTTGGTTGATGGAATTGGTGACTAAAGTAAAGTGACGTACCGTGGGTATGTTTCGCGGTGTACTTACGATACCGATATCATGAAACTCCATCATCAAAAATCAATCATGTGAATAGATCGCTCAAAATACCAAAATTAAGTATGGCGGAATAGTCCCGCTCAAGCGCATCCTCCAAGAATCTCTGGCCAACTGTCGTGGGCACTCATAGCATGTCTCGTCGACGATCCTGAAATCTGGCCTGCTGGTGTGCGTAACATGACCACTCCTGGGTCCAAGTCTTCTCGTAATTCATTCCAGAAAGGTCCTGTCGAAATCTCTCCCAAATCTCGTCTATGCCGAACTGTACGGAAGTCAACGTCCCTTACTAGATCTGTTCTCGTTCCGTAACGGCTGCGTACTCATCGCGACTCCTTCTGGAAGGTGTATCCAAGTACAATGCCTCGGCATGCGTATCGCATCTCTGATGGAGGAGTGGAACGTCGTCTTATCAAGATCTCGTACGAACCTTTTACTCCACTTTTCCCTGATGTCGACTGCTTCAGACTCGTCTCGTCGTGGCTGCATGGACTGAGCTCCAACGGCTATCCGCATATCTGGAGTCTCCCAAGAATGCATCTCACCACCTAGAATCCGAATGAAGTCGAACCATCCGATCGATTTGTCAAAACCTCATAATCCCCCAAGAGCTCAACATCTTGGGTACAGTTTAACAGTATCGAGTATGTGCCACAGCATTGATGGTCCAGCCGTAGAAGGGCAAACCCAAGCCTCACTAATGGCGCCACGGAACTGCCGCAAACCCTAAGGTTCAAAGGCTTTCACTCGGTCATTATGTCGAGTTAGGGTTTCATTATTCTAGAGGGTCCATAGAATTGTCTGCATGTCTTTCCGAATACTTTAAACTTGGAATAATAGGTTGCTGACATTCGATCGTCTCTGTCGACTCTCAACGTCTCCGCGTGAAGTCGTCTCTAGCTGGAATCAATCTATCTGATAACCTCGCATCGGGGTAGCGAACGAACCATATGTCCTAGTCATTCCTCCTTGGTGACTAGTGACCTTCTATCATCTCTTAGTACAACTCGTACTGCATTAGTTCCAACATTTGGGGCGATATCTCGTCGTTCGCAGCAATGACTGCCTCACTCATCTGCACGCTGAACAGTGCCTCAATCATCAGGAGTAAGCAATACGCCGACGGTCATCAAAATCTGGCTGGCCTCTATCATTGGCTCAATCCTCTGGTACTGATCGGCACGTCCGAGAAATCTCGTAAAGGCGATCCGCCAAATACTCGTGGCGCGAAAACACAGTAAAAAGACACATCTATGCAATCGTGTGTCGCCGGAATTACGCCCTGGTCAGTCATCGCTCGTGACGAGCTCGTGCTGACCGCAACTCTAGCCGTAGCTCTCCCTGCCCGTAATCGTGGCAGCAAACCGTAACTGGTACCGATGAGGCCAGATCATAGGAAGGAATATAATACTGAGCAAGGAAATGTACATCCTAAGGCTTCTTAGGCGGAGTAGCGTATCGTAAGTATGCCGCGGAACATACCCACGGTACGTCACTTTACGTTTGTCACCTATTCCATCAACCAAGGGTCATCCTACGCTCCGAAGTTAAAACCTAACGCTCTGATACCAACGTTGTCACGTCCCGAAAGTACGGAACGTGACCGGCACTTAAACTACGAAACGTCTCGAGGCCAACGTAATCTAAGTAAGCCGAAAACCTAGAAATCCAAACCAAGAAAAGTGGTAGAGTGAAGGAAAACCAATTTAAATCAAGTAGTTTTAAAAACGCATAATTCGACTTATGCTATTAAAACTACTTGATTTAAATTGGTTTTCCTTCATTCTACCACTTTTCTTGGTTTGGATTTCTGGGTTTTCGGCTTACTTAGATTACGTATGCCTCGAGACATTTCGTAGTTTAAGTGCCGGTCATGTTCCGTACATTCGGGACATGACAAAGTTGGTATCAGAGCGTTGGGTTTTACCTTCGGAGCGTAGGATGACCCTTGGATGATGGAATAGGTGACTAAAGTAAAGTGACGTACCGTGGGTATGTTCCGCGGAATACTTATGATACCCTAATCCGCTTAAGAAGCCTTAGGATGTACATTTCCTTGCATAATATTATATTCCTTCCTATAATTTGGCCTCATCAGTACCAGTTACGGTTTGCTGCCACGATTACGGGCAGGGAGAGCTACGGCTAGAGTTGCGGTCAGCACGAGCTCGTCACGAGCGAAGAATGACCAGGGCGTAATTCCGGCGACACACGATTGCGGAGTTGTGTCTTTTTACTGTGTTTTCGCGCCACGAGTATTTGGCGGATCGCCTTTACGAGATTTCTCGGACGTGTCGATCAGTACCAGAGGATTGAGCCAATGATAGAGGCCAGCCAGATTTTGATGACCATTGGTGTATTGCTTACTCCTGATGATTGAGGCACTGTTCAGCGTGCAGACGAGTGAGCCAGTCATTGCTGCGAACGACGAGATATCGCAACAGATGTTGGAACTATTGAAGTACGAGTTGTACTAAGAGATGATAGAAGGTCGCTAGCCACCAAGGAGGAATGACTCGGACATATGGTTCGTTCGCTACCCCGATGCGAGGTCATCAGATGGATTGATTCCAGCTAGAGACGACATCACGCGGATATGTTAAGAGTCGACAGAGACGATCGAATGTCAGCAACCTAATATTTCAAGTTTAAAGTATTCGGAAAGAGATGCGATACGCATGCAGAGGCATTGTACTTGGATACACCTTCCAGAAGGAGTCGCGATGAGTACGCAGCCGTTCCGGAACGAGAACAGATCTAGTAAGGGACGATGACTTCCGGACAGTTCGTCATAGACGAGATTTGCGAGAGATTTCGACAGGACCTTTCTGGAATGAATTACGAGAAGACTTGGACCCAGGAGTGGTCATGTTACGCACACCAGCAGGCCAGATTTCAGGATCGTCGACGAGACATGCTAAGAGTGACCACGACAGTTGGCCAGAGATTCTTGGAGGATGTGCTTGAGCGAGACTATTCCGCCATACTTGATTTTGGTATTTTGAGCGATCTATTCGCATGATTGATTTTGATGATGGAGTTTCGTGATATCGTTTTCATGCGCCATGGTTTCACCTATTGAGTATTTTCGATTTTTGCACAGTTGTTGCACTTGATGTCGTTTCCGTACCTTGGTTTCTCATGTTTGTGATTATATGGATTTCATACGGTTGAGTTGATTTGTGCGTATATACGCATACGATTTAGTTTTTGCACTCGGTATAGTTCACATATGCTTGCGGTGCAGTGATACGCATTTTGTGCAATTAGATGCACTGGACTTCGATTTCGATTGTGATACTCGATATTGGTTTGATGCACCTTGTGCGCCTGATTGGATTTTGCGCATGTTCGGCGCTTGATATTGGATTTCATGATTTCGTGTATGATAGATGCACCTGCCATGGATTTTTGCGCATGTTGAGCGCATGTTTTGAGATGCGATTTTGGTGCACACCAGATGCACTAAATCGATATTCTTCGTGCATGTCAGATGCACCTGTTTTGTTGCCAGGCACACCTGTTACCCTTGACAGATGTTGTGTGCACACCGGATGCACTTAGATGTTGTTTCTGTGCGCATGTATGGCACATATATGGATTTTGATTTCCGTGCGCACCAGACGCACATAGCATTTATATGCATATTTTGGGATTGATTTCTTATGGAGCAGTACGTTTTTATGATGATTGCTATGAGTTTTTGTACCGAGCAGGACTAGTCAGAGGACAGTACCTGAATATATTTTGCATGCATTGATAGTTATTGAAGGGATTTCCAAAAAGCGAGCTATAGTCTCAGTATTTACCTACGTGTCTGATATGACACGAAATGTTTAAAACAAGGAGACCCTTCTAAATTGTTTCCAAAACGGCGGAACGTACATATTAAACAAAGTATATATATATATATATATATATATATATATATATATATGTAGTTATTTTCTTACAATAGACGACCGCCACTGTGTAGTGCTGCGAGCATCGCACAGCGATTTGAAGAAGATTTGGCATGCATTGCTTCCAGATGTTTTAATAATGTATATCATATTGATTTTCATTTTGGATTTAGACATTGTGTCTTCACCATGACTCCGATAATTGTGGGATGCTGGATAGAGTTTTGATTTTGAGTTACATTCTCATTTTTCATGCGCATGCGCTGCGCTACGATTGTTTTATGTACTTATGACTTCGGAGCCCCGACGACTTGATGGTTTTGCTTAGATGTTTTAGTGTTTGGGGGGAGTTTTAATTTAAAATTCGTGGACCGAATTTCTTTAAGGGGGGAAGATTGTAACGTTTTGAAAATCGTTTCGGTGAAATTTCGGAAAATCGGTAAAATGAGGGGGTTTTCTGTAAAAATTCAAAATACAAATACCTTTATTATAAAATTAAATATACATATTCTAGCTATATAATTGCTAGTATTTGGTGTTTATTGAGCCATTGGTGAAATTTCAAATTTTCTGAAAATTTTTCCGAAATTAATTAATTTAATATTATTTTAAGCCGTCACTAATACATTTAATTAGGGAAAATTACAAATTGGAATGAGTTGAAACAAATTTTGTGCAACATAACACATTAACAAAATTTTAACATGTGGTTTTTGAAATGAAATGAAGTTGTTAAACGGTGTTAGAAAATATCGAAGAAAAAGGATTAAATAGTGAATTTAGTGTAAATGGATGTTTGGGGTATAGTATTTATCATTTTCCATCACCCCACACCCATACCCACACTCACACACACCCATTTTGCCTTCCCCTTGGCTAAATTCAGCAGCCCCCCTCAATTTTCCCCACTTGAATTGCAAAAGAAAAGAAAAGGAAAAAAATAAAGGAAAATGTGGTATAAGTGTTGACTTGAGTTATGGTATTTGCCTTTGACTTTCTTAACCTCACCACACTATCTCTCTCCTCCCCCCTCCCTCTTCAGGCCGAGCCCATCCCCTCCATTCAGCAGCAGCCCCCTCCCCATTTCATCTCTTTTCCATAAAAAAAAAATCCACCAATTTTCATCAAAAATCGAAACAAAATCCAAATCAAAGCCCTACCCATTTTCTCTTATCTCTTTTACCATGGATCTTGGAGCTGTTAGTGTTTATGCCCTAGAAGGCCATTACTGTATCATACTAGCTTGTATATTACTTAATGGAAGCTTGGGATATTCACATGTATATAACAGTCTTGCTAAACATGGTAGTATGCTACTTGGTTTTTCTATCTTAATATGTTAGTGTACGTATTGATAGAGCTCTTAGGATCTTGCTTGTCTACCAGCGTTGTGATGGCAGTCACACTAGTGGGGGCTGGGTAGTCTACAAGCACATCCTTATTCAGGTCCCTAGTCGTTGGATTATCGAGACAGAGCATCGATACTCCGGAGTAGACTGGTGTGTACGCTTCTCATCCCAGTTGGGGAGATGGTCTGTCCCACAGCCGTCAGTACGTCGTACTGGAGATAGTATGCAGGTGCTCGTTAGGTTACGGGTACACCGGACAGGACTCACAGGGAACTGTTGGTTGGTTTGATACCAGTCGTCAGTGAACAGTTCCCAGGTGACATGAGTACAGCGTAGTCCGCAGACTTGACACTGCTACTTCGCCTCGAGTGTGTCCCACTGTTCTTAGATTGCTACCCTACCACGGCTCAAAGGAGTCGTGCAAACAGGTAGCAGTTGGGTGCAGTCCCGAGCACTTGGAGGCAGTGGCGGTTAGACAGGATTCGTCCCTCCCGGTATTGGGAGTAGATATCGTGCTGTGTCAGAGAGCCATTACGCAAAGTCCCTGGCCAGGGCAAGCAAGATTTACTGGTAGGTTCCAGTAGTTTCTCAGGGTGTAATGGGCTTCACTCCGACACGACTTATACCGCTATTAGGGGACTGACGCTTGCCGCCCCCCTAGGCCCGATATGCGATAGTCTTGGACGAACGGACCGGACTGTATGGAGATTGTCACATCAGACTCAGTAGGAGTTCGGATGGGTTTACTCATCGGCCTTCTTATCGACAACTACCTGGGGACCGTTACGTACAGCTAGTGCCGCTTACGGTCTGTGGTTAAACCCACTGCCAGCGTAGTAGTCGAGTCTCTAGAGTCCCACACAGAGAGTTTCCTACTCCAGGCGAAACGATATAGAGGTTGCATGGTTTTGCGACAAAGGGTTCGGACGCATACGTGCGTTTACGCACGTATGACTTTCGGACAGTTTTTACCAGTCGGCTTTGGTTTAAGCCAGTTACTGGTATCCGGTTATTGGATTTTTTACAGTCTAAAGTTTTTCCGTATTTTTTACGGATTGGAGGGGCGTTCTCGTAATTGTACGAGAAGCTTCTAGAAGATGTGACTAAGGAGGTTTCTTTTGGATAAGAAAGTGAGTCATGGTGGTGATTCATTCATTTCATTAATGCACATTTATTGCTTAATGACTCATGCTAATGAATCACCACTAGATATTTCATGAAGCATGATTATTCATTTCCTTTATTCATTTTTCTTAAAAAGAAATGCTTCATGATATATTATGATACACTCTCTCTCTTCTCTCATTATCTCATTCACATTCTCTCTCCTCAAGCTCTCATCTTCAAACCCTAATCCTTACACCTCATGAGTTGAGATCAAAGGATTAGTTAGACTAAACAATCCATAACCATCACTCTTTATCATCCTTTCATCTTTGATTAGCAATCAAAGTTGATTAGTTACCTCAAGTGAGAGGTTTAGCTTGGAGTTTTGCTCTCGGGTGGATCGTCTACTACCTAGAGAAGGTCGAGGAGAACAAGGAGGACACAAAGACGAAGGACTAGTATCGATAGGTATAATCCCTAATCACAAGTGATAAGAAAATCATTGTGTTTGGTTATT
Source organism: Agapanthus africanus (assembly GCA_030015575.1). Taxonomy (NCBI): domain Eukaryota; kingdom Viridiplantae; phylum Streptophyta; class Magnoliopsida; order Asparagales; family Amaryllidaceae; genus Agapanthus; species Agapanthus africanus. Next base: position 316,486,058 of record CM057340.1, on the reverse strand, counting down.
AGTTGTTTAGCTTCGATTTAAGCGGTTAGTCGATGTTCGTTCTTTAAACTTGATCGTTTTCGAAAATTCCGCCTCCCCACAAGTACTGGGGTGTACTACATCGACTTACAGTGGTATCAGAGCCTCGCTAAACACTAAATAACTTAATTGCAAATTTGTACGAATTTCGAACGGAAAAACGAAGCCGAAAAACCCTAATTCTGTCATGTTTCTGTCGAATTTAAAACGATGTCAGAAAATTTTTCAGGTGAGTTCAGAGAGCTTTAAATGACACCAGAAGAACACCCAAGAAAAACAGTCGACTGAATCGACCATCTCGCCGCGGAAGCGCGGCCTCAGCCTACTGAGTCGCCGCGCTTCCGCCGCCGAGTTGGCGAGTCAGCCACCGATTTTTCTTCTGTTGCTTCTCTGTGAAATTTAGGGTTTTCTGGAATATTTAATTATTGCTCAGGTTACTGTTTAACAGAGCAGATTTTGGAGCAATATTGATGTTGTTTATTCGATCGAATTGTACAGTATTTGCGTATTGGATTATATCTGTGATTGTTTGATGTGTTCGTAAACCTCCCCCAACTGCTAGTATGTCGGTTGGCAGGGGGTTGCACATTTCTGAAATGGTTATATCTGTTTGTGCATATAAACTGTATTGGACTGTTGTGGTGTATAGCCGGGGTTTGCAATGGGTTATTGATTAATTCATTTGTTGTAAATGTAATTTGTTGTAATATTTTTTTTGCGGGGCACTTCCAGGTTGCGGTTGTAGCCACCGTTGTATTATTTCATTTTACTGTTTTTTGCTCCTAGGACTGACCCAAGATGGGGTACACAGACTACCGGGCGGGTAGTTTGCCGTACCCGTAGCGGTCGAGGGTGGGGTAACGGCTATTCATCACAACTGTGTAATCTGTCTTTTCTTGCAGGCTCGAAAGAAATACAGATTGCTTGCAAATCCAATATTGTTTATCTGTGTTCTGGAATGAATATCATTGCGTCAGACGAATGTAAAATATCTATATTTATGATAGCTATTTAGACGTCACTTATGTTTTACACCCGCGCTAGCCCAGCCCCCGCTCTGTCGTTAGTTAAGTAACCTAACGGGTGATGACGGGACCCAGTGGCGAATGCGGATGGCATAAGAGGACGTTGTATTTTCGTTGTTTTCTGCAATGATAGGTTAATGATGGGACGCATTATCTGTAATGCAAAGAAAATAAACCAAAGTTTAAATCGTTGGAACAATTTAAAAGAAACCATTCGGTTATTTTTAAAACAGATATTTTTAAATGCGGAGCTTTAACCACTCCTTTTAAAAGCTATCAGGTTCCTTCGGTTATATCAAGTTCACTACGTTCACGGTTTCGCCAAAACCATTCGTAGCCCTCCGTCATTTCTTATGGATAGTCAGTAGTATTCAAGCTATGCTTGTTGGCATACGTCATGGCATAGTGTTTGGTAGCTGCTGGGGTATTCATTTGTTGCATAGATAGATGTGTTGGTTTGGGACAGTCGCATTACCTTGTTGGCATACGTCAAGGGTATATACGGGTGGGTTCAAATTAACAAGATAATGATGGGCAGAACTTGACATGTGACTTATGATTTGTTGGCATACGTCAAGGTCATAAGAGCATGGGGCAAAAACTTATATCGGGAATTTCTAAAGAAACTGAAATTTGCAAAGAGATGCATACCATTTGGAGTTTGATGAATGTTGGTAGGATTCCTTCAACATTATCATACGATGATATTTGGATCCCGATCCTACTGTGAGTATATGCTACTTATCAGGATATTCGTCACTTAACGATCAATGCTATAAACCTAGTAGGTGTCCAGAAAGGTGTCAGCGGGGTTACGCCCCCAGAGAAAAGAGGTTATTTAATTAAGGAACTTCGCGAAAGCGTTGGAAAACCTCCCTCGAAGTATCGACACTGGCCTGGCTGAACGGTTAAGCAAGTTTTGTACGGTGAGAATAGTCCTGGCTAATTCTTCTTTTATGGTTTGAGGAAGGATTCGAGAAACAGTGGGAGCCATCCAGTTTAGATAAACTAAAAACCACTCTAAACTTGCAAGAGCATCATGCTAAAGTGTTTTCTTCTCTCTCTCCTAATTGCAGCGACCCTGAAAATGACTGGACTTAAGTTACTTTTAGAAAAGAATATACTGACTGGGCCAAACTATAAAGATTGGCTGCGGAATGTCAAAATGGCCTTGACCTATGACAAACTGGGGTACGTCCTCACCGCTACGGCACCTGCTGTCCTTGGTCCCAAATCCAGCAATGCGGATAAGGAAATCCGCAAAACCAGGGATTTAGATTGCGCGAGAGCCAAGTGCATCGTGCTTGCCTCTATGAACAACGAACATCAGAGGAGGCACGAGGATATGTCTCTAGATGGCATATTTCTCCATACAAAGGAACTTTATGGAGAGCAATCTCGTATTGCAAGATACGAGACCTCGAAGAAATTATTTCGAGCGAGGTTGGCTGTCGGGTCATCGGTAGGTGAACATGTCCTACAGATGATCGGCTATATTGAGGAGCTCGCAGACCTTGGGACGACTTTGGATAATGAGCTCTATACAGACCTTATTCTCCAGTCCCTTCCTCCCACCTACGCCCAGTTTATCCTCAACTTCAACCTTCAAGGAAAAGAAGTTGAACTTGCGGAACTTCTGAACATGTTAAGGAGTGCAGAGGGCACCTTACAGAAGGTAAGGGAAACACCCGCTATGTTTGTTGGCGGTTCATCTTCTTCAGGGTCCAAGGCTAGGGCCAAAGGAAGGAAGAAGAAGGCCGCACCCAAACCTAGAGGAGGTGTTAGTAAGGTGGGAAAGAAGGGAAAGAAAAAGCTTGCAGCACCGGTAGTTGGCCAGGATGAGTGCTTCCACTGTCACAGGAAAGGGCACTGGAAGAAGGATTGCAAGGCGTGGAACGCCAAGAACCAGGAACCGAAGCAAGCTGTGGCTTCGACTTCAGGTGTGTTTGTAATTGAGAATTGTCTGTCAATCAACTCTACTTCCTGGGTATTGGATACCGGATCAGGATCTCATATTTGCAATTCATTGCAGGCACTGAGAAACCGTAGGGTGCTGAAGGAAGGTGATATGATCCTCAGGGTTGCTAACGGAGCTAGCGTGGGAGCTGCGTCCGTCGGGGATTATCACCTAGGATTGACGAGTGGACATATTTTGGTTTTGCATAACTGTTATTTTGTACCAAGCTTAACGTGTAATATCATATCAGTTTCCTTGTTGTCAAATAAAGGTTATGATTTCACGTTTGTAAGAGATGTTGTTAACATTCACCTTAATCATGGCTTGATTGGGTCCGGTACTCTAAATAACGGCATATATGTTCTAAACCAACTCCAAATTTTCAATGTCCAGAACACACTAAAAAGAAAGTCTCCAGATTTAAATAAAGCTTTCTTATGGCATTGTAGACTGGGTCACATCAATGAGAGAAGGTTGACTAAGTTGCATAGAGAAGGATATTTAGACACGTTCGAATATCAATCTTATGACACTTGTCAATCCTGTCTCAAAGGAAAGATGACAAAGACTCCGTTTACTGGACAAGGAGTAAGAGCGAGCGAGCTCTTAGGACTCATACACAGTGATGTATGCGGTCCAATGTCTACACATGCAAGAGGTGGTTATTCCTACTTCATTACTTTTACAGACGATTTCTCTAGGTTTGGACATATCTTCTTGATGAAGCATAAATCCGAGGCCTTTGAGAAATTCAAGGAGTACAAGAGTGAAGCGGAAAACCAAACAGGCAAAAGTATTAAGACACTGAGATCTGATCGAGGTGGAGAATACTTAAGTGCCGAGTTCCTAGGTTACCTAAAAGAGAAAGGAATTCTCTCTCAGCTTACTCCTCCATACACTCCACAGCATAACGGTGTATCGGAGAGACGGAATCGAACCCTATTGGATATGGTACGATCCATGATGAGTAATGCTGAGTTACCGCGATCTTTCTGGGGGTATGCGCTAGAATCAGCGATACATCTTTTGAACAGAGTTCCAACCAAAACTGTGCCTACCACACCATATCAGATGTGGAGTGGGAAGAAACCCTATCTTCAGTACCTGAAGACATGGGGATGTCCAGCTTTTGTAAAAAAGCAGCATCCGGACAAGCTCGAGGCACGCTCAGTAGAGTGTAAGTTTGTGGGATATCCGAAGAACTCTACAGGATATTGTTTCTATTACGCAGAGGAACAAAAGGTTTTTGTTTCTCGTCATGCCCGCTTCTTAGAAACTGAATTTTTGGAAAATCAGAAGAGTGGGAGCGAAATAGAACTGGAAGAAATTCCAGAACCACAAGCTACTACTGAAAGTTTGGTAGAACCAGAGGTTCAAGAAGAACAGATCATTCCCACACCCCTCCGCAGGAGTAGTAGGCCGTCTCATCCGCCTGAGAGATACTACGGTTTTCTCATAGACGGGGATAGAGAGGATTGCATCATAGATGATGATGAACCTACTGACTTCCAGCAGGCCATCCAGAGCGGCGACTCGGTACGATGGCTAGATGCAATGCGGACCGAAATGGAGTCCATGTACACCAACAAAGTATGGACTTTGGACTTTGCTCCAGATGGGGTAAAACCCATAGGATGCAAATGGATCTTCAAGAAAAAGATTGGTGTAGATGGACAGGTGGAAACCTATAAGGCTAGACTTGTTGCAAAGGGTTTTCGTCAAAGACCTGGTTTGGACTATGACGAAACTTTTTCTCCAGTGGCTATGCTCAAATCCATTCGGGTCCTTCTTGCTATTGCTGCCTTCCATGATTATGAAATCTGGCAGATGGACGTAAAGACGGCTTTTCTGAATGGAAATTTAGAAGAGAGCGTCTATATGGATCAGCCAGAGGGTTTCAATCAGAGTGGGAGCAGCGGGAAAGTATGCAAGCTGCTTAAGTCTATTTATGGACTAAAGCAGGCATCGCGGAGTTGGAACATCTGTTTTGATGAGACAGTCAAAGAATATGACTTTATCAAAAATCCAGATGAACCGTGCATATATAGTAAAGTTGTGGCCAGAAGTGTCGTATTCCTCGTCTTGTACGTGGATGACATTCTATTGATAGGAAATGACATTCCTATGCTACAATCTGTCAAAGGATTCTTGTCACACAGGTTCTCCATGAAAGACCTGGGTGATGCCTCTTACATTCTGGGGATCCGGATCTATCGTGATAGATCCAAAAGGATGTTGGGACTTTCGCAGTCCAGGTATATCGACACTGTACTGAAAAGATTCAGTATGGAAGATTCTAAGCGCGGTAATCTACCGGCTTGTCACGGAATCACCCTCTCCAAAGAGATGTCTCCCAAGACTGATTTGGAAAGGGAACGCATGTCTATTATACCCTACGCTTCTGCGGTAGGCTCTATAATGTATGCGATGTTGTGTACCAGACCAGATGTAGCTTACGCACTGAGCGTGGTAAGCCGGTATCAGTCAGACCCAGGGGAGAAACACTGGATAGCAGTAAAGAACATTCTCAAGTACCTGAGGAGGACTAAGGAGATGTTCTTGGTTTACGGCGCTAAAGACCTCAGGTTGGAGGCCTTTGCTGATTCCGGCTTCCAGAGTGATAAGGACGATTCCAAGTCCATGTCGGGTTATGTCTTTACCCTCAATGGAGGGGCGGTGTGCTGGAGGAGCTCCAAGCAGGACACCGTTGCTGACTCGACGATGGAAGCGGAGTATATAGCTGCTTGCGATGCCGCAAAAGAAGCAGTCTGGATGAAGAAGTTCCTAACAGAACTTCAGGTTGTTCCTACCATAGTTGATCCAATACCTCTGTATTGCGACAACAACGGAGCTATAGCTTTAGCGAAGGAACCAAGGTCCCATCAGAAGTCCAGACACATCTTGAGGCGGTATCACCTGATCAGGGAGATCATTGATCGTCAGGAGATCGAGGTTCGGAGAGTTGCTTCAGAAGAGAACATTGCTGATCCATTCACGAAGGCCCTTCCTCAGATTCAGTTCGAGAGGCTGCTCGAGATCATTGGTCTACGATATGCCAGTACATGGCCCTAGTGCAAGTGGGAGATTGTTAGTGTTTATGCCCTAGAAGGCCATTACTGTATCATACTAGCTTGTATATTACTTAATGGAAGCTTGGGATATTTACATGTATATAACAGTCTTGCTAAACATGGTAGTATGCTACTTGGTTTTTCTATCTTAATATGTTAGTGTACGTATTGATAGAGCTCTTAGGATCTTGCTTGTCTACCAGCGTTGTGATGGCAGTCACACTAGTGGGGGCTGGGTAGTCTACAAGCACATCCTTATTCAGGTCCCTAGTCGTTGGATTATCGAGACAGAGCATCGATACTCCGGAGTAGACTGGTGTGTACGCTTCTCATCCCAGTTGGGGAGATGGTCTGTCCCACAGCCGTCAGTACGTCGTACTGGAGATAGTATGCAGGTGCTCGTTAGGTTACGGGTACACCGGACAGGACTCACAGGGAACTGTTGGTTGGTTTGATACCAGTCGTCAGTGAACAGTTCCCAGGTGACATGAGTACAGCGTAGTCCGCAGACTTGACACTGCTACTTCGCCTCGAGTGTGTCCCACTGTTCTTAGATTGCTACCCTACCACGGCTCAAAGGAGTCGTGCAAACAGGTAGCAGTTGGGTGCAGTCCCGAGCACTTGGAGGCAGTGGCGGTTAGACAGGATTCGTCCCTCCCGGTATTGGGAGTAGATATCGTGCTGTGTCAGAGAGCCATTACGCAAAGTCCCTGGCCAGGGCAAGCAAGATTTACTGGTAGGTTCCAGTAGTTTCTCAGGGTGTAATGGGCTTCACTCCGACACGACTTATACCGCTATTAGGGGACTGACGCTTGCCGCCCCCCTAGGCCCGATATGCGATAGTCTTGGACGAACGGACCGGACTGTATGGAGATTGTCACATCAGACTCAGTAGGAGTTCGGATGGGTTTACTCATCGGCCTTCTTATCGACAACTACCTGGGGACCGTTACGTACAGCTAGTGCCGCTTACGGTCTGTGGTTAAACCCACTGCCAGCGTAGTAGTCGAGTCTCTAGAGTCCCACACAGAGAGTTTCCTACTCCAGGCGAAACGATATAGAGGTTGCATGGTTTTGCGACAAAGGGTTCGGACGCATACGTGCGTTTACGCACGTATGACTTTCGGACAGTTTTTACCAGTCGGCTTTGGTTTAAGCCAGTTACTGGTATCCGGTTATTGGATTTTTTACAGTCTAAAGTTTTTCCGTATTTTTTACGGATTGGAGGGGCGTTCTCGTAATTGTACGAGAAGCTTCTAGAAGATGTGACTAAGGAGGTTTCTTTTGGATAAGAAAGTGAGTCATGGTGGTGATTCATTCATTTCATTAATGCACATTTATTGCTTAATGACTCATGCTAATGAATCACCACTAGATATTTCATGAAGCATGATTATTCATTTCCTTTATTCATTTTTCTTAAAAAGAAATGCTTCATGATATATTATGATACACTCTCTCTCTTCTCTCATTATCTCATTCACATTCTCTCTCCTCAAGCTCTCATCTTCAAACCCTAATCCTTACACCTCATGAGTTGAGATCAAAGGATTAGTTAGACTAAACAATCCATAACCATCACTCTTTATCATCCTTTCATCTTTGATTAGCAATCAAAGTTGATTAGTTACCTCAAGTGAGAGGTTTAGCTTGGAGTTTTGCTCTCGGGTGGATCGTCTACTACCTAGAGAAGGTCGAGGAGAACAAGGAGGACACAAAGACGAAGGACTAGTATCGATAGGTATAATCCCTAATCACAAGTGATAAGAAAATCATTGTGTTTGGTTATTAGTTGTTTAGCTTCGATTTAAGCGGTTAGTCGATGTTCGTTCTTTAAACTTGATCGTTTTCGAAAATTCCGCCTCCCCACAAGTACTGGGGTGTACTACATCGACTTACAGGAGCATGGATTTCAAATTGGAGGTCTAGATTTCAAGTTTGATCATGGATTGTGAGGTATAACTTCTGACCTATTGTTCAATTGTTCGTTTAAATTCCTTAATGTAGCTTATTAGGTGCTTAATTATGGTTTAATGGAAAGATTTGGGTTTTCAAGAGAAGGATTAGATTATAGTTAGGATTTTTGTTGTGTGATTATGGTTGCAAAGTGGAATTCATCATTTTGTGATATGTAAAACCTAGCTTGGGTGTTAAATTGCAAATTGTTATATGTAAATTGACCTGATTATGTTTGTTTTGCAAACTATATTTTTCGTATTTATATAAAGAGTGAGATTAAAATCTAGTTAATGCTTGTGTGGCTTAGTTAATATGTTTTAATGAGAATTATGGCCACTAGAATTGTTAATATATTTAAAGTTGATTAAAACACCAAGTTTTGAGCTAAAATGGAAAATTGTGCTAATTTTGTTAACTAGGTTTTTGTAAATATATATTTTGTGGAGAATAAATTATTAGAATGGTTTATATGACTTGGTTATGATATTGAGTGGATATTGCGGCTTCCAGATTTGTTTAAACGTCAAGTTTTGTACTAAAACGGGTAATTTTACTTGCTAGATTTTCGGAAAAATTGCTTTTAAAGTGAGTTTGAGGTTTTTTTGAATTTTAAGCTATTTATATTTTAATTAGTGCTTGTGATTGTGTAAATGAGTGTGTTTGGGTTTTTCTCGATGGTTTGGCGTTTGTACGCCGACGTCGAGGGTTTCTGGGTTGATTTGTGAAAGCAACTATAGGTTTTAACCTATGTGGGATTCGTGTGTCGTTTTGGTCATGAGTCGGATTTTAATGCGATACGGTGCGTTATGATGTGTAGGTACCCATGTGGACTTCGGGACGACAAGCAAGCGCGTGGCGACGTCGGCACCGGCGAGCGAGGACCAGGTGAGTAGATTTATATCTACGGCGAGAAGTCGGGTGGATGGCGTATAGCACCCGCGCAGTTCATGGTAATGTATACGAATACGTATACACACATATATTGATTATATTGTTTGATATTATTAATGTTAAAGATGGATATTTTGTGTGTTTGGATTGGTTTAGTGTTGTGAAACCCTAGAGTAGTGGTTGCACCACACACACACACACCCATACTTGCATACATTCTTCTTTCATTTGTGCGTATATGGGAATATATTTTTATGTGTTCACATAGGTACGGGACTATGTGTTCATATAATGGATTTCAGGATAGTACTTGGGATTTGAGATGAGTCGATGAGATTCGATTTGAGGCCGTGAGATCGGTGATATGACAGGGTTCGTATTTGATATACGACCTGATGTTCTAGCGGGTCCTTTGACATAGTTTTCACACACGTGCATGCATACTTAGGTGGTATCAGTATTGTACTAGACAGAGATCAGTTCCTAGATTAGGATCTTTGATAAAGAAGATACCAGATGAATAATGTGATGAACATGATATTGACCCGTACCCAGATTTGGGGATGCCGTACGACGGATTTACGTACGAGCTATTTATTGATGATAGATCCACACTCTTGGATTGGGAATATCTGATTATAGATATGGTATCGGATGTGATATTATCGAGGCGGGATCACCGACTAATATATATGTTTATATATATATCGACTCAGATGTTAGGCTGTTTCTTTACCCTTAATTCAGCTTGTTAGTTCAGCCGTATAGTTTAGTGTAGTTGTCAGACTAGATTAGATTCCTACCTATTTCAAAACTAACGGATCGCGGGTATTTTTAAAGACAGGTCAAAGGATTCTACGGATATTTCAAAGAAGTTATCTTTTCTTAAAAACACCCTAGCCCTTATTTTCAAAACACCGCGATTCGAGTTATATTCAAATGGCACCACCGTAGAACTCATATTTTATTAAATGCAGATTAGTTATCATTGTGTCTAGTATTCAGCTCCCGCACATCATTGCTGTTCGCTCCGCATCGCATACTTATTTTGTGATTTCATATTCCATTGTTGATATCATGCTGTTAGGACACCAGCACCATTACCGATGATGTGTATGTACCACGTACACTTACTTGCCGGCTCACACACATCTTCATCGGTAATTGCCATGTCACGTATACTTAGAAAATACTATTACATTGACATAGCCTGTTAGCTAATAGTTTAGACATGATATTAGTATACTTGCCTTATATGCTAGTTTAGACATTGTAGTTATTACCTGCTACTTCATGCATGTTATTATTCACTGTTATGCCGCATTCATGGATTCTCAGGCATTTATTCACTATTTTACGTGCTATTGAGGTTTTGGATTCGGCTTTCCATGAGATTTTCTGGATTTGGGGGAAAAACGCAAAACTTTTACAAACTTCTTCTTTCTTTTTAAATAAAAAGCGCGGTTTTTCCATGATGTATGAGTCGTCCACCATGAGTTTGCTAATGGATTTCGAGACCCGATTCAAGGAGATGGAGGAACCGTTTCGGGTACATGGTGGACCCGGTGCCGTATCCCGGGGCAAGAGGATCACAGATGATGGCGTTGAGCCTGGCAGGGGAGCACTACCGACCGGTGATTTTACCCGACGCGTCGGATATCCGGAGGATACCGTCGTGGTCTTAAGATGGATGGTAGGGGCCGGTCTGGACTGACGGCACCCTAGATATTATGATTGGTACATTGAGATTTTGAGATATTGAGGTACAGAGATTGCGACACAGAGATATCGAGATATCTGGATACTTGTTTTGTGTCGATGCTAGGCACTGTTTATGCTGAATTCATTTATGATACATCATTTTAAAAATACAGAAATCTCACTAATTTTTGAAAGCAGTTTTCTTTAGTACATGCATTCTTTTTCATGCATTCAAGCATCATCCATATGATACATTGCTACCTGAGGCACTGACACGGGCATATGTGATTACACTCGGGTTAGATATTTACCGTAGCCATTGTTATAAGCTGCTGGTTATTTTATTTGAGGATACATTATGATCGTATAACCTAGGATTGCGTCATACATGCGATTCCTGTTCGTAGATGTTTTTCTACTCACGAGTTGGCAACTCACCCCCGTTGTGCCACAGTTTCTTGCAGGTTTTGCCGTACAGGTTTCATTACGGCTTTGCTGGCACTGCTTCTTTCGGGTGACTTGCTAGTAGGTGGGTTTATTTGTATCGTACCCATCATTATACATTGTATATTATTATTCAGTTGTATCTAGAAGTTCCATCAACCAAACATATATTTATTTTTGAGATAGAGACCAGTGATGTTATTCTTTCGACCTTAGAGTCGCGCGTTATTTTTCTGTGGATTTCTTGTTGTTTTGAGTTTCCTTTTGAGTTTTGATCCTCGCCCTTGGCGTTGTATATTATATTGCTTGTGTGGTTATGACCGTCGATTGACGAAGAGCTAGCTCCCGCTTGGGGATGCCTTTTATTGATTTCGTATACTATTCATGTTGTATCCCGTTTGGGGGCCAGTATTTACAAAGGAGACTCTGCCGAAATTTTCAGTAAATATTTGATGTTTTTAAAAACGTATAATTCGGCTTATGCTATTAAAAATACTTGATTTAAATTAGTTTTCCTTCACTCTACCACTTTTCTTGGTTTGGATTTCTGGGTTTTCGGTTTACTTAGATTACATACGCCTCGAGATGTTTCGTAGTTTAAGTGCCAGTCATGTTCCATACTTTCGGGACGTGACATCGGGAAACTCTCGCACGGTAGAAACCTGGTCCAACGACTCCACTGTTGCTCCGGTATCATGTATGAAAGCCAAGAATCCACGACATCCCCTCCTCAAAAGCCGACTAGCGCACAGAACAGAAATCAAACTGTGAGGGGCGGCACCACGGTCCCCCTGCACAACAAACACTGACTCGCCGGGAAAACTAAACCTAACTGTCTTCTCGCGTCATTCCACGGACGCGTAGTAAGTAGCTAGCTAGTCCATGCCCAACAGAACGTCGAAGTCCAACATCTCAAGAAAGATCAAGTCGACGGACAGATCTCTGTCTCCTAAACGGACTGCACACGATTGGAATACGTGTCGTGCAACAAACGACTCTCCCACAGGAGTAGTCACGACAAGCGGCTGATCTAGTAAACACGACTCTCGGCCTAACCTCGCACGAAGTGCATAAAAACATAAGAATGCGTAGATCCCGGATCAAAAAGAACACGAGCATCAAAAGAACATACAGAAAGGATACCTGAAACCACAGCATTGGACGCCTGAGCGTTTTGGTGAGTCAAGGCAAAAACCCGTGCCTGCCCTCTACCTGCTACTGGCTGTCCTCTGTCTCCGCCACCTCGACCTCTCGGTACAAAACCCCTATGACCATGACCTCTCTGAACAGGAGTCTGACGCGGCGCAACTACAGGAATAAGAGGCAACGCTCTCTGAGGCGGAGAAGGTGGTAAGGTAACCTGCGGTACTGCTAGCCCTCTCTGACGTACCACGGTACAATCTCTCACTATGTGCTGTAAACTGCCACACCCGAAACATCCACGTGTCGACGGCTGACCCTCCTGGGGAAAAGTACCGAACAACTGGCCACGTCCCATGTCTCTGCTACCCCCAGCGTCTGATCGAACTCTGTCTCGGAATCTAAACCTCTGCCTCCTAGCTGCTATACCAGTACGGGCCTTCTTCGGTTCCGGAACAACCAATGACTTAGAAAGACGCTCCTCCACCATTAGGGCTGCATCTACAGCTGCCGCATATGTGTCGCAATGCTGAATACTGATGGCTAGGAACAACTGGGTAAGTAGGTCTCGAACAAACCTCTTCACCCTCATCTCCTCAGTCGCCACTAGGTACGGAGCATACACCGACAGCTCGGTAGACAACACATCATACTCAGACACCGTCATCCCCGGAGTCTGATGTAACGACTCAAATTTGCGCGCTCGTGCATCCCTGACGCTCGGTGGAAGAAAACGGGCAAGAAACGACGTCACAAACTCAGTCCAGGTCATATGAGCAAGACCCGCGGCTCTGCCCTTCTCTAAGGACTCACACCACTTCTGGGCTAGACCCTCCAGACGAAAACTGGCAAACTCCACCCATATCTCATCGGAGCATCGGAGTGAACGACAAATCCTGGCCATCCGGTCGATGAACGACTGTGGATCCTCAGTAACATCTGTGCCAGTAAACACCGGAGGCCTCAGCCTTATAAAATCTGTCAGCGACACAGTAATAACCTCCGGAGCTGTAACTGCGACTACCGGAACTGTAAGTACCATCGTGGTCCCTGCAGCTGGTGGAACAACTGCCTTCCCCTGCGCTCGAATGGTCTCTACTAAAGTCACCACTATCTGGCGCAGATCCAGCATACCAGCTCCAATCATAGCAATGTGCTCCGGTACAACAAGCGTACCTCCCTAGTCAGTCCTCGCCATCGACGAGTCAACCCTGACCTCGGCCCTCGCGGCCGCTCTCTGTGCCCTCGTAGTCTTCGGTGGCATAAAGGCTAGAAATTGAAACAAGATTCGACAAGGAAACAGGAATCAAATCACAAAGATGTATATCATCACGGAAGGATATCAATCAAAAAGTCCTAAGGTCACTTAGGCGGAGTACCGTGTCGTAAGTATGCCACGGAACATACACACGCTACGCTTCTCTGCTTAAGCTACCTACTCCATCATACCAAGGTCATCCTATACTCTGAAAGATAAAACCTAACGCTCTGATACCAACTCTGTCATGACCCAAGTTTGGCCCGTAACCGGCACTTAAACAACGTAACGTCAACAGGCGTACGCAACATAAGTAAGCCGAAAATCCAGAAATCTAAACCACCCAGAACTGGATCGACGGAGAAAACATAGTTTAAAACATTTAGAAAATCATAAGTAAAATCTCTAACTCTTGTTTTCTTTCTTGAAAATTTCGGAAGCACCTCCTTTGTAAAAACTAGTCCCGAAAACGGGTACAACACAGATAATATATAAAGCATCCCAAATGGGAGAAAATCACGCCCAACGACGGAGACAATCACCACAACAAGTATACGACGCCAAAGCGAAGAAATAACAAAGGAAATACTGCAATAAGAAGTAAACTTCCCAACATAACCGGCTCCCATGAGCACGGTACCCAAAGTCACCAAAATAATACAACACTGAATCCTCACAAGTCGTCTCTAAGTCATATACAACAGTGGTAGAAGGAGAATACTAGATCCAATAAAAAGATATACAATGTACAGACAGATAACCGCAAACCCACCTAAAAGCAAAGGCCTCACTGCCTAACGTAGCGGTATCCGCAAATGTAGTGATGATAAGACGCCCTGCTGTAACTACTCTGAGGGTAAGTCCTGCAAAACACTGTGGCACAACGGGAGTGAGTAGCCAACTCATGAATAGTAAATAACATCATAGTGTAATCGCAGGTATGTACGAACAACGATCAATCTATCACATGTAATCCGATAGCATAAGTATGATAAGTGAATATGCAACAATCATGTAAAGCTATATCATCAGGGTACTACAACTACATGAAACAATGCATAACAACAATAATCCTGAGTGTGTGGGATGATACAATAAAATCTCATGCAAAATCATCAGCAAAGAAAAACACCAGTGTCCGTCACTGACACATCAAATCCCAAATCCTCAGGCACCACATCCTCAGATCGACCCTCACATCCTGTAAGTCTCATGGAACCTGAGTGTCTATCATCGACACCTGAAACATCATGAAAACATATACCTGTAAGTATATATATATAAGGATATCAACCACGTAGGTCCACCGACGATACATAAAAATCATGAAAACCTGAGTGTCTAACACCGACACTCGAAACATCATCAAACCCGTGTCTTGCATCGACACGTAAATCCTCATAACTCAGGTGCTGTAACCACGACAGGCCCTGACGATATTTCGTACATCACTCCGGTCGGTATCCCCACGATAACCGCCGAGTCTAAATACAGTCACCGGTAGGTACTGTAAGTCCATGCTACCGCTCCCGATACTTACGGGCTTGCGGAAATGATGAAAAACAATTTTTCTAGAGATGGTAACATGGACTCAAACCGGATCTTTGTTAAACTATCTACCTAACAACCTATCTAGGAGTTGTTAACTACTCGGTTAGGGGGTTATACCTTTCTTTCTTGAACTCCTTCGTCTTCAACTCTCGATGGTGTACGGATCGGCTTCACCCCGTCGTCTCCTTGCGCCGAAGATCGATCCACCCGAAAGCTTCTACCTTTGGCTTCTTCTTCGAACTTTGAAGAAACTAGTTCACTCGGTTTGCTAAACTTTGTGAACTAGAGTGAGTAGAGGAGAGTGTGTTGGGATTTTTCTCTATGGTTCTTGCTTCTCAACACATGAGACAAGTGAACCATAGACTAGAGAGAGAGGGAGAGCAAGAGGAAGAGGGTGAGAGCTCAAAACAAGAGAGAGAAAGGAAATGAGAGAATGAGAAAGACTTTTCTCTCTCTTGGCTCTCATAATCCAAAGTCATCATAACAAATAATACCAATCAAGTATTATGTGATGGTTTAATTCAAAATAGCCATATCATTTCATGCACTCATTTTGCACAAAATAAACAAGCAAGCAAAAGTCTTTGCCATGAAATGATAGCTATTGTCATGATGATGGTCAACTAGTCCAACCTAGTCAACCGGTCAACAAAGTCAACAAGTCAACAAAGTCAACTCCTCAACAACCATATCACTATAATACTTAATTAATATTATTGTTAATCATATATCATATTCTTATTAGGGTTGAGCAAAAAGTCAACAGTCAACAGTCCCTAATGAGAATCCTCTACCTCTGTCTCTCCGTCAACTGTGCATACGCATCCGCGTTCTGAGGAACACGAATACAAACGAGATAAAACCAATCCCAAAACGCACACTAGGATCTTGCTTAAACCAAATCCCGCTAGTGTCAACTGTCCGGACACTAAACGTGCGCAAGTGCACGGATGTGACCGAACCCTGTCGCAAAACCATGCGACCTGTCGCAAAACCATGCGACCTCTACTCTTTTGCCCAAAGGCGGATAACTTTCTGTGTGGGACTCTAAAGACTCGACACTACGCTGGCAGTGGGTTTAACCACAGACCGCAAGCGGCACTAGCTGTGCGTAACGGTCCCCGGGTAGATGCCGACAAGAAGACTGACGAGGTGAAAACCATCTGAACTCCTACTGAGTCTGACTGTGACAATCTCCATACAGTCTGGTCTGTTCGTCTTATACATCGCATGGCGGGCCTTGGGCGGTAAACGTCAGTCCCCTAATAGCGGTATAAGTCGTGTCGGAGTGAAGCCCAGAACACCCTGAGATAACACTGGAAACCTACCAGTATATCTCGCTTGCTCTGGCCACGGACTACTCGTGTAATGGCTCTCCTAGACAAAGCACGATGTCAACCCCCAATACCGGGAGAAATGAATCCTGTCTAACCGTCACTGCCTCCAAGTGCTTCGGGACTGCACCCAACTACTACCTGTTTGCACGACTCCTTTGAGCCGTGGTAGGGTAGTAATCTAAGTACAGTGGGAACACACTCGAGGCGAAGTGACAGTGTCAAGTCAGCGGACTAAGCTGTACTCATGTCACCTGGGAACTGATAACTGACGATAGGTATAGTACCAACCAACAGTTCCCGACGAGTCCTGTCCAGTGTACTCGTAACCTAACGAGCACCCGCATACTATCTCAAGTACGACGTACTGACGGCTGTGGCACTGACCGTTTCCCATACTGGGATGAGAAGCGCATACGCTAGTTTACTCCGGAGTATCGATGCCCTGTCTCGATAGTCCTGCGACTAGGGACCTGCATAAGGATGTGCTTATAGATTACCCAGCCCCCACTAGTGTGACTGCCATCACAACGCTGATAATCAAGCAAAGATCCTAAGGGCTCCACTAACGTGTATAAGTGATATACTAAAATAAACACATGTACACATTGAAATAGAAACAAACCAAGTAGCATACTACTATATTGAGCAATATTGTTTATACAAGGTGAATATCCCAAGCTTCCATTAAGTAATATACAAACTAGTATGATACAGTAATGGCCTCTAGGGCATATACGCTAACAATCTCCCACTTGCACTAAGGCCATGTACTGGCGTATCGAAGACCTATCATCTCGATCAGCCATTCGAACTGAGTCTGGGGTAAGGCCTTTGTGAGTGGATCAGCAGTGTTATCTTCCGTAGAAACTCTCCGAACCTCGATCTCCTGGCGATCCACGATCTCCCTGATCAGGTGATACCGCCTCAAGATGTGTCTGGACTTCTGATGGGACCTTGGTTCCTTTGCTAAAGCTATAGCCCCGTTGTTGTCGCAATACAGAGGTATTGGATCAACAATGGTCGGAACCACCTGAAGTTCAGTTAAGAACTTCCTTACCCAGACAGCTTCTTTTGCGGCATCTGCAGCAGCGATATATTCCGCTTCCATCGTCGAGTCAGCAACGGTTTCCTGTTTGGAACTCTTCCAACACACCGCCCCTCCATTGAGGGTATAGACATAACCCGACATGGACTTGGAATCATCCTTGTCACTTTGGAAGCTGAAGTCAGCAAAGGCCTCGATCTGGAGGTCTTTTCCGCCTTACACCAAGAACATCTCCGTAGTCCTTCTCTGGTACTTGAGAATGTTCTTTACTACTATCCAATGTTTCTCCCCAGGGTTTGACTGATACCGGCTTACCACACTCAGTGCATAAGCTACATCTGGTCTGGTACACAACATCGCATACATTATAGAGCCTACCGCAGAACCGTAGGGTATAATAGACATGCGATCCCTTTCCAAATCAGTTTTGGAAGACATCTCTTTGGAGAGGGTGATCCCGTAACAAGCCGGTAGATTACCGCGCTTGGAATCTTCCATACTGAATCTTTTCAGTATGGTGTCGATGTACCTGGACTGTGAGAGTCCCAGTATCCTCTTGGATCTGTCATGATAGATCCGGATCCCCAGAATGTATGAGGCATCACCCAGGTCTTTCATGGAGAACCTATGTGACAAGAAACCCTTGACATATTGTAGCATAGGAATGTCATTTCCTATTAAGAGAATGTCATCCACGTATAAAACGAGGAATACTACAGTTCTCGCTACAAATCTACTATAGATGCATGGTTCATCTGGATTTTTGATAAAGCCAAATTCCTTGACCGTCTCATCAAAACAAATGTTCCAACTCCGCGATGCCTGCTTTAGTCCATAGATGGACTTAAGCAACTTGCACACCTTTCCGCTGCTCCCACTCTGAATGAAACCCTTTAGCTGGTCCATATAAACACACTCCTCTAAATTTCCATTTAGAAAAAGCGGTCTTTACGTCCATCTGCCAAATCTCATAATCATGGAAGGCAGCAATGGCAAGAATGATCCGAATGGATTTCATCATAGCTACTGGAGAAAATGTCTCTTCATAGTCCAAACCAGGTCTTTGACGACAACCCTTTGCAACCAGTCTAGCTTTATAGGTCTCAACCTGTCCATCTACACCAATCTTCCTTTTGAAGATCCACTTGCATCCTACGGGTTTTACCCCATCTAGAGCAATGTCCAACGTCCATACTTTGTTGGTGTACATGGACTCCATTTCGGTCCGCATTGCATCCAGCCATTTTACCGAGTCAACGCTCTGAATGGCCTGCTGGAAGCTAGTCGGCTCATCATAATCCATGATGCAATCCTCTCTATCCCCGTCTATGAGAAAACCGTAGTATCTCTCGGGCGGATGAGACTGCCTACTACTCCTGCGGAGCGGCGTAGGAATGTCATTTTCTTTTGAACCCTCTGCTTCCACTAAGCTTTCAGTAATAGTCTGTGGTTCTGGAATTTCTTTCAGTTCTATTTCGCTCCCACTTGTGTCCTTTTCTAAGAACTGGTGTTCTAGAAAATGGGCATTACGAGAAACATTGATCTTTTGTTCCTCTACGTAATAGAAGAGATATCCCTTGGAGTTCTTTGGATATCCCACAAACTTGCACTGTACTGAGCGTGCCGCGAGCTTGTCCACATGCTGCTTTTTGACAAAAGCTGGACTTCCCCATGTCTTAATGTGATTAAGATAGGGTCTCTTCCCACACCACATCTCATATGGTGTAGTAGAAACAGTTTTAGTTGGAACTCGGTTCAAAAGGCATGCAGCTGATTCTTGTGCATATCCCCAGAATGATCGCGGTAACTCAGCATTACTCATCATGGACCGTACCATATCCAATAGGGTTCGGTTCCGTCTCTCCGATACACCGTTATGTTGTGGAGTGTATGGAGGAGTAAGCTGAGAGAGAATTCCATTCTCTTTTAAGTAGTCCAGGAACTCGGCACTCAAGTATTCACCACCTCGATCCGATCTTAGAATCTTGATACTTTTGCCGGTTTGTTTTTCTACTTCATTCTTACATTCCTGGAATTTTCCAAAGGCTTCGGACGTATGTTTCATTAAGAAGACATAACCGTACCTTGGAAAGTCATCCGTAAAAGTAATGAAGTAAGAATAACCGCTTCGCGCATGTGTAGACATTGGACCGCACACGTCGTTGTGTACGAGTCCCAAGAGCTCTCTCGCTCTTACTCCGTGTCCAGTGAACGGAGTCTTTGTCATCTTTCCTTTGAGACATGATTGACAAGTGGCATACGATTGATATTCGAACGAATTCAAATATCCTTCTGTATGTAACTTCGTCAACCTTCTCTCATTGATGTGACCCAGTCTACAATGCCATAAGAAAGTCTGATTTATTTCCGGAGACTTTCTTTTATGTGTATTCTGGACATTGAAAATCTGTGGTTGGTTTAATACGTATATACCATTGCTTAATGTACCTCACCCAATCAGAACTTGATTAAGGTGAATGTTTACAACATTACTTACAAACGCAAATTCATAACCTTCTTTAGAAATCAAAGATACAGAAATGATATTACAAGTTGCGTTGGGTACAAAAAAGCAATTACGCAAAACCAAAACGTGTCCATCTGACAACCCCAGGTGATAGTCCCCCACGGCCTTAGCATCTATGCTAGCTCTGTTTGCAACTTTGAGGGTCATGTCACCTGCCTTCAAAACCCTACGGTTTCTCAACGCCTGCAAAGAATTACAGATATGTGATCCTGATCCGGTATCCAATACCCAGGAAGTAGAGTTTATTGATAGACAGTTTTCAATAACATACACACCTGAAGCTGAAGCCGCAACTTGCTTCAGTTCCTGTGTCCTGGCTTTCCAAGCCCTGCAATCTTTCTTCCAGTGACCACTCTTATGACAGAAAAAGCACTCTTCCTTATCCACAAGCCTTTCCACTACCTTTGTTTCTTTTGCTTTTCCCTTTTTATCCACTTTACTAACACCGCCCCTTGGTTTGGCGGAGCCTTTCTTCTTCTTTCCCTTGGCTTTCGCCTTGGACCTAGAAGATGAAGATCCTCCTACAAACAAAGTGGATGTTTCCCTACCTTTCTGTAGGGTGCCCTCTGCACTCCTCATCATGTTGAGGAGTTCTGAAAGTTCAACTTCTTTTTCTTGTAAGTTGAAGTTGAGGATAAACTGGGCGTAAGTGGAAGGAAGGGACTGGAGAATCAAGTCCGTATAGAGCTCCTTCTCTAACGTGGTCCCAAGTTTTGTTAGCTCCTCAATGAAGCCAATCATCTTAAGCACGTGTTCCGCTACCAATGATCCGTTGGCCAACCTTGTCGAAAATAACTTCTTCGACACTTCGTATTTTGCGATACGAGATTGATCTCCATACAGTTCTTTTGTATGGAGAAATATGGATTCGAGGTCCATATTCTCGTGCCTCCTCTGATGTTCGTTGTCCATAGTGGCAAGTACGAGGCACTTGGCCTTCGCAGTATCGATCTCCCAAGTCTTACGGATTTACTTATCCGCGACGCTGGAGGTGGGACTTAGGACAGGGGGAGCTTTGGTGGTAAGGAGATACCCCAACTTGTCATAAGTGATTGCCATTTTGACATTCCTGAGCCAACCTTTGTAGTTTGGCCCTGTCAGTATGTTTTTATCTAGTAATAACTTAAGTCCGGTCATGATGATTGGTCGCTGCAATTAGGAGAGAGAGAAGAAACACTTTAGCATGATGCTCTTGCAAGTTTAGAGTGGTTTTTAATTTTTCTAAACAGGATGGCTCCCACCGTCTCTCGAATCCTTCCTCAAACCAAAAAGGAAGAATTAGTCAGGATCAATCTCACCGTACAATACTTGCTTAACCGTTCGGCCAGGCTGGTGTCGGTACTTCGAGGGAAGTTTTTCAACGCTTTCGCGAAGTTCCTTAATTTAAGAACCTCTTTTCCCTGGGGACGTAGCCCCGCTAACACCTTTCTAGACACCTACTTGGTTTATAGCATTGATCGTTAAGTGAGAAATTTCCCGAGGAGTAGCATATACTCACAGTAGGATCGGGACCCAAATATCATCGCGTGACAAAACTGAAGGAATCCTACCAGAATCATCACACTCCAAATGGTATGCAACACTAGCAAGTTTCAGTTCTTTTGAAACTCCCGATGTGGATTTTTGCTCCGTGCTCTTATGACCTTGACATTGGCCAAAATATCATAAGTCACATGTCAAGTTCTACCTGTCATTCTCCAGGTTAATTTGAGCCCATCCGCACAAACCCTTGACTTTGGCCAAAATGGTAGAACGACTGCCCCAAACCAACACATCTATCTATGCTGCACATGAATACCCAATAGCTACCAATCACTATGCCTTGACTTTGGCCAACATACATAGCTTGAATACAATTGACCATCCATGTGAAACGACAGAGGGCTACGAATGGTTTTGGCGAAACCGTGAACGTAGTGAACTTGATATAATCGATGGAACGAGATAACTTTCAAAAGGAGTGGTTCATGCTCCGCATTTAAAAGTTTGGTTTTGAAAAGAACCGAGTAGTTTTCAAAGTGTTCCAACGACTTTGACTTGGTTTATTTTTCTTGCATTAGTTCTTTTAATGCGTGTTTTTCTTGCATTAGTTTTTTAATGCGTCCCATCATTTAATCCTACCATTGCAGAAAACAACCAAAATATGACGTACGCTTATGCCATTCGCATTCGCCACGGAGCCCCGTCATTACCCGTTAGGTTACTTAACTAACGACAGAGCGGGGGCTGGGCTAGCACGGCTGTAAAACATAAGCAACGCCAAAATAATATCATATATAGATATATTGCAATGATAGCCATTTCAGATCACAGATGAATACATTGGATATACTAGGAATCCGCAATTCGTACGAGCCTGTAACGAAAAGCGGATTACACGGTCGCGGTGAATAGACAATACCCTACCCTAGACCCCTATGGGTGCGGCAAACTACCCGCCAAATATCCGAAGTGGAGCAACCTCCCTCAACGACGTGAGTAGGCCACTCGGCACTTCGAGATACCCGGTAGTTTGTGCACCCCACCTTGGGTCTATCCTAGGAGCAAAAACAGTAAAAAGAAATTATACAATGACGGCTACAACCCCGACCCGGTTGTGCGGCCAAAAATAATATTACATCAATTTACATATTACATGAATTGAAAGAAAAGAAAACTCTCATCTCACAACCCCCGACTATTCACCCGCGACAATCCAATGAATTCATATACACATACCATCAACATTACAGATCGCAGATTTGTATAACTCCCACTAATCGACATATAGCGATTAGCAGACGTTCAATACAAATATCACATCACAGATATAAACCCGTTAGCCTTAGTCTTTAGAAACTCGATCAAAATACGGTTTTTAAAGCCCCCAAAATTTTTTTTTCTTTCTGGAAAACCTGGGCTGAAAAAACATATACCAAAAATCCCAAAATACCCCATAGAACAAACTGCAACCAAAATTCCCCACGGCCGAGTCAACTCGGCCGCGGAACAGCGGCGGGAGCACGCTCCCGCCGCGTTTCCGTGGCGCTTTGATCGGATCAGTGGACCAATTTTTTGCAGTTTCTTCTAAAAACCCTGAGCCTAATTTTAAAGCATGATTTATCATTTTTTGAATAGTGGAAAAATTCGACAGAAAGTTGATAATCTGGGTGTTTTTCGCGACTTTTTCTCCGATCGAATTTCTAGTTACTGTGCTGACATGTTAGGTAGTGTTTAACTAGGCTCTGATACCACTGTAAGTCCATGCTACCGCTCCCGGTACTTACGGGCTTGCGGAAATGATGAAAAACAATTTTTCTAGAGATGGTAACATGGACTCAAACCGGATCTTTGTTAAACTATCTACTTAACAACCTAATTGGGAGTTGTTAACTACTCGGTTAGGGGGTTATACCTTTCTTTCTTGAACTCCTTCGTCTTTAACTCTCGATGGTGTACGGATCGGCTTCACCCCGTCGTCTCCTTGCGCCGAAGATCGATCCACCCGAAAGCTTCTAGCTTTGGCTTCTTCTTCGAACTTTGAAGAAACTAGTTCACTCGGTTTCCTAAACCTTGTGAACTAGAGTTAGTAGAGGAGAGTGTTTTGGGATTTTTCTCTATGGTTCTTTCTTCTCAACACATGAGACAAGTGAACCATAGACTAGAGAGAGAGGGAGAGCAAGAGAAAGAGGGTGAGAGCTCAAAACAAGAGAGAGAAAGGAAATGAGAGAATGAGAAAGACTTTTTTCTCTCTTGGCTCTCATAATCCAAAGTCATCATAACAAATAATACCAATCAAGTATTATGTGATGGTTTAAGTCAAAATAGCCATATCATTTCATGCACTCATTTTGCACAAAATAAACAAGCAAGCAAAAGTCTTTGCCATGAAACGATAGCTATTGTCATGATGATGGTCAACTAGTCCAACCTAGTCAACCGGTCAACAAAGTCAACAAGTCAACAAAGTCAACCCCTCAACAACCATGCCACTATAATACTTAATTAATATTATTGTTAATCATATATCATATTCTTATTAGGGTTGAGCAAAAAGTCAACAGTCAACAGTCAACAGTCAACAACCCTAATGAGAATCCTCTGCCTCTGTCTCTCCGTCAACTGTGCATACGCACCCGCATCCGCGTTCCGAGGAACACGAATACAAACGAGATAAAACCAATCCCAAAACGTACACTAGGATCTGGTTTAAACCAAAGCCCGCTAGTGTCAACTGTCCGGACACTAAACGTGCGCAAGTGCACGGATGTGACCAAACCCTGTCGCAAAACCATGCGACCTGTCGCAAAACCATGCGACCTCTACTCTTTTGCCTAAAGGTGAATAGCTTTCTGTGTGGGACTCTAAAGACTCGACACTACGCTGGCAGTGGGTTTAACCACAGACCGCAAGCGGCACTAGCTGTGCATAACGGTCCCCAGGTAGATGCCGACAAGAAGACTGACGAGGTGAAACCCATCTGAACTCCTACTGAGTCTGACTGTGACAATCTCCATACAATCCGGTCTGTTCGTCTTATACATCGCATGGCGGGCCTCGGGGGCGGTACACGTCAGTCCCCTAATAGCGGTACAAGTCGTGTCGGAGTGAAGCCCAGAACACCCTGAGATAACACTGGAAACCTACCAGTATATATCGCTTTCCCTGGCCAGGGACTACTCGTGAAATGGCTCTCCTAGACACAGCGCGATGTCAACCCCCAATATCGGGAGAGACGAATCCTTTCTAACCGTCACTGCCTCCAAGTGCTTCGGGACTGCACCCAACTACTACCTGTTTGCACAACTCCTTTTAGACGTGGTAAGGTAGTAATCTAAGTACAGTGCGAACACACTCGAGGCGAAGTGACAGTGTCAAGTCAGCGGACTAAGCTGTACTCATGTCACCTGGGAACTGATAACTGACGATAGGTATAGTACCAACCAACAGTTCCCGACGAGTCCTGTCCAGTGTACTCGTAACCCAACGAGCACCCGCATACTATCTCAAGTACGACGTACTGACGGCTGTGGGACAGACCGTCTCCCACACTGGGATGAGAAGCGCATACGCTAGTCTACTACGGAGTATCGATGCCCTGTCTCGATAGTCCTGCGACTAGGGACCTGCATAAAGATGTGCTTATAGATTACCCAGCCCCCACTAGTGTGACTGCCATCACAACGCTAGTAATCAAGCAAAGATCCTAAGGGCTCCACTAATGTGTATAGGTGATATACTAAAATAAACACATGTACACATTGAAGTAGAAACAAACCAAGTAGCATACTACTATATTGAGCAAGATTGTTTATACAAGGTGAATATCCCAAGCTTCCATTAAGTAATATACAAACTAGTATGATACAGTAATGGCCTCTAGGGCATATACACTAACAGGTACTTGCCCACCTTCCAGGCTCATCGTCTGTACCACGAACATCTTGCCGAGGCGAACCGTACCGAGCCCCACCATGTACCAGCACATGGCCCACTCACTCCTCGTATCGGGTATATATCACAAATCTCCGAACCGAGAAATCTCATGGTGGACGCATCAAATATCATATCAAGAGAAACCGGGTTTTCAAACAATACATAGTTTCTTGAAAATGCCCCCACGGTTCTCAGACCCATAAATCATATGAAATCCATATAAAACAGATATATGCAATATGAGCATATAAAGGGAAAACCGCTCTTTTAAATGAAACCAGCTTTAAAATATATCTTGCGGTTCCCAAAATCCTCCAAAAACAAATGCAGCATCATATGAAGTGTACATGTAAGTGTAGCAAGGTTTAAGTATCTACATGTAAGCAAGTGTGTATGATGCAATTCATAAGAGCAATGATCAACAACTCAATACCATATATCAAAACAATACCACTTGGGGTACATACAACTATAGCGAAAATATGCGGTGTACATATCAATATGAGTGCATGATATGCATGTAACTATAATAGAATATGTGGGTGTACATGTCAATATGTATGCAAGATGTACAATATAGCTATAGTAAGGTATACGTGAAATAGATTAAAAGTTACTATCTAAACTATCCATGTCCAATACAATATCAGGTATATAAGTGTCAACAACATCTCATATGCACAATGGGATAAAGGTTACTACCTCAACTATCCCTATCCACTAACGTATCACGTACGTAGGTGGTTTGGGCGTGTCATGGCAATTACAGACGGGGTGGGTGTAGCATAATATTTAGTGCTCATGCAACATGAACCGTCAGTAATGTGTTATATCTAAAGGTACGAGTCAAGTACAACCGATACTACTATGCAATGACATTCATATGCAATTAACCAATATGCAATAACATGCAGCTATCCTATCATATCCGCCCCGACGCATAACGCCATACGGGTGATTTCCCCGTAGATGTTAAATCTACTCACCAATGGTCTCCAGCAAAGAAAATATGACCACCTGGTTCCCCTTGTTCGCAGCGTCCGAAGTCCCCGCTTGCGACACTATAATTTCACAAAACACAAGAAATAATGCGAACATCTCAGAATCGATCAATATAATGCAAAACTGCGTATTCAAAAACGCACCAACACACTAAACTAACTCGCGAGTGCACATCTAGAGGCTAACGCGCGTAACGATAATACCAAACCAAACTGAGTACAACGGCTGCACAAGATCATGATTCGTGTCGTAACACGTATCACGCGGACTCAAAACACTATATTATAGGTAAACGATCCCAGATTTTGCATACTGAATTTACTAAAAAAGTAAACAGTACCAAACACCCCTAACCAACAACAGACAACTACCCACAGAAGACCAACCCCAACCCTCTCCTACCTAGCCGGCATCGCCGGATTTCGCCCTAGGGTCGCCGGCCCCGGCCGGTGAGGTGGTCCCCATCCTTCAGGTGATGTCTCTGGTTCACTATTACATCTCTATAATTTTGTTTGGTCAAACACTAAATTCTTTATATCACAGCAGGTATAAAAGCTCTAAAAAGACTTAAAAAAACCGATGTCGCACTAATCGATGTAAAAAGCGTTCTACGCTATAACCAACGAGCTATACAATATACAAACTCCTAATTAACAGTGTAGGGATTATACCTAACAATCTTGCTCACAAGATCCAAGCTTTCCCTAGCTCCAAGTGATCCAAGAGCAAAAATCAAGAACTTTTGGTATTTTTGTGATATGTTTGGGATTTTTTGAGGATTTGTGAGTTTGGATTGATATAAAATGAGAAGGAAAAGGGCAAGGGAAGTAGCAAAAGAAGGGATCTCGGCCAAGGGGAGGAGTTGAGTTTTTTGTGAGGGTTCCCTAGCAATTTCAAGCATTTAATGCAATAAATGCATTCATACACACATAAATACACATGCATGCACCTCTTCTTTTCTTTTCTTTTTCTTTTAAAACTTAATCCCTAAAACCCAATATATATCTAGATATGAAGAGAAGGGTGAATTAATCAAACATAATCGATGAAAAGATCTCTTTATAGAAATTTCCCAAAATGTGAATACCGCATTAAAATAACATTAAAATTGGGAAAAATTCAAATTGAACCAAAACGTCCCATATACCCCCAAAGCTTGCGCACTAGCTTTATTTTAGCTAAACTAGGTGCTGGTAAGTCTATATGGTCGTTCGATCACAGTCGGGTTAAAACAGAAAATACGGACAAACTTAACCTAAAACGGACAAATTCGCATAACGATTTCTAAATAGTTACAATATGAGATACCGTATTCTATTCTCGCGATATATGACATTGGTCGGTTATATGCGATATAACCGGGTTATCGGATCAAGAGTTGATTCGATAAGTTGTTACACATGATATTATTCGGTTATATGTAATATAGCCGGATTATTAAACCAAGAGTTGATTTGATAATTTAATGTATAATTATATATTTGATATATTACATTACATTAACTAATATTAAGCTCACTTATGATTTCTTTTCTCAGTTGATGTGCACATTGTATATATGTGATATGTATATTTGTGTACATATATTGTGTCATGCTTGATGATACATGCAAGATGGGTGTATGAGACATATACCATGCTAAGGTTTATGCTAGGGTTTATAATTTATCTAAGTTAAACAAATTAGGTGAGAATTAGGTTTAGGTTCAAAGCTTGTAGAAGCTTGTATGAACCTTTGACAAATTCCACTCTTTTGTCTATCTTAGGATATTTGTTAACCCTACCCTTAACCTTAGCCCTTGGTTAATTCTCTATATGAGTTAGGCATGAGAGCTTAACTTACCCATGGTTGCAATAATTCATTTTGATGAATTATTCATATGAGTTCATATTCATCTTCTTCTTCCTCTCAAGCTTCTAGCTTCAATGGAAAGTGATGATTTTGAGTGAGAAAATGAAATCTAAAGTGAGCCGACATTATAATTCATCATCCTCTACTACTTGACATTTAGTATAGGATGTTTGCTTCACTAATTCTGTAATTAGTAAAGAGATAGCTTGGGTTAGTGTCTCCTCGACGTAGATCATCTTCGGCCTCGAAGTCTTCGAAGCAAGCATGTTCGTTTCTTCAAGGGAGCCTCTCTAGAGTCCGGAGTTCACGATCGCAGCGAAGGGAACTACTACACGGAGCATTTGAAGTGAAGGACCTGTCTACAAAGGTTATATTCCTTGCTCACTTGACTTGCAAACTGTTTGCATTTTCATTTCCGTCGATTTCTAGTTAACGATTCTTAGTTAGGGTTAAATAAAACGGCACATTTTTAAATTTGGCATGGATGATGCCTCCTGAAACCTTACTGCCATCTTGGGTAACCCATCAGTGGTATCAGAGCCATGCTAGAAATTAATACGGATTTTGTTAAGATCACGAAACTGAAATAACTCCGTAACTTGAAACACGAAACTCCACTTTCTGTCGATTTTAAAAAGCTTTCAGAAAATTTTTCAAACAAGTGCAGAATGGTATATGGGAGATTCTAAGAACATGGAAAAAATTTGGGACCCAGTGCTCGGAATTTGGCCGAGCACATGGGGAGATTTTCCGAGGTGGCTGGCCTATTAGAGGCATTTGGTGTTCAATTTTTTGTCATGTGCTTGTCTTTGTGTTTTGGTGTTTCAGGTGTTGTTTATTTTTGCTAATTTTGCATGTGATGTAATCTTACACTATAAGCAATTCGGAGTGTTTCGTATTCGTAGTTTTAACATTGTTTCGGGTTATTCACATATTGTCTAGGCGAAGTTAAAAAGTTCGATCGAATGTCAAAAACCCATTTTTCTAAATTTAACGTATTCGGAAAAATATTCATGTGATTCTGTGGACCCTCTAGAAGAACGAAACCTTAACTCGATTATGTGGCCGTCAAAACCTCCACTGAACCCTAGGGATTGTGGTAGTTTAGCGTTGTCACATGTGAGGCGTTGGTTTGACCCTTCTACGGCTGGTTCATAGGTACTGTGGCATCTTCTGGGTATTATTAAAATTGGGCTCAAGTGTTGAGCTGTCAAGAAATTGTGAGACTTTGATGAATCGATCGAAGAGTTTATCATCGTCCAGATATTATGTGATAGGATACAATATTTGAAATCCACAAGTAGTTATGAGATAACTAGTTTGAATGTTATAAATCTAGCACTTTAGTCTCGTTTGATCGGTTGCCATGGGATTTTGATGAGTTCAAAAGTCCGTCGCAATCACATAGCGTACGCGGATACTCGCAGGGTAAAATTAATAGATAGCCACGCCCCATAGCCCCGACAAAGTGAATGTAGGAGAACCCCGTCGCCAAAAGCATCCGTTCAGGTGTTCACGGCAGAGGTGTTCCGCCTCAGTGCACTTTGTCGACGGCATCGGTGGGTGCGGCCGTCTACTAAACTTTCCGACGAGCATTCGATCAAGATATCGGGAATCTTGTTGAATTGCCCGACTAGAAATTGGAAAGTGTTATCGAGATCGAGGCTAAAATGCAAGGTTTATAATTGTTAGGCATGCGATGTCGAAGGAATTCATTTGGTTAGGCATGTGATGTCTAAGGTGGTTGCGGATTCCAACTGTTGTAGTTTTTCACTTTCATTTCTGCGACCGTAAGTGTAATATGTGGTGTATCGCCGGTTTCGGTGCTATATGTCAACGAAAACTGGGATACACATATTTATTTACGTTGATTACATGTGATGTTATGTGTTGCTGGGATATGTTATATTGGACCGTCGTGTTTGAATAGCCGGGGGTTTTATGTGAGATGAGAGTTTTTCATTTTCATTCTTGTAGAATTCGTTGTATGTAATATTCTTTTATTGGGGCACTTCCGGGTTGAGGATGTTGTCACCATTGTATCTTATTTACATTTACGCATTAGGATAGACCCAAGGCGGGGAGCATAAGTAACCGGGTTCTAGGGTCCAGTAGGAGACCATCTCGAAGAGTCGAGACCGGGTCTCCTAACTCTAGAATTGGTAGGGTTGCTTGCCGCTCTCGTTGTTGGATGTATATGCCCTAGAGGCCAGTATTGTATATGTATACATATGGATACTAAGGATATGTATGTACAAAACAATCTTGCTCGGTTTTATAGTATATTATTTGACTTTCTTTATCGGGATATGTGTATTTATTTGTATTGTTATTATATCTGGTTTGCACATATTGATAAAGACTCGATACAGTAGTATACTATTATGGTTTGTCTTTATCTTAACATGGCATATGTAATACTCGTTATTACATATTGCGGTTACATGTTGATAAAGCCCCTAGGATCTTGCTTGACTACCTGCGTTGTGATGGCGATCATACTTGTGGGAGCAGGGTAGTCCACAAGCACAATCTTAAATGGTCCTTAGTCTCGTGAGTATCGAGACTGGGCATTGATACTCCAGAGTAGACTGGTGTATACGTTTCTAACCCCGTCGGGGGATGGTTGGTCTCGCAGCCATTGGTCTGATGCACCTAAGATAGTATACAGGTGCTCACTGTGGTGAGTACACTGGACGGACTGGCCGAGAACTTCCATATGGTACTATACCTATCGTCAGATGGAAGTTCTCAGGTGATACGTGTAAAAGTTAGTCCTTGGACCTGAGATCGGCATTTGTCTCGTATGAGTTCCCACTGAACTTTGATCACTACCCTACCACGGCTCTACTGAGTCGTGCAAACTGGTTTTGGTTGGGTTCAGTCCCGAGCCACATGGAGGCAGTGAGCAATTGTCGGGGATTCGTCTCTCCCGGTATAGGGAGATGATATCGCACTGTGATTCGATTGGTCGGGATCATAAAACCTTGGCCAAGGCAGATGGAATTTACTGATAGGTTGATCAGTAGTTTCCCGGATTGGTCCTGAGCCACATCGGCACGACTTATCAGGTTATTAGGGTCTGACGTTCACCATCCCCTAGACCCGATATGAGATACTCTTTGACGAAGAGACCGGACTGTACGGATATTGTCACGGATAGGCTCAGTAGGAGATCCGGATGAGTTTGCTCATCGGCGTTCTTTTCGACAAGTACCTGGGTAGCCGTTACGTACGGTTAGTGCCGCTGACGTGCTTGTGGTTAAACCCACTGCCAGAGTACTGTCGAGTCTTCAGAGTCCCACAAAGAGGGTTTACCTGATTCAGGCGCAATGATGTAGTGGCCGTATTGAATACGTGCAGGGTTCGATCGATTGATGTACTTTGTACTCGGATTTTTGATCGGACAGTTGGTAATACTAGCCGGCTCGGGTTTTGAGCCGGATTATTAAATCAGGTATTGATTTAATAATTTACATATATGTAATTTGATACACATATTCTAGTATTACGTTCTTCGTGTTATTCTATCTTTTTGGGCGTTCGGATTTTTATATGATTGCCGGTATGTATGTACAGTAGACGGAAATCCGTATTTATTACAGTTTTCCTTCTAGAAGGTGGCCACCTCATTTTGGATTTTCCATTTATTTCGTAAATGGAAATGAGGTGTAATGTGAGAGGTAAGGGAGGAAAGGTAGTGACCATGCTTCAATAGTAGTGAAATGAATTTATAATTCATTTTGGAGTTAGTATTGAAGCATGGTTGCTAATTGTTTAATGAAAGAAATCATACACAAAACCTATGTGTGTATTTTCTCTTTCATGATATGCGTCATTATTTTTCTTGAGCTCTCTTTTTCTCTTGCTCTCCTCTTTACTCTCTAGCTTCCTCCATCTTCATCTTCTTCCTGTTCACTGCCTTCTCATGTGTTGAGAATCAAGTGAAGAGGCAAGAAAGAGATAGCTAAACACTTAGAAATCCAAATTACATCCTAGACTACTTGGTTTAGCAAACCAAGTCTTCTAGTTGCTCCTTTTGTTACATAGTTAGGAGCTAGAGCCATGGATCATGTTAGTGTATATGCCTTAGAGGCCATTACTGTATCATACTAGTTTGTATATTACTTAATGGAAGCTTGGGATATTCACCTTGTATATACAATCTTGCTCAAAATAGTAGTATGCTACTTGGTTTGTTTCTACTTCAATGTGTACATGTGTTTATTTTAGTACATCACCTATACACATTAGTGGAGCCCTTAGGATCTTTGCTTGATTACCAGCGTTGTGATGGCAGTCACACTAGTGAGGGCTGGGTAATCTATAAGCACATCCTTATGCAGGTCTCTAGTCGCAGGACTATCGAGACAGGGCATCGATACTCCGGAGTAGACTAGCGCATGCGCTTCTCATCCCAGAGTGGGAGATGGTCTGTCCCACAGCCATCAGTACGTCGTACTGGAGATAGAATGCGGTGCTCGTTGGGTTATGAGTACACTGGACAGGACTCGTCGAGAACTGACTGGTTGGTATTACACCTATCGTCAGTCATCAGTTCCCAAGTGACATGAGTACAGCTTAGTCCGCTGACTTGACACTGTCACTTCGCCTCGAGTGTGTTCTCATTGTACTTTGATTACTACCCTACCACGGCTCAAAGGAGTCGTGCAAACAGGTAGTAGTTGGGTTCAGTCCCGAAGCACTTGGAGGCAGTGACGGTTAGACAGGATTCGTCTCTCCCGGTATTGGGGATTGACATCGCGCTGTGTCTAGGAGAGCCATTACACGAGTAGTCCCTGGCCAGGGCAAGCGAGATATACTGGTAGGCTTCCAGTGTTATCTCAGGGTGTTTTGGGCTTCACTCCGACACGACTTGTACCGCTATTAGGGGACTGACGTTTACCGCCCCCTAGGCCCGCCATGCGATGTATCAGACGAACAGACCGGACTGTACGGAGACTGTCACATTCAGGCTCAGTAGGAGTTCAGATGGGTTTCACCTCGTCAGTCTTCTTGTCGGCATCTACCTGGGGACCGTTACGCAAAACTAGTGCCGCTTGTGGTCTGTGGTTAAACCCACTGCCTGCGTAGTGTCGAGTCTTTAGAGTCCCACACAGAAAGCTATTCGCCTTTAGGCAAAAGAGTAGAGGTCGCATGGTTTTGCGACAGGTCGCATGGTTTTACGACAGGGTTCGGTCACATCCATGCACTTGTGCACGTTTAGTGTCCGGACAGTTAACACTAGCGGGCTTTGGTTTAAGCCAGATCCTAGTGTACGTTTTGGGATTGATTTTATCTCGTATGTATTCGTGTTCCTCGGAACGCGGATGCGGGTGTGTATGCACAGTTGACGGAAAGACAGAGGCAGAGGATTCTCATTAGGGTTGTTGACTGTTGACTGTTGACTATTGACTTTTTGCTAAACCCTAATGAGAATATGATATATGATTAACAATAATATTAATTAAGTATTATAGTGACATGGTTGTTGAGGGGTTGACTTTGTTGACTTGTTGACTTTGTTGATCGGTTGACTAGGTTGGACTAGTTGACCATCATGATGACAATGGCTATCATTTCATGGCAATGACTTTTGCTTGCTTGTTTCTCTTGTGCAAAATGAGTGCATCAAATGATATGGCTATTCTAGCTTAAACCATCACATAATACTTGATTGCTATGATTTGTTATGATGGCTTTGGATTATGAGAGCCAAGAGAGAAAAAGTCATGATCATTCTCTCATTTATTTTCTCTCTCTTGTGTTCTTGAGCTCTCATCCTCTTCCTCTTGCTCTCCCTCTCTTTAGTCTATGGTTCACTTGTCTCATGTGTTGAGAACCAAGAACCATAGAGAAAAATCCCAACACACTCTCTTCTACTCACTCTAGTTCACAAGGTTTAGCAATCCGAGTGAACTAGTTTCTTCAAAGCTCGAAGAAGAAGCCAAAGGTAGAAGCTTTCGGGTCGATCGATCTTCGGCGCAAGGAGAGGACGGGGTGAAGCAGATCCGTACACCATCGAGATTTGAAGACGAAGGAGTTCAAGAAAGAAAGGTATAACCCCCTAACTGAGTAGTTAACCACTCCTAGTTAGGTTGTTAGTTAGATGTTTAACAAAGATCCGGTTTTGAGTCCATGTTACCGCCTCTAGAAAATTATTTTTCACCAAATTCCGCATGCCCGAAAGTACCGGGAGAGGTAGCATGGACTTACAGTGGTATCAGAGCCTAGTTAAACACTAGCTAACATGTTAGCATAGTAACTAGAAATTCGATCGGAGAAAAAGTCGCAAAATACACCCGTATATCAAACTTGCTGTTGATTTTCAAAGTGTTGTAAATGTAATAAATCATGCTTTAAAAATCGACTCAGGGTTTTTATAGTCTACTGTAGAAAAACGGTCCAGAGATCCCACCAAACCACCGCGGAAACGCGGCAATAGCTTGCTATTGCCGCGGTTCCGCGGCCGATTAAGCTCCTCTCTGGATCGTCTTCACTGCAGTTTGTTCTATGGGGTATTTTAGGATTTTTGGTATATGTTTTTTCAGCCCAGATTTTCCAGAAAGAAAAATTTGTTTTGGGGGCTTTAAAAACCGTATTTTGATCGAGTTTCTAAAGACTAAGGCTGACGGGTTTATTTCTGTGATGTGATATTTGTATTGAACGTCTGCTAATCGCTATATGTCGATTAGTGGGAGTTATACAAATCCGTGATCTGTAATGTCATTGGAATGTGTATATGAATTCATTGGATTGTCGTGGGTGAATAGCCGGGGGTTGTGAGACGAGAGTTTTCTTTTCTTTCAATTCATGTAAATTTGTAAATTGATGTAATTATTATTTATATGGCCGCACAACCGAGTCGGGGTTGTATCCGTCATTGTATAATTTCTTTTTACTGTTTTTGCTCCTAGGATAGACCCATGG
Source organism: Agapanthus africanus (assembly GCA_030015575.1). Taxonomy (NCBI): domain Eukaryota; kingdom Viridiplantae; phylum Streptophyta; class Magnoliopsida; order Asparagales; family Amaryllidaceae; genus Agapanthus; species Agapanthus africanus. The sequence goes on along the minus strand of CM057340.1, from coordinate 316,450,935 downwards.
AGGGGGTGCACAAACTACCGGGTATGCCGAAGTGCCGAGTGGCCTACTTACGGAGTTGAGGGAGGTTGCTTCGCTTCGGGTACTTGGCGGGTAGTTTGCCGCAGCCGTAGGGGTCTTGGTTGGGGTATTGACTATTCACCGCGACCGTGTAATCTGCTTTTCGTTACAGGCTCGTACGAATTGCGGGTTCCTAGTATATCCAATGTGTTCATCTGTGATCTGAAATGGCTATCATTGCAATGTATATCTATATATGATATTATTTAGGCGTTGCTTATGTTTTACAGCCACGCTAGCCCAGCCCCCGCTCTGTCGTTAGTTAAGTAACCTAACGGGTAATGATGGGGCCCCGTGGCGAATGCGAATGGCATAAGCGTACGTCATATTTTGGTTGTTTTCTGCAATGGTAGGATTAAATGATGGGACGTATTAAAAGAACTGATGCAAGAATATCACGCATTAAAAGAACTAATGCAAGAAAAATAAACCAAGTAAAATTCGTTGGAACACTTTCGAAAAACCACTCGGTTCTTTTCAAAACCAACTTTTAAATGCGGAGCTTGAGCCACTCCTTTTAAAAGCTATCTCATTCCATCGATTATATCAAGTTCACTACGTTCACGGTTTCGCCAAAACCATTCGTAGCCCTCCGTCGTTTCACATGAATAGTCAATAGTATTCAAGCTATGTTTGTTGGCCAAAGTCAAGGCATAGTGATTGGTAGCTATTGGGTATTCATGTGAAGCATAGATAGATGCGTTGGTTTGGAACAGTCGTACTTCCTTGTTGGCCAAAGTCAAGGGTAGGTACGGGTGGATTCAAATTAACCTGGAGAACGACGGGTAGAACTTGACATGTGACTTATGATTTGTTGGCCAAAGTCAAGGTCATAAGAGCATGGGGCAAAAATCCACATCGGGAGTTTTAAAAGAACAGAAACTTGCTAGTGTTGCATACCATTTGGAGTGTGATGATTCTGGTAGGATTCCTTCAATTTCGTCACGCGATGATATTTGGATCCCGATCCTACTGTGAGTATATGCTACTCCTCGGGAAATTTCTCACTTAACGATCAATGCTATAAACCTAGTAGGTGTCTAGAAAGGTGTTAGAGGGGCTACGCCCACAGGGAAAAGAGGTTATTTAATTAAGGAACTTCGCGAAAGCGTTAGAAAACCTCCCTCGAAGTACCGACACTGGCCTGGCTGAACGGTTAAGCAAGAATTGTACGGTGAGATTGATCCTGACAAATTCTTCCTTTTTGGTTTGAGGAGGGATTCGAGAAACGGTGGGAGCCATCCTGTTTAGACAAACTAAAAACCATTCTAAACTTGCAAGAGCATCATGCTAAGTGTTTCTTCTCTCTCTCCTAATTGCAGCGACCAATCGACATGACTGGACTTAAGTTACTTCTAGATAAAAACATACTGACAGGGCCAAACTACAAAGATTGGCTCAGGAATGTCTAGATGGCAATCACTTACGACAAGCTGGGGTATCTTCTTACCACCAAAGCTCCCCCTGTCCCAGGTCCCAAAACCAGCGTCACGGATAAGGAAATCCGTAAGACCTGGGAAATCGATTGCACGAAGGCCAAGTGCCTTGTGCTTGCCTCTATGGACAACGAACATCAGAGGAGGCATGAGAATATGGACCTCGAATCTATATTTCTCCATACAAAAGAACTGTATTGGGAGCAGTCTCGTATCGCAAGATACGAAGTGTCGAAAAAGTTATTTTCGGCAAGGTTGGCCGTCGGATCATCGGTAGCGAAACACGTGCTTAAGATGATTGGCTACATAGAAGAGCTCGCGGACCTTGGGACCACGTTGGAGAATGAGCTCTATACGGACTTGATTCTCCAGTCCCTTCCTTCTACTTACGCCCAGTTTATCCTGAACTTCAACTTACAAGAAAAGGAAGTTGAACTTTCAGAACTCCTCAACATGCTGAGGAGCGCAGAGGGCACCCTACAGAATGGTAGGGAAACATCCACTTTATTTGTAGGAGGATCTTCCTCGTCTAGGTCCAAGGCAAAAGCCAAGGGAAAGAAGAAGAAAGCACCCACCAAACCAAGGGGCGGTGTTAGTAAAGTGGATACGAAGGGAAAAGCAATAGCAACAAAGAATGCGGGGCAGCTTGTGGATAAAGAAGAATGCTTCTATTGTCATAAGAAGGGACACTGGAAGAATGATTGCAGGGCTTGGAAAGCCAGAACACAGGAACTGAAGCAGGTTGCGGCTTCAGCTTCAGGTGTGTATGTTATTGATAACCGTCTTTCAATAAACTTTACTTCCTGGGTATTGAATACCGGATCAGGATCTCATATCTGTAATTCTTTGCAGGCGTTGAGAAACCGTAGGTTTTTGAAGGCAGGTAACATGACCCTCAAAGTTGCAAACGGAGCTAGCATGGATGCTAAGGCCGTGGGGGACTATCACCTGGGAATGTCAGATGGACATGTTTTGGTTTTGCGTAATTGCTTTTTTGTACCCAACGCAACTTGTAATATCATTTCTGTATCTTTGGTTTCTAAAGAAGGTTATGAATTTACGTTTGTAAGCAATGTTGTAAACATTCACCTTAATCAAGTTTTGATTGGGTCAGGTACATTGAGCAATGGTATATACGTATTAAACCAACCACAGATTTTCAATGTCCAGAATACACACAAAAGAAAGTCTCCAGAAATCAATCAGACTTTCTTGTGGCATTGTAGACTGGGTCACATCAATGAGAGAAGGTTGACGAAGTTACATACAGAAGGATATTTGAATCCGTTCGAATATCAATCGTATGCTACTTGTCAATCCTGTCTCAAAGGAAAGATGACAAAGACTCTGTTCACTGGACACGGAGTAAGGGCGAGCGAGATCTTGGGACTCGTGCACTACGACTTGTGCGGTCCAATGTCTACACATGCGCGAAGCGGTTATTCTTACTTCATTACTTTTACGGATGACTTTTCAAGGTACGGTTATGTCTTCTTAATGAAACATAAGTCCGAAGCCTTTGGAAAATTCCAGGAATATAAGAATGAAGTAGAAAAACAAACCGGCAAAAGTATCAAGATTCTACGATCGGATCGAGATGGAGAATACTTGATTGCCGAGTTCCTGGACAATTTAAAAGAGAACGGAATTCTCTCTCAGCTTACTCCTCCATACACTCCGCAACATAACGGTGTATCGGAGAGACGGAACCGAACCCTATTGGATATGGTACGGTCCACGATGAGTAACGCTGAGTTACCGCGATCATTCTGGTGGTATGCGCTAGAATCAGCTGCATACCTTTTGAACCGAGTTCCCACTAAGACTGTGCCTACCACACCATATGAGATGTGGTGTGGGAAGAAACCCTATCTTAAGCACATTAAGACATGGGGATGTCCAGCTTTTGTTAAAAAGCAGCATGCGGACAAGCTCGAGGCACGCTCAGTACAGTGCAAGATCGTGGGATATCCAAAGAACTCCAAGGGATATTTCTTCTACTGCGAAGAGGAACAAAAGGTTTTTGTTTCTCGTCATGCCTACTTCTTGGAAACTGAGTTTTTGGAAAACCAGATAAGTGGGAGCACAGTAGAACTGGATGAAATTCCAGAACCACGAGCTATTACTGAATGCTTAGTGGAACCAGAGGGTTCAAAAGAACAGGACATTCCTACGCCGCTCCGCAGGAGTAGTAGGCAGTCTCATCCGCCCGAGAGATACTACGGTTTTCTCATAGACGGGGATAGAGAGGATTTCATCATTGATTATGATGAGCCTACTAGCTTCCAGCAGGCCGTTCAGAGCGTTGACTCGGAAAAATGGTTGGATGCAATGCGGACCGAAATGGAGTCCATGTACACCAACAAAGTATGGACGTTGGACATTGCTCCAGACGGGGTAAAACCCGTAGGATGCAAGTGGATCTTCAAAAGGAAGATTGGTGTAGATGGACAGGTTGAGACCTATAAAGCTAGACTTGTTGCAAAGGGTTTTCGTCAAAGACCTGGTTTGGACTATGACGAAACCTTTTCTCCAGTGGCTATGCTGAAATCCATTCGGATCCTTCTTGCCATTGCTGCCTTCCACGATTATGAGATTTGGCAAATGGACGTAAAGACCGCTTTTCTAAATGGAAATTTAGAGGAGTGTGTCTATATGGACCAGCCAGAGGGTTTCATTCAGAGTAGGAGCAGCGGAAAAGTGTACAAGTTGCTTAAATCCATCTATGGACTAAAGCAGGCATCGCGGAGTTGGAACATCTATTTTGATGAGACGGTCAAGGAATTTGGCTTTATCAAAAATCAAGATGAACCATGCATCTATAGTAGATTTGTAGCGAGAACTGTAGTATTCCTCGTTTTATACGTGGATGACATTCTCTTAATAGAAAATGACATTCCTATGCTACAATCTGTCAAGGGGTTCTTGTCACACAGGTTCTCCATGAAAGACCTGGGTGATGCCTCATACATCCTGGGGATCCGGATCCATCGTGATAGATCCAAGAGGATATTAGGACTTTCACAGTCCAGGTACATCGACACCATACTGAAAAGATTCAGTATGGAAGATTCCAGGCGCGGTAATCTACCGGCTTGTCACGGGATCACCCTTTCCAAAGAGATGTCTCCCAAGAATGATTTGGAGAGGGATCGCATGTCTATTATACCCTACGCTTCTGGGGTAGGCTCTATAATGTATGCGATGTTGTGTACCAGATCGGATGTAGCTTATGCACTGAGTGTTGTAAGCCGGTATCAGTCAAACCCCGGGGTGAAACACTGGATAGCGGTAAAGAACATTCTCAAGTACCTGAGGAGGACTAAGGAGATGTTCTTGGTGTATGGCGGAAAAGACCTCCAGATCGAGGCCTTTGCTGACTCCAGCTTCCAGAATGACAAGGATGATTCCAAGCCCATGTCGGGTTTTGTCTTTACCCACAATGGAGGGGCGGTGTGTTGGAAGAGTTCCAAACAGGAAACCGTTGCTGACTCGACTATGGAAGCGGAATACATCGCTGCATCTGATGCCGTAAAAGAAGCCGTCTGAATGAGGAAGTTCTTGATAGTACTTCAGGTGGTTCCGTCCATTGTTGATCCAATACCTCTGTATTGCGACAACAACGGGGCTATAGCTTTAGCAAAGAAACCCAGGACCCATCAGAGATCCAGACATATCTTGAGGCGGTATCACCTGATCAGGGAGGTTCGGAGGGTTGCTTCAGAAGATAACACTGCAGATCCTTTCACCAAGGCCTTGCCCCAGACTCAGTTCGAGCGGCTGATCGAGATGATAGGTCTTCGATACGCCAGTACATGGCCTTAGTGTAAGTGGGAGATTGTTAGTGTATATGCCCTAGAGGCCATTACTGTATCATACTATTTTGTATATTACTTAATGGAAGCTTGGGATATTCACCTTGTATATACAATCTTGCTCAAAATAGTAGTATGCTACTTGGTTTGTTTCTACTTCAATGTGTACATGTGTTTATTTTAGTATATCACCTATACACATTAGTGGAGCCTTTAGGATCTTTGCTTGATTACGAGCGTTGTGATGGCAGTCATACTAGTGGGGTCTGGGTAATCTATAAGCACATCCGTATGCAGGTCCCTAGTCACAGGGCTATCGAGACAGGGCATCGATACTCCTGAGTAGACTAGCGCATGCTCTTCTCATCCCAGAGTGGGAGATGGTCTGTCCCACAGCCATCAGTACATCGTACTGGAGATAGTATGCGGATGCTCGTTGGGTTACGAGTACACTGGACAGGACTCGCCGGGAACTGACTGGTTGGTATTATACCTATCATCAGTCATCAGTTCCCAGGTGACATGAGTACAGCTTAGTCCGTTGACTTGACACTGTCACTTCGCCTCGAGTGTGTTCCCACTGTACTTTGATTACTACCCTACCACGGCTCAAAGGAGTCGTGCAAACAGGTAGTAGTTGGGTGCAGTCCCGAAGCACTTGGAGGCAGTGACGGTTAGACAGGATTCGTCTCTCCCGGTATTGGGGGTTGACATCGCGCTGTGTCTAGGAGAGCCATTACACGAATAGTTCCTGGCCAGGGCAAGCGAGATATACTGGTAGGCTTCCAGTGTTATCTCAGGGTGTTCTGGGCTTCACTCCAACATGACTTGTACCGCTATTATAGTACTAACGTTTACCGCCCCCTAGGCACGCCATGCGATGAATCAGACGAACAGACCGGCCTGTATGGAGACTGTCACATTCTGGCTCAGTAGGAGTTCAGATGGGTTTCACCTCGTCAGTCTTCTTGTCGGCATATACCTGGGGACCGTTACGCACAGCTAGTACCACTTGCGGTCTGTGGTTAAACCCACTGCCAACGTAGTGTCGAGTCTTTCGAGTCCCACACAGAAAGCTATTCGCCTTTAGGCAAAAGAGTAGAGGTGGCATGGTTTTGCGACAGGGTTCGGTCACATCCGTGCACTTGTGCACGTTTAGTGTCCGGACAGTTAACACTAGCGGGCTTTGGTTTAAGCCTGATCCTAGTGTACGTTTTGGGATTGATTTTATCTCGTATGTATTCGTGTTCCTCGGAACGCGGATGCGGGTGTGTATGCACAGTTGACGGAGAGACAGAGGCAGAGGATTCTCATTAGGGTTGTTGACTGTTGACTGTTGACCATTGACTTTTTGCTAAACCCTAATGAGAATATGATATATGATTAACAATAATATTAATTAAGTATTATAGTGACATGGTTGTTGAGGGGTTGACTTTGTGGACTTGTTGACTTTGTTGACCGATTGACTAGGTTGGACTAATTGACCATCATGATGACAATGGCTATCATTTCATTGCAAAGACTTTTGCTTGCTTGTTTCACTTGTGTAAAATGAGTACATGAAATGATATGGCTATTGTAGCTTAAACCATCACATAATACTTGATTGCTATGATTTGTTATGATGGCTTTGGATTATGAGAGCCAAGAGAGAAAAAGCCTTGATCATTCTCTCATTTCTTTTCTCTCTCTTGTGTTCTTGAGCTCTCATCCTCTTCCTCTTGCTCTCCCTCTCTTAAGTCTATGGTTCACTTGTCTCATGTGTTGAGAACCAAGAACCATAGAGAAAAATCCCAACACACTCTCCTCTACTCACTATAGTTCACAAGGTTTAGCAAACCAAGTGAACTAGTTTCTTCAAAGCTCGAAGAAGAAACCAAAGATAGAAGCTTTTGGGTGGATCGATCTTCGGCGCAAGGAGACGACGGGGTGAAGCCGATCCGTACACCATCGAGGTTTGAAGACGAAGGAGTTCAAGAAAGAAAGGTACAACCCCCTAACCGAGTAGTTAACCACTTCTAGTTAGGTTGTTAGTTAGATGTTTAACAAAGATCCGGTTTTGAGTCCATGTTACCGCCTCTAGAAAATTGTTTTTCACCAAATTCCGCATGCTCGAAAGTACTGGGAGAGGTAGCATGGACTTACAGATCATACTCCCCGGGTAGATCATCAAGGACTAAGGAAGACCGGAGAACAAGCTCGATCCTAGAGAACCGACAGAGCAAGGAAAGAAGATCAAGCAAGTTCAAGGTGGCTTGTAGGAGCAAAGGATGAAGAACGAAGACCGAAGGACTTGGTTCGTTTTAGTAAGAATTCTTCATCATAGTAGATAGCTCTCCTAGTGTAGCTAGTTAGTTTTATGGAAAGATCCGGGTTTAGAGTTAAACTAGTGCCAAGTTTTCGATCGTCTTAAAAATTTTGTTCCGCATTTGGCCACGGAAGTTGGCTGGGGCACTAGGGTAACCCTTCATGGTATCAGAGCCATCCCATAAAACCTATACTAGCTTGTTTAAACGTGTTTAGAATAACGATTGACCGAAAATTCCAAAAACAGCATTTCATTTCATGTTGTTTCTGTCAATTTTTAAACATGCTCGAAAAATCAATTTTACGGTCTCAGAAAATCATGCAGGCGTTTTAAGACCCCTGAAGAAATTTGGTCACGTGATCCCTCCAAACCGCCGCGGAACCACAGCGTAAACCCCCTATTGGCGGCGGTTCCGCGGCCATTTTGGGGCCTACGTAAACAAATTTTCTTCTGGGCCTCTTATTTTTGAAATTGTGGTTTCTGGAATAATTATTTCTGGGCCCAGATTTGTTACTGTGTTGGTTTAAATTCTTGAGGCCCACTTGGAATGTTTAGTCGATCGTAATTTTAAGATACGTGTTTTATTATCAGTACATTCACTTTTATCTGCGGCCGGAAATGTCACTCGATCGGTAAAACTCGTCTGATTGTTATATGTTCCTTTAGACGGGTTTTGCGAACGTGACATTCGCGTTGATGTTGTATGCTTGTGCTGTGATTGTGGTTGGATTTTCGTGGTGGATAGCATGTGGTGCAATGTTAGAATACAGTTTTATATTCATTTGTCCATTTGTTATTGCGGGGCGAGCGTCCGATATGTGGACTGTCGTCTTTGCCAGATTGTATATTATTTTTTGGCACGACCGGGCTGAGGTCGATGTCACCGGTTGTATATATTTTTTCAATATTTTGTACTAGGATTACCCTATGGCGGAGTGCACAGATAGCCGGGTTCTAGAAGACAACAAGCCCGCATCTCATGGTATCGAGACGGAGGATGCTTCATTCTCATGGCGCTGAGACGGAGGGGGCTTCATTCTAGAACTGGCGGGCTATTCGCCGCACTCGTAAGGGGTACAGGTTTTCATTGCACATTCTATCCACACGACCGGAACGTCGGGTTTTATTTGCGGTTCAAATGAAACCCGGTGCTCCAAGATTATCCACCATTCTGTAATGTTATCTGTGATGTTGTTTATTATCATGCCTGGGACAAATGTTATATATACTTATATATATACTAGTACATGTTGTATATGTTTTGCACCCGCACTAGTCTAACCCCCGCTCTGTCGTTAGTTAAGTAACCTAACGGGTGATGACGGGGCCCCGTGGCGAATGCGGATGGCATATACGTACATTTTATTTTCGGTCTTTTCTGGTGTGATAGGTTACAAATTGATGGGACCGCATTAGTTATAATTAATGCAAGATAATAAACCTAAAAGATCTTGTTGGAACCAAGCTTTAAAAACTGACATTACAGACATTCTCTTTTGCTTTGCACAATGGTATTCGGTTTGGAATATCCTGCACCTCATTCGACGAGGCAAGGGCCGAGATCCCTTCACCGGGAGTGACTCCTTGAGTAAAAGTTAGCGTCAACGTAATAACTTCAATATAGTCGACTATTTTTGCTTTGCATCATGATATTCAGTTTGGAATATCCTACACCTGATTCGACGAGGAAAGAGTCGAGATCCCTTCACAGGGAGTGACCTCTTTAGCAAAGGTTTTCGCCACTATATATATTTATAAAACCACTCAGGTTCCTTCAACGATATCTAGTTCATTATGTTAACGGGTTTTTTCGCCAAAACCCAACCGTAGCCCTCCGTCATTTCTTATAAGTTATACTTAGTATTCGTGTTGCGTTTGTTGACTGTGTCAAGGCGCAGTGAACGGTAGCTCAGTATTGCTTATTTGTAGCATACAATGCGATTGGTTAGGACAGTCGTGTAACCTTGTTGACTGTGTCAAGGGTTATGCGGGTGGGTTTAATGCAATCAAGATAATGACGGGTTGAACTTGACTAGGACTCTCTGATTTGTTGACTGTGTCAAGGTCACTTGGGTCTTAGGGGCAAAAACCACATCGGGAGTTTTAAACATACAGGAAACTTGCAGATTTTAGCATACCTTCTGGAGTGTGGTGACTAGAATGGATTCCATCTAGCGCATCACGCAATGATAGTTGGATCCCAATCCCACTGATGAGTATGATTACTCTCGGGAGATTATCACACTTAACAATCAATGCTATAAACCAAGTAGGTGTCTAGAACGGTATCAGCGGGGCTACGCCTCCAGGGAAAAGAGGTTATGTAATTAAGGAACTTCGCGAAAGCGTTGAAAAACCTCCCTTGAAGTAGCGACACCAGCCTGGCTGAAAGGTTATGCAAGTATTGTGACGTGCGATTAATCCTGACTAGTTCTTCTTTTAGGGTTTGAAGAAGATTTTGAGGAAACAGTGGGAGCCATCCTGGTTAGATAAATTAATAACCAATCTAATCTTGCAGGAGCATACGCTGAGTGTTTTCCCTCTCTCTCTCTCCAGGTAGAAACCATTTCACGCCCTAATCAAGATAATAAAATGTATCGCTTGACCGATCTGAATTCTTATTCGGGGCTGAGGAACGTCGGTTCGACTCTAACTTATGACAACGGTCATAAGTATGAGCAAGGGAAAGAGGAAAGTTTGAATTCCTTGATAAACCCATCGAAGAAGAAACATACTGTTGCGTCTTCTTCAGGTGTTCTTGTTATTGAGAACTGTTTTTCGGTCAGTCCTACCTCCTGGGTACTAGATACCGGATCAGGATCTCATATCTGTAATTTATTACAGGGACTGAGAAAAAGTCGGATAGTTGCACCTGGTGATATGTCCCTCAGGGTATGGAACGGAGCACAAGTTAATGCTGCGGCCGTCGGTGAATATCACCTAGTGTTGCCAAATGGCAATACTTTGATTTTGAACAATTGCTACTATGTACCTTCCATGGTTTGCAACATAATATCAGTTTCTTTACTTGATAAAGATGGATATAACTTTGTTCTTGATAAAAATATCATGAACATTTACCTTGATAAGGTATTGGTTGCAGAAGGTACACTGTGTAATGGTATCTATGTTCTTAATCAAAACAAAGATCTCAATATACAAAACACACGCAAGAGGAAGAGTTCAGATATGAACGAATCCTACTTGTGGCATTGTAGACTTGGTCATATCGGAGAGAAAAGACTGAGTAAATTGCATAAAGATGAATTTTTGGATACATTCGAGTTTTCATCTTATGAAACTTGTCAATCTTGTCTCAAAGGAAAGATGACCAAATCTCCGTTCACCGGACATGGAGAAAGAGCAACAGAGCTCTTGGGGCTCATACACAGTGATTTCTGTGGTCCAATGTCTATACGTGCAAGGGGTGGGTTCTCGTACTTCATCACATTCATTGAGGATCTCTCTCGGTTCGGATATGTGTATCTTTTGAAACACAAATCCGAAACTTTTGAGAAATTCAAAGAATTCAGAAACGAAGTAGAGAACCAGACTGGCAAAAGTATTAAGGTCCTCCGATCTGATAGAGGAGGGGAGTATTTAAGCACGGAATTCCTAGATTACTTAAAAGAGAATGGAATTCTCTCTCAACTTACTCCTCCGTATACACCACAGAACAACGGTGTATCGGAGCGGAGGAATCGTACCCTATTGGAAATGGTTCGCTCCATGATGAGTAGCGCTGAGTTGCCTCTTTCATTCTGGGGATATGCACTTCAAACATTGGTACATATTTTGAATCAAGTTCCATCCAAATCCGTGCCTAGAACTCCGTACGAAATATGGAGTGGTAAGAGTTTGTATCTTAAACGTGTTAAGATTTGGGGTTGCCCAGCTTATGTCGAAAAGCAGAACCCAGACAAACTTGAGGCACGGTCAGTTTTGTGTAAGTTTGTGGAATACCTAAAGGATTCTAATCGGTATCTATTCTACCATGCAGAGGAACCGAAGATTATTGTTTCCAGGAACGCCACATTTTTGGAAAAAGAATTTCTTGTTAAACATATAAGTGGCAGCACAGTAGAACTGGATGAAATTCCAGAGACACAATGTATAACTGAAGATTTGGTGGAACCGCTAGATTCAGTTACACCCGACAAATCTCAGCCACTCAACAGATCTAGTAGGATTTCTCATCCGCCCGAGAGATACTACGGTTTTCTCATAGATGGGGATCGAGAGGATTGCATCTTGGAAGAAGATGATCCTACTAGTTTCATTATCAATAGGGACTCTGATAAGTGGCTGGATGCTATGTAATCTGAAATGGAGTCCATGTACACCAATAAAGTGTGGACCCTGGTTGTTGCTCAAACTGGGTTAAAACCCGTTGGATGCAAATGGATTTACAAGAAGAAACTTGGTGTAGATGGGCAGGTGGAAACCTATAAAGCTAGACTCATTGCAAAAGGTTTTCGTCAAAGACCAGGAGTGGACTATAACGAAACCTTTTCTCCAGTGGCTATGCTCAAATCCATTAGGATCCTGCTTGCCATTGCTGCCTTCCATGACTATGAGATCTGGCAGATGGACGTGAAAACAACTTTTCTAAACGGAAGTTAAGAAGAATGCGTTTACATGGATCAACCAGAAGGTTTTGTAGACCGTGGGAGCAGCGGGAAGGTGAGCAAGCATCGCGGAGCTGGAACATCTGTTTTGATGAGACAGTCAAGGAATTTGACTTCATCAAGAACGAAGATGAGCCATGTATATACAAGAAGATTGTTGGACGAACTGTCGTATTCCTAGTCTTGTACGTGGACGACATTCTTTTGATAGGAAATGACATTCCTATGCTACAATCGGTCAAGCTATTCTTATCAAAAATGTTATCTATGAATGATCTAGGTGATGCCTCGTACATTCTGGGGATCAAGATCTACAGAGATAGATCCAAGACACTACTGGGACTTTCGCAGTCCAGGTACATAGAGACCGTACTAAAGAGATTTAGTATGGAAGATTCCAAGCGCGGTAACATACCCGCATTGCAAGGAATCACCCTCTCCAAGGAGATGTCTCCCAAGACTGACGAGGAGAGGGTTCGCATGAGCATTATACCCTACGCTTCAGCAGTGGGATATATAATGTATGCGATGCTTTGTACAAGACCAGATGTAGCTTACGCGCTGAGCGTGCTGAGCCGGTATCAGTCAGACCCAGGTGAGGACCACTGGATAGCAGTAAAGAACATTCTCAAGTACCTGAGAAGGACTAAGGAGATGTTCCTGATTTACGGTAATGGAGACCTCAGGGTCGAGTCCTTTACCGACTCAAGCTTCCAGAGTGACAAGGATGACATCAAGTCTGTCTCGTGTTTTGTGTTTACCCTCAACGGTAGGGCGATATGTTGGAAGAGTTCCAAACAGGATACCATCGCAGACTCGACGATGGAGGCTGAATACATTGTTGCAAGCGATGCCGCAAAATAGGCGGTCTGGATAAAGAAGTTCATAGCTGAACTTCAGGTAGTTCCGTCCATTGTTGATCTGATACCAGTGTATTGTGAAAACAATGGGGCTATAGCTTTAGCGAAGGAACCACGGCCCCATCAGAAATCCAGGCACATCTTAAGGCGGTATCACCTGATCAGGGAAATCGTAGATCGCCAGGAGATCGAGGTCCGGAGAGTGGATAAAAAAGACAACACGGCGGATCCATTTACAAAGGCCCTCCCTCAAGCATAGTTCGAGCGACTTTTTAGGATGTTGGGTATGCGGTACGCCAGCAGCTGGCCTTAGAGCAGACGTTGGGTATTCGGTACGCCAATCACTGGCTTTTAGTGCAAGTGGGAGATTGTTGGATGTATATGCCCTAGAGGCCAGTATTGTATATGTATACATATGGATACTAGGGATATGTATGTACAAAACAATCTTGCTCAATTTTATAGTATATTATTTGACTTGTCTTTATCGGGATATGTGTATTTATTTGTATTGTTATTATATCTGGTTTGCATATATTGATAAAGACTCGATACGGTAGTATACTATTATGGTTTGTCTTTATCATAACATGGCATATGTAATACTCGTTATTACATATTGCGGTTACATGTTGATAAAGCCCGTAGGATCTTGCTTGACAACCTGCGTTGTGATGGCGATCATACTTGTGGGAGCAGGGTAGTCCATAAGCACATCCTTAAATGGTCCATAGTCGCATGAGTATCGAGACTGGGCATTGATACTCCAGAGTAGACTGGTGTATATGTTTCTAACCCCGTCGGGGGATGGTTGGTCCTGCAGCCATTGGTCTGATGTACCTAAGATAGTATACAGGTGCTCACTGTGGTGAGTACACTGGACGGACTCGCCGAGAACTTCCATATGGTACTATACCTATCGTCAGATGGAAGTTCTCAAGTGACATGTGTACAGGTAAGTCCTTGGACCTGAGATCGGCATTTGTCTCGTGTGAGTTCCCACTGAACTTTGATCACTACCCTACCACGGCTCTACTGAGTCGTGCAAACTGGTTTTGGTTGGGTTCAGTCCCGAGCCACATGGAGGCAGTGAGCAATTGTCGGGGATTCGTCTCTCCCAGTATAGGGAGCTGATATCGCACTGTGATTCGATTGGCCAGGACCATAAGACCTTGGCCAAGGCAGATGGTGTAAGTGCACGGTAGCGGCCCGGCCGTCAATCCGACGCCGGAATGCGGAAACGAAATTTTTCTTTAAACTTTTAAACCGGCGCTACCGCGTACTTTATGTTAGTTATATGTATGCCGTAGAGGCCATTACTATACATAGGATGTATATTGTAGTGGATGCTGGGACATATATAGGTAGGACTTTCTTGCTCGACATGATAATACTCTATCTGGTTGCTCTTTATCTTAACATGTATACTTTTTGTCTCTCTGTTACTTGTTGATAAAGCCCGTAGGATGTGTACTCGACTTCAAGGACTATGATGTAGATCATACTGTTAGTTATATGTATGCCCTGGAGGCCATTACTGTACATTGGATGTATATTGTAGTGGATGCTGGGACATATATAGGGAGGACTTTCTTGCTCGACATGATAGTATGCTATCTGGTTGCTCTTTACCTTAACGTGTATACTGATTGTCTCTCTGTTACATGTTGGTAAAGCCCTTAGGATGTGTACTTGACTACCTGGACTATGATGCGGATCATACTAGTGGGGACATGGTAGTCCATAAGTACATCCTTCAAAGTCCCTAGTCGTGGGTATATCGAGACGGGGCATCGATATACCAGAGTAGACTAGCGTATACCTTCTCGACCCATAAAGATAGGCGATGGATGATCCCATATCCATTGGTGTTTGACATCAGAGATGATATACGGGTGCTCAGTGGATACTGGGTACACTGGACGGACTCGCCGAGAACTCCCAGATGGTATTATACCTCACGTCAGATGGCAGTTCTCTGGTGACACTGGTACAGAGTAGTCTGTTGACCCGAGATCGTCATAGAGTCTTGTGTGGTTCCCACTGTGCTTTGATTTCCATCTTACCACGTCCAAGAGGGCGTGCAAAACGGTGGTTTTTGGGTACAGTCCCGAGTCACATGGAGGCAATGAGCGATAGGAGGGGATTCGTCTCTCCCGGTATAGGGAGTTGATGTTGCGCTGTGCTCGATTGGCTATAACAGGAAATCCCTGGCCAGGGTTGCTGAGATTTACTGGTAAGTGTTACCTGTAGTTTCTCGAATTGTTATAGACCTCATATCGACACGACTTATCGAGCTATTGGGGTCTGACGTTTACCACCCCTAGGCGAGATATGCGACATATCAGACGATCAGACCGGACTGTACGGTAGTGTTACTGGTTGGATTCACTGGAGTGTGAGCGGGCTTTCTCGTCGATCTTCAGATCGCTCGATACCCGGGTGGCCGTTACGTTTAGCAGACCGCTTGCGGCTTGTGGATGTTTGATATGATCATCATCTGCTACCGGCGTATTGACGAGTCTTTAGAGTCCTACACGGAGGTTTCCTGGCTCAAGCGAAACGAAATAGGAGCGCATATGAGATATGTGCTGTACCGAGAATAATGCGTGTATGTGATACCGTATTTCATTCTCGCGAACAATGTGTCGAATGGTTATATGCGATATAACCTAGTTATCGAATCGAAGATTGATTCGATAAATCGATACATTGGATATTAGTCGATTATATGCGATATGATCGGATCGTTAAATCAAGTGTTGATTTAATGATTTAATGCATAATTATATACTTGATATATTACTTTGCATTAACTAGTATCGGTTCACTTTAAATGGATTTTCTCGCTCGGATGTGCGCATTGTATATGCGATATATTTTTTGTGCACTTGATTGTATCATGTTTGATGATGCATGCAACATTGGTTAGTGTAAAGAATTAAACCTAGGTTAAGTAAATGGTTAAGGTTTCTATTTATTTGTCCATTCATTTATCTTTTTATTTGGATTAAAATGAAATGACAAAAGAAAACAAAATGGTTATCATTCTTTCTTTCTTTCATGAAGCTTTGACCATATGACCATTTTGTCTTCAAGCTTAACCCTAACCATTCTTTTAACCATAGTCATTTCTCTACACTTTACCATGGTTAAAATTATGATAAGAATTCATTTTCTTTTCTATTTTGATTAATCTTATCATAACTTATCATATTATTATCTTCATCTTCTTCATCTTCAACCTTGAAGAAAGATTTCTACCAACAATGGTGGAATGTGAAAATGAGTGAGAAATCCAATTCTAAAGTCAACCCAACTCCTATTTCTTCATCCTCTACCTCTTGCCAAGTAGTATAGGGTGTTTCCTTCACAAGTTTTCATGGCTTGGTGAAGGTGGAGCTTGATCTAGCAATGCCTCGACGTAGATCATCTTCGGCATGGACATCGACGACCTAGCTCGCCATTTCTCCGACGTAGCCGACGCTAGAGCCCGGGAATTCATTTGGACAGTGAGGGGACTTCGTTTCGGAGCTATGGAGGTGGAGCACCGGATCTACAAAGGTTGTATTTCCGTATCCTTTTAGTTAAGCTGTTAACTAGATTTCTTCTTCGCCTAGATTTCTAGCCAACGGTCCGTATTATGGTTTCTCGGCACCCATAATTTTTGAAATTGGCATGGTTGATGCCTTGTGAGACCTCTCGGGAGTGCCTAGGAACCCTACAGTGGTATCAGAGCCTAGCTAGAGCCTTAGGCGAAGTCTAGACGCAATTTGAAGTCCGATCGAACCAAAACCCGAACTCGAAACATGCTCTCTGTCCTTTTTTCAAAAACTGGGATTTTTCCAAATTAAAAATATGCAGAAAACCCAGCAGGGAAATCTAAGAATTACGGCGCAAAAAGTTTTGAATTAACAGTGTAAACGGCGGCGGAACCGCGGCATAAGCCTAGCTTATGCGGCGGTTCCGCGGCAGAATCATGACGTCAGCCCTAACTGTTTGCACAGTAATTCATTGTTTCAGGTGCTGAGTTCTCTGGGTATTTTTAAAATTTATTCAAGAGTTGAATTTTCTGGGATTGTTTTGGGGATTCGGTGTTTCGATCGGAGTATCAAATTTTGTCTGTGTGGCCTTCCAGATAATTTTTAGAATATGTTAAAAAGTTCGACCGGATATAATACCCAATTTTTCCCATGTCGGGAAATTTCCAAGTGTTGGATTTTTCCGTGGTTTAAAGACGTTCTAAGTGGTGCAAGTAACGCGATGGTCCCTATAGAAGACAACAAAACTTAACTTGATTATGTGACCGTCTTGAACTGCCCTTTGAACCTTCGGGTTTGGGGCAGTACGGCGTGCCACATGTGAGGCGTTGGCTTGACCCTTCTACGGCTGGACCGTTGGTACTGAGGCACGAACTGAATGTTTTTAGACTTGTTTCATGTGTTGATTTGTATCGGGAAAACTTGGGTGTTCGAATGTTCAATCGGAAAGTTTAACATTTTCTAATTATCCGGAATGGGATACAATAATTGGAATTCACAAAGTGTTATGAGATAGCTGAATGATTGTTATAAACATAGCAGTTTAGTCTCACTTGATCGGTTGCCACGGAATTTTGATGCGATCAAAAGTCCGTCGCAATCACGTAGCGTACGCGGATACTCGCCGGGTAAACTAAATAGACAGCCTCACTCCATAGCCCCGACCAAGTGACTGTAGGAGAACCCCGTCGCCGAAAGCATCCGTTCGGGTGCTCGCGGTAGCGGTGTTCCGCCTTGGTGCACTTCGTCGACGGTATCGGGGGTGCGGCCGCCTATTAAAGTTTGCGACGAGCATTCGATCAGGATGTCGGGAATCTTGTTGAATTGCCCGACTTGATATTGAAAAGTGTTTTCGATTTTGAGACTAAAATGAGGGGTTTATAATTGTTAGGCATGCGATGTCTAAGTAATTCATTTGGTCAGGCATGCAATGTCTGAGGTGGTTGCGGATTCCAATTGTTGTTGTTTTACACTTTCTTTTCTGTGACCGTAAGTGTAATATGTGATATCGCCGGTTTCGTTGCTATATGTCAACGACAATTGGGATGCGTATATTTACTTACGTTGATGACATGTGATGTTATGTGTTGCTGGATATGTTATATTGGATCGTCGTGTTTGAATAGCCGGGGGTTTTTATGTGAGATGAGTGTTTTTTATTTTCATTCATGTAAAAACTTGTATGTAATATTCTTTTATTGGGGCACTTTCAGGTTGCGGAAGATGTCACCTTTTGTATATTATTTACTTTTCCGCACTAGGATAGACCCAAGGAGGGGAGCACAAGTAACCGGGTTCTAGGGTCCAGTGGGAGACCAACTCGAGGAGTCGAGTCCGGGTCTCCTAACTCCAGAATTGGTAGGGTTGCTTGCCGCTCTCGTAGGGGTCTAGGGGTGTGGGTTTGTCTATTCATCGCGACCGTGGAATCCGTGTTTTATACTGGCTCGTATTGAAAACACGGACGTCCTAGTACATCCAATATTTCATATATTTCTTCTGCTGTGATATCTGTGATGTGATCATGTGATGTTATGTGATAGATACAGTATATAGTATATATGATATATTATATAGGCGTTACTTATGTTTTACACCCGCGCTAGCCCTGCCCCGCTCTGCCGTTAGTTACCGAACCTAACGGTGCACGAGGGGACGTCGAGGCGAATGCGGATGGCATAAGTGTACGTCGTATTTATCTGTGATGTTTAGGTACTTAAATGATGGGACTTCATTAATGTGATTAATGAAATAAAAGAAACCTAAGATGTTGTAGAATCGAATTTCAAAATTAAAACAGGTAGCTACAGTTCTTGCTTTGCACAGCGGTATATGTGATATATCCTGCACCTTATTCGATGAGGAAAGGACCGAGATCCCTTCACCGGGAGTGACTCCTTTAGCAATAACTGGCAGATGCTACACACTCGGTTTGTCTTTTGATTGCTTTTAAGAGTTTTTGCTTTGCACAGTGATATATGTGATATATCCCGCACCTCATTCGACGAGGAAAGGACCGACGATCCCTTCACCGGGAGTGACTCCTTTAGCAAAACTAGAAAAGCCTCAAAAACACTCCATTTTAAAATCATTTGATTCTACAACGATATCAAGTTCATTACGCAATAGGTTTTCAGAAAAACCTGTCGTAGCCCTCCGTCATTTCAGATAAGTAGTAGTTAGTATTCGTGCTGCGTTTGTTGGCCTTTGTCAAGGCGCAGTATGCGGTAGCTAACCGGTGCTTATCTGCTTATGCATATGATGCAGATTGGATTAGGGTAGTCGTGCGACCTTGTTGGCCTTTGTCAAGGGCCGTGCTGGTGGGTTTAATTCAATCAGGAAATGACGGGTTGAACTTGACTAGCATCCTATGGTTTGTTGGCCTTTGTCAAGGTCATAGGAGGTTAGGGGCAAAATATTATCGGGAATTTCAAGTGTTGAAATTTGCAATGAGATTGCATACCTTCTATGAGATAGTTGGATCCCGATACCCGCTGCGAGTAAGAGTTACTCCTGGGAGAGTTTTATACATTACAATTAGCCGATCAAGTAGGTGTCTAGAAAGGTGTCAACGGGGTTACGCCTCAGGGAAAACGAGGTTTACAATAATTAGGTTCGTGCGAAAGCACGGGGGACCTCCCTCAAAGTACCGACACTGGCCTGGCTGAAAGATTGGCGAACTTGTAGTGGTTAATTAATCCTGGCTAGTCTTTCCTTTTAGGGTTTGAAGGAAGATTTGATAAAAAGCAGTGGGAGCCATCCTGATTAGATAAAATAATAACCAATCTATTCTTGTAAGAGCGCACGCTGAGTTTTTTCTTCTCTCTCTCTCCAGGTAGCGACCATATCACGCCTTAATCAAGATAATAATACGGAACATTGACCGAACCCGCTTGTTATACTGAGCTGGGGAACGTTGAACCCGCTCCAACTTATAATTGTTATAAGACAGAGCAGGAAATTGGGGATTACCAAATTTCCCGTGCCGCTGATCGTATGCCGATGGCGTGTCGGATGAAAGAATTAAAGTTTACCGCGATCAGGACGGTGTCGCTATGCAGCTAGCCGGTGAGCACGGGTCGGTCCACAGGGAGATGGTGTTATCTTACCTTCTTGTCTTAGACGAGTCAATAAAGAATCTTGTATGGTTTGTTTGATCTAACCTAAGTGTTTATCTGCAAGTAAGAGGTTGTTAAGAAAAGATACGAGATTATAAGCTAAGAAATCCTTACTCAAAACCTTTGAGCCGAGTCTTGACCAATTGAAGCTAAGCAATCGGCAACAACGTGGATTAGGGGATTTAAGCGCGGTATTCGTAGAATCCGGCTTATTTACCCTTGTCCTTCCGTTCTTGTCTCTTGCTTTCGCCTCCGGCCAAACCGAACGCAACCGGTCGCGGTTAGGAATCACCGTTACCTTGTCAGGGTACGGTGCCTAACGGAGCGCTTACGTATGGTTCGGGCGGAGTTCAAATGGAAAATAACGGGAAAAGGAAATGAGAAGGAAACGTTAACTTATAATACCGTATTTTATCTTAACAACAATAATTACAACATTCACAAAATAAACAAAAGAGAACAAAAAGAAAAGAACAAAGAAAAGAAAAGATACAAGAATGTAAGTGCATGAAATAAAATTGCAAGTAAGTAAATTGCAAGTAATAAAAAGCGAGTAATAAAAAGCGGGTAATAAAAATACGGAACTAGGACCCAAGCCAAGCATGTGATCAATAGCCAACCCTTAAACTTGCAAACTCAATGAAGAGATTGCAAGATCAAGAGAAGGTAGAAACCGCATGTGAAATGAAGTGCTAGTCCATGGTAAAATACGACCCTTGAGATCAATAACTAACTCTTACCCATTCAAGCTCAATGAAGAGGTTGAATGAGCAAGAGAAAGCAAAAATCTCAAGGGGAAGAAGAAAAACAAGAGAATGATACAAAGCCCTCATCTTTATTCACCTCCACAAAAAAAAGCTTCTCACTTACAATTTCATGGAAGAGGAATGAAGAGGAAGAAGAAGAACTATACAAAATCCTAACAAAAGAGGCTACAAAAATGAACAAAAGAATATGACCCTTGGCTTTGGCAAGTTCTGCTGTATTTATAGGCAGGGAAATGAGGTTCTAGGGCAACCAGCAGAGCACACATGGAGTACCCAAATTACCCCCAGAAGACGACAGCAAGTGGGCCCCACCTTGCCGCGGAAGGGCGGCCAAAACCCCCATTTGGCCGCTCTTCCGCGGCCGTTTAGAGGAATTAGGCTTGGGGATTTCTTGAGGTGGCCTGATCTGGTGTCCCCTGTTGTCTGGTACATGTAGTTTCTGAAAATACTTTCACATTTCTTCCAGAATTTCTGTTGAGGAAATGTGGACTTTTGTGGATGCATTTGTCATGATTGCCTCGAGCTCCGCGTAGATCTCTTGGATCTTGTGCTACCATTGAGCCTTGTGCCTGAAAACGACATTGATTTGACATTTTGTCTCTTAAACTGGTATCTGGCAGCATACGGATGAAGAGCGGAGACCGTGTTTTATCAGTGGTTGGCAGGAACCCGGATTTTGTCGTGTTTTCTATGAATTTCACCGTTTTCGAACCGAGAACCTGTATCCTGCAAATATATAACAAACACGGATAAAAAGCACCTACCTATAAACACACGAGCGTAAGAATGGGCGGTATAAAATGCAGTATTCAGTGATGAACAAATACCCCCAAACTTAACTTTTGCTCGTCCCGAGCAAAACCAATTATTCACAAAAATAAAATGATAACCGCACTTTCGCAGGGAACGCGATTGCACTGAGCATGTGCAACAAGCCGTTAAACCTCTAGGTGTCCCTAGTAGGAGGAGTGTTGTCTCCTGAGGGTTTTCAGCGGATACTACCCACAAAATCCGGTCAAGCTAGTTTTGTAAAATAACTAAGATTCAAACCCTTAAAGTTTTGTTTTAGAAAATAACAATTCTATTATCCTAAGTCTAGACTATCGAACCTTTATTCCTCACACCTCGCTTCTTATTTAACTACAGATTTTATATGTCTTTACGTGCAGTGCAAATAGTGTCGTTAAGTTCCCGAAAGGTCGAATAAAGTCATTTTGTCACACAATAAAGCCCAGATAACTATTTTAAAAGGATCACATAAGTTTTATAAAGAGTTAAGCATTTTTTCAAGTTTTGTTTTCCAGTAAAGTTTCAACTTCAGAATTTCTATCTTCCCTAACAGGAAACTAGGTCTTATTCTTCACTCCACCTTTTTCTTGTTTTCATTTCATACACACCTCTGTGAACGTGCAATAGTCTTTATCATAGAATAAAACCTTCATATCTCCGCTAAATTTTTATAAAAGCCTGTCTTTTATCAAGATTATTCTCACACAAAGAACCGTTAGGAATTTTAACTCGGAGAGAACACTTGCTTGACTTTGTTTTAAAACTGGACTTTCTAGGCTTCTTAGCGAGCTTTGGGCCAATGCACCCAAACCAGTTGGTTTTAGGGCATTAGGTGTAGAAACACCCCAGCGGACTTAATTACTCAAGTTACCTAGGTCCAAAAACAAAAGACAGTTTGGCGTGAAAAACATGATGATTCAATACGAACGGAGATATAACCGGTAGTTCAATTATTTTTTGGATAAAAGACGTGTTTAGTGGGTTTGGTGTGTAATCATTCCAATCAAGTTTCAGATGGGTTATTTTTCAGACTTAGTTCCAATTAAGGCATCAATAACATTCCTTCATATTCACTTACTTCATAAACTATTCTTGATATATTACTTATTTCAGAACAAACCTATTTGATCCTCAGAAAATCATTTATCTATTTAAAAGTTTTTTTTTTTTTAAACATAAAAGACTTGTCATCTAATTTCCAAGACTCACAACACGTGTAGTGTAATGTAAAGACGTATATCAGCTATAGTTAACTTCAAAGGAGAGTTATCTTTCAGGTTTTCAAAATCCAAACATAGGATTTAGTTATTCCTATCTTTTCAAACAAAAACCGTCGAATGTTGAATCAGAGTTCTTCTACAAGCTAACTTGACAACAAAGTTTTTATATTTTTAGGAATTTTTCGATTTTTATGGGTTTTATGAATAAGGTATGCAGAGGCAAAATATACAAATGAATGCGAAGGAAGAAAGCTTACCGAGCACACCCCCAAACTTAAACTTGACAGTGCCCTCACTGTCAGGCTATACCAAGAGGGTCAAAATTGTCGGCGCTCCCCCGAAAAACAAATTATATACAAAAAAGAAAACAAAAAATATATACAAAAAAAGGAGCCCCCCCAAACTTAAGTTAAACAGTGTTTCCACTGTTAAGCGTTGAAATTCAGGATTAGGGGGGAAAGAACAGTATCCATCTATACAAGGCCTTACACAGGCCAAAAGTTAACACCAACCATTCAAAGATTTTATCATGGTACAGCAGTGGTTGGTGAAAGAAGGTGAAGAGGTAAGAAATGGAGATTACGCGAGACCGCTTGTGGAGAGAAGTGGAATGCGGTCTCGGTAGATGAGGGGAAGAAGAATGGCGGAAGGGAAAAAGAAGTGGAATACGAACTTGAGGGTGCAAATGAAGTAAATAGATTAGCACAATTTGTGATGACCGATGTGTGGAAAGCGATTGTGCTAATATATTTACCCGTCGAGAGATTGGGTCAAATCCCTCAAGGTTCGTGAGAAACCATGGGTACGCCGAACTTGGTAAACCAGACATATGAAATGTAAGTGATATGGGTTCTTGCAAGGTCGGAACGATGGAAATGATGGAGGGAAGTGGTTGAGGAAGGGTATCGGTTAAGGGTTCAGGAGGGTGTACACAGTCAGTGGAAGGATTAGGATGAATTGGAAAATCCGACTCATCAATTAAAACTGTATCATCCTCAGTGCTATCCTCAATATTCTCCTCAAAATTCAGCTTATCCATGCAAATTTCATCAAAATCAAGACGCATATGGGGTTCGGGAAAAACATTTAAAGAATCGGGATGATGATTTGAAGAGAAAAACTCAGCCAAATCTACGGGTTCATCATCCAAAATGTTCCCAGCGTCAATATCCTCAATCAAGTGAAAATCAAAATTCTCTGACACCTCAACCAAAGCATGGATATTAATCAATTCAGGTTCTAAGATGGAGGTGTAAAGGTTAACAGGTTTAGGATTGGTTTCACTTGGAAGAGACCCTTCGCAATCGGGCAAATCAAACACTACGAAGTCGCACAACTCATTAATCATTCTATCTTCAACTGATAATTCATTTGGGACACTTGATAGACTTTCAAAACAAGAGTTGTGGGATTTAACTTGAGACGGGTAGGTTTGATTTGGAAGGGGGTACATCTCACTCTCTCCACTCAAATTCATAGCCTGTCCTGCCGCCTCATCATACATTGAAAAAGTTGGAGCTAGTTGAAAACTAGCTACCGGATCACTAGGTTGTATGAGGGCGGCCATGGACGCATTCAAATCCATCATTTGTTGGCTTGACGCTACCCTAAAGTCTTCCAACGACTGTTCTAGACTAGACATTGGTTGTGAAGGGGTTTCAGTGAAAGATTCACAGTTGTATGGATACTGAAAACTCCCAAAAGGCGGTTCTGAAGCAATGTCTAGGGAAGGTGCATAAGTAGGGTAGGATTGGTAGGAATTGAATGGCTGGACAGGAGTGGGATCAACATTGGGATAAGAAGGTGAATGGAATTGTTGATCCCAAGAATTTGAAGTGGTGAAAGGAGTGAAAGATCGGCTACGAGATTGTTCAATACGTTCTGCAATAGACATAGGTCTTGGAATTGCAACATGACTCGAAGAAGGGGTATCAACGTAAGAAGGGGTGACTGTTTGAAATGGTTGATATGAAGTGGATTGCGGAGTCAAATTGTTTGTCCTAGACGCGTCTATCCGATCTTTCAAAGAAATTTTTGGCATGGAGGGGTCGTTCGATGTTCGGCCAAAGCAAGAACCGTAAGAAGTAATGTCCGGTTGTGGGTACCAAAGTTCGGCAAGAGTTTTGCGAGGTGGAGTACCCATGATATGAAGAGAGAGTGAAAGAAAGGAAGAGAAAACGAGGGGAAAAAGAATGTGATTTTTTTTTTTTAAGTTAGTTGTTAGCAAAAGAATGAAGTATACACAAAAAAGAATATGGACAAAAATCACGACACAAAAATACCACATACCTAATCGTTCTAGGGTTCACCTAGGTCAACTAGACCTGCTCGAGAACTTGATTGTCGAAGTAAAACTGTGTCGAGAAACAGGCTCAAGATACACTGATCACGAGGCCAGGTAAGTGCAGAGATAAGGGGAGGTTTTCCAACGCTTTCGCGAAGTTCCTTAATTAAATAACCCTTTCTCTTTTGGCGGTTTCGCCGTTAACACTTTCCTAGACACCCCGTAAACAATATACCGTTAAGCAAGCTTCTAAATACAGTTAACTTCTCCTAGTGAGCGCGAAGTCCTTAAGGCTTAAAGTGTAGTTTCTTTTAAAATTTGTGCGGGTTATCGTTATGCGCAAGTTCGTGATTTGTGGGCCACGGAAAAGGTGATGAAATCCTTTACCGTATGTTGTGGGGTTCGCTTGCCCTTAAGTCCGTATTAATTGATGCAATGCGCAATTCAAAAAATTCTTATAAAGAATCAAAACAATCGTTTTTTTAGTTTAAGCGCGGCGCTGCAACAAATACGGGTTAGTCAAGTTTTAGCGTTTGCTAGCGAACTTGCAAAGAATCCTGCAAAGAATAGTATATTGGAAGCGTCGGATTTGAGAAGAAGGTGTTAGTAAAGTACGTACCGTTTAAGTTTTGGGTTAGGAAACCCCCGTTGAATCAAATCCGGTAAGCTTGAAAGGTTCGCTTGCTCGGGTCAAACTACCCGGATCTTTGGCACTGTACTTTGCAATCACCTTAGACTTCAATGTACACTTTGCTCCCCACAATTGCAGTTTGCAAATACGCAAAATTCTGCACACTTGCCCACAAAAATATTGTCCAAAAAACAAAAAAGAATATATTTTTTTTATATACAAAAAGAATATTAACCCGAATAACAAGAAAGAAAATACGCTACCGTCTCCCCGGCAACGGCGCCATTAGATCGCACGCCGATGGCGTGTCGGATGAAAGAATTAAAGTTTACCGCGATCAGGACGGTGTCGCTATGCAGCTAGCCGGTGAGCACGGGTCGGTCCACAGGGAGATGGTGTTATCTTACCTTCTTGTCTTAGACGAGTCAATAAAGAATCTTGTATGGTTTGTTTGATCTAACCTAAGTGTTTATCTGCAAGTAAGAGGTTGTTAAGAAAAGATACGAGATTATAAGCTAAGAAATCCTTACTCAAAACCTTTGAGCCGAGTCTTGACCAATTGAAGCTAAGCAATCGGCAACAACGTGGATTAGGGGATTTAAGCGCGGTATTCGTAGAATCCGGCTTATTTACCCTTGTCCTTCCGTTCTTGTCTCTTGCTTTCGCCTCCGGCCAAACCGAACGCAACCGGTCGCGGTTAGGAATCACCGTTACCTTGTCAGGGTACGGTGCCTAACGGAGCGCTTGCGTATGGTTCGGGCGGAGTTCAAATGGAAAATAACGGGAAAAGGAAATGAGAAGGAAACGTTAACTTATAATACCGTATTTTATCTTAACAACAATAATTACAACATTCACAAAATAAACAAAAGAGAACAAAAAGAAAAGAACAAAGAAAAGAAAAGATACAAGAATGTAAGTGCATGAAATAAAATTGCAAGTAAGTAAATTGCAAGTAATAAAAAGCGAGTAATAAAAAGCGGGTAATAAAAATACGGAACTAGGACCCAAGCCAAGCATGTGATCAATAGCCAACCCTTAAACTTGCAAACTCAATGAAGAGATTGCAAGATCAAGAGAAGGTAGAAACCGCATGTGAAATGAAGTGCTAGTCCGTGGTAAAATACGACCCTTGAGATCAATAACTAACTCTTACCCATTCAAGCTCAATGAAGAGGTTGAATGAGCAAGAGAAAGCAAAAATCTCAAGGGGAAGAAGAAAAACAAGAGAATGATACAAAGCCCTCATCTTTATTCACCTCCACAAAAAAAAGCTTCTCACTTACAATTTCATGGAAGAGGAATGAAGAGGAAGAAGAAGAACTATACAAAATCCTAACAAAAGAGGCTACAAAAATGAACAAAAGAATATGACCCTTGGCTTTGGCAAGTTCTGCTGTATTTATAGGCAGGGAAATGAGGTTCTAGGGCAACCAGCAGAGCACACATGGAGTACCCAAATTACCCCCAGAAGACGACAGCAAGTGGGCCCCACCTTGCCGCGGAAGGGCGGCCAAAACCCCCATTTGGCCGCTCTTCCGCGGCCGTTTAGAGGAATTAGGCTTGGGGATTTCTTGAGGTGGCGTGATCTGGTGTCCCCTGTTGTCTGGTACATGTAGTTTCTGAAAATACTTTCACATTTCTTCCAGAATTTCTGTTGAGGACAGGTGGACTTTTGTGGATGCATTTGTCATGATTGCCTCGAGCTCCGCGTAGATCTCTTGGATCTTGTGCTACCATTGAGCCTTGTGCCTGAAAACGACATTGATTTGACATTTTGTCTCTTAAACTGGTATCTGGCAGCATACGGATGAAGAGCGGAGACCGTGTTTTATCAGTGGTTGGCAGGAACCCGGATTTTGTCATGTTTTCTATGAATTTCACCGTTTTCGAACCGAGAACCTGTATCCTGCAAATATATAACAAACACGGATAAAAAGCACCTACCTATAAACACACGAGCGTAAGAATGGGCGGTATAAAATGCAGTATTCAGTGATGAACAGCCGCCCAAACGAAGAGAGTGCATGCTGATGCATCATCTTCGGGTGTGTTCATTACAGAGAACTGATTCTCAGTATCCTCTGCGTCCTGGGTATTTGATACCAGATCAGGATCCCAGATATGTAATCTGTTACATAGGGCTAGAGAATGGTAGAGAACTGAGAACGGGTGATAAGTTTCATGAGGCAGAAAACGAGGCAAGTGTTGCAACCAAGTCTGTTGGTCACTGTCACCCTGTATTACCAATACATTGGTTCTGAACGAATGTTATTAGATACCGAACCTGATATACAAAATCATATCAGTCTCTTTATTAGTAAAGAAATGATAAAATTTTTCCATTTTTGGATAATGTTTTTGAACATTTCCTATATCAAAAGTTGATCGGATCAGGCACGTTATCTAAAAGCATTGATGTTCTAAATCAAACTACAGTTCTTAGTACACGGAACACACACAAGTGGAAGAGTTCAGAAATGAACGAATCCTTCTTGAGGCATTGTAGACTAAGTCATATCAATGCGACCCGACTGGCTGAAGTTACATTTAGATGCATATTTAAATCAGTTTGAATTTACATCTTATGAAACTTGCCAGTCATGTCACAGAGATAAGATGACCACAGCTCTGTTTATTGGAAACAGAGAAAGAGTTAGTGAACTCTTGGGATGATACATGTTGATGTATGTAGGTCCCCTGTCTACACATGCCAAGACTGGTTCCTTGTACTTCATTACATTCTCTGATGATCTTTCGAGATTCAGACATATGTTTCTGTTGAAACATGAGTCCGAACCTTTTGAGATATTCACAGAATATAAGTTAGAAGTAGAGAACTAATACGGGTATAAGTATTATGTCCTTTGATGTGATCAAGGAGGAGAATACTTGTGCACGGAATTCCTGGACTATTCTAAAGGAGAATGAGATTCTCTCTCAGCATTACTCCTCCGTATACACCATAGCACGATGGTATATCGGGGCGGAGCAATCTCACCCTATATGATAAGGTGTGCTCTATGATGAGTACTACTGAGTTACCTATTTCCTTTTTGGGAGTTATGCACTTGAGAAGTTGCATACCTATTGAATAGGGTTCAAATCAAATCAGTTGCCTACCACTTCATATTTGATATGATAAGGGAAGAGCCCATCTCTTAAGTTAGTTAAGATTTGGGGTTGTCCAGCCTATGTCTGAAAAGCAAAATCCGGACAAGCTCGAGGCAAGATCAGTTATGTAGAACTGGAAATGTTCCAGCTATACAAACTGAAGCTGATGATTTGAAAGAACCAAAGGATTCAATAGTTACCGACGAACCTCAGCCTCTCCGCCGATCTAGTAGGGTTTCTCACCCACCTGAGAGATACTTCGGTTTCTCTATGACAGTGGGAGCGAGGAATGCATCATAAGATGATAACCCAACTAGTTTCGAGCTGGCCATCAGGAGCGTGACTCTGTAAGAATGGCTGGATGCTTAGAGATCTGAGATGGAATCCTTATACACCAACAAAGTATGGACTTTGGTTGCTATATCTGAAGGGTTAAATCCCCATCAGGAGCAAGTATATCTTGAGAAGATTACTTGGTGTAGTTGGAAAAGTTGAGACTTTCAAAGCTAGACTTGTTAAAGGTTTGCATCATTGACTAGGTGTGGATTATGTTGAAACATTTTCTAAGGATCTATGCTTAAGTCCATCCAGATCCTACTTGCCACGGCTACATACCATGACTACGATATCTGGTGGTTGGGTGTCTTGACTGCTTTTCTAAATGATGATTTGGAAGAGAGCGTCTATAAGTACACAGCCAGAGGGCTTCGTAGACAGTGGGAGTAGCGGAAACGTGTGCAAGATGCTTTATAGGATAAAGCAGGCATCGCGGAGTTGGAACATCTGTTTTGATGAAGTAGTCAAAGAGTTTGATATCATCAAAATGGTAGATGAACCTTGTATAAACAAAAGGGTAGTAGGGAGTATGGTGATGATCCTCGTAGAGTACGTGGATGTCATACTCTTGATAAGAAAGGAGTTTTCTATGCTACGCTCGGTCAATCTCCGCTTATCACAATGATTCTCCATATAGGATCAAAGTGATACCTCCTAAATCCTAGATTTTGGATCTATGAGATAGATCTAAATGGATGTTAGGATACTCACTAGCTGTAGTGAGATGGTATCAATCGACCCTGGGGAGAATCACTGGAATGGTTCCAGGGTGATAAAGACGACTGAATGTCAGTCGCAGGCATTGTCTTTACCCTCAGTAAAGGGACGGTATGTTGGAAGAGTTCCAAGCTAGATACCGTGACATACTAGACGATAAAGGCAGGATACATCGCTACTAAAGATTCTACCAAAGAGGCTGTTTGGGTGTATATTGGTTCATGAGATGAACTAGGTTCCTACCATTGTGTGACAATAGAGTTATGGCTTGTGCCAAGGAACGCTCGTCCCATCAGTGATCCATACATATTCTAAGACAGTATCACCTGATCATGGAGATGGTTGATCTCTAAGGGATCGAGGTAAGGAGAGAAGACTCAGAGGACAACACAGCGGATCCACTCACAGAGGCCTGTTCCCAAAGAGAGATTTTTATGGGATGGTTGAGTATGAGATACTACAACCACTGCTACAGATGGCCCTAGTGCAAGTGGGAGATTGTTAGTTATATGTATGCCCTGGAGGCCATTACTTTACATTGGATGTATATTGTTGTGGATGCTGGGACATATATAGGGAAGACTTTCTTGCTCGACATGATAGTATGCTATCTGGTTGCTCTTTACCTTAACGTGTATACTGATTGTATCTCTGTTACATGTTGGTAAAGCCCTTAGGATGTGTACTTGACTACCTGGACTATGATGCGGATCATACTAGTGGGGACATGGTAGTCCATAAGTACATCCTTCAAAGTCCCTAGTCGAGGGTGTATCGAGACGGGGCATCGATATACCAGAGTAGACTAGCGTGTACCTTCTCGACCCATACAGATGGGCGATGGATGATGCCATATCCATTGGTGTTTGACATCAGAGATGATATACGGGTGCTCAGTAGAGACTGGGTACTCTGGACGGACTCGCCGAGAACTCCCAGATGGTATTATACCTCACGTCAGATGGCAGTTCTCTGGTGACACTGGTACAGAGTAGTCTGTTGACCCGAGATCATCATAGAGTCTTGTGTGGTTCCCACTGTGCTTTGATTTCCATCTTACCACGTCCAAGAGGGCGTGCAAAACGGTGGTTTTTGGGTACAGTCCCGAGTCACATGGAGGCAATGAGCGATAGGAGGGGATTCGTCTCTCCCGGTATAGGGGGTTGATGTTGCGCTGTGTTCGATTGGCTATAACAGGAAATCCCTGGCCAGGGTTGCTGAGATTTACTGGTAAGTGTTACCAGTAGTTTCTCGAACAGTTATAGACCTCATATCGACACGACTTATCGAGCTATTAGGGTCTGACGTTTACCACCCCTAGGCGAGATATGCGACATATCAGACGATCAGACCGGACTGTACGGTAGTGTTACTGGTTGGATTCACTGGAGTGTGAGCGGGCTTGCTCGTCGATCTTCAGATCGCTCAATACCCGGGTGGCCGTTACGTTTAGCAGACTGCTTGCGGCTTGTGGGTGCTTGACATGATCATCATCTGCTGCCGGCGTATTGACGAGTCTTTAGAGTCCTACACAGAGGTTTCCTGGCTCAAGCGAAACGAAATAGGAGCGCATATGAGATATGTGCGGGACCGAGAATAATGCGTGTATGTGATACCGTATTTCATTCTCGCGATGAATGTATCGAATGGTTGTATGCGATATAACCTAGTTATCGATTCAAGCGTTGATTCGATAAGCCGATACATTATATACTAGTCGGTTGTGTGCGACATGACCGGATCATTGAATCAAGTGTTGATTTAATGATTTGATGCATATTTATATATTTGATATATTACTTTGCATCAACTAGTATCGGTTTACTTAAGATGGATTTTCTCGCTCGGATGTGCACATTGTATATGTGATATACTTTTTGTGCACTTGATTGTATCATATTTGATGATACATGCTCTTTAGGGTTTGTGTAAAGATTAAACCTAGTTATCGAATCGAAGATTGATTCGATAAATCGATACATTGGATATTAGTCGGTTATATGCGATATGACCGGATCGTTAAATCAAGTGTTGATTTAATGATTTAATGCATAATTATATACTTGATATATTACTTTGCATTAACTAGTATCGGTTCACTTTAAATGGATTTTCTCGCTCGGATGTACGCATTGTATATGCGATATATTTTTGTGCACTTGATTGTATCATGTTTGATGACGCATGCAACATTGGTTAGTGTAAAGAATTAAACCTAGGTTAAGTAAATGGTTAAGGTTTCTATTTATTTGTCCATTCATTTATCTTTTTATTTGGATTAAAATGAAATGACAAAAGAAAACAAAATGGTTATCATTCTTTCTTTCTTTCATGAAGCTTGATGAAGCTTCATGAAGCTTTGACCATATGACCATTTTGTCTTCAAGCTTAACCCTAACCATTCTTTTAACCTTAGTCATTTCTCTACACTTTACCATGGTTAAAGTTATGATAAGAATTCATTTTCTTTTCTATTTTGATTAATCTTATCATAACTTATCATATCATTATCTTCATCTTCTTCATCTTCAACCTTGAAGAAAGCTTTCTACCAACAATGGTGGAATGTGAAAATGAGTGAGAAATCCAATTCTAAAGTGAACCCAACTCCTATTTCTTCATCCTCTACCTCTTGCCAAGTAGTATAGGGTGTTTCCTTCACAAGTTTTCATGGCTTGGTGAAGGTGGAGCTTGATCTAGCGATGCCTCGACGTAGATCATCTTCGGCATGAACATCGACGACCTAGCTCGCCATTTCTCCGACGAAGCCGACGCTAAAGCCCGGGAATTCATTTGGACAGCGAGGGGACTTCGTTTCGGAGCTATGGAGGTGGAGCACCGGATCTACAAAGGTTGTATTTCCGTATCCTATTAGTTAAGCTGTTAACTAGATTTCTTCTTCGCCTAGATTTCTAGCCAACGGTCCGTATTATGGTTTCTCGGCACCCATAATTTTTGAAATTGGCATGGTTGATGCCTTGTGAGACCTCTCGGGAGTGCCTAGGAACCCTACACATACTAGTGGGGCCTGGGTAGTCCATGAGTACATCCTTCAATGTTCCTAGTCGTGGGAATATCGAGACGGGGCATCGATATTCCAGAGTAGACTAGCGTCTATCTTCTTGACCCATGTGATGGGCGATGGATGATCCCATATCCATTGGTGTTTGACATCAGAGATGGTATGCGGGTGCTCAGTAGAGACTCGGTACACTGAACGGACTCGCCGAGAACTCCCAGATGGTATAATACCTTACGTCAGATGGCAGTTCTCTGGTGACACTGGTACAGCTTAGTCTGTTGACCCGAGATCGTCATAGAGTCTTGTGTGTCTCCCAATGTGCTTTGATTTCCACCCTACCACGGCTCTACTGAGTCATGCAAACAGGTGGTTTTTGGGCACAGTCCCGATTCACATGAAGGCAATGAGCGATAGGAGGGGATCCGTCTCTCCCGGTATTGGGGGTTGATGTTGCGCTATGCTCGACTGGCCATAACTGGGAATCCCTGGCCAAGGTTGCATTGGTATACTGGTAAGAGTTATCAGTAGTTTCACGCTTGTTATGGACCTTATGTCGGCATGACATATCAAGCTTTTGGGGTCTGACGTTTACCACCCCTAGGCGAGATATGCGACATATCAGACGAACAGACCGGACTGTACGGTAAGTGTTACTGGTTGGATTCACAGGAGTGTGAGCGGGCTTGCTCGTTGATCTTCTGATCGCTCAATACCCGGGTGGCCGTTACGTTTAGCAGACCGCTTGCGGCTTGTGGGTGTTTGATATGATCATCACCTGCTGCCGGCGTATTGACGAGTCTTTAGAGTCCTACACAGAGGTTTCGTGGCTCAAGCGAAACGAAATAGGAGCGCATATGAGATATGTGCGGACCGAGAATAATAACAGCATGTGATACTGTATTCTATACTCATGATTTGTATCATTGGACGGTTATATAAGGTATAGTCGGGTTACCGAATCAAGTGTTGATTCGATACATTGATACACTTGATATTAGTCGGTTATATGCAGTATGACCGGATCATTAAATCAAGTGTTGATTTAATGATTTAATGTATAATTATATATTTGATATATTACTTTACATTAACTAGTATTGGTTCACTTAATATTATTTTCTCACTTGATTGTGCACATTGTATATATGATATATCGATCTCAGGTCGATGAACTAACCTGTACACATGTCACCTGGGAACTACGATCTGACGTCTGGTATAATCCCAACTAGCAGGTTCCCGGCGAGTCCTGTCCGGTGTACTCATAACCCAATGAGCACCTGTATACATCTTAGGTGAACCAACTGACACCAGTGGCTTGTGAGACCAGCCATCGCCCCTCGTTGGGGTCTCGACTGTATACACTAGTCTACTCTGGAGTATTGATGCCCTGTCTCGAAACTCCCACGACTAGGGACCTTTTAAGGATGTGCTTATAGACTCCAGCTCTCACGTATATGATTGCCCTCATACTGCTGGTAGTCAAGGAGGAATCCTAGGGGCTCTATCAACGTGTAATAGCGACTCGTAAGGTCACCTAAAGCAGTACACGATGATAAAGATAAACCAAATAGCATACTATCATCTCGAGTAAGACTGTCCTACCGGCATAGGTCCTCCTCAATCATTGCAATCACATGCCTGTGATCCAATAATTAACTCTGAGGACACTATATCTAATACTTAGGGTTTAGGGCAGTACGGCGTTCCATATGTGAGGCGTTAGCTTGACCCTTCTACGGCTGGACCATCGGTACTGTGGCATGTGATGGATATTTTTGAACTCCGCTCAAGTGTTGAGCTATTTAGGAAAACTTGGGTGTTTGATTATTCGATCGGAAAGTTTAACATTGTCTATTTATCTGGATTGTGATACAATATTTGGAATCCACATATAGTTATGAGATAACTAATTTGAATATTATAAACATAGCAGTTTAGTCTAAAATGATCGGTTGCCACGGGATTTTGATGCGATCAAAAGTCCGTCGCAATCACGTAGCATACGCGGATACTCGCTGGGTAAACTTAACAGACAGCCATGCCCCAAAGCCCCGACCAAGTGACTGTAGGAGAGCCCCGTCGCCAAAAGCATCCGTTCGGGTGCTTGCGGTAGCGGTGTTCCGCCTTAGTGCACTTCGTCGACGGCATCCGGGGGTGCGGCCGTCTACTAAAGTTTGCGACGAGCATTCGATCAGGATGTCGGGAATCTTGTTGAATTGTCCAACTTGATATTGAAAAGAGTTTTCGATAATGAGACTAAAATGCGGGGTTTATAATTGTTAGGCATGCGATGTCTAAGGAATTCATTTGGTTAGGCATGCGATGTCTAAGGAGGTTGCGGATCCCAACTGTTGTAGTTTTATACTTTCTTTTCTGTGGCCGTAAGCGTAGTATGTGGTGTATCGCCGGCTTCGTTGCTATACATCAACGACAATCGGGATACGCATACTTGCTTACGTTGATGATATGAGATATTATGTGTTGCTGTGATATGTTATATTGGATCGTCGTGTTCTGAATAGCCGGCGGTTTTATGTGAGATGAGAGTTTTTCTTTTTCATTCATGAAAAATTCATTTGTATGTAATATTCTTTTATTGGGGCACTTCCGGGCTGAGGATGATGTCACCATTGTATATTATTTACTTTTCCGCATTAGGTAGACCCAAGTCGGGGAGCACAAGTAACCGGGTTCTAGGGTCCAGTGGGAGACCATCTCGAGGAGTTGAGACCGCGTCTCCTAACCGTAGAATTAGCAGTGTTGTTTGCCACTCTCGTAGGGGTCTAGGGAAGTGGGTTTGGCTATTCATCATGACCGTGGAATCCGTGTTTTATACACGCTCGTATTGAAAACACGGACGTCCTAGTATATCCAATATTTCATATATGTTCTTCTGCTGCAATGTTCTGTGATGAGATCATATTACTGCCTGAGACGAATGTTTATATTCTATATATGAGATATATGTTATATTGCAGATTTCGTTTCAAATGTGATGCTTGTGAAGCATAATAAAATGGGACTTCATTAATGAGATTAATGAAATAAAAGAAACCTAAAGATGTTGTAGAAACTTGTTTAAAAACTGGTACTCTAGTTCTTGCTTTGCATAGCGGTGTTCCTTGTAGAACATCCAGCACCTTATTCGATAAGGAAAGAGCCGAGATCGCTTCACCGGGAGTGACCTCTTTAATGAAACTAGGAGATACTACAAACTCGGTTTGTCTTTTGATTGCTTCTATAGTTCTTGCTTTGCACAGTGGTATATATGATATACCCTGCACCTTATTCGATGAGGAAAGGGCCGACGATCCCTTCACCGGGAGTGACCCCTTTAGCAAAACTAGAAAAGCCTAAAAAACACTTCATTTAAAATCACTCGATTCTACAACGATATCAAGTTCATTACGCAAAACTTTTTCTTAAAAACCTGTAGTAGCCCTCCGTCATTTCAGATAAGTACTAGTTAGTATTCGTGCTACGTTTGTTGACTATATTAAGGCATAGTGTGTGGTAGCTGATTAGTGCTTATCTGTATAAGCATATGATGCGATTGGATTAGGGTAGTCGTGCGACTTTGTTGACTATGTTAAGGGTCGTGCGGGTGGGTTTAATTCAATCGGGAAATGATGGGTTGAACTTGACTAGCACTTATGATTTGTTGACTATGTTAAGGTCATATAGCTGCTAGGGGTAAAATATTATTGGGAATTTCAAGTGTTGAAATTTGCAATGAGATTGCATACCTTCTATGAGATAGTTGGATCCCGATACCCGCTGCGAGTAAGAGTTACTCCTGGGAGAGTTTTACACATTACAATTAGCCGATCAAGTAGGTGTCTAGAAAGGTGTTAACGGGGTTACGCCTCTGGGAAAACGAGGTTTAATTTAATTAGGTTCGTGCGAAAGCACGGGGGACCACCATCAAAGTACCGACACTGGCCTGGCTGAAAGATTGGCAAACTTGAAGCGTGTAATTAATCCCGGCTAGTCTTTCATTTTAGGGTTTGAAGGAAGATTTGATTAAAACAGTGGGAGACATCCTGATTAGATATATTAGATAACCAATCTAATCTTGAAAGAGCATACGCTGAGTGTTTTCTTCTCTCTCTCTCCAGGTAGCGACCATATCACGCCTTAATCAAGATTATAATACGGATATATTGACCGAACCCGCTTCTTATACTGAGCTGGGAAACGTTGGTCCCGCTCCAACTTATAATTGTTATAAGACAGAGCATGAAATTGGGGAATACCAGATTTCCCGTGCCGCCCAAACGAAGAAAGTGCATGCTGATGCATCTTCTTCGGGTGTGTTCATTACAGAGAACTGTTTCTCAGAATCCTTTACGTCCTGGGTATGAGATACCGGATAAGGATCCTGCATATGTAATCTGTTACATGGGCTACAGAAAGGTAGAGAACTGAGAATGGGTGATAAGTTTCATGAGACAGAAAACAGTGCAAGTGTTGCAGCCAAGTCTGTTGGTCACTATCACCCGATATTACCAGAATACATTGATTCTGAACGAATGTTATTAGATACCGAACCTGATAAACAAAATCATATCTGTCTCTTTATTAGTAAAGAAAGGATATAATTTTATATTGTTGGATAATGTTTTGAACATTTCCTATATCAAGAGTTGATCGGTTCAGGCACGTTATCTAAAAGCATTAACGTTCTAAATCAAACTACAGTTCTTAGTATACGGAATACACACGAGAGGAAGAGTTCAGAAATGAACGAATCCTTCTTGAGGCATTGTAGACTAGGTCATATCAATGCGACCCGACTAGCTAAGTTAAATTTAGATGCATATTTAAATCTGATTAAATTTACATCTTGTGAAACTTGCTGGTCATGTCACAAAGATAAGATGACCATAGCTCTGTTTATTGAAAACAGAGAAAGAGTTAGTGAACTCTTGGGATTGATACATGCTGATGTATGAAAGTCTCCTGTCTACACATGCAAAGACCGCTTCTTTGTACTTCATTACATTCTCTGACGATCTATCAAGATTCAGACATATGTTCCTGTTGAAACACAAGTCCAAAACTTTTGAGATATTCACAGAATGTAAGTTAGAAGTAGAGAACCAAAATATGGGTAAAAGTATTATGTCCTTTGATGAAATCAAGGAGGAGAATACTTGAGCACGGAATTCCTGGATTATTCTAAAGGAGAATGAGATTCTCTCTCAGCATTACTCCTCCGTATACACCACAGCACGTTGGTGTATCGGGGCGGAGCATGAGCACCCTATGTGATATGGTGTGCTCTATGATGAGTACTACTGACTTTCCTATTTCCTTTTGGGAGTTATGCACTTGAGAAGTTGCATACCTATTGAATAGGGTTCAAATCAAATCAGTTGCCTACCACTTCATATGTGATATGGAAAGGGAAGAGCCCATATCTTATGTTTGTTAAGATTT
Organism: Agapanthus africanus; assembly: GCA_030015575.1. NCBI lineage: Eukaryota > Viridiplantae > Streptophyta > Magnoliopsida > Asparagales > Amaryllidaceae > Agapanthus > Agapanthus africanus. Next base: position 316,412,347 of record CM057340.1, on the reverse strand, counting down.
GGGGGTTGTCCGGCCTATGTCTAAAAGCAAAATCTGGACAAGCTTGAGGCAAGGTCTGTTATGTAGAACTTGAAGGGTTCCAGCTATACAAACTGCAGCTGATGATTTGGTAGAACCAAAGGATTCAATAGTTTCCAACGAACCTCAGCCTCTCCGCCGATATAGTAGGGTTCCTCACCCACCTGAGAGATACTTCGGGTTTCTCTATGACAGTGGGAGCGAGAATTGCATCATGAGATGATGACACAACTAATTTCGAGCTGGCCATCAGGAGTGGGACTCTCTAAGAATGGCTGGATGCTTATCGATCTGAGATGGAATCCTTATAGACCAACAAAGTATGGACTTTGGTTGCTTTATCTGAAGGGTTAAATCCCCATCAGGAGCAAGTATATCTTGAGAAGATTACTTAGTGTACATGGAAAAGTTGAGACTTTCAAACCTATGCTTAAGTCCATCCAGATCCTACTTGCCACGGCTACATACCATGACTAAGATATCTGGCGGTTGGGTATCATGACTGCTTTTATAAATGATGTTTTAGAAAAGAGCGTCTATAAGTACACAGCCAGAGGGCTTCGTAGAAAGTGGGAGCAGCGGAAACGTCTGCAAGATGCTTTATAGGATAAAGCAGGCATCGCGGAGTTGGAACATCTGTTTTGATGTGGTAGTCAAAGAGTTTGACTTCATCAAAATGGTAGATGAACCTTGTAAATACAAATAGGTAGTAGGGAGTATGGTGTGTAGGGTTCCTAGGCACGCTAATGAAGTCTCACAAGGCATCAACCATGCCAATTTCAAATTTTACGGGTGCCGAGAAAACCTAATACGGATCGTTGACTAGAGTTTAGGCGAAATACGAAACTAGTTAACAACTTAACTAAAGGAGAAGGGCTACAACCTTTGTAGATCCGTTTCTCCACTTCCTTAGCTCCACGTAGGCGTCCTCTCGCTGTCCATCTCGAATCCCGGACTCAATCGTCGGCTTGATCGGAGAAATGGGCGGGCTAGGTCGTCGGCTTCGTGCCGAAGATGATCTACGTCGAGGCATCACAAGTTCAAGCTCCAACTCCATCAAGTTGTGAATCTTGTGAAGAAAACACCCTATAATACTTGGCAAGAGGTAGAGGGTGAAGAAATAGGAGGTGGGTTCACTTTAGAATTGGATTTCTCACACTTTAGCTCAAGTTGCCATTAATGGACTTAAGCATTTTCTTTTAAGATCAAGAAGAAGATGAAGCTAGAATATGATAAGTCTTAAAGAAAATAGAAAAGAAAATAGATACTTATCATATACTAACTATGGTAGAGTGTAGAGAATAGACCATGGTTACTTGGAATGGTTAGGGTTAAGCATGAAGACAAGAATGGTTACAAAGTCAAAGCTTCATGAAGCTTCAACTAGAAACAAAGAATGCCACCATTCTCTCCAAAATCTTTTCCAAATAAATAAATGAATAAGCAAAACCCTAATCATCTACTTAACCATGGTTTGATTCTTTACACTTAACCAATTAAACATGCATCACCAAACATGATACAAACATGTGCACAAAAGTATATCACATATACAACTTGCACATCAAGTGAGAAAATCCATTTAAAGTGAACCAATACTAGTTAATGCAAAGTAATATATCAAATATATAATTATACATTAAATCATTAAATCAACACTTGATTTAACGATCCGGTCATATCGCATATAACCGACTAGTATCCTATGTATCGGCTTATCGAATCAATCCTTGATTCGATATCAAGGTTATATCGAATATAACCAATCGATACATTCATCGCGAGAATTAAATGCGGTATCGCATACACGCATTATTCTCGGTTCCGCACATATCTCATATGCGCTCCTATTTCGTTTCGCTTGAGCCAGGAAACCTCTGTGTAGGACTCTAAAGACTCGTCAATACGCCGGCAGCAGATGATGATCATATCAATCACCCACAAGCCGCAAGCGGTCTGCTAAACGTAACGGCCACCCGGGTATTGAGCGATCAGAAGATCGATGAGCTAGCCCGCTCACACTCCTGTGAATCCAACCAGTAACACTTAACGTACAGTCCGGTCTGTTCGTCTGATATGTCGTATATCAAGTCTAGCGGTGGTATACGTCAGACCCCAATAACCGATAAGTCGTGCCGATGTGAGGCTCATAACGGGTCGAGAAACTACTGGTAACACTTACCAGTAAATCTCTGATCAGCCCTGGCCAGGGACTTCCCTGTTACGGCCAATCGAGCACAGCGCAACATCAACCCCCAATACCGGGAGAGACGAAACCCCTCCTATCGCTCATTGCCTCCATGTGACTCGGGACTGTACCCAAAGACCACCGTTTTGCATGCCCTCATGGACGTGGTAAGGTGGAGATCAAAGAACAGTGGGAATCACACAAGACTCTATGACGATCTCGGGTCTACAGACTAACCTGCACAAGTGTCACCTGAGAACTGCCATCTGACGTGAGGTATAATACCATCTGGGAGTTCTCGGCGAGTCCGTCCAGTGTACCCAGTCTACACTGAGCACCCGTATACTATCTCTGATGTCAAACACCAATGGATATAGGATCATCCATCGCCCATCTCATGGGTCGAGAAGCGTATACGCTAGTGTACTCTGGTATATCGATGCCCCATCTCGATACACCCACGACTAGGGACCTTGAAGGATGTACTTATAGACTACCATGTCCCCACTAGTATGATCTGCATCATAGTCCAGGTAGTCAAGTACACATCCTAAGGGCTTTACCAACATGTAACTATAAGACAGTTTAAAAAGACAAGTGTACATGTTAAGATAAAGAGTAACCAGATAGCATACTATCATATCGAGCAAGAAAGTCATCTCTATATATATCCAAGCATCCAATATAATATACATCATCTGTACAATGCTGGCCTCTGGGGCATACACACAACTAACAATCTCCCACTTGCACTAGGGCCATCTGCTGTACTATCGCATACCGAGTATCCCGAAGAGTCTCTCAAACTGTATCTGGGGAATGGCCTTCGTGAGTGGATCCGCCGTGTTGTTCTTCGTGTCAACTCTCCTGACCTCGATCTCCCGGCGATCAACTATCTCCCGGATCAGGTGATACCGCCTCAGAATATGCCTGGATCGCTGATGGGACCTAGGTTCCTTGGCCAAAGCCACCGCTCCATTGTTATCGCAATACAAAGGTATTGGATGCTCAATGGATGGAACCACTCCAAGTTCAGTAATGAACTTCTTGATCCAAACAGCCTCTTTAGCAGCATCGTTGGCAGCGATGTATTCAGCCTCCATCGTCGAGTCTGCCACGGTTTCCTGCTTGGAACTCTTCCAGCTAACCGCCCCTCCGTAAAGGGTAAAGACAAATCCCGACTGCGACTTAGAGTCGTCCTTATCACTCTGGAAGCTCGAATCGGTAAAGCACTCCACTTGGAGTTCTCCGTTACCATACACCAAGAGCATCTCTTTAGTCCTTCGCAAGTACTTGAGAATGCTCTTCACGGCTGTCCAGTGACTCTCTCCAGGATCAGCTTGATACCTGCTCACTATACTTAGTGAGTATGCTACATCGGGTCTGGTACATAGCATCGCATACATGATAGAGCCTACAGCCGAAGCATAGGGTATCCCTTGCATGCGAGCTCTCTCCAAATCAGTTTTATGAGACATCTCTTTGGAGAGAGTGACTCCAGAGATCGTGGGCAAGTTCCCATGCTTGGATTCTTCCATACTAAACCTCTTTAGTATGGTGTCAATGTACCTGGATTGGGACAATCCCAAAATCCGTTTGGATCTATCTCTATAGATCCTAATTCCCAATATGCAGGAGGCATCACCAAGATCTTTCATCGAGAATCTTTGTGATAAGAAGAGCTTGACCGATTGCAGCATAGGAATATCATTTCCTATCAAGAGTATGTCGTCCATGTACAATACGAGGAAGAAAACCTTACTCTCTGCTACCTTCTTGTAGATACAAGGTTCATCTGGGTTTTTGATGAAATCAAACTCTTTGATAACGACATCAAAGCAGATGTTCTAACTCCGCGATGCTTGCTTTAATCCATAAATGGATTTAAGCAGCTTGCACACCTTCCCGCTGCTCCCACTGTCTACGAAGCCCTCTGGCTGAGTCATGTACACGCACTCTTCTAAATCACCATTTAGAAAGGCGGTCTTAACATCCATTTGCCAGATTTCGTAGTCATGATATGCAGCGATGGCAAGCATGATCCGGATGGATTTAAGCATAGCCACTGGAGAAAAGGTTTCGTCATAGTCCACACCTGGTCTGTGATGAAAACCTTTTGCAACAAGTCTAGCTTTGAAAGTCTCCACTTTCCCATCTACACCAAGTTTTTTCTTGAAGATCCATTTGCTCCCGATGGGTTTTACCCCTTCAGGAGCAACATCCAAAGTCCATACTTTGTTGGTGTACATGGATTCCATCTCGGACCGCATAGCATCCAGCCATTTCACTGAGTCCCTACTCGTGATGGCACGCTCGAAACTAGTTGGGTCATCATCTTTCATGATGCAATCTTCGCTTCCACCGTCAATGAGAAAACCGTAGTATCTCTCAGGTGGGCGAGAAACCCTGCTAGATCGGCGGGGAGGCCGGGGTTCGTCGGGTACTACTGAATCCTCTGGTTCTACTAAATCTTCAGTTATAGTTTGTGTTGCTAGAACCTCTTCCAGTTCTACCTCAATGCCACTAATCTGTTTCATAAGAAAACCTTTTTCTAAGAAAGTGGCATGTCGAGAAACAAACACCTTTTGTTCCTCGGGGTGGTAGAAGATATACCCTTGTGAATTTTTGGGATATCCTACAAACTTACATAAGACTGATCTTGCCTTGAGTTTGTCCGGATTTTGTCTTTTGACATAGGCGGGACAACCCCATATCTTAACATACTTAAGAGATGGTCTCTTCCCATTCCATATCTCATATGGAGTAGTAGGCACTGATTTGGTAGGAACCATATTCAATAGGTGTATGGCTGTCTCAAGCGCATACCCCCAGAAGGAAATAGGTAACTCAGCTGTACTCATCATTGAACGCACCATATCTAATAGGGTGCGATTCCTTCGTTCCGATACACCGTTGTGCTGTGGTGTATAAGGTGGAGTAAGCTGAGAGAGAATCCCATTCTCTTTTAGATAATCTTGGAACTCATTGCTCAAGTATTCTCCTCCTCGATCAGATCGAAGGATTTTAATACTTTTGCCCGTTTGGTTCTCTACTTCTTGCTTATATTCTCTGAATTTCTCTAAAGCTTCAGACTTGTGTTTCAATAGGAACACATGCCCGTATCTAGAGAGATCGTCAGTGAATGTAATGAAGTAGGAAGAACCGTTCCTGGCATGGGTAGACATGGGACCGCATACATCACTATGTACCAGTCCTAAGAGTTCAGTAACTCTTTCTCCGTGTTCACTAAACGGAGCTTTGGTCATTTTTCCTTTGAGACATGAATGGCAAGTATCATAAGATGATAATTCGAATGGATTCAAATAACCATCCTTATGTAACTTAGCCAGTCGTTTCGCATTGATATGACCAAGTCTACAATGCCACAAGTAGGATTCGTTCATTTCTGAACTTTTCCTCTTGTGTGTGTTTTGTATATTGGGGACTGTATTTTGATTTAGAATGAATATGCCATTATGTAACGAGCCTGATGCAATCAACTTTTGATCTAGGAATATGTTCATAACATTATCCTGTACTATAAAATTATATCCTTCTTTACTCAATAAAGAAACTGATATAATGTTGCACATCATGTTCGGTATATAATAGCACTCATTCAGAATCATTGTATCACCACTTGGTAATACTAGGTGATATTCGCCAACTACTTTGGCTGCAACATTTGCCCCATTCCCAACTTGAACGGAATGATCACCTTTTCCCAGTTCTCTACCTTTCCGCAGCCCATGTAACATCTTACATATGTGGGATCCTGATCCGGTATCTAATACCCAGGACGTAGGGTGAACTGAGAAACAGTTCTCAATGACAAACACACCCGAAGATGATGCATCAACATGCATGTTCTCCGTTTGGGCGGTGTGAGAATCCAGATATTCTCCTGTTTCCTGTTCATTCTTATAACACTTATAAGATAGAACGGGTTCAACGTTCCCCTGCTCAGTATAATAAGCGGGTTCAATCAATACATCCATATTATTATCTTTGTTAGGGCATGAAATGGTCGCTACCTGGAGAGAGAGAGAAGAAAACACTTTAGCGTATGCTCTTGCAAGATCAGATTGGTTATTATCTTATCTAATCAGGATGGCTCCCACTGGTTTTTATCAAATCTTCCTTCAAACCCTAAAAGGAAAGACTAGCCGGGATTAATTACACACTACAAGTTCGCCAATCTTTCAGCCAGGCCAGTGTCGGTACTTTGAGGGAGGTCCCCCGTGCTTTCACACGAACCTAATTAATATAAACCTCGTTTTCCCAGAGGCGTAACCCCGTTGACACCTTTCTAGACACCTACTTGATTAGCTAATTGCAATGTGTAAAACTCTCCCAGGAGTAACTCTTACTCGCAGTGGGTATCGGGATCCAACTATCTCATAAAAGGTATGCAATCTCATTGCAAATTTCAACACTTGAAATTCCCAATAATATTTTACCCCTAGTGTTCTATGACCTTGACGAATGCCAAACAACCTATAGTCCACCAGTCAAGTTCAACCCGTACATTTCTTGATTGAATTAAACCCACCCGCACGACCCTTTACGAATGCCAAACAACGCCGTACGAATACCCTAATCCAATCTGCATCATATGCATAAGCAGATAAATACTAGTTAGCTACCGTACACTACGCCTTGACGAATGCCAAACTACCGTAGCACGAATACTAAGTAGTACTTATCTGAAATGACGGAGGGCTACGCAGGTTTTTCTGAAAACCATGAGCGTAATGAACTTGATATCGTTGTAGAATCAAAATGATGTTTTGAAATGGAGTGATTTTGAGGCTTTTCTAGTTTTGCTAAAGGGGTCACTCCCAGTGAAGGGATCGTCGGCCCTTTCCTCGTCGAATGAGGTGCGGGATATATCATATATATCACTGTGCAAAGAAGAAACTATAGAAGCAATCAAAAGTCAAACCGAGTGTGTAGCATCTGCCAGTTATTGCTAAAGGAGTCACTCCCGGTGAAGGGATCTCGGTCCTTTCCTCATCGAATAAGGTGCAGGGTATATCATATATACCGCTATGCAAAGCAAGAAACTGTAGCTACCTGTTTTGTTTTAAAATTTGATTCTACAACATCTTAGGTTTCTTTTCTTTCATTAATCACATTAATGAAGTCCCATCATTTAAAGCACCTAAACATCACAGATAAATACGACGTACACTTATGCCATCCGCATTCGCTTGGATGTCCCCTCGTGCACCGTTAGGTTAGGTAACAACGAAAGAGCAGGGCAGGGCTAGTGCGGGTGCAAAACATAAGTAACGTCTATATAATATATCATATATACTATATACTGTATCTATCACAGAACATCACATGATCACATCACAGATATCGCAGCAGAAGAAACATATGAAACATTGGATATTCTAGGACGTCCGTGTTTTCAATACGAGCCAGTATCAAACACGGATTCCACGGTCGTGATGAATAGCCAATCCCACACCCCTAGACCCCTACGAGAGCGGCAAGTAACCCTACCAATTCTAGGGTTAGGAGACCCGGACTCGACTCCTCGAGATGGTCTCCCACTGGACCCTAGAACCCGGTTACTTGTGCTCCCCTCCTTGGGTCTATCCAAATGCGGAAAAGTAAATAATATACAAAAGGTGACAGCTTCCGCTACCTGGAAGTGCCCCAATAAAAAAATATTACATACAAGTTTTTACATGAATGAAAATGAAAAACACTCATCTCACATAAAAACCCCCGGCTATTCAAACACGACAATCCAATATAACATATCCAGCAACACATAACATCACATGTCATCAACGTAAGTAAATATGCGCATCCCAATTGTCGTTGACATATCGCAACGAAACCGGCGATATCACATATTACACTTACGGTCACAGAAAAGAAAGTGTAAAACTACAACAGTTGGAATCCGCAACCTCTTTAGACATCGCATGCCTAACACTTATAAACCCTGCATTTTAGTCCCATTATCGAAAACTCTTTTCAATATGAAGTGAGACTAAACCGCTAGATTTATAACATACTCTCAGTTATCTCATAACTGTGTGTGAATTCCAATTATTGTATCCCATTCCGGATAAATAGAGAATATTAAACTTTCCGATCGAACATTCGAACACCCAAGTTTTCCCGAAACCGATCAACACATGAAATAAGTTCAAAGACATTCACTTCATGCCTCAGTACCAACGGTCCAGCCGTAGAAGGGTCAAGCCAACGCCTCACATGTGGCACGCCGTACTGCCCCAAACCCGAAGGTTCAAAGGGCAGTTCAAGACGGTCACATAATCGAGTTAAGGTTTGTTGTCTTCTAGAGGGACCATCGCGTTACTTGCACTGCCCTTTAGAACGTCCTTAAAAAGCGGAAAAGTCCAACAATTGGAAATTTCCCGGCAGGGGAAAGATTGGGTATTCACATCCGGTCGAACTTTTTAACATATTCTAAAATATCCGGAAAGCCACATAGACAAGATTTGATAATCCGATCGAATCGTCGATTCCCAATACAACCCCAGAACACTCAACTCTTGAGTCAAATTAAAAAATTCCCAGAAAATTCAGCATAATAAAATAGGAATTACTGTGTAAAAATGGACAGATGATGTCATCAGATGGCCGGGGAACCGCCGCAGAAGCCAGGCTTCTGCCGCGGTTCCGCCGCGCCCTTAGCAGATCATGGGATAAATTTTGCATCGTAATTCTTAGAATTCCCTGCTGAATTTTTTAAGCATTTTTAATATGGAAAAATCCCAGATTTTAGAAAAAGTCCAGAGAGCATATTGGGAATTAGGGTTTCGGTTCGATCGGGTTTCAAACGTCGTCTAGACTTCGCCTAAGGCTCTAGCTTGGCTCTGATACCACTGTAGGGTTCCTAGGCACGCTAATGAAGTCTCACAAGACATCAACCATGCCAATTTCAAATTTTACGGGTGCCGAGAAAACCTAATACGGATCGTTGACTAGAGTTTAGGGGAAATACGAAACTAGTTAACAACTTAACTAAAGGAGAGAGGCTACAAACTTTGTAGATCAGTTTCTCCACTTCCTTAGCTCCACGTAGGCATCCTCTCACTGTCCATCTCGAATCCCGGACTCAATCGTCGGCTTGATCGGAGAAATGGGCGGGCTAGGTCGTCGGCTTCGTGCCGAAGATGATCTACTTCGAGGCATCACAAGTTCGAGCTCCAACTCCATCAAGTTGTGAAACTTATGAAGAAAACACCCTATACTACTTGGCAAGAGGTAGAGGGTGAAGAAATAGGAGGTGGGTTCACTTTAGAATTGGATTTCTCACACTTTAGCTCAAGTTGCCATTAATGGACTTAAGCATTTTCTTTTAAGATCAAGAAGAAGATGAAGCTAGAATATGATAAGTCTTAAAGAAAATAGAAAAGAAAATAGATACTTATCATATACTAACTATGGTAGAGTGTAGATAATAGACCATGGTTACTTGGAATGGTTAGGGTTAAGCATGAAGACAAGAATGGTTACAAAGTCAAAGCTTCATGAAGCTTCAACTAGAAACAAAGAAAGACACCATTCTCCCCAAAATCTTTTCCAAATAAATGAATAAATAAATAAATGAATAAGCAAAACCCTAATCATCTACTTAACCATGGTTTGATTCTTTACACTTAACCAATTAAACATGCATCACCAAACATGATACAAACATGTGCACAAAAGTATATCACATATACAACTTGCACATCAAGTGAGAAAATCCATTTAAAGTGAACCAATACTAATTAATGCAAAGTAATATATCAAATATATAATTATACACTAAATCATTAAATCAACACTTGATTTAACGATCCGGTCATATCGCATATAACCGACTAGTATCCTATGTATCGGCTTATCGAATCAATCCTTGATTCGATATCTAGGTTATATCGAATATAACCAATCGATACATTCATCGCGAGAATTAAATGCGGTATCGCATACACGCATTATTTTCAGTCCCGCACATATCTCATATGCGCTCCTATTTCGTTTCGCTTGAGCCAGGAAACTTCTGTGTAGGACTCTAAAGACTCGTCAATACGCCGGCAGCAGATGATGATCATATCAATCACCCACAAGATGCAAGCGGTCTGCTAAACGTAACGGCCACCCGGGTATTGAGCGATAAGAAGATCGATGAGCTAGCCCGCTCACACCCCTATGAATCCAACCAGTAACACTTAACGTACAGTCCGGTCTGTTCGTCTGATATGTCGCATATCAAGTCTAGCAATGGTATACGTCAGACCCCAATAACCGATAAGTCGTGCCGATGTGAGGCTCATAACGGGTCGAGAAACTACTGGTAACACTTACCAGTAAATCTCTGATCAGCCCTGGCCAGGGAATTCCCTGTTATGGCCAATCGAGCACAGCGCAACATCAACCCCCAATACCGGGAGAGACGAAACCCCTCCTATCGCTCATTGCCTCCATGTGACTCGGGACTGTACCCAAAGACCACCGTTTTGCACGCCCTCATGGACGTGGTAAGGTGGAGATCAAAGCACAGTGGGAATCACACAAGACTCTATGACGATCTCGGGTCTACAGACTAACCTGCACAAGTGTCACCTGAGAACTGCCATCTGACGTGAGGTATAATACCATCTGGGAGTTCTCGGCGAGTCCGTCCAGTGTACCCAGTCTAGACTGAGCACCCATATACTATCTCTGATGTCAAACACCAATGGATATGGGATCATCCATCGCCCATCTCATGGGTCGAGAAGCGTATACGCTAGTCTACTCTGGTATATCGATGACCCGTCTCGATACACCCATGACTAGGGACCTTGAAGGATGTACTTATGGACTACCATGTCCCCACTAGTATGATCTGCATCATAGTCCAGGTAGACAAGTACACATCCTAAGGGCTTTACCAACATGTAACTATAAGACAGTTTAAAGAAACAAGTGTACATGTTAAGATAAAGAGTAACCAGATAGCATACTATCATATCGAGCAAGAAAGTCATCTCTATATATGTCCAAGCATCCAATATAATATACATCATCTGTACAATACTGGCCTCTAGGGCATACACACAACTAACATGGTGGAGATCCTCGTAGAGTACGTGGATGACATACTCTTGATAGGGAAGGAGTTTCCTATGCTACGCTCGGTCAATCTCCGCTTATCACAAGGATTCTCTTTATAGGATCAAAATGATACCTTCTAAATCCTGAATTTTGGATCTATGAGATAGATCTAATTGGATATTAGGATTCTCACTAGATGTAGTGGTATCAATCGATCCTAGGGAGAATCACTGGAAAGGTTCCAGGGTGATAAGGACGACTGAATGTCAGTCGCAGGCATTGTCTTTACCCTCAGTGGAGGGACGGTATGTTGGAAGAGTTCCAAGCTGGATACCGTGACTTACTAGACGATTAAAGTCAAGATACATCGTTACCGAGGATGCTACCAAAGAGGCAGTCTGGATATATATAGGTTCATGAGATGAACTTCGTTCCTACCATTGTGTGACAATGGAGTTGTGGCTTATGCCAAGGAACCCACGTCCCATCAGAAATCCAGATATAATTCTTAGGCAGTATCACCTGATCATGGAGATGGTTGATCTCCAGGGAGATCGAGGTTTGGAGAGTAGACATAGAGGACAACAGTGCGGATCCACTCACAAAGGCCTTTTTCCCAGTAGAGACTTTTATGGGATGGTTGAGTATGAGATACTTCAACCGCAGCTAATTGTTGGGTATGCGATACCACAACAGATGGCCCTAGTGCAAGTGGGAGATTGTTAGTTATATATATGCCCTAGAGGCCATTACTGTACATACGATGTATATTGTAGTGGATGCTAGGACATGTATAGGGAGGACTTTCTTGCTCGACATGATAGTACGCTATCTGGTTGTACTTTATCTTAACATGTACTCTGATTGTCTCTATGTTAAATGTTGATAAAGCCCTTAGGATATGTACTCGACTACTGGGACTATGATGAGATCATACTAGTGGGGCCACGGTAGTCGACGAGTACATCCTATAAATGTTCCTAGTCGAGGGTGTATCGAGACAGAGCATCGATGCACCAGAGTAGACTAGCGTATACGCATCTTGACCCATATGATGGGTGATGGATGATCCCATATCCATCGGTTTTTGACATCAAGGATGGTGTACGGGTGCTCAGCGGAGACTGGGTACACTGGACGGACTCGCTGAGAACTCCCAGATGGTATTATACCTTACGTCAGATGGCAGTTCTCCTGTGACACTGGTACAGAGTAGTCTGTTGACCCGAGATCATCATAGAGTCTTGTGTGATTCCCACTGTGCTTTGATTTCCATTATACCACGTCTAAGAGGGCGTGTAAAAAGGTAGCTTTTGAGTACAGTCCTGAATCACATGGAGACAATGAGCGATAGGAGGGGATTCGTCTCTCCTGGTATAGGGAGTTGATGTTGTGCTGTGTTCGATTGGCTATAACCGGAAATCCCTGGCCAGGGTTGCTGAGATTTACTGGTAAGTGTTATCAGTAGTTTCTCGAACTATTATAGACCTCATATCGACACGACTTATCAAGCTACTGGGGTCTGACGTTTACCACCCCTAGGCGAGATATGCGACATATCAGATGACGAGACCGGACTGTACGGGAGTGTTACTGATTGGATTCACAGGAGAATGTACAGGCTTTCTTGTTGATCTTCTGAGCGCTCAATACCTGGGTGGCTGTTACGTTTAGCTGACCGCTTGCAGCTTATGGGAATTTGATATGATCATCTCCTACTGCCGGCGTATTGACGATTCTTTAGAGTCCTACACAGAGGTTTCTTGGCTCAGGCAAAACGGAGTAGGAGCACATATGTGATATGTACGGGACCGAGGATAATGCAGTAAGTGATACCGTATTGGATTCTCGCGATATGAGATATCGGCCGGGTATATGTGATATAACCGGGTTATCATATTAGTCGGTTATTTGTGAAATAGCCGGATTATCGGATCAAGAGTTGATTCGATAATTTAATGTATAATAATATATATGATATATTAAATTACATTAACTAATATTAGCTCACTAAAAGATTCATTTTCTCATGGGATAATACCTTGATATATATGCGATATATGTTAATTGTATTATTTTTTATTGTTACAAAATATATTGTATATGTGATATATAATATTGTAACATGTTAGGGTTACAAATTTAACAATGGTTTAGGGTTTAAACTTGGTTATGGTTTGGATTAGGGTTAGCTTTTGCATGAAGCTTGCATGAAGCTTCATGAAGCTTTGACTTTGTTTTTAGCTAGATATTTTGTTAACCCAATCCAAACCATTAACTATAGTCAATTCTCTACATGGGTTAACTCCTTCATGCTTAACCCTTGGTTAGATTTGTAACCACTACAATAATTCATTATTCATCACAAAAGGATTATGATATTCTTCTTCTTCCTTGAGTTCCTTCTTGAAAAGCTTTCTAGATTTGCTTTTGTGATGAAAGTGAGTGAGAAAAAGATTTTAAATGAGAGCAAAAATCCGACTTCATCATCCTCATCTACCCTTGCCATTTAGATGAGGGTGTTCACTTCATTTAGTGAGTGTTAGCTTGTGTTAATGAAACTTCAAGGTAGATCATCTATGTAATCGAAGATCGGAAGTAAGGTTGCATCATTCTCTTCGTGAAGCTCTCGAGAGTCTGAAACACGATGATCACAGCGAAGGACCTCAACACGGAGCTTAAGAAGTGAAGGACCAGATCTACAAAGGTTGTAATCCCTCTCACTTAGTGTTAAAGAGTTTAACATGCTTGTTTTCGCCTAATCTCTAGTTTAAAGATCCGGCTTTGGGTTGTTCGGCACGGCTAAAATTTTAATCGGGAATGGTTGATGCCTCGTAGACGCATGCCTAGCAACCCTACAGAAGGATATTTGGATCCGTTCGAATATCAATCATATGCAACTTGTCAATCCTGTCTCAAAGGAAAGATGACAAAGACTCCGTTCACTGGATACGGAGTAAGAGCAAGCGAGCTCTTGGGACTCGTACACAGCGACGTCTGCGGTCCAATGTCTACACATGCGCGAAGCAGTTATTCTTACTTCATTACTTTTACGGATGACTTTTCAAGGTACGGATATGTCTTCTTAATGAAACATAAATCCGAATCCTTTGGAAAATTCCAGGAATATAAGAATGAAGTTGAAAAACAAACAGCAAAAGTATCAAGACACTGAGATCTGATCGAGGTGGTGAATACTTAAGTGCCGAGTTTCTGGATTACTTAAAAGAGAATGGAATTCTCTCTCAGCTTACTCCTCCATACACTCCGCAACATAACAGTGTATCGGATTGACGGAATCGGACCCTATTGGATATGGTACGTTCCATGATGAGTAACGCTGAGTTACCACGATCATTCTGGGGATATGCACTAGAATCAGCTGCATACCTTTTTGAACCGAGTTCCAACTAAGACTATGCCTACCACACCATATCAGATGTGGTGTGGAAGAAACCCTATCTTAAGCACTTTAAGACATGGGGATGTCCAGCTTTTGTCAAAAGCAGCATGCGGACAAACTCGAGGCACGCTCAGTACAGTGCAAGTTGTGGGATAACCAAAGAACTCCAAGGGATATTTCTTCTATTGCGAAGAGGAACAAAAGGTTCTGTTTCTCGTCATGCCCACTTCTTGGAAACTGAGTTTTTAGAAAATCAGATAAGTGGGAGCGTAATAGAACTGGAAGAAATTCCAGAACCACGAGCTATTGCTGAAAGCTTAGTAGAACCAGAGGGTTCGAAAGATCAGGACATTCCTGCGCCGCTCCGCAGGAGTAGTAGGCAGTCTCATCCGCCCAGAGATAATATGGTTTTCTCATAGACGGGGATAGAGAGGATTGCATCGTTGATAGTGATGAGCTGACTGGCATCCAGCAGGCCATTCAGAGCGTTGACTCGGTAAAATGGCTGGATGCAATGCGGACCGAAATGGAGTCCATGTACACCAACAAAGTATGGACGTTGGACGTTGCTCCAGCTGGGGTAAAACCCGTAGGATGCAAGTGGATCTTCAAAAGGAAGATTGGTGTAGATGGACAGGTTGAGACCTATAAAGCTAGACTTGTTGCAAAGGGTTTTCGTCAAAGACCTGGTTTGGACTATGACAAAACCTTTTATCCAGTGGCTATGCTGAAATCCATTCGGATCCTTCTTGCCATTGCTGCCTTCCACGAGTATGAGATTTGGCAAATGGACGTAAAGACAGCTTTTCTGAATGGAAATTTAGAGGAGTGTGTCTATATGGACCAGCCAGAGGGTTTCTTTCAGAGTGGAGCAGCGGAAAGGTGTGCAAGTTGCTTAAGTCCATCTATGGACTATTACCCAGACTTGACACTACTGTTGTTCCAGGCTATGAGACCCAGCAGGAGGATGAGTATAGCGTCGTTCTGAACTGGTTTTAGAAGTGTACGTGTATATGACTCTGTGTATATGACTCTGCCATAGGGTTGTCGTAGTCAGTGGGAGCAGTGGAAACATAGTGGACAAGTAGCTTATGTCTATTTATAGACTAAAGCTGATACAGCGGAGATAGATCATCTATTTCTGATGTCACAGTCATAGGTTTGACTTCATCAGAATAGGGGATGGATCTGTTAAGAAGGTAGTATGGTGTTATGTCCTGGTATTTGGATGACATACACAGAGTAGGAAGTGAAATTCCTATACTACGGTCGATTATACTTTGGTTGTCACACAGTGGTTTCTCCACATAGGAGTTGGATATTATATCAGACATTCCGGTTACTAGATTTATATTTTTAAATCAAGATTTGGGTAGTTTACCAATCTGGGTACTTAGACAGCATTCTAAAGGTGTTTTAGAATGGATGACTCCTGGCACGGTAGTATACCTGCAGGTGATGGAGTCACCCTCTCTAAAGGTGTCTTACAGACTAAAAGGGGGAGGATGTGCATGATTGGCAGATCACTTGCTTAGGCAATTGAGTCAATCATGAGATGTCAAGTACCACACCAGATGTTGTTTTTGCAGTAGATGAAATAAGTTGATATTGATCCTATCCTGGAGAAACATTCGGAAGTAGTTTTAGAAAATAAGTGGATGTTCTAGGAATATGATAACATCAGCCTCATTCAGGAGACAGTTATCATTCCAGGCTTCCAAGGTGACCTGGACGGCAGAGTGACTGTCAGAGTTATAGTTTTCCCTCTGACGAGGGGCAGTACTATGGACAGGTTGTCCAGGCGGATACTGAGGGAGGCATGTCGCAGGATACTGATTAAGTTCAGTTGACGATACAGTCTAAGAAGTTTGGATTTGGAGTTCATTTATGAACTAGGTCCCATCAGATATCTAGACACATTCTAAGACAGGTATTGCTCATTTCGGGAGATGGCTTTTTCCACGAACTTGAGATAAAGAGAGACATGGAAAGAAACATTTGAGCGGATCCACCCACTGAGGCTATTCCTCGAACGCATTTGTTTCGCAAACAGTTTCTGTGAGACTGATTAGTAGAGGAGTTGGGTGTTCGGTATCACACGGGCAGTGAGTATGCGACACCGCAATAATTAGCCTTGAGTGCAAGTGGGAGATTGTTGGGGATAGTGCCCTCAGAGTCAATTATTGGATCACATGCCCGTGATTGCAATGATTGAGGGAGGACCTATACCGTTAGAACAGTCTTACTCCAGATGATAGTATGCTATCTGGTTTATCTTTATCATCGTGTACTGCTTTAGGTGACTTTACAGGTCACTATTGCACATTGATATGGCCCTTAGGATTCTTGCTTGACGACCAGCAGTATGATGGCGATCATATATGTGGGAGCTGGGGTCTATAAGCACATCCTTAAAAGGTCCTTAGTCATGGGAGTTTTCGAGACAGGGCATCGATACTCCAGAATAGACTAGTGTATACAGTCGAGACCTCGACGAAGGGCGGTGGCCGGTCTCACAAGCCACTGGTGTCAGTTGGTTCACCTAAGATGTGTTAGTTATATGTATGCCCTAGAGGCCATTACTATACATGAGATGCATATTGTAGTGGATGCTTGGACATATATAGGGAGGACTTTCTTGCTCGACATGATAGTATGCTATCTGGTTACTCATTACCTTAACTTGTACACTGATTGTCTCTCTGTTACATGTTGGTAAAGCCATTAGGATGTGTACTTGACTACCTGGACTATGATGAGGATCATACTAGTGGGGACATGGTAGTCCATAAGTACATCCTTCAATGTCCCTAGTCGTGGGTGTATCGAGACGGGGAATCGATATACCAGAGTAGACTAGCGTATAGCTTCTTGACCCATATGGATGGGCGATGGATGATCCCATATCCATTGGTGTTTGACATCAGAGATGATATACGGGTGCTCAGTGGATACTGGGTACACTGGACGGACTCGCCGAGAACTCCCAGATGGTATTATACCTCACGTCAGATGGTAGTTCTCTGGTGACACTGGTGGAGGTTAGTCTGTAAACCCGAGATCGTCATAGAGTCTTGTGTGATTCCCACTGCGCTTTGATTTCCACCTTACCACGTCCAAGAGGGCGTGCAAAACGGTGGTTTTTAGGTACAGTCCCTAGTCGCATGGAGGCAATAAGTGATAGGAGGGGTTTCGTCTCTCCCGGTATTGGGGGTTGATGTTGCGCTATGCTAGATTGGCCATAACAGTGAAGTCCCTGGCCAGGGCTGGTTTAGAGATTTACCGGTAAGTGTTACCATTAGTTTCTCGACCCATTATGAGCCTCGCATCGGCATGACTTACCGGTTATTGGGGTCTGACGGTTACCACCCCTAGACTTGATATGCGACATATCAGACGAGGAGACCGGGCTGTATGGTAGTGTCACTGTCAGGCTTTTTGCAGGAGTTGGAGCGGGCTTGCTTGTTGATCTTCTGATCGCTCAATACCCGGGTAGCCGTTACGTCCAGTTAGTACTGCTGACGGCTTGTGGGTGCTTGATATGATCATCACCTACTGCCGACGTATTGACGAGTCTTTAGAGTCCTATATAGAGGTTTTACTGGCTCAGGCAAAACGAAATAGGAGCGCATATGTGATATGTGCGGGACCGAGAATAATGCGAGTATGAGATAACGTATTCTATTCTCGTGATGTTTGTATCGATCGGTTGTATGCGATATAACCAGGTTATCGAATCAAGGGTTGATTCGATAAGTCGATACATTGGATGTTAGTCGGTTATATGTGATATAACCGGATTATTAAGTCAAGTGTTGATTTAATAATTTAGTTTATAATTGTATATGTGATATACTAATTTACATTAACTAACATTGGTTCACTTAAGCATTTGTTTTTCTCACTTGTGCACAACTTAATATATATGTGATATATATTTATCTGTGTTCATTTTGTATCATGGTTGTTGATACACTCTACATGGGTGTATGAGACATATACCATAATAATTATATTGGTGTGGTTTTAATATACAAAGTAAATACTAAATTAGTGGATAATTGTTCAAGTGCATGAAACTTCATGAAGTTTGTGAGTGCATTGACCAAAGTCCACTAGTTTTGTTTTACTTAGGATATTTATAAACCTAACCATTATAATGTAGCCATGGTTATGTCTCTACATGAGTTAATATATGATATAAACTCATCCATGGTTCACTCTCTCTCTTGATTAGTTTTTCATTCTCATTTTATTGAGCTCATCTTCTTCCTCCTTCAAATGCTTGCTAGGGTTTGATAAAGAGAGAGAAATATAGCGAGAAAAGAAATTCTAAAGTGTACCCATTTCCTATTTCATCATCCTCTACTAGACTAGCACTTTAGTTTAGAGTGTTTGCTTCACTAATTCTCTAATTGGTGAAGTAGAAGCTTGAGTTCGTGTTCCCTCGACGTAGATCATTTTCGGCCTCGAAGACTTCAAGCAATACCGTTGCTATCTTCTCATGGAGCTGCCCGAGTGTCCGGGTGCACGATGATCGTAGTGAAGGGACTACTACAAGGAGCATATGAAGTGAAGGACCGATCAACAAAGGTTGTATTTCGTATTCACTTAGTCGTAATTGGTATTTACTTGCATGTGAAACCCTAATAATCTAGCAAAGATCTTGTTTAGGGTTGTTCGGCACGGCTAAAATTTTAATCGGGCATGGTTGATGCCTTGTAGAACCTTGTTAGAGTGCCTAGTAACCCTACAGTGGTATCAGAGCCTAGCTAGAGCATTAGGCGACGTGTATACGAAGTTAAAACTCCGAACGAACATCGAAACGTCATTTTAAACACCTCTCTGGACATTTTTTAAAAACTATGATTTTTCTGTATTAAAAATACTCAAAAAATCAGCAGGGAATTCTAAGAGTTACTGTAAAATACGACATCCTAATTCCACTAAAGCGCCGCGGAACCTCGGCAATAGCTTGCTTGAGCGGCGGTTCCGCGGCGGAATAGTAGAATTAGGGTTAGTGTTTTGTGCAGTAATATCCGTAGGTACTTGTACATTCTTCTGGGTATTTTTAATCGACTCAATTGTTGAGTGTTCTGGGGATTATTTTGTATTCGTTGATTCGATCAGAAAATTTAATTTCGTTCTTTTTCAGGATAATTTAGAAAGTATTAAAAATTTCGAACGGATATCAATAACTCACTTTTTCCCGACCCGGAAAATTTCCAAGTGTTGGATTTTTCCGTTGTTTACGAAAGTTCTAAATCGTGCAATTTACTCGATGGACCCTCTAGAAGACAACAAACCTTAACTCGATTATGTGACCATCTTGAACTGCCTCTAAACCTTAGGGTTTGGGGCAGTACGGCGTTGCCAAATGTGAGGCGCTGGCTTGGCCATTCTACGGCTGTACCATTGGTACTGTGGCATGTGTTGGATGTTTTTAAACTCCTCTCAAGTGTTGAGAACTATTTGGGAAAACTTGGGTGTTTGATCATTCGATCGGAAAGTTTAACATTGTCTATTTATTTGGAATGTGATACAATATTTGGAACCCACATGTAGTTATTGTTAGTTGTATGTATGCCCTAGAGGCCAGTATTGTACAGATGATGTATATTATATTGGATGCTTGGACATATATAGAGAGGACTTTCTTGCTCGTCATGATAGTATGCTATCTGGTTGCTCTTTACTTTAACATGTATACTTGTCCCTTTATACTGTCTTCTAGTTACGTGTTGGTAAAGCCCTTAGGATGTGTACTTAACTACCTGGACTATGATGCGGATCATACTAGTGGGGACATGGTAGTCCATAAGTACATCCTTCATGGTCCCTAGTCGTGGGTGTATCGAGACGGGGCATCGATATACCAGAGTAGACTAACGTATACGCTTCTCGACCCATGAGATGGGCGATGGATGAACCCATATCCATTGGTGTTTGACATCAGAGATGGTATACGGGTGCTCAGTGGAGACTGGGTACACTGGACGGAATCGCCGAGAACTCCCAGATGGTATTGTACCTCACGTCAGATGGCAGTTCTCTGGTGACACTTGTGCAGGTTAGTCTGTAGACCCGAGATCGTCATAGAGTCTTGTGTGATTCCCACTGTTCTTTGATTTCCACCTTACCACGTCCATGAGGGCATGCAAAACGGTGGTTTTTGGGTACAGTCCCGAGTCACATGGAGGCAATGAGCGATAGGAGGGGTTTCGTCTCTCCCGGTATTGGGGGTTGATGTTGCGCTGTGCTCGATTGGCCGTAACAGGGAAGTCCCTGGCCAGGGCTGTTCAGAGATTTACTGGTAAGTGTTACCAGTAGTTTCTCGATCTGGTATGAGCCTCGCATCGGCACGACTTATCGGTTATTAGGGTCTGGCGTTTACCACCCCTAGACTTGATATGCGACATATCAGACGAGGAGACCGGACTGTACCGGAAGTGTTACCTGCTGGCTTTCACAGGAGTTGGAGCGGGCTTGCTTGCTGATCTTCTGATCGCTCAATACCCGGGTAGCCGTTACGTCCAGCTAGTACCGCTGACGGCTTGTGGGTGCGTGATGTGATCATCACCTACTGCCGGCGTATTGACGAGTCTTTAGAGTCCTACACCGAGGTTTTACTAGCTCAGGCGAAACGAAATAGGAGCACGTATGTGATATGTGCGAGACCGAGAATAAATGCGTGTATGTTATACCGTATTCTATTCTCGCGACTTTTTGTATCGGTCAGGTTATATATGATATGACCGGGTTATCGAATTAAGTGTTGATTCGATAAGTCGATACGATGGATGTTAGCCGGTTATATAAGATATGACCGGATTATTAAGTCAAGTGTTGATTTAATAATTAAGTGTATAATTGTATATTAGATATACTAATTTACATTTGCTAACACTTGTTCACTTTAGGGTTTTTCTCACATGCACACTATTTTAACATGTATATGATATATGTTAAAATGTGTTATCATATTGTATCATGGTTGATGATACACATGACTTGTGTATATGAGACTTACACCATTCTATGAATTATGATGGGTTAAGATTATTTAAGATAATTACAAAATTAGTGGAGTTTTGGAATGAGCATGATGCTTGTAGAAGCTTAACTTGCTCTGACAAAGTCTACTAGGTTTGTCTTTACCTTAGATTCCTTTTAACCCAACCATAATGAATTAACTATGGTTATGGCTCTACAAGGGTTAGTATATGATACTCACTCATCATGGTTACTCTTCTTATTTGATCATTATCCTCGTCTCTTTCTTTTCTTCTTCTTCTTCATTTTGTGAAAAGAAAGAAAAGAAAACTAGGGTTTGATCCAAAGTGAGAAACAATGTGAGAAACAAAATTCTAAAGAGAACATACTTCCTATTTCTCCATCCTCATCAAGACTAGCACTCTTGTATAGGGTGTTCCCTTCACTAATTCTCAAATTAGTGATGTAGGAGCTTGAGTCGTAATTCCCTCGACGTTGATCATCGTCGGCCTCGGAGACTTCAAGCAAAGTCGCATCCCACGCGTCGTGAAGCCATGCAAGATCCCGGGAGAACCTTGATCGCAGCGAAGGGACTTCATCAAGGAGCTTTAGAAGCGAAGGACCGATCTACAAAGGTTGTATTTCGTATTCCCTTTAGAGTAAAGATGTTTACTTGCTAATAGTTTCGCCTAAACTTTAGTTAACAATCTTGCTTAGTGTTATTCGGCACATAAAAATTTAATTTTGGCATGGTCGATGCCTTGTAGAGCCCCGTTAGTGTGCCTAGTAACCCTTCAGTGGTATCAGAGCCTAGCTAGAGCATTAGGCGATGTGTTAACGAAGTTAAAATTCCGAACGAACCCGAACACGTCAAAATTAAACCCTCTCTGTACATTTTTTAAAATTTGGGATTTTTCCAAATTAAAAATGCTTAAAAAAATCAGCAGGCAAATATAAGGAATACTGTGCAAAACGACGCAGTGTGGCGCCTAAAGCGCCGCGGAACCGCGGCACGAGCATGGCTCGTGCGGCGGTTCCGCGGTCAAATTGTGACGTCACCATTGTCGTTTTGCGCAGTAAAGTTCCTAATTGTTTACTGCTTTTTCTGGGTATTTTATATCTGACTCAAGTGTTGAGTAATTTTGGGGTTTATTTTGAAATCGTCGATTCGATCGGAGAATTTAATTTTGTTCTGTTATTCTGGATAATTTAGAAAGTATTAAAATGTTCGAACGGATATCATTAACTCAATTTCTCCCGGCATGAAAAATATTCAAGTGTTGAATTTTTCTCGGGTTTGAATCTTTCGGAAAAACGTGCAAGAAATGTGACGGACCCTCTAGAAGACAACAAACCTTAACTCGATTATGTGTCCGTCTTGAACTGGCCTTTGAACCTTAGGGTTTGGGGCAGTACGGCGTGCCACATATGAGGCGTTGGCTTGGCCCTTCTACGGCTGGACCATTGCTACTGTGACGTATTCTGGAATCTTTAAACTCCGCTCAAGTGTTGAGCTATTATAGAAATCATGAGTATTTGATTATTCGATCGGAAAGTATAATACTGTCTTTTTATCTGGAATGTGATACAATATGTGGAATTCATACATGTTAGGCATGAAATACGAAATATGTGATATTTCGGATTTACGATGTTAAAAGAGATTATGGATTCCAAATGTTGTAGTTTTACACTTTCTTTTCTGTGACCGTAAGTGTAATATGTGATATCACCAGTTTCGTTGCTATATGTCAACGACAATTGGGATGCGCATATTTACTTACGTTGATGACATGTGATGTTCTGTGTTGCTGGATATGTTATATTGGATCGTCGCGTTCCGAATAGCCGAGGTTTTTTAATGTGAGATGAGAGTTTTTATTTTCATTCATGTAAAATTTAAATGTATGTAATATTCTTTTATTGGGGCACTTCCAGGTTGCGGAAGTTGCCACCGTTGTTGTATATTATTTACTTTTCCGCCCTAGGATAGACCCAAGGAGGAGAGCACAAGTAACCGGGTTCTAGGGTCCAGTGGGAGACCAACTCGAGGAGTCGAGTCCGGGTCTCCTAACTATAGAATTGGAAGGGTTGCTTGCCGCTCTCGTAGGGGTCTAGGGGTGTGGGTTTGGCTATTCATCGCGACCGTGGAATCCATGTTTTATAGAGGCTCAAAATAAAACACGGACGTCCTAGTATATCCAATGTTTCATATGTTTCTTCTGCTGCGATATCTGTGATGTGATCATTTGATGTTCTGTGATAAAAACTGTATATAGTATATATGATATATTATATAGGCGTTACTTATGTTTTACACCCGTGCTAGCCCTGCCCTACTCTGCCGTTAGTTACCTAACCTAACAGGGCACGAGGGGACATCGAGGCGAATGCGGATGGCATAAGTGTACGTCGTATTTATCTGTGATATTTAGGTGACTTAAATGATGGGACTTCATTAATGTGATTAATGAAAGAAAAGAAACCTAAAAGATGTTGTAGAATCAAATTTTCAAATAAAAGGATAGCTACAGTTTTGCTTTGCATAGTGGTATATATGATATATCCTGCACCTTATTCCATAAGGAACGAGCCGAGATCCCTTCACCGGGAGTGACCTCTTTAGCAAAACTGGCAGATGCAACAACACTCGGTTTGACTTTTCACTGCTTTTGAAGTTTTGCTTTGTATAATGATGTATATGATATATCCTGCACCTTATTCCATAAGGAAAGAGCCGAGATCCCTTCACCGGGGGTGACATCTTTAGCAAAACTAATAAAAGTCTCAAAATCACTCCATTTCAAAATTCATGCGATTCTACGACGATATCAAGTTCATTACGCAATAGGTTTTCAGAAAAACCTGTCGTAGCCCTCCGTCATTTCAGATAAGTCCTGCTTAGTATTCGTGCTGCGTTTGTTGACCTTGTCAAGGCGTAGTGTGCGGTAGCTGACCAATATTTATCTGTTTATGCATATGATGCAGATTGTTTTAGGGTAGTCGTACGGCCTTGTCGACCTTGTCAAGGGTCGTGCTGGTGGGTTTAATTCAATCAAGAAATGACGGGTTGAACTTGACTTACGGTCTATGGTATGTTGACCTTGTCAAGATCATAGATCGTTTGGGGAAAAAGATTATCGGGAATTTCAAGTGTTGAGATTTGCAATAAGATTGCATACCTTCTATGAGATAGTTGGATCCCGATACCCACTGCGAGTAATTGTTACTCCCGGGAGAGTTTTACACAGGACGATTAGCCAATCAAGTAGGTGTCTATAAAGGTGTCAACGGGGTTACGCCTTTAGGAAAACGAGGTTTACTTTAATTAGGTCCGTGCGAAAGCACGGGGAACCTCCCTCAAAGTACCGACACTGGCCTGGCTGAAAGATTGGCGAAGTTGTAGGATGTGATTAATCCCGGCTAGTCTTTCCTTTTAGGGTTTGAAGGAAGATTTGATAAAAACAGTGGGAGCCATCCTGATTAGATAAGATAATAACCAATCTGATCTTGCAAGAGCATACGCTAAAGTGTTTTCTTCTCTCTCTCTACAGGTAGCGACCATATCATGCCTTAATAAAGATAATAATATAGATGTATTGACCGAACCCGCATGTTTTACTGTGCTGGGGAACGTTGGTTCCGTTCTTTCTTATAAGAGTTATAAGACTGATCAGGATATAGGGGAATACCAGGATTCCCATGCCGCCCGAATGAAGAAAGTACATGTTGATACGTTTTCTTCGGGTGTGTTCATTACTGAGAACTGTTTCTCCATTTGCTCTACGTCCTGGGTATTGGATATCGGGTCAGGATCCCATATATGTAATAAGTTACATGGGCTAAGGAAATGTAGAGAACTTGGAGAAGGTGATAAAGACATAAGGGTTGGAAATGGTGCAATTGTTGCAGCTAAAACCGTCGGGGAATATCACCTTGTATTGCCAACTGGTAATACATTGATTCTGAACGAATGCTATTTCATGCCGAACCTGATATGCAACATTATATCGGTTTCTTTGTTGAGTAAAGAGGGATATAATTTTGTATTACAGGATAATGTTATGAATATTTTCCTTAACCAAAAGTTGGTTGGATCAGGCACGTTGTGTAATGGCATTTATGTTCTAAATCAATCTACTGTTCTGAGCATAACAAGCACACACAAGAGGAAGAGTTCAGAACTGAACGAATCCTTCTTGTGGCATTGTAGACTCGGTCATATAAATGCGACACGGCTAGCTAAGTTTCATAAGGATGAATATTTAAATCCGTTTGAATTTTCATTTTATGACACTTGCCAGTCATGTCTCAAAGGCAAGATGACCAAAACTCCTTTTACGGGACACGGAGAGAGAGTTACGGAACTCTTGGGACTGGTACATAGTGATGTATGCGGCCCCATGTCTACACATGCCAGGAATGGTTCTACATACTTCATTACATTCACTGACGATCTCTCTAGATTCGGATATGTATTCCTGATGAAACACAAATCAGAAGCTTTTGAGAAATTTAGAGAATATAAACAAGAAGTCGAGAACCAAACCGGAAAAAGTATTAAAATCCTACGATCTGATCAAGGAGGTGAATACTTGAGCAATGAATTCCTGGACTTCCTAAAAGAGAATGGGATTCTCTCTCAGCTGACTCCTCCATATACACCACAGCACAACGGTGTATCTGAACGAAGGAACCGCACCCTATTAGATATGGTGCGCTCTATGATGAGCACAGCTGAGTTACCTATTTCCTTCTAAGGGTATGCACTGCAGAAAACAGCATACCTATTGAATAAAGTTCCATCTAAATCTGTACCTACCACACCATATGAGATATGGAGTGGGATAAGACCATATCTTAAACGAGTTAAGATATAGGGTTGTCCGGCCTATGTCAAAAGACAAAATCCGGAAAAACTCGAGGCACGGTCAGTTCTTTACAAGTTTGTGGGATATCCAAAGAACTCATATGGGTATTTTTTCTACCACAGTGAGGAACAAAAAGTGTTTGTTGCTCAACATGCCACCTTTTTAGAAAAGGAATTTCTTGTAAAAGAAATTAGTTGCAAAGTGGTACAGCTGGAAGAGGTTCCAGATACACAAACTGCAACTGAAGATTTAGTGGAACCAGAGGATTCGGTAGTTCCCAACGAACCTCAGCCTCTCCGCCGATCTAGTAGGGTTCCTCACCCACCTGAGAGATACTACGGTTTTCTCATGGATGGTGGGAGCGAGGATT
Organism: Agapanthus africanus; assembly: GCA_030015575.1. Taxonomy (NCBI): domain Eukaryota; kingdom Viridiplantae; phylum Streptophyta; class Magnoliopsida; order Asparagales; family Amaryllidaceae; genus Agapanthus; species Agapanthus africanus. Next base: position 316,385,426 of record CM057340.1, on the reverse strand, counting down.
GCATCATGGTTGATGATGACCCAACTAGCTTCGAGCAGGCCATCACGAGTGGGGACTCAGTGAAATGGCTGGATGCAATGCGGTCCGAGATGGAATCCATGTACACCAACAAAGTGTGGACTTTGGAAGTTGCTCCTGAAGGGGTAAAACCCATTGGGAGCAAGTGGATCTTCAAAAAAAAACTTGGTGTAGATAGGAAAGTGGAGACTTTCAAAGCTAGACTTGTTGCAAAAGGTTTTCGTCAAAAACCAGGTGTGGACTATGACGAAACCTTTTCTCCAGTGGCTATGCTTAAATCCATCTGGATCATGCTTTCCATCGCTGCATATCATGACTACGAAATCTGGCAAATGGATGTTAAGACCGCCTTTCTAAACGGTGATTTAGAAGAGTGCGTGTACATGACTCAGCCAGAGGGCTTCGTAGACAGTGGGAGCAGCAGGAAGGTGTGCAAGCTGCTTAAATCCATTTATGGATTGAAGCAAGCATCACGGAGTTGGAACATCTGCTTTGACGTCATTATCAAAGAGTTTAATTTCGTCAAAAACGTAGATGAACCTTGTATCTACAAAAAGGTGGCAGAGAGTAAGGTTGTCTTCCTTGTATTGTACGTGGACGACATACTCTTGATAGGAAATGACATTCCAATGCTGCAATCGGTGAAGCTCTTCTTATCACAAAGATTTTCAATGAAAGATCTTGGTGATGCCTCCTACATATTGGGGATTAGGATCTATAGAGATCGATCTAAAAGGATATTGGGATTGTCCCAGTCCAGGTACATTGACACCATACTAAAGAGGTTTAGTATGGAAGAGTCCAAACGTAGGTTTTTACCTATGATCTCAGGGCTCACTCTCTCCAAAGAGATGTCTCCCAAGACTGATTTGGAGAGAGCTCGCATGCAAGGGATACCCTATGCTTCGGCAGTAGGCTCTATCATGTACGCGATGCTATGTACCAGACCTGATGTAGCATACTCACTAAGTGTAGTGAGTGGGTATCAAGCTGATCCTGGAGAGAGTCACTGGACAGCTGTGAAGAGCATTCTCAAGTACTTGCGAAGGACTAAAGAGATGCTCTTGGTGTATGGTAACGGAGAACTCCAAGTGGAGTCCTTTACTGATTCGAGCTTCCAGAGTGATAAGGACGACTCTAAGTCGCAATCGGGATTTGTCTTTACCCTTTATGGAGGGACGGTTAGCCGGAAGAGTTCCAAGCAGGAAACCATGGCAGATTCGACGATGGAGGCTGAATACCTCGCTGCCAACGATGCTGCCAAAGAGGCTGTCTGGATCAAGAAGTTCATTACTGAACTTGGAGTGGTTCCATCCATTGAGCATCCAATACCTTTGTATTGCGATAATAATGGAGCGGCGGCTTTGGCCAAGGAACCCAGGTCCCATCAGCGATCCAGGCATATTCTGAGGCGGTATCACCTGATCCGGGAGATAGTTAATCGCCGGGAGATCGAGGTCAGGAGGGTTGACACGAAGAACAACACAGCGGATCAACTCACGAAGGCCATTCCCCAGATACAGTTTGAGAGACACTTCGGGATGCTCGGTATGCGATACTACAGCAGCTAGCCCTAGTGCAAGTGGGAGATTGTTAGTAGTATGTATGCCCTAGAGGCCAGTATTGTAAAAATGATGTATATTATATTGGATGCTTGGACATATATAGAGAGGACTTTCTTGCTCGTCATGATAGTATGCTATCTGGTTGCTCTTTACTTTAACATGTATACTTGTCTCTTTATACTGTCTTATAGTTACGTGTTGGTAAAGCCCTTAGGATGTGTACTTGACTACCTGGACTATGATGCGGATCATACTAGTGGGGACATGGTACTCCATAAGTACATCTTTCAAGGTCTCTAGTCGTGGGTGTATCGAGATGGGGCATCGATATACCAGAGTAGACTAGCGTATACGCTTCTCGACCCATGAGATGGGCGATGGATGATCCCATATCCATTGGTGTTTGACATCATAGATGGTATACGGGTGCTCAGTGGAGACTGGGTCACTGGACGGACTCGCCGAGAACTCCCAGATGGTATTATACCTCACGTCAGATGGCAGTTCTCTAGTGACACTTGTGCAGGTTAGTTTGTAGACCCGAGATCGTCATAGAGTCTTGTGTGATTCCCACTGTGCTTTGATTTCCACCTTACCACGTCCATGAGGGCGTGCAAAACGGTGGTTTTTGGGTACAGTCCCGAGTCACATAGAGGCAATGAGCGATAGGAGGGGTTTCGTCTCTCCCGGTATTGGGGGTTGATGTTGCGCTGTGCTCGATTGGCCGTAACAGGGAAGTCCCTGGCCAGGGCTGTTCAGAGATTTACTGGTAAGTGTTACCAGTAGTTTCTCGACCCGTTATGAGCCTCACATAGGCATGACTTATCGGTTATTGGGGTCTGACGTTTACCACCCCAAGACTTGATATGCGACATATCAGACGAGGAGACCGGACTGTACGGGAAGTGTTACCGGCTGGCTTTCACAGGAGTTAGAGCGGGCTTGCTTGCTGATCTTCTGAACGCTCAATACCCAGGTAGCCGTTACGTCCAGCTAGTTCCGTTGACGGCTTGTGGGTGCGTGATGTGATCATCACCTACTGCCGGCGTATTGACGAGTCTTTAGAGTCCTACACAGAGGTTTTACTGGCTCAGGAGAAACGAAATAGGAGCACATATGTGATATGTGTGAGACCGAGAATAAATGCATGTATGTGATACCGTTTTCTATTCTCGCGACTTTTTGTATCGGTCAGGTTATATATGATATGACCGGGTTATCGAATCAAGTGTTGATTCGATAAGTCGATACGATGGATGTTAGCCGGTTATATGAGATATGACCGGATTATTAAGTCAAGTGTTGATTTAATAATTAAGTGTATAATTGTATATTAGATATACTAATTTACATTTGCTAACACTTGTTCACTTTAGGGTTTTTCTCACATGCACACTATTTTAACATGTATATGATATATGTTAAAATGTGTTATCATATTGTATCATGGTTGATGATACACATGACTTGTGTGTATGAGACATACACCATTCTATGAATTATGAAGGGTTAAGATTATTTAAGATAATTACAAAATTAGTGGAGTTTTGGAATGAGCATGAAGCTTGTAGAAGCTTAACTTGCTTTGACAAAGTCTACAAGGTTTGTCTTTACCTTAGATTCCTTTTAACCCAACCATAATGAATTAACTATGGCTATGGCTCTACAAGGGTTAGTATATGATACTCACTCACCATGGTTACTCTTCTCATTTAATCATTATCCTCATCTCTTTCTTTTCTTCTTCTTCTTCTTCTTCATTTTGTGAAAAGAAAGAAAAGAAAACTAGGGTTTGATCCAAAGTGAGAAACAAAGTGAGAAACAAAATTCTAAAGAGAACCCACTTCCTATTTCTCCATCCTCATCAAGACAAGCACTCTTGTATAGGTTGTTTCCTTCACTAATTCTCAAATTAGTGAAGTAGGAGCTTGAGTCGGAATTCCCTCGACGTAGATCATCTTCGGCTTCGGAGACTTCAAGCAAAGTCGCATCCCACGCGTCGTGAAGCCATGCAAGAGCCCGGGAGAACCTTGATCACAGCGAAGGGACTTCATCAAGGAGCTTTAGAAGCAAAGGACCGATCTACAAAGGTTGTATTTCGTTTTCCCTTTAGAGTAAAGATGTTTACTTGCTAATAGTTCGCCTAAACTCTAGTTAACGATCTTGCTTAGTGTTATTCGGCACATAAAAATTTAATTTTGGCATGGTCGCTGCGTTGTAGAGCCTCGTTAGTGTGCCTAGTAACCCTTCAGTTATGAGATAACTAATTTCAATGTTATAAACATAGCAGTTTAGCCTCGGATGATCGGTTGCCACGGGATTTTGATGCGATCAAAAGTCCGTTGCAATCACATAGCGTACGCGGATACTCGCCGGGTAAACTTAATAGATAGCCACGCACCAAAGCCCCGACCAAGTGACTGTAGGAGAACCCCTTCGCCAAATGCATCCGTTTGGGTGCTCGCGGCAGTGGTGTTCCGCCTTAGTGCACTTCGTAGACGGCATCCGGGGGTGCGGCCGTCTACTAAAGTTTGCGACAAGAATTCGATCAGGATGTCGGGAATCTTGTTGAATTGCCCGACTTGGTATTGAAAAGAGTTCTCAATAAAGAGACTGAAATGCGGGGTTAATAATTGTTAGGCATGCGATGTCTAAGGAATTCATTTGGTTAGGCATAAGATGTCTAAGGAGGTTGCGGATTCCAACTGTTGTAGTTTTACACTTTCTTTTCTGGGACCGTAAGTGTAATATGTGATATCGCCGGTTTCGTTGCTATATTTCAACGAAAATTGGGATGCGCATGTTTACTTACGTTGATGACATGTGATGTTATGTGTTGCTGGATATGTTATATTGGATCGTCGCGTTTCTGAATAGCCGGGGGTTTTATGTGAGAAGAGAGTTTTTATTTTCATTCATGTAAAATTAAATGTATGTAATATTCTTTTATTGGGGAACTTCTGGGATGAGTTTTATGTCACCGTTTGTATATTATTTACTTTTCCGCACTAGGATAGACCCAAGGAAGAGAGCACAAGTAACCGGTTTCTAGAGTCCAGTGGGAGACCAACTCGAGGAGTCGAGTCCGGGTCTCCTAACTCTAGAATTTGTAGGGTTGCTTGCTGCTCTCGTAGGGGTCTAGGGGTGTGGGTTTGGCTATTCATCGCGACCGTGGAATTCGTGTTTTATAGAGGCTCAAAATAAAACACGGACGTCCTAGTATATCCAATATTTCATATGTTTCTTCTGCTGAGATATCTGTGATGTGATCATTTGATATGTTGTGATAGATACTGTATATAGTATATATGATATATTATATAGACGTTACTTATGTTTTACACCCGCGCTAGACCTGCCCCGCTCTGCCGTTAGTTACCTAACCTAACGGTGCACGAGGGGACATCGAGGCGAATGCGGATGGCATAAGTGTACGTCGTATTTATCTGTGATGTTTAGGTGACTTAAATGATGGGACTTCATTAATATGATTAATGAAAGAAAAGAAACCTAAAAGATATTGTAGAATGAAATTTTCAAAAAGGGTAGCTACAGTTTTTGCTTTGCATAGTGATATATATGATATATCCTGCACCTTATTCGATGAGGAAAGAGTCGAGATCCCTTCACCGGGAGTGACCTCTTTAGCAAAACTGGCAGATGCTACAACACTCGGTTTGTTTTTGATTGCTTTTAGAGTTTTTGCTTTGCATAGCGATATATATGATATATCCTGCACCTTATTCCATAAGGAAAGAGCCAAGATCCCTTCACCGGGAGTGACCTCTTTAGCAAAACTAATAAAAGTCTCAAAATCACTCCATTACAAAATTCACTCGATTCTACAACGATATCAAGTTCATCACACAATAGGTTTTCAAAAAACCTGTCGTAGCCCTCCGTCATTTCAGATAAGTCCTACTTAGTATTCATGCTACGTTTGATGACCTGCGTCAAGGCGTAATGTGCGGTAGCTAACTAGTATTTATCTGCTTATGCATATGATGCAGATTGGATTAGGGTAGTCATGCGACTTTGTTGGCCTGCGTCAAGGGTCGTGCGGGTGGGTTTAATTCAATCAAGAAATGACGGGTTGAACTTGACTAGCGCACTATGGTTTGTTGGCCTGCGTCAAAGTCATGGGACGCTAGGGGCAAAATATTATCAGGAATTTCAAGTGTTGAAATTTGCAATGAGATTGCATACCTTCTATGAGATAGTTGGATCCCGATACCCACTGCGAGTAATTGTTACTCCTGGGAGAGTTTTACACAGGACAATTAACCGATCAAGTAGGTGTCTAGAAAGGTGTCAACGGGGTTATGCCTCTGGGAAAACGAGGTTTACTTTAATTAGGTCCTTGCGAAAGCACGGGGAACCTCCCTCAAAGTACCGACACTGGCCTGGCTGAATGATTGGCGAAATTGTAGGGTGTAATTAATCCCGGCTAGTGTTCAGACCATAATATTGCATTTTTCATTCCCCTATTCTTATCCGTTTTATAAATAAACAGGTACTCTTGACGCACGTTTGTTGCATATTACAGGATACAGGCTCTTGGAGCGAATACAGTGAAAAAAAAGACGAAAGTTGATACAGAAAAGGGACTTTTGACCAACAAGTAGACGGATCCTAGTCAAGCCTACAACGAAGAACAGCTAGTCTTTCCTTTTAGGGTTTGAAGGAAGATTTGATTAAAACAGTGGGAGCCACCTGATTAGATAAAATAATAACCAATCTGATCTTGCAAGAGCATACGCTAAAGTGTTTTTCTTCTCTCTCTCTCCAGGTAGCGACCATATTATGCCTTAATCAAGATAATAATATGGATGTATTGACCGAACCCGCATGTTATACAGTGCTGAGGAGCGTTGGTACCGTTCTTTCTTATAAGAGTTATAGGACTGAACAAGATATATGGGAATACAGGATTCCCATGCCAACCGAATGAAGAAAGTACATGTTGATGCATTTTCTTCGGGTGTGTTCGTTACAGAGAACTGTTTCTCAGTTCACTCTACGTCCTGGGTATTAGCACCCGGATCGGGATCCCATATATGTAATATGTTACATGGGCTACGTAAAGGTAGGGAACTGGGAGAGGGAGATCATTCCGTAATAGTAGGGAATGGTGCAAATGTTGCAACCAAAGCAGTTGGCGAATATCACCTTGTGTTACCAAATGGTAATACATTGGTTCTGAACGAATGCTATTACATTCCGACCCTGATATGCAATCTTATATCAGTTTCTTTATTGAGCAAAGAAGGATATAATTTTGTAGTATAGGATGATGTTATGAACATATTCCTGAATCAAAAGTTGATTGGATCAGGTTCGTTATTTAATGGCATATACGTTCTCAATCAAACTATAGTTCTTAGTATACAGAACACACACAAGAGGAAGAATTCAGAAATGAACGAATCCTTCTTGAGGCATTGTAGACTAGGTCATATCAATGTGACCCGACTAGCTGAAGTTATATACAGATGCATATTTAAATTTGTTTGAATTTACATCTTGTGAAACTTGCCGGTCATGTCACAGAGATAAGATGACCACAGATCCATTTATTGGAAACAGAGAAAGAGTTAGTGAACTCTTGAGATTGATACATGTTGATCTATGAAAGTCCCCTGTCTACATATGCCAGGACCGGTTCTTTGTACTTCATTACATTCTCTGATGATCTCTCAAGATTCAGACATATGTTCCTGTTGAAACACAAGTCCGAACCTTTTGAGATATTCACAGAATATAAGTTAGAAGTAGAGAACCAAAAAAGGGTATAAGTATTATGTCCTTTGATGAGATCAAGGAGGAGAATACTTGAGCACGGGATTCCTGGACTATTCTAAAGGAGAATGAGATTCTCTCTCTGCATTACTCCTCCATATACACCACATCACGTCGGTGTATCGGGGCGGAGCAATCACACCCTTTGTGATAAGGTGTGCTCTATGATGAGTACTACTGAGTTACCTATTTCCTTTTGGGAGTTATGCACTGGAGAAGTTGCATACCTATTTAATAGGGTTCCGATCAAATCAGTTGCCTACCACTTCATATGAGATATGGAAAGGCAAGAGCCCATATCTTAAGTTTGTTAAGATTTTGGGTTGTCCAACCTATGTCTAAAAGCATAATCCGAACAAGCTCGAGGCAAAGTCAGTTCTGTAGAAGTTTGTTGGATATCCAAAGCATTCGCAAGGGAATATCTTCTACCTAACCGAGGAACAAAAGATGTTTTGTTTCTCAACATGCCACCTTTGTGAAAGGGAATTTCTTGTGAAGAAATTATTGGGCATAAGGTAGAACTGGAAAGAGTTCCAGCTATACAAACTTCATCTGATGATTTGGTAGAACCAAAGGATTCAATAGTTTCCAACGAATCTCAGCCTCTCCGCCGATCTATTAGGGTTCCTCATCCACCTGAGAGATACTTCAATTTCTCTATGACAGTGGGAGCGAGGATTGCATCATGATAAGATGACCCAACTAGTTTTGAGCTGGCCATCAGGAGTGGGACTCTGTAAGAATGGCTGGATGATTAACGAGCTGAGATGGACTCCTTATACACCAACAAAGTATGGACTTTGGTTGCCTTATCTGAAGTGTTAAATTCCCATCAGGAGCAAGTATATCTTGAGAAGATTACTTGGTGTACATGGAAAAGTTGATACTTTCAAATCTAGACTTGTTAAAGATATGCATCATAGACCAGTTGTGGCTAATGATGAAACTTTTTCTGGGGCCTATGCTTAAGTCCATCCAGATCCTACTTGCCATTGCTACATACCATGACTACGATATCTGGTGGTTGGGTGTCATGACTGCTATTCTAAATAGTGATTTAGAAGAAAGCGTCTATAACTACACAGCCAGAGGGCTTAATAGACAGTGGGAGCAGCGGAAGCGTGTGCAAGTTGCTTTATGGGATGAAGCAGGCATCGCGGAGTTGGAACATCTGTTTTGATGTGGTAATCAAAGCGTTTGACTTCATAAAAATGGTAGATGAACCTTGTATATACAAAAAGGTAGTAGGGTGTATGGTGGTGATCCTCATAGAGTACGTGGATGACATACTCTTGATGGGGAAGGAGTTTTCTATGCTACGCTTGATCAATCTCCGCTTATCACAATGATTCTCCATATAGGATCAAAGTGATACCTACTAAATCCTGGGTTTTGGATCTATGAGATAGATCTAATTGGATATTAGGATACTCACTAGTTGTAGTGAGACGGTATCAATTGATCCCGGGGAGAATCACTGGAAAGGTTCCAGGGTGATAAGGACGACTAAATGTCAGTCGCAGGCATTGTCTTTACCCTCAGCGAAGGGACGGTATGTTGGAAGAGTTCCAAGCTAGATACCATGGCAAACTAGCCGATAAAGGCTGGATACATCGCTACCAAAGATACTACCAAATAGGCAGTCTGGGTGTATATTAGTTCATGAGATGAACTTCGTTCCTACCATTGTGTGACAATGGAGTTGTGGCTTATGCCTAGGAACGCCCGTCCCATCAGTGATGCAGAAATATTCTAAGGCAGTGTCACCTGATCTTGGAGATGGTTGATATCCAGGGGATCGAGGTCAGGAGAGTAGACTCAGAGGACAACACTACGGATCCACTCACAAAGTCCTTTTTCCCAGAGAGAGACTTTTATGGGATGGTTGAGTATGAGATACTTCAACCACTGTTATCAGAAGGCCCTAGTGCAAGTGGGAGATTGTTAGTTATATCAAAACAAAACCCTAATCACTCTTAACCCTAAAACTAAGACTTTGACTAGAACTAATTAGTTTGAGAAGAAGGGGTTAGACCACCATGGTTGCCTAACATGGTCCACCCTAAATTTAACCCTAGTTTACATGCACAAGTGTGTGCGTTCGAGATAAAATTCTAGAAAAATCTTTATTAATTTTGATAAAATATTTGAAAGGCAATTTGGTAAACTTTTTTAAAAAAAATACTTATTAAAATCTAATTAGTTACTAATATATTCCCAGTTGTTACACATACCCGTATCCGTATTCTGAAAAATACGAATACAAAAGAGATGAAAATAATCCAACAATGTAATATCAGGATCCGGCTTAAACCAAAGCCCGCTAGTATTATCCGCTCGAACATCATACATGCACAAGTACACGTATGTGATCGAATCCTGTCGTAAAACCATACGGTCTCTACATCATTTCGCCCGAAGCAGAGAAACCCTGTTTGTGGGACTCTAAAGACTCGACAGTACGCCGACAGTGCATTACTAGAAAAATCCATAACCACAAGCACGTCAATGACACTAGCTGTACGTAACGGCTACTAGGGTACCTGTCGAAAAGGAAAGCCGACGAGCAAACTCATTCGGATCCCTAATGAGCCTATCTGTGACAATATCCGTACAGTCCGATCTCTTCGTCTAAGAGTATTGCATACCGGATCTAGGTGGTGGTAAGCGTCAGACCCTAATAACCCGATAATTCATGCTGATCCGGCTCAAGACCAATCCAGGAAACTAGAGATCAACCTATCAGTAAATCCCAACTGCCTTGGCAAAGGTCTTATGGTCTTGAACAATCGAACACAGTGCGATATCAACTCCCAATACCTGAAGAGACGAATCCCTGACAATCACTCACTGCCTCCATATGGCTCGGGGCTGTACCAAACCAAAACCTGTTTGCACGACTCAGTAGAGCCGTGGTAGGGTAGTGATCAAAGCACAGTGGGAACTCACACTAGACAAATGACGATCTCAGGTCCAAATATTAACCTGTATACATGTCACAAGAGAAACGCTATCTGACGATAGGTATAATATCATCTAGAGGTTCTCAGCGAGTCTGTCCAGTGTACTCACCCCCAGTGAGCACCCGTATACAATTTTAGGTGATCACACCAATGGTTATGGGACCAACCACCGCCCCTCGTCAGGGTGTAGAAACGTACACGCAAGTCTACTCTGGAGTGTCGATGCCCGATCTCGATACTCCTATAACTTGGGACATTTAAGGATGTGCTTACAGACTACCCAGCTCCCACAAGTATGATCACCATCACAACGCAGGTAGTCAAGCAAGATCCCACGGGCTTTATCAACATGTAACCGCAATATGTAATAACGTGTATAACATATGCCATGTTAAGATAAAGTCAACCCATAACAGTATACTACTATATCAAGTCTTTATCAATGTGTGCAAGCTGGATAAAACATCAATAAAAACAAATACACATATCCTGATAAAGAAAACTGAAATAATATACTATATAACTGAGCAAGATCATCATGTACATACATATCCCCAGCAACCACATGTATACATATACAATAATGGCCTATAAGGCATACATATTGTCACGATCCGGAAAAGGCACGTGACTGGCACTTGAATCATGTGAAGTCTATAGGACCCCAACTAATTCAAGTAAGCCAAAAGCCCAGAAATCTAAACCCTTTTAGGGAAAATACTCGAGGTGAAGTTTTGAAATAATAAAAATAATGTTCTTTCTTTAAAAGATAAGTAACAATATACGAAGACACAATATTTTAAGCTATCTTGAAAACATGTTTTGTTGGCTATAGTGCCCTCAAGTCAATTATTGGATCACATGCACGTGATTGCAATGATTGAGGGAGACCTATACCGGTAGAACAGTCTTACTCGAGATGATAGTATGCTATCTGGTTTGATTTTATCATTGTGTACATGCTTCAGGTGACATTACAGGTCACTATTACATGTTGATAGAGCCCATAGGATTAATGCTTGACTACAAGCAGTATTATGGCGATCATATATGTGAGAGTTGGGTGGTCTATAAGCACATCCTTAAAGTGTCCCTAGTCGTGGGGGTTTCGAGACTGGGCATAGATACTCCAGAGTAGACTAGTGTATACGGATCGAGACCCGACAAGGGGCGGTGGCCGGTCTCACAATCCATTGGTGTCAGTTTGTTCACTAAAGATGTTTACAGGTGCTTATTGGGTTATGAGTACACCGGACGGACTCGTCGGGAACATGCTAGTTGGTAGTATACCTATTGTCAGATAGCAGTTCCCTGGTGACATGTGTACAGGTTAGTCTATCGACCTGAGATCGTCATTTGTCTCGTGTGAGTTCCCACCGTGCTTTGATTAGTACCCTACCATGGCTCAGAGGAGTCGTACAAACAGATTTTAGTGGGGTACAGTCCCGAGCCACATGGAGGCAGTGAGCGGATCGTTAGGGGATTCGTCTCTCCCAGCATTGGGGGTTGATGTCACATTGTGCACGGATGTCCATCATAAGAATTCCTCGGCCGGGGTAGACGAGAATTACCGATCTAGGATTGATAGTTTCTCAGGTGGTGATAGCTTTCATGCTGACACTAAATGTCGCGTTATTAGGGGTCTGACTTTATCCACCCCTAGACTCGATATGCGATACTCATAGACGAACGGACCGGACTGTACGAATATTGTCACTGTCTGGCTCAGTAGGGTTTGAGGATGAGTTCGCTCGTCGGCCTCCCTTTCGCTCATTATCTAGGCAGCCGTTACGTACAGCTAGTGCCACTGACGTGCTTGTGGTTAAACCCACAGCCAGCGTATTGACGAGTCTTTAGAGTCCCACACAGAGGGTTTTCCTGGTTCGGGCAAAACGTTGTAGAGGCCGTAAGGTCTTATGGCAGGGTTCGATCATATTGATGCACTTGTGCACGGATCATGATCGGACGGATCATACAAGTGGGCTTTGGTTTAAGCCGGATCCTAATATTATATTGTAGGATTATTTTTGTCTCGTTGTATTCGTATTCATTCGGAATACAGATGCAGGTATGTGTATACGGATGAGGGGTATTCTTGTAATTCGTTACGAGTTTATTTTTGAAGTTGCCATTTCTTTTACTTTATTAAACATTTAGTTTTAAATGTTTGATAATTGTGAAATGAGTTTTTCATGTGTTGATTTTTGGTGAGAACAAATTTTGGCTTGATTTTTTGTGAGGGAAATTCGTGAGCAGTGATGAGCAATTCGTGAGCATTGCCAGCGGATGGGCTAATTTGGTGACTCATCTCATTCATTGATTGGTTTTGTTTTGAGTAAAGATATTTAGTTTAGATATTTTTCTTCTGTGATTTTTTGTTGGAGTTATAGGCTGCTGTTTATTTTAAGAAGAGATATTTTTTTTGTTTGCTCTTGATTAATTAATCACTCATCACAACCACTACAAAAAACTCACACAAAAAATCCCAGAGAAGATTTTCGAAAGTGGCAGAGCCAATTTTCCACAATATTTTGGTTCACAAGTTTGTTTTTTTCACTTGCTAAAATCTTATGCTCACATTTTTCCCTCACTTGCCAACATCATTCACCTCCATCCATATCGTTGGGTTCTTTGAGACAAAATATTCACACACTATCCCTACTTCACCTTGGGTATCTAGGCTAGCAAACTGGATGCCCGAGTTGCCTCGGTTTTTAGGCGGAAGCCCGTATTACTAATCCTCGACGTGGATCGTCTTCGACGAGAGTGACCAGAGACCGATCTTGATCGAGGAAGCCACGAGGAGCTTGGGACAGAGGTTGAAGACCGAAGGACACAGATCGATTGGTATAACCTCTCTAAACTCCTTTTACCGTTAACTAGTATAGCGTTAATGGTTCGATCCGGGAATCGGGTTTCGTTAGCGCCGGGTTTTAAAAGTTTTTATTCCGCATTTGGCCACGGATTGATGGCCGGGGCGCTAGCGTAGCCTTATATGGTATCAGAGCCAACCCATTAACCACATACTAGTTGTTTAGAAAATGTTAAAATATCGAAACCGAAACAACCCCGACACAATACCAAGGAAATTTTTGGTGAGGCAATTTTTAGTGGCTGTTGATTTTGGTGATGGTTAATTTCGTAGCTAATATTGGGGTGTGCAGGCAAAATTCATGGGCTGTTGTTTTTTTGGTGGGAATGGATAGTTCTTTACTTGCTCATTTTTTTCACTACATTACATCACAACTGATGGGTTACCCAAGACGGCAGTAAGGTTTGGGGAGGCCTCGTCTATATCAAATTCAAAAATTTACCGTTTTAGCTAACCTTAACTAAGAATCGTTAACTAGAAATCGACGGAAATAAAATTGCAAACACTTTGCAAGTCAAGTGAGCAAGGAATGCAACCTTTGTAGACCGGTCCTTCACTTCAATAGCTCTGCGTAGTAGTCCCCTTCGCTGCGATCGTGAACTCCGGACTCTAGAGAGGCTCTCTTGAAGAAACAAACATGCTTGCTTCGAAGACTACGAGGCCGAAGATGATCTACGTCGAGGAGACACTAACCCAAGCTATCTCTTCACTAATTACCGAATTAGTGAAGAAAACACCTTATACTAAATGGCAAGTAGTAGAGGATGATGAAGTAGGAAGTGGACTCACTTTAGATCTCATTTTCTCACTCAAAATCATCACTTTCCATTAAAGGTAGAAGCTTGAGAAGAAGAAGAAGATAAATATGAACTCATATGAATAATTCATCCAAATGAATTATTGCAACCATGGATGAGTTAAGCCCTCATGCCTAAATCATGTAGAGAATTAACCAATGGTTAAGGGTAGGGTTAACAAATATCCTAAGCTAGACAAAAGAGTGGACTTAGTTAAAGGTTCATACAAGCTTTGAACATTAACCTAATTCTCACCTAATTTGTTTAACTTGGATAAATTATAAACCCTAGCATGGTATATATCTCATACGCCCATCTTGTATGTATCATCAAGCATGACACAATATATGAACACATATATACAATGTGCACATCAAGTGAGAAAAGAAATCATAAGTGAGCTGAATATTAGTTAATGTAATGTAATATATCAAATATATAATTATACATTAAATTATCAAATCAACTCTTGATATAATAATCCGGCTATATTACATATAACCGACTAATATCATGTGTAACAACTTATCGAATCAACTCTTGATCCGATAACCCGACTATATCGCATATAACCGACCAATGTCACATATCGCGAGAATAGAATATAGTATCTCATATCGTATTAATCTCGGTCCAGCACATATCACATATGTGCTCCTACTCCGTTTCGCTTGAGCCAGGAAACCTCTGTGTAGGACTCTAAAGACTCGTCAATACGCCAGCAGTAGGTGATGATCATATCAAAGATCCACAAGCCGCAAGCGCTCTACTAAACATAACGGCCACTCGGGTATTGAGCGATCAGAAGATCAACAAGTAAGCCTGCTCACACTCCTGCGAATCCAATCAGTAACACTACCGTACTGTCCGGTCTCTTCGTCTGATATGTCGCATATCTCGTCTAGGGGTGGTAAATGTCAGACCCCAGTAACTCGATAAGTCGTGCCGATGTGAGGCTCATAACGGGTCGAGAAACTATTTATAACTCTTACCAGTATATCTCTGAAGCAGCCTTGGCCAAAGACTTCCTGTTATAGCCAATCGAGCACATCGCAACATCAACCCCCAATACCGGGAGAGACGAAACCCCTCTCATCGCTCTTTGCCTCCATGTGATTCGGGACTGTACCCAAAAGCCACCGTTTTGCACGTTCTCTTCAACGTGGTAAGGTGGAAATCAAAGCAAAGTGGGAATCACACAAGACATTATGACGATCTCGGGTCTACAGACTAACCTGTACCAGTGTCACTAGAGAACTGCCATCTGACGTGAGGTATAATAGCATCTGGGAGTTCTCGGTGAGTCCGTCCAGTGTACCCAGTCTCCACTGAGCATCCGTATACTGTCTCTGATGTCAAACACAAATGGATATGGGATCATCCATCACCCATATGTATGGGTCGAGAAGCTATACGCTAGTCTACTCTGGTATATCGATGCCCTGTCTCGATACACCCATGACTAGGAACATTTGAAGGATGTACTTTGCGACTACACTGTCCCCACTAGTACGAACTTCATCATAATCCTGGTAGTCAAGTACTCATCCTAAGGGCTTTATCAACATGTAACATAGAGACAATCAGTGTACATGTTAAGATAAAGACCAACCAGATAGCTTACTATCATATCGAGCAAGAAAGTCCTCTATATATATTTCCAAGCATCCACTACAATATACATCGTATGTACAGTAATGGCCTCTAGGGCATACATATCACTAACAATCTCCCACTTGCACTAGGGCCATCTGTTGTAGTATCTCATACCCAACAATCAGCTGTGGCTGAAGCATCTCATACTCAACCATCCCATAAAAGTCTCTACTGGGAAATAAGCCTTTGTGAGTGGATCCGTGCTATTGTCCTCTGTGTCTACTCTCCTAACCTTGATCTCCTTGGAGATCATCCATCTCCATTTTTCAGGTGATACTGCCTAAGAATATGTCTGGATCACTGATGGGATGAGGTTTCCTAGGCATAAGCCACAACTCCATTGTCACACAATGGTTGGAACGAAGTTCATCTCATGAACTTATATACATCCAGACTGCCTCTTTGGTAGTATCCTTGGTAGCAATGTATCCAACCTTTATCATCTAGTTTGTCACGGTATCTAGCTTGGAACTCTTCCAACATACCGTCCCTCAACTGAGGGTAAAAACAATGCCTGTGACTGACATTCAGTCGACCTTACCACCCTGAAAGCATTCCAGTGATTCTTCCCAGGATCTATTGATACCATCTCACTACACCTAGTGAGAATCCTAACATCCACTTAGATCTATCTCATAGATCCAAAACCTAGGATTTAGGAGGTATCACCTGGATTCTATATGGAGAATCCTTGTAATAAGAGGAGATTGACCGAGCGTAGCATAGGAAACTCCTTCCCTATCAAGAGTATGTCATCCACGTACTATACGAGGATCACCACTATAATCCCTACTACCTTTTTGTATATACAAGGTTCATATACCATTTTGATGAAGTCAAACTCTTTGACTAGCACATCAAAACAGATGTTCCAACTCCGTGATGCCTGCTTTAACTCCTAAAGCAACTTGCACACGTTTCCGCTGCTCCCACTGTCTACGAAGCCTTCTGTCTGTGTACTAATAGACGATCTCTTCAAAATCACTATTTAGAAAAGCATTCATGACACCCAACTGCCGGATATCGTAGTTATGGTATGTAGCAATGGCAAGTAGGATCCGGATGGACATAAGCATAGCTTTGAAAGTCTCAACTTTTCCATGTGCACCAAGTAATCTTCTCAATATATACTTGCTCCTGATGGGGATTTAACCCTTCAGATAAAGCAACCAAAGTCCATACTTTGTTGGTGTATATGGATTCCATCTCAGATCGCTTAGCATCCAACGATTCTTACAGAGTCCCCACTCTTGATGGCCTGCTCGAAACTGTAAGTGCACGGCGGCGCCCCGGCCTCCATCCCGAGGCCAAATGCGGAAGCGATGGTTAACTGTAACTTTTCAAACCGGCACCACCGCGCACTAAAACCCGGATCATACCATTAACTAGTCCTAGCTAACTACAAGATGGGGAAGAGAGATATACCGAGCGATCCGAGTCTTCCGGTCTTCTCGTCGTTGTCCCGATCTCCCGCGGAATGTCCGGTCTCCACCTCCTCGCCGGAAAGGGCACCACGTCGCCGGCTTCTTTTACGGGCTCCCACCTCTATACCGAGGAAACTCGGGCACGAAGTTGGCGAGCCGACGTGCCCAAGGTTTGCTGTAGAATGTGTAGTGCTCATGTCTCATTTTGGGGTTCATGGAGGTTGCCTTTTGGTGGAGGGATTGAAGTGGTCTTGTGGAGATTGAACTAGTGGGATTTTACAAAGCCAAAGGAACAAAAATCCCACCCTCACAAATCTTGGACAGCCCCCTAAAGGATTGGCCGGCCATGGCATGGGAGTGGAGAGAATATGAGAGAGAGAGAGTGTATGGATGATGGAACCACAAATAATAATGCAAGAGAGAAAAGGTTATCATATGAAGAAATGATCATAAAGAAACTCCAACACTCAAACTACCATCATCAACAACCATGATTGCTCACAAAGTCAAGCAATCATGAACTCAATAAAGTCAAGGAATGTTCCTCCATCATGAGACCATCATGATACAAGAAAATGCAAAGAACACCCTTCCAAATTGCTTATTTGCACAAATGCAAATAAGCCCTCCTCCCCCAATTTCGGCTAATGAAAGATACAAATGAAAATGGCCGAAACGGAAAGCAAACTGGCAACTCCAGAAAACTGGTCCCATAATAAATTACAGGAAAACCCCGCTACTAAGTTTACACACCCGCATTTGTATTCCGACCGAATACAAATGTAATGAGACAAAATCTACACTGAATTATACTAGGATCCGGCTTAAACCAAAGCCGGCTAGTATTATCCGTCCGATCCTGATCCGTGCAATACCGCACGTATCTGATCGAACCCTGCCATATCTCCATACGGCCTCTACAGCGTTTCGCCCGAAAACTTGAGCAACTGAATGTGGGGGACTCTAAAGACTCGTCAACACCTTAGTTGTGGATTTAACCACTAGCACGTCAGAGGTATAAGCCAATACGTAACGGGCTACCAGGTATTGACCAAAAGGGATGTCGATGAGCGAACTCATCCTGACACCCTACTGAGCCTGTCAGTGATAATATCCGTACAGTTTGGTCCGTTCGTCTATGAGCATCGCATGGCGGGCCTAAGGGTTGGTAAAAGTCAGACCCCCAAAAGCAGTACAAGTCGTGTCGGAGTGTAGCCCAGAACACCCTGAGATACTACTGGAATACCTACTAGTAAATCTCCTGCCTCGGCCGAGGGCTTTGTGTAATGGCTCTCCTAGACACAGCACGACCTCACCCCCAATACCGGGAGAGACGAACCCCTGAAGATCCGCTCACTGCCTCCATGTGGCTCGGGACTGTACCCAACTAAAACCTGTTTGCACGTCTCCTTTGAGCGTGGTAGGGTAGTAATCAAAGTACAGTAGGAACTCACACGAGACAAATGATGATCCCCAGGTCGATGAACTAACCTGTACATATGTCACCAGGGAACTGCTATCTGACGTCAGGTATAAGACCAACTAGCATGTTCCCGGCGAGTCCTGTCCGGTGTACTCATAACCCAATGAGCACCTGTATACATCTTAGGTGAACCAACTGACACCAGTGGCTTGTGAGACCGGCCACCGCCCCTCGTCGGGGTCTCGACTGTATACACTAGTCTACTCTGGAGTATCGATGCCCTGTCTCGAAACTCCCACGACTAGGGACCTTTTAAGGATGTGCTTATAGACTACCAGCTCCTACGTATATGATCGCCCTCATACTGCTGGTAGTCAAGCAAGAATCCTAGGGGCTCTATCAACGTGTAATAGCGACATGTCAGGTCACCTTAAAGCAGTACACGATGATAAAGATAAACCAGATAGCATACTATCATCTCGAGTAAGACTGTCCTACTGGGACAGGTCCTCCCTCAATCATTGCAATCACGTGCCTGTGATCCAATAATTGACTCTGAGGGCACTATCTCCAATAATCTCCCACTTGCACTCAAGGCTAATTATTGCGATGTCGCATACTCACGGCCCGTGTGATACCGAACACCCAACTCCTCTACTAGTCAGTCTCACAAAGCCTGTTTGCGAAACTATTGCGTTCGAGGAATAGCCTCAGTGAGTGGATCCGCTTTGATGTTTCTTTCTATGTCTCTCTATATCTCAAGTTCGCGGAGAAAACCATCTCCCGAAATGAGCAATACCTGTCTTAGAATGTGTCTGGATGTCTGATGGGACTTAGCTCATAAATGAACTCCAAATCCAAACTTCTTAGACTGTATCGTCAACTGAACTTAATCAGTATCCTGAGCCATGTCTCTCTCAGTATTGCCTTAGACCACCTGTCCAAAATACTGCCCCTCATCAGAAGGAAAAACTATAACTCTGACAACCTCCTTGTCATCCATGTCACCTTGGAAGCCTGGAATGATAACTGTCTCCCGAATGAGGCTGTCGTTATCATATCCCTAGAACATCCACTTATGTTCTAAAACTGCTTCCGACTGTTTCTCCGGGATTGGATCAATGTCAACTTATTGCATCTAGTGCAAGAACAACATCTGGTGTGGTACTTGATATCTCATGATTGACTCAATTGCCTGAGCAAGTGATCTGCCAATCATGCATATCCCTCTCCCCTTTAGCCTGTAAGACACCTTTAGAGAGGGTGACTCCATCACCTGCAGGTATACTACCGTGCCAGGAGTCGTCCATTCTAAATACTCTTAGAATGCTGTCTAAGTACCCTGATTGGGAAACCACCCAAATCTAGA
The DNA here is from genome assembly GCA_030015575.1 of Agapanthus africanus. Lineage (NCBI taxonomy): Eukaryota > Viridiplantae > Streptophyta > Magnoliopsida > Asparagales > Amaryllidaceae > Agapanthus > Agapanthus africanus. The sequence continues at coordinate 316,365,540 of CM057340.1, read as the reverse complement.
TCTAAATCCATAGATCTAGTCACCAATATGTCTGATATAATATCCAAGTCCTGTGTGGAGAAACCACTGTGTGACAACCAAAGTATAACCGATTGTAGTATAGGAATATCACTTCCTACTCTATGTATGTCATCCAAATACCAGGACATCACACCCTACCACCTTCTCAACAGATCCATCCCCTATTCTGATGAAGTCAAACCTATGACTGTCACATCAGAAATTGATGATCAATCTCCGCTATATCTGCTTTAGTCTATAAATAGACATAAGCTACCTGTCCACCAATGCTTCCGCTGCTCCCACTGACTACGACAACCCTCTGGCAGAGTCATATAGACGTACACTTCTAAAGCCAGTTTAGAACGACGCTATACTCATCCTCCCGCCGGGTCTCGCAGACTGGAGCAACAGCAATGGCAAGTGTGGGTAAACAAGAACTTCCATGTCACCGTCCTTGAGGCTACCGGAGTACCTCTCGGGTGCCTGAAGTTACCCACCTTATCTGCGGAGTGGCCAATGGAATGTCAAACCAGATTCAATCTTTAGGTTCCTATCAAATCTTCAGTAATCGTTTGTGGTTCTGGAATCACTTCCAGTTCTACCATACTCCCAATACTGTTTTCTGAAAAAATCCATTTTTATTAAAACTGTGGCGAGTCTAGAACAATATCGCTATTGTCTATCCAGATGGTAGAAAGTCAACCTGCGTCATAGCCTGGGTCAACCCACAAACTGCCATTACAGAAACATGCCTTGAGTTATCCAGAGTCTGGTTTTAAGCATAAATCGGACAACTCCCCGTACCTTAACATCGTTAAGATATGAACTGTTCTATATCCAATATAGAAACAGAGGCACTGGTTTAATTGAACCAGATTCAAATCATGCAGCTGTCCCCAGTGCATGTCAACTAAATGGAAGGAGGCCGATCAGCGTTACTCAACTTAGGAATACTTCCAATTATGAGTAACCTGAAAGAGAAGCAAGTTCTCTTAATCATTACTATCAACTGAATACCGTATACAAGTATCTACATCTTCGATCAACTTGAAGAATCCCGATACTTGCAAGACCTGGTTCTCTACTTTATTCAAATACCTATAACTTCTCAAAATTCGGACCCTGTGTTTCCACGAAACACCTGTCTAAAAACTAGAGAAGTCATAAGTAAACCGAATATAGTACGAGGACCAACCCCTCTGTCCTGATGGACCCTGGACAACATAAAATACTCTGTATAAGTCCCTTGAGTCTGATAACTCATTCACTGTGTGTCGTAGGCTGAAAACTGTACTTATGGTTAAGAAGAATTACACCGATGTTTAATGCTCCTTACCTAACCATACACTGATATAGGTAAATGTCATAGACATAATTTCAAAAAGGTATATCTCACTCTATGAAAATAGACGTACAGATATATCAATTTGAAATTGGTGCACAACAGCGGATATTCAAAACCAAATATTTGCCGACCGGCAAACAGCCCAGGTGATTTCCTCAAATATCACTGAATACAACGAATCCCGATATAATGAGGAAGATCACCTAATTTCCAATAACTTACTCCTACTCATCATCTGTAAAACCATACAGATGTGAGAATCATACCTGGTAAATACATACCCTGGAGTAAGTATCTAATTGGGAAATCAGTTTTCCTTTAACAGTACACTGTGAAACTGAAACATTGAAATGTTTCGATGGGGTATCCCGGTATTCCTAGTAATGCCTCTTCCAGATTCACGACTGTAACCGTATAATTCTTTGCCACCTTTCCAAATCCCTTTATATGTCTTTAGTCATTACCTTCTGCACACCCTTTAGGCCAAATGGTTTTCTTCCTTCCCTACCGTGCGGCACCAGCCTATGGTTTGGAAGAAGACTATCCAATAAGCTTAATGGGTGTACTTTCCTAATCTTAGGAGCACTCGCAATGCGAGAGAAGGTGAAGATAAAAGACAACCGAATAAACCTTATTCCTATTTCTCCTGAACCAGAATCCATCCCCGAACTGGAACAAGTTCCTTTCGAGTTCGTATATAACCATACGATGGAGTATCCAATGAACTGTGGATCTTCGTAGTGATACGGAGTGTCCTGGAGAAATACAAAGGTGAAGTGGGAGTGGTAATGAAATACCTGGTTTGGTCGTGAATATCAGTTGCAATTTACTTTGCCCTCTTACTAATCCCTTACTTTGTCTTAACTTAATACCTTCTGTACACCATCGTTATGCTAATTGGTTTTCTTCATTCCCCACCTATCGGCAACAGCCTAAGGTTTGGAAGAAGACTATCCAATTTGCGTAATAGGTGTACTATCTCCTAAACCAAGGAGTACTCACAACTTGAGAGAAGGAAAAAGGAAAAGACAACTGAATAATCCTATCCGTTTCCTCCAGAACCTGAAACCATCCTCGAATAAATTCTTTCGAGTTCGTATCTAACCATACGATGGTTTTGTCCAATGGAAGTGGACGTTCGTAGTAATACGGGGTGTCCTGGAGAAAAGGGTAAAAGTAGGAGTGGCAATGAGGTCTGCAACTCTGACAATCCAAAAGCCAGTCTTTTAGAAGGTTCGGTTAACTTGGTCACTGAGTCATAGTCTTAGGGTCGGGTCAATGGTCGCTGCCAAAGAGAGAGAGAAAAGAAACACTCAGCGTGCACTCTATCCTAGATCAGAATGGTTACCAATTTATCTAATCTGGAAACCTTCCACTGTACCGTCAAATTCTCCTCCAAACCTGAAAGAAGAATTAGTCGGGATCACCCAAGAAGTAAACCAACTCATTAGTGGGAATCGGGATCCAACTATCATCGCATGATAACGTGACGGAATCCGCTCACGGTGTCACACTCCAGAAGGTATGCGCATATCTGGCAAGTTTCAGTTCTTTTCAAACACCCGATGTGATTTTTGCCCCATGCTCTTATGACCTTGACTTTGGCCAACAAATCATAAGTCACATGTCAAGTTCTACCCGTCATTCTCCAGGTTAATTTGAGCCCACCCGCACAAGCCCTTGACTTTGGCCAACAAGGCTGTACGACTGCCCCAAACCAACGCATCTATCTATGCTGCATATGAATACCCCAATAGCTACCAAACACTGTGCCTTGACTTTGGCCAACAAACACAGCTTGAATACTATTGACCACCCATATGAAACGACGGAGGGCTACGAATGGTTTCTGGCGAAAACCTTTAACGTAAAGAACTTGATATCGTTGAAGGAACGGATAGCTTTTTAGAAAAATATAGTGACGAAAACCTTTGCTAAAGAGGTCACTCCCGGTGAAGGGATCTCGGCTCTTTCCCCGTAGAATGAGGTGCAGGATATTCCAACTGAATACCACGGTGCAAAGCAAAAGTAATCGGCTATAGTGAAGTTAATGCCCTGACGCAAACTTCTGTCCAAGGGGTCACTCCCGGTGAAGGGATCTCGGCCCTTGCCTCGTTGACTGAGGAGCAGGATATTCCAACTGAATACCACGATGCAAAACAAAAGAGAACGTCTTTGCAATAACAGCTTTTTGAAAAAAGTTCCAACAACATCAGATTAGGTTTGTTTTAACTTCCATTGATCCGAATCAATGCAGTCCCATCAATTGATCACACCACAAAGAACGAAAATAATATGACGTACGTATATGCCATCCGCATTCGCCACTGGGTCCCGTCATTACCCGTTAGGTTAGCTAACTAACGACAGAGCGGGGACTGGACTAGCGCGGATGCAAAACATATACAACATCTACTAATATATATACCGATATATTATATTTCGCTCAAGGTGTGATAAAAAGCAACATCACAGAAATGTACAGCATCACAGAACAATACAGATATCTGGGATCCCCGGATTTCACAGAGCCGCTGAAACCCGACGTTCCCCTGGTCGTGTGGATAGCCTGTGCAATGAAATCCTAGACCCCTACGGGCGCGGCAAGTCACCCGCCAAAACCTGAAGCGAGGCAGCCCCCTTCATCTCCGTGAATGGACCACCCAGCACTTCACGAAATCCGGTAACTTGGGCACCCCTCCTGGGTCAACCTGTACCCCCTACGAGTGCGGCGAATAGCCCGCCAATTCTAGAGTAAAGCCCCCTCCGTCTCAATGCCATGAGATGCGGGCTTGATGCCCTCTAGAACCCGGCCATCCGTGCACCCCTCCGCGGGGCAATCCTAGTACAGAAAGTAAAATATACATACAACGGGTACATCGACCGCAACCTAGTCGTGCCCCAAAATAATAATACAAACAGGCAGTGACGGCAGTCCACATGTCGGATGCTCGCCCCTCAATATCAAATGTACATAATACAACAAAAACTGTACTAGCATTGCAACCAGGCTATCCCCCACGACCGATTCGCAACATCACAGCAAAATCACAGAACATCAATGTGAAAGTCACGTTCGCAAATCCGTCTAACCGGGCTATAGCAGTTAGACTGGATTTACCGATCAAGTGACATTCACGGTCGCAGATATAATGTAAATACTGTGAAATAATGTTTTTAAAATATCCGATCGATCAAATTTTAATAAGTGGGCCCCAAGTACTACTGTAGCACATCAAGAAATTCTGGGCCCAAAATTAATATTCCAAAAATCCTAATTTTAACCCAGAAAGCAACTGATGAAATTTGATGCAGTGATCTCAACATAGTGCGGCGGAACCGCGGCTTTAATTTGATGCAGTGATCTCAACATAGTGCGGCGGAACCGCGGCCTAAAGGGGGGTTTGGCCGCGGTTCCGCGCTCCTATTGTGGAGTCACTGTATCGAATTTCTACAGTGTTCTTAGAATTTCCAGTACAACACTTTTGTACAACCTGAAAAAATTTTCGACTCCAGAAAATTTCAACAGAAAACTGATGCATGTGAAAAACGCGGATTTTGGAATTTTGGTCGATCGGAAATGTAAACACATTAGACAAAGCTAGACTAGGTTAATGGCAAGGCTCTGATACCACTGTAAGTGCACGGCGGCGCCCCGGCCTCCATCCCGAGGCCAAATGCGGAAGCGATAGTTAACTTTAACTTTTCAAACCGGCACCACCGCGCACTAAAACCCGGATCGTACCATTAACTAGTCCTAGCTAACTACAAGATGGGGAAGAGAGATATACCGAGTGATCCGAGTCCTCCGGTCTTCTCGTCGTCGTCCCGATCTCCCGCGGAATGTCCGGTTTGCACCTCCTCGCCGGAAAGGGCACCACGTCGCCGGCTTCTTTTACGGGCTCCAACCTCTATACCGAGGCAACTCGGGCACGAAGTTGGCGAGCCGACGTGCCCAAGGTTTGCTGTAGAATGTGTAGTGCTCATGTCTCATTTTGGGGTTCATGGAGGTTGCCTTTTGGTGGAGGGATTGAAGTGGTCTTGTGGAGATTGAACTAGTGGGATTTTACAAAGCCAAAGGAACAAAAATCCCACCCTCACAAATCTTGGACAGCCCCCTAAAGGCTTGGCCGGCCATGGCATGGGAGTGGAGAGAATATGAGAGAGAGAGTGTAAGGATGATGGAACCACAAATAATAATGCAAGAGAGAAAAGGTCATCATATGAAGAAATGATCACAAGGAAACTCCAACACTCAAACTACCATCATCAACAACCATGATTGCTCACAAAGTCATGCAATCATGAACTCAAGAAAGTCAAGGAATGGTCCTCCATCATGAGACCATCATGATACAAGAAAATGCAAAGAACACCCTTCCAAATTGCTTATTTTCACAAATGCAAATAAGCCCTCCTCCACCAATCTTCGGCTAATGAAAGATACAAATGAAAATGGCCGAAACGGAAAGCAAACTGGCAACTCCAGAAAACTGGTCCCATAATAAATTACAGGAAAACCCCGCTACTGTGTATACACACCCGCATTTGTATTCCGACCGAATACAAATGTAATGAGACAAAATCTACACTGAATTATACTAGGATCCGGCTTAAACCAAAGCCGGCTAGTATTATCCGTCCGATCCTGATCCGTGCAATACCGCACGTATCTGATCGAACCCTGCCATATCTCCATACGGCCTCTACAGCATTTCGCCCGAAAACTTGAGCAACTGAATGTGGGGGACTCTAAAGACTCATCAACACCTTAGTTGTGGATTTAACCACAAGCACGTCAGAGGTATAAGCCAATACGTAACGGGCTACCAGGTATTGACCAAAAGGGACGTCGATGAGCGAACTCATCCTGACACCCTACTGAGCCTGTCAGTGACAATATCCGTACAGTCCGGTCCGTTCGTCTATGAGCATCGCATGGCGGGCCTAGGGGGTTGGTAAAAGTCAGACCCCCAAAAGCGGTACAAGTCGTGTCGGAGTGTAGCCCAGAACACCCTGAGATACTACTGGAATACCTACCAGTAAATCTCCTGCCTCGGCCGAGGGCTTTGTGTAATGGCTCTCCTAGACACAGCGCGACCTCACCCCTAATACCGGGAGAGACGTACCCCTGAAAATCCGCTCACTGCCTCCGTGTGGCTCGGGACTGTACCCAACTAAAACCTGTTTGCACGTCTCCTTTGAGCGTGGTAGGGTAGTAATCAAAGTACAGTGGGAACTCACACGAGACAAATGACGATCCCCAGGTCGATGAACTAACCTGTACATATGTCACCAGGGAACTGCTATCTGACGTCAGGTATAAGACCAACTAGCATGTTCCCGGCGAGTCCTGTCCGGTGTACTCATAACCCAATAAGCACCTGTATACATCTTAGGTGAACCAACTGATACCAGTGGCTTATGAGACCGGCCACCGCCCCTCGTCGGGGTCTCGACTGTATACACTAGTCTACTCTGGAGTATCGATGTCCTGTCTCGAAACTCCCACGACTAGGGACCTTTTAACGATGTGCTTATAGACTACCAGCTCCCACATATATGATCGCCCTCATACTGCTGGCAGTCAAGCAAGAATCCTAGGGGCTCTATCAACGTGTAATAGCGACATGTCAGGTCACCTTAAAGCAGTACACGATGATAAAGATAAACCAGATAGCATACTATCATCTCGAGTAAGACTGTCCTACTGGGACAGGTCCTCCATCAATCATTGCAATCACGTGCCTGTGATCCAATAATTGACTGTGAGGGCAATATCTCCAACAGAAACTAGTTGCGTCATCATCTCATGATGCAATCCTCGCTCCCACTGTCATAAAGAAAACCGAAGTATCTCTCAGGTGGGTGAGGAACCCTACTTGATCGGTGGAGAGGCCGAGGTTCGTCGGAAGCTATTGAATCCTTTTGATTCTACCAAATCGTCAGCTGTAGTTTGTATAGTTGGAACTCTTTCCAGTTCTACCTCATAACCACTAATTTCTTCACAAGAATTTCCCTTTTCCAAAAGGTGGCATGCTTAGAAACAAAACACCTTTTGCTCCTCAGTGTGTTAGAACATATTCCCTTGTAAATGCTTGGGATATCCAACAAACTTCCACAGAACTGACTTTACCTCAATCTTGTCCGGATTTTGATTTTAGGCATAGGCTGGACAACCCCAAATCTTAACATCCTTAAGAGATGGGCTCTTCCCATTTCATATCACATATGGAGTTGTAGGCTTCTGATTTGGTTGGAACCCTATTCATTAAATATGCAGCTTTTCAAGTGCATAACCCCCAAAAGGAAATAAGCTTCTCAGTAGTACTCATCATAGAGCACACCATATCTCATAGGGTACGATTTCTCCGCCCCGATACACCAACGTGCTGTGGTGTATACGGGGAGTAATGCTGAGAGAGAATCTCATTCTCCTTTAGAATAGTCCAGAAATTCCTTGCTCAAGTATTCTCCTCCCTGATCACATCAAAGGACTTAATACTTATACCCGTTTTGGTTCTCTACTTCTAACTTATATTCTTTGAATATCTCAAAAGGTTCAGACTTGTGTTTCAACAGGAACATATGTCCGAATCTTGAGAGATCATCAGTGAATGTAATGAAGTACAAAGAACCAGTCCTAGCATGTGTAGACAGGGGATCAAACATACATCATCATGTATCAATCCCAAGAGTTCACTAACTCTTTCTCTGTTTCTAATAAACGGAGCTATGGTCATCTTATCTTTGTGACATGACTGGAAAGTTTCACAAGATGTAAATTCAAACTGATTTAAATATGCAACTAAATGTAACTTCGCTAGTCGGGTCGTATTGATATGACCTAGTCTACAATGCCTCAAAAAGGATTCGTTCATTTCTGAACCGATTCTCTTGTGTGTGTTCTGTACGTTAAGAACTGTGTTTTGATTTATAACGTATATGCTTTTAGATAACGTGCCTGATCCGATCAACTCTTGATATAGGAAATGATCAAAACATTATCCAACAATACAAAATTATATCCTTCTTTACTTAAAAAGAGACTGATATGATGTTGTATATCAGGATCGGTATCTAATAACATTCGTTCAGAATCAATGTATTTGGTAATACAGGGTGATAACCGCCATCATACTTGGCTGCAACACTTGCACCATTTTAAACTCTTAAAACTTATCAGCTTTTCTCAGTTCTTTACCTATCTATAGCCCATGTAACAGATTACATTTGTGGGATCCTGATCCGGTATCTCATACCCAGGACGTAAAGGATTCTGAGAAACAGTTCTATGTAATGAACTCACCCGAAGAAGATGCATCATCATGCACTTTCTTCATTTGGGCGGCACAGGAATCACGGGAATCCCCTATTTCCTGCTCGGTCATATAACAATTATAAGTTGGAGCGGGACCAACGTTCCATAGCTCAATATAACAAGCAGGTTCGGTCAATACATCCATATTTTTATCTTGATTAAGGCGTGACATGGTCACTACCTGGAGAGAGAGAGAGAGAAGAAAACACTCAGCGTATGCTCTTACAAGATTAGATTGGTTATTAATTTATCTAATCAGGATGACTCCCACTGTTTTTGTCAAATCGTCCTTCAAACCTTAAAAGGAAAGGCTAGCCGGAATTAATTACACCCTATAAGTTTACCAATCTTTCAGCCAAGCCAGGTTCGGTACTTTGAGGGAGGTTCCCCGTGCTTTCGCACGGACTTAATTAAAATAAACCTCGTTTTCCCTGGGACGTAACCCCGTTGACACCTTTCTAGACACCTACTTGATCGGCTAAGTGTTATGTGTAAAACTCTCCCAGGAGTAACTCTTGCTCGCAGTGGGTATCGGGATCCAACTATCTCATAGGAGGTATGCAATCTCATTGCAAATTTCAACACTTGAAAATCCCGATAATATTTTACCCCTAGCAACTTATGACCTTGGCTAAGGTCAACAAATCATAAGCTCTAGTCAAGTTCAACCCGTCATTTCCCGATTGAATTAAACCGACCAGCGCGACCCTTGGCTAAGGTCAACAAAGCCGCACGACTGTCCTAACTCAATCGCATCATATGCTTATAAAGATAAGCACTAATCAGCTACCGTACACTACGCCTTGGCTAAGGTCGACAAACGCACAACGAAAACTAAGTAGTACTTATCTGAAATGACGGAGGGCTACGACAGGTTTTTTTAAGAAAACCCTTTACGTAATGAACTTGATATCGTTGTAGAATGGAGTGTTTTTAGGCCTTTACTAGTTTTGCTAAAGAGGTCACTCCCGGTGAAGGGATCCGGGCTCTTTCCTCATCGAATGAGGTGCAGGATATTCACAATACCACTATGCAAAGCAAGAACTAGAAAAGCAATCAAAAGACAAATCCGAGGGTTGTAGAATCAGCCAGTTATTGCTAAAGAGGTCACTCCCGGTGAAGGGATCTCGGCTCTTTCCTTATCGAATAAGGTGCTGGATGTTCTTCAAGGAACACCGCTATGCAAAGCAACAACTAGAGCTACCTGTTTTTGAAAATTCGATTCACAACATCTTTTGGTTTCTTTTATTTCATCAATCTCATTAATGAAGTCCAATCATTTTATGTTTACCTAAATATCACAGATAAATACAACGTACGCTTATGTCATCCGCATTCGCCTCGATGTCCTCTCGTGCTACGTTAGGTTAGGTAACTAACGGCAGAGCGGGGCAGGGCTAGCGCTGGTGTAAAACATAAGCAACGTCTATATAATATATCACATATACTATATCCTGTATCTATCTCAATATATATCAAATGATCACATCACAGATATCGCAGCAGAAAACAACATATGAAATATTGGATATACTAGGATTTCCGTGTTTTATTTTAAGCCTGTATAAAACACGGATTCCACGGTCATGATGAATAGCCAAACCCACATCCCTAGACCCCTACGAGTGAAGGGTTACCCTAGTGCCTCGGCCAACTTCCGTGGCCAAATGCGGAACAAAAATTTTAAGACGATCGAAAAATTGGCACTAGTTTAACTCTAAACCGGGATCTTTCCATAAAAATAGCTAGCTACACTAGGAGAGCTATCTACTATGATGAGGAATTCTTACCAAACGAACCAAGTCCTTCATTCTTCGTTCTTCATCCTTTGCTCCTACTAGCCACCTTGAACTTGCTTGATCTTCTTTCCTTGCTCCGTCGGTTTTTCGGGATCGAGCTTGTTCTCTGGTCTTCCTTAGTCCTTGATGATCCACCCGGGGAGTATGATCCATGGCTCTAGCTCCTAACTACGTAACAAAAGGAGCAAATAGAAGACCTGGTTGTAAGTCCAAGTTACCTCTCCCGGTTCTTTCGGGCTTGCGGAAATGATGAAAAATGATTTTTCGGGTCATTGTAACATGGACTATAAAACACGGATCTTTGCTAAACTACTCACTAGCAACTAACTAGAGCTTTTCCTACTCGGTTAGGGGTTATACCTCAACTTCAACTCCTTCTCTTGGGCTCTTTGTGTTGGTCGGATGGTTCGTTCCCCGTCGCCTTCTCTTGCCGAAGATGGATCCACCTGAGGGTCTCTACCTTGAGCTTCTTTCTCGAACTTGAGAAAACTAAAGTGTCCGGCTTGCTAGACCTTCAACCTTAGGATGAGTAGAGAGTAGCTTTGGTGTTTTATCTCCAAGGAAATGTTTCTCAACACATGAGATGAATTTTCATTGAGCTAGAGGAAGAGGGAGAGCAAAATGGAGGAGAGAGAATCAATATGATAGAATGAGAATGGTTTTTACAACCATAACAATATATGTCAATTATCTAATTAATAATATTAATCTAAAATGAAAAAAGGTGATGGTTGGTTTGATAAGACCATTATCATTTCACATTAAATGTTTTTGCAAAGATCAAAGAGCATCTTTGGAAAGAAATGATGATGCTCAATGTTTCAACCATGGTCAACAAGTCAACCTTGGTCAATAAGTCAACAAACCGTAACCATAACCCAATTTCATTTAAATAACATTATCAATTGATATTTCACATATTCATTAGGGTTTGGTAAATGACAACCGTCAACTCTGCATACACACCCGTACCAAAACCCTAATGAGAATCCTCTTCCTCTGCCTCAGTCAACTGTGCATACACACCCGCATTCGTGTTCCGAGGAGCACGAATACTATGAGATAAAACTAACCCCAAAGCATATACTAGGATCTGGCTCAAACCAGAGCCCGCTAGTAATAACTGTCCGGACATCAAACGTGCACAAGTGCGCGGATGTGAACGAACCCTGTCGCAAAACCATGCGACCTCTACTCTGTTTTGCCCAAAGGCGAATAACCCTCTGTGTGGGACTCTAAAGACCCGACACTACGCTGGCAGTGGGTTTAACCATAGACCGCAAGCGGCACTAGCTGTACGTAACGGTGCCCAGGTAGATGCCGATAAGAAGACGGACGAGGTGAAACCCATCTGAACTCCTACTGAGCCTGAATGTGACAATCTCCGTACAGTCCGGTCTTTTCGTCTGAGAATATCGCATGGAGGGCCTAGGGGGCGGTAAACGTCATTCCCCTAATAGCGGTACAAGTCGTATCGGAGTGTAGCCCAGAACACCCTGAGATAACACTGGAAACCTACCAGTATACTTCGCTTGCCCTGGCCAGGGACTTTGTGTAATGGCTCTCCTAGACACAGCTGTAAGTCGATGTACAACACCCCACGACTTGCGGGGAGGCGGAATAATGAAAAAAGATGTTGTTTTAGGCGTAAACATCGACTAACCGAGAATCTTTGCATAAACAATAACTAACAAGAAACCATAGAAGAGTTAACTACTATGATAAGTGATTATAACTAAAGAACCGAGTCCTTCGTCTTGTCGTTCTCCACGTCCTCTCCGAGCTTCTATATGTAGTAGAAGATCCACCCGAGAGCTTTACTACAAGCTTCACCTCTAACATGAGGTAATTAGGTTTCTTAAATTGCTAATCTAAGTAACATAGGTGATATAGAGAATGGTTAAGGATTAAGTAGTCTACTCTAATCCTTGGTCTCAACACATGAGAGGGGAGGATTAGGGTTTGAAGAGAGAGAGCTTGAGGAGAGAGAAAGTGAGCAAGAGAATGAGATGAGATAATAAGCTATCATAATATATATCAAGCATTATGATTTATCCAACAAAAGAAAATGAAGGATTAATCATCATGCTTAATAAATACAAGAGGGTGATTCATCTCCATGAGTCATTAAGCATTAATGATGCATTAATGACATGGATGAATCACTCAAATGACTCACTAATCTCATTTAATGCATATGCCACCTTAACCCCCAAGTCACCATCTTCTAGAAGCTTCTCGCGCAATTACGAGAACGCCCCTCCTATCCGTGAAAACACGGAAAAACTTTAGACTGTATAAATCCAATAACCTGATACTAGAAACTGGCTTAAACAAAAGTCGGCTAGTAAAAACTGTCCGGATGTCGTACGTGCGTAAACACACGTATGCGTCCGAACCCTTGTCGTAAAACCATACGACCTCTATATCGTTTCGCCTGGAGTAGGGAAACTATCTGTGTGGGACTCTAGAGACTCGACTACTACGCTGGCAGTGGGTTTAACTACAGACCGCAAGCGGCACTAGCTGTACGTAACGGTCCCCAGGTAGATGTCGATAAGAAGGACGATGAGGAAACCCATCTGAACTCCTACTGAGTCTGATGTGACAATCTCCGTACAGTCCGGTCTGTTCGTCTAAGACTATCGCATATCGGGCCTAGGGGCGGCAAGCGTCAGTCGCCTAATAGCGGTATATGTCGTGTCGAAGTGAAGCCCATTACACCCTGATAAACTACTGGAACCTACCAGCAAATCTCGCTTCCCCTGGCCAGGGAATTTGCATAATGGCTCTCTGACACAGCGCGATATCAATCCCTAATACCGGGAGAGACGAATCCTGTCTAACCGCCACTGCCTCCAAGTGCTCGGGACTGCACCCAACTACTACCTGTTTGCACGACTTCTTTGAGCCGTGGTAGGGTAGCAATCTAAGAACAGTGGGACACACTCGAGGCGAAGTAGCAGTGTCAAGTCTGCGGACTATGGTGTACTCATGTCACCTGGGACCTGTTCACTAACGACTGGTATAAAACCAACCAACAGTTCCTTGTGAGTCCTGTCCGGTGTACCCGTAACCTAACGAGCACCTGCATACTGTTAGTGTATATGCCCTAGGGGCCATTATTGTATCATACTAGTTTGTATATTACTTAATGGAAGCTTGGGATATTCACATGTATATAACAGTCTTGCTAAACATGGTAGTATGCTACTTGGTTTTTCTATCTTAATATATGAGTATACGTATTGATAGAGCTCTTAGGATCTTGCTTGAATACCAGCGTTGTGATGGCTGTCACATTAGTGGGGGCTGGGTAGTCTATAAGCACATCCTTATTCAGGTCCCTAGTCGTTGGATTATCGAGACAGGGCATCGATACTTCGGAGTAGACTAGCGTGTACGCTTCTCATCCCAGTCGGGGAGATGGTCTGTCCCATAGCCGTCAGTACGTCGTACTGGAGATAGTATGCAGGTGCTCGTTAGGTTACGGGTACACCGGACAGGACTCACAGGGAACTGTTGGTTGGTTTTATACCAGTTGTCAGTGAACAGTTCCCAGGTGACATGAGTACAGCATAGTCCGCAGACTTGGGGACGCTACTTCGCCTCGAGTGTGTCCCACTGTGATTAGATTGCTACCCTACCACGGCTCAAAGGAGTCGTGCAAACAGGTAGCAGTTGGGTGCAGTCCCGAGCACTTGGAGGCTGTGGCGGTTAGACAGGATTCGTCTCTCCCGGTATTGGGGGTTGATATCGCGCTGTGTCAGAGAGCCATTACGCAAAGTCCCTGGCCAGGGCAAGCGAGATTTGCTGGTAGGTTCCAGTAGTTTCTCAGGGTGTAATGGGCTTCACTCCGACACGACTTATACCGCTATTTGGGGACTGACGCTTGCCGCCCCCTTAGGCCCGATATGCGATAGTCTTAGACGAACGGACCGGACTGTACGGAGATTGTCACATCAGACTCAGTAGGAGTTCGGATGGGTTTCCTCATCGGCCTTCTTATCGACATCTACCTGGGGACCGTTACGTACAGCTAGTGCTGCTTGCGGTCTGTGGTTAAACCTACTGCCAGCGTAGTAGTCGAGTCTCTAGAGTCCCATACAGAGAGTTTCCCTACTCCAGGAGAAACGATATAGAGGTCGTATGGTTTTACGACAAGGGTTCGGACGCATACGTGTGTTTACGCACGTACGACTTTCGGACAGTTTTTACTAGTCGGCTTTGGTTTAAGCCAGTTACTAGTATCCGGTTATTGGATTTTTACAGTCTAAAGTTTTTCCGTGTTTTCACGGATAGGAGGGGCGTTCTCGTAATTGCGCGAGAAGCTTCTAGAAGATGGTGACTAAGGGGGTTAAGGTGGCATATACATTAAATGAGATTAGTGAGTTATATGGATGATTCATCCATGTCATTAATGCATCATGAATGCTTAATGACTCATGGAGATGAATCACCATTAGATATTTATCAAGAATGGTTGTAAATCATTTTCTTTTCTTTTCTCGAAAAACAATAATGCTTGATATATATTATGATAACTCATTTTCTCATTTCATTATTATTCTCACATTCTCTCTCCTCAAGCTTCCTCTCTTCAAACCCTAATCCTCCCCTCTCATGTGTTCAGTACAAGGATTTGTTAGACTACTTAATCCATAACCCTCGCTCTATAACATCTAGGTACTTTGATTAGCACTTAAAGAAACCTAGTTGCCTCAAGTTTAGAGGCAAAGCTTGGAGTGAAGCTCTCGGGTGGATCGTCTACTAATTGGAGAAGGCCGAGGAGAAGGTGGAGTTCGTAAAGACGAAGGACACGGTTCTTTAGGTATAATCACTTCACATAGTAGTTTAGAACTTCTATGATAGTTGTTAGTTATCGTTTAGCTTCGATTCATGCGGTTAGTCGATGTTTAAGCATAGAACAAGATCGTTTTTCATATTTCCGCCTCCCCACAAGTCGTGGGGTGTTGTACATCGACTTACAGTGGTATCAGAGCCTCGCTAAACAATAAATAACTCACTTGTAAAATTGTATGAATTTCGAACGGAAAAAACAAACCGGAAAACCCCGATATCATGAGTTTCTGTCGATTTTTAAATGAGGTCCAAAAATTTTTCAGGGACCTTCAGAAAGCCCAGAATGATAGTATAAGAACACCCAAGAAAACTGGGCTCATGAATCGTCTGAAGCGCCGCGGAACCGCGGCGGATCCCACTGATCCGCCGCGATTCCGCCGCCGAAGTGCCGATTCATCAGCCCAATTTTCCTGTGTGGGTTCTCTGTGATATTTGGTATTTTCTGGAATTTTTTAATTTTTGCTCAGGTTTCAGATTTACAGAGAAGTATTGGAGAAAAATTAAATGTGTTTAATCGATCAAAATTATACGGTATTTGCTTGTTGGATTATATCTATGTTTGTATAATGTGTTCGTAAACCTCCCCTAACTGCTAGTATGTCGGTTGGCAGGGGATTGCACATTTCTGTAATGGTTTTTACTGTTTGTGGATATGAATTGTGTTGGACTGTTGTGATGTATAGCCGGGGTTATGTGATAGGTTATTATTTAATTCATTTGATGTAAATGTAATTTGTTGTAATATTATTTTGCGGGGCACATCCAGGTTGCGGTTGTAGCCACCGTTGTATTATTTCATTTTACTGTTTTTTGCTCCTAGGACAGACCCAAGGTGGGGTGCACAAACTGCCGGGCGGGTAGTTTTCCGTACCCATAGGGGTCTTGGGTGGGGTAATGGCTATTCATCACAACTGTATAATCCGTCTTTCCTTGCAGGCTCAAAAGAAATATGGATTGCTTGCAAATCCAATAAAGTTCATATGAGATCTGGAATGCCTATTATTGCGTCTGACGAATGTACAATATCTATATATGATAGCCATTTAGACGTCACTTATGTTTTACACCCGCGCTAGCCCAGCCCCCGCTCTGTCGTTAGTTAAGTAATCTAACGGGTGATGACGGGACCCCATGGCGAATGCGGATGGCATAAGAGGACGTTGTATTTTCGTTGTTTTCTGCAATGATAGGTTAATGATGGGACGCATTATTTATAATGCAAAGAAAATAAACCAAAAGTTTAATCGTTGGAACAATTTAAAAGAAACCACTCGGTTAATTTTAAAACAAATATTTTTAAATGCGGAGCTTTAACCACTCCTTTTAAAAGCTATCAGGTTCCTTCGGTTATATCAAGTTCACTACGTTCACGGTTTGGCCAAAACCATTCGTAGCCCTCCGTCATTTCATCTATGTATTCAGTAGTATTCAAGCTATGTATTTTGACCAACGCCAAGGCATAGTGTTTGGTAGCTGCTGGGTATTCATTTGTTGCATAGATAGATGAGTTAGTTTGGGACAGTCGTATGATCATTTTGGCCAACGTCAAGGATATGTACGGATGGGTTCAAATTAACAAGATAATGATGGGTAGAACTTGACATGTGACTTATGACATTTTGACCAACGCCAAGGTCATAAGAGCATGGGGCAAAAATATATATCGGGAATTTCTAAAGAAACTGAAATTTGCAAAGTGATGCATACCATTTGGAGTTTGATGAATGTTGGTAGGATTCCTTCAAGATTATCATACGATGATATTTGGATCCCGATCCTACTGTGAGTATATGCTACTCTTCAGGATATTCGTCATTTAACAATCAATGCTATAAACCAAGTAGTTGTCAAGAAAGGTGTCAGCGGGGTTACACCCTTAGAGAAAAGAGGTTCTTTAATTAAGGAACTTCGCGAAAGCGTTAGAAAACCTCCCTCGAAGTATCGACACTAGCCTGGCTGAACGGTTAAGCAAGAATTGTACAGTGAGAATAGTCCTGGCTAATTCTTCTTTTATGGTTTGAGGAAGGATTCGAGAAACAGTGGGAGCCATCCAATTTAGATAAACTAAAAACCACTCTAAACTTGCAAGAGCATCATGCTAAAGAGTTTTCTTCTCTCTCTCCTAACTGCCGCGACCCTGAAAATGACTGGACTTAAGTTACTTTTAGAGAAAAATATACTGACAGGGCCAAACTATAAAGATTGGCTGCAGAATGTCAAAATGGCTTTGACCTATGACAAATTGGGGTATGTCCTCACCACTAAGGCACCTGAAGTCCCTGGTCCCAAATCCAGTAATGTGGATAAGGAAATCCGCAAAACCTGGGATTTAGATTGCGCGAAAGCCAAGTGCATCGTGCTTGCCTCGATGAACAATGAACATCAGAGAAGGCACGAGGATATGGATCTTGACTCCATATTTCTCCATACAAAAATCTGTATGGGGAGAAATTTCGTATAGCATGATACGAGACCTCAAAGAACTTGTTTCGAGCGAGGTTGGCTATCGGGTCATCGGTAGGAGAACATGTCCTAAAGATGATCGGCTATATAGAAGAGCTCGCAGACCTTGGGACAACTTTTGATAATGAGCTCTATACAGACCTTATTCTCCAGTCCCTTCCTCCCACCTACGCCTAGTTTATCCTGAACTTCAACATTCAAAGAAAAGAAGTTGAACTTCCGGAACTCCTGAACATGTTAAGGAGTGCAGAGGGCACCTTGCAGAAAGCAAGGGAAACACCCGCTATGTTTGTTAGCGGTGCATCTTCTTCCGGGTCCAAGGCTAGGACCAAAGTAAGGAAGAAGAAGGGCGCCACCAAACCTAGAGGAGGTGTTAGTAAGGTGGAAGGGAAGGGAAAGAAAAAGTTTGCGGTACCGGTAGTGGGCCAGGATGAGTGCTTCTATTGTCACAGGAAAGGGCACTGGAAAAAGGATTGCAAGGCGTGGAACGCCAAGAACCACGAACCGAAGCAAGCTGTGGCTTCGACTTCAGGTGTGTTTGTAATTGAGAATTGTCTGTCGATCAACTCTACTTCCTGGGTATTGGATACCGGATCAGGATCTCATATTTGCAATTCATTGCAGGCACTGAGAAACCGTTTAATATTTAAAATCCTTTTGGTTGACTTGAGGGAAGGAGAGAGAGTATGCATGGTGGCTTGGGCACATGCAAGCATTTATTATGAAGTGAGAGATGGGTGGCTTTAAGGTTGAGTCACAATCCATCCAATTTCAAAGCTTTTTGCTATCTTTCAAACTCTCTCCTCACATTTTCTCACACACACACACATTAGCCACAACAGCATCCATCATCATGAACAGCAGCAGCACAACCTCATAAGCAACCTGATAAACAACAGCAGCTGCAACAACAACCTCATTAACAACCCAACTTCATATACAGCAGCAGTTGCAAAGCAGCAGCAACTCCTTGCATCCACACCATCAGCACAACACCACAACACCACACAACCTCCACTACAACACACAAGCAGCAGCTTCAGCAACAACAACAGCAACAACTTCAGGAGCAGCAACAGCAACAACATCAGGAGCAGCAACAGCATTAGCAACAGGAGAAGCAAGCTGCAGCAGTAGCAGCTTCTTCCTCTTCTTTTTTTCTCCTGACCCTGAGTCGTAGGGTCAAGTGAGGTATAACCTCTGAGCTCCATTTCCATGTTTGCTAAGATTGTGGATTTGTTTGGCTAGTTTAGTGTTTTAATGAAGTTTTAGTGCTAGATTTGTTTTGTGATGTTAGATCTAGCTAAATTAGAGTGTTTATAGTTTAATGGACCCTACTAGATGCTGTTAAGACCAAATTACCCAAGATTTCTCCGGAATACCCGATTTGTCCGACTTGGCGTAAATTAGCGATTTTAGCGACTTTATAACCTCTGTAAGATCTGCTGTTGACCCGAACCTTTAAAACAAAATTGAGAAGACTTTAGCACTGTGACATTAGCAGACACACACACAGAGCACGGAGACCACCTCCAAGATGTGGCCGCCGGTTTATTCTATCTGGCCGCAAATTGCGGCCAGATCTTGGGTTGGGGTGTTGGATTTTTGGCTGTGGGGTTCTTCTGGGTATCTTAGGATTTTGGTATCTGTAACTTTTTAAGTTTGGCCCAGAGGCAAAATCAGGAGCTATAAACGAGTTATCGATGTTTCAGAACTTGTGTTACACGTGCGTGATCCGCGTGGTTCTGTGGCGCGCTGCGCGACGCAACGCATGAAAGTTGGTTCTGGTGAGTTCGCACGCGTCGCGACGTGTCGTGTGCACGCGCATTTAGTTTCACGCACGCGTATCCTTTTAGTGATAATTATACGATTTTGGTGATTTGTGTGGATTTGTGTTAAAGCAATAATAGTGTTAGTTAGACTATCCTAATTAGGTATTGTTAGGGCCAAGTTAACCTAGGTAAACCCCAGATTACACAAATACCCTGAGTTTTCAAATTGGTGCAAAACTTGACGTTTTAGAGCAAAGCTTAGTTTTTTAAAATCTGCTTTTGACCCAGTGAGTTCAGAATGGAATTGAGTGGACTGTAGCCTACCGGAGATATCCTGACCACACCACCAGAGCCCAACCCCACCAACCCAAACCCAGGCCGCCGGAAAATTCTTTTTGGCCGCAAATTGCGGCCAGACTAGGGAGATAGGTCACAGGGGTTTTAGGGTAGGTGTCTGCTACATTTTGTAGGTCTCTGGTATATATAGTTTTGCAATATTCTAACCTGGGTAAAATCTGGTGCAGTATATCGTTTACTGGTGTTTTTAGTTTTCGCGATACGCGAGTGGGTCTTGAGATTCAGCGTATTGCGGCATGTCGGGTTAAGCGTTAGGCACATACACACACGTTTCAGCGTATCGCACACACGCGTGGTAATTCGCGACGCGAGTTTCTCGCTTTGTTTTGATATCGCGTCTAGCGAGATTTTTGATTATATTTAGTTTCTTGTGTAAATTCCAGGTTTGCAGGCGGGTACGTAAGACGCCGCCAGGAAAGGGAAGCAGGTGGTCGGCTATACTTAGCACGCGACCAGGTGAGTAGATTTAACATCTACGGGGAAATCGCCCGTATGGCATTAAGCGTCAGGGCGTAATAGGTTATTTAGTTTTATGTGTTCATGTAGACATACTAGAGTAGCATACCTTTGTTATATATAGAACTGGTAGTATAGAACACTGCACTGCCACTAATGGTACAAGTTGCACGAGCACGATTTATATGCTACACTCACACCGTTAGTGATTGCCATGACACTCAAAATATAGTATTGCTAGAAATCATATATCATATTGATTCCGTTTTATTGACGTTGTCATGTTTTGCCGCATACTAGCATATGTTATATTCATACCATGTACACCATATACTTACGGTTGGGCATACCTTCATTGATACCTCACTACCTGTGTACATGCACCCCTATATTTCGTCATAGTGCTTATATAAATATATATCTTGATATGTTCATACTTGTGCTCTATGCATCACATATATTCATACTAGGCACACACATACATCACATATATTCATGCTTGGCATAGATACATCACAGATTCATGCTTGACACATATATCATATATTCGTACTTGGACACATATACATCATATGTACACCATAGCGCACATGTACATTGCTACATTCACTTAGCATACTTATCTTTCGCACATCCATACCTATACTCATATTCATATGTTACATACATGGATGATATTGACTTCATTTGAAAAATAAGGGACCGCATATGATATTTTCCATACTGGATCTTTTAAAAGAGCGTTTTTCCCTTTCTTCTACTCTTAGTGTCATATGACGCAAGGCATGGATTTACACAGTAGACTGATTTATGTGATTTCTGGATTTGGGAACCGGAGTACTATTTTAAGAAAATACGCACTGTTTAAAAACCCGGTTTCCCTTGATATGATATTTCAGTGCGTCCACCATGTGTTTTCTTGGTGCTAGAGTGATACATGTGAACCCGAGTCGAGGAGCTGGACGAGGCCGATTGCGGGTACATGGTGGACCCGGTATGGTACCCCGGGGCGAGAACGGATCGCTGTGCAGTAGACGGTGAGCCTGGCAGAGGAACTACTACCTACCGGTGATTGGTTAGACCTGGCGGTTATCCGGAGGATACTGACCAGAGTCGAGAGATTGATACGGGACGACTCATACTGCCGGGGCCGAGGGCCGATACCGCAGACAGAGCCCGTGGGGTGACCCGGACTGACGGATGCCCGAGATACGAGGTTTTGCGTGTCGATGCTGAACACGAGTTTTCTTGATATTTGGGTGCCGATGTTGGGCACTCACGATTTTATGAGATTACAGGATTTGAGGGCCGATGTGGATGACGGTGCCTGAGTTGTACTGGGATTTGGGTGTATTGATAGACACCAGTATTTCTTTCCATGTTGATATTCCGTGTAGACATTATTTTCCCATACTCAGCATTCAGTACTTGAAATCTCATCCTGTAGCTAGCATACCTGATAGAGTACACATACTTGCATATCATTGCCTACCCTGCTCATCATATATAGGGTTATTAGATTACATTGCCATGTCTGATTATCATATATCTTGCTCATTACTTAGAGATGTTATTAGATCGCACTTGTTGCATGATATTGAGCATCCAGTTCATCATATAGATATTACCAGTTGGTATAGGTTAGAGTATCGCAACACGTGCATACTCGCGATTACCTTTATATGTTATCTACTACTCACGAGTTGGAAACTCACCCCCGTTGTGCCCAGTGCTTGCCGGTTGCCCTTTGGAGTAGTCGCGGCTGGCTGTTTACCACATCTTTTGAAACAGATACCATTGCTGAGGCGTGTTAGCCCTTTTGCTACTAGGTGGGTTTTGTACGGTGTCTGTTTCCTTTCAGTTGCATATTGATGTATCTAGTATTCTCCATCTACCTTTATGTATTGACTTAGAGACAGTTGTGAGGACGATGTATGTTATTTTGTACTTTGGTGTCGAGCTCGCTGTGAGCCGACTTTATTTATGCAGTTCTATATTTCTTGCTGTCTCCATTTCATTTTTTTCTCAGTCGCACATTATCATTGTGATGCTCTATGCATTCCACATGTCATTTTACTTACATCTCGTCTTTTACCCGCTTCTCGGGACAAATTTTTATATAAAGGAAATGTTGCCAAAAGTATTAAACAACTCTTGAACTTAAATAGAGTTTCTACTAAATTAATTAAAGTTTCCTAGACATTTATAACTGTTTTTACAAAAATGTTTTAACACTCTAAATTTAATGGTTTTGATTTCTGGGTTTCGGCTTACTTAGTCGCGTTACGCCTATAGACGTTACGTGGTTAAGTGCTGGTCACGGGCCGAACTTTGGGTCTGACAAAGTTGGTATCAAAGAGTAGGTTTTACCTTCGGAGTGTAGGATGACCCTGGTATGATGGAGTAGGTAGCTGTAGCAGAGTGGCGTGGCGTGTGTATGTTCCGCGGCATACTCAAGACGCGGTACTCCGCCTAAGCGACCTTAGGACTTATTGATTGAAATTCCTTCTTGATATACATTCTTGTGATTCAATTTCCGTATCCTCATCGAACCCTACTTTCCTTTCAGCCATTATGCCGCCAAAGACTACGGGGGCACAGAGAGCGGCCGCGAGGGCCGAGATGCGAATTGACTCATCCGAGACGAGGACTGATCCGGGCAGTACACCCGTTGCACCCGAGCAGACTGTCCCTCTTATGACAGATCAGATCGCCACACTAGGGGCTGGTATGCAGGAGATGCGCCAGACGGTGGGATCCAGCATGCAGGAGATGCGTCAGATGATAGGGTTGTTAGTTATATGTATGCCCTAGAGGCCAGTATTGTACAGATGATGTATATTATATTGGATGCTTGGACATATATAGAGATGACTTTCTTGCTCGATATGATAGTATGCTATCTGGTTACTCTTAATCTTAACATGTACACTAGTCTCTTTATACTGTCTTATAGTTACATGTTGGTAAAGCCCTTAGGATATGTACTTAACTACCTGGACTGTGATGCAGATCATACTAGTGGGGACATGGTAGTCCATAAGTACATCCTTCAAGGTCCCTAGTCGTGGGTGTATCGAGACGGGGCATCGATATACCAGAGTAGACTAGCGTATACGCTTCTCGACCCATGAGATGGGCGATGGATGATCACACATCCATTGGTGTTTGACATCAGAGATGGTGTACGGGTGCTCAGTGGAGACTGAGTACACTGGACGGACTCGCCGAGAACTCCCAGATGGTATTATACCTCATGTCAGATGGCAGTTCTCAGGTGACACTTGTACAGGTTAGTCTGTAGACCCGAGATCGTCATAGAGTCTTGTGTGATTCCCACTGTGCTTTGATCTCCACCTTACCACGTCCATGAGGGCGTGCAAAACGGTGGTCTTTGGGCACAGTCCCGAGTCACATGGAGGCAATGAGCGATAGGAGGGGTTTCGTCTCTCCCGGTATTGGGGGTTGATGTTGCGCAGTGCTCGATTGGCCGTAGCAGGGAAGTCCCTGGCCAGGGCTGATCAGAGATTTGCTGGTAAGTGTTACCAGTAGTTTCTCGACCCGTTACGAGCCTCATATCGGCCCGACTTATCGGGTTATTGGGGTCTGACGTTTACCACCCCTAGACTTGATATGCGACATATCAGACGAAGAGACCGGACTGTACCGTAAGTGTTACTGGTCGGATTCGCAGGAGTGTGAGCGGGCTAGCTCGTCGATCTTCTGATCGCTCAATACCCGGGTGGCCGTTACGTTTAACAGACCGAACTGTACGGTAAGTGTTACTGGTTGGATTCACAGGAGTGTGAGCGGGCTAGCTCGTCGATCTTCTGATCGCTCAATACCCGGATGGCCGTTACGTTTAGCAGACCGCTTGCGGCTTGTGGATGCTTGATATGATCATCATCTGCTACCGGCGTATTGACGAGTCTTTAGAGTCCTACACAGAGGTTTCCTGGCTCAAGCGAAACGAAATAAGAGCGCATATGAGATATGTGCGGGACCGAGAATAATGCGTGTATGTGATACCGCATTTCATTCTCGCGATAAATGTTTCGATTGGTTATATTCGATATGACCTAGTTATCGAATCATTGATTCGATAAATCGATACATTGAATACTAGTCGGTTATGTGCGACATGACCGGATCATTGAATCAAATGTTGATTTAATGATTTAATGTATAATTATATATTTGATATATTACTTTGCATTAACTAGTATTGGTTCATTTTAAATGGATTTTCTCACTTGATGTACATGTTGTATATGTGATATACTTTAGTGCACATCTTTGTATCATGTTTGATGATACTTGCTCATTAGGTTAAGTGTGAAGAATTAAACCATGGTTAAGAGATGATTAGGGTTTTGACTTTATATTTATTTATTTGCTTATTTATTTAAAAGAGGTTTAGATGAGAATGGTGGCTTTCTTTGTCTCTTGTTGAAGTTTCTTGAAGCTTTGACAAAGTCCACCATCCTTATCTCATCCTTAACCCTAACCATTCTTTCTAACCTTAGTTTATTCTCTACACTTGACCATGGTCAAGATATGATAAGTATTCATATTAGTTTCATTTTTAAAAGAGAAGACTTTTCATTCTTTCTTGACTTTCATCTTCTTCTTCAAGAAAAGCTTAAGGTGCAACAATGGCAACTTGAGCTAAAGTGAGATAAATCCAATTCTAAAGTGAACCCACCTCCTATTTCTTCACCCTCTACCTCTTGCCAAGTTGTTTTGGGTGTTTTCTTCACAAGTTTCACAACTTTGTGAAGTCGGAGCTTGAACTATTGTAACCTCGACGTAGATCGTCTTTGACACAAAGCCGACGACCTAGCTTGCCCGTTTCTCCGATGAAGCCAACGTTCGAGTTTGGGAATCGAGATGGACAGCGAGATGATGCTTTCGTGGAGCCAAGGAAGAGGATAACCGGATCTACAAAGGTTGTAGCATCCGAACTTTAGTTAATTTGTTAACTAGATTTGTTTTTCGCCTAGAATTCTAGTGACGATCCGTAGTCTAGGGTTTCTCGGCACCATCTTTTTTGAAATCTGCATGTTCGATGCCTTGTGAGACCTCACTAGGGTTCCTAGGAACCTTTCACTGGTATCAGAGCTTGGCTAGAGTCTTAGGCGAAGTCTAGACGCGATTTGAAGCCCGAACGAACCCGAAACCCTAAACTTATCTTGCTCTCTGGACTTTTTCCAAAAAGTGGGATTTTTCAATATTAAAAATATGAAGAAATATAAGCAGGAAATTATAAGGTTTACTGTGAAATTCGTGAGTGTAATTCCACTATTCAAGCGCGGATCCGCGGCATGTGCATGGTTCATGCGGCGGATCCGCGGTTGTACGGCCTAATTATTTAAAGAATTTTAGACAGTAATCCTTAGATTCCAGTGGTGATTTTCCTGGGTATTTTTAATAATTATTCAAGAGTTGAATTTTCTGGGGTTGCTTTGGGGATTCGGTGTTTCGATCGGGGTATCAAATTTCGTCTTTGTGTATTTCCGGATAATTTCCAGAATATGTTAAAAAGTTCGACCGGATATAAATACCCAATTTTTCCCCTGTCGGGAAATTTCCAAGTGTTGGATTTTTCCGTAGTTTAACGACGTTCTAAGTAGTGCAAGTAACGCGATGGACCCTCTAGGAGACAACAAACCTTAACTCGATTATGTGACCGTCTTGAACTGCCCTTTGAACCTTCGGGTTTGGGGCAGTACGGCGTGCCACATGTGAGGCGTTGGCTTGACCCTTCTACGGCTGGACCGTCGATACTGAGGCACGAACTGAATGTTGTTAGACTTATTTCATGTGTTCAGCTGTATCGGGAAAACTTAGGTATTCGACTGTTCGATCGGAAAGTTTAACATTTTCTGTTTATCTGGAATGTGATACAATAATTGGAATTCACAAGAAGTTATGAGATAACTGAATGAATGTTATAAATCTAGCAATTTAGTCCCACATGATATTGAAAAGTGTTTTCGATAATGAGACTAAAATGCGGGATTTATATCTGTCAGGCATGCGATGTCTAAACAGGTTGCGGATTCCAACTGTTGTAGTTTTACACTTTCTTTTCTGTGACCGTAAGTGTAGTATGTTCATATCGCCGGTTTCGTTGCTATACGTCAACGACAATTGGGGTATGCATACTTACTTACGTTGATGACATGTGATGTTATGTGTTGCTGGATATGTTATATTGGATCGTCGTGTTCGAATAGCCGGGGGTTTTTATGTGAGATGAGTGTTTTTCATTTTCATTCATGTAAAAACTTGTATGTAATATTCTTTTATTTGGGGCACTTCCAGGTAGCGGAAGTTGTCACCCTTTGTATATTATTTACTTTTCCGCATTAGGATAGACCCAAGGAGGGGAGCACAAGTAACCGTGTTCTGGGGTCCAGTGGGAGACCAACTCGAGGAGTCGAGTCCGGGTCTCCTAACCCTAGAATTGGCAGGGTTGCTTGCCGCTCTCGTAGGGGTCTAGGGGTGTGGGATTGGCTATTCATCACGACCGTGGAATACGTGTTTTATACTGGCTCGTATTGAAAACACGGACGTCCTAGTATATCCAATATTTCATATGTTTATTCTGCTGCGATATCTGTGATGGATATAGTATATAGTATATATGATATATTATATAGACGTTACTTATGTTTTACACCCGCGCTAGCCCTGCCCTGCTCTGTCGTTAGTTACCTAACCTAACGGTGCACGAGGGGACATCGAGGCGAATGCGGATGGCATAAGTGTACGCCATATCTATCTGTGATGTTTAGGTATTTAAATGATGGGACTTCATTAATATGATTAATGAAAGATAAGAAACCTAAGATGTTGTGGAATCGAATTTTAAAATAAAACAGGTAGCTACAGTTCTTGGTTTGCACAGCGGTATATATGATATACCCTGCACCTTATTCGATGAGGAAAGGACCGAGATCCCTTCACCGGGAGTGACTCCTTTAGCAATAACTGGCAGATGCTACACACTCGGTTTGCTTTTGACTGCTTTTGTTTTTTTTCTTTGCACAGTGATATATATGATATATCCCGCACCTCATTCGACGAGGAAAGGGCCGACGATCCCTTCACCGGGAGTGACCCCATTAGCAAAACTAGAAAACCCTCAAAATCACTCCATTTTAAAACTTCATTTGATTCTACAACGATATCAAGTTCATTACGCTCATGGTTTTCAGAAAAACCTGGCATAGCCCTCCGTCATTTCAGATAGATCCTACTTAGTATTCGTGCTACGTTTGTTGACCTCCGTCAAGGCGTAGTGTGCGGTAGCTAACTAGTATTTGTCTGCTTATGCATATGATGCAGATTGGATTAGGGTAGTCGTACGACCTTGTTGACCTCCGTCAAGGGTCGTGCGGGTGGGTTTGATTCAATCAAGAAATGACGGGTTGAACTTGACTTGCACCCTGTGGTTTGTTGATCTCCGTCAAGGTCATAGGATGCTTGGGGCAAAATATTATCGGGAATTTCAAGTGTTGAAATTTGCAATGAGATTGCATACCTTCTATGAGATAGTTGGATCCCGATACCCACTGCGAGTAAGAGTTACTCCTGGGAGAGTTTTACACATTACAATTAGCCGATCAAGTAGGTGTCTAGAAAGGTGTTAACGAGGTTACGCCTCTGGGAAAATGAGGTTTACAGTAATTAGGTTCGTGCGAAAGCACGGGGGACCTCCCTCAAAGTACCGACACTGGCCTGGCTGAAAGATTGGCGAACTTGTAGTGTGTAATAAATCCCGGCTAGTCTTTCCTTTTAGGGTTTGAAGGAAGATTTGATAAAAAGCAGTGGGAGCCATCCTGATTAGATAAGAAAATAACCAATCTGATCTTGCACGAGCTTACGCTAAAGTGGTTTCTTCTCTCTCTCTCCAGGTAGCGACCATTTCATGCCTTAATCAAGATAATAATATGGATGTATTGACCGAACCCGCATGTTATACTTGTAGGGTTCCTAGGCACGCTAGTGAGGTCTCCCAAGCCATCAACCATGGCATTTTCAAAAATTATGGTGCCGAGAAACCCTAAACTACGGATCGATTGCTAGATATCTAGGCGAACAAAGAACTAGTTAACACTTAACTAATGAGAAAACGGAAATACAACCTTTGTAGATCCGGTCCTCCACCTCCACGGCTCCGCAACGAGGTCGTCTCCGCTGTCCAAATCAAATCCGGGCTCTAGAGTCGGCTTCGTCGGAGAATGGGCAAGCTAGGTCGTCGATGTCCATGCCGAAGATGATCTACGTCGAGGCATCGATGAATCAAGCTCCACCTTCACCAAGTCATGAAACTTGTGAAGGAAACACACTCTACTACTTGGCAAGAGGTAGAGGATGAAGAAATAGGAAGTGGGTTAACTTTAGAATTGGATTTCTCACTCTTTTCCAACAATCACCATTGATGGACCTTGCTTTTCTTCACTTGAAGAATGAAGAAGAAGAAGGAAAATAGTTATGATAAGTTTTAAAGAAAAATAAAAGAAAATGAATTCTTATCATCATGTTAACTAGAGTTAAGTGTAGAGAATGAATCATGGTTAGTGGGAATGGTTAGGGTTAAGGATGAGATAAGAATGGTTGACTAGATCAATGTTTCATGAAGCTTCAACTAAACTCCAAAATTTGCCACCATTCTTTTCTCTTTTCTTTTATTCATTTATCAAAAATAAAAAGGATAATTAAATAAGATAAATGAATAATAAATAATAAACCCAAACCATTTCATTAACCAAGGTTTAATCTTTACACTTGAACCCTAGCATGACATGTATCATCAAACATGATACAATCAAGTGCACAAAAGTATATCGCATATACAATGCGCCCATCCGAGTGAGAAAATCCATCTTAAGTAAACCGATACTAGTTGATGCAAAGTAATATATCAAATATATAAATACGCATCAAATCATTAAATCAACACTTGATTCAATGACCCGGTTATGTCGCACACAACCGACTAGTATACAATATATCGGCTTATCGAATCAACGCTTGAATCGATAACTAGGTTATATCGCATACAACCATTCGATATATTTATCGCGAGAATAGAATACGGTATCACATACACGCATTATTCTCGGTCCCGCACATATCTCATATGCGCTCCTATTTCGTTTCGCTTGAGCCAGGAAACCTCTGTGTAGGACTCTAAAGACTCGTCAATACGCCGGCAGCGGATGATGATCATATCAAACATCCACAAGCCGCAAGCGGTCTGCTAAACGTAACGGCCACCCGGGTATTGAGCGATCTGAAGATCGACGAGCAAGCCCGCTCACACTACAGTGAATCCGACCAGTAACACTACCGTACAGTCCGGTCTGATCGTCTGATATATCGCATATCTCGCCTAGGGGTGGTAAACGTCAGACCCCAATAGCTCAATAAGTCGTGTCGATATGAGGTCTATAACAATTCGAGAAACTACAGGTAACACTTACCAGTAAATCTCAGCAACCCTGGCCAGGGATTTCCTGTTATAGCCAATCGAACACAGCGCAACATCAACTCCCTATACCGGGAGAGACGAATCCCCTCCTATCGCTCATTGCCTCCATGTGACTCGGGACTGTACCCAAAAACCACCGTTTTCCACGCCCTCTTGGACGTGGTAAGATGGAAATCAAAGCACAGTGGGAACCACACAAGACTCTATGACGATCTCGGGTCAACAGACTACTCTGTACCAGTGTCACCAGAGAACTGCCATCTGACGTGAGGTATAATACCATCTGGGAGTTCTCGGCGAGTCCGTCCAGTGTACCCAGTCTCTACTGAGCACCCGTATATCTCCTCTGATGTCAAACACCGATGGATATGGGATCATCCATCGCCCATCTGTATGGGTCGAGAAGGTACACGCTAGTCTACTCTGGTATATCGATGCCCCGTCTCGATACACCCACGACTAGGGACTTTGAAGGATGTACTTATGGACTACCATGTCCCCACTAGTATGATCCGCATCATAGTCCAGGTAGTCAAGTACAGATCCTAAGGGCTTTACCAACATGTAACAGAGAGACAAGCAGTATACACGTTAAGGTAAAGATCAACCAGATAGCATACTATCATGTCGAGCAAGAAAGTCCTCCCTATATATGTCCCAGCATCCACTACAATATACATCCTATGTATAGTAATGGCCTATAGGGCATACATATAACTAACAATCTCCCACTTGCACTAGGGCCATCTGTAGCAGTGGTTTGAAGTATCTCATACTCAACCATCCCATAAAAGTGTCTCTCTCTGGGAACAGGCCTTTGTGAGTGGATCCGCTGTGTTGTCCTCTGAGTCTACTCTCCTAACCTCGATCACCCTGGAGATCAACCATCTCCATGATCAAGTGATACTGCCTTAGAATATGTCTGGATCACTGATGGGACCGGCGTTCCTTGGCAAAAGCCACAACTCCATTGTCTCACAATGGTCGGAACATTGTTCATCTCATGAACCAATATACATCCAAACAGCTTCTAGGGTAGCATCATAAGTAGCGATGTATCCAGCCTTTATCATCTAGTATGTCATGGTATCTAGCTTGGAACTCTTCCAACATACCGTCCCTTTACTGAGGGTAAAGACAATGCCTGCGACTGACATTCAGTCGTCCTTATCACCCTGGAACCCTTCCAGTGATTCTCCCCAGGATCGGTTGATACCGTCTCACTACATCTAGTGAGAATTCTAACATCCATTTAGATCTATCTCATAGATCCAAAATCCAGGATTTAGTAGGTATCATTTTGATCCTATATGGAGAATCTTTGTGATAAGCGGAGATTGATCGAACGTAGCATAAGAAACTCCTTTCTTATCAAGAGTATGTCATCCATGTACTCTACGAGGATCGTCACCATACTCCCTACTACCTTCTCGTTTATACAAGGTTCATCTACCATTTTGATGATGTCAAACTCTTTGACTAATTCATCAAAACAGATGTTCCAACTCCGCGATGCCTGTTTTATCCTATAAAACATCTTGCACACGTTTCCGCTGCTCCCACTGTCTACGAAGCCCTCTGGCTGTGTACTTATAGACGCACTCTTCTAAAACATCATTTAGAAAAGCAGTCATGACACCCAACCACCAGATATCGTAGTCATGGTATGTAGCCGTGGCAAGTAGGATCTGGATGGACTTAAGCATAGCTACTTGAAAAAGGTTTCATCATTATCCACGCCTGGTCAATGATGAAAACCCTTAACAAGTCTAGCTTTGAAAGTCTCAACTTTTCCATGTACACCAAGTAATCTTCTCAAGATATACTTGCTCCTGATGGGGATTTAACCCTTCAGATATAGCAACTAAAGTCCATACTTTGTTGGTGTATAAGGATTCCATCTCAGATCGCTAAACATCCAGCCATTCTTACAGAGTCTTACTCTCGATGGCCTGCTCGAAGCTAGTTGGGTCATCATCTCATGATGTAATCCTCGCTCCCACTGTCATAGAGAAACCGAAGTGTCTCTCAGGTGGGTGAGGAACCCTACTAGATCGGCGGAGAGGCTGAGGTTCGTTGGTATCTACTGAATCCTTTGGTTCTGTCAAATCATCTTCTGTAGTTTGCATAGCTGGAACCTTTCCAGTTCTACATAACTAACCTTGCCTCGAGTTTGTCCGGATTTTGCTTTTAGACATAGGCCGGACAACCCCAAATCTTAACTAACTTAAGACATGGGTTCTTCCCATTCCATATCATATATGAAGTGGTAGGCATCTGATTCGATTCGAACCCTATTCAATAGGTATGCAACATCTCAAGTGCATAACTCCCTAAAGGAAATAGGTAACTTAGTAGTACTCATCATAGAGCACACCATATCAAATAGGGTGTATCTGCTCCGCCCTGATATACCATCGTGCTATGGTGTATTCAGAGGAGTAATGCTGAGAGAGAATCTCATTCTCCTTTAGAATAATCCAGGATTTCCGTGCACAAGTATTCTCCTCCTTGATCTCATCATAGGACATAATAATTATACCCTTATTTTGGTTCTCTACTTCTAACTTATATTCTGTGAATATCTCAAAAGGTTCGGACTTGTGTTTCAACAGGAACATAGGTCTGAAACTCGAAAGATCATCAGAGAATGTAATGAAGTACAATGAACCAGTCCTGGCATGTGTAGACAGGGGACCTTACATACATCAACATGTATCATCCCAAGAGTTTACTAACTCTTTCTCTGTTTCCAATAAACGGAGCTATGGTCATCTTATCTTTGTGACATGACTGGCGAGTTTCACAAGATGTAAATTCAAACTAATTTAAATATGCATCTTTATGTAACTCTAGCTAGTCGGGTCACATTGATCTGACCTAGTCTACAATGCCTCAAGAAGAATTCGTTCATATCTGAACTCTTCCTCTTGTGTGTGTTCCGTATACTAAGAACTGTAGTTTGATTTAGAACATTAATGCTTTTAGATAACGTGCCTGAACCGATCAACTTTTGATATAGGAAATGTTCAAAACATTATCCAACTATACAAAATTTTACCGTTTCTTTACTAATAAAGAGACAGATATGATTTTGTATATCAGGTTCGGTATCTAATAACATTCGTTCAGAATCAATGTATTGGTAATACAGGGTGACAGTGACCGACAGACTTGGCTGCAACACTTGCCCCGTTTTCTGCCACATGAAACTTATCACCCGTTCTCAGTTCTCTACCTTTCTGTAGCCCTATGTAACAGATTACATATCTGGAATCCTGATCTGGTATCACATACCCAGGACGTAAAGGATACAGAGAAACAGTTCTGTATAATGAACACACCCGAAGATGATGCATCATCATGCACTCTCCTCGTTTGGGCGGCACGGGAAATCTGGAATTCCCCAATTTCCTGCTCTGTCTTATAACAATTATAAGTTGGAGCGGGACCAACGTTCCCCAGCTCAGTATAACAAGAGGGTTCGGTCAATAATCCGTTTTATTATCTTGATTAAGGCGTGATATGGTCGCTACCAGGAGAGAGAGAGAAGAAAACACTCAGCGTGCGCTCTGTCAAGAATAGATTGGTTATTATTTTATCTAATCAGGATGGCTCCCACTGCTTTTTATCAAATCTTCCTTCAAACCCTAAAAGGAAAGACTAGCCGGGATTAATTACACACTACAAGTTCGCCAATCTTTCAGCCAGGCCAGTGTCGGTACTTTGAGGGAGGTCCCCCGTGCTTTCGCACGAACCTAATTAATGTAAACCTCATTTTCCCAGAGGCGTAACCCCGTTGACACCTTTCTAGACACCTACTTGATCGGCTAATTGTAATGTATAAAACTCTCCTAGGAGTAACTCTTACTCGCAGCGGGTATCGGGATCCAACTATCTCATAGAAGGTATGCAATCTCATTGCAAATTTCAACACTTGAAATTCCCGATAATATTTTGCCCCTAGCTCGCTATGACCTTGACGGAGGCCAAACAACCCATAGTCCGCTAGTCAAGTTCAACCCGTCATTTCCTGATTGAATTAAACCCACCCGCACGACCCTTGACGGAGGCCAAACAACGCCGTACGAATACCCTAATCCAATCGCATCATATGCTAGCAGATAAGCACTAGTTAGCTACCGTACACTACGCCTTGACGGAGGCCAAACAACCGCAGCACGAATACTAACTAGTACGTATCTGAAATGACGGAGGGCTACGACAGGTTTTTCTGAAAACCTATTGCGTAATGAACTTGATATCGTTGTAGGATCGAATGAATTTTGAAATGGAGTGTTTTTGAGGCTTTTCTAGTTTTGCTAAAGGAGTCACTCCCGGTGAAGGGATCGTCGGTCCTTTCCTCGTCGAATGAGGTGCGGGATATATCACATATATCACTGTGCAAAGCAAAAACACTTAAAAGCAATCAAAAGACAAACCGAGTGTGTAGCATCTGCCAGTTATTGCTAAAGGAGTCACTCCCGGTGAAGGGATCTCGGTCCTTTCCTCATCGAATAAGGTGCAGGATATATCACATATACCGCTGTGCAAAGCAAGAACTGTAGCTACCTGTTTTATTTTGAAATTCGATTCTACAACATCTTAGGTTTCTTTTATTTCATTAATCTCATTAATGAAGTCCCATCATATTAGTACCTAATCATCACATATAAATACGACGTACACTTATTCCATCCGCATTCGCCTCGATGTCCCCTCGTGCACCGTTAGGTTAGGTAACTAACGACAGAGCAGGGCAGGGCTAGCGCGGGTGTAAAACATAAGTAACGTCTATATAATATATCATATATACTATATACTGTATCTATCAAAAAACATCACATGATCACATCACAGATATCGCAGCAGAAGAATCATATGAAATATTGGATATACTAGGACGTCCGTGTTTTCAATACGAGCCAGTATAAAACACGGATTCCACGGTCGTGATGAATAGCCAAACCCACACCCCTAGACCCCTACGAGAGCGGCAAGCAACCCTGCCAATTCTAGAGTTAGGAGACCCGGACTCGACTCCTCGAGTTGGTCTCCCCCTGGACTCCAGAACCCGGTTACTTGTGCCCTCCTCCTTGGGTCTATCCTAGTGCGGAAAAGTAAATAATATACAACAGGTGACAACTTCCGCAACCAGGAAGCGCCCCAATAAAAGAATATTACATACAAGTTTTTACATGAATGAAAATGAAAAACACTCATCTCACATAAAAACCCCCGGCTATTCAAACACAACGATCCAATATAACATATCCAGCAACACATAACATCACATGTCATCAACGTAAGTAAATATGTCCATCCCAATTGTCGTTGACATATAGCAACGAAACCGGCGATATCACATATTACACTTACGGTCACAGAAAAGAAAGTGTAAAACTACAACAGTTGGAATCCGCAACCATCTCAGACATCGCATGCCTGACCAAATGAATTACTTAGACATCACATGCCTAACAATTATAAACCCCGCATTTTAGTCTCAAAATCGAAAACTCTTTTCAATACCAAGTCGGGTAATTCTACAAGATTCCCAACATCCTGATCGAATGCTCGTCGCAAACTTCAGTAGACGGCCGCACCCCTGATACCGTCGACGAAGTGCACCAAGGCGGAACACCGCTACCGCGAGCACCCGAACAGATGCTTTCGGCGACGGGGTTCTCCTACAGTCACTTGGTCGGGGCTATGGAGTGAGGCTGTCTATTAAGTTTACCCGGCGAGTATCCGCGTACGCTACGTGATTGCGACGGACTTTTGATCGCATCAAAATTCCGTGGCAACCGATCAAGTGAGACTAAACTGCTACGTTTAAAATATTCATTTAGTTATCACATAACTATTTGTGAATTCCAATTATTGTATCCCATTCCAGATAAATAGAAAATGCTAAACTTTTCGATCGAACAATCGAACACCCAAGTTTTCCCGAAACTGATCAACACATGAAACAAGTCTAAAAACATTCAGTTCGTGCCTCAGTACCAACGGTCCAGCCGTAGAAGGGTCAAGCCAACGCCTCACATGTGGCACGCCGTACTGCCCCAAACCCGAAGGTTCAAAGGGCAGTTCAAGACGGTCACATAATCGAGTTAAGGTTTGTGTCTTCTAGAGGGACCATCGCGTTACTTGCACTACTTAGAACGTCGTTAAACTTACGGAAAAATCCAACACTTGGAAATTTCCCGATAGGGGAAAAATTGGGTATTTATATCCGGTCGAACTTTTTAACATATTCTAAAATTTATCCGGAAAGCCACACAGACAAAATTTGATACCCCGATCGAAACACCGAATTCCCAAATCAACTCAGAAAGATTCAACTCTTGAAAAATTATTAAAAATATCCAGGAAGACCAACACTGGAAATTAAGAATTACTGTACAAATTTTGATCCCAGAAAAGACAAAACGGCCGCCCTTCCGCCGCACAAGCCAAGCTCTTGCCGCGGAAGCGCGGCGCATTAAAGGAATTGGGTGCATGAATTTTACAGTATTTCTTAGAATTGCCTGCTAATTTTTCTGAATATTTTTAATGTTGAAAAATCCCAGATTTTAAAAATTGTACAGAGAGCATGTTTTGGGTTTCGGTTTTGTGTCGTTCGGACTTCAAATTCCGTCTGGACTTCGCCTAAGGCTCTAGCTAGGCTCTGATACCACTGTAGGGTTCCTAGGCACGCTAGTGAGGTCTCCCAAGCCATCAACCATGGCATTTTCAAAAATTATGGTGCCGAGAAACCCTAAACTACGGATCGATTGCTAGATATCTAGGCGAACAAAGAACTAGTTAACACTTAACTAATGAGAAAACGGAAATATAACCTTTGTAGATCCGGTCCTCCACCTCCACGGCTCCGCAACGAGGTCGTCTCCGCTGTCCAAATCAAATCCGGGCTCTAGAGTCGGCTTCGTCGGAGAATGGGCAAGCTAGGTCGTCGATGTCCATGCCGAAGATGATCTACGTCGAGGCATCGATGAATCAAGCTCCACCTTCACCAAGTCATGAAACTTGTGAAGGAAACACACTCTACTACTTGGCAAGAGGTAGAGGATGAAGAAATAGGAAGTGGGTTAACTTTAGAATTGGATTTCTCACTCTTTTCCAACAATCACCATTGATGGACCTTGCTTTTCTTCACTTGAAGAATGAAGAAGAAGAAGGAAAATAGTTATGATAAGTTTTAAAGAAAAATAAAAGAAATTGAATTCTTATCATCATGTTAACTAGAGTTAAGTGTAGAGAATGAATCATGGTTAGTGGGAATGGTTAGGGTTAAGGATGAGATAAGAATGGTTGACTAGATCAATGTTTCATGAAGCTTCAACTAAACTCCAAAATTTGCCACCATTCTTTTCTCTTTTCTTTTATTCATTTATCAAAAATAAAAAGGATAATTAAATAAGATAAATGAATAATAAATAATAAACCCTAACCATTTCATTAACCAAGGTTTAATCTTTACACTTGAACCCTAGCATGACATGTATCATCAAACATGATACAATCAAGTGCACAAAAGTATATCGCATATACAATGCGCCCATCCGAGTGAGAAAATCCATCTTAAGTAAATCGATACTAGTTGATGCAAAGTAATATATCAAATATATAAATACGCATCAAATCATTAAATCAACACTTGATTCAATGACCCGGTTATG
Organism: Agapanthus africanus; assembly: GCA_030015575.1. Classification (NCBI taxonomy): domain Eukaryota; kingdom Viridiplantae; phylum Streptophyta; class Magnoliopsida; order Asparagales; family Amaryllidaceae; genus Agapanthus; species Agapanthus africanus. Next base: position 316,327,974 of record CM057340.1, on the reverse strand, counting down.
TCGCACACAACCGACTAGTATACAATATATCGGCTTATCGAATCAACGCTTGAATCGATAACTAGGTTATATCGCATACAACCATTCGATATATTTATCGCGAGAATAGAATACGGTATCACATACACGCATTATTCTCGGTCCCGCACATATCTCATATGCGCTCCTATTTCGTTTCGCTTGAGCCAGGAAACCTCTGTGTAGGACTCTAAAGACTCGTCAATACGCCGGCAGCGGATGATGATCATATCAAACATCCACAAGCCGCAAGCGGTCTGCTAAACGTAACGGCCACCCGGGTATTGAGCGATCTGAAGATCGACGAGCAAGCCCGCTCACACTACAGTGAATCCGACCAGTAACACTACCGTACAGTCCGGTCTGATCGTCTGATATGTCGCATATCTCGCCTAGGGGTGGTAAACGTCAGACCCCAATAGCTCAATAAGTCGTGTCGATATGAGGTCTATAACAATTCGAGAAACTACAGGTAACACTTACCAGTAAATCTCAGCAACCCTGGCCAGGGATTTCCTGTTATAGCCAATCGAACACAGCGCAACATCAACTCCCTATACCGGGAGAGACGAATCCCCTCCTATCGCTCATTGCCTCCATGTGACTCGGGACTGTACCCAAAAACCACCGTTTTGCACGCCCTCTTGGACGTGGTAAGATGGAAATCAAAGCACAGTGGGAACCACACAAGACTCTATGACGATCTCGGGTCAACAGACTACTCTGTACCAGTGTCACCAGAGAACTGCCATCTGACGTGAGGTATAATACCATCTGGGAGTTCTCGGCGAGTCCGTCCAGTGTACCCAGTCTCTACTGAGCACCCGTATATCTCCTCTGATGTCAAACACCGATGGATATGGGATCATCCATCGCCCATCTGTATGGGTCGAGAAGGTACACGCTAGTCTACTCTGGTATATCGATGCCCCGTCTCGATACACCCACGACTAGGGACTTTGAAGGATGTACTTATGGACTACCATGTCCCCACTAGTATGATCTGCATCATAGTCCAGGTAGTCAAGTACAGATCCTAAGGGCTTTACCAACATGTAACAGAGAGACAAGCAGTATACACGTTAAGGTAAAGATCAACCAGATAGCATACTATCATGTCGAGCAAGAAAGTCCTCCCTATATATGTCCCAGCATCCACTACAATATACATCCTATGTATAGTAATGGCCTCTAGGGCATACATATAACTAACAATACTGTGCTGGGGCACGTTGGTTCCGTTCTTTCCTATAAGAGTTATAGGAATGAACAGGAAATAGGGGAATACCAGGATTCCCATGCCACCCGATTGAAGAAAGTACATGTTGATGCATTTTCTTCGGGTGTGTTCGTTACAGAGAACTGTTTCTCCATTTGCTCTACGTCCTGGGTATTAGATACCGGGTCAGGATCCCATATATGTAATCAGTTACATGGGCTTAGGAAAGGTAGTGAACTTGGAGAAGGTGATAAAGACATTAGAGTTGGAAATGGAGCAATTGTTGCAGCTAAGACTGTCGGGGAATATCACCTTGTATTACCAACTGGTAATACATTGGTTCTGAACGAATGCTATTACATGCCGAACCTGATATGCAACATTATATCGGTTTCTTTATTAAGCAAAGAAGGATATAATTTTGTATTACAGGACAATGTTATGAACATTTTCCGTAACCAAAGTTGGTTGGATCAGGGACGTTAGGCAATGGCATTTATGTTCTAAATCAATCAACAGTTTTGAGCATAACAAACACACACAAGAGGAAGAGTTCTGAACTCAACGAATCCTTCTTGTGGCATTGTAGACTGGGTCACATCAATGCGACACGACTGGCTAAGTTGCATAAGGATGGATATTTAAATCCGTTTGAATTTTCATCTTATGACACTTGCCAGTCATGTCTCAAAGGCAAGATGACCAAAACTCCGTTTACGGGACATGGAGAAAGAGTTACCGAACTCTTGGGACTTATACATAGTGATGTATGCGGTCCCATGTCTACACATACCAGGGATGGTTCTTCATACTTCATTACATTCACTGACGATCTCTCTAGATTCGGATATGTGTTCCTGATGAAACACAAATCAGAAGCTTTTGAGAAATTTAGGGAATATAAACAAGAAGTTGAGAACCAAACCGGAAAAAGTATTAAAATCCTACGATCTGATCGAGGAGGAGAATACTTAAGCATTGAATTCCTGGACTTCCTAAAAGAGAATGGGATTCTCTCTCAGCTAACTCCTCCATGTACACCACAGCACAACGGTGTATCGGAGCGGAGAAACCGCACCCTATTAGATATGGTGCGCTCTATGATGAGTGTAGCTGAGTTACCTGTTTCCTTCTGGGGATATGCACTGGAAACAGCAGCATACCTACTGAATAGGGTTCCCACCAAATCTGTGCCTACCACACCATATGAGATATGGGAAGGGAAGAGACCATATCTTAATTTTATAAAGATATGGGGTTTCCCGGCCTATGTCAAAAGACAAAAAACGGACAAACTCGAGGCAAGGTCTGTTTTGTGTAAATTTGTTGGATATCCCAAACATTCGCGAGGGTATATCTTCTACCACAGTGAGGAACAAAGAGTATTTGTTGCTCAACATGCCACCTTTTTAGAAAAGGAATTTCTTGCAAAGGAGATTAGTGGATCTGAGGTAGAACTGGAAGAGGTTCCAGCTGAACAAACACAACAGAAGATTTAGTGGAACCAGAGGATTCAGTAGCTCCCAATGAACCTTAGCCACTCCGCCGATCTAGTAGGGTTCCTCGCCAACCTGAGAGATACTACGGTTTTCTCATGGATGGTGGGAGCGAGGATTGCATCATGGAGGATGATGACCCAACTAGCTTCGAGCAGGCAATCACGAGTAGGGACTCAGTGAAATGGCTGGATGCTATGCGGTCCGAGATGGAATCCATGTACACCAACAAAGTATGGACTTTGGAAGTTGCTCCTGAAGGGGTAAAACCCATTGGGAGCAAGTGGATCTTCAAGAAGAAACTTGGTGTAGATGGGAAAGTGGAGACTTTCAAAGCTAGACTTGTAGCAAAGGGTTTTCGTCAAAGACCAGGTGTGGACTATGACGAAACCTTTTCTCCAGTGGCTATGCTTAAATCCATCCGGATCATGCTTGCCATTGCTGCCTTTCATGACTACGAAATCTGGCAAATGGATGTTAAGACCGCCTTTCTAAATGGTGATTTAGAAGAGTGCGTGTACATGACTCAGCCAGAGGGCTTCGTAGACAGTGGGAGCAGCGGGAAGGTGTGCAAGCTGCTTAAATCCATTTATGGATTAAAGCAAGCATCGCGGAGTTGGAACATCTGCTTTGATGTCGTTATCAAAGAGTTTGATTTCGTCAAAAATCCAGATGAACCTTGTATCTACAAGAAGGTGGCAGAGAGTAAGGTTGTCTTCCTCGTATTGTACGTGGACGACATACTCTTGATAGGAAATGATATTCCTATGCTGCAAGCGGTCAAGCTCTTCTTATCACAAAGATTCTCAATGAAAGATCTTGGTGATGCCTCCTGCATATTGGGAATTAGGATCTATAGAGATATATCCAGACGGATTTTGGGATTGTCCCAATCCAGGTACATTGACACCATACTAAAGTGGTTTAGTATGGAAGAGTCCAAGCGTGGAAACTTGCCCACGATCTCTGGAGTCACTCTCTCCAAAGAGATGTCTCCCAAGACTGATTTGGAGAGAGCTCGCATGCAAGGGATACCCTATGCTTCGGCAGTAGGCTCTATCATGTATGCGATGCTATGTACCAGACCCGATGTAGCATACTCACTAAGTGTAGTGAGCAGGTATCAAGCTGATCCTGGAGGGAGTCACTGGACAGTTGTGAAGAGCATTCTCAAGTACTTGCGAAGGACTAGAGATATGTTCTTGGTGTATGGTAACGGAGAGCTCCAAGTGGAGTCCTTTACCGATTCGAGCTTCCAGAGTGATAAGGACGACTCTAAGTCACAGTCGGGCTTTGTCTTTACCCTTTACGGAGTGGCGGTTAGCTGGAAGAGTTCCAAGCAGGAAACCGTGGCAGACTCGACGATGGAGGCTGAATACATCGCTGCCAACGATGCTGCTAAAGAGGCTGTCTGGATCAAGAAGTTCATTACAGAACTTGGTGTGGTTCCATCCATTGAGCATCCAATACCTTTGTATTGCGATAAAAATGGAGCAGTGGCTTTGGCCAAGGAACCCAGGTCCCATCAGCGATCCAGGCATATTCTGAGGCGGTATCACCTGATCCGGGAGATAGTTGATCGCCGGGAGATCGAGGTCAGGAGGGTTGACACGAAGAACAACACCGCGGATCCACTCACGAAGGCCATTCCACAGATACAGTTTGAGAGACTCTTCGGGATGCTCGGTATGCGATACTACAGCAGCTGGCCCTAGTGCAAGTGGGAGATTGTTAGTTGTATGTATGCCCTAGAGGCCAGTATTGTACAGATGATGTATATTATATTGGATGCTTAGACATATATAGAGATGACTTTCTTGCTCGATATGATAGTATGCTATCTGGTTACTCTTTATCTTAACATGTACACTAGTCTCTTTATACTGTCTTATAGTTACATGTTGGTAAAGCCCTTAGGATATGTACTTGACTACCTGGACTGTGATGCAGATCATACTAGTGGGGACATGGTAGTCCATAAGTACATCCTTCAAGGTACCTAGTCGTGGGTGTATCGAGACGGGGCATCGATATACCAGAGTAGACTAGCGTATACGCTTCTCGACCCATGAGATGGGCGATGGATGATCCCACATCCATTGGTGTTTGACATCAGAGATGGTGTACGGGTGCTCAGTGGAGACTGAGTACACTGGACGGACTCGCCGAGAACTCCCAGATGGTATTATACCTCACGTCAGATGGCAGTTCTCAGGTGACACTTGTACAGGTTAGTCTGTAGACCCGAGATCGTCATAGAGTCTTGTGTGATTCCCACTGTGCTTTGATCTCCACCTTACCACGTCCATGAGGGCGTGCAAAACGGTGGTCTTTGGGCACAGTCCCGAGTCACATGGAGGCAATGAGCGATAGGAGGGGTTTCGTCTCTCCCGGTATTGGGGGTTGATGTTGCGCAGTGCTCGATTGGCCGTAGCAGGGAAGTCCCTGGCCAGGGCTGATCAGAGATTTGCTGGTAAGTGTTACCAGTAGTTTCTCGACCCGTTACGAGCCTCATATCGGCACGACTTATCGGGTTATTGGGGTCTGACGTTTACCACCCCTAGACTTGATATGCGACATATCAGACGAAGAGACCGGACTGTACGGTAAGTGTTACTGGTCGGATTCGCAGGAGTGTGAGCGGGCTAGCTCGTCGATCTTCTGATCGCTCAATACCCGGGTGGCCGTTACGTTTAACAGCCCGGACTGTACGGTAAGTGTTACTGGTTGGATTCACAGGAGTGTGAGCGGGCTAGCTCGTCGATCTTCTGATCGCTCAATACCCGGATGGCCGTTACGTTTAGCAGACCGCTTGCGGCTTGTGGATGCTTGATATGATCATCATCTGCTACCGGCGTATTGACGAGTCTTTAGAGTCCTACACAGAGGTTTCCTGGCTCAAGCGAAATGAAATAGGAGCGCATATGAGATATGTGCGGGACCGAGAATAATGCGTGTATGTGATACCGCATTTCATTCTCGCGATAAATGTTTCGATTGGTTATATTCGATATGACCTAGTTATCGAATCATTGATTCGATAAATCGATACATTGAATACTAGTCGGTTATGTGCGACATGACCGGATCATTGAATCAAATGTTGATTTAATGATTTAATGTATAATTATATATTTGATATATTACTTTGCATTAACTAGTATTGGTTCATTTTAAATGGATTTTCTCACTTGATGTACATGTTGTATATGTGATATACTTTAGTGCACATCTTTGTATCATGTTTGATGATACTTGCTTATTAGGTTAAGTGTGAAGAATTAAACCATGGTTAAGAGATGATTAGGGTTTTGACTTTTTATTTATTTATTTGCTTATTTATTTAAAAGAGGTTTAGATGAGAATGGTGGCTTTCTTTGTCTCTTGTTGAAGTTTCTTGAAGCTTTAACAAAGTCCACCATCCTTATCTCATCCTTAACCCTAACCATTCTTTCTAACCTTAGTTTATTCTCTACACTTGACCATGGTCAAGATATGATAAGTATTCATATTAGTTTCATTTTTAAAAGAGAAGACTTATCATTCTTTCTTGACCTTCATCTTCTTCTTCAAGAAAAGCTTAAGGTGCAACAATGGCAACTTGAGCTAAAGTGAGATAAATCCAATTCTAAAGTGAACCCACCTCCTATTTCTTCACCCTCTACCTCTTGCCAAGTTGTTTTGGGTGTTTTCTTCACAAGTTTCACAACTTTGTGAAGTCGGAGCTTGAACTAGTGCAACCTCGACGTAGATCGTCTTTGACACAAAGCCGACGACCTAGCTTGCCCGTTTCTCTGATGAAGCCAACGTTCGAGTTTGGGAATCGAGATGGACAGCGAGAGGATGCTTTCGTGGAGCCAAGGAAGAGGATAACCGGATCTACAAAGGTTGTAGCATCCGAACTTTAGTTAATTTGTTAACTAGATTTGTTTTTCGCCTAGAATTCTAGCGACGATCCGTAGTCTAGGGTTTCTCGGCACCATTTTTTTTGAAATCTGCATGTTCGATGCCTTGTGAGACCTCACTAGGGTGCCTAGGAACCTTTCAAGGGTCGCTAGTTGAGACGCTTCGAGCGCAGCGATCAGAGGTAGCTCCACCAGTCACGGGGACCGCGATGGTATCTACAGCACAGGCCATTGCCCCTGCAGCCACGGAGGTGATTACAGTATCGCTAGCAGAATTCCTGAGACTGAAGCCTCCGGTCTTCACAGGCACCGATGCGGCCGAGGACCCGCAGTCCTTCATTGATAGGATGGCCCGGATATGTCGTTCCCTTAGATTCTCAGATACTAGATGGGTCGAGTTCGCGAGCTTTCGCCTGGAAGGACTTGCGCAGAAATGGCGTGAATCGGTTGAGAAGGGCAGAGCAGCAGGACTTCCTCCTATGACCTGGACAGAGTTCGTGACGATGTTCATTGCCCGCTTCCTTCCCCAGAGTGTTAGGGATGCCCGAGCAAGCAGATTTGAGTCCTTGCGCCAGATGCCAGAGATGACCGTGGCAGAGTACGATGTGCTACTCACCGAGCTATTAGTCTATGCTCCGTACCTAGTGGCTACTGAAGAGTTGCGAGTCAAGAGATTTGTCCGAGGCTTGCTTACACCACTGTTCCTTGCAATCAGCGCACAACATTACGAGATATATCCAGCAGCCGTAGACGCAGCCCTGTTAGTTGAGGCACGCCTTGTAGAGACTTCGGCAGTTCCAGGGCCGAAGAGAGTTCGTACTGATATGCATGTACAGATACGGCCATTCAGGCGCCGTGACAGACACCTCGCAGGTGGAAGAGGCTCGAGACGAGGTTAGCTTTTCAGCACTTATCCCCAGGAGGGTCAGCCAACTGTAAGTCCACGTTGCCCACCCCGGTACTTGCAGGGAGGCGGAAAACGGAATAAAAATCGAATTTTTATGAGCTTAGGCAACATGGACTTGACTATGAAGGATCTTTGCTAAACAAAAACAAGCTAAAGCTAACTAGAAACTAGCTAAGTGCTAGAAAGGTTATACCTTAGGCTTTATGTCCTTCTCTCCTTGCTCCTTGGAGTGGTGGAAGGAGGTCACCTTTGTCGTCTTCTCACGTCGAAGAAAGATCCATCCGAAAGTCTCGAACTTTGGCTTCAACTCCAAGCTAGAAGTAACTAGGGTGCAAGAAGTGCTAATCCTTGAACCCTAGATGAGAGTAGAGATTATCAAGAAAGGGTTTTTCTCAAGCTCAAGTGTTTCTCAACACATGAGAGGGGAGAGCTTGAGTGAGAGGAAGAACAAGAGAGAGAATGTGAATAATAGAATGAGAGAATAATATGAAGCATTCTCTCATATATGTGATTTATTGTAATTAGATAATTAGTGAGATAATTGTCATGGCTAAATCAAGACATGACCATTATCATTTCATTTTTAATGCAAATTGCAAGGATCAAAGAGCATCTTCCAAATGAAATGATGATGGTCAAAGTGTCAACCAAGGTCAACAAGTCAAGAAGGTCGAATGGTCAACAACCATAACCATGCACAATTATTAAACTAATATCAATTAACAATAATACACATAAGCATTAGGGTTAATAAAATGACAATAGTCATTAACCCTAATCAAAGACCTCTCCCTCTGTCTCAAGCAACTGTGCATACGCACCCGTATTCATGATCAGAGGAACACGAATACAATGAGAAAAACCAATCCCAAATCATATACTAGGATTCGGCTTAAACCAAAGCCCGCTAGTATAAGCTGTCCTGACAGCAAACGTGCACAAGTGCGCGGATGTGAACGAACCCTATCGCAAAACCATGCGACCTCTACTCATTTCGCCTAAAGGCGAATAGCTCTCTGTGTGGGACTCTGAAGACTCGACATTACGCTGGCAGTGGGTTTAACCACAGACCGCAAGCGGCACTAGCTGTACGTAACGGTCCCCAGGTAGATGTCGATAAGAAGACTGACGAGGTGAACCCCATCTGAACTCCTACTGATCCTGTATGTGACAATCTCCATACAGTCCGGTCTGGTCGTCTGATACATCGCATGGCGGGCCTAGGGGGGCGGTGAACGTCAGTCCCCTAATAGCGGTACAAGTCGTGTCGGAGTGTAGCCCAGAACACCCTGAGATAACACTGGAAACCTACCAGTATATCTCGCTTGCCCTGGCCAGGGACTACTCGTGTACTGGCTCTCCTAGACACAGCGCGATGTCAACCCCCAATACCGAGAGAGACGAATCCTGTCTAACCGTCACTGCCTCCAAGTGCTTCGGGACTGCACCCAAAAACTACTTGTTTGGATGACTCCTTTGAGCCGTGGTAGGGTAGTAATCAAAGTGCAGTGGGAACACACTCGAGGCGAAGTGACAGTGTCAAGTCAACGGACTAAGCTGTACTCATGTCACCTGGGAACTGATAACTGACGATAGGTATAATACCAACCAACAGTTCCCGACGAGTCCTGTCCAGTGTACTCGCAACCTAACGAGCACCCGTATACTATCTCATGTACGACGTATTGACGGCTGTGGGACAGACCGTCTCCCACGCTGGGATGAGAAGCGCATACGCTAGTCTACTCCGGAGTATCGATGCCCTGTCTCGATAGTCCAACGACTAGGTGTTGGAGATAGTGCCCACAGAGTCAATTATTGGATCACAGGCACGTGATTGCAATGATTGAGGGAGGACCTATCCCGGTAGGACAGTCTTACTCGAGATGATAGTATGCTATCTGGTTTATCTTTTGTAAGTGCACGGCGGCGCCCCGGCCGTCAATCTGACGCCTGAATGCGGAAACGGTGAATAACTTAAATTTTGCGGACTTTGCAAACCGGCACCACCGCGCACTAAACATCCGGATCGTAACCATTAAACTAGTCTAGCTAACAAGAAGAAGGGAAAGAGATGTACCGACTGATCCGAGTCCTCCGGTCTTCATCTCCACTCCGATCTCCTCGCGGGATCTCCGTCCGTCTCCTCCTCGTCGGAAAGGGGGCACAACATCGCCTGTAGCTTTTACGGGCTCCCACCTCAATACCGAGGCAACTCGGGCGCGAAGCTGGCGAATCGACGCGTCCAAGATTTGTTGTAGGAAGTGTAGTGTAGAGGCTACTTGTCTCTTTGGGGTTTGTTGCCTTTGGATGGAGGAATGAAGTTAGGAAAAATGGTGCTTTCATTTTTCCAAAACAAGAAGAAGAAGGAGATGATGAATTCCTCACAAAACCAAGATGAACTCTCTCATTCTTTTCTTTCTCTCAAGTCTTCTTTCTTTTTTCAAGTGAGAATGATAATGTGAAGGAATGAATATATCAAACATGAAGGGAGGTGAGTGTAGGATCAAATGAATGGTGACCACATCCAAGGTCAAAGAAACAACAACCATGCTTGTTACTATTCAACCCATACCCTCACTTTATCACAATAAAAAGCAAGTCAATGTGCAAGATATGAAAGGTGTCATAATCAATCATTATGCAAGAAAACCCCTCCACAAAAGTAATTTGCAAAACTGCAAATTACCCCCTCCATCGGAAAAGTCCGGCCGGGAAAGAACAAAGGAAAACCGGCCGGAACGGAATGCAAACTGGCAACTCCAGAAAACTGGTCCCGTAATAAATTACAGGAAAACCCCGATACTGTGCATACACACCCGCATCTGTATTCCGTCCGGATACAAATGCAAAGAGACAAAATCTACACTGTACTAAACTAGGACCGGCTTAAACCAAAGCCGGCTAGTAATATCCGTTCGATCCTGATCCGTGCAATACCGCACGTATCTGATCGAACCCTGCCATATACCTATACGGCTACTAGTACAAACCGTCCGATCCTGATCCGTGCAATATCGCACGTATCTGATCGGACCCTGCCATATCTCCATACGGCCTCTACAGCGTTTCGCCCGAAACTTGAGTAACTGAAAGTGTGGTAGACTCTAAAGACTCGTCAATACTATGGCTGTGGATTTAACCACTAGCACGTCAGAGGTATAAGCCAATACGTAACGGGCCACCAGCAATTGACTAAAAGGGACGTCGATGAGCGAACTCATCCTGACACCCTACTGAGCCTGTCAGTGACAATATCCGTGCAGTCCGGTCCGTTCGTCTATGAGTATCGCATGGCGGGCCTAGGGGGTTGGTAAAAGTCAGACCCCCAAAAGCGGTACAAGTCGTGTCGGAGTGTAGCCCAGAACACCCTGAGATACTACTGGAATACCTACCAGTAAATCTCCTTGCCTTGGCCAAGGACTTTGTGTAATGGCTCTCCTAGACACAACACGACCTCACCCCCAATACCGGGAGAGACGAACCCCTGAAGATACGCTCACTGCCTCCATGTGGCTCGGGACTGTACCCAACTAAAACCTGTTTGCACGACTCCTTTGAGCCGTGGTAGGGTAGTAATCAAAGTACAGTGGGAACTCACACGAGACAAATGACGATCCCCAGGTCGATGAACTAACCTGCACACATGTCACCAGGCAACTGCCATCTGACGTCTGGTATATGACCAACTAGCATGTTCCCGGCGAGTCCTGTCCGGTGTACTCATAACCCAATGAGCACCTGTATACATCTTAGGTGATCCAACTGACACCAGTGGCTTGTGAGACCGGCCACCGCCCCTCGTCGGGGTCTCGACTGTATACACTAGTCTACTAATGGAGTATCGATGCCCGGTCTCGAAACTCCCACGACTAGGGACCTTTTAAGGATATGCTTGTAGACCCCCGGCTCCCACTTATATGATCGCCCTCATACTGCTGGTGGTCAAGCAAGAATCCTAGGGGCTCTATCAACGTGTAATAGCGACGTGTCAGGTCACCTAAAACAGTACACGATGATAAAGGTAAACCAGATAGCATACTATCATCTCGAGTAAGACTGTCCTACCGGGATAGGTCCTCCCTCAATCATTACAATCACATACCTGTGACCTAATAATTGACTCTGAGGGCACTATCTCCAACAATCTCCCACTTGCACTCAAGGCTAATTATTGCGATGTCGCATACTTACAGCCCGTGTGATACCGAACATCCAACTCCTCTACTAGTCAGTCTCACAAAGCTCGTTTGCGGAACTATTGCATTCGAGGAATAGCCTCAGTGAGTGGATCCGCTTAGTTGTTTCTTTCTATGTCTCTCTAAATCTCAAGTTCGCGGAGAAAGCCATCTCCCGAAAAGAGCAATACCTGTCTCAGAATATGTCTGGATGTCTGATGGGACCCAGCTCATAAATGAACTCCAAATCCAAACTTCTTAGACTGTATCGTCAACTGAACTTAATCAGTATCCTGCGCGCCATGCCTCCCTCAGTATTGCCTTGGACCACCTGTCCAAAATACTGCCCCTCATCAGAAGGAAAACTATAACTCTGACAACCTTCTTGTCGTCCATGTCACCTTGGAAGCCTGGAATGATAACTGTCTCCTGAATGAGGCTGTCGTTATCATATCCCTAGAACATCCACTTATGTTCTAAAACTGCTTCCGACTGTTTCTCCAGGATTGGATTAATGTCAACTTATTGCATCTAGTGCAAGAACAACATCTGGTGTGGTACTTGACATCTCATGATTGACTCAATTGCCTAAGCAAGTGATCTGCCAATCATGTACGTCCCTCTCCCCTTTAGTCTGTAAGACACCTTTGGAGAGGATGACTCCATTACCTGCAGGTACACTACCGTGCCAGGAGTTGTCCATCCTAAATACTCTTAGAATGCTGTCAAGTACCCTGATTGGGAAACCACCCAAATCGAGATCTAAAACCATAGATCCAGTATCCAGTATGTAAGATATAAAATCCATTTCCTTTGGGGAGAAACCACTGTGTGACGACCAAAGAATAACCGATCGTAGTATAGGAGTTTCCTTTCCTACTTTGTATATGTCATCCAAAACCCGGATATCACACCCTACTACCTTCTCAACAGATCCATCCCCTATTCTGATGACGTCAAACCTATGACTGTCACATCAGAAATAGATGATCTATCTCCGCTACATCTGCTTTAGTCTATAAATAGACATAAGCCTGATGTCCACCAATGCTTCCGCTGCTCCCACTGACTACGACAACCCTCTGGCAGAGTCATATAGACGCGCACTTCTAAAGCTAGTTTAGAACGACGCTATACTCATCCTCCTGCCGGGTCTCGCAGCCTGGAACAGCAACAATGGCAAGTGTGGGTAAACAAGAACTTCCCTGTCACCGTCCTTGAGGCTACCGGAGTACCTCTCGGGTGCCTGAAGTTACCCACCTTATCTGCGGAGTGGCCAATGGAATGTCAAAACAGATTGAATCTTTAGGTTCCTTATCAAATCTTCAGTAATCGTTTGCGGTTCTGGAATCACTTCCAGTTCTACCATACTCCCACTTCTGTTTTCTGAAAAATCCATTTTTAATAAAACTGTGGCGAGTCTAGAACAATATCGCTATTGTTCATCCAGATGGCAGAAAATCAACCCTCGTCAGAGCCTGGGTCAACCCACAAACAGCCATTACAGAAACGTGCCTTGAGTTATCCAGAGTCTGGTTTTAATCATAAGCCGGACAACTCCCCGTACCTTAACAATGTTAAGATATGAACTGTACTATATCCAATATATAACCAGAGGCACTGATTTAATTGAACCAGATTCAAATCATGCAACTGTCTCCAGTGCATGTCAACTAAATGGAGAGAGGCCGATCAGCGTTACTCAACTTAGGAATGCTTCCAATTATGAGTAACCTGAAAGAGAAGCAATTTCTCTTTATCATTACTATCAACTGAATACCATACACAAGTATCTACATCTTCGATCACTTTGAAGAATCCCAATACTTGCTACACCTGGTTCTCTACTCTATTCAAATACCTATAACTCCTCAAAACTTAGACCCTGTGTTTCTATGAAACACATGTCTAAGAACTAGAGAAGTTAAAAGTAAACAGAATATAGTATGAGGACCAACCCCTTTGTCCTAATGGACACTGGACAACATACAATACTCTGTACAAGTCCCTTGAGTCCGATAACTCATTCACTGTGTGTCGTAGGTTGAAAACTGTACTTATGGTTAAGAAGAATTACACCGCTGTTTAATGCTCCTTACCTAACCATCCACTGATATAGGTAAATGTCGTAGACATAATTTCAGAAAGGTATATCTCACTCTATGAAAATAGACGTACAGATATATCAATTTGAAATTGGTGCATAACTGCGGATATTCAAAACCAAATATTTGCCAACCGGCAAACAGCCCAGGTGATTTCCTCAAATATCACCGATTACAACGAATCCCGATATAATGAGGATAATCACCCAATTCCCAATAACTTACTCCCACTCATCATCTGTAAAACCATACAGATGTGAGAATCGTATCTGGTAAATACATACCCTGGAGTAAGTATCTAATCGGGAAATCAGTTTTCTATTAACAGTACACAGTGATACTGAAACATTGAAATGTTTCGATGGGGTATCCTGGTATTCCTAGTAATGCCTCTTCCAGATTCACGACTGTAACCGTATAATTCTTTGCCACCTCTCCAAATCCCTTCATATGTCTTTAGTCTTTACCTTCTGCACACCCTTTTAGGCCAAATGGTTTTCTTCCTTCCCTACCGTTCGGCACCAGCCTATGGTTTGGAAGAAGACTATCCAATAAGCATAATGGGTATACTGTCCCAATCCTAGGAACACTCGCAATGAGAGAGGGTGAAGATGAAAGACAACCGAATAAACCTTATTCCTATTTCTCCTGAACCAGAATCCATCCCCGAACTGGAACAAGTTCCATTCGAGTTCGTATATAACCATACGATGGAGTATCCAAATAAACTGTGGATCTTCGTAGCGATACGGAGTGTCCTGGAGAAATACAAAGGTGATGTGGGAGTGGTAACGAAATATTTGGTTTGGTCGTGAATATCTGTTGCAATTTACTTTGCCCTCTTACTAATCCCTTGCTTTGTCTTAACTTAATACCTTCTGCACACCATCGTTATGCTAATTGGTTTTCTTCATTCCCTACCGGTCGGCACCAGCCTAAGGTTTGGAAGAAGACAATCCAATTTGCGTAATAGGTGTACTACCCCTAAACCAAGGAGTACTCGTAACCTGAGAGAGGGTAAAAGGAAAAGACAACTGAATGATCCTATCCGTTTTCTCCAGAACCTGAAACCATCCTCGAATAAATTCTTTCGAGTTCGTATCTAACCATACGATGGTTTTGTCCAATGGAAGTGGACGTTCGTAGTAATACGGGGTGTCCTGGAGAAAAGGGTAAAAGTAGGAGTGGCAATGAGGTTTGCAACTCTGACAATACAAAAGCCGGTGTTTAAGAAGGTTCGGTCAACTTGGTCACTGAGTCAAAGTCTTAGGGTCGGGTCAATGGTCGCTGCCAAAGAGAGAGAGAAAAGAAACACTCAGCGTGCACTCTAACCTAAATCAGAATGGTCACCATTTTATCTAATCTGGAATCCTCCCACTGTACCTCAAATTCTCCTCCAAACCTGAAAGAAGAATTAGTCGGGGTCACCCGAGGAGTAAACTAACTCATCAGTGGGAATCGGGATCCAACTCTCATCGCATGATAACGTGACGGAATCCGCTCACGGTATCACACTCCAGAAGGTATGCGCATATCTGGCAAGTTTCAGTACTTTTGAAACTCCCGATGTGATTTCTGCCCCATGCTCTTATGACCTTGGCGTGAGGTCAAAATATCATAAGTCACATGTCAAGTTCTGGCCGTCATTATCCAGGTTAATTTGAACCCACCCGTACATACCCTTGACGTAGGCCAAAATAGTAGTACGACTGTCCTAAACCAACGCATCTATCTATGCAACAGATAAACAACCGGCAGCTACCAAACACTATGCCTTGGCGTGAGGTCAAAATACATAGCTTGAATACTACCGAATATTTAACTGAAATGACGGAGGGCTACGAATGGTTTCTGGCGAAAACCTTTAACGTAATGAACTTGATATCGTCGAAGGAACGGATAGCTTTTAAAAATATAGTGACGAAAACCTTTACTAAAGAGGTCACTCCCGGTGAAGGGATCTCGGCTCTTTCCCCGTAGAATGAGGTGCAGGATATTCCAAATGAATACCACGGTGCAAAGCAAAAGTAATCGGCTATAGTGAAGTTAATGCCCTGACGCAAACTTCTGTCCAAGGGGTCACTCCCGGTGAAGGGATCTCGGCCCTTGCCTCGTCGACTGAGGAGCAGGATATTCTAAATGAATACCACGATGCAAAACAAAAGTGAACGTCCTTGCAATAACAGCTTTTTGAAAAGTGTTCCAACAACATCAGATTAGGTTTGTTTAACTTGCATTGATCCGAATCAATGCAGTCCCATCAATTTGATCACACCACAAAGAACGAAAATATACTGACGTACGTATATGCCATCTGCATTCGCCACTGGGTCCCGTCATCACCCGTTAGGTTAGCTAACTAACGGCAGAGCGGGGACTGGACTAGCGCGGATGAAAAACATATACAACATCTACTAATATATATACCAATATATAGTATTTCGCTCAAGGCGTGAATAAAATGCAACATCACAGAAATGTACAGCATCACAGAACAATACAGATATCTGGGATCCCCGGGTTTCACAGAGCCACTACTGAAACCCGACGTTCCCCTGGTCGTGTGGATAGCCTGTGCAATGAAATCCTAGACCCCTACGGGCGCGGCAAGTTACCCGCCAAAACCTGAAGCGAGGCAGCCCCCTTCAGCGCCGTGAATGGACCACCCAGCACTTCACGGAATCCGGCAACTTGGGCACCCCTCCTGGGTCAACCTGTACCCCCTACGAGTGCGGCGAATAGCCCGCCAATCCTAGAGTGAAGCCCCCTCCGTCTCAATGCCAAGAGATGCGGGCTTGTTGCCCTCCAGAACCCGGCTATCCGTGCACCCCTCCGCGGGGCAAACCTAGTACAGAAAGTAAAATATACATACAACGGGTACATCGACCGCAACCAGGTCGTGCCCCAAAATAATAATACAAACTGGCAGTGACGGCAGTCCACATGTCGGACGCTCGCCCCGCAATATCAAATGTACATAATACAACAAAACTGTACTAGCATTGCATCCAGGCTATCCCCACGACCGATCCGCAACATCACAGCAAATACATAGAACATCAACGTGAAAGTCACGTTCGCAAATCCGTCTAACCGGGCTATAGCAGTTAGACAGGATTTACCGATCAAGTGACATTCACGGTCGCAGATATAATGTAAATACTGTGAAAAATGTGTTTAAAATTTTCCGATTGATCAAACCTTAACAAGTGGGCCCCAAAGAAAACTGTAGCACTCACAGAAATAATTGGCCCAATTTTAATATCCCAAAAACCAGATTTTCAACTCAGGAACATACTGTAGAATTTTTGGGGGGTGAACTGTTCACATTGCGGCGGAAGCGCGGCGCTAACAAGGGTTTGGCCGCCCTTCCGCGGCGGTATGAACAGTTCATGCTACCAAAATTTTACAGTATACTTATATATCCCTGCACATCATTCTGAGACAACCTGAAAAATTTTTGGACTCAAAAAAAATTCGACAGAAACTGATGTGCTTGAAATACGCGTTTTCGGGATTTTGTTCGATCGGAAACGTAAAACACATTAAACCAAGCTAGACGAAGTTAATGGCGAGGCTCTGATACCAACGTAAGTGCACGGCGGCGCCCCGGCCGTCAATCTGACGCCGGAATGCGGAAACGGTGAATAACTTAAATTTTGCGGACTTTGCAAACCGGCACCACCGCGCACTAAACATCCGGATCGTAACCATACTGAAGAAGGGAAAGAGATGTACCGACTGATCCGAGTCCTCCGGTCTTCATCTCCACTCCGATCTCCTCGCGGGATCTCCGTCCGTCTCCTCCTCGTCGGAAAGGGGGCACCACATCGCCTGTAGCTTTTACGGGCTCCCACCTCAATACCGAGGCAACTCGGGCGCGAAGCTGGCGAATCGACGCGTCCAAGATTTGCTGTAGGAAGTGTAGTGTAGAGGCTACTTGTCTCTTTGGGGTTTCTTGCCTTTGGATGGAGGAATGAAGTTAGGAAAAATGGTGCTTTCATTTTTCCAAAACAAGAAGAAGAAGGAGATGATGAATTCCTCACAAAACCAAGATGAACTCTCTCATTCTTTTCTTTCTCTCAAGTCTTCTTTCTTTTTTCAAGTGAGAATGATAATGTGAAGGAATGAATATATCAAACATGAAGGGAGGTGAGTGTAGGATCAAATGAATGGTGACCACATCCAAGGTCAAAGAAACAACAACCATGCTTGTTACTATTCAACCCATACCCTCACTTTATAACAATAAAAAGCAAGTCAATGTGCAAGATATGAAAGGTGTCATAATCAATCATTATGCAAGAAAACCCCTCCACAAAAGTAATTTGCAAAACTGCAAATTACCCCCTCCATCGGAAAAGTCCGGCCGGGAAAGAACAAAGGAAAACCGGCCGGAACGGAATGCAAACTGGCAACTCCAGAAAACTGGTCCCGTAATAAATTACAGGAAAACCCCGATACTGTGCATACACACCCGCATCTGTATTCCGTCCGGATACAAATGCAAAGAGACAAAATCTACACTGTACTAAACTAGGAACGGCTTAAACCAAAGCCGGCTAGTAATATCCGTTCGATCCTGATCCGTGCAATACCGCACTATCTGATCGAACCCTGCCATATACCTATACGGCTACTAGTACAAACCGTCCGATCCTGATCCGTGCAATACCGCACGTATCTGATCGGACCCTGCCATATCTCCATACGGCCTCTACAGCGTTTCGCCCGAAACTTGAGTAACTGAAAGTGTGGTAGACTCTAAAGACTCGTCAATACTATGGCTGTGGATTTAACCACTAGCACGTCAGAGGTATAAGCCAATACGTAACGGGCCACCAGCAATTGACTAAAAGGGACGTCGATGAGCGAACTCATCCTGACACCCTACTGAGCCTGTCAGTGACAATATCCGTGCAGTCCGGTCCGTTCGTCTATGAGTATCGCATGGCGGGCCTAGGGGGTTGGTAAAAGTCAGACCCCCAAAAGCGGTACAAGTCGTGTCGGAGTGTAGCCCAGAACACCCTGAGATACTACTGGAATACCTACTAGTAAATCTCCTTGCCTTGGCCAAGGACTTTGTGTAATGGCTCTCCTAGACACAGCACGACCTCACCCCCAATACCGGGAGAGACGAACCCCTGAAGATACGCTCACTGCCTCCATGTGGCTCGGGACTGTACCCAACTAAAACCTGTTTGCACGACTCCTTTGAGCCGTGGTAGGGTAGTAATCAAAGTACAGTGGGAACTCACACGAGACAAATGACGATCCCCAGGTCGATGAACTAACCTGCACACATGTCACCAGGGAACTGCCATCTGACGTCTGGTATATGACCAACTAGCATGTTCCCGGCGAGTCCTGTCCGGTGTACTCATAACCCAATGAGCACCTGTATACATCTTAGGTGATCCAACTGACACCAGTGGCTTGTGAGACCGGCCACCGCCCCTCGTCGGGGTCTCGACTGTATACACTAGTCTACTAATGGAGTATCGATGCCCGGTCTCGAAACTCCCACGACTAGGGACCTTTTAAGGATATGCTTGTAGACCCCCAGCTCCCACTTATATGATCGCCCTCATACTGCTGGTGGTCAAGCAAGAATCCTAGGGGCTCTATCAACGTGTAATAGCGACGTGTCAGGTCACCTAAAACAGTACACGATGATAAAGGTAAACCAGATAGCATACTATCATCTCGAGTAAGACTGTCCTACCGGGATAGGTCCTCCCTCAATCATTACAATCACGTACCTGTGACCTAATAATTGACTCTGAGGGCACTATCTCCAACATCTTTATCATCGTGTACTGCTTTAGGTGACCTGACATGTCGCTATTACACGTTGATAGAGCCCCTAGGATTCTTGCTTCACTGCCAGCAGTATGATGGCGATCATATACGTGGGAGCTGGTAGTCTATAAGCACATCCTTAAAAGGTCCCTAGTCTTAGGAGTTTCGAGACAGGGCATCGATACTCCATTAGTAGACTAGTGTATACAGTCGAGACACCGACGAGGGGCGGTGGCCGGTCTCACAAGCCACTGGTGTCAGTTGGTTCACCTAAGATGTATACAGGTGCTCATTGGGTTATGAGTACACCGGACAGGACTCGCCGGGAACCTGCTAGTTGGGCTTATACCTGACGTCAGATAGCAGTTCCCAGGTGACATGTGTACAGGTTAGTTCATCGACCTGAGGATCGTCATATGTCTCGTGTGAGTTCCTACTGTGCTTTGATTACTACCCTACCACGGCTCAAAGGAGTCGTGCAAACAGGTTTTAGTTGGGTACAGTCCCGAGCCACATGGAGGCAGTGAGCGGATCTTCAGGGGTTCGTCTCTCCCGGTATTGGGGGTGAGGTCGTGCTGTGTCTAGGAGAGCCATTACGCAAAGCCCTCGGCCGAGGCAGGAGATTTGATGGTAGGTATTCCAGTAGTATCTCAGGGCGTTCTGGGCTACACTCCGACACGACTTGTACCGCTTTTGGGGGTCTGACTTTTACCAACCCTCTAGGCCCGACATGCGATGCTCATAGACGAACGGACCGGACTGTACGGATATTGTCACTGACAGGCTCAGTTGGGTGTCAGGGTGAGCTTCCTCATCGACGTCCCTTTTGGTCAATAGCTGGTGGCCCGTCACGTATTGGCTTATACCTCTGACGTGCTAGTGGTTAAATCCACAGCCATAGTATTGACGAGTCTTTAGAGTCCACCACACTTACAGTTACTCAAGCTTTCGGGCGAAACGCTGTAGAGGCCGTATGGAGATATGGCAGGGTCCGATCAGATACGTGCGGTATTGCACGGATCAGGATCGGACAGTTTTGTACTAGTGGCCGTACGGATATATATGGCAGGGTTCGATCAGATACGTGCGGTATTGCACGGATCAGGATCGAACGGTTTTTTACTAGCCGGCTTTGGTTTAAGCCGGTACTAGTTTAGTACAGTGTAGATTTTGTCTCATTGCATTTGTATCCGGACGGAATACAGATGCGGGTGTGTATGCACAGTATTGGGGTTTTCCTGTAATTTATTACGGGACCAGTTTTCTGGAGTTGCCAGTTTGCATTCCGTTCCGGCCGGTTTTCCTTTGTTCTTTCCCGGCCGGACTTTTCCGATGGAGGGGGTACTTTGCAGTTTTGCAAATTACATTTGTGGAGGGGTTTTCTTGCATAATGATTGATTATGATAGCTTCATATCTTTCATCCATGCTTTTGCTTTAATGAGATTTGATTGAATGAGGATGGGTTTAATAGTAACAAGCATGGTTCATGTTTGTTTGTGGTCACCTCTTGACTTCTCCTACACTCACCTCCCTTCTTGCTTCATATTGTTTTTTCCTCCACCATTTATTCTCACTAGATGATGATAAGTTTTTGATGAGAGGAAAAAGAACACTTGAGAGAAAGAAAAAGAATGAGAGAGTTCATCTTGATTATGTGAGGAATTCTTCATCTCCTTCTTCTTCTTGTTTTGGAAAAATGAAAGCACCATTTTTCCTAACCCCATTCCTCCATCAAGGCAACTACAAACCCCAAAAGAGACTATGATTCTACACTACACTTCCTACAGCATATCTTGAGCATGTCGAGTTGCCGGCTTCATGCTCGAGTTGCCTCGGTATTGAGGCGGGAGCCCGTAAAAGACGAAGGCGATGTGGTGCCCTTTCCGGCGAGGAGGCGACGATATGGAGACTACACTTTCCGCGGGAGATCGGGGCGATGATGAGAAGACCGGAGGACTCGGATCTCTTGGTATACTTCTTTTCCCATCTCTTGTTAGCTAGCGTAGGTTAATGGTTAACGATCCGGGTTTTCTTTGTCCGCGGTAGCGCCGGTTTCCGAGTAAGGAAAATTTTTGATTCCGCAATTTGGCCTCGAGTAAGACGGCCGGGGCGCTGCCGTGGCGCAACATGGTATCAGAGCCACGCCATTAACCTTACCTAGCTTCGTTTGATGTGTTTGCGTTTCCGATCGACCGAAATTTCCAAAAACCGTATTTTTATTGCACATCAGTTTCTGTCGAAATTTTTTGAAGTCCAAAAATTTTTCAGGTGGTTGCAGAATGATGTGCAGGGAAATATAAGAGATCTGGTAAAACTTGGTAGCCTGAATCCTTCATAGCACCGCGGAAGAGCGGCCCAATCATTGCTTTGGCCGCGCTTCCGCCGCAAGTCAAATTCTTCACTGTACCAAATTTTTCCAGATTGTTTTGCACTTGAAAATGGGGTTTTTGGAATATTAAATTTGGGCCCAGGTTTTCTGTGACTGCTACAGTTTTGATTGGGGGCCCACTTGTTAATTTTTGGTCAATCGGAAAATTTTAAACACATTATTTCACAGTATTTACATTATATCTGCGACCGTGAATGTCACTTGATCGGTAAATCCCGTCTAACTGCTATAACCCGGTTAGACGGATTTGCGAACGTGATTTTCACGTTGATGTTCTATGTTTATGCTGTGATGTTGCGGATCGGTCGTGGGGGATAGCCTGGATGCAATGCTAGTACTGTTTTGTTGTATTATGTACATTTGATATTGCGGGGCGAGCGTCCGACATGTGGACTGCCGTCACTGCCTGTTTGTATTATTCTTTTGGGGCATGACCTGGTTGCGGTCGATGTACCCGGTGTATGTATATTTTACTTTCTGTACTAGGATTACCCCGCGGAGGGGTGCACGGATAGCCGGGTTCTGGAGGGCAACGGGCCCGCATCTCATGGCATTGAGACGGAGGGGGCTTCAGTCTGGAATTGGCAGGCTATTCGCCGCACTCGTAGGGGGTACAGGTTGACCCAGGAGGGGTGCCCAAGTTACCGGATTCCGTGAAGTGCTGGGTGGTCCATTCACGGAGCTGAAGGGGGCTGCCTCGCTTCAGGTTTTGGCGGGTGACTTGCCGCGCCCGTAGGGGTCTAGGATTTCATTGCACAGGCTATCCACACGACCAGGGGAACGTCGGGTTTCAGCAGCGGCTCTGTGAAACCCGGGGTTTCCAGATATCTGTATTGTTCTGTGATGCTGTACATTTCTGTGATGTTACATTTTATTCACGCCTTGAGCGAAATACTATATATTGGTATATATATTAGTAGATGTTGTATATGTTTTTCATCCGCGCT
Organism: Agapanthus africanus; assembly: GCA_030015575.1. Taxonomy (NCBI): domain Eukaryota; kingdom Viridiplantae; phylum Streptophyta; class Magnoliopsida; order Asparagales; family Amaryllidaceae; genus Agapanthus; species Agapanthus africanus. Next base: position 316,305,007 of record CM057340.1, on the reverse strand, counting down.
AGTCCAGTCCCCGCTCTGTCGTTAGTAAGCTAACCTAACGAGTGATGACAGGACCCAGTGGCGAATGCGGATGGCATATACGTACGTCAGTATATTTTCGTTCTTTGTGGTGTGATCATTTGATGGGACTGCGTTGATTCGGATCAATGCAAGTTAAACAAACCTATTCTGATGTTGTTGGAACACTTTTCAAAAGGCTGTTATTGCAAGGACGTTCACTTTTGTTTTGCATCATGGTATTCATTTGGAATATCCTGCTCCTCAGTCGATGAGGCAAGGGCCGAGATCCCTTCACCGGAAGTGACCCCTTGGACAGAAGTTTGCGTCAGGGCATTAACTTCACTATAGCCGATTACTTTTGCTTTGCATCGTGGTATTCAGTTGGAATATCCTGCACCTCATTCTACGGGGAAAGAGCCGAGATCCCTTCACCGGGAGTGACCTCTTTAGTAAAGGTTTTCGTCACTATATTTTCTAAAAAGTTATCCAGTTCCTTCAACGATATCAAGTTCATTACGTTAAAGGTTTTTCGCCAAAAACCAGTCGTAGCCCTCCGTCATTTCAGATTAGTATTACTTAGTATTCGTGCCGCGTTTGTCGTGCATTGCCGTGGCGTAGTGTTCGGTAGCTATGTAATGCTTTTCTGTCACATGGATAAGTGGATTGGTTAGGACAGTCGTGCGGTCTTGTTGGCATTGTCAAGGACTCGTACGGGTAGGTTTAATGCAATCAAGATAATGACGGGTAGAACTTGACTAGGACTCTTTGATTTGTTGGCATTGTCAAGGTCACTTGGGTCCTAGGGGTAAAAACATACATCGGGAGTTTCAAAAGAACTGAAACTTGCCAGGCATGCGCATACCTTCTGGAGTGTGGTGACTTGAGTGGATTCCGTCAAGTTATCATGCGATGATAGTTGGATCCCGATTTCCACTGATGAGTTGGTTTACTCCTCGGGTGATCCCCGACTAATTCTTCTTTCAGGTTTGGAGGAGAATTTGAGATACAGTGGGAGGATTCCAGATTAGATAAAGTGATAACCATTCTGATCTAGGTTAGAGTGCACGCTGAGTGTTTCTTTTCTCTCTCTCTCTGGCAGCGACCATTGACCCGACCCTGGACTATGACTCAGTGACCAAGTTGACCGAACCTTCTTAACACTGGCTTTTGGATTGTCAGAGTTGCAGACCTCATTGCCACTCCTACTTTTACCCTTTTCTCCAGGACACCCCGTATTACTACGAACGTCCACTTCCATTGGACAAAACCATCGTATGGTTAGATAAGAACTCGAAGGACTTCGAGGATGATTTCTGGTTCTGGAGAAAACGGATAGGATTATTCAGTTGTCTTTTCTTTTCACCTTCTCTCAGGTTGCGAGTACTCCTTGGTTTAGGAGTAGTACACCTATTACGCAAATTGGATAGTCTTCTTCCAAACCTTAGGCTGGTGCCGACCGGTAGGGAATGAAGGAAACCAATTAGCATAACGATGGTGTGCAGAAGGTATTAAGTTAAGACAAAGCAAGGGATTCGTAAGAGGGCAAAGTAAATTGCGACTGCTATTCACGACCGAACCAAGTATTTCTTCGCCAATCCTAAATAACCTTTGCATTTCTCCAGGACACTCCGTATCACTACGAAGATCCACAGTTTATTTGGATACTCCATCGTATGGTTATATACGAACTCGAAAGGAACTTGTTCCAGTTCGGGGATGGATTCTGGTTCAGGAGAAATAGGAATAAAGTACATTCAGGTGTCTTTTATCTTCACCTTCTCTCGCAATGCGAGTGCTCCTAGGATTAGGACAGTACACCCTTTATGCCTTTTGGATAGTCTTCTTCCAAACCATAGGCTGGTGCCGAACGGTAGGGAAGGAAGAAAACCATTTGGCCTAAAAGGGGTGTACAGAAGGTAATGACTAAAGACATATGAAGGGATTAAGAAAGATAGCAAAGAATTATACGGTTACAGTTGTGAATCTGGGTAGTGGAAGAGGCGTTACTAGGAATACCAGGATACCCCGACGAAACATTTCAATGTTTCAGTTTCACTGTGTGATGTTAAAAGAAAACTGATTTCCCGATTAGACACTTGCTCCAGGGTATGTATTTACCAGGTTGGATTCTCATATCTGTATGGTTTTACAGATGATGAGTGGGAGTAAGTTATTGGGAATTAGGTGACCATCCTCATTATATTGGGATTCGTTGTAATCGGTGATATTTGAGGAAGTCACCTGGGTTGTTTGCCGGTCGGCAAATATTTGGTTTTGAATATCCGCTGTTGTGCACCAATTTCAAATTGATATATCTGTACGTCTATTTTCATAGAGTGAGATATACCTTTTGATATTATGTCGACGACATTTATCTATATCAGTGGATGGTTAGGTAAGGAGCATTAAACAGCGGTGTAATTCTTCTTAACCATAAGTACAGTTTTCAACCTACGACACACAGTGAAAGAGTTGTTAGACTCAGCGGACTTATACAGAGTATTGTATGTTGTCCAGTGTCCATTCGGACAGAGGGGTTGGTCCTCATACTATATTCTGTTTACTTTTAACTTCTCTAGTTCTTAGACATGTGTTTCGTAGAAACACAGGGTCTAAGTTTTGAGGAGTTATAGGTATTTGAATAGAGTAGAGAACCAGGTGTAGCAAGTATCGGGATTCTTCAAAGATATCGAAGATGTAGATACTTGTATATGGTATTCAGTTGATAGTAATGATGAAGACAGATTGCTTCTCTTTCAGGTTACTCATAATTGGAAGCATTCCTAAGTTGAGTAACACTGATCGACCTCCTTCCATTTAGTTGACATGCACTGGAGATAGATGCATGATTTGAATCTGGTTAAATTAAATCAGTGCCTCTGGTTCTATATTGGATATAGAACAGTTCATATCTTAACGATGTTAAGGTACGGGGAGTTGTACGGCTTATGCTTAAAACCAGACACTGGACAACTCAAGGCACGTTTCTGTAATGGTTGTTTGTGGGTTGACCCAGGCTATGACGAGGGTTGATTTTCTACTATCTGGATGAACAATAGCAATATTGTTCTAGACTCGCCACAGTTTTATTAAAAATGGTTATTTTTCAGAAAAACAGTAGTGGGAGTATGGTAGAACTGGAAGTAATTCCAGAACCACAAACGATTACTGAAGATTTGATAAGGAACCTAAAGATTCAATATGATTTGACATTCCATTGGCCACTCCGCAGATAAGGTGGGTAACTTCAGGCACCCGAGAGGTACTCCGGTAGCCTCAAGGACGGTGACAGGGAAGTTCTTGTTTACCCACACTTGCCATTGTTGTTGTTCCAGGCTGCGAAACCCGGCAGGAGGATGAGTATAGCGTCGTTCTAAACTAGCTTTAGAAGTGCACGTCTATATGACTCTGGCAGAGGGTTGTCGTAGTCAGTGGGAGCAGCGGAAGCATTGGTGGACTTCAGGCTTATGTCTATTTATAGACTAGAGCAGATATAGCGGAGTTAGATCATCTGTTTCTGATGTGACAGTCATGGGTTTGACGTCATCAGAATAGGGGTTGGATCTGTTGAGAAGGTAGTAGGAAGTGATATTCCTATACTACGATCGGTTATACTTTGGTCGTCACACAGTGGTTTCTCCACAAAGGACTTGGATATTATATCAGACATACTGGTTACTAGATGTATGGTTTTAGATCTAGATTTGGGTGGTTTCCCAATCTGGGTACCTTGACAGCATTCTATGAGTATTTAGAATGGACGACTCCTGACACGGTAGTGCACCTGCAGTTGATGGAGTCACCCTCTCTAAAGGTGTCTTATAGACTAAAGGGGAGAGGGATACTCATGATTGGCAGATCACTTGCTTAGGCAATTGAGTCAATCATGAGATGTCAAGTACCACACCAGATGTCGTTCTTGCACTAGATGCAATAAGTTGATATTGATCCAATCCTGGAGAAACAGTCGGAAGCAGTTTTAGAACATAAGTGAATGTTCTAGGGATATGATAACGGCTGCCTCCTTTAGGAGACGGTTATCATTCCAGGCTTCCAAGGTGACATGGACGACAAGGAGGTTGTCAGAGTTATAGTTCTCCCTCTGATGAAGGACAGTATTTTGGACAGGTGGTCCAAGGCAATACTGAAGGAGGGATGGCGCAGGTTACTGATTAAGTTCAGTTGACGATACAGTCTAAGAAGTTTGGATTTGGCGTTCATTTATGAACTAGGTCCCATCAGACATCCAGACATTCCAAGACAGGTATTGCTCATTTCGGGAGATGGTTTTCTCCGCGAACTTGAGATATAGAGAGACATAGAAAGAAACATCCTGGCGGATCCACTCACTGAGGCTATTCCTCGAACGCAATAGTTTCGCAAACAGGCTTTGTGCGACTGACTAGTAGAGGAGTTGGGTGTTCGGTATCACACGGGCTGTGAGTATGCGACATCGCAATAATTAGCCTTGAGTGCAAGTGGGAGATTGTTGGAGATAGTGCCCTCGGAATCAATTATTGGATCACAGGCACGTGATTGCAATGATTGAGGGAGGACCTATCCCGGTAGGACAGTCTTACTCGAGATGATAGTATGCTATCTGGTTTATCTTTATCATCGTGTACTGCTTTAGGTGACCTGACATGTCGCTATTACACGTTGATAGAGCCCCTAGGATTCTTGCTTCACTGCCAGCAGTATGATGGCGATCATATACGTGGGAGCTGGTAGTCTATAAGCACATCCTTAAAAGGTCCCTAGTCGTAGGAGTTTCGAGACAGGGCATCGATACTCCATTAGTATACTAGTGTATACAGTCGAGACCCCGACGAGGGGCGGTGGCCGGTCTCACAAGCCACTGGTGTCAGTTGGTTCACCTAAGATGTATACAGGTGCTCATTGGGTTATGAGTACACCGGACAGGACTCGCCGGGAACCTGCTAGTTGGGCTTATACCTGACGTCAGATAGCAGTTCCCAGGTGACATGTGTACAGGTTAGTTCATCGACCTGAGGATCGTCATATGTCTCGTGTGAGTTCCCACTGTGCTTTGATTACTACCCTACCACGGCTCAAAGGAGTCGTGCAAACAGGTTTTAGTTGGGTACAGTCCCGAGCCACATGGAGGCAGTGAGCGGATCTTCACGGGTTCGTCTCTCCCGGTATTGGGGGTGAGGTCGCGCTGTGTCTAGGAGAGCCATTACGCAAAGCCCTCGGCCGAGGCAGGAGATTTGCTGGTAGGTATTCCAGTAGTATCTCAGGGCGTTCTGGGCTACATTCCGACACGACTTGTACCGCTTTTGGGGGTCTGACTTTTACCAACCCTCTAGGCCCGACATGCGATGCTCATAGACGAACGGACCGGACTGTACGGATATTGTCACTGACAGGCTCAGTTGGGTGTCGGGGTGAACTTCCTCATCGACGTCCCTTTTGGTCAATAGCTGGTGGCCCGTCACGTATTGGCTTATACCTCTGACGTGCTAGTGGTTAAATCCACAGCCATAGTATTGACGAGTCTTTAGAGTCCACCACACTTACAGTTACTCAAGCTTTCGGGCGAAACGCTGTAGAGGCCGTATGGAGATATGGCAGGGTCCGATCAGATACGTGCGGTATTGCACGGATCAGGATCGGACAGTTTTGTACTAGTGGCCGTATGGATATATATGGAAGGGTTCGATCAGATACGTGCGGTATTGCACGGATCAGGATCGAACGGTTTTTTACTAGCCGGCTTTGGTTTAAGCCGGTACTAGTTTAGTACAGTGTAGATTTTGTCTCATTGCATTTGTATCCGGACGGAATACAGATGCGGGTGTGTATGCACAGTATTGGGGTTTTCCTGTAATTTATTACGGGACCAGTTTTCTGGAGTTGCCAGTTTGCATTCCGTTCCGGCCGGTTTTCCTTTGTTCTTTCCCGGCCGGACTTTTCCGATGGAGGGGGTAATTTGCAGTTTTGCAAATTACATTTGTGGAGGGGTTTTCTTGCATAATGATTGATTATGATAGCTTCATATCTTTCATCCATGCTTTTGCTTTAATGAGATTTGATTGAATGAGGATGGGTTTAATAGTAACAAGCATGGTTCATGTTTGTTTGTGGTCACCTCTTGACTTCTCCTACACTCACCTCCCTTCTTGCTTCATAATGTTTTTTCCTCCACCATTTATTCTCACTAGATGATGATAAGTTTTTGATGAGAGGAAAAAGAACACTTGAGAGAAAGAAAAAGAATGAGCGAGTTCATCTTGATTATGTGAGGAATTCTTCATCTCCTTCTTCTTCTTGTTTTGGAAAAATGAAAGCACCATTTTTCCTAACCCCATTCCTCCATCAAGGCAACTACAAACCCCAAAAGAGACTATGATTCTACACTACACTTCCTACAGCATATCTTGAGCATGTCGAGTTGCCGGCTTCATGCTCGAGTTGCCTCGGTATTGAGGCGGGAGCCCGTAAAAGACGAAGGCGATGTGGTGCCCTTTCCGGCGAGGAGGCGACGATATGGAGACTACACTTTCCGCGGGAGATCGGGGCGATGATGAGAAGACCGGAGGACTCGGATCTCTTGGTATACTTCTTTTCCCATCTCTTGTTAGCTAGCGTAGGTTAATGGTTAACGATCCGGGTTTTCTTTGTCCGCGGTAGCGCCGGTTTCCGAGTAAGGAAAATTTTTGATTCCGCAATTTGGCCTCGAGTAAGACGGCCGGGGCGCTGCCGTGGCGCAACACTAGGGACCTGTATAAGGATGTGCTTATAGATCACCCAGCTCCCACGAGTGTGAGCGCCATCACAACGCTGGTAATCAAGCAAAGATCCTAAGGGCTCTACTAATATGTATATCAGCGATATGCTAAAAGAAACACATGCACATATTGAAGTAGAGACAAACCAAGTAGCATACTACCATTTCGAGCAAGATTGTATATACAACTGTGAATATCCCAAGCTTCCATCAAGTAATATACAAACTAGTATGATACAGTAATGGCCTCTAGGGCATATACACTAACAACCTCCTACTTGCACTAAGGCCATGTACTGGCGTATCGAAGACCTATCATCTCGATCAGCCGCTCGAACTGAGTCTGGGGCAAGCCCTTGGTGAATGGATCTGCTGTGTTATCTTCTGAAGCAACCCTCCGAACCTCGATCTCCTGGCGATCCACGATCTTCCTGATCAGGTGATACCGCCTCAAGATGTGTCTGGATTTCTGATGGGACCTGGGGTCCTTCGCTAAAGCAATAGCCCCGTTGTTGTCGCAATACAGAGGTATTGGGTCAACAATGGACGGAACCACCTGAAGTTCTCTCATGAACTTCCTCATCTAGACAGCTTCTTTTGCGGCATCAGATGCAGCGATGTATTCCGCTTCCATAGTCGAGTCAGCAACGGTTTCCTGTTTGGAGCTCTTCCAACACTCCGCCCTTCCATTGAGGGTAAAGACAAAACCCGACATGGACTTGGAATCATCCTTGTCACTTTGGAAGCTGGAGTCAGCAAAGGCCTCAATCTGGAGGTCTTTTCCGCCATACACCAAGAACATCTCCTTAGTCCTTCTCAGGTACTTGAGAATGTTCTTTACTGCTATCCAATGTTTCTCCCCAGGGTTTGACTGATACCTGCTTACCACACTCAGTGCATAAGCCGCATCCGGTCTGGTACACAACATCGCATACATTATAGAGCCTACCGCAGAAGCGTAGGGTATAATAGACATGCGATCCCTCTCCAAATCAGTCTTGGGAGACATCTCTTTGGAGAGGGTGATCCCGTGACAAGCCGGTAGATTACCGCTCTTGGAATCTTCCATACTGAATCTCTTCAATATGGTGTCGATGTACCTGGACTGCGAAAGTCCTAATATCCTCTTGGATCTGTCACGATAGATCCGGATACCCAGAATGTATGAGGCATCACCCAGGTCTTTCATGGAGAACCTGTGTGACAAGAACCCCTTGATAGATTGTAGCATAGGAATATCATTTCCTATTAAGAGAATGTCATCCACGTATAAAACGAGGAATACTACAGTTCTCGCTACAAATCTACAATAGATGCATGGTTCATCTGGATTTTTGATAAAGCCAAATTCCTTGACCGTCTCATCAAAACAGATGTTCCAACTCCGCGATGCCTGCTTTAGTCCATAAATGGACTTAAGCAACTTGCACACCTTTCCGCTGCTCCCACTCTGAATGAAACCCTCTGGATGTTCCATATAGACACACTCCTCTAAATGTCCATTTAGAAAAGCTGCCTTTACGTCCATCTGCCAAATCTCATAATCGTGGAAGGCAGCAATGGCAAGAAGGATCCGAATGGATTTCAGCATAGCTACTGGAGAAAAGGTTTCGTCATAGTCCAAACCAGGTCTTTGACGAAAACTCTTTACAACCAGTCTAGCTTTATAGGTCTCAACCTGTCCATCTACACCAATCTTCCTTTTGAAGATCCACTTGGATCCTACGGGTTTTACCCCATCCGGAGCAATGTCCAATGTCCATACTTTGTTGGTGTACATGGACTCCATTTCGGTCCGCATTGCATCCAGCCATTTTACCGAGTCGACGCTCTGAATGGCTTGCTGGAAGCTAGTAGGCTCATCACAATCTATGATGCAATCCTCTCTATCCCCGTCAATAAGAAAACCTTAGTATATCTTGGGTGGATGAGACTGCCTACTACTCCTGCGGAGTGGCGTGGGAATGTCCTGATCTTTCGAACCCTCTGGTTCTACTAAGCTTTCAGTAATAGCTTGTGGTTCTGGAATTTCTTCCAGCTCTATTGCGCTCCCACTTAATTCTTTTTCTATGAACTGGTGTTCTAGAAAGTGGGCATGGCGAGAAACAAACACCTTTTGTTCCTCTTCGCAATAGAAGAAATATCCCTTGGAGTTCTTTGGATATCCCACAAACTTGCACTGTACTGAGCGTGCCTCGAGCTTGTCAGCATGCTGCTTTTTTACAAAAGCTGGACATCCCCATGTCTTAATGTGATTAAGATAGGGTCTCTTCCCACACCACATCTGATATGGTGTAGTAGGCACAGTCTTAGTTGGAACTCGGTTCAAAAGGTATGCAGCTGATTCTAGCGCATATCCCCAAAACGATCGCGGCAACTCAGCGTTACTCATCATGGACCGTACCATATCCAATAGGGTTCGGTTCCGTCTCTCCGATACACCGTTATGTTGCGGAGTGTATGGAGGAGTAAGCTGAGAGAGAATTCCATTCTCTTTTAAGTAACCCTGGAACTCGGCACTCAAGTATTCACCACCTTGATCAGATCTTAGTGCCTGGATACTTTTGCCTATTTGTTTTTCTACTTCATTCTTATATTACTGGAATTTTTCAAAAGCCTCGGATTTATGATTCATTAAGAAGACATAACCGTACCTTGAAAAGTCATCCGTAAAAGTAATGAAGTAAGAATAACCGCTTCGTGCATGTGTAGACATTGGACCGCACACGTCGCTGTGTACGAGTCCCAAGAGCTCGCTCGCTCTTACTCCTTGTCCAGTGAACGGAGTATTTGTCATCTTTCCCTTGAGACAGGATTGACAAGTTGCATACGATTGATATTCGAACAGATCCAAATATCCTTCTGTATGTAACTTAGTGAACCTTCTCTCATTGATGTGACCCAGTCTACAATGCCATAAGAAAGTTTTATTGATTTCTGGAGACTTTCTTTTGTGTGTATTCTGGACATTGAAAATCTGTGGTTGGTTTAACACGTATATACCGTTGTTCAATGTACCTGACCCAATCAAAACTTGATTAAGGTGAATGTTCACTACATTACTTACAAATAAAAATTCATAACCTTCTTTAGATAATAAAGATACAGAAATGATATTACAGGTTGCATTTGGTACATAATAACAACTACGTAAAACCAAAAAGTGTCCATCTGACAATCCCAGGTGATAGTCCCCCACGGCCTCAGCATCCATGCTAGCACCGTTTGCAACTCTGAGGGTCATGTCACATGCCTTCAAAACTCTATGCTTTCTCAACGCTTGCAAAGAATTACAGATATAAGATCCTGATCCAGTATCCAATACCCAGGATGTAGAGTTTATTGATAGACAGTTTTCAATAACATACACACCTGAAGCTGAAGCCGCAACTCGCTTCAAATCCTGTGTTCTGGCCTTCCAAGCCTTGCAATCCTGTTTCCAGTGACCACTTTTGTGACAATAGAAGCATTCTTCCTTCCCCACCAGCTTTTCCGCTACCTTTGTTGCTTTTCCTTTTCCCTTCGTATCCACTTTACTGACACTGCCTCTTGGTTTGGCGGGGGCTTTCTTCTTCTTGCCCTTGGCTTTCACCCTGGACCTAGAAGAGGAAGATCCTCCTACAAACAAAGTGGATGTCTCCCTACCCTTCTGTAGGGTGCCCTCAGCACACCTCAACATGTTCAGAAGTTCGGAAAGTTCAACCTCCTTTCCTTGCATGTTGAAGTTAAGAATAAACTGGGCGTAAGTGGAAGGAAGGGACTGGAGAATCAAATCAGTATAGAGTTCATTCTCCAACGTGGTCCCAAGGTCCGCGAGCTCCTCAATGTAGCCAATCATCTTAAGCACGTGTTCCGCTACCGATGATCCGACGGCCAACCTTACCGAAAACAACTTCTTCGACACTTCGTATCTTGCGATACGAGACTGCTCTCCATACAATTCTTTTGTATGAAGAAATATGGACTCTAGGTCCATATTCTCGTGCCTCCTCTAATGTTCGTTGTCCATCGAAGCAAGTACGAGGCATTTGGCCTTCGCGCAATCTATTTCCCATGTCTTACGGATTTCCCTATCCGCGACATTGGTTTTGGGACCTGGGACAGGGGGAGCTTTGGTGGTAAGGACATACCCCAACTTGTCGTAAGTGATTGCCATCTTGACATTCCTGAACCAATCTTTGTAGTTTGGCCCTGTCAATATGTTTTTATCTAGTAATAACTTAAGTCCGGTCATGTTGAATGGTCGCTGCAATTAGGAGAGACAAAAGAAACACTTTAGCATGATGCTCTTGCATGTTTAGAGTAGTTTTTAGTTTGTCTAAACTGGATGGCTCCCACTGTCTCTCGAATCCCTTCTCAAACCGTAAAGAAAGGATTAGTCAGGATCAATCTCACCGTACAATACTTGCTTAACCGTTCAGCCAGGCCAGTGTCGGTACTTCGAGGGAGGTTTTCCAACGCTTTCGCGAAGTTCCATAATTAAGTAACCGCTTTTCCCTGTGGGCGTAGCCCCGCTAACACCTTTCTAGACACCTACTAAGTTTGTAGCATTGATCGTTAAGTGAGAGTTTTCCTAAGGAGTAGCATATACTCACAGTAGGATCGGGATCCAAATATCATCGCGTGATAAAACCGAAGGAATCCTACCAGAATTATCACACTCCAAATGGTATGCAGCGCTAGCAAGTTTCAGTACTTATGAAACTCCCGATGTGGATTTTTGCCCCATGCTCTTATGACCTTGACTTTGGCCAAAATATCATAAGTCACTTGTCAAGTTCTACCCGTCATTCTCCAGGTTAATTTGGACCCACCCGTACCTACCCTTGACTTTGGCCAAAATGGCAGCACGACTGTCCCAAACCAACGCATCTATCTATGCTGCACATGAATACCCAATAGCTACCAATCACAATGCCTTGACTTTGGCCAAAATACATAGCTTGAATACTTTTTGACCATTCATGTGGAATGACGGAGGGCTACGAATGGTTATGGTGAAACCGTGAACGTAGTGAACTTGATATAATCGATGGAACGAGATAGCTTTTAAAAGGAGTGGTTCAAGCTCCGCGTTTAAAAGTTTAGTTTTGAAAAGAACCGAATGGTTTTCAATGTGTTCCAATCGTCTTTTACTAGGTTTATTTTCTTGCATTAGTTCTTTTAATGCGTCCCATCATTTAATCCTACCATTGCAGAAAACCACCAAAATATGACGTACGCTTATGCCATTCGCATTCGCCACGGGGCCCTGTCATCACCCGATAGGTTACTTAACTAACGACAGAGCAGGGGCTGGGCTAGCGCGGCTATAAAACATAAGCAACGCCTAAATAGTTATCATATATAAATATATAGCAATGATAGACATTACAGATCACAGATGAATACATTGGATATACTAGGAATCCGCAATCCGTTCGAGCCTGCAACGAAAAGCGGATTACACGGTCGCGGTGAATAGCCAATACCCCACCCAAGACCCCTACGGGTGCGGCAAACTACCCGCCAAGTACCCGAAGCGAGGCAACCTCCCTCACCACCGTGAGTAGGCCACTCGGCACTTCGAGATACCCGGTAGTTTGTGCACCCCCTCCATGGGTCTATCCTAGGAGAAAAAACAGTAAAAAGAATTATACAATGACGGCTACAACCCCGACCCGGTTGTGCGGCCAAACAAATAATAATATTACAACAATTTACTTATTACAATGAATGAAAGAAAAAGCAACACTCATCTCTCATCCACCCCGGCTATTCATCCGCGACAATCCAACCCACTCATATACACATACCATCATCAATCACAGATCATAGATATGTATAACCCCGACTAATCGACATATAGCGATTAGCCGACGTTCAATACATATAAACATCACAGATATAACCTTTTAGTCAAAGTGTATTGAAGTTCGAAAAAAAAATACGGATTTATAGGCCCCCAAAAACAAATTTCTATTCTGGAAAATCTGGGCACATATAAACCATCTTAAAAATCCTAAAACCAAGCCAGAAATACACTGCACCAAACTCGACCCAGTGAAGAGCCAAGACGGTCGCGGTTGCGCGGCAATAGCTTGCCATTGCCGCGGAACCGCGGCTCTTTGGTCGAATCACTGGATCGTTTTTGCTGGCTTTCTTCACAAAACCCAGAGATGATTTTTGGAGTATGATTTATTTTGTTTTGAACAGAAAAAAATTTAACAGAAACTTAGGGTTTTGAAAACTCGGTTTTTCGATTTTTCCGATTCGAACATCGATACACTCTACTACCTAGCTAGTTTATGTTTAGTTAGGCTCTGATACCACTGTAAGTCCACGTTGCCCACCCCGGTACTTGCGGGGAGGCGGAAAACGGAATAAAAATCGAATTTTTATGAGCTTGGGCAACATGGACTTGACTATGAAGGATCTTTGCTAAACAAAAACAAGCTAAAGCTAACTAGAAACTAGCTAAGTGCTAGAAAGGTTATACCTTGGGCTTTATGTCCTTCTCTCCTTGCTCCTTGGAGTGGTGGAAGGAGGTCACCTTTGTCGTCTTCTCACGTCGAAGAAAGATCCACCCGAAAGCCTCGACCTTTGGCTTCAACTCCAAGCTAGAAGTAACTAGGGTGCAAGAAGTGCTAATCCTTGAACCCGAGATGAGAGTAGAGATTATCAAGAAAGGGTTTTTCTCAAGCTCAAGTGTTTCTCAACACATGAGAGGGGAGAGCTTGAGAGAGAGGAAGAACAAGAGAGAGAATGTGAATAATAGAATGAGAGAATAATATGAAGCATTCTCTCATATATGTGAATTATTTTAATTAGATAATTAGTGAGATAATTGTCATGGCTAAATCAAGACATGACCATTATCATTTCATTTTTAATGCAAATTGCAAGGATCAAAGAGCATCTTCCAAATGAAATGATGATGGTCAAAGTGTCAACCAAGGTCAACAAGTCAAGAAGGTCAAATGGTCAACAACCATAACCATGCACAATTATTAAACTAATATCAATTAACAATAATACACATAAGCATTAGGGTTAATAAAATGACAATAGTCATTAACCCTAATCAAAGACCTCTCCCTCTGTCTCAAGCAACTGTGCATACGCACCCGTATTCGTGATCCGAGGAACACGAATACAATGAGAAAAACCAATCCCAAATCATATACTAGGATCCGGCTTAAACCAAAGCCCGCTAGTATAAGCTGTCCGGACAGCAAACGTGCACAAGTGTGCGGATGTGAACGAACCCTGTCGCAAAACCATGCGACCTCTACTCATTTTGCCTAAAGGCGAATAGCTCTCTATGTGGGACTCTAAAGACTCGACACTACGCTGGTAGTGGGTTTAACCACAGACCGCAAGCGACACTAGCTGTACGTAACGGTCCCCAGGTAGATGTCGATAAGAAGACTGATGAGGTGAACCCCATCTGAACTCCTACTGAGCCTCTATGTGACAATCTCCGTACAGTCCGGTCTGTTCGTCTGATACATCGCATGGCGGGCCTAGGAGGCGGTGAACGTTAGTCCCCTAATAGCGGTACAAGTCGTGTCGGAGTGTAGCCCAGAACACCCTGAGATAACACTGGAAACCTATCAGTATATCTCGCTTGCCCTGGCCAGGGACTACTCGTGTAATGGCTCTCCTAGACACAGCGCGATGTGAACCCCCAATACCGGGAGAGACGAATCCTGTCTAACCGTCACTGCCTCCAAGTGCTTCGGGACTGCACCCAAAAACTACCTGTTTGCACGACTTCTTTGAGCCGTGGTAGGGTAGTAATCAAAGTGCAGTGGGAACACACTCGAGGCGAAGTGACAGTGTCAAGTCAACGGACTAAGCTGTACTCATGTCACCAGGGAACTGATAACTGACGATAGGTATAATACCAACCAACAGTTCCCGACGAGTCCTGTCCAGTGTACTCGTAACCTAACGAGCACCCGTATACTATCTCAAGTACAATGTACTGACAGCTGTGGGACAGACCGTCTCCCACGCTGGGATGAGAAGCGCATACGCTAGTCTACTCCGGAGTATCGATGCCCTGTCTCGATAGTCCAACGACTAGGGACCTGTATAAGGATGTGCTTATAGATCACCCAGCTCCCACGAGTGTGAGCGCCATCACAACGCTGGTAATCAAGCAAAGATCCTAAGTGCTCTACTAATATGTATATCAGCGATATGCTAAAAGAAACACATGCACATATTGAAGTAGAGACAAACCAAGTAGCATACTACCATTTCGAGCAAGATTGTATATACAACTGTGAATATCACAAGCTTCCATCAAGTAATATACAAACTAGTATGATACAGTAATGTCCTCTAGGGCATATACACTAACACCAACATCATCCGGATGTTTCCGATGCGGGAGTTCCTATCATCGTGTTCGAGAGTGTCCTGAGATACCCCATAGGGAGGCAGCCGTACCACATGTCACAGAACCGCCTTCACCACCTTAGAGGGTGTTGCCTATTGTACCCACAGTTGCTCCGCGTTAGACTCAGGCACAGAGAGGCCGTGGTCATGTAGGGTTTGTTCCTAGAGGGCGAGGTGGTCGAGGCAGAGGAGAGCCAGCCAACGGCAGAGTACAACCAGTTGCTAGTAGGGCACCGCCAGTTGCAGGTGGAGGACAGGAACGGGTTTTCGTTTTGACGCATCAGGACGCGCAGGCATCCAATGCGGTGGTCTCAGGTACCTTATCAGTATGTTCTGTTGATGCACACGTATTGTTCGATCCCGGATCCACGCACTCGTACGTTTCCACACATTTTGTGCCGAGTTTGGGTAGAGAGTCTGGGTTGCTTGATCAGCCGCTTGTTGTGACCACTCCCGTAGGAGGGTCATTTGTTGCTAGGCACGTGTTTCGATCCTGTATTGTCCGTATTAGCGAGAGAGAGCTGCCTGTCGATTTGATCCTTCTTGAGATGTTGGACTTCGATGTTCTTTTGGGCATGGATTGGTTGGCCACGTGCTATGCGTATGTGGACTGCCGCGAGAAAACAGTTAGATTTTGTTTTCCGGCGAGTCGACTTTTGTTGTGCAGGGGGACTGTGGTGCCGCCCCTCATAGATTGATTTCTTCTCTTCGCGCTGGACAGCTTTTGAGGAAGGGATGTCAGGGATTTTTAGCTTATGTTTGTGATACTAGAGCCACAGATGTTCCATTGGACCAGGTTCCGATTGTATGTGAGTTCCCTGACATACTCCCTGATGAGCTTCCTGGGCTACCGCCTGAGCGTGATGTTGTGTTCTGTATTGAATTGATTCCCGGCACGGGGCCTATTTCTATACCGCCTTATCGGTTGGCCTCGGTGGAGCTTAGCGAGTTGAAGAGTCAGTTGCAAGATTTGCTGGACAAGGGTCTCATTCGACCCGGTGTTTCTCTTTGGGGTGCTCCGGTCCTGTTTGTTAAGAAGAAGTACGGCAGTTTGCGTCTGTGTATCGACTACCGGCAGCTGAACCGGGTGACCGTGCGAAACAGATATTCGTTGCCACGCATCGACAACTTGTTCGACCAGCTACAGGGGGCAGGATATTTTTCGAGGATCGATTTGCGATCGGGCTATCATCAGCTGCGAGTTCGACAGGAGGACATTCCGAAGACAGCTTTCCGTACGCGTTATGGCCATTATGAGTTTTTGGTGATGTCGTTCGGACTCACCAACGCGCCAGCAGCCTTCATGGATTTGATGAACCGTATATTTAGGCCGTATCTCGACTTTTTCATCATAGTATTCATTGACGATATATTGGTGTATTCCCGGAGAAAAGAGGAGCACGAGCAGCACCTGCGGATCACACTGCAGACCTTGAGGGAGCACCAGCTTTATGCAAAATTCTCTAAGTGCGTGTTTTGGTTGGACAGTGTGGACTTCTAGGGTCACGTGATTACACGGGATGGTATATGTGTAGACCCGAGGAAGGTCGAGGCCGTTCGGAGTTGGCCTAGACCTACATCCGTTACTGAAATACGCAGTTTTCTAGGACTGGCCGTCTACTACAGGCGATTTGTATAGGATTTCTCTCGTATTGCTGCACCTTTGATCGGATTGACCCGGTAGGGAGTTCCTTTCATTTGGACGGAGGAGTGCGAGCGCCGTTTCCAGAAGCTACGGACTTGTTTGACTACGGCGCCAGTTTTATCATTGCCCTCTGGATCGGGCGGGTTTGTAGTCTATTGTGACGCTTCACGAGAAGGGCTAGGATGCGTATTGATGCAGCATGGCAGGATGATCGCATATGCTTCCCGGCAATTGAAGAAACATGAACAGAACTACCCCACTCACGATTTGGAGATGGCTGCAGTGGTCTTTGCACTTAGGATCTGGCGACATTACCTCTATGGTGAGTCGTGCCAGATATTCACTAATCACAAGAGCCTAAAGTATATATTTCAGCAGCGAGACCTGAATCTCCGACAGCGCCGTTGGATGGAACTGGTAAAGGACTACGATTGCGAGATCTTATATCACCCGGGCAAGGCTAACGTAGTAGCAGATGCTTTGAGCTGGAGGCCCGAGGGTAGTCTATTGTGTTTGAGTGCAGTACAGAGGCAGTCATCCGCAGATTGGCAGATATTATGCGACAGCCGAGTGCAGTTCGAGTTCTCACTGATCGGGGGACAGCTTGCGCACGTTCGTGCACGCCTACAGTTGCTTGACCGTATATATGAGGCACAGCGCAGGGATGACCGTTGCTCAAAGATCATGGCACAGATTGGACAGGGTAGATTCTCCGAGTTCGTGATTGATGATCAGGGGATATTACGATTTGGGTATAGACTGTGCGTACCAGATGCTGAGGGATTGCGGCGTGATATTCTGGAGGAGGCACATTGATCGGTGTACAGTGTCCACCCCGGTTCTACCAAGATGTACCATGTTATGAGAGAGGTCTACTGGTGGGACGGAATGAAGAGGGACATTGCAGATTTCGTATCGAGATGCCTGACTTGTCAGCAAGTCAAGGCCGAGCACCAGTGGCCCGCAGAAGAGCTACAGCCGTTACTCATTCCGGAGAGGAAATGGGAACAGATTTTGATGGATTTCGTTATGGGTCTACCCAGGACTAGGCGGGGGTATGACTCCATTTGGGTGATCATGGATCGTTTGACGAAAGTGGCTCACTTCTTGCCGGTGAAGACGTATTTCGGATTTGCTCAGTACGCCCAGATTTATATCGACGAGATTGTACGACTACATGGGGTCCCGACGTGTATTGTGTCCGACCGAGGCACCCAGTTTACCAGTCGACTATGGCAGAGGCTTCAGAAGGCCTTGGGCACTCGTCTAAGTTTCAGCACGGAATTTCATCCGCAGACCGACGGACAGTCAGAGCGGACCATTCAGACTCTCGAGGACATGCTCCGAGCATGTGTTTTAGACTTTGGTGGTAGATTGGATCATCATTTACCCTTGATAGAGTTCTTCTACAACAATAGCTTCCAGGACACTATTCAGATGGCACCTTCGAGGCTTTGTATGGGAGGAGATGTAGATCGCCCGTCTGTTGGACAAGGCTGAGCTAGAGCAGTATTTTGGGGCCACAGAACGTACAGGAGATGACCGAGAAGATACAGCTGATTCGAGACAGGATGAGGACAGCTTAGAGCAGGCAAAAATCGTATGCTGACAGGCGCCGCCGCAGATTAGAGTTCGCAGTTGGCGATCACGTTTTTCTAAGGGTCTCTCCAATGAAGGGAGTGATGAGGTTTGGACAGAAGGGGAAGCTTAGCCCCAGATTCATAGGTCCTTTCTGTAGGGTTCCTAGGCACACTAATGAGGTCTCACAAGGCATCAATCCATGCCAATTTCAAATTTTTTCGGTGCCGAGAAACCCTAATACGGATCGTTAACTAGAATTTTAGGCGAAAAAGCAACTAGTTAACAACTTAACTAAGTGAACGGAAATACAACCTTTGTAGATCCGGTACTCCACCTCCATAGCTCCGTGATGAAGTCCCCTCGCTGTCCAAATCAAATCCCGGGCTCTGTCGTCGGTTTCATCGGAGAAAAAGCGGGCTAGGTCATCGACGACGATGCCGAAGATGATCTACGTCGAGGCATCACAAGATCAAGCTCCACCTTCACCAAGCCATGAAAACTTGTGAAGGAAACACCCTATACTACTTACCAAGAGGTAGAGGATGAAGAAATAGGAGGTGGGTTCACTTTAGATTTGGATTTCTCACTCTTTTTCATCAATCACCATTGATGGAAACTTTGTTTTCTTCTTGAAGAAGAAGAAGAAGAAGATGAATATTATGATGAGTTAATTGAATAGAAAAGAAAAATAAACCTTATCATAATATAACCATGGTCAAGGTTAGAGAATGAATCATGGTTGAGTGGAGTGGTTAGGGTTAAGCATGAGACAAAATGGTCACTTGGTCAGAGCTTCATGAAGCTTCAATATCAAACAAAGAAAGCCACCATTTTCTCTCATTATCTTCATTTGCCAAAAAGAAATAAATAAACAAATCAATAAATAGATAAATGAATAAGTAAAGGAAATGAAACCCTAACCATTCTTATAACCATGGTTTAATTCTTTACATAAACCCAAGTGAGCATGTATCATCAAACATGATACAATCAAGTGCACAAAAGTATATCACATATACAACTTATGCAATGAAAGTGAGAAAATCCATTTAAAGCGAACCAATACTAGTTAATGCAAAGTAATATATCAAATATATAATTATGCATTAAATCATTAAATCAACACTTGATTCAATGATCCGGTCACGTCGCACACAACCGACTAGTATACAATGTATCGTTTTATCGAATCAATCCTTGATTCGATAACTAGGTTATATCGCATACAACCATTCGACACATTCATCGCGAGAATGAAATACGGTATCACATACACGCATAATTCTCGGTCCCGCACATATCTCATATGCGCTCCTATTTCGTTTCGCTTGAGCCAGGAAACCTCTGTGTAGGACTCTAAAGACTCGTCAATACGCCGGTAGCAGATGATGATCATATCAAACACCCACAAGCCGCAAGCGGTCTGCTAAACGTTACGGCCACCCGGGTATTGAGCGATCAGAAGATCGACAAGCAAGCCCGCTCACACTCCTGTGAATCCAACCAGTAACACTTACCGTACAGTCCGGTCTGTTCGTCTGATATGTCGCATATCTCGCCTAGGGGTGGTAAACGTCAGACCCCAATAGCCCGATAAGTCGTGTCGATATGAGGTCTATAACAATTCGAGAGACTACTGGTAACACTTACCAGTAAATCTCAGCAACCCAGGCCAGGGATTTCCGGTTATAGCCAATCGAACACAGCGCAACACCAACTCCCTATACCGGGAGAGACGAATCCCCTCCTATCGCTCATTGCCTCCATGTGATTCGGGACAGTACCCAAAATCCACCGTTTTGCACGCCCTCTTGGACGTGGTAAGGTGGAAATCAAAGCAAAGTGGGAACCACACAAGACTCTATGACGATCTCGGGTCAACAGACTACTCTGTACCAGTGTCACCAGAGAACTGCCATCTGACGTAAGGTATAATACCATATGGGAGTTCTCGGCGAGTCCGTCCAGTGTACCTAGTCTCCACTGAGCACCCGTATATCATCTCTGATGTCAAACACCAATGGATATGGGATCATCCATCGCCCATCTGTATGGGTCGAGAAGGTATACGCTAGTCTACTCTGGTATATCGATGCCCCATCTCGATACACCCACGACTAGGGACCTTGAAGGATGTACTTATGGACTACCATGTCCCCACTAGTATGATCTTCATCATAGTCCAGGTAGTCAAGTACACATCCTAAGGGCTTTACCAACATGTAACAGAGAGACAATCAGTATACACGTTAAGGTAAAGAGTAACCAGATAGCATACTATCATGTCGAGCAAGAAAGTCCTCCCTATATATGGCCCAGCGTCCACTACAATATACATCCTATGTATAGTAATGGCCTCTAGGGCATACATATAACTAACAATCTCCCACTTGCACTAGGGCCATCTGATAGCAGTGGTTTTAGTATCTCATACTCAACCATCTCATAAAAGTCTCTCTCTGGGAATAGGCCTTCGTGAGTGGATCCGCCGTGTTATCCTCTGAGTCTGCTCTCCTAACCTCGATCACCCTGGAGATCAACCATCTCCATGATCAGGTGACACTGCCTTAGAATATATCTGGACCACTGATGAGACCGGCGTTCCTTAGCATAAGCCACAACTCCATTGTCTTACAATGGTTGGAACGTAGTTAATCTCATGAACCAATATACACCCAAACATCCTCTTTGGTAGCATCTTAAGTAGCGATGTATCCTGCCTTTATCGTCTAGTATGCCACGGTATCTAGCTTGGAACTCTTCCAACATACCGTCCCTTTACCAAGGTTAAAGACAATGCCTGTGACTGACATTCAGTCGTCCTTATCACCCTGGAACACTTCCAGTGATTCTCCCCAGGATCGATTGATACCATCTCACTTCAACAAGTGAGAATCCTAACATCCATTTAGATCTATCTCATAGGTCCAAAACCCAGGATTTAGTAGGTATCACTTTGATCCTATGTAGAGAATCATTATGATAAGCGGAGAGTGATCAAGCGTAGCATAGGAAACTACTTCCCTATCAAGAGTATGTCATCCACGTACTCTACGAAGATCATCACCATACTCCCTACTACCTTTTCGTATATACAAGGTTCATCTACTATTTTGATGAAGTCAAACTCTTTGACTACCATATCAAAACAGATGTTCCAACTCCGCGATGCCTGCTTTATCACATAAAACATCTTGCACGCGTTTCCGCTGCTCCCACTGTCTACGAAGCCCTCTGGCTGTGTACTTATAGACGCTCTCTTCCAAAACATCATTTAGAAAAGCAGTCATGACACCCAACCACCAGATATCGTAGTCATGGTATGTAGCCGTGGCAAGTAGGATCTGGATGGACTTAAGCATAGATACTTGAAAAGGTTTCATCTTTATCCACGCCTGGTCAATGACGAAAAGCTTTAACAAGTCTAGCTTTGAAAGTCTCAACTTTTCCATATATACCAAGTAATCTTCTCAAGATATACTTGCTCCTGATGGGGATTTAACCCTTCAGATATAGCAACCAAAGTCCATACTTTTGTTGGTGTACATGGATTCCATTTCAGATCGCTAAGCATCCAGCTATTCTTACAGAGTCCTACTCCTGATGGCCAGCTCGAAACTAGTTGGGTCATCATCTTATGATGCAATCCTCGCTCTCACTGTCATAGAGAAACCGAAGTATCTCTCAGGCGGGTGAGGAACCTTACTAGATCGGCGGAGAGGCTGAGGTTCGTTGTTAACTACTGAATCCTTTGGTTCTGTCAAATCGTTAGCTGCAGTTTTGTATAGCTGGAACCTTTCCAGTTCTTCATAACAGGTCTTGCCTCGAGCTTGTCCGGATTATGCTTTTAGACATAGTCCGGACAACCCCAAACCTTAACCAACTTAAGATATGGGCTCTTCCCTTTCCATATCACATATGAAGCGGTAGGCAACTGATTTGATTGGAACCCAATTCAATTGGTATGCAGCTTCTCAAGTGCATAACCGCCAAAAGGAAATAGGAAACACAGTAGTACTCATCATTGAGCACACCATATCACATAGGGTGCTATTGCTCCACCCCGATATACCATCGTGCTATGGTGTATTCGGAGGAGTAATGTTGAGGGAGAATCTCATTCTTCTTTAGAATAATCCAGGATTTCCGTGCTCAAGTATTCTCCTCCTCGATCTCATCAAAGGACATAATTCTTATACCCGTGTTTTGGTTTTCTACTTCTAAATTCTATTCTGTGAATATCTCAAAAGGTTCGGACTTGTGTTTCAACAGGAACATATGTCTGAATCTTGAGAGATTATTAGAGAATGTAATGAAGTACAAAGAACCGGTCTTGGCAAGTGTAGACAGGGGACCTACATACATCAACATGTATCATCCCAAGAGTTCACTAACTCTTTCTCTGTTTCCAATAAACAGAGCTCGTGTCATTATATCTTTGTGACACGACTGGCAAGTTTCACAAGATGTAGATTCAAACTGATTTAAATATGCATCTTCATGTAACTTCAGCTAGTCGGGTCGCATTGATATGACCTAGTCTACAGTGCCTCAAGAAGGATTCGTTCATTTCTGAACACTTCCTCTTGTGTGTGTTCTGTATACTAAGAACTGTAGTTTGATTTATAACATTAATGCTTTTAGATAACGTGCCTGAACCGATCAACTTTTGATATAGGAAATGTTCAAAACATTATCCATCAATACAAAATTTTATCATTTCTTTACTAATAAAGAGACTGATATAATTTTGTATATCAGGTTCAGTGTCTAATAGCATTTGTTCAGAATCAATGTATTGGTAATACAGGGTGACGGTGACCAACAGACTTGGCTGCAACTCTTGCCCCGTTTTCTGCCTCATGAAACTTATCACCCGTTCTCAGTTCTCTACCCTTCTGTAGCCCTATGTAACAGATTACATATCTGGGATCCTGATCTGGTATCACATACCCAACACGTAGAGGATACTGAGAAACAGTTCTGTATAATGAACACACCTGAAGATGATGCATCAGCATGCACTCCCTTCGTTTGGGCGGCATGGGAATTCTGGTAATCCCCAATTTCCTGCTCTGTCTTATAACAATTATAAGTTGGAGCGGGACCAACGATCCCCAGCGCAGTATAACAAGCGGGTTCGGTCAATATCCGTATTATTATCTTGATTAAGGCATGATATGGTCGCTACCTGGAGAGTGAGAGAAGAAAACACTCAGCGTGCGCTCTTGCAAGATCAGATTGGTGTTTATTTTATTTAATCAGGATGGCTCCCACTACTTTTTATCAAATCTTCCTTCAAACCCTAAAAGTAAAGACCAGCCGGGATTAATTACACACTACAAGTTCGCCAATCTTTCAGCCAGGCCAGTGTCGGTACTTTGAGGGAGGTCCCCCGTGCTTTCGCACGAACCTAATTAATGTAAACCTCGTTTTCCCAGAGGCGTAACCTCGTTAACACCTTTCTAGACACCTACTTGATCGGCTAATTGTAATGTGTAAAACTCTCCCATGAGTAACTCTTACTCACAGCGTGTATCGGGATCCAACTATCTCATAGAAGGTATGCAATCTCATTGCAAATTTCAACACTTGAAATTCCCGATAATATTTTACCCCTAGCGTCCTATGACCTTGACGCAGGCCAACAAACCATAGTCCGCTAGTCAAGCTCAACCCGTCATTTCTTGATTGAATTAAACCCACCCGCACGACCCTTGACGCAGGCCAACAAAGTCGCACGACTACCCTAATCCAATCTGCATCATATGCATAAGCAGATAAATACTAGTTAGCTACCGCACACTACGCCTTGACGCAGGCCAACAAACGTAGCACGAATACTAACTACCACTTATCTGAAATGACGGAGGGCTACGACAGGTTTTTCTGAAAACCTATTGCGTAATGAACTTGATATCGTTGTAGAATCAAATGATTTTAAAAATGGAGTGTTTTTGAGGCTTTTCTAGTTTTGCTAAAGGGGTCACTCCCAATGAAGGGATCGTCGGCCCTTTTCTCGTCGAATGAGGTGCGGGATATATCATATATATCACTGTGCAAAGCAGAAACTCTTAAAAGCAATCAAAAGACAAACCGAGTGTGTAGCATCTGCCAGTTATTGCTAAAGGAGTCACTCCCGGTGAAGGGATCTCGGTCCTTTCCTCATCGAATAAGGTGCAGGATATATCATATATACCGCTGTGCAAAGCAAGAACTGTAGCTACCTATTTTATTTTGAAATTCGATTCTACAACATCTTTAGGTTTCTTTTATTTCATTAATCACATTAATGAAGTCCCATCATTTAAGTACCTAAACATCACAGATAAATACGACGTACACTTATGCCATCCGCATTCGCCTCGATGTCCCCTCGTGCACCGTTAGGTTAGGTAACTAACGGCAGAGCGGGGCAGGGCTAGCGCGGGTGTAAAACATAAGTAACGGCTATATAATATATCATATATACTATATATAGTATCCATCACAGAACATATCATATGATCACATCAAAGATATTGCAGCAGAAGAATCATATGAAATATTGGATATACTAGGACGTCCGTGTTTTCAATACGATCCAGTATAAAACACGGATTCCACGGTCATGATGAATAGACAAACCCACACCCCTAGACCCCTATGAGAGCGGCAAGCAACCCTACCAATTCTGGAGTTAGGAGACCCGGACTCGACTCCTCGAGTTGGTCTCCCACTGGACTCCAGAACCCGGTTACTTGTGCTCCCCTCCTTGGGTCTATCCTAGTGCGGAAAAGTAAATAATATACAGAGGGTGACATCTTCCGCAACCTGGAAGTGCCCCAATAAAAGAATATTACATACAATTTTTTACATGAATGAAAATGAAAAACACTCATCTCACATAAAAACCCCCGGCTATTCAAACACGATGATCCAATATAACATATCGAGCAACACATAACATCACATGTCATCAACGTAAGTAAATATGTCCATCCCAATTTTCGTTGACATATAGCAACGAAACCGGCGATATCACATATTACACTTACGGTCACAGAAAAGAAAGTGTAAAACTGCAACAGTTGGAATCCGCAATCTACATAGACATCGCATTCCTAATGAAATGAATACCTTAGACATCACATGCCTAACAATTATAAACCCCGCATTTTAGTCTCATTATCGAAAACACTTTTCAATATCAAGTCGGGGAATTCAACAGGATTCCCGACATCCTGATCGAATGCTCGTCGCAAACTTCAGTAGACGGCCGCACCCCCGATACCGTCGACGAAGTGCACCAAGGCAGAACACCGCTACCGCAAGCACCCGAACGGATGCTTTCGGCGACGGGGTTCTCCTACAGTCACTTGGTCGGGGTTAAGGGATGTAGCTGTCTAATAAGTTTATCCGGCGAGTATCCGCGTACGCTACGTGATTGCGACGGACTTTTGATCACATCAAAATTCCGTGGCAACCGATCAAGTGAGACTAAACCGCTAGATTTATAACATTCATTCAGTTATCTCATAACTTCTTGTGAATTCCAATTATTGTATCACATTCCGAATAAGATAGAAAATGTTAAACTTTCCGATCGAACAATCGAACTCCCAAGTTTTCCCGAAACAGCTCAACTCATGAAATAAGTTCAAAGACATTCACTTCGTGCCTCAGTACCAACGGTCCAGCCGTAGAAGGGTCAAGCCAACGCCTCACATGTGGCACGCCGTACTGCCCCAAAGCCTAAGGTTCAAAGGGCAGTTCAAGACGGTCACATAATCGAGTTAAGGTTTGTTGTCTTCTAGAGGGTCCATCGCGTTACTTGCACTACTTAGAACGTCTTTAAACCACGGAAAAATCCAACACTTGGAAATTTCCCGATAGGGGAAAAAGTGGGTATTTATATCCGGTCGAACTTTTTAACATTTTCAAAAGTTATCCGGAAAAACACACAGACAGAATTAGACAATCCAATCAAATCTACGAACTCCCAATACAACCCAAAAATTTCAACTCTTTAAAAAAATATTAAAAATTCCCAGGAAAACCAGCACTGCAAAGTAGGAGTTACTGTGCAAAATTCAATGCATGATAAGACAAATCGGCCGCGGAACCGCCGCACAAGCCATGCTCGTGCCGCGGAACCGCGGCGGCTTGATGGAATTAGGGCATCGAATTTTACAGTAACTCTTAGATATTCCTGCTGATTTTTCTGCATATTTTTAATTCTCAAAAATCCACAATTTTCAAAAATGTACAGAGAGCAATTTTTGGGTTAGGGTTTCGGTTCGATCGGACTTCTAACTCCGTCTACACATCGCCTAAGGCTCTAGCTAGGCTCTGATACCACTGTAGGGTTCCTAGGCACACTAATGAGGTCTCACAAGGCATCAACCATGCCAATTTCAAATTTTTCGGTGCCGAGAAACCCTAATACGGATCGTTACCTAGAATTTTAGGCGAAAAAGCAACTAGTTAACAACTTAACGAAGTGAACGGAAATACAACATTTGTAGATCCGGTACTCCACCTCCATAGCTCCGTGATGAAGTCCACTCGCTGTCCAAATCAAATCCCGAGCTCTGTCGTCGGTTTCATCGGAGAAAAAGCGGGCTAGGTCATCGACGACGATGCCGAAGATGATCTACGTCGAGGCATCACAAGATCAAGCTCCACCTTCACCAAGCCATGAAAACTTATGAAGGAAACACCCTATACTACTTGGCAAGAGGTAGAGGATGAAGAAATAGGAGGTGGGTTCACTTTAGATTTGGATTTCTCACTCTTTTTCATCAATCACCATTGATGGAAACTTGGTTTTCTTCTTGAAGAAGAAGAAGAAGAAGAAGATGAATATTATGATGAGTTAATTGAATAGAAAAGAATAATAAACCTTATCATAATATAACCATGGTCAAGTGTAGAGAATGAATCATGGTTGAGTGGAGTGGTTAGGGTTAAGCATGAGACAAAATGGTCACTTGGTCAAAGCTTCATGAAGCATCAATATCAAACAAAGAAAGCCACCATTTTCTCTCATTATCTTCATTTGCCAAAAAGAAATAAATAAATAAATCAAAAAATAGATAAATGAATAAGTAAAGGAAATGAAACCCTAACCATTCTTATAACCATGGTTTAATTCTTTACATAAACCCAAGTGAGCATGTATCATCAAACATGATACAATCAAGTGCACAAAAGTATATCACATATACAACTTATGCAATGAAAGTGAGAAAATCCATTTAAAGCGAACCAAAACTAGTTAATGCAATGTAATATATCAAATATATAATTATGCATTAAATCATTAAATCAACACTTGATTCAATGATCCGGTCATGTCGCACACAACCGACTAGTATACAATGTATCGTTTTATCGAATCAATCCTTGATTCGATAACTAGGTTATATCGCATACAACCATTCGACACATTCATCGCGAGAATGAAATACGGTATCACATACACCCATTATTCTCGGTCCCGCACATATCTCATATGCGCTCCTATTTCGTTTCGCTTGAGCCAGGAAACCCCTGTGTAGGACTCTAAAGACTCGTCAATACGCCGGTAGCAGATGATGATCATATCAAACACCCACAAGCCGCAAGCGGTCTGCTAAACTTAACGGCCACCCGGGTATTGAGCGATCAGAAGATCGACGAACAAGCCCGCTCACACTCCTGTGAATCCAACCAGTAACACTTACCGTACAGTCCGGTCTGTTCGTCTGATATGTCGCATATCTCGCCTAGGGGTGGTAAACGTAAGTCCCCAATAGCTCGATAAGTCGTGTCGATATGAGGTCTATAACAATTCGAGAAACTACTAGTAACACTTACCAGTAAATATCAGCAACCCTGGCCAGGGATTTCCGGTTATAGCCAATCGAACACAGCGCAACACCAACTCCCTATACCGGGAGAGACGAATCCCCTCCTATCGCTCATTGCCTCCATGTGATTCGGGACTGTACCCAAAAACCACCGTTTTGCACGCCCTCTTGGATGTGGTAAGGTGGAAATCAAAGCACAGTGGGAACCACACAAGACTCTATGACGATCTCGGGTCAACAGACTACTCTGTACCAGTGTCACCAGAGAACTGCCATTTGACGTAAGGTATAATACCATCTGGAAGTTCTCGGCGAGTCCGTCCAGTGTACCCAGTCTCCACTGAGCACCCGTATATCATCTCTGATGTCAAACACCAATGGATATGGGATCATCCATCGCCCATCTGTATAGGTCGAGAAGGTATACGCTAGTCTACTCTGGTATATCGTTGCCCCATCTCGATACACCCACGACTAGGGACCTTGAAGGATGTAGTTATGGACTACCATGTCCCCACTAGTATGATCTTCATCATAGTCCAGGTAGTCAAGTACACATCCTAAGTGCTTTACCAACATGTAACAGAGAGACAATCAGTATACACGTTAAGGTAAAGAGTAACCAGATAGCATATTATCATGTCGAGCAAGAAAGTCCTCCCTATATATGTCCCAGCGTCCACTACAATATACATCCTATGTATAGTAATGGCCTCTAGGGCATACATATAACTAACACTTTCGAGATCCTCGAGCGTATCGGCGCAATAGCATATCGTTTGGCTCTTCCACCCAGTCTTTCGGATGTACTCCCCGTCTTCCACGTATTGATGCTACGCAGATATCTTCATGACCCATCCCACACGATCCAGCATCAGACAGTTCAGCTTGAGCCCGACCTTTCGTTCACCTGCAGCCAGTTGAGATATTAGATCGGCTGGTGAAGAAACTTCGATCTAGGGTCCTGCCGTCGATGAAGGTTCTTTGGCGCAGCCCGAATGGTGAGGAGAGCACTTGGGAGCCCGAGGGGGAGATGCGGAAGAAATTCCCTCATATCTTTGAAAGTACGCGTAGTCATATATTTTAAATTCAGGGACGAATTTTCTTTAGGGGGGAAGACTGTAACAACTGGGAATATATTAGTAACTAATTATATTTTAATAAGTATTTTTTTTATAAAAAGTTTACCAAATTGCCTTTCAAATATTTTATCAAAATTAATAAAGATTTTTCTAGAATTTTATCTCGACCGCACACACTTGTGCATGTAAACTAGGGTTAAATTTAGGGTGGACCATGTTAGGCAACCATGATGGTCTAACCCCTTCTTGTCAAACTAATTAGTTCTAGTAAAAGTCTTAGTTTTGGGGTTAAGAGTGATTAGGGTTTTTTTTTGATTTTAATATTTAAAATCCTTTTTGTTGACTTGAGGGAAGGAGAGAGAGTATGCATGGTAGCTTGGGCACATGCAAGCATTTATTATGAAGTGAGAGATGGGTGGCTTTAAGGTTGAGTCACAATCCATCCCATTTCAAAGCTTTTTGCTATCTTTCAAACTCTCTCCCTCACATCTTCTCTCTCACACACACATATCAGCCACAACAACAACCATCATCATGAACAGCGGCAGCACAACCACATAAGCAACCTGATAAACAACAACAGCTGCAACAACAGCCTCATTAACAGCCCAACTTCATATACAGCAGCAGTTGCAAAGCAGCAGCAGCTCCTTGCATCCACACCATCAGCACAACACGACAACACCACACAACCCTCACTACAACACACTAGCAGCAGCAGCAGCAACAACTTCAGGAGCAGCAACAGCAACAGCATCAGGAGCAGCAACAACATTAGCAACAGGAGAAGCAAGCGGCAGCAGTAGCAACTTCTTCCTCTTCTCTTTTTCTCCTGGCTCTGAGTCGTAGGGTCAAGTGAGGTATATCCTTTGAGCTCAATTTCCATGTTTGCTAAGATTGTGTGTTTGTTTCGCTAGTTTAGTGTTTTAATGAGTTTTAGTGCTAGATTTGTGTTGTGATGTTAGATCTAGCTAAATTAGAGTGTTTATAGTTTAATGGACCCTATTAGATGTTGTTAAGACCAGATTACCCAAGATTTATCCCAGATTTCACCAGAATACCCGATTTGTCCGACTTGGCGTAAATTAGCGATTTTAGCGACATTATAACCTCTGTAAGATCTGCTGTTGACCCGAACCTTTAAAAATAAAATTGAGAAGACTTCAGCACTGTGACCTTAGCAGACACACACACAGAGAGCACAGGGACCCACCTCCAAGATGTGACCGCCGGTTTATTCCATCTGGCAGCAAATTGCGGCTAGATCTGGGGTTGGGGTGTTGGATAATTGGCTATGGGGTTCTTCTGGGTAGCTTAGGGTTTTGGTATCTGTAACATTTTAAGTTTGGTCCAGAGGCAAAATAAGGAGCTATAAACGAGTTATCGATGTTTTAGAACTTATGCGACACGCGCGTGATCCGCGTGGTTCTGTGGCGCGCTGCGAGACACAACGCATGAAAGTTGGTTCTGGTGAGTTCATGCGCGTCGCGACGTGTCGTGTGCACGCGCGTTTAGTTTCACGCATGCATATCCTTTAAACGATAATTATACGATTTTGGCGATTTGTGTGGATTTGTGTTAAAGCGATGATAGTGTTAGTTAGACTATCCTAATTAGGTATTGTTAGATCCAAGTTAACCTAGGTAAACCCCAGATTACACAAATACCCTAAGTTTTCAAATTGGTCCAAAACTTGACGTTTTTGAGCAAAACTTAGTTTTTTAAAATCTGCTTAGACCCAGTGAATTCAGAATGAAATTGAGTGGACTGTAGCCTATCGGAGATGTCCTGACCACACCACCAGAGCCTGACCCCACCAACCCAAACCTAGGCCGCCGAAAAATTCTTTCTGGCCGCAAATTGCGGCCAGACTAGATAGATAGGTCCCAGGGGTTTTAGGGTAGGTGTCTGTTACATTTTGTAGGTCTCTGGTATATATAGTTTTGCAATATTCTAAACTGGGTAAAATCTGGGGCAGTATATCGTTTACTAGTGTTTTTAGTTTGCGTGATACGTGCGATATGCGAGTGGGTCTTGAGATTCAGCGTATCGCGGCGTGTCGGGTTAAGCGTTAGGCACATACACACGTTTCAGCGTATCGCACACACGCGCGTTAATTCACGACGCGAGTTTCTCTCTTTGTTTTGATATCGCGTCTTGCGAGATTTTTGATTATATTTGGTTTCTTGTGTAAATTCCAGGTTCGCAGGCGGGTACGTCAGACGCCGCCAAGAAAGGGAAGCAGGTGGTCGGCTATACTTAGCACGCGAACAGGTGAGTAGATTTAACATCTACGGGAAAATCTCCCATATGGCGTTAAGCGTCAGGGCGTAATATGATATTTAGTTTTATGTGTTCATGTAGACATACTAAAGTAGCATACCTTTGTTATATATAGAACTGGTAGTATAGAATACTGCACTGTCACTAACGGTACAAGTTGCACGAGCACGATTTATATGCTACACTCACACCGTTCGTGATTGCCATGACACTCACAACATAGGATTGCTAGAAATCATATATAATATTGATTCCGTTTTATTGACGTTGTCATGTTTTGCCACATACTAGCATATGTTATATTCATACCATGTACACCATATACTTACGGTTGGGCATACTTTCTTTGATACCTCACTACCTGTGTACATGCACCCCTATATTTCGTCATAGTGCATATATAAAAATATATCTTGATATGTTCATACTTGTGCCCTATGCATCACATATATTCAAACTTGGCACACACATACATCACATATATTCATTCTTGGCACAGATACATCACAGATTCATGCTTGAGCCACATATATCATCTATTCGTACTTGGACATATATACATCATATGTACACATTAGCGCACATGTACATTGCTACATTCACTTAGCATACTTATCTTTCGCACATCCATACCTATACTCATATTCATATGTTACATACATGGATGATATTGACTTGATTTGAAAACTAAGGGACCGCATATGATATTTTCCAAACTGGAACTTTTAAAAGAGCGGTTTTCCCTTTCTTCTACTCTTAGTGTCATACGATGCATGGCATGGATTTACACATTAGATTGATTTATGTGATTTCTGGATTTGGGAACCGGAGTACTATTTTATGAAAATACGCACTGTTTAAAAACCCGGTTTCCCTTGATATGATATTTCAGTGCGTCCACTATGTGTTTCTCGGTGCTAGAGTGATACATGTGAACCCGAGTCGAGGAGCTGGACGAGGCCGATTGCGGGTACATGGTGTATCCGGTATGGTACCCCGAGGCGAGAACGGATCGCTGCGCAGTAGACGGTATGCCTAGCAGAGGGACTACTACCTACCGGTGATTGGTTAGACCTGGCGGTTATCCGGAGGATACTGACCAGAGTGGAGAGGTGGATACGGGACGACTTGTACTGCTGGGGCCGAAGGCCAATACCGCAGACAGAGCCCGTGGGCTGACCCGGACTGACGGATGCCCGAGATACGAGGTTTTTCGTGTCGATACTGGACACGAGTTTTCTTGATATTTGGGTGCCGATGTTGGGCACTCACGATTTTATGAGATTACAGGATTTGAGGGCTGATGTGGACGACGGCGCCTGAGTTGTACTGGGATTTGGGTGTATTGATAGATACCAGTATTTCTTTCCACGTTGATATTCCGTGTAGACATTATTTTCCCATACTCAGCAATCAGTACTTGACATCTCATCCTGTAGCTAGCATACCTGATAGAGTAAACATACTTGCATATCATTGCCTACCCTGCTCATCATATATAGGGTTATTAAATTACATTGCCATGTCTGATTATCACATATCTTGCTCATTACTTAGAGATGTTATTAGATCGCCTTTGTTGCATGATATTGAGCATCCAGTTTATCATATAGATTTTACCAGTTGGCATAGGTTAGAGTATCGCAACACGTGCATACTCGCGATTACCTTTATATGTTATCTACTATTCACGAGTTGGCAACTCACCCCCGTTGTGCCACAGTGCATGCAGGTTTCCCTTTGGAGTAGTCGCGGCTGGCTGTTTACCGCATCTTTTGACACAGATACCATTGCTGAGGCGTGTTAGCCCTTTTGCTACTAGGTGGGTTTTGTACGGTATCTGTTTCCTTTAAGTTGCATATTGATGTATCTAGTATTCTCCATCTACTTTTATGTATTGACTTAGAGACAGTTGTGAGGACGATGCATGTTATTTTGTACTCTGGTGTCGAGCTCGTTGTGAGCCGACTTTATTTGTGTAGTTCTATATTTCTTGCTGTCTCCATTTCATTTTTTCTCAGTCGCACATTATCATTGTGATGCTCTATTCATTCCACATGTCATTTTACATACATCTCGTCTTTTACCCGCTTCTCGGGACAAATTTTTATATAAATGAAATGTTGCCGAAACTATTAAACAACAATTGAACATAAATAGGGTTTCTACTAAATTAATTAAAGTTTCCTAGACATTTATAACTGTCTTTACAAAAATGTTTTAACACTCTAAATTTAATGGTTTTGATTTCTGGGTTTCGGCTTACTTAGTCGCGTTACGCCTATAGATGTTACGTGGTTAAGTGCCGGTCACGGGCCGAACTTTGGGTCGTGACAGTATGTATAGACGGATGAGGGGTATTCTTGTAATTTTTGACAAAAATGCTTCTAGATGAAGACACCTCATTTGTTATTTATTCTTTTTGATTAAATGTTAAATGAGGTAGAGGTATGAGGTGTTTACATTTTTTAAGTGAAGCATGGCTACTTGTTGACTCACTTAGTGAGTCATGGGTTACTATTGAGGCAAGGTGGCATCTAGATATTTTGTAGTGGAGAGAATTTTTTATTATTATCTTGGGATGCTTGCTTTATTAGTCACAAGACTTAGCCATTCTTCACTTAATTCTTATGTTTCTCTCTACAATACTCTCATCTCCTCCAAACTTCTCTTCTTCTACCTGAAACCCTAATAGTCTTATGTGTTTAGAAACCTAGGGTTCTTGAGACAAAACAATCCATCATCACTCTCTACATTCTCGAGGCTACTTAGATTAGCATAATAAGTTACCTAGTTACCATAGTTTAAAGGTAGGAGTTCAAAGTAGACACTCTCGGGTGGATCATCTTTGACATGATGAAGTCGTCGATCAAGCTATCATGGAGGCCACTAGGAGCATGCTAAAGGAGCGGAGTGAAGACCCGAAGGAGTTGAGCCTCTTGGTATAAACTCTTTTCATAGTAGATAGCTTCATTAGATGGTAGTTAGGTTTATGGTAGATCCAGTTTAAGGTTATTCTAGCGCCAAGTTTACATCGTTAGAAAAAAAAATTCCGCCATCGGCCACGGATGATGGCCAGGGCGTTAGCGTAACCTTTCATGGTATTAGTGCCAGCCCATAAACTCTATACTAGCAGGTTTAAACAATGGTAAAGTGACGAAACCGAAATAACTCCGTAACACGAAATGAAAATCCAAGTTTTTGTCGAAATTTTCAGAGGCTCTAAATTATTTTTAACCAATTGCAGAGTGCTCCTTTGACTGTGAGATGAACACAGAACAAAAATGAAGCAATTCCACAAGAACTTGGCCGACCAAAGTCTCTAAATTACCGGCCCCACCGTTTTTATTAATTTGGAATTGGGTCGTTTTTGTTTGGTTCTCTCTAACTCTTGGATTTAGGGTTTCAGGATATGTTTGTTTTTGCCCAAGTTCGATATTTTTTTATCTTTGAGTTTGGGGGAATACGGAGTATTTCGAAGTCGTTATTTTTAACACTATTTAATAGTTTTCAGTGCATACACTTTTATCTGTGACCATGAATGTCAATTCAGCGGTATAACTCATCTAACTGCTATATGTTCTTTTAGATGGGTTTGCGAACATGACATTCATGTTGATGTTCTGTGTTTGTGTTGTGGTTGGATTGCCGTGGTGGATAGTTTGATGGTGCAATGATATTAGTACAGTTAAGATTCATTTGTACATTTGTTATTGCGGGGCGAGCATCCGACATGTGGACTGTCGTCTTTGCTGGGTAGTATATTATTTGTTTAGGGTACGACCTGGTTGAGGTCGATGTCACCATTGTACATATTATTTTCATTTTCTGTACTATGATTACCCCGCGGTGGAGTGCATGAATAGCAGGCTTCTAAAAGGAAACAAGCCCGCATCTCATGGCGTTGAGACGGACGGGGCTTCACTCTAGAATTGGCGGGCTATTTTCCGAACTCGTAGGCGGTATAGGATGACCCACGGAGGGGCGCTCAAGTTACCGAATTCCATGGAGTGATGGGTTGCCCATTCACTTAGTTGATTGGGGTTGCCTCACTTCTAGGATTGGCGGGCAACTTGCCGCGCTCGTAGGGGTCCAGGTTTCATTGCACAGTCTATCCACACGACCGGGAACGTCAGGTTTTATTTGCGGCTCAAATGAAACCCGAGGCTCCAAGATTATCCGCCACTCTGTGTTGCTTGCTGAGATTCTGTGATGTTGATTATATCATGCCTGGGACGAATGTTATATATATTTATATATATACTAGTAGATGTTGTATATGTTTTACACCCGCGCTAGTCCAGCCCCCGCTATGTCGTTAGTTAAGTAACCTAACGGGTGATGACGGGGCCCAATGGCGAATGCTGATGGCATATACGTACATTGTATTTTCATTCTTTTCTGGTGTGATAGATTAATTGATGGGACCGCATTAATTTTGATTAATGCAAGAAAAGAAACCTAAAAAGACGTTGTTGGAACAAATTTCGAAAAACTATAGTTATATTCTTCCTCTTTGCATAGTGGTATTCGGTTGTGAATATCCAGCACCTCATTCCACGAGGTAAGAGCCATGATCCTTTCGCGGGGAGTGACCTCTTGAGCAAAAGTTTATACTGTAGATTACTCGGTTTTTTTTCCAAAACCAAAAGTTTTCAAAAGCGGAGCCTAAACCACCCCTTTTCAAAACTGCTCAGGTTCTTTCAACGATGTCAAGTTCATAACGTTAAAGGGTTTTTCTCCAAAAACCCAGTCGTAGCCCTCCGTCATTTTTTACAAGTATTACTTAGTGTTCATGCTATGTATGTTGACCTCTGTCATGGCATAGTGAATGGTAGCTAAGTAATGTTTGTTTGTTGCATAGATATGCGATTATTTAGGACAGTCGCACGGTCATGTTGACCTCTGTCAAGGGCTTGTGCGGGTGGGTCTAAGTTAATCTAGGACAATGAGGGGTTGAACTTGACTTGCGACTTATGAAATGTTGACATCTGTCAAGGTCATAAATCGCTTGGGGCAAAAACTACATCGGGAATTTCAAATGTACAGGAAACTTGCAGGTTTAGCATACCTTCTGGAGTGTGGTGACTAGAGTGGATTCCATCTAGGTCATCACACAATGATAATTGGATCCCGATCCCACTAATGAGTAGGATTACTCTTGGGAGATTATTTCACTTAACAATCAATGTTATAAAACATGTAGGTGTCTAGAATGGTGTTAGCAGGGCTATGCCTCCAAGGAAAAGAGGTTACATAATTAAGGAAGTTCGCGAAAGCGTTGGAAAACCTCCATCGAAGTACCGACACTATCCTTGCCGAAAGGATAACCAAGTATTGTGACTTACGATTAATCCTGACTACTTCTTCTTTTAGGGTTTGAAGAAGAATTTGAGGAAACAATAGGATCCATCCTGATTAGATAAATTAATAACCAATCTAATCTTTCAAGAGCGCACGTTAGGTGTTTCTTTTCTCTCTCTCTCCAGGTAGCAACCATTTCATGCCCTAATGAAGATAATAAAATGTATCGCTTGACCGATCCGAATTCTTATTCAGGGCTGGGGAACGTCGGTTCGGCTCTAAACTATGACAGTTGTCATGAGTATGAACAAGGGAAAGAGGATTGCATGAATTTCTTGATGACCCCAACGAATAAGTAGCATACTGTTGCGTCTCCTTCAGGTGTTTTTGTTATTGAGAACTGTTTTTCGGTCAGTCTTACCACCTGGGTACTAGATACCGGATCTGTATCTTATTGTAGGGACAGAGAAAAAGTTGAATAGTTGGACCTGGTGATATGTTCCTCGGAGTAGGGAACGGAGCACAAGTTGATGCTGCTGCCGTCGGTGAATATCATCACGTGCTGCCAAAAGGCAATACTATGATTTTGAATAATTGCTACTATGTACCTTCCATGGTTTGAAACATCATATCAGTTTCTTTACTTGATAAAGATGGATATAAGTTTGTACTTGATAAAAATATCATGAAC
The DNA here is from genome assembly GCA_030015575.1 of Agapanthus africanus. Lineage (NCBI taxonomy): Eukaryota > Viridiplantae > Streptophyta > Magnoliopsida > Asparagales > Amaryllidaceae > Agapanthus > Agapanthus africanus. The sequence goes on along the minus strand of CM057340.1, from coordinate 316,267,449 downwards.
ATTTACCTTAATCAGGTATTTGTTGCAGAAGGTACACCGTGTAATGGTATATATGTTCTAAATCAAAACACAGTTTTCAATGTACAAAACACACGCAAGAGGAAGAGTTCAGATACGAACGAATCCTACTTGTGACATTGTAGACTTGGTCCTATTGGAGAGAAAAGACTGAGTAAATTGCATAAGGATGGATATTTGAATATATTCCAATATTCATCTTATGAAACTTATCAGTCCTGTCTCTAAGGAAAAATGAACAAATCTCCGTTCACCGGACACGGAGAAAGAGCAGCAGAGCTCTTGGGAGTCATACACAGTGATGTATGTGTTCCGATGTCTATACATGCAAGCGGTGAGTTCTCGTACTTCATCACATTCACTGACGATCTCTTTATATTCGGGTATGTATATCTTATGAAACACAAATCTGAAGCTTTTGAGAAATTCAATGAATTCAGAAAGGAAGTAGAAAACCCGACTGGAAAAAGTATCAACATCCTCCGGTTTGATAGAGGAGGGGAGCACATGAGCACGGAATTCCGGGATTTTCTAAGAGAGAATGGTATTCTCTCTCAGCTTACTCTCCTCCGTATACACCACAGCGCAACGGTGTATCGGAGCGGAGGAGCTGTACCCTATTGGACATGGTTCGCTCCATGATGAGTAATGCCAAGTTGCCTCTTTCATTCTGGGGACTTGTGCTTGAAACAACAGCATACCTATTGAATCAGGTTCCGTCTAAATCTGTGCCTAAGACTCTATATGAAATATGGAGTGGTAAAAAACCATGTCTTAAACGGGTTAAGATATGGGGTTGTCTGGCCTATGTTAAAAACCAGAATCCGGAAAAACTTCAGGCACGGTCAGTTTTATGTAAGTTTGTAAGATATCCCAGGCATTCAAATGGATATTTGTTCTACCACACTGAGGAACAGAAGGTGTTTGTTGCTCAGCACGCCACCTTCTTAGAGTGGCAATTTCTTGCAAAAGAAATTAGTGGGAGCACGGTAGAACTGGAAGAAATTACAGAGGGACAAATTATAACTGAAGATTTGGTAGAACCAGAGAATTCATTAATCCTGGACGAACCTCAGCCACTTCGCAGATCTAGGAGGATTTCTCATCCGCCCGAGAGATACTACGGTTTTCTCATAGACGGAGATCGAGAGGATTGCATCTTGGAAGAAGATAATCCTACTAGTTACAGGCATGCCATTATCAATAGGGACTCTGATAAGTGGCTGGATGCTATGTGATGCGAAATGGATTCCATGTACTCCAATAAAGTGTGGACCTTGAAAGTTGCTCCACATGGGGTATAACCCGTTGGATTCAAATGGATCTACAAAAGGAAGATTGGTGTAGCTGGACAAGTGGAAACCTATAAGGCTAGACTTGTTGCAAAAGGTTTTCGTCAAAGACCAGGATTTGACTATGATGAAACCTTTTCTCCAGTGGCTATGCTCAAAACCATTCGGATCCTACTTGCCATTGCTTCCTTTCATGACTATGAGATCTGGCAGATGGACGTAAAAACGGATTTTCTAAACAGTAGATTGGAAGAGTGCGTTTATATGGATCAGCCAGAAGGTTTTATAGACAACGGGAGTAGCGGGAAGGTGTGCAAGTTTCTCAAATCCATTTATGGATTGAAACAGGCATTGCGGAGCTGGAACATCTGTTTTGATGAACCAATCAAAGAATTTGACTTCATGAAGAGCAAGGATGAGCCATGTATTTATAAGAAGATTGTAGGAAGAACTGTCGTATTCATAGTCTTATACATGGACGACATTCTTTTGATAGAAAATTATATTCCTAAGCTACAATCGGTCAAGTTGTTCTTATCACAAAGATTCTCCAAGAAGGACCTGGGTGATGCCTCGTACATTCTGGGGATCAGGATCTACTGAGATAGATCCAAGAGATTATTGGGACTTTCACCGTGTAAGTACATAGAGACCGTACTAAAGAGATTTAGTATGGAAAATTCCAAGAACGATAACATACCCGCATTGCACGGAATCACCCTCTCCAAGGAGATGTCTCCCAAGACTGATGAGGAAAAGGTTCGCATGAGCGTTATACCCTATGATTCGGCGGTAGGATCTATAATGTATGCGATGCTATGTAGAAGACCAGATGTAGCTTACGCGCTAAGCATGGTGAGCCGGTATCAGTCGAACCCATGTGAGAACCACTAGACAACAGTGAAGAACATTCTCTAGTACCTGAGAAGGACTAATGATATGTTCTTGGTTTTCGGTAATGGAAACTTCAAGGTCGAGTCCTTTACCGATTCAAGCTTCCAGAGTGATAAGGATGACAACAAGTCTGTCTCGGATTTTGTGTTTACCCTCAACGGGAGGGGCAGTGTATTGGAGGAGTTCTCCAAACAGGATACCGTCGCAGACTCGACGATGGAGGATGAAAACATTGCTGCGAGCGATGTCGCAAAAGAAGCGTTCTGGATGAAGAAGCTCATTGCTGAACTGTCACGACCCAAAATTTGGCCCGTAACCGGCACTTAAACTACGTAACGTCTACAGGCGTACGCAACTCAAGTAAGCTAAAACCCAGAAATCTAAACCACCCAAATCTGGATCAACGGAGAAAAACATAATTTTAACATTTGAAAAATCACAAGTAAAATCTCTAGCTCTAGTTTCCTTTCATGAAAATTTCGGCAGCACCTCCTTTGTAAAAACTAGCCCCGAAAACGGGTACAACACATATAATATATAAAGCATCCCAAACGGGAGCAAAAATCACGCCCAACGGCGGAGACAATCATCACAACAAGTATACGATGCCGAAGCGAAGAAATAACAAAGGAAAGACTGCAATAATAAGTAAACTTTCCAGCATAACCGGCTCCAACGAGCATGGCACCCAAACTCACCAAAATAATACAACACTGAATCCTCACAAATCGTCTCTAAGTCATATACAACAGTGGTAGATGGAGAATACTAGATCCAACAAAAAGATATACAATATACAAGTAGATAACCGCGAACCAACTTAAAAGCAAATGACTCACTGCCGAACGTAGCGGTATCCGCAAAAGTAGAGATGATAAAACGCCCTGCCGCAACTACTCAGAGGGTAAGTCCTGCAAAACACTGTGGCACAACGGGGGTGAGTTGCCAACTCGTGAATAGTAAATAACATCATACTGAAATCGCAAGTATGCACTAACAGCGATGATCAATAGCATGTAAGCTGGTAGCATGAGTATGACAATAAAAATATGTGACTATCATGATCAAGGTACACCACCAGGTACTATATCTACATGAATAAGTGCATATCAACTGAGTACTGAGTGCGGGATAATAAATAATCTCATGCACAAATCATAAGCATGGAAAAACACGGTGTAACTCAACAACACCCAAATCCCAAAATAATACCCAGATCGGCCCTCAAATCCTGTAAGTCTCATAGAACCTGAGTGTCAAACATCGACACTCTAAACATCATGAAAACCAGTGTCTAACATCGACACGTAAATACTCGTATCCATACGTTCCTCGAAACCCAAGTATCCTACTTCGACACTTGTGTTCCACGTATCGGTCTTTCTGATATCCATACGTTCCTCGAAACCCAAGTATCCCACCTCGACACTTGTGATTCCACGTATCGGTTTTTCCAAATCCATATATCTCTCGGAATTATAAGTTCCTAACATCGACACCTGAAATTCCCATATCGCACGAAAACATATCTCAAATGCATAAATCCACGAAAAACAACATATGCAACATAAAACATTAATATGAGCATATAACGGGAAAAATCAGCTATTTAAATGCATCAGGTCATTAAATATATCTCGCGGTTCCCAAAATCCAAATCCAAAACACATATATATACAGCGTCCCATTCCACCGATATATATGATATAAAACCGATCATGTAACAATAGCAAAGTATATGTGCGAGCATGTAGGTATAGTATAGCATATATATAAGCATGTAGGTATACAGGTATGCTATATGTCATATGCGCTGTCGCACAAGTATAACCGTTTCAATGTCGCTAACCAATACCAAGGTATATAAATGAGCATTTGTGTTGTGCGTATCATAGCAATTACCGACAGTGTGTGTGTAGCATATCATTGGTGCCCGTGCAACATGGACTGTCAATAATAGTGTAGTGTACAATATATACAGTATCAGGCACAACAAGTAACTATATACAATGTGAATCATGCAATATCTCTATATAAGCACATAAACATACGGGTAATTTCATATCATATCTAGCCCCGACGCTTAGCGCCATACGGGCGATTTTACCGTAGATGTTAAATCTACTCACCGATGGTCTCGAACAATGAAAATCCGACCACCTGCTTCCCTTTTTTCGCAGCGTCCGAAGTCCCCGCTTGCGACGCTATAATTTCACAAACACACAAATAGTGCAAACATCTCAGAATCGACTAATATAACATAAAACTACATTTTAAATAACGCACCAACACTAAACTAACTCACTAGTGTCCGTCTAGTGGCTAACGTGCGTCACGATACCACAAAACCTACCCAAGCACAGCAGCTGCACCAGATCTCGATTCGTGTCGCAAAACGTAACACGCGGACTCAAAACACTAGATTATAGTTAAACGATCCAAGATTTTGCATACTGCAATTACTAAAAAAGTATACAGTACCAAACACCCCTAACCAACAGCAGACGACTACCCACAAAAACCAAACCCCAGCATCTCCCTACATTGCCGGCATCGCCGGAATTCGTCGAAGCGGTCGCCGGCCCCGGCCGGTGGGGTGGTCCTCGTCTCTCAGGTGGTGCTCTAGGGTCACTAGTATATCACAATAATTTTGTTTGATTTTTCTGTAAAAATCCCAGGTCACAGAAGTTCACAGAGGCTCTAAAAGACACTAAAAAACCTGATATTGCACTAATCGATATCTAACGTGTTCTAATCAATATCCAACGAACTGCACATCATAAAAACTTCATTTAAACAGATTAGAGATTATACCTATCAATTTTGCTCACAAGCTCCAAGCTTTCCTAGCTTCAAGTGATCCAAGAGCAAAAACCAAGACTTTTAGAATTTTTTTTATATATTTGGGAATTTTGAGTATTTATTGTGCTAGAATTGATGAAAAATTGAAGGGAAATGATCAAGAGCAGTAGAGGGAGAGAGAGATTAGGCCAAGTGAGGAAGAGGAGAGTTTTGTGTAGGGTTTTCTAGGAATTTCCATCAATAAATGCAATTTAATGCATTCACACACACATGCACACATGCATGCACAATGAATTCTTTTCTATTTTCTTTAAACTTAACTCCATTTGCACAACAAATATCTAGATATGTGAGAAGGTTTTGGTTTAACTCAACTTACTTGAAGAAAAGTTCACTTAAAAGAAATTTCCCAAAATGTAAATACCGCATTAAAATAATATTAAAATTGGGGTAAATTCAAATTGAACCAAAACGTCCCATATACCCCCAAAGCTTGCGCACTAGCTTTATTTTAGCTAAATTAGGTGCTGGCAAGTCTATATGGTCGTTTGAACACAGTCGGGTTAAAACGGAAAATACCGACAATTTAACCCAAAAACGGAAAAATTAGCATAACGATTTCTAAAACGTTACAATCTCCCCTCCTTATAGAAATTCGGTCCCCGAATTAAAATATCATACATAGCGTACCTTCAAAGAGATGTGGGAATTTCTTCCGCATCTCGCTCTCGGCCTCCTAAGTGATCTCCTCAGTAGTAGGGCTACGCCAAAGAACCTTCACAGACGGCAAGACCCTTGACCGAAGTTTCTTCACCTGCCGATCCAAAATAACTACCGGCTGCTCGGTGAACGAAAGATCGCGCTCATGCTGAACGGTCTCGTGCTGAATCATGTGAGAAGGATCATGAAGGTATCTACGAAGCATCGACACATGGAAAACAGGGTGAACATCCGGAAAACTGGGCGGGAGCGCTAAACGATAAGAAACAGAACCCACTCGCTCAAGGATCTCGAAAGGACCTACAAATCTGGGACTGAGCTTCCCTCTCTTCCCAAATCGCATAACGCCCTTCATCGGAGAAATCCTCAGGAATACATGATCCCCCACCGCGAACTCGAGTCTGCGACAACGACGGTCGGCATAAGACTTCTGCCTGCACTGGGCTGCTCTCATCTGGTCCTGTATCATCTGGATCTTCTCCGTAGTCTCCTGAACTAACTGGGGTCCCAAAACCAGACTCTCACTAAGCTCGGTCCAACAGACAGGCGATCGACACTTTGTACCATATAAAGCCTCAAAAGCTGCCATCTGAATAGTCTCCTAAAAGCTGTTGTTGTAGGTGAACTCAATCAACGGCATGTGACGATTCCAACTGCCACCAAAATTAAGCACACATGCACGGAGCATATCCTCCAGAGGCTGTATAGTCCGCTCCGACTGACCATCGGTCTGTGGATGAAAAGCGGTGCTAAAACTCAACCGGGTACCTAAAGCTTCCTGAAGCATCTGCCAAAGATGGCTAGTAAACTGGGTGCCTCTGTCGGATACTATGCATGTGGGAACACCGTGCAAATGCACAATCTCATTTATATACAGCTGCGCATACTGAGCATACCCGAAAGTTGTATTCACTGGAAGAAAGTGAGCCGCTTTCGTCAACCGGTCAACAATCACCCAAATGGAGTCATACCCTCTACTGGTCCTGGGTAGACCCACAATGAAGTCCATGGAAATCTGCTCCAATTTCCATTTCGGAACGGGTAAAGGCTGCAACTCTCCAGCCGTTCTCTGATGCTCAGCCTTGACTTGCAGACAAGTCAGGCACCTCGAAACGAAATCCGAAATATCGTGTTTCATCCCTTCCCACAAGTAAAAGTCTCTCAAATCACGGTACATCTTGGTGGAACCTGGATGAACGCTAAAGGTCGACTGATGTGCCTGCTCTAGGATCTCGCATCTCAACCCATCAGCATCTGGTACACACAAGCGAGTCCCGCATCTTAGCACACCCTGGTCATCAATCATGAACTTCGAAACTGTACCCTGTCGAACAAGCTCAAGAATTTCGGACAAACGGGCATCACTGGGTTGCGCCTCACGGATACGATCAAATAGTAGTGGACGGGCGCGGACATGAGAAAACTGTCCCCTAGTGGAAGAAAACTCGAACTGCACTCTACTATCACACAAGAGCTGCCAATCTGCAGAAGACTGACGCTGAACTGCGCTCAACTGGGACAAGCTACCCCCGGGCCTACGACTCAAAGCATCAGCTACCACATTCGCCTTGCCCGGGTAATAAAGGATCTCACAATCATAATCCTTCACTAGCTACATCCATCGGCGCTATCTCAGGTTCAGATCCCGCTGCTGGAAGATATACTTCAAGCTCTTGTGATCCGTGAAGATCTGACACGACTTTCTGTACAAGTAGTGTCTCCAAATCTTCAACACAAAGTCCACCGCGGCCATCTTAAGATCGCGAGTGGGGTAATTCTTCTCATGCATCTTCAGCTGCCTAGAAGCGTAAGCAATCACTCTATCATGCTGTATCAACATACAGCCGAGCCCCACTCGAGAAGCATCACAAAAAACAACATAGCCGCCCGATCCAGAAGGTAAAGAAAGAACTGGTGCTGGCGTCAACCGAGTCTTCAACGGCTGCAAACTCTGCTCGCACACATCTGTCCAGAGAAAAGAAACTCCCTTCCGGGTCAGTCCAGTCAGTGGTGCAGCGATACTCGAGAAATCCTGCACAAAACGGCGATAATAACCAGCTAAGCCCAAAAAGCTGCGGACCTAGGTCATCGATACAGGTCTGGGCCAAAGCTGTACAGCCTCGATCTTCCTCGGGTCCACCAGAATACCATCACCAGTCACCACATGACCCAGGAAGTCAACTCTATCAAGCCAAAACGTGCACTTTGAGAATTTAGCATACAGCTGGTGCTCTCTCAATATCTGCAAAGCAATCCTCAAGTGCTGCACATGCTCCTCACGACTTCTAGAGTAGACCAGTATGTCATCTATAAACAAAATATTAAACTGGTCAAGGAACGGCCTGAAAATCCGGTTCATTAGATCTATGAACGCTGCTGGCACATTGGTGAGTCCGAACGACATCACCAAAACTCATAGTGCCCATAGCGCGTACGAAAAGCAGTCTTCGTAATGTCATCATTCCGAACCCGCAACTGATGATAACCCGAACGTAAATCAATCTTAGAAAAATGTTTCGCACCCTGGAGCTGATCAAATAAATCGTCAATGCGAGATAAAGGATACATGTTCCGCACCGTAACTCGGTTCAACTGAAGATAATCCACACATAGCCTCAAACTGTCGTCCTTCTACTTGACGAACAGAACAGGAGCTCCCCACGGCGAAACACTCGGACGCACAAGTCCCAAATCAAGAAATCCATGCAATTGATCCTTAAGCTCTCTAAGCTCTGCCGGAGCCATCCGATAAGACGGTATAGAAATAGACTCCGTGCCGGGAATCAGATCAATGCAGAACTCAATATCGCGCTCTGGCGGCAACCCAGGTAACTTGTCGGGAAAGACATCGGGAAACTCTCGCACGGTAGAAACCTGGTCCAACGACTCCACTTTGGCTCCAGTATCATGAATGAAAACCATGAATCCCTGACATCCCCTCCTCAAAAGCCGACTAGCGCACAGAACAGAAATCAAACTATGAGGGGTGGCACCACGGTCCCCCTGCACAACAAACACAGACTCACCGGGAAAACAAAACCTAACTGTCTTCTCGCGGTAGTCCACGGATGCGTAGCAAGTAGCTAGCCAGTCTATGCCCAGCAGAACGTCGAAGTCCAACATCTCCAGAAGGATCAAGTCGACGGGCAAATATCTGTCTCCTAAACGGACAACACACGACCGGAATACGTGTCGTGCAACAAATGACTCTCCTACAGGAGTAGCCACGACCAACGGCTGATCTACCCAACACGACTCTCGGCCTAACCTCGGCACGAAGTGCGTAGAAACATACGAATACGTAGATCTCGGATCAAAAAGAACATGTGCATCATAAGAACATACAGAAAGGGTACCTGAAACCACAGCATTGGACGCCTGAGCTTCCTGGTGAGTCAAGGCAAACACCCAAGCCTGCCCTCTACCGGCAACTGGCTGACCTCCGCCTGTACCACCCCGCCTTCTCGGTACAAAACTACCACGACCCCGACCTCTCTGCATAAGTGTCTGACGCGGAACAACAACAGCCTTAACGGCCAATGCCCTATGTGGTGGAGAAGGTGGTAAGGTAACCTGCGGTACAACTGTCTCGCTCACACGTGGCTCAGCACAATCTCGAACCCGATGACCCATACTCCCGCACCGGTAACACCCAGATACAAACTGCCGACCCTCCTGAGGGTATGAGATAAAAAGCCGACCTCATCCCGAACCTCCACTATCTGAACGGGAACTGTCACGACGTCTAAACGCCCTCCTCGCTGCTGGATCACCAGTACGAACCCTCTTCGGTTCCGGAGCAACTGACGACTCAGAAAGACGCACCTCAACCAATAGGGCTGCATCTACCGCCGCTGCATATGTGTCGCAATGCTGAATGCTGATGGCTAGGAACAACTGGGTAAGTAGGCCTCGAACAAACCTCTTCACCCTCATCTCCTCTGTCACCACCAAGTACGGAGCATACACTGACAGCTCGGTAAACAGTACATCATACTCAGACACCGTCATCCTCGGAGTCTGGCGTAACGACTCAAATCTACGCGCTAGCGCATCCCTGACGCTCGGTGGAAGAAAACGGGCGAGAAATACCGTCACAAACTCGGCCCAGGTCATAGGAGCAAGACTGGCGGCTCTGCCCCTCTCAAAGGACTCGCACCAGTTCTGGGCCAGACCCTCCAGACGAAAGATCGCAAACTCCGCCCACCTCTCATCGGAGCATCGGAGCGAACGACAAATCCTGGCCATCTGGTCGATAAACGACTGCGGATCCTCAGTAGTATCTGTGCCAATGAACACCGGAAGCCTCGGCCTCATGAACTCTGTCAGCGACACGGTAATAACCCCCGGAGTTATAACTGCGGCTGCCAGAACTGTAGGTACCATCGTGGTCCCTGCAACGGGTGGAACAACTGCCTGCCCCTGCGCTCGAATGGCCTCTACTAAGGTCCCCATCATCTGGCGCAGGTCCTGCATACCAGTCCCAAACATAGCAATTTGCTCCGGTATAACAGGCGTACCGCCCTGGTAAGTCCTCGCCTCAGGCTAGCCAACTCTGACCTCGGCCCTCACGGCCGCTCTCTGTGCCCTCGTAGTCTTCGGCGGCATATAGGCTGGAAATTGAAACAAGATTCGATAAGGAAACAGGAATCGAATCACAAAGATGTATACCATCACGGAAGGACATCAATCAATAAGTCCTAAGGTCACTTAGGCGGAGAACCGTGTCGTAAGTATGCCGTGGAACATACACACGCTACGCCACTCTGCTCAAGCTACCTACTCCATCATACCAAGGTCATCCTACACTCCGAAGGGTAAAACCTAGCGCTCTAATACCAACTTTGTCATGACCCAAAATTTGGCCCGTAACCGGCACTTAAACTACGTAACGTCTACAGGCGTACGCAACTTAAGTAAGCCGAAACCCAGAAATCTAAACCACCCATATCTGGATCAACGGAGAAAAACATAGTTTTAACATTTGGAAAATCACAAGTAAAATCTCTAACTCTAGTTTTCTTTCTTGAAAATTTCGGCAGCACCTGATCGCACGCTTTTGGCGTGTCGGATGTTCAAAGAATTAAAGTATAACCGCGATCAGGACGGTGTCGCTATGCAGCTAGCCGGTTGAGCACGGGTCGGTCCACAGGGAGATGGTGGTATTTTACCTTCTTGTCTTAGACGAGTCAATAAAGAATTTGTGTATGTTAGTTTCTAACCTATGTGTTTATTTGCAAGTATAAAGTAGTTAAGAAAAGATACGAGATTGTAAGCTAAGGAAATCCGTACTCAAAACCTTTGAGCCGATTCTTGACCAATTGAAGCTAGAGCAATCGGCAACAACGTGGATTAGGGGATTTAAGCGCGGTATTCGTGGAATCCGGCTTATTTACCGTTGTCCTTCCGTTCTTGTCTCTTGCTTTCACCTCCGGCCAAACCGAACGCAACCGGTCGCGGTTAGGAATCACCGTTACCTTGTCAGGGTAGGGTGCCTAACGGAGCGCTTGCGTATGGTTTGGGCGGAGTTCAATAGAAAATAACGGGAAAAGGAAAAGAGAAAAGAAAATCTTTAACTTATAATCTCGTATTTCTTCTTAACAATAATAATTACAACATTCACAAAATGAAAAAAAAGAGAGCAAAAGAAAAGAACAAAGAAAAGAAAAGATTACAAATATTAAGTGCATGAATTTAAGTGCATGAAATAAATTGCAAGTAAGTAAAGCAAGGTAGTAAAAAGCAAGTAATAAATAAGCAAATAAAAAGAACAAGAAAGTAGAACTCAAAACAAGCATGGGATCAATAGCCAACCCTTAAACTTGCAAGCTCAATCAAGAGGTTGCAAGATCAAGAGAAGGGTAGAGAACGCATGTGAATTGAAGCGCTAATTCCGTGAAAGAATACGACCCTTGAGATCAATAACTAACCCTTAACCATTCAAGCTCAATGAAGAGGTTGAATGATCAAGAGAAAGCAAGAATCTCAAGGGGAAGAAGAAACACAAGAGAATGATACAAAAAGCCCTCATCTTCATTGATCTCCCACTCAAAAAGCTCTCACTACAATTTTCATGGAAAAAGAATGAAGAAGAAGAAGAAGAACTATACAAAACAATACAAAAGAGGAACAAAAGAATGACCCTTTGTTGGGCTCAGAACTGCTGTATTTATAGGCAGGGAAAATGAAATCTAGGGCAACAAACTGGACCCATGTGAAAAGACCCAACTACCCATGAAAAATGACAGTGAGAGGGGCTCACTTGGCAGCGGATCCGCCGCCAATACCCCCTATTGGCCGCGGATCCGCCGCCCTATAGGGGAGTTGGGATGTCAGTTTTTCTGTGCTACCCTGTTCTGCTGTCCCCTCTTGTCTGGTACATGTATTTTCTGATAATCTTTCCAGAATATCTTCAGAATTCTTAGTCCAAGATTGCACTCTTTTATTTACTTTTGACTTTATCTCTCTCGAGCTCCGCGCACCCATTGATTCTTGTGCTGCCCCCCTCGTGCTCTGTGCTTGTCCGAGACACGAATGACCACTGTCATATGTCTTGTCTTTGGAACTGGTACTCGGCACTGGACGGATATGGATGACCGGAACCCGGCTTTTATCTGCTGTGACAGATGTTCTGTATTTGGTGTAACTATGGAGATTTTGTCTTGATTTGCAATATTTGGACTGAAAACCTGTACTCTGTAAATATGTAACAAACACAGATCAAAAGCACCTACCTATAAACACACGAGCGTAAGAATGGGCGGTATAAAAAGCAGTATTCTGTGATGAACAAATACCCCCAAACTTAACTTTTGCTCGTCCCGAGCAAAACCAATTATTCACAAAAATAAAATCCTAACCGCACTTTCGCAGGGAACGCGATTGCACTGAGCGCGTGCAACAAGCCGTTAAACCTCTAGGTGTCCCTAGTAGGAGGAGTGTTGTCTCCTGAGGGTTTTCAGCGGATACTACCCACAAAATCTGGTCAAGTTGGTTTTGTAAAATAACTAAGATTCAAACCCTAAAGTTTTTGTTTTAGAAAATAACAATTCTATAATCCTAAGTCTAGACTATCGAACCTTTATTTTTCACACCTCGCTTCTTATTTAACTACAGATTTTATATGTCTTTACGTGCAGTGCAATTAGTGTCGTTAAGTTCCAGAAGGATCGATTAAAGTCATCATGTCGCACAATAAAGCCCAGATAACAATTTTAAAAGGATCGCATAAGTTTTATAAAGAGTTAAGCATTTTTCAAGTTTCGTTTTCCAGTAAGGTTTCAACTTCAGAATTTCTATCTTCCATAACAGGAAACTAAGTCGTATTTTTCACTCCACCTTTTTCTTGTTTTCATTTCATACACACCTCTGTGAACGTGCAATAGTCTTTATCGTAGAATAAAACCTTCATATCTCCGCTAAATTTTTTTTATAAAAGTCTGTCTTTTATCAAGATTATTCTCACACAAAGAACCGTTAGGAATTTTAACTCAGAGAGAACACTTGCTTGACATTGTTTTAAAACTGGACTTTCTAGGCTTCTTAGCGAGCTTTGGGCCAATGCACCCAAACCAGTTGGTTTTAGGGCATTAGGTGTAGAAACACCCCAGCGGACTTAATTCCTCAAGTTACCTAGGTCCAAAAACAAAAGACAGTTTGACGTGAAAATCAGATGATTTAATACGAACGGAGATATAACCAGCAGTTCAATTATTTTTTGGGATAAAAGACGTGTTTAGTGGGTTTGGTGTGTAATCATTCCAATCAAGTTTCCGATGGGTTATTTTTCAGACTTAGCTCCAATTACGGCATCAATAACATTCCTTCATATTCGCTTTACTTCATAAACTATTCTTGACATTACTTATTTCAGAACAAACCTATTTGATCCTCAGAAAATCATTTATCTGTTTAAAAGTGTAAACATGAAAGACTTGTCATCTAATTCCCAAAATTCACGACACGTGTAGTGTGATGTAAAGACGTATATCAGCTATAGTTAACTTCAAAGGAGAGTTATCTTTCAGGTTTTCAAAATCTAAACATAAGATTTAGTTATTCCTATTTTTTCAAACAAAAACCGTCGAATGTTGAATCAGAGTTCTTCCACAATCTAACTTGACAAAAAAGTTTTTATATTTTAAGAAAATTTTCAGATTTTTATGGATTTTATGGATTTAATATGCAGATGCAAAATATACATATGAATGCGAAGGAAGAAAGCTTACCGAGCACACCCCCAAACTTAAACTTGACAGTGCCCTCACTGTCAGGCTATACCAAGAGGGTTAAAATTGCCGGCGCTTCCTAGAAACAAATTATATACAAAACAAAAAGGAAAACAAAAATAAATACAAAAAAGTGTCCCCCCCAAACTTAAGTAAAACAGTGTTTCCACTGTTAAGCGTTGAAATTCAGGATTTAGGGGGGAAAGAACAGTATCAAGCTATACAAGGCCTTACACAGGCCAAAAGTTAACACCAACCATTCAAAAATTTTATCGTGATAAAACAGCGGCTGGTGAAAGAAGGTGAAGAGGTAAGAAATGGAGATTACGCGAGACCGTATGCGGAGAGAAGCGGGATACGGTCTCGGTATATGAGAGGAAGAAGAATGGCGGAAGGGAAAAAGAAGTGGAATACGAACTTGAGGGTGCAAATGGAGTAAATAGATTAGCACAATATGTGATGAGCGATGTGTAAAAAGCGATTGTGCTAATATATTTACTCATCGAGAAATTGGGTCGAATCCCTCAAGATTCGTAAGAAACCATGGGTACGCCGAACTTGGTAGACCAGACATATGAAATGAAAGTGAGACAGGTTCTTGCAAGGTCGGAACGATGGAAAGGATGGAGGGAAGTGGTTGAGGAAGGTTATCGATTAAAGGTTCAGGAGGGTGTACACAGTCAGTGGAAGGAACAGGATGAATTGACAAATCCGACTCTTCATCTAGAACTGTTTCATCCTCAAGAATATCCTCAAAATTCTCCTCAAAGTTAAGCTCATCCATGCATTTTTCATCAAAGTCCAGACGCATATGGGGTTCGGAAAAAACATTTAATGACTCGGGATGATGATTTGAAGAGACAAACTCAGCCAAATCTACGGGTTCATCATCCAAAATATCCCCAGCGTCAATATCCTCAATCAAGTGAAAATCAAGATTCTCTGACACCTCATCAAAAGCATGGATATTAATTGATTCTGGTTCTAAGATATAGGTGTAGAGGTCAAAAGGATTATGTATGGTTTCACTTGGAAGGGACCCTTCACAATCGGGCAAATCAAACACTACGAAGTCGCACAACTCATTCATCATTCTATCTTCAACTGATAATTCATTCGGGACACTTGATAGACTTTCAACACAGGAGTTGTGGGATTCAATTTGAAACGTGTAGGTTTGATTTGGAAGGGGGTACAGCTCACTCTCTCCACTCAAATTCACAGCCTGTCCGACCGCCTCTTCATACATTGAAAAATTAGGAGCTAGTTGGAAACTAGCTACCGGGTCAGTAGGTTGTATGAGAGCGGCCATGGACGCATTCAAATCCATCATCTGTTGGCTTGACGCTACCCTAAAATCTTCCAAGGATTGTTCTAGACTAGACATTGGTTGTGAAGGGGTTTCAGTAAAAGATTCGAAGTTGTTTGGATACTGAAAATTCCCAAAAGGCTGTTCTGAAGCTATGTCTAGGGAAGGTGCAAAAGTAGGGTAGGATTGGTAGGAATTGAATGGCTGGACAGGAGTGGGATCAACATTGGGATAAGAAAGTGAATGGAATTGTTGATCCTAAGAATTTGAAGCGGTGAAAGGAGTGAAAGATCGGCTACGGGATTGTTCGATACGTTCAGCGATGGACAAAGGACGGCTTGCAGAAGGGGTATCAACATAAGCAGGTGCGGGAGGTTGAAAAGGTTGATACAAAGTGGAATGAGGAGTGCAAGTGTTTGTCCTAGATGCTGCTATGCGATCTTTCAGTGAAACTTTGGGCATGGAGGGGTCGTTCGATGTTCGGCCAAAGCAAGAACCGTAAGAAGTAATGTCTGGTTATGGGTACCAAAGTTCGGCAAGAGTTTTGCGAGGTGGAGTACCCATGATATGAAGAGAGAAAGAGAGAAAGGCTGAGAAAAGGAGGGGAAAAAGAATGTGATAATTTTTTTTTTTTTTAGTTTATATATTAACAAAAGAATAAAAAACAATATGGACAAAAACAATCACGACGCAAAAATACCACACACCTAATCGTTCTAGGGTTCACCTAGGTCAACTAGACCTGCTCCAGAACTTGATTGTCGAAGTAAAACTGTGTCGAGAAACAGGCTCAAGATACACTGATCACGAGGCCAGGTAAGTGCAGAGATAAGGGGAGGTTTTCCAACGCTTTCGCGAAGTTCCTTAATTAAATAACCCTTTCTCTTTTGGCGGTTTCGCCGTTAACACTTTCCTAGACACCCCGTAAACAATATACCGTTAAGCAAGGTTCTAAACACAGTTAACTTCTCCTAGTGAGCGCGAAGTCCTTAAGGCTTAAAGTCTAGTTTCTTTTAAATTTTGTGCGGGTAAACGTTATGCTCAAGTTCGTGATTTGTGGGCCACGGAAAAGGTGATGAAATCCTTTACCGTATGTTGTGGGGTTCGCTTGCCCTTAAGTCCGTATTAATGTATGCAATGCGCAATTCAAAAATTCTATAAAGAATCAAACAATCGTTTTTTCGTTTAAGCGCGGCGCTGCAACAAATACGGGTTAGTCAATTTTTTTAGCGTTTGCTAGCGAACTTGCAAAGAATCCTGCAAAGAATAGTATATTGGAAGCGTCGGATTTGAGAAGAAGGTGTTAGTAAAGTACGTACCGTTAAGTTTTGGGTTAGGAAACCCCCGTTGAATCAAATCCGGTAAGCTTGAATGGTTCGCTTGCGCGGGTCAAACTACCCGGATCTTTGGCACTGTACTCCGTAATCACCTAAACTTTGAATGTACACTTTGCTCCCACAATCGCAGTTTGCAAATCTGCAAAACTGCACACTTGCCCACAAAAATGATAAAAAAAAACAAAAAGAAATATTTTTTTATATATATATAAAAAGAATATTAACCCGAATAACAAGAAAGAAAATACGCTACCGTCTCCCCGGCAACGGCGCCATTTGATCGCACGCTTTTGGCGTGTCGGATGTTCAAAGAATTAAAGTATAACCGCGATCAGGACGGTGTCGCTATGCAGCTAGCCGGTTGAGCACGGGTCGGTCCACAGGGAGATGGTGGTATTTTACCTTCTTGTCTTAGACGAGTCAATAAAGAATTTGTGTATGTTTGTTTCTAACTTATGTGTTTATTTGCAAGTATAAAGTTGTTAAGAAAAGATACGAGATTGTAAGCTAAGGAAATCCGTACTCAAAACCTTTGAGCCGATTCTTGACCAATTGAAGCTAGAGCAATCGGCAACAACGTGGATTAGGGGATTTAAGCGCGGTATTCGTGGAATCCGGCTTATTTACCCTTGTCCTTCCGTTCTTGTCTCTTGCTTTCGCCTCCGGCCAAACCGAACGCAACCGGTCGCGGTTAGGAATCACCGTTACCTTGTCAGGGTAGGGTGCCTAACGGAGCGCTTGCGTATGGTTTGGGCGGAGTTCAATGGAAAATAACGGGAAAAGGAAAAGAGAAAAGAAAATCTTTAACTTATAATCTCGTATTTCTTCTTAACAATAATAATTACAACATTCACAAAATGAAAAAAAAGAGAGCAAAAGAAAAGAACAAAGAAAATAAAAGATTACAAGTATTAAGTGCATGAATTTAAGTGCATGAAATAAATTGCAAGTAAGTAAAGCAAGGTAATAAAAAGCAAGTAATAAATAAGCAAATAAAAAGAACAAGAAAGTAGAACTCAAAACAAGCATGGGATCAATAGCCAACCCTTAAACTTGCAAGCTCAATCAAGAGGTTGCAAGATCAAGAGAAGGGTAGAGAACGCATGTGAATTGAAGCGCTAATTCCGTGAAAGAATACGACCCTTGAGATCAATAACTAACCCTTAACCATTCAAGCTCAATGAAGAGGTTGAATGATCAAGAGAAAGCAAGAATCTCAAGGGGAAGAAGAAACACAAGAGAATGATACAAAAAGCCCTCATCTTCATTGATCTCCCACTCAAAAAGCTCTCACTACAATTTTCATGGAAAAAGAATGAAGAAGAAGAAGAAGAACTATACAAAACAATACAAAAGAGGAACAAAAGAATGACCCTTGGTTGGGCTCAGAACTGCTGTATTTATAGGCAGGGAAAATGAAATCTAGGGCAACAAACTGGACCCATGTGAAAAGACCCAACTACCCATGAAAAATGACAGTGAGAGGGGCCCACTTGGCCGCGGATCCGCCGCCAATACCCCCTATTGGCCGCGGATCCGCCGCCCTATAGGGGAGTTGGGATGTCAGTTTTTGTGTGCTACCCTGTTCTGCTGTCCCCTCTTGTCTGGTACATGTATTTTCTGATAATCTTTCCAGAATATCTTCAGAATTCTTAGTCCAAGATTGCACTCTTTTATTTACTTTTGACTTTATCTCTCTCGAGCTCCGCGCACCCATTGATTCTTGTGCTGCCCCCCTCGTGCTCTGTGCTTGTCCGAGACACGAATGACCACTGTCATATGTCTTGTCTTTGGAACTGGTACTCGGCACTGGACGGATATGGATGACCGGAACCCGGCTTTTATCTGCTGTGACAGATGTTCTGTATTTGGTGTAACTGTGGAGATTTTGTCTTGATTTGCAATATTTGGACTGAAAACCTGTACTCTGTAAATATGTAACAAACACAGATCAAAAGCACCTACCTATAAACACACGAGCGTAAGAATGGGCGGTATAAAATGCAGTATTCTGTGATGAACATCACCTCCTTTGTAAAAGCTATCCCCGAAAACGGGTACAACACAGATAATATATAAAGCATCCCAAACGGGAGCAAAAATAACGCACAACGACGGAGACAATCACCACAACAAGTATACAATGCCGAAGCGAAGAAATAACAAAGGAAAAACTGCAATAAGAAGTAAACTTTCCAGCATAACCGGCTCCCATGAGCACGGCACCCAAAGTCACCAAAATAATACAACACTGAATCCTCACAAGTCGTCTCTAAGTCATATACAACAGTGGTAGATGGAGAATACTAGATCCAACAAAAAGATATACAATATACAAGCAGATAACCGCGAACCCACCTAAAAGCAAAGGCCTCACTGCCTAACGTAGCGGTATCCGCAAAAGTAGAGATAATATGACGCCCAGCCGCGACTACTCAGAGGGTAAGTCCTGCAAAACACTGTGGCACAACGGGGGTGAGTTGCTAACTCATGAATAGTAAATAACATCATACTGAAATCGCAAGTATGCAATAACAGAAATGATCAATAGCATTCAAGCTGGTAGCATGAGTATGACAATAAAAATATGCGACTATCATGATCAAGGTACACAACCAGGTACAATATCTACATGAATAAGTGCATATAAACTGAGTACTGAGTGCGGGATAATAAATAATCTCATGCACAATTCATAAGCATGGAAAAAGACGGTGTAACTCAACAACACCCAAATCGTAAAATAATACTTAGATCAGCCCTCAGATCGGCCCTCAGATCCTGTAAGTCTCATGGAACCTGAGTGTCAAACATCAACACTCTAAAACATCATGAAAACCAGTGTCTAACATCGACACGTAAATACTCGTATCCATAAGTTCCTCGAAACCAAAGTATCCCACTTCGACACTTGTGTTCCACATATCGGTCTTTCTGATATCCATACGTTCCTCAAAACCCAAGTATCCCACCTCAACACTTGTGATTCCACGTATCGGTTTTTCCAAATCCAAATATCTCTCAGAATTATAAGTGCCTAACATCGACACCTAAAATTCCCATATCGCACGAAAACATATCTCAAATGCGTAAATCCATGTAAAACAACATATGCAACATAAAACATCAATATGAGCATATTACAGGAAAAATCCGCTATTTAAATGCATCAAGTCATTAAATATATCTCGCGGTTCCCAAAATCCAAATCCAAAACACATATATATACAGCGTCCCATTCCACCGATATATATGTTATAAAACTGATCATGTAACATTAGCAAAGTATATATGCGAGCATGTAGGTATAGTTTGGCATATATATAAGCATGTAGGTATACAGGTATGCTCTATGTCATATGCGCTGTCGCACAAGTATAACTGTTTCAATGTCTCTAACCAATAGAAAGGTATATAAATGAGCATTTGTGTTGTGCGTATCATGGCAATTACCGACAATGTGTGTGTAGCATATCATTGGTGCTCGTGCAATATGGACTGTCAATAATAGTGTAGTGTACAATATATACAGTGTCATGCACAACAAGTAACTATATGCAATGTGAATCATGCAATATCTCTATATAAGCATATAAACATACGACTAATATCATATCATATCTAGCCCCGACGCTTAGCGCCATACGGGCGATTTCCCCGTAAATGTTAAATCTACTCACCGATGGTCTCGAGCTATGAAAATCCGGCCACCTGCTTCCCTTTGTTTGCAGCGTCCGAAGTCCCCGCTTGCGACGTTATAATTTCACAAACACACAAATAGTGCAAACATCTCAGAATCGACTAATATAACGTAAAACTACGTTTTCAATAATGCACCAACACTAAACTAACTCACTAGTGTCCGTCTAGTGGCTAACGTGCGTCACGATACCACAAAACCTAGCCAAGCACAGCAGCTGCACCAGATCACGATTCGTGTCGCAAAACGTAACACGCGGACTCAAAACACTAGATTATAGGTAAACGATCCCAGATTTTGCGTACTGCAATTACTAAAAAAGTAAACAGTACCAAACACCCCTAACCAACAGCAGACGACTACCCACAAAAACCAAACCCAGCATCTCCCTACATCGCCGGCGTCGCCGGAATTAGTCGAAGCGGTCGCCGGCCTCGGCCGGTGGGGTGGTCCTCGTCTGTTAAGTGGTGCTCCAGGGTCACTAGTACATCACTATAATTTTGTTTGATTTTTTTTTTGTAAAAATCCCAGGTCACGGCAGTTCATAGAGGATCTAAAAGACACAAAAAAACCCAATATTGCACTAATTGATATCTAACGTGTTTTAATCAATATCCAACGAACTACACATCATAAAAATTTATTTAAACAGATTAGGGATTATACCTATCAACTTTGCTCACAAGCTCCAAGCTTTCCTAGCTCCAAGTGATCCAAGAGCAAAAACCAAGACTTCTAGAATTTTTGTGATATATTTGGGAATTTTGAGGATTTATTGTGCTAGAATTGATGAAAAATGGAAGGGAAATGATCAAGAGTTGTAGAGGGAGAGAGAGATTCGGCCAAGTGAGGAAGAGGAGAGTTTTGTGTAGGGTTTTCTAGGAATTTCCATCAATAAATGCAATTTAATGCATTCACACACACGCATGCACACATGCATGCACCTTGAATTCTTTTCTGTTTTCATTAAACTTAACTCCATTTGCACAACAAATATCTAGATATGTGATAAGGTTTTGGTTTAACTCAACTTAATTGAAGAAAAGTTCACTTAAAAGAAATTTCCCAAAATGTAAATACCGCCTTAAAATAATATTAAAATTGGGAAAAATTCAAATTGAACCAAAACGTCCCATACACCCCCAAAGCTTGCGCACTTGCTTTATTTTAGATAAATTAGGTGCTGGCAAGTCTATATGGTTGTTTGAACACAGTCGGGTTAAAACGGAAAATACCGACAATTTAACCCTAAAACGGAAAAATTCGCATAACGATTTCTAAAACGTTACATGAACATCAGGTAGTTCCATCCATTGTTGATCCGATGCCTTTGTATTGCGATAACAATGGGGCTATAGCTTTAGTGAAGGAACCACGGTCCCATCAGAAATCCAAACACATCTTAAGGCGGTATCACCTGATCAGGGAGATCATAGATCGCCAGGAGATCGAGGTCCGGAGAGTGGATACAAAAGAGAACACGGAGGATCCATTTACAAAGGCCCTCCCTCAAGCACAGTTCGAGCGACTTTTTAAGATGTTGGGTAAGAGGTACGCCAGCAGCTGGCCTTATAGCAGACGTTGGGTATTCGGTATGCCAATAACTGGCCTTTAGTGAAAGTGGGAGATTGTTGGATATGTATGCCTTAGAGACCAATATTGTATATGTATACATATGGATGCTGGGGATTGAAAGTCTACCTTAGCACCACCATGAGGTTCTAGAGGCATCAAGCATGGCAAATTCAAAATTTTCATGGTGCTACGTTTGACTATACAAGATCTTTGCTAGAAGTTTAGGGTTTGCCTTTGTGATGTGAACAACTAGAGAAAAGAAAAGAGCATACAACCTCTTTGTAGCTCGAGTCCTTCTCTTCTATAGCTCCGGGTTGAAGTCCACGCGACTCTACTAGGCTCCTCTTCGAGTTGAACGAACCTCCTTCGTGATCTTCACGCCAAAGACGATCCACTTGAAGTTCCTCTAGCCCAAGCTAACTCTACACTAAACTCCTTTAGTGTAGGAAACACACCACACCAAATTGCTAGTTTGGTGTGGGATGGTGAAGTAGGGGATGTTAAAATCTCACAAGTTTGTGTTCAAGCTTCATGATTCACATCTCATGTGAGGGTTGAAGCATGAACCATGGCAATTGAGGAAGAAGATGAAGCTAGAGAGCAAACATGGGAGCAACTCAATAAAATGGCTAAGTGTTGAGAATAAGACTAGAATGAATAGCAACTCTTGACCCCCACTCATTCATGAATAGAATTTTGCAATATAAAATTGCAACCATGCTTGAATAGTGAGTCAAGATGAATAAACAAATATAACTCCCATGCTTGCAACCATGCTCTCAATTTACACCTCATTTCTATTTTTCCCAAAAATATAAAATCAAGCCATGATTCATTATTATATATATATATATATATATATTAATATATATATATATTAATATACATATATTAATATACATATATAATGAAGAATAATTAGTGAGCTAATGATATTAGTTAAGATATAATTATATCACATATAATATATATCACAATATTAAATCAACACTTGATTTAATAATCCGGTTATATCACATATGACCGACTAATATCATTTATCGGTATATCACATTATCAAATCAACACTTGATTCGACAATCTGGTTATATCATATATAACCGAACCGATACTAGATAACTTCCAGATTACAATACGGTATCACATACACGTATTTAAGCAGGCCCACACACATATCACATATGTGTCCTACTTCGTTTCGCTCGAACCAGGAAACTTTTGTGTGGGACTCTAAAGACTCGTCAATACGCCAACAGTAGGTGATGATCATATCAGTCACCAACAAGCCGTCAGCGGTTCTAGCTGGACGTAACAGCTACCAGGGTATTAAGAGATATGAAGATCAACAAGCAAGCTCGTCTATACTCTCCATGAAGCCTATCAGTAACACAATAGTACAGTCCGGTCTCATCGTATGATATGTCGCATATCATGTCTAGGGGTGGTAAATGTCAGACCCAGTAATGTGATAAGTCATGCTGATGTCTGGCCTATAACGGTTTGAGAAACTACTGATAACACTTATCAGGAAATCTCAGCAGCCCTGGCCAGGGACTTCTAGTTATAGCCAATCGAACATAGCACAACATCAACCCCCAATACCGGGAGAGACGAATCCCCTCCTATCACTCATTGCCTCCAGTGTTCTCCCGCCCTAGTCAGACACTCGGGCGGTTCGATGACCTCCCCCGTGAAGAACTTACTGAAAGAAACCACTATACGGGCTTGAGGTTTTCCTTAGGCCGGGATTCCTTCCTATCCGAGGACACTCCCGTACTCCAAAGGGGTGTCCGTAGAGTAGGGTGACTGGGACTGTACCCAAAATCCACCTGTTTGAATGACTCCTTTGAGCCGTGGTAGGGGGGAAATCAAAGCACGGTGGGAGCCACACAAGACTCTATGATGATCTCGGGGCTATAGACTAACCTGTACCAGTGTCACCAGAGGACTGCTATCAGACGATAGGTATATTACAACATAGGAGTCCTCGACGAGTCATTTCGGTGTACCCATTCTCTAATGACACCTGTGTACAATCTTTGATGTCACACACCAATGGTTGTGGGATCAACCATCACCCTCTAAGGGATAAGAAACGTATACACTAGTCTACTTTGTAATATCGATGCCTTACTCTCGATATTCCCTCGACTAGGAACTGATTAAAGGATGTACTTATGGACCACCCTGGCCCCAGTAGTATGATCTCATCATAATCCTGGTAGTCAAGTACATATCCTAAGGGCTTTATCAACATGTAAGAGACAGACACTATAAATACCAGTCTACAAGTTAAGATAAAGGTATCCTGATAGCATACTATCATATCGAGCAAGAAAATCCTCTATATATATGTCCAAGCATCCACTATATCAACAATAATGGCCTCTAGGGCATATATATTCCTAACAATCACCTACATGCACTAAGGCCAGTTGTTGTAGTATCTCATACCCAACGTCCCAAAAGTCTCACGAATAGCATCTGGGGGATGTCCTCGGTGAGTGGATCCGCTATGTTATCCTCTGTGTCAACTCTCCTTATCTCGGTCTTTCAGAGATCAACTATCTCCCTGATCAGGTGATACTGTCTAAGAATATGTTTGGATAGCTGACAGGACCGTGGTTCCTAGGCCAATGCCACAGCTCCATTGTCATCCCAAAACACAGGTATTGGATGCCCAATGGTAGGAACCTAGTTCATCTCATGAACTCTATTCATCCATACAACCTCTTTGGCAGCATCGTTGACAGCGATGTAATTACCTTCTATCAACAAGTCTGCTACGGTATATAGCATGGAACCCTTCCAACATACCGTCCTTCCACTAAGGGTGAATACAAAACCCTAGACTAAGTTTCAGTCGTCCTTATCACTCTGGAAGCTCGAATCGGTAAAGGACTCCATCTGGAGTTCACCGTTAACATACACCAAGAACATCTCTTTAGTCCTTCTCAAGCACTTAAGAATGTTCTTCAGCTGTCCAGTGGTTTTCCTAAAGATCTTTTCGATACTTATTCACTACACCTA
This sequence comes from Agapanthus africanus, assembly GCA_030015575.1. Lineage (NCBI taxonomy): Eukaryota > Viridiplantae > Streptophyta > Magnoliopsida > Asparagales > Amaryllidaceae > Agapanthus > Agapanthus africanus. The sequence goes on along the minus strand of CM057340.1, from coordinate 316,242,544 downwards.
GTGAGAAAGCTACATCTGGTCTGGTACATAACATCGCATACATGATTGACCCGTCTTCTAAAGCATAGGGTATCCCTTGTATGCGAGCCCTCTCCAAATTAGTCTAGAGAGACATCTCTTTGGAGAGAGTGATTCCTGAACAAGCGGGTACATTACCACGCTTAGAATCATCCATAGTAAACCCCTTTAGCATGGTGTCTATGTACCTGGATTGGGACAATCCCAAATCCATTTAGATCTATCTATATTGATCTATATCCCCAGGATGTAGGAGACATAAGTTAGATCTTTCATGGAGAACCTGTGTGATAAAAGGAGCTTGACCGAGTGTTGCATAGGAACACCTTTTCCTATCAAGAGTATGTCGTCCGCGTACAATACGAGGAAGACAACCATACTCTCTACAACCTTCTTATTTATACATGGTTCATCTACCTTTTTGATGAAGTCAAACACTTTGACAGCTTCAATAAAAACAGATGTTCCATCTCCGCGATGCCTGCTTTAACCCGTAGATGGATTAAGCAGCTTGCACATGCTTTCGCTGCTCACACTATCTACGAAGCCTTATGGCAGTGTCATATACGCTCTCTTCTAAATCACCATTTAGAAAAGCGGTTTTGACGTACAGTCTGCCGGATTTCGTAGTCATGGTATGCAACAATGGCAAGTAGAATCCTGAAGGACTTAAGCATAGCTTTGAAAGTCTCAACTGTTCCATCTACACCAAATTATCTTTCTCAAAGATCATCTTGCTGCCGATGGGTTTTACCCCTTCAGGAGCAACATCCAAAGTTAATACTTTGTTGGTGTATATGGATTCCATCTCAGATCGCATAGCATCCAGCCATTTCACATAGTCTCCACTTGTGATGGCCTGCTCGAAACTAGTTGGGTCATCATCTCCATGATGCAATCCTCGCTCCCACCATCTATGAGAAAACCGTAGTATCTCTCAAGTGGATGAGGAACCTAACTAGATCTATGGAGTGGCTGCGGTTCGTCGGGGTCTATTGAATCCTCTAGTTCCAATAAATCATTAGTTATAGTTTTTGTTTGCTAGAACAACTTCTAGTTCTACCTCATCGTCACTAATTTCTTTCACAAGAAATTCCTTTTCTATAAAGGTTGCATGTCGAGAAACAAAACACCTTTTGTTCCTCGGTGTGGTAGAAGATATACCCTCGCGAATGTTTGGGACATCCTACAAACTTGCACAGAACTGACCTTGCCTCAAGCTTGTCCGGATTATGCTTTTCAACACAGGCCGGACAACCCCATATCTTAACTCGTTTAAGAGATGGTCTCTTCCCATTCCATATCTCATGTGGAGTGGTAGGCAACTGATTTGATCGGAACTCTATTCAATAGGTATGCATCTTCTCAAGTGCATGTCCCTGAAATGAAATAGGAAACTCAGCAGTACTCATCATAGAGCGCACCATATCTCATAGGGTGCGATTCCTCCACCCCGATATACCGTTGTGATGTGCTGTAAACGGAGGAGTAAACTGAGAGAGAATCTCATTCTCTTTTACATAGTCTCGGAATTCCTTGCTCCAGCATTCTTCTCCGCGATCATATCGAAGGATTGGAATACCTTTATGTCACGACCCAAAATAGCATGTGACTGGCACTTGAATCATATGAAGTCTATAGGACCCCATCTAATCCAAGTAAGACAAAAGCCCAAAAATCTAAAACCATTTTTAAGGAGTAAATAAGGAAAACTAGTTTTAAGAAGTGAAGTAAACATGTTTTAAAACAAGGTTGTTAAATAAGTAAGCCGAATATGCATTTTTAAAATCTATATTCTTTTCTGAAAATTTCGGCAGAGTTTCCTTTGTAAATACTGGCCCCGAACTCGGTACTGCAAGAATAATATATATATATATATATATGCACAATAAAAAAGCATCCCCAAGCGGGAGCTAGCTCTTCGTCAATCGACGGTCACAACCACGTAAGCAGTATAATATACAATGCCGAAGGGCGAGGATCAAAACTCAAAAAGAACTCAAAACAGCATGAAAACCATAATACTACAACGCGCGACTCTAAGGTCGAAATAATACATAACTGGTTTTCTAAGTCTGAAACAATATACAAGTTTTGGTTGATGGAATTACTAGATACAACTGAATAAAATAATACAAGGGTGGTCACGATGCGAGTGAACCCACCTACCAATGCAAGCATCCAGAAAGGAAGCAGTGTGCCAGAAAAGCCGCAATGGAACCTGTACGGCAAAACCTGCAAGAACTGTGGAACAACGGGGGTGAGTTTCCAACTCATGAATAGAAAACATCGCAGAGTAGAAATCGTATGCATGACATAATCCTAGGTCAATACGATCAATAATAATATATCCTCAATGAATAAGTCTGAAGCATGATAAGGTGGCAATATAACATCTATACATGCGTGTAGTGCCAAGTGCTCGTGCCAGTGCCTCATGTAATAAGATATCATAAATATGAGGTATGATAAATGTCGACTATATCATGAAGTCTATGAATATGTGGATATCATTCAACTATGTGATCAATGTCTGTATGTATGTGGATCTCGCCCACATGTCACCCAATGACAATAAGCATCATGCATGTAAATATCATAAAGCATATGCATGGAAATATGAGTATAGAAATCAACATGTGTCGCTCGCGACATATCAAAATCATGGAACATGAGTGTCAAGCATCGACACTCGAAAACATCATGAAACCTGTGCCTAGCATCGGCACGTAAATCCTCATATATCGGGCTCCGTCAATACGGATCGGACCACATCATCTCTCGACTCCGGTCGGTATCCTCCGGATATCCGCCGAGCTCAAATACAATCACCAGTAGGTAGTGGTCCTTCTGCCAGGCTCACCGTCTAGCTACACAGCAGATCTGTTCTCGCCCCGGGGTACCATACCGGGTCCACCTTGTACCCGCAATCGTCCTCATCCGCTCCTCGAATCGGGTTTCAAATGTCGCTCTCAGCACCGCGAAAACACATGGTGGACGCACTGAAATATCATACCAAGGGTAACCGAGTTTTAAAACAATTACATACTCTCTTTTGAAATATCCACGGTTCCCAAATCCAGAAATATCATGGAAACAACATATCTCAATGCGTATAATCCAAAGCATGATGTATGCGACAAGTAAAAGAAATGTAAGCATATCAGTATATCATGCAATATGGAATAGTAATATGCACATATTGAGGGAGACCGCTTTTTTAAAATGAATCAGTTTTAAAGAGTATCTTGCGGTTCCCAAATCTCCAAATCCAACAAGAGTCATCTATGTATGTATGCACGTATGGGTGTACAATAGGTATGTACATAAGTATGCCATGCAAGGGATCATATCCTGAATGTAACAATACTACAGTGTAGTGACATGGCAATTATCGATGATGAAGTGTGTGAGCCGGCAAGCAGGTGTACGTGGAACATATGGATCATCGATAATGGTGCTGGTGTCATAACATCATGAGTTTAATATAACAATAACCATTTGCACATGCAATACGATGCAAATAACAAGAATATGCAGAAATCGACTAATAACGCAATAGTGACGCATCTGCATCAGTATAAAAAGTCATACAGTTTGCCCTTTGAAATACGACGAATCGGGGTTTTTAGTAAAATAAGGGCTACAATGTTTTTAAGAAAAGATGCGTCGTTTGAAGATATCCGTAGAATACCTTGCCCGTCTTTAAAATACTCCTGATTCGTTAGATTTTGAAATAGGTATGGCATCAACCTAGCATAACATCTACTAGAAAAATTAAAGCTCTAACTAGCAAGTCAATCAGGAGGGGTATGGAAACCACCTAAATCTGAGTCCATACATACATACATATATATATATATTATAGTCGGTGATCCCGCCTCAAAGGTACCGCGTACGATAAAATATCATAAGACATCCTCGAGTTATTAGTGCGGATCTATCATCAATATAAAGCTTATACGGTAAATCATCGTACGGCATCCCAAAAGCTGGGTACGGGTCAATATCACATTCATATCATCAATTATCTGGTATCCTTATCGTCATATCACATGATCTGGGGTACTGATCTAAGTCTAGTACAAATCGATACCGTCTATATGAATATAAATGCATGTGTGAAACACACGTCCAAAGTCCCGCTAAATCTCATGTCGTATCCCAAATACGAGTCACAATATATCACCGATCTCATGGCACTATGCCCAATCTCAATCGACTCATCTCCAAACATCATACACTATCCTCATCATCTAGGTATAACCATAACAAATAAGCATGTGTGTGCGTGTGGGTGTAAACCTATTCTTGGGTTCTCAACTAGGTACTATACTAGTTTACTTCTACGCCCTAATCTAATCATAGTACACCTAATCTCATCACCAATATCCATATCACACATAGTGCTATCATATATATAATATAGTATATATCTAGTATACTAAATATCGAACTGCGGGGGTGCTATACGCCATCCACCCGACTTCCCCCGTAGATATAATCTACTCACTTTGTATCCTGGGTGTCGGTGTCGATGTCGCCTTCATCTTCTTCATCGTATGGAATCCACATGATGGTACCTACATAGATAACATAATCGGAATGCGTATTAAAATCACATCGGGAATACCAAAACGACACGCTAAGGCCTATAGGTTAGAACCTATAGACTACGCATTCAAAACCATCAAACAATCCTCGATATCGTTGTACAAACGCCAAGTAATCGAGGTAAAACGCAAATATACCAATCCATATTTTAAAATACGCAATACGAAAACACGAATCAAAACAGCAACTATAGAAAAGGGTCCCAGATTTCACCCTAGGTCAAATTAGACAATTTTGCATATGCCAGGGGTCTAATTTATAGATGTAGGAGCAACAGAACCAAAACGAACCAAAATGGTGGGACCTAGGCCGCAAATTACGGCCAAACATATTAAATCTGCGGCCAGAAAGAGGAGATAGGGTCAGGGGTTTTGGGGTTAGCTTCCTAGGTGCCTGCACATCTCTATGTGTTCCCAAAATAATTTTCGGAGTCTTCTAATGATAGCAAATTTCAATTAACTCTCACAGATTCCAGATTTCTTCCGATATTGGTTTCTAAATCCGTATTTTGGGTTTCTAATCTCTTGTTCGGGTCTTTATTCTAGCACTAGGGGGTTTGTGTGGCCTCTACTGAGTTCAGTTTCACATCACAACTCTCAAATTCCCATAAACCCTAACTAGAATTTTCTAAGTCCATAAAACCACTCGATATCGGTTCTAATCTAACAAGGGGGTATAAGTAATGGGAAAACTAAGTTAGTGGTGTAGGGTTCCTAGGCACTCTTACAAGGGTTCATAAGACATCAACCATGCCCGAATAAAATTTTAGACGTGCCGAACAACCCAAAGCCGGGATCTTTGCTAGATTATTAGGGTTTAACATGCAAGTAAACATCTTTACAGCTAAGTGTGAGGGATTACAACCTTTGTAGTCTGCTCCTTCGCTTCATAAGCTCCGAGTAGAAGTCCCTTCACCACGATCCACGATCTCCCGGACTCAATAGAGGCACTACAACTTGAACGATCCATGCAAGCTTGTAGTGTTCCTTTTCTCCGATGATCTACCTCGAAGTTTCTATAACTCAAGCTCTCTCGCTCTAATGAGGTGAACACCCTAATCTAATTGGCTAGATTAGTTGAGGATGATGGAGTAGTATTTATGCTTTCTTTTTATATCAATTTCTCACTCATAAACATCACATAAAGAAAACCTAGTAAGCTTTCTCAAAGCTCAAGGTTGAAGAAGAAGAAGAAGAATGGAATAATCCTTTTGTGTTGAATAATGAAAACCTATATTATTAATAATGTAACCATGGTCAACCATGACTAGGCTAACTCATGTAGATAATTAACTAGGGCTAGGGTTTTGGTTGGGTTAAACAATGAGTCATAAGAAAATATCAACATAATATCTTTCCCATGACAAAAGAAAAACCTTCTTGAAGGTGCAAGAAAGATCTAACCCAATTCAAACCCTAACCTTGTTTAATCTCCACTAAACATGATTCATTAGTAATCATATTGTAGGGTGTTTTTCGTCACCCCATTGAGATGGGAATACGCGCGCGCTTGTCAGGCGTACTATAGATTCCCCCTGCCTGGGGTAGGCCGGGTTTAATGATTGTAGGGATCCGAATCTCCGGCAGCCACGGACTAAACTGTCGTTAATTACCCCTCGCTTTTGGAGCGAGGGAACCTCCGATTGACGGGTTAAGCTGGTCATGCGAACTCAATGTGCAGTGTACGTGTGTGTTGTTTTGGAAAGGGGGGTTTGGATATGTCGGGAGCCACGCAGAGATTTTACGGGGGTCCCGCTACCCGGATAGCGGGCTGGGGGTCAAGGGGGCTAGCAGCCCCCTTGCGGGGTGCGGGGCAGCGCCCCATTAGAAATTTTTTCTAACATGGACAGTGTCGTGGGGTACATGTGTGTGTAAATATGTATACATATGTATATATATATGTATGTACATAAAAAGAGGGGGAAAAGGCATCCAAGGGATGCGTGGGGCCAGCGCCTTGAGCGCTGTGCACTTAGGTGCTGTGTGCTCAGGCGCAAGCGCGCCACGTGGGCGTTTTGCGCTTGAACGCAGTGCGCTTGAGCGCAAGCGCGCCACGTGTCGGCACATAGGCGCTTTTCGCTCGAGCGCAGTGCGCCTGAGCGCAGCACGCCACGTGTCGGCACGTGGGCGCTTTGCGCTCGAGCGCAGTGCGCCTGAGCGCAAGTGCGCCACGTGTCGGTACCTGGGCGCTTTGCGCTCGAGCGCAGTGTGCTTGAGCACAAGCGCGCCACGTGTTGGCATATGGGCGCTTTGCGCTCGAGCGCAGTGCGCCTGAGCGCAAGCGCGCCACGTGTCGGCACGTGGGTGTCTTGCGCTCGAGCGCTGGGCGCTGGCGAGACAAAGGGGCTTTTAGTCCTAGAACCAGAAGTTATGCTTCAGAAAGGAAATATTTATTATATATATATCTATGTAAATATATGGAGTTAAACTCCTAAAATGTTTTGGTTGATGAAAGGGGTTCTTCCTCTTCCTCCTCTCTTGGTTGGATCTTGATGATCAAGAGATGTGAGATCTAAAAATCTCTCCTTTCTGAGATCTAATGGTAGATCCAAGTTCCCCTTTGTGGGTTTTGTGGTGGAAGACTTCTTAGTTTTTGAAAAGAAAGAGTAAAACTCTTGATTCAATTCAAAATAAATGAGAAGGTTTAGAACCTTGGAGAAGGAGGAGGAGGCACAAAAGATCTCAGATCTAAAATTTTTGTGGAGAGAATGAAAAGTGTTATTTTATTCATCATCATGTTGCCTTTTATATGCTTACATATTTGCATATAGCCCCTTGGGCTTTACAAAAATGGCATTTTTGCCTATCCCATGGCTCATGTGCCATTTCATTTTTGCACATAAGCCATGGGCTTACAAAAATTTGGCTTTATGCCCATTTTGCATACATTCATGTATAAAAAATTACATGAAAATTATTTATTACATGATCTATATTTTAGCTTGGAGGCTGGCCGCGGGCTCGACTTGGGCATGGGCCCGCTTGACCTGGGCCTGGACCCACCTGGCTTGGGGTTGACCTTGACTTTGACTCGGTCAACGGGGGTGTAAAATTTTACCCCAACACATATCATGTTACAATAATATATATCACATATATATTATATATTTGTAACAAAAGAAAATAATACAATTAATATATATCGCATATATATCATTATATTATCTGGCGAGAAAATGAAATAATAAATCGAGCCAATATTAGATAATGTAATGCACTATATTATCATACATTAAATCATCGAATCAACACTTGATTCGACAATCCGGCTATATCAAATATAACCGACTAATATATCATGTACCGATTCATTGAATCAACACTTGATCCGATGACCCGGTTCATATCTAAATATCTCGAGAATATAATAAGGTATCTCATATCGCAGTATCCTCGGTCGTGCACATATCACATATGTGCCCCTACTCCGTTTTGCCTGAGTCAAGAAACCACTGTATAGGACTCTAAAGAATCGTCAATATGCCGATAGCAGGTGATGATCATATCAAACACCCACAAGCTGCAAGCGGTCAGCTAAACGTAACAGCCACCCAAGTATTGAGTGATCAGAAGATCAACAAGCTAGCCTGTACATTCTCCTATGAATCCAATCAGTAACACTCTCGTATAGTCCGGTCTCATCGTCTGATATGTTGCATATCTAGTCTAGGGGTGGTATACGTCTGACCCCAATAACCGATAAGTCATGTCAATGTGAGGCTCATAACGGGTCGAGAAACTACTGGTAACACTTACCCGTAAATCTCTATATCAGCCCTGGACAGGGACTTCCAGTTATAGCCAATCGAACACAGCACAAAATCAACTCCCTATACCGGGAGAGACGAATCCCCTCATATCGCTCATTGCCACCATGTGATTCGGGACTGCACCCAAAAGCCACCGTTTTGCACGCCCTCTTGGATATCGTAAGGTGGAAATCAAAGCACAGTGGGAATCACACAAGACTCTATGACGATCTCGGGTCTACAGACAACCCTGTACCAGTGTCACCGGAGAATTGCCATCTGACGTGTGGTATATCTCCATCTGGGAGTTCTCTGCGAGTCCGTCGAGTGTACCCAGTCTCCACTGTGCACCCGTACACCATCTCTGATGTCAAAACACCGATGGATATGGGATCATCCATCGCCCATCATATGGGTCAAGATGCGTATACGCTAGTCTACTCTGGTGTATCGATGCCCTGTCTCGATATACATTCTACTAGGAACGGTTATAGGATGTACTCATCGACTACCATGGCCCCACTAGTATGATCTCATCATAGTCCCAGTAGTCGAGTACAGATCCTAAGGGCTTTATCAACATGTGAGAATAAGACAGTAAACCAATACAATTCAACATGTTAAGATAAAGAAACCAAATAGCATACTATCATGACGAGCAAGAAAGTCCTTTCTCTATATATCCAAGCATCCATTATAATATACATCATATATACAACAATGGCATCTAGGGCATATACATAACTAACAATCTCCCACTTGCGTTAAGGTCAGCTGCTGTAGTATCTCATACCTAGCATCCCGAATAATCTCTCAAACTGTATCTCGGGAATGGACTTCGTGAGTAGATCCGCAGTGTTTTTTCCTTTGTATCTACTCTCCTGACCTCGATCTCCCAGCGATCAACTATGTCCCTGATCAGGTGATACCGCCTCAGAATATGTCTGGACTTTTGATGGGACCTGGGTTCCTTGGCCAAAGCCACAGCTCTATTTTTATCGCAATACAGAGTTATTGGATGTTCAATGGATGGAACCACACCAAGTTCACTAATGAACTTCTTTATCCAAACAGCCTCGTTGGCAGCATCGTTGGCAGCGATGTATTCTTCTTCCATCGTCGAGTCTGCAACGGTATCCTTTTTAGAATTCTTCCAACATACCGCCCCTCCATTGAGGGTAAAGAAAAATCCCGAGTGCGACTTAGTGTCGTCCTTATCACTTTGGAAGCTGGAATCGGTAAAGGACCCCACCTGGAGTTCTCCGTTACCATACACCAAGAACATCTCCTTAGTCCTTCGTCAGTACTTGAGAATGTTCTTCACAGCTGTTCAGTGACTCTCTCCAGGATCTGCTTGATACCGACTCACTATACTTAGTGAGTATGCTACATCGGGTCTGGTACATAGCATCTCATACATGATAGAGCCTACTGCCGAAGCATAGGGTATCCCTTGCATGCGAGCTCTCTCCAAATCAGTCTTGGGAGACATCTCTTTGGAGAGAGTGATTCCAGAGATCGTGGGTTTGTTCCCACGCTTGGATTCTTCCATACTAAACCTTTTTAGTATGGTGTCAATGTACCTGGATTGGGACAATCCGAGTATCCGTTTAGATCTATCTCTATAGATCATGATTCCCAATATGCAGGAGGCATCACCTAGATCTTTTATTGAGAATCTTTGTGATAAGAAGAGCTTGACTGATTGCAGCATAGGAACATCATTTCGCATCAAGAGTATGTCATCCATGTACAATACGAGGAATACAACCTTACTCTCTACAACCTACTTATAAATACAAGGTTCATCTATATTTTTGATGAAGTCAAACTCTTTGACTACAACATCAAAATAGATGTTCCAACTCCGCGATGCTTGCTTTAACCCATAAATGGATTTAAGCAGCTTGCACTCCTTTCCGCTGCTCCCACTATCTATGAAGCCCTCTGGCTGAGTCATGTACACGCACTCTTCTAAATCGCCGTTTAGAAAGGCGGTCTTAACATCCATTTTCCAGATTTCATAGTTATGGTATGCAGCAATGGCAAGTAAAATACGGATGGACTTAAGCAAAGCCATTGGGGAAAAGGTTTCGTCATAGTCCACACCTGGTCGTTGACGAAAACCCTTTGCAACAAGTCTAGCTTTGAAAGTCTCAACTTTTCCATCTACACCAATTTTCTTTCTAAAGATCCACTTGCTCCCAATGGGTTTTACCCCTTTAGGAGCATTTTCCAAAGTCCATACTTTGTTAATGTACATGGATTCCATCTCAGATCGCATTGCATCCAGCCATTTCACAGAGTCACCACTCGTGATGGCCTGCTCGAAACTAGTCGGGTCATCATCTTCCATGATCCAATCCTCGCTTCCACCATCAATGAGAAAACCGTAGTATCTCTCAGGTGGATGAGAAGCCCTACTAGATCGGTGGAGAGGCTGGGGTTCGTCGGGTACTATTGAATCCTCTGGTTCTACCAAGTCTTCTGTTATAGTTTGTGTCGCTGGAACCTCTTCCAGTTCTACCTCAATGCCACTTATCTGTTTCATAAGAAAACCTTTTTCTAATAAAGTGGCATGTCGAGAAACAAACACCTTTTGTTCCTCGAGGTGGTAGAAGATATACCCTTGTGAATTTTTGGGATATCCTACAAACTTACATAAGACAGATCTTGCCTCGAGTTTGTCCGGATTTTGTCTTTTGACATAGGCCGGACAACCCCATATCTTAATGTAATTAAGATGTGGTCTCTTTCCTTTCCATATCTCATATGGAGTGGTGGGCACAGATTTGGTGGGAACCCTATTCAATAGGACTATGGCTGTCTCAAGCGCATACCCCAAGAAGGAAATAGGAAACTCAGCAGTGCTCATCATAGAGCGCACCATATCTAATAGGGTGGGATTCCTCCGTTCCGATACACCGTTGTGCTATGTTGTATAAGGAGGAGTAAGCTGAGAGAGAATCCCATTCTCTTTTAGATAATCCAGAAAATCATTGCTCAAGTATTCTCCTCCTCAATCAGATCGAAGGATCTTAATACTTTTGCCCGTTTGGTTCTCTACTTCGTGCTTATATTCTCTGAATTTCTCTAAAGCTTCAGACTTGTGTTTCATCAGGAACACATGTCCGTATCTAGAGAGATCGTCAGTGAATGTAATGAAGTAGGAAGAACCGTTCCTGGCATGCGTAGACATAGGACCACATACATCACTATGTACCAGTCCTAAGAATTCCGTAACTCTTTCTCCGTGTCCACTAAACGGAGCTTTGGTCATTTTACCTTTGAGACATGAATGTCAAGTACCATAAGATGATAATTCGAACGGATTCAAATATGCATCCTTATGTAACTTAGCTAGTCGTGTCGCATTGATATGACCAAGTCTACAATGCCACAAGAAGGATTCATTCATTTCTGAACTCTTCCTCTTGTGTGTGTTTTGTATATTAAGGACTGTATTTTGATTGAGAATGAATATGCCATTATTTAACGAGCCTGATCCAATCAACTTTTGATCTGGGAATATGTTCATAACATTATCCTTTACTACAAAATTATATCCTTCTTTACTTAATAAAGAAACTGATATAATGTTGCACGTCATGTTCGGTATATAATAGCACTCATTCAGAATCAGTGTATTACAACTTGGTAATACTAGGTGATATTCGCCAACTGCTTTGGCTACAATACTTGCACCATTCCCTGCTTGAACGGAATGATCACCTTTTCCCAGTTCTCTACCTTTCCGTAACCCATGTAACAATTTACATATGTGGGATCCTGATCCGGTATCTAATACCCAGGACGTAGGGTGAACTGGGAAACAGTTATCAATAACTAACACACCCGAAGAAGATGGATCAGCATGCATGTTCTTTGTTTGGGCGGTGTGAGAATCCAGATATTCTTCTGTTTCCTGATCAGTCTTATAACTCTTATAAGAAAGATCGGGACCAACGATCCCTTGCTCAGTATAATAAGCGGGTTCAGTCAATACATCCATTTTATTATCTTGATTAAGTCCTGACATGGTCGCTACCTGAGAGAGAGAGAAGGAAACACTTTAGCGTATGCTCTTGCAAGATTAGATTGGTTATTATCTTATCTAATCAGGATGTCTCCCACTGGTTTTATCAAATCTTCCTTCAAACCCTAAAAGGTAAGATTAGCCGGGATTAATTACACTCTACATTTTCGTCAATCTTTCAGCCAGATCAGTGTCGGTACTTGAGGGAGGTTCACCGTGCTTTCGCACGGACCTAATTAAAATAAACCACGTCTTCCCAGAGGCATAACCCCGTTAAAACCTTTCTAGACACCTACTTGATCGGCTAATTGTCCTGTGTAAAACTCTCCCAGGAGTAACTCTTACTCGCAGTGGGTATCGGGATCCAACTATCTCATAGGAGGTATGCAATCTCATTGCAAATTTCAACACTTGAAATACCCGATAATGCTTTTACCCCTAGCGTGCTATGACCTTGACGCATGCCAAACAACCCATAGTCCGCTAGTCAAGTTTAACCCGTACATTTTGTGATTGAATTAAACCTACCCGTACGACCCTTGACGCATGCCAAACAACGTCGTACGAATACCCTAATCCAATCGCATCTCATGCTACAGATAAGTAATAATCAGCTACCGTACACAACGCCTTGACGCATGCCAAACTACCGCAGCACGAATACTAAATATCACTTATCTGAAAAAACGGAGGGCTATGCATGTTTTTCAGAAAACCATGAGCGTAATGAACTTGATATCGTTGTAGAAACAAGTGATTTTGAACAGGAGTGTTTTTGAGGCTTTTCTAGTTTTGCTAAAGAGGTATGTCCCGGTGAAGGGATCTCGGCTCTTTCCCCATCGAGAAAGGTGCAGGATATATCATATATACCGCTGTGCAAAGCAAGAACTATTTAAGCTGTCAAAAACTAAACAGCGAGTTTGTAGCATCTGCCAGTTTCGCTAAAGAGGTCACTCCCAGTGAAGGGATCTCGGCTCTTTCCTCATCGAATAAGGTGCGGGGTATATCATATATACCGCTATGCAAAGCAAAACTGTAGCTACCCTTTTTATAAAGTTTTGATTCTACAACATCTTTTAGGTTTCTTCTCTCTTTATTAATCTCATTAATAAATCCCATCAGCTTATGCTTCATAAGCATCACAGAAGAAACGAAAGCAGTAATATTTATATATCAGCATATATATATAGTATAAGCATTCGTCTCAGGCAGTCATATGATCTCATCACAGAACATTGCAGCAGAAGAACATATATGAAATATTGGATATACTAGGATGTCTGTGTTTTTAATACGTGCCTGTATAAAACACGGATTCCACGGTCGCGATGAATAGCAAAACCCACATCCCTAGACCCCTACGAGAGCGGCAAGCAACACTGCCAATTCTAGGGTTAGGAGACCCAGTCTCGACTTCTCGAGATGGCCTCCCACTGGACCCTAGAACCCGGTTACTTGTGCTCCCCTCCTTGGGTCTACCTAATGCGGAAAAAGTAAGTAATATACACTGGTGACATCAACCTCATCCCGGAAGTGCCCCAATAAAAGAATATTACATACAAATGAATTTTACATGAATGAAAATAAAAACCCTCATCTCACATAAAACCCCGGCTATTCAGAACACGACAATCCAATATAACATATCACAGCAACACATATTATCTCATATCATCAACGTAAGTAAGTATGCGTATCCCGATTGTCATTAATGTATAGCAACGAAGCCGGCGATACACCACATACTACGCTTACGGTCATAGAAAAGAAAGTGTAAAACTACCACATTTGGAATCCACAATTACTTTAGACATCGTAAATCCGAAATATCACATACTTCGCATTTCATGCCTAACAATATGAATTCCACATATTGTATCACATTCCAGATAAATAGTTAATATTAAACTTTCCGATCGAATAATCAAATACCCAAGATTTCCTAAATAGCTCAACACTTGAGCGGAGTTCAAAAAGTCCCAGAATACGTCACAGTACCAATGGTCCAGCCGTAGAAGGGTCAAGCCAACGCCTCACATGTGGCACGCCGTACTTCCCCAAACCCTAAGGTTTAGAGGCGGTTCAGACGGTCACATAATCGAGTTAAGGTTTCTGTTCTTCTAGAGGGACCACCGCGTTACTTGCACGTTTTTCCGAAAGATTTAAACTCAAGAAAAATTCAACACTTGAAAGTTTTTCGTGCCGGGAAAAAATGAGTTAATGATATCCGTTCGAACATTTTAACAGTTTCTAAAATATCCGGAAAACAGAACAAAACTAAATTTTCTGATCGAATCAACGAATTCAAAATAAATCCCAGAACACTCAACACTTGAGTCAGATTTAAAGTACCCAGAAATATCCAGGAACAGCTAAAGATTATACTGTGCAAACACGTGTCAATAAAGCCAAAGTTCTGCCGTGGAACCGCCGCGGGAAGCAGGTTCCCGCCACGGTTCCGCGGCGACTTGATGGTATTTTGAGTTCGTATTTGATCGTAATTCTTAGAATTCCCTACTGATTTTTTAAAGTATTTTTAATGCAGAAAAAAAAAGATTTTCACAAAATTTCCAGAGAGGGGTCTATTTCGTCGTTCCGGGGTTCGATCGGAGTTTTAACTTCGTATACACGTCGCCTAATGCTCTAGCTAGGCTCTGATACCACTATAGGGTTCCTAGGCACTCTTACAAGGGTTCATAAGGCATCAACCATGCCCGAATAAAATTTTAGACGTGCCGAACAACCCAAAGCCGGGATTTTTGCTAGATTATTAGGGTTTAACATGCAAGTAAACATCTTTACAACTAAGTGTGAGGGATTTCAACCTTTGTAGTCCGCTCCTTCACTTCATAAGCTCCGAGTAGAAGTCTCTTCGCCATGATCCACGATCTCCCGGACTCAATAGAGGTTCCACAACTCGAACGATCCATGAAAGCTTGTAGTGTTCCTTTTCTCCGATGATCTACCTCGAAGTTTCTATAACTCAAGCTCTCTCACTCTAATGAGGTGAACACCCTAATCTAATTGGCTAGATTAGATGAGGATGATGGAGTAGTATTTATGCTTTCTTTTTAAATCAATTTCTCACACATAAATATCACATAAAGAAAACCTAGTAAGCTTTCTCAAAGCTCAAGGTTGAAGAGGAAGAAGAAGAATAATGGAATAATCCTTTTGTGATGAATAATGAAAACCTATATGATTAATAATATAACCATGGTCAACCATGACTAGGCTAACTCATGTAGAGAATTAACTAGGGCTAGGGTTTGGGTTGGGTTAAACAATGAGTCATAAGAAAATATCAACATAATATCTTTCTCATGACAAAAGAAAACCTTTCTAGAAGGTGCAAGAAAGATCTAACCCAATCCAAACCCTAACCTTGTTTAATCTCCACTAAACATGTTTCATTAGTAATCATATCAAGTTACAATAATATGTTAGTTATATGTATGCCCTAGAGGCCATTACTATACATAGGATGTATATTGTAGTGGATGCTTGGACATATATAGGGATGACTTTCTTGCTCGGTATGATAGTATACTATCTGGTTACTCTTTACTTTAACGTGTACACTGATTGTCTCTCTGTTACATGTTGGTGAAGCCCTTAGGATGTGTACTTGACTACCAGGACTATGATGCGGATCATACTAGTGGGGACATGGTAGTCCATAAGTACATTCTTCAAAGTCCCTAGTCGTGGGTGTATCGAGACGAGGCATCGATATACCAGAGTAGACTAGCGTATACCTTCTCGACCCATACAGATAGGCGATGGATGATCCCATATCCATTGGTGTTTGACATCAGAGATGATATATGGGTGCTCAGTGGAGACTGGGTACACTGGACGGACTCGCCGAGAACTCCCAGCTGGTATTATACCTTACATCAGATGGCAGTTCTCTGGTGACACTGGTGCAGGTTATTCTGTAGACCTGAGATCGTCATAGAGTCTTGTGTGATTCCCACTGTGCTTTGATTTCCACCTTACCACGTCCTAGAGGGCATGCAAAACGGTGGTTTTTGGGTACAGTCCCGAATCACATGGAGGCAATGAGCGATAGGAGGGGTTTCGTCTCTCCCGGTATAGGGAGTTGATGTTGCGCTGTGCTCGATTGCTATAACAGGAAGTCCTTGGCCAAGGCTGCTTTAGGGATTTACTGGTAACTGTTACCTGTAGGGTTCCTAGGCACACTTATGAGGTTCTACAACTGATCAACCGTGTCCAATTCAAAAATTCCATCTGCCAAAGAACCCTATACTAGATCGTTAACTAGAGGTAAGGCGAAAGTAAGTAAGCAAACTACTTTTGCTACTAAGTGAAAGTGACTACAACCTTTGTAGATCCGGTCCTCCACCTCTCTTGCTCCGTGATGACGTCCCTCCACTGCGATCATCGGATCCTGGACTCTAGCGATGGTTTCGTCGGAGAAATGATCGGGCTAGGTCGTCGACTTCGATGCCGAAGATGATCTACGTCGAGGCAACTCAAGATCAAGCTCTATCTTCACTTGGTCATAAAACTTGTGAAGATAACACACTCTACTACATGGTAAGTGGTAGAGGTTGAAGAAATAGGAAGTGGGTTTACTTTGGATTTGGATTTCTCACTTGGATTCATCACTTGGAATTTTCAAGAAAGCTTTTCTTTTCTTGAAGAAGAAGAAAGAAAATGAATAATGAATTAACTTCCAAAAAGAAAATCAAGTGATGGTTATCATTTAGCAACCATGGGTGAGTAAACTCATGTAGAGAGTAAACTAGGGTTTAGGCTAATGAATGGGTTAAGGATAAAACAAAATGGCTTAGACTTTGTCAAAGATGCTATGAAGCTTCATGAAGCTTCAAGACAAAGTGAGAAAAGC